>JAWDJD010000001.1:234711479-237211479 GCA_035047305.1 Bradypodion pumilum
AGCTGTGAGACAGAAAGAGAAGCTGTGAGTGAGAGAGTGAGAGAGAGAAAGAGAATCTGTTAGTGAGAGTGAGAGAGAGAGAGAAAGAGAAGCTGTAAGTGAGAGAGAGATTGAAAGAGAAGCTGTGAGTGAGAGAGAGAGAGAAAAAGAGAAGCTGAGTGAGAGAGAGAAAGAGAAGCTGTGAGTGAGAGGGAGAGAGAGAAAGAGAAGCTGTGAGTGACACAGAGAGAGAGAAGCTGTGAGTTAGAGAGAGAGAAAGAGAAGCTGTGAGTGACAGAGAGAGAGACAGAGAAGCTGTGTGTGTGAGAGAGAGAGAAAGATAGTCTGAGAAAGAGAGAGTGAAAGAGAAGCTGTGAGACAGAGAGAGGGAGAAAGAGAGGCTGTGTGTGTGAGAGAGAGAGAGAGAAAGAGAAGCTGTGAGTGAGAGTGAGAGAGAGAGAGAGAGAAGCTGTGAGTGTGTGTGTGAGAGAAAGAGAAACTGTGAGTGAGAGAGAGAGAAAGCGAAGCTGTGAGAGAGAAAGAGAGAGAGAATGAGAAGCTGTGAGTGAGAGAGAGAGAAGCTGTGAGTGAGAGAGAGAGAGAAGATGTGAGTGAGAGAGAGAGAATGAGAAGCTGTGAGTGAGAGAGATAAAAAATAAGAGAAGCTGTGAGTGAGAAAGAGAGAGAAAGAGTAGCTGTGAGTGAGAGAAAGAGAGAAAAAGAGAAGCTGAGTGAGAGAGAGAAAGAGAAGCTGTGAGTGAGAGGGAGAGAGAGAAAGAGAAGCTGTGAGTGACACAGAGAGAGAGAAGCTGTGAGTTAGAGAGAGAGAAAGAGAAGCTGTGAGTGACACAGAGAGAGAGAAGCTGTGAGTTAGAGAGAGAGAAAGAGAAGCTGTGAGTGACAGAGAGAGAGACAGAGAAGCTGTGTGTGTGAGAGAGAGAGAAAGATAGTCTGAGAAAGAGAGAGTGAAAGAGAAGCTGTGAGACAGAGAGAGGGAGAAAGAGAGGCTGTGTGTGTGAGAGAGAGAGAGAGAAAGAGAAGCTGTGAGTGAGAGTGAGAGAGAGAGAGAGAGAAGCTGTGAGTGTGTGTGTGAGAGAAAGAGAAACTGTGAGTGAGAGAGAGAGAAAGCGAAGCTGTGAGAGAGAAAGAGAGAGAGAATGAGAAGCTGTGAGTGAGAGAGAGAGAAGCTGTGAGTGAGAGAGAGAGAGAAGATGTGAGTGAGAGAGAGAGAATGAGAAGCTGTGAGTGAGAGAGATAAAAAATAAGAGAAGCTGTGAGTGAGAAAGAGAGAGAAAGAGTAGCTGTGAGTGAGAGAAAGAGAGGGAGAAAGAGAAGCTGTGAGTGAGAGAGAGAGAAAGAGAAGCTGTGAGTGAGAGAGAGAGAGAATGAGAAGCTGTGAGTGAGAGAGAGAGAAGCTGTGAGTGAGAGAGAAAGAGAAGCTGTGAGTGAGAGAGAGAGAGAGAAGATGTGAGTGAGAGAGAGATAGAATGAGAAGCTGTGAGTGAGAGAGAGAGAAAGTAAGAGAAGCTGTGAGTGATACAGAGAGAGAGAAAGAGAAGCTGTGAGTGAGAGAGAGAGAGAGAGAGAAGCTGTGAGTGAGAGAGAGAGAGAAAGAGAAGCTGCGAGTAAGAAGGAGAGGGAAAGAGAAGAAGTGAGTGAGAGAGAGAGAAAGAGAAGCTGTGAGACAGAAAGAGAAGCTGTGAGTGAGAGAGTGAGAGAGAGAAAGAGAATCTGTTAGTGAGAGTGAGAGAGAGAGAGAGAAAGAGAAGCTGTGAGTGAGAGAGAGATTGAAAGAGAAGCTGTGAGTGAGAGAGAGAGAGAGAAAGAGAAGCTGTGAGTGAGAGAGAGAAAAAGAAGCTGTGAGTGAGAGGGAGAGAGAGAAAGAGAAGCTGTGAGTGACACAGAGAGAGAGAAGCTGTGAGTTAGAGAGAGAGAGAGAGAAGCTGTGAGTGAGAGAGAGAGAGAGAGAGAGAAAGAGAAGCTGAGAGAGAGAGAGAGAGAATGAGAACCTGTGAGTGAGAGAGAGAGAAGCTGTGAGTGAGAGAGAAAGAGAAGCTGTGAGTGAGAGAGAGAGAGAAGATGTGAGTGAGAGAGAGAGAGAATGAGAAGCTGTGAGTGAGAGAGAGAGAAAGTAAGAGAAGCTGTGAGTGAGAAAGAGAGAGAAAGAGAAGCTGTGATTGAGAGAGAGAGAAAGAGAAGCTGTGAGTGAGAGAGAGAGAGAATGAGAACCTGTGAGTGAGAGAGAGAGAAGCTGTGAGTGAGAGAGAAAGAGAAGCTGTGAGTGAGAGAGAGAGAGAAGATGTGAGTGAGAGAGAGAGAGAATGAGAAGCTGTGAGTGAGAGAGAGAGAAAGTAAGAGAAGCTGTGAGTGATACAGAGAGAGAGAAAGAGAAGCTGTGAGTGAGTGAGAGAGAGGGAGAAAGATAAGCTGTGTGAGAGAGAGAGAGAAAGAGAAGCTGTGAGAGAGAGAGAGAGAAAGAGAAGCTGTGATTGAGAGTGAGAGAGAGAGAAAGAGAAGCTGTGAGTGAGAGAGAGAGAAAGAAAGAGAAGCTGTGAGTGAGAGAGAGAGAAGCTGTGAGTGAGAGAGAGAAAGAAAAGGTGTGAGTGAGAGAGAGAGAGAGAAAGAGAAGGTAGGAGTGAGAGAGAGAGAAGCAGTGAGTGAGAGAGAGAGAGAGAAAGAGAAGCTGTGAGTGAGACACAGAGAGAGAAAGAGAAGCTGTGAGAGAGGGGGGAAAGAGAAGCTGTGTGTGTGTGAGAAAGAGAAGCTGTCAGTGAGAGAGAGAGAAAGAGAAGCTGTGAGTGAGAGAGAGAGAAGCTGTGAGTGAGAGAGAGAAAGAGAAGCTGTGAGTGAGAGGGAGAGAAAGAGAAGCTGTGAGTGACACACAGAGAGAGAAGCTGTGAGTTAGAGAGAGAGAAAGAGAAGCTGTGAGTGACAGAGAGAAAGAGAAGCTGAGAGTGAGAGAGAGAGAGAAAGTGAAGCTGTGAGTGAGAGAGAGAGAGAAAGAGAAGCTGTGTGTGTGTGAGAGAGAGAAAGATAGTCTGAGAAAGAGAGAGTGAAAGAGAAGCTGTGAGTGAGACAGAGAGAGGGAGAAAGAGAAGCTGTGTGCATGAGAGAGAGAAAGAGAAGCTGTGAGTGAGAGAGAGAAAGAAAAGCTGTGAGTGAGAGAGAGAGAAAGAGAAGGTATGAGTGAGAGAGAGAGAGAAGCTGTGAGTGAGAGAGTGAGAGAGAGAAAGAGAAGCTGTGAGTGAGAGAGAGAAAGAGAAGCTGTGAGTGAGAGGGAGAGAGAGAAAGAGAAGCTGTGAGTGAGAGAGAGAGAGAGAAAGAGAAGGTGTGAGTGAGAGAGAGAAAGAGAAGCTGTGAGTGAGAGAGAGATTGAAAGAGAAGCTGTGAGTGAGTGAGAGAGAGAGAAAGAGAAGCTGTAAGTGAGAGAGAGAGAAAGAGAAGCTGTGAGTGAGAGAGAGAGAAAGAGAAGCTGTGATAAAGAAGGAGAGGGAAAGAGAATAAGTGAGTGAGTGAGAGAGAGAGAGAAAGAGAAGCTGTGAGAGAGAAAGAGAAGCTGCGAGTGAGAGAGTGAGAGAGAGAAAGAGAATCTGTTACTGAGTGTGAGAGAGAGAGAGAAAGAGAAGCTGTGAGTGAGAGAGATTGAAAGAGAAGCTGTGAGTGAGAGAGAGAGAGAAAGAGAAGCTGTGAGTGAGAGGGAGAGAAAGAGAAGCTGTGAGTGACACACAGCGAGAGAAGCTGTGAGTTAGAGAGAGAGAAAGAGAAGCTGTGAGTGACAGAGAGAGAGAAAGAGAAGCTGAGAGTGAGAGAGAGAGAGAAAGTGAAGCTGTGAGTGAGAGAGAGAGAGAAAGAGAAGCTGTGTGTGTGTGAGAGAGAGAAAGATAGTCTGAGAAAGAGAGAGTGAAAGAGAAGCTGTGAGTGAGACGGAGAGAGGGAGAAAGAGAAGCTGTGTGCGTGAGAGAGAGAAAGAGAAGCTGTGAGTGAGAGAGAGAAAGAAAAGCTGTGAGTGAGAGAGAGAGACAGAGAAGGTATGAGTGAGAGAGAGAGAGAAGCTGTGAGTGAGAGAGTGAGAGAGAGAAAGAGAAGCTGTGAGTGAGAGAGAGAAAGAGAAGCTGTGAGTGAGAGAGAGAAAGAGAAGCTATGAGTGAGAGGGAGAGAGAGAAAGAGAGGCTGTGAGTGAGAGAGAGAGAGAGAGAGAAAGAGAAGCTGTGAGTGACAAGAGAGAAAGAGAAGCTGTGAGTGAGAGGGAGAGAGAGAGAAAGAGAAGCTGTGAGTGACACACAGAGAGAGAAGCTATGAGTTAGAGAGAGAGAGAAAGAGAAGCTGTGAGTGACAGAGAGAGAAAGAGAAGCTGTGAGTGAGAGTGAGAGAGAGAGAGAAAGAGAAGCTGTGAGTGAGAGAGAGAGAAAGAGATGCTGTGAGTGAGATTGAGAGAGAAAGAGAAGCTGTGAGTGAGAGAGAGAGAAAGAGAAGCTGTGAGTGAGAGAGAGAGAAAGAGAAGCTGTGAGTGAGAGAGAGAGAGAAAGAGAAGCTGTGAGTAAGAAGGAGAGGGAAAGAGAAGAAGTGAGTGAGTGAGAGAGAGAGAGAAAGAGAAGCTGTGAGTGAGAGAGGGAGAGAAAGAGAAGCTGTGAGTGAGAGAGTGAGAGAGAGAAAGAGAAGCTGATAGTGAGAGTGAGAGAGAGAGAGAAAGAGAAGCTGTGAGTGAGAGAGAGATTGAAAGAGAAGCTGTGAGTGAGTGAGAGAGAGAAAGAGAAGCTGTGAGTGAGAGAGAGAGAAAGAGAAGCTGTGAGTGAGAGAGAGAGAGAGAAGCTGTGATTAAGAAGGAGATGGAAAGAGAATAAGTGAGTGAGTGAGAGAGAGAGAGAAAGAGAAGCTGTGAGAGAGAAAGAGAAACTGTGAGTGAGAGAGTGAGAGAGAGAAAGAGAATCTGTTAGTGAGTGTGTGAGAGAGAGAAAGAGAAGCTGTGAGTGAGAGAGAGATTGAAAGAGAAGCTGTGAGTGAGAGAGAGAGAGAAAGAGAAGCTGTGAGTGAGAGAGAGAAAGAAAAGCTGTGAGTGAGAGAGAGAGACAGAGAAGGTATGAGTGAGAGAGAGAGAGAAGCTGTGAGTGAGAGAGTGAGAGAGAGAAAGAGAAGCTGTGAGTGAGAGAGAGAAAGAGAAGCTGTGAGTGAGAGAGAGAAAGAGAAGCTATGAGTGAGAGGGAGAGAGAGAAAGAGAAGCTGTGAGTGAGAGAGAGAGAGAGAGAGAGAGAAAGAGAAGCTGTGAGTGACAAGAGAGAAAGAGAAGCTGTGAGTGAGAGGGAGAGAGAGAGAAAGAGAAGCTGTGAGTGACACACAGAGAGAGAAGCTGTGAGTTAGAGAGAGAGAGAAAGAGAAGCTGTGAGTGACAGAGAGAGAAAGAGAAGCTGTGAGTGAGAGTGAGAGAGAGAGAGAAAGAGAAGCTGTGAGTGAGAGAGAGAGAAAGAGATGCTGTGAGTGAGATTGAGAGAGAAAGAGAAGCTGTGAGTGAGAGAGAGAGAAAGAGAAGCTGTGAGTGAGATAGAGAGAAAGAGAAGCTGTGAGTGAGAGAGAGAGAGAAAGAGAAGCTGTGAGTGAGAGAGAGATTGAAAGAGAAGCTGTGAGTGAGTGAGAGAGAGAAAGAGAAGCTGTGAGTGAGAGAGAGAGAAAGAGAAGCTGTGAGTGAGAGAGAGAGAGAGAGAAGCTGTGATTAAGAAGGAGATGGAAAGAGAATAAGTGAGTGAGTGAGAGAGAGAGAGAAAGAGAAGCTGTGAGAGAGAAAGAGAAACTGTGAGTGAGAGAGTGAGAGAGAGAAAGAGAATATGTTAGTGAGTGTGTGTGAGAGAGAAAGAGAAGCTGTGAGTGAGAGAGAGATTGAAAGAGAAGCTGTGAGTGAGAGAGAGAGAGAAAGAGAAGCTGTGAGTGAGAGAGAGAAAGAGAAGCTGTGAGTGAGAGGGAGAGAAAGAGAAGCTGTGAGTGACACAGAGAGAGAGAAGCTGTGAGTTAGAGAGAGAGAAAGAGAAGCTGTGAGTGAGAGTGAGAGAGAGAGAGAAAGTGAAGCTGTGAGTGTGAGAGAGAGAAAGAGAAGCTGTGTGTGTGTGTGAGAGAGAAAGATAGTCTAAGAAAGAGAGAGTGAAAGAGAAGCTGTGAGTGAGAGAGAGAGAGAGAAGCTGTGAGTGAGAGAGTGAGAGAGAGAAAGAGAAGCTGTAAGTGAGAGAGAGATTGAAAGAGAAGCTGTGAGTGAGAGAGAGAGAGAGAAAGAGAAGCTGAGTGAGAGAGAGAAAGAGAAGCTGTGAGTGAGAGGGAGAGAGAGAAAGAGAAGCTGTGAGTGACACAGAGAGAGAGAAGCTGTGAGTTAGAGAGAGAGAAAGAGAAGCTGTGAGTGAGAGAGAGAGACAGAGAAGCTGTGTGTGTGTGAGAGAGAGAAAGATAGTCTGAGAAAGAGAGAGTGAAAGAGAAGCTGTGAGACAGAGAGAGGGAGAAAGAGAAGCTGTGTGTGAGAGAGAGAGAGAGAGAAAGAGAAGCTGTGAGTGAGAGTGAGATAGAGAGAGAGAGAAGCTGTGAGTGTGTGTGAGAGAGAAAGAGAAGCTGTGAGTGAGAGTGTGAGAGAGAGAGAGAAAGAGAAGCTGTGAGTGAGAGAGAGATTGAAAGAGAAGCTGTGAGTGAGTGAGAGAGAGAGAAAGAGAAGCTGTGAGTGAGAGAGAGAGAAAGAGAAGCTGTGAGTGAGAGAGAGAGAAAGAGAAGCTGTGATTAAGAAGGAGAGGGAAAGAGAATAAGTGAGTGAGTGAGAGAGAGAGAGAGAAACAGAAGCTGTGAGAGAGAAAGAGAAGCTGTGAGTGAGAGAGTGAGAGAGAGAAAGAGAATCTGTTAGTGAGTGTGAGAGAGAGAGAGAAAGAGAAGCTGTGAGTGAGAGAGAGATTGAAAGAGAAGCTGTGAGTGAGAGAGAGAGAAAAAGCTGTGAGTGAGAGAGAGAAAGAGAAGCTGTGAGTGAGACAGAGAGAGAGAAGCTGTGAGTTAGAGAGAGAGAAAGAGAAGCTGTGAGTGACAGAGAGAGAAAGAGAAGCTGTGAGTGAGAGTGAGAGAGAGAGAGAGAAAGTGAAGCTGTGAGTGTGTGAGAGAGAGAAAGAGAAGCTTTGTGTGTGTGTGAGAGAGAAAGATAGTCTGAGAAAGAGAGAGTGAAAGAGAAGCTGTGAGTGAGACAGAGAGGGAGAAAGAGAAGCTGTGTGTGTGAGAGAGAGAAAGAGAAGCTGAGAGTGAGAGTGAGAGAGAGAGAGAGAAAGAGAAGCTGAGAGTGAGAGAGAGAGAGAAAGTGAAGCTGTGAGTGAGAGAGAGAGAGAAAGAGAAGCTGTGAGTGAGAGAGAGAAAGAAAGAGAAGCTGTGAGTGTGTGAGAGAGAAAGAGAAGCTGAGAGTGAGAGAGAGAGAGAAAGTGAAGCTGTGAGTGAGAGAGAGAGAGAAAGAGAAGCTGTGTGTGTGTGTGAGAGAGAAAGATAGTCTGAGAAAGAGAGAGTGAAAGAGAAGCTGTGAGTGAGACAGAGAGAGGGAGAAAGAGAAGCTGTGTGCATGAGAGAGAGAAAGAGAAGCTGTGAGTGAGAGAGAGAAAGAAAAGCTGTGAGTGAGAGAGAGAGAAAGAGAAGGTATGAGTGAGAGAGAGAGAGAGAAGCTGTGAGTTAGAGAGTGAGAGAGAGAAAGAGAAGCTGTGAGTGAGAGAGAGAAAGAGAAGCTGTGAGTGAGAGGGAGAGAGAGAAAGAGAAGCTGTGAGTGAGAGAGAGAGAGAGAAAGAGAAGGTGTGAGTGAGAGAGAGAAAGAGAAGCTGTGAGTGAGAGAGAGATTGAAAGAGAAGCTGTGAGTGAGTGAGAGAGAGAGAAAGAGAAGCTGTAAGTGAGAGAGAGAGAAAGAGAAGCTGTGAGTGAGAGAGAGAGAAAGAGAAGCTGTGATAAAGAAGGAGAGGGAAAGAGAATAAGTGAGTGAGTGAGAGAGAGAGAGAAAGAGAAGCTGTGAGAGAGAAAGAGAAGCTGCGAGTGAGAGAGTGAGAGAGAGAAAGAGAATCTGTTACTGAGTGTGAGAGAGAGAGAGAAAGAGAAGCTGTGAGTGAGAGAGAGATTGAAAGAGAAGCTGTGAGTGAGAGAGAGAGAGAAAGAGAAGCTGTGAGTGAGAGGGAGAGAAAGAGAAGCTGTGAGTGACACACAGCGAGAGAAGCTGTGAGTTAGAGAGAGAGAAAGAGAAGCTGTGAGTGACAGAGAGAGAGAAAGAGAAGCTGAGAGTGAGAGAGAGAGAGAAAGTGAAGCTGTGAGTGAGAGAGAGAGAGAAAGAGAAGCTGTGTGTGTGTGAGAGAGAGAAAGATAGTCTGAGAAAGAGAGAGTGAAAGAGAAGCTGTGAGTGAGACGGAGAGAGGGAGAAAGAGAAGCTGTGTGCGTGAGAGAGAGAAAGAGAAGCTGTGAGTGAGAGAGAGAAAGAAAAGCTGTGAGTGAGAGAGAGAGACAGAGAAGGTATGAGTGAGAGAGAGAGAGAAGCTGTGAGTGAGAGAGTGAGAGAGAGAAAGAGAAGCTGTGAGTGAGAGAGAGAAAGAGAAGCTGTGAGTGAGAGAGAGAAAGAGAAGCTATGAGTGAGAGGGAGAGAGAGAAAGAGAAGCTGTGAGTGAGAGAGAGAGAGAGAGAAAGAGAAGCTGTGAGTGACAAGAGAGAAAGAGAAGCTGTGAGTGAGAGGGAGAGAGAGAGAAAGAGAAGCTGTGAGTGAGAGAGAGAGAAAGAGAAGCTGTGAGTGAGAGAGAGAGAAAGAGAAGCTGTGAGTGAGAGAGAGAGAGAAAGAGAAGCTGTGAGTAAGAAGGAGAGGGAAAGAGAAGAAGTGAGTGAGTGAGAGAGAGAGAGAGAAAGAGAAGCTGTGAGTGAGAGAGGGAGAGAAAGAGAAGCTGTGAGTGAGAGAGTGAGAGAGAGAAAGAGAAGCTGATAGTGAGAGTGAGAGAGAGAGAGAAAGAGAAGCTGTGAGTGAGAGAGAGAGAAAGAGAAGCTGTGAGTGAGAGAGAGAGAGAGAAGCTGTGATTAAGAAGGAGATGGAAAGAGAATAAGTGAGTGAGTGAGAGAGAGAGAGAAAGAGAAGCTGTGAGAGAGAAAGAGAAACTGTGAGTGAGAGAGTGAGAGAGAGAAAGAGAATCTGTTAGTGAGTGTGTGAGAGAGAGAAAGAGAAGCTGTGAGTGAGAGAGATTGAAAGAGAAGCTGTGAGTGAGAGAGAGAGAGAAAGAGAAGCTGTGAGTGAGAGAGAGAAAGAAAAGCTGTGAGTGAGAGAGAGAGACAGAGAAGGTATGAGTGAGAGAGAGAGAGAAGCTGTGAGTGAGAGAGTGAGAGAGAGAAAGAGAAGCTGTGAGTGAGAGAGAGAAAGAGAAGCTGTGAGTGAGAGAGAGAAAGAGAAGCTATGAGTGAGAGGGAGAGAGAGAAAGAGAAGCTGTGAGTGAGAGAGAGAGAGAGAGAGAGAGAGAGAAAGAGAAGCTGTGAGTGACAAGAGAGAAAGAGAAGCTGTGAGTGAGAGGGAGAGAGAGAGAAAGAGAAGCTGTGAGTGACACACAGAGAGAGAAGCTGTGAGTTAGAGAGAGAGAGAAAGAGAAGCTGTGAGTGACAGAGAAAGAGAAGCTGTGAGTGAGAGTGAGAGAGAGAGAAAGAGATGCTGTGAGTGAGATTGAGAGAGAAAGAGAAGCTGTGAGTGAGAGAGAGAGAAAGAGAAGCTGTGAGTGAGATAGAGAGAAAGAGAAGCTGTGAGTGAGAGAGAGAGAGAAAGAGAAGCTGTGAGTAAGAAGGAGAGGGAAAGAGAAGAAGTGAGTGAGTGAGAGAGAGAGAGAGAAAGAGAAGCTGTGAGTGAGAGAGGGAGAGAAAGAGAAGCTGTGAGTGAGAGAGTGCGAGAGAGAAAGAGAAGCTGATAGTGAGAGTGAGAGAGAGAGAGAAAGAGAAGCTGTGAGTGAGAGAGAGATTGAAAGAGAAGCTGTGAGTGAGTGAGAGAGAGAAAGAGAAGCTGTGAGTGAGAGAGAGAGAAAGAGAAGCTGTGAGTGAGAGAGAGAGAGAGAGAAGCTGTGATTAAGAAGGAGATGGAAAGAGAATAAGTGAGTGAGTGAGAGAGAGAGAGAAAGAGAAGCTGTGAGAGAGAAAGAGAAACTGTGAGTGAGAGAGTGAGAGAGAGAAAGAGAATCTGTTAGTGAGTGTGTGAGAGAGAGAAAGAGAAGCTGTGAGTGAGAGAGAGATTGAAAGAGAAGCTGTGAGTGAGAGAGAGAGAGAAAGAGAAGCTGTGAGTGAGAGAGAGAAAGAGAAGCTGTGAGTGAGAGGGAGAGAAAGAGAAGCTGTGAGTGACACAGAGAGAGAGAAGCTGTGAGTTAGAGAGAGAGAGAAAGAGAAGCTGTGAGTGAGAGTGAGAGAGAGAGAGAGAAAGTGAAGCTGTGAGTGTGAGAGAGAGAAAGAGAAGCTGTGTGTGTGTGTGAGAGAGAAAGATAGTCTAAGAAAGAGAGAGTGAAAGAGAAGCTGTGAGTGAGAGAGAGAGAGAGAAGCTGTGAGTGAGAGAGAGAGAGAGAAAGAGAAGCTGAGTGAGAGAGAGAAAGAGAAGCTGTGAGTGAGAGGGAGAGAGAGAAAGAGAAGCTGTGAGTGACACAGAGAGAGAGAAGCTGTGAGTTAGAGAGAGAGAAAGAGAAGCTGTGAGTGAGAGAGAGAGACAGAGAAGCTGTGTGTGTGTGAGAGAGAGAAAGATAGTCTGAGAAAGAGAGAGTGAAAGAGAAGCTGTGAGACAGAGAGAGGGAGAAAGAGAAGCTGTGTGTGTGAGAGAGAGAGAGAGAAAGAGAAGCTGTGAGTGAGAGTGAGATAGAGAGAGAGAGAAGCTGTGAGTGTGTGTGAGAGAGAAAGAGAAGCTGTGAGTGAGTGTGTGAGAGAGAGAGAAAGAGAAGCTGTGAGTGAGAGAGAGATTGAAAGAGAAGCTGTGAGTGAGTGAGAGAGAGAGAAAGAGAAGCTGTGAGTGAGAGAGAGAGAAAGAGAAGCTGTGAGTGAGAGAGAGAGAAAGAGAAGCTGTGATTAAGAAGGAGAGGGAAAGAGAATAAGTGAGTGAGTGAGAGAGAGAGAGAGAAACAGAAGCTGTGAGAGAGAAAGAGAAGCTGTGAGTGAGAGAGTGAGAGAGAGAAAGAGAATCTGTTAGTGAGTGTGAGAGAGAGAGAGAAAGAGAAGCTGTGAGTGAGAGAGAGATTGAAAGAGAAGCTGTGAGTGAGAGAGAGAGAGAAAAAGCTGTGAGTGAGAGAGAGAAAGAGAAGCTGTGAGTGAGACAGAGAGAGAGAAGCTGTGAGTTAGAGAGAGAGAAAGAGAAGCTGTGAGTGACAGAGAGAGAAAGAGAAGCTGTGAGTGAGAGTGAGAGAGAGAGAGAGAAAGTGAAGCTGTGAGTGTGTGAGAGAGAGAAAGAGAAGCTTTGTGTGTGTGTGAGAGAGAAAGATAGTCTGAGAAAGAGAGAGTGAAAGAGAAGCTGTGAGTGAGACAGAGAGGGAGAAAGAGAAGCTGTGTGCGTGAGAGAGAGAAAGAGAAGCTGAGAGTGAGAGTGAGAGAGAGAGAGAGAAAGAGAAGCTGAGAGTGAGAGAGAGAGAGAAAGTGAAGCTGTGAGTGAGAGAGAGAGAGAAAGAGAAGCTGTGAGTGAGAGAGAGAAAGAAAGAGAAGCTGTGAGTGTGTGAGAGAGAAAGAGAAGCTGAGAGTGAGAGAGAGAGAGAAAGTGAAGCTGTGAGTGAGAGAGAGAGAGAGAAAGAGAAGCTGTGTGTGTGTGAGAGAGAGAAAGATAGTCTGAGAAAGAGAGAGTGAAAGAGAAGCTGTGAGTGAGACAGAGAGAGGGAGAAAGAGAAGCTGTGTGTGTGCATGAGAGAGAGAAAGAGAAGCTGTGAGTGAGAGAGAGAAAGAAAAGCTGTGAGTGAGAGAGAGAGAAAGAGAAGGTATGAGTGAGAGAGAGAGAGAGAAGCTGTGAGTGAGAGAGTGAGAGAGAGAAAGAGAAGCTGTGAGTGAGAGAGAGAAAGAGAAGCTGTGAGTGAGAGGGAGAGAGAGAAAGAGAAGCTGTGAGTGAGAGAGAGAGAGAGAAAGAGAAGGTGTGAGTGAGAGAGAGAAAGAGAAGCTGTGAGTGAGAGAGAGATTGAAAGAGAAGCTGTGAGTGAGTGAGAGAGAGAGAAAGAGAAGCTGTAAGTGAGAGAGAGAGAAAGAGAAGCTGTGAGTGAGTGAGAGAGAGAGAAAGAGAAGCTGTGATAAAGAAGGAGAGGGAAAGAGAATAAGTGAGTGAGTGAGAGAGAGAGAGAAAGAGAAGCTGTGAGAGAGAAAGAGAAGCTGCGAGTGAGAGAGTGAGAGAGAGAAAGAGAATCTGTTACTGAGTGTGAGAGAGAGAGAGAAAGAGAAGCTGTGAGTGAGAGAGAGATTGAAAGAGAAGCTGTGAGTGAGAGAGAGAGAGAAAGAGAAGCTGTGAGTGAGAGGGAGAGAAAGAGAAGCTGTGAGTGACACACAGCGAGAGAAGCTGTGAGTTAGAGAGAGAGAAAGAGAAGCTGTGAGTGACAGAGAGAGAGAAAGAGAAGCTGAGAGTGAGAGAGAGAGAGAAAGTGAAGCTGTGAGTGAGAGAGAGAGAAAGAGAAGCTGTGTGTGTGTGAGAGAGAGAAAGATAGTCTGAGAAAGAGAGAGTGAAAGAGAAGCTGTGAGTGAGACGGAGAGAGGGAGAAAGAGAAGCTGTGTGCGTGAGAGAGAGAAAGAGAAGCTGTGAGTGAGAGAGAGAAAGAAAAGCTGTGAGTGAGAGAGAGAGACAGAGAAGGTATGAGTGAGAGAGAGAGAGAAGCTGTGAGTGAGAGAGTGAGAGAGAGAAAGAGAAGCTGTGAGTGAGAGAGAGAAAGAGAAGCTGTGAGTGAGAGAGAGAAAGAGAAGCTATGAGTGAGAGGGAGAGAGAGAAAGAGAAGCTGTGAGTGAGAGAGAGAGAGAGAGAAAGAGAAGCTGTGAGTGACAAGAGAGAAAGAGAAGCTGTGAGTGAGAGAGGGAGAGAAAGAGAAGCTGTGAGTGAGAGAGTGCGAGAGAGAAAGAGAAGCTGATAGTGAGAGTGAGAGAGAGAGAGAAAGAGAAGCTGTGAGTGAGAGAGAGATTGAAAGAGAAGCTGTGAGTGAGTGAGAGAGAGAAAGAGAAGCTGTGAGTGAGAGAGAGAGAAAGAGAAGCTGTGAGTGAGAGAGAGAGAGAGAGAAGCTGTGATTAAGAAGGAGATGGAAAGAGAATAAGTGAGTGAGTGAGAGAGAGAGAGAAAGAGAAGCTGTGAGAGAGAAAGAGAAACTGTGAGTGAGAGAGTGAGAGAGAGAAAGAGAATCTGTTAGTGAGTGTGTGAGAGAGAGAAAGAGAAGCTGTGAGAGAGAGAGAGATTGAAAGAGAAGCTGTGAGTGAGAGAGAGAGAGAAAGAGAAGCTGTGAGTGAGAGAGAGAAAGAGAAGCTGTGAGTGAGAGGGAGAGAAAGAGAAGCTGTGAGTGACACAGAGAGAGAGAAGCTGTGAGTTAGAGAGAGAGAAAGAGAAGCTGTGAGTGAGAGTGAGAGAGAGAGAGAGAAAGTGAAGCTGTGAGTGTGAGAGAGAGAAAGAGAAGCTGTGTGTGTGTGTGAGAGAGAAAGATAGTCTAAGAAAGAGAGAGTGAAAGAGAAGCTGTGAGTGAGAGAGAGAGAGAGAAGCTGTGAGTGAGAGAGAGAGAGAGAAAGAGAAGCTGAGTGAGAGAGAGAAAGAGAAGCTGTGAGTGAGAGGGAGAGAGAGAAAGAGAAGCTGTGAGTGACACAGAGAGAGAGAAGCTGTGAGTTAGAGAGAGAGAAAGAGAAGCTGTGAGTGAGAGAGAGAGACAGAGAAGCTGTGTGTGTGTGAGAGAGAGAAAGATAGTCTGAGAAAGAGAGAGTGAAAGAGAAGCTGTGAGACAGAGAGAGGGAGAAAGAGAAGCTGTGTGTGTGAGAGAGAGAGAGAGAAAGAGAAGCTGTGAGTGAGAGTGAGATAGAGAGAGAGAGAAGCTGTGAGTGTGTGTGAGAGAGAAAGAGAAGCTGTGAGTGAGTGTGTGAGAGAGAGAGAAAGAGAAGCTGTGAGTGAGAGAGAGATTGAAAGAGAAGCTGTGAGTGAGTGAGAGAGAGAGAAAGAGAAGCTGTGAGTGAGAGAGAGAGAAAGAGAAGCTGTGAGTGAGAGAGAGAGAAAGAGAAGCTGTGATTAAGAAGGAGAGGGAAAGAGAATAAGTGAGTGAGTGAGAGAGAGAGAGAGAAACAGAAGCTGTGAGAGAGAAAGAGAAGCTGTGAGTGAGAGAGTGAGAGAGAGAAAGAGAATCTGTTAGTGAGTGTGAGAGAGAGAGAGAAAGAGAAGCTGTGAGTGAGAGAGAGATTGAAAGAGAAGCTGTGAGTGAGAGAGAGAGAGAAAAAGCTGTGAGTGAGAGAGAGAAAGAGAAGCTGTGAGTGAGACAGAGAGAGAGAAGCTGTGAGTTAGAGAGAGAGAAAGAGAAGCTGTGAGTGACAGAGAGAGAAAGAGAAGCTGTGAGTGAGAGTGAGAGAGAGAGAGAGAAAGTGAAGCTGTGAGTGTGTGAGAGAGAGAAAGAGAAGCTTTGTGTGTGTGTGAGAGAGAAAGATAGTCTGAGAAAGAGAGAGTGAAAGAGAAGCTGTGAGTGAGACAGAGAGGGAGAAAGAGAAGCTGTGTGCGTGAGAGAGAGAAAGAGAAGCTGAGAGTGAGAGTGAGAGAGAGAGAGAGAAAGAGAAGCTGAGAGTGAGAGAGAGAGAGAAAGTGAAGCTGTGAGTGAGAGAGAGAGAGAAAGAGAAGCTGTGAGTGAGAGAGAGAAAGAAAGAGAAGCTGTGAGTGTGTGAGAGAGAAAGAGAAGCTGAGAGTGAGAGAGAGAGAGAAAGTGAAGCTGTGAGTGAGAGAGAGAGAGAAAGAGAAGCTGTGTGTGTGTGAGAGAGAGAAAGATAGTCTGAGAAAGAGAGAGTGAAAGAGAAGCTGTGAGTGAGACAGAGAGAGGGAGAAAGAGAAGCTGTGTGTGTGCATGAGAGAGAGAAAGAGAAGCTGTGAGTGAGAGAGAGAAAGAAAAGCTGTGAGTGAGAGAGAGAGAAAGAGAAGGTATGAGTGAGAGAGAGAGAGAGAAGCTGTGAGTAAGAGAGTGAGAGAGAGAAAGAGAAGCTGTGAGTGAGAGAGAGAAAGAGAAGCTGTGAGTGAGAGGGAGAGAGAGAAAGAGAAGCTGTGAGTGAGAGAGAGAGAGAGAAAGAGAAGGTGTGAGTGAGAGAGAGAAAGAGAAGCTGTGAGTGAGAGAGAGATTGAAAGAGAAGCTGTGAGTGAGTGAGAGAGAGAGAAAGAGAAGCTGTAAGTGAGAGAGAGAGAAAGAGAAGCTGTGAGTGAGAGAGAGAGAAAGAGAAGCTGTGATAAAGAAGGAGAGGGAAAGAGAATAAGTGAGTGAGTGAGAGAGAGAGAGAAAGAGAAGCTGTGAGAGAGAAAGAGAAGCTGCGAGTGAGAGAGTGAGAGAGAGAAAGAGAATCTGTTACTGAGTGTGAGAGAGAGAGAGAAAGAGAAGCTGTGAGTGAGAGAGAGATTGAAAGAGAAGCTGTGAGTGAGAGAGAGAGAGAAAGAGAAGCTGTGAGTGAGAGGGAGAGAAAGAGAAGCTGTGAGTGACACACAGCGAGAGAAGCTGTGAGTTAGAGAGAGAGAAAGAGAAGCTGTGAGTGACAGAGAGAGAGAAAGAGAAGCTGAGAGTGAGAGAGAGAGAGAAAGTGAAGCTGTGAGTGAGAGAGAGAGAGAAAGAGAAGCTGTGTGTGTGTGAGAGAGAGAAAGATAGTCTGAGAAAGAGAGAGTGAAAGAGAAGCTGTGAGTGAGACGGAGAGAGGGAGAAAGAGAAGCTGTGTGCGTGAGAGAGAGAAAGAGAAGCTGTGAGTGAGAGAGAGAAAGAAAAGCTGTGAGTGAGAGAGAGAGACAGAGAAGGTATGAGTGAGAGAGAGAGAGAAGCTGTGAGTGAGAGAGTGAGAGAGAGAAAGAGAAGCTGTGAGTGAGAGAGAGAAAGAGAAGCTGTGAGTGAGAGAGAGAAAGAGAAGCTATGAGTGAGAGGGAGAGAGAGAAAGAGAAGCTGTGAGTGAGAGAGAGAGAGAGAGAAAGAGAAGCTGTGAGTGACAAGAGAGAAAGAGAAGCTGTGAGTGAGAGGGAGAGAGAGAGAAAGAGAAGCTGTGAGTGACACACAGAGAGAGAAGCTGTGAGTTAGAGAGAGAGAGAAAGAGAAGCTGTGAGTGACAGAGAGAGAAAGAGAAGCTGTGAGTGAGAGTGAGAGAGAGAGAGAAAGAGAAGCTGTGAGTGAGAGAGAGAGAAAGAGATGCTGTGAGTGAGATTGAGAGAGAAAGAGAAGCTGTGAGTGAGAGAGAGAGAAAGAGAAGCTGTGAGTGAGAGAGAGAGAGAAAGAGAAGCTGTGAGTAAGAAGGAGAGGGAAAGAGAAGAAGTGAGTGAGTGAGAGAGAGAGAGAGAAAGAGAAGCTGTGAGTGAGAGAGGGAGAGAAAGAGAAGCTGTGAGTGAGAGAGTGAGAGAGAGAAAGAGAAGCTGATAGTGAGAGTGAGAGAGAGAGAGAAAGAGAAGCTGTGAGTGAGAGAGAGATTGAAAGAGAAGCTGTGAGTGAGTGAGAGAGAGAAAGAGAAGCTGTGAGTGAGAGAGAGAGAAAGAGAAGCTGTGAGTGAGAGAGAGAGAGAAGCTGTGATTAAGAAGGAGATGGAAAGAGAATAAGTGAGTGAGTGAGAGAGAGAGAGAAAGAGAAGCTGTGAGAGAGAAAGAGAAACTGTGAGTGAGAGAGTGAGAGAGAGAAAGAGAATCTGTTAGTGAGTGTGTGAGAGAGAGAAAGAGAAGCTGTGAGTGAGAGAGAGATTGAAAGAGAAGCTGTGAGTGAGAGAGAGAGAAAGAGAAGCTGTGAGTGAGAGAGAGAAAGAGAAGCTGTGAGTGAGAGAGAGAAAGAGAAGCTATGAGTGAGAGGGAGAGAGAGAAAGAGAAGCTGTGAGTGAGAGAGAGAGAGAGAGAGAGAGAAAGAGAAGCTGTGAGTGACAAGAGAGAAAGAGAAGCTGTGAGTGAGAGGGAGAGAGAGAGAAAGAGAAGCTGTGAGTGACACACAGAGAGAGAAGCTGTGAGTTAGAGAGAGAGAGAAAGAGAAGCTGTGAGTGAGAGAGAGAGAAAGAGATGCTGTGAGTGAGATTGAGAGAGAAAGAGAAGCTGTGAGTGAGAGAGAGAGAAAGAGAAGCTGTGAGTGAGATAGAGAGAAAGAGAAGCTGTGAGTGAGAGAGAGAGAGAAAGAGAAGCTGTGAGTAAGAAGGAGAGGGAAAGAGAAGAAGTGAGTGAGTGAGAGAGAGAGAGAGAAAGAGAAGCTGTGAGTGAGAGAGGGAGAGAAAGAGAAGCTGTGAGTGAGAGAGTGAGAGAGAGAAAGAGAAGCTGATAGTGAGAGTGAGAGAGAGAGAGAAAGAGAAGCTGTGAGTGAGAGAGAGATTGAAAGAGAAGCTGTGAGTGAGTGAGAGAGAGAAAGAGAAGCTGTGAGTGAGAGAGAGAGAAAGAGAAGCTGTGAGTGAGAGAGAGAGAGAGAGAAGCTGTGATTAAGAAGGAGATGGAAAGAGAATAAGTGAGTGAGTGAGAGAGAGAGAGAAAGAGAAGCTGTGAGAGAGAAAGAGAAACTGTGAGTGAGAGAGTGAGAGAGAGAAAGAGAATCTGTTAGTGAGTGTGTGTGAGAGAGAAAGAGAAGCTGTGAGTGAGAGAGAGATTGAAAGAGAAGCTGTGAGTGAGAGAGAGAGAGAAAGAGAAGCTGTGAGTGAGAGAGAGAAAGAGAAGCTGTGAGTGAGAGGGAGAGAAAGAGAAGCTGTGAGTGACACAGAGAGAGAGAAGCTGTGAGTTAGAGAGAGAGAAAGAGAAGCTGTGAGTGAGAGTGAGAGAGAGAGAGAGAAAGTGAAGCTGTGAGTGTGAGAGAGAGAAAGAGAAGCTGTGTGTGTGTGTGAGAGAGAAAGATAGTCTAAGAAAGAGAGAGTGAAAGAGAAGCTGTGAGTGAGAGAGAGAGTGAGAAGCTGTGAGTGAGAGAGTGAGAGAGTGAAAGAGAAGCTGTAAGTGAGAGAGAGATTGAAAGAGAAGCTGTGAGTGAGAGAGAGAGAGAGAGAAAGAGAAGCTGAGTGAGAGAGAGAAAGAGAAGCTGTGAGTGAGAGGGAGAGAGAGAAAGAGAAGCTGTGAGTGACACAGAGAGAGAGAAGCTGTGAGTTAGAGAGAGAGAAAGAGAAGCTGTGAGTGAGAGAGAGAGACAGAGAAGCTGTGTGTGTGTGAGAGAGAGAAAGATAGTCTGAGAAAGAGAGAGTGAAAGAGAAGCTGTGAGACAGAGAGAGGGAGAAAGAGAAGCTGTGTGTGTGTGAGAGAGAGAGAGAAAGAGAAGCTGTGAGTGAGAGTGAGATAGAGAGAGAGAGAAGCTGTGAGTGTGTGTGAGAGAGAAAGAGAAGCTGTGAGTGAGAGTGTGAGAGAGAGAGAGAAAGAGAAGCTGTGAGTGAGAGAGAGATTGAAAGAGAAGCTGTGAGTGAGTGAGAGAGAGAGAAAGAGAAGCTGTGAGTGAGAGAGAGAGAAAGAGAAGCTGTGAGTGAGAGAGAGAGAAAGAGAAGCTGTGATTAAGAAGGAGAGGGAAAGAGAATAAGTGAGTGAGTGAGAGAGAGAGAGAGAAACAGAAGCTGTGAGAGAGAAAGAGAAGCTGTGAGTGAGAGAGTGAGAGAGAGAAAGAGAATCTGTTAGTGAGTGTGAGAGAGAGAGAGAAAGAGAAGCTGTGAGTGAGAGAGAGATTGAAAGAGAAGCTGTGAGTGAGAGAGAGAGAGAAAAAGCTGTGAGAGAGAGAGAGAAAGAGAAGCTGTGAGTGAGACAGAGAGAGAGAAGCTGTGAGTTAGAGAGAGAGAAAGAGAAGCTGTGAGTGACAGAGAGAGAAAGAGAAGCTGTGAGTGAGAGTGAGAGAGAGAGAGAGAAAGTGAAGCTGTGAGTGTGTGAGAGAGAGAAAGAGAAGCTTTGTGTGTGTGTGAGAGAGAAAGATAGTCTGAGAAAGAGAGAGTGAAAGAGAAGCTGTGAGTGAGACAGAGAGGGAGAAAGAGAAGCTGTGTGCGTGAGAGAGAGAAAGAGAAGCTGAGAGTGAGAGTGAGAGAGAGAGAGAGAAAGAGAAGCTGAGAGTGAGAGAGAGAGAGAAAGTGAAGCTGTGAGTGAGAGAGAGAGAGAAAGAGAAGCTGTGAGTGAGAGAGAGAAAGAAAGAGAAGCTGTGAGTGTGTGAGAGAGAAAGAGAAGCTGTGAGTGAGAGAGAGAGAGAAAGAGAAGCTGTGAGTGACAGAGAGAGAGACAGAGAAGCTGTGTGTGTGTGAGAGAGAGAAAGATAGTCTGAGAAAGAGAGAGTGAAAGAGAAGCTGTGAGACAGAGAGAGGGAGAAAGAGAAGCTGTGTGTGTGTGTGTGAGAGAGAGAAAGAGAAGCTGTGAGTGAGAGTGAGAGAGAGAGAGAGAGAAGCTGTGAGTGTGTGTGAGAGAGAAAGAGAAACTGTGAGTGAGAGAGAGAGAAAGTGAAGCTGTGAGAGAGAAAGAGAGAGAGAATGAGAAGCTGTGAGTGAGAGAGAGAGAAGCTGTGAGTGAGTGAGAGAGAGAAGATGTGAGTGAGAGAGAGAGAAAGAGAAGCTGTGAGTGAGAGAGAGATTGAAAGAGAAGCTGTGAGTGAGAGAGAGAGAGAAAGAGAAGCTGTGAGTGAGAGGGAGAGAAAGAGAAGCTGTGAGTGACACACAGCGAGAGAAGCTGTGAGTAAGAGAGAGAGAAAGAGAAGCTGTGAGTGACAGAGAGAGAGAAAGAGAAGCTGAGAGTGAGAGAGAGAGAGAAAGTGAAGCTGTGAGTGAGAGAGAGAGAGAAAGAGAAGCTGTGTGTGTGTGTGAGAGAGAAAGATAGTCTGAGAAAGAGAGAGTGAAAGAGAAGCTGTGAGTGAGACAGAGAGAGGGAGAAAGAGAAGCTGTGTGCGTGAGAGAGAGAAAGAGAAGCTGTGAGTGAGAGAGAGAAAGAAAAGCTGTGAGTGAGAGAGAGAGACAGAGAAGGTATGAGTGAGAGAGAGAGAGAAGCTGTGAGTGAGAGAGTGAGAGAGAGAAAGAGAAGCTGTGAGTGAGAGAGAGAAAGAGAAGCTGTGAGTGAGAGAGAGAAAGAGAAGCTGTGAGTGAGAGGGAGAGAGAGAAAGAGAAGCTGTGAGTGAGAGAGAGAGAGAGAGAGAGAGAAGCTGTGAGTGACAATAGAGAAAGAGAAGCTGTGAGTGAGAGGGAGAGAGAGAGAATGAGAAGCTGTGAGTGACACACAGAGAGAGAAGCTGTGAGTTAGAGAGAGAGAGAAAGAGAAGCTGTGAGTGACAGAGAGAGAAAGAGAAGCTGTGAGTGAGAGTGAGAGAGAGAGAGAAAGAGAAGCTGTGAGTGAGAGAGAGAGAAAGAGATGCTGTGAGTGAGATTGAGAGAGAAAGAGAAGCTGTGAGTGAGAGAGAGAGAAAGAGAAGCTGTGAGTGAGAGAGAGAGAAAGAGAAGCTGTGAGTGAGAGAGAGAGAGAAAGAGAAGCTGTGAGTAAGAAGGAGAGGGAAAGAGAAGAAGTGAGTGAGTGAGAGAGAGAGAGAGAAAGAGAAGCTGTGAGTGAGAGAGAGAGAGAAAGAGAAGCTGTGAGTGAGAGAGTGAGAGAGAGAAAGAGAAGCTGATAGTGAGAGTGAGAGAGAGAGAGAAAGAGAAGCTGTGAGTGAGAGAGAGAGAAAGAGAAGCTGTGATTAAGAAGGAGATGGAAAGAGAATAAGTGAGTGAGTGAGAGAGAGAGAGAAAGAGAAGCTGTGAGAGAGAAAGAGAAACTGTGAGTGAGTGTGTGAGAGAGAGAAAGAGAAGCTGTGTGAGAGAGAGATTGAAAGAGAAGCTGTGAGTGAGAGAGAGAGAGAAAGAGAAGCTGTGAGTGAGTGTGTGAGAGAGAGAAAGAGAAGCTGTGTGAGAGAGAGATTGAAAGAGAAGCTGTGAGTGAGAGAGAGAGAGAAAGAGAAGCTGGTAGTGACACAGAGAGAGAGAAGCTGTGAGTTAGAGAGAGAGAAGGAGAAGCTGTGAGTGAGAGTGAGAGAGAGAGAGAGAAAGTGAAGCTGTGAGTGTGAGAGAGAGAGAAAGAGAAGCTGTGTGTGTGAGAGAGAGAGAAAGATAGTCTGAGAAAGAGAGAGTGAAAGAGAAGCTGTGAGTGAGACAGAGAGAGGGAGAAAGAGAAGCTGTGTGCGTGAGAGAGAGAAAGAGAAGCTGTGAGTGAGAGAGAGAAAGAAAAGCTGTGAGTGAGAGAGAGAGAAAGAGAAGGTATGAGTGAGAGAGAGAGAGAAGCTGTGAGTGAGAGAGTGAGAGAGAGAAAGCGAAGCTGTGAGTGAGAGAGAGAAAGAGAAGCTGTGAGTGAGAGGGAGAGAGAGAAAGAGAAGCTGTGGGTGAGAGAGAGAGAGAGAAGGTGTGAGTGAGAGAGAGAAAGAGAAGCTGTGAGTGAGAGGGAGAGAGAGAAAGAGAAGCTGTGAGTGACACACAGAGAGAGAAGCTGTGAGTTAGAGAGAGAGAGAAAGAGAAGCTGTGAGTGACAGAGAGAGAGAAAGAGAAGCTGTGAGTGAGAGTGAGAGAGAGAGAGAAAGAGAAGCTGTGAGTGAGAGAGAGAGAAAGAGATGCTGTGAGTGAGAGAGAGACAAAGAGAAGCTGTGAGTGAGAGAGAGAGAAAGAGAAGCTGTGAGTGAGAGAGTGAGAGAAAGAGAAGCTGTGAGTAAGAAGGAGAGGGAAAGAGAAGAAATGAGTGAGTGAGAGAGAGAGAGAGAAAGAGAAGCTGTGAGTGAGAGAGAGAGAGAAAGAGAAGCTGTGAGTGAGAGAGTGAGAGAGAGAAAGAGAAGCTGTGAGTGAGAGTGAGAGAGAGAGAGAAAGAGAAGCTGTGAGTGAGAGAGAGAGAAAGAGATGCTGTGTGTGTGTGAGAGAGAAAGAGAAGCTGTGAGAGAGAGAGAGAGAAAGAGAAGCTGTGAGTGAGAGAGAGAGAGAAAGAGAAGCTGTGAGTAAGAAGGAGAGGGAAAGAGAAGAAGTGAGTGAGTGAGAGAGAGAGAGAGAAAGAGAAGCTGTGAGTGAGAGAGAGAGAGAAAGAGAAGCTGTGAGTGAGAGAGTGAGAGAGAGAAAGAGAAGCTGTTAGTGAGAGTGAGAGAGAGAGAGAAAGAGAAGCTGTGAGTGAGAGAGAGATTGAAAGAGAAGCTGTGAGTGAGTGAGAGAGAGAGAAAGAGAAGCTGTAAGTGAAAGAGAGAGAAAGAGAAGCTGTGAGTGAGAGAGAGAGAGAAAGAGAAGCTGTGATTAAGAAGGAGAGGGAAAGAGAAAAAGTGAGTGAGTGAGAGAGAGAGAGAGAAAGAGAAGCTGTGAGAGAGAAAGAGAAGCTGCGAGTGAGAGAGTGAGAGAGAGAAAGAGAATCTGTTACTGAGTGTGTGAGAGAGAGAGAAAGAGAAGCTGTGAGTGAGAGAGAGATTGAAAGAGAAGCTGTGAGTGAGAGAGAGAGAGAAAGAGAAGCTGTGAGTGAGAGGGAGAGAAAGAGAAGCTGTGAGTGACACACAGCGAGAGAAGCTGTGAGTAAGAGAGAGAGAAAGAGAAGCTGTGAGTGACAGAGAGAGAGAAAGAGAAGCTGAGAGTGACAGAGAGAGAGAAAGTGAAGCTGTGAGTGAGAGAGAGAGAAAGAGAAGCTGTGTGTGTGTGAGAGAGAGAAAGATAGTCTGAGAAAGAGAGAGTGAAAGAGAAGCTGTGAGTGAGACAGAGAGAGGGAGAAAGAGAAGCTGTGTGCGTGAGAGAGAGAAAGAGAAGCTGTGAGTGAGAGAGAGAAAGAAAAGCTGTGAGTGAGAGAGAGAGACAGAGAAGGTATGAGTGAGAGAGAGAGAGAAGCTGTGAGTGAGAGAGTGAGAGAGAGAAAGAGAAGCTGTGAGTGAGAGAGAGAAAGAGAAGCTGTGAGTGAGAGAGAGAAAGAGAAGCTGTGAGTGAGAGGGAGAGAGAGAAAGAGAAGCTGTGAGTGAGAGAGAGAGAGAGAGAGAGAAGCTGTGAGTGACAAGAGAGAAAGAGAAGCTGTGAGTGAGAGGGAGAGAGAGAGAATGAGAAGCTGTGAGTGACACACAGAGAGAGAAGCTGTGAGTTAGAGAGAGAGAGAAAGAGAAGCTGTGAGTGACAGAGAGAGAAAGAGAAGCTGTGAGTGAGAGTGAGAGAGAGAGAGAAAGAGAAGCTGTGAGTGAGAGAGAGAGAAAGAGATGCTGTGAGTGAGATTGAGAGAGAAAGAGAAGCTGTGAGTGAGAGAGAGAGAAAGAGAAGCTGTGAGTGAGAGAGAGAGAAAGAGAAGCTGTGAGTGAGAGAGAGAGAGAAAGAGAAGCTGTGAGTAAGAAGGAGAGGGAAAGAGAAGAAGTGAGTGAGTGAGAGAGAGAGAGAGAAAGAGAAGCTGTGAGTGAGAGAGAGAGAGAAAGAGAAGCTGTGAGTGAGAGAGTGAGAGAGAGAAAGAGAAGCTGATAGTGAGAGTGAGAGAGAGAGAGAAAGAGAAGCTGTGAGTGAGAGAGAGATTGAAAGAGAAGCTGTGAGTGAGTGAGAGAGAGAAAGAGAAGCTGTGAGTGAGAGAGAGAGAAAGAGAAGCTGTGAGTGAGAGAGAGAGAAAGAGAAGCTGTGATTAAGAAGGAGATGGAAAGAGAATAAGTGAGTGAGTGAGAGAGAGAGAGAAAGAGAAGCTGTGAGAGAGAAAGAGAAACTGTGAGTGAGAGAGTGAGAGAGAGAAAGAGAATCTGTTAGTGAGTGTGTGTGAGAGAGAAAGAGAAGCTGTGAGTGAGAGAGAGATTGAAAGAGAAGCTGTGAGTGAGAGAGAGAGAGAAAGAGAAGCTGTGAGTGAGAGAGAGAAAGAGAAGCTGTGAGTGAGAGGGAGAGAAAGAGAAGCTGGTAGTGACACAGAGAGAGAGAAGCTGTGAGTTAGAGAGAGAGAAGGAGAAGCTGTGAGTGAGAGTGAGAGAGAGAGAGAAAGTGAAGCTGTGAGTGTGTGAGAGAGAGAAAGAGAAGCTGTGTGTGTGTGTGAGAGAGAAAGATAGTCTGAGAAAGAGAGAGTGAAAGAGAAGCTGTGAGTGAGACAGAGAGAGGGAGAAAGAGAAGCTGTGTGCGTGAGAGAGAGAAAGAGAAGCTGTGAGTGAGAGAGAGAAAGAAAAGCTGTGAGTGAGAGAGAGAGAAAGAGAAGGTATGAGTGAGAGAGAGAGAGAAGCTGTGAGTGAGAGAGTGAGAGAGAGAAAGCGAAGCTGTGAGTGAGAGAGAGAAAGAGAAGCTGTGAGTGAGAGGGAGAGAGAGAAAGAGAAGCTGTGAGTGAGAGAGAGAGAGAAGGTGTGAGTGAGAGACAGAAAGAGAAGCTGTGAGTGAGAGGGAGAGAGAGAAAGAGAAGCTGTGAGTGACACACAGAGAGAGAAGCTGTGAGTTAGAGAGAGAGAGAAAGAGAAGCTGTGAGTGACAGAGAGAGAGAAAGAGAAGCTGTGAGTGAGAGTGAGAGAGAGAGAGAAAGAGAAGCTGTGAGTGAGAGAGAGAGAAAGAGATGCTGTGAGTGAGAGAGAGAGAAAGAGAAGCTGTGAGTGAGAGAGAGAGAAAGAGAAGCTGTGAGTGAGAGAGAGAGAGAAAGAGAAGCTGATAGTGAGAGTGAGAGAGAGAGAGAAAGAGAAGCTGTGAGTGAGAGAGAGATTGAAAGAGAAGCTGTGAGTGAGTGAGAGAGAGAAAGAGAAGCTGTGAGTGAGAGAGAGAGAAAGAGAAGCTGTGAGTGAGAGAGAGAGAGAGAGAAGCTGTGATTAAGAAGGAGATGGAAAGAGAATAAGTGAGTGAGTGAGAGAGAGAGAGAAAGAGAAGCTGTGAGAGAGAAAGAGAAACTGTGAGTGAGAGAGTGAGAGGGAGAAAGAGAATCTGTTAGTGAGTGTGTGTGAGAGAGAAAGAGAAGCTGTGAGTGAGAGAGAGATTGAAAGAGAAGCTGTGAGTGAGAGAGAGAGAGAAAGAGAAGCTGTGAGTGAGAGAGAGAAAGAGAAGCTGTGAGTGAGAGGGAGAGAAAGAGAAGCTGTGAGTGACACAGAGAGAGAGAAGCTGTGAGTTAGAGAGAGAGAAAGAGAAGCTGTGAGTGAGAGTGAGAGAGAGAGAGAGAAAGTGAAGCTGTGAGTGTGAGAGAGAGAAAGAGAAGCTGTGTGTGTGTGTGAGAGAGAAAGATAGTCTAAGAAAGAGAGAGTGAAAGAGAAGCTGTGAGTGAGAGAGAGAGTGAGAAGCTGTGAGTGAGAGAGTGAGAGAGTGAAAGAGAAGCTGTAAGTGAGAGAGAGATTGAAAGAGAAGCTGTGAGTGAGAGAGAGAGAGAGAGAAAGAGAAGCTGAGTGAGAGAGAGAAAGAGAAGCTGTGAGTGAGAGGGAGAGAGAGAAAGAGAAGCTGTGAGTGACACAGAGAGAGAGAAGCTGTGAGTTAGAGAGAGAGAAAGAGAAGCTGTGAGTGAGAGAGAGAGACAGAGAAGCTGTGTGTGTGTGAGAGAGAGAAAGATAGTCTGAGAAAGAGAGAGTGAAAGAGAAGCTGTGAGACAGAGAGAGGGAGAAAGAGAAGCTGTGTGTGAGAGAGAGAGAGAGAGAAAGAGAAGCTGTGAGTGAGAGTGAGATAGAGAGAGAGAGAAGCTGTGAGTGTGTGTGAGAGAGAAAGAGAAGCTGTGAGTGAGAGTGTGAGAGAGAGAGAGAAAGAGAAGCTGTGAGTGAGAGAGAGATTGAAAGAGAAGCTGTGAGTGAGTGAGAGAGAGAGAAAGAGAAGCTGTGAGTGAGAGAGAGAGAAAGAGAAGCTGTGAGTGAGAGAGAGAGAAAGAGAAGCTGTGATTAAGAAGGAGAGGGAAAGAGAATAAGTGAGTGAGTGAGAGAGAGAGAGAGAAACAGAAGCTGTGAGAGAGAAAGAGAAGCTGTGAGTGAGAGAGTGAGAGAGAGAAAGAGAATCTGTTAGTGAGTGTGAGAGAGAGAGAGAAAGAGAAGCTGTGAGTGAGAGAGAGATTGAAAGAGAAGCTGTGAGTGAGAGAGAGAGAAAAAGCTGTGAGAGAGAGAGAGAAAGAGAAGCTGTGAGTGAGACAGAGAGAGAGAAGCTGTGAGTTAGAGAGAGAGAAAGAGAAGCTGTGAGTGACAGAGAGAGAAAGAGAAGCTGTGAGTGAGAGTGAGAGAGAGAGAGAAAGTGAAGCTGTGAGTGTGTGAGAGAGAGAAAGAGAAGCTTTGTGTGTGTGTGAGAGAGAAAGATAGTCTGAGAAAGAGAGAGTGAAAGAGAAGCTGTGAGTGAGACAGAGAG
The DNA here is from genome assembly GCA_035047305.1 of Bradypodion pumilum. Classification (NCBI taxonomy): domain Eukaryota; kingdom Metazoa; phylum Chordata; class Lepidosauria; order Squamata; family Chamaeleonidae; genus Bradypodion; species Bradypodion pumilum. Next base: position 234,737,742 of record JAWDJD010000001.1, read on the forward strand.
GGAGAAAGAGAAGCTGTGTGCGTGAGAGAGAGAAAGAGAAGCTGAGAGTGAGAGTGAGAGAGAGAGAGAGAAAGAGAAGCTGAGAGTGAGAGAGAGAGAGAAAGTGAAGCTGTGAGTGAGAGAGAGAGAGAAAGAGAAGCTGTGAGTGAGAGAGAGAAAGAAAGAGAAGCTGTGAGTGTGTGAGAGAGAAAGAGAAGCTGTGAGTGAGAGAGAGAGAGAAAGAGAAGCTGTGAGTGACAGAGAGAGAGACAGAGAAGCTGTGTGTGTGTGAGAGAGAGAAAGATAGTCTGAGAAAGAGAGAGTGAAAGAGAAGCTGTGAGACAGAGAGAGGGAGAAAGAGAAGCTGTGTGTGTGTGTGTGAGAGAGAGAAAGAGAAGCTGTGAGTGAGAGTGAGAGAGAGAGAGAGAGAAGCTGTGAGTGTGTGTGAGAGAGAAAGAGAAACTGTGAGTGAGAGAGAGAGAAAGTGAAGCTGTGAGAGAGAAAGAGAGAGAGAATGAGAAGCTGTGAGTGAGAGAGAGAGAAGCTGTGAGTGAGTGAGAGAGAGAAGATGTGAGTGAGAGAGAGAGAAAGAGAAGCTGTGAGTGAGAGAGAGATTGAAAGAGAAGCTGTGAGTGAGAGAGAGAGAGAAAGAGAAGCTGTGAGTGAGAGGGAGAGAAAGAGAAGCTGTGAGTGACACACAGCGAGAGAAGCTGTGAGTAAGAGAGAGAGAAAGAGAAGCTGTGAGTGACAGAGAGAGAGAAAGAGAAGCTGAGAGTGAGAGAGAGAGAGAAAGTGAAGCTGTGAGTGAGAGAGAGAGAGAAAGAGAAGCTGTGTGTGTGTGTGAGAGAGAAAGATAGTCTGAGAAAGAGAGAGTGAAAGAGAAGCTGTGAGTGAGACAGAGAGAGGGAGAAAGAGAAGCTGTGTGCGTGAGAGAGAGAAAGAGAAGCTGTGAGTGAGAGAGAGAAAGAAAAGCTGTGAGTGAGAGAGAGAGACAGAGAAGGTATGAGTGAGAGAGAGAGAGAAGCTGTGAGTGAGAGAGTGAGAGAGAGAAAGAGAAGCTGTGAGTGAGAGAGAGAAAGAGAAGCTGTGAGTGAGAGAGAGAAAGAGAAGCTGTGAGTGAGAGGGAGAGAGAGAAAGAGAAGCTGTGAGTGAGAGAGAGAGAGAGAGAGAGAGAGAGAAGCTGTGAGTGACAATAGAGAAAGAGAAGCTGTGAGTGAGAGGGAGAGAGAGAGAATGAGAAGCTGTGAGTGACACACAGAGAGAGAAGCTGTGAGTTAGAGAGAGAGAGAAAGAGAAGCTGTGAGTGACAGAGAGAGAAAGAGAAGCTGTGAGTGAGAGTGAGAGAGAGAGAGAAAGAGAAGCTGTGAGTGAGAGAGAGAGAAAGAGATGCTGTGAGTGAGATTGAGAGAGAAAGAGAAGCTGTGAGTGAGAGAGAGAGAAAGAGAAGCTGTGAGTGAGAGAGAGAGAAAGAGAAGCTGTGAGTGAGAGAGAGAGAGAAAGAGAAGCTGTGAGTAAGAAGGAGAGGGAAAGAGAAGAAGTGAGTGAGTGAGAGAGAGAGAGAGAAAGAGAAGCTGTGAGTGAGAGAGAGAGAGAAAGAGAAGCTGTGAGTGAGAGAGTGAGAGAGAGAAAGAGAAGCTGATAGTGAGAGTGAGAGAGAGAGAGAAAGAGAAGCTGTGAGTGAGAGAGAGATTGAAAGAGAAGCTGTGAGTGAGTGAGAGAGAGAAAGAGAAGCTGTGAGTGAGAGAGAGAGAAAGAGAAGCTGTGAGTGAGAGAGAGAGAAAGAGAAGCTGTGATTAAGAAGGAGATGGAAAGAGAATAAGTGAGTGAGAGAGAGAGAGAGAGAAAGAGAAGCTGTGAGAGAGAAAGAGAAACTGTGAGTGAGTGTGTGAGAGAGAGAAAGAGAAGCTGTGTGAGAGAGATTGAAAGAGAAGCTGTGAGTGAGAGAGAGAGAGAAAGAGAAGCTGTGAGTGAGTGTGTGAGAGAGAGAAAGAGAAGCTGTGTGAGAGAGAGATTGAAAGAGAAGCTGTGAGTGAGAGAGAGAGAGAAAGAGAAGCTGTGAGTGAGAGAGAGAAAGAGAAGCTGTGAGTGAGAGGGAGAGAAAGAGAAGCTGGTAGTGACACAGAGAGAGAGAAGCTGTGAGTTAGAGAGAGAGAAGGAGAAGCTGTGAGTGAGAGTGAGAGAGAGAGAGAGAAAGTGAAGCTGTGAGTGTGAGAGAGAGAGAAAGAGAAGCTGTGTGTGTGTGAGAGAGAGAAAGATAGTCTGAGAAAGAGAGAGTGAAAGAGAAGCTGTGAGTGAGACAGAGAGAGGGAGAAAGAGAAGCTGTGTGCGTGAGAGAGAGAAAGAGAAGCTGTGAGTGAGAGAGAGAAAGAAAAGCTGTGAGTGAGAGAGAGAGAAAGAGAAGGTATGAGTGAGAGAGAGAGAGAAGCTGTGAGTGAGAGAGAGAGAGAAAGCGAAGCTGTGAGTGAGAGAGAGAAAGAGAAGCTGTGAGTGAGAGGGAGAGAGAGAAAGAGAAGCTGTGGGTGAGAGAGAGAGAGAGAAGGTGTGAGTGAGAGAGAGAAAGAGAAGCTGTGAGTGAGAGGGAGAGAGAGAAAGAGAAGCTGTGAGTGACACACAGAGAGAGAAGCTGTGAGTTAGAGAGAGAGAGAAAGAGAAGCTGTGAGTGACAGAGAGAGAGAAAGAGAAGCTGTGAGTGAGAGTGAGAGAGAGAGAGAAAGAGAAGCTGTGAGTGAGAGAGAGAGAAAGAGATGCTGTGAGTGAGAGAGAGACAAAGAGAAGCTGTGAGTGAGAGAGAGAGAAAGAGAAGCTGTGAGTGAGAGAGTGAGAGAAAGAGAAGCTGTGAGTAAGAAGGAGAGGGAAAGAGAAGAAATGAGTGAGTGAGAGAGAGAGAGAGAAAGAGAAGCTGTGAGTGAGAGAGAGAGAGAAAGAGAAGCTGTGAGTGAGAGAGTGAGAGAGAGAAAGAGAAGCTGTGAGTGAGAGTGAGAGAGAGAGAGAAAGAGAAGCTGTGAGTGAGAGAGAGAGAAAGAGATGCTGTGTGTGTGTGAGAGAGAAAGAGAAGCTGTGAGAGAGAGAGAGAGAAAGAGAAGCTGTGAGTGAGAGAGAGAGAGAAAGAGAAGCTGTGAGTAAGAAGGAGAGGGAAAGAGAAGAAGTGAGTGAGTGAGAGAGAGAGAGAGAAAGAGAAGCTGTGAGTGAGAGAGAGAGAGAAAGAGAAGCTGTGAGTGAGAGAGTGAGAGAGAGAAAGAGAAGCTGTTAGTGAGAGTGAGAGAGAGAGAGAAAGAGAAGCTGTGAGTGAGAGAGAGATTGAAAGAGAAGCTGTGAGTGAGTGAGAGAGAGAGAAAGAGAAGCTGTAAGTGAAAGAGAGAGAAAGAGAAGCTGTGAGTGAGAGAGAGAGAGAAAGAGAAGCTGTGATTAAGAAGGAGAGGGAAAGAGAAAAAGTGAGTGAGTGAGAGAGAGAGAGAGAAAGAGAAGCTGTGAGAGAGAAAGAGAAGCTGCGAGTGAGAGAGTGAGAGAGAGAAAGAGAATCTGTTACTGAGTGTGTGAGAGAGAGAGAAAGAGAAGCTGTGAGTGAGAGAGAGATTGAAAGAGAAGCTGTGAGTGAGAGAGAGAGAGAAAGAGAAGCTGTGAGTGAGAGGGAGAGAAAGAGAAGCTGTGAGTGACACACAGCGAGAGAAGCTGTGAGTAAGAGAGAGAGAAAGAGAAGCTGTGAGTGACAGAGAGAGAGAAAGAGAAGCTGAGAGTGACAGAGAGAGAGAAAGTGAAGCTGTGAGTGAGAGAGAGAGAAAGAGAAGCTGTGTGTGTGTGAGAGAGAGAAAGATAGTCTGAGAAAGAGAGAGTGAAAGAGAAGCTGTGAGTGAGACAGAGAGAGGGAGAAAGAGAAGCTGTGTGCGTGAGAGAGAGAAAGAGAAGCTGTGAGTGAGAGAGAGAAAGAAAAGCTGTGAGTGAGAGAGAGAGACAGAGAAGGTATGAGTGAGAGAGAGAGAGAAGCTGTGAGTGAGAGAGTGAGAGAGAGAAAGAGAAGCTGTGAGTGAGAGAGAGAAAGAGAAGCTGTGAGTGAGAGAGAGAAAGAGAAGCTGTGAGTGAGAGGGAGAGAGAGAAAGAGAAGCTGTGAGTGAGAGAGAGAGAGAGAGAGAGAAGCTGTGAGTGACAAGAGAGAAAGAGAAGCTGTGAATGAGAGGGAGAGAGAGAGAATGAGAAGCTGTGAGTGACACACAGAGAGAGAAGCTGTGAGTTAGAGAGAGAGAGAAAGAGAAGCTGTGAGTGACAGAGAGAGAAAGAGAAGCTGTGAGTGAGAGTGAGAGAGAGAGAGAAAGAGAAGCTGTGAGTGAGAGAGAGAGAAAGAGATGCTGTGAGTGAGATTGAGAGAGAAAGAGAAGCTGTGAGTGAGAGAGAGAGAAAGAGAAGCTGTGAGTGAGAGAGAGAGAAAGAGAAGCTGTGAGTGAGAGAGAGAGAGAAAGAGAAGCTGTGAGTAAGAAGGAGAGGGAAAGAGAAGAAGTGAGTGAGTGAGAGAGAGAGAGAGAAAGAGAAGCTGTGAGTGAGAGAGAGAGAGAAAGAGAAGCTGTGAGTGAGAGAGTGAGAGAGAGAAAGAGAAGCTGTGAGTGAGAGAGAGATTGAAAGAGAAGCTGTGAGTGAGTGAGAGAGAGAAAGAGAAGCTGTGAGTGAGAGAGAGAGAAAGAGAAGCTGTGAGTGAGAGAGAGAGAAAGAGAAGCTGTGATTAAGAAGGAGATGGAAAGAGAATAAGTGAGTGAGTGAGAGAGAGAGAGAAAGAGAAGCTGTGAGAGAGAAAGAGAAACTGTGAGTGAGAGAGTGAGAGAGAGAAAGAGAATCTGTTAGTGAGTGTGTGTGAGAGAGAAAGAGAAGCTGTGAGTGAGAGAGAGATTGAAAGAGAAGCTGTGAGTGAGAGAGAGAGAGAAAGAGAAGCTGTGAGTGAGAGAGAGAAAGAGAAGCTGTGAGTGAGAGGGAGAGAAAGAGAAGCTGGTAGTGACACAGAGAGAGAGAAGCTGTGAGTTAGAGAGAGAGAAGGAGAAGCTGTGAGTGAGAGTGAGAGAGAGAGAGAGAAAGTGAAGCTGTGAGTGTGTGAGAGAGAGAAAGAGAAGCTGTGTGTGTGTGTGAGAGAGAAAGATAGTCTGAGAAAGAGAGAGTGAAAGAGAAGCTGTGAGTGAGACAGAGAGAGGGAGAAAGAGAAGCTGTGTGCGTGAGAGAGAGAAAGAGAAGCTGTGAGTGAGAGAGAGAAAGAAAAGCTGTGAGTGAGAGAGAGAGAAAGAGAAGGTATGAGTGAGAGAGAGAGAGAAGCTGTGAGTGAGAGAGTGAGAGAGAGAAAGCGAAGCTGTGAGTGAGAGAGAGAAAGAGAAGCTGTGAGTGAGAGGGAGAGAGAGAAAGAGAAGCTGTGAGTGAGAGAGAGAGAGAAGGTGTGAGTGAGAGACAGAAAGAGAAGCTGTGAGTGAGAGGGAGAGAGAGAAAGAGAAGCTGTGAGTGACACACAGAGAGAGAAGCTGTGAGTTAGAGAGAGAGAGAAAGAGAAGCTGTGAGTGACAGAGAGAGAGAAAGAGAAGCTGTGAGTGAGAGTGAGAGAGAGAGAGAAAGAGAAGCTGTGAGTGAGAGAGAGAGAAAGAGATGCTGTGAGTGAGAGAGAGAGAAAGAGAAGCTGTGAGTGAGAGAGAGAGAAAGAGAAGCTGTGAGTGAGAGAGAGAGAGAAAGAGAAGCTGTGAGTAAGAAGGAGAGGGAAAGAGAAGAAATGAGTGTGTGAGAGAGAGAGAGAGAAAGAGAAGCTGTGAGTGAGAGAGAGAGAGAAAGAGAAGCTGTGAGTGAGAGAGTGAGAGAGAGAAAGAGAAGCTGTTAGTGAGAGTGAGAGAGAGAGGGAAAGAGAAGCTGTGAGTGAGAGAGAGATTGAAAGAGAAGCTGTGAGTGAGTGAGAGAGAGAGAAAGAGAAGCTGTAAGTGAGAGAGAGAGAAAGAGAAGCTGTGAGTGAGAGAGAGAGAGAGAGAGAATCTGTTACTGAGTGTGTGTGTGAGAGAGAAAGAGAAGGTGTGAGTGAGAGAGAGATTGAAAGAGAAGCTGTGAGTGAGAGGGAGAGAGAGAAAGAGAAGCTGTGAGTGAGAGGGAGAGAAAGAGAAGCTGTGAGTGACACACAGAGAGAGAAGCTGTGAGTTAGAGAGAGAGAAAGAGAAGCTGTGAGTGACAGAGAGAGAGAAAGAGAAGCTGAGAGTGAGAGAGAGAGAGAAAGTGAAGCTGTGAGTGAGAGAGAGAGAGAAAGAGAAGCTGTGTGTGTGTGTGAGAGAAAGATAGTCTGAGAAAGAGAGAGTGAAAGAGAAGCTGTGAGTGAGACAGAGAGAGGGAGAAAGAGAAGCTGTGTGCGTGAGAGAGAGAAAGAGAAGCTGTGAGTGAGAGAGAGAAAGAAAAGCTGTGAGTGAGAGAGAGAGAAAGAGAAGGTATGAGTGAGAGAGAGAGAGAAGCTGTGAGTGAGAGAGTGAGAGAGAGAAAGAGAAGCTGTGAGTGAGAGAGAGAAAGAGAAGCTGTGAGTGAGAGGGTGAGAGAGAAAGAGAAGCTGTGAGTGAGAGAGAGAGAGAGAAAGAGAAGCTGTGAGTGAGAAGAGAGAAAGAGAAGCTGTGAGTGAGAGGGAGAGAGAGAAATAGAAGCTGTGAGTGACACACAGAGAGAGAAGCTGTGAGAGAGAGAGAGAGAGAAAGAGAAGCTGTGATTGAGAGTGAGAGAGAGAAAGAGAAGCTGTGAGTGAGAGAGAGAGAAAGAGAAGCTGTGAGTGAGAGAGAGAGAAGCTGTGAGTGAGAGAGAGAAAGAAAAGGTGTGAGTGAGAGAGAGAGAGAGAAAGAGAAGGTAGGAGTGAGAGAGAGAGAAGCAGTGAGTGAGAGAGAGAGAGAAAGAGAAGCTGTGAGTGAGACACAGAGAGAGAAAGAGAAGCTGTGAGAGAGGGGGGAAAGAGAAGCTGTGTGTGTGTGAGAAAGAGAAGCTGTGAGTGAGAGAGAGAAAGAGAAGCTGTGAGTGAGAGAGAGAAAGAGAAGCTGTGAGTGAGAGGGAGAGAAAGAGAAGCTGTGAGTGACACAGAGAGAGAGAAGCTGTGAGTTAGAGAGAGAGAAAGAGAAGCTGTGAGTGACAGAGAGAAAGAGAAGCTGAGAGTGAGAGAGAGAGAGAAAGTGAAGCTGTGAGTGAGAGAGAGAGAGAAAGAGAAGCTGTGAGTGAGAGAGAGAGAAGCTGTGAGTGAGAGAGAGAAAGAGAAGCTGTGAGTGAGAGGGAGAGAAAGAGAAGCTGTGAGTGACACACAGAGAGAGAAGCTGTGAGTTAGAGAGAGAGAAAGAGAAGCTGTGAGTGACAGAGAGAAAGAGAAGCTGAGAGTGAGAGAGAGAGAGAAAGTGAAGCTGTGAGTGAGAGAGAGAGAGAAAGAGAAGCTGTGTGTGTGTGTGAGAGAGAAAGATAGTCTGAGAAAGAGAGAGTGAAAGAGAAGCTGTGAGTGAGACAGAGAGAGGGAGAAAGAGAAGCTGTGTGCATGAGAGAGAGAAAGAGAAGCTGTGAGTGAGAGAGAGAAAGAAAAGCTGTGAGTGAGAGAGAGAGAAAGAGAAGGTATGAGTGAGAGAGAGAGAGAAGCTGTGAGTGAGAGAGTGAGAGAGAGAAAGAGAAGCTGTGAGTGAGAGAGAGAAAGAGAAGCTGTGAGTGAGAGGGAGAGAGAGAAAGAGAAGCTGTGAGTGAGAGAGAGAGAGAGAGAAAGAGAAGCTGTGAGTGACACACAGAGAGAGAAGCTGTGAGTTAGAGAGAGAGAGAAAGAGAAGCTGTGAGTGACAGAGAGAGAGAAAGAGAAGCTGTGAGTGAGAGTGAGAGAGAGAGAGAAAGAGAAGCTGTGAGTGAGAGAGAGAGAAAGAGATGCTGTGTGTGTGTGAGAGAGAAAGAGAAACTGTGAGTGAGAGAGAGAGAAAGAGAAGCTGTGAGTGAGAGAGAGAGAGAAAGAGAAGCTGTGAGTAAGAAGGAGAGGGAAAGAGAAGAAGTGAGTGAGTGAGAGAGAGAGAGAAAGAGAAGCTGTGAGTGAGAGAGAGAGAGAAAGAGAAGCTGTGAGTGAGAGAGTGAGAGAGAGAAAGAGAAGCTGTTAGTGAGAGTGAGAGAGAGAGAGAAAGAGAAGCTGTGAGTGAGAGAGAGATTGAAAGAGAAGCTGTGAGTGAGTGAGAGAGAGAGAAAGAGAAGCTGTAAGTGAGAGAGAGAGAAAGAGAAGCTGTGAGTGAGAGAGATAGAGAAAGAGAAGCTGTGATTAAGAAGGAGAGGGAAAGAGAAAAAGTGAGTGAGTGAGAGAGAGAGAGAGAAAGAGAAGCTGTGAGGGAGAAAGAGAAGCTGCGAGTGAGAGAGTGAGAGAGAGAAAGAGAATCTGTTACTGAGTGTGTGAGAGAGAGAGAAAGAGAAGCTGTGAGTGAGAGAGAGATTGAAAGAGAAGCTGTGAGTGAGAGAGAGAGAGAAAGAGAAGCTGTGAGTGAGAGGGAGAGAAAGAGAAGCTGTGAGTGACACACAGCGAGAGAAGCTGTGAGTTAGAGAGAGAGAAAGAGAAGCTGTGAGTGACAGAGAGAGAGAAAGAGAAGCTGAGAGTGAGAGAGAGAGAGAAAGTGAAGCTGTGAGTGAGAGAGAGAGAGAAAGAGAAGCTGTGTGTGTGTGTGAGAGAAAGATAGTCTGAGAAAGAGAGAGTGAAAGAGAAGCTGTGAGTGAGACAGAGAGAGGGAGAAAGAGAAGCTGTGTGCGTGAGAGAGAGAAAGAGAAGCTGTGAGTGAGAGAGAGAAAGAAAAGCTGTGAGTGAGAGAGAGAGAAAGAGAAGGTATGAGTGAGAGAGAGAGAGAAGCTGTGAGTGAGAGAGTGAGAGAGAGAAAGAGAAGCTGTGAGTGAGAGAGAGAAAGAGAAGCTGTGAGTGAGAGGGTGAGAGAGAAAGAGAAGCTGTGAGTGAGAGAGAGAGAGAGAAAGAGAAGCTGTGAGTGAGAAGAGAGAAAGAGAAGCTGTGAGTGAGAGGGAGAGAGAGAAATAGAAGCTGTGAGTGACACACAGAGAGAGAAGCTGTGAGAGAGAGAGAGAGAGAAAGAGAAGCTGTGATTGAGTGAGAGAGAGAGAAAGAGAAGCTGTGAGTGAGAGAGAGAGAAAGAGAAGCTGTGAGTGTAGAGAGAGAGAAGCTGTGAGTGAGAGAGAGAAAGAAAAGGTGTGAGTGAGAGAGAGAGAGAGAAAGAGAAGGTAGGAGTGAGAGAGAGAGAAGCAGTGAGTGAGAGAGAGAGAGAAAGAGAAGCTGTGAGTGAGACACAGAGAGAGAAAGAGAAGCTGTGAGAGAGGGGGGAAAGAGAAGCTGTGTGTGTGTGAGAAAGAGAAGCTGTGAGTGAGAGAGAGAGAAAGAGAAGCTGTGAGTGAGAGAGAGAGAAGCTGTGAGTGAGAGAGAGAAAGAGAAGCTGTGAGTGAGAGGGAGAGAAAGAGAAGCTGTGAGTGACACACAGAGAGAGAAGCTGTGAGTTAGAGAGAGAGAAAGAGAAGCTGTGAGTGACAGAGAGAAAGAGAAGCTGAGAGTGAGAGAGAGAGAGAAAGTGAAGCTGTGAGTGAGAGAGAGAGAGAAAGAGAAGCTGTGAGTGAGAGAGAGAGAAGCTGTGAGTGAGAGAGAGAAAGAGAAGCTGTGAGTGAGAGGGAGAGAAAGAGAAGCTGTGAGTGACACACAGAGAGAGAAGCTGTGAGTTAGAGAGAGAGAAAGAGAAGCTGTGAGTGACAGAGAGAAAGAGAAGCTGAGAGTGAGAGAGAGAGAGAAAGTGAAGCTGTGAGTGAGAGACAGAGAGAAAGAGAAGCTGTGTGTGTGTGTGAGAGAGAAAGATAGTCTGAGAAAGAGAGAGTGAAAGAGAAGCTGTGAGTGAGACAGAGAGAGGGAGAAAGAGAAGCTGTGTGCATGAGAGAGAGAAAGGGAAGCTGTGAGTGAGAGAGAGAAAGAAAAGCTGTGAGTGAGAGAGAGAGAAAGAGAAGGTATGAGTGAGAGAGAGAGAGAAGCTGTGAGTGAGAGAGTGAGAGAGAGAAAGAGAAGCTGTGAGTGAGAGAGAGAAAGAGAAGCTGTGAGTGAGAGGGAGAGAGAGAAAGAGAAGCTGTGAGTGAGAGAGAGAGAGAGAGAAAGAGAAGGTGTGAGTGAGAGAGAGAAAGAGAAGCTGTGAGTGAGAGGGAGAGAGAGAAAGAGAAGCTGTGAGTGACACACAGAGAGAGAAGCTGTGAGTTAGAGAGAGAGAGAAAGAGAAGCTGTGAGTGACAGAGAGAGAGAAAGAGAAGCTGTGAGTGAGAGTGAGAGAGAGAGAGAAAGAGAAGCTGTGAGTGAGAGAGAGAGAAAGAGATGCTGTGTGTGAGAGAGAGAGAAAGAGAAGGTGTGAGTGAGAGAGAGAGAAAGAGAAGCTGTGAGTGAGAGAGAGAGAGAAAGAGAAGCTGTGAGTAAGAAGGAGAGGGAAAGAGAAGAAGTGAGTGAGTGAGAGAGAGAGAGAGAAAGAGAAGCTGTGAGTGAGAGAGAGAGAGAAAGAGAAGCTGTGAGTGAGAGAGTGAGAGAGAGAAAGAGAAGCTGTTAGTGAGTGTGTGAGAGAGAGAGAAAGAGAAGCTGTGAGTGAGAGAGAGATTGAAAGAGAAGCTGTGAGTGAGAGAGAGAGAGAAAGAGAAGCTGTGAGTGAGAGGGAGAGAAAGAGAAGCTGTGAGTGACACACAGCGAGAGAAGCTGTGAGTTAGAGAGAGAGAAAGAGAAGCTGTGAGTGACAGAGAGAGAGAAAGAGAAGCTGAGAGTGAGAGAGAGAGAGAAAGTGAAGCTGTGAGTGAGAGAGAGAGAGAAAGAGAAGCTGTGTGTGTGTGTGAGAGAAAGATAGTCTGAGAAAGAGAGAGTGAAAGAGAAGCTGTGAGTGAGACAGAGAGAGGGAGAAAGAGAAGCTGTGTGCGTGAGAGAGAGAAAGAGAAGCTGTGAGTGAGAGAGAGAAAGAAAAGCTGTGAGTGAGAGAGAGAGAAAGAGAAGGTATGAGTGAGAGAGAGAGAGAAGCTGTGAGTGAGAGAGTGAGAGAGAGAAAGAGAAGCTGTGAGTGAGAGAGAGAAAGAGAAGCTGTGAGTGAGAGGGTGAGAGAGAAAGAGAAGCTGTGAGTGAGAGAGAGAGAGAGAAAGAGAAGCTGTGAGTGAGAAGAGAGAAAGAGAAGCTGTGAGTGAGAGGGAGAGAGAGAAATAGAAGCTGTGAGTGACACACAGAGAGAGAAGCTGTGAGAGAGAGAGAGAGAGAAAGAGAAGCTGTGATTGAGTGAGAGAGAGAGAAAGAGAAGCTGTGAGTGAGAGAGAGAGAAAGAGAAGCTGTGAGTGTAGAGAGAGAGAAGCTGTGAGTGAGAGAGAGAAGGAAAAGGTGTGAGTGAGAGAGAGAGAGAGAAAGAGAAGGTAGGAGTGAGAGAGAGAGAAGCAGTGAGTGAGAGAGAGAGAGAAAGAGAAGCTGTGAGTGAGACACAGAGAGAGAAAGAGAAGCTGTGAGAGAGGGGGGAAAGAGAAGCTGTGTGTGTGTGAGAAAGAGAAGCTGTGAGTGAGAGAGAGAGAAAGAGAAGCTGTGAGTGAGAGAGAGAGAAGCTGTGAGTGAGAGAGAGAAAGAGAAGCTGTGAGTGAGAGGGAGAGAAAGAGAAGCTGTGAGTGACACACAGAGAGAGAAGCTGTGAGTTAGAGAGAGAGAAAGAGAAGCTGTGAGTGACAGAGAGAAAGAGAAGCTGAGAGTGAGAGAGAGAGAGAAAGTGAAGCTGTGAGTGAGAGAGAGAGAGAAAGAGAAGCTGTGAGTGAGAGAGAGAGAAGCTGTGAGTGAGAGAGAGAAAGAGAAGCTGTGAGTGAGAGGGAGAGAAAGAGAAGCTGTGAGTGACACACAGAGAGAGAAGCTGTGAGTTAGAGAGAGAGAAAGAGAAGCTGTGAGTGACAGAGAGAAAGAGAAGCTGAGAGTGAGAGAGAGAGAGAAAGTGAAGCTGTGAGTGAGAGACAGAGAGAAAGAGAAGCTGTGTGTGTGTGTGAGAGAGAAAGATAGTCTGAGAAAGAGAGAGTGAAAGAGAAGCTGTGAGTGAGACAGAGAGAGGGAGAAAGAGAAGCTGTGTGCATGAGAGAGAGAAAGGGAAGCTGTGAGTGAGAGAGAGAAAGAAAAGCTGTGAGTGAGAGAGAGAGAAAGAGAAGGTATGAGTGAGAGAGAGAGAGAAGCTGTGAGTGAGAGAGTGAGAGAGAGAAAGAGAAGCTGTGAGTGAGAGAGAGAAAGAGAAGCTGTGAGTGAGAGGGAGAGAGAGAAAGAGAAGCTGTGAGTGAGAGAGAGAGAGAGAGAAAGAGAAGGTGTGAGTGAGAGAGAGAAAGAGAAGCTGTGAGTGAGAGGGAGAGAGAGAAAGAGAAGCTGTGAGTGACACACAGAGAGAGAAGCTGTGAGTTAGAGAGAGAGAGAAAGAGAAGCTGTGAGTGACAGAGAGAGAGAAAGAGAAGCTGTGAGTGAGAGTGAGAGAGAGAGAGAAAGAGAAGCTGTGAGTGAGAGAGAGAGAAAGAGATGCTGTGTGTGAGAGAGAGAGAAAGAGAAGGTGTGAGTGAGAGAGAGAGAAAGAGAAGCTGTGAGTGAGAGAGAGAGAGAAAGAGAAGCTGTGAGTAAGAAGGAGAGGGAAAGAGAAGAAGTGAGTGAGTGAGAGAGAGAGAGAGAAAGAGAAGCTGTGAGTGAGAGAGAGAGAGAAAGAGAAGCTGTGAGTGAGAGAGTGAGAGAGAGAAAGAGAAGCTGTTAGTGAGAGTGAGAGAGAGAGAGAAAGAGAAGCTGTGAGTGAGAGAGAGATTGAAAGAGAAGCTGTGAGTGAGTGAGAGAGAGAGAAAGAGAAGCTGTAAGTGAGAGAGAGAGAAAGAGAAGCTGTGAGTGAGAGAGAGAGAGAAAGAGAAGCTGTGATTAAGAAGGAGAGGGAAAGAGAAAAAGTGAGTGAGTGAGAGAGAGAGAGAGAAAGAGAAGCTGTGAGAGAGAAAGAGAAGCTGCGAGTGAGAGAGTGAGAGAGAGAAAGAGAATCTGTTACTGAGTGTGTGTGAGAGAGAGAAAGAGAAGCTGTGAGTGAGAGAGAGATTGAAAGAGAAGCTGTGAGTGAGAGAGAGAGAGAAAGAGAAGCTGTGAGTGAGAGGGGGAGAAAGAGAAGCTGTGAGTGACACACAGCGAGAGAAGCTGTGAGTTAGAGAGAGAGAAAGAGAAGCTGTGAGTGACAGAGAGAGAGAAAGAGAAGCTGAGAGTGAGAGAGAGAGAGAAAGTGAAGCTGTGAGTGAGAGAGAGAGAGAAAGAGAAGCTGTGTGTGTGTGAGAGAGAGAAAGATAGTCTGAGAAAGAGAGAGTGAAAGAGAAGCTGTGAGTGAGACAGAGAGAGGGAGAAAGAGAAGCTGTGTGCGTGACAGAGAAAAAGAGAAGCTGTGAGTGAGAGAGAGAAAGAAAAGCTGTGAGTGAGAGAGAGAGACAGAGAAGGTATGAGTGAGAGAGAGAGAGAAGCTGTGAGTGAGAGAGTGAGAGAGAGAAAGAGAAGCTGTGAGTGAGAGAGAGAAAGAGAAGCTGTGAGTGAGAGAGAGAAAGAGAAGCTGTGAGTGAGAGGGAGAGAGAGAAAGAGAAGCTGTGAGTGAGAGAGAGAGAGAGAAAGAGAAGCTGTGAGTGACAAGAGAGAAAGAGAAGCTGTGAGTGAGAGGGAGAGAGAGAGAATGAGAAGCTGTGAGTGACACACAGAGAGAGAAGCTGTGAGTTAGAGAGAGAGAGAAAGAGAAGCTGTGAGTGACAGAGAGAGAAAGAGAAGCTGTGAGTGAGAGTGAGAGAGAGAGAGAAAGAGAAGCTGTGAGTGAGAGAGAGAGAAAGAGATGCTGTGAGTGAGATTGAGAGAGAAAGAGAAGCTGTGAGTGAGAGAGAGAGAAAGAGAAGCTGTGAGTGAGTGAGAGAGAAAGAGAAGCTGTGAGTGAGAGAGAGAGAGAAAGAGAAGCTGTGAGTAAGAAGGAGAGGGAAAGAGAAGAAGTGAGTGAGTGAGAGAGAGAGAGAGAAAGAGAAGCTGTGAGTGAGAGAGAGAGAGAAAGAGAAGCTGTGAGTGAGAGAGTGAGAGAGAGAAAGAGAAGCTGATAGTGAGAGTGAGAGAGAGAGAGAAAGAGAAGCTGTGAGTGAGAGAGAGATTGAAAGAGAAGCTGTGAGTGAGTGAGAGAGAGAAAGAGAAGCTGTGAGTGAGAGAGAGAGAAAGAGAAGCTGTGAGTGAGAGAGAGAGAGAAAGAGAAGCTGTGATTAAGAAGGAGATGGAAAGAGAATAAGTGAGTGAGTGAGAGAGAGAGAGAAAGAGAAGCTGTGAGAGAGAAAGAGAAACTGTGAGTGAGAGAGTGAGAGAGAGAAAGAGAATCTGTTAGTGAGTGTGTGAGAGAGAGAAAGAGAAGCTGTGAGTGAGAGAGAGATTGAAAGAGAAGCTGTGAGTGAGAGAGAGAGAGAAAGAGAAGCTGTGAGTGAGAGAGAGAAAGAGAAGCTGTGAGTGAGAGGGAGAGAAAGAGAAGCTGGTAGTGACACAGAGAGAGAGAAGCTGTGAGTTAGAGAGAGAGAAGGAGAAGCTGTGAGTGAGAGAGAGAGAAAGTGAAGCTGTGAGTGTGTGTGAGAGAGAAAGAGAAGCTGTGTGTTTGTGTGAGAGAGAAAGATAGTCTGAGAAAGAGAGAGTGAAAGAGAAGCTGTGAGTGAGAGAGAGAGAGAGAAAGAGAAGCTGAGAGAGAGAGAGAGAGAATGTGAAGCTGTGAGTGAGAGAGAGAGACAGAGAAGCTGTGTGTGTGTGAGAGAGAGAAAGATAGTCTGAGAAAGAGAGAGTGAAAGAGAAGCTGTGAGTGAGACAGAGAGAGGGAGAAAGAGAAGCTGTGTGTGTGTGAGAGAGAAAGAGAAGCTGTGAGTGAGAGTGAGAGAGAGAGAGAAAGAGAAGCTGTGAGTGTGAGAGAGAGAGAAAGAGAAGCTGTGAGTGTGAGAGAGAGAAAGCGAAGCTGTGAGTGAGAGAGAGAGAATGAGAAGCTGTGAGTGAGAGAGAGAGAAGCTGTGAGTGAGAGAGAGAGAGAAGATGTGAGTGAGAGAGAGAGAGAATGAGAAGCTGTGAGTGAGAGAGAGATAAAAAGAGAAGCTGTGATTAAGAAGGAGAGGGAAAGAGAATAAGTGCGTGAGTGAGAGAGAGAGAGAGAGAAAGAGAAGCTGTGAGTAAGAAGGATAGGGAAAAAGAAGAAGTGAGTGAGTGAGAGAGAGAGAGAGAAAGAGAAGCTGTGAGTGAGAGAGAGAGAGAAAGAGAAGCTGTGAGTGAGAGAGTGAGAGAGAGAAAGAGAAGCTGTTAGTGAGAGTGAGAGCGAGAGAGAAAGAGAAGCTGTGAGTGAGAGAGAGAGAAAGAGAAGCTGTGATTAAGAAGGAGAGGGAAAGAGAATAAGT
Source organism: Bradypodion pumilum (assembly GCA_035047305.1). Lineage (NCBI taxonomy): Eukaryota > Metazoa > Chordata > Lepidosauria > Squamata > Chamaeleonidae > Bradypodion > Bradypodion pumilum. Next base: position 234,753,102 of record JAWDJD010000001.1, read on the forward strand.
GAGTGAGAGAGAGAGAGAAAGAGAAGCTGTGAGAGAGAAAGAGAAGCTGTGAGTGAGAGAGTGAGAGAGAGAAAGAGAATCTGTTAGTGAGAGAGAGAGAGAGAAAGAGAAGCTGAGAGAGAGAGAGAGAGAATGTGAAGCTGTGAGTGAGAGAGAGAGACAGAGAAGCTGTGTGTGTGTGAGAGAGAGAAAGATAGTCTGAGAAAGAGAGAGTGAAAGAGAAGCTGTGAGTGACACAGAGAGAGAAGCTGTGAGTTAGAGAGAGAGAAAGAGAAGCTGTGAGTGAGAGAGAGAGAGAGAAAGAGAAGCTGAGAGAGAGAGAGAGAGAATGTGATGCTGTGAGTGAGAGAGAGACAGAGAAGCTGTGTGTGTGAGAGAGAGAGAAAGATAGTCTGAGAAAGAGAGAGTGAAAGAGAAGCTGTGAGTGAGACAGAGAGAGGGAGAAAGAGAAGCTGTGTGTGTGTGAGAGAGAAAGAGAAGCTGTGAGTGAGAGTGAGAGAGAGAGAGAAAGAGAAGCTGTGAGTGTGAGAGAGAGAGAAAGAGAAGCTGTGAGTGAGAGAGAGAAAGCGAAGCTGTGAGTGAGAGAGAGAGAGAATGAGAAGCTGTGAGTGAGAGAGAGAGAAGCTGTGAGTGAGAGAGAGAGAAGATGTGAGTGAGAGAGAGAGAGAATGAGAAGCTGTGAGTGAGAGAGAGAGAAAAAGAGAAGCTGTGATTAAGAAGGAGAGGGAAAGAGAATAAGTGCGTGAGTGAGAGAGAGAGAGAGAAAGAGAAGCTGTGAGAGAGAAAGAGAAGCTGTGAGTGAGAGAGTGAGAGAGAGAAAGAGAATCTGTTACTGAGTGTGTGTGAGAGAGAGAAAGAGAAGCTGTGAGTGAGAGAGATTGAAAGAGAAGCTGTGAGTGAGAGAGAGAGAGAAAGAGAAGCTGTGAGTGAGAGAGAGAAAGAGAAGCTGTGAGTGAGAGAGAGAGAAAGAGAAGCTGTGAGTGACACACAGAGAGAGAAGCTGTGAGTTAGAGAGAGAGAAAGAGAAGCTGTGAGTGACAGAGAGAGAGAAAGAGAAGCTGAGAGTGAGAGAGAGAGAGAGAAATTGAAGCTGTGAGTGAGAGAGAGAGAGAAAGAGAAGCTGTGTGTGTGTGTGAGAAAGATAGAAAGAGAGAGTGAAAGAGAAGCTGTGAGTGAGACAGAGAGAGGGAGAAAGAGAAGCTGTGTGCGTGAGAGAGAGAAAGAGAAGCTGTGAGTGAGAGAGAGAAAGAAAAGCTGTGAGTGAGAGAGAGAGAAAGAGAAGGTATGAGTGAGAGAGAGAGAAGTTGTGAGTGAGAGAGTGAGAGAGAGAAAGAGAAGCTGTGAGTGAGAGAGAGAAAGAGAAGATGTGAGTGAGAGGGAGAGAGAGAAAGAGAAGCTGTGAGTGAGAGAGAGAGAGAGAAAGAGAAGCTGTGAGTGAGAAGAGAGAAAGAGAAGCTGTGAGTGAGAGGGAGAGAGAGAAAGAGAAGCTGTGAGTGACACACAGAGAGAGAAGCTGTGAGTTAGAGAGAGAGAGAAAGAGAAGCTGTGAGTGACAGAGAGAGAGAGAAAGAGAAGCTGTGAGTGAGAGTGAGAGAGAGAGAGAAAGAGAAGCTGTGAGTGAGTGAGAGAGAAAGAGAAGCTGTGAGTGAGAGAGAGAGAAAGAGAAGCTGTGAGTGAGAGAGAGAGAAAGAGAAGCTGTGAGTGAGAGAGAGAGAGAAAGAGAAGCTGTGAGTAAGAAGGATAGGGAAAAAGAAGAAGTGAGTGAGTGAGAGAGAGAGAGAGAAAGAGAAGCTGTGAGTGAGAGAGAGAGAGAAAGAGAAGCTATGAGTGAGAGAGTGAGAGAGAGAAAGAGAAGCTGTTAGTGAGAGTGAGAGCGAGAGAGAAAGAGAAGCTGTGAGTGAGAGAGAGAGAAAGAGAAGCTGTGAGTGAGAGAGAGAGAAAGAGAAGCTGTGATTAAGAAGGAGAGGGAAAGAGAATGAGTGAGAGAGAGAGAGAGAAAGAGAAGCTGTGAGAGAGAAAGAGAAGCTGTGAGTGAGAGAGTGAGAGAGAGAAAGAGAATCTGTTAGTGAGTGTGTGTGAGAGAGAAAGAGAAGCTGTGAGTGAGAGAGAGATTGAAAGAGAAGCTGTGAGTGAGAGAGAGAGAAAGAGAAGCTGTGGTTGAGAGAGAGAAAGAGAAGCTGTGAGTGAGAGGGAGAGAAAGAGAAGCTGTGAGTGAGACAGAGAGAGAGAAGCTGTGAGTTAGAGAGAGAGAAAGAGAAGCTGTGAGTGACAGAGAGAGAGAAAGAGAAGCTGTGAGTGAGAGTGAGAGAGAGAGAGAAAGTGAACCTGTGAGTGTGTGAGAGAGAGAAAGAGAAGCTGTGTGTGTGTGAGAGAGAAAGATAGTCTGAGAAAGAGAGAGTGAAAGAGAAGCTGTGAGTGAGACAGAGAGAGGGAGAAAGAGAAGCTGTGTGTGTGAGAGAGAGAAAGAGAAGCTGTGAGTGAGAGTGAGAGAGAGAGAGAGAAAGAGAAGCTGAGAGTGAGAGAGAGAGAAAGTGAAGCTGTGAGTGAGAGAGAGAGAGAGAAGCTGTGAGTGAGAGAGAGAAAGAAAGAGTAGCTGTGAGTGTGTGTGAGAGAAAGAGAAGCTGTGAGTGAGAGAGAGAGAAAGAGAAGCTGTGAGTAAGAAGGAGAGGGAAAGAGAAGAAGTGAGTGAGTGAGAGAGAGAGAGAAAGAGAAGCTGTGAGACAGAAAGAGAAGCTGTGAGTGAGAGAGTGAGAGAGAGAAAGAGAATCTGTTAGTGAGAGTGAGAGAGAGAGAGAAAGAGAAGCTGTAAGTGAGAGAGAGATTGAAAGAGAAGCTGTGAGTGAGAGAGAGAGAGAAAAAGTGAAGCTGAGTGAGAGAAAGAGAAGCTGTGAGTGAGAGGGAGAGAGAGAAAGAGAAGCTGTGAGTGACACAGAGAGAGAGAAGCTGTGAGTTAGAGAGAGAGAAAGAGAAGCTGTGAGTGACAGAGAGAGAGACAGAGAAGCTGTGTGTGTGTGAGAGAGAGAAAGATAGTCTGAGAAAGAGAGAGTGAAAGAGAAGCTGTGAGGCAGAGAGAGGGAGAAAGAGAAGCTGTGTGTGTGTGAGAGAGAGAGAAAGAGAAGCTGTGAGTGAGAGTGAGAGAGAGAGAGAGAGAAGCTGTGTGTGTGTGTGTGAGAGAAAGAGAAACTGTGAGTGAGAGAGAGAGAAAGCGAAGCTGTGAGAGAGAAAGAGAGAGAGAATGAGAAGCTGTGAGTGAGAGAGAGAGAAGCTGTGAGTGAGAGAGAGAGAAGATGTGAGTGAGAGAGAGAGAATGAGAAGCTGTGAGTGAGAGAGATAAAAAATAAGAGAAGCTGTGAGTGAGAAAGAGAGAGAAAGAGTAGCTGTGAGTGAGAGAAAGAGAGGGAGAAAGAGAAGCTGTGAGTGAGAGAGAGAGAAAGAGAAGCTGTGAGTGAGAGAGAGAGAGAATGAGAAGCTGTGAGTGAGAGAGAGAGAAGCTGTGAGTGAGAGAGAAAGAGAAGCTGTGAGTGAGAGAGAGAGAGAGAAGATGTGAGTGAGAGAGAGATAGAATGAGAAGCTGTGAGTGAGAGAGAGAGAAAGTAAGAGAAGCTGTGAGTGATACAGAGAGAGAGAAAGAGAAGCTGTGAGTGAGAGAGAGAGAGAGAGAGAAGCTGTGAGTGAGAGAGAGAGAGAAAGAGAAGCTGCGAGTAAGAAGGAGAGGGAAAGAGAAGAAGTGAGTGAGAGAGAGAGAGAAAGAGAAGCTGTGAGACAGAAAGAGAAGCTGTGAGTGAGAGAGTGAGAGAGAGAAAGAGAATCTGTTAGTGAGAGTGAGAGAGAGAGAGAGAAAGAGAAGCTGTGAGTGAGAGAGAGATTGAAAGAGAAGCTGTGAGTGAGAGAGAGAGAGAGAAAGAGAAGCTGTGAGTGAGAGAGAGAAAAAGAAGCTGTGAGTGAGAGGGAGAGAGATAAAGAGAAGCTGTGAGTGACACAGAGAGAGAGAAGCTGTGAGTTAGAGAGAGAGAAAGAGAAGCTGTGAGTGAGAGAGAGAGAGAGAGAGAGAAAAAGAAGCTGAGAGAGAGAGAGAGAATGAGAACCTGTGAGTGAGAGAGAGAGAAGCTGTGAGTGAGAGAGAAAGAGAAGCTGTGAGTGAGAGAGAGGGAGAAGATGTGAGTGAGAGAGAGAGAGAATGAGAAGCTGTGAGTGAGAGAGAGAGAAAGTAAGAGAAGCTGTGAGTGAGAAAGAGAGAGAAAGAGAAGCTGTGATTGAGAGAGAGAGAAAGAGAAGCTGTGAGTGAGAGAGAGAGAGAATGAGAACCTGTGAGTGAGAGAGAGAGAAGCTGTGAGTGAGAGAGAAAGAGAAGCTGTGAGTGAGAGAGAGAGAGAAGATGTGAGTGAGAGAGAGAGAGAATGAGAAGCTGTGAGTGAGAGAGAGAGAAAGTAAGAGAAGCTGTGAGTGAGTGAGAGAGAGGGAGAAAGATAAGCTGTGTGTGTGAGAGAGAGAAAGAGAAGCTGTGAGAGAGAGAGAAAGAGAAGCTGTGATTGAGAGTGAGAGAGAGAGAAAGAGAAGCTGTGAGTGAGAGAGAGAGAAAGAAAGAGAAGCTGTGAGTGAGAGAGAGAGAAGCTGTGAGTGAGAGAGAGAAAGAAAAGGTGTGAGTGAGAGAGAGAGAGAGAAAGAGAAGGTAGGAGTGAGAGAGAGAGAAGCAGTGAGTGAGAGAGAGAGAGAGAAAGAGAAGCTGTGAGTGAGACACAGAGAGAGAAAGAGAAGCTGTGAGAGAGGGGGGAAAGAGAAGCTGTGTGTGTGTGAGAAAGAGAAGCTGTCAGTGAGAGAGAGAGAAAGAGAAGCTGTGAGTGAGAGAGAGAGAAGCTGTGAGTGAGAGAGAGAAAGAGAAGCTGTGAGTGAGAGGGAGAGAAAGAGAAGCTGTGAGTGACACACAGAGAGAGAAGCTGTGAGTTAGAGAGAGAGAAAGAGAAGCTGTGAGTGACAGAGAGAAAGAGAAGCTGAGAGTGAGAGAGAGAGAGAAAGTGAAGCTGTGAGTGAGAGAGAGAGAGAAAGAGAAGCTGTGTGTGTGTGAGAGAGAGAAAGATAGTCTGAGAAAGAGAGAGTGAAAGAGAAGCTGTGAGTGAGACAGAGAGAGGGAGAAAGAGAAGCTGTGTGCATGAGAGAGAGAAAGAGAAGCTGTGAGTGAGAGAGAGAAAGAAAAGCTGTGAGTGAGAGAGAGAGAAAGAGAAAGAGAAGCTGTGAGTGAGAGAGAGAAAGAGAAGCTGTGAGTGAGAGGGAGAGAGAGAAAGAGAAGCTGTGAGTGAGAGAGAGAGAGAAAGAGAAGGTGTGAGTGAGAGAGAGAAAGAGAAGCTGTGAGTGAGAGAGAGATTGAAAGAGAAGCTGTGAGTGAGTGAGAGAGAGAGAAAGAGAAGCTGTAAGTGAGAGAGAGAGAAAGAGAAGCTGTGAGTGAGAGAGAGAGAAAGAGAAGCTGTGATAAAGAAGGAGAGGGAAAGAGAATAAGTGAGTGAGTGAGAGAGAGAGAGAAAGAGAAGCTGTGAGAGAGAAAGAGAAGCTGCGAGTGAGAGAGTGAGAGAGAGAAAGAGAATCTGTTAGTGAGTGTGTGTGAGAGAGAAAGAGAAGCTGTGAGTGAGAGAGAGATTGAAAGAGAAGCTGTGAGTGAGAGAGAGAGAGAAAGAGAAGCTGTGGTTGAGAGAGAGAAAGAGAAGCTGTGAGTGAGAGGGAGAGAAAGAGAAGCTGTGAGTGAGACAGAGAGAGAGAAGCTGTGAGTTAGAGAGAGAGAAAGAGAAGCTGTGAGTGACAGAGAGAGAGAAAGAGAAGCTGTGAGTGAGAGTGAGAGAGAGAGAGAAAGTGAACCTGTGAGTGTGTGAGAGAGAGAAAGAGAAGCTGTGTGTGTGTGAGAGAGAAAGATAGTCTGAGAAAGAGAGAGTGAAAGAGAAGCTGTGAGTGAGACAGAGAGAGGGAGAAAGAGAAGCTGTGTGTGTGAGAGAGAGAAAGAGAAGCTGTGAGTGAGAGTGAGAGAGAGAGAGAGAAAGAGAAGCTGAGAGTGAGAGAGAGAGAAAGTGAAGCTGTGAGTGAGAGAGAGAGAGAGAAGCTGTGAGTGAGAGAGAGAAAGAAAGAGTAGCTGTGAGTGTGTGTGAGAGAAAGAGAAGCTGTGAGTGAGAGAGAGAGAAAGAGAAGCTGTGAGTAAGAAGGAGAGGGAAAGAGAAGAAGTGAGTGAGTGAGAGAGAGAGAGAAAGAGAAGCTGTGAGACAGAAAGAGAAGCTGTGAGTGAGAGAGTGAGAGAGAGAAAGAGAATCTGTTAGTGAGAGTGAGAGAGAGAGAGAAAGAGAAGCTGTGAGTGAGAGAGTGAGAGAGAGAAAGAGAAGCTGTTAGTGAGAGTGAGAGCGAGAGAGAAAGAGAAGCTGTGAGTGAGAGAGAGAGAAAGAGAAGCTGTGATTAAGAAGGAGAGGGAAAGAGAATAAGTGAGTGAGAGAGAGAGAGAAAGAGAAGCTGTGAGAGAGAAAGAGAAGCTGTGAGTGAGAGAGTGAGAGAGAGAAAGAGAATCTGTTAGTGAGAGAGAGAGAGAGAAAGAGAAGCTGAGAGAGAGAGAGAGAATGTGAAGCTGTGAGTGAGAGAGAGAGACAGAGAAGCTGTGTGTGTGTGAGAGAGAGAAAGATAGTCTGAGAAAGAGAGAGTGAAAGAGAAGCTGTGAGTGACACAGAGAGAGAAGCTGTGAGTTAGAGAGAGAGAAAGAGAAGCTGTGAGTGAGAGAGAGAGAGAGAAAGAGAAGCTGAGAGAGAGAGAGAGAGAATGTGATGCTGTGAGTGAGAGAGAGACAGAGAAGCTGTGTGTGTGAGAGAGAGAGAAAGATAGTCTGAGAAAGAGAGAGTGAAAGAGAAGCTGTGAGTGAGACAGAGAGAGGGAGAAAGAGAAGCTGTGTGTGTGTGAGAGAGAAAGAGAAGCTGTGAGTGAGAGTGAGAGAGAGAGAGAAAGAGAAGCTGTGAGTGTGAGAGAGAGAGAAAGAGAAGCTGTGAGTGAGAGAGAGAAAGCGAAGCTGTGAGTGAGAGAGAGAGAGAATGAGAAGCTGTGAGTGAGAGAGAGAGAAGCTGTGAGTGAGAGAGAGAGAAGATGTGAGTGAGAGAGAGAGAGAATGAGAAGCTGTGAGTGAGAGAGAGAGAAAAAGAGAAGCTGTGATTAAGAAGGAGAGGGAAAGAGAATAAGTGCGTGAGTGAGAGAGAGAGAGAGAAAGAGAAGCTGTGAGAGAGAAAGAGAAGCTGTGAGTGAGAGAGTGAGAGAGAGAAAGAGAATCTGTTACTGAGTGTGTGTGAGAGAGAGAAAGAGAAGCTGTGAGTGAGAGAGATTGAAAGAGAAGCTGTGAGTGAGAGAGAGAGAGAAAGAGAAGCTGTGAGTGAGAGAGAGAAAGAGAAGCTGTGAGTGAGAGAGAGAGAAAGAGAAGCTGTGAGTGACACACAGAGAGAGAAGCTGTGAGTTAGAGAGAGAGAAAGAGAAGCTGTGAGTGACAGAGAGAGAGAAAGAGAAGCTGAGAGTGAGAGAGAGAGAGAGAAATTGAAGCTGTGAGTGAGAGAGAGAGAGAAAGAGAAGCTGTGTGTGTGTGTGAGAAAGATAGAAAGAGAGAGTGAAAGAGAAGCTGTGAGTGAGACAGAGAGAGGGAGAAAGAGAAGCTGTGTGCGTGAGAGAGAGAAAGAGAAGCTGTGAGTGAGAGAGAGAAAGAAAAGCTGTGAGTGAGAGAGAGAGAAAGAGAAGGTATGAGTGAGAGAGAGAGAAGTTGTGAGTGAGAGAGTGAGAGAGAGAAAGAGAAGCTGTGAGTGAGAGAGAGAAAGAGAAGATGTGAGTGAGAGGGAGAGAGAGAAAGAGAAGCTGTGAGTGAGAGAGAGAGAGAGAAAGAGAAGCTGTGAGTGAGAAGAGAGAAAGAGAAGCTGTGAGTGAGAGGGAGAGAGAGAAAGAGAAGCTGTGAGTGACACACAGAGAGAGAAGCTGTGAGTTAGAGAGAGAGAGAAAGAGAAGCTGTGAGTGACAGAGAGAGAGAGAAAGAGAAGCTGTGAGTGAGAGTGAGAGAGAGAGAGAAAGAGAAGCTGTGAGTGAGTGAGAGAGAAAGAGAAGCTGTGAGTGAGAGAGAGAGAAAGAGAAGCTGTGAGTGAGAGAGAGAGAAAGAGAAGCTGTGAGTGAGAGAGAGAGAGAAAGAGAAGCTGTGAGTAAGAAGGATAGGGAAAAAGAAGAAGTGAGTGAGTGAGAGAGAGAGAGAGAAAGAGAAGCTGTGAGTGAGAGAGAGAGAGAAAGAGAAGCTATGAGTGAGAGAGTGAGAGAGAGAAAGAGAAGCTGTTAGTGAGAGTGAGAGCGAGAGAGAAAGAGAAGCTGTGAGTGAGAGAGAGAGAAAGAGAAGCTGTGAGTGAGAGAGAGAGAAAGAGAAGCTGTGATTAAGAAGGAGAGGGAAAGAGAATGAGTGAGAGAGAGAGAGAGAAAGAGAAGCTGTGAGAGAGAAAGAGAAGCTGTGAGTGAGAGAGTGAGAGAGAGAAAGAGAATCTGTTAGTGAGTGTGTGTGAGAGAGAAAGAGAAGCTGTGAGTGAGAGAGAGATTGAAAGAGAAGCTGTGAGTGAGAGAGAGAGAAAGAGAAGCTGTGGTTGAGAGAGAGAAAGAGAAGCTGTGAGTGAGAGGGAGAGAAAGAGAAGCTGTGAGTGAGACAGAGAGAGAGAAGCTGTGAGTTAGAGAGAGAGAAAGAGAAGCTGTGAGTGACAGAGAGAGAGAAAGAGAAGCTGTGAGTGAGAGTGAGAGAGAGAGAGAAAGTGAACCTGTGAGTGTGTGAGAGAGAGAAAGAGAAGCTGTGTGTGTGTGAGAGAGAAAGATAGTCTGAGAAAGAGAGAGTGAAAGAGAAGCTGTGAGTGAGACAGAGAGAGGGAGAAAGAGAAGCTGTGTGTGTGAGAGAGAGAAAGAGAAGCTGTGAGTGAGAGTGAGAGAGAGAGAGAGAAAGAGAAGCTGAGAGTGAGAGAGAGAGAAAGTGAAGCTGTGAGTGAGAGAGAGAGAGAGAAGCTGTGAGTGAGAGAGAGAAAGAAAGAGTAGCTGTGAGTGTGTGTGAGAGAAAGAGAAGCTGTGAGTGAGAGAGAGAGAAAGAGAAGCTGTGAGTAAGAAGGAGAGGGAAAGAGAAGAAGTGAGTGAGTGAGAGAGAGAGAGAAAGAGAAGCTGTGAGACAGAAAGAGAAGCTGTGAGTGAGAGAGTGAGAGAGAGAAAGAGAATCTGTTAGTGAGAGTGAGAGAGAGAGAGAAAGAGAAGCTGTAAGTGAGAGAGAGATTGAAAGAGAAGCTGTGAGTGAGAGAGAGAGAGAAAAAGTGAAGCTGAGTGAGAGAAAGAGAAGCTGTGAGTGAGAGGGAGAGAGAGAAAGAGAAGCTGTGAGTGACACAGAGAGAGAGAAGCTGTGAGTTAGAGAGAGAGAAAGAGAAGCTGTGAGTGACAGAGAGAGAGACAGAGAAGCTGTGTGTGTGTGAGAGAGAGAAAGATAGTCTGAGAAAGAGAGAGTGAAAGAGAAGCTGTGAGGCAGAGAGAGGGAGAAAGAGAAGCTGTGTGTGTGTGAGAGAGAGAGAAAGAGAAGCTGTGAGTGAGAGTGAGAGAGAGAGAGAGAGAAGCTGTGTGTGTGTGTGTGAGAGAAAGAGAAACTGTGAGTGAGAGAGAGAGAAAGCGAAGCTGTGAGAGAGAAAGAGAGAGAGAATGAGAAGCTGTGAGTGAGAGAGAGAGAAGCTGTGAGTGAGAGAGAGAGAAGATGTGAGTGAGAGAGAGAGAATGAGAAGCTGTGAGTGAGAGAGATAAAAAATAAGAGAAGCTGTGAGTGAGAAAGAGAGAGAAAGAGTAGCTGTGAGTGAGAGAAAGAGAGGGAGAAAGAGAAGCTGTGAGTGAGAGAGAGAGAAAGAGAAGCTGTGAGTGAGAGAGAGAGAGAATGAGAAGCTGTGAGTGAGAGAGAGAGAAGCTGTGAGTGAGAGAGAAAGAGAAGCTGTGAGTGAGAGAGAGAGAGAGAAGATGTGAGTGAGAGAGAGATAGAATGAGAAGCTGTGAGTGAGAGAGAGAGAAAGTAAGAGAAGCTGTGAGTGATACAGAGAGAGAGAAAGAGAAGCTGTGAGTGAGAGAGAGAGAGAGAGAGAAGCTGTGAGTGAGAGAGAGAGAGAAAGAGAAGCTGCGAGTAAGAAGGAGAGGGAAAGAGAAGAAGTGAGTGAGAGAGAGAGAGAAAGAGAAGCTGTGAGACAGAAAGAGAAGCTGTGAGTGAGAGAGTGAGAGAGAGAAAGAGAATCTGTTAGTGAGAGTGAGAGAGAGAGAGAGAAAGAGAAGCTGTGAGTGAGAGAGAGATTGAAAGAGAAGCTGTGAGTGAGAGAGAGAGAGAGAAAGAGAAGCTGTGAGTGAGAGAGAGAAAAAGAAGCTGTGAGTGAGAGGGAGAGAGATAAAGAGAAGCTGTGAGTGACACAGAGAGAGAGAAGCTGTGAGTTAGAGAGAGAGAAAGAGAAGCTGTGAGTGAGAGAGAGAGAGAGAGAGAGAAAAAGAAGCTGAGAGAGAGAGAGAGAATGAGAACCTGTGAGTGAGAGAGAGAGAAGCTGTGAGTGAGAGAGAAAGAGAAGCTGTGAGTGAGAGAGAGGGAGAAGATGTGAGTGAGAGAGAGAGAGAATGAGAAGCTGTGAGTGAGAGAGAGAGAAAGTAAGAGAAGCTGTGAGTGAGAAAGAGAGAGAAAGAGAAGCTGTGATTGAGAGAGAGAGAAAGAGAAGCTGTGAGTGAGAGAGAGAGAGAATGAGAACCTGTGAGTGAGAGAGAGAGAAGCTGTGAGTGAGAGAGAAAGAGAAGCTGTGAGTGAGAGAGAGAGAGAAGATGTGAGTGAGAGAGAGAGAGAATGAGAAGCTGTGAGTGAGAGAGAGAGAAAGTAAGAGAAGCTGTGAGTGAGTGAGAGAGAGGGAGAAAGATAAGCTGTGTGTGTGAGAGAGAGAAAGAGAAGCTGTGAGAGAGAGAGAAAGAGAAGCTGTGATTGAGAGTGAGAGAGAGAGAAAGAGAAGCTGTGAGTGAGAGAGAGAGAAAGAAAGAGAAGCTGTGAGTGAGAGAGAGAGAAGCTGTGAGTGAGAGAGAGAAAGAAAAGGTGTGAGTGAGAGAGAGAGAGAGAAAGAGAAGGTAGGAGTGAGAGAGAGAGAAGCAGTGAGTGAGAGAGAGAGAGAGAAAGAGAAGCTGTGAGTGAGACACAGAGAGAGAAAGAGAAGCTGTGAGAGAGGGGGGAAAGAGAAGCTGTGTGTGTGTGAGAAAGAGAAGCTGTCAGTGAGAGAGAGAGAAAGAGAAGCTGTGAGTGAGAGAGAGAGAAGCTGTGAGTGAGAGAGAGAAAGAGAAGCTGTGAGTGAGAGGGAGAGAAAGAGAAGCTGTGAGTGACACACAGAGAGAGAAGCTGTGAGTTAGAGAGAGAGAAAGAGAAGCTGTGAGTGACAGAGAGAAAGAGAAGCTGAGAGTGAGAGAGAGAGAGAAAGTGAAGCTGTGAGTGAGAGAGAGAGAGAAAGAGAAGCTGTGTGTGTGTGAGAGAGAGAAAGATAGTCTGAGAAAGAGAGAGTGAAAGAGAAGCTGTGAGTGAGACAGAGAGAGGGAGAAAGAGAAGCTGTGTGCATGAGAGAGAGAAAGAGAAGCTGTGAGTGAGAGAGAGAAAGAAAAGCTGTGAGTGAGAGAGAGAGAAAGAGAAAGAGAAGCTGTGAGTGAGAGAGAGAAAGAGAAGCTGTGAGTGAGAGGGAGAGAGAGAAAGAGAAGCTGTGAGTGAGAGAGAGAGAGAAAGAGAAGGTGTGAGTGAGAGAGAGAAAGAGAAGCTGTGAGTGAGAGAGAGATTGAAAGAGAAGCTGTGAGTGAGTGAGAGAGAGAGAAAGAGAAGCTGTAAGTGAGAGAGAGAGAAAGAGAAGCTGTGAGTGAGAGAGAGAGAAAGAGAAGCTGTGATAAAGAAGGAGAGGGAAAGAGAATAAGTGAGTGAGTGAGAGAGAGAGAGAAAGAGAAGCTGTGAGAGAGAAAGAGAAGCTGCGAGTGAGAGAGTGAGAGAGAGAAAGAGAATCTGTTAGTGAGTGTGTGTGAGAGAGAAAGAGAAGCTGTGAGTGAGAGAGAGATTGAAAGAGAAGCTGTGAGTGAGAGAGAGAGAGAAAGAGAAGCTGTGGTTGAGAGAGAGAAAGAGAAGCTGTGAGTGAGAGGGAGAGAAAGAGAAGCTGTGAGTGAGACAGAGAGAGAGAAGCTGTGAGTTAGAGAGAGAGAAAGAGAAGCTGTGAGTGACAGAGAGAGAGAAAGAGAAGCTGTGAGTGAGAGTGAGAGAGAGAGAGAAAGTGAACCTGTGAGTGTGTGAGAGAGAGAAAGAGAAGCTGTGTGTGTGTGAGAGAGAAAGATAGTCTGAGAAAGAGAGAGTGAAAGAGAAGCTGTGAGTGAGACAGAGAGAGGGAGAAAGAGAAGCTGTGTGTGTGAGAGAGAGAAAGAGAAGCTGTGAGTGAGAGTGAGAGAGAGAGAGAGAAAGAGAAGCTGAGAGTGAGAGAGAGAGAAAGTGAAGCTGTGAGTGAGAGAGAGAGAGAGAAGCTGTGAGTGAGAGAGAGAAAGAAAGAGTAGCTGTGAGTGTGTGTGAGAGAAAGAGAAGCTGTGAGTGAGAGAGAGAGAAAGAGAAGCTGTGAGTAAGAAGGAGAGGGAAAGAGAAGAAGTGAGTGAGTGAGAGAGAGAGAGAAAGAGAAGCTGTGAGACAGAAAGAGAAGCTGTGAGTGAGAGAGTGAGAGAGAGAAAGAGAATCTGTTAGTGAGAGTGAGAGAGAGAGAGAAAGAGAAGCTGTAAGTGAGAGAGAGATTGAAAGAGAAGCTGTGAGTGAGAGAGAGAGAGAAAAAGTGAAGCTGAGTGAGAGAAAGAGAAGCTGTGAGTGAGAGGGAGAGAGAGAAAGAGAAGCTGTGAGTGACACAGAGAGAGAGAAGCTGTGAGTTAGAGAGAGAGAAAGAGAAGCTGTGAGTGACAGAGAGAGAGACAGAGAAGCTGTGTGTGTGTGAGAGAGAGAAAGATAGTCTGAGAAAGAGAGAGTGAAAGAGAAGCTGTGAGGCAGAGAGAGGGAGAAAGAGAAGCTGTGTGTGTGTGAGAGAGAGAGAAAGAGAAGCTGTGAGTGAGAGTGAGAGAGAGAGAGAGAGAAGCTGTGAGTGTGTGTGTGAGAGAAAGAGAAACTGTGAGTGAGAGAGAGAGAAAGCGAAGCTGTGAGAGAGAAAGAGAGAGAATGAGAAGCTGTGAGTGAGAGAGAGAGAAGCTGTGAGTGAGAGAGAGAGAAGATGTGAGTGAGAGAGAGAGAATGAGAAGCTGTGAGTGAGAGAGATAAAAAATAAGAGAAGCTGTGAGTGAGAAAGAGAGAGAAAGAGTAGCTGTGAGTGAGAGAAAGAGAGGGAGAAAGAGAAGCTGTGAGTGAGAGAGAGAGAAAGAGAAGCTGTGAGTGAGAGAGAGAGAGAATGAGAAGCTGTGAGTGAGAGAGAGAGAAGCTGTGAGTGAGAGAGAAAGAGAAGCTGTGAGTGAGAGAGAGAGAGAGAAGATGTGAGTGAGAGAGAGATAGAATGAGAAGCTGTGAGTGAGAGAGAGAGAAAGTAAGAGAAGCTGTGAGTGATACAGAGAGAGAGAAAGAGAAGCTGTGAGTGAGAGAGAGAGAGAGAGAGAAGCTGTGAGTGAGAGAGAGAGAGAAAGAGAAGCTGCGAGTAAGAAGGAGAGGGAAAGAGAAGAAGTGAGTGAGAGAGAGAGAGAAAGAGAAGCTGTGAGACAGAAAGAGAAGCTGTGAGTGAGAGAGTGAGAGAGAGAAAGAGAATCTGTTAGTGAGAGTGAGAGAGAGAGAGAGAAAGAGAAGCTGTGAGTGAGAGAGAGATTGAAAGAGAAGCTGTGAGTGAGAGAGAGAGAGAGAAAGAGAAGCTGTGAGTGAGAGAGAGAAAAAGAAGCTGTGAGTGAGAGGGAGAGAGATAAAGAGAAGCTGTGAGTGACACAGAGAGAGAGAAGCTGTGAGTTAGAGAGAGAGAAAGAGAAGCTGTGAGTGAGAGAGAGAGAGAGAGAGAGAGAAAGAAGCTGAGAGAGAGAGAGAGAATGAGAACCTGTGAGTGAGAGAGAGAGAAGCTGTGAGTGAGAGAGAAAGAGAAGCTGTGAGTGAGAGAGAGGGAGAAGATGTGAGTGAGAGAGAGAGAGAATGAGAAGCTGTGAGTGAGAGAGAGAGAAAGTAAGAGAAGCTGTGAGTGAGAAAGAGAGAGAAAGAGAAGCTGTGATTGAGAGAGAGAGAAAGAGAAGCTGTGAGTGAGAGAGAGAGAGAATGAGAACCTGTGAGTGAGAGAGAGAGAAGCTGTGAGTGAGAGAGAAAGAGAAGCTGTGAGTGAGAGAGAGAGAGAAGTTGTGAGTGAGAGAGAGAGAGAATGAGAAGCTGTGAGTGAGAGAGAGAGAAAGTAAGAGAAGCTGTGAGTGATACAGAGAGAGAGAAAGAGAAGCTGTGAGTGAGTGAGAGAGAGGGAGAAAGATAAGCTGTGTGTGTGAGAGAGAGAAAGAGAAGCTGTGAGAGAGAGAGAAAGAGAAGCTGTGATTGAGAGTGAGAGAGAGAGAAAGAGAAGCTGTGAGTGAGAGAGAGAGAAAGAAAGAGAAGCTGTGAGTGAGAGAGAGAGAAGCTGTGAGTGAGAGAGAGAAAGAAAAGGTGTGAGTGAGAGAGAGAGAGAGAAAGAGAAGGTAGGAGTGAGAGAGAGAGAAGCAGTGAGTGAGAGAGAGAGAGAGAAAGAGAAGCTGTGAGTGAGACACAGAGAGAGAAAGAGAAGCTGTGAGAGAGGGGGGAAAGAGAAGCTGTGTGTGTGTGAGAAAGAGAAGCTGTCAGTGAGAGAGAGAGAAAGAGAAGCTGTGAGTGAGAGAGAGAGAAGCTGTGAGTGAGAGAGAGAAAGAGAAGCTGTGAGTGAGAGGGAGAGAAAGAGAAGCTGTGAGTGACACACAGAGAGAGAAGCTGTGAGTTAGAGAGAGAGAAAGAGAAGCTGTGAGTGACAGAGAGAAAGAGAAGCTGAGAGTGAGAGAGAGAGAGAAAGTGAAGCTGTGAGTGAGAGAGAGAGAGAAAGAGAAGCTGTGTGTGTGTGAGAGAGAGAAAGATAGTCTGAGAAAGAGAGAGTGAAAGAGAAGCTGTGAGTGAGACAGAGAGAGGGAGAAAGAGAAGCTGTGTGCATGAGAGAGAGAAAGAGAAGCTGTGAGTGAGAGAGAGAAAGAAAAGCTGTGAGTGAGAGAGAGAGAAAGAGAAAGAGAAGCTGTGAGTGAGAGAGAGAAAGAGAAGCTGTGAGTGAGAGGGAGAGAGAGAAAGAGAAGCTGTGAGTGAGAGAGAGAGAGAGAAAGAGAAGGTGTGAGTGAGAGAGAGAAAGAGAAGCTGTGAGTGAGAGAGAGATTGAAAGAGAAGCTGTGAGTGAGTGAGAGAGAGAGAAAGAGAAGCTGTAAGTGAGAGAGAGAGAAAGAGAAGCTGTGAGTGAGAGAGAGAGAAAGAGAAGCTGTGATAAAGAAGGAGAGGGAAAGAGAATAAGTGAGTGAGTGAGAGAGAGAGAGAAAGAGAAGCTGTGAGAGAGAAAGAGAAGCTGCGAGTGAGAGAGTGAGAGAGAGAAAGAGAATCTGTTACTGAGTGTGAGAGAGAGAGAGAAAGAGAAGCTGTGAGTGAGAGAGAGATTGAAAGAGAAGCTGTGAGTGAGAGAGAGAGAGAAAGAGAAGCTGTGAGTGAGAGGGAGAGAAAGAGAAGCTGTGAGTGACACACAGCGAGAGAAGCTGTGAGTTAGAGAGAGAGAAAGAGAAGCTGTGAGTGACAGAGAGAGAGAAAGAGAAGCTGAGAGTGAGAGAGAGAGAGAAAGTGAAGCTGTGAGTGAGAGAGAGAGAGAAAGAGAAGCTGTGTGTGTGTGTGAGAGAGAAAGATAGTCTGAGAAAGAGAGAGTGAAAGAGAAGCTGTGAGTGAGACGGAGAGAGGGAGAAAGAGAAGCTGTGTGCGTGAGAGAGAGAAAGAGAAGCTGTGAGTGAGAGAGAGAAAGAAAAGCTGTGAGTGAGAGAGAGAGACAGAGAAGGTATGAGTGAGAGAGAGAGAGAAGCTGTGAGTGAGAGAGTGAGAGAGAGAAAGAGAAGCTGTGAGTGAGAGAGAGAAAGAGAAGCTGTGAGTGAGAGAGAGAAAGAGAAGCTATGAGTGAGAGGGAGAGAGAGAAAGAGAAGCTGTGAGTGAGAGAGAGAGAGAGAAAGAGAAGCTGTGAGTGACAAGAGAGAAAGAGAAGCTGTGAGTGAGAGGAAGAGAGAGAGAAAGAGAAGCTGTGAGTGACACACAGAGAGAGAAGCTGTGAGTTAGAGAGAGAGAGAAAGAGAAGCTGTGAGTGACAGAGAGAGAAAGAGAAGCTGTGAGTGAGAGTGAGAGAGAGAGAGAAAGAGAAGCTGTGAGTGAGAGAGAGAGAAAGAGATGCTGTGAGTGAGATTGAGAGAGAAAGAGAAGCTGTGAGTGAGAGAGAGAGAAAGAGAAGCTGTGAGTGAGAGAGAGAGAAAGAGAAGCTGTGAGTGAGAGAGAGAGAGAAAGAGAAGCTGTGAGTAAGAAGGAGAGGGAAAGAGAAGAAGTGAGTGAGTGAGAGAGAGAGAGAGAAAGAGAAGCTGTGAGTGAGAGAGGGAGAGAAAGAGAAGCTGTGAGTGAGAGAGTGAGAGAGAGAAAGAGAAGCTGATAGTGAGAGTGAGAGAGAGAGAGAAAGAGAAGCTGTGAGTGAGAGAGAGATTGAAAGAGAAGCTGTGAGTGAGTGAGAGAGAGAAAGAGAAGCTGTGAGTGAGAGAGAGAGAAAGAGAAGCTGTGAGTGAGAGAGAGAGAGAGAAGCTGTGATTAAGAAGGAGATGGAAAGAGAATAAGTGAGTGAGTGAGAGAGAGAGAGAAAGAGAAGCTGTGAGAGAGATAGAGAAATTGTGAGTGAGAGAGTGAGAGAGAGAAAGAGAATCTGTTAGTGAGTGTGTGTGAGAGAGAAAGAGAAGCTGTGAGTGAGAGAGAGATTGAAAGAGAAGCTGTGAGTGAGAGAGAGAGAGAAAGAGAAGCTGTGAGTGAGAGAGAGAAAGAAAAGCTGTGAGTGAGAGAGAGAGACAGAGAAGGTATGAGTGAGAGAGAGAGAGAAGCTGTGAGTGAGAGAGTGAGAGAGAGAAAGAGAAGCTGTGAGTGAGAGAGAGAAAGAGAAGCTGTGAGTGAGAGAGAGAAAGAGAAGCTATGAGTGAGAGGGAGAGAGAGAAAGAGAAGCTGTGAGTGAGAGAGAGAGAGAGAGAGAGAAAGAGAAGCTGTGAGTGACAAGAGAGAAAGAGAAGCTGTGAGTGAGAGGGAGAGAGAGAGAAAGAGAAGCTGTGAGTGACACACAGAGAGAGAAGCTGTGAGTTAGAGAGAGAGAGAAAGAGAAGCTGTGAGTGACAGAGAGAGAAAGAGAAGCTGTGAGTGAGAGTGAGAGAGAGAGAGAAAGAGAAGCTGTGAGTGAGAGAGAGAGAAAGAGATGCTGTGAGTGAGATTGAGAGAGAAAGAGAAGCTGTGAGTGAGAGAGAGAGAAAGAGAAGCTGTGAGTGAGATAGAGAGAAAGAGAAGCTGTGAGTGAGAGAGAGAGAGAGAAAGAGAAGCTGTGAGTAAGAAGGAGAGGGAAAGAGAAGAAGTGAGTGAGTGAGAGAGAGAGAGAGAAAGAGAAGCTGTGAGTGAGAGAGGGAGAGAAAGAGAAGCTGTGAGTGAGAGAGTGAGAGAGAGAAAGAGAAGCTGATAGTGAGAGTGAGAGAGAGAGAGAAAGAGAAGCTGTGAGTGAGAGAGAGATTGAAAGAGAAGCTGTGAGTGAGTGAGAGAGAGAAAGAGAAGCTGTGAGTGAGAGAGAGAGAAAGAGAAGCTGTGAGTGAGAGAGAGAGAGAGAGAAGCTGTGATTAAGAAGGAGATGGAAAGAGAATAAGTGAGTGAGTGAGAGAGAGAGAGAAAGAGAAGCTGTGAGAGAGAAAGAGAAACTGTGAGTGAGAGAGTGAGAGAGAGAAAGAGAATCTGTTAGTGAGTGTGTGTGAGAGAGAAAGAGAAGCTGTGAGTGAGAGAGAGATTGAAAGAGAAGCTGTGAGTGAGAGAGAGAGAGAAAGAGAAGCTGTGAGTGAGAGAGAGAAAGAGAAGCTGTGAGTGAGAGGGAGAGAAAGAGAAGCTGTGAGTGACACAGAGAGAGAGAAGCTGTGAGTTAGAGAGAGAGAAAGAGAAGCTGTGAGTGAGAGTGAGAGAGAGAGAGAGAAAGTGAAGCTGTGAGTGTGAGAGAGAGAAAGAGAAGCTGTGTGTGTGTGAGAGAGAGAAAGATAGTCTAAGAAAGAGAGAGTGAAAGAGAAGCTGTGAGTGAGAGAGAGAGAGAGAAGCTGTGAGTGAGAGAGTGAGAGAGAGAAAGAGAAGCTGTAAGTGAGAGAGAGATTGAAAGAGAAGCTGTGAGTGAGAGAGAGAGAGAGAGAGAGAAGCTGAGTGAGAGAGAGAAAGAGAAGCTGTGAGTGAGAGGGAGAGAGAGAAAGAGAAGCTGTGAGTGACACAGAGAGAGAGAAGCTGTGAGTTAGAGAGAGAGAAAGAGAAGCTGTGAGTGAGAGAGAGAGACAGAGAAGCTGTGTGTGTGTGAGAGAGAGAAAGATAGTCTGAGAAAGAGAGAGTGAAAGAGAAGCTGTGAGACAGAGAGAGGGAGAAAGAGAAGCTGTGTGTGTGAGAGAGAGAGAGAGAAAGAGAAGCTGTGAGTGAGAGTGAGATAGAGAGAGAGAGAAGCTGTGAGTGTGTGTGAGAGAGAAAGAGAAGCTGTGAGTGAGAGTGTGAGAGAGAGAGAGAAAGAGAAGCTGTGAGTGAGAGAGAGATTGAAAGAGAAGCTGTGAGTGAGTGAGAGAGAGAGAAAGAGAAGCTGTGAGTGAGAGAGAGAGAAAGAGAAGCTGTGAGTGAGAGAGAGAGAAAGAGAAGCTGTGATTAAGAAGGAGAGGGAAAGAGAATAAGTGAGTGAGTGAGAGAGAGAGAGAGAAACAGAAGCTGTGAGAGAGAAAGAGAAGCTGTGAGTGAGAGAGTGAGAGAGAGAGAGAAAGAGAATCTGTTAGTGAGTGTGAGAGAGAGAGAGAAAGAGAAGCTGTGAGTGAGAGAGAGATTGAAAGAGAAGCTGTGAGTGAGAGAGAGAGAGAAAAAGCTGTGAGTGAGAGAGAGAAAGAGAAGCTGTGAGTGAGACAGAGAGAGAGAAGCTGTGAGTTAGAGAGAGAGAAAGAGAAGCTGTGAGTGACAGAGAGAGAAAGAGAAGCTGTGAGTGAGAGTGAGAGAGAAAGAGAGAAAGTGAAGCTGTGAGTGTGTGAGAGAGAGAAAGAGAAGCTTTGTGTGTGTGTGAGAGAGAAAGATAGTCTGAGAAAGAGAGAGTGAAAGAGAAGCTGTGAGTGAGACAGAGAGGGAGAAAGAGAAGCTGTGTGCGTGAGAGAGAGAAAGAGAAGCTGAGAGTGAGAGTGAGAGTGAGAGAGAGAGAGAGAAAGAGAAGCTGAGAGTGAGAGAGAGAGAGAAAGTGAAGCTGTGAGTGAGAGAGAGAGAGAAAGAGAAGCTGTGAGTGAGAGAGAGAAAGAAAGAGAAGCTGTGAGTGTGAGAGAGAGAAAGAGAAGCTGAGAGTGAGAGAGAGAGAGAAAGTGAAGCTGTGAGTGAGAGAGAGAGAGAAAGAGAAGCTGTGTGTGTGTGTGAGAGAGAAAGATAGTCTGAGAAAGAGAGAGTGAAAGAGAAGCTGTGAGTGAGACAGAGAGAGGGAGAAAGAGAAGCTGTGTGCATGAGAGAGAGAAAGAGAAGCTGTGAGTGAGAGAGAGAAAGAAAAGCTGTGAGTGAGAGAGAGAGAAAGAGAAGGTATGAGTGAGAGAGAGAGAGAGAAGCTGTGAGTGAGAGAGTGAGAGAGAGAAAGAGAAGCTGTGAGTGAGAGAGAGAAAGAGAAGCTGTGAGTGAGAGGGAGAGAGAGAAAGAGAAGCTGTGAGTGAGAGAGAGAGAGAGAAAGAGAAGGTGTGAGTGAGAGAGAGAAAGAGAAGCTGTGAGTGAGAGAGAGATTGAAAGAGAAGCTGTGAGTGAGTGAGAGAGAGAGAAAGAGAAGCTGTAAGTGAGAGAGAGAGAAAGAGAAGCTGTGAGTGAGAGAGAGAGAAAGAGAAGCTGTGATAAAGAAGGAGAGGGAAAGAGAATAAGTGAGTGAGTGAGAGAGAGAGAGAAAGAGAAGCTGTGAGAGAGAAAGAGAAGCTGCGAGTGAGAGAGTGAGAGAGAGAAAGAGAATCTGTTACTGAGTGTGAGAGAGAGAGAGAAAGAGAAGCTGTGAGTGAGAGAGAGATTGAAAGAGAAGCTGTGAGTGAGAGAGAGAGAGAAAGAGAAGCTGTGAGTGAGAGGGAGAGAAAGAGAAGCTGTGAGTGACACACAGCGAGAGAAGCTGTGAGTTAGAGAGAGAGAAAGAGAAGCTGTGAGTGACAGAGAGAGAGAAAGAGAAGCTGAGAGTGAGAGAGAGAGAGAAAGTGAAGCTGTGAGTGAGAGAGAGAGAAAGAGAAGCTGTGTGTGTGTGAGAGAGAGAAAGATAGTCTGAGAAAGAGAGAGTGAAAGAGAAGCTGTGAGTGAGACGGAGAGAGGGAGAAAGAGAAGCTGTGTGCGTGAGAGAGAGAAAGAGAAGCTGTGAGTGAGAGAGAGAAAGAAAAGCTGTGAGTGAGAGAGAGAGACAGAGAAGGTATGAGTGAGAGAGAGAGAGAAGCTGTGAGTGAGAGAGTGAGAGAGAGAAAGAGAAGCTGTGAGTGAGAGAGAGAAAGAGAAGCTGTGAGTGAGAGAGAGAAAGAGAAGCTATGAGTGAGAGGGAGAGAGAGAAAGAGAAGCTGTGAGTGAGAGAGAGAGAGAGAGAGAAAGAGAAGCTGTGAGTGACAAGAGAGAAAGAGAAGCTGTGAGTGAGAGGGAGAGAGAGAGAAAGAGAAGCTGTGAGTGACACACAGAGAGAGAAGCTGTGAGTTAGAGAGAGAGAGAAAGAGAAGCTGTGAGTGACAGAGAGAGAAAGAGAAGCTGTGAGTGAGAGTGAGAGAGAGAGAGAGAGAAAGAGAAGCTGTGAGTGAGAGAGAGAGAAAGAGATGCTGTGAGTGAGATTGAGAGAGAAAGAGAAGCTGTGAGTGAGAGAGAGAGAGAAAGAGAAGCTGTGAGTGAGATAGAGAGAAAGAGAAGCTGTGAGTGAGAGAGAGAGAGAAAGAGAAGCTGTGAGTAAGAAGGAGAGGGAAAGAGAAGAAGTGAGTGAGTGAGAGAGAGAGAGAGAAAGAGAAGCTGTGAGTGAGAGAGGGAGAGAAAGAGAAGCTGTGAGTGAGAGAGTGAGAGAGAGAAAGAGAAGCTGATAGTGAGAGTGAGAGAGAGAGAGAAAGAGAAGCTGTGAGTGAGAGAGAGATTGAAAGAGAAGCTGTGAGTGAGTGAGAGAGAGAAAGAGAAGCTGTGAGTGAGAGAGAGAGAAAGAGAAGCTGTGAGTGAGAGAGAGAGAGAGAGAGAGAAAGTGAAGCTGTGAGTGTGTGAGAGAGAGAAAGAGAAGCTTTGTGTGTGTGAGAGAGAGAAAGATAGTCTGAGAAAGAGAGAGTGAAAGAGAAGCTGTGAGTGAGACAGAGAGGGAGAAAGAGAAGCTGTGTGCGTGAGAGAGAGAAAGAGAAGCTGAGAGTGAGAGTGAGAGAGAGAGAGAGAAAGAGAAGCTGAGAGTGAGAGAGAGAGAGAAAGTGAAGCTGTGAGTGAGAGAGAGAGAGAAAGAGAAGCTGTGAGTGAGAGAGAGAAAGAAAGAGAAGCTGTGAGTGTGTGAGAGAGAAAGAGAAGCTGAGAGTGAGAGAGAGAGAGAAAGTGAAGCTGTGAGTGAGAGAGAGAGAGAAAGAGAAGCTGTGTGTGTGTGAGAGAGAGAAAGATAGTCTGAGAAAGAGAGAGTGAAAGAGAAGCTGTGAGTGAGACAGAGAGAGGGAGAAAGAGAAGCTGTGTGCATGAGAGAGAGAAAGAGAAGCTGTGAGTGAGAGAGAGAAAGAAAAGCTGTGAGTGAGAGAGAGAGAAAGAGAAGGTATGAGTGAGAGAGAGAGAGAAGCTGTGAGTGAGAGAGTGAGAGAGAGAAAGAGAAGCTGTGAGTGAGAGAGAGAAAGAGAAGCTGTGAGTGAGAGGGAGAGAGAGAAAGAGAAGCTGTGAGTGAGAGAGAGAGAGAGAAAGAGAAGGTGTGAGTGAGAGAGAGAAAGAGAAGCTGTGAGTGAGAGAGAGATTGAAAGAGAAGCTGTGAGTGAGTGAGAGAGAGAGAAAGAGAAGCTGTAAGTGAGAGAGAGAGAAAGAGAAGCTGTGAGTGAGAGAGAGAGAAAGAGAAGCTGTGATAAAGAAGGAGAGGGAAAGAGAATAAGTGAGTGAGTGAGAGAGAGAGAGAAAGAGAAGCTGTGAGAGAGAAAGAGAAGCTGCGAGTGAGAGAGTGAGAGAGAGAAAGAGAATCTGTTACTGAGTGTGAGAGAGAGAGAGAAAGAGAAGCTGTGAGTGAGAGAGAGATTGAAAGAGAAGCTGTGAGTGAGACAGAGAGAGAAAGAGAAGCTGTGAGTGAGAGGGAGAGAAAGAGAAGCTGTGAGTGACACACAGCGAGAGAAGCTGTGAGTTAGAGAGAGAGAAAGAGAAGCTGTGAGTGACAGAGAGAGAGAAAGAGAAGCTGAGAGTGAGAGAGAGAGAGAAAGTGAAGCTGTGAGTGAGAGAGAGAGAGAAAGAGAAGCTGTGTGTGTGAGAGAGAGAGAAAGATAGTCTGAGAAAGAGAGAGTGAAAGAGAAGCTGTGAGTGAGACGGAGAGAGGGAGAAAGAGAAGCTGTGTGCGTGAGAGAGAGAAAGAGAAGCTGTGAGTGAGAGAGAGAAAGAAAAGCTGTGAGTGAGAGAGAGAGACAGAGAAGGTATGAGTGAGAGAGAGAGAGAAGCTGTGAGTGAGAGAGTGAGAGAGAGAAAGAGAAGCTGTGAGTGAGAGAGAGAAAGAGAAGCTGTGAGTGAGAGAGAGAAAGAGAAGCTATGAGTGAGAGGGAGAGAGAGAAAGAGAAGCTGTGAGTGAGAGAGAGAGAGAGAGAAAGAGAAGCTGTGAGTGACAAGAGAGAAAGAGAAGCTGTGAGTGAGAGGGAGAGAGAGAGAAAGAGAAGCTGTGAGTGACACACAGAGAGAGAAGCTGTGAGTTAGAGAGAGAGAGAAAGAGAAGCTGTGAGTGACAGAGAGAGAAAGAGAAGCTGTGAGTGAGAGTGAGAGAGAGAGAGAAAGAGAAGCTGTGAGTGAGAGAGAGAGAAAGAGATGCTGTGAGTGAGATTGAGAGAGAAAGAGAAGCTGTGAGTGAGAGAGAGAGAAAGAGAAGCTGTGAGTGAGAGAGAGAGAAAGAGAAGCTGTGAGTGAGAGAGAGAGAGAAAGAGAAGCTGTGAGTAAGAAGGAGAGGGAAAGAGAAGAAGTGAGTGAGTGAGAGAGAGAGAGAAAGAGAAGCTGTGAGTGAGAGAGGGAGAGAAAGAGAAGCTGTGAGTGAGAGAGTGAGAGAGAGAAAGAGAAGCTGATAGTGAGAGTGAGAGAGAGAGAGAAAGAGAAGCTGTGAGTGAGAGAGAGATTGAAAGAGAAGCTGTGAGTGAGTGAGAGAGAGAAAGAGAAGCTGTGAGTGAGAGAGAGAGAAAGAGAAGCTGTGAGTGAGAGAGAGAGAGAGAAGCTGTGATTAAGAAGGAGATGGAAAGAGAATAAGTGAGTGAGTGAGAGAGAGAGAGAAAGAGAAGCTGTGAGAGAGAAAGAGAAACTGTGAGTGAGAGAGTGAGAGAGAGAAAGAGAATCTGTTAGTGAGTGTGTGAGAGAGAGAAAGAGAAGCTGTGAGTGAGAGAGAGATTGAAAGAGAAGCTGTGAGTGAGAGAGAGAGAGAAAGAGAAGCTGTGAGTGAGAGAGAGAAAGAAAAGCTGTGAGTGAGAGAGAGAGACAGAGAAGGTATGAGTGAGAGAGAGAGAGAAGCTGTGAGTGAGAGAGTGAGAGAGAGAAAGAGAAGCTGTGAGTGAGAGAGAGAAAGAGAAGCTGTGAGTGAGAGAGAGAAAGAGAAGCTATGAGTGAGAGGGAGAGGGAGAAAGAGAAGCTGTGAGTGAGAGAGAGAGAGAGAGAGAGAGAGAGAAAGAGAAGCTGTGAGTGACAAGAGAGAAAGAGAAGCTGTGAGTGAGAGGGAGAGAGAGAGAAAGAGAAGCTGTGAGTGACACACAGAGAGAGAAGCTGTGAGTTAGAGAGAGAGAGAAAGAGAAGCTGTGAGTGACAGAGAGAGAAAGAGAAGCTGTGAGTGAGAGTGAGAGAGAGAGAGAAAGAGAAGCTGTGAGTGAGAGAGAGAGAAAGAGATGCTGTGTGTGAGATTGAGAGAGAAAGAGAAGCTGTGAGTGAGAGAGAGAGAAAGAGAAGCTGTGAGTGAGATAGAGAGAAAGAGAAGCTGTGAGTGAGAGAGAGAGAGAAAGAGAAGCTGTGAGTGAGAGAGAGAGAAAGAGATGCTGTGTGTGAGATTGAGAGAGAAAGAGAAGCTGTGAGTGAGAGAGAGAGAAAGAGAAGCTGTGAGTGAGATAGAGAGAAAGAGAAGCTGTGAGTGAGAGAGAGAGAAAGAGAAGCTGTGAGTGAGAGAGAGAGAGAGAAAGAGAAGCTGTGAGTAAGAAGGAGAGGGAAAGAGAAGAAGTGAGTGAGTGAGAGAGAGAGAGAGAAAGAGAAGCTGTGAGTGAGAGAGAGAGAGAAAGAGAAGCTGTGAGTGAGAGAGTGAGAGAGAGAAAGAGAAGCTGATAGTGAGAGTGAGAGAGAGAGAGAAAGAGAAGCTGTGAGTGAGAGAGAGATTGAAAGAGAAGCTGTGAGTGAGTGAGAGAGAGAAAGAGAAGCTGTGAGTGAGAGAGAGAGAAAGAGAAGCTGTGAGTGAGAGAGAGAGAGAGAGAAGCTGTGATTAAGAAGGAGATGGAAAGAGAATAAGTGAGTGAGTGAGAGAGAGAGAGAGAAAGAGAAGCTGTGAGAGAGAAAGAGAAACTGTGAGTGAGAGAGTGAGAGAGAGAAAGAGAATCTGTTAGTGAGTGTGTGTGAGAGAGAAAGAGAAGCTGTGAGTGAGAGAGAGATTGAAAGAGAAGCTGTGAGTGAGAGAGAGAGAGAAAGAGAAGCTGTGAGTGAGAGAGAGAAAGAGAAGCTGTGAGTGAGAGGGAGAGAAAGAGAAGCTGTGAGTGACACAGAGAGAGAGAAGCTGTGAGTTAGAGAGAGAGAAAGAGAAGCTGTGAGTGAGAGTGAGAGAGAAAGAGAGAAAGTGAAGCTGTGAGTGTGAGAGAGAGAAAGAGAAGCTGTGTGTGTGAGAGAGAGAAAGATAGTCTAAGAAAGAGAGAGTGAAAGAGAAGCTGTGAGTGAGAGAGAGAGAGAGAAGCTGTGAGTGAGAGAGTGAGAGAGAGAAAGAGAAGCTGTAAGTGAGAGAGAGATTGAAAGAGAAGCTGTGAGTGAGAGAGAGAGAGAGAAAGAGAAGCTGAGTGAGAGAGAGAAAGAGAAGCTGTGAGTGAGAGGGAGAGAGAGAAAGAGAAGCTGTGAGTGACACAGAGAGAGAGAAGCTGTGAGTTAGAGAGAGAGAAAGAGAAGCTGTGAGTGAGAGAGAGAGACAGAGAAGCTGTGTGTGTGTGAGAGAGAGAAAGATAGTCTGAGAAAGAGAGAGTGAAAGAGAAGCTGTGAGACAGAGAGAGGGAGAAAGAGAAGCTGTGTGTGTGAGAGAGAGAGAGAGAAAGAGAAGCTGTGAGTGAGAGTGAGATAGAGAGAGAGAGAAGCTGTGAGTGTGTGTGAGAGAGAAAGAGAAGCTGTGAGTGAGAGTGTGAGAGAGAGAGAGAAAGAGAAGCTGTGAGTGAGAGAGAGATTGAAAGAGAAGCTGTGAGTGAGTGAGAGAGAGAGAAAGAGAAGCTGTGAGTGAGAGAGAGAGAAAGAGAAGCTGTGAGTGAGAGAGAGAGAAAGAGAAGCTGTGATTAAGAAGGAGAGGGAAAGAGAATAAGTGAGTGAGTGAGAGAGAGAGAGAGAAACAGAAGCTGTGAGAGAGAAAGAGAAGCTGTGAGTGAGAGAGTGAGAGAGAGAAAGAGAATCTGTTAGTGAGTGTGTGTGTGAGAGAGAAAGAGAAGCTGTGAGTGAGAGAGAGATTGAAAGAGAAGCTGTGAGTGAGAGAGAGAGAGAAAAAGCTGTGAGTGAGAGAGAGAAAGAGAAGCTGTGAGTGAGACAGAGAGAGAGAAGCTGTGAGTTAGAGAGAGAGAAAGAGAAGCTGTGAGTGACAGAGAGAGAAAGAGAAGCTGTGAGTGAGAGTGAGAGAGAGAGAGAGAAAGTGAAGCTGTGAGTGTGTGAGAGAGAGAAAGAGAAGCTTTGTGTGTGTGTGAGAGAGAAAGATAGTCTGAGAAAGAGAGAGTGAAAGAGAAGCTGTGAGTGAGACAGAGAGGGAGAAAGAGAAGCTGTGTGCGTGAGAGAGAGAAAGAGAAGCTTAGAGTGAGAGTGAGAGAGAGAGAGAGAAAGAGAAGCTGAGAGTGAGAGAGAGAGAGAAAGTGAAGCTGTGAGTGAGAGAGATAGAGAAAGAGAAGCTGTGAGTGAGAGAGAGAAAGAAAGAGAAGCTGTGAGTGTGTGAGAGAGAAAGAGAAGCTGTGAGTGAGAGAGAGAGAGAAAGAGAAGCTGTGAGTGACAGAGAGAGAGACAGAGAAGCTGTGTGTGTGAGAGAGAGAGAAAGATAGTCTGAGAAAGAGAGAGTGAAAGAGAAGCTGTGAGACAGAGAGAGGGAGAAAGAGAAGCTGTGTGTGTGTGTGAGAGAGAGAGAAAGAGAAGCTGTGAGTGAGAGTGAGATAGAGAGAGAGAGAAAAGCTGTGAGTGTGTGTGAGAGAGAAAGAGAAACTGTGAGTGAGAGAGAGAGAAAGTGAAGCTGTGAGAGAGAAAGAGAGAGAGAATGAGAAGCTGTGAGTGAGAGAGAGAGAAGCTGTGAGTGAGTGAGAGAGAGAAGATGTGAGTGAGAGAGAGAGAATGAGAAGCTTTGAGTGAGAGAGAGAGAGAAAGAGAAGCTCTGGTTGAGAGAGAGAAAGAGAAGCTGTGAGTGAGAGGGAGAGAAAGAGAAGCTGTGAGTGAGACAGAGAGAGAGAAGCTGTGAGTTAGAGAGAGAGAAAGAGAAGCTGTGAGTGACAGAGAGAGAGAAAGAGAAGCTGTGAGTGAGAGTGAGAGAGAGAGAGAAACTGAAGCTGTGAGTGTGTGAGAGAGAGAAAGAGAAGCTGTGTGTGTGTGAGACAGAAAGATAGTCTGAGAAAGAGAGAGTGAAAGAGAAGCTGTGAGTGAGACAGAGAGAGGGAGAAAGAGAAGCTGTGTGCGTGAGAGAGAGAAAGAGAAGCTGTGAGTGAGAGTGAGAGAGAGAGAGAAAGAGAAGCTGAGAGTGAGAGAGAGAGAGAAAGTGAAGCTGTGAGTGAGAGAGAGAGAAAGAGAAGCTGTGAGTGAGAGAGAGAAAGAAAGAGAAGCTGTGAGTGTGTGAGAGAGAAAGAGAAGCTGTGAGTGAGAGAGAGAGAGAAAGAGAAGCTGTGAGTAAGAAGGAGAGGGAAAGAGAAGAAGTGAGTGAGTGAGAGAGAGAGAGAAAGAGAAGCTGTGAGACAGAAAGTGAAGCTGTGAGTGAGAGAGTGAGAGAGAGAAAGAGAATCTGTTAGTGAGAGTGAGAGAGAGAGAGAAAGAGAAGCTGTAAGTGAGAGAGAGATTGAAAGAGAAGCTGTGAGTGAGAGAGAGAGAAAAAAAGAGAAGCTGAGTGAGAGAGAGAAAGAGAAGCTGTGAGTGAGAGGGAGAGAGAGAAAGAGAAGCTGTGAGTGACACAGAGAGAGAGAAGCTGTGAGTTAGAGAGAGAGAAAGAGAAGCTGTGAGTGACAGAGAGAGAGACAGAGAAGCTGTGTGTGTGTGAGAGAGAGAAAGATAGTCTGAGAAAGAGAGAGTGAAAGAGAAGCTGTGAGACAGAGAGAGGGAGAAAGAGAAGCTGTGTGTGTGTGTGAGAGAGAGAGAAAGAGAAGCTGTGAGTGAGAGTGAGAGAGAGAGAGAGAAGCTGTGAGTGTGTGTGAGAGAGAAAGAGAAACTGTGAGTGTGTGAGAGAGAGAAAGCGAAGCTGTGAGAGAGAAAGAGAGAGAGAATGAGAAGCTGTGAGTGAGAGAGAGAGAAGCTGTGAGTGAGAGAGAGAGAGAAGATGTGAGTGAGAGAGAGAGAATGAGAAGCTGTGAGTGAGAGAGAGAAAAAATAAGAGAAGCTGTGAGTGAGAAAGAGAGAGAAAGAGAAGCTGTGAGTGAGAGAAAGAGAGGGAGAAAGAGAAGCTGTGAGTGAGAGAGAGAGAAAGAGAAGCTGTGAGTGAGAGAGAGAATGAGAAGCTGTGAGTGAGAGAGAGAGAAGCTGTGAGTGAGAGAGAAAGAGAAGCTGTGAGTGAGAGAGAGAGAGAGAAGATGTGAGTGAGAGAGAGATAGAATGAGAAGCTGTGAGTGAGAGAGAGAGAAAGTAAGAGAAGCTGTGAGTGATACAGAGAGAGAGAAAGAGAAGCTGTGAGTGAGAGAGAGAGGGAGAAAGATAAGCTGTGAGAGAGAGAGAGAGAGAGAGAGAGAGAGAAAGAGAAGCTGTGAGTGAGAGAGAGAGAGAAAGAGAAGCTGCGAGTAAGAAGGAGAGGGAAAGAGAAGAAGTGAGTGAGAGAGAGAGAGAGAAAGAGAAGCTGTGAGACAGAAAGAGAAGCTGTGAGTGAGAGAGTGAGAGAGAGAAAGAGAATCTGTTAGTGAGAGTGAGAGAGAGAGAGAGAGAAAGAGAAGCTGTGAGTGAGAGAGAGATTGAAAGAGAAGCTGTGAGTGAGAGAGAGAAAAAGAAGCTGTGAGTGAGACGGAGAGAGAGAAAGAGAAGCTGTGAATGACACAGAGAGAGAGAAGCTGTGAGTTAGAGAGAGAGAAAGAGAAGCTGTGAGTGAGAGAGAGAGAGAGAGAAAGAGAAGCTGAGAGAGAGAGAGAGAATGAGAAGCTGTGAGAGAGAGAAAAAGTAAGAGAAGCTGTGAGTGAGAAAGAGAGAGAAAGAGAAGCTGTGATTGAGAGAGAGAGAAAGAGAAGCTGTGAGTGAGAGAGAGAGAGAATGAGAACCTGTGAGTGAGAGAGAGAGAAGCTGTGAGTGAGAGAGAAAGAGAAGCTGTGAGTGAGAGAGAGAGAGAGAGAAGATGTGAGTGAGAGAGAGAGAGCATGAGAAGCTGTGAGTGAGAGAGAGAAAGTAAGAGAAGCTGTGAGTGATACAGAGAGAGAGAAAGAGAAGCTGTGAGTGAGTGAGAGAGAGGGAGAAAGATAAGCTGTGTGAGAGAGAGAGAGAAAGAGAAGCTGTGAGAGAGAGAGAGAGAGAAAGAGAAGCTGTGATTGAGAGTGAGAGAGAGAGAAAGAGAAGATGTGAGTGAGAGAGAGAGAAAGAGAAGCTATGAGTGAGAGAGAGAGAAAGAGATGCTGTGAGTGAGATTGAGAGAGAAAGAGAAGCTGTGAGTGAGAGAGAGAGAAAGAGAAGCTGTGAGTGAGAGAGAGAGAAAGAGAAGCTGTGAGTGAGAGAGAGAGAGAAAGAGAAGCTGTGAGTAAGAAGGAGAGGGAAAGAGAAGAAGTGAGTGAGTGAGAGAGAGAGAGAGAGAAAGAGAAGCTGTGAGTGAGAGAGAGAGAGAAAGAGAAGCTGTGAGTGAGAGAGTGAGAGAGAGAAAGAGAAGCTGATAGTGAGAGTGAGAGAGAGAGAGAAAGAGAAGCTGTGAGTGAGAGAGAGATTGAAAGAGAAGCTGTGAGTGAGTGAGAGAGAGAAAGAGAAGCTGTGAGTGAGAGAGAGAGAAAGAGAAGCTGTGAGTGAGAGAGAGAGAAAGAGAAGCTGTGATTAAGAAGGAGATGGAAAGAGAATAAGTGAGTGAGTGAGAGAGAGAGAAAGAGAAGCTGTGAGAGAGAAAGAGAAACTGTGAGTGAGAGAGTGAGAGAGAGAAAGAGAATCTGTTAGTGAGTGTGTGTGAGAGAGAAAGAGAAGCTGTGAGTGAGAGAGAGATTGAAAGAGAAGCTGTGAGTGAGAGAGAGAGAGAAAGAGAAGCTGTGAGTGAGAGAGAGAAAGAGAAGCTGTGAGTGAGAGGGAGAGAAAGAGAAGCTGGTAGTGACACAGAGAGAGAGAAGCTGTGAGTTAGAGAGAGAGAAGGAGAAGCTGTGAGTGAGAGTGAGAGAGAGAGAGAGAAAGTGAAGCTGTGAGTGTGAGAGAGAGAGAAAGAGAAGCTGTGTGTGTGTGTGAGAGAGAAAGATAGTCTGAGAAAGAGAGAGTGAAAGAGAAGCTGTGAGTGAGACAGAGAGAGGGAGAAAGAGAAGCTGTGTGCGTGAGAGAGAGAAAGAGAAGCTGTGAGTGAGAGAGAGAAAGAAAAGCTGTGAGTGAGAGAGAGAGAAAAAGAAGGTATGAGTGAGAGAGAGAGAAGCTGTGAGTGAGAGAGTGAGAGAGAGAAAGCGAAGCTGTGAGTGAGAGAGAGAAAGAGAAGCTGTGAGTGAGAGGGAGAGAGAGAAAGAGAAGCTGTGAGTGAGAGAGAGAGAGAGAAGGTGTGAGTGAGAGAGAGAAAGAGAAGCTGTGAGTGAGAGGGAGAGAGAGAAAGAGAAGCTGTGAGTGACACACAGAGAGAGAAGCTGTGAGTTAGAGAGAGAGAGAAAGAGAAGCTGTGAGTGACAGTGAGAGAGAAAGAGAAGCTGTGATTGAGAGTGAGAGAGAGAGAGAAAGAGAAGCTGTGAGTGAGAGAGAGAGAAAGTGATGCTGTGAGTGAGAGAGAGAGAAAGAGAAGCTGTGAGTGAGAGAGAGAGAAAGAGAAGCTGTGAGTGAGAGAGAGAGAGAAAGAGAAGCTGTGAGTAAGAAGGAGAGGGAAAGAGAAGAAATGAGTGAGTGAGAGAGAGAGAGAGAAAGAGAAGCTGTGAGTGAGAGAGAGAGAGAAAGAGAAGCTGTGAGTGAGAGAGTGAGAGAGAGAAAGAGAAGCTGTTAGTGAGAGTGAGAGAGAGATTGAAAGAGAAGCTGTGAGTGAGTGAGAGAGAGAGAAAGAGAAGCTGTAAGTGAGAGAGAGAGAAAGAGAAGCTGTGAGTGAGAGAGAGAAAGAGAAGCTGTGAGTGAGAGGGAGAGAGAGAAAGAGAAGCTGTGAGTGAGAGAGAGAGAGAGAGAAAGAGAAGGTGTGAGTGAGAGAGAGAAAGAGAAGCTGTGAGTGAGAGGGAGAGAGAGAAAGAGAAGCTGTGAGTGACACACAGAGAGAGAAGCTGTGAGTTAGAGAGAGAGAGAAAGAGAAGCTGTGAGTGACAGAGAGAGAGAAAGAGAAGCTGTGAGTGAGAGTGAGAGAGAGAGAGAAAGAGAAGCTGTGAGTGAGAGAGAGAGAAAGAGATGCTGTGTGTGTGTGAGAGAGAAAGAGAAGCTGTGAGAGAGAGAGAGAGAAAGAGAAGCTGTGAGTGAGAGAGAGAGAGAAAGAGAAGCTGTGAGTAAGAAGGAGAGGGAAAGAGAAGAAGTGAGTGAGAGAGAGAGAGAGAGAGAAAGAGAAGCTGTGAGTGAGAGAGAGAGAGAAAGAGAAGCTGTGAGTGAGAGAGTGAGAGAGAGAAAGAGAAGCTGTTAGTGAGAGTGAGAGAGAGAGAGAAAGAGAAGCTGTGAGTGAGAGAGAGATTGAAAGAGAAGCTGTGAGTGAGTGAGAGAGAGAGAAAGAGAAGCTGTAAGTGAGAGAGAGAAAGAGAAGCTGTGAGTGAGAGAGAGAGAGAAAGAGAAGCTGTGATTAAGAAGGAGAGGGAAAGAGAAAAAGTGAGTGAGTGAGAGAGAGAGAGAGAGAAAGAGAAGCTGTGAGAGAGAAAGAGAAGCTGCGAGTGAGAGAGAGAAAGAGAATCTGTTACTGAGTGTGTGAGAGAGAGAGAAAGAGAAGCTGTGAGTGAGAGAGAGATTGAAAGAGAAGCTGTGAGTGAGAGAGAGAGAGAAAGAGAAGCTGTGAGTGAGAGGGAGAGAAAGAGAAGCTGTGAGTGACACACAGCGAGAGAAGATGTGAGTAAGAGAGAGAGAAAGAGAAGCTGTGAGTGACAGAGAGAGAGAAAGAGAAGCTGAGAGTGAGAGAGAGAGAGAAAGTGAAGCTGTGAGTGAGAGAGAGAGAGAAAGAGAAGCTGTGTGTGTGTGAGAGAGAGAAAGATAGTCTGAGAAAGAGAGAGTGAAAGAGAAGCTGTGAGTGAGACAGAGAGAGGTAGAAAGAGAAGCTGTGTGCGTGAGAGAGAGAAAGAGAAGCTGTGAGTGAGAGAGAGAAAGAAAAGCTGTGAGTGAGAGAGAGAGACAGAGAAGGTATGAGTGAGAGAGAGAGAGAAGCTGTGAGTGAGAGAGTGAGAGAGAGAAAGAGAAGCTGTGAGTGAGAGAGAGAAAGAGAAGCTGTGAGTGAGAGAGAGAAAGAGAAGCTGTGAGTGAGAGGGAGAGAGAGAAAGAGAAGCTGTGAGTGAGAGAGAGAGAGAGAGAGAGAGAGAAGCTGTGAGTGACAAGAGAGAAAGAGAAGCTGTGAGTGAGAGGAAGAGAGAGAGAATGAGAAGCTGTGAGTGACACACAGAGAGAGAAGCTGTGAGTTAGAGAGAGAGAGAAAGAGAAGCTGTGAGTGACAGAGAGAGAAAGAGAAGCTGTGAGTGAGAGTGAGAGAGAGAGAGAAAGAGAAGCTGTGAGTGAGAGAGAGAGAAAGAGATGCTGTGAGTGAGATTGAGAGAGAAAGAGAAGCTGTGAGTGGGAGAGAGAGAAAGAGAAGCTGTGAGTGAGAGAGAGAGAAAGAGAAGCTGTGAGTGAGAGAGAGAGAGAAAGAGAAGCTGTGAGTAAGAAGGAGAGGGAAAGAGAAGAAGTGAGTGAGTGAGAGAGAGAGAGAGAGAGAAAGAGAAGCTGTGAGTGAGAGAGAGAGAGAAAGAGAAGCTGTGAGTGAGAGAGTGAGAGAGAGAAAGAGAAGCTGATAGTGAGAGTGAGAGAGAGAGAGAAAGAGAAGCTGTGAGTGAGAGAGAGATTGAAAGAGAAGCTGTGAGTGAGTGAGAGAGAGAAAGAGAAGCTGTGAGTGAGAGAGAGAGAAAGAGAAGCTGTGAGTGAGAGAGAGAGAAAGAGAAGCTGTGATTAAGAAGGAGATGGAAAGAGAATAAGTGAGTGAGTGAGAGAGAGAGAGAAAGAGAAGCTGTGAGAGAGAAAGAGAAACTGTGAGTGAGAGAGTGAGAGAGAGAAAGAGAATCTGTTAGTGAGTGTGTGAGAGAGAGAAAGAGAAGCTGTGTGAGAGAGAGATTGAAAGAGAAGCTGTGAGTGAGAGAGAGAGAGAAAGAGAAGCTGTGAGTGAGAGAGAGAAAGAGAAGCTGTGAGTGAGAGGGAGAGAAAGAGAAGCTGGTAGTGACACAGAGAGAGAGAGAAGCTGTGAGTTAGAGAGAGAGAAGGAGAAGCTGTGAGTGAGAGTGAGAGAGAGAGAGAGAAAGTGAAGCTGTGAGTGTGAGAGAGAGAGAAAGAGAAGCTGTGTGTGTGTGAGAGAGAGAAAGATAGTCTGAGAAAGAGAGAGTGAAAGAGAAGCTGTGAGTGAGACAGAGAGAGGGAGAAAGAGAAGCTGTGTGCGTGAGAGAGAGAAAGAGAAGCTGTGAGTGAGAGAGAGAAAGAAAAGCTGTGAGTGAGAGAGAGAGAAAGAGAAGGTATGAGTGAGAGAGAGAGAGAAGCTGTGAGTGAGAGAGTGAGAGAGAGAAAGCGAAGCTGTGAGTGAGAGAGAGAAAGAGAAGCTGTGAGTGAGAGGGAGAGAGAGAAAGAGAAGCTGTGAGTGAGAGAGAGAGAGAGAAGGTGTGAGTGAGAGAGAGAAAGAGAAGCTGTGAGTGAGAGGGAGAGAGAGAAAGAGAAGCTGTGAGTGACACACAGAGAGAGAAGCTGTGAGTTAGAGAGAGAGAGAAAGAGAAGCTGTGAGTGACAGAGAGAGAGAAAGAGAAGCTGTGAGTGAGAGTGAGAGAGAGAAAGAGAAGCTGTGAGTGAGAGAGAGAGAAAGAGATGCTGTGAGTGAGAGAGAGAGAAAGAGAAGCTGTGAGTGAGAGAGAGAGAAAGAGAAGCTGTGAGTGAGAGAGTGAGAGAAAGAGAAGCTGTGAGTAAGAAGGAGAGGGAAAGAGAAGAAATGAGTGAGTGAGAGAGAGAGAGAAAGAGAAGCTGTGAGTGAGAGAGAGAGAGAAAGAGAAGCTGTGAGTGAGAGAGTAAGAGAGAGAAAGAGAAGCTGTGAGTGAGAGTGAGAGAGAGAGAGAAAGAGAAGCTGTGAGTGAGAGAGAGAGAAAGAGATGCTGTGTGTGTGTGAGAGAGAAAGAGAAGCTGTGAGAGAGAGAGAGAGAGAGAGAAGCTGTGAGTGAGAGAGAGAGAGAAAGAGAAGCTGTGAGTAAGAAGGAGAGGGAAAGAGAAGAAGTGAGTGTGTGAGAGAGAGAGAGAGAAAGAGAAGCTGTGAGTGAGAGAGAGAGAGAAAGAGAAGCTGTGAGTGAGAGAGTGAGAGAGAGAAAGAGAAGCTGTTAGTGAGAGTGAGAGAGAGAGAGAAAGAGAAGCTGTGAGTGAGAGAGAGATTGAAAGAGAAGCTGTGAGTGAGTGAGAGAGAGAGAAAGAGAAGCTGTAAGTGAAAGAGAGAGAAAGAGAAGCTGTGAGTGAGAGAGAGAGAGAAAGAGAAGCTGTGATTAAGAAGGAGAGGGAAAGAGAAAAAGTGAGTGAGTGAGAGAGAGAGAGAGAAAGAGAAGCTGTGAGAGAGAAAGAGAAGCTGCGAGTGAGAGAGTGAGAGAGAGAAAGAGAATCTGTTACTGAGTGTGTGAGAGAGAGACAAAGAGAAGCTGTGAGTGAGAGAGAGATTGAAAGAGAAGCTGTGAGTGAGAGAGAGAGAGAAAGAGAAGCTGTGAGTGAGAGGGAGAGAAAGAGAAGCTGTGAGTGACATACAGCGAGAGAAGCTGTGAGTAAGAGAGAGAGAAAGAGAAGCTGTGAGTGACAGAGAGAGAGAAAGAGAAGCTGAGAGTGACAGAGAGAGAGAAAGTGAAGCTGTGAGTGAGAGAGAGAGAGAAAGAGAAGCTGTGTGTGTGTGAGAGAGAGAAAGATAGTCTGAGAAAGAGAGAGTGAAAGAGAAGCTGTGAGTGAGACAGAGAGAGGGAGAAAGAGAAGCTGTGTGCGTGAGAGAGAGAAAGAGAAGCTGTGTGAGAGAGAGAAAGAAAAGCTGTGAGTGAGAGAGAGAGACAGAGAAGGTATGAGTGAGATAGAGAGAGAAGCTGTGAGTGAGAGAGTGAGAGAGAGAAAGAGAAGCTGTGAGTGAGAGAGAGAAAGAGAAGCTGTGAGTGAGAGAGAGAAAGAGAAGCTGTGAGTGAGAGGGAGAGAGAGAAAGAGAAGCTGTGAGTGAGAGAGAGAGAGAGAGAGAGAAGCTGTGAGTGACAAGAGAGAAAGAGAAGCTGTGAGTGAGAGGGAGAGAGAGAGAATGAGAAGCTGTGAGTGACACACAGAGAGAGAAGCTGTGAGTTAGAGAGAGAGAGAAAGAGAAGCTGTGAGTGACAGAGAGAGAAAGAGAAGCTGTGAGTGAGAGTGAGAGAGAGAGAGAAAGAGAAGCTGTGAGTGAGAGAGAGAGAAAGAGATGCTGTGAGTGAGATTGAGAGAGAAAGAGAAGCTGTGAGTGAGAGAGAGAGAAAGAGAAGCTGTGAGTGAGAGAGAGAGAAAGAGAAGCTGTGAGTGAGAGAGAGAGAGAAAGAGAAGCTGTGTGTAAGAAGGAGAGGGAAAGAGAAGAAGTGAGTGAGTGAGAGAGAGAGAGAGAAAGAGAAGCTGTGAGTGAGAGAGAGAGAGAAAGAGAAGCTGTGAGTGAGAGAGTGAGAGAGAGAAAGAGAAGCTGATAGTGAGAGTGAGAGAGAGAGAGAAAGAGAAGCTGTGAGTGAGAGAGAGATTGAAAGAGAAGCTGTGAGTGAGTGAGAGAGAGAAAGAGAAGCTGTGAGTGAGAGAGAGAGAAAGAGAAGCTGTGAGTGAGAGAGAGAGAAAGAGAAGCTGTGATTAAGAAGGAGATGGAAAGAGAATAAGTGAGTGAGTGAGAGAGAGAGAAAGAGAAGCTGTGAGAGAGAAAGAGAAACTGTGAGTGAGAGAGTGAGAGAGAGAAAGAGAATCTGTTAGTGAGTGTGTGAGAGAGAGAAAGAGAAGCTGTGAGTGAGAGAGAGATTGAAAGAGAAGCTGTGAGTGAGAGAGAGAGAGAAAGAGAAGCTGTGAGTGAGAGAGAGAAAGAGAAGCTGTGAGTGAGAGGGAGAGAAAGAGAAGCTGGTAGTGACACAGAGAGAGAGAAGCTGTGAGTTAGAGAGAGAGAAGGAGAAGCTGTGAGTGAGAGTGAGAGAGAGAGAGAGAAAGTGAAGCTGTGAGTGTGAGAGAGAGAGAAAGAGAAGCTGTGTGTGTGTGAGAGAGAGAAAGATAGTCTGAGAAAGAGAGAGTGAAAGAGAAGATGTGAGTGAGACAGAGAGAGGGAGAAAGAGAAGCTGTGTGCGTGAGAGAGAGAAAGAGAAGCTGTGAGTGAGAGAGAGAAAGAAAAGCTGTGAGTGAGAGAGAGAGAAAGAGAAGCTGTGAGAGAGAAAGAGAAGCTGTGAGTGAGAGAGAGAGAGAAAGAGAATCTGTTACTGAGTGTGTGTGTGAGAGAGAAAGAGAAGGTGTGAGCGAGAGAGAGATTGAAAGAGAAGCTGTGAGTGAGAGAGAGAGAGAGAAAGAGAAGCTGTGAGTGAGAGGGAGAGAAAGAGAAGCTGTGAGTGACACACAGAGAGAGAAGCTGTGAGTTAGAGAGAGAGAAAGAGAAGCTGTGAGTGACAGAGAGAGAGAAAGAGAAGCTGAGAGTGAGAGAGAGAGAGAAAGTGAAGCTGTGAGTGAGAGAGAGAGAGAAAGAGAAGCTGTGTGTGTGTGTGAGAGAAAGATAGTCTGAGAAAGAGAGAGTGAAAGAGAAGCTGTGAGTGAGACAGAGAGAGGGAGAAAGAGAAGCTGTGTGCGTGAGAGAGAGAAAGAGAAGGTGTGAGTGAGAGAGAGAAAGAAAAGCTGTGAGTGAGAGAGAGAGAAAGAGAAGGTATGAGTGAGAGAGAGAGAGAAGCTGTGAGTGAGAGAGTGAGAGAGAGAAAGAGAAGCTGTGAGTGAGAGAGAGAAAGAGAAGCTGTGAGTGAGAGGGTGAGAGAGAAAGAGAAGCTGTGAGTGAGAGAGAGAGAGAGAAAGAGAAGCTGTGAGTGAGAAGAGAGAAAGAGAAGCTGTGAGTGAGAGGGAGAGAGATAAATAGAAGCTGTGAGTGACACACAGAGAGAGAAGCTGTGAGAGAGAGAGAGAGAGAAAGAGAAGCTGTGATTGAGAGTGAGAGAGAGAGAAAGAGAAGCTGTGAGTGAGAGAGAGAGAAAGAGAAGCTGTGAGTGAGAGAGAGAGAAGCTGTGAGTGAGAGAGAGAAAGAAAAGGTGTGAGTGAGAGAGAGAGAGAGAAAGAGAAGGTAGGAGTGAGAGAGAGAGAAGCAGTGAGTGAGAGAGAGAGAGAAAGAGAAGCTCTGAGTGAGACACAGAGAGAGAAAGAGAAGCTGTGAGAGAGGGGGGAAAGAGAAGCTGTGTGTGTGTGAGAAAGAGAAGCTGTGAGTGAGAGAGAGAAAGAGAAGCTGTGAGTGAGAGAGAGAAAGAGAAGCTGTGAGTGAGAGGGAGAGAAAGAGAAGCTGTGAGTGACACACAGAGAGAGAAGCTGTGAGTTAGAGAGAGAGAAAGAGAAGCTGTGAGTGACAGAGAGAAAGAGAAGCTGAGAGTGAGAGAGAGAGAGAAAGTGAAGCTGTGAGTGAGAGAGAGAGAGAAAGAGAAGCTGTGAGTGAGAGAGAGAGAAGCTGTGAGTGAGAGAGAGAAAGAGAAGCTGTGAGTGAGAGGGAGAGAAAGAGAAGCTGTGAGTGACACACAGAGAGAGAAGCTGTGAGTTAGAGAGAGAGAAAGAGAAGCTGTGAGTGACAGAGAGAAAGAGAAGCTGAGAGTGAGAGAGAGAGAGAAAGTGAAGCTGTGAGTGAGAGAGAGAGAGAAAGAGAAGCTGTGTGTGTGTGAGAGAGAAAGATAGTCTGTGAAAGATAGAGTGAAAGAGAAGCTGTGAGTGAGACAGAGAGAGGGAGAAAGAGAAGCTGTGTGCATGAGAGAGAGAAAGAGAAGCTGTGAGTGAGAGAGAGAAAGAAAAGCTGTGAGTGAGAGAGAGAGAAAGAGAAGGTATGAGTGAGAGAGAGAGAGAAGCTGTGAGTGAGAGAGTGAGAGAGAGAAAGAGAAGCTGTGAGTGAGAGAGAGAAAGAGAAGCTGTGAGTGAGAGGGAGAGAGAGAAAGAGAAGCTGTGAGTGAGAGAGAGAGAGAGAGAAAGAGAAGGTGTGAGTGAGAGAGAGAGAGAGAAGCTGTGAGTGAGAGGGAGAGAGAGAAAGAGAAGCTGTGAGTGACACACACAGAGAGAAGCTGTGAGTTAGAGAGAGAGAGAAAGAGAAGCTGTGAGTGACAGAGAGAGAGAAAGAGAAGCTGTGAGTGAGAGTGAGAGAGAGAGAGAAAGAGAAGCTGTGAGTGAGAGAGAGAGAAAGAGATGCTGTGTGTGAGAGAGAGAGAAAGAGAAGCTGTGAGTGAGAGAGAGAGAAAGAGAAGCTGTGAGTGAGAGAGAGAGAGAAAGAGAAGCTGTGAGTAAGAAGGAGAGGGAAAGAGAAGAAGTGAGTGAGTGAGAGAGAGAGAGAGAAAGAGAAGCTGTGAGTGAGAGAGAGAGAGAAAGAGAAGCTGTGAGTGAGAGAGTGAGAGAGAGAAAGAGAAGCTGTTAGTGAGAGTGAGAGAGAGAGAGAAAGAGAAGCTGTGAGTGAGAGAGAGATTGAAAGAGAAGCTGTGAGTGAGTGAGAGAGAGAGAAAGAGAAGCTGTAAGTGAGAGAGAGAGAAAGAGAAGCTGTGAGTGAGAGAGAGAGAGAAAGAGAAGCTGTGATTAAGAAGGAGAGGGAAAGAGAAAAAGTGAGTGAGTGAGAGAGAGAGAGAGAAAGAGAAGCTGTGAGAGAGAAAGAGAAGCTGCGAGTGAGAGAGTGAGAGAGAGAAAGAGAATCTGTTACTGAGTGTGTGAGAGAGAGAGAAAGAGAAGCTGTGAGTGAGAGAGAGATTGAAAGAGAAGCTGTGAGTGAGAGAGAGAGAGAAAGAGAAGCTGTGAGTGAGAGGGAGAGAAAGAGAAGCTGTGAGTGACACACAGCGAGAGAAGCTGTGAGTTAGAGAGAGAGAAAGAGAAGCTGTGAGTGACAGAGAGAGAGAAAGAGAAGCTGAGAGTGAGAGAGAGAGAGAAAGTGAAGCTGTGAGTGAGAGAGAGAGAGAAAGAGAAGCTGTGTGTGTGTGTGAGAGAAAGATAGTCTGAGAAAGAGAGAGTGAAAGAGAAGCTGTGAGTGAGACAGAGAGAGGGAGAAAGAGAAGCTGTGTGCGTGAGAGAGAGAAAGAGAAGCTGTGAGTGAGAGAGAGAAAGAAAAGCTGTGAGTGAGAGAGAGAGAAAGAGAAGGTATGAGTGAGAGAGAGAGAGAAGCTGTGAGTGAGAGAGTGAGAGAGAGAAAGAGAAGCTGTGAGTGAGAGAGAGAAAGAGAAGCTGTGAGTGAGAGGGTGAGAGAGAAAGAGAAGCTGTGAGTGAGAGAGAGAGAGAGAAAGAGAAGCTGTGAGTGAGAAGAGAGAAAGAGAAGCTGTGAGTGAGAGGGAGAGAGAGAAATAGAAGCTGTGAGTGACACACAGAGAGAGAAGCTGTGAGAGAGAGAGAGAGAAAGAGAAGCTGTGATTGAGTGAGAGAGAGAGAAAGAGAAGCTGTGAGTGAGAGAGAGAGAAAGAGAAGCTGTGAGTGTAGAGAGAGAGAAGCTGTGAGTGAGAGAGAGAAAGAAAAGGTGTGAGTGAGAGAGAGAGAGAGAAAGAGAAGGTAGGAGTGAGAGAGAGAGAAGCAGTGAGTGAGAGAGAGAGAGAAAGAGAAGCTGTGTGTGAGACACAGAGAGAGAAAGAGAAGCTGTGAGAGAGGGGGGAAAGAGAAGCTGTGTGTGTGTGAGAAAGAGAAGCTGTGAGTGAGAGAGAGAGAAAGAGAAGCTGTGAGTGAGAGAGAGAGAAGCTGTGAGTGAGAGAGAGAAAGAGAAGCTGTGAGTGAGAGGGAGAGAAAGAGAAGCTGTGAGTGACACACAGAGAGAGAAGCTGTGAGTTAGAGAGAGAGAAAGAGAAGCTGTGAGTGACAGAGAGAAAGAGAAGCTGAGAGTGAGAGAGAGAGAGAAAGTGAAGCTGTGAGTGAGAGAGAGAGAGAAAGAGAAGCTGTGAGTGAGAGAGAGAGAAGCTGTGAGTGAGAGAGAGAAAGAGAAGCTGTGAGTGAGAGGGAGAGAAAGAGAAGCTGTGAGTGACACACAGAGAGAGAAGCTGTGAGTTAGAGAGAGAGAAAGAGAAGCTGTGAGTGACAGAGAGAAAGAGAAGCTGAGAGTGAGAGAGAGAGAGAAAGTGAAGCTGTGAGTGAGAGAGAGAGAGAAAGAGAAGCTGTGTGTGTGTGTGAGAGAGAAAGATAGTCTGAGAAAGAGAGAGTGAAAGAGAAGCTGTGAGTGAGACAGAGAGAGGGAGAAAGAGAAGCTGTGTGCATGAGAGAGAGAAAGAGAAGCTGTGAGTGAGAGAGAGAAAGAAAAGCTGTGAGTGAGAGAGAGAGAAAGAGAAGGTATGAGTGAGAGAGAGAGAGAAGCTGTGAGTGAGAGAGTGAGAGAGAGAAAGAGAAGCTGTGAGTGAGAGAGAGAAAGAGAAGCTGTGAGTGAGAGGGAGAGAGAGAAAGAGAAGCTGTGAGTGAGAGAGAGAGAGAGAGAAAGAGAAGGTGTGAGTGAGAGAGAGAAAGAGAAGCTGTGAGTGAGAGGGAGAGAGAGAAAGAGAAGCTGTGAGTGACACACAGGGAGAGAAGCTGTGAGTTAGAGAGAGAGAGAAAGAGAAGCTGTGAGTGACAGAGAGAGAGAAAGAGAAGCTGTGAGTGAGAGTGAGAGAGAGAGAGAAAGAGAAGCTGTGAGTGAGAGAGAGAGAAAGAGATGCTGTGTGAGAGAGAGAGAGAAAGAGAAGCTGTGAGTGAGAGAGAGAGAAAGAGAAGCTGTGAGTGAGAGAGAGAGAGAAAGAGAAGCTGTGAGTAAGAAGGAGAGGGAAAGAGAAGAAGTGAGTGAGTGAGAGAGAGAGAGAGAAAGAGAAGCTGTGAGTGAGAGAGAGAGAGAAAGAGAAGCTGTGAGTGAGAGAGTGAGAGAGAGAAAGAGAAGCTGTTAGTGAGAGTGAGAGAGAGAGAGAAAGAGAAGCTGTGAGTGAGAGAGAGATTGAAAGAGAAGCTGTGAGTGAGTGAGAGAGAGAGAAAGAGAAGCTGTAAGTGAGAGAGAGAGAAAGAGAAGCTGTGAGTGAGAGAGAGAGAGAAAGAGAAGCTGTGATTAAGAAGGAGAGGGAAAGAGAAAAAGTGAGTGAGTGAGAGAGAGAGAGAAAGAGAAGCTGTGAGAGAGAAAGAGAAGCTGCGAGTGAGAGAGTGAGAGAGAGAAAGAGAATCTGTTACTGAGTGTGTGAGAGAGAGAGAAAGAGAAGCTGTGAGTGAGAGAGAGATTGAAAGAGAAGCTGTGAGTGAGAGAGAGAGAGAGAAAGAGAAGCTGTGAGTGAGAGGGAGAGAAAGAGAAGCTGTGAGTGACACACAGCGAGAGAAGCTGTGAGTTAGAGAGAGAGAAAGAGAAGCTGTGAGTGACAGAGAGAGAGAAAGAGAAGCTGAGAGTGAGAGAGAGAGAAAGTGAAGCTGTGAGTGAGAGAGAGAGAGAAAGAGAAGCTGTGTGTGTGTGAGAGAGAGAAAGAGAAGCTGTGAGTGAGAGAGAGAAAGAAAAGCTGTGAGTGAGAGAGAGAGACAGAGAAGGTATGAGTGAGAGAGAGAGAGAAGCTGTGAGTGAGAGAGTGAGAGAGAGAAAGAGAAGCTGTGAGTGAGAGGGAGAGAGAGAAAGAGAAGCTGTGAGTGAGAGAGAGAGAGAGAAAGAGAAGCTGTGAGTGACAAGAGAGAAAGAGAAGCTGTGAGTGAGAGGGAGAGAGAGAGAATGAGAAGCTGTGAGTGACACACACAGAGAGAAGCTGTGAGTTAGAGAGAGAGAGAAAGAGAAGCTGTGAGTGACAGAGAGAGAAAGAGAAGCTGTGAGTGAGAGTGAGAGAGAGAGAGAAAGAGAAGCTGTGAGTGAGAGAGAGAGAAAGAGATGCTGTGAGTGAGATTGAGAGAGAAAGAGAAGCTGTGAGTGAGAGAGAGAGAAAGAGAAGCTGTGAGTGAGAGAGAGAGAAAGAGAAGCTGTGAGTGAGAGAGAGAGAGAAAGAGAAGCTGTGAGTAAGAAGGAGAGGGAAAGAGAAGAAGTGAGTGAGTGAGAGAGAGAGAGAGAAAGAGAAGCTGTGAGTGAGAGAGAGAGAGAAAGAGAAGCTGTGAGTGAGAGAGTGAGAGAGAGAAAGAGAAGCTGATAGTGAGAGTGAGAGAGAGAGAGAAAGAGAAGCTGTGAGTGAGAGAGAGATTGAAAGAGAAGCTGTGAGTGAGTGAGAGAGAGAAAGAGAAGCTGTGAGTGAGAGAGAGAGAAAGAGAAGCTGTGAGTGAGAGAGAGAGAGAAAGAGAAGCTGTGATTAAGAAGGAGATGGAAAGAGAATAAGTGAGTGAGTGAGAGAGAGAGAGAAAGAGAAGCTGTGAGAGAGAAAGAGAAACTGTGAGTGAGAGAGTGAGAGAGAGAAAGAGAATCTGTTAGTGAGTGTGTGAGAGAGAGAAAGAGAAGCTGTGAGTGAGAGAGAGATTGAAAGAGAAGCTGTGAGTGAGAGAGAGAGAGAAAGAGAAGCTGTGAGTGAGAGAGAGAAAGAGAAGCTGTGAGTGAGAGGGAGAGAAAGAGAAGCTGGTAGTGACACAGAGAGAGAGAAGCTGTGAGTTAGAGAGAGAGAAGGAGAAGCTGTGAGTGAGAGAGAGAGAAAGTGAAGCTGTGAGTGTGTGTGAGAGAGAAAGAGAAGCTGTGTGTGTGTGAGAGAGAGAAAGATAGTCTGAGAAAGAGAGAGTGAAAGAGAAGCTGTGAGTGAGACAGAGAGAGGGAGAAAGAGAAGCTGTGTGCGTGAGAGAGAGAAAGAGAAGCTGTGAGTGAGAGAGAGAAAGAAAAGCTGTGAGTGAGAGAGAGAGAAAGAGAAGGTATGAGTGAGAGAGAGAGAGAAGCTGTGAGTGAGAGAGTGAGAGAGAGAAAGAGAAGCTGTGAGTGAGAGAGAGAAAGAGAAGCTGTGAGTGAGAGGGAGAGAGAGAAAGAGAAGCTGTGAGTGAGAGAGAGAGAGAGAAGGTGTGAGTGAGAGAGAGAAAGAGAAGCTGTGAGTGAGAGGGAGAGAGAGAAAGAGAAGCTGTGAGTGACACACAGAGAGAGAAGCTGTGAGTTAGAGAGAGAGAGAAAGAGAAGCTGTGAGTGACAGAGAGAGAGAAAGGGAAGCTGTGAGTGAGAGTGAGAGAGAGAGAGAAAGAGAAGCTGTGAGTGAGAGAGAGAGAAAGAGATGCTGTGAGTGAGAGAGAGAGAAAGAGAAGCTGTGAGTGAGAGAGAGAGAAAGAGAAGCTGTGAGTGAGAGAGAGAGAGAAAGAGAAGCTGTGAGTAAGAAGGAGAGGGAAAGAGAAGAAATGAGTGAGTGAGAGAGAGAGAGAGAAAGAGAAGCTGTGAGTGAGAGAGAGAGAGAAAGAGAAGCTGTGAGTGAGAGAGTGAGAGAGAGAAAGAGAAGCTGTTAGTGAGAGTGAGAGAGAGAGAGAAAGAGAAGCTGTGAGTGAGAGAGAGATTGAAAGAGAAGCTGTGAGTGAGTGAGAGAGAGAGAAAGAGAAGCTGTAAGTGAGAGAGAGAGAAAGAGAAGCTGTGAGTGAGAGAGAGAGAGAAAGAGAAGCTGTGATTAAGAAGGAGAGGGAAAGAGAATAAGTGAGTGAGTGAGAGAGAAAGAGAGAAAGAGAAGCTGTGAGAGAGAAGAGAAGCTGTGAGTGAGAGAGTGAGAGAGAGAAAGAGAATCTGTTACTGAGTGTGTGTGTGAGAGAGAAAGAGAAGGTGTGAGTGAGAGAGAGATTGAAAGAGAAGCTGTGAGTGAGAGAGAGAGAGAGAAAGAGAAGCTGTGAGTGAGAGGGAGAGAAAGAGAAGCTGTGAGTGACACACAGAGAGAGAAGCTGTGAGTTAGAGAGAGAGAAAGAGAAGCTGTGAGTGACAGAGAGAGAGAAAGAGAAGCTGAGAGTGAGAGAGAGAGAGAAAGTGAAGCTGTGAGTGAGAGAGAGAGAGAAAGAGAAGCTGTGTGTGTGTGAGAGAGAAAGATAGTCTGAGAAAGAGAGAGTGAAAGAGAGGCTGTGAGTGAGACAGAGAGAGGGAGAAAGAGAAGCTGTGTGCGTGAGAGAGAGAAAGAGAAGCTGTGA
The DNA here is from genome assembly GCA_035047305.1 of Bradypodion pumilum. Taxonomy (NCBI): domain Eukaryota; kingdom Metazoa; phylum Chordata; class Lepidosauria; order Squamata; family Chamaeleonidae; genus Bradypodion; species Bradypodion pumilum. The sequence continues at coordinate 234,797,365 of JAWDJD010000001.1, forward strand.
GTGAGAGAGAGAAAGAAAAGCTGTGAGTGAGAGAGAGAGAAAGAGAAGGTATGAGTGAGAGAGAGAGAGAAGCTGTGAGTGAGAGAGTGAGAGAGAGAAAGAGAAGCTGTGAGTGAGAGAGAGAAAGAGAAGCTGTGAGTGAGAGGGTGAGAGAGAAAGAGAAGCTGTGAGTGAGAGAGAGAGAGAGAAAGAGAAGCTGTGAGTGAGAAGAGAGAAAGAGAAGCTGTGAGTGAGAGGGAGAGAGAGAAATAGAAGCTGTGAGTGACACACAGAGAGAGAAGCTGTGAGTTAGGGAGAGAGAGAAAGAGAAGCTGTGAGTGACAGAGAGAGAAAGAGAAGCTGTGAGTGAGAGTGAGAGAGAGAGAGAAAGAGAAGCTGTGAGTGAGAGAGAGAGAAAGAGATGCTGTGAGTGAGATTGAGAGAGAAAGAGAAGCTGTGAGTGAGAGGGAGAAAGAGAAGCTGTGAGGGAGAGAGAGAGAGAAAGAGAAGCTGTGAGTAAGAAGGAGAGGGAAAGAGAAGAAGTGAGTGAGTGAGAGAGAGAGAGAGAAAGAGAAGCTGTGAGTGAGAGAGAGAGAGAAAGAGAAGCTGTGAGTGAGAGAGTGAGAGAGAGAAAGAGAAGCTGATAGTGAGAGAGAGAGAGAGAGAGAAAGAGAAGCTGTGAGTGAGAGAGAGATTGAAAGAGAAGCTGTGAGTGAGAGAGAGAGAGAAAGAGAAGCTGTGATTAAGAAGGAGAGGGAAAGAGAATAAGTGAGTGAGTGAGAGAGAGAGAGAAAGAGAAGCTGTGAGAGAGAAAGAGAAACTGTGAGTGAGAGAGTGAGAGAGAGAAAGAGAATCTGTTAGTGAGTGTGAGAGAGAGAGAAAAAGAGAAGCTGTGAGTGAGAGGGAGAGATTGAAAGAGAAGCTGTGAGTGAGAGAGAGAGAGAAAGAGAAGCTGTGAGTGAGAGAGAGAAAGAGAAGCTGTGAGTGAGAGGGAGAGAAAGAGAAGCTGTGAGTGACACAGAGAGAGAGAAGCTGTGAGTTAGAGGGAGAGAAAGAGAAGCTGTGAGTGACAGAGAGAGAGAAAGAGAAGCTGTGAGTGAGAGTGAGAGAGAGAGAGAGAAAGTGAAGCTGTGAGTGTGAGAGAGAGAGAAAGAGAAGCTGTGTGTGTGTGTGAGAGAGAAAGATAGTCTGAGAAAGAGAGAGTGAAAGAGAAGCTGTGAGTGAGACAGAGAGAGGGAGAAAGAGAAGCTGTGTGCGTGAGAGAGAGAAAGAGAAGTTGTGAGTGAGAGTGAGAGAGAGAGAGAGAAAGAGAAGCTGAGAGTGAGAGAGAGAGAGAAAGTGAAGCTGTGAGTGAGAGAGAGAGACAGAGAAGCTGTGTGTGTGTGAGAGAGAAAGATAATCTGTGAAAGAGAGAGTGAAAGAGAAGCTGTGAGTGAGACAGAGAGAGGGAGAAAGAGAAGCTGTGTGTGTGTGAGAAAGAGAAGCTGTGAGTGAGAGTGAGAGAGAGAGAGAAAGAGAAGTTGTGAGTGAGAGAGAGAGAGAAAGAGAAACTGTGTGTGTGTGTGAGAGAAAGTGAAGCTGTGAGTGAGAGAGAGAGAGAGAATGAGAAGCTGTGAGTGAGAGAGAGAGAAGCTGTGAGTGAGAGAGAGAGAAGATGTGAGTGAGAGTGAGAGAGGGAGAAAGAGAAGCTGTGTGTGTGTGAGAGAGAAAGAGAAGCTGTGAGTGAGAGTGAGAGAAAGAGAAAGAGAAGCTGTGAGTGACAGAGCGAGAGAGAGAAAGAGAAGCTGTTAGTGAGAGTGAGAGAGAGAGAGAAAGAGAAGCTGTGAGTGAGTGAGAGAGAGAAAGAGATGCTGTGAGTGAGAGAGAGAGAGAAAGAGAAGGTGTGAGAGAGAGAGAGAGAAAGAGAAGCTGTGAGAGAGAGAGAGAAAGAGAAGCTGTGAGTGAGAAGGAGAGGGAAAGAGAAGCTGTGAGTGAGTGAGAGAGAGAGAAAGAGAAGCTGTGAGTGAGAGAGAGAAAGAAAGAGAAGCTGTGAGTGTGAGAGAGAGAAAGAGAAGCTGTGAGTGAGAGAGAGAGAGAGAAAGAGAAGCTGTGAGTAAGAAGGAGAGGGAAAGAGAAGAAGTGAGTGTGTGAGAGAGAGAGAGAAAGAGAAGCTGTGAGACAGAAAGAGAAGCTGTGAGTGAGAGAGTGAGTGAGAGAAAGAGAATCTGTTAGTGAGAGCGAGAGAGATTGAGAAAGAGAAGCTGTAAGTGAGAGAGAGATTGAAAGAGAAGCTGTGAGTGAGAGAGAGAGAGAGAAAGAGAAGCTGAGTGAGAGAGAGAAAGAGAAGCTGTGAGTGAGAGGGAGAGAGAGAAAGAAAAGCTGCGAGTGACACAGAGAAAGAGAGTCTGAGAAAGAGAGAGTGAAAGAAAAGCTGTGAGACAGAGAGAGGGAGAAAGAGAAGCTGTGTGTGTGTGAGAGAGAAAGAGAAGCTTGGAGTGAGAGTGAGATAGAGAGAGAGAGAGAGAAGCTGTGAGTGTGTGTGAGAGAGAAAGAGAAACTGTGAGTGAGAGAGAGAGAAAGTGAAGCTGTGAGAGAGAAAGAGAGAGAGAATGAGAAGCTGTGAGTGAGAGAGAGAGAAGCTGTGAGTGAGAGAGTGAGTGAGAGAAAGAGAATCTGTTAGTGAGAGCGAGAGAGATTGAGAAAGAGAAGCTGTAAGTGAGAGAGAGATTGAAAGAGAAGCTGTGAGTGAGAGAGAGAGAGAGAAAGAGAAGCTGAGTGAGAGAGAGAAAGAGAAGCTGTGAGTGAGAGGGAGAGAGAGAAAGAAAAGCTGCGAGTGACACAGAGAAAGAGAGTCTGAGAAAGAGAGAGTGAAAGAAAAGCTGTGAGACAGAGAGAGGGAGAAAGAGAAGCTGTGTGTGTGTGAGAGAGAAAGAGAAGCTTGGAGTGAGAGTGAGATAGAGAGAGAGAGAGAGAAGCTGTGAGTGTGTGTGAGAGAGAAAGAGAAACTGTGAGTGAGAGAGTGAGAGAGAGAAAGAGAATCTGTTAGTGAGTGTGTGAGAGAGAGAAAGAGAAGCTGTGAGTGAGAGAGAGATTGAAAGAGAAGCTGTGAGTGAGAGAGAGAGAGAAAGAGAAGCTGTGAGTGAGAGAGAGAAAGAGAAGCTGTGAGTGAGAGGGAGAGAAAGAGAAGCTGGTAGTGACACAGAGAGAGAGAAGCTGTGAGTTAGAGAGAGAGAAGGAGAAGCTGTGAGTGAGAGAGAGAGAAAGTGAAGCTGTGAGTGTGTGTGAGAGAGAAAGAGAAGCTGTGTGTGTGTGAGAGAGAGAAAGATAGTCTGAGAAAGAGAGAGTGAAAGAGAAGCTGTGAGTGAGACAGAGAGAGGGAGAAAGAGAAGCTGTGTGCGTGAGAGAGAGAAAGAGAAGCTGTGAGTGAGAGAGAGAAAGAAAAGCTGTGAGTGAGAGAGAGAGAAAGAGAAGGTATGAGTGAGAGAGAGAGAGAAGCTGTGAGTGAGAGAGTGAGAGAGAGAAAGAGAAGCTGTGAGTGAGAGAGAGAAAGAGAAGCTGTGAGTGAGAGGGAGAGAGAGAAAGAGAAGCTGTGAGTGAGAGAGAGAGAGAGAAGGTGTGAGTGAGAGAGAGAAAGAGAAGCTGTGAGTGAGAGGGAGAGAGAGAAAGAGAAGCTGTGAGTGACACACAGAGAGAGAAGCTGTGAGTTAGAGAGAGAGAGAAAGAGAAGCTGTGAGTGACAGAGAGAGAGAAAGGGAAGCTGTGAGTGAGAGTGAGAGAGAGAGAGAAAGAGAAGCTGTGAGTGAGAGAGAGAGAAAGAGATGCTGTGAGTGAGAGAGAGAGAAAGAGAAGCTGTGAGTGAGAGAGAGAGAAAGAGAAGCTGTGAGTGAGAGAGAGAGAGAAAGAGAAGCTGTGAGTAAGAAGGAGAGGGAAAGAGAAGAAATGAGTGAGTGAGAGAGAGAGAGAGAAAGAGAAGCTGTGAGTGAGAGAGAGAGAGAAAGAGAAGCTGTGAGTGAGAGAGTGAGAGAGAGAAAGAGAAGCTGTTAGTGAGAGTGAGAGAGAGAGAGAAAGAGAAGCTGTGAGTGAGAGAGAGATTGAAAGAGAAGCTGTGAGTGAGTGAGAGAGAGAGAAAGAGAAGCTGTAAGTGAGAGAGAGAGAAAGAGAAGCTGTGAGTGAGAGAGAGAGAGAAAGAGAAGCTGTGATTAAGAAGGAGAGGGAAAGAGAATAAGTGAGTGAGTGAGAGAGAAAGAGAGAAAGAGAAGCTGTGAGAGAGAAGAGAAGCTGTGAGTGAGAGAGTGAGAGAGAGAAAGAGAATCTGTTACTGAGTGTGTGTGTGAGAGAGAAAGAGAAGGTGTGAGTGAGAGAGAGATTGAAAGAGAAGCTGTGAGTGAGAGAGAGAGAGAGAAAGAGAAGCTGTGAGTGAGAGGGAGAGAAAGAGAAGCTGTGAGTGACACACAGAGAGAGAAGCTGTGAGTTAGAGAGAGAGAAAGAGAAGCTGTGAGTGACAGAGAGAGAGAAAGAGAAGCTGAGAGTGAGAGAGAGAGAGAAAGTGAAGCTGTGAGTGAGAGAGAGAGAGAAAGAGAAGCTGTGTGTGTGTGAGAGAGAAAGATAGTCTGAGAAAGAGAGAGTGAAAGAGAGGCTGTGAGTGAGACAGAGAGAGGGAGAAAGAGAAGCTGTGTGCGTGAGAGAGAGAAAGAGAAGCTGTGAGTGAGAGAGAGAAAGAAAAGCTGTGAGTGAGAGAGAGAGAAAGAGAAGGTATGAGTGAGAGAGAGAGAGAAGCTGTGAGTGAGAGAGTGAGAGAGAGAAAGAGAAGCTGTGAGTGAGAGAGAGAAAGAGAAGCTGTGAGTGAGAGGGTGAGAGAGAAAGAGAAGCTGTGAGTGAGAGAGAGAGAGAGAAAGAGAAGCTGTGAGTGAGAAGAGAGAAAGAGAAGCTGTGAGTGAGAGGGAGAGAGAGAAATAGAAGCTGTGAGTGACACACAGAGAGAGAAGCTGTGAGTTAGGGAGAGAGAGAAAGAGAAGCTGTGAGTGACAGAGAGAGAAAGAGAAGCTGTGAGTGAGAGTGAGAGAGAGAGAGAAAGAGAAGCTGTGAGTGAGAGAGAGAGAAAGAGATGCTGTGAGTGAGATTGAGAGAGAAAGAGAAGCTGTGAGTGAGAGGGAGAAAGAGAAGCTGTGAGGGAGAGAGAGAGAGAAAGAGAAGCTGTGAGTAAGAAGGAGAGGGAAAGAGAAGAAGTGAGTGAGTGAGAGAGAGAGAGAGAAAGAGAAGCTGTGAGTGAGAGAGAGAGAGAAAGAGAAGCTGTGAGTGAGAGAGTGAGAGAGAGAAAGAGAAGCTGATAGTGAGAGAGAGAGAGAGAGAGAAAGAGAAGCTGTGAGTGAGAGAGAGATTGAAAGAGAAGCTGTGAGTGAGAGAGAGAGAGAAAGAGAAGCTGTGATTAAGAAGGAGAGGGAAAGAGAATAAGTGAGTGAGTGAGAGAGAGAGAGAAAGAGAAGCTGTGAGAGAGAAAGAGAAACTGTGAGTGAGAGAGTGAGAGAGAGAAAGAGAATCTGTTAGTGAGTGTGAGAGAGAGAGAAAAAGAGAAGCTGTGAGTGAGAGGGAGAGATTGAAAGAGAAGCTGTGAGTGAGAGAGAGAGAGAAAGAGAAGCTGTGAGTGAGAGAGAGAAAGAGAAGCTGTGAGTGAGAGGGAGAGAAAGAGAAGCTGTGAGTGACACAGAGAGAGAGAAGCTGTGAGTTAGAGGGAGAGAAAGAGAAGCTGTGAGTGACAGAGAGAGAGAAAGAGAAGCTGTGAGTGAGAGTGAGAGAGAGAGAGAGAAAGTGAAGCTGTGAGTGTGAGAGAGAGAGAAAGAGAAGCTGTGTGTGTGTGTGAGAGAGAAAGATAGTCTGAGAAAGAGAGAGTGAAAGAGAAGCTGTGAGTGAGACAGAGAGAGGGAGAAAGAGAAGCTGTGTGCGTGAGAGAGAGAAAGAGAAGTTGTGAGTGAGAGTGAGAGAGAGAGAGAGAAAGAGAAGCTGAGAGTGAGAGAGAGAGAGAAAGTGAAGCTGTGAGTGAGAGAGAGAGACAGAGAAGCTGTGTGTGTGTGAGAGAGAAAGATAATCTGTGAAAGAGAGAGTGAAAGAGAAGCTGTGAGTGAGACAGAGAGAGGGAGAAAGAGAAGCTGTGTGTGTGTGAGAAAGAGAAGCTGTGAGTGAGAGTGAGAGAGAGAGAGAAAGAGAAGTTGTGAGTGAGAGAGAGAGAGAAAGAGAAACTGTGTGTGTGTGTGAGAGAAAGTGAAGCTGTGAGTGAGAGAGAGAGAGAGAATGAGAAGCTGTGAGTGAGAGAGAGAGAAGCTGTGAGTGAGAGAGAGAGAAGATGTGAGTGAGAGTGAGAGAGGGAGAAAGAGAAGCTGTGTGTGTGTGAGAGAGAAAGAGAAGCTGTGAGTGAGAGTGAGAGAAAGAGAAAGAGAAGCTGTGAGTGACAGAGCGAGAGAGAGAAAGAGAAGCTGTTAGTGAGAGTGAGAGAGAGAGAGAAAGAGAAGCTGTGAGTGAGTGAGAGAGAGAAAGAGATGCTGTGAGTGAGAGAGAGAGAGAAAGAGAAGGTGTGAGAGAGAGAGAGAGAAAGAGAAGCTGTGAGAGAGAGAGAGAAAGAGAAGCTGTGAGTGAGAAGGAGAGGGAAAGAGAAGCTGTGAGTGAGTGAGAGAGAGAGAAAGAGAAGCTGTGAGTGAGAGAGAGAAAGAAAGAGAAGCTGTGAGTGTGAGAGAGAGAAAGAGAAGCTGTGAGTGAGAGAGAGAGAGAGAAAGAGAAGCTGTGAGTAAGAAGGAGAGGGAAAGAGAAGAAGTGAGTGTGTGAGAGAGAGAGAGAAAGAGAAGCTGTGAGACAGAAAGAGAAGCTGTGAGTGAGAGAGTGAGTGAGAGAAAGAGAATCTGTTAGTGAGAGCGAGAGAGATTGAGAAAGAGAAGCTGTAAGTGAGAGAGAGATTGAAAGAGAAGCTGTGAGTGAGAGAGAGAGAGAGAAAGAGAAGCTGAGTGAGAGAGAGAAAGAGAAGCTGTGAGTGAGAGGGAGAGAGAGAAAGAAAAGCTGCGAGTGACACAGAGAAAGAGAGTCTGAGAAAGAGAGAGTGAAAGAAAAGCTGTGAGACAGAGAGAGGGAGAAAGAGAAGCTGTGTGTGTGTGAGAGAGAAAGAGAAGCTTGGAGTGAGAGTGAGATAGAGAGAGAGAGAGAGAAGCTGTGAGTGTGTGTGAGAGAGAAAGAGAAACTGTGAGTGAGAGAGAGAGAAAGTGAAGCTGTGAGAGAGAAAGAGAGAGAGAATGAGAAGCTGTGAGTGAGAGAGAGAGAAGCTGTGAGTGAGAGAGAGAGAGAAGTGAGTGAGAGAGAGAGAATGAGAAGCTGTGAGTGAGAGAGAGAAAAAATAAGAGAAGCTGTGAGTGAGAAAGAGAGTGAAAGAGAAGCTGTGAGTGAGAGAAAGAGAGGGGGAAAGAGAAGCTGTGAGTGAGAGAGAGAGAAAGAGAAGCTGTGAGTGTGAGTGAGAGAGAATGAGAAGCTGTGAGTGAGAGAGAGAAGCTGTGAGTGAGAGAGAAAGAGAAGCTGTGAGTGAGAGAGAGAAAGATGTGAGAGAGAGAGAGAATGAGAAGCTGTGAGTGAGAGAGAGAGAAAGTAAGAGAAGCTGTGAGTGATACAGAGAGAGAGAAAGAGAAGCTGTGAGTGAGAGAGAGAGAGGGAGAAAGATAAGCTGTGTGTGTGAGAGAGAGAGAAAGAGAAGCTGTGAGTGAGAGAGAGAGAGAGAAAGAGAAGCTGCGAGTAAGAAGTAGAGGGAAAGAGAAGTGAGTGAGAGAGAGAGAGAGAGAGAGAAGCTGTGAGACAGAAAGAGAAGCTGTGAGTGAGAGAGTGAGAGAGAGAAAGAGAATCTGTTAGTGAGAGTGAGAGAGAGAGAGAGAGAGAAGCTGTGAGTGAGAGAGAGATTGAAAGAGAAGCTGTGAGTGAGAGAGAGAGAGAGAAAGAGACGCTGTGAGTGAGAGAAAGAGAAGCTGTGAGTGAGAGGGAGAGAGAGAAAGAGAAGCTGTGAGTGACACAGAGAGAGAGAAGCTGTGAGTTAGAGAGAGAGAAAGAGAAGCTGTGAGTGACAGAGAGAGAGAGAAAGAGAAGCTGAGAGAGAGAGAGAGAGAGAATGTGAAGCTGTGAGTGAGAGAGAGAGAGACAGAGAAGCTGTGTGTGTGTGTGAGAGAGAGAAAGATAGTCTGAGAAAGAGAGAGTGAAAGAGAAGCTGTGAGTGAGACAGAGAGAGGGAGAAAGAGAAGCTGTGTGTGTGAGAGAGAGAAAGAGAAGCTGTGAGTGAGAGTGAGAGAGAGAGAGAGAAAGAGAAGCTGTGAGTGTGTGAGAGAGAGAAAGAGAACCTGTGAGTGAGAGAGAGAGAAAGCGAAGCTGTGAGTGAGAGAGAGAGAGAATGAGAAGCTGTAAGTGAGAGAGAGAGAAGCTGTGAGTGAGTGAGAGAGAGAAGATGTGAGTGAGAGAGAGAGAGCATGAGAAGCTGTGAGTGAGAGAGAGAAAAAGTAAGAGAAGCTGTGAGTGAGAAAGAGAGAGAAAGAGAAGCTGTGAGTGAGAGAGAGAGAAAGAGATGCTGTGAGTGAGAGAGAGAGAGAATGAGAACCTGTGAGTGAGAGAGAGAGAAGCTGTGAGTGAGAGAGAGAGAGAGAAGATGTGAGTGAGAGAGAGAGAGAATGAGAAGCTGTGAGTGAGAGAGAGAGAAAGAGATGCTGTGAGTGAGAGAGAGAGAGAATGAGAACCTGTGAGTGAGAGAGAGAGAAGCTGTGAGTGAGAGAGAGAGAGAGAAGATGTGAGTGAGAGAGAGAGAGAATGAGAAGCTGTGAGTGAGAGAGAGAGAAAGTAAGAGAAGCTGTGAGTGATACAGAGAGAGAGAAAGAGAAGCTGTGAGTGAGTGAGAGAGAGGGAGAAAGATAAGCTGTGTGAGAGAGAGAGAGAGAAAGAGAAGCTGTGAGAGAGAGAGAGAGAGAGAAAGAGAAGCTGTGATTGAGAGTGAGAGAGAGAGAAAGAGAAGCTGTGAGTGAGAGAGAGAGAAAGAGAAGCTGTGAGTGAGAGAGAGAGAAGCTGTGAGTGAGAGAGAGAAAGAAAAGGTGTGAGTGTGTGAGAGAGAGAAAGAGAAGGTAGGAGTGAGAGAGAGATAAGCAGTGAGTGAGAGAGAGAGAGAGAGAGAAAGAGAAGCTGTGAGTGAGACAGAGAGAGAGAAAGAGAAGCTGTGAGAGAGGGGGGAAAGAGAAGCTGTGTGTGTGTGAGAAAGAGAAGCTGTGAGTGAGAGAGAGAGAGAAAGAGAAGCTGTGAGTGAGAGAGAGATTGAAAGAGAAGCTGTGAGTGAGAGAGAGAGAGAAAGAGAAGCTGTGAGTGAGAGAGAGAAAGAGAAGCTGTGAGTGAGAGGGAGAGAAAGAGAAGCTGTGAGTGACACACAGAGAGAGAAGCTGTGAGTGAGAGAGAGAGAAAGAGAAGCTGTGAGTGAGAGAGAGAGAAAGAGAAGCTGTGAGTGAGAGAGAGAGAGAAAGAGAAGCTGTGAGTAAGAAGGAGAGGGAAAGAGAAGAAGTGAGTGAGTGAGAGAGAGAGAGAGAGAAAGAGAAGCTGTGAGTGAGAGAGAGAGCGAAAGAGAAGCTGTGAGTGAGAGAGTGAGAGAGAGAAAGAGAAGCTGATAGTGAGAGTGAGAGAGAGAGAGAAAGAGAAGCTGTGAGTGAGAGAGAGATTGAAAGAGAAGCTGTGAGTGAGTGAGAGAGAGAGAAAGAGAAGCTGTGAGTGAGAGAGAGAGAAAGAGAAGCTGTGAGTGAGAGAGAGAGAAAGAAAGAGAAGCTGTGATTAAGAAGGAGAGGGAAAGAGAATAAGTGAGTGAGTGAGAGAGAGAGAGAAAGAGAAGCTGTGAGAGAGAAAGAGAAACTGTGAGTGAGAGAGTGAGAGAGAGAAAGAGAATCTGTTAGTGAGTGTGAGAGAGAGAGAGAGAGAGAAGCTGTGAGTGAGAGAGAGATTGAAAGAGAAGCTGTGAGTGAGAGAGAGAGAGAGAGAAAGAGAAGCTGTGAGTGAGAGAGAGAAAGAGAAGCTGTGAGTGAGAGGGAGAGAAAGAGAAGCTGTGAGTGAGAGGGAGAGAAAGAGAAGCTGTGAGTTAGAGAGAGAGAAAGAGAAGCTGTGAGTGAGAGTGAGAGAGAGAGAAAGTGAAGCTGTGAGTGTGTGAGAGAGAGAAAGAGAAGCTGTGTGTGTGAGAGAGAGAGAAAGATAGTCTGAGAAAGAGAGTGAAAGAGAAGCTGTGAGTGAGAGAGAGAGAGAGAGAGAAGCTGTGAGTGAGAGAGTGAGAGAGAGAAAGAGAAGCTGTTAGTGAGAGTGAGAGAGAGAGTGAAAGAGAAGCTGTGAGTGACAGAGAGAGAAAGAGAAGCTGTGAGTGAGAGTGAGAGAGAGAGAGAGAAAGAGAAGCTGTGTGTGTGAGAGAGAGAGAAAGATAGTCTGAGAAAGAGAGAGTGAAAGAGAAGCTGTGAGTGAGACAGAGAGAGGGAGAAAGAGAAGCTGTGTGCGTGAGAGAGAGAAAGAGAAGCTGTGAGTGAGAGTGAGAGAGAGAGAGAGAAAGAGAAGCTGAGAGTGAGAGAGAGAGTGAAAGTGAAGCTGTGAGTGAGAGAGAGAGAAAGAGAAGCTGTGAGTGAGAGAGAGAAAGAAAGAGAAGCTGTGAGTGTGTGAGAGAGAAAGAGAATCTGTGAGTGAGTGAGAGAGAGAAAGAGAAGCTGTGAGTAAGAAGGAGAGGGAAAGAGAAGAAGTGAGTGAGTGAGAGAGAGAGAGAAAGAGAAGCTGTGAGACAGAAAGAGAAGCTGTGAGTGAGAGAGTGAGAGAGAGAAAGAGAATCTGTTAGTGAGAGTGAGAGAGAGAGAGAAAGAGAAGCTGTAAGTGAGAGAGAGATTGAAAGAGAAGCTGTGAGTGAGAGAGAGAGAAAAAGAGAAGCTGAGTGAGAGAGAAAGAGAAGCTGTGAGTGAGAGAGAGAGAGAGAAAGAGAAGCTGTGAGTGACACAGAGAGAGAGAAGCTGTGAGTTAGAGAGAGAGAAAGAGAAGCTGTGAGTGACAGAGAGAGAGACAGAGAAGCTGTGTGTGTGTGTGAGAGAGAAAGATAGTCTGAGAAAGAGAGAGTGAAAGAGAAGCTGTGAGACAGAGAGAGGGAGAAAGAGAAGCTGTGTGTGTGTGTGTGTGAGAGAGAAAGAGAAGCTGTGAGTGAGAGTGAGATATAGAGAAAGAGAGAGAAGCTGTGAGTGTGTGTGAGAGAGAAAGAGAAACTGTGAGTGAGAGAGAGAGAAAGCGAAGCTGTGAGAGAGAAAGAGAGAGAGAATGAGAAGCTGTGAGTGAGAGAGAGAGAAGCTGTGAGTGAGAGAGAGAGAGAAGATGTGAGTGAGAGAGAGAGAATGAGAAGCTGTGAGTGAGAGAGAGAAAAAATAAGAGAAGCTGTGAGTGAGAAAGAGAGAGAAAGAGAAGCTGTGAGTGAGAGAAAGAGAGGGAGAAAGAGAAGCTGTGAGTGGGAGAGAGAGAAAGAGAAGCTGTGAGTGAGAGAGAGAGAGAATGAGAAGCTGTGAGTGAGAGAGAAAGAGAAGCTGTGAGTGAGAGAGAGAGAGAGAAGATGTGAGTGAGAGAGAGAGAGAATGAGAAGCTGTGAGTGAGAGAGAGAGAAAGTAAGAGAAGCTGTGAGTGATACAGAGAGAGAGAAAGAGAAGCTGTGAGTGAGAGAGAGAGAGGGAGAAAGATAAGCTGTGAGAGAGAGAGAGAAAGAGAAGCTGTGAGTGAGAGAGAGAGAGAAAGAGAAGCTGCGAGTAAGAAGGAGAGGGAAAGAGAACAAGTGAGTGAGAGAGAGAGAGAGAAAGAGAAGCTGTGAGACAGAAAGAGAAGCTGTGAGTGAGAGAGTGAGAGAGAGAAAGAGAATCTGTTAGTGAGAGTGAGAGAGAGAGAGAAAGAGAAGCTGTGAGTGAGAGAGAGATTGAAAGAGAAGCTGTGAGTGAGAGAGAGAGAGAGAAAGAGAAGCTGTGAGTGAGAGAGAGAAAGAGAAGCTGTGAGTGAGAGGGAGAGAAAGAGAAGCTGTGAGTGAGAGAGAGAGAGAGAAAGAGAAGCTGAGAGAGAGAGAGAGAGAATGTGAAGCTGTGAGTGAGAGAGAGAGACAGAGAAGCTGTGTGTGAGAGAGAGAGAGAAAGATAGTCTGAGAAAGAGAGAGAGAAAGAGAAGCTGTGAGTGAGAGTGAGAGAGAGAGAGAAAGAGAAGCTGTGAGTGTGTGAGAGAGAAAGAGAAGCTGTGAGTGTGAGAGAGAGAAAGCGAAGCTGTGAGTGAGAGAGAGAGAGAATGAGAAGCTGTGAGTGAGAGAGAGAGAAGCTGTGAGTGAGAGAGAGAGAGAAGATGTGAGTGAGAGAGAGAGAGAATGAGAAGCTGTGAGTGAGAGAGAGAGAAAAAGAGAAGCTGTGATTAAGAAGGAGAGGGAAAGAGAATAAGTGCGTGAGTGAGAGAGAGAGAGAAAGAGAAGCTGTGAGAGAGAAAGAGAAGCTGTGAGTGAGAGAGTGAGAGAGAGAAAGAGAATCTGTTATTGAGTGTGTGTGAGAGAGAGAAAGAGAAGCTGTGAGTGAGAGAGATTGAAAGAGAAGCTGTGAGTGAGAGAGAGAGAGAAAGAGAAGCTGTGAGTGAGAGAGAAAGAGAAGATGTGAGTGAGAGGGAGAGAGAGAAAGAGAAGCTGTGAGTGAGAGAGAGAGAGAAAGAGAAGCTGTGAGTGAGAGTGAGATATAGAGAAAGAGAGAGAAGCTGTGAGTGTGTGTGAGAGAGAAAGAGAAACTGTGAGTGAGAGAGAGAGAAAGCGAAGCTGTGAGAGAGAAAGAGAGAGAGAATGAGAAGCTGTGAGTGAGAGAGAGAGAAGCTGTGAGTGAGAGAGAGAGAGAAGATGTGAGTGAGAGAGAGAGAATGAGAAGCTGTGAGTGAGAGAGAGAAAAAATAAGAGAAGCTGTGAGTGAGAAAGAGAGAGAAAGAGAAGCTGTGAGTGAGAGAAAGAGAGGGAGAAAGAGAAGCTGTGAGTGGGAGAGAGAGAAAGAGAAGCTGTGAGTGAGAGAGAGAGAGAATGAGAAGCTGTGAGTGAGAGAGAAAGAGAAGCTGTGAGTGAGAGAGAGAGAGAGAAGATGTGAGTGAGAGAGAGAGAGAATGAGAAGCTGTGAGTGAGAGAGAGAGAAAGTAAGAGAAGCTGTGAGTGATACAGAGAGAGAGAAAGAGAAGCTGTGAGTGAGAGAGAGAGAGGGAGAAAGATAAGCTGTGAGAGAGAGAGAGAAAGAGAAGCTGTGAGTGAGAGAGAGAGAGAAAGAGAAGCTGCGAGTAAGAAGGAGAGGGAAAGAGAACAAGTGAGTGAGAGAGAGAGAGAGAAAGAGAAGCTGTGAGACAGAAAGAGAAGCTGTGAGTGAGAGAGTGAGAGAGAGAAAGAGAATCTGTTAGTGAGAGTGAGAGAGAGAGAGAAAGAGAAGCTGTGAGTGAGAGAGAGATTGAAAGAGAAGCTGTGAGTGAGAGAGAGAGAGAGAAAGAGAAGCTGTGAGTGAGAGAGAGAAAGAGAAGCTGTGAGTGAGAGGGAGAGAAAGAGAAGCTGTGAGTGAGAGAGAGAGAGAGAAAGAGAAGCTGAGAGAGAGAGAGAGAGAATGTGAAGCTGTGAGTGAGAGAGAGAGACAGAGAAGCTGTGTGTGTGAGAGAGAGAGAAAGATAGTCTGAGAAAGAGAGAGAGAAAGAGAAGCTGTGAGTGAGAGTGAGAGAGAGAGAGAAAGAGAAGCTGTGAGTGTGAGAGAGAGAAAGCGAAGCTGTGAGTGAGAGAGAGAGAGAATGAGAAGCTGTGAGTGAGAGAGAGAGAAGCTGTGAGTGAGAGAGAGAGAGAAGATGTGAGTGAGAGAGAGAGAGAATGAGAAGCTGTGAGTGAGAGAGAGAGAGAAATTGAAGCTGTGAGTGAGAGAGAGAGAGAAAGAGAAGCTGTGTGTGTGTGTGATTAAGAAGGAGAGGGAAAGAGAATAAGTGTGTGAGTGAGAGAGAGAGAGAAAGAGAAGCTGTGAGAGAGAAAGAGAAGCTGTGAGTGAGAGAGTGAGAGAGAGAAAGAGAATCTGTTACTGAGTGTGTGTGAGAGAGAGAAAGAGAAGCTGTGAGTGAGAGAGATTGAAAGAGAAGCTGTGAGTGAGAGAGAGAGAGAAAGAGAAGCTGTGAGTGAGAGAGAAAGAGAAGCTGTGAGTGAGAGGGAGAGAAAGAGAAGCTGTGAGTGACACACAGAGAGAGAAGCTGTGAGTTAGAGAGAGAGAAAGAGAAGCTGTGAGTGACAGAGAGAGAGAAAGAGAAGCTGAGAGTGAGAGAGAGAGAGAAATTGAAGCTGTGAGTGAGAGAGAGAGAGAAAGAGAAGCTGTGTGTGTGTGTGAGAAAGATAGAAAGAGAGAGTGAAAGAGAAGCTGTGAGTGAGACAGAGAGAGGGAGAAAGAGAAGCTGTGTGCGTGAGAGAGAGAAAGAGAAGCTGTGAGTGAGAGAGAGAAAGAAAAGCTGTGAGTGAGAGAGAGAGAAAGAGAAGGTATGAGTGAGAGAGAGAAGTTGTGAGTGAGAGAGTGAGAGAGAGAAAGAGAAGCTGTGAGTGAGAGAGAGAAAGAGAAGATGTGAGTGAGAGGGAGAGAGAGAAAGAGAAGCTGTGAGTGAGAGAGAGAGAGAAAGAGAAGCTGTGAGTGAGAAGAGAGAAAGAGAAGCTGTGAGTGAGAGGGAGAGAGAGAAAGAGAAGCTGTGAGTGACACACAGAGAGAGAAGCTGTGAGTTAGAGAGAGAGAGAAAGAGAAGCTGTGAGTGACAGAGAGAGAGAGAAAGAGAAGCTGTGAGTGAGAGTGAGAGAGAGAGAGAAAGAGAAGCTGTGAGTGAGTGAGAGAGAAAGAGAAGCTGTGAGTGAGAGAGAGAGAAAGAGAAGCTGTGAGTGAGAGAGAGAGAAAGAGAAGCTGTGAGTGAGAGAGAGAGAAAGAGAAGCTGTGAGTAAGAAGGATAGGGAAAAAGAAGAAGTGAGTGAGTGAGAGAGAGAGAGAAAGAGAAGCTGTGAGTGAGAGAGAGAGAGAAAGAGAAGCTGTGAGTGAGAGAGTGAGAGAGAGAAAGAGAAGCTGTTAGTGAGAGTGAGAGCGAGAGAGAAAGAGAAGCTGTGAGTGAGAGAGAGAGAAAGAGAAGCTGTGATTAAGAAGGAGAGGGAAAGAGAATAAGTGAGTGAGAGAGAGAGAGAGAAAGAGAAGCTGTGAGAGAGAAAGAGAAGCTGTGAGTGAGAGAGTAAGAGAGAGAAAGAGAATCTGTTAGTGAGAGAGAGAGAGAGAAAGAGAAGCTGAGAGAGAGAGAGAGAATGTGAAGCTGTGAGTGAGAGAGAGAGACAGAGAAGCTGTGTGTGTGAGAGAGAGAGAAAGATAGTCTGAGAAAGAGAGAGTGAAAGAGAAGCTGTGAGTGACACAGAGAGAGAAGCTGTGAGTTAGAGAGAGAGAAAGAGAAGCTGTGAGTGAGAGAGAGAGAGAGAAATAGAAGCTGAGAGAGAGAGAGAGAGAGAATGTGAAGCTGTGAGTGAGAGAGAGAGACAGAGAAGCTGTGTGTGTGTGAGAGAGAGAAAGATAGTCTGAGAAAGAGAGAGTGAAAGAGAAGCTGTGAGTGAGACAGAGAGAGGGAGAAAGAGAAGCTGTGTGTGTGTGAGAGAGAAAGAGAAGCTGTGAGTGAGAGTGAGAGAGAGAGAGAAAGAGAAGCTGTGAGTGTGAGAGAGAGAGAAAGAGAAGCTGTGAGTGTGAGAGAGAGAAAGCGAAGCTGTGAGTGAGAGAGAGAGAGAATGAGAAGCTGTGAGTGAGAGAGAGAGAAGCTGTGAGTGAGAGAGAGAGAGAAGATGTGAGTGAGAGAGAGAGAGAATGAGAAGCTGTGAGTGAGAGAGAGAGAAAAAGAGAAGCTGTGATTAAGAAGGAGAGGGAAAGAGAATAAATGCGTGAGTGAGAGAGAGAGAGAGAGAAAGAGAAGCTGTGAGAGAGAAAGAGAAGCTGTGAGTGAGAGAGTGAGAGAGAGAAAGAGAATCTGTTACTGAGTGTGTGTGAGAGAGAGAAAGAGAAGCTGTGAGTGAGAGAGATTGAAAGAGAAGCTGTGAGTGAGAGAGAGAGAGAAAGAGAAGCTGTGAGTGAGAGAGAGAAAGAGAAGCTGTGAGTGAGAGGGAGAGAAAGAGAAGCTGTGAGTGACACACAGAGAGAGAAGCTGTGAGTTAGAGAGAGAGAAAGAGAAGCTGTGAGTGACAGAGAGAGAGAAAGAGAAGCTGAGAGTGAGAGAGAGAGAGAAATTGAAGCTGTGAGTGAGAGAGAGAGAAAGAGAAGCTGTGTGTGTGTGTGAGAAAGATAGAAAGAGAGAGTGAAAGAGAAGCTGTGAGTGAGACAGAGAGAGGGAGAAAGAGAAGCTGTGTGCGTGAGAGAGAGAAAGAGAAGCTGTGAGTGAGAGAGAGAAAGAAAAGCTGTGAGTGAGAGAGAGAGAAAGAGAAGGTATGAGTGAGAGAGAGAGAAGTTGTGAGTGAGAGAGTGAGAGAGAGAAAGAGAAGCTGTGAGTGAGAGAGAGAAAGAGAAGATGTGAGTGAGAGGGAGAGAGAGAAAGAGAAGCTGTGAGTGAGAGAGAGAGAGAGAAACAGAAGCTGTGAGTGAGAAGAGAGAAAGAGAAGCTGTGAGTGAGAGGGAGAGAGAGAAAGAGAAGCTGTGAGTGACACACAGAGAGAGAAGCTGTGAGTTAGAGAGAGAGAGAAAGAGAAGCTGTGAGTGACAGAGAGAGAGAGAAAGAGAAGCTGTGAGTGAGAGTGAGAGAGAGAGAGAAAGAGAAGCTGTGAGTGAGTGAGAGAGAAAGAGAAGCTGTGAGTGAGAGAGACAGAAAGAGAAGCTGTGAGTGAGAGAGAGAGAAAGAGAAGCTGTGAGTGAGAGAGAGAGAGAAAGAGAAGCTGTGAGTAAGAAGGATAGGGAAAAAGAAGAAGTGAGTGAGTGAGAGAGAGAGAGAGAGAAAGAGAAGCTGTGAGTGAGAGAGAGAGAGAAAGAGAAGCTGTGAGTGAGAGAGTGAGAGAGAGAAAGAGAAGCTGTTAGTGAGAGTGAGAGCGAGAGAGAAAGAGAAGCTGTGAGTGAGAGAGAGAGAAAGAGAAGCTGTGAGTGAGAGAGAGAGAAAGAGAAGCTGTGATTAAGAAGGAGAGGGAAAGAGAATGAGTGAGAGAGAGAGAGAGAAAGAGAAGCTGTGAGAGAGAAAGAGAAGCTGTGAGTGAGAGAGTGAGAGAGAGAAAGAGAATCTGTTAGTGAGTGTGTGTGTGAGAGAGAAAGAGAAGCTGTGAGTGAGAGAGAGATTGAAAGAGAAGCTGTGAGTGAGAGAGAGAGAGAAAGAGAAGCTGTGGTTGAGAGAGAGAAAGAGAAGCTGTGAGTGAGAGGGAGAGAAAGAGAAGCTGTGAGTGAGACAGAGAGAGAGAAGCTGTGAGTTAGAGAGAGAGAAAGAGAAGCTGTGAGTGACAGAGAGAGAGAAAGAGAAGCTGTGAGTGAGAGTGAGAGAGAGAGAGAAAGTGAACCTGTGAGTGTGTGAGAGAGAGAAAGAGAAGCTGTGTGTGTGTGAGAGAGAAAGATAGTCTGAGAAAGAGAGAGTGAAAGAGAAGCTGTGAGTGAGACAGAGAGAGGGAGAAAGAGAAGCTGTGTGCGTGAGAGAGAGAAAGAGAAGCTGTGAGTGAGAGTGAGAGAGAGAGAGAGAAAGAGAAGCTGAGAGTGAGAGAGAGAGAGAAAGTGAAGCTGTAAGTGAGAGAGAGAGAGAAGCTGTGAGTGAGAGAGAGAAAGAAAGAGAAGCTGTGAGTGTGTGAGAGAGAAAGAGAAGCTGTGAGTGAGAGAGAGAGAGAAAGAGAAGCTGTGAGTAAGAAGGAGAGGGAAAGAGAAGAAGTGAGTGAGTGAGGGAGAGAGAGAAAGAGAAGCTGTGAGACAGAAAGAGAAGCTGTGAGTGAGAGAGTGAGAGAGAGAAAGAGAATCTGTTAGTGAGAGAGAGAGAGAGAGAAAGAGAAGCTGTAAGTGAGAGAGAGATTGAAAGAGAAGCTGTGAGTGAAAGAGAGAGAGAAAAAGAGAAGCTGAGTGAGAGAGAGAAAGAGAAGCTGTGAGTGAGAGGGAGAGAGAGAAAGAGAAGCTGTGAGTGACACAGAGAGAGAGAAGCTGTGAGTTAGAGAGAGAGAAAGAGAAGCTGTGAGTGACAGAGAGAGAGACAGAGAAGCTGTGTGTGTGTGAGAGAGAGAAAGATAGTCTGAGAAAGAGAGAGTGAAAGAGAAGCTGTGAGACAGAGAGAGGGAGAAAGAGAAGCTGTGTGTGTGTGAGAGAGAGAGAGAAAGAGAAGCTGTGAGTGAGAGTGAGAGAGAGAGAGAGAGAAGCTGTGAGTGTGTGTGTGAGAGAAAGAGAAACTGTGAGTGAGAGAATAGAGAAAGCGAAGCTGTGAGAGAGAAAGAGAGAGAGAATGAGAAGCTGTGAGTGAGAGAGAGAGAAGCTGTGAGTGAGAGAGAGGGAGAAGATGTGAATGAGAGAGAGAGAATGAGAAGCTGTGAGTGAGAGAGATAAAAAATAAGAGAAGCTGTGAGTGAGAAAGAGAGAGAAAGAGAAGCTGTGAGTGAGAGAAAGAGAGGGAGAAAGAGAAGCTGTGAGTGAGAGAGAGAGAAAGAGAAGCTGTGAGTGAGAGAGAGAGAGAATGAGAAGCTGTGAGTGAGAGAGAGAGAAGCTGTGAGTGAGAGAGAAAGAGAAGCTGTGAGTGAGAGAGAGAGAGAGAAGATGTGAGTGAGAGAGAGATAGAATGAGAAGCTGTGAGTGAGAGAGAGAGAAAGTAAGAGAAGCTGTGAGTGATACAGAGAGAGAGAAAGAGAAGCTGTGAGTGAGAGAGAGAGGGAGAAAGATAAGCTGTGAGAGAGAGAGAGAGAGAGAAGCTGTGAGTGAGAGAGAGAGAGAAAGAGAAGCTGCGAGTAAGAAGGAGAGGGAAAGAGAAGAAGTGAGTGAGAGAGAGAGAAAGAGAAGCTGTGAGACAGAAAGAGAAGCTGTGAGTGAGAGAGTGAGAGAGAGAAAGAGAATCTGTTAGTGAGAGTGAGAGAGAGAGAGAAAGAGAAGCTGTGAGTGAGAGAGAGATTGAAAGAGAAGATGTGAGTGAGAGAGAGAGAGAGAAAGAGAAGCTGTGAGTGAGAGAGAGAAAAAGAAGCTGTGAGTGAGAGGGAGAGAGAGAAAGAGAAGCTGTGAGTGACACAGAGAGAGAGAAGCTGTGAGTTAGAGAGAGAGAAAGAGAAGCTGTGAGTGAGAGAGAGAGAGAGAGAAAGAGAAGCTGAGAGAGAGAGAGAGAGAGAATGAGAACCTGTGAGTGAGAGAGAGAGAAGCTGTGAGTGAGAGAGAAAGAGAAGCTGTGAGTGAGAGAGAGAGAAGATGTGAGTGAGAGAGAGAGAGAATGAGAAGCTGTGAGTGAGAGAGAGAGAAAGTAAGAGAAGCTGTGAGTGAGAAAGAGAGAGAAAGAGAAGCTGTGATTGAGAGAGAGAGAAAGAGAAGCTGTGAGTGAGAGAGAGAGAGAATGAGAACCTGTGAGTGAGAGATAAAGAGAAGCTGTGAGTGAGAGAGAGAGAAGATGTGAGTGAGAGAGAGAGAGAATGAGAAGCTGTGAGTGAGAGAGAGAGAAAGTAAGAGAAGCTGTGAGTGATACAGAGAGAGAGAAAGAGAAGCTGTGAGTGAGTGAGAGAGAGGGAGAAAGATAAGCTGTGTGAGAGAGAGAGAGAAAGAGAAGCTGTGAGAGAGAGAGAGAGAGAAAGAGAAGCTGTGATTGAGAGTGAGAGAGAGAGAAAGAGAAGCTGTGAGTGAGAGAGAGAGAAAGAGAAGCTGTGAGTGAGATAGAGAGAAGCTGTGAGTGAGAGAGAGAAAGAAAAGGTGTGAGTGAGAGAGAGAGAGAGAAAGAGAAAGTAGGAGTGAGAGAGAGAGAAGCAGTGAGTGAGAGAGAGAGAGAGAAAGAGAAGCTGTGAGTGAGACACAGAGAGAGAAAGAGAAGCTGTGAGAGAGGGGGGAAAGAGAAGCTGTGTGTGTGAGAAAGAGAAGCTGTCAGTGAGAGAGAGAGAAAGAGAAGCTGTGAGTGAGAGAGAGAGAAGCTGTGAGTGAGAGAGAGAAAGAGAAGCTGTGAGTGAGAGGGAGAGAAAGAGAAGCTGTGAGTGACACACAGAGAGAGAAGCTGTGAGTTAGAGAGAGAGAAAGAGAAGCTGTGAGTGACAGAGAGAAAGAGAAGCTGAGAGTGAGAGAGAGAGAGAAAGTGAAGCTGTGAGTGAGAGAGAGAAAGAGAAGCTGTGTGTGTGTGAGAGAGAGAAAGATAGTCTGAGAAAGAGAGAGTGAAAGAGAAGCTGTGAGTGAGACAGAGAGAGGGAGAAAGAGAAGCTGTGTGCATGAGAGAGAGAAAGAAGCTGTGAGTGAGAGAGAGAAAGAAAAGCTGTGAGTGAGAGAGAGAGAAAGAGAAGGTATGAGTGAGAGAGAGAGAGAGAAGCTGTGAGTGAGAGAGTGAGAGAGAGAAAGAGAAGCTGTGAGTGAGAGAGAGAAAGAGAAGCTGTGAGTGAGAGGGAGAGAGAGAAAGAGAAGCTGTGAGTGAGAGAGAGAGAGAGAGAAAGAGAAGGTGTGAGTGAGAGAGAGAAAGAGAAGCTGTGAGTGAGAGAGAGAGAGAGAAAGAGAAGCTGTGAGTGACACACAGAGAGAGAAGCTGTGAGTTAGAGAGAGAGAGAAAGAGAAGCTGTGAGTGACAGAGAGAGAGAAAGAGAAGCTGTGAGTGAGAGTGAGAGAGAGAGAAAGAGAAGCTGTGAGTGAGAGAGAGAGAAAGAGATGCTGTGAGTGAGAGAGAGAGAAAGAGAAGCTGTGAGTGAGAGAGAGAGAAAGAGAAGCTGTGAGTGAGAGAGAGAGAGAAAGAGAAGCTGTGAGTAAGAAGGAGAGGGAAAGAGAAGAAGTGAGTGAGTGAGAGAGAGAGAGAGAAAGAGAAGCTGTGAGTGAGAGAGAGAGAGAAAGAGAAGCTGTGAGTGAGAGAGTGAGAGAGAGAAAGAGAAGCTGTTAGTGAGAGTGAGAGAGAGAGAGAGAAAGAGAAGCTGTGAGTGAGAGAGAGATTGAAAGAGAAGCTGTGAGTGAGTGAGAGAGAGAGAAAGAGAAGCTGTAAGTGAGAGAGAGAGAAAGAGAAGCTGTGAGTGAGAGAGAGAGAAAGAGAAGCTGTGATTAAGAAGGAGAGGGAAAGAGAATAAGTGAGTGAGTGAGAGAGAGAGAGAGAAGGAGAAGCTGTGAGAGAGAAAGAGAAGCTGCGAGTGAGAGAGTGAGAGAGAGAAAGAGAATCTGTTACTGAGTGTGAGAGAGAGAGAGAAAGAGAAGCTGTGAGTGAGAGAGAGATTGAAAGAGAAGCTGTGAGTGAGAGAGAGAGAGAAAGAGAAGCTGTGAGTGAGAGGGAGAGAAAGAGAAGCTGTGAGTGACACACAGCAAGAGAAGCTGTGAGTTAGAGAGAGAGAAAGAGAAGCTGTGAGTGACAGAGAGAGAGAGAGAGAAGCTGAGAGTGAGAGAGAGAGAGAAAGTGAAGCTGTGAGTGAGAGAGAGAGAGAAAGAGAAGCTGTGTGTGTGTGAGAGAGAGACAGATAGTCTGAGAAAGAGAGAGTGAAAGAGAAGCTGTGAGTGAGACAGAGAGAGGGAGAAAGAGAAGCTGTGTGCGTGAGAGAGAGAAAGAGAAGCTGTGAGTGAGAGAGAGAAAGAAAAGCTGTGAGTGTGAGAGAGAGACAGAGAAGGTATGAGTGAGAAAGAGAGAGAAGCTGTGAGTGAGAGAGTGAGAGAGAGAAAGAGAAGCTGTGAGTGAGAGAGAGAAAGAGAAGCTGTGAGTGAGAGAGAGAAAGAGAAGCTATGAGTGAGAGGGAGAGAGAGAAAGAGAAGCTGTGAGTGAGAGAGAGAGAGAGAGAGAGAGAAAGAGAAGCTGTGAGTGACAAGAGAGAAAGAGAAGCTGTGAGTGAGAGGGAGAGAGAGAGAAAGAGAAGCTGTGAGTGACACACAAAGAGAGAAGCTGTGAGTTAGAGAGAGAGAGAAAGAGAAGCTGTGAGTGACAGAGAGAGAAAGAGAAGCTGTGAGTGAGAGTGAGAGAGAGAGAGAAAGAGAAGCTGTGAGTGAGAGAGAGAGAAAGAGATGCTGTGAGTGAGATTGAGAGAGAAAGAGAAGCTGTGAGTGTGAGAGAGAGAAAGAGAAGCTGTGAGTGTGAGAGAGAGAAAGAGAAGCTGTGAGTGAGAGAGAGAGAGAAAGAGAAGCTGTGAGTAAGAAGGAGAGGGAAAGAGAAGAAGTGAGTGAGTGAGAGAGAGAGAGAGAAAGAGAAGCTGTGAGTGAGAGAGGGAGAGAAAGAGAAGCTGTGAGTGAGAGAGTGAGAGAGAGAAAGAGAAGCTGATAGTGAGAGTGAGAGAGAGAGAGAAAGAGAAGCTGTGAGTGAGAGAGAGATTGAAAGAGAAGCTGTGAGTGAGTGAGAGAGAGAAAGAGAAGCTGTGAGTGAGAGAGAGAGAAAGAGAAGCTGTGAGTGAGAGAGAGAGAGAGAAGCTGTGATTAAGAAGGAGATGGAAAGAGAATAAGTGAGTGAGTGAGAGAGAGAGAGAAAGAGAAGCTGTGAGAGAGAAAGAGAAACTGTGAGTGAGAGAGTGAGAGAGAGAAAGAGAATCTGTTAGTGAGTGTGTGAGAGAGAGAAAGAGAAGCTGTGAGTGAGAGAGAGATTGAAAGAGAAGCTGTGAGTGAGAGAGAGAGAGAAAGAGAAGCTGTGAGTGAGAGAGAGAAAGAAAAGCTGTGAATGAGAGAGAGAGACAGAGAAGGTATGAGTGAGAGAGAGAGAAGCTGTGAGTGAGAGAGTGAGAGAGAGAAAGAGAAGCTGTGAGTGAGAGAGAGAAAGAGAAGCTGTGAGTGAGAGAGAGAAAGAGAAGCTATGAGTGAGAGGGAGAGAGAGAAAGAGAAGCTGTGAGTGAGAGAGAGAGAGAGAAAGAGAAGCTGTGAGTGACAAGAGAGAAAGAGAAGCTGTGAGTGAGAGGGAGAGAGAGAGAAAGAGAAGCTGTGAGTGACACTCAGAGAGAGAAGCTGTGAGTTAGAGAGAGAGAGAGAGAAAGAGAAGCTGTGAGTGAGAGAGAGAGACAGAGAAGCTGTGAGTGAGAGTGAGAGAGAGAGCGAAAGAGAAGCTGTGAGTGAGAGAGAGAAAGAGATGCTGTGAGTGAGATTGAGAGAGAAAGAGAAGCTGTGAGTGAGAGAGAGAGAAAGAGAAGCTGTGAGTGAGAGAGAGAGAAAGAGAAGCTGTGAGTGAGAGAGAGAGAGAAAGAGAAGCTGTGAGTAAGAAGGAGAGGGAAAGAGAAGAAGTGAGTGAGTGAGAGAGAGAGAGAGAGAGAAAGAGAAGCTGTGAGTGAGAGAGGGAGAGAAAGAGAAGCTGTGTGTGAGAGAGTGAGAGAGAGAAAGAGAAGCTGATAGTGAGAGTGAGAGAGAGAGAGAAAGAGAAGCTGTGAGTGAGAGAGAGATTGAAAGAGAAGCTGTGAGTGAGTGAGAGAGAGAAAGAGAAGCTGTGAGTGAGAGAGAGAGAAAGAGAAGCTGTGAGTGAGAGAGAGAGAGAGAGAGAGAAGCTGTGATTAAGAAGGAGATGGAAAGAGAATAAGTGAGTGAGTGAGAGAGAGAGAGAAAGAGAAGCTGTGAGAGAGAAAGAGAAACTGTGAGTGAGAGAGTGAGAGAGAGAAAGAGAATCTGTTAGTGAGTGTGTGAGAGAGAGAAAGAGAAGCTGTGAGTGAGAGAGAGATTGAAAGAGAAGCTGTGAGTGAGAGAGAGAGAGAAAGAGAAGCTGTGAGTGAGAGAGAGAAAGAGAAGCTGTGAGTGAGAGGGAGAGAAAGAGAAGCTGTGAGTGACACAGAGAGAGAGAAGCTGTGAGTTAGAGAGAGAGAAAGAGAAGCTGTGAGTGAGAGTGAGAGAGAGAGAGAGAAAGTGAAGCTGTGAGTGTGAGAGAGAGAGAAAGAGAAGCTGTGTGTGTGTGAGAGAGAAAGATAGTCTGAGAAAGAGAGAGTGAAAGAGAAGCTGTGAGTGAGAGAGAGAGAGAGAAGCTGTGAGTGAGAGAGTGAGAGAGAGAAAGAGAAGCTGTAAGTGAGAGAGAGATTGAAAGA
The DNA here is from genome assembly GCA_035047305.1 of Bradypodion pumilum. Lineage (NCBI taxonomy): Eukaryota > Metazoa > Chordata > Lepidosauria > Squamata > Chamaeleonidae > Bradypodion > Bradypodion pumilum. Next base: position 234,821,444 of record JAWDJD010000001.1, read on the forward strand.
GAAGCTGTGAGTGAGAGAGAGAGAGAAAGAGAAGCTGAGTGAGAGAGAGAAAGAGAAGCTGTGAGTGAGAGGGAGAGAGAGAAAGAGAAGCTGTGAGTGACACAGAGAGAGAGAAGCTGTGAGTTAGAGAGAGAGAAAGAGAAGCTGTGAGTGAGAGAGAGAGACAGAGAAGCTGTGTGTGAGAGAGAGAGAAAGATAGTCTGAGAAAGAGAGAGTGAAAGAGAAGCTGTGAGACAGAGAGAGGGAGAAAGAGAAGCTGTGTGTGTGAGAGAGAGAGAGAAAGAGAAGCTGTGAGTGAGAGTGAGATAGAGAGAGAGAGAAGCTATGAGTGTGTGTGAGAGAGAAAGAGAAGCTGTGAGTGAGAGTGAGAGAGAGAGAGAAAGAGAAGCTGTGAGTGAGAGAGAGATTGAAAGAGAAGCTGTGAGTGAGTGAGAGAGAGAGAAAGAGAAGCTGTGAGTGAGAGAGAGAGAAAGAGAAGCTGTGAGTGAGAGAGAGAGAAAGAGAAGCTGTGAGAGAGAAAGAGAAGCTGTGAGTGAGAGAGTGAGAGAGAGAAAGAGAATCTGTTAGTGAGTGTGAGAGAGAGAGAGAAAGAGAAGCTGTGAGTGAGAGAGAGATTGAAAGAGAAGCTGTGAGTGAGAGAGAGAGAGAGAAAGCTGTGAGTGAGAGAGAGAAAGAGAAGCTGTGAGTGAGACAGAGAGAGAGAAGCTGTGAGTTAGAGAGAGAGAAAGAGAAGCTGTGAGTGACAGAGAGAGAGAAAGAGAAGCTGTGAGTGAGAGTGAGAGAGAGAGAGAGAAAGTGATGCTGTGAGTGTGTGAGAGAGAGAAAGAGAAGCTGTGTGTGTGTGTGAGAGAGAAAGATAGTCTGAGAAAGAGAGAGTGAAAGAGAAGCTGTGAGTGAGACAGAGAGGGAGAAAGAGAAGCTGTGTGCATGAGAGAGAGAAAGAGAAGCTGAGAGTGAGAGTGAGAGAGAGAGAGAGAAAGAGAAGCTGAGAGTGAGAGAGAGAGAGAAAGTGAAGCTGTGAGTGAGAGAGAGAGAGAAAGAGAAGCTGTGAGTGAGAGAGAGAAAGAAAGAGAAGCTGTGAGTGTGTGAGAGAGAAAGAGAAGCTGTGAGTGAGAGAGAGAGAGAAAGAGAAGCTGTGAGTGACAGAGAGAGAGACAGAGAAGCTGTGTGTGTGTGAGAGAGAGAAAGATAGTCTGAGAAAGAGAGAGTGAAAGAGAAGCTGTGAGACAGAGAGAGGGAGAAAGAGAAGCTGTGTGTGTGTGAGAGAGAGAGAAAGAGAAGCTGTGAGTGAGAGTGAGATAGAGAGAGAGAGAGAGAAGCTGTGAGTGTGTGTGTGAGAGAAAGAGAAACTGTGAGTGAGAGAGAGAGAAAGTGAAGCTGTGAGAGAGAAAGAGAGAGAGAATGAGAAGCTGTGAGTGAGAGAGAGAGAAGCTGTGAGTGAGTGAGAGAGAGAAGATGTGAGTGAGAGAGAGAGAATGAGAAGCTGTGAGTGAGAGAGAGAGAGAAAGAGAAGCTGTGGTTGAGAGAGAGAAAGAGAAGCTGTGAGTGAGAGGGAGAGAAAGAGAAGCTGTGAGTGAGACAGAGAGAGAGAAGCTGTGAGTTAGAGAGAGAGAAAGAGAAGCTGTGAGTGACAGAGAGAGAGAAAGAGAAGCTGTGAGTGAGAGTGAGAGAGAGAGAGAAAGTGAAGCTGTGAGTGTGTGAGAGAGAGAAAGAGAAGCTGTGTGTGTGAGAGAGAGAAAGATAGTCTGAGAAAGAGAGAGTGAAAGAGAAGCTGTGAGTGAGACAGAGAGAGGGAGAAAGAGAAGCTGTGTGCGTGAGAGAGAGAAAGAGAAGCTGTGAGTGAGAGTGAGAGAGAGAGAGAGAAAGAGAAGCTGAGAGTGAGAGAGAGAGAGAAAGTGAAGCTGTGAGTGAGAGAGAGAGAAAGAGAAGCTGTGAGTGAGAGAGAGAAAGAAAGAGAAGCTGTGAGTGTGTGAGAGAGAAAGAGAAGCTGTGAGTGAGAGAGAGAGAGAAAGAGAAGCTGTGAGTAAGAAGGAGAGGGAAAGAGAAGAAGTGAGTGAGTGAGAGAGAGAGAGAGAGAAGCTGTGAGACAGAAAGAGAAGCTGTGAGTGAGAGAGTGAGAGAGAGAAAGAGAATCTGTTAGTGAGAGTGAGAGAGAGAGAGAAAGAGAAGCTGTAAGTGAGAGAGAGATTGAAAGAGAAGCTGTGAGTGAGAGAGAGAGAAAAAGAGAAGCTGAGTGAGAGAGAGAAAGAGAAGCTGTGAGTGAGAGGGAGAGAGAGAAAGAGAAGCTGTGAGTGAGAGAGAGAGGGAGAAAGATAAGCTGTGAGAGAGAGAGAGAGAGAAAGAGAAGCTGTGAGTGAGAGAGAGAGAGAAAGAGAAGCTGCGAGTAAGAAGGAGAGGGAAAGAGAAGAAGTGAGTGAGAGAGAGAGAGAGAAAGAGAAGCTGTGAGACAGAAAGAGAATCTGTTAGTGAGAGTGAGAGAGAGAGAGAGAAAGAGAAGCTGTGAGTGAGAGAGAGATTGAAAGAGAAGCTGTGAGTGAGAGAGAGAAAAAGAAGCTGTGAGTGAGACGGAGAGAGAGAAAGAGAAGCTGTGAGTGACACAGAGAGAGAGAAGCTGTGAGTTAGAGAGAGAGAAAGAGAAGCTGTGAGTGAGAGAGAGAGAGAGAGAGAAAGAGAAGCTGAGAGAGAGAGAGAATGAGAAGCTGTGAGTGAGAGAGAGAAAAAGTAAGAGAAGCTGTGAGTGAGAAAGAGAGAGAAAGAGAAGCTGTGATTGAGAGAGAGAGAAAGAGAAGCTGTGAGTGAGAGAGAGAGAGAATGAGAACCTGTGAGTGAGAGAGAGAGAAGCTGTGAGTGAGAGAGAAAGAGAAGCTGTGAGTGAGAGAGAGAGAGAGAAGATGTGAGTGAGAGAGAGAGAGCATGAAAAGCTGTGAGTGAGAGAGAGAAAGTAAGAGAAGCTGTGAGTGATACAGAGAGAGAGAAAGAGAAGCTGTGAGTGAGTGAGAGAGAGGGAGAAAGATAAGCTGTGTGAGAGAGAGAGAGAATGAGAAGCTGTGAGAGAGAGAGAGAGAAAGAGAAGCTGTGATTGAGAGTGAGAGAGAGAGAAAGAGAAGCTGTGAGTGAGAGAGAGAGAAAGAGAAGCTGTGAGTGAGAGAGAGAGAAGCTGTGAGTGAGAGAGAGAAAGAAAAGGTGTGAGTGAGAGAGAGAGAGAAAGAGAAGGTAGGAGTGAGAGAGAGAGAGAAGCAGTGAGTGAGAGAGAGAGAGAAAGAGAAGCTGTGAGAGAGGGGGGAAAGAGAAGCTGTGTGTGTGTGAGAAAGAGAAGCTGTGAGTGAGAGAGAGAAAGAGAAGCTGTTAGTGTGAGAGAGAGAAGCTGTGAGTGAGAGAGAGAAAGAGAAGCAGTGAGTGAGAGGGAGAGAAAGAGAAGCTGTGAGTGACACACAGAGAGAGAAGCTGTGAGTTAGAGAGAGAGAAAGAGAAGCTGTGAGTGACAGAGAGAAAGAGAAGCTGAGAGTGAGAGAGAGAGAGAAAGTGAAGCTGTGAGTGAGAGAGAGAGAGAAAGAGAAGCTGTGAGTGAGAGAGAGAGAAGCTGTGAGTGAGAGAGAGAAAGAGAAGCTGTGAGTGAGAGGGAGAGAAAGAGAAGCTGTGAGTGACACACAGAGAGAGAAGCTGTGAGTTAGAGAGAGAGAAAGAGAAGCTGTGAGTGACAGAGAGAAAGAGAAGCTGAGAGTGAGAGAGAGAGAGAAAGTGAAGCTGTGAGTGAGAGAGAGAGAGAAAGAGAAGGTGTGTGTGTGTGAGAGAGAAAGATAGTCTGAGAAAGAGAGAGTGAAAGAGAAGCTGTGAGTGAGACAGAGAGAGGGAGAAAGAGAAGCTGTGTGCATGAGAGAAAGAGAAGCTGTGAGTGAGAGAGAGAAAGAAAAGCTGTGAGTGAGAGAGAGAGAAAGAGAAGGTATGAGTGAGAGAGAGAGAGAAGCTGTGAGTGAGAGAGTGAGAGAGAGAAAGAGAAGCTGTGAGTGAGAGAGAGAAAGAGAAGCTGTGAGTGAGAGGGAGAGAGAGAAAGAGAAGCTGTGAGTGAGAGAGAGAGAGAGAGAAAGAGAAGGTGTGAGTGAGAGAGAGAAAGAGAAGCTGTGAGTGAGAGGGAGAGAGAGAAAGAGAAGCTGTGAGTGACACACAGAGAGAGAAGCTGTGAGTTAGAGAGAGAGAGAAAGAGAAGCTGTGAGTGACAGAGAGAGAGAAAGAGAAGCTGTGAGTGAGAGTGAGAGAGAGAGAGAAAGAGAAGCTGTGAGTGAGAGAGAGAGAAAGAGATGCTGTGTGTGAGAGAGAGAGAAAGAGAAGCTGTGAGTGAGAGAGAGAGAAAGAGAAGCTGTGAGTGAGAGAGAGAGAAAGAGAAGCTGTGAGTAAGAAGGAGAGGGAAAGAGAAGAAGTGAGTGAGAGAGAGAGAGAGAGAGAGAGAAAGAGAAGCTGTGAGTGAGAGAGAGAGAGAAAGAGAAGCTGTGAGTGAGAGAGTGAGAGAGAGAAAGAGAAGCTGTTAGTGAGAGTGAGAGAGAGAGAGAAAGAGAAGCTGTGAGTGAGAGAGAGATTGAAAGAGAAGCTGTGAGTGAGTGAGAGAGAGAGAAAGAGAAGCTGTAAGTGAGAGAGAGAGAAAGAGAAGCTGTGAGTGAGTGAGAGAGAGAAAGAGAAGCTGTGATTAAGAAGGAGAGGGAAAGAGAAAAAGTGAGTGAGTGAGAGAGAGAGAGAGAAAGAGAAGCTGTGAGAGAGAAAGAGAAGCTGCGAGTGAGAGAGTGAGAGAGAGAGAGAGAGAAAGAGAATCTGTTACTGAGTGTGTGAGAGAGAGAGAAAGAGAAGCTGTGAGTGAGAGAGAGATTGAAAGAGAAGCTGTGAGTGAGAGAGAGAGAGAAAGAGAAGCTGTGAGTGAGAGGGAGAGAAAGAGAAGCTGTGAGTGACACACAGCGAGAGAAGCTGTGAGTTAGAGAGAGAGAAAGAGAAGCTGTGAGTGACAGAGAGAGAGAAAGAGAAGCTGAGAGTGAGAGAGAGAGAAAGTGAAGCTGTGAGTGAGAGAGAGAGAGAAAGAGAAGCTGTGTGTGTGTGTGAGAGAGAAAGATAGTCTGAGTAAGAGAGAGTGAAAGAGAAGCTGTGAGTGAGACAGAGAGAGGGAGAAAGAGAAGCTGTGTGCGTGAGAGAGAGAAAGAGAAGCTGTGAGTGAGAGAGAGAAAGAAAAGCTGTGAGTGAGAGAGAGAGACAAAGAAGGTATGAGTGAGAGAGAGAGAGAAGCTGTGAGTGAGAGAGTGAGAGAGAGAAAGAGAAGCTGTGAGTGAGAGAGAGAAAGAGAAGCTGTGAGTGAGAGAGAGAAAGAGAAGCTGTGAGTGAGAGGGAGAGAGAGAAAGAGAAGCTGTGAGTGAGAGAGAGAGAGAGAGAGAAAGAGAAGCTGTGAGTGACAAGAGAGAAAGAGAAGCTGTGAGTGAGAGGGAGAGAGAGAGAATGAGAAGCTGTGAGTGACACACAGAGAGAGAAGCTGTGAGTTAGAGAGAGAGAGAAAGAGAAGCTGTGAGTGACAGAGAGAGAAAGAGATGCTGTGAGTGAGATTGAGAGAGAAAGAGAAGCTGTGAGTGAGAGAGAGAGAAAGAGAAGCTGTGAGTGAGAGAGAGAGAAAGAGAAGCTGTGAGTGAGAGAGAGAGAGAAAGAGAAGCTGTGAGTAAGAAGGAGAGGGAAAGAGAAGAAGTGAGTGAGTGAGAGAGAGAGAGAGAAAGAGAAGCTGTGAGTGAGAGAGAGAGAGAAAGAGAAGCTGTGAGTGAGAGAGTGAGAGAGAGAAAGAGAAGCTGATAGTGAGAGTGAGAGAGAGAGAGAAAGAGAAGCTGTGAGTGAGAGAGAGATTGAAAGAGAAGCTGTGAGTGAGTGAGAGAGAGAAAGAGAAGCTGTGAGTGAGAGAGAGAGAAAGAGAAGCTGTGAGTGAGAGAGAGAGAGAAAGAGAAGCTGTGATTAAGAAGGAGATGGAAAGAGAATAAGTGAGTGAGTGAGAGAGAGAGAGAAAGAGAAGCTGTGTGAGAGAAAGAGAAACAGTGAGTGAGAGAGTGAGAGAGAGAAAGAGAATCTGTTAGTGAGTGTGTGAGAGAGAGAAAGAGAAGCTGTGAGTGAGAGAGAGATTGAAAGAGAAGCTGTGAGTGAGAGAGAGAGAGAAAGAGAAGCTGTGAGTGAGAGAGAGAAAGAGAAGCTGTGAGTGAGAGGGAGAGAAAGAGAAGCTGGTAGTGACACAGAGAGAGAGAAGCTGTGAGTTAGAGAGAGAAGGAGAAGCTGTGAGTGAGAGTGAGAGAGAGAGAGAGAAAGTGAAGCTGTGAGTGTGAGAGAGAGAGAAAGAGAAGCTGTGTGTGTGTGTGAGAGAGAAAGATAGTCTGAGAAAGAGAGAGTGAAAGAGAAGCTGTGAGTGAGACAGAGAGAGGGAGAAAGAGAAGCTGTGTGCGTGAGAGAGAGAAAGAGAAGCTGTGAGTGAGAGAGAGAAAGAAAAGCTGTGAGTGAGAGAGAGAGAAAGAGAAGGTATGAGTGAGAGAGAGAGAGAAGCTGTGAGTGAGAGAGTGAGAGAGAGAAAGAGAAGCTGTGAGTGAGAGAGAGAAAGAGAAGCTGTGAGTGAGAGGGAGAGAGAGAAAGAGAAGCTGTGAGTGAGAGAGAGAGAGAGAGAAGGTGTGAGTGAGAGAGAGAAAGAGAAGCTGTGAGTGAGAGGGAGAGAGAGAAAGAGAAGCTGTGAGTGACACACAGAGAGAGAAGCTGTGAGTTAGAGAGAGAGAGAAAGAGAAGCTGTGAGTGACAGAGAGAGAGAAAGAGAAGCTGTGAGTGAGAGTGAGAGAGAGAGAGAAAGAGAAGCTGTGAGTGAGAGAGAGAGAAAGAGATGCTGTGAGTGAGAGAGAGAGAAAGAGAAGCTGTGATTGAGAGAGAGAGAAAGAGAAGCTGTGAGTGAGAGAGAGAGAGAAAGAGAAGCTGTGAGTAAGAAGGAGAGGGAAAGAGAAGAAATGAGTGAGTGAGAGAGAGAGAGAGAAAGAGAAGCTGTGAGTGAGAGAGAGAGAGAAAGAGAAGCTGTGAGTGAGAGAGTGAGAGAGAGAAAGAGAAGCTGTTAGTGAGAGTGAGAGAGAGAGAGAAAGAGAAGCTGTGAGTGAGAGAGAGATTGAAAGAGAAGCTGTGAGTGAGTGAGAGAGAGAGAAAGAGAAGCTGTAAGTGAGAGAGAGAGAAAGAGAAGCTGTGAGTGAGAGAGAGAGAGAAAGAGAAGCTGTGATTAAGAAGGAGAGGGAAAGAGAATAAGTGAGTGAGTGAGAGAGAGAGAGAGAAAGAGAAGCTGTGAGAGAGAAAGAGAAGCTGTGAGTGAGAGAGTGAGAGAGAGAAAGAGAATCTGTTACTGATTGTGTGTGTGAGAGAGAAGGAGAAGGTGTGAGTGAGAGAGAGATTGAAAGAGAAGCTGTGAGTGAGAGAGAGAGAGAGAAGCTGTGAGTGAGAGGGAGAGAAAGAGAAGCTGTGAGTGACACACAGAGAGAGAAGCTGTGAGTTAGAGAGAGAGAAAGAGAAGCTGTGAGTGACAGAGAGAAAGAGAAGCTGAGAGTGAGAGAGAGAGAAAGTGAAGCTGTGAGTGAGAGAGAGAGAGAAAGAGAAGCTGTGAGTGAGAGAGAGAGAAGCTGTGAGTGAGAGAGAGAAAGAGAAGCTGTGAGTGAGAGGGAGAGAGAAAGAGAAGCTGTGAGTAAGAAGGAGAGGGAAAGAGAAGAAATGAGTGAGTGAGAGAGAGAGAGAGAAAGAGAAGCTGTGAGTGAGAGAGAGAGAGAAAGGGAAGCTGTGAGTGAGAGAGTGAGAGAGAGAAAGAGAAGCTGTTAGTGAGAGTGAGAGAGAGAGAGAAAGAGAAGCTGTGAGTGAGAGAGAGATTGAAAGAGAAGCTGTGAGTGAGTGAGAGAGAGAGAAAGAGAAGCTGTAAGTGAGAGAGAGAGAAAGAGAAGCTGTGAGTGAGAGAGAGAGAGAAAGAGAAGCTGTGATTAAGAAGGAGAGGGAAAGAGAATAAGTGAGTGAGTGAGAGAGAGAGAGAGAAAGAGAAGCTGTGAGAGAGAAAGAGAAGCTGTGAGTGAGAGAGTGTGAGAGAGAAAGAGAATCTGTTACTGATTGTGTGTGTGAGAGAGAAAGAGAAGGTGTGAGTGAGAGAGAGATTGAAAGAGAAGCTGTGAGTGAGAGAGAGAGAGAGAAAGAGAAGCTGTGAGTGAGAGGGAGAGAAAGAGAAGCTGTGAGTGACACACAGAGAGAGAAGCTGTGAGTTAGAGAGAGAGAAAGAGAAGCTGTGAGTGACAGAGAGAGAGAAAGAGAAGCTGAGAGTGAGAGAGAGAGAGAAAGTGAAGCTGTGAGTGAGAGAGAGAGAGAAAGAGAAGCTGTGTGTGTGTGAGAGAGAAAGATAGTCTGAGAAAGAGAGAGTGAAAGAGAATCTGTGAGTGAGACAGAGAGAGGGAGAAAGAGAAGCTGTGTGCGTGAGAGAGAGAAAGAGAAGCTGTGAGTGAGAGAGAGAAAGAAAAGCTGTGAGTGAGAGAGAGAGAAAGAGAAGGTATGAGTGAGAGAGAGAGAGAAGCTGTGAGTGAGAGAGTGAGAGAGAGAAAGAGAAGCTGTGAGTGAGAGAGAGAAAGAGAAGCTGTGAGTGAGAGGGTGAGAGAGAAAGAGAAGCTGTGAGTGAGAAGAGAGAAAGAGAAGCTGTGAGTGAGAGGGAGAGAGAGAAATAGAAGCTGTGAGTGACACACAGAGAGAGAAGCTGTGAGAGAGAGAGAGAGAGAGAGAAGCTGTGATTGAGAGTGAGAGAGAGAGAAAGAGAAGCTGTGAGTGAGAGAGAGAGAAAGAGAAGCTGTGAGTGAGAGAGAGAGAAGCTGTGAGTGAGAGAGAGAAAGAAAAGGTGTGAGTGAGAGAGAGAGAGAGAAAGAGAAGGTAGGAGTGAGAGAGAGAGAAGCAGTGAGTGTGAGAGAGAGAGAAAGAGAAGCTGTGAGTGAGACACAGAGAGAGAAAGAGAAGCTGTGAGAGAGGGGGGAAAGAGAAGCTGTGTGTGTGTGAGAAAGAGAAGCTGGGAGTGAGAGAGAGAAAGAGAAGCTGTGAGTGAGAGAGAGAGAAGCTGTGAGTGAGAGAGAGAAAGAGAAGCTGTGAGTGAGAGGGAGAGAAAGAGAAGCTGTGAGTGACTCACAGAGAGAGAAGCTGTGAGTTAGAGAGAGAGAAAGAGAAGCTGTGAGTGACAGAGAGAAAGAGAAGCTGAGAGTGAGAGAGAGAGAGAAAGTGAAGCTGTGAGTGAGAGAGAGAGAGAAAGAGAAGCTGTGAGTGAGAGAGAGAGAATCTGTGAGTGAGAGAGAGAAAGAGAAGCTGTGAGTGAGAGGGAGAGAAAGAGAAGCTGTGAGTGACACACAGAGAGAGAAGCTGTGAGTTAGAGAGAGAGAAAGAGAAGCTGTGAGTGACAGAGAGAAAGAGAAGCTGAGAGTGAGAGAGAGAGAAAGTGAAGCTGTGAGTGAGAGAGAGAGAGAAAGAGAAGCTGTGTGTGTGTGTGAGAGAGAAAGATAGTCTGAGAAAGAGAGAGTGAAAGAGAAGCTGTGAGTGAGACAGAGAGAGGGAGAAAGAGAAGCTGTGTGCATGAGAGAGAGAAAGAGAAGCTGTGAGTGAGAGAGAGAAAGAAAAGCTGTGAGTGAGAGAGAGAGAAAGAGAAGGTATGAGTGAGAGAGAGAGAGAAGCTGTGAGTGAGAGAGTGAGAGAGAGAAAGAAAGAGAAGCTGTGAGTGAGAGAGAGAAAGAGAAGCTGTGAGTGAGAGGGAGAGAGAGAAAGAGAAGCTGTGAGTGAGAGAGAGAGAGAGAAAGAGAAGGTGTGAGTGAGAGAGAGAAAGAGAAGCTGTGAGTGAGAGGGAGAGAGAGAAAGAGAAGCTGTGAGTGACACACAGAGAGAGAAGCTGTGAGTTAGAGAGAGAGAGAAAGAGAAGCTGTGAGTGACAGAGAGAGAGAAAGAGAAGCTGTGAGTGAGAGTGAGAGAGAGAGAGAAAGAGAAGCTGTGAGTGAGAGAGAGAGAAAGAGATGCTGTGTGTGAGAGAGAGAGAAAGAGAAGCTGTGAGTGAGAGAGAGAGAAAGAGAAGCTGTGAGTGAGAGAGAGAGAGAAAGAGAAGCTGTGAGTAAGAAGGAGAGGGAAAGAGAAGAAGTGAGTGAGTGAGAGAGAGAGAGAGAAAGAGAAGCTGTGAGTGAGAGAGAGAGAGAAAGAGAAGCTGTGAGTGAGAGAGTGAGAGAGAGAAAGAGAAGCTGTTAGTGAGAGTGAGAGAGAGAGAGAAAGAGAAGCTGTGAGTGAGAGAGAGATTGAAAGAGAAGCTGTGAGTGAGTGAGAGAGAGAGAAAGAGAAGCTGTGAGTGAGTGAGAGAGAGAGAAAGAGAAGCTGTAAGTGAGAGAGAGAGAAAGAGAAGCTGTGAGTGAGAGAGAGAGAGAAAGAGAAGCTGTGATTAAGAAGGAGAGGGAAAGAGAATAAGTGAGTGAGTGAGAGAGAGAGAGAGAAAGAGAAGCTGTGAGAGAGAAAGAGAAGCTGTGAGTGAGAGAGTGAGAGAGAGAAAGAGAATCTGTTACTGATTGTGTGTGTGAGAGAGAAAGAGAAGGTGTGAGTGAGAGAGAGATTGAAAGAGAAGCTGTGAGTGAGAGAGAGAGAGAGAAAGAGAAGCTGTGAGTGAGAGGGAGAGAAAGAGAAGCTGTGAGTGACACACAGAGAGAGAAGCTGTGAGTTAGAGAGAGAGAAAGAGAAGCTGTGAGTGACAGAGAGAGAGAAAGAGAAGCTGAGAGTGAGAGAGAGAGAGAAAGTGAAGCTGTGAGTGAGAGAGAGAGAGAAAGAGAAGCTGTGTGTGTGTGAGAGAGAAAGATAGTCTGAGAAAGAGAGAGTGAAAGAGAAGCTGTGAGTGAGACAGAGAGAGGGAGAAAGAGAAGCTGTGTGCGTGAGAGAGAGAAAGAGAAGCTGTGAGTGAGAGAGAGAAAGAAAAGCTGTGAGTGAGAGAGAGAGAAAGAGAAGGTATGAGTGAGAGAGAGAGAGAAGCTGTGAGTGAGAGAGTGAGAGAGAGAAAGAGAAGCTGTGAGTGAGAGAGAGAGAGAAAGAGAAGCTGTGTGTGTGAGAGAGAGAAAGATAGTCTGAGAAAGAGAGAGTGAAAGAGAAGCTGTGAGTGAGACAGAGAGAGGGAGAAAGAGAAGCTGTGTGCGTGAGAGAGAGAAAGAGAAGCTGTGAGTGAGAGAGAGAAAGAAAAGCTGTGAGTGAGAGAGAGAGAAAGAGAAGGTATGAGTGAGAGAGAGAGAGAAGCTGTGAGTGAGAGAGTGAGAGAGAGAAAGAGAAGCTGTGAGTGAGAGAGAGAAAGAGAAGCTGTGAGTGAGAGGGTGAGAGAGAAAGAGAAGCTGTGAGTGAGAGAGAGAGAGAGAAAGAGAAGCTGTGAGTGAGAAGAGAGAAAGAGAAGCTGTGAGTGAGAGGGAGAGAGAGAAATAGAAGCTGTGAGTGACACACAGAGAGAGAAGCTGTGAGAGAGAGAGAGAGAGAAAGAGAAGCTGTGATTGAGAGTGAGAGAGAGAGAAAGAGAAGCTGTGAGTGAGAGAGAGAGAAAGAGAAGCTGTGAGTGAGAGAGAGAGAAGCTGTGAGTGAGAGAGAGAAAGAAAAGGTGTGAGTGAGAGAGAGAGAGAGAAAGAGAAGGTAGGAGTGAGAGAGAGAGAAGCAGTGAGTGTGAGAGAGAGAGAAAGAGAAGCTGTGAGTGAGACACAGAGAGAGAAAGAGAAGCTGTGAGAGAGGGGGGAAAGAGAAGCTGTGTGTGTGTGAGAAAGAGAAGCTGTGAGTGAGAGAGAGAAAGAGAAGCTGTGAGTGAGAGAGAGAGAAGCTGTGAGTGAGAGAGAGAAAGAGAAGCTGTGAGTGAGAGGGAGAGAAAGAGAAGCTGTGAGTGACTCACAGAGAGAGAAGCTGTGAGTTAGAGAGAGAGAAAGAGAAGCTGTGAGTGACAGAGAGAAAGAGAAGCTGAGAGTGAGAGAGAGAGAGAAAGTGAAGCTGTGAGTGAGAGAGAGAGAGAAAGAGAAGCTGTGAGTGAGAGAGAGAGAAGCTGTGAGTGAGAGAGAGAAAGAGAAGCTGTGAGTGAGAGGGAGAGAAAGAGAAGCTGTGAGTGACACACAGAGAGAGAAGCTGTGAGTTAGAGAGAGAGAAAGAGAAGCTGTGAGTGACAGAGAGAAAGAGAAGCTGAGAGTGAGAGAGAGAGAAAGTGAAGCTGTGAGTGAGAGAGAGAGAGAAAGAGAAGCTGTGTGTGTGTGTGAGAGAGAAAGATAGTCTGAGAAAGAGAGAGAGAAAGAGAAGCTGTGAGTGAGACAGAGAGAGGGAGAAAGAGAAGCTGTGTGCATGAGAGAGAGAAAGAGAAGCTGTGAGTGAGAGAGAGAAAGAAAAGCTGTGAGTGAGAGAGAGAGAAAGAGAAGGTATGAGTGAGAGAGAGAGAGAAGCTGTGAGTGAGAGAGTGAGAGAGAGAAAGAGAAGCTGTGAGTGAGAGAGAGAAAGAGAAGCTGTGAGTGAGAGGGAGAGAGAGAAAGAGAAGCTGTGAGTGAGAGAGAGAGAGAGAGAAAGAGAAGGTGTGAGTGAGAGAGAGAAAGAGAAGCTGTGAGTGAGAGGGAGAGAGAGAAAGAGAAGCTGTGAGTGACACACAGAGAGAGAAGCTGTGAGTTAGAGAGAGAGAGAAAGAGAAGCTGTGAGTGACAGAGAGAGAGAAAGAGAAACTGTGAGTGAGAGTGAGAGAGAGAGAGAAAGAGAAGCTGTGAGTGAGAGAGAGAGAAAGAGATGCTGTGTGTGACAGAGAGAGAAAGAGAAGCTGTGAGTGAGAGAGAGAGAAAGAGAAGCTGTGAGTGAGAGAGAGAGAGAAAGAGAAGCAGTGAGTAAGAAGGAGAGGGAAAGAGAAGAAGTGAGTGAGTGAGAGAGAGAGAGAGAAAGAGAAGCTGTGAGTGAGAGAGAGAGAGAAAGAGAAGCTGTGAGTGAGACAGAGAGAGGGAGAAAGAGAAGCTGTGTGCGTGAGAGAGAGAAAGAGAAGCTGTGAGTGAGAGAGAGAAAGAAAAGCTGTGAGTGAGAGAGAGAGACAGAGAAGGTATGAGTGAGAGAGAGAGAGAAGCTGTGAGTGAGAGAGTGAGAGAGAGAAAGAGAAGCTGTGAGTGAGAGAGAGAAAGAGAAGCTGTGAGTGAGAGAGAGAAAGAGAAGCTGTGAGTGAGAGGGAGAGAGAGAAAGAGAAGCTGTGAGTGAGAGAGAGAGAGAGAGAAAGAGAAGCTGTGAGTGACAAGAGAGAAAGAGAAGCTGTGAGTGAGAGGGAGAGAGAGAGAATGAGAAGCTGTGAGTGACACACAGAGAGAGAAGCTGTGAGTTAGAGAGAGAGAGAAAGAGAAGCTGTGAGTGAGAGAGAGAGAAGCTGTGAGTGAGAGAGAGAAAGAGAAGCTGTGAGTGAGAGGGAGAGAGAAAGAGAAGCTGTGAGTAAGAAGGAGAGGGAAAGAGAAGAAATGAGTGAGTGAGAGAGAGAGAGAGAAAGAGAAGCTGTGAGTGAGAGAGAGAGAGAAAGAGAAGCTGTGAGTGAGAGAGTGAGAGAGAGAAAGAGAAGCTGTTAGTGAGAGTGAGAGAGAGAGAGAAAGAGAAGCTGTGAGTGAGAGAGAGATTGAAAGAGAAGCTGTGAGTGAGTGAGAGAGAGAGAAAGAGAAGCTGTAAGTGAGAGAGAGAGAAAGAGAAGCTGTGAGTGAGAGAGAGAGAGAAAGAGAAGCTGTGATTAAGAAGGAGAGGGAAAGAGAATAAGTGAGTGAGTGAGAGAGAGAGAGAGAAAGAGAAGCTGTGAGAGAGAAAGAGAAGCTGTGAGTGAGAGAGTGAGAGAGAGAAAGAGAATCTGTTACTGATTGTGTGTGTGAGAGAGAAAGAGAAGGTGTGAGTGAGAGAGAGATTGAAAGAGAAGCTGTGAGTGAGAGAGAGAGAGAAAGAGAAGCTGTGAGTGAGAGGGAGAGAAAGAGAAGCTGTGAGTGACACACAGAGAGAGAAGCTGTGAGTTAGAGAGAGAGAAAGAGAAGCTGTGAGTGACAGAGAGAGAGAAAGAGAAGCTGAGAGTGAGAGAGAGAGAGAAAGTGAAGCTGTGAGTGAGAGAGAGAGAGAAAGAGAAGCTGTGTGTGTGTGAGAGAGAAAGATAGTCTGAGAAAGAGAGAGTGAAAGAGAAGCTGTGAGTGAGACAGAGAGAGGGAGAAAGAGAAGTTGTGTGCGTGAGAGAGAGAAAGAGAAGCTGTGAGTGAGAGAGAGAAAGAAAAGCTGTGAGTGAGAGAGAGAGAAAGAGAAGGTATGAGTGAGAGAGAGAGAGAAGCTGTGAGTGAGAGAGTGAGAGAGAGAAAGAGAAGCTGTGAGTGAGAGAGAGAAAGAGAAGCTGTGAGTGAGAGGGTGAGAGAGAAAGAGAAGCTGTGAGTGAGAGAGAGAGAGAGAAAGAGAAGCTGTGAGTGAGAAGAGAGAAAGAGAAGCTGTGAGTGAGAGGGAGAGAGAGAAATAGAAGCTGTGAGTGACACACAGAGAGAGAAGCTGTGAGAGAGAGAGAGAGAGAGAGAGAGAGAGAAGCTGTGATTGAGAGTGAGAGAGAGAGAAAGAGAAGCTGTGAGTGAGAGAGAGAGAAAGAGAAGCTGTGAGTGAGAGAGAGAGAAGCTGTGAGTGAGAGAGAGAAAGAAAAGGTGTGAGTGAGAGAGAGAGAGAGAAAGAGAAGGTAGGAGTGAGAGAGAGAGAAGCAGTGAGTGTGAGAGAGAGAGAAAGAGAAGCTGTGAGTGAGACACAGAGAGAGAAAGAGAAGCTGTGAGAGAGGGGGGAAAGAGAAGCTGTGTGTGTGTGAGAAAGAGAAGCTGTGAGTGAGAGAGAGAAAGAGAAGCTGTGAGTGAGAGAGAGAGAAGCTGTGAGTGAGAGAGAGAAAGAGAAGCTGTGAGTGAGAGGGAGAGAAAGAGAAGCTGTGAGTGACTCACAGAGAGAGAAGCTGTGAGTTAGAGAGAGAGAAAGAGAAGCTGTGAGTGACAGAGAGAAAGAGAAGCTGAGAGTGAGAGAGAGAGAGAAAGTGAAGCTGTGAGTGAGAGAGAGAGAGAAAGAGAAGCTGTGAGTGAGAGAGAGTGAAGCTGTGAGTGAGAGAGAGAAAGAGAAGCTGTGAGTGAGAGGGAGAGAAAGAGAAGCTGTGAGTGACACACAGAGAGAGAAGCTGTGAGTTAGAGAGAGAGAAAGAGAAGCTGTGAGTGACAGAGAGAAAGAGAAGCTGAGAGTGAGAGAGAGAGAAAGTGAAGCTGTGAGTGAGAGAGAGAGAGAAAGAGAAGCTGTGTGTGTGTGAGAGAGAGAAAGATAGTCTGAGAAAGAGAGAGTGAAAGAGAAGCTGTGAGTGAGACAGAGAGAGGGAGAAAGAGAAGCTGTGTGCATGAGAGAGAGAAAGAGAAGATGTGAGTGAGAGAGAGAAAGAAAAGCTGTGAGTGAGAGAGAGAGAAAGAGAAGGTATGAGTGAGATAGAGAGAGAAGCTGTGAGTGAGAGAGTGAGAGAGAGAAAGAGAAGCTGTGAGTGAGAGAGAGAAAGAGAAGCTGTGAGTGAGAGGGAGAGAGAGAAAGAGAAGCTGTGAGTGAGAGAGAGAGAGAAAGAGAAGGTGTGAGTGAGAGAGAGAAAGAGAAGCTGTGAGTGAGAGGGAGAGAGAGAAAGAGAAGCTGTGAGTGACACACAGAGAGAGAAGCTGTGAGTTAGAGAGAGAGAGAAAGAGAAGCTGTGAGTGACAGAGAGAGAGAAAGAGAAGCTGTGAGTGAGAGTGAGAGAGAGAGAGAAAGAGAAGCTGTGAGTGAGAGAGAGAGAAAGAGATGCTGTGTGTGAGAGAGAGAGAAAGAGAAGCTGTGAGTGAGAGAGAGAGAAAGAGAAGCTGTGAGTGAGAGAGAGAGAGAAAGAGAAGCTGTGAGTAAGAAGGAGAGGGAAAGAGAAGAAGTGAGTGAGTGAGAGAGAGAGAGAGAAAGAGAAGCTGTGAGTGAGAGAGAGAGAGAAAGAGAAGCTGTGAGTGAGAGAGTGAGAGAGAGAAAGAGAAGCTGTTAGTGAGAGTGAGAGAGAGAGAGAAAGAGAAGCTGTGAGTGAGAGAGAGATTGAAAGAGAAGCTGTGAGTGAGTGAGAGAGAGAGAAAGAGAAGCTGTAAGTGAGAGAGAGAGAAAGAGAAGCTGTGAGTGAGAGAGAGAGAGAAAGAGAAGCTGTGATTAAGAAGGAGAGGGAAAGAGAATAAGTGAGTGAGTGAGAGAGAGAGAGAGAAAGAGAAGCTGTGAGAGAGAAAGAGAAGCTGTGAGTGAGAGAGTGAGAGAGAGAAAGAGAATCTGTTACTGAGTGTGTGTGTGAGAGAGAAAGAGAAGGTGTGAGTGAGAGAGAGATTGAAAGAGAAGCTGTGAGTGAGAGAGAGAGAGAGAAAGAGAAGCTGTGAGTGAGAGGGAGAGAAAGAGAAGCTGTGAGTGACACACAGAGAGAGAAGCTGTGAGTTAGAGAGAGAGAAAGAGAAGCTGTGAGTGACAGAGAGAGAGAAAGAGAAGCTGAGAGTGAGAGAGAGAGAGAAAGTGAAGCTGTGAGTGAGAGAGAGAGAAAGAGAAGCTGTGTGTGTGTGAGAGAGAAAGATAGTCTGAGAAAGAGAGAGTGAAAGAGAAGCTGTGAGTGAGACAGAGAGAGGGAGAAAGAGAAGCTGTGTGCGTGAGAGAGAGAAAGAGAAGCTGTGAGTGAGAGAGAGAAAGAAAAGCTGTGAGTGAGAGAGAGAGAAAGAGAAGGTATGAGTGAGAGAGAGAGAGAAGCTGTGAGTGAGAGAGTGAGAGAGAGAAAGAGAAGCTGTGAGTGAGAGAGAGAAAGAGAAGCTGTGAGTGAGAGGGTGAGAGAGAAAGAGAAGCTGTGAGTGAGAGAGAGAGAGATAAAGAGAAGCTGTGAGTGAGAAGAGAGAAAGAGAAGCTGTGAGTGAGAGGGAGAGAGAGAAATAGAAGCTGTGAGTGACACACACAGAGAGAAGCTGTGAGACAGAGAGAGAGAGAAAGAGAAGCTGTGATTGAGAGTGAGAGAGAGAGAAAGAGAAGCTGTGAGTGAGAGAGAGAGAAAGAGAAGCTGTGAGTGAGAGAGAGAGAAGCTGTGAGTGAGAGAGAGAAAGAAAAGGTGTGAGTGAGAGAGAGAGAGAAAGAGAAGGTAGGAGTGAGAGAGAGAGAAGCAGTGAGTGAGAGAGAGAGAGAAAGAGAAGCTGTGAGTGAGACACAGAGAGAGAAAGAGAAGCTGTGAGAGAGTGGGGAAAGAAAAGCTGTTTGTGTGTGAGAAAGAGAAGCTGTGAGTGAGAGAGAGAGAAAGAAAGAGAAGCTGTGAGTGAGAGAGAGAGAAGCTGTGAGTGAGAGAGAGAAAGAGAAGCTGTGAGTGAGAGGGAGAGAAAGAGAA
The DNA here is from genome assembly GCA_035047305.1 of Bradypodion pumilum. Lineage (NCBI taxonomy): Eukaryota > Metazoa > Chordata > Lepidosauria > Squamata > Chamaeleonidae > Bradypodion > Bradypodion pumilum. The sequence goes on from JAWDJD010000001.1 coordinate 234,838,839, forward strand.
GCTGTGAGTGACACACAGAGAGAGAAGCTGTGAGTTAGAGAGAGAGAAAGAGAAGCTGTGAGTGACAGAGAGAAAGAGAAGCTGAGAGTGAGAGAGAGAGAGAAAGTGAAGCTGTGAGTGAGAGAGAGAGAGAAAGAGAAGCTGTGAGTGAGAGAGAGAGAAGCTGTGAGTGAGAGAGAGAAAGAGAAGCTGTGAGTGAGAGGGAAAGAGAAGCTGTGAGTGACACACAGAGAGAGAAGCTGTGAGTTAGAGAGAGAGAAAGAGAAGCTGTGAGTGACAGAGAGAAAGAGAAGCTGAGAGTGAGAGAGAGAGAGAGAAAGTGAAGCTGTGAGTGAGAGAGAGAGAGAAAGAGAAGCTGTGTGTGTGTGTGAGAGAGAAAGATAGTCTGAGAAAGAGAGAGTGAAAGAGAAGCTGTGAGTGAGACAGAGAGAGGGAGAAAGAGAAGCTGTGTGCATGAGAGAGAAAGAGAAGCTGTGAGTGAGAGAGAGAAAGAAAAGCTGTGAGTGAGAGAGAGAGAAAGAGAAGGTATGAGTGAGAGAGAGAGAGAAGCTGTGAGTGAGAGAGTGAGAGAGAGAAAGAGAAGCTGTGAGTGAGAGAGAGAAAGAGAAGCTGTGAGTGTGAGGGAGAGAGAGAAAGAGAAGCTGTGAGTGAGAGAGAGAGAGAGAAAGAGAAGGTGTGAGTGAGAGAGAGAAAGAGAAGCTGTGAGTGAGAGGGAGAGAGAGAAAGAGAAGCTGTGAGAGAGAAAGAGAAGCTGTGAGTGAGAGAGTGAGAGAGAGAAAGAGAATCTGTTACTGAGTGTGTGTGTGAGAGAGAAAGAGAAGGTGTGAGTGAGAGAGAGATTGAAAGAGAAGCTGTGAGTGAGAGAGAGAGAGAGAAAGAGAAGCTGTGAGTGAGAGGGAGAGAAAGAGAAGCTGTGAGTGACACACAGAGAGAGAAGCTGTGAGTTAGAGAGAGAGAAAGAGAAGCTGTGAGTGACAGAGAGAGAGAAAGAGAAGCTGAGAGTGAGAGAGAGAGAGAAAGTGAAGCTGTGAGTGAGAGAGAGAGAAAGAGAAGCTGTGTGTGTGTGAGAGAGAAAGATAGTCTGAGAAAGAGAGAGTGAAAGAGAAGCTGTGAGTGAGACAGAGAGAGGGAGAAAGAGAAGCTGTGTGCGTGAGAGAGAGAAAGAGAAGCTGTGAGTGAGAGAGAGAAAGAAAAGCTGTGAGTGAGAGAGAGAGAAAGAGAAGGTATGAGTGAGAGAGAGAGAGAAGCTGTGAGTGAGAGAGTGAGAGAGAGAAAGAGAAGCTGTGAGTGAGAGAGAGAAAGAGAAGCTGTGAGTGAGAGGGTGAGAGAGAAAGAGAAGCTGTGAGTGAGAGAGAGAGAGATAAAGAGAAGCTGTGAGTGAGAAGAGAGAAAGAGAAGCTGTGAGTGAGAGGGAGAGAGAGAAATAGAAGCTGTGAGTGACACACACAGAGAGAAGCTGTGAGACAGAGAGAGAGAGAAAGAGAAGCTGTGATTGAGAGTGAGAGAGAGAGAAAGAGAAGCTGTGAGTGAGAGAGAGAGAAAGAGAAGCTGTGAGTGAGAGAGAGAGAAGCTGTGAGTGAGAGAGAGAAAGAAAAGGTGTGAGTGAGAGAGAGAGAGAAAGAGAAGGTAGGAGTGAGAGAGAGAGAAGCAGTGAGTGAGAGAGAGAGAGAAAGAGAAGCTGTGAGTGAGACACAGAGAGAGAAAGAGAAGCTGTGAGAGAGTGGGGAAAGAAAAGCTGTTTGTGTGTGAGAAAGAGAAGCTGTGAGTGAGAGAGAGAGAAAGAAAGAGAAGCTGTGAGTGAGAGAGAGAGAAGCTGTGAGTGAGAGAGAGAAAGAGAAGCTGTGAGTGAGAGGGAGAGAAAGAGAAGCTGTGAGTGACACACAGAGAGAGAAGCTGTGAGTTAGAGAGAGAGAAAGAGAAGCTGTGAGTGACAGAGAGAAAGAGAAGCTGAGAGTGAGAGAGAGAGAGAAAGTGAAGCTGTGAGTGAGAGAGAGAGAGAAAGAGAAGCTGTGAGTGAGAGAGAGAGAAGCTGTGAGTGAGAGAGAGAAAGAGAAGCTGTGAGTGAGAGGGAAAGAGAAGCTGTGAGTGACACACAGAGAGAGAAGCTGTGAGTTAGAGAGAGAGAAAGAGAAGCTGTGAGTGACAGAGAGAAAGAGAAGCTGAGAGTGAGAGAGAGAGAGAGAAAGTGAAGCTGTGAGTGAGAGAGAGAGAGAAAGAGAAGCTGTGTGTGTGTGTGAGAGAGAAAGATAGTCTGAGAAAGAGAGAGTGAAAGAGAAGCTGTGAGTGAGACAGAGAGAGGGAGAAAGAGAAGCTGTGTGCATGAGAGAGAAAGAGAAGCTGTGAGTGAGAGAGAGAAAGAAAAGCTGTGAGTGAGAGAGAGAGAAAGAGAAGGTATGAGTGAGAGAGAGAGAGAAGCTGTGAGTGAGAGAGTGAGAGAGAGAAAGAGAAGCTGTGAGTGAGAGAGAGAAAGAGAAGCTGTGAGTGTGAGGGAGAGAGAGAAAGAGAAGCTGTGAGTGAGAGAGAGAGAGAGAAAGAGAAGGTGTGAGTGAGAGAGAGAAAGAGAAGCTGTGAGTGAGAGGGAGAGAGAGAAAGAGAAGCTGTGAGTGACACACAGAGAGAGAAGCTGTGAGTTAGAGAGAGAGAGAAAGAGAAGCTGTGAGTGACAGAGAGAGAGAAAGAGAAGCTGTGAGTGAGAGTGAGAGAGAGAGAGAAAGAGAAGCTGTGAGTGAGAGAGAGAGAAAGAGATGCTGTGTGTGAGAGAGAGAGAAAGAGAAGCTGTGAGTGAGAGAGAGAGAAAGAGAAGCTGTGAGTGAGAGAGAGAGAGAAAGAGAAGCTGTGAGTAAGAAGGAGAGGGAAAGAGAAGAAGTGAGTGAGTGAGAGAGAGAGAGAGAAAGAGAAGCTGTGAGTGAGAGAGAGAGAGAAAGAGAAGCTGTGAGTGAGAGAGTGAGAGAGAGAAAGAGAAGCTGTTAGTGAGAGTGAGAGAGAGAGAGAAAGAGAAGCTGTGAGTGAGAGAGAGATTGAAAGAGAAGCTGTGAGTGAGTGAGAGAGAGAGAAAGAGAAGCTGTAAGTGAGAGAGAGAGAAAGAGAAGCTGTGAGTGAGAGAGAGAGAAAGAGAAGCTGTGATTAAGAAGGAGAGGGAAAGAGAAAAAGTGAGTGAGTGAGAGAGAGAGAGAGAGAGAAAGAGAAGCTGTGAGAGAGAAAGAGAAGCTGCGAGTGAGAGAGTGAGAGAGAGAAAGAGAATCTGTTACTGAGTGTGAGAGAGAGAGAGAAAGAGAAGCTGTGAGTGAGAGAGAGATTGAAAGAGAAGCTGTGAGTGAGAGAGAGAGAGAAAGAGAAGCTGTGAGTGAGAGGGAGAGAAAGAGAAGCTGTGAGTGACACACAGCGAGAGAAGCTGTGAGTTAGAGAGAGAGAAAGAGAAGCTGTGAGTGACAGAGAGAGAGAAAGAGAAGCTGTGTGTGTGAGAGAGAGAGAAAGATAGTCTGAGAAAGAGAGAGTGAAAGAGAAGCTGTGAGTGTGACAGAGAGAGGGAGAAAGAGAAGCTGTGTGCGTGAGAGAGAGAAAGAGAAGCTGTGAGTGAGAGAGAGAAAGAGAAGCTGTGAGTGAGAGAGAGAGACAGAGAAGGTATGAGTGAGAGAGAGAGAGAAGCTGTGAGTGAGAGAGTGAGAGAGAGAAAGAGAAGCTGTGATTGAGAGAGAGAAAGAGAAGCTGTGAGTGAGAGAGAGAAAGAGAAGCTGTGAGTGAGAGGGAGAGAGAGAAAGAGAAGCTGTGAGTGAGAGAGAGAGAGAGAGAGAGAAAGAGAAGCTGTGAGTGACAAGAGAGAAAGAGAAGCTGTGAGTGAGAGGGAGAGAGAGAGAATGAGAAGCTGTGAGTGACACACAGAGAGAGAAGCTGTGAGTTAGAGAGAGAGAGAAAGAGAAGCTGTGAGTGACAGAGAGAGAAAGAGAAGCTGTGAGTGAGAGTGAGAGAGAGAGAGAAAGAGAAGCTGTGAGTGAGAGAGAGAGAAAGAGATGCTGTGAGTGAGATTGAGAGAGAAAGAAGCTGTGAGTGAGAGAGAGAGAAAGAGAAGCTGTGAGTGAGAGAGAGAGAAAGAGAAGCTGTGAGTGAGAGAGAGAGAGAAAGAGAAGCTGTGAGTAAGAAGGAGAGGGAAAGAGAAGAAGTGAGTGAGAGAGAGAGAGAGAGAAAGAGAAGCTGTGAGTGAGAGAGAGAGAGAAAGAGAAGCTGTGAGTGAGAGAGTGAGAGAGAGAAAGAGAAGCTGATAGTGAGAGTGAGAGAGAGAGAGAAAGAGAAGCTGTGAGTGAGAGAGAGATTGAAAGAGAAGCTGTGAGTGAGTGAGAGAGAGAAAGAGAAGCTGTGAGTGAGAGAGAGAGAAAGAGAAGCTGTGAGTGAGAGAGAGAGAGAAAGAGAAGCTGTGATTAAGAAGGAGATGGAAAGAGAATAAGTGAGTGAGTGAGAGAGAGAGAGAAAGAGAAGCTGTGAGAGAGAAAGAGAAACTGTGAGTGAGAGAGTGAGAGAGAGAAAGAGAATCTGTTAGTGAGTGTGTGAGAGAGAGAAAGAGAAGCTGTGAGTGAGAGAGAGATTGAAAGAGAAGCTGTGAGTGAGAGAGAGAGAGAAAGAGAAGCTGTGAGTGAGAGAGAGAAAGAGAAGCTGTGAGTGAGAGGGAGAGAAAGAGAAGCTGGTAGTGACACAGAGAGAGAGAAGCTGTGAGTTAGAGAGAGAGAAGGAGAAGCTGTGAGTGAGAGTGAGAGAGAGAGAGAGAAAGTGAAGCTGTGAGTGTGTGAGAGAGAGAAAGAGAAGCTGTGTGTGTGTGAGAGAGAGAAAGATAGTCTGAGAAAGAGAGAGTGAAAGAGAAGCTGTGAGTGAGACAGAGAGAGGGAGAAAGAGAAGCTGTGTGCGTGAGAGAGAGAAAGAGAAGCTGTGAGTGAGAGAGAGAAAGAAAAGCTGTGAGTGAGAGAGAGAGAAAGAGAAGGTATGAGTGAGAGAGAGAGAGAAGCTGTGAGTGAGAGAGTGAGAGAGAGAAAGAGAAGCTGTGAGTGAGAGAGAGAAAGAGAAGCTGTGAGTGAGAGGGAGAGAGAGAAAGAGAAGCTGTGAGTGAGAGAGAGAGAGAGAAGGTGTGAGTGAGAGAGAGAAAGAGAAGCTGTGAGTGAGAGGGAGAGAGAGAAAGAGAAGCTGTGAGTGACACACAGAGAGAGAAGCTGTGAGTTAGAGAGAGAGAGAAAGAGAAGCTGTGAGTGACAGAGAGAGAGAAAGAGAAGCTGTGAGTGAGAGTGAGAGAGAGAGAGAAAGAGAAGCTGTGAGTGAGAGAGAGAGAAAGAGAAGCTGTGAGTGAGAGAGAGAGAGAAAGAGAAGCTGTGAGTAAGAAGGAGAGGGAAAGAGAAGAAATGAGTGAGTGAGAGAGAGAGAGAGAAAGAGAAGCTGTGAGTGAGAGAGAGAGAAAGAGAAGCTGTGAGTGAGAGAGTGAGAGAGAGAAAGAGAAGCTGTTAGTGAGAGTGAGAGAGAGAGAGAAAGAGAAGCTGTGAGTGAGAGAGAGATTGAAAGAGAAGCTGTGAGTGAGTGAGAGAGAGAGAAAGAGAAGCTGTAAGTGAGAGAGAGAGAAAGAGAAGCTGTGAGTGAGAGAGAGAGAGAAAGAGAAGCTGTGATTAAGAAGGAGAGGGAAAGAGAATAAGTAAGTGAGTGAGAGAGAGAGAGAGAAAGAGAAGCTGTGAGAGAGAAAGAGAAGCTGTGAGTGAGAGAGTGAGAGAGAGAAAGAGAATCTGTTACTGAGTGTGTGTGTGAGAGAGAAAGAGAAGGTGTGAGTGAGAGAGAGATTGAAAGAGAAGCTGTGAGTGAGAGAGAGAGAGAGAAAGAGAAGCTGTGAGTGAGAGGGAGAGAAAGAGAAGCTGTGAGTGACACACAGAGAGAGAAGCTGTGAGTTAGAGAGAGAGAAAGAGAAGCTGTGAGTGACAGAGAGAGAGAAAGAGAAGCTGAGAGTGAGAGAGAGAGAGAAAGTGAAGCTGTGAGTGAGAGAGAGAGAGAAAGAGAAGCTGTGTGTGTGTGTGAGAGAAAGATAGTCTGAGAAAGAGAGAGTGAAAGAGAAGCTGTGAGTGAGACAGAGAGAGGGAGAAAGAGAAGCTGTGTGCGTGAGAGAGAGAAAGAGAAGCTGTGAGTGAGAGAGAGAAAGAAAAGCTGTGAGTGAGAGAGAGAGAAAGAGAAGGTATGAGTGAGAGAGAGAGAGAAGCTGTGAGTGAGAGAGTGAGAGAGAGAAAGAGAAGCTGTGAGTGAGAGAGAGAAAGAGAAGCTGTGAGTGAGAGGGTGAGAGAGAAAGAGAAGCTGTGAGTGAGAGAGAGAGAGAGAAAGAGAAGCTGTGAGTGAGAGGAGAGAAAGAGAAGCTGTGAGTGAGAGGGAGAGAGAGAAATAGAAGCTGTGAGTGACACAGAGAGAGAGAAGCTGTGAGAGAGAGAGAGAGAGAAAGAGAAGCTGTGATTGAGAGTGAGAGAGAGAGAAAGAGAAGCTGTGAGTGAGAGAGAGAGAAAGAGAAGCTGTGAGTGAGAGAGTGAGAGAGAGAAAGAGAAGCTGTGAGTGAGAGAGAGAAAGAGAAGCTGTGAGTGAGAGGGTGAGAGAGAAAGAGAAGCTGTGAGTGAGAGAGAGAGAGAGAAAGTGAAGCTGTGAGTGAGAGAGAGAGAGAAAGAGAAGCTGTGTGTGTGTGTGAGAGAGAAAGATAGTCTGAGAAAGAGAGAGTGAAAGAGAAGCTGTGAGTGAGACAGAGAGAGGGAGAAAGAGAAGCTGTGTGCATGAGAGAGAAAGAGAAGCTGTGAGTGAGAGAGAGAAAGAAAAGCTGTGAGTGAGAGAGAGAGAAAGAGAAGGTATGAGTGAGAGAGAGAGAGAAGCTGTGAGTGAGAGAGTGAGAGAGAGAAAGAGAAGCTGTGAGTGAGAGAGAGAAAGAGAAGCTGTGAGTGTGAGGGAGAGAGAGAAAGAGAAGCTGTGAGTGAGAGAGAGAGAGAGAAAGAGAAGGTGTGAGTGAGAGAGAGAAAGAGAAGCTGTGAGTGAGAGGGAGAGAGAGAAAGAGAAGCTGTGAGTGACACACAGAGAGAGAAGCTGTGAGTTAGAGAGAGAGAGAAAGAGAAGCTGTGAGTGACAGAGAGAGAGAAAGAGAAGCTGTGAGTGAGAGTGAGAGAGAGAGAGAAAGAGAAGCTGTGAGTGAGAGAGAGAGAAAGAGATGCTGTGTGTGTGAGAGAGAGAAAGAGAAGCTGTGAGTGAGAGAGAGAGAAAGAGAAGCTGTGAGTGAGAGAGAGAGAGAAAGAGAAGCTGTGAGTAAGAAGGAGAGGGAAAGAGAAGAAGTGAGTGAGTGAGAGAGAGAGAGAGAAAGAGAAGCTGTGAGTGAGAGAGAGAGAGAAAGAGAAGCTGTGAGTGAGAGAGTGAGAGAGAGAAAGAGAAGCTGTTAGTGAGAGTGAGAGAGAGAGAGAAAGAGAAGCTGTGAGTGAGAGAGAGATTGAAAGAGAAGCTGTGAGTGAGTGAGAGAGAGAGAAAGAGAAGCTGTAAGTGAGAGAGAGAGAAAGAGAAGCTGTGAGTGAGAGAGAGAGAAAGAGAAGCTGTGATTAAGAAGGAGAGGGAAAGAGAAAAAGTGAGTGAGTGAGAGAGAGAGAGAGAGAGAAAGAGAAGCTGTGAGAGAGAAAGAGAAGCTGCGAGTGAGAGAGTGAGAGAGAGAAAGAGAATCTGTTACTGAGTGTGAGAGAGAGAGAGAAAGAGAAGCTGTGAGTGAGAGAGAGATTGAAAGAGAAGCTGTGAGTGAGAGAGAGAGAGAAAGAGAAGCTGTGAGTGAGAGGGAGAGAAAGAGAAGCTGTGAGTGACACACAGCGAGAGAAGCTGTGAGTTAGAGAGAGAGAAAGAGAAGCTGTGAGTGACAGAGAGAGAGAAAGAGAAGCTGTGTGTGTGAGAGAGAGAGAAAGATAGTCTGAGAAAGAGAGAGTGAAAGAGAAGCTGTGAGTGTGACAGAGAGAGGGAGAAAGAGAAGCTGTGTGCGTGAGAGAGAGAAAGAGAAGCTGTGAGTGAGAGAGAGAAAGAGAAGCTGTGAGTGAGAGAGAGAGACAGAGAAGGTATGAGTGAGAGAGAGAGAGAAGCTGTGAGTGAGAGAGTGAGAGAGAGAAAGAGAAGCTGTGATTGAGAGAGAGAAAGAGAAGCTGTGAGTGAGAGAGAGAAAGAGAAGCTGTGAGTGAGAGGGAGAGAGAGAAAGAGAAGCTGTGAGTGAGAGAGAGAGAGAGAGAGAGAAAGAGAAGCTGTGAGTGACAAGAGAGAAAGAGAAGCTGTGAGTGAGAGGGAGAGAGAGAGAATGAGAAGCTGTGAGTGACACACAGAGAGAGAAGCTGTGAGTTAGAGAGAGAGAGAAAGAGAAGCTGTGAGTGACAGAGAGAGAAAGAGAAGCTGTGAGTGAGAGTGAGAGAGAGAGAGAAAGAGAAGCTGTGAGTGAGAGAGAGAGAAAGAGATGCTGTGAGTGAGATTGAGAGAGAAAGAGAAGCTGTGAGTGAGAGAGAGAGAAAGAGAAGCTGTGAGTGAGAGAGAGAGAAAGAGAAGCTGTGAGTGAGAGAGAGAGAGAAAGAGAAGCTGTGAGTAAGAAGGAGAGGGAAAGAGAAGAAGTGAGTGAGAGAGAGAGAGAGAGAGAAAGAGAAGCTGTGAGTGAGAGAGAGAGAGAAAGAGAAGCTGTGAGTGAGAGAGTGAGAGAGAGAAAGAGAAGCTGATAGTGAGAGTGAGAGAGAGAGAGAAAGAGAAGCTGTGAGTGAGAGAGAGATTGAAAGAGAAGCTGTGAGTGAGTGAGAGAGAGAAAGAGAAGCTGTGAGTGAGAGAGAGAGAAAGAGAAGCTGTGAGTGAGAGAGAGAGAGAAAGAGAAGCTGTGATTAAGAAGGAGATGGAAAGAGAATAAGTGAGTGAGTGAGAGAGAGAGAGAAAGAGAAGCTGTGAGAGAGAAAGAGAAACTGTGAGTGAGAGAGTGAGAGAGAGAAAGAGAATCTGTTAGTGAGTGTGTGAGAGAGAGAAAGAGAAGCTGTGAGTGAGAGAGAGATTGAAAGAGAAGCTGTGAGTGAGAGAGAGAGAGAAAGAGAAGCTGTGAGTGAGAGAGAGAAAGAGAAGCTGTGAGTGAGAGGGAGAGAAAGAGAAGCTGGTAGTGACACAGAGAGAGAGAAGCTGTGAGTTAGAGAGAGAGAAGGAGAAGCTGTGAGTGAGAGTGAGAGAGAGAGAGAGAAAGTGAAGCTGTGAGTGTGTGAGAGAGAGAAAGAGAAGCTGTGTGTGTGTGAGAGAGAGAAAGATAGTCTGAGAAAGAGAGAGTGAAAGAGAAGCTGTGAGTGAGACAGAGAGAGGGAGAAAGAGAAGCTGTGTGCGTGAGAGAGAGAAAGAGAAGCTGTGAGTGAGAGAGAGAAAGAAAAGCTGTGAGTGAGAGAGAGAGAAAGAGAAGGTATGAGTGAGAGAGAGAGAGAAGCTGTGAGTGAGAGAGTGAGAGAGAGAAAGAGAAGCTGTGAGTGAGAGAGAGAAAGAGAAGCTGTGAGTGAGAGGGAGAGAGAGAAAGAGAAGCTGTGAGTGAGAGAGAGAGAGAGAAGGTGTGAGTGAGAGAGAGAAAGAGAAGCTGTGAGTGAGAGGGAGAGAGAGAAAGAGAAGCTGTGAGTGACACACAGAGAGAGAAGCTGTGAGTTAGAGAGAGAGAGAAAGAGAAGCTGTGAGTGACAGAGAGAGAGAAAGAGAAGCTGTGAGTGAGAGTGAGAGAGAGAGAGAAAGAGAAGCTGTGAGTGAGAGAGAGAGAAAGAGAAGCTGTGAGTGAGAGAGAGAGAGAAAGAGAAGCTGTGAGTAAGAAGGAGAGGGAAAGAGAAGAAATGAGTGAGTGAGAGAGAGAGAGAGAAAGAGAAGCTGTGAGTGAGAGAGAGAGAAAGAGAAGCTGTGAGTGAGAGAGTGAGAGAGAGAAAGAGAAGCTGTTAGTGAGAGTGAGAGAGAGAGAGAAAGAGAAGCTGTGAGTGAGAGAGAGATTGAAAGAGAAGCTGTGAGTGAGTGAGAGAGAGAGAAAGAGAAGCTGTAAGTGAGAGAGAGAGAAAGAGAAGCTGTGAGTGAGAGAGAGAGAGAAAGAGAAGCTGTGATTAAGAAGGAGAGGGAAAGAGAATAAGTGAGTGAGTGAGAGAGAGAGAGAGAAAGAGAAGCTGTGAGAGAGAAAGAGAAGCTGTGAGTGAGAGAGTGAGAGAGAGAAAGAGAATCTGTTACTGAGTGTGTGTGTGAGAGAGAAAGAGAAGGTGTGAGTGAGAGAGAGATTGAAAGAGAAGCTGTGAGTGAGAGAGAGAGAGAGAAAGAGAAGCTGTGAGTGAGAGGGAGAGAAAGAGAAGCTGTGAGTGACACACAGAGAGAGAAGCTGTGAGTTAGAGAGAGAGAAAGAGAAGCTGTGAGTGACAGAGAGAGAGAAAGAGAAGCTGAGAGTGAGAGAGAGAGAGAAAGTGAAGCTGTGAGTGAGAGAGAGAGAGAAAGAGAAGCTGTGTGTGTGTGTGAGAGAAAGATAGTCTGAGAAAGAGAGAGTGAAAGAGAAGCTGTGAGTGAGACAGAGAGAGGGAGAAAGAGAAGCTGTGTGCGTGAGAGAGAGAAAGAGAAGCTGTGAGTGAGAGAGAGAAAGAAAAGCTGTGAGTGAGAGAGAGAGAAAGAGAAGGTATGAGTGAGAGAGAGAGAGAAGCTGTGAGTGAGAGAGTGAGAGAGAGAAAGAGAAGCTGTGAGTGAGAGAGAGAAAGAGAAGCTGTGAGTGAGAGGGTGAGAGAGAAAGAGAAGCTGTGAGTGAGAGAGAGAGAGAGAAAGAGAAGCTGTGAGTGAGAGGAGAGAAAGAGAAGCTGTGAGTGAGAGGGAGAGAGAGAAATAGAAGCTGTGAGTGACACAGAGAGAGAGAAGCTGTGAGAGAGAGAGAGAGAGAAAGAGAAGCTGTGATTGAGAGTGAGAGAGAGAGAAAGAGAAGCTGTGAGTGAGAGAGAGAGAAAGAGAAGCTGTGAGTGAGAGAGAGAGAAGCTGTGAGTGAGAGAGAGAAAGAAAAGGTGTGAGTGAGAGAGAGAGAGAGAAAGAGAAGGTAGGAGTGAGAGAGAGAGAAGCAGTGAGTGAGAGAGAGAGAGAAAGAGAAGCTGTGAGTGAGACACAGAGAGAGAAAGAGAAGCTGTGAGAGAGTGGGGAAAGAGAAGCTGTGTGTGTGTGAGAAAGAGAAGCTGTGAGTGAGAGAGAGAGAAAGAGAAGCTGTGAGTGAGAGAGAGAGAAGCTGTGAGTGATAGAGAGAAAGAGAAGCTGTGAGTGAGAGGGAGAGAAAGAGAAGCTGTGAGTGACACACAGAGAGAGAAGCTGTGAGTTAGAGAGAGAGAAAGAGAAGCTGTGAGTGACAGAGAGAAAGAGAAGCTGAGAGTGAGAGAGAGAGAGAAAGTGAAGCTGTGAGTGAGAGAGAGAGAGAAAGAGAAGCTGTGAGTGAGAGAGAGAGAAGCTGTGAGTGAGAGAGAGAAAGAGAAGCTGTGAGTGAGAGGGAGAGAAAGAGAAGCTGTGAGTGACACACAGAGAGAGAAGCTGTGAGTTAGAGAGAGAGAAAGAGAAGCTGTGAGTGACAGAGAGAAAGTGAAGCTGTGAGTGAGAGAGAGAGAGAAAGAGAAGCTGTGTGTGTGTGTGAGAGAGAAAGATAGTCTGAGAAAGAGAGAGTGAAAGAGAAGCTGTGAGTGAGACAGAGAGAGGGAGAAAGAGAAGCTGTGTGCATGAGAGAGAGAAAGAGAAGCTGTGAGTGAGAGAGAGAAAGAAAAGCTGTGAGTGAGAGAGAGAGAAAGAGAAGGTATGAGTGAGAGAGAGAGAGAAGCTGTGAGTGAGAGAGTGAGAGAGAGAAAGAGAAGCTGTGAGTGAGAGAGAGAAAGAGAACCTGTGAGTGAGAGGGAGAGAGAGAAAGAGAAGCTGTGAGTGAGAGAGAGAGAGAGAAGGTGTGAGTGAGAGAGAGAAAGAGAAGCTGTGAGTGACACACAGAGAGAGAAGCTGTGAGTTAGAGAGAGAGAGAAAGAGAAGCTGTGAGTGACAGAGAGAGAAAGAGAAGCTGTGAGTGAGAGTGAGAGAGAGAGAGAAAGAGAAGCTGTGAGTGAGAGAGAGAGAAAGAGATGCTGTGAGTGAGAGAGAGAGAAAGAGATGCTGTGAGTGAGAGAGAGAGAAAGAGAAGCTGTGAGTGAGAGAGAGAGAAAGAGAAGCTGTGAGTGAGAGAGAGAGAGAAGAAATGAGTGAGTGAGAGAGAGAGAGAGAAAGAGAAGCTGTGAGTGAGAGAGAGAGAGAAAGAGAAGCTGTGAGTGAGAGTGAGAGAGAGAAAGAGAAGCTGTTAGTGAGAGTGAGAGAGAGAGAGAAAGAGAAGCTGTGAGTGAGAGAGAGATTGAAAGAGAAGTTGTGAGTGAGTGAGAGAGAGAGAAAGAGAAGCTGTAAGTGAGAGAGAGAGAAAGAGAAGCTGTGAGTGAGAGAGAGAGAGAAAGAGAAGCTGTGATTAAGAAGGAGAGGGAAAGAGAATAAGTGAGTGAGTGAGAGAGAGAGAGAGAAAGAGAAGCTGTGAGAGAGAAAGAGAAGCTGTGAGTGAGAGAGTGAGAGAGAAAGAGAATCTGTTACTGAGTGTGTGTGTGAGAGAGAAAGAGAAGGTGTGAGTGAGAGAGAGATTGAAAGAGAAGCTGTGAGTGAGAGAGAGAGAGAGAAAGAGAAGCTGTGAGTGAGAGGGAGAGAAAGAGAAGCTGTGAGTGACACACAGAGAGAGAAGCTGTGAGTTAGAGAGAGAGAAAGAGAAGCTGTGAGTGACAGAGAGAGAGAAAGAGAAGCTGAGAGTGAGAGAGAGAGAGAAAGTGAAGCTGTGAGTGAGAGAGAGAGAGAAAGAGAAGCTGTGTGTGTGTGAGAGAGAAAGATAGTCTGAGAAAGAGAGAGTGAAAGAGAAGCTGTGAGTGAGACAGAGAGAGGGAGAAAGAGAAGCTGTGTGCGTGAGAGAGAGAAAGAGAAGCTGTGAGTGAGAGAGAGAAAGAAAAGCTGTGAGTGAGAGAGAGAGAAAGAGAAGGTATGAGTGAGAGAGAGAGAGAAGCTGTGAGTGAGAGAGTGAGAGAGAGAAAGAGAAGCTGTGAGTGAGAGAGAGAAAGAGAAGCTGTGAGTGAGAGGGTGAGAGAGAAAGAGAAGCTGTGAGTGAGAAGAGAGAAAGAGAAGCTGTGAGTGAGAGGGAGAGAGAGAAATAGAAGCTGTGAGTGACACACAGAGAGAGAAGCTGTGAGAGAGAGAGAGAGAGAAAGAGAAGCTGTGATTGAGAGTGAGAGAGAGAGAAAGAGAAGCTGTGAGTGAGAGAGAGAGAAAGAGAAGCTGTGAGTGAGAGAGAGAGAAGCTGTGAGTGAGAGAGAGAAAGAAAAGGTGTGAGTGAGAGAGAGAGAGAGAAAGAGAAGGTAGGAGTGAGAGAGAGAGAAGCAGTGAGTGAGAGAGAGAGAGAAAGAGAAGCTGTGAGTGAGAGAGTGAGAGAGAGAAAGAGAAGCTGATAGTGAGAGTGAGAGAGAGAGAGAAAGAGAAGCTGTGAGTGAGAGAGAGATTGAAAGAGAAGCTGTGAGTGAGTGAGAGAGAGAAAGAGAAGCTGTGAGTGAGAGAGAGAGAAAGAGAAGCTGTGAGTGAGAGGGAGAGAAAGAGAAGCTGTGAGTGACACACAGCGAGAGAAGCTGTGAGTTAGAGAGAGAGAAAGAGAAGCTGTGAGTGACAGAGAGAGAGAAAGAGAAGCTGAGAGTGAGAGAGAGAGAAAGTGAAGCTGTGAGTGAGAGAGAGAGAGAAAGAGAAGCTGTGTGTGTGTGAGAGAGAGAAAGATAGTCTGAGAAAGAGAGAGTGAAAGAGAAGCTGTGAGTGAGACAGAGAGAGGGAGAAAGAGAAGCTGTGAGTGAGAGGGAGAGAGAGAAAGAGAAGCTGTGAGTGACACACAGAGAGAGAAGCTGTGAGTTAGAGAGAGAGAGAAAGAGAAGCTGTGAGTGACAGAGAAAGAGAAAGAGAAGCTGTGAGTGAGAGTGAGAGAGAGAGAGAAAGAGAAGCTGTGAGTGAGAGAGAGAGAAAGAGAAGCTGTGAGTGAGAGAGAGAGAGAAAGAGAAGCTGTGAGTAAGAAGGAGAGGGAAAGAGAAGAAATGAGTGAGTGAGAGAGAGAGAGAGAAAGAGAAGCTGTGAGTGAGAGAGAGAGAAAGAGAAGCTGTGAGTGAGAGAGTGAGAGAGAGAAAGAGAAGCTGTTAGTGAGAGTGAGAGAGAGAGAGAAAGAGAAGCTGTGAGTGAGAGAGAGATTGAAAGAGAAGCTGTGAGTGAGTGAGAGAGAGAGAAAGAGAAGCTGTAAGTGAGAGAGAGAGAAAGAGAAGCTGTGAGTGAGAGAGAGAGAGAAAGAGAAGCTGTGATTAAGAAGGAGAGGGAAAGAGAATAAGTGAGTGAGTGAGAGAGAGAGAGAGAAAGAGAAGCTGTGAGAGAGAAAGAGAAGCTGTGAGTGAGAGAGTGAGAGAGAGAAAGAGAATCTGTTACTGAGTGTGTGTGTGAGAGAGAAAGAGAAGGTGTGAGTGAGAGAGAGATTGAAAGAGAAGCTGTGAGTGAGAGAGAGAGAGAGAAAGAGAAGCTGTGAGTGAGAGGGAGAGAAAGAGAAGCTGTGAGTGACACACAGAGAGAGAAGCTGTGAGTTAGAGAGAGAGAAAGAGAAGCTGTGAGTGACAGAGAGAGAGAAAGAGAAGCTGAGAGTGAGAGAGAGAGAGAAAGTGAAGCTGTGAGTGAGAGAGAGAGAGAAAGAGAAGCTGTGTGTGTGTGTGAGAGAAAGATAGTCTGAGAAAGAGAGAGTGAAAGAGAAGCTGTGAGTGAGACAGAGAGAGGGAGAAAGAGAAGCTGTGTGCGTGAGAGAGAGAAAGAGAAGCTGTGAGTGAGAGAGAGAAAGAAAAGCTGTGAGTGAGAGAGAGAGAAAGAGAAGGTATGAGTGAGAGAGAGAGAGAAGCTGTGAGTGAGAGAGTGAGAGAGAGAAAGAGAAGCTGTGAGTGAGAGAGAGAAAGAGAAGCTGTGAGTGAGAGGGTGAGAGAGAAAGAGAAGCTGTGAGTGAGAGAGAGAGAGAGAAAGAGAAGCTGTGAGTGAGAGGAGAGAAAGAGAAGCTGTGAGTGAGAGGGAGAGAGAGAAATAGAAGCTGTGAGTGACACAGAGAGAGAGAAGCTGTGAGAGAGAGAGAGAGAGAAAGAGAAGCTGTGATTGAGAGTGAGAGAGAGAGAAAGAGAAGCTGTGAGTGAGAGAGAGAGAAAGAGAAGCTGTGAGTGAGAGAGAGAGAAGCTGTGAGTGAGAGAGAGAAAGAAAAGGTGTGAGTGAGAGAGAGAGAGAGAAAGAGAAGGTAGGAGTGAGAGAGAGAGAAGCAGTGAGTGAGAGAGAGAGAGAAAGAGAAGCTGTGAGTGAGACACAGAGAGAGAAAGAGAAGCTGTGAGAGAGTGGGGAAAGAGAAGCTGTGTGTGTGTGAGAAAGAGAAGCTGTGAGTGAGAGAGAGAGAAAGAGAAGCTGTGAGTGAGAGAGAGAGAAGCTGTGAGTGATAGAGAGAAAGAGAAGCTGTGAGTGAGAGGGAGAGAAAGAGAAGCTGTGAGTGACACACAGAGAGAGAAGCTGTGAGTTAGAGAGAGAGAAAGAGAAGCTGTGAGTGACAGAGAGAAAGAGAAGCTGAGAGTGAGAGAGAGAGAGAAAGTGAAGCTGTGAGTGAGAGAGAGAGAGAAAGAGAAGCTGTGAGTGAGAGAGAGAGAAGCTGTGAGTGAGAGAGAGAAAGAGAAGCTGTGAGTGAGAGGGAGAGAAAGAGAAGCTGTGAGTGACACACAGAGAGAGAAGCTGTGAGTTAGAGAGAGAGAAAGAGAAGCTGTGAGTGACAGAGAGAAAGAGAAGCTGAGAGTGAGAGAGAGAGAGAAAGTGAAGCTGTGAGTGAGAGAGAGAGAGAAAGAGAAGCTGTGTGTGTGTGTGAGAGAGAAAGATAGTCTGAGAAAGAGAGAGTGAAAGAGAAGCTGTGAGTGAGACAGAGAGAGGGAGAAAGAGAAGCTGTGTGCATGAGAGAGAGAAAGAGAAGCTGTGAGTGAGAGAGAGAAAGAAAAGCTGTGAGTGAGAGAGAGAGAAAGAGAAGGTATGAGTGAGAGAGAGAGAGAAGCTGTGAGTGAGAGAGTGAGAGAGAGAAAGAGAAGCTGTGAGTGAGAGAGAGAAAGAGAAGCTGTGAGTGAGAGGGAGAGAGAGAAAGAGAAGCTGTGAGTGAGAGAGAGAGAGAGAAGGTGTGAGTGAGAGAGAGAAAGAGAAGCTGTGAGTGAGAGGGAGAGAGAGAAAGAGAATCTGTGAGTGACACACAGAGAGAGAAGCTGTGAGTTAGAGAGAGAGAGAAAGAGAAGCTGTGAGTGACAGAGAGAGAGAAAGAGAAGCTGTGAGTGAGAGTGAGAGAGAGAGAGAAAGAGAAGCTGTGAGTGAGAGAGAGAGAAAGAGATGCTGTGAGTGAGAGAGAGAGAAAGAGATGCTGTGAGTGAGAGAGAGAGAAAGAGAAGCTGTGAGTGAGAGAGAGAGAAAGAGAAGCTGTGAGTGAGAGAGAGAGAGAAGAAATGAGTGAGTGAGAGAGAGAGAGAGAAAGAGAAGCTGTGAGTGAGAGAGAGAGAGAAAGAGAAGCTGTGAGTGAGAGAGTGAGAGAGAGAAAGAGAAGCTGTTAGTGAGAGTGAGAGAGAGAGAGAAAGAGAAGCTGTGAGTGAGAGAGAGATTGAAAGAGAAGCTGTGAGTGAGTGAGAGAGAGAGAAAGAGAAGCTGTAAGTGAGAGAGAGAGAAAGAGAAGCTGTGAGTGAGAGAGAGAGAGAAAGAGAAGCTGTGATTAAGAAGGAGAGGGAAAGAGAATAAGTGAGTGAGTGAGAGAGAGAGAGAGAAAGAGAAGCTGTGAGAGAGAAAGAGAAGCTGTGAGTGAGAGAGTGAGAGAGAGAAAGAGAATCTGTTACTGAGTGTGTGTGTGAGAGAGAAAGAGAAGGTGTGAGTGAGAGAGAGATTGAAAGAGAAGCTGTGAGTGAGAGAGAGAGAGAGAAAGAGAAGCTGTGAGTGAGAGGGAGAGAAAGAGAAGCTGTGAGTGACACACAGAGAGAGAAGCTGTGAGTTAGAGAGAGAGAAAGAGAAGCTGTGAGTGACAGAGAGAGAGAAAGAGAAGCTGAGAGTGAGAGAGAGAGAGAAAGTGAAGCTGTGAGTGAGAGAGAGAGAGAAAGAGAAGCTGTGTGTGTGTGAGAGAGAAAGATAGTCTGAGAAAGAGAGAGTGAAAGAGAAGCTGTGAGTGAGACAGAGAGAGGGAGAAAGAGAAGCTGTGTGCGTGAGAGAGAGAAAGAGAAGCTGTGAGTGAGAGAGAGAAAGAAAAGCTGTGAGTGAGAGAGAGAGAAAGAGAAGGTATGAGTGAGAGAGAGAGAGAAGCTGTGAGTGAGAGAGTGAGAGAGAGAAAGAGAAGCTGTGAGTGAGAGAGAGAAAGAGAAGCTGTGAGTGAGAGGGTGAGAGAGAAAGAGAAGCTGTGAGTGAGAGAGAGAGAGAGAAAGAGAAGCTGTGAGTGAGAAGAGAGAAAGAGAAGCTGTGAGTGAGAGGGAGAGAGAGAAATAGAAGCTGTGAGTGACACACAGAGAGAGAAGCTGTGAGAGAGAGAGAGAGAGAAAGAGAAGCTGTGATTGAGAGTGAGAGAGAGAAAGAGAAGCTGTGAGTGAGAGAGAGAGAAAGAGAAGCTGTGAGTGAGAGAGAGAGAAGCTGTGAGTGAGAGAGAGAAAGAAAAGGTGTGAGTGAGAGAGAGAGAGAGAAAGAGAAGGTAGGAGTGAGAGAGAGAGAAGCAGTGAGTGAGAGAGAGAGAGAAAGAGAAGCTGTGAGTGAGACACAGAGAGAGAAAGAGAAGCTGTGAGAGAGTGGGGAAAGAGAAGCTGTGTGTGTGTGAGAAAGAGAAGCTGTGAGTGAGAGAGAGAGAAAGAGAAGCTGTGAGTGAGAGAGAGAGAAGCTGTGAGTGAGAGAGAGAAAGAGAAGCTGTGAGTGAGAGGGAGAGAAAGAGAAGCTGTGAGTGACACACAGAGAGAGAAGCTGTGAGTTAGAGAGAGAGAAAGAGAAGCTGTGAGTGACAGAGAGAAAGAGAAGCTGAGAGTGAGAGAGAGAGAGAAAGTGAAGCTGTGAGTGAGAGAGAGAGAGAAAGAGAAGCTGTGAGTGAGAGAGAGAGAAGCTGTGAGTGAGAGAGAGAAAGAGAAGCTGTGAGTGAGAGGGAGAGAAAGAGAAGCTGTGAGTGACACACAGAGAGAGAAGCTGTGAGTTAGAGAGAGAGAAAGAGAAGCTGTGAGTGACAGAGAGAAAGAGAAGCTGAGAGTGAGAGAGAGAGAGAAAGTGAAGCTGTGAGTGAGAGAGAGAGAGAAAGAGAAGCTGTGTGTGTGTGTGAGAGAGAAAGATAGTCTGAGAAAGAGAGAGTGAAAGAGAAGCTGTGAGTGAGACAGAGAGAGGGAGAAAGAGAAGCTGTGTGCATGAGAGAGAGAAAGAGAAGCTGTGAGTGAGAGAGAGAAAGAAAAGCTGTGAGTGAGAGAGAGAGAAAGAGAAGGTATGAGTGAGAGAGAGAGAGAAGCTGTGAGTGAGAGAGTGAGAGAGAGAAAGAGAAGCTGTGAGTGAGAGAGAGAAAGAGAAGCTGTGAGTGAGAGGGAGAGAGAGAAAGAGAAGCTGTGAGTGAGAGAGAGAGAGAGAGAAAGAGAAGGTGTGAGTGAGAGAGAGAAAGAGAAGCTGTGAGTGAGAGGGAGAGAGAGAAAGAGAAGCTGTGAGTGACACACAGAGAGAGAAGCTGTGAGTTAGAGAGAGAGAAAGAGAAGCTGTGAGTGACAGAGAGAGAGAAAGAGAAGCTGTGAGTGAGAGTGAGAGAGAGAGAGAAAGAGAAGCTGTGAGTGAGAGAGAGAGAAAGAGATGCTGTGTGTGAGAGAGAGAGAAAGAGATGCTGTGAGTGAGAGAGAGAGAAAGAGAAGCTGTGAGTGAGAGAGAGAGAGAAAGAGAAGCTGTGAGTAAGAAGGAGAGGGAAAGAGAAGAAGTGAGTGAGTGAGTGAGAGAGAGAAAGAGAAAGAGAAGCTGTGAGTGAGAGAGAGAGAGAAAGAGAAGCTGTGAGTGAGAGAGTGAGAGAGAGAAAGAGAAGCTGTTAGTGAGAGTGAGAGAGAGAGAGAAAGAGAAGCTGTGAGTGAGAGAGAGATTGAAAGAGAAGCTGTGAGTGAGTGAGAGAGAGAGAAAGAGAAGCTGTAAGTGAGAGAGAGAGAAAGAGAAGCTGTGAGTGAGAGAGAGAGAAAGAGAAGCTGTGATTAAGAAGGAGAGGGAAAGAGAAAAAGTGAGTGAGTGAGAGAGAGAGAGAGAAAGAGAAGCTGTGAGAGAGACAGAGAAGCTGCGAGTGAGAGAGTGAGAGAGAGAAAGAGAATCTGTTACTGAGTGTGAGAGAGAGAGAGAAAGAGAAGCTGTGAGTGAGAGAGAGATTGAAAGAGAAGCTGTGAGTGAGAGAGAGAGAGAAAGAGAAGCTGTGAGTGAGAGGGAGAGAAAGAGAAGCTGTGAGTGACACACAGCGAGAGAAGCTGTTAGTTAGAGAGAGAGAAAGAGAAGCTGTGAGTGACAGAGAGAGAGAAAGAGAAGCTGAGAGTGAGAGAGAGAGAGAAAGTGAAGCTGTGAGTGAGAGAGAGAGAGAAAGAGAAGCTGTGTGTGTGAGAGAGAGAGAAAGATAGTCTGAGAAAGAGAGAGTGAAAGAGAAGCTGTGAGTGAGACAGAGAGAGGGAGAAAGAGAAGCTGTGTGCGTGAGAGAGAGAAAGAGAAGCTGTGAGTGAGAGAGAGAAAGAAAAGCTGTGAGTGAGAGAGAGAGACAGAGAAGGTATGAGTGAGAGAGAGAGAGAAGCTGTGAGTGAGAGAGTGAGAGAGAGAAAGAGAAGCTGTGAGTGAGAGAGAGAAAGAGAAGCTGTGAGTGAGAGAGAGAAAGAGAAGCTGTGAGTGAGAGGGAGAGAGAGAAAGAGAAGCTGTGAGTGAGAGAGAGAGAGAGAGAAAGAGAAGCTGCGAGTGACAAGAGAGAAAGAGAAGCTGTGAGTGAGAGGGAGAGAGAGAGAATGAGAAGCTGTGAGTGACACACAGAGAGAGAAGCTGTGAGTTAGAGAGAGAGAGAAAGAGAAGCTGTGAGTGACAGAGAGAGAAAGAGAAGCTGTGAGTGAGAGTGAGAGAGAGAGAGAAAGAGAAGCTGTGAGTGAGAGAGAGAGAAAGAGATGCTGTGAGTGAGATTGAGAGAGAAAGAGAAGCTGTGAGTGAGAGAGAGAGAAAGAGAAGCTGTGAGTGAGAGAGAGAGAAAGAGAAGCTGTGAGTGAGAGAGAGAGAGAAAGAGAAGCTGTGAGTAAGAAGGAGAGGGAAAGAGAAGAAGTGAGTGAGTGAGAGAGAGAGAGAAAGAGAAGCTGTGAGTGAGAGAGAGAGAGAAAGAGAAGCTGTGAGTGAGAGAGTGAGAGAGAGAAAGAGAAGCTGATAGTGAGAGTGAGAGAGAGAGAGAAAGAGAAGCTGTGAGTGAGAGAGAGATTGAAAGAGAAGCTGTGAGTGAGTGAGAGAGAGAAAGAGAAGCTGTGAGTGAGAGAGAGAAAGAGAAGCTGTGAGTGAGAGGGAGAGAAAGAGAAGCTGTGAGTGACACACAGCGAGAGAAGCTGTGAGTTAGAGAGAGAGAAAGAGAAGCTGTGAGTGACAGAGAGAGAGAAAGAGAAGCTGAGAGTGAGAGAGAGAGAAAGTGAAGCTGTGAGTGAGAGAGAGAGAGAAAGAGAAGCTGTGTGTGTGTGAGAGAGAGAAAGATAGTCTGAGAAAGAGAGAGTGAAAGAGAAGCTGTGAGTGAGACAGAGAGAGGGAGAAAGAGAAGCTGTGTGCGTGAGAGAGAGAAAGAGAAGCTGTGAGTGAGAGAGAGAAAGAAAAGCTGTGAGTGAGAGAGAGAGACAGAGAAGGTATGAGTGAGAGAGAGAGAGAAGCTGTGAGTGAGAGAGTGAGAGAGAGTAAGAGAAGCTGTGAGTGAGAGAGAGAAAGAGAAGCTGTGAGTGAGAGAGAGAAAGAGAAGCTGTGAGTGAGAGGGAGAGAGAGAAAGAGAAGCTGTGAGTGAGAGAGAGAGAGAGAGAAAGAGAAGCTGTGAGTGACAAGAGAGAAAGAGAAGCTGTGAGTGAGAGGGAGAGAGAGAGAATGAGAAGCTGTGAGTGACACACAGAGAGAGAAGCTGTGAGTTAGAGAGAGAGAGAAAGAGAAGCTGTGAGTGACAGAGAGAGAAAGAGAAGCTGTGAGTGAGAGTGAGAGAGAGAGAGAAAGAGAAGCTGTGAGTGAGAGAGAGAGAAAGAGATGCTGTGAGTGAGATTGAGAGAGAAAGAGAAGCTGTGAGTGAGAGAGAGAGAAAGAGAAGCTGTGAGTGAGAGAGAGAGAAAGAGAAGCTGTGAGTGAGAGAGAGAGAGAAAGAGAAGCTGTGAGTAAGAAGGAGAGGGAAAGAGAAGAAGTGAGTGAGTGAGAGAGAGAGAGAGAAAGAGAAGCTGTGAGTGAGAGAGTGAGAGAGAGAAAGAGAAGCTGATAGTGAGAGTGAGAGAGAGAGAGAAAGAGAAGCTGTGAGTGAGAGAGAGATTGAAAGAGAAGCTGTGAGTGAGTGAGAGAGAGAAAGAGAAGCTGTGAGTGAGAGAGAGAGAAAGAGAAGCTGTGAGTGAGAGAGAGAGAGAAAGAGAAGCTGTGATTAAGAAGGAGATGGAAAGAGAATAAGTGAGTGAGTGAGAGAGAGAGAGAAAGAGAAGCTGTGAGAGAGAAAGAGAAACTGTGAGTGAGAGAGTGAGAGAGAGAAAGAGAATCTGTTAGTGAGTGTGTGTGAGAGAGAAAGAGAAGCTGTGAGTGAGAGAGAGATTGAAAGAGAAGCTGTGAGTGAGAGAGAGAGAGAAAGAGAAGCTGTGAGTGAGAGAGAGAAAGAGAAGCTGTGAGTGAGAGGGAGAGAAAGAGAAGCTGGTAGTGACACAGAGAGAGAGAAGCTGTGAGTTAGAGAGAGAGAAGGAGAAGCTGTGAGTGAGAGTGAGAGAGAGAGAGAGAAAGTGAAGCTGTGAGTGTGAGAGAGAGAGAAAGAGAAGCTGTGTGTGTGTGAGAGAGAGAAAGATAGTCTGAGAAAGAGAGAGTGAAAGAAAAGCTGTGAGTTAGACAGAGAGAGGGAGAAAGAGAAGCTGTGTGCGTGAGAGAGAGAAAGAGAAGCTGTGAGTGAGAGAGAGAAAGAAAAGCTGTGAGTGAGAGAGAGAGAAAGAGAAGGTATGAGTGAGAGAGAGAGAGAAGCTGTGAGTGAGAGAGTGAGAGAGAGAAAGAGAAGCTGTGAGTGAGAGAGAGAAAGAGAAGCTGTGAGTGAGAGGGAGAGAGAGAAAGAGAAGCTGTGAGTGAGAGAGAGAGAGAAGGTGTGAGTGAGAGAGAGAAAGAGAAGCTGTGAGTGAGAGGGAGAGAGAGAAAGAGAAGCTGTGAGTGACACACAGAGAAGAAGCTGTGAGTTAGAGAGAGAGAGAAAGAGAAGCTGTGAGTGACAGAGAGAGAGAAAGAGAAGCTGTGAGTGAGAGTGAGAGAGAGAGAGAAAGAGAAGCTGTGAGTGAGAGAGAGAGAAAGAGATGCTGTGAGTGAGAGAGAGAGAAAGAGAAGCTGTGAGTGAGAGAGAGAGAAAGAGAAGCTGTGAGTGAGAGAGAGAGAGAAAGAGAAGCTGTGAGTAAGAAGGAGAGGGAAAGAGAAGAAATGAGTGAGTGAGAGAGAGAGAGAGAAAGAGAGGCTGTGAGTGAGAGAGAGTGAGAAAGAGAAGCTGTGAGTGAGAGAGTGAGAGAGAGAAAGAGAAGCTGTTAGTGAGAGTGAGAGAGAGAGAGAAAGAGAAGCTGTGAGTGAGAGAGAGATTGAAAGAGAAGCTGTGAGTGAGTGAGAGAGAGAGAAAGAGAAGCTGTAAGTGAGAGAGAGAGAAAGAGAAGCTGTGAGTGAGAGAGAGAGAGAAAGAGAAGCTGTGAGAGAGAAAGAGAAGCTGTGAGTGAGAGAGTGAGAGAGAGAAAGAGAATCTGTTACTGAGTGTGTGTGTGAGAGAGAAAGAGAAGGTGTGAGTGAGAGAGAGATTGAAAGAGAAGCTGTGAGTGAGAGAGAGAGAGAAAGAGAAGCTTTGAGTGAGAGGGAGAGAAAGAGAAGCTGTGAGTGACACACAGAGAGAGAAGCTGTGAGTTAGAGAGAGAGAAAGAGAAGCTGTGAGTGACAGAGAGAGAGAAAGAGAAGCTGAGAGTGAGAGAGAGAGAAAGTGAAGCTGTGAGTGAGAGAGAGAGAGAGAGAAAGAGAAGCTGTGTGTGTGTGTGAGAGAAAGATAGTCTGAGAAAGAGAGAGTGAAAGAGAAGCTGTGAGTGAGACAGAGAGAGGGAGAAAGAGAAGCTGTGTGCGTGAGAGAGAGAAAGAGAAGCTGTGAGTGAGAGAGAGAAAGAAAAGCTGTGAGTGAGAGAGAGAGAAAGAGAAGGTATGAGTGAGAGAGAGAGAGAAGCTGTGAGTGAGAGAGTGAGAGAGAGAAAGAGAAGCTGTGAGTGAGAGAGAGAAACAGAAGCTGTGAGTGAGAGGGTGAGAGAGAAAGAGAAGCTGTGAGTGAGAGAGAGAGAGAAAGAGAAGCTGTGAGTGAGAAGAGAGAAAGAGAAGCTGTGAGTGAGAGGGAGAGAGAGAAATAGAAGCTGTGAGTGACACACAGAGAGAGAAGCTGTGAGTTAGGGAGAGAGAGAAAGAGAAGCTGTGAGTGACAGAGAGAGAAAGAGAAGCTGTGAGTGAGAGTGAGAGAGAGAGAGAAAGAGAAGCTGTGAGTGAGAGAGAGAGAAAGAGATGCTGTGAGTGAGATTGAGAGAGAAAGAGAAGCTGTGAGTGAGAGAGAGAAAGAGAAGCTGTGAGGGAGAGAGAGAGAGAAAGAGAAGCTGTGAGTAAGAAGGAGAGGGAAAGAGAAGAAGTGAGTGAGTGAGAGAGAGAGAGAGAAAGAGAAGCTGTGAGTGAGAGAGAGAGAGAGAGAAGCTGTGAGTGAGAGAGTGAGAGAGAGAAAGAGAAGCTGATAGTGAGAGTGAGAGAGAGAGAGAAAGAGAAGCTGTGAGTGAGAGAGAGATTGAAAGAGAAGCTGTGAGTGAGAGAGAGAGAGAAAGAGAAGCTGTGATTAAGAAGGAGAGGGAAAGAGAATAAGTGAGTGAGTGAGAGAGAGAGAGAAAGAGAAGCTGTGAGAGAGAAAGAGAAACTGTGAGTGAGAGAGTGAGAGAGAGAAAGAGAATCTGTTAGTGAGTGTGAGAGAGAGAGAGAAAGAGAAGCTGTGAGTGAGAGGGAGAGATTGAAAGAGAAGCTGTGAGTGAGAGAGAGAAAGAGAAGCTGTGAGTGAGAGAGAGAAAGAGAAGCTGTGAGTGAGAGGGAGAGAAAGAGAAGCTGTGAGTGACACAGAGAGAGAGAAGCTGTGAGTTAGAGAGAGAGAAAGAGAAGCTGTGAGTGACAGAGAGAGAGAAAGAGAAGCTGTGAGTGAGAGTGAGAGAGAGAGAGAGAAAGTGAAGCTGTGAGTGTGAGAGAGAGAGAAAGAGAAGCTGTGTGTGTGTGTGAGAGAGAAAGATAGTCTGAGAAAGAGAGAGTGAAAGAGAAGCTGTGAGTGAGACAGAGAGAGGGAGAAAGAGAAGCTGTGTGCGTGAGAGAGAGAAAGAAAAGTTGTGAGTGAGAGTGAGAGAGAGAGAGAGAAAGAGAAGCTGTGAGTGAGAGAGAGACAGAGAAGCTGTGTGTGTGTGTGTGAGAGAGAAAGATAATCTGTGAAAGAGAGAGTGAAAGAGAAGCTGTGAGTGAGACAGAGAGAGGGAGAAAGAGAAGCTGTGTGCGTGAGAGAGAGAAAGAAAAGTTGTGAGTGAGAGTGAGAGAGAGAGAGAGAAAGTGAAGCTGTGAGTGAGAGAGAGACAGAGAAGCTGTGTGTGTGTGTGTGAGAGAGAAAGATAATCTGTGAAAGAGAGAGTGAAAGAGAAGCTGTGAGTGAGACAGAGAGAGGGAGAAAGAGAAGCTGTGTGTGTGTGAGAAAGAGAAGCTGTGAGTGAGAGTGAGAGAGAGAGAGAAAGAGAAGCTGTGAGTGAGAGAGAGAGAGAAAGAGAAGCTGTGTGTGTGTGAGAGAGAAAGTGAAGCTGTGAGTGAGAGAGAGAGAGAGAATGAGAAGCTGTGAGTGAGAGAGAGAGAAGCTGTGAGTGAGAGAGAGAGAAGATGTGAGTGAGAGTGAGAGAGGGAGAAAGAGAAGCTGTGTGTGTGTGAGAGAGAAAGAGAAGCTGTGAGTGAGAGTGAGAGAAAGAGAAAGAGAAGTTGTGAGCGACAGAGCGAGAGAGAGAAAGAGAAGCTGTTAGTGAGAGTGAGAGAGAGAGAGAAAGTGATGCTGTGAGTGAGAGAGAGAGAAAGAGAAGGTGTGAGAGAGAGAGAGAAAGAGAAGCTGTGAGAGAGAGAGAGAAAGAGAAGCTGTGAGTGAGAAGGAGAGGGAAAGAGAAGCTGTGAGTGAGTGAGAGAGAGAGAAAGAGAAGCTGTGAGTGAGAGAGAGAAAGAAAGAGAAGCTGTGAGTGTGAGAGAGAGAAAGAGAAGCTGTGAGTGAGAGAGAGAGAGAGAAAGAGAAGCTGTGAGTAAGAAGGAGAGGGAAAGAGAAGAAGTGAGTGAGTGAGAGAGAGAGAGAGAAAGAGAAGCTGTGAGTGAGAGAGAGAGAGAAAGAGAAGCTGTGAGTGAGAGAGTGAGAGAGAGAAAGAGAAACTGTTAGTGAGAGTGAGAGAGAGAGAGAAAGAGAAGCTGTGAGTGAGAGAGAGATTGAAAGAGAAGCTGTGAGTGAGTGAGAGAGAGAGAAAGAGAAGCTGTAAGTGAGAGAGAGAGAAAGAGAAGCTGTGAGTGAGAGAGAGAGAGAAAGAGAAGCTGTGATTAAGAAGGAGAGGGAAAGAGAATAAGTGAGTGAGTGAGAGAGAGAGAGAGAAAGAGAAGCTGTGAGAGAGAAAGAGAAGCTGCGAGTGAGAGAGTGAGAGAGAGAAAGAGAATCTGTTACTGAGTGTGAGAGAGAGAGAAAGAGAAGCTGTGAGTGAGAGAGAGATTGAAAGAGAAGCTGTGAGTGAGAGAGAGAGAGAAAGAGAAGCTGTGAGTGAGAGGGAGAGAAAGAGAAGCTGTGAGTGACACACAGCGAGAGAAGCTGTGAGTTAGAGAGAGAGAAAGAGAAGCTGTGAGTGACAGAGAGAGAGAAAGAGAAGCTGAGAGTGAGAGAGAGAGAGAAAGTGAAGCTGTGAGTGAGAGAGAGAGAGAAAGAGAAGCTGTGTGTGTGTGAGAGAGAGAAAGATAGTCTGAGAAAGAGAGAGTGAAAGAGAAGCTGTGAGTGAGACAGAGAGAGGGAGAAAGAGAAGCTGTGTGCGTGAGAGAGAGAAAGAGAAGCTGTGAGTGAGAGAGAGAAAGAAAAGCTGTGAGTGAGAGAGAGAGACAGAGAAGGTATGAGTGAGAGAGAGAGAGAAGCTGTGAGTGAGAGAGTGAGAGAGAGAAAGAGAAGCTGTGAGTGAGAGAGAGAAAGAGAAGCTGTGAGTGAGAGAGAGAAAGAGAAGCTGTGAGTGAGAGGGAGAGAGAGAAAGAAAAGCTGTGAGTGAGAGAGAGAGAGAGAGAGAGAAAGAGAAGCTGTGAGTGACAAGAGAGAAAGAGAAGCTGTGAGTGAGAGGGAGAGAGAGAGAATGAGAAGCTGTGAGTGACACACAGAGAGAGAAGCTGTGAGTTAGAGAGAGAGAGAAAGAGAAGCTGTGAGTGACAGAGAGAGAAAGAGAAGCTGTGAGTGAGAGTGAGAGAGAGAGAGAAAGAGAAGCTGTGAGTGAGAGAGAGAGAAAGCAATGCTGTGAGTGAGATTGAGAGAGAAAGAGAAGCTGTGACTGAGAGAGAGAGAAAGAGAAGCTGTGAGTGAGAGAGAGAGAAAGAGAAGCTGTGAGTGAGAGAGAGAGAAAGAGATGCTGTGAGTGAGAGAGAGAGAGAAAGAGAAGCTGTGAGTAAGAAGGAGAGGGAAAGAGAAGAAGTGAGTGAGTGAGAGAGAGAGAGAGAAAGAGAAGCTGTGAGTGAGAGAGAGAGAGAGAGAAAGAGAAGCTGTGAGTGAGAGAGTGAGAGAGAGAAAGAGAAGCTGATAGTGAGAGTGAGAGAGAGAGAGAAAGAGAAGCTGTGAGTGAGAGAGAGATTGAAAGAGAAGCTGTGAGTGAGTGAGAGAGAGAAAGAGAAGCTGTGAGTGAGAGAGAGAGAAAGAGAAGCTGTGAGTGAGAGAGAGAGAGAAAGAGAAGCTGTGATTAAGAAGGAGATGGAAAGAGAATAAGTGAGTGAGTGAGAGAGAGAGAGAAAGAGAAGCTGTGAGAGAGAAAGAGAAACTGTGAGTGAGAGAGTGAGAGAGAGAAAGAGAATCTGTTAGTGAGTGTGTGAGAGAGAGAAAGAGAAGCTGTGAGTGAGAGAGAGATTGAAAGAGAAGCTGTGAGTGAGAGAGAGAGAAAAAGAGAAGCTGTGAGTGAGAGAGAGAAAGAGAAGCTGTGAGTGAGAGGGAGAGAAAGAGAAGCTGTGAGTGACACAGAGAGAGAGAAGCTGTGAGTTAGAGAGAGAGAAGGAGAAGCTGTGAGTGAGAGTGAGTGAGAGAGAGAGAAAGTGAAGCTGTGAGTGTGTGAGAGAGAGAAAGAGAACCTGTGTGTGTGTGTGAGAGAGAAAGATAGTCTGAGAAAGAGAGAGTGAAAGAGAAGCTGTGAGTGAGAGAGAGAGAGAGAAAGAGAAGCTGTGAGTGAGAGGGAGAGAAAGAGAAGCTGTGAGTGACACACAGAGAGAGAAGCTGTGAGTTAGAGAGAGAGAAAGAGAAGCTGTGAGTGACAGAGAGAGAGAAAGAGAAGCTGAGAGTGAGAGAGAGAGAGAAAGTGAAGCTGTGAGTGAGAGAGAGAGAGAGAGAGAAGCTGTGTGTGTGAGAGAGAGAAAGATAGTCTGAGAAAGAGAGAGTGAAAGAGAAGCTGTGAGTGAGACAGAGAGAGGGAGAAAGAGAAGCTGTGTGCGTGAGAGAGAGAAAGAGAAGCTGTGAGTGAGAGAGAGAAAGAAAAGCTGTGAGTGAGAGAGAGAGAAAGAGAAGGTATGAGTGAGAGAGAGAGAGAAGCTGTGAGTGAGAGAGTGAGAGAGAGAAAGAGAAGCTGTGAGTGAGAGAGAGAAAGAGAAGCTGTGAGTGAGAGGGTGAGAGAGAAAGAGAAGCTGTGAGTGAGAGAGAGAGAGAGAAAGAGAAGCTGTGAGTGAGAAGAGAGAAAGAGAAGCTGTGAGTGAGAGGGAGAGAGAGAAATAGAAGCTGTGAGTGACACACAGAGAGAGAAGCTGTGAGTTAGGGAGAGAGAGAAAGAGAAGCTGTGAGTGACAGAGAGAGAAAGAGAAGCTGTGAGTGAGAGTGAGAGAGAGAGAGAAAGAGAAGCTGTGAGTGAGAGAGAGAGAAAGAGATGCTGTGAGTGAGATTGAGAGAGAAAGAGAAGCTGTGAGTGAGAGAGAGAAAGAGAAGCTGTGAGGGAGAGAGAGAGAGAAAGAGAAGCTGTGAGTAAGAAGGAGAGGGAAAGAGAAGAAGTGAGTGAGTGAGAGAGAGAGAGAGAAAGAGAAGCTGTGAGTGAGAGAGAGAGAGAGAGAAGCTGTGAGTGAGAGAGTGAGAGAGAGAAAGAGAAGCTGATAGTGAGAGTGAGAGAGAGAGAGAAAGAGAAGCTGTGAGTGAGAGAGAGATTGAAAGAGAAGCTGTGAGTGAGAGAGAGAGAGAAAGAGAAGCTGTGATTAAGAAGGAGAGGGAAAGAGAATAAGTGAGTGAGTGAGAGAGAGAGAGAAAGAGAAGCTGTGAGAGAGAAAGAGAAACTGTGAGTGAGAGAGTGAGAGAGAGAAAGAGAATCTGTTAGTGAGTGTGAGAGAGAGAGAGAAAGAGAAGCTGTGAGTGAGAGGGAGAGATTGAAAGAGAAGCTGTGAGTGAGAGAGAGAGAGAAAGAGAAGCTGTGAGTGAGAGAGAGAAAGAGAAGCTGTGAGTGAGAGGGAGAGAAAGAGAAGCTGTGAGTGACACAGAGAGAGAGAAGCTGTGAGTTAGAGAGAGAGAAAGAGAAGCTGTGAGTGACAGAGAGAGAGAAAGAGAAGCTGTGAGTGAGAGTGAGAGAGAGAGAGAGAGAAAGTGAAGCTGTGAGTGTGAGAGAGAGAGAAAGAGAAGCTGTGTGTGTGTGAGAGAGAGAAAGATAGTCTGAGAAAGAGAGAGTGAAAGAGAAGCTGTGAGTGAGACAGAGAGAGGGAGAAAGAGAAGCTGTGTGCGTGAGAGAGAGAAAGAAAAGTTGTGAGTGAGAGTGAGAGAGAGAGAGAGAAAGAGAAGCTGAGAGTGAGAGAGAGAGAGAAAGTGAAGCTGTGAGTGAGAGAGAGACAGAGAAGCTGTGTGTGTGTGTGAGAGAGAGAAAGATAATCTGTGAAAGAGAGAGTGAAAGAGAAGCTGTGAGTGAGACAGAGAGAGGGAGAAAGAGAAGCTGTGTGTGTGTGAGAAAGAGAAGCTGTGAGTGAGAGTGAGAGAGAGAGAGAAAGAGAAGCTGTGAGTGAGAGAGAGAGAGAAAGAGAAGCTGTGTGTGTGTGAGAGAGAAAGTGAAGCTGTGAGTGAGAGAGAGAGAGAGAATGAGAAGCTGTGAGTGAGAGAGAGAGAAGCTGTGAGTGAGAGAGAGAGACGATGTGAGTGAGAGTGAGAGAGGGAGAAAGAGAAGCTGTGTGTGTGAGAGAGAAAGAGAAGCTGTGAGTGAGAGTGAGAGAAAGAGAAAGAGAAGTTGTGAGCGACAGAGCGAGAGAGAGAAAGAGAAGCTGTTAGTGAGAGTGAGAGAGAGAGAGAAAGAGAAGCTGTGAGTGAGTGAGAGAGAGAAAGTGATGCTGTGAGTGAGAGAGAGAGAAAGAGAAGGTGTGAGAGAGAGAGAGAAAGAGAAGCTGTGAGAGAGAGAGAGAAAGAGAAGCTGTGAGTGAGAAGGAGAGGGAAAGAGAAGCTGTGAGTGAGTGAGAGAGAGAGAAAGAGAAGCTGTGAGTGAGAGAGAGAAAGAAAGAGAAGCTGTGAGTGTGAGAGAGAGAAAGAGAAGCTGTGAGTGAGAGAGAGAGAGAGAAAGAGAAGCTGTGAGTAAGAAGGAGAGGGAAAGAGAAGAAGTGAGTGAGTGAGAGAGAGAGAGAGAAAGAGAAGCTGTGAGTGAGAGAGAGAGAGAAAGAGAAGCTGTGAGTGAGAGAGTGAGAGAGAGAAAGAGAAGCTGTTAGTGAGAGTGAGAGAGAGAGAGAAAGAGAAGCTGTGAGTGAGAGAGAGATTGAAAGAGAAGCTGTGAGTGAGTGAGAGAGAGAGAAAGAGAAGCTGTAAGTGAGAGAGAGAGAAAGAGAAGCTGTGAGTGAGAGAGAGAGAGAAAGAGAAGCTGTGATTAAGAAGGAGAGGGAAAGAGAATAAGTGAGTGAGTGAGAGAGAGAGAGAGAAAGAGAAGCTGTGAGAGAGAAAGAGAAGCTGCGAGTGAGAGAGTGAGAGAGAGAAAGAGAATCTGTTACTGAGTGTGAGAGAGAGAGAAAGAGAAGCTGTGAGTGAGAGAGAGATTGAAAGAGAAGCTGTGAGTGAGAGAGAGAGAAAGAGAAGCTGTGAGTGAGAGGGAGAGAAAGAGAAGCTGTGAGTGACACACAGCGAGAGAAGCTGTGAGTTAGAGAGAGAGAAAGAGAAGCTGTGAGTGACAGAGAGAGAGAAAGAGAAGCTGAGAGTGAGAGAGAGAGAGAAAGTGAAGCTGTGAGTGAGAGAGAGAGAGAAAGAGAAGCTGTGTGTGTGTGAGAGAGAGAAAGATAGTCTGAGAAAGAGAGAGTGAAAGAGAAGCTGTGAGTGAGACAGAGAGAGGGAGAAAGAGAAGCTGTGTGCGTGAGAGAGAGAAAGAGAAGCTGTGAGTGAGAGAGAGAAAGAAAAGCTGTGAGTGAGAGAGAGAGACAGAGAAGGTATGAGTGAGAGAGAGAGAGAAGCTGTGAGTGAGAGAGTGAGAGAGAGAAAGAGAAGCTGTGAGTGAGAGAGAGAAAGAGAAGCTGTGAGTGAGAGAGAGAAAGAGAAGCTGTGAGTGAGAGGGAGAGAGAGAAAGAGAAGCTGTGAGTGAGAGAGAGAGAGAGAGAGAGAAAGAGAAGCTGTGAGTGACAAGAGAGAAAGAGAAGCTGTGAGTGAGAGGGAGAGAGAGAGAATGAGAAGCTGTGAGTGACACACAGAGAGAGAAGCTGTGAGTTAGAGAGAGAGAGAAAGAGAAGCTGTGAGTGACAGAGAGAGAAAGAGAAGCTGTGAGTGACAGAGAGAGAGAAAGTGAAGCTGTGAGTGAGAGAGAGAGACAGAGAAGCTGTGTGTGTGTGTGTGAGAGAGAAAGATAATCTGTGAAAGAGAGAGTGAAAGAGAAGCTGTGAGTGAGACAGAGAGAGGAAGAATGAGAAGCTGTGTGTGTGTGAGAAAGAGAAGCTGTGAGTGAGAGTGAGAGAGAGAGAGAAAGAGAAGCTGTGAGTGAGAGAGAGAGAGAAAGAGAAGCTGTGTGTGTGTGAGAGAGAAAGTGAAGCTGTGAGTGAGAGAGAGAGAATGAGAAGCTGTGAGTGAGAGAGAGAGAAGCTGTGAGTGAGAGAGAGAGAAGATGTGAGTGAGAGTGAGAGAGGGAGAAAGAGAAGCTGTGTGTGTGTGAGAGAGAAAGAGAAGCTGTGAGTGAGAGTGAGAGAAAGAGAAAGAGAAGTTGTGAGCGACAGAGCGAGAGAGAGAAAGAGAAGCTGTTAGTGAGAGTGAGAGAGAGAGAGAAAGAGAAGCTGTGAGTGAGTGAGAGAGAGAAAGTGATGCTGTGAGTGAGAGAGAGAGAAAGAGAAGGTGTGAGAGAGAGAGAGAGAAAGAGAAGCTGTGAGAGAGAGAGAGAAAGAGAAGCTGTGAGTGAGAAGGAGAGGGAAAGAGAAGCTGTGAGTGAGTGAGAGAGAGAGAAAGAGAAGCTGTGAGTGAGAGAGAGAAAGAAAGAGAAGCTGTGAGTGTGAGAGAGAGAAAGAGAAGCTGTGAGTGAGAGAGAGAGAGAGAAAGAGAAGCTGTGAGTAAGAAGGAGAGGGAATGAGAAGAAGTGAGTGAGTGAGAGAGAGAGAGAGAAAGAGAAGCTGTGAGTGAGAGAGAGAGAGAAAGAGAAGCTGTGAGTGAGAGAGTGAGAGAGAGAAAGAGAAGCTGTTAGTGAGAGTGAGAGAGAGAGAGAAAGAGAAGCTGTGAGTGAGAGAGAGATTGAAAGAGAAGCTGTGAGTGAGTGAGAGAGAGAGAAAGAGAAGCTGTAAGTGAGAGAGAGAGAAAGAGAAGCTGTGAGTGAGAGAGAGAGAGAAAGAGAAGCTGTGATTAAGAAGGAGAGGGAAAGAGAATAAGTGAGTGAGTGAGAGAGAGAGAGAGAAAGAGAAGCTGTGAGAAAGAGAAGCTGCGAGTGAGAGAGTGAGAGAGAGAAAGAGAATCTGTTACTGAGTGTGAGAGAGAGAGAAAGAGAAGCTGTGAGTGAGAGAGAGATTGAAAGAGAAGCTGTGAGTGAGAGAGAGAGAGAAAGAGAAGCTGTGAGTGAGAGGGAGAGAAAGAGAAGCTGTGAGTGACACACAGCGAGAGAAGCTGTGAGTTAGAGAGAGAGAAAGAGAAGCTGTGAGTGACAGAGAGAGAGAAAGAGAAGCTGAGAGTGAGAGAGAGAGAGAAAGTGAAGCTGTGAGTGAGAGAGAGAGAGAAAGAGAAGCTGTGTGTGTGTGAGAGAGAGAAAGATAGTCTGAGAAAGAGAGAGTGAAAGAGAAGCTGTGAGTGAGACAGAGAGAGGGAGAAAGAGAAGCTGTGTGCGTGAGAGAGAGAAAGAGAAGCTGTGAGTGAGAGAGAGAAAGAAAAGCTGTGAGTGAGAGAGAGAGACAGAGAAGGTATGAGTGAGAGAGAGAGAGAAGCTGTGAGTGAGAGAGTGAGAGAGAGAAAGAGAAGCTGTGAGTGAGAGAGAGAAAGAGAAGCTGTGAGTGAGAGAGAGAAAGAGAAGCTGTGAGTGAGAGGGAGAGAGAGAAAGAGAAGCTGTGAGTGAGAGAGAGAGAGAGAGAGAGAAAGAGAAGCTGTGAGTGACAAGAGAGAAAGAGAAGCTGTGAGTGAGAGGGAGAGAGAGAGAATGAGAAGCTGTGAGTGACACACAGAGAGAGAAGCTGTGAGTTAGAGAGAGAGAGAAAGAGAAGCTGTGAGTGACAGAGAGAGAAAGAGAAGCTGTGAGTGAGAGTGAGAGAGAGAGAGAAAGAGAAGCTGTGAGTGAGAGAGAGAGAAAGAGATGCTGTGAGTGAGATTGAGAGAGAAAGAGAAGCTGTGACTGAGAGAGAGAGAAAGAGAAGCTGTGAGTGAGAGAGAGAGAAAGAGAAGCTGTGAGTGAGAGAGAGAGAAAGAGAAGCTGTGAGTGAGAGAGAGAGAGAAAGAGAAGCTGTGAGTAAGAAGGAGAGGGAAAGAGAAGAAGTCAGTGAGTGAGAGAGAGAGAGAGAAAGAGAAGCTGTGAGTGAGAGAGAGAGAGAAAGAGAAGCTGTGAGTGAGAGAGTGAGAGAGAGAAAGAGAAGCTGATAGTGAGAGTGAGAGAGAGAGAGAAAGAGAAGCTGTGAGTGAGAGAGAGATTGAAAGAGAAGCTGTGAGTGAGTGAGAGAGAGAAAGAGAAGCTGTGAGTGAGAGAGAGAGAAAGAGAAGCTGTGAGTGAGAGAGAGAGAGAAAGAGAAGCTGTGATTAAGAAGGAGATGGAAAGAGAATAAGTGAGTGAGTGAGAGAGAGAGAGAAAGAGAAGCTGTGAGAGAGAAAGAGAAACTGTGAGTGAGAGAGTGAGAGAGAGAAAGAGAATCTGTGAGTGAGAGAGAGATTGAAAGAGAAGCTGTGAGTGAGAGAGAGAGAAAAAGAGAAGCTGTGAGTGAGAGAGAGAAAGAGAAGCTGTGAGTGAGAGGGAGAGAAAGAGAAGCTGTGAGTGACACAGAGAGAGAGAAGCTGTGAGTTAGAGAGAGAGAAGGAGAAGCTGTGAGTGAGAGTGAGTGAGAGAGAGAGAAAGTGAAGCTGTGAGTGTGTGAGAGAGAGAAAGAGAAGCTGTGTGTGTGTGTGAGAGAGAAAGAGAAGCTGTGAGTGAGAGAGAGAAAGAAAGGCTGTGAGTGAGAGAGAGAGAAAGAGAAGGTATGAGTGAGAGAGAGAGAAGCTGTGAGTGAGAGAGTGAGAGAGAGAAAGAGAAGCTG
Organism: Bradypodion pumilum; assembly: GCA_035047305.1. NCBI lineage: Eukaryota > Metazoa > Chordata > Lepidosauria > Squamata > Chamaeleonidae > Bradypodion > Bradypodion pumilum. The sequence continues at coordinate 234,872,997 of JAWDJD010000001.1, forward strand.
TGAGTGAGAGAGAGAAAGAGAAGCTGTGAGTGAGAGGGAGAGAGAGAAAGAGAAGCTGTGAGTGAGACAGAGAGAGAGAGAAAGAGAAGCTGTGAGTGAGAGAGAGAAAGAAAAGCTGTGAGTGAGAGAGAGAGAAAGAGAAGGTATGAGTGAGAGAGAGAGAGAAGCTGTGAGTGAGAGAGTGAGAGAGAGAAAGAGAAGCTGTGAGTGAGAGAGAGAAAGAGAAGCTGTGAGTGAGAGGGAGAGAGAGAAAGAGAAGCTGTGAGTGAGAGAGAGAGAGAGAAGGTGTGAGTGAGAGAGAGAAAGAGAAGCTGTGAGTGAGAGGGAGAGAGAGAAAGAGAAGCTGTGAGTGACACACACAGAGAGAAGCTGTGAGTTAGAGAGAGAGAGAAAGAGAAGCTGTGAGTGACAGAGAGAGAGAAAGAGAAGCTGTGAGTGAGAGTGAGAGAGAGAGAAAGAGAAGCTGTGAGTGAGAGAGAGAGAAAGAGATGCTGTGAGTGAGAGAGAGAGAAAGAGAAGCTGTGAGAGAGAGAGAGAAAGAGAAGCTGTGAGTGAGAAGGAGAGGGAAAGAGAAGCTGTGAGTGAGTGAGAGAGAGAGAAAGAGAAGCTGTGAGTGAGAGAGAGAAAGAAAGAGAAGCTGTGAGTGTGAGAGAGAGAAAGAGAAGCTGTGAGTGAGAGAGAGAGAGAGAAAGAGAAGCTGTGAGTAAGAAGGAGAGGGAAAGAGAAGAAGTGAGTGAGTGAGAGAGAGAGAGAGAAAGAGAAGCTGTGAGTGAGAGAGAGAGAGAAAGAGAAGCTGTGAGTGAGAGAGTGAGAGAGAGAAAGAGAAACTGTTAGTGAGAGTGAGAGAGAGAGAGAAAGAGAAGCTGTGAGTGAGAGAGAGATTGAAAGAGAAGCTGTGAGTGAGTGAGAGAGAGAGAAAGAGAAGCTGTAAGTGAGAGAGAGAGAAAGAGAAGCTGTGAGTGAGAGAGAGAGAGAAAGAGAAGCTGTGATTAAGAAGGAGAGGGAAAGAGAATAAGTGAGTGAGTGAGAGAGAGAGAGAGAAAGAGAAGCTGTGAGAGAGAAAGAGAAGCTGCGAGTGAGAGAGTGAGAGAGAGAAAGAGAATCTGTTACTGAGTGTGAGAGAGAGAGAAAGAGAAGCTGTGAGTGAGAGAGAGATTGAAAGAGAAGCTGTGAGTGAGAGAGAGAGAGAAAGAGAAGCTGTGAGTGAGAGGGAGAGAAAGAGAAGCTGTGAGTGACACACAGCGAGAGAAGCTGTGAGTTAGAGAGAGAGAAAGAGAAGCTGTGAGTGACAGAGAGAGAGAAAGAGAAGCTGAGAGTGAGAGAGAGAGAGAAAGTGAAGCTGTGAGTGAGAGAGAGAGAGAAAGAGAAGCTGTGTGTGTGTGAGAGAGAGAAAGATAGTCTGAGAAAGAGAGAGTGAAAGAGAAGCTGTGAGTGAGACAGAGAGAGGGAGAAAGAGAAGCTGTGTGCGTGAGAGAGAGAAAGAGAAGCTGTGAGTGAGAGAGAGAAAGAAAAGCTGTGAGTGAGAGAGAGAGACAGAGAAGGTATGAGTGAGAGAGAGAGAGAAGCTGTGAGTGAGAGAGTGAGAGAGAGAAAGAGAAGCTGTGAGTGAGAGAGAGAAAGAGAAGCTGTGAGTGAGAGAGAGAAAGAGAAGCTGTGAGTGAGAGGGAGAGAGAGAAAGAGAAGCTGTGAGTGAGAGAGAGAGAGAGAGAGAGAGAAAGAGAAGCTGTGAGTGACAAGAGAGAAAGAGAAGCTGTGAGTGAGAGGGAGAGAGAGAGAATGAGAAGCTGTGAGTGACACACAGAGAGAGAAGCTGTGAGTTAGAGAGAGAGAGAAAGAGAAGCTGTGAGTGACAGAGAGAGAAAGAGAAGCTGTGAGTGAGAGTGAGAGAGAGAGAGAAAGAGAAGCTGTGAGTGAGAGAGAGAGAAAGCAATGCTGTGAGTGAGATTGAGAGAGAAAGAGAAGCTGTGACTGAGAGAGAGAGAAAGAGAAGCTGTGAGTGAGAGAGAGAGAAAGAGAAGCTGTGAGTGAGAGAGAGAGAAAGAGATGCTGTGAGTGAGAGAGAGAGAGAAAGAGAAGCTGTGAGTAAGAAGGAGAGGGAAAGAGAAGAAGTGAGTGAGTGAGAGAGAGAGAGAAAGAGAAGCTGTGAGTGAGAGAGAGAGAGAGAGAAAGAGAAGCTGTGAGTGAGAGAGTGAGAGAGAGAAAGAGAAGCTGATAGTGAGAGTGAGAGAGAGAGAGAAAGAGAAGCTGTGAGTGAGAGAGAGATTGAAAGAGAAGCTGTGAGTGAGTGAGAGAGAGAAAGAGAAGCTGTGAGTGAGAGAGAGAGAAAGAGAAGCTGTGAGTGAGAGAGAGAGAGAAAGAGAAGCTGTGATTAAGAAGGAGATGGAAAGAGAATAAGTGAGTGAGTGAGAGAGAGAGAGAAAGAGAAGCTGTGAGAGAGAAAGAGAAACTGTGAGTGAGAGAGTGAGAGAGAGAAAGAGAATCTGTTAGTGAGTGTGTGTGAGAGAGAAAGAGAAGCTGTGAGTGAGAGAGAGATTGAAAGAGAAGCTGTGAGTGAGAGAGAGAGAAAAAGAGAAGCTGTGAGTGAGAGAGAGAAAGAGAAGCTGTGAGTGAGAGGGAGAGAAAGAGAAGCTGTGAGTGACACAGAGAGAGAGAAGCTGTGAGTTAGAGAGAGAGAAGGAGAAGCTGTGAGTGAGAGTGAGTGAGAGAGAGAGAAAGTGAAGCTGTGAGTGTGTGAGAGAGAGAAAGAGAACCTGTGTGTGTGTGTGAGAGAGAAAGATAGTCTGAGAAAGAGAGAGTGAAAGAGAAGCTGTGAGTGAGAGAGAGAGAGAGAAAGAGAAGCTGTGAGTGAGAGGGAGAGAAAGAGAAGCTGTGAGTGACACACAGAGAGAGAAGCTGTGAGTTAGAGAGAGAGAAAGAGAAGCTGTGAGTGACAGAGAGAGAGAAAGAGAAGCTGAGAGTGAGAGAGAGAGAGAAAGTGAAGCTGTGAGTGAGAGAGAGAGAGAAAGAGAAGCTGTGTGTGTGTGAGAGAGAAAGATAGTCTGAGAAAGAGAGAGTGAAAGAGAAGCTGTGAGTGAGACAGGGAGAGGGAGAAAGAGAAGCTGTGTGCGTGAGAGAGAGAAAGAGAAGCTGTGAGTGAGAGAGAGAAAGAAAAGCTGTGAGTGAGAGAGAGAGAAAGAGAAGGTATGAGTGAGAGAGAGAGAGAAGCTGTGAGTGAGAGAGTGAGAGAGAGAAAGAGAAGCTGTGAGTGAGAGAGAGAAAGAGAAGCTGTGAGTGAGAGGGTGAGAGAGAAAGAGAAGCTGTGAGTGAGAGAGAGAGAGAGAAAGAGAAGCTGTGAGTGAGAAGAGAGAAAGAGAAGCTGTGAGTGAGAGGGAGAGAGAGAAATAGAAGCTGTGAGTGACACACAGAGAGAGAAGCTGTGAGTTAGGGAGAGAGAGAAAGAGAAGCTGTGAGTGACAGAGAGAGAAAGAGAAGCTGTGAGTGAGAGTGAGAGAGAGAGAGAAAGAGAAGCTGTGAGTGAGAGAGAGAGAAAGAGATGCTGTGAGTGAGATTGAGAGAGAAAGAGAAGCTGTGAGTGAGAGAGAGAAAGAGAAGCTGTGAGGGAGAGAGAGAGAGAAAGAGAAGCTGTGAGTAAGAAGGAGAGGGAAAGAGAAGAAGTGAGTGAGTGAGAGAGAGAGAGAGAAAGAGAAGCTGTGAGTGAGAGAGAGAGAGAGAGAAGCTGTGAGTGAGAGAGTGAGAGAGAGAAAGAGAAGCTGATAGTGAGAGTGAGAGAGAGAGAGAAAGAGAAGCTGTGAGTGAGAGAGAGATTGAAAGAGAAGCTGTGAGTGAGAGAGAGAGAGAAAGAGAAGCTGTGATTAAGAAGGAGAGGGAAAGAGAATAAGTGAGTGAGTGAGAGAGAGAGAGAAAGAGAAGCTGTGAGAGAGAAAGAGAAACTGTGAGTGAGAGAGTGAGAGAGAGAAAGAGAATCTGTTAGTGAGTGTGAGAGAGAGAGAGAAAGAGAAGCTGTGAGTGAGAGGGAGAGATTGAAAGAGAAGCTGTGAGTGAGAGAGAGAGAGAAAGAGAAGCTGTGAGTGAGAGAGAGAAAGAGAAGCTGTGAGTGAGAGGGAGAGAAAGAGAAGCTGTGAGTGACACAGAGAGAGAGAAGCTGTGAGTTAGAGAGAGAGAAAGAGAAGCTGTGAGTGACAGAGAGAGAGAGAAAGAGAAGCTGTGAGTGAGAGTGAGAGAGAGAGAGAGAGAAAGTGAAGCTGTGAGTGTGTGAGAGAGAGAAAGAGAAGCTGTGTGTGTGTGAGAGAGAGAAAGATAGTCTGAGAAAGAGAGAGTGAAAGAGAAGCTGTGAGTGAGACAGAGAGAGGGAGAAAGAGAAGCTGTGTGCGTGAGAGAGAGAAAGAAAAGTTGTGAGTGAGAGTGAGAGAGAGAGAGAGAAAGAGAAGCTGAGAGTGAGAGAGAGAGAGAAAGTGAAGCTGTGAGTGAGAGAGAGACAGAGAAGCTGTGTGTGTGTGTGAGAGAGAGAAAGATAATCTGTGAAAGAGAGAGTGAAAGAGAAGCTGTGAGTGAGACAGAGAGAGGGAGAAAGAGAAGCTGTGTGTGTGTGAGAAAGAGAAGCTGTGAGTGAGAGTGAGAGAGAGAGAGAAAGAGAAGCTGTGAGTGAGAGAGAGAGAGAAAGAGAAGCTGTGTGTGTGTGAGAGAGAAAGTGAAGCTGTGAGTGAGAGAGAGAGAGAATGAGAAGCTGTGAGTGAGAGAGAGAGAAGCTGTGAGTGAGAGAAAGAGAAGCTGTGAGTGACAGAGAGAGAGAAAGAGAAGCTGAGAGTGAGAGAGAGAGAGAAAGTGAAGCTGTGAGTGAGAGAGAGAGAGAAAGAGAAGCTGTGTGTGTGTGAGAGAGAAAGATAGTCTGAGAAAGAGAGAGTGAAAGAGAAGCTGTGAGTGAGACAGAGAGAGGGAGAAAGAGAAGCTGTGTGCGTGAGAGAGAGAAAGAGAAGCTGTGAGTGAGAGAGAGAAAGAAAAGCTGTGAGTGAGAGAGAGAGAAAGAGAAGGTATGAGTGAGAGAGAGAGAGAAGCTGTGAGTGAGAGAGTGAGAGAGAGAAAGAGAAGCTGTGAGTGAGAGAGAGAAAGAGAAGCTGTGAGTGAGAGGGTGAGAGAGAAAGAGAAGCTGTGAGTGAGAGAGAGAGAGAGAAAGAGAAGCTGTGAGTGAGAAGAGAGAAAGAGAAGCTGTGAGTGAGAGGGAGAGAGAGAAATAGAAGCTGTGAGTGACACACAGAGAGAGAAGCTGTGAGTTAGGGAGAGAGAGAAAGAGAAGCTGTGAGTGACAGAGAGAGAAAGAGAAGCTGTGAGTGAGAGTGAGAGAGAGAGAGAAAGAGAAGCTGTGAGTGAGAGAGAGAGAAAGAGATGCTGTGAGTGAGATTGAGAGAGAAAGAGAAGCTGTGAGTGAGAGAGAGAAAGAGAAGCTGTGAGGGAGAGAGAGAGAGAAAGAGAAGCTGTGAGTAAGAAGGAGAGGGAAAGAGAAGAAGTGAGTGAGTGAGAGAGAGAGAGAGAAAGAGAAGCTGTGAGTGAGAGAGAGAGAGAGAGAAGCTGTGAGTGAGAGAGTGAGAGAGAGAAAGAGAAGCTGATAGTGAGAGTGAGAGAGAGAGAGAAAGAGAAGCTGTGAGTGAGAGAGAGATTGAAAGAGAAGCTGTGAGTGAGAGAGAGAGAGAAAGAGAAGCTGTGATTAAGAAGGAGAGGGAAAGAGAATAAGTGAGTGAATGAGAGAGAGAGAGAAAGAGAAGCTGTGAGAGAGAAAGAGAAACTGTGAGTGAGAGAGTGAGAGAGAGAAAGAGAATCTGTTAGTGAGTGTGAGAGAGAGAGAGAAAGAGAAGCTGTGAGTGAGAGGGAGAGATTGAAAGAGAAGCTGTGAGTGAGAGAGAGAGAGAAAGAGAAGCTGTGAGTGAGAGAGAGAAAGAGAAGCTGTGAGTGAGAGGGAGAGAAAGAGAAGCTGTGAGTGACACAGAGAGAGAGAAGCTGTGAGTTAGAGAGAGAGAAAGAGAAGCTGTGAGTGACAGAGAGAGAGAAAGAGAAGCTGTGAGTGAGAGTGAGAGAGAGAGAGAGAGAAAGTGAAGCTGTGAGTGTGAGAGAGAGAGAAAGAGAAGCTGTGTGTGTGTGAGAGAGAGAAAGATAGTCTGAGAAAGAGAGAGTGAAAGAGAAGCTGTGAGTGAGACAGAGAGAGGGAGAAAGAGAAGCTGTGTGCGTGAGAGAGAGAAAGAAAAGTTGTGAGTGAGAGTGAGAGAGAGAGAGAGAAAGAGAAGCTGAGAGTGAGAGAGAGAGAGAAAGTGAAGCTGTGAGTGAGAGAGAGACAGAGAAGCTGTGTGTGTGTGTGAGAGAGAGAAAGATAATCTGTGAAAGAGAGAGTGAAAGAGAAGCTGTGAGTGAGACAGAGAGAGGGAGAAAGAGAAGCTGTGTGTGTGTGAGAAAGAGAAGCTGTGAGTGAGAGTGAGAGAGAGAGAGAAAGAGAAGCTGTGAGTGAGAGAGAGAGAGAAAGAGAAGCTGTGTGTGTGTGAGAGAGAAAGTGAAGCTGTGAGTGAGAGAGAGAGAGAATGAGAAGCTGTGAGTGAGAGAGAGAGAAGCTGTGAGTGAGAGAGAGAGACGATGTGAGTGAGAGTGAGAGAGGGAGAAAGAGAAGCTGTGTGTGTGAGAGAGAAAGAGAAGCTGTGAGTGAGAGTGAGAGAAAGAGAAAGAGAAGTTGTGAGCGACAGAGCGAGAGAGAGAAAGAGAAGCTGTTAGTGAGAGTGAGAGAGAGAGAGAAAGAGAAGCTGTGAGTGAGTGAGAGAGAGAAAGTGATGCTGTGAGTGAGAGAGAGAGAAAGAGAAGGTGTGAGAGAGAGAGAGAAAGAGAAGCTGTGAGAGAGAGAGAGAAAGAGAAGCTGTGAGTGAGAAGGAGAGGGAAAGAGAAGCTGTGAGTGAGTGAGAGAGAGAGAAAGAGAAGCTGTGAGTGAGAGAGAGAAAGAAAGAGAAGCTGTGAGTGTGAGAGAGAGAAAGAGAAGCTGTGAGTGAGAGAGAGAGAGAGAAAGAGAAGCTGTGAGTAAGAAGGAGAGGGAAAGAGAAGAAGTGAGTGAGTGAGAGAGAGAGAGAGAAAGAGAAGCTGTGAGTGAGAGAGAGAGAGAAAGAGAAGCTGTGAGTGAGAGAGTGAGAGAGAGAAAGAGAAGCTGTTAGTGAGAGTGAGAGAGAGAGAGAAAGAGAAGCTGTGAGTGAGAGAGAGATTGAAAGAGAAGCTGTGAGTGAGTGAGAGAGAGAGAAAGAGAAGCTGTAAGTGAGAGAGAGAGAAAGAGAAGCTGTGAGTGAGAGAGAGAGAGAAAGAGAAGCTGTGATTAAGAAGGAGAGGGAAAGAGAATAAGTGAGTGAGAGAGAGAGAGAGAGAGAAAGAGAAGCTGTGAGAGAGAAAGAGAAGCTGCGAGTGAGAGAGTGAGAGAGAGAAAGAGAATCTGTTACTGAGTGTGAGAGAGAGAGAAAGAGAAGCTGTGAGTGAGAGAGAGATTGAAAGAGAAGCTGTGAGTGAGAGAGAGAGAAAGAGAAGCTGTGAGTGAGAGGGAGAGAAAGAGAAGCTGTGAGTGACACACAGCGAGAGAAGCTGTGAGTTAGAGAGAGAGAAAGAGAAGCTGTGAGTGACAGAGAGAGAGAAAGAGAAGCTGAGAGTGAGAGAGAGAGAGAAAGTGAAGCTGTGAGTGAGAGAGAGAGAGAAAGAGAAGCTGTGTGTGTGTGAGAGAGAGAAAGATAGTCTGAGAAAGAGAGAGTGAAAGAGAAGCTGTGAGTGAGACAGAGAGAGGGAGAAAGAGAAGCTGTGTGCGTGAGAGAGAGAAAGAGAAGCTGTGAGTGAGAGAGAGAAAGAAAAGCTGTGAGTGAGAGAGAGAGACAGAGAAGGTATGAGTGAGAGAGAGAGAGAAGCTGTGAGTGAGAGAGTGAGAGAGAGAAAGAGAAGCTGTGAGTGAGAGAGAGAAAGAGAAGCTGTGAGTGAGAGAGAGAAAGAGAAGCTGTGAGTGAGAGGGAGAGAGAGAAAGAGAAGCTGTGAGTGAGAGAGAGAGAGAGAGAGAGAAAGAGAAGCTGTGAGTGACAAGAGAGAAAGAGAAGCTGTGAGTGAGAGGGAGAGAGAGAGAATGAGAAGCTGTGAGTGACACACAGAGAGAGAAGCTGTGAGTTAGAGAGAGAGAGAAAGAGAAGCTGTGAGTGACAGAGAGAGAAAGAGAAGCTGTGAGTGACAGAGAGAGAGAAAGTGAAGCTGTGAGTGAGAGAGAGAGACAGAGAAGCTGTGTGTGTGTGTGTGAGAGAGAAAGATAATCTGTGAAAGAGAGAGTGAAAGAGAAGCTGTGAGTGAGACAGAGAGAGGAAGAAAGAGAAGCTGTGTGTGTGTGAGAAAGAGAAGCTGTGAGTGAGAGTGAGAGAGAGAGAGAAAGAGAAGCTGTGAGTGAGAGAGAGAGAGAAAGAGAAGCTGTGTGTGTGTGAGAGAGAAAGTGAAGCTGTGAGTGAGAGAGAGAGAATGAGAAGCTGTGAGTGAGAGAGAGAGAAGCTGTGAGTGAGAGAGAGAGAAGATGTGAGTGAGAGTGAGAGAGGGAGAAAGAGAAGCTGTGTGTGTGTGAGAGAGAAAGAGAAGCTGTGAGTGAGAGTGAGAGAAAGAGAAAGAGAAGTTGTGAGCGACAGAGCGAGAGAGAGAAAGAGAAGCTGTTAGTGAGAGTGAGAGAGAGAGAGAAAGAGAAGCTGTGAGTGAGTGAGAGAGAGAAAGTGATGCTGTGAGTGAGAGAGAGAGAAAGAGAAGGTGTGAGAGAGAGAGAGAGAAAGAGAAGCTGTGAGAGAGAGAGAGAAAGAGAAGCTGTGAGTGAGAAGGAGAGGGAAAGAGAAGCTGTGAGTGAGTGAGAGAGAGAGAAAGAGAAGCTGTGAGTGAGAGAGAGAAAGAAAGAGAAGCTGTGAGTGTGAGAGAGAGAAAGAGAAGCTGTGAGTGAGAGAGAGAGAGAGAAAGAGAAGCTGTGAGTAAGAAGGAGAGGGAATGAGAAGAAGTGAGTGAGTGAGAGAGAGAGAGAGAAAGAGAAGCTGTGAGTGAGAGAGAGAGAGAAAGAGAAGCTGTGAGTGAGAGAGTGAGAGAGAGAAAGAGAAGCTGTTAGTGAGAGTGAGAGAGAGAGAGAAAGAGAAGCTGTGAGTGAGAGAGAGATTGAAAGAGAAGCTGTGAGTGAGTGAGAGAGAGAGAAAGAGAAGCTGTAAGTGAGAGAGAGAGAAAGAGAAGCTGTGAGTGAGAGAGAGAGAGAAAGAGAAGCTGTGATTAAGAAGGAGAGGGAAAGAGAATAAGTGAGTGAGTGAGAGAGAGAGAGAGAAAGAGAAGCTGTGAGAAAGAGAAGCTGCGAGTGAGAGAGTGAGAGAGAGAAAGAGAATCTGTTACTGAGTGTGAGAGAGAGAGAAAGAGAAGCTGTGAGTGAGAGAGAGATTGAAAGAGAAGCTGTGAGTGAGAGAGAGAGAGAAAGAGAAGCTGTGAGTGAGAGGGAGAGAAAGAGAAGCTGTGAGTGACACACAGCGAGAGAAGCTGTGAGTTAGAGAGAGAGAAAGAGAAGCTGTGAGTGACAGAGAGAGAGAAAGAGAAGCTGAGAGTGAGAGAGAGAGAGAAAGTGAAGCTGTGAGTGAGAGAGAGAGAGAAAGAGAAGCTGTGTGTGTGTGAGAGAGAGAAAGATAGTCTGAGAAAGAGAGAGTGAAAGAGAAGCTGTGAGTGAGACAGAGAGAGGGAGAAAGAGAAGCTGTGTGCGTGAGAGAGAGAAAGAGAAGCTGTGAGTGAGAGAGAGAAAGAAAAGCTGTGAGTGAGAGAGAGAGACAGAGAAGGTATGAGTGAGAGAGAGAGAGAAGCTGTGAGTGAGAGAGTGAGAGAGAGAAAGAGAAGCTGTGAGTGAGAGAGAGAAAGAGAAGCTGTGAGTGAGAGAGAGAAAGAGAAGCTGTGAGTGAGAGGGAGAGAGAGAAAGAGAAGCTGTGAGTGAGAGAGAGAGAGAGAGAGAGAAAGAGAAGCTGTGAGTGACAAGAGAGAAAGAGAAGCTGTGAGTGAGAGGGAGAGAGAGAGAATGAGAAGCTGTGAGTGACACACAGAGAGAGAAGCTGTGAGTTAGAGAGAGAGAGAAAGAGAAGCTGTGAGTGACAGAGAGAGAAAGAGAAGCTGTGAGTGAGAGTGAGAGAGAGAGAGAAAGAGAAGCTGTGAGTGAGAGAGAGAGAAAGAGATGCTGTGAGTGAGATTGAGAGAGAAAGAGAAGCTGTGACTGAGAGAGAGAGAAAGAGAAGCTGTGAGTGAGAGAGAGAGAAAGAGAAGCTGTGAGTGAGAGAGAGAGAAAGAGAAGCTGTGAGTGAGAGAGAGAGAGAAAGAGAAGCTGTGAGTAAGAAGGAGAGGGAAAGAGAAGAAGTCAGTGAGTGAGAGAGAGAGAGAGAAAGAGAAGCTGTGAGTGAGAGAGAGAGAGAAAGAGAAGCTGTGAGTGAGAGAGTGAGAGAGAGAAAGAGAAGCTGATAGTGAGAGTGAGAGAGAGAGAGAAAGAGAAGCTGTGAGTGAGAGAGAGATTGAAAGAGAAGCTGTGAGTGAGTGAGAGAGAGAAAGAGAAGCTGTGAGTGAGAGAGAGAGAAAGAGAAGCTGTGAGTGAGAGAGAGAGAGAAAGAGAAGCTGTGATTAAGAAGGAGATGGAAAGAGAATAAGTGAGTGAGTGAGAGAGAGAGAGAAAGAGAAGCTGTGAGAGAGAAAGAGAAACTGTGAGTGAGAGAGTGAGAGAGAGAAAGAGAATCTGTGAGTGAGAGAGAGATTGAAAGAGAAGCTGTGAGTGAGAGAGAGAGAAAAAGAGAAGCTGTGAGTGAGAGAGAGAAAGAGAAGCTGTGAGTGAGAGGGAGAGAAAGAGAAGCTGTGAGTGACACAGAGAGAGAGAAGCTGTGAGTTAGAGAGAGAGAAGGAGAAGCTGTGAGTGAGAGTGAGTGAGAGAGAGAGAAAGTGAAGCTGTGAGTGTGTGAGAGAGAGAAAGAGAAGCTGTGTGTGTGTGTGAGAGAGAAAGAGAAGCTGTGAGTGAGAGAGAGAAAGAAAGGCTGTGAGTGAGAGAGAGAGAAAGAGAAGGTATGAGTGAGAGAGAGAGAGAAGCTGTGAGTGAGAGAGTGAGAGAGAGAAAGAGAAGCTGTGAGTGAGAGAGAGAAAGAGAAGCTGTGAGTGAGAGGGAGAGAGAGAAAGAGAAGCTGTGAGTGAGACAGAGAGAGAGAGAAAGAGAAGCTGTGAGTGAGAGAGAGAAAGAAAAGCTGTGAGTGAGAGAGAGAGAAAGAGAAGGTATGAGTGAGAGAGAGAGAGAAGCTGTGAGTGAGAGAGTGAGAGAGAGAAAGAGAAGCTGTGAGTGAGAGAGAGAAAGAGAAGCTGTGAGTGAGAGGGAGAGAGAGAAAGAGAAGCTGTGAGTGAGAGAGAGAGAGAGAAGGTGTGAGTGAGAGAGAGAAAGAGAAGCTGTGAGTGAGAGGGAGAGAGAGAAAGAGAAGCTGTGAGTGACACACACAGAGAGAAGCTGTGAGTTAGAGAGAGAGAGAAAGAGAAGCTGTGAGTGACAGAGAGAGAGAAAGAGAAGCTGTGAGTGAGAGTGAGAGAGAGAGAAAGAGAAGCTGTGAGTGAGAGAGAGAGAAAGAGATGCTGTGAGTGAGAGAGAGAGAAAGAGAAGCTGTGAGTGAGAGAGAGAGAAAGAGAAGCTGTGAGTGAGAGAGAGAGAAAGAGAAGCTGTGAGTAAGAAGGAGAGGGAAAGAGAAGAAATGAGTGAGTGAGAGAGAGAGAGAGAAAGAGAAGCTGTGAGTGAGAGAGAGAGAGAAAGAGAAGCTGTGAGTGAGAGAGTGAGAGAGAGAAAGAGAAGCTGTTAGTGAGAGTGAGAGAGAGAGAGAAAGAGAAGCTGTGAGTGAGAGAGATTGAAAGAGAAGCTGTGAGTGAGTGAGAGAGAGAGAAAGAGAAGCTGTAAGTGAGAGAGAGAGAAAGAGAAGCTGTGAGTGAGAGAGAGAGAGAAAGAGAAGCTGTGATTAAGAAGGAGAGGGAAAGAGAATAAGTGAGTGAGAGAGAGAGAGAGAGAAAGAGAAGCTGTGAGAGAGAAAGAGAAGCTGTGAGTGAGAGAGTGAGAGAGAGAAAGAGAATCTGTTACTGAGTGTGTGTGTGAGAGAGAAAGAGAAGGTGTGAGTGAGAGAGAGATTGAAAGAGAAGCAGTGAGTGAGAGAGAGAGAGAAAGAGAAGCTGTGAGTGAGAGAGAGAAAGTAAAGCTGTGAGTGAGAGAGAGAGAAAGAGAAGGTATGAGTGAGAGCGAGAGAGAAGCTGTGAGTGAGAGAGTGAGAGAGAGAAAGAGAAGCTGTGAGTGAGAGAGAGAAAGAGAAGCTGTGAGTGAGAGGGTGAGAGAGAAAGAGAAGCTGTGAGTGAGAGAGAGAGAGAGAGAGAGAAGCTGTGAGTGAGAAGAGAGAAAGAGAAGCTGTGAGTGAGAGGGAGAGAGAGAAATAGAAGCTGTGAGTGACACACAGAGAGAGAAGCTGTGAGTTAGGGAGAGAGAGAAAGAGAAGCTGTGAGTGACAGAGAGAGAAAGAGAAGCTGTGAGTGAGAGTGAGAGAGAGAGAGAAAGAGAAGCTGTGAGTGAGTGAGAGAGAAAGAGATGCTGTGAGTGAGATTGAGAGAGAAAGAAAAGCTGTGAGTGAGAGAGAGAAAGAGAAGCTGTGAGGGAGAGAGAGAGAGAAAGAGAAGCTGTGAGTAAGAAGGAGAGGGAAAGAGAAGAAGTGAGTGAGTGAGAGAGAGAGAGAGAAAGAGAAGCTGTGAGTGAGAGAGAGAGAGAAAGAGAAGCTGTGAGTGAGAGAGTGAGAGAGAGAAAGAGAAGCTGATAGTGAGAGTGAGATAGAGAGAAAGAGAAGCTGTGAGTGAGAGAGAGATTGAAAGAGAAGCTGTGAGTGAGAGAGAGAGAAAGAGAAGCTGTGATTAAGAAGGAGAGGGAAAGAGAATAAGTGAGTGAGTGAGAGAGAGAGAGAAAGAGAAGCTGTGAGAGAGAAAGAGAAACTGTGAGTGAGAGAGTGAGAGAGAGAAAGAGAATCTGTTAGTGAGTGTGAGAGAGAGAGAAAAAGAGAAGCTGTGAGTGAGAGGGAGAGATTGAAAGAGAAGCTGTGAGTGAGAGAGAGAGAGAAAGAGAAGCTGTGAGTGAGAGAGAGAAAGAGAAGCTGTGAGTGAGAGGGAGAGAAAGAGAAGCTGTGAGTGACACAGAGAGAGAGAAGCTGTGAGTTAGAGAGAGAGAGAAAGAGAAGCTGTGAGTGACACAGAGAGAGAAAGAGAAGCTGTGAGTGAGAGTGAGAGAGAGAGAGAGAAAGTGAAGCTGTGAGTGTGAGAGAGAGAGAAAGAGAAGCTGTGTGTGTGTGAGAGAGAAAGATAGTCTGAGAAAGAGAGAGTGAAAGAGAAGCTGTGAGTGAGACAGAGAGAGGGAGAAAGAGAAGCTGTGTGCGTGAGAGAGAGAAAGAGAAGTTGTGAGTGAGAGTAAGAGAGAGAGAGAGAAAGAGAAGCTGAGAGTGAGAGAGAGAGAGAAAGTGAAGCTGTGAGTGAGAGAGAGAGACAGAGAAGCTGTGTGTGTGTGTGAGAGAGAAAGATAATCTGTGAAAGAGAGAGTGAAAGAGAAGCTGTGAGTGAGACAGAGAGAGGGAGAAAGAGAAGCTGTGTGTGTGTGAGAAAGAGAAGCTGTGAGTGAGAGTGAGAGAGAGAGAGAAAGAGAAGCTGTGAGTGAGAGAGAGAGAGAAAGAGAAGCTGTGTGTGTGTGAGAGAGAAAGAGAAGCTGTTAGTGAGAGTGAGAGAGAGAGAGAAAGAGAAGCTGTGAGTGAGTGAGAGAGAGAAAGAGATGCTGTGAGTGAGAGAGAGAGAAAGAGAAGGTGTGTGAGAGAGAGAGAGAGAAAGAGAAGCTGTGAGAGAGAGAGAGAAAGAGAAGCTGTGAGTGAGAAGGAGAGGGAAAGAGAAGCTGTGAGTGAGTGAGAGAGAGAGAAAGAGAAGCTGTGAGTGAGAGAGAGAAAGAAAGAGAAGCTGTGAGTGTGTGAGAGAGAAAGAGAAGCTGTGAGTGAGAGAGAGAGAGAGAAAGAGAAGCTGTGAGTAAGAAGGAGAGGGAAAGAGAAGAAGTGAGTGAGAGAGAGAGAGAGAAAGAGAAGCTGTGAGACAGAAAGAGAAGCTGTGAGTGAGAGAGTGAGAGAGAGAAAGAGAATCTGTTAGTGAGAGCGAGAGAGATTGAGAAAGAGAAGCTGTAAGTGAGAGAGAGATTGAAAGAGAAGCTGTGAGTGAGAGAGAGAGAGAGAAAGAGAAGCTGAGTGAGAGAGAGAAAGAGAAGCTGTGAGTGAGAGGGAGAGAGAGAAAGAAAAGCTGCGAGTGACACAGAGAGAGAGAAGCTGTGAGTTAGAGAGAGAGAAAGAGAAGCTGTGAGTGACAGAGAGAGAGACAGAGAAGCTGTGTGTGTGTGTGAGAGAGAAAGAGAGTCTGAGAAAGAGAGAGTGAAAGAAAAGCTGTGAGACAGAGAGGGAGAAAGAGAAGCTGTGTGTGTGTGAGAGAGAAAGAGAAGCTGTGAGTGAGAGTGAGATAGAGAGAGAGAGAGAGAAGCTGTGAGTGTGTGTGAGAGAGAAAGAGAAACTGTGAGTGGGAGAGAGAGAAAGTGAAGCTGTGAGAGAGAAAGAGAGAGAGAATGAGAAGCTGTGAGTGAGAGAGAGAGAAGCTGTGAGTGAGAGAGAGAGAGAAGTGAGTGAGAGAGAGAGAATGAGAAGCTGTGAGTGAGAGAGAGAAAAAATAAGAGAAGCTGTGAGTGAGAAAGAGAGTGAAAGAGAAGCTGTGAGTGAGAGAAAGAGAGGGAGAAAGAGAAGCTGTGAGTGAGAGAGAGAGAAAGAGAAGCTGTGAGTGAGAGAGAGAGAATGAGAAGCTGTGAGTGAGAGAGAGAAGCTGTGAGTGAGAGAGAAAGAGAAGCTGTGAGTGAGAGAGAGAGAGAGAAGATGTGAGAGAGAGAGAGAATGAGAAGCTGTGAGTGAGAGAGAGAGAAAGTAAGAGAAGCTGTGAGTGATACAGAGAGAGAGAAAGAGAAGCTGTGAGTGAGAGAGAGAGAGGGAGAAAGATAAGCTGTGTGTGTGAGAGAGAGAGAAAGAGAAGCTGTGAGTGATACAGAGAGAGAGAAAGAGAAGCTGTGAGTGAGAGAGAGAGAGGGAGAAAGATAAGCTGTGTGTGTGAGAGAGAGAGAAAGAGAAGAAGTGAGTGAGAGAGAGAGAGAGAGAGAGAAGCTGTGAGACAGAAAGAGAAGCTGTGAGTGAGAGAGTGAGAGAGAGAAAGAGAATCTGTTAGTGAGAGTGAGAGAGAGAGAGAAAGAGAAGCTGTGAGTGAGAGAGAGATTGAAAGAGAAGCTGTGAGTGAGAGAGAGAGAGAGAAAGAGACGCTGTGAGTGAGAGAGAGAAAGAGAAGCTGTGAGTGAGAGGGAGAGAGAGAAAGAGAAGCTGTGAGTGACACAGAGAGAGAGAAGCTGTGAGTTAGAGAGAGAGAAAGAGAAGCTGTGAGAGACAGAGAGAGAGAGAAAGAGAAGCTGAGAGAGAGAGAGAGAGAGAATGTGAAGCTGTGAGTGAGAGAGAGAGAGACAGAGAAGCTGTGTGTGTGTGTGAGAGAGAGAAAGATAGTCTGAGAAAGAGAGAGTGAAAGAGAAGCTGTGAGTGAGACAGAGAGAGGGAGAAAGAGAAGCTGTGTGTGTGAGAGAGAGAAAGAGAAGCTGTGAGTGAGAGTGAGAGAGAGAGAGAGAAAGAGAAGCTGTGAGTGTGTGAGAGAGAGAAAGAGAAGCTGTGAGTGAGAGAGAGAGAAAGCGAAGCTGTGAGTGAGAGAGAGAGAGAATGAGAAGCTGTGAGTGAGAGAGAGAGAAGCTGTGAGTGAGTGAGAGAGAGAAGATGTGAGTGAGAGAGAGAGAGAATGAGAAGCTGTGAGTGAGAGAGAGAAAAAGTAAGAGAAGCTGTGAGTGAGAAAGAGAGAGAAAGAGAAGCTGTGAGTGAGAGAGAGAGAAAGAGATGCTGTGAGTGAGAGAGAGAGAGAATGAGAACCTGTGAGTGAGAGAGAGAAGCTGTGAGTGAGAGAGAGAGAGAGAAGATGTGAGTGAGAGAGAGAGAATGAGAAGCTGTGAGTGAGAGAGAGAGAAAGTAAGAGAAGCTGTGAGTGATACAGAGAGAGAGAAAGAGAAGCTGTGAGTGAGTGAGAGAGAGGGAGAAAGATAAGCTGTGTGTGAGAGAGAGAGAGAAAGAGAAGCTGTGAGAGAGAGAGAGAGAGAGAAAGAGAAGCTGTGATTGAGAGTGAGAGAGAGAGAAAGAGAAGCTGTGAGTGAGAGAGAGAGAAAGAGAAGCTGTGAGTGAGAGAGAGAGAAGCTGTGAGTGAGAGAGAGAAAGAAAAGGTGTGAGTGTGAGAGAGAGAGAAAGAGAAGGTAGGAGTGAGAGAGAGATAAGCAGTGAGTGAGAGAGAGAGAGAGAGAGAAAGAGAAGCTGTGAGAGAGGGGGGAAAGAGAAGCTGTGTGTGTGTGAGAAAGAGAAGCTGTGAGTGAGAGAGAGAGAGAAAGAGAAGCTGTGAGTGAGAGAGAGATTGAAAGAGAAGCTGTGAGTGAGAGAGAGAGAGAGAAAGAGAAGCTGTGAGTGAGAGAGAGAAAGAGAAGCTGTGAGTGAGAGGGAGAGAAAGAGAAGCTGTGAGTGACACACACAGAGAGAAGCTGTGAGTGAGAGAGAGAGAAAGAGAAGCTGTGAGTGAGAGAGAGAGAGAAAGAGAAGCTGTGAGTAAGAAGGAGAGGGAAAGAGAAGAAGTGAGTGAGTGAGAGAGAGAGAGAGAGAAAGAGAAGCTGTGAGTGAGAGAGAGAGAGAAAGAGAAGCTGTGAGTGAGAGAGTGAGAGAGAGAAAGAGAAGCTGATAGTGAGAGTGAGAGAGAGAGAGAAAGAGAAGCTGTGAGTGAGAGAGAGATTGAAAGAGAAGCTGTGAGTGAGTGAGAGAGAGAGAGAAAGAGAAGCTGTGAGTGAGAGAGAGAGAAAGAGAAGCTGTGAGTGAGAGAGAGAGAAAGAGAAGCTGTGATTAAGAAGGAGAGGGAAAGAGAATAAGTGAGTGAGTGAGAGAGAGAGAGAAAGAGAAGCTGTGAGAGAGAAAGAGAAACTGTGAGTGAGAGAGTGAGAGAGAGAAAGAGAATCTGTTAGTGAGTGTGTGAGAGAGAGAGAAAGAGAAGCTGTGAGTGAGAGAGAGATTGAAAGAGAAGCTGTGAGTGAGAGAGAGAGAGAGAAAGAGAAGCTGTGAGTGAGAGAGAGAAAGAGAAGCTGTGAGTGAGAGGGAGAGAAAGAGAAGCTGTGAGTGAGAGGGAGAGAAAGAGAAGCTGTGAGTTAGAGAGAGAGAAAGAGAAGCTGTGAGTGAGAGTGAGAGAGAGAGAGAAAGTGAAGCTGTGAGTGTGTGTGAGAGAGAAAGAGAAGCTGTGTGTGTGTGTGAGAGAGAAAGATAGTCTGAGAAAGAGAGAGTGAAAGAGAAGCTGTGAGTGAGAGAGAGAGAGAGAGAGAAGCTGTGAGTGAGAGAGTGAGAGAGAGAAAGAGAAGCTGTTAGTGAGAGTGAGAGAGAGAGAGAAAGAGAAGCTGTGAGTGAGAGAGAGATTGAAAGAGAAGCTGTGAGTGAGTGAGAGAGAGAGAGAGAAAGAGAAGCTGTGAGTGAGAGGGAGAGAAAGAGAAGCTGTGAGTGACAGAGAGAGAGAAAGAGAAGCTGTGAGTGAGAGTGAGAGAGAGAGAGAGAAAGTGAAGCTGTGAGTGTGTGAGAGAGAGAAAGAGAAGCTGTGTGTGTGTGAGAGAGAGAAAGAGAAGCTGTGAGTGAGAGTGAGAGAGAGAGAGAAAGAGAAGCTGAGAGTGAGAGAGAGAGAGAGAGAGAAGCTGTGAGTGAGAGAGAGATTGAGAGAAGCTGTGAGTGATAGGGAGAGAGAGAAAGAGAAGCTGTGAGTGACACAGAGAGAGAGAAGCTGTGAGTTAGAGAGAGAGAAAGAGAAGCTGTGAGTGACAGAGAGAGAGACAGAGAAGCTGTGTGTGTGTGAGAGAGAGAAAGATAGTCTGAGAAAGAGAGAGTGAAAGAGAAGCTGTGAGTGAGACAGAGAGAGGGAGAAAGAGAAGCTGTGTGCGTGAGAGAGAGAAAGAGAAGCTGTGAGTGAGAGAGAGAAAGAAAAGCTGTGAGTGAGAGAGAGAGACAGAGAAGGTATGAGTGAGAGAGAGAGAGAAGCTGTGAGTGAGAGAGTGAGAGAGAGAAAGAGAAGCTGTGAGTGAGAGAGAGAAAGAGAAGATGTGAGTGAGAGAGAGAAAGAGAAGCTGTGAGTGAGAGGGAGAGAGAGAAAGAGAAGCTGTGAGTGAGAGAGAGAGAGAGAGAAAGAGAAGCTGTGAGTGACAAGAGAGAAAGAGAAGCTGTGAGTGAGAGGGAGAGAGAGAGAATGAGAAGCTGTGAGTGACACACAGAGAGAGAAGCTGTGAGTTAGAGAGAGAGAGAAAGAGAAGCTGTGAGTGACAGAGAGAGAAAGAGAAGCTGTGAGTGAGAGTGAGAGAGAGAGAGAAAGAGAAGCTGTGAGTGAGAGAGAGAGAAAGAGATGCTGTGAGTGAGATTGAGAGAGAAAGAGAAGCTGTGAGTGAGAGAGAGAGAAAGAGAAGCTGTGAGTGAGAGAGAGAGAAAGAGAAGCTTTGAGTGAGAGAGAGAGAGAAAGAGAAGCTGTGAGTAAGAAGGAGAGGGAAAGAGAAGAAGTGAGTGAGTGAGAGAGAGAGAGAGAAAGAGAAGCTGTGAGTGAGAGAGAGAGAAAGAGAAGCTGTGAGTGAGAGAGTGAGAGAGAGAAAGAGAAGCTGATAGTGAGAGTGAGAGAGAGAGAGAGAAAGAGAAGCTGTGAGTGAGAGAGAGATTGAAAGAGAAGCTGTGAGTGAGTGAGAGAGAGAAAGAGAAGCTGTGAGTGAGAGAGAGAGAAAGAGAAGCTGTGAGTGAGAGAGAGAGAGAAAGAGAAGCTGTGATTAAGAAGGAGATGGAAAGAGAATAAGTGAGTGAGTGAGAGAGAGAGAGAAAGAGAAGCTGTGAGAGAGAAAGAGAAACTGTGAGTGAGAGAGTGAGAGAGAGAAAGAGAATCTGTTAGTGAGTGTGTGAGAGAGAGAAAGAGAAGCTGT
The DNA here is from genome assembly GCA_035047305.1 of Bradypodion pumilum. Classification (NCBI taxonomy): domain Eukaryota; kingdom Metazoa; phylum Chordata; class Lepidosauria; order Squamata; family Chamaeleonidae; genus Bradypodion; species Bradypodion pumilum. Next base: position 234,892,123 of record JAWDJD010000001.1, read on the forward strand.
GAGTGAGAGAGAGATTGAAAGAGAAGCTGTGAGTGAGAGAGAGAGAGAAAGAGAAGCTGTGAGTGAGAGAGAGAAAGAGAAGCTGTGAGTGAGAGGGAGAGAAAGAGAAGCTGGTAGTGACACAGAGAGAGAGAAGCTGTGAGTTAGAGAGAGAGAAGGAGAAGGTGTGAGTGAGAGTGAGAGAGAGAGAGAGAAAGTGAAGCTGTGAGTGTGAGAGAGAGAGAAAGAGAAGCTGTGTGTGTGTGAGAGAGAGAAAGATAGTCTGAGAAAGAGAGAGTGAAAGAGAAGCTGTGAGTGAGACAGAGAGAGGGAGAAAGAGAAGCTGTGTGTGTGTGAGAGAGAAAGAGAAGCTGTGAGTGTGAGAGAGAAAGAAAAGCTGTGAGTGAGAGAGAGAGAAAGAGAAGGTATGAGTGAGAGAGAGAGAGAAGCTGTGAGTGAGAGAGTGAGAGAGAAGGTGTGAGTGAGAGAGAGAAAGAGAAGCTGTGAGTGAGAGGGAGAGAGAGAAAGAGAAGCTGTGAGTGACACACACAGAGAGAAGCTGTGAGTTAGAGAGAGAGAGAAAGAGAAGCTGTGAGTGACAGAGATAGAGAAAGAGAAGCTGTGAGTGAGAGTGAGAGAGAGAGAGAAAGAGAAGCTGTGAGTGAGAGAGAGAGAAAGAGATGCTGTGAGTGAGAGAGAGAGAAAGAGAAGCTGTGAGTGAGAGAGAGAGAGAGATGGTGTGAGTGAGAGAGAGAAAGAGAAGCTGTGAGTGAGAGAGAGAAAGAGAAGCTGTGAGTGAGAGGGAGAGAGAGAAAGAGAAGCTGTGAGTGAGAGAGAGAGAGAGAAGGTGTGAGTGAGAGAGAGAAAGAGAAGCTGTGAGTGAGAGGGAGAGAGAGAAAGAGAAGCTGTGAGTGACACACACAGAGAGAAGCTGTGAGTTAGAGAGAGAGAGAAAGAGAAGCTGTGAGTGACAGAGATAGAGAAAGAGAAGCTGTGAGTGAGAGTGAGAGAGAGAGAGAAAGAGAAGCTGTGAGTGAGAGAGAGAGAAAGAGATGCTGTGAGTGAGAGAGAGAGAAAGAGAAGCTGTGAGTGAGAGAAAGAGAAAGAGAAGCTGTGAGTGAGAGAGAGAGAGAAAGAGAAGCTGTGAGTAAGAAGGAGAGGGAAAGAGAAGAAGTGAGTGAGTGAGAGAGAGAGAGAGAGAAAGAGAAGCTGTGAGTGAGAGAGAGAGAGAAAGAGAAGCTGTGAGTGAGAGAGTGAGAGAGAGAAAGAGAAGCTGATAGTGAGAGTGAGAGAGAGAGAGAAAGAGAAGCTGTGAGTGAGAGAGAGATTGAAAGAGAAGCTGTGAGTGAGTGAGAGAGAGAGAAAGAGAAGCTGTGAGTGAGAGAGAGAGAAAGAGAAGCTGTGAGTGAGAGAGAGAGAAAGAGAAGCTGTGATTAAGAAGGAGAGGGAAAGAGAATAAGTGAGTGAGTGAGAGAGAGAGAGAAAGAGAAGCTGTGAGAGAGAAAGAGAAACTGTGAGTGAGAGAGTGAGAGAGAGAAAGAGAATCTGTTAGTGAGTGTGTGAGAGAGAGAGAAAGAGCTGTGAGTGAGAGAGAGAGAAAGAGAAGCTGTGAGTGAGAGAGATAGAGAAAGAGAAGCTGTGAGTAAGAAGGAGAGGGAAAGAGAAGAAGTGAGTGAGTGAGAGAGAGAGAGAGAGAAAGAGAAGCTGTGAGTGAGAGAGAGAGAGAAAGAGAAGCTGTGAGTGAGAGAGTGAGAGAGAGAAAGAGAAGCTGATAGTGAGAGTGAGAGAGAGAGAGAAAGAGAAGCTGTGAGTGAGAGAGAGATTGAAAGAGAAGCTGTGAGTGAGTGAGAGAGAGAGAAAGAGAAGCTGTGAGTGAGAGAGAGAGAAAGAGAAGCTGTGAGTGAGAGAGAGAGAAAGAGAAGCTGTGATTAAGAAGGAGAGGGAAAGAGAATAAGTGAGTGAGTGAGAGAGAGAGAGAAAGAGAAGCTGTGAGAGAGAAAGAGAAACTGTGAGTGAGAGAGTGAGAGAGAGAAAGAGAATCTGTTAGTGAGTGTGTGAGAGAGAGAGAAAGAGAAGCTGTGAGTGAGAGAGAGATTGAAAGAGAAGCTGTGAGTGAGAGAGAGAGAGAGAAAGAGAAGCTGTGAGTGAGAGAGAGAAAGAGAAGCTGTGAGTGAGAGGGAGAGAAAGAGAAGCTGTGAGTGAGAGGGAGAGAAAGAGAAGCTGTGAGTTAGAGAGAGAGAAAGAGAAGCTGTGAGTGAGAGTGAGAGAGAGAGAGAAAGTGAAGCTGTGAGTGTGTGTGAGAGAGAAAGAGAAGCTGTGTGTGTGTGTGAGAGAGAAAGATAGTCTGAGAAAGAGAGAGTGAAAGAGAAGCTGTGAGTGAGAGAGAGAGAGAGAGAGAAGCTGTGAGTGAGAGAGTGAGAGAGAGAAAGAGAAGCTGTTAGTGAGAGTGAGAGAGAGAGAGAAAGAGAAGCTGTGAGTGAGAGAGAGATTGAAAGAGAAGCTGTGAGTCAGTGAGAGAGAGAGAGAGAAAGAGAAGCTGTGAGTGAGAGGGAGAGAAAGAGAAGCTGTGAGTGACAGAGAGAGAGAAAGAGAAGCTGTGAGTGAGAGTGAGAGAGAGAGAGAGAAAGTGAAGCTGTGAGTGTGTGAGAGAGAGAAAGAGAAGCTGTGTGTGTGTGTGAGAGAGAAAGAGAAGCTGTGAGTGAGAGTGAGAGAGAGAGAGAAAGAGAAGCTGAGAGTGAGAGAGAGAGAGAGAGAGAAGCTGTGAGTGAGAGAGAGATTGAGAGAAGCTGTGAGTGATAGGGAGAGAGAGAAAGAGAAGCTGTGAGTGACACAGAGAGAGAGAAGCTGTGAGTTAGAGAGAGAGAAAGAGAAGCTGTGAGTGACAGAGAGAGAGACAGAGAAGCTGTGTGTGTGTGAGAGAGAGAAAGATAGTCTGAGAAAGAGAGAGTGAAAGAGAAGCTGTGAGTGAGACAGAGAGAGGGAGAAAGAGAAGCTGTGTGCGTGAGAGAGAGAAAGAGAAGCTGTGAGTGAGAGAGAGAAAGAAAAGCTGTGAGTGAGAGAGAGAGACAGAGAAGGTATGAGTGAGAGAGAGAGAGAAGCTGTGAGTGAGAGAGTGAGAGAGAGAAAGAGAAGCTGTGAGTGAGAGAGAGAAAGAGAAGCTGTGAGTGAGAGAGAGAAAGAGAAGCTGTGAGTGAGAGGGAGAGAGAGAAAGAGAAGCTGTGAGTGAGAGAGAGAGAGAGAGAGAGAAAGAGAAGCTGTGAGTGACAAGAGAGAAAGAGAAGCTGTGAGTGAGAGGGAGAGAGAGAGAATGAGAAGCTGTGAGTGACACACAGAGAGAGAAGCTGTGAGTTAGAGAGAGAGAGAAAGAGAAGCTGTGAGTGACAGAGAGAGAAAGAGAAGCTGTGAGTGAGAGTGAGAGAGAGAGAGAAAGAGAAGCTGTGAGTGAGAGAGAGAGAAAGAGATGCTGTGAGTGAGATTGAGAGAGAAAGAGAAGCTGTGAGTGAGAGAGAGAGAAAGAGAAGCTGTGAGTGAGAGAGAGAGAAAGAGAAGCTTTGAGTGAGAGAGAGAGAGAAAGAGAAGCTGTGAGTAAGAAGGAGAGGGAAAGAGAAGAAGTGAGTGAGTGAGAGAGAGAGAGAGAAAGAGAAGCTGTGAGAGAGAGAGAGAGAAAGAGAAGCTGTGAGTGAGAGAGTGAGAGAGAGAAAGAGAAGCTGATAGTGAGAGTGAGAGAGAGAGAGAAAGAGAAGCTGTGAGTGAGAGAGAGATTGAAAGAGAAGCTGTGAGTGAGTGAGAGAGAGAAAGAGAAGCTGTGAGTGAGAGAGAGAGAAAGAGAAGCTGTGAGTGAGAGAGAGAGAGAAAGAGAAGCTGTGATTAAGAAGGAGATGGAAAGAGAATAAGTGAGTGAGTGAGAGAGAGAGAGAAAGAGAAGCTGTGAGAGAGAAAGAGAAACTGTGAGTGAGAGAGTGAGAGAGAGAAAGAGAATCTGTTAGTGAGTGTGTGAGAGAGAGAAAGAGAAGCTGTGAGTGAGAGAGAGATTGAAAGAGAAGCTGTGAGTGAGAGAGAGAGAGAAAGAGAAGCTGTGAGTGAGAGAGAGAAAGAGAAGCTGTGAGTGAGAGGGAGAGAAAGAGAAGCTGGTAGTGACACAGAGAGAGAGAAGCTGTGAGTTAGAGAGAGAGAAGGAGAAGGTGTGAGTGAGAGTGAGAGAGAGAGAGAGAAAGTGAAGCTGTGAGTGTGAGAGAGAGAGAAAGAGAAGCTGTGTGTGTGTGTGAGAGAGAAAGATAGTCTGAGAAAGAGAGAGTGAAAGAGAAGCTGTGAGTGAGACAGAGAGAGGGAGAAAGAGAAGCTGTGTGTGTGTGAGAGAGAAAGAGAAGCTGTGAGTGTGAGAGAGAAAGAAAAGCTGTGAGTGAGAGAGAGAGAAAGAGAAGGTATGAGTGAGAGAGAGAGAGAAGCTGTGAGTGAGAGAGTGAGAGAGAAGGTGTGAGTGAGAGAGAGAAAGAGAAGCTGTGAGTGAGAGGGAGAGAAAGAGAAGCTTTGAGTGAGAGAGAGAGAGAAAGAGAAGCTGTGAGTAAGAAGGAGAGGGAAAGAGAAGAAGTGAGTGAGTGAGAGAGAGAGAGAGAAAGAGAAGCTGTGAGTGAGAGAGAAAGAGAAGCTGTGAGTGAGAGAGTGAGAGAGAGAAAGAGAAGCTGATAGTGAGAGTGAGAGAGAGAGAGAAAGAGAAGCTGTGAGTGAGAGAGAGATTGAAAGAGAAGCTGTGAGTGAGTGAGAGAGAGAAAGAGAAGCTGTGAGTGAGAGAGAGAGAAAGAGAAGCTGTGAGTGAGAGAGAGAGAGAAAGAGAAGCTGTGATTAAGAAGGAGATGGAAAGAGAATAAGTGAGTGAGTGAGAGAGAGAGAGAAAGAGAAGCTGTGAGAGAGAAAGAGAAACTGTGAGTGAGAGAGTGAGAGAGAGAAAGAGAATCTGTTAGTGAGTGTGTGAGAGAGAGAAAGAGAAGCTGTGAGTGAGAGAGAGATTGAAAGAGAAGCTGTGAGTGAGAGAGAGAGAGAAAGAGAAGCTGTGAGTGAGAGAGAGAAAGAGAAGCTGTGAGTGAGAGGGAGAGAAAGAGAAGCTGGTAGTGACACAGAGAGAGAGAAGCTGTGAGTTAGAGAGAGAGAAGGAGAAGGTGTGAGTGAGAGTGAGAGAGAGAGAGAGAAAGTGAAGCTGTGAGTGTGAGAGAGAGAGAAAGAGAAGCTGTGTGTGTGTGTGAGAGAGAAAGATAGTCTGAGAAAGAGAGAGTGAAAGAGAAGCTGTGAGTGAGACAGAGAGAGGGAGAAAGAGAAGCTGTGTGTGTGTGAGAGAGAAAGAGAAGCTGTGAGTGTGAGAGAGAAAGAAAAGCTGTGAGTGAGAGAGAGAGAAAGAGAAGGTATGAGTGAGAGAGAGAGAGAAGCTGTGAGTGAGAGAGTGAGAGAGAAGGTGTGAGTGAGAGAGAGAAAGAGAAGCTGTGAGTGAGAGGGAGAGAGAGAAAGAGAAGCTGTGAGTGACACACACAGAGAGAAGCTGTGAGTTAGAGAGAGAGAGAAAGAGAAGCTGTGAGTGACAGAGATAGAGAAAGAGAAGCTGTGAGTGAGAGTGAGAGAGAGAGAGAAAGAGAAGCTGTGAGTGAGAGAGAGAGAAAGAGATGCTGTGAGTGAGAGAGAGAGAAAGAGAAGCTGTGAGTGTGAGAGAGAGAGAGATGGTGTGAGTGAGAGAGAGAAAGAGAAGCTGTGAGTGAGAGAGAGAAAGAGAAGCTGTGAGTGAGAGGGAGAGAGAGAAAGAGAAGCTGTGAGTGAGAGAGAGAGAGAGAAGGTGTGAGTGAGAGAGAGAAAGAGAAGCTGTGAGTGAGAGGGAGAGAGAGAAAGAGAAGCTGTGAGTGACACACACAGAGAGAAGCTGTGAGTTAGAGAGAGAGAGAAAGAGAAGCTGTGAGTGACAGAGATAGAGAAAGAGAAGCTGTGAGTGAGAGTGAGAGAGAGAGAGAAAGAGAAGCTGTGAGTGAGAGAGAGAGAAAGAGATGCTGTGAGTGAGAGAGAGAGAAAGAGAAGCTGTGAGTGAGAGAGAGAGAAAGAGAAGCTGTGAGTGAGAGAGAGAGAGAAAGAGAAGCTGTGAGTAAGAAGGAGAGGGAAAGAGAAGAAATGAGTGAGTGAGAGAGAGAGAGAGAAAGAGAAGCTGTGAGTGAGAGAGAGAGAGAAAGAGAAGCTGTGAGTGAGAGAGTGAGAGAGAGAAAGAGAAGCTGTTAGTGAGAGTGAGAGAGAGAGAAAGAGAAGCTGTGAGTGAGAGAGAGATTGAAAGAGAAGCTGTGAGTGAGTGAGAGAGAGAGAGAGAAGAGAAGCTGTAAGTGAGAGAGAGAGAAAGAGAAGCTGTGAGTGAGAGAGAGAGAAAGAGAAGCTGTGATTAAGAAGGAGAGGGAAAGAGAATAAGTGAGTGAGTGAGAGAGAGAGAGAGAGAAAGAGAAGCTGTGAGAGAGAAAGAGAAGCTGTGAGTGAGAGAGTGAGAGAGAGAAAGAGAATCTGTTACTGAGTGTGTGTGTGAGAGAGAAAGAGGTGTGAGTGAGAGAGAGATTGAAAGAGAAGCTGTGAGTTAGAGAGAGAGAAAGAGAAGCTGTGAGTGACAGAGAGAGAGAAAGAGAAGCTGAGAGTGAGAGAGAGAGAGAAAGTGAAGCTGTGAGTGAGAGAGAGAGAGAAAGAGAAGCTGTGTGTGTGTGTGAGAGAAAGATAGTCTGAGAAAGAGAGAGTGAAAGAGAAGCTGTGAGTGAGACAGAGAGAGGGAGAAAGAGAAGCTGTGTGCGTTAGAGAGAGAAAGAGAAGCTGTGAGTGAGAGAGAGAAAGAAAAGCTGTGAGTGAGAGAGAGAGAAAGAGAAGGTATGAGTGAGAGAGAGAGAGAAGCTGTGAGTGAGAGAGTGAGAGAGAGAAAGAGAAGCTGTGAGTGAGAGAGAGAAAGAGAAGCTGTGAGTGAGAGGGTGAGAGAGAAAGAGAAGCTGTGAGTGAGAGAGAGAGAGAGAAAGAGAAGCTCTGAGTGAGAAGAGAGAAAGAGAAGCTGTGAGTGAGAGGGAGAGAGAGAAATAGAAGCTGTGAGTGACACACAGAGAGAGAAGCTGTGAGTTAGGGAGAGAGAGAAAGAGAAGCTGTGAGTGACAGAGAGAGAAAGAGAAGCTGTGAGTGAGAGTGAGAGAGAGAGAGAAAGAGAAGCTGTGAGTGAGAGAGAGAGAAAGAGATGCTGTGAGTGAGATTGAGAGAGAAAGAGAAGCTGTGAGTGAGAGAGAGAAGGAGAAGCTGTGAGGGAGAGAGAGAGAGAAAGAGAAGCTGTGAGTAAGAAGGAGAGGGAAAGAGAAGAAGTGAGTGAGTGAGAGAGAGAGAGAGAAAGAGAAGCTGTGAGTGAGAGAGAGAGAGAAAGAGAAGCTGTGAGTGAGAGAGTGAGAGAGAGAAAGAGAAGCTGATAGTGAGAGTGAGAGAGAGAGAGAAAGAGAAGCTGTGAGTGAGAGAGAGATTGAAAGAGAAGCTGTGAGTGAGAGAGAGAGAGAAAGAGAAGCTGTGATTAAGAAGGAGAGGGAAAGAGAATAAGTGAGTGAGTGAGAGAGAGAGAGAAAGAGAAGCTGTGAGAGAGAAAGAGAAACTGTGAGTGAGAGAGTGAGAGAGAGAAAGAGAATCTGTTAGTGAGTGTGAGAGAGAGAGAGAAAGAGAAGCTGTGAGTGAGAGGGAGAGATTGAAAGAGAAGCTGTGAGTGAGAGAGAGAGAGAAAGAGAAGCTGTGAGAGAGAGAGAGAAAGAGAAGCTGTGAGTGAGAGGGAGAGAAAGAGAAGCTGTGAGTGACACAGAGAGAGAGAAGCTGTGAGTTAGAGAGAGAGAAAGAGAAGCTGTGAGTGACAGAGAGAGAGAAAGAGAAGCTGTGAGTGAGAGTGAGAGAGAGAGAGAGAAAGTGAAGCTGTGAGTGTGAGAGAGAGAGAAAGAGAAGCTGTGTGTGTGTGTGTGAGAGAAAGATAGTCTGAGAAAGAGAGAGCGAAAGAGAAGCTGTGAGTGAGACAGAGAGAGGGAGAAAGAGAAGCTGTGTGCGTGAGAGAGAGAAAGAAAAGTTGTGAGTGAGAGTGAGAGAGAGAGAGAGAAAGAGAAGCTGAGAGTGAGAGAGAGAGAGAAAGTGAAGCTGTGAGTGAGAGAGAGAGACAGAGAAGCTGTGTGTGTGTGTGAGAGAGAAAGATAATCTGTGAAAGAGAGAGTGAAAGAGAAGCTGTGAGTGAGACAGAGAGAGGGAGAAAGAGAAGCTGTGTGTGTGTGAGAAAGAGAAGCTGTGAGTGAGAGTGAGAGAGAGAGAGAAAGAGAAGCTGTGAGTGAGAGAGAGAGAGAAAGAGAAGCTGTGTGTGTGAGAGAGAAAGTGAAGCTGTGAGTGAGAGAGAGAGAGAGAATGAGAAGCTGTGAGTGAGAGAGAGAGAAGCTGTGAGTGAGAGAGAGAGAAGATGTGAGTGAGAGTGAGAGAGGGAGAAAGAGAAGCTGTGTGTGTGTGAGAGAGAAAGAGAAGCTGTGAGTGAGAGTGAGAGAAAGAGAAAGAGAAGCTGTGAGCGACAGAGCGAGAGAGAGAAAGAGAAGCTGTTAGTGAGAGTGAGAGAGAGAGAGAAAGAGAAGCTGTGAGTGAGTGAGAGAGAGAAAGAGATGCTGTGAGTGAGAGAGAGAGAGAAAGAGAAGGTGTGAGAGAGAGAGAGAGAAAGAGAAGCTGTGTGAGAGAGAGAGAGAAAGAGAAGCTGTGAGTGAGAAGGAGAGGGAAAGAGAAGCTGTGAGTGAGTGAGAGAGAGAGAAAGAGAAGCTGTGAGTGAGAGAGAGAAAGAAAGAGAAGCTGTGAGTGTGTGAGAGAGAAAGAGAAGCTGTGAGTGAGAGAGAGAGAGAGAAAGAGAAGCTGTGAGTAAGAAGGAGAGGGAAAGAGAAGAAGTGAGTGAGTGAGAGAGAGAGAGAGAAAGAGAAGCTGTGAGTGAGAGAGAGAGAGAAAGAGAAGCTGTGAGTGAGAGAGTGAGAGAGAGAAAGAGAAGCTGTTAGTGAGAGTGAGAGAGAGAGAGAAAGAGAAGCTGTGAGTGAGAGAGAGATTGAAAGAGAAGCTGTGAGTGAGTGAGAGAGAGAGAAAGAGAAGCTGTAAGTGAGAGAGAGAGAAAGAGAAGCTGTGAGTGAGAGAGAGAGAGAAAGAGAAGGTGTGATTAAGAAGGAGAGGGAAAGAGAATAAGTGAGTGAGTGAGAGAGAGAGAGAGAAAGAGAAGCTGTGAGAGAGAAAGAGAAGCTGCGAGTGAGAGAGTGAGAGAGAGAAAGAGAATCTGTTACTGAGTGTGTGAGAGAGAGAGAAAGAGAAGCTGTGAGTGAGAGAGAGATTGAAAGAGAAGCTGTGAGTGAGAGAGAGAGAGAAAGAGAAGCTGTGAGTGAGAGGGAGAGAAAGAGAATCTGTGAGTGACACACAGCGAGAGAAGCTGTGAGTTAGAGAGAGAGAAAGAGAAGCTGTGAGTGACAGAGAGAGAGAAAGAGAAGCTGAGAGTGAGAGAGAGAGAGAAAGTGAAGCTGTGAGTGAGAGAGAGAGAGAAAGAGAAGCTGTGTGTGTGTGTGAGAGAGAAAGATAGTCTGAGAAAGAGAGAGTGAAAGAGAAGCTGTGAGTGAGACAGAGAGAGGGAGAAAGAGAAGCTGTGTGCGTGAGAGGGAGAAAGAGAAGCTGTGAGTGAGAGAGAGAAAGAAAAGCTGTGAGTGAGAGAGAGAGACAGAGAAGGTATGAGTGAGAGAGAGAGAGAAGCTGTGAGTGAGAGAGTGAGAGAGAGAAAGAGAAGCTGTGAGTGAGAGAGAGAAAGAGAAGCTGTGAGTGAGAGAGAGAAAGAGAAGCTGTGAGTGAGAGGGAGAGAGAGAAAGAGAAGCTGTGAGTGAGAGAGAGAGAGAGAGAGAGAAAGAGAAGCTGTGAGTGACAAGAGAGAAAGAGAAGCTGTGAGTGAGAGGGAGAGAGAGAGAATGAGAAGCTGTGAGTGACACACAGAGAGAGAAGCTGTGAGTTAGAGAGAGAGAGAAAGAGAAGCTGTGAGTGACAGAGAGAGAAAGAGAAGCTGTGAGTGAGAGTGAGAGAGAGAGAAAGAGAAGATGTGAGTGAGAGAGAGAGAAAGAGATGCTGTGAGTGAGATTGAGAGAGAAAGAGAAGCTGTGAGTGAGAGAGAGAGAAAGAGAAGCTGTGAGTGAGAGAGAGAGAAAGAGAAGCTGTGAGTGAGAGAGAGAGAGAGAAAGAGAAGCTGTGAGTAAGAAGGAGAGGGAAAGAGAAGAAGTGAGTGAGTGAGAGAGAGAGAGAGAAAGAGAAGCTGTGAGTGAGAGAGAGAGAGAAAGAGAAGCTGTGAGTGAGAGAGTGAGAGAGAGAAAGAGAATCTGTTAGTGAGTGTGAGAGAGAGAGAGAAAGAGAAGCTGTGAGTGAGAGGGAGAGATTGAAAGAGAAGCTGTGAGTGAGAGAGAGAGAGAAAGAGAAGCTGTGAGAGAGAGAGAGAAAGAGAAGCTGTGAGTGAGAGGGAGAGAAAGAGAAGCTGTGAGTGACACAGAGAGAGAGAAGCTGTGAGTTAGAGAGAGAGAAAGAGAAGCTGTGAGTGACAGAGAGAGAGAAAGAGAAGCTGTGAGTGAGAGTGAGAGAGAGAGAGAAAGTGAAGCTGTGAGTGTGAGAGAGAGAGAAAGAGAAGCTGTGTGTGTGTGTGTGAGAGAAAGATAGTCTGAGAAAGAGAGAGTGAAAGAGAAGCTGTGAGTGAGACAGAGAGAGGGAGAAAGAGAAGCTGTGTGCGTGAGAGAGAGAAAGAAAAGTTGTGAGTGAGAGTGAGAGAGAGAGAGAGAAAGAGAAGCTGAGAGTGAGAGAGAGAGAGAAAGTGAAGCTGTGAGTGAGAGAGAGAGACAGAGAAGCTGTGTGTGTGTGAGAGAGAGAAAGATAATCTGTGAAAGAGAGAGTGAAAGAGAAGCTGTGAGTGAGACAGAGAGAGGGAGAAAGAGAAGCTGTGTGTGTGTGAGAAAGAGAAGCTGTGAGTGAGAGTGAGAGAGAGAGAGAAAGAGAAGCTGTGAGTGAGAGAGAGAGAGAAAGAGAAGCTGTGTGTGTGTGAGAGAGAAAGTGAAGCTGTGAGTGAGAGAGAGAGAGAGAATGAGAAGCTGTGAGTGAGAGAGAGAGAAGCTGTGAGTGAGAGAGAGAGAAGATGTGAGTGAGAGTGAGAGAGGGAGAAAGAGAAGCTGTGTGTGTGTGAGAGAGAAAGAGAAGCTGTGAGTGAGAGTGAGAGAAAGAGAAAGAGAAGCTGTGAGCGACAGAGCGAGAGAGAGAAAGAGAAGCTGTTAGTGAGAGTGAGAGAGAGAGAGAAAGAGAAGCTGTGAGTGAGTGAGAGAGAGAAAGAGATGCTGTGAGTGAGAGAGAGAGAGAAAGAGAAGGTGTGAGAGAGAGAGAGAGAAAGAGAAGCTGTGAGAGAGAGAGAGAAAGAGAAGCTGTGAGTGAGAAGGAGAGGGAAAGAGAAGCTGTGAGTGAGTGAGAGAGAGAGAAAGAGACGCTGTGAGTGAGAGAGAGAAAGAAAGAGAAGCTGTGAGTGTGTGAGAGAGAAAGAGAAGCTGTGAGTGAGAGAGAGAGAGAGAAAGAGAAGCTGTGAGTAAGAAGGAGAGGGAAAGAGAAGAAGTGAGTGAGTGAGAGAGAGAGAGAGAAAGAGAAGCTGTGAGTGAGAGAGAGAGAGAAAGAGAAGCTGTGAGTGAGAGAGTGAGAGAGAGAAAGAGAAGCTGTTAGTGAGAGTGAGAGAGAGAGAGAAAGAGAAGCTGTGAGTGAGAGAGAGATTGAAAGAGAAGCTGTGAGTGAGTGAGAGAGAGAGAAAGAGAAGCTGTAAGTGAGAGAGAGAGAAAGAGAAGCTGTGAGTGAGAGAGAGAGAGAGAGAAAGAGAAGCTGTGATTAAGAAAAAGAGGGAAAGAGAATAAGTGAGTGAGTGAGAGAGAGATTGAAAGAGAAGCTGTGAGTGAGAGAGAGAGAGAGAAAGAGAAGCTGTGAGTGAGAGAGAGAAAGAGAAGCTGTGAGTGAGAGGGAGAGAAAGAGAAGCTGTGAGTGACACACAGAGAGAGAAGCTGTGAGTGAGAGAGAGAGAAAGAGAAGCTGTGAGTGAGAGAGAGAGAAAGAGAAGCTGTGCGTGAGAGAGAGAGAGAAAGAGAAGCTGTGAGTAAGAAGGAGAGGGAAAGAGAAGAAGTGAGTGAGTGAGAGAGAGAGAGAGAGAAAGAGAAGCTGTGAGTGAGAGAGAGAGAGAAAGAGAAGCTGTGAGTGAGAGAGTGAGAGGGAGAAAGAGAAGCTGATAGTGAGAGTGAGAGAGAGAGAGAAAGAGAAGCTGTGAGTGAGAGAGAGATTGAAAGAGAAGCTGTGAGTGAGTGAGAGAGAGAGAAAGAGAAGCTGTGAGTGAGAGAGAGAGAAAGAGAAGCTGTGAGTGAGAGAGAGAGAAAGAGAAGCTGTGATTAAGAAGGAGAGGGAAAGAGAATAAGTGAGTGAGTGAGAGAGAGAGAGAAAGAGAAGCTGTGAGAGAGAAAGAGAAACTGTGAGTGAGAGAGTGAGAGGGAGAGAAAGAGAAGCTGTGAGTGAGAGGGAGAGAAAGAGAAGCTGTGAGTTAGAGAGAGAGAAAGAGAAGCTGTGAGTGAGAGTGAGAGAGAGAGAGAAAGTGAAGCTGTGAGTGTGTGAGAGAGAGAAAGAGAAGCTGTGTGTGTGTGTGAGAGAGAAAGATAGTCTGAGAAAGAGAGTGAAAGAGAAGCTGAGAGTGAGAGAGAGAGAGAGAGAAGCTGTGAGTGAGAGAGTGAGAGAGAGAAAGAGAAGCTGTTAGTGAGAGTGAGAGAGAGAGAGAAAGAGAAGCTGTGAGTGAGAGAGAGATTGAAAGAGAAGCTGTGAGTGAGTGAGAGAGAGAGAAAGAGAAGCTGTGAGTGAGAGGGAGAGAAAGAGAAGCTGTGAGTGAGAGAGAGAAAGAGAAGCTGTGAGTGACAGAGAGAGAGAAAGAGAAGCTGTGAGTGAGAGTGAGAGAGAGAGAGAAAGTGAAGCTGTGAGTGTGTGAGAGAGAGAAAGAGAAGCTGTGAGTGAGAGTGAGATAGAGAGAGAGAGAAGCTGTGAGTGTGTGTGAGAGAGAAAGAGAAGCTGTGAGTGAGAGTGAGAGAGAGAGAGAAAGAGAAGCTGTGAGTGAGAGAGAGATTGAAAGAGAAGCTGTGAGTGAGTGAGAGAGAGAGAAAGAGAAGCTGTGAGTGAGAGAGAGAGAAAGAGAAGCTGTGTGTGAGAGAGAGAGAAAGAGAAGCTGTGATTAAGAAGGAGAAGGAAAGAGAATAAGTGAGTGAGTGAGAGAGAGAGAGAGAAAGAGAAGCTGTGAGAGAGAAAGAGAAGCTGTGAGTGAGAGAGTGAGAGAGAGAAAGAGAATCTGTTAGTGAGTGTGAGAGAGAGAGAGAAAGAGAAGCAGTGAGTGAGAGAGAGATGAAAAGAGAAGCTGTGAGTGAGAGAGAGAGAGAAAGAGAAGCTGTGAGTGAGAGAGAGAAAGAGAAGCTGTGAGTGAGAAGGAGAGAAAGAGAAGCTGTGAGTGAGACAGAGAGAGAGAAGCTGTGAGTTAGAGAGAGAAAGAGAAGCTGTGAGTGACAGAGAGAGAGAAAGAGAAGCTGTGAGTGAGAGTGAGAGAGAGAGAGAAAGTGAAGCTGTGAGTGTGTGTGTGAGAGAAAGAGAAGCTGTGTGTGTGTGAGAGAGAGAAAGATAGTCTGAGAAAGAGAGAGTGAAAGAGAAGCTGTGAGTGAGACAGAGAGAGGGAGAAAGAGAAGCTGTGTGCGTGAGAGAGAGAAAGAGAAGCTGTGAGTGAGAGTGAGAGAGAGAGAGAGAAAGAGAAGCTGAGAGTGAGAGAGAGAGAGAAAGTGAAGCTGTGAGTGAGAGAGAGAAAGAAAGAGAAGCTGTGAGTGAGAGAGAGAAAGAAAGAAAGAGAAGCTGTGAGTGTTAGAGAAAGAGAAGCTGTGAGTGAGAGAGAGAGAGAAAGAGAAGCTGTGAGTAAGAAGGAGAGGGAAAGAGAAGAAGTGAGTGAGTGAGAGAGAGAGAGAAAGAGAAGCTGTGAGACAGAAAGAGAAGCTGTGAGTGAGAGGGAGAGAGAGAAAGAGAAGCTGTGAGTGACACAGAGAGAGAGAATCTGTGAGTTAAAGAGAGAGAAAGAGAAGCTGTGAGTGAGAGAGATAGAGAGAGAGAGAAAGAGAAGCTGAGAGAGAGAGAATGTGAAGCTGTGAGTGAGAGAGAGAGAGACAGAGAAGCTGTGTGTGTGTGAGAGAGAGAAAGATAGTCTGAGAAAGAGAGAGTGAAAGAGAAGCTGTGAGTGAGACAGAGAGAGGGAGAAAGAGAAGCTGTGTGTGTGTGAGAGAGAAAGAGAAGCTGTGAGTGAGAGTGAGAGAGAGAGAGAGAGAGAAAGAGAAGCTGTGAGTGTGAGAGAGAGAGAAAGAGAAGATGTGAGTGTGAGAGAGAGAAAGCGAAGCTGTGAGTGAGAGAGAGAGAGAATGAGAAGCTGTGAGTGAGAGAGAGAGAAGATGTGAGTGAGAGAGAGAGAAGATGTGAGTGAGAGAGAGAATGAGAAGCTGTGAGTGAGAGAGAGAAAAATGTAAGAGAAGCTGTGAGTGAGAAAGAGAGAGAAAGAGAAGCTGTGAGTGAGAGAGAAAGAGAAGCTGTGAGTGAGAGAGAGAGAGAGAGAGAAGATGTGAGTGAGAGAGAGAGAGAATGAGAAGCTGTGAGTGAGAGAGAGAGAAAGTAAGAGAAGCTGTGAGTGATACAGAGAGAGAGAAAGAGAAGCTGTGATTGAGAGTGAGAGAGAGAGAAAGAGAAGCTGTGAGTGAGAGAGAAAGAAAGAGAAGCTGTGAGTGAGAGAGAGAGAAGCTGTGAGTGAGAGAGAGAAAGAAAAGGTGTGAGTGAGAGAGAGAGAGAGAAAGAGAAGGTAGGAGTGAGAGATAGAGAAGCAGTGAGTGAGAGAGAGAGAGAGAGAAAAAGAAGCTGTGAGTGAGACACAGAGAGAAAAGAGAAGCTGTGAGAGAGGGGGGAAAGAGAAGCTGTGTGTGTGTGAGAAAGAGAAGCTGTGAGTGAGAGAGAGAGAAAGAGAAGCTGTGAGTGAGAGAGAGATTGAAAGAGAAGCTGTGAGTGAGAGAGAGAGAGAAAGAGAAGCTGTGAGTGAGAGAGAGAAAGAGAAGCTGTGAGTGAGAGGGAGAGAAAGAGAAGCTGTGAGTTAGAGAGAGAGAAAGAGAAGCTGTGAGTGACAGAGAGAAAGAGAAGCTGAGAGTGAGAGAGAGAGAGAAAGTGAAGCTGTGAGTGAGAGAGAGAGAGAAAGAGAAGCTGTGTGTGTGTGTGAGAGAGAAAGATAGTCTGAGAAAGAGAGAGTGAAAGAGAAGCTGTGAGTGAGACAGAGAGAGGGAGAAAGAGAAGCTGTGTGTGAGAGAGAGAGAAAGAGAAGCTGTGAGTGAGAGAGAGAAAGAAAAGCTGTGAGTGAGAGAGAGAGAAAGAGAAGGTATGTGTGTGAGAGAGAGAGAGAAGCTGTGAGTGAGAGAGTGAGAGAGAGAAAGAGAAGCTGTGAGTGAGAGAGAGAAAGAGAAGCTGTGAGTGAGAGGGAGAGAGAGAAAGAGAAGCTGTGAGTGAGAGAGAGACAGAGAAAGAGAAGGTGTGAGGGAGAGAGAGAAAGAGAAGCTGTGAGTGAGAGGGAGAGAGAGAAAGAGAAGCTGTGAGTGACACACACAGAGAGAAGCTGTGAGTTAGAGAGAGAGAGAAAGAGAAGCTGTGAGTGACAGAGAGAGAGAAAGAGAAGCTGTGAGTGAGAGTGAGAGAGAGAGAGAAAGAGAAGCTGTGAGTGAGAGAGAGAGAAAGAGATGCTGTGAGTGAGAGAGAGAGAAAGAGAAGCTATGAGTGAGAGAGAGAGAAAGAGAAGCTGTGAGTGAGAGAGAGAGAGAAAGAGAAGCTGTGAGTGAGAGAGTGAGAGAGAGAAAGAGAAGCTGTTAGTGAGAGTGAGAGAGAGAGAGAAAGAGAAGCTGTGAGTGAGAGAGAGATTGAAAGAGAAGCTGTGAGTGAGTGAGAGAGAGAGAAAGAGAATCTGTAAGTGAGAGAGAGAGAAAGAGAAGCTGTGAGTGAGAGAGAGAGAGAAAGAGAAGCTGTGATTAAGAAGGAGAGGGAAAGAGAATAAGTGAGTGAGTGAGAGAGAGAGAGAAAGAGAAGCTGTGAGAGAGAAAGAGAAGCTGTGAGTGAGAGAGTGAGAGAGAGAGAAAGAGAATCTGTTACTGAGTGTGAGAGAGAGAGAGAAAGAGAAGCTGTGAGTGAGAGAGAGATTGAAAGAGAAGCTGTGAATGAGAGAGAGAGAGAAAGAGAAGCTGTGAGTGAGAGGGAGAGAAAGAGAAGCTGTGAGTGACACACAGAGAGAGAAGCTGTGAGTTAGAGAGAGAGAAAGAGAAGCTGTGAGTGACAGAGAGAGATAAAGAGAAGCTGAGAGTGAGAGAGAGAGAGAAAGTGAAGCTGTGAGTGAGTGAGAGAGAGAAAGAGAAGCTGTGTGTGTGTGTGAGAGAGAAAGATAGTCTGAGAAAGAGAGAGTGAAAGAGAAGCTGTGAGTGAGACAGAGAGAGGGAGAAAGAGAAGCTGTGTGCGTGAGAGAGAGAAAGAGAAGCTGTGAGTGAGAGAGAGAAAGAAAAGCTGTGAGTGAGAGAGAGAGAAAGAGAAGGTATGAGTGAGAGAGAGAGAGAAGCTGTGAGTGAGAGAGTGAGAGAGAGAAAGAGAAGCTGTGCGTGAGAGGGAGAGAGAGAAAGAGAAGCTGTGAGTGAGAGAGAGAGAGAGAAAGAGAAGCTGTGAGTGAGAAGAGAGAAAGAGAAGCTGTGAGTGAGAGGGAGAGAGAGAAATAGCTGTGAGTGACACACAGAGAGAGAAGCTGTGAGTTAGAGAGAGAGAGAAAGAGAAGCTGTGAGTGACAGAGAGAGAAAGAGAAGCTGTGAGTGAGAGAGAGAGAGAAAGAGAAGCTGTGAGTAAGAAGGAGAGGGAAAGAGAAGAAGTGAGTGAGTGAGAGAGAGAGAGAGAAAGAGAAGCTGTGAGTGAGAGAGAGAGAGAAAGAGAAGCTGTGAATGAGAGAGTGAGAGAGAGAAAGAGAAGCTGATAGTGAGAGTGAGAGAGAGAGAAAGAGAAGCTGTGAGTGAGAGAGAGATTGAAAGAGAAGCTGTGAGTGAGTGAGAGAGAGAGAAAGAGAAGCTGTGAGTGAGAGAGAGAGAAAGAGAAGCTGTGAGTGAGAGAGAGAGAGAGAAGCTGTGATTAAGAAGGAGAGGGAAAGAGAATAAGTGAGTGAGTGAGAGAGAGAGAGAAAGAGAAGCTGTGAGAGAGAAAGAGAAACTGTGAGTGAGAGAGTGAGAGAGAGAAAGAGAATCTGTTAGTGAGTGTGAGAGAGAGAGAGAAAGAGAAGCTGTGAGTGAGAGTGAGAGAGAGAGAGAGAAAGTGAAGCTGTGAGTGTGAGAGAGAGAGAAAGAGAAGCTGTGTGTGTGTGAGAGAGAGAAAGATAGTCTGAGAAAGACAGAGTGAAAGAGAAGCTGTGAGTGAGACAGAGAGAGGGAGAAAGAGAAGCTGTGTGCGTGAGAGAGAGAAAGAGAAGCTATGAGTGAGAGTGAGAGAGAGAGAGAAAGAGAAGCTGAGAGTGAGAGAGAGAGAGAAAGTGAAGCTGTGAGTGAGAGAGAGAGACAGAGAAGCTGTGTGTGTGTGTGTGAGAGAGAAAGATAATCTGAGAAAGAGAGAGTGAAAGAGAAGCTGTGAGTGAGACAGAGAGAGGGAGAAAGAGAAGCTGTGTGTGTGTGAGAAAGAGAAGCTGTGAGTGAGAGTGAGAGAGAGAGAGAGAAAGAGAGGCTGTGAGTGAGAGAGAGAGAAAGAGAAGCTGTGAGTGAGAGAGAGAGAAAGCGAAGCTGTGAGTGAGAGAGAGAGAGAGAATGAGAAGCTGTGAGTGAGAGAGAGAGAAGCTGAGAGTGAGAGAGAGCGAAGATGTGAGTGAGAGTGAGAGAGGGAGAAAGAGAAGCTGTGTGTGTGTGAGAGAGAAAGAGAAGCTGTGAGTGAGAGTGAGAGAGAGAGAAAGAGAGAGAGAAGCTGTGAGTGACAGAGCGAGAGAGAGAAAGAGAAGCTGTTAGTGAGAGTGAGAGAGAGAGAGAAAGAGAAGCTGTGAGTGAGAGAGAGAGAGAAAGAGATGCTGTGAGTGAGAGAGAGAGAGAGAAAGAGAAGGTGTGAGAGAGAGAGAGAAAGAGAAGGTGTGAGAGAGAGAGAGAAAGAGAAGCTGTGAGTGAGAAGGAGAGGGAAAGAGAAGCTGTGAGTGAGTGAGAGAGAGAGAAAGAGAAGCTGTGAGTGAGAGAGAGAAAGAAAGAGAAGCTGTGAGTGTGTGAGAGAGAAAGAGAAGCTGTGAGTGAGAGAGAGAGAAAGAGAAGCTGTGAGTAAGAAGGAGAGGGAAAGAGAAGAAGTGAGTGAGTGAGAGAGAGAGAAAGAGAAGCTGTGAGACAGAAAGAGAAGCTGTGAGTGAGAGAGTGAGAGAGAGAAAGAGAATCTGTTAGTGAGAGCGAGAGAGAGAGAGAGAGAGAAAGAGAAGTAAGTGAGAGAGAGATTGAAAGAGAAGCTGTGAGTGAGAGAGAGAGAGAGAAAGAGAAGCTGAGTGAGAGAGAGAAAGAGAAGCTGTGAGTGAGAGGGAGAGAGAGAAAGAGAAGCTGCGAGTGACACAGAGAGAGAGAAGCTGTGAGTTAGAGAGAGAGAAAGAGAAGCTGTGAGTGACAGAGAGAGAGACAGAGAAGCTGTGTGTGTGTGTGAGAGAGAAAGAGAGTCTGAGAAAGAGAGAGTGAAAGAAAAGCTGTGAAACAGAGAGAGGGAGAAAGAGAAGCTGTGTGTGTGTGAGAGAGAAAGAGAAGCTGTGAGTGAGAGTGAGATAGAGAGGGAGAGAAGCTGTGAGTGTGTGTGAGAGAGAAAGAGAAACTGTGAGTGATAGAGAGAGAAAGTGAAGCTGTGAGAGAGAAAGAGAGAGAGAATGAGAAGCTGTGAGTGAGAGAGAGAGAAGCTGTGAGTGAGAGAGAGAGAGAAGTGAGTGAGTGAGAGAGAGAGAATGAGAAGCTGTGAGTGTGAGAGAGAAAAAATAAGAGAAGCTGTGAGTGAGAAAGAGAGAGAAAGAGAAGCTGTGAGTGAGAGAAAGAGAGGGAGAAAGAGAAGCTGTGAGTGAGAGAGAGAGAAAGAGAAGCTGTGAGTGAGAGAGAGAGAGAATGAGAAGCTGTGAGTGAGAGAGAGAGAAGCTGTGAGTGAGAGAGAAAGAGAAGCTGTGAGTGAGAGAGAGAGAGAAGATGTGTGAGAGAGAGAGAATGAGAAGCTGTGAGTGAGAGAGCGAGAAAGTAAGAGAAGCTGTGAGTGATACAGAGAGAGAGAAAGAGAAGCTGTGAGTGAGAGAGAGAGGGAGAAAGATAAACTGTGAGACAGAAAGAGAAGCTGTGAGTGAGAGAGTGAGAGAGAGAGAGAAAGAGAATCTGTTAGTGAGAGTGAGAGAGAGAGAGAAAGAGAAGCTGTGAGTGAGAGAGCGATTGAAAGAGAAGCTGTGAGTGAGAGAGAGAGAGAGAAAGAGAAGCTGTGAGTGAGAGAGAGAAAGAGAAGCTGTGAGTGAGAGGGAGAGAGAGAAAGAGAAGCTGTGAGTGACACAGAGAGAGAGAAGCTGTGAGTTAGAGAGAGAGAAAGAGAAGCTGTGAGTGACAGAGAGAGAGAGAGAGAGAAGCTGAGAGAGAGAGAGAGAGAATGTGAAGCTGTGAGTGAGAGAGAGAGAGACAGAGAAGCTGTGTGTGTGAGAGAGAGAGAAAGATAGTCTGAGAAAGAGAGAGTGAAAGAGAAGCTGTGAGTGAGACAGAGAGAGGGAGAAAGAGAAGCTGTGTGTGTGTGAGAGAGAAAGAGAAGCTGTGAGTGAGAGTGAGAGAGAGAGAGAGAGAGAGAGAGAAGCTGTGAGTGTGTGAGAGAGAGAAAGAGAAGCTGTGAGTGAGAGAGAGAGAAAGCGAAGCTGTGAGTGAGAGAGAGAGAGAATGAGAAGCTGTGAGTGAGAGAGAGAGAAGCTGTGAATGAGAGAGAGAGAGAAGATGTGAGTGAGAGAGAGAGAGAATGAGAAGCTGTGAGTGAGAGAGAGAAAAAGTAAGAGAAGCTGTGAGTGAGAAAGAGAGAGAAAGAGAAGCTGTGAGTGAGAGAGAGAGAAAGAGAAGCTGTGAGTGAGAGAGAAAGAGAAGCTGTGAGTGAGAGAGAGAGAGAAGATGTGAGTGAGAGAGAGAGAATGAGAAGCTGTGAGTGAGAGAGAGAGAAAGTAAGAGAAGCTGTGAGTGATACAGAGAGAGAGAAAGAGAAGCTGTGAGTGAGAGAGAGGGAGAAAGATAAGCTGTGTGTGAGAGAGAGAGAAAGAGAAGCTGTGTGTGAGAGAGAGAGAAAGAGAAGCTGTGATTGAGAGTGAGAGAGAGAGAATGAGAAGCTGTGAGTGAGAGAGAGAGAAAGAGAAGCTGTGAGTGAGAGAGAGAGAAGCTGTGAGTGAGAGAGAGAAAGAAAAGGTGTGAGTGAGAGAGAGAGAGAAAGAGAAGGTAGGAGTGAGAGAGAGATAAGCAGTGAGTGAGAGAGAGAGAGAGAAAGAGAAGCTGTGAGTGAGACAGAGAGAGAAAGAGAAGCTGTGAGAGAGGGGGGAAAGAGAAGCTGTGTGTGTGAGAAAGAGAAGCTGTGAGTGAGAGAGAGAGAGAAAGAGAAGCTGAGTGAGAGAGAGATTGAAAGAGAAGGTGTGAGTGAGAGAGAGAGAGAAAGAGAAGCTGTGAGTGAGAGAGAGAAAGAGAAGCTGTGAGTGAGAGGGAGAGAAAGAGAAGCTGTGAGTGACACACAGAGAGAGAAGCTGTGAGTTAGAGAGAGAGAAAGAGAAGCTGTGAGTGACAGAGAGAAAGAGAAGCTGAGAGTGAGAGAGAGAGAGAAAGTGAAGCTGTGAGTGAGAGAGAGAGAGAAAGAGAAGCTGTGTGTGTGTGAGAGAGAGAAAGATAGTCTGAGAAAGAGAGAGTGAAAGAGAAGCTGTGAGTGAGACAGAGAGAGGGAGAAAGAGAAGCTGTGTGCGTTAGAGAGAGAAAGAGAAGCTGTGAGTGAGAGAGAGAAAGAAAATCTGTGAGTGAGAGAGAGAGAAAGAGAAGGTATGAGTGAGTGAGAGAGAGAGAAGCTGTGAGTGAGAGAGTGAGAGAGAGAAAGTGAAGCTGTGAGTGAGAGAGAGAAAGAGAAGCTGTGAGTGAGAGGGAGAGAGAGAAAGAGAAGCTGTGAGTGAGAGAGAGAGAGAGAGAGAAAGAGAAGGTGGGAGTGAGAGAGAGAAAGAGAAGCTGTGAGTGAGAGGGAGAGAGAGAAAGAGAAGCTGTGAGTGACACACAGAGAGAGAAGCTGTGAGTTAGAGAGAGAGAAAGAGAAGCTGTGAGTGACAGAGAGAGAGAAAGAGAAGCTGTGAGTGAGAGTGAGAGAGAGAGAGAAAGAGAAGCTGTGAGTGAGAGAGAGAGAAAGAGAAGCTGTGAGTGAGAGAGAGAGAGAAAGAGAAGCTGTGAGTAAGAAGGAGAGGGAAAGAGAAGAAGTGAGTGAGTGAGAGAGAGAGAGAGAAAGAGAAGCTATGAGTGAGAGAAAGAGAGAAAGAGAAGCTGTGAGTGAGAGAGTGAGAGAGAGAAAGAAAGAGAAGCTGTTAGTGAGAGAGAGAGAGAAAGAGAAGCTGTGAGTGAGAGAGAGATTGAAAGAGAAGCTGTGAGTGAGTGAGAGAGAGAGAAAGAGAAGCTGTGAGTGAGAGAGAGAGAAAGAGAAGCTGTGAGTGAGAGAGAGAGTGAAAGAGAAGCTGTGATTAAGAAGGAGAGGGAAAGAGAATAAGTGAGTGAGTGAGAGAGAGAGAGAGAAAGAGAAGCTGTGAGAGAGAAAGAGAAGCTGTGAGTGAGAGAGTGAGAGAGAGAAAGAGAATCTGTTACTGAGTGTGTGAGAGAGAGAGAAAGAGAAGCTGTGAGTGAGAGAGAGATTGAAAGAGAAGCTGTGAGTGAGAGAGAGAGAGAAAGAGAAGCTGTGAGTGAGAGAGAGAAAGAGAAGCTGTGAGTGAGAGGGAGAGAAAGAGAAGCTGTGAGTGACACACAGAGAGAGAAGCTGTGAGTTAGAGAGAGAGAAAGAGAAGCTGTGAGTGACAGAGAGAGAGACAGAGAAGCTGTGTGTGTGTGAGAGAGAGAAAGAGAGTCTGAGAAAGAGAGAGTGAAAGAAAAGCTGTGAGACAGAGAGAGGGAGAAAGAGAAGCTGTGTGTGTGTGAGAGAGAAAGAGAAGCTGTGAGTGAGAGTGAGATAGAGAGAGAGAGAGAGAAGCTGTGAGTGTGTGTGAGAGAGAAAGAGAAACTGTGAGTGAGAGAGAGAGAAAGTGAAGCTGTGAGAGAGAAAGAGAGAGAGAATGAGAAGCTGTGAGTGAGAGAGAGAGAAGCTGTGAGTGAGAGAGAGAGAAGTGAGTGAGAGAGAGAGAATGAGAAGCTGTGAGTGAGAGAGAGAAAAAATAAGAGAAGCTGTGAGTGAGAAAGAGAGTGAAAGAGAAGCTGTGAGTGAGAGAAAGAGAGGGAGAAAGAGAAGCTGTGAGTGAGAGAGAGAGAAAGAGAAGCTGTGAGTGAGAGAGAGAGAGAATGAGAAGCTGTGAGTGAGAGAGAGAAGCTGTGAGTGAGAGAGAAAGAGAAGCTGTGAGTGAGAGAGAGAGAGAGAAGATGTGAGAGAGAGAGAATGAGAAGCTGTGAGTGAGAGAGAGAGAAAGTAAGAGAAGCTGTGAGTGATACAGAGAGAGAGAAAGAGAAGCTGTGAGTGAGAGAGAGAGGGAGAAAGATAAGCTGTGAGACAGAAAGAGAAGCTGTGAGTGAGAGAGTGAGAGAGAGAAAGAGAATCTGTTAGTGAGAGTGAGAGAGAGAGAGAAAGAGAAGCTGTGAGTGAGAGAGCGATTGAAAGAGAAGCTGTGAGTGAGAGAGAGAGAGAAAGAGAAGCTGTGAGTGAGAGAGAGAAAGAGAAGCTGTGAGTGAGAGAGAGAGAGGGAGAAAGATAAGCTGTGTGTGAGAGAGAGAGAGAAAGAGAAGCTGTGAGTGAGAGAGAGAGAGAGAAAGAGAAGCTGCGAGTAAGAAGGAGAGGGAAAGAGAAGAAGTGAGTGAGAGAGAGAGAGAGAGAGAAGCTGTGAGACAGAAAGAGAAGCTGTGAGTGAGAGAGTGAGAGAGAGAAAGAGAATCTGTTAGTGAGAGTGAGAGAGAGAGAGAAAGAGAAGCTGTGAGTGAGAGAGAGATTGAAAGAGAAGCTGTGAGTGAGAGAGAGAGAGAAAGAGACGCTGTGAGTGAGAGAGAGAAAGAGAAGCTGTGAGTGAGAGGGAGAGAGAGAAAGAGAAGCTGTGAGTGACACAGAGAGAGAGAAGCTGTGAGTTAGAGAGAGAGAAAGAGAAGCTGTGAGTGACAGAGAGAGAGAGAAAGAGAAGCTGAGAGAGAGAGAGAGAGAATGTGAAGCTGTGAGTGAGAGAGAGAGAGACAGAGAAGCTGTGTGTGTGTGAGAGAGAGTGAAAGAGAAGCTGTGAGTGAGACAGAGAGAGGGAGAAAGAGAAGCTGTGTGTGTGTGAGAGAGAAAGAGAAGCTGTGAGTGAGAGTGAGAGAGAGAGAGAGAAAGAGAAGCTGTGAGTGTGTGAGAGAGAGAAAGAGAAGCTGTGAGTGAGAGAGAGAGAAAGCGAAGCTGTGAGTGAGAGAGAGAGAGAATGAGAAGCTGTGAGTGAGAGAGAGAGAAGCTGTGAGTGAGTGAGAGAGAGAAGATGTGAGTGAGAGAGAGAGAGAATGAGAAGCTGTGAGTGAGAGAGAGAAAAAGTAAGAGAAGCTGTGAGTGAGAAAGAGAGAGAAAGAGAAGCTGTGAGTGAGAGAGAGAGAAAGAGATGCTGTGAGTGAGAGAGAGAGAATGAGAACCTGTGAGTGAGAGAGAGAGAAGCTGTGAGTGAGAGAGAGAGAGAAGATGTGAGTGAGAGAGAGAGAGAATGAGAAGCTGTGAGTGAGAGAGAGAGAAAGTAAGAGAAGCTGTGAGTGATACAGAGAGAGAGAAAGAGAAGCTGTGAGTGAGTGAGAGAGAGGGAGAAAGATAAGCTGTGTGAGAGAGAGAGAGAGAAAGAGAAGCTGTGAGAGAGAGAGAGAGAAAGAGAAGCTGTGATTGAGAGTGAGAGAGAGAGAGAAGCTGTGAGTGAGAGAGAGTGAAAGAGAAGCTGTGAGTGAGAGAGAGAGAAGCTGTGAGTGAGAGAGAGAAAGAAAAGGTGTGAGTGTGAGAGAGAGAGAAAGAGAAGGAAGGAGTGAGAGAGAGATAAGCAGTGAGAGAGAGAGAGAGAGAGAGAGAAGCTGTGAGTGAGACAGAGAGAGAGAAAGAGAAGCTGTGAGAGAGGGGGAAAGAGAAGCTGTGTGTGTGTGAGAAAGAGAAGCTGTGAGTGAGAGAGAGAGAAAGAGAAGCTGTGAGTGAGAGAGAGATTGAAAGAGAAGCTGTGAGTGAGAGAGAGAGAGAGAAAGAGAAGCTGTGAGTGAGAGAGAGAAAGAGAAGCTGTGAGTGAGAGG
Source organism: Bradypodion pumilum (assembly GCA_035047305.1). Taxonomy (NCBI): domain Eukaryota; kingdom Metazoa; phylum Chordata; class Lepidosauria; order Squamata; family Chamaeleonidae; genus Bradypodion; species Bradypodion pumilum. The sequence goes on from JAWDJD010000001.1 coordinate 234,916,650, forward strand.
GAGAGAAAGAGAAGCTGTGAGTGACACACAGAGAGAGAAGCTGTGAGTGAGAGAGAGAGAAAGAGAAGCTGTGAGTGAGAGAGAGAGAAAGAGAAGCTGTGCGTGAGAGAGAGAGAGAAAGAGAAGCTGTGAGTAAGAAGGAGAGGGAAAGAGAAGAAGTGAGTGAGTGAGAGAGAGAGAGAGAGAAAGAGAAGCTGTGAGTGAGAGAGAGAGAGAAAGAGAAGCTGTGAGTGAGAGAGTGAGAGGGAGAAAGAGAAGCTGATAGTGAGAGTGAGAGAGAGAGAGAAAGAGAAGCTGTGAGTGAGAGAGAGATTGAAAGAGAAGCTGTGAGTGAGTGAGAGAGAGAAAGAGAAGCTGTGAGTGAGAGAGAGAGAAAGAGAAGCTGTGAGTGAGAGAGAGAGAAAGAGAAGCTATGATTAAGAAGGAGAGGGAAAGAGAATAAGTGAGTGAGTGAGAGAGAGAGAGAAAGAGAAGCTGTGAGAGAGAAAGAGAAACTGTGAGTGAGAGAGTGAGAGGGAGAGAAAGAGAAGCTGTGAGTGAGAGGGAGAGAAAGAGAAGCTGTGAGTTAGAGAGAGAGAAAGAGAAGCTGTGAGTGAGAGTGAGAGAGAGAGAGAAAGTGAAGCTGTGAGTGTGTGAGAGAGAGAAAGAGAAGCTGTGTGTGTGTGTGAGAGAGAAAGATAGTCTGAGAAAGAGAGAGTGAAAGAGAAGCTGAGAGTGAGAGAGAGAGAGAGAGAAGCTGTGAGTGAGAGAGTGAGAGAGAGAAAGAGAAGCTGTTAGTGAGAGTGAGAGAGAGAGAGAAAGAGAAGCTGTGAGTGAGAGAGAGATTGAAAGAGAAGCTGTGAGTGAGTGAGAGAGAGAGAAAGAGAAGCTGTGAGTGAGAGGGAGAGAAAGAGAAGCTGTGAGTGAGAGAGAGAAAGAGAAGCTGTGAGTGACAGAGAGAGAGAAAGAGAAGCTGTGAGTGAGAGTGAGAGAGAGAGAGAAAGTGAAGCTGTGAGTGTGTGAGAGAGAGAAAGAGAAGCTGTGTGTGTGTGAGAGAGAGAAAGATAGTCTGAGAAAGAGAGAGTGAAAGAGAAGCTGTGAGTGAGACAGAGAGAAGGAGAAAGAGAAGCTGTGTGCGTGAGAGAGAGAAAGAGAAGCTGTGAGTGAGAGTGAGAGAGAGAGAGAGAAAGAGAAGCTGAGAGTGAGAGAGAGAGAGAGAGAAGCTGTGAGTGAGAGAGAGATTGAGAGAAGCTGTGAGTGATAGGGAGAGAGAGAAAGAGAAGCTGTGAGTGACACACAGAGAGAGAAGCTGTGAGTTAGAGAGAGAGAAAGAGAAGCTGTGAGTGACAGAGAGAGAGACAGAGAAGCTGTGTGTGTGTGAGAGAGAGAAAGATAGTCTGAGAAAGAGAGAGTGAAAGAGAAGCTGTGAGACAGAGAGAGGGAGAAAGAGAAGCTGTGTGTGTGTGTGAGAGAGAGAGAAAGAGAAGCTGTGAGTGAGAGTGAGATAGAGAGAGAGAGAAGCTGTGAGTGTGTGTGAGAGAGAAAGAGAAGCTGTGAGTGAGAGTGAGAGAGAGAGAGAAAGAGAAGCTGTGAGTGAGAGAGAGATTGAAAGAGAAGCTGTGAGTGAGTGAGAGAGAGAGAAAGAGAAGCTGTGAGTGAGAGAGAGAGAAAGAGAAGCTGTGTGTGAGAGAGAGAGAAAGAGAAGCTGTGATTAAGAAGGAGAAGGAAAGAGAATAAGTGAGTGAGTGAGAGAGAGAGAGAGAAAGAGAAGCTGTGAGAGAGAAAGAGAAGCTGTGAGTGAGAGAGTGAGAGAGAGAAAGAGAATCTGTTAGTGAGTGTGAGAGAGAGAGAGAAAGAGAAGCAGTGAGTGAGAGAGAGATGAAAAGAGAAGCTGTGAGTGAGAGAGAGAGAGAAAGAGAAGCTGTGAGTGAGAGAGAGAAAGAGAAGCTGTGAGTGAGAAGGAGAGAAAGAGAAGCTGTGAGTGAGACAGAGAGAGAGAAGCTGTGAGTTAGAGAGAGAAAGAGAAGCTGTGAGTGACAGAGAGAGAGAAAGAGAAGCTGTGAGTGAGAGTGAGAGAGAGAGAGAAAGTGAAGCTGTGAGTGTGTGTGTGAGAGAAAGAGAAGCTGTGTGTGTGTGAGAGAGAGAAAGATAGTCTGAGAAAGAGAGAGTGAAAGAGAAGCTGTGAGTGAGACAGAGAGAGGGAGAAAGAGAAGCTGTGTGCGTGAGAGAGAGAAAGAGAAGCTGTGAGTGAGAGTGAGAGAGAGAGAGAGAAAGAGAAGCTGAGAGTGAGAGAGAGAGAGAAAGTGAAGCTGTGAGTGAGAGAGAGAAAGAAAGAGAAGCTGTGAGTGAGAGAGAGAAAGAAAGAAAGAGAAGCTGTGAGTGTTAGAGAAAGAGAAGCTGTGAGTGAGAGAGAGAGAGAAAGAGAAGCTGTGAGTAAGAAGGAGAGGGAAAGAGAAGAAGTGAGTGAGTGAGAGAGAGAGAGAAAGAGAAGCTGTGAGACAGAAAGAGAAGCTGTGAGTGAGAGAGTGAGAGAGAGAAAGAGAATCTGTTAGTGAGAGTGAGAGAGAGAGAGAAAGAGAAGCTGTAAGTGAGAGAGAGATTGAAAGAGAATCTGTGAGTGAGAGAGAGAGAGAGAAAGAGAAGCTGAGTGAGAGAGAGAAAGAGAAGCTGTGAGTGAGAGGGAGAGAGAGAAAGAGAAGCTGTGAGTGACACAGAGAGAGAGAAGCTGTGAGTTAGAGAGAGAGAAAGAGATGCTGTGAGTGACAGATAGAGAGACAGAGAAGCTGTGTGTGAGAGAGAGAGAAAGAGAAGCTGTGAGTGAGAGAGAGAGAAAGAGAAGGTATGAGTGAGAGAGAGAGAGAAGCTGTGAGTGAGAGAGTGAGAGAGAGAAAGAGAAGCTGTGAGTGAGAGAGAGAAAGAGAAGCTGTGAGTGAGAGGGAGAGAAAGAGAACCTGTGAGTGAGAAGAGAGAAAGAGAAGCTGTGAGTGAGAGGGAGAGAGAGAAAGAGAAGCTGTGAGTGACACACAGAGAGAGAAGCTGTGTGTTAGAGAGAGAAAGAAAGAGAAGCTGTGAGTGACAGTGAGAGAAAGAGAAGCTGTGAGTGAGAGTGAGAGAGAGAGAGAAAGAGAAGCTGTGAGTGAGAGAGAGAGAAAGAGATGCTGTGAGTGAGATTGAGAGAGACAGAGAAGCTGTGAGTGAGAGAGAGAGAAAGAGAAGCTGTGAGTGAGAGAGAGAGAAAGAGAAGCTGTGAGTGAGAGAGAGAGAGAAAGAGAAGCTGTGAGTAAGAAGGAGAGGGAAAGAGAAGAAGTGAGTGAGTGAGAGAGAGAGAGAAAGAGAAGCTGTGAGTGAGAGAGAGAGAGAAAGAAGCTGTGAGTGAGAGAGAGATTGAAAGAGAAGCTGTGAGTGAGTGAGAGAGAGAGAAAGAGAAGCTGTGAGTGAGAGAGAGAAAGAGAAGCTGTGAGTGAGTGAGAGAGAGAAAGAGAAGCTGTGATTAAGAAGGAGAGGGAAAGAGAATAAGTGAGTGAGTGAGAGAGAGAGAGAAAGAGAAGCTGTGAAAGAGAAAGAGAAACTGTGAGTGAGAGAGTGAGAGAGAGAAAGAGAATCTGTTAGTGAGTGTGAGAGAGAGAGAGAAAGAGAAACTTTGAGTGAGAGAGAGATTGAAAGAGAAGCTGTGAGTGAGAGAGAGAAAGAAAGAGAAGCTGTGAGTGAGAGAGAGAAAGAGAAGCTGTGAGTGAGAGGGAGAGAAAGAGAAGCTGTGAGTGACACACAGAGAGAGAAGCTGTGAGTTAGAGAGAGAGAAAGAGAAGCTGTGAGTGACAGAGAGAGAGAAAGAGAAGCTGTGAGTGAGAGTGAGAGAGAGAAAGTGAAGCTGTGAGTGTGAGAGAGAGAGAAAGAGAAGCTGTGTGTGTGTGTGAGGGAGAAAGATAGTCTGAGAAAGAGAGAGTGAAAGAGAAGCTGTGAGTGAGACAGAGAGAGGGAGAAAGAGAAGCTGTGTGCGTGAGAGAGAGAAAGAGAAGCTGTGAGTGAGAGTGAGAGAGAGAGAGAGAAAGAGAAGCTGAGAGTGAGAGAGAGAGAGAAAGTGAAGCTGTGAGTGAGAGAGAGAGAGACAGAGAAGCTGTGTGTGTACTTGTTGGGATTTGATTCATGTAAAGATATCTTCTCAATCAGCCAGCCTCATTAGCAGCAGTTTATATTCTCAGATCTTTTGAGGTACCTATGAGTCCAGCTTCATTAGGCTTTTTGTAGGGAGAAACAGAGACAGACAAAAACAGACACGACTGCTCTCTTTGGCTGGTCAAACACTACTGAAACCCTTTCTTTATTTTAGGCAGAGAGAGAGAGAGAAACGAAACTAGCAAGCATTGTATACCAGAAACGAAACTTAACCTATATAATCAATCAGAATGTCAGAACCCAAAGAAGGGAGAGATAAGGAGCGTTGTCTCTCAGTGAGCAAAGAGGCCTTGTTTACAAAATGTGTCAGAAGACAGGCAAGACAGAATCCAGATGCATTCCTACATGTCCTCCTTTTTCATTTAAATTTGAGAGAGGGACGGCTAATCATACCCCTGCATGTCATCATACTCCATAACTACTCCTCCATATACATCATCACTGTCCTCCTGGACATCGTACCCCTCCTGACTCCTGGTACTTTGTTCCGAAGGATGATACCTCATTGAGTACAATTGCCGTCGTGCAAAACTCGATGTCTCCCTTCTACGCAGTGGACATGTGTTACACATAGAAATAAGATTAGGAATACAAGTAATGCAAAAATACAAAGGTATAAAGCAGATAATAATAATAAACCCATAAAAGAAAACTTGTCTAAGGACAGATAAATCAGGCAACCAAGAAGTCACCCAATCAAAGAGATTAACATCAGTGCGTACATTGTTAGTAATACTCTCCTGTAAATTCTGAAGTTCTTTCTCAATAGTATTATTCAAATCCTGGAATTTTATCCGACATCCCTGGTTCCCGACCAGTTTACAAAATCCTCCGGATTTTGCTAACAGGTAATCTATAGCCAGTCTGTCCTGCATTTGGTCTTGATGAAGCTCAGTGATTTCCATTTGAAGATCCCGTATGACCCTCCCTGTGGCATTGATTGATTTCTCCAGCCTACAGGTGAGTCCCAAAATGGACCTTCTATTCTCCTGGGAAATGACACCTGGGTATGATCCCAATGTGAGTGCGCCAGTGATAGCACTCCCTATAGCTCTCCCCCAGGAGCTACCATCAGACTATCAATTATCACTTCATCATTGCAACCAGAACCCATTGGGCCGGCAGCAGCTCTCCGGCGCCGTGCATGTGCCTGAGGCGGCATTTGCACTTGTACGGGTAAGGTAAAATAACCCAATGCTGCACATTGATATTGTCCTGGATGGAAATTCGTGGCAACTCCATTAAAAAAGAACCACATGTTAGGATCCTTGATTTGCCATCCATTGCAAATTGAACCACTATCTATAGCAGAATAATCAGGAGTAAACATAGGAAATACATCATATATATCTTCAATAGTAGTGTTAAACAAGGTATAATTAAGCTTATAGGTACTGTTATAACTACCCCATAACCAAAAATAATCATCACAACCCGTATAATTGCCTACATTCCACAAAACCCTTTGTGCTTGAGTCCAGTACTTCCATTTACTATTCCAGACTCCAGAACTATGACAGCAGAAACAAAGTCCTTTAGTGTATTTCTTGAATGTCATGCTTCGCCAACGGGTGTTGTTAAATTGTTCTGGAGGATTAGAGAAGAGTGTAGACCTATCAAGATGTTGCAAATGTCCAATAACCAACTCAGGCGTGTTGAACAATGCCGGAAGAAAGGCCATTTGAGACACTGCCAGTGGATGCTCATAGTATAACGTTGCATTCTTACCATGAACCTCAAACATATAGTTAGCATGACGAATCCAAAAGTTGGGGTTGCCCCCATGAGGTATTGTTCTTACAGCTGGAAGCACAGTAAGAAAGAAAACAAATGTCAGCACATTTAGTTTACTGGTGAACCACCATCCTGGAGCTGAGTAACCTTCTTCTCTCTCCATGGACGGATCGCTCGAGCAGGAATCCACACAGGTCCTGAGGTTGTAGAAACCGCTGCGTATCCTCGTCCCCAGGTGATTAGAGGTACAGGACCCTTCCACTCAGGATCGGGTTGCTGCCGATAAACGACCAATGGCTTAGGAAGACACTCCTCGGTCCTGAAATGCAATTCGACTGGAGAGTGTGACCTGTTATGGGGAGCAAGAAGAAAATTAAGAGTATACAGTACTTTAGCAACAGCTGTAGGTATTTCAGCCACAGGAACCCCTCTATCTCCCACTTGCTTGTGTAACAAATTTTTGAATGTCAGGTGGGCTCTTTCAACAATCGCCTGTCCAGTCGAGTTATAGGGTATTCCATGGGTTAGCTTAATGTCCCACTGACGGCAAAAGTCCTGAAAGGCAGAAGAAACATATGATGACCCATTGTCTGTCTTAAGGCTTTTAGGTTTACCCATTGCCGCAAACGAACGAATGCAATGTTGTATAACATGTCTGGATGTTTCACCCCGTAAGGGTGTAGCCCATATGAATCCAGAGAAGGTATCAACAGTCACATGTAACTTAGAAAGCGGAGCCAAAGCAGGTACTTGCGTGACATCCATCTGCCATAGCTGATTAGCTTCTGTTCCTCGAGGATTAACAGCATCAAATGGCAGGAATATAGGAGACTTCGTACAGGAAGCACAGGATGACACAATGTCTCTAGCCTGTGACATAGGAATGGAAAACCGTTTATGCAAAACCTTAGCAGATTGATGAAACATTGCATGACTGTCAATGGGGTTGTCAAAGAGAGAAAAAACCTCAGCAGAGTCTCGGAGAGCAGAATCTGCTCGTGCATTGCCCTCCGTCAAATAACCTGGGATCCTTGTGTGAGAGCGTATGTGGGCAATGAAGAATGGGACCGTACGGTTAGAAAGAAAACCTTGAAGCTGTTGGAATAAAGCAAAAAGACCCCTATCCATCGATGGAGACAAATAAGCTTGAGCTAAAGTAAAAACAAGGCGGTAAACATATTGAGTATCCACAATCAGGTTAAAAGGCACATCAGAAAACGTAGAGAAAGCAAGTATGACCGCTGCCAGTTCCGACCGCTGGGCCGATGCTTGAGGTCCTGTAAAAACAACCTCCCATTCCCCAGTAGGACCCTGCCATGTAAGGACTCCACGGGAGGGGGAGCCATCCGAGAAGAGAGTAATGGCATGCAAGATAGGTTGCATGCAAAGCGGGGATGACAGGGAGTAAGAAGTGAGATTCAGCAAGGTAAACCGCTTATCCTTGGGGGGGTTAAATTTAACTTGTCCCACAAAGTCCGCCATGGCCACCTGAAATGCCTCAGAATGCTGTAGCAAGGCTGTTAGCTGATCCTGTGAAAAAGGAAAACAAACAAAGTCAACGTCATAGCCAGTCAAATGCTTTGCCCTAGTACGGCATTTGAGGAAAAGATCAGCAATCGCATCAGGCAGGCGATAACAGTTTTTCGAGGGAGTGTGCGCCAAGTGTAGCCATTCCACGATGGCCACCTTCTGAGCGTTGACAGGCGCGAACAAAACTGCAGTGGGCAGCCTCGGTGTAGGAAGAAGAGCGCATGCCAGCGCAATGGTGCCTGAGGGCACCCGATCCACAGCGATGGTATGCAGCTTTTCGTTGAGGCGTTGAAGAGCTGTACGCATCTCCGTTGTGCAGGGAATGATGTCCGCTGGAGAAGTGTGTCCAGAAAGAGCAGCAAAGAGTGGTGATAGTTCCTCCGTGCTCAGGGCCAAGAAAGGACGAGCCCAATTTATGTTCCCTAGCAATTGTTGCAATTGTACAAGAGTGAACTGCTCTGGAATAGCTATTGTTGGCAATAGCGGAGTTGAAGCTGTAGTTGAGAGCCTATGTCCCAGATATTGGAATGGATACATCCGCTGCACTTTTTCAGGAGCTATGATCAAGCCCGCTTGTTGCAAAATGTCTGCTAGGTCCTGCAGGTGTTTCTCCGTGACTTGTGGACCATGCAATAAAATGTCATCTGTGTAATGATAGACTTTAACCTCTGGATGACGTTGCCTGAAAGGTTCCAAAGCCTTGTTCACAAAATGTTGGCATAGAGTCGGCGAGTTGGCCATAACCATAGGCAAGACACACCATTCAAACCGTTGAGTAGGATGTTCATTATTGTATACTGGCAATGTAAATGCAAATTTTTCTCTGTCTTGTGGCGCTAGCAAGATTGTATAAAAACAGTCCTTCAAATCTATAACCATGAGTTGATGATCTTCCTTACATGAAGGAGGCCTCTATAGCATTCTAGAAAGCAATTCTTACTACCCAATTACATGAGTAAGGCATTAAATTTCTTCTTCTCCCACTAGATGTAAAGTGAAAGAGGCATTCAATAACTTATAATCAGCATAGCATGGTAAACCAATACAGTACAAATCCCATTAGCATGAGCAGGTAGACAGTTTCTTAAAAAGGCTGTCAGGTTTTATAATTCTTCTTTAAAATCCACACAAACTTTTGTTCTTTTTAGTCCAATTAAAATGTCCAAATTAAAAAGTCCAAAACTTGATTGAAGCTCTCTGAAACACTATCTCTCCAGCACATTTCTTGGCATGGCAAGTTGAAATTAAGCCATAAATTAAGTCTCACTGACTTCACAAGACAATCCCACACAACCCCCCCTTTTCAGCTTTTCAGGCAGACACACATTCCTTCATGCTCCAGCCACACCCATATGCAGTAAGGCAGGCCGAGGAGGTGTGAAGGCACAAAGACTTCTCCAGAAGTTGCAAGTAATTTTCACACAGAAGAAAATCACAGGGAAGTCCAAGTTGCTTTCCCTGCAATCCTGATGCTTGAAACGTGGGACAGCTCACTCTGTATCTCTTTGTTTGTGGGTTGGGCAGTTCAAAATCAGCAAAAAACTGTATGTCTTCTTCCTCCTTGTATTTTTGCCACAGCCTGCTATCCATACAGGAAATATTCACCCCCCTCTTTCTCTGTATTTCTTTCATCTCCAGCATATGATTCTCAACCTTATGACAACCTGCATCTGTTAGTTTGTACTTGCACCCCTTTTTTGGCTTGGGTTTTGTGCGTTCCTCCTTTGGGCCATCCTTCCATTTCTGCAGGATCTTCCTGCCCAAACGTGAGGTATCAAATTTACTACTCAGCTTCTCCTGCTTTTGTGATGAGGGTTGATTCACGGGGGGGCTGAGATCCCCTAAGCTGCTCTTTGAAACACAGTCCTTGCTTTCTGCCACTCTGCATGCATCAACAACTTCAATCTGTGATGAGTTTCCCATCATTTGTTCCCCATCAGCTGGCACTAGTATTGCAACAGTCTCATTTGCAAGCGGCTCTCTGTTCACTGGATATACATCAACAGGTTCCATATCCAGCACAGCTGTCGTTAAAGCAGCAGAGAACAGGTCTTTTGTAGGGCTAAAAGCACTTGATTGTTGCAAGTCAGGATTCAATGTCCCATTTTCTTTTCCACCCTCATCCCCATCAGGAGGCTTATGCTGTTGTTTCTCATATGATGGAGGAGCAGTTGCAATGGCCCCCCTTTTCTCTGAAGGCAAAGGCTGTGGGAGGGGATGGCCATCAAGTCTTTGAGACAATAAAATATTTTTTGGAGTAAGTCTCTGAAGGCAGCCTTCAATTTCCTCCCATGTAAATAATATTGACACAGAAATTCCATTATGCTTCTGCATTTCTCTCCCAATCTGTTTCCACTGTTTTAAGTCCAGACCTTCATATTTAAACCAAGGACAGATTTTTGCTATAACTTTAACCAGCTGCTGTATCCTCTTCTCATCTACCTTTCGCCCATTCTCATGCAAAAGATCTGAGATATCTTTACAAAGTTCCTGCATTTCTGAAGAAAGCAAACACCCCATGATAAAAAAATATATTTTTCTCTTTCCACTTACCCTATATATGGGACCCAAAGTTGACTTTGGATGAATTTTCGAGCTCGATTTATGACCTTCCCGGTCGGGGGTAAATGAGACCTTGTCCCCGGTCGCCAATTATGGGGTGTTAATTAGATGCTAAATGCTGAAGCAGCTTTCACAGAGAGTCCTTTGAAGTTCATTCAATCGCCTCATCACGGAGCACCACTTGTTGGGATTTGATTCATGTAAAGATATCTTCTCAATCAGCCAGCCTCATTAGCAGCAGTTTATATTCTCAGATCTTTTGAGGTACCTATGAGTCCAGCTTCATTAGGCTTTTTGTAGGGAGAAACAGAGACAGACAAAAACAGACACGACTGCTCTCTTTGGCTGGTCAAACGCTACTGAAACCTTTTCTTTATTTTAGGCAGAGAGAGAGAGAGAAACGAAACTAGCAAGCATTGTATACCAGAAACGAAACTTAACCTATATAATCAATCAGAATGTCAGAACCCAAAGAAGGGAGAGATAAGGAGCGTTGTCTCTCAGTGAGCAAAGAGGCCTTGTTTACAAAATGTGTCAGAAGACAGGCAAGACAGAATCCAGATGCATTCCTACAGTGTGTGTGTGAGAGAGAAAGATAATCTGAGAAAGAGAGAGTGAAAGAGAAGCTGTGAGTGAGACAGAGAGAAGGAGAAAGAGAAGCTGTGTGTGTGTGAGAGAGAAAGAGAAGCTGTGAGTGAGAGTGAGAGAGAGAGAGAGAAAGAGAAGCTGTGAGTGAGAGAGAGAGAGAAAGAGAAGCTGTTAGTGAGAGTGAGAGAGAGAGAGAAAGAGAAGCTGTGAGTGAGAGAGAGAGAGAAAGAGATGCTGTGAGTGAGAGAGAGAAAGAGAAGGTGTGAGCGAGAGAGAGAAAGAGAAGCTGTGAGAGAGAGAGAGAGAGAAAGAGAAGCTGTGAGTGAGAAGGAGAGGGAAAGAGAAGCTGTGAGTGAGTGAGAGAGAGAGAAAGAGAAGCTGTGAGTGAGAGAGAGAGAAAGAGAAGCTGTGAGTGAGAGAGAGAGAGAAAGAGAAGCTGTGAGTAAGAAGGAGAGGGAAAGAGAAGAAGTGAGTGAGTGAGAGAGAGAGAGAAAGAGAAGCTGTGACACAGAAAGAGAAGGTGTGAGTGAGAGAGTGAGAGAGAGAAAGAGAATCTGTTAGTGAGAGTGAGAGAGAGAGAGAAAGAGAAGCTGTGAGTGAGAGAGAGATTGAAAGAGAAGCTGTGAGTGAGAGAGAGAGAAAAAGAGAAGCTGTGAGTGAGAGGGAGAGACAGTAAGAGAAGCTGTGAGTGACACACAGAGAGAGAGAGAAATAGAAGCTGTGAGTGAGAGAGAGAAAGAGAAGCTTTGTGAGAGAGAGAGAGACAGAGAAGCTGTGTGTGTGTGTGTGAGAGAAAGATAGTCTGAGACAGAGAGAGTGAAAGAGAAGCTGTGAGTGAGACAGAGAGAGGGAGAAAGAGAAGCTGGTTGTGTGTGAGAGAGAAATAGAAGCTGTGAGTGAGAGTGAGAGAGAGAGAGAGAAGCTGTGAGTGTGTGAGAGAGAGAAAGAGAAGCTGTGAGTGAGAGAGAGAGAGAATGAGAAGCTGTGAGTGAGAGAGAGAGAAGCTGTGAGTGAGAGAGAGAGAGAAGATGTGAGTGAGAGAGAGAGAATGAGAAGCTGTGAGTGAGAGAGAGAAAAAGTAAGAGAAGCTGTGAGTGAGAAAGAGAGAGAAAGAGAAGCTGTGAGTGAGAGAAAGAGAGGGAGAAAGAGAAGCTGTGAGTGAGAGAGAGAAAGAGAAGCTGTGAGACAGAGAGAGAGAATGAGAAGCTGTGAGTGAGAGAGAGAGAAGCTGTGAGTGAGAGAGAAAGAGAAGCTGTGAGTGAGAGAGAGAGAGAAGATGTGAGTGAGAGAGAGAGAGAATGAGAAGCTGTGAGTGAGAGAGAGTGAAAGTAAGAGACGCTGTGAGTGATACAGAGAGAGAGAAAGAGGAGCAGTGAGTGAGAGAGAGGGAGGGAGAAAGATAAGCTGTGTGAGAGAGAGAGAGAGAAAGAGAAGCTGTGAGAGAGAGAGAGAGAGAGAAAGAGAAGCTGAGATTGAGAGTGAGAGAGAGAGAAAGAGAAGCTGTGAGTGAGAGAGAGAGAAAGAGAAGCTGTGAGTGAGAGAGAGAGACGCTGTGAGTGAGAGAAAGAAAAGCTGTGAGTGAGAGAGAGAGAGAGAGAAAGAGAAGGTATGAGTGAGAGAGAGAGAGAAGCAGTGAGTGAGAGAGAGAGAGAAAGAGAAGCTGTGAGTGAGACAGAGAGAGAGAAAGAGAAGCTGTGAGAGAGAGAGGGGCGAAAGAGAAGCTGTGTGTGTGTGTGAGAGAAAGAGAAGCTGTGAGTGAGTGAGAGAGAGAGAAAGAGAAGCTGTGAGTGAGAGAGAGATTGAAAGAGAAGCTGTGAGTGAGTGAGAGAGAGAAAGAGAAGATGTGTGTGTGTGAGAGAGAAAGATAGTCTGAGAAAGAGAGAGTGAAAGAGAAGCTGTGAGTGAGACAGAGAGAGGGAGAAAGAGAAGCTGTGTGCGTGAGAGAGAGAAAGAGAAGCTGTGAGTGAGTGAGAGAGAGAGAGAGAGAGAAGCTGTGAGTGAGAGAGAGAAAGAGAAGCTGTGAGTGAGAGGGAGAGAAAGAGAAGCTGTGAGTGACACAGAGAGAGAGAAGCTGTGAGTTAGAGAGAGAGAAAGAGAAGCTGTGAGTGACAGAGAGAGAGAAAGAGAAGCTGAGAGTGAGAGAGAGAGAGAAAGTGAAGCTGTGAGTGAGAGAGAGAGAGAAAGAGAAGCTGTGTGTGTGTGAGAGAGAAAGATAGTCTGAGAAAGAGAGAGTGAAAGAGAAGCTGTGAGTGAGACAGAGAGAGGGAGAAAGAGAAGCTGTGTGTGTGAGAGAGAGAAAGAGAAGCTGTGAGTGAGTGAGAGAGAGAGAGAAAGAGAAGCTGAGAGTGAGAGAGAGAAAGTGAAGCTGTGAGTGAGAGATAGAGAGACAGAGAAGCTGTGTGTGTGTGAGAGAGAGAAAGAGAAGCTGTGAGTGAGAGAGAGAGAGAAAGCGAAGCTGTGTGTGTGAGAGAGAGAGAATGAGAAGCTGTGAGTGAGAGAGAGAAGCTGTGAGTGAGAGAGAGAGAAGATGTGAGTGAGAGAGAGGGAGAAAGAGAAGCTGTGTGTGTGTGAGAGAGAAAGAGAAGCTGTGAGTGAGAGTGAGAGAGAGAGAGAGAAAGAGAAGCTGTGAGTGAGAGAGAGAGAGAAAGAGAAGCTGTGAGTGAGAGAGAGAGAAAGCGAAGCTGTGTGTGTGAGAGAGAGAATGAGAAGCTGTGAGTGAGAGAGAAGCTGTGAGTGAGAGAGAGAGAAGATGTGAGTGAGAGAGACAGAGGGAGAAAGAGAAGCTGTGTGTGTGAGAGAGAGAAAGAGAAGCTGTGAGTGAGAGCGAGAGAGAGAGAAAGAGAAAGAGAAGCTGTGTGTGAGAGAGCAAGAGAGAGAAAGAGAAGCTGTTAGTGAGAGTGAGAGAGAGAGAAAGAGAAGCTGTGAGTGAGAGAGAGAGAAAGAGATGCTGTGAGTGAGAGAGAGAGAAAGAGAAGTTGTGAGTGAGAGAGAGGGAAAGAGAAGCTGTGAGAGAGAGAGAAAGAGAAGCTGTGAGTGAGAAGGAGAGGGAAAGAGAAGCTGTGAGTGAGTGAGAGAGAGAGAAAGAGAAGCTGTGAGTGAGAGAGAGAGAAAGAGAAGCTGTGAGTGAGAGAGAGAGAGAAAGAGAAGCTGTGAGTAAGAAGGAGAGGGAAAGAGAAGAAGTGAGTGAGTGAGAGAGAGAGAAAGAGAAGCTGTGAGAGAGAAAGAGAAGCTGTGAGTGAGAGAGTGAGAGAGAGAAAGAGAATCTGTTAGTGAGAGTGAGAGAGAGAAAGAGAAGCTGTGAGTGAGAGAGAGATTGAAAGAGAAGCTGTGAGTGAGAGAGAGAGAAAGAGAAGCTGTGAGTGAGAGAGAGAAAGAGAAGCTGTGAGTGAGAGGGAGAGAGAGAAAGAGAAGCTGTGAGTGACACAGAGAGAGAGAAGCTGTGAGTTAGAGAGAGAGAAAGAGAAACTGTGAGTGACAGAGAGAGAGAAAGAGAAGCTGAGAGTGAGAGAGAGAGAGAGAAAGTGAAGCTGTGAATGTGAGAGAGAGACAGATAAGCTGTGTGTGTGTGAGAGAGAAAGATAGTCTGAGAAAGAGAGAGTGAAAGAGAAGCTGTGAGTGAGACAGAGAGAGGGAGAAAGAGAAGCTGTGTGTGTGAGAAAGAGAAAGTGAAGTGGTGTGTGTGTGTGAGAGAGAGAGAATGAGAAGCTGTGAGTGAGAGAGAGAGAAGCTGTGAGTGAGTGAGTGAGAGAAGATGTGAGTGAGAGAGAGAGAATGAGAAGCTGTGAGTGAGAGAGGGAAAAAGTAAGAGAAGCTGTGAGTGAGAAAGAGAGAGAAAGAGAAGCTGTGAGTGAGAGAAAGAGAGGGAGAAAGAGAAGCTGTGAGTGAGAGAGAAAGAGAAGCTGTGAGTGAGAGAGAGAGAGAATGAGAAGCTGTGAGTGAGAGAGAGAGAAGCTGTGAGTGAGAGAGAAAGAGAAGCTGTGAGTGAGAGAGAGAGAGAGAAGATGTGAGTGAGAGAGAGAGAATGAGAAGCTGTGAGTGAGAGAGAAAGTAAGAGAAGCTGTGAGTGATACAGAGAGAAAGAAAGAGAAGCTGTGAGTGAGAGAGAGAGGGAGAAAGAGAAGCTGTGTGTGTGAGAGAGAGAAAGAGAAGCTGTGAGTGTGAGAGAAAGAGAAAGAGAAGCTGTGAGTGAGAGAGAGTGAAAGTAAGAGACGCTGTGAGTGATACAGAGAGAGAGAAAGAGGAGCAGTGAGTGAGAGAGAGGGAGGGAGAAAGATAAGCTGTGTGAGAGAGAGAGAGAGAGAAAGAGAAGCTGTGAGAGAGAGAGAGAGAGAGAAAGAGAAGCTGTGATTGAGAGTGAGAGAGAGAGAAAGAGAAGCTGTGAGTGAGAGAGAGAGAAAGAGAAGCTGTGAGTGAGAGAGAGAGACGCTGTGAGTGAGAGAGAGAAAGAAAAGCTGTGAGTGAGAGAGAGAGAGAGAAAGAGAAGGTATGAGTGAGAGAGAAAGAGAAGCAGTGAGTGAGAGAGAGAGAGAAAGAGAAGCTGTGAGTGAGACAGAGAGAGAGAAAGAGAAGCTGTGAGAGAGAGAGGGGGGAAAGAGAAGCTGTGTGTGAGAGAGAGAGAAAGAGAAGCTGTGAGTGAGAGTGAGAGAGAGAGAGAGAAAGAGAAGCTGTGAGTGTGAGAGAGAGAGAAAGAGAAGCTGTGAGTGAGAGAGAGAGAAAGCGAAGCTGTGAGTGAGAGAGAGAGAGAATGAGAAGCTGTGAGTGAGAGAGAGAGAAGCTGTGAGTGAGAGAGAGAGAGAAGATGTGAGTGAGAGAGAGAGAGAATGAGAAGCTGTGAGTGAGAGAGAGAAAAAGTAAGAGAAGCTGTGAGTGAGAAAGAGAGAGAAAGAGAAGCTGTGAGTGAGAGAGAGAGAAAGAAAAGCTGTGAGTGTGAGAGAGAGAATGAGAACCTGTGAGTGAGAGAGAGAGAAGCTGTGAGTGAGAGAGAAAGAGAAGCTGTGAGTGAGAGAGAGAGAGAAGATGTGAGTGAGAGAGAGAGAATGAGAAGCTGTGAGTGAGAGAGAGAGAAAGTAAGAGAAGCTGTGAGTGATACAGAGAGAGAGAAAGAGAAGCTGTGAGTGAGAGAGAGGGAGAAAGATAAGCTGTGTGAGAGAGAGAGAGAAAGAGAAGCTGTGTGAGAGAGAGAGAGAAAGAGAAGCTGTGATTGAGAGTGAGAGAGAGAGAATGAGAAGCTGTGAGTGAGAGAGAGAGAAAGAGAAGCTGTGAGTGAGAGAGAGAGAAGCTGTGAGTGAGAGAGAGAAAGAAAAGGTGTGAGTGAGAGAGAGAGAGAAAGAGAAGGTAGGAGTGAGAGAGAGATAAGCAGTGAGTGAGAGAGAGAGAGAGAAAGAGAAGCTGTGAGTGAGACAGAGAGAGAGAAAGAGAAGCTGTGAGAGAGGGGGGAAAGAGAAGCTGTGTGTGTGTGAGAAAGAGAAGCTGTGAGTGAGAGAGAGAGAGAAAGAGAAGCTGTGAGTGAGAGAGAGATTGAAAGAGAAGGTGTGAGTGAGAGAGAGAGAGAGAAAGAGAAGCTGTGAGTGAGAGAGAGAAAGAGAAGCTGTGAGTGAGAGGGAGAGAAAGAGAAGCTGTGAGTGACACACAGAGAGAGAAGCTGTGAGTTAGAGAGAGAGAAAGAGAAGCTGTGAGTGACAGAGAGAAAGAGAAGCTGAGAGTGAGAGAGAGAGAGAAAGTGAAGCTGTGAGTGAGAGAGAGAGAGAAAGAGAAGCTGTGTGTGTGTGTGAGAGAGAAAGATAGTCTGAGAAAGAGAGAGTGAAAGAGAAGCTGTGAGTGAGACAGAGAGAGGGAGAAAGAGAAGCTGTGTGCGTTAGAGAGAGAAAGAGAAGCTGTGAGTGAGAGAGAGAAAGAAAATCTGTGAGTGAGAGAGAGAGAAAGAGAAGGTATGAGTGAGAGAGAGAGAGAGAGAAGCTGTAAGTGAGAGAGTGAGAGAGAGAAAGTGAAGCTGTGAGTGAGAGAGAGAAAGAGAAGCTGTGAGTGAGAGAGAGAGAAAGAGAAGCTGTGAGTGAGAGAGAGAGAGAAAGAGAAGGTGTGAGTGAGAGAGAGAAAGAGAAGCTGTGAGTGAGAGGGAGAGAGAGAAAGAGAAGCTGTGAGTGACACACAGAGAGAGAAGCTGTGAGTGAGAGGGAGAGAGAGAAAGAGAAGCTGTGAGTGACACACAGAGAGAGAAGCTGTGAGTTAGAGAGAGAGAGAAAGAGAAGCTGTGAGTGACAGAGAGAGAAAGAGAAGCTGTGAGTGAGAGTGAGAGAGAGAGAGAAAGAGAAGCTGTGAGTGAGAGAGAGAGAAAGAGATGCTGTGAGTGAGATTGAGAGAGACAGAGAAGCTGTGAGTGAGAGAGAGAGAAAGAGAAGCTGTGAGTGAGAGAGAGAGAAAGAGAAGCTGTGAGTGAGAGAGAGAGAGAAAGAGAAGCTGTGAGTAAGAAGGAGAGGGAAAGAGAAGAAGTGAGTGAGTGAGAGAGAGAGAGAGAAAGAGAAGCTGTGAGTGAGAGAGAGAGAGAAAGAAGCTGTGAGTGAGAGAGAGAGAAAGAGAAGCTGTGAGTGAGAGAGAGAAAGAGAAGCTGTGATTAAGAAGGAGAGGGAAAGAGAATAAGTGAGTGAGTGAGAGAGAGAGAGAAAGAGAAGCTGTGAAAGAGAAAGAGAAACTGTGAGTGAGAGAGTGAGAGAGAGAAAGAGAATCTGTTAGTGAGTGTGAGAGAGAGAGAGAAAGAGAAGCTTTGAGTGAGAGAGAGATTGAAAGAGAAGCTGTGAGTGAGAGAGAGAAAGAAAGAGAAGCTGTGAGTGAGAGAGAGAAAGAGAAGCTGTGAGTGAGAGGGAGAGAAAGAGAAGCTGTGAGTGACACAGAGAGAGAGAAGCTGTGAGTTAGAGAGAGAGAAATAGAAGCTGTGAGTGACAGAGAGAGAGAAAGAGAAGCTGTGAGTGAGAGTGAGAGAGAGAGAGAGAGAAAGTGAAGCTGTGAGTGTGTGTGAGAGAGAAAGAGAAGCTGTGTGTGTGTGTGAGAGAGAAAGATAGTCTGAGAAAGAGAGAGTGAAAGAGAAGCTGTGAGTGAGACAGAGAGAGGGAGAAAGAGAAGCTGTGTGCGTGAGAGAGAGAAAGAGAAGCTGTGAGTGAGAGTGAGAGAAGAGAGAGAAAGAGAAGCTGAGAGTGAGAGAGAGAGAGAAAGTGAAGCTGTGAGTGAGAGAGAGAGAGACAGAGAAGCTGTGTGTGTGAGAGAGAGAAAGATAATCTGAGAAAGAGAGAGTGAAAGAGAAGCTGTGAGTGAGACAGAGAGAGGGAGAAAGAGAAGCTGTGTGTGAGAGAGAGAGAAAGAGAAGCTGTGAGTGAGAGTGAGAGAGAGAGAGAGAAAGAGAAGCTGTGAGTGAGAGAGAGAGAGAAAGAGAAGCTGTTAGTGAGAGTGAGAGAGAGAGAAAGAGAAGCTGTGAGTGAGAGAGAGAGAGAAAGAGATGCTGTGAGTGAGAGAGAGAGAAAGAGAAGGTGTGAGAGAGAGAGAGAAAGAGAAGCTGTGAGAGAGAGAGAGAGAAAGAGAAGCTGTGAGTGAGAAGGAGAGGGAAAGAGAAGCTGTGAGTGAGTGAGAGAGAGAGAAAGAGAAGCTGTGAGTGAGAGAGAGAGAAAGAGAAGCTGTGAGTGAGAGAGAGAGAGGAAGAGAAGCTGTGAGTAAGAAGGAGAGGGAAAGAGAAGAAGTGAGTGAGTGAGAGAGAGAGAGAAAGAGAAGCTGTGAGACAGAAAGAGAAGGTGTGAGTGAGAGAGTGAGAGAGAGAAAGAGAATCTGTTAGTGAGAGTGAGAGAGAGAGAGAAAGAGAAGCTGTGAGTGAGAGAGAGATTGAAAGAGAAGCTGTGAGTGAGAGAGAGAGAAAAAGAGAAGCTGTGATTGAGAGTGAGAGAGAGAGAAAGAGAGGCTGTGAGTGAGAGAGAGAGAAAGAGAAGCTGTGAGTGAGAGAGAGAGACGCTGTGAGTGTGAGAGAGAAAGAAAAGCTGTGAGTGAGAGAGAGAGAGAGAGAAAGAGAAGGTATGAGTGAGAGAGAGAGAGAAGCAGTGAGTGAGACAGAGAAAGAGAAGCTGTGAGTGAGAGAGAGAGAAGCTGTGAGTGAGAGAGAAAGAGAAGCTGTGAGTGAGAGAGAGAGAGAAGCTGTGAGTGACACAGAGAGAGAGAGAGAAAGAGAAGCTGTGAGTGAGAGAGAGAAAGAGAAGCTTTGTGAGAGAGAGAGAGACAGAGAAGCTGTGTGTGTGTGTGAGAGAGAAAGATAGTCTGAGACAGAGAGAGTGAAAGAGAAGCTGTGAGTGAGACAGAGAGAAGGAGAAAGAGAAGCTGGTTGTGTGTGAGAGAGAAATAGAAGCTGTGAGTGAGAGTGAGAGAGAGAGAGAGAAGCTGTGAGTGTGTGAGAGAGAGAAAGAGAAGCTGTGAGTGAGAGAGAGAGAAAGCGAAGCTGTGAGTGAGAGAGAGAGAGAATGAGAAGCTGTGAGTGAGAGAGAGAGAAGCTGTGAGTGAGAGAGAGAGAGAAGCTGTGAGTGAGAGAGAGAGAATGAGAAGCTGTGAGTGAGAGAGAGAAAAAGTAAGAGAAGCTGTGAGTGAGAAAGAGAGAGAAAGAGAAGCTGTGAGTGAGAGAAAGAGAGGGAGAAAGAGAAGCTGTGAGTGAGAGAGAGAAAGAGAAGCTGTGAGACAGAGAGAGAGAATGAGAAGCTGTGAGTGAGAGAGAGAGAAGCTGTGAGTGAGAGAGAAAGAGAAGCTGTGAGTGAGAGAGAAAGAGAAGATGTGAGTGAGAGAGAGAGAATGAGAAGCTGTGAGTGAGAGAGAGTGAAAGTAAGAGACGCTGTGAGTGATACAGAGAGAGAGAAAGAGGAGCAGTGAGTGAGAGAGAGGGAGGGAGAAAGATAAGCTGTGTGAGAGAGAGAGAGAGAGAAAGAGAAGCTGTGAGAGAGAGAGAGAGAGAGAGAGAAAGAGAAGCTGTGATTGAGAGTGAGAGAGAGAAAGAGAAGCTGTGAGTGAGAGAGAGAGAAAGAGAAGCTGTGAGTGAGAGAGAGAGAGACGCTGTGAGTGAGAGAGAGAAAGAAAAGCTGTGAGTGAGAGAGAGAGAGAGAGAAAGAGAAGGTATGAGTGAGAGAGAGAGAGAAGCAGTGAGTGAGAGAGAGAGAGAAAGAGAAGCTGTGAGTGAGACAGAGAGAGAGAAAGAGAAGCTGTGAGAGAGAGAGGGGGGAAAGAGAAGCTGTGTGTGTGTGAGAGAGAAAGAGAAGCTGTGAGTGAGAGAGAGAGAGAGAAAGAGAAGCTGTGAGTGAGAGAGAGAGAGAGAGAAAGAGAAGCTGTGAGTGAGAGAGAGAAAGAGAAGCTGTGAGTGAGAGGGAGAGAAAGAGAAGCTGTGAGTGACACAGAGAGAGAGAAGCTGTGAGTTAGAGAGAGAGAAAGAGAAGCTGTGAGTGACAGAGAGAGAGAAAGAGAAGCTGAGAGTGAGAGAGAGAGAGAAAGTGAAGCTGTGAGTGAGAGAGAGAGAAAGAGAAGCTGTGTGTGTGAGAGAGAGAAAGATAGTCTGAGAAAGAGAGAGTGAAAGAGAAGCTGTGAGTGAGACAGAGAGAGGGAGAAAGAGAAGCTGTGTGCGTGAGAGAGAGAAAGAGAAGCTGTGAGTGAGTGAGAGAGAGAGAGAAAGAGAAGCTGAGAGTGAGAGAGAGAAAGTGAAGCTGTGAGTGAGAGATAGAGAGACAGAGAAGCTGTGTGTGTGTGAGAGAGAGAAAGAGAAGCTGTGAGTGAGAGAGAGAAGCTGTGAGTGAGAGAGAGAGAAGATGTGAGTGAGAGAGAGAGGGAGAAAGAGAAGCTGTGTGTGTGTGAGAGAGAAAGAGAAGCTGTGAGTGAGAGTGAGAGAGAGAGAGAGAGAAAGAGAAGCTGTGAGTGAGAGAGAGAGAAAGAGAAGCTGTGAGTGAGAGAGAGAGAAAGCGAAGCTGTGTGTGAGAGAGAGAGAATGAGAAGCTGTGAGTGAGAGAGAGAAGCTGTGAGTGAGAGAGAGAGAAGATGTGAGTGAGAGAGAGAGAGGGAGAAAGAGAAGCTGTGTGTGTGAGAGAGAAAGAGAAGCTGTGAGTGAGAGCGAGAGAGAGAGAAAGAGAAAGAGAAGCTGTGTGTGAGAGAGCGAGAGAGAGAAAGAGAAGCTGTTAGTGAGAGTGAGAGAGAGAGAAAGAGAAGCTGTGAGTGAGAGAGCGAGAAAGAGATGCTGTGAGTGAGAGAGAGAGAAAGAGAAGCTGTGAGTGAGAGAGAGAGAAAGAGAAGCTGTGAGAGAGAGAGAAAGAGAAGCTGTGAGTGAGAAGGAGAGGGAAAGAGAAGCTGTGAGTGAGTGAGAGAGAGAGAAAGAGAAGCTGTGAGTGAGAGAGAGAGAAAGAGAAGCTGTGAGTGAGAGAGAGAGAGAAAGAGAAGCTGTGAGTAAGAAGGAGAGGGAAAGAGAAGAAGTGAGTGAGTGAGAGAGAGAGAAAGAGAAGCTGTGAGAGAGAAAGAGAAGCTGTGAGTGAGAGAGTGAGAGAGAGAAAGAGAATCTGTTAGTGAGAGTGAGAGAGAGAAAGAGAAGCTGTGAGTGAGAGAGAGATTGAAAGAGAAGCTGTGAGTGAGAGAGAGAGAAAGAGAAGCTGTGAGTGAGAGAGAGAAAGAGAAGCTGTGAGTGAGAGGGAGAGAGAGAAAGAGAAGCTGTGAGTGACACAGAGAGAGAGAAGCTGTGAGTTAGAGAGAGAGAAAGAGAAACTGTGAGTGACAGAGAGAGAGAAAGAGAAGCTGAGAGTGAGAGAGAGAGAGAAAGTGAAGCTGTGAATGTGAGAGAGAGACAGAGAAGCTGTGTGTGTGAGAGAGAGAGAAAGATAGTCTGAGAAAGAGAGAGTGAAAGAGAAGCTGTTAGTGAGACAGAGAGAGGGAGAAAGAGAAGCTGTGTCCGTGAGAGAGAGAAAGAGAAGCTGTGAGTGAGAGTGAGAGAGAGAGAGAGAAACAGAAGCTGAGAGTGAGAGAGAGAGAGAAAGTGAAGCTGTGAGTGAGAGAGAGAGAGACAGATAAGCTGTGTGTGTGTGAGAGAGAGAAAGATAGTCTGAGAAAGAGAGAGTGAAAGAGAAGCTGTGAGTGACAGAGAGAGGGAGAAAGAGAAGCTGTGTGTGTGTGAGAGAGAAAGAGAAGCTGTGAGTGAGAGTGAGAGAGAGAGAGAAAGAGAAGCTGTGTGAGAGAGAGAGAGATTGAAAGAGAAGCTGTGAGTGAGAGAGAGAGAAAGTGAAGTGGTGTGTGTGTGAGAGAGAGAGAGAATGAGAAGCTGTGAGTGAGAGAGAGAGAAGCTGTGAGTGAGTGAGTGAGAGAAGATGTGAGTGAGAGAGAGAGAGAATGAGAAGCTGTGAGTGAGAGAGGGAAAAAGTAAGAGAAGCTGTGAGTGAGAAAGAGAGAGAAAGAGAAGCTGTGAGTGAGAGAAAGAGAGGGAGAAAGAGAAGCTGTGAGTGAGAGAGAAAGAGAAGCTGTGAGTGAGAGAGAGAGAGAATGAGAAGCTGTGAGTGAGAGAGAGAGAAGCTGTGAGTGAGAGAGAAAGAGAAGCTGTGAGTGAGAGAGAGAGAGAAGATGTGAGTGAGAGAGAGAGAATGAGAAGCTGTGAGTGAGAGAGAAAGTAAGAGAAGCTGTGAGTGATACAGAGAGAGAGAAAGAGAAGCTGTGAGTGAGAGAGAGAGGGAGAAAGAGAAGCTGTGTGTGTGAGAGAGAGAAAGAGAAGCTGTGAGTGTGAGAGAGAGAGAAAGAGAAGCTGTGAGTGAGAGAGAGTGAAAGTAAGAGATGCTGTGAGTGATACAGAGAGAGAGAAAGAGGAGCAGTGAGTGAGAGAGAGGGAGGGAGAAAGATAAGCTGTGTGTGAGAGAGAGAGAGAGAGAGAGAGAGAGAAGCTGTGAGAGAGAGAGAGAGAAAGAGAAGCTGTGATTGAGAGTGAGAGAGAGAGAAAGAGAAGCTGTGATTGAGAGAGAGAGAAAGAGAAGCTGTGAGTGAGAGAGAGAGACGCTGTGAGTGAGAGAGAGAAAGAAAAGCTGTGAGTGAGAGAGAGAGAGAGATAGAGAAGGTATGAGTGAGAGAGAGAGAGAAGCAGTGAGTGAGAGAGAGAGAGAAAGAGAAGCTGTGAGTGAGACAGAGAGAGAGAAAGAGAAGCTGTGAGAGAGAGAGGGGGGAAAGAGAAGCTGTGTGTGTGTGAGAGAGAGAGAGAAAGAGAAGCTGTGAGTGAGAGAGAGAAAGAGAACCTGTGAGTGAGAGGGAGAGAAAGAGAAGCTGTGAGTGACACAGAGAGAGAGAAGCTGTGAGTTAGAGAGAGAGAAAGAGAAGCTGTGAGTGACAGAGAGAGAGAAAGAGAAGCTGAGAGTGAGAGAGAGAGAAAGTGAAGCTGTGAGTGAGAGAGAGAGAGAAAGAGAAGCTGTGTGTGTGAGAGAGAGAAAGATAGTCTGAGAAAGAGAGAGAGAAAGAGAAGCTGTGAGTGAGACAGAGAGAGGGAGAAAGAGAAGCTGTGTGCGTGAGAGAGAGAAAGAGAAGCTGTGAGTGAGTGAGAGAGAGAGAGAGAAAGAGAAGCTGAGAGTGAGAGAGAGAAAGTGAAGCTGTGAGTGAGGGATAGAGAGACAGAGAAGCTGTGTGTGTGAGAGAGAGAGAAAGAGAAGCTGTGAGTGAGAGAGAGAGAAAGAGAAGCTGTGTGTGTGTGAGAGAGAGAATGAGAAGCTGTGAGTGAGAGAGAGAAGCTGTGAGTGAGAGAGAGAGAAGATGTGAGTGAGAGAGAGAGGGAGAAAGAGAAGCTGTGTGTGTGTTAGAGAGAATGAGAAGCTGTGAGTGAGAGTGAGAGAGAGAGAGAAAGAGAAGCTGTGAGTGAGAGAGAGAGAGAAAGAGAAGCTGTGAGTGAGTGAGAGAGAAAGCGAAGCTGTGTGTGAGAGAGAGAATGAGAAGCTGTGAGTGAGAGAGAGAAGCTGTGAGTGAGAGAGAGAGAAAGAGAAGCTGTGAGTGAGAGAGAGAAAGAGAAGCTGTGAGTGAGAGCGAGAGAGAGAGAAAGAGAAGCTGTGAGTGAGAGAGAGAGAAAGAGATGCTGTGAGTGAGAGAGTGAGAGAGAGAAAGAGAATCTGTTAGTGAGAGTGAGAGAGAGAAAGAGAAGCTGTGAGTGAGAGAGAGATTGAAAGAGAAGCTGTGAGTGAGAGAGAGAGAAAGAGAAGCTGTGAGTGAGAGAGAGAAAGAGAAGCTGTGAGTGAGAGAGAGAGAGAATGAGAAGCTGTGAGTGAGAGAGAGAGAAGCTGTGAGTGAGAGAGAAAGAGAAGCTGTGAGTGAGAGAGAGAGAGAGAAGATGTGAGTGAGAGAGAGAGAATGAGAAGCTGTGAGTGAGAGAGAAAGTAAGAGAAGCTGTGAGTGATACAGAGAGAGAGAAAGAGAAGCTGTGAGTGAGAGAGAGAGGGAGAAAGAGAAGCTGTGTGTGTGAGAGAGAGAAAGAGAAGCTGTGAGTGTGAGAGAAAGAGAAAGAGAAGCTGTGAGTGAGAGAGAGTGAAAGTAAGAGACGCTGTGAGTGATACAGAGAGAGAGAAAGAGGAGCAGTGAGTGAGAGAGAGGGAGGGAGAAAGATAAGCTGTGTGAGAGAGAGAGAGAGAAAGAGAAGCTGTGAGAGAGAGAGAGAGAGAAAGAGAAGCTGTGATTGAGAGTGAGAGAGAGAGAAAGAGAAGCTGTGAGTGAGAGAGAGAGAAAGAGAAGCTGTGAGTGTGAGAGAGAGACGCTGTGAGTGAGAGAGAGAAAGAAAAGCTGTGAGTGAGAGAGAGAGAGAGAAAGAGAAGGTATGAGTGAGAGAGAAAGAGAAGCAGTGAGTGAGAGAGAGAGAGAAAGAGAAGCTGTGAGTGAGACAGAGAGAGAGAAAGAGAAGCTGTGAGAGAGAGAGGGGGGAAAGAGAAGCTGTGTGTGTGAGAGAGAGAAAGAGAAGCTGTGAGTGAGAGTGAGAGAGAGAGAGAGAAAGAGAAGCTGTGAGTGTGTGAGAGAGAGAAAGAGAAGCTGTGAGTGAGAGAGAGAGAAAGCGAAGCTGTGAGTGAGAGAGAGAGAGAATGAGAAGCTGTGAGTGAGAGAGAGAGAAGCTGTGAGTGAGTGAGAGAGAGAAGATGTGAGTGAGAGAGAGAGAGAATGAGAAGCTGTGAGTGAGAGAGAGAAAAAGTAAGAGAAGCTGTGAGTGAGAAAGAGAGAGAAAGAGAAGCTGTGAGTGAGAGAGAGAGAAAGAGAAGCTGTGAGTGAGAGAGAGAGAGAATGAGAACCTGTGAGTGAGAGAGAGAGAAGCTGTGAGTGAGAGAGAAAGAGAAGCTGTGAGTGAGAGAGAGAGAGAAGATGTGAGTGAGAGAGAGAGAATGAGAAGCTGTGAGTGAGAGAGAGAGAAAGTAAGAGAAGCTGTGAGTGATACAGAGAGAGAGAAAGAGAAGCTGTGAGTGAGAGAGAGGGAGAAAGATAAGCTGTGTGAGAGAGAGAGAAAGAGAAGCTGTGTGAGAGAGAGAGAGAAAGAGAAGCTGTGATTGAGAGTGAGAGAGAGAGAATGAGAAGCTGTGAGTGAGAGAGAGAGAAAGAGAAGCTGTGAGTGAGAGAGAGAGAAGCTGTGAGTGAGAGAGAGTAAGAAAAGGTGTGAGTGAGAGAGAGAGAGAAAGAGAAGGTAGGAGTGAGAGAGAGATAAGCAGTGAGTGAGAGAGAGAGAGAGAAAGAGAAGCTGTGAGTGAGACAGAGAGAGAGAAAGAGAAGCTGTGAGAGAGGGGGGAAAGAGAAGCTGTGTGTGTGTGAGAAAGAGAAGCTGTGAGTGAGAGAGAGAGAGAAAGAGAAGCTGTGAGTGAGCGAGAGATTGAAAGAGAAGGTGTGAGTGAGAGAGAGAGAGAGAAAGAGAAGCTGTGAGTGAGAGGGAGAGAAAGAGAAGCTGTGAGTGACACACAGAGAGAGAAGCTGTGAGTTAGAGAGAGAGAAAGAGAAGCTGTGAGTGACAGAGAGAAAGAGAAGCTGAGAGTGAGAGAGAGAGAGAAAGTGAAGCTGTGAGTGAGAGAGAGAGAGAAAGAGAAGCTGTGTGTGTGTGAGAGAGAGAAAGATAGTCTGAGAAAGAGAGAGTGAAAGAGAAGCTGTGAGTGAGACAGAGAGAGGGAGAAAGAGAAGCTGTGTGCGTTAGAGAGAGAAAGAGAAGCTGTGAGTGAGAGAGAGAAAGAAAATCTGTGAGTGAGAGAGAGAGAAAGCGAAGCTGTGAGTGAGAGAGAGAGAGAATGAGAAGCTGTGAGTGAGAGAGAGAGAAGCTGTGAGTGAGAGAGAGAGAGAAGATGTGAGTGAGAGAGAGAGAATGAGAAGCTGTGAGTGAGAGAGAGAAAAAGTAAGAGAAGCTGTGAGTGAGAAAGAGAGAGAAAGAGAAGCTGTGAGTGAGAGAAAGAGAGGGAGAAAGAGAAGCTGTGAGTGAGAGAGAGAAAGAGAAGCTGTGAGACAGAGAGAGAGAATGAGAAGCTGTGAGTGAGAGAGAGAGAAGCTGTGAGTGAGAGAGAAAGAGAAGCTGTGAGTGAGAGAGAGAGAGAAGATGTGAGTGAGAGAGAGAATGAGAAGCTGTGAGTGAGAGAGAGTGAAAGTAAGAGACGCTGTGAGTGATACAGAGAGAGAGAAAGAGGAGCAGTGAGTGAGAGAGAGGGAGGGAGAAAGATAAGCTGTGTGAGAGAGAGAGAGAGAGAAAGAGAAGCTGTGAGAGAGAGAGAGAGAGAAAGAGAAGCTGTGATTGAGAGTGAGAGAGAGAAAGAGAAGCTGTGAGTGAGAGAGAGAGAAAGAGAAGCTGTGAGTGAGAGAGAGAGAGACGCTGTGAGTGAGAGAGAGAAAGAAAAGCTGTGAGTGAGTGAGAGAGAGAGAGAAAGAGAAGGTATGAGTGAGAGAGAGAGAGAAGCAGTGAGTGAGAGAGAGAGAGAAAGAGAAGCTGTGAGTGAGACAGAGAGAGAGAAAGAGAAGCTGTGAGAGAGAGAGGGGGGAAAGAGAAGCTGTGTGTGTGTGAGAGAGAAAGAGAAGCTGTGAGTGAGAGAGAGAGAGAGAAAGAGAAGCTGTGAGTGAGAGAGAGATTGAAAGAGAAGCTGTGAGTGAGTGAGAGAGAGAGAGAAAGAGAAGCTGTGAGTGAGAGAGAGAAAGAGAAGCTGTGAGTGAGAGGGAGAGAAAGAGAAGCTGTGAGTGACACAGAGAGAGAGAAGCTGTGAGTTAGAGAGAGAGAAAGAGAAGCTGTGAGTGACAGAGAGAGAGAAAGAGAAGCTGAGAGTGAGAGAGAGAGAGAAAGTGAAGCTGTGAGTGAGAGAGAGAGAAAGAGAAGCTGTGTGTGTGAGAGAGAGAAAGATAGTCTGAGAAAGAGAGAGTGAAAGAGAAGCTGTGAGTGAGACAGAGAGAGGGAGAAAGAGAAGCTGTGTGCGTGAGAGAGAGAAAGAGAAGCTGTGAGTGAGTGAGAGAGAGAGAGAGAAAGAGAAGCTGAGAGTGAGAGAGAGAAAGTGAAGCTGTGAGTGAGAGATAGAGAGACAGAGAAGCTGTGTGTGTGTGTGAGAGAGAAAGAGAAGCTGTGAGTGAGAGAGAGAAGCTGTGAGTGAGAGAGAGAGAAGATGTGAGTGAGAGAGAGAGGGAGAAAGAGAAGCTGTGTGTGTGTGAGAGAGAAAGAGAAGCTGTGAGTGAGAGTGAGAGAGAGAGAGAGAAAGAGAAGCTGTGAGTGAGAGAGAGAGAGAAAGAGAAGCTGTGAGTGAGAGAGAGAGAAAGCGAAGCTGTGTGTGAGAGAGAGAGAATGAGAAGCTGTGAGTGAGAGAGAGAAGCTGTGAGTGAGAGAGAGAGAAGATGTGAGTGAGAGAGAGAGAGGGAGAAAGAGAAGCTGTGTGTGTGAGAGAGAAAGAGAAGCTGTGAGTGAGAGCGAGAGAGAGAGAAAGAGAAAGAGAAGCTGTGTGTGAGAGAGCGAGAGAGAGAAAGAGATGCTGTTAGTGAGAGTGAGAGAGAGAGAAAGAGAAGCTGTGAGTGAGAGAGCGAGAAAGAGATGCTGTGAGTGAGAGAGAGAGAAAGAGAAGCTGTGAGTGAGAGAGAGAGAAAGAGAAGCTGTGTGAGAGAGAGAAAGAGAAGCTGTGAGTGAGAAGGAGAGGGAAAGAGAAGCTGTGAGTGTGTGTGAGAGAGAGAAAGAGAAGCTGTGAGTGAGAGAGAGAGAAAGAGAAGCTGTGAGTGAGAGAGAGAGAGAAAGAGAAGCTGTGAGTAAGAAGGAGAGGGAAAGAGAAGAAGTGAGTGAGTGAGAGAGAGAGAAAGAGAAGCTGTGAGAGAGAAAGAGAAGCTGTGAGTGAGAGAGTGAGAGAGAGAAAGAGAATCTGTTAGTGAGAGTGAGAGAGAGAAAGAGAAGCTGTGAGTGAGAGAGAGATTGAAAGAGAAGCTGTGAGTGAGAGAGAGAGAAAGAGCAGCTGTGAGTGAGAGAGAGAAAGAGAAGCTGTGAGTGAGAGGGAGAGAGAGAAAGAGAAGCTGTGAGTGACACAGAGAGAGAGAAGCTGTGAGTTAGAGAGAGAGAAAGAGAAACTGTGAGTGACAGAGAGAGAGAGAAGCTGAGAGTGAGAGAGAGAGAGAGAAAGTGAAGCTGTGAATGTGAGAGAGAGACAGAGAAGCTGTGTGTGTGTGTGAGAGAGAGAAAGATAGTCTGAGAAAGAGAGAGTGAAAGATAAGCTGTTAGTGAGACAGAGAGAGGGAGAAAGAGAAGCTGTGTGCGTGAGAGAGAGAAAGAGAAGCTGTGAGTGAGAGTGAGAGAGAGAGAGAGAAACAGAAGCTGAGAGTGAGAGAGAGAGAGAAAGTGAAGCTGTGAGTGAGAGAGAGAGACAGATAAGCTGTGTGTGTGTGTGAGAGAGAAAGATAGTCTGAGAAAGAGAGAGTGAAAGAGAAGCTGTGAGTGAGACAGAGAGAGGGAGAAAGAGAAGCTGTGTGTGTGAGAGAGAGAAAGAGAAGCTGTGAGTGAGAGTGAGAGAGAGAGAGAAAGAGAAGCTGTGTGAGAGAGAGAGAGAGAGATTGAAAGAGAAGCTGTGAGTGAGAGAGAGAGAAAGTGAAGTGGTGTGTGTGTGTGAGAGAGAGAGAATGAGAAACTGTGAGTGAGAGAGAGAGAAGCTGTGAGTGAGTGAGTGAGAGAAGATGTGAGTGAGAGAGAGAGAGAATGAGAAGCTGTGAGTGAGAGAGGGAAAAAGTAAGAGAAGCTGTGAGTGAGAAAGAGAGAGAAAGAGAAGCTGTGAGTGAGAGAAAGAGAGGGAGAAAGAGAAGCTGTGAGTGAGAGAGAAAGAGAAGCTGTGAGTGAGAGACAGAGAGAATGAGAAGCTGTGAGTGAGAGAGAGAGAAGCTGTGAGTGAGAGAGAAAGAGAAGCTGTGAGTGAGAGAGAGAGAGAGAAGATGTGAGTGAGAGAGAGAGAATGAGAAGCTGTGAGTGAGAGAGAAAGTAAGAGAAGCTGTGAGTGATACAGAGAGAGAGAAAGAGAAGCTGTGAGTGAGAGAGAGAGGGAGAAAGAGAAGCTGTGTGTGTGTGAGAGAGAAAGAGAAGCTGTGAGTGTGTGAGAGAGAGAAAGAGAAGCTGTGAGTGAGAGAGAGAGAAAGTGAAGCTGTGAGTGAGAGAGAGAGAGAGAATGAGAAGCTGTGAGTGAGAGAGAGAGAAGCTGTGAGTGAGAGAGAGAGAAGATGTGAGTGTGAGAGAGAGAGAATGAGAAGCTGTGAGTGAGAGAGAGAAAAAGTAAGAGAAGCTGTGAGTGAGAAAGAGAGAGAAAGAGAAGCTGTGAGTGAGAGAAAGAGAGGGAGAAAGAGAAGCTGTGAGTGAGAGAGAGAGAAAGAGAAGCTGTGAGTGAGAGAGAGAGAATGAGAAGCTGTGAGTGAGAGAGATAGAAGCTGTGAGTGAGAGAGAAAGAGAAGCTGTGAGTGAGAGAGAGAGAACATGTGAGTGAGAGAGAATGAGAAGCTGTGAGTGAGAGAGAGAGAAAGTAAAAGAAGCTGTGAGTGATACAGAGAGAGAAAGAGAAGCTGTGAGTGAGAGAGAGAGAGGGAGAAAGATAAGCTGTGTGTGTGAGAGAGAGAAAGAGAAGCTGTGTGAGAGAGAGAGAGAGAGGGAAAGAGAAGCTGTGATTGAGAGTGAGAGAGAGAGAAAGAGAAGCTGTGAGTGAGAGAGAGAGAGAAAGAGAAGCTGTGAGTGAGAGAGAGAGAAAGCGAAGCTGTGTGTGTGTGAGAGAGAATGAGAAGCTGTGAGTGAGAGAGAGAAGCTGTGAGTGAGAGAGAGAGAAGATGTGAGTGAGAGAGAGAGAGGGAGAAAGAGAAGCTGTGTGTGTGTGAGAGAGAAAGAGAAGCTGTGAGTGAGAGCGAGAGAGAGAGAAAGAGAAAGAGAAGCTGTGTGTGAGAGAGCGAGAGAGAGAAAGAGAAGCTGTTAGTGAGAGTGAGAGAGAGAGAAAGAGAAGCTGTGAGTGAGAGAGCGAGAAAGAGATGCTGTGAGTGAGAGAGAGAGAAAGAGAAGCTGTGAGTGAGAGAGAGAGAAAGAGAAGCTGTGAGAGAGAGAGAAAGAGAAGCTGTGAGTGAGAAGGAGAGGGAAAGAGAAGCTGTGAGTGAGTGAGAGAGAGAGAAAGAGAAGCTGTGAGTGAGAGAGAGAGAAAGAGAAGCTGTGAGTGAGAGAGAGAGAGAAAGAGAAGCTGTGAGTAAGAAGGAGAGGGAAAGAGAAGAAGTGAGTGAGTGAGAGAGAGAGAAAGAGAAGCTGTGAGAGAGAAAGAGAAGCTGTGAGTGAGAGAGTGAGAGAGAGAAAGAGAATCTGTTAGTGAGAGTGAGAGAGAGAAAGAGAAGCTGTGAGTGAGAGAGAGATTGAAAGAGAAGCTGTGAGTGAGAGAGAGAGAAAGAGAAGCTGTGAGTGAGAGAGAGAAAGAGAAGCTGTGAGTGAGAGGGAGAGAGAGGAAGAGAAGCTGTGAGTGACACAGAGAGAGAGAAGCTGTGAGTTAGAGAGAGAGAAAGAGAAACTGTGAGTGACAGAGAGAGAGAAAGAGAAGCTGAGAGTGAGAGAGAGAGAGAAAGTGAAGCTGTGAATGTGAGAGAGAGACAGAGAAGCTGTGTGTGTGTGAGAGAGAGAAAGATAGTCTGAGAAAGAGAGAGTGAAAGAGAAGCTGTTAGTGAGACAGAGAGAGGGAGAAAGAGAAGCTGTGTCCGTGAGAGAGAGAAAGAGAAGCTGTGAGTGAGAGTGAGAGAGAGAGAGAAACAGAAGCTGAGAGTGAGTGAGAGAGAGAAAGTGAAGCTGTGAGTGAGAGAGAGAGAGACAGATAAGCTGTGTGTGTGTGAGAGAGAGAAAGATAGTCTGAGAAAGAGAGAGTGAAAGAGAAGCTGTGAGTGAGACAGAGAGAGGGAGAAAGAGAAGCTGTGTGTGTGTGAGAGAGAAAGAGAAGCTGTGAGTGAGAGTGAGAGAGAGAGAAAGAAAGAGAAGCTGTGTGAGAGAGAGAGAGATTGAAAGAGAAGCTGTGAGTGAGAGAGAGAGAAAGTGAAGTGGTGTGTGTGTGTGTGAGAGAGAGAATGAGAAGCTGTGAGTGAGAGAGAGAGAAGCTGTGAGTGAGTGAGTGAGTGAGAGAAGATGTGAGTGAGAGAGAGAGAGAATGAGAAGCTGTGAGTGAGAGAGGGAAAAAGTAAGAGAAGCTGTGAGTGAGAAAGAGAGAGAAAGAGAAGCTGTGAGTGAGAGAAAGAGAGGGAGAAAGAGAAGCTGTGAGTGAGAGAGAAAGAGAAGCTGTGAGTGAGAGAGAGAGAGAATGAGAAGCTGTGAGTGAGAGAGAAGCTGTGAGTGAGAGAGAAAGAGAAGCTGTGAGTGAGAGAGAGAGAGAGAAGATGTGAGTGAGAGAGAGAGAATGAGAAGCTGTGAGTGAGAGAGAAAGTAAGAGAAGCTGTGAGTGATACAGAGAGAGAGAAAGAGAAGCTGTGAGTGAGAGAGAGAGGGAGAAAGAGAAGCTGTGTGTGTGAGAGAGAGAAAGAGAAGCTGTGAGTGTGAGAGAGAGAGAAAGAGAAGCTGTGAGTGAGAGAGAGTGAAAGTAAGAGACGCTGTGAGTGATACAGAGAGAGAGAAAGAGGAGCAGTGAGTGAGAGAGAGGGAGGGAGAAAGATAAGCTGTGTGTGAGAGAGAGAGAGAAAGAGAAGCTGTGAGAGAGAGAGAGAGAGAAAGAGAAGCTGTGATTGAGAGTGAGAGAGAGAGAAAGAGAAGCTGTGAGTGAGAGAGAGAGAAAGAGAAGCTGTGAGTGAGAGAGAGAGACGCTGTGAGTGAGAGAGAGAAAGAAAAGCTGTGAGTGAGAGAGAGAGAGAGAAAGAGAAGGTATGAGTGAGAGAGAGAGAGAAGCAGTGAGTGAGAGAGAGAGAGAAAGAGAAGCTGTGAGTGAGACAGAGAGAGAGAAAGAGAAGCTGTGAGAGAGAGAGGGGGGAAAGAGAAGCTGTGTGTGTGTGAGAGAGAAAGAGAAGCTGTGAGTGAGAGAGAGAGAGAAAGAGAAGCTGTGAGTGATAGAGAGATTGAAAGAGAAGCTGTGAGTGAGTGAGAGAGAGAGAGAAACTGTGAGTGAGAGAGAGAAAGAGAAGCTGTGAGTGAGAGGGAGAGAAAGAGAAGCTGTGAGTGACACAGAGAGAGAGAAGCTGTGAGTTAGAGAGAGAGAAAGAGAAGCTGTGAGTGACAGAGAGAGAGAAAGAGAAGCTGAGAGTGAGAGAGAGAGAAAGTGAAGCTGTGAGTGAGAGATAGAGAGACAGAGAAGCTGTGTGTGCGTGAGAGAGAGAAAGAGAAGCTGTGAGTGAGTGAGAGAGAGAGAGAAAGAGAAGCTGAGAGTGAGAGAGAGAAAGTGAAGCTGTGAGTGAGAGATAGAGAGACAGAGAAGCTGTGTGTGTGTGAGAGAGAGAAAGAGAAGCTGTGAGTGAGAGAGAGAGAAAGAGAAGCTGTGTGTGAGAGAGAGAGAGAATGAGAAGCTGTGAGTGAGAGAGAGAAGCTGTGAGTGAGAGAGAGAGAAGATGTGAGTGAGAGAGAGAGGGAGAAATAGAAGCTGTGTGTGTGTGAGAGAGAAAGAGAAGCTGTGAGTGAGAGTGAGAGAGAGAGAGAGAAAGAGAAGCTGTGAGTGAGAGAGAGAGAGAAAGAGAAGCTGTGAGTGAGAGAGAGAGAAAGCGAAGCTGTGTGTGAGAGAGAGAGAGAATGAGAAGCTGTGAGTGAGAGAGAGAAGCTGTGAGTGAGAGAGAGAGAAGATGTGAGTGAGAGAGAGAGAGGGAGAAAGAGAAGCTGTGTGTGTGTGAGAGAGAAAGAGAAGCTGTGAGTGAGAGCGAGAGAGAGAGAAAGAGAAAGAGAAAGAGAAGCTGTGTGTGAGAGAGCGAGAGAGAGAAAGAGAAGCTGTTAGTGAGAGTGAGAGAGAGAGAGAAGCTGTGAGTGAGAGAGAGAGAAAGAGATGCTGTGAGTGAGAGAGAGAGAAAGAGAAGCTGTGAGTGAGAGAGAGAGACGCTGTGAGTGAGAGAGAGAAAGAAAAGCTGTGAGTGAGAGAGAGAGAGAGAAAGAGAAGGTATGAGTGAGAGAGAGAGAGAAGCAGTGAGTGAGAGAGAGAGAGAAAGAGAAGCTGTGAGTGAGACAGAGAGAGAGAAAGAGAAGCTGTGAGAGAGAGAGGGGGGAAAGAGAAGCTGTGTGTGTGTGAGAGAGAAAGAGAAGCTGTGAGTGAGAGAGAGAGAGAAAGAGAAGCTGTGAGTGAGAGAGAGATTGAAAGAGAAGCTGTGAGTGAGTGAGAGAGAGAGAGAAACTGTGAGTGAGAGAGAGAAAGAGAAGCTGTGAGTGAGAGGGAGAGAAAGAGAAGCTGTGAGTGACACAGAGAGAGAGAAGCTGTGAGTTAGAGAGAGAGAAAGAGAAGCTGTGAGTGACAGAGAGAGAGAAAGAGAAGCTGAGAGTGAGAGAGAGAGAAAGTGAAGCTGTGAGTGAGAGATAGAGAGACAGAGAAGCTGTGTGTGCGTGAGAGAGAGAAAGAGAAGCTGTGAGTGAGTGAGAGAGAGAGAGAAAGAGAAGCTGAGAGTGAGAGAGAGAAAATGAAGCTGTGAGTGAGAGATAGAGAGACAGAGAAGCTGTGTGTGTGTGAGAGAGAGAAAGAGAAGCTGTGAGTGAGAGAGAGAGAAAGAGAAGCTGTGTGTGTGAGAGAGAGAGAATGAGAAGCTGTGAGTGAGAGAGAGAAGCTGTGAGTGAGAGAGAGAGAAGATGTGAGTGAGAGAGAGAGGGAGAAAGAGAAGCTGTGTGTGTGTGAGAGAGAAAGAGAAGCTGTGAGTGAGAGTGAGAGAGAGAGAGAGAAAGAGAAGCTGTGAGTGAGAGAGAGAGAGAAAGAGAAGCTGTGAGTGAGAGAGAGAGAAAGCGAAGCTGTGTGTGAGAGAGAGAGAGAATGAGAAGCTGTGAGTGAGAGAGAGAAGCTGTGAGTGAGAGAGAGAGAAGATGTGAGTGAGAGAGAGAGAGGGAGAAAGAGAAGCTGTGTGTGTGTGAGAGAGAAAGAGAAGCTGTGAGTGAGAGCGAGAGAGAGAGAAAGAGAAAGAGAAGCTGTGTGTGAGAGAGCGAGAGAGAGAAAGAGAAGCTGTTAGTGAGAGTGAGAGAGAGAGAGAGAAGCTGTGAGTGAGAGAGAGAGAAAGAGATGCTGTGAGTGAGAGAGAGAGAAAGAGAAGCTGTGAGTGAGAGAGAGAGAAAGAGAAGCTGTGAGAGAGAGAGAAAGAGAAGCTGTGAGTGAGAAGGAGAGGGAAAGAGAAGCTGTGAGTGAGTGAGAGAGAGAGAAAGAGAAGCTGTGAGTGAGAGAGAGAGAGAAAGAGAAGCTGTGAGTGAGAGAGAGAGAAAGAGAAGCTGTGAGTAAGAAGGAGAGGGAAAGAGAAGAAGTGAGTGAGTGAGAGAGAGAGAAAGAGAAGCTGTGAGAGAGAAAGAGAAGCTGTGAGTGAGAGAGTGAGAGAGAGAAAGAGAATCTGTTAGTGAGAGTGAGAGAGAGAAAGAGAAGCTGTGAGTGAGAGAGAGATTGAAAGAGAAGCTGTGAGTGAGAGAGAGAGAAAGAGAAGCTGTGAGTGAGAGAGAGAAAGAGAAGCTGTGAGTGAGAGGGAGAAAGAGAAAGAGAAGCTGTGAGTGACACAGAGAGAGAAGCTGTGAGTTAGAGAGAGAGAAAGAGAAACTGTGAGTGACAGAGAGAGAAAAAGAGAAGCTGAGAGTGAGAGAGAGAGAGAAAGTGAAGCTGTGAATGTGAGAGAGAGACAGAGAAGCTGTGTGTGTGTGTGAGAGAGAGAAAGATAGTCTGAGAAAGAGAGAGTGAAAGATAAGCTGTTAGTGAGACAGAGAGAGGGAGAAAGAGAAGCTGTGTGCATGAGAGAGAGAAAGAGAAGCTGTGAGTGAGAGTGAGAGAGAGAGAGAGAAACAGAAGCTGAGAGTGAGAGAGAGAGAGAAAGTGAAGCTGTGAGTGAGAGAGAGAGACAGATAAGCTGTGTGTGTGTGTGAGAGAGAAAGATAGTCTGAGAAAGAGAGAGTGAAAGAGAAGCTGTGAGTGAGACAGAGAGAGGGAGAAAGAGAAGCTGTGTGTGTGAGAGAGAGAAAGAGAAGCTGTGAGTGAGAGTGAGAGAGAGAGAGAGAAAGAGAAGCTGTGTGAGAGAGAGAGAGATTGAAAGAGAAGCTGTGAGTGAGAGAGAGAGAAAGTGAAGTGGTGTGTGTGTGTGAGAGAGAGAATGAGAAGCTGTGAGTGAGAGAGAGAGAAGCTGTGAGTGAGTGAGTGAGAGAAGATGTGAGTGAGAGAGAGAGAGAATGAGAAGCTGTGAGTGAGAGAGGGAAAAAGTAAGAGAAGCTGTGAGTGAGAAAGAGAGAGAAAGAGAAGCTGTGAGTGAGAGAAAGAGAGGGAGAAAGAGAAGCTGTGAGTGAGAGAGAAAGAGAAGCTGTGAGTGAGAGACAGAGAGAATGAGTAGCTGTGAGTGAGAGAGAGAGAAGCTGTGAGTGAGAGAGAAAGAGAAGCTGTGAGTGAGAGAGAGAGAGAGAAGATGTGAGTGAGAGGGAGAGAATGAGAAGCTGTGAGTGAGAGAGAAAGTAAGAGAAGCTGTGAGTGATACAGAGAGAGAGAAAGAGAAGCTGTGAGTGAGAGAGAGAGGGAGAAAGAGAAGCTGTGTGTGTGAGAGAGAGAAAGAGAAGCTGTGAGTGTGAGAGAGAGAGAAAGAGAAGCTGTGAGTGAGAGAGAGAGAAAGTGAAGCTGTGAGTGAGAGAGAGAGAGAGAATGAGAAGCTGTGAGTGAGAGAGAGAGAAGCTGTGAGTGAGAGAGATAGAAGATGTGAGTGTGAGAGAGAGAGAATGAGAAGCTGTGAGTGAGAGAGAGAAAAAGTAAGAGAAGCTGTGAGTGAGAAAGAGAGAGAAAGAGAAGCTGTGAGTGAGAGAAAGAGAGGGAGAAAGAGAAGCTGTGAGTGAGAGAGAGAGAAAGAGAAGCTGTGAGTGAGAGAGAGAGAATGAGAAGCTGTGAGTGAGAGAGATAGAAGCTGTGAGTGAGAGAGAAAGAGAAGCTGTGAGTGAGAGAGAGAGAACATGTGAGTGAGAGAGAATGAGAAGCTGTGAGTGAGAGAGAGAGAAAGTAAAAGAAGCTGTGAGTTATACAGAGAGAAAGAGAAGCTGTGAGTGAGAGAGAGAGAGGGAGAAAGATAAGCTGTGTGTGTGTGAGAGAGAGAAAGAGAAGCTGTGTGTGAGAGAGAGAGAGAGGGAAAGAGAAGCTGTGATTGAGAGTGAGAGAGAGAGAAAGAGAAGCTGTGAGTGAGAGAGAGAGAAAGAGAAGCTGTGAGTGAGAGAGAGAAGCTGTGAGTGAGAGAGAGAGAAAGAGAAGCTGTGTGTGTGTGTGAGAGAGAAAGATAGTCTGAGAAAGAGAGAGTGAAAGAGAAGCTGTGAGTGAGACAGAGAGAGGGAGAAAGAGAAGCTGTGTGCGTTAGAGAGAGAAAGAGAAGCTGTGAGTGAGAGAGAGAAAGAAAAGCTGTGAGTGACAGAGAGAGAAAGAGAAGGTATGAGTGAGAGAGAGAGAGAAGCTGTGAGTGAGAGAGTGAGAGAGAGAAAGAGAAGCTGTGAGTGAGAGAGAGAAAGAGAAGCTGTGAGTGAGAGGGAGAGAGAGAAAGAGAAGCTGTGAGTGAGAGAGAGAGAGAGAAAGAGAAGGTGTGAGTGAGAGAGAGAAAGAGAAGCTGTGAGTGAGAGGGAGAGAGAGAAAGAGAAGCTGTGAGTGACACACAGAGAGAGAAGCTGTGAGTTAGAGAGAGAAAGAGAAGCTGTGAGTGAGAGAAAGAGAGGGAGAAAGAGAAGCTGTGAGTGAGAGAGAGAGAAAGAGAAGCTGTGAGTGAGAGAGAGAATGAGAAGCTGTGAGTGAGAGAGATAGAAGCTGTGAGTGAGAGAGAAAGAGAAGCTGTGAGTGAGAGAGAGAGAAGATGTGAGTGAGAGAGAATGAGAAGCTGTGAGTGAGAGAGAGAGAAAGTAAAAGAAGCTGTGAGTGATACAGAGAGAGAAAGAGAAGCTGTGAGTGAGAGAGAGAGAGGGAGAAAGATAAGCTGTGTGTGTGTGAGAGAGAGAAAGAGAAGCTGTGTGTGAGAGAGAGAGAGAGAGAAAGAGAAGCTGTGATTGAGAGTGAGAGAGAGAGAAAGAGAAGCTGTGAGTGAGAGAGAGAGAAAGAGAAGCTGTGAGTGAGAGAGAGAGAAGCTGTGAGTGAGAGAGAGAGAGAAAGAGAAGCTGTGTGTGTGTGAGAAAGAGAAGCTGTGAGTGAGAGAGAGAGAGAAAGAGAAGCTGTGAGTGAGAGAGAGATTGAAAGAGAAGCTGTGAGTGAGAGAGAGAGAGAAAGAGAAGCTGTGAGTGAGAGAGAGAAAGAGAAGCTGTGAGTGATAGGGAGAGAAAGAGAAGCTGTGAGTGACACACAGAGAGAGAAGCTGTGAGTTAGAGAGAGAGAAAGAGAAGCTGTGAGTGACAGAGAGAAAGAGAAGCTGAGAGTGAGAGAGAGAGAGAAAGTGAAGCTGTGAGTGAGAGAGAGAGAGAAAGAGAAGCTGTGTGTGTGTGTGAGAGAGAAAGATAGTCTGAGAAAGAGAGAGTGAAAGAGAAGCTGTGAGTGAGACAGAGAGAGGGAGAAAGAGAAGCTGTGTGCGTTAGAGAGAGAAAGAGAAGCTGTGAGTGAGAGAGAGAAAGAAAAGCTGTGAGTGACAGAGAGAGAAAGAGAAGGTATGAGTGTGAGAGAGAGAGAAGCTGTGAGTGAGAGAGTGAGAGAGAGAAAGAGAAGCTGTGAGTGAGAGAGAGAAAGAGAAGCTGTGAGTGAGAGGGAGAGAGAGAAAGAGAAGCTGTGAGTGAGAGAGAGAGAGAGAAAGAGAAGGTGTGAGTGAGAGAGAGAAAGAGAAGCTGTGAGTGAGAGGGAGAGAGAGAAAGAGAAGCTGTGAGTGACACACAGAGAGAGAAGCTGTGAGTTAGAGAGAGAAAGAGAAGCTGTGAGTGACAGAGAGAGAGAAAGAGAAGCTGTGAGTGAGAGAGAGAAAGAGAAGCTGTGAGTGAGAGGGAGAGAGAGAAAGAGAAGCTGTGAGTGACACACAGAGAGAGAAGCTGTGAGTTAGAGAGAGAGAAAGAGAAACTGTGAGTGACAGAGAGAGAGAAAGAGAAGCTGAGAGTGAGAGAGAGAGAGAGAAAGTGAAGCTGTGAATGTGAGAGAGAGACAGAGAAGCTGTGTGTGTGTGAGAGAGAGAAAGATAGTCTGAGAAAGAGAGAGTGAAAGAGAAGCTGTTAGTGAGACAGAGAGAGGGAGAAAGAGAAGCTGTGTGCGTGAGAGAGAGAAAGAGAAGCTGTGAGTGAGAGTGAGAGAGAGAGAGAGAAACAGAAGCTGAGAGTGAGAGAGAGAGAGAAAGTGAAGCTGTGAGTGAGAGAGAGAGAGACAGATAAGCTGTGTGTGTGTGAGAGAGAGAAAGATAGTCTGAGAAAGAGAGAGTGAAAGAGAAGCTGTGAGTGAGACAGAGAGAGGGAGAAAGAGAAGCTGTGTGTGTGAGAGAGAGAAAGAGAAGCTGTGAGTGAGAGTGAGAGAGAGAGAGAGAAAGAGAAGCTGTGTGAGAGAAAGAGAGATTGAAAGAGAAGCTGTGAGTGAGAGAGAGAGAAAGTGAAGTGGTGTGTGTGTGTGTGAGAGAGAGAAAGAGAAGCTGTGAGTGAGAGAGAGAGAGAATGAGAAGCTGTGAGTGAGAGAGAGAAAAAGTAAGAGAAGCTGTGAGTGAGAAAGAGAGAGAAAGAGAAGCTGTGAGTGAGAGAAAGAGAGGGAGAAAGAGAAGCTGTGAGTGAGAGAGAAAGAGAAGCTGTGAGTGAGAGAGAGAGAATGAGAAGCTATGAGTGAGAGAGAGAGAAGCTGTGAGTGAGAGAGAAAGAGAAGCTGTGAGTGAGAGAGAAAGAGAGAAGATGTGAGTGAGAGAGAGAGAATGAGAAGCTGTGAGTGAGAGAGAAAGTAAGAGAAGCTGTGAGTGATACAGAGAGAGAGAAAGAGAAGCTGTGAGTGAGAGAGAGAGGGAGAAAGAGAAGCTGTGTGTGTGAGAGAGAGAAAGAGAAGCTGTGAGTGTGAGAGAGAGAGAGAAAGAGAAGCTGTGAGTGAGAGAGAGAAAGCGAAGCTGTGAGTGAGAGAGAGAGAGAGAATGAGAAGCTGTGAGTGAGAGAGAGAGAAGCTGTGAGTGAGAGAGAGAGAAGATGTGAGTGTGTGAGAGAGAGAATGAGAAACTGTGAGTGAGAGAGAGAAAAAGTAAGAGAAGCTGTGTGAGAGAGAAAGAGAGAGAAAGAGAAGCTGTGAGTGAGAGAAAGAGAGGGAGAAAGAGAAGCTGTGAGTGAGAGAGAGAGAAAGAGAAGCTGTGAGTGAGAGAGAGAGAATGAGAAGCTGTGAGCGAGAGAGATAGAAGCTGTGAGTGAGAGAGAAAGAGAAGCTGTGAGTGAGAGAGAGAGAAGATGTGAGTGAGAGAGAATGAGAAGCTGTGAGTGAGAGAGAGAGAAAGTAAAAGAAGCTGTGAGTGATACAGAGAGAGAAAGAGAAGCTGTGAGTGAGAGAGAGAGAGGGAGAAAGATAAGCTGTGTGAGAGAGAGAGAGAGAAAGAGAAGCTGTGTGAGAGAGAGAGAGAGAGAAAGAGAAGCTGTGATTGAGAGTGAGAGAGAGAGAAAGAGAAGCTGTGAGTGAGAGAGAGAGAAAGAGAAGCTGTGAGTGAGAGAGAGAAGCTGTGAGTGAGAGAGAGAGAGAAAGAGAAGCTGTGTGTGTGTGAGAAAGAGAAGCTGTGAGTGAGAGAGAGAAAGAAAGAGAAGCTGTGAGTGAGAGAGAGATTGAAAGAGAAGCTGTGAGTGAGAGAGAGAGAGAAAGAGAAGCTGTGAGTGAGAGAGAGAAAGAGAAGCTGTGAGTGAGAGGGAGAGAAAGAGAAGCTGTGAGTGACACACAGAGAGAGAAGCTGTGAGTTAGAGAGAGAGAAAGAGAAGCTGTGAGTGACAGAGAGAAAGAGAAGCTGAGAGTGAGAGAGAGAGAGAAAGTGAAGCTGTGAGTGAGAGAGAGAGAGAGAAAGAGAAGGTGTGAGTGAGAGAGAGAAAGAGAAGCTGTGAGTGAGACGGAGAGAGAGAAAGAGAAGCTGTGAGTGACACACAGAGAGAGAAGCTGTGAGTTAGAGAGAGAAAGAGAAGCTGTGAGTGAGAGTGAGAGAGAGAGAGAAAGAGAAGCTGTGAGTGAGAGAGAGAGAAAGAGATGCTGTGTGTGTGTCTGAGAGAGAAAGATAGTCTGAGAAAGAGAGAGTGAAAGAGAAGCTGTGAGTGAGACAGAGAGAGGGAGAAAGAGAAGCTGTGTGCGTTAGAGAGAGAAAGAGAAGCTGTGAGTGAGAGAGAGAAAGAAAAGCTGTGAGTGAGAGAGAGAGAAAGAGAAGGTATGAGTGAGAGAGAGAGAAGCTGTGAGTGAGAGAGTGAGAGAGAGAAAGAGAAGCTGTGAGTGAGAGAGAGAAAGAGAAGCTGTGAGAGAGAGAGAGAGAGAGAAGCTGTGAGTGAGAGTGAGAGAGAGAGAGAAAGAGAAGCTGTGAGTGAGAGAGAGAGAAAGAGATGCTGTGAGTGAGAGAGAGAGAAAGAGAAGCTGTGAGTGAGAGAGAGAGAAAGAGAAGCTGTGAGTGAGAGAGAGAGAGAAAGAGAAGCTGTGAGTAAGAAGGAGAGGGAAAGAGAAGAAGTGAGTGAGTGAGAGAGAGAGAGAGAAAGAGAAGCTGTGAGTGAGAGAGAGAGAGAGAGAAAGAGAAGCTGTGCGTGAGAGAGTGAGATAGAGAAAGAGAAGCTGTTAGTGAGAGTGAGAGAGAGAGAGAAAGAGAAGCTGTGAGTGAGAGAGAGATTGAAAGAGAAGCTGTGAGTGAGTGAGAGGGAGAGAAAGAGAAGCTGTGAGTGAGAGAGAGAGAAAGAGAAGCTGTGAGTGAGAGAGAGAGAGAGAGAGAGAGAAAGAGAAGCTGTGATTAAGAAGGAGAGGGAAAGAGAATAAGTGAGTGAGTGAGAGAGAGAGAGAAAGAGAAGCTGTGAGAGAGAAAGAGAAGCTGTGAGTGAGAGAGTGAGAGAGAGAAAGAGAATCTGTTACTGAGTGTGTGTGAGAGAGAGAAAAAGAAGCTGTGAGTGAGAGAGAGATTGAAAGAGAAGCTGTGAGTGAGAGAGAGAGAGAAAGAGAAGCTGTGAGTGAGAGAGAGAAAGAGAAGCTGTGAGTGAGAGGGAGAGAAAGAGAAGATGTGAGTGACAGAGAGAGAGAAAGAGAAGCTGAGAGTGAGAGAGAGAGAAAGTGAAGCTGTGAGTGAGAGAGAGAGAGGGAGAAAGAGAAGCTGTGTGCGTGAGAGAGAGAAAGAGAAGCTGTGAGTGAGAGAGAGAAAGAAAAGCTGTGAGTGAGAGAGAGAGAAAGAGAAGGTATGAGTGAGAGAGAGAGAAAAGCTGTGAGTGAGAGAGTGAGAGAGAGAAAGAGAAGCTGTGAGTGAGAGAGAGAAAGAGAAGCTGTGAGTGAGAGAGAGAAAGAGAAGCTGTGAGTGAGAGGGAGAGAGAGAAAGAGAAGCTGTGAGTGAGAGAGAGAGAGAGAAAGAGAAGCTGTGAGTGAGAAGAGAGAAAGAGAAGCTGTGAGTGAGAGGGAGAGAGAGAAAGAGAAGCTGTGAGTGACACACAGAGAGAGAAGCTGTGAGGCAGAGAGAGAGAGAAAGAGAAGCTGTGAGTGACAGAGAGAGAAAGAGAAGCTGTGAGTGAGAGTGAGAGAGAGAGAGAAAGAGAAGCTGTGAGTGAGAGAGAGAGAAAGAGATGCTGTGAGTGAGATTGAGAGAGAAAGAGAAGCTGTGAGTGAGAGAGAGAGAAAGAGAAGCTGTGAGTGAGTGAGAGAGAGAAAGAGATGCTGTGATTAAGAAGGAGAGGGAAAGAGAATAAGTGAGTGAGTGAGAGAGAGAGAGAAAGAGAAGCTGTGAGAGAGAAAGAGAAACTGTGAGTGAGAGAGTGAGAGAGAGAAAGAGAATCTGTTAGTGAGTGAGAGAGAGAGAGAGAAAGAGAAGCTGTGAGTGAGAGAGAGATTGAAAGAGAAGCTGTGAGTGAGAGAGAGAAAGAAAGAGAAGCTGTGAGTGAGAGAGAGAAAGAGAAGCTGTGAGTGAGAGGGAGAGAAAGAGAAGCTGTGAGTGACACAGAGAGAGAGAAGCTGTGAGTTAGAGAGAGAGAGAGAATGAGAAGCTGTGAGTGACAGAGAGAGAGAAAGAGAAGCTGTGAGTGAGAGTGAGAGAGAGAGAGAGAAAGTGAAGCTGTGAGTGTGTGAGAGAGAGAAAGAGAAGCTGTGTGTGTGTGTGAGAGAGAAAGATAGTCTGAGAAAGAGAGAGTGAAAGAGAAGCTGAGTGAGACAGAGAGAGGGAGAAAGAGAAGCTGTGTGCGTGAGAGAGAGAAAGAGAAGCTGTGAGTGAGAGTGAGAGAGAGAGAGAGAAAGAGAAGCTGAGAGTGAGAGAGAGAGAAAGTGAAGCTGTGAGTGAGAGAGAGAGAGACAGAGAAGCTGTGTGTGTGTGTGAGAGAGAAAGATAATCTGAGAAAGAGAGAGTGAAAGAGAAGCTGTGAGTGAGACAGAGAGAGGGAGAAAGAGAAGCTGTGTGTGTGTGAGAGAGAAAGAGAAGCTGTGAGTGAGAGTGAGAGAGAGAGAGAGAAAGAGAAGCTGTGAGTGAGAGAGAGAGAAAGAGAAGCTGTTAGTGAGAGTGAGAGAGAGAGAGAAAGAGAAGCTGTGAGTGAGAGAGAGAGAAAGAGATGCTGTGAGTGAGAGAGAGAGAAAGAGAAGGTGTGTGTGAGAGAGAGAAAGAGAAGCTGTGAGAGAGAGAGAGAGAAAAAGAGAAGCTGTGAGTGAGAAGGAGAGGGAAAGAGAAGCTGTGAGTGAGTGAGAGAGAGAGAAAGAGAAGCTGTGAGTGAGAGAGAGAGAAAGAGAAGCTGTGAGTGAGAGAGAGAGAGAAAGAGAAGCTGTGAGTAAGAAGGAGAGGGAAAGAGAAGCTGTGAGACAGAAAGAGAAGGTGTGAGTGAGAGAGAGATTGAAAGAGAAGCTGTGAGTGAGAGAGAGAGAGAAAGAGAAGCTGTGAGTGAGAGGGAGAGAGAGTAAGAGAAGCTGTGAGTGACACAGAGAGAGAGAGAAAAAGAGAAGCTGTGAGTGAGAGAGAGAAAGAGAAGCTGTGTGAGAGAGAGAGAGACAGAGAAGCTGTGTGTTTGTGTGAGAGAGAAAGATAGTCTGAGACAGAGAGAGAGAAAGAGAAGCTGTGAGTGAGAGTGAGAGAGAGAGAGAGAAAGAGAAGCTGAGAGAGAGAGAGAGAGAATGAGAAGCTGTGAGTGAGAGAGAGAGAAGCTGTGAGTGAGAGAGAGAGAAGATGTGAGTGAGAGAGAGAGAATGAGAAGCTGTGAGTGAGAGAGAGAAAAAGTAAGAGAAGCTGTGAGTGAGAAAGAGAGAGAAAGAGAAGCTGTGAGTGAGAGAAAGAGAGGGAGAAAGAGAAGCTGTGAGTGTGAGAGAGAAATAGAAGCTGTGAGACAGAGAGAGAGAATGAGAAGCTGTGAGTGAGAGAGAGAGAAGCTGTGAGTGAGAGAGAAAGAGAAGCTGTGAGTGAGAGAGAGAGAGAAGATGTGAGTGAGAGAGAGAGAGAATGAGAAGCTGTGAGTGAGAGAGAGTGAAAGTAAGAGACGCTGTGAGTGATACAGAGAGAGAGAAAGAGGATCAGTGAGTGAGAGAGAGGGAGGGA
This sequence comes from Bradypodion pumilum, assembly GCA_035047305.1. Classification (NCBI taxonomy): domain Eukaryota; kingdom Metazoa; phylum Chordata; class Lepidosauria; order Squamata; family Chamaeleonidae; genus Bradypodion; species Bradypodion pumilum. The sequence goes on from JAWDJD010000001.1 coordinate 234,960,402, forward strand.
GAAAGATAAGCTGTGTGTGAGAGAGAGAGAGAGATAGAGAAGCTGTGTGTGTGAGAGAGAGAAAGAGAATGTGTGATTGAGAGTGAGAGAGAGAGAAAGAGAAGCTGTGAGTGAGAGAGAGGGAAAGAGAAGCTGTGAGTGAGAGAGTGAGAGAGAGAAAGAGAATCTGTTACTGAGTGTGTGTGAGAGAGAGAAAAAGAAGCTGTGAGTGAGAGAGAGATTGAAAGAGAAGCTGTGAGTGAGAGAGAGAGAGAAAGAGAAGCTGTGAGTGAGAGAGAGAAAGAGAAGCTGTGAGTGAGAGGGAGAGAAAGTGAAGATGTGAGTGACACACAGAGAGAGAAGCTGTGAGTTAGAGAGAGAGAAAGAGAAGCTGTGAGTGACAGAGAGAGAGAAAGAGAAGCTGAGAGTGAGAGAGAGAGAAAGTGAAGATGTGAGTGAGAGAGAGAGAGAAAGAGAAGCTGTGTGTGTGTGAGAGAGAGAAAGATAGTCTGAGAAAGAGAGAGTGAAAGAGAAGCTGTGAGTGAGACAGAGAGAGGGAGAAAGAGAAGCTGTGTGCGTGAGAGAGAGAAAGAGAAGCTGTGAGTGAGAGAGAGAAAGAAAAGCTGTGAGTGAGAGAGAGAGAAAGAGAAGGTATGAGTGAGAGAGAGAGAAAAGCTGTGAGTGAGAGAGTGAGAGAGAGAGAAAGAGAAGCTGTGAGTGAGAGAGAGAAAGAGAAGCTGTGAGTGAGAGAGAGAAAGAGAAGCTGTGAGTGAGAGGGAGAGAGAAAAAGAGAAGCTGTGAGTGAGAGAGAGAGAGAGAAAGAGAAGCTGTGAGTGAGAAGAGAGAAAGAGAAGCTGTGAGTGAGAGGGAGAGAGAGAAAGAGAAGCTGTGAGTGACACACAGAGAGAGAAGCTGTGAGTCAGAGAGAGAGAGAAAGAGAATCTGTGAGTAAGAAGGAGAGGGAAAGAGAAGAAGTGAGTGAGTGAGAGAGAGAGAGAGAAAGAGAAGCTGTGAGTGAGAGAGAGAGAGAGAAAGAGAAGCTGTGTGTGAGAGAGTGAGAGAGAGAAAGAGAAGCTGTTAGTGAGAGTGAGAGAGAGAGAGAAAGAGAAGCTGTGAGTGAGAGAGAGATTGAAAGAGAAGCTGTGAGTGAGTGAGAGGGAGAGAAAGAGAAGCTGTGAGTGAGAGAGAGAGAAAGAGAAGCTGTGAGTGAGAGAGAGAGAGAGAGAAAGAGAAGCTGTGATTAAGAAGGAGAGGGAAAGAGAATAAGTGAGTGAGTGAGAGAGAGAGAGAAAGAGAAGCTGTGAGAGAGAAAGAGAAGCTGTGAGTGAGAGAGTGAGAGAGAGAAAGAGAATCTGTTACTGAGTGTGTGTGTGAGAGAGAAAAAGAAGCTGTGAGTGAGAGAGAGATTGAAAGAGAAGCTGTGAGTGAGAGAGAGAGAGAAAGAGAAGCTGTGAGTGAGAGAGAGAAAGAGAAGCTGTGAGTGAGAGGGAGAGAAAGAGAAGATGTGAGTGACACACAGAGAGAGAAGCTGTGAGTTAGAGAGAGAGAAAGAGAAGCTGTGAGTGACAGAGAAAGAGAAAGAGAAGCTGAGAGTGAGAGAGAGAGAAAGTGAAGCTGTGAGTGAGAGAGAGAGAAAGAGAAGCTGTGTGTGTGTGAGAGAGAGAAAGATAGTCTGAGAAAGAGAGAGTGAAAGAGAAGCTGTGAGTGAGACAGAGAGAGGGAGAAAGAGAAGCTGTGTGCGTGAGAGAGAGAAAGAGAAGCTGTGAGTGAGAGAGAGAAAGAAAAGCTGTGAGTGAGAGAGAGAGAAAGAGAAGGTATGAGTGAGAGAGAGAGAAAAGCTGTGAGTGAGAGAGTGAGAGAGAGAAAGAGAAGCTGTGAGTGAGAGAGAGAAAGAGAAGCTGTGAGTGAGAGAGAGATTGAAATAGAAGCTGTGAGTGAGAGAGAGAGAGAAAGAGAAGCTGTGAGTGAGAGAGAGAAAGAGAAGCTGTGAGTGAGAGGGAGAGAAAGTGAAGATGTGAGTGACACACAGAGAGAGAAGCTGTGAGTTAGAGAGAGAGAAAGAGAAGCTGTGAGTGACAGAGAGAGAGAAAGAGAAGCTGAGAGTGAGAGAGAGAGAAAGTGAAGCTGTGAGTGAGAGAGAGAGAGAAAGAGAAGCTGTGTGTGTGTGTGAGAGAGAAAGATAGTCTGAGAAAGAGAGAGTGAAAGAGAAGCTGTGAGTGAGACAGAGAGAGGGAGAAAGAGAAGCTGTGTGCGTGAGAGAGAGAAAGAGAAGCTGTGAGTGAGAGAGAGAAAGAAAAGCTGTGAGTGAGAGAGAGAGAAAGAGAAGGTATGAGTGAGAGAGAGAGAAAAGCTGTGAGTGAGAGAGTGAGAGAGAGAGAAAGAGAAGCTGTGAGTGAGAGAGAGAAAGAGAAGCTGTGAGTGAGAGAGAGAAAGAGAAGCTGTGAGTGAGAGGGAGAGAGAGAAAGAGAAGCTGTGAGTGAGAGAGAGAGAGAAAGAGAAGCTGTGAGTGAGAAGAGAGAAAGAGAAGCTGTGAGTGAGAGGGAGAGAGAGAAAGAGAAGCTGTGAGTGACACACAGAGAGAGAAGCTGTGAGTCAGAGAGAGAGAAAGAGAAGCTGTGAGTGACATAGAGAGAAAGTGAAGCTGTGAGTGAGAGTGAGAGAGAGAGAGAAAGAGAAGCTGTGAGTGTGAGAGAGAGGGAGAAAGAGAAGCTGTGTGTGTGAGAGAGAGAAAGAGAAGCTGTGAGTGTGTGAGAGAGAGAAAGAGAAGCTGTGAGTGAGAGAGAGAAAGCGAAGCTGTGAGTGAGAGAGAGAGAGAGAATGAGAAGCTGTGAGTGAGAGAGAGAGAAGCTGTGAGTGAGAGAGAGAGAAGATGTGAGTGTGAGAGAGAGAGAATGAGAAACTGTGAGTGAGAGAGAGAAAAAGTAAGAGAAGCTGTGAGTGAGAAAGAGAGAGAAAGAGAAGCTGTGAGTGAGAGAAAGAGAGGGAGAAAGAGAAGCTGTGAGTGAGAGAGAGAGAAAGAGAAGCTGTGAGTGAGAGAGAGAGAATGAGAAGCTGTGAGTGAGAGAGATAGAAGCTGTGAGTGAGAGAGAAAGAGAAGCTGTGAGTGAGAGAGAGAGAAGATGTGAGTGAGAGAGAATGAGAAGCTGTGAGTGAGAGAGAGAGAAAGTAAAAGAAGCTGTGAGTGATACAGAGAGAGAAAGAGAAGCTGTGAGTGAGAGAGAGAGGGAGAAAGATAAGCTGTGTGAGAGAGAGAGAGAGAGAAGGAGAAGCTGTGTGTGAGAGAGAGAGAGAGAAAGAGAAGCTGTGATTGAGAGTGAGAGAGAGAGAAAGAGAAGCTGTGAGTGAGAGAGAGAGAAAGAGAAGCTGTGAGTGAGAGAGAGAAGCTGTGTGTGAGAGAGAGAGAAAGAGAAGCTGTGTGTGTGTGAGAAAGAGAAGCTGTGAGTGAGAGAGAGAGAGAAAGAGAAGCTGTGAGTGAGAGAGAGATTGAAAGAGAAGCTGTGAGTGAGAGAGAGAGAGAAAGAGAAGCTGTGAGTGAGAGAAAGAAAGAGAAGCTGTGAGTGAGAGGGAGAGAAAGAGAAGCTGTGAGTGACACACAGAGAGAGAAGCTGTGAGTTAGAGAGAGAGAAAGAGAAGCTGTGAGTGACAGAGAGAAAGAGAAGCTGAGAGTGAGAGAGAGAGAGAAAGTGAAGCTGTGAGTGAGAGAGAGAGAGAAAGAGAAGCTGTGTGTGTGTCTGAGAGAGAAAGATAGTCTGAGAAAGAGAGAGTGAAAGAGAAGCTGTGAGTGAGACAGAGAGAGGGAGAAAGAGAAGCTGTGTGCGTTAGAGAGAGAAAGAGAAGCTGTGAGTGAGAGAGAGAAAGAAAAGCTGTGAGTGAGAGAGAGAGAAAGAGAAGGTATGAGTGAGAGAGAGAGAGAGAAGCTGTGAGTGAGAGAGTGAGAGAGAGAAAGAGAAGCTGTGAGTGAGAGAGAGAAAGAGAAGCTGTGAGTGAGAGGGAGAGAGAGAAAGAGAAGCTGTGAGTGAGAGAGAGAGAGAGAGAGAAGGTGTGAGTGAGAGAGAGAAAGAGAAGCTGTGAGTGAGAGGGAGAGAGAGAAAGAGAAGCTGTGAGTGACACACAGAGAGAGAAGCTGTGAGTTAGAGAGAGAAAGAGAAGCTGTGAGTGAGAGTGAGAGAGAGAGAGAAAGAGAAGCTGTGAGTGAGAGAGAGAGAAAGAGATGCTGTGAGTGAGAGAGAGAGAAAGAGAAGCTGTGAGTGAGAGAGAGAGAAAGAGAAGCTGTGAGTGAGAGAGAGAGAGAAAGAGAAGCTGTGAGTAAGAAGGAGAGGGAAAGAGAAGAAGTGATTGAGTGAGAGAGAGAGAGAGAAAGAGAAGCTGTGAGTGAGAGAGAGGGAGAGAAAGAGAAGCTGTGTGTGAGAGAGTGAGAGAGAGAAAGAGAAGCTGTTAGTGAGAGTGAGAGAGAGAGAGAAAGAGAAGCTGTGAGTGAGAGAGAGATTGAAAGAGAAGCTGTGAGTGAGTGAGAGGGAGAGAAAGAGAAGCTGTGAGAGAGAGAGAAAGAGAAGCTGTGAGTGAGAGAGAGAGAGAGAGAAAGAGAAGCTGTGATTAAGAAGGAGAGGGAAAGAGAATAAGTGAGTGAGTGAGAGAGAGAGAGAAAGAGAAGCTGTGAGAGAGAAAGAGAAGCTGTGAGTGAGAGAGTGAGAGAGAGAAAGAGAATCTGTTACTGAGTGTGTGTGTGAGAGAGAAAAAGAAGCTGTGAGTGAGAGAGAGATTGAAAGAGAAGCTGTGAGTGAGAGAGAGAGAGAAAGAGAAGCTGTGAGTGAGAGAGAGAAAGAGAAGCTGTGAGTGAGAGGGAGAGAAAGAGAAGATGTGAGTGACACACAGAGAGAGAAGCTGTGAGTTAGAGAGAGAGAAAGAGAAGCTGTGAGTGACAGAGAGAGAGAAAGAGAAGCTGAGAGTGAGAGAGAGAGAAAGTGAAGCTGTGAGTGAGAGAGAGAGAAAGAGAAGCTGTGTGTGTGTGAGAGAGAGAAAGATAGTCTGAGAAAGAGAGAGTGAAAGAGAAGCTGTGAGTGAGACAGAGAGAGGGAGAAAGAGAAGCTGTGTGCGTGAGAGAGAGAAAGAGAAGCTGTGAGTGAGAGAGAGAAAGAAAAGCTGTGAGTGAGAGAGAGAGAAAGAGAAGGTATGAGTGAGAGAGAGAGAAAAGCTGTGAGTGAGAGAGTGAGAGAGAGAAAGAGAAGCTGTGAGTGAGAGAGAGAAAGAGAAGCTGTGAGTGAGAGAGAGAAAGAGAAGCTGTGAGTGAGAGGGAGAGAGAGAAAGAGAAGCTGTGAGTGAGAGAGAGAGAGAGAAAGAGAAGCTGTGAGTGAGAAGAGAGAAAGAGAAGCTGTGAGTGAGAGGGAGAGAGAGAGAGAAGCTGTGAGTGACACACAGAGAGAGAAGCTGTGAGTCAGAGAGAGAGAGAAAGAGAAGCTGTGAGTGACAGAGAGAGAAAGAGAAGCTGTGAGTGAGAGTGAGAGAGAGAGAAAGAGAAGCTGTGAGTGAGAGAGAGAGAAAGAGATGCTGTGAGTGAGATTGAGAGAGAAAGAGAAGCTGTGAGTGAGTGAGAGAGAAAGAGACGCTGTGAGTGAGAGAGAGATTGAAAGAGAAGCTGTGAGTGAGTGAGAGAGAGAGAAAGAGAAGCTGTGAGTGAGAGAGAGAGAAAGAGAAGCTGTGAGTGAGTGAGAGAGAGAAAGAGAAGCTGTGATTAAGAAGGAGAGGGAAAGAGAATAAGTGAGTGAGTGAGAGAGAGAGAAAGAGAAGCTGTGAAAGAGAAAGAGAAACTGTGAGTGAGAGAGTGAGAGAGAGAAAGAGAATCTGTTAGTGAGTGTGAGAGAGAGAGAGAAAGAGAAGCTGTGAGTGAGAGAGAGATTGAAAGAGAAGCTGTGAGTGAGAGAGAGAAAGAAAGAGAAGCTGTGAGTGAGAGAGAGAAAGAGAAGCTGTGAGTGAGAGGGAGAGAAAGAGAAGCTGTGAGTGACACAGAGAGAGAGAAGCTGTGAGTTAGAGAGAGAGAGAGAATGAGAAGCTGTGAGTGACAGAGAGAGAGAAAGAGAAGCTGTGAGTGAGAGTGAGAGAGAGAGAGAGAGAGAAAGTGAAGCTGTGAGTGTGTGAGAGAGAGAAAGATAGTCTGAGAAAGAGAGAGTGAAAGAGAAGCTGAGTGAGACAGAGAGAGGGAGAAAGAGAAGCTGTGTGCGTGAGAGAGAGAAAGAGAAGCTGTGAGTGAGAGTGAGAGAGAGAGAGAGAAAGAGAAGCTGAGAGTGAGAGAGAGAGAAAGTGAAGCTGTGAGTGAGAGAGAGACAGAGAAGCTGTGTGTGTGTGAGAGAGAAAGATAATCTGAGAAAGAGAGAGTGAAAGAGAAGCTGTGAGTGAGACAGAGAGAGGGAGAAAGAGAAGCTGTGTGTGTGAGAGAGAGAAAGAGAAGCTGTGAGTGAGAGTGAGAGAGAGAGAGAGAAAGAGAAGCTGTGAGTGAGAGAGAGAGAAAGAGAAGCTGTTAGTGAGAGTGAGAGAGAGAGAGAAAGAGAAGCTGTGAGTGAGAGAGAGAGAGAAAGAGATGCTGTGAGTGAGAGAGAGAGAAAGAGAAGGTGTGTGTGAGAGAGAGAAAGAGAAGCTGTGAGAGAGAGAGAGAAAAAGAGAAGCTGTGAGTGAGAAGGAGAGGGAAAGAGCAGCTGTGAGTGAGTGAGAGAGAGAGAAAGAGAAGCTGTGAGTGAGAGAGAGAGAAAGAGAAGCTGTGAGTGAGAGAGAGAGAGAAAGAGAAGCTGTGAGTAAGAAGGAGAGGGAAAGAGAAGCTGTGAGACAGAAAGAGAAGCTGTGAGTGAGAGAGAGAGAGAAAGAGAAGCTGTGAGTGAGAGGGAGAGAGAGTAAGAGAAGCTGTGAGTGACACAGAGAGAGAGAGAAAAAGAGAAGCTGTGAGTGAGAGAGAGAAAGAGAAGCTGTGTGAGAGAGAGAGAGACAGAGAAGCTGTGTGTTTGTGTGAGAGAGAAAGAGAAGCTGTGAGTGAGAGAGAGAGAGAGAGAAAGAGAAGCTGAGAGAGAGAGAGAAAGTTAAGCTGTGAGTGAGAGAGAGAGACAGAGAAGCAGTGTGTGTGTGTGAGAGAAAGATAGTCTGAGAAAGAGAGAGTGAAAGAGAAGCTGTGAGTGAGACAGAGAGAGGGAGAAAGAGAAGCTGGTTGTGTGTGAGAGAGAAATAGAAGCTGTGAGTGAGAGAGAGAGAGAGAGAGAGAAGCTGTGAGTGTGTGTGAGAGAGAAAGAGAAGCTGTGAGTGAGAGAGAGAGAGAGAGAAAGAGAAGCTGATAGAGAGAGAGAGAAAGTTAAGCTGTGAGTGAGACAGAGACACAGAGAAGCAGTGTGTGTGTGTGAGAGAAAGATAGTCTGAGAAAGAGAGAGTGAAAGAGAAGCTGTGAGTGAGACAGAGAGAGGGAGAAAGAGAAGCTGGTTGTGTGTGAGAGAGAAATAGAAGCTGTGAGTGAGAGAGAGAGAGAGAGAGAAGCTGTGAGTGTGTGTGAGAGAGAAAGAGAAGCTGTGAGTGAGAGAGAGAGAAAGCGAAGCTGTGAGTGAGAGAGAGAGAGAATGAGAAGCTGTGAGTGAGAGAGAGAGAAGCTGTGAGTGAGAGAGAGAGAAGATGTGAGTGAGAGAGAGAGAATGAGAAGCTGTGAGTGAGAGAGAGAAAAAGTAAGAGAAGCTGTGAGTGAGAAAGAGAGAGAAAGAGAAGCTGTGAGTGAGAGAAAGAGATAGAGAAAGAGAAGCTGTGAGTGAGAGAGAGAAATAGAAGCTGTGAGACAGAGAGAGAGAATGAGAAGCTGTGAGTGAGAGAGAGAGAAGCTGTGAGTGAGAGAGAAAGAGAAGCTGTGAGTGAGAGAGAGAGAGAAGATGTGAGTGAGAGAGAGAGAGAATGAGAAGCTGTGAGTGAGAGAGAGTGAAAGTAAGAGACGCTGTGAGTGATACAGAGAGAGAGAAAGAGGAGCAGTGAGTGAGAGAGAGGGAGGGAGAAAGATAAGCTGTGTGAGAGAGAGAGAGATATAGAGAAGCTGTGTGTGTGAGAGAGAGAAAGAGAATGTGTGATTGAGAGTGAGAGAGAGAGAAAGAGAAGCTGTGAGTGAGAGAGAGAGAAAGAGAAGCTGTGAGTGAGAGAGTGAGAGAGAGAAAGAGAATCTGTTACTGAGTGTGTGTGAGAGAGAGAAAAAGAAGCTGTGAGTGAGAGAGAGATTGAAAGAGAAGCTGTGAGTGAGAGAGAGAGAGAAAGAGAAGCTGTGAGTGAGAGAGAGAAAGAGAAGCTGTGAGTGAGAGGGAGAGAAAGTGAAGATGTGAGTGACACACAGAGAGAGAAGCTGTGAGTTAGAGAGAGAGAAAGAGAAGCTGTGAGTGACAGAGAGAGAGAAAGAGAAGCTGAGAGTGAGAGAGAGAGAAAGTGAAGCTGTGAGTGAGAGAGAGAGAGAAAGAGAAGCTGTGTGTGTGTGAGAGAGAGAAAGATAGTCTGAGAAAGAGAGAGTGAAAGAGAAGCTGTGAGTGAGACAGAGAGAGGGAGAAAGAGAAGCTGTGTGCGTGAGAGAGAGAAAGAGAAGCTGTGAGTGAGAGAGAGAAAGAAAAGCTGTGAGTGAGAGAGAGAGAAAGAGAAGGTATGAGTGAGAGAGAGAGAAAAGCTGTGAGTGAGAGAGTGAGAGAGAGAGAAAGAGAAGCTGTGAGTGAGAGAGAGAAAGAGAAGCTGTGAGTGAGAGAGAGAAAGAGAAGCTGTGAGTGAGAGGGAGAGAGAGAAAGAGAAGCTGTGAGTGAGAGAGAGAGAGAAAGAGAAGCTGTGAGTGAGAAGAGAGAAAGAGAAGCTGTGAGTGAGAGGGAGAGAGAGAAAGAGAAGCTGTGAGTGACACACAGAGAGAGAAGCTGTGAGTCAGAGAGAGAGAGAAAGAGAAGCTGTGAGTGACAGAGAGAGAAAGAGAAGCTGTGAGTGAGAGTGAGAGAGAGAGAGAAAGAGAAGCTGTGAGTGAGAGAGAGAAAGAGATGCTGTGAGTGAGATTGAGAGAGAAAGAGAAGCTGTGAGTGAGAGAGAGAGAAAGAGAAGCTGTGAGTGAGAGAGAGATTGAAAGAGAAGCTGTGAGTGAGTGAGAGAGAGAGAAAGAGAAGCTGTGAGTGAGAGAGAGAGAAAGAGAAGCTGTGAGTGAGTGAGAGAGAGAAAGAGAAGCTGTGATTAAGAAGGAGAGGGAAAGAGAATAAGTGAGTGAGTGAGAGAGAGAGAAAGAGAAGCTGTGAAAGAGAAAGAGAAACTGTGAGTGAGAGAGTGAGAGAGAGAAAGAGAATCTGTTAGTGAGTGTGAGAGAGAGAGAGAAAGAGAAGCTGTGAGTGAGAGAGAGATTGAAAGAGAAGCTGTGAGTGAGAGAGAGAAAGAAAGAGAAGCTGTGAGTGAGAGAGAGAAAGAGAAGCTGTGAGTGAGAGGGAGAGAAAGAGAAGCTGTGAGTGACACAGAGAGAGAGAAGCTGTGAGTTAGAGAGAGAGAGAGAATGAGAAGCTGTGAGTGACAGAGAGAGAGAAAGAGAAGCTGTGAGTGAGAGTGAGAGAGAGGGAGAGAGAAAGTGAAGCTGTGAGTGTGAGAGAGAGAGAAAGAGAAGCTGTGTGTGTGTGTGAGAGAGAAAGATAGTCTGAGAAAGAGAGAGTGAAAGAGAAGCTGAGTGAGACAGAGAGAGGGAGAAAGAGAAGCTGTGTGCGTGAGAGAGAGAAAGAGAAGCTGTGAGTGAGAGTGAGAGAGAGAGAGAGAAAGAGAAGCTGAGAGTGAGAGAGAGAGAAAGTGAAGCTGTGAGTGAGAGAGAGAGAGACAGAGAAGCTGTGTGTGTGTGAGAGAGAGAAAGATAATCTGAGAAAGAGAGAGTGAAAGAGAAGCTGTGAGTGAGACAGAGAGAGGGAGAAAGAAAAGCTGTGTGTGTGAGAGAGAGAAAGAGAAGCTGTGAGTGAGAGTGAGAGAGAGAGAGAGAAAGAGAAGCTGTGAGTGAGAGAGAGAGAAAGAGAAGCTGTTAGTGAGTGAGAGAGAGAGAGAGAAAGAGAAGCTGAGAGAGAGAGAGAGAAAGTTAAGCTGTGAGTGAGAGAGAGAGAGGGAGAAAGAGAAGCTGGTTGTGTGTGAGAGAGAAATAGAAGCTGTGAGTGAGAGAGAGAGAGAGAGAGAGAAGCTGTGAGTGTGTGTGAGAGAGAAAGAGAAGCTGTGAGTGAGAGAGAGAGAAAGCGAAGCTGTGAGTGAGAGAGAGAGAGAGAATGAGAAGCTGTGAGTGAGAGAGAGAGAAGCTGTGAGTGAGAGAGAGAGAAGATGTGAGTGAGAGAGAGAGAATGAGAAGCTGTGAGTGAGAGAGAGAAAAAGTAAGAGAAGCTGTGAGTGAGAAAGAGAGAGAAAGAGAAGCTGTGAGTGAGAGAAAGAGAGGGAGAAAGAGAAGCTGTGAGTGAGAGAGAGAAATAGAAGCTGTGAGACAGAGAGAGAGAGAATGAGAAGCTGTGAGTGAGAGAGAGAGAAGCTGTGAGTGAGAGAGAAATAGAAGCTGTGAGTGAGAGAGAGAGAGAAGATGTGAGTGAGAGAGAGAGAGAATGAGAAGCTGTGAGTGAGAGAGAGGGAAAGTAAGAGACGCTGTGAGTGATACAGAGAGAGAGAAAGAGGAGCAGTGAGTGAGAGAGAGGGAGGGAGAAAGATAAGCTGTGTGTGAGAGAGAGAGAGAGATAGAGAAGCTGTGTGTGTGTGAGAGAGAAAGAGAATGTGTGATTGAGAGTGAGAGAGAGAGAAAGAGAAGCTGTGAGTGAGAGAGAGAGAAAGAGAAGCTGTGAGTGAGAGAGAGAGACGCTGTGAGTGAGAGAGAGAAAGAAAAGCTGTGAGTGAGAGAGAGAGAGAGAGAGAGAGAGAAGGTATGAGTGAGAGAGAGAGAGAAGCAGTGAGTGAGAGAGAGAGAGAAAGAGAAGCTGTGAGTGAGACAGAGAGAGAGAAAGAGAAGCTGTGAGAGAGAGAGGGGGGAAAGAGAAGCTGTGTGTGTGAGAGAGAGAAAGAGAAGCTGTGAGTGAGAGAGAGAGAGAAAGAGAAGCTGTGAGTGAGAGAGAGATTGAAAGAGAAGCTGTGAGTGAGTGAGAGAGAGAGAGAAAGAGAAGCTGTGAGTGAGAGAGAGAAAGAGAAGCTGTGAGTGAGAGGGAGAGAAAGAGAAGCTGTGAGTGACACAGAGAGAGAGAAGCTGTGAGAGAGAGAGAGAAAGAGAAGCTGTGAGTGACAGAGAGAGAGAAAGAGAAGCTGAGAGTGAGAGAGAGAGAAAGTGAAGCTGTGAGTGAGAGAGAGAGAGAGAAAGAGAAGCTGTGTGTGTGTGAGAGAGAAAGATAGTCTGAGAAAGAGAGAGTGAAAGAGAAGCTGTGAGTGAGACAGAGAGTGGGAGAAAGAGAAGCTGTGTGCGTGAGAGAGAGAAAGAGAAGCTGTGAGTGAGAGTGAGAGAGAGAGAGAGAAAGAGAAGCTGTGAGTGAGAGAGAGAGAAAGAGAAGCTGTGAGTGAGAGAGAGAGAAAGCGAAGCTGTGTGTGAGAGAGAGAGAGAATGAGAAGCTGTGAGTGAGAGAGAGAAGCTGTGAGTGAGAGAGAGAGAAGATGTAAGTGAGAGAGAGAGAGGGAGAAAGAGAAGCTGTGTGTGTGTGAGAGAGAAAGAGAAGCTGTGAGTGAGAGCGAGAGAGAAAGAGAAAGAGAAGATGTGTGTGAGAGAGCGAGAGAGAGAAAGAGAAGCTGTTAGTGAGAGTGAGAGAGAGAGAAAGAGATGCTGTGAGTGAGAGAGAGAGAAAGAGAAGCTGTGAGTGAGAGAGAGAGAAAGAGAAGCTGTGAGAGAGAGAGAAAGAGAAGCTGTGAGTGAGAAGGAGAGGGAAAGAGAAGCTGTGAGTGAGTGAGAGAGAGAGAAAGAGAAGCTGTGAGTGAGAGAGAGAGAAAGAGAAGCTGTGAGTGAGAGAGAGAGAGAAAGAGAAGCTGTGAGTAAGAAGGAGAGGGAAAGAGAAGAAGTGAGTGAGTGAGAGAGAGAAAGAGAAACTGTGAGAGAGAAAGAGAAGCTGTGAGTGAGAGAGTGAGAGAGAGAAAAAGAATCTGTTAGTGAGAGTGAGAGAGAGAAAGAGAAGCTGTGAGTGAGAGAGATTGAAAGAGAAGCTGTGAGTGAGAGAGAGAGAAAGAGAAGCTGTGAGTGAGAGAGAGAAAGAGAAGCTGTGAGTGAGAGGGAGAGAGAGAAAGAGAAGCTGTGAGTGACACAGAGAGAGAGAAGCTGTGAGTTAGAGAGAGAGAAAGAGAACCTGTGAGTGACAGAGAGAGAGAAAGAGAAGCTGAGAGAGAGAGAGAGAGAGAAAGTGAAGCTGTGAGTGTGAGAGAGAGACAGAGAAGCTGTGTGTGTGTGAGAGAGAGAAAGATAGTCTGAGAAAGAGAGAGTGAAAGAGAAGCTGTTAGTGAGACAGAGAGAGGGAGAAATAGAAGCTGTGTGCGTGAGAGAGAGAAAGAGAAGCTGTGAGTGAGAGTGAGAGAGAGAGAGAGAAAGAGAAGCTGTGTGAGAGAGAGAGAGATTGAAAGAGAAGCTGTGAGTGAGAGAGAGAGAAAGTGAAGAGGTGTGTGTGTGTGTGAGAGAGAGAATGAGAAGCTGTGAGTGAGAGAGAGAGAAGCTGTGAGTGAGTGAGTGAGAGAAGATGTGAGTGAGAGAGAGAGAGAATGAGAAGCTGTGAGTGAGAGAGAGAAAAAGTAAGAGAAGCTGTGAGTGAGAAAGAGAGAGAAAGAGAAGCTGTGAGTGAGAGAAAGAGAGGGAGAAAGAGAAGCTGTGAGTGAGAGAGAAAGAGCTGTGAGTGAGAGAGAGAGAGAATGAGCTGTGAGTGAGAGAGAGAGAAGCTGTGAGTGAGAGAGAGAGAGAGAAGATGTGAGTGAGAGAGAGAGAATGAGAAGCTGTGAGTGAGAGAGAAAGTAAGAGAAGCTGTGAGTGATACAGAGAGAGAGAAAGAGAAGCTGTGAGTGAGTGAGAGAGAGAGGGAGAAAGAGAAGCTGTGTGTGTGTGAGAGAGAAAGAGAAGCTGTGAGTGTGAGAGAGAGAGAAAGAGAAGCTGTGAGTGAGAGAGAAAGCGAAGATGTGAGTGAGAGAGAGAGAGAGAATGAGAAGCTGTGAGTGAGAGAGAGAGAAGCTGTGAGTGTGAGAGAGAGAAGATGTGAGTGTGAGAGAGAGAGAGAATGAGAAGCTGTGAGTGAGAGAGAGAAAAAGTAAGAGAAGCTGTGAGTGAGAAAGAGAGAGAAAGAGAAGCTGTGAGTGAGAGAAAGAGAGGGAGAAAGAGAAGCTGTGAGTGAGAGAGAGAGAAAGAGAAGCTGTGAGTGAGAGAGAGAGAATGAGAAGCTGTGAGTGAGAGAGATAGAAGCTGTGAGTGAGAGAGAAAGAGAAGCTGTGAGTGAGAGAGAGAGAAGATGTGAGTGAGAGAGAATGAGAAGCTGTGAGTGAGAGAGAGAGAAAGTAAAAGAAGCTGTGAGTGATACAGAGAGAGAAAGAGAAGCTGTGAGTGAGAGAGAGAGGGAGAAAGATAAGCTGTGTGTGTGAGTGAGAGAGAAAGAGAATCTGTGTGAGAGAGAGAGAGAGAAAGAGAAGCTGTGATTGAGAGTGAGAGAGAGAGAAAGAGAAGCTGTAAGTGAGAGAGAGAGAAAGAGAAGCTGTGAGTGAGAGAGAGAGAAGCTGTGAGTGAGAGAGAGAAAGAAAAGCTGTGAGTGAGAGAGAGAGAGAGAAAGAGAAGGTATGAGTGTGAGAGAGAGAGAAGCAGTGAGTGAGAGAGAGAGAGAAAGAGAAGCTGTGAGTGAGACAGAGAGAGAGAAAGAGAAGCTGTGAGAGAGAGAGGGGGGAAAGAGAAGCTGTGTGTGTGTGAGAGAGAAAGAGAAGCTGTGAGTGAGAGAGAGAGAGAAAGAGAAGCTGTGAGTGAGAGAGATTGAAAGAGAAGCTGTGTGAGAGAGAGAAAGAGAAGCTGTGAGTGAGAGAGAGAAAGAGAAGCTGTGAGTGAGAGGGAGAGAAAGAGAAGCTGTGAGTGACACAGAGACAGAGAAGCTGTGAGTTAGAGAGAGAGAAAGAGAAGCTGTGAGTGACAGAGAGAGAGAAAGAGAAGCTGAGAGTGAGAGAGAGAGAGAAAGTGAAGCTGTGAGTGAGAGAGAGAGAGAGAAAGAGAAGCTGTGTGTGTGTGTGAGAGAGAAAGATAGTCTGAGAAAGAGAGAGTGAAAGAGAAGCTGTGAGTGAGACAGAGAGAGGAAGAAAGAGAAGCTGTGTGTGTGTGAGAGAGAAAGAGAAGCCGTGAGTGAGAGAGAGAGAGAGAGAAAGAGAAGATGTGAGTGAGAGAGAGAGAGAAAGAGAAGCTGTGAGTGTGAGAGAGAAAGCGAAGCTGTGAGTGAGAGAGAGAGAGAGAATGAGAAGCTGTGAGTGAGAGAGAGAGAGAGAAAGAGAAGCTGCGAGAGAGAGAGAGAGAGAATGTGAAGCTGTCAGTGAGAGAGAGAGACAGAGAAGCTGTGTGTGTGTGTGAGAGAGAAAGATAGTCTGAGAAAGAGAGAGTGAAAGAGAAGCTGTGAGTGAGACAGAGAGAGGGAGAAAGAGAAGCTGTGTGTGTGAGAGAGAGAAAGAGAAGCTGTGAGTGAGAGTGAGAGAGAGAGAGAAAGAGAAGCTGTGAGTGTGAGAGAGAGAGAAAGAGAAGCTGTGAGTGTGAGAGAGAGAAAGTGAAGCTGTGAGTGAGAGAGAGAGAGAATGAAAAGCTGTGAGTGAGAGAGAGAGAAGCTGTGAGTGAGAGAGAGAGAGAAGATGTGAGTGAGAGAGAGAGAATGAGAAGCTGTGAGTGAGAGAGAGAAAAAGTAAGAGAAGCTGTGAGTGAGAAAGAGAGAGAAAGAGAAGCTGTGATTGAGAGAGAGAGAAAGAGAAGCTGTGTGTGTGTGAGAGAGAATGAGAACGTGTGAGTGAGAGAGAGAGAAGCTGTGAGTGAGAGAGAAAGAGAAGCTTTGAGTGAGAGAGAGAGAGAGAGAAGATGTGAGTGAGAGAGAGAGAGAATGAGAAGCTGTGAGTGAGAGAGAGAGAAAGTAAGAGAAGCTGTGAGTGATACAGAGAGAGAGAAAGAGAAGCTGTGAGTGAGTGAGAGAGAGGGAAAAGATAAGCTGTGTGAGAGAGAGACAAAGAGAAGCTGTGAGAGAGAGAGAGAGAAAGAGAAGCTGTGATTGAGAGTGAGAGAGAGAGAAAGAGAAGCTGTGAGTGAGAGAGAGAGAAAGAGAAGCTGTGAGTGAGAGAGAGAGAAGCTGTGAGTGAGAGAGAGAAAGAAAAGGTGTGAGTGAGAGAGAGAGAGAGAAAGAGAAGGTAGGAGTGAGAGAGAGAGAAGCAGTGAGTGAGAGAGAGAGAGAGAGAAAGAGAAGCTGTGAGTGAGACACAGAGAGAGAAAGAGAAGCTGTGAGAGAGGGGGGAAAGAGAAGCTGTGTGTGTGTGAGAAAGAGAAGCTGTGAGTGAGAGAGAGAGAGAAAGAGAAGCTGTGAGTGAGAGAGAGATTGAAAGAGAAGCTGTGAGTGAGAGAGAGAGAGAAAGAGAAGCTGTGAGTGAGAGAGAGAAAGAGAAGCTGTGAGTGAGAGGGAGAGAAAGAGAAGCTGTGAGTGACACACAGAGAGAGAAGCTGTGAGTTAGAGAGAGAGAAAGAGAAGCTGTGAGTGACAGAGAGAAAGAGAAGCTGAGAGTGAGAGAGAGAGAAAGTGAAGCTGTGAGTGAGAGAGAGAGAGAAAGAGAAGCTGTGTGTGTGTGAGAGAGAGAAAGATAGTCTGAGAAAGAGAGAGTGAAAGAGAAGCTGTGAGTGAGACAGAGAGAGGGAGAAAGAGAAGCTGTGTGCGTGAGAGAGAGAAAGAGAAGCTGTGAGTGAGAGAGAGAAAGAGAAGCTGTGAGTGAGAGTGAGAGAGAGAAAGAGAAGCTGTGAGTGAGAGAGAGAGAGAGAGAGAAGGTGTGAGTGAGAGAGAGAAAGAGAAGCTGTGAGTGAGAGGGAGAGAGAGAAAGAGAAGCTGTGAGTGACACACAGAGAGAGAAGCTGTGAGTTAGAGAGAGAGAGAAAGAGAAGCTGTGAGTGAGAGAGAGAGAAAGAGAAGCTGTGAGTGAGAGAGAGAGAAAGAGAAGCTGTGAATGAGAGAGAGAGAGAAAGAGAAGCTGTGAGTGAGAGAGAGAGAAAGAGAAGCTGTGAGTGAGTGAGAGAGAAAGGGAAGTTTGTGAGTGAGAGAGAGAGAGAAAGAGAAGCTGTGAGTGAGAGAGAGAAGCTGTGAGTGAGAGAGAGAAAGAAAAGCTGTGAGTGAGAGAGAGAGAGAGAAAGGGAAGATGTGTGTGTGTGTGAGAGAAAGATAGTCTGAGAAAGAGAGAGTGAAAGAGAAGCTGTGAGTGAGACAGAGAGAGGGAGAAAGAGAAGCTGTGTGCGTGAGAGAGAGAAAGAGATGCTGTGAGTGAGAGTGAGAGAGAGAGAGAAAGAGAAGCTGAGAGTTAGAGAGAGAGAGAAAGTGAAGCTGTGAGTGAGAGAGAGAGAGAAAGAGAAGCTGTGTGTGTGTGAGAGAGAGAAATATAGTCTGAGAAAGAGAGAGTGAAAGAGAAGCTGTGAGTGAGACAGAGAGAGGGAGAAAGAGAAGCTGTGTGTGTGTGAGAGAGAAAGAGAAGCTGTGAGTGAGAGAGAGAGAGAGAAAGAGAAGCTGTGAGTGAGAGAGAGAGATAAAGAGAAGCTGTGAGTGAGAGAGAGAGAAAGCAAAGCTGTGAGTGAGAGAGAGAGAGAATGAGAAGCTGTGAGTGAGAGAGAGAGAAGCTGTGAGTGAGAGAGAGAGAAGATGTGAGTGAGAGAGAGAGGGAGAAAGAGAAGCTGTGTGTGTGTGAAAGAGAAAGAGAAGCTGTGAGTGAGAGAGAAAGAGAGAGAAAGAGAAAGAGAAGCTGTGAGTGAGAGAGCGAGAGAGAGAAAGAGAAGCTGTTAGTGAGAGTGAGAGAGAGAGAGAAAGAGAAGATGTGAGTGAGAGAGAGAGAAAGACATGCTGTGAGTGAGAGAGAGAGAGAAAGAGAAGCTGTCAGTGAGAGAGAGAGAAAGAGAAGCTGTGTGTGAGAGAGAGAAAGAGAAGCTGTGAGTGAGAAGGAGAGGGAAAGAGAAGCTGTGAGTGAGTGAGAGAGAGAGAAAGAGAAGCTGTGAGTGAGAGAGAGAGAAAGAGAAGCTGTGAGAGAGAAAGAGAAGCTGTGAGTGAGAGAGTGAGAGAGAGAAAGAGAATCTGTTAGTGAGAGTGAGAGAGAGAGAAAGAGAAGCTGTGAGTGAGAGAGAGATTGAAAGAGAAGCTGTGAGTGAGAGAGAGAGAGAGAAAGAGAAGCTGTGAGTGAGAGAGAGAAAGAGAAGCTGTGACTGAGAGGGAGAGAGAAAGAGAAGCTGAGAGTGAGAGAGAGAGAGAGAAAGTGAAGCTGTGAGTGAGAGAGAGAGAGAAGGAGAAGCTGTGTGTGTGTGAGAGAGAGAAAGATAGTCTGAGAAAGAGAGAGTGAAAGAGAAGCTGTGAGTGAGACAGAGAGAGGGAGAAATGGAAGCTGTGTGCGTGAGAGAGAGAAAGAGAAGCTGTGAGTGAGAGAGAGAGAAAGTGAAGCTGTGAGTGAGAGAGAGAGAGAAAGAGACGCTGTGTGTGTGTGAGAGAGAAAGATAGTCTGAGAAAGAGAGAGTGAAAGAGAAGCTGTGAGTGAGAGAGAGAGGGGGAGAAAGAGAAGCTGTGTGTGTGTGAGAGAGAAAGAGAAGCTGTGAGTGAGAGTGAGAGAGGGAGAGAAAAAGAGAAGCTGTGAGTGTGAGTGAGAGAGAAAGAGAAGCTGTGAGTGAGTGAGAGAGAGAGAATGAGAAGCTGTGAGTGAGAGAGAGAAGCTGTGTGAGAGAGAGAGAAAGAGAAGCTGTGAGTGAGAGAGAGAGAGAAGATGTGAGTGATAGAGAGAGAGAATGAGAAGCTGTCAGTGAGAGAGAGAAAGTAAGAGAAGCTGTGAGTGAGATAGAGAGAGAGAGAAAGAGAAGCTGTGAGTGAGAGAGAGAGAGGGAGAGAAAGATAATCTGTGAGAGAGAGAGAGAAAGAGAAGCTGTGTGTTTTAGAGAGAGAGAAAGAGAAGCTGTGATTGAGAGTGTGAGAGAGAGAGAAAGAGAAGCTGTGAGTGAGAGAGAGAGAAAGAGAAGCTGTGAGTGAGAGAGAGAGAAGCTATGAGTGAGAGAGAGAAAGAAAAGGTGTGAGTGAGAGAGAGAGAGAGAAAGAGAAGATATGAGTGAGAGAGAGAGAGAAGCAGTGAGAGAGAGAGAAACAGAAGCTGTGAGTGAGACAGAGAGAGAGAAAGAGAAGCTGTGAGTGGGAGAGAGAGAAAGAGAGTCTGTGAATCAGAGAGAGAGAGAGAAGCTGTGAGTGAGAGAGAGAGAGAGCCGCTGTGAGTGAGAGAGAGAGAAAGAGAAGCTGTGAATGGGAGAGAGAGAGAAAGAGAAGCTGTGAGTGAGAGAGAGAGAAAGAGAAGCTGTGAGTGAGTGAGAGAGAGAAAGGGAAGTTTGTAAGTGAGAGAGAGAGAGAAAGAGAAGCTGTGAGTGAGAGAGAGAAGCTGTGTGTGAGAGAGAGACAGAAAAGCTGTGAGTCAGAGAGAAATAAAGAGAAGATGTGAGTGAGTGAGAGAGAGAGAAGCAGTGAGTGAGAGAGAGAGAGAGAAAGAGAAGCTGTCAGTGAGACAGAGAGAGAGAAAGAGAAGCTGTGAGAGAGAGAGAGGGAGAAAGAGAAGCTGTGTGTGTGAGAGAGAAAGAGAAGCTGTGAGTTTGTGTGAGAGAGAAAGAGAAGCTGTGAGTGAGAGAGAGAGAAAGAAAGAGAAATTAGAGTGAGAAAGAGAGAGAGAAAGAGAAGCTGTGAGTGAGAGAGAGAGAGAGAGAAGATGTGAGTGATAGAGAGAGAGAATGAGAAGCTGTGAGTGATAGAGAGAGTAAGTAAGAGAAGCTGTGAGTGAGATAGAGAGAGAGAGAAGGAGAAGCTGTGAGTGAGAGAGAGAGAGGGAGAAAGATAAGCTGTGAGAGAGAGAAAGAGGAGCTGTGTGTGTGAGAGAGAGAAAGAAAAGCTGTGATTGAGGGTGTGTGTGTGAGAGAGAAAGAGATGCTGTGAGTGAGAGAGAGAGAAGCTGTGAGTGAGAGAGAGAAAGAAAAGCGGTGAGTGAGAGAGAGAGAGAAAGAGAAGCTGTTAGTGAGAGAGTGAAAGAGAGAAAGAGAAGCTGTTAGTGAGAGTGAGAGAGAGAGAGAAATAGAAGCTGTGAGTGAGAGTGAGATTGAAAGAGAAGCTGTGAGTGAGAGAGAGAGAGAAAGAGAAGCTGTGAGTGAGAGAGAGAAAGAGAAGCTGTGAGTGAGAGGGAGAGAAAGAGAAGCTGTGAGTGACACAGAGAGAGAGAAGCTGTGAGTGAGAGAGAGAAAGAGAAGCTGTGAGTGAGTGAGAGAGAGAAAGGGAAGTTTGTGAGTGAGAGAGAGAGAGAAAGAGAAGCTGTGAGTGAGAGAGAGAAGCTGTGAGTGAGAGAGAGAAAGAAAAGCTGTGAGTGAGAGAGAGAAGCTGTGAGTGAGAGAGAGAAAGAAAAGCTGTGAGTGAGAGAGAGAGAGAGAAAGAGAAGATGTGAGTGAGTGAGAGAGAGAGAGAAGCAGTGAGTGAGAGAGAGAGAGAGAGAAAGAGAAGCTGTGAGAGAGAGAGAGAAAGAGAAGCTGTGAGTGTGTGTGAGAGAGAAAGAGAAGCTGTGAGTGAGAGAGAGAGAAAGAAAGAGAAATTAGAGTGAGAAAGAGAGAGAGAAAGAGAAGCTGTGAGTGAGAGAGAGAGAGAGAGAAGATGTGAGTGATAGAGAGAGAGAATGAGAAGCTGTGAGTGATAGAGAGAGTAAGTAAGAGAAGCTGTGAGTGAGATAGAGAGAGAGAGAGAGAAGGAGAAGCTGTGAGTGAGAGAGAGAGGGAGAAAGATAAGCTGTGTGTGTGTGTGTGAGAGAGAGAAGCTGTGTGTGTGTGAGAGAGAAAGAAAAGCTGTGATTGAGAGTGAGAGAGAGAGAAAGAGATGCTGTGAGTGAGAGAGAGAAGCTGTGAGTGAGAGAGAGAAAGAAAAGCGGTGAGTGTGTGAGAGAGAGAATGAGAAGCTGTGAGTGAGAGAGTGAGAGAGAGAAAGAGAAGCTGTTAGTGAGAGTGAGAGAGAAAGAGAAGCTGTGAGTGAGAGTGAGATTGAAAGAGAAGCTGTGAGTGAGAGAGAGAGAGAAAGAGAAGCTGTGAGTGAGAGAGAGAAAGAGAAGCTGTGAGTGAGAGGGAGAGAAAGAGAAGCTGTGAGTGACACAGAGAGAGAGAAGCTGTGAGGTAGAGAGAGAGAGATAGAAGCTGTGAGTGACAGAGAGAGAGAAAGAGAAGCTGAGAGTGAGAGAGAGAGAGAATGTGAAGCTGTGAGTGAGAGAGAGAAAGAGAAGCTGTGTGTGTGTGAGAGAGAGAAATATAGTCTGAGAAAGAGAGAGTGAAAGAGAAGCTGTGAGTGAGACAGAGAGAGGGAGAAAGAGTAGCTGTGTGTCAGAGAGAGAGAAAGAGAAGCTGTGAGTGAGAGAGAGAGAAAGAGAAGCTGTGAGTGAGAGAGAGAAAGCGAAGCTGTGAGTGAGAGAGAGAGAGAGAATGAGAAGCTGTGAGTGTGAGAGAGAGAAGCTGTGAGTGAGAGAGAGAGAGATGTGAGTGATAGAGAGAGAGAAAGAGAAGCTGTGAGTGAGAGAGAGAGAGGGAGAAAGATGATCTGTGATTGAGAGTGAGAGAGAGAGAAAGAGAAGCTGTGAGTGAGAGAGAGAGAAAGAGAAGCTGTGAGTGAGAGAGAGAGAAGCTGTGTGAGAGGGAGAAAGAAAAGGTGTGAGTGAGAGAGAGAGAGAGAGAAAGAGAAGATATGAGTGAGAGAGAGAGAGAAGCAGTGAGAGAGAGAGAAACAGAAGCTGTGAGTGAGACAGAGAGAGAGAAAGAGAAGCTGTGAGTGGGAGAGAGAGAAAGAGAGTCTGTGAATCAGAGAGAGAGAGAGAAGCTGTGAGTGAGAGAGAGAGAGAGCCGCTGTGAGTGAGAGAGAGAGAAAGAGAAGCTGTGAATGGGAGAGAGAGAGAAAGAGAAGCTGTGAGTGAGAGAGAGAGAAAGAGAAGCTGTGAGTGAGTGAGAGAGAGAAAGGGAAGTTTGTAAGTGAGAGAGAGAGAGAAAGAGAAGCTGTGAGTGAGAGAGAGAAGCTGTGTGTGAGAGAGAGACAGAAAAGCTGTGAGTCAGAGAGAGAAATAAAGAGAAGATGTGAGTGAGTGAGAGAGAGAGAAGCAGTGAGTGAGAGAGAGAGAGAAAGAGAAGCTGTCAGTGAGACAGAGAGAGAGAAAGAGAAGCTGTGAGAGAGAGAGAGGGAGAAAGAGAAGCTGTGTGTGTGAGAGAGAAAGAGAAGCTGTGAGTGAGAGAGAGAGAAAGAAAGAGAAATTAGAGTGAGAAAGAGAGAGAGAAAGAGAAGCTGTGAGTGAGAGAGAGAGAGAGAGAAGATGTGAGTGATAGAGAGAGAGAATGAGAAGCTGTGAGTGATAGAGAGAGTAAGTAAGAGAAGCTGTGAGTGAGATAGAGAGAGAGAGAAGGAGAAGCTGTGAGTGAGAGAGAGAGAGGGAGAAAGATAAGCTGTGTGAGAGAGAGAGAGAAGCTGTGTGTGTGTGAGAGAGAAAGAAAAGCTGTGATTGAGGGTGTGTGAGAGAGAGAGAAAGAGATGCTGTGAGTGAGAGAGAGAGAAGCTGTGAGTGAGAGAGAGAAAGAAAAGCGGTGAGTGAGAGAGAGAGAGAAAGAGAAGCTGTGAGTGAGAGAGTGAAAGAGAGAAAGAGAAGCTGTTAGTGAGAGTGAGAGAGAGAGAGAAATAGAAGCTGTGAGTGAGAGTGAGATTGAAAGAGAAGCTGTGAGTGAGAGAGAGAGAGAAAGAGAAGCTGTGAGTGAGAGAGAGAAAGAGAAGCTGTGAGTGAGAGGGAGAGAAAGAGAAGCTGTGAGTGACACACAGAGAGAGAAGCTGTGAGTGAGAGAGAGAAAGAGAAGCTGTGAGTGAGTGAGAGAGAGAAAGGGATGTTTGTGAGTGAGAGAGAGAGAGAAAGAGAAGCTGTGAGTGAGAGAGAGAAGCTGTGAGTGAGAGAGAGAAAGAAAAGCTGTGAGTGAGAGAGAGAGAGAGAAAGAGAAGATGTGAGTGAGTGAGAGAGAGAGAGAAGCAGTGAGTGAGAGAGAGAGAGAGAGAAAGAGAAGCTGTGAGAGAGAGAGAGAAAGAGAAGCTGTGAGTGTGTGTGAGAGAGAAAGAGAAGCTGTGAGTGAGAGAGAGAGAAAGAAAGAGAAATTAGAGTGAGAAAGAGAGAGAGAAAGAGAAGCTGAGTGAGAGAGAGAGAGAGAGAAGATGTGAGTGATAGAGAGAGAGAATGAGAAGCTGTGAGTGATAGAGAGAGTAAGTAAGAGAAGCTGTGAGTGAGATAGAGAGAGAGAGAAGGAGAAGCTGTGAGTGAGAGAGAGAGGGAGAAAGATAAGCTGTGTGTGTGTGTGAGAGAGAGAGAAGTTGTGTGTGTGTGAGAGAGAAAGAAAAGCTGTGATTGAGAGTGAGAGAGAGAGAAAGAGATGCTGTGAGTGAGAGAGAGAAGCTGTGAGTGAGAGAGACAAAGAAAAGCGGTGAGTGAGAGAGAGAGAGAATGAGAAGCTGTGAGTGAGAGAGTGAGAGAGAGAAAGAGAAGCTGATAGTGAGAGTGAGAGAGAGAGAGAAAGAGAAGCTGTGAGTGAGAGTGAGATTGAAAGATAAGCTGTGAGTGAGAGAGAGAGAGAAAGAGAAGCTGTGAGTGAGAGAGAGAAAGAGAAGCTGTGAGTGAGAGGGAGAGAAAGAGAAGCTGTGAGTGACACAGAGAGAGAGAAGCTGTGAGTTAGAGAGAGAGAAATAGAAGCTGTGAGTGACAGAGAGAGAGAAAGAGAAGCTGAGAGTGAGAGAGAGAGAGAATGTGAAGCTGTGAGTGAGAGAGAGAAAGAGAAGCTGTGAGTTAGAGAGAGAGAAATAGAAGCTGTGAGTGACAGAGAGAGAGAAAGAGAAGCTGAGAGTGTGAGAGAGAGAGAATGTGAAGCTGTGAGTGAGAGAGAGAAAGAGAAGCTGTGTGTGTGTGAGAGAGAGAAATAAGGTCTGAGAAAGAGAGAGTGAAAGAGAAGCTGTGAGTGAGACAGAGAGAGGGAGAAAGAGTAGCTGTGTGTCAGAGAGAGAGAAAGAGAAGCTGTGAGTGAGAGAGAGAGAAAGAGAAACTGTGAGTGAGAGAGAGAAAGCGAAGCTGTGAGTGAGAGAGAGAGAGAGAATGAGAAGCTGTGAGTGTGAGAGAGAGAAGCTGTGAGTGAGAGAGAGAGAGATGTGAGTGATAGAGAGAGAGAAAGAGAAGCTGTGAGTGAGAGAGAGAGAGGGAGAAAGATGATCTGTGATTGAGAGTGAGAGAGAGAGAAAGAGAAGCTGTGAGTGAGAGAGAGAGAAAGAGAAGCTGTGAGTGAGAGAGAGAGAAGCTGTGTGAGAGAGAGAAAGAAAAGCTGTGAGTGAGAGAGAGAGAGAGAAAGAGAAGATATGAGTGAGAGAGAGAGAGAGAAGCAGTGAGTGAGAGAGAGAGAGAGAGAAAGAGAAGCTGTGAGAGAGAGAGAGAAAGAGAAGCTGTGAGTGTGTGTGAGAGAGAAAGAGAAGGTGTGAGTGAGAGAGAGAGAAAGAAAGAGAAATTAGAGTGAGAAAGAGAGAGAGAAAGAGAAGCTGTGAGTGAGAGAGAGAGAGAGAAGATGTGAGTGATAGAGAGAGAGAATGAGAAGCTGTGAGTGATAGAGAGAGTAAGTAAGAGAAGCTGTGAGTGAGATAGAGAGAGAGAGAAGGAGAAGCTGTGAGTGAGAGAGAGAGGGAGAAAGATAAGCTGTGTGTGTGAGAGAGAGAGAGAAGCTGTGTGTGTGTGAGAGAGAAAGAAAAGCTGTGATTGAGAGTGAGAGAGAGAGAAAGAGATGCTGTGAGTGAGAGAGAGAAGCTGTGAGTGAGAGAGAGAAAGAAAAGCGGTGAGTGAGAGAGAGAGAGAATGAGAAGCTGTGAGTGAGAGAGTGAGAGAGAGAAAGAGAAGCTGTTAGTGAGAGTGAGAGAGAGAGAGAAAGAGAAGCTGTGAGTGAGAGTGAGATTGAAAGAGAAGCTGTGAGTGAGAGAGAGAGAGAAAGAGAAGCTGTGAGTGAGAGAGAGAAAGAGAAGCTGTGAGTGAGAGGGAGAGAAAGAGAAGCTGTGAGTGACACAGAGAGAGAGAAGCTGTGAGTTAGAGAGAGAGAAATAGAAGCTGTGAGTGACAGAGAGAGAGAAAGAGAAGCTGAGAGTGAGAGAGAGAGAGAATGTGAAGCTGTGAGTGAGAGAGAGAAAGAGAAGCTGTGAGTTAGAGAGAGAGAAATAGAAGCTGTGAGTGACAGAGAGAGAGAAAGAGAAGCTGAGAGTGAGAGAGAGAGAATGTGAAGCTGTGAGTGAGAGAGAGAAAGAGAAGCTGTGTGTGTGAGAGAGAGAGAAATATAGTCTGAGAAAGAGAGAGTGAAAGAGAAGCTGTGAGTGAGACAGAGAGAGGGAGAAAGAGTAGCTGTGTGTCAGAGAGAGAGAAAGAGAAGCTGTGAGTGAGAGAGAGAGAAAGAGAAGCTGTGAGTGAGAGAGAGAAAGCGAAGCTGTGAGTGAGAGAGAGAGAGAGAGAAAGAGCTGTCAGTGAGACAGAGAGAGAGAAAGAGAAGCTGTGAGAGAGAGAGAGAGGGAGAAAGAGAAGCTGTGAGTGAGAGAGAGAAAGAGAAGCTGTGAGTGACACACACAGAGATAAGCTGTGAGTTAGAGAGAGAGAAAGAGAAGCTGTGAGTGACAGAGAGAGAAAGAGAAGCTGAGAGTGAGAGAGAGAGAGAAAGTGAAGCTGTGAATGAGAGAGAGAGAGAAAGAGAAGCTGTGTGAGAGAGAGAAGCTGTGAGTGAGAGAGAGAAAGAAAAGCTGTGAGTGAGAGAGAGAGAGAGAAAGAGAAGCTGTGAGTGAGTGAGAGAGAGAGAGAAAGAGCTGTCAGTGAGACAGAGAGAGAGAAAGAGAAGCTGTGAGAGAGAGAGAGAGGGAGAAAGAGAAGCTGTGAGAGAGAGTGAAAGAGAAGCTGTGAGTGTGTGTGTGAGAGAAAGAGAAGCTGTGAGTGAGAGAGAGAGAAAGAAAGAGAAATTAGAGTGAGAAAGAGAGAGAGAAAGAGAAGCTGTGAATGAGAGAGAGAGAGAGAAGATGTGAGTGATAGAGAGAGAGAATGAAAAGCTGTGAGTGATAGAGAGAGTAAGTAAGAGAAGCTGTGAGTGAGATAGAGAGAGAGAGAAGGAGAAGCTGTGAGTGAGACAGAGAGAGAGAAAGAGAAGCTGTGAGAGAGAGAGAGAGAGGGAGAAAGAGAAGCTGTGAGAGAGAGAGAGAGGGAGAAAGAGAAGCTGTGAGTGAGATAGAGAGAGAGAGAAGGAGAAGCTGTGAGTGAGACAGAGAGAGAGAAAGAGAAGCTGTGAGAGAGAGACAGAGAGAGAGAGAAAGAGAAGCTGTGAGAGAGAGAGAGGGAGAAAGAGAAGCTGTGAGAGAGTGAGAGAAAGAGAAGCTGTGAGTGTGTGTGAGAGAGAAAGAGAAGCTTGAGTGAGAGAGAGAAAGAAAGAGAAATTAGAGTGAGAAAGAGAGAGAGAACGAGAAGCTGTGAGTGGGAGAGAGAGAAAGAGAGTCTGTGAGTGAGAGAGAGAGAGAGAGAGAGAAGCTGTGAGTGAGAGAGAGAGTGCCACTGTGAGTGAGAGAGAGAGAAAGAGAAGCTGTGAATGAGAGAGAGAGAGAAAGAGAAGCTTTGAGTGAGAGAGAGAAAGAAAGAGAAGCTGTGAGTGAGTGAGAGAGAGAAAGGGAAGTTGTGAGTGAGAGAGAGAGAAAGAGAAGCTGTGAGTGAGAGAGAGAAAGAGAAGCTGTGAGTGAGAGAGAGAGAGAGAAGCTGTGAGTGAGAAGGAGAGAGAGAGAGAAAGAGAAGCTATGAGTGAGAGAGAGAGAAAGAGAAGCTGTGAGTGAGAGAGAGAATGAGAAGCTGTGAGTGAGAGAGAGAAGTTGTGAGAGAGAGAGAGAAACAGAAGCTGTGAGTGAGAGAGAGAGAGATGTGAGTGATAGAGAGAGAGAGAGAGAAGCTGTGAGTGAGAGAGAGAGAGGGAGAAAGAGAAGCTGTGAGTGAGAGAGAGAGAAAGAGAAGCTGTGAGTGAGAGAGAGAGAAAGAGAAACTGTGAGTGAGAGAGAGAGAATCTGTGAGTGAGAGAGAGAAATAAAAGCTGTGAGTGAGAGAGAGAGAGAGAAAGAGAAGATATGAGTGAGAGAGAAGCAGTGAGAGAGAGAGAGAAACAGAAGCTGTGAGTGAGACAGAGAGAGAAAGAGAAGCTGGGAGAGAGAGAGAGAAAGAGAAGCTGTGAGTGTGTGAGAGAGAGAAAGAGAAGCTGTGAGTGAGAGAGAGGGAAAGAAAGAGAAATTAGAGTGAGAAAGAGAGAGAGAAAGAGAAGCTGTGAGTGGGAGAGAGAGAAAGAGAGTCTGTGAGTGTGAGAGAGAGAGAAGCTGTGAGTGAGAGAGAGAGAGCCGCTGTGAGTGAGAGAGAGAAAGAGAAGCTGTGAATGAGAGAGAGAGAGAAAGAGAAGCACTGTGTGTGAGAGAGAAAGAGAAGCTGTGAGTGAGTGAGAGAGAGAGAAAGGGAAGTTGTGAGTGAGAGAGAGAGAGAAAGAGAAGCTGTGAGTGTGAGAGAGAGAAAAAGAAGCTGTGAGTGAGAGAGAGAGAGAAAGAGAAGCTGTGAGTGAGAAGGAGAGGGAAAGAGAAGCTGTGAGTGAGTGAGAGAGAGAGAAAGAGAAGCTGTGAGTGAGAGAGAGAGAAAGAGAAGCTGTGAGTGAGAGAGAGAGAAAGAGAAGCTGTGAGTAAGAAGGAGAGGGAAAGAGAAGAAGTGAGTGAGTGAGAGAGAGAGAGAAAGAGAAGCTGTGAGAGAGAAAGAGAAGCTGTGAGAGAGAGAGTGAGAGAGAGAAAGAGAAGCTGTTAGTGAGAGTGAGAGAGAGAGAGAGAAGCTGTGAGTGAGAGAGAGATTGAAAGAGAAGCTGTGAGTGAGAGAGAGAGAGAGAGAGAAAGAGAAGCTGTGAGTGTGAGTGAGAGAGAAAGAGAAGCTGTGAGTGAGTGAGAGAGAGAGAATGAGAAGCTGTGAGAGAGAGAAGCTGTGAGAGAGAGAAAGAGAAGCTGTGAGTGAGAGAGAGAGAGAAGATGTGAGTGATAGAGAGAGAGAATGAGAAGCTGTCAGTGAGAGAGAGAGAAAGTAAGAGAAGCTGTGAGTGAGATAGAGAGAGAGAGAAAGAGAAGCTGTGAGTGAGTGAGAGAGAGGGAGAGAAAGATAATCTGTGTGTGTGAGAGAGAGAAAGAGAAGCTGTGTGTTTTAGAGAGAGAATGAGAAGCTGTGAGTGAGAGAGAGAGAAAGAGAAGCTGTGTGTATTAGAGAGAGAGAATGAGAAGCTGTGAGTGAGAGAGAGAGAAAGAGAAGCTGTGAGTGAGAGAGAGAGAAAGAGAAGCTGTGAGTGAGAGAGAGAAAGAGAAGTTGTGAGTGAGAGGGAGAGAGAGAAAGAGAAGCTGTGAGTGACACACAGAGAGAGAAGCTGTGAGTTAGAGAGAGAGAGAGAGAAGTTGTGAGTGACAGAGAGAGAGAGAAAAAGAAGCTGTGAGTGAGAGTGAGAGAGAGAGAAAGAGAAGCTGTGAGTGAGAGAGAGAGAAAGAGATGCTGTGAGTGAGAGTGAGAGAGAAAGAGAAGCTGTGAGTGAGAGAGAGAGAAAGAGAAGCTGTGAGTGAGAGAGAGAGAAAGAGAAGCTGTGAGTGAGAGAGAGAGAGAGAAAGAGAAGCTGTGAGAAAGAAGGAGAGGGAAAGAGAAGAAGTGAGTGAGAGAGAGAGAGAGAGAAAGAGAAGCTGTGAGTGAGAGAGAGAGAAAGAGAAGCTGTGAGTGAGAGAGAGAGAGAGAAAGAGAAGCTGTGAGAAAGAAGGAGAGGGAAAGAGAAGTGAGTGAGAGAGAGAGAGAGAGAGAAAGAGAAGCTGTGAGTTAGAGAGAGAGAAATAGAAGCTGTGAGTTACAGAGAGAGAGAAAGAGAAGCTGAGAGTGAGAGAGAGAGAGAATGTGAAGCTGTGAGTGAGAGAGAGAAAGAGAAGCTGTGTGTGTGAGAGAGAGAGAAATATAGTCTGAGAAAGAGAGAGTGAAAGAGAAGCTGTGAGTGAGACAGAGAGAGGGAGAAAGAGTAGCTGTGTGTCAGAGAGAGAGAAAGAGAAGCTGTGAGTGAGAGAGAGAGAAAGAGAAGCTGTGAGTGAGAGAGAGAAAGCGAAGCTGTGAGTGAGAGAGAGAGAGAGAATGAGAAGCTGTGAGTGTGAGAGAGAGAAGCTGTGAGTGAGAGAGAGAGAGGGAGAAAGATGATCTGTGATTGAGAGTGAGAGAGAGAGAAAGAGAAGCTGTGAGTGAGAGAGAGAGAAAGAGAAGCTGTGAGTGAGAGAGAGAGAAGCTGTGTGAGAGAGAGAAAGAAAAGCTGTGAGTGAGAGAGAGAGAGAGAAAGAGAAGATATGAGTGAGAGAGAGAGAGAGAAGCAGTGAGTGAGAGAGAGAGAGAGAAAGAGAAGCTGTGAGAGAGAGAGGGGAAGAAAGAGAAGCTGTGTGTGTGAGAGAGAGAAAGAGAAGCTGTGAGTGTGTGTGAGAGAGAAAGAGAAGCTGTGAGTGAGAGAGAGAGAGAGAGAAAGAGAAATTAGAGTGAGAAAGAGAGAGAGAAAGAGAAGCTGTGAGTGGGAGAGAGAGAAAGAGTGTGAGTGAGAGAGAGAGAGAAGCTGTGAGTGAGAGAGAGAGAGAGCTGCTGTGAGTGAGAGAGAGAGAAAGAGAAGCTGTGAATGAGAGAGAGAGAAACTGTGAGTGAGAGAGAGAGAAAGAGAAGCTGTGAGTGAGTAAGAGAGAGGAAGTGAAGTTGTGAGTGAGAGAGAGAGAAAGAGAAGCTGTGAGTGAGAGAGAGAGAGAGAAAGAGAAGCTGTGAGTGAGAGAGAGAGAAAGAGAAGCTGTGAGTGAGAAGGAGAGGGAAAGAGAAGCTGTGAGTGAGTGAGAGAGAGAGAAAGAGAAGCTGCGAGAGAGAAAGAGAGAAGCTGTGAGTGAGAGAGTGAGAGAGAGAAAGAGAAGCTGTGAGTGAGAGAGAGAAAGAGAAGCTGTGAGTGAGGGGGAGAGAGAGAAAGAGAAGCTGTGAGAGAGAGAGAAAGAGAAGCTGTGAGTGAGAGAGAGAAAGAGAAGTTGTGAGTGAGAGGGAGAGAGAAAGAGAAGCTGTGAGTGACACACACAGAGAGAAGCTGTGAGTTAGAGAGAGAGAGAAAGAGAAGTTGTGAGTGACAGAGAGAGAGAGAAAGAGAAGCTGTGAGTGAGATTGAGAGAGAGAGAAAGAGAAGCTGTGAGAGAGAAAGAGAAGCTGTGAGTGAGAGAGTGAGAGAGAGAAAGAGAATCTGTTAGTGAGAGTGAGAGAGAGAGAGAAAGAGAAGCTGTGAGTGAGAGAGAGAAAGAGAAGCTGTGAGTGACACACACAGAGATAAGCTGTGAGTTAGAGAGAGAGAAAGAGAAGCTGTGAGTGACAGAGAGAGAAAGAGAAGCTGAGAGTGAGAGAGAGAGAGAAAGTGAAGCTGTGAATGAGAGAGAGAGAGAAAGAGAAGCTGTGTGAGAGAGAGAAGCTGTGAGTGAGAGAGAGAAAGAAAAGCTGTGAGTGAGAGAGAGAGAGAGAAAGAGAAGCTGTGAGTGAGTGAGAGTGAGAGAGAAGCAGTGAGTGAGAGAGAGAGAGAAAGAGCTGTCAGTGAGACAGAGAGAGAGAAAGAGAAGCTGTGAGAGAGAGAGAGAGGGAGAAAGAGAAGCTGTGAGAGAGAGTGAAAGAGAAGCTGTGAGTGTGTGTGTGAGAGAAAGAGAAGCTGTGAGTGAGAGAGAGAGAAAGAAAGAGAAATTAGAGTGAGAAAGAGAGAGAGAAAGAGAAGCTGTGAATGAGAGAGAGAGAGAGAAGATGTGAGTGATAGAGAGAGAGAATGAAAAGCTGTGAGTGATAGAGAGAGTAAGTAAGAGAAGCTGTGAGTGAGATAGAGAGAGAGAGAAGGAGAAGCTGTGAGTGAGACAGAGAGAGAGAAAGAGAAGCTGTGAGAGAGAGAGAGAGGGAGAAAGAGAAGCTGTGAGAGAGAGAGAGGGAGAAAGAGAAGCTGTGAGTGAGATAGAGAGAGAGAGAAGGAGAAGCTGTGAGTGAGACAGAGAGAGAGAAAGAGAAGCTGTGAGAGAGAGACAGAGAGAGAGAAAGAGAAGCTGTGAGAGAGAGAGGGAGAAAGAGAAGCTGTGAGAGAGTGAGAGAAAGAGAAGCTGTGAGTGTGTGTGAGAGAGAAAGAGAAGCTTGAGTGAGAGAGAGAAAGAAAGAGAAATTAGAGTGAGAAAGAGAGAGAGAACGAGAAGCTGTGAGTGGGAGAGAGAGAAAGAGAGTCTGTGAGTGAGAGAGAGAGAGAGAGAAGCTGTGAGTGAGAGAGAGAGTGCCGCTGTGAGTGAGAGAGAGAGAAAGAGAAGCTGTGAATGAGAGAGAGAGAGAAAGAGAAGCTTTGAGTGAGAGAGAGAAAGAAAGAGAAGCTGTGAGTGAGTGAGAGAGAGAAAGGGAAGTTGTGAGTGAGAGAGAGAGAAAGAGAAGCTGTGAGTGAGAGAGAGAAAGAGAAGCTGTGAGTGAGAGAGAGAGAGAGAAGCTGTGAGTGAGAAGGAGAGAGAGAGAGAAAGAGAAGCTATGAGTGAGAGAGAGAGAAAGAGAAGCTGTGAGTGAGAGAGAGAATGAGACGCTGTGAGTGAGAGAGAGAAGTTGTGAGAGAGAGAGAGAAACAGAAGCTGTGAGTGAGAGAGAGAGAGATGTGAGTGATAGAGAGAGAGAGAGAGAAGCTGTGAGTGAGAGAGAGAGAGGGAGAAAGAGAAGCTGTGAGTGAGAGAGAGAGAAAGAGAAGCTGTGAGTGAGAGAGAGAGAAAGAGAAACTGTGAGTGAGAGAGAGAGAATCTGTGAGTGAGAGAGAGAAATAAAAGCTGTGAGTGAGAGAGAGAGAGAGAAAGAGAAGATATGAGTGAGAGAGAAGCAGTGAGAGAGAGAGAGAAACAGAAGCTGTGAGTGAGACAGAGAGAGAAAGAGAAGCTGGGAGAGAGAGAGAGAAAGAGAAGCTGTGAGTGTGTGAGAGAGAGAAAGAGAAGCTGTGAGTGAGAGAGAGGGAAAGAAAGAGAAATTAGAGTGAGAAAGAGAGAGAGAAAGAGAAGCTGTGAGTGGGAGAGAGAGAAAGAGAGTCTGTGAGTGAGAGAGAGAGAGAAGCTGTGAGTGAGAGAGAGAGAGCCGCTGTGAGTGAGAGAGAGAAAGAGAAGCTGTGAATGAGAGAGAGAGAGAAAGAGAAGCACTGTGTGTGAGAGAGAAAGAGAAGCTGTGAGTGAGTGAGAGAGAGAGAAAGGGAAGTTGTGAGTGAGAGAGAGAGAGAAAGAGAAGCTGTGAGTGTGAGAGAGAGAAAAAGAAGCTGTGAGTGAGAGAGAGAGAGAAAGAGAAGCTGTGAGTGAGAAGGAGAGGGAAAGAGAAGCTGTGAGTGAGTGAGAGAGAGAGAAAGAGAAGCTGTGAGTGAGAGAGAGAGAAAGAGAAGCTGTGAGTGAGAGAGAGAGAAAGAGAAGCTGTGAGTAAGAAGGAGAGGGAAAGAGAAGAAGTGAGTGAGTGAGAGAGAGAGAGAAAGAGAAGCTGTGAGAGAGAAAGAGAAGCTGTGAGAGAGAGAGTGAGAGAGAGAAAGAGAAGCTGTTAGTGAGAGTGAGAGAGAGAGAGAGAAGCTGTGAGTGAGAGAGAGATTGAAAGAGAAGCTGTGAGTGAGAGAGAGAGAGAGAGAGAAAGAGAAGCTGTGAGTGTGAGTGAGAGAGAAAGAGAAGCTGTGAGTGAGTGAGAGAGAGAGAATGAGAAGCTGTGAGAGAGAGAAGCTGTGTGAGAGAGAAAGAGAAGCTGTGAGTGAGAGAGAGAGAGAAGATGTGAGTGATAGAGAGAGAGAATGAGAAGCTGTCAGTGAGAGAGAGAGAAAGTAAGAGAAGCTGTGAGTGAGATAGAGAGAGAGAGAAAGAGAAGCTGTGAGTGAGTGAGAGAGAGGGAGAGAAAGATAATCTGTGTGTGTGAGAGAGAGAAAGAAAAGCTGTGATTGAGGGTGTGAGAGAGAGAGAGAAAGAGATGCTGTGAGTGAGAGAGAGAGAAGCTGTGAGTGAGAGAGAGAAAGAAAAGCGGTGAGTGAGAGAGAGAGAGAAAGAGAAGCTGTGAGTGAGAGAGTGAAAGAGAGAAAGAGAAGCTGTTAGTGAGAGTGAGAGAGAGAGAGAAATAGAAGCTGTGAGTGAGAGTGAGATTGAAAGAGAAGCTGTGAGTGAGAGAGAGAGAGAAAGAGAAGCTGTGAGTGAGAGAGAGAAAGAGAAGCTGTGAGTGAGAGGGAGAGAAAGAGAAGCTGTGAGTGACACACAGAGAGAGAAGCTGTGAGTGAGAGAGAGAAAGAGAAGCTGTGAGTGAGTGAGAGAGAGAAAGGGATGTTTGTGAGTGAGAGAGAGAGAGAAAGAGAAGCTGTGAGTGAGAGAGAGAAGCTGTGAGTGAGAGAGAGAAAGAAAAGCTGTGAGTGAGAGAGAGAGAGAAAGAGAAGATGTGAGTGAGTGAGAGAGAGAGAGAAGCAGTGAGTGAGAGAGAGAGAGAGAGAAAGAGAAGCTGTGAGAGAGAGAGAGAAAGAGAAGCTGTGAGTGTGTGTGAGAGAGAAAGAGAAGCTGTGAGTGAGAGAGAGAGAAAGAAAGAGAAATTAGAGTGAGAAAGAGAGAGAGAAAGAGAAGCTGAGTGAGAGAGAGAGAGAGAGAAGATGTGAGTGATAGAGAGAGAGAATGAGAAGCTGTGAGTGATAGAGAGAGTAAGTAAGAGAAGCTGTGAGTGAGATAGAGAGAGAGAGAAGGAGAAGCTGTGAGTGAGAGAGAGAGGGAGAAAGATAAGCTGTGTGTGTGTGTGAGAGAGAGAGAAGTTGTGTGTGTGTGAGAGAGAAAGAAAAGCTGTGATTGAGAGTGAGAGAGAGAGAAAGAGATGCTGTGAGTGAGAGAGAGAAGCTGTGAGTGAGAGAGACAAAGAAAAGCGGTGAGTGAGAGAGAGAGAGAATGAGAAGCTGTGAGTGAGAGAGTGAGAGAGAGAAAGAGAAGCTGATAGTGAGAGTGAGAGAGAGAGAGAAAGAGAAGCTGTGAGTGAGAGTGAGATTGAAAGAGAAGCTGTGAGTGAGAGAGAGAGAGAAAGAGAAGCTGTGAGTGAGAGAGAGAAAGAGAAGCTGTGAGTGAGAGGGAGAGAAAGAGAAGCTGTGAGTGACACAGAGAGAGAGAAGCTGTGAGTTAGAGAGAGAGAAATAGAAGCTGTGAGTGACAGAGAGAGAGAAAGAGAAGCTGAGAGTGAGAGAGAGAGAGAATGTGAAGCTGTGAGTGAGAGAGAGAAAGAGAAGCTGTGAGTTAGAGAGAGAGAAATAGAAGCTGTGAGTGACAGAGAGAGAGAAAGAGAAGCTGAGAGTGTGAGAGAGAGAGAATGTGAAGCTGTGAGTGAGAGAGAGAAAGAGAAGCTGTGTGTGTGTGAGAGAGAGAAATAAGGTCTGAGAAAGAGAGAGTGAAAGAGAAGCTGTGAGTGAGACAGAGAGAGGGAGAAAGAGTAGCTGTGTGTCAGAGAGAGAGAAAGAGAAGCTGTGAGTGAGAGAGAGAGAAAGAGAAACTGTGAGTGAGAGAGAGAAAGCGAAGCTGTGAGTGAGAGAGAGAGAGAGAATGAGAAGCTGTGAGTGTGAGAGAGAGAAGCTGTGAGTGAGAGAGAGAGAGATGTGAGTGATAGAGAGAGAGAAAGAGAAGCTGTGAGTGAGAGAGAGAGAGGGAGAAAGATGATCTGTGATTGAGAGTGAGAGAGAGAGAAAGAGAAGCTGTGAGTGAGAGAGAGAGAAAGAGAAGCTGTGAGTGAGAGAGAGAGAAGCTGTGTGAGAGAGAGAAAGAAAAGCTGTGAGTGAGAGAGAGAGAGAGAAAGAGAAGATATGAGTGAGAGAGAGAGAGAAGCAGTGAGTGAGAGAGAGAGAGAGAGAAAGAGAAGCTGTGAGAGAGAGAGAGAAAGAGAAGCTGTGAGTGTGTGTGAGAGAGAAAGAGAAGGTGTGAGTGAGAGAGAGAGAAAGAAAGAGAAATTAGAGTGAGAAAGAGAGAGAGAAAGAGAAGCTGTGAGTGAGAGAGAGAGAGAGAAGATGTGAGTGATAGAGAGAGAATGAGAAGCTGTGAGTGATAGAGAGAGTAAGTAAGAGAAGCTGTGAGTGAGATAGAGAGAGAGAGAAGGAGAAGCTGTGAGTGAGAGAGAGAGGGAGAAAGATAAGCTGTGTGTGTGAGAGAGAGAGAGAAGCTGTGTGTGTGTGAGAGAGAAAGAAAAGCTGTGATTGAGAGTGAGAGAGAGAGAAAGAGATGCTGTGAGTGAGAGAGAGAAGCTGTGAGTGAGAGAGAGAAAGAAAAGCGGTGAGTGAGAGAGAGAGAGAATGAGAAGCTGTGAGTGAGAGAGTGAGAGAGAGAAAGAGAAGCTGTTAGTGAGAGTGAGAGAGAGAGAGAAAGAGAAGCTGTGAGTGAGAGTGAGATTGAAAGAGAAGCTGTGAGTGAGAGAGAGAGAGAAAGAGAAGCTGTGAGTGAGAGAGAGAAAGAGAAGCTGTGAGTGAGAGGGAGAGAAAGAGAAGCTGTGAGTGACACAGAGAGAGAGAAGCTGTGAGTTAGAGAGAGAGAAATAGAAGCTGTGAGTGACAGAGAGAGAGAAAGAGAAGCTGAGAGTGAGAGAGAGAGAGAATGTGAAGCTGTGAGTGAGAGAGAGAAAGAGAAGCTGTGAGTTAGAGAGAGAGAAATAGAAGCTGTGAGTGACAGAGAGAGAGAAAGAGAAGCTGAGAGTGAGAGAGAATGTGAAGCTGTGAGTGAGAGAGAGAAAGAGAAGCTGTGTGTGTGAGAGAGAGAGAAATATAGTCTGAGAAAGAGAGAGTGAAAGAGAAGCTGTGAGTGAGACAGAGAGAGGGAGAAAGAGTAGCTGTGTGTCAGAGAGAGAGAAAGAGAAGCTGTGAGTGAGAGAGAGAGAAAGAGAAGCTGTGAGTGAGAGAGAGAAAGCGAAGCTGTGAGTGAGAGAGAGAGAGAGAATGAGAAGCTGTGAGTGTGAGAGAGAGAAGCTGTGAGTGAGAGAGAGAGAGGGAGAAAGATGATCTGTGATTGAGAGTGAGAGAGAGAGAAAGAGAAGCTGTGAGTGAGAGAGAGAGAAAGAGAAGCTGTGAGTGAGAGAGAGAGAAGCTGTGTGAGAGAGAGAAAGAAAAGCTGTGAGTGAGAGAGAGAGAGAGAAAGAGAAGATATGAGTGAGAGAGAGAGAGAGAAGCAGTGAGTGAGAGAGAGAGAGAGAAAGAGAAGCTGTGAGAGAGAGAGGGGAAGAAAGAGAAGCTGTGTGTGTGAGAGAGAGAAAGAGAAGCTGTGAGTGTGTGTGAGAGAGAAAGAGAAGCTGTGAGTGAGAGAGAGAGAGAGAGAAAGAGAAATTAGAGTGAGAAAGAGAGAGAGAAAGAGAAGCTGTGAGTGGGAGAGAGAGAAAGAGTGTGAGTGAGAGAGAGAGAGAAGCTGTGAGTGAGAGAGAGAGAGAGCTGCTGTGAGTGAGAGAGAGAGAAAGAGAAGCTGTGAATGAGAGAGAGAGAAACTGTGAGTGAGAGAGAGAGAAAGAGAAGCTGTGAGTGAGTAAGAGAGAGGAAATGAAGTTGTGAGTGAGAGAGAGAGAAAGAGAAGCTGTGAGTGAGAGACAGAGAGAGAAAGAGAAGCTGTGAGTGAGAGAGAGAGAAAGAGAAGCTGTGAGTGAGAAGGAGAGGGAAAGAGAAGCTGTGAGTGAGTGAGAGAGAGAGAAAGAGAAGCTGCGAGAGAGAAAGAGAGAAGCTGTGAGTGAGAGAGTGAGAGAGAGAAAGAGAAGCTGTTAGTGAGAGTGAGAGAGAGAGAGAGAAGCTGTGAGTGAGAGAGAGATTGAAAGAGAAGCTGTGAGTGAGAGAGAGAGAGAGAGAAAGAGAAGCTGTGAGAGTGAGTGAGAGAGAAAGAGAAGCTGTGAGTGAGTGAGAGAGAGAGAATGAGAAGCTGTGAGAGAGAGAAGCTGTGAGAGAGAGAAAGAGAAGCTGTGAGTGAGAGAGAGAGAGAAGATGTGAGTGATAGAGAGAGAGAATGAGAAGCTGTCAGTGAGAGAGAGAGAAAGTAAGAGAAGCTGTGAGTGAGATAGAGAGAGAGAGAAAGAGAAGCTGTGAGTGAGTGAGAGAGAGGGAGAGAAAGATAATCTGTGTGTGTGAGAGAGAGAAAGAGAAGCTGTGTGTTTTAGAGAGAGAGAATGAGAAGCTGTGAGTGAGAGAGAGAGAAAGAGAAGCTGTGTGTATTAGAGAGAGAGAATGAGAAGCTGTGAGTGAGAGAGAGAGAAAGAGAAGCTGTGAGTGAGAGAGAGAGAAAGAGAAGCTGTGAGTGAGAGAGAGAAAGAGAAGTTGTGAGTGAGAGGGAGAGAGAGAAAGAGAAGCTGTGAGTGACACACAGAGAGAGAAGCTGTGAGTTAGAGAGAGAGAGAGAGAAGTTGTGAGTGACAGAGAGAGAGAGAAAGAGATGCTGTGAGTGAGAGTGAGAGAGAGAGAAAGAGAAGCTGTGAGTGAGAGAGAGAGAAAGAGATGCTGTGAGTGAGAGTGAGAGAGAAAGAGAAGCTGTGAGTGAGAGAGAGAGAAAGAGAAGCTGTGAGTGAGAGAGAGAGAAAGAGAAGCTGTGAGTGAGAGAGAGAGAGAGAAAGAGAAGCTGTGAGAAAGAAGGAGAGGGAAAGAGAAGAAGTGAGTGAGAGAGAGAGAGAGAGAGAAAGAGAAGCTGTGAGTGAGAGAGAGAGAAAGAGAAGCTGTGAGTGAGAGAGAGAGAGAGAAAGAGAAGCTGTGAGAAAGAAGGAGAGGGAAAGAGAAGTGAGTGAGAGAGAGAGAGAGAGAGAAAGAGAAGCTGTGAGTTAGAGAGAGAGAAATAGAAGCTGTGAGTGACAGAGAGAGAGAAAGAGAAGCTGAGAGTGAGAGAGAGAGAGAATGTGAAGCTGTGAGTGAGAGAGAGAAAGAGAAGCTGTGTGTGTGAGAGAGAGAGAAATATAGTCTGAGAAAGAGAGAGTGAAAGAGAAGCTGTGAGTGAGACAGAGAGAGGGAGAAAGAGTAGCTGTGTGTCAGAGAGAGAGAAAGAGAAGCTGTGAGTGAGAGAGAGAGAAAGAGAAGCTGTGAGTGAGAGAGAGAAAGCGAAGCTGTGAGTGAGAGAGAGAGAGAGAATGAGAAGCTGTGAGTGTGAGAGAGAGAAGCTGTGAGTGAGAGAGAGAGAGGGAGAAAGATGATCTGTGATTGAGAGTGAGAGAGAGAGAAAGAGAAGCTGTGAGTGAGAGAGAGAGAAAGAGAAGCTGTGAGTGAGAGAGAGAGAAGCTGTGTGAGAGAGAGAAAGAAAAGCTGTGAGTGAGAGAGAGAGAGAGAAAGAGAAGATATGAGTGAGAGAGAGAGAGAGAAGCAGTGAGTGAGAGAGAGAGAGAGAAAGAGAAGCTGTGAGAGAGAGAGGGGAAGAAAGAGAAGCTGTGTGTGTGAGAGAGAGAAAGAGAAGCTGTGAGTGTGTGTGAGAGAGAAAGAGAAGCTGTGAGTGAGAGAGAGAGAGAGAGAAAGAGAAATTAGAGTGAGAAAGAGAGAGAGAAAGAGAAGCTTGAGTGGGAGAGAGAGAAAGAGTGTGAGTGAGAGAGAGAGAGAAGCTGTGAGTGAGAGAGAGAGAGAGCTGCTGTGAGTGAGAGAGAGAGAAAGAGAAGCTGTGAATGAGAGAGAGAGAAACTGTGAGTGAGAGAGAGAGAAAGAGAAGCTGTGAGTGAGTAAGAGAGAGGAAGTGAAGTTGTGAGTGAGAGAGAGAGAAAGAGAAGCTGTGAGTGAGAGAGAGAGAGAGAAAGAGAAGCTGTGAGTGAGAGAGAGAGAAAGAGAAGCTGTGAGTGAGAAGGAGAGGGAAAGAGAAGCTGTGAGTGAGTGAGAGAGAGAGAAAGAGAAGCTGCGAGAGAGAAAGAGAGAAGCTGTGAGTGAGAGAGTGAGAGAGAGAAAGAGAAGCTGTGAGTGAGAGAGAGAAAGAGAAGCTGTGAGTGAGGGGGAGAGAGAGAAAGAGAAGCTGTGAGAGAGAGAGAAAGAGAAGCTGTGAGTGAGAGAGAGAAAGAGAAGTTGTGAGTGAGAGGGAGAGAGAAAGAGAAGCTGTGAGTGACACACACAGAGAGAAGCTGTGAGTTAGAGAGAGAGAGAAAGAGAAGTTGTGAGTGACAGAGAGAGAGAGAAAGAGAAGCTGTGAGTGAGATTGAGAGAGAGAGAAAGAGAAGCTGTGAGAGAGAAAGAGAAGCTGTGAGTGAGAGAGTGAGAGAGAGAAAGAGAATCTGTTAGTGAGAGTGAGAGAGAGAGAGAAAGAGAAGCTGTGAGTGAGAGAGAGAAAGAGAAGCTGTGAGTGACACACACAGAGATAAGCTGTGAGTTAGAGAGAGAGAAAGAGAAGCTGTGAGTGACAGAGAGAGAAAGAGAAGCTGAGAGTGAGAGAGAGAGAGAAAGTGAAGCTGTGAATGAGAGAGAGAGAGAAAGAGAAGCTGTGTGAGAGAGAGAAGCTGTGAGTGAGAGAGAGAAAGAAAAGCTGTGAGTGAGAGAGAGAGAGAGAAAGAGAAGCTGTGAGTGAGTGAGAGAGAGAGAGAAGCAGTGAGTGAGAGAGAGAGAGAAAGAGCTGTCAGTGAGACAGAGAGAGAGAAAGAGAAGCTGTGAGAGAGAGAGAGAGGGAGAAAGAGAAGCTGTGAGAGAGAGTGAAAGAGAAGCTGTGAGTGTGTGTGTGAGAGAAAGAGAAGCTGTGAGTGAGAGAGAGAGAAAGAAAGAGAAATTAGAGTGAGAAAGAGAGAGAGAAAGAGAAGCTGTGAATGAGAGAGAGAGAGAGAAGATGTGAGTGATAGAGAGAGAGAATGAAAAGCTGTGAGTGATAGAGAGAGTAAGTAAGAGAAGCTGTGAGTGAGATAGAGAGAGAGAGAAGGAGAAGCTGTGAGTGAGACAGAGAGAGAGAAAGAGAAGCTGTGAGAGAGAGAGAGAGAGGGAGAAAGAGAAGCTGTGAGAGAGAGAGAGAGGGAGAAAGAGAAGCTGTGAGTGAGATAGAGAGAGAGAGAAGGAGAAGCTGTGAGTGAGACAGAGAGAGAGAAAGAGAAGCTGTGAGAGAGAGACAGAGAGAGAGAAAGAGAAGCTGTGAGAGAGAGAGAGGGAGAAAGAGAAGCTGTGAGAGAGTGAGAGAAAGAGAAGCTGTGAGTGTGTGTGAGAGAGAAAGAGAAGCTTGAGTGAGAGAGAGAAAGAAAGAGAAATTAGAGTGAGAAAGAGAGAGAGAACGAGAAGCTGTGAGTGGGAGAGAGAGAAAGAGAGTCTGTGAGTGAGAGAGAGAGAGAGAGAAGCTGTGAGTGAGAGAGAGAGTGCCGCTGTGAGTGAGAGAGAGAGAAAGAGAAGCTGTGAATGAGAGAGAGAGAGAAAGAGAAGCTTTGAGTGAGAGAGAGAAAGAAAGAGAAGCTGTGAGTGAGTGAGAGAGAGAAAGGGAAGTTGTGAGTGAGAGAGAGAGAAAGAGAAGCTGTGAGTGAGAGAGAGAAAGAGAAGCTGTGAGTGAGAGAGAGAGAGAGAAGCTGTGAGTGAGAAGGAGAGAGAGAGAGAAAGAGAAGCTATGAGTGAGAGAGAGAGAAAGAGAAGCTGTGAGTGAGAGAGAGAATGAGAAGCTGTGAGTGAGAGAGAGAAGTTGTGAGAGAGAGAGAGAAACAGAAGCTGTGAGTGAGAGAGAGAGAGATGTGAGTGATAGAGAGAGAGAGAGAGAAGCTGTGAGTGAGAGAGAGAGAGGGAGAAAGAGAAGCTGTGAGTGAGAGAGAGAGAAAGAGAAGCTGTGAGTGAGAGAGAGAGAAAGAGAAACTGTGAGTGAGAGAGAGAGAATCTGTGAGTGAGAGAGAGAAATAAAAGCTGTGAGTGAGAGAGAGAGAGAGAAAGAGAAGATATGAGTGAGAGAGAAGCAGTGAGAGAGAGAGAGAAACAGAAGCTGTGAGTGAGACAGAGAGAGAAAGAGAAGCTGGGAGAGAGAGAGAGAAAGAGAAGCTGTGAGTGTGTGAGAGAGAGAATGAGAAGCTGTGAGTGAGAGAGAGGGAAAGAAAGAGAAATTAGAGTGAGAAAGAGAGAGAGAAAGAGAAGCTGTGAGTGGGAGAGAGAGAAAGAGAGTGTGAGTGAGAGAGAGAGAGAAGCTGTGAGTGAGAGAGAGAGAGCCGCTGTGAGTGAGAGAGAGAAAGAGAAGCTGTGAATGAGAGAGAGAGAGAAAGAGAAGCACTGTGTGTGAGAGAGAAAGAGAAGCTGTGAGTGAGTGAGAGAGAGAGAAAGGGAAGTTGTGAGTGAGAGAGAGAGAGAAAGAGAAGCTGTGAGTGTGAGAGAGAGAAAAAGAAGCTGTGAGTGAGAGAGAGAGAGAAAGAGAAGCTGTGAGTGAGAAGGAGAGGGAAAGAGAAGCTGTGAGTGAGTGAGAGAGAGAGAAAGAGAAGCTGTGAGTGAGAGAGAGAGAAAGAGAAGCTGTGAGTGAGAGAGAGAGAAAGAGAAGCTGTGAGTAAGAAGGAGAGGGAAAGAGAAGAAGTGAGTGAGTGAGAGAGAGAGAGAAAGAGAAGCTGTGAGAGAGAAAGAGAAGCTGTGAGAGAGAGAGTGAGAGAGAGAAAGAGAAGCTGTTAGTGAGAGTGAGAGAGAGAGAGAGAAGCTGTGAGTGAGAGAGAGATTGAAAGAGAAGCTGTGAGTGAGAGAGAGAGAGAGAGAGAAAGAGAAGCTGTGAGTGTGAGTGAGAGA
Organism: Bradypodion pumilum; assembly: GCA_035047305.1. Taxonomy (NCBI): domain Eukaryota; kingdom Metazoa; phylum Chordata; class Lepidosauria; order Squamata; family Chamaeleonidae; genus Bradypodion; species Bradypodion pumilum. Next base: position 235,001,281 of record JAWDJD010000001.1, read on the forward strand.
GAAAGAGAAGCTGTGAGTGAGTGAGAGAGAGAGAATGAGAAGCTGTGAGAGAGAGAAGCTGTGTGAGAGAGAAAGAGAAGCTGTGAGTGAGAGAGAGAGAGAAGATGTGAGTGATAGAGAGAGAGAATGAGAAGCTGTCAGTGAGAGAGAGAGAAAGTAAGAGAAGCTGTGAGTGAGATAGAGAGAGAGAGAAAGAGAAGCTGTGAGTGAGTGAGAGAGAGGGAGAGAAAGATAATCTGTGTGTGTGAGAGAGAGAAAGAGAAGCTGTGTGTTTTAGAGAGAGAGAATGAGAAGCTGTGAGTGAGAGAGAGAGAAAGAGAAGCTGTGTGTATTAGAGAGAGAGAATGAGAAGCTGTGAGTGAGAGAGAGAGAAAGAGAAGCTGTGAGTGAGAGAGAGAGAAAGAGAAGCTGTGAGTGAGAGAGAGAAAGAGAAGTTGTGAGTGAGAGGGAGAGAGAGAAAGAGAAGCTGTGAGTGACACACAGAGAGAGAAGCTGTGAGTTAGAGAGAGAGAGAGAGAAGTTGTGAGTGACAGAGAGAGAGAGAAAGAGAAGCTGTGAGTGAGAGTGAGAGAGAGAGAAAGAGAAGCTGTGAGTGAGAGAGAGAGAAAGAGATGCTGTGAGTGAGAGTGAGAGAGAAAGAGAAGCTGTGAGTGAGAGAGAGAGAAAGAGAAGCTGTGAGTGAGAGAGAGAGAAAGAGAAGCTGTGAGTGAGAGAGAGAGAGAGAAAGAGAAGCTGTGAGAAAGAAGGAGAGGGAAAGAGAAGAAGTGAGTGAGAGAGAGAGAGAGAGAAAGAGAAGCTGTGAGTGAGAGAGAGAGAGAAAGAGAAGCTGTGAGTGTGAGAGTGAGAGAGAGAATGAGAAGCTGTTAGTGAGAGTGAGAGAGAGAGAGAAAGAGAAGCTGTGAGTGAGTGAGAGATTGAAAGAGAAGCTGTGAGTGAGTGAGAGAGAGAGAAAGAGAAGCTGTGAGTGAGAGAGAGAGAAAGAGAAGCTGTGAGTGATAGAGAGAGAGAAAGAGAAGCTGTGATTAAGAAGGAGAGGGAAAGAGAAGAAGTGAGTGAGTGAGAGAGAGAGAAAGAGAAGCTGTGAGAGAGAAAGAGAAGCTGTGAGTGAGAGAGTGAGAGAGAGAAAGAGAATCTGTTAGTGAGAGTGAGAGAGAGAGAGAAAGAGAAGCTGTGAGTGAGAGAGAGAAAGAGAAGCTGTGAGTGAGAGGGAGAGAAAGAGAAGCTGTGAGTGACACACAAAGATAAGCTGTGAGTGAGAGAGAGAGAAAGAGAAGCTGTGAGTGACAGAGAGAGAAAGAGAAGCTGAGAGTGAGAGAGAGAGAGAAAGTGAAGCTGTGAATGAGAGAGAGAGAGAAAGAGAAGCTGTGAGTGAGAGAGAGAGAGAGAAAGAGAAGCTGTGAGTGAGTGAGAGAGAGAAAGGGAAGTTTGTGAGCGAGAGAGAGAGAGAAAGAGAAGCTGTGAGTGAGAGAGAAGCTGTGAGTGAGAGAGAGAAAGAAAAGCTGAGAGTGAGAGAGAGAGAGAGAGAAGCTGTGAGTGAGTGAGAGAGAGAGAGAAGCAGTGAGTGAGAGAGAGAGAGAGAGAGAAAGAGAAGCTGTCAGTGAGACAGAGAGAGAGAAAGAGAAGCTGTGAGAGAGAGAGGGAGAAAGAGAAGCTGTGAGAGAGAGTGAAAGAGAAGCTGTGAGTGTGTGTGTGAGAAAAAGAGAAGCTGTGAGTGAGAGAGAGAGAAAGAAAGAGAAATTAGAGTGAGAAAGAGAGAGAGAAAGAGAAGCTGTGAGTGAGAGAGAGAGAGAGAGAAGATGTGAGTGATAGAGAGATAGAATGAGAAGCTGTGAGTGATAGAGAGAGTAAGTAAGAGAAGCTGTGAGTGAGATAGAGAGAGAGAAGGAGAAGCTGTGAGTGAGACAGAGAGAGAGAGAGAAGCTGTGAGAGAGAGAGAGAGGGAGAAAGAGAAGCTGTGAGAGAGCGAGAGAAAGAGAAGCTGTGAGTGTGTGTGAGAGAGAAAGTGAAGCTGTGAATGAGAGAGAGAGAGAAAGAGAAGCTGTGAGTGGGAGAGAGAGAAAAAGAAGCTGTGAGTGAGAGAGAGAGAGAAAGAGAAGCTGTGAGTGAGAAGGAGAGGGAAAGAGAAGCTGTGAGTGAGTGAGAGAGAGAGAAAGAGAAGCTGTGAGTGAGAGAGAGAGAAAGAGAAGCTGTGAGTGAGAGAGAGAGAAAGAGAAGCTGTGAGTAAGAAGGAGAGGGAAAGAGAAGAAGTGAGTGAGTGAGAGAGAGAGAGAAAGAGAAGCTGTGAGAGAGAAAGAGAAGCTGTGAGAGAGAGAGTGAGAGAGAGAAAGAGAAGCTGTTAGTGAGAGTGAGAGGGAGAGAGAGAAGCTGTGAGTGAGAGAGAGATTGAAAGAGAAGCTGTGAGTGAGAGAGAGAGAGAGAGAAAGAGAAGCTGTGAGTGTGAGTGAGAGAGAAAGAGAAGCTGTGAGTGAGTGAGAGAGAGAGAATGAGAAGCTGTGAGAGAGAGAAGCTGTGTGAGAGAGAAAGAGAAGCTGTGAGTGAGAGAGAGAGAGAGAAGATGTGAGTGATAGAGAGAGAGAATGAGAAGCTGTCAGTGAGAGAGAGAGAAAGTAAGAGAAGCTGTGAGTGAGATAGAGAGAGAGAGAAAGAGAAGCTGTGAGTGAGTGAGAGAGAGGGAGAGAAAGATAATCTGTGTGTGTGAGAGAGAGAAAGAGAAGCTGTGTGTTTTAGAGAGAGAGAATGAGAAGCTGTGAGTGAGAGAGAGAGAAAGAGAAGCTGTGTGTATTAGAGAGAGAGAATGAGAAGCTGTGAGTGAGAGAGAGAGAAAGAGAAGCTGTGAGTGAGAGAGAGAGAAAGAGAAGCTGTGAGTGAGAGAGAGAAAGAGAAGTTGTGAGTGAGAGGGAGAGAGAGAAAGAGAAGCTGTGAGTGACACACAGAGAGAGAAGCTGTGAGTTAGAGAGAGAGAGAGAGAAGTTGTGAGTGACAGAGAGAGAGAGAAAGAGAAGCTGTGAGAGAGAGTGAGAGAGAGAGAAAGAGAAGCTGTGAGTGAGAGAGAGAGAAAGAGATGCTGTGAGTGAGAGTGAGAGAGAAAGAGAAGCTGTGAGTGAGAGAGAGAGAAAGAGAAGCTGTGAGTGAGAGAGAGAGAAAGAGAAGCTGTGAGTGAGAGAGAGAGAGAGAAAGAGAAGCTGTGAGAAAGAAGGAGAGGGAAAGAGAAGAAGTGAGTGAGAGAGAGAGAGAGAGAGAAAGAGAAGCTGTGAGTGAGAGAGAGAGAGAAAGAGAAGCTGTGAGTGTGAGAGTGAGAGAGAGAATGAGAAGCTGTTAGTGAGAGTGAGAGAGAGAGAGAAAGAGAAGCTGTGAGTGAGAGAGAGATTGAAAGAGAAGCTGTGAGTGAGTGAGAGAGAGAGAAAGAGAAGCTGTGAGTGAGAGAGAGAGAAAGAGAAGCTGTGAGTGATAGAGAGAGAGAAAGAGAAGCTGTGATTAAGAAGGAGAGGGAAAGAGAAGAAGTGAGTGAGTGAGAGAGAGAGAAAGAGAAGCTGTGAGAGAGAAAGAGAAGCTGTGAGTGAGAGAGTGAGAGAGAGAAAGAGAATCTGTTAGTGAGAGTGAGAGAGAGAGAGAAAGAGAAGCTGTGAGTGAGAGAGAGAAAGAGAAGCTGTGAGTGAGAGGGAGAGAAAGAGAAGCTGTGAGTGACACACAAAGATAAGCTGTGAGTGAGAGAGAGAGAAAGAGAAGCTGTGAGTGACAGAGAGAGAAAGAGAAGCTGAGAGTGAGAGAGAGAGAGAAAGTGAAGCTGTGAATGAGAGAGAGAGAGAAAGAGAAGCTGTGAGTGTGAGAGAGAGAAAGAGAAGCTGTGAGTGAGTGAGAGAGAGAAAGGGAAGTTTGTGAGCGAGAGAGAGAGAGAAAGAGAAGCTGTGAGTGAGAGAGAAGCTGTGAGTGAGAGAGAGAAAGAAAAGCTGAGAGTGAGAGAGAGAGAGAGAGAAGCTGTGAGTGAGTGAGAGAGAGAGAGAAGCAGTGAGTGAGAGAGAGAGAGAGAGAGAAAGAGAAGCTGTCAGTGAGACAGAGAGAGAGAAAGAGAAGCTGTGAGAGAGAGAGGGAGAAAGAGAAGCTGTGAGAGAGAGTGAAAGAGAAGCTGTGAGTGTGTGTGTGAGAAAAAGAGAAGCTGTGAGTGAGAGAGAGAGAAAGAAAGAGAAATTAGAGTGAGAAAGAGAGAGAGAAAGAGAAGCTGTGAGTGAGAGAGAGAGAGAGAGAAGATGTGAGTGATAGAGAGATAGAATGAGAAGCTGTGAGTGATAGAGAGAGTAAGTAAGAGAAGCTGTGAGTGAGATAGAGAGAGAGAAGGAGAAGCTGTGAGTGAGACAGAGAGAGAGAGAGAGAAGCTGTGAGAGAGAGAGAGGGGGAGAAAGAGAAGCTGTGAGAGAGCGAGAGAAAGAGAAGCTGTGAGTGTGTGTGAGAGAGAAAGTGAAGCTGTGAATGAGAGAGAGAGAGAAAGAGAAGCTGTGAGTGGGAGAGAGAGAAAGAGAGTCTGTGAGTGAGAGAGAGAGAGAGAAGCTGTGAGTGAGAGAGAGAGTGCCGCTGTGAGTGAGAGAGAGAGAGAAGCTGTGAATGAGAGAGAGAGAGAGCTGTGAGTGAGAGGGAGAGAAAGAGAAGCTGTGAGTGACACACTCAGAGATATGTTGTGAGTGAGAGAGAGAGAAAGAGAAGCTGTGAGTGACAGAGAGAGAAAGAGAAGCTGAGAGTGAGAGAGAGAGAGAAAGTGAAGCTGTGAGTGAGTGAGAGAGAGAAAGGGAAGTTTGTGAGCGAGAGAGAGATAGAGAAAGAGAAGCTGTGAGTGAGAGAGAGAAGCTGTGAGTGACAGAGAGAAAGAAAAGCTGTGAGTGAGAGAGAGAGAGAGAAAGAGAAGCTGTGAGTGAGTGAGAGAGAGAGAGAAGGAGTGAGTGAGAGAGAGAGAGAGAAAGAGAAGCTGTCAGTGAGACAGAGAGAGAGAAAGAGAAGCTGTGAGAGAGAGAGCGAGAAAGACAAGCTGTGAGAGAGAGTGAAAGAGAAGCTGTGAGTGTGTGTGTGAGAGAAAGAGAAGCTGTGAGTGAGAGAGAGAGAAAGAAAGAGAAATTAGAGTGAGAGAGAGAGAGAGAAGCTGTGAGTGAGAGAGAAAGTGCCGCTGTGAGTGAGAGAGAGAGAAAGAGAAGCTGTGAATGAGAGAGAGAGAGAAAGAGAAGCTGTGAGTGAGAGAGAGAGAAAGAAAGAGAAGCTGTGAGTGAGTGAGAGAGAGAAAGAGAAGTTGTGAGTGAGAGAGAGAGAAAGAGAAGCTGTGAGTGAGAGAGAGAAAGAGAAGCTGTGAGTGAGAGAGAGAGAAAGAGAAGCTGTGAGTGAGAAGGAGAGAGAGAGAGAGAAAGAGAAGCTATGAGTGAGAGAGAGAGAGAAAGAGAAGCTGTGAGTGAGAGAGAGAATGAGAAGCTGTGAGTGAGAGAGAGAAGTTGTGAGAGAGAGAGAGAAAGAGAAGCTGTGAGTGAGAGAGAGAGAGAGATGTGAGTGATAGAGAGAGAGAAAGAGAAGCTGTGCGTGAGAGAGAGAGGGAGAAAGAGAATCTGTGAGTGAGAAAGAGAGAAAGAGAAGCTGTGAGTGAGAGAGAGAGAAAGAGAAGCTGTGAGTGAGAGAGAGAGAATCTGTGAGTGAGAGAGAGAAATAAAAGCTATGAGTGAGAGAGAGAGAGAGAAAGAGAAGATATGAGTGAGAGAGAAGCAGTGAGAGAGAGAGAGAGAGAAACAGAAGCTGTGAGTGAGACAGAGAGAGAAAGAGAAGCTGAGAGAGAGAGAGAGAAAGAGAAGCTGTGAGTGTGTGTGAGAGAGAAAGAGAAGCTGTGAGTGAGAGAGAGAGAAAGAAAGAGAAATTAAAGTGAGAAAGAGAGAGAGAAAGAGAAGCTGTGAGTGGGAGAGAGAGAAAGAGAGTCTGTGAGTGAGAGAGAGAGATAGAAGCTGTGAGAGAGAGAGAGAGCTGCTGTGAGTGAGAGAGAGAAAGAGAAGCTGTGAATGAGAGAGAGAAAGAGAAGCTGTGTGTGTGAGAGAGTAAGAGAAGCTGTGAGTGAGTGAGAGAGAGAGAAAGGGAAGTTGTGAGTGAGAGAGAGAGAGAAAGAGAAGCTGTGAGTGTGAGAGAGAGAAAGAGAAGCTGTGAGTGAGGGAGAGAGAGAGAGAAGCTGTGAGTGAGAAGGAGAAGGAAAGAGAAGCTGTGAGTGAGTGAGAGAGAGAGAAAGAGAAGCTGTGAATGAGAGAGAGAGAAAGAGAAGCTGTGAGTGAGAGAGAGAGAAAGAGAAGCTGAGAGTGAGAGAGAGAGAAAGTGAAGCTGTGAATGAGAGAGAGAGAGAAAGAGAAGCTGTGAGTGAGAGAGAGAGAAAGAGAAGCTGTGAGTGAGTGAGAGAGAGAAAGGGAAGTTTGTGAGCAAGAGAGAGAGAGAAAGAGAAGCTGTGAGTGAGAGAGAAGCTGTGAGTGAGAGAGAGAAAGAAAAGTTGTGAGTGAGAGAGAGAGAGAAAGAGAAGCTGTGAGTGAGTGAGTGAGTGAGAGAGAGAAGCAGTGAGTGAGAGAGAGAGAGAAAGAGAAGCTGTCAGTGAGACAGAGAGAGAGAAAGAGAAGCTGTGAGAGAGAGAGGGAGAAAGAGAAGCTGTGAGAGAGAGTGAAAGAGAAGCTGTGAGTGTGTGTGTGAGAAAAAGAGAAGCTGTGAGTGAGAGAGAGAAGATGTGAGTGATAGAGAGAGAGAATGAGAAGCTGTGAGTGATAGAGAGAGTAAGTAAGAGAAGCTGTGAGTGAGATAGAGAGAGAGAGAAGGAGAAGCTGTGAGTGAGACAGAGAGAGAGAGAGAAGCTGTGAGAGAGAGAGAGAGGGAGAAAGAGAAGCTGTGAGAGAGCGAGAGAAAGAGAAGCTGTGAGTGTGTGTGTGAGAGAAAGAGAAGCTGTGAGTGAGAGAGAGAAAGAAAGAGAAATTAGAGTGAGAAAGAGAGAGAGAAAGAGAGTGTGAGTGAGTGAGAGAGAGAGAAGCTGTGAGTGAGAGAGAGAGTGCCGCTGTGAGTGAGAGAGAGAGAAAGAGAAGCGGTGAATGAGAGAGAGAGAGAGAAGCTGTGAGTGAGAGGGAGAGAAAGAGAAGCTGTGAGTGACACACACAGAGATAAGCTGTGAGTGAGAGAGAGAGAAAGAGAAGCTGTGAGTGTCAGAGAGAGAAAGAGAAGCTGAGAGTGAGAGAGAGAGAGAAAGTGAAGCTGTGAATGAGAGAGAGAGAGAGAGAAGCTGTGAGTGAGTGAGAGAGAGAAAGGGAAGTTTGTGAGCGAGAGAGAGAGAAAGAGAAGCTGTGAGTGAGAGAGAGAAGCTGTGAGTGAGAGAGAGAAAGAAAAGCTGTGAGTGAGAGAGAGAGAGAGAAAGAGAAGCTGTGAGTGAGTGAGAGAGAGAGAGAAGGAGTGAGTGAGAGAGAGAGAGAGAAAGAGAAGCTGTCAGTGAGACAGAGAGAGAGAAAGAGAAGCTGTGAGAGAGAGAGGGAGAAAGAGATGCTGTGAGAGAGAGTGAAAGAGAAGCTGTGAGTGTGTGTGAGAGAGAAAGAGAAGCTGTGAGTGAGAGAGAGAGAAAGAAAGAGAAATTAGAGTGAGAGGGAGAGAGAGAAGCTGTGAGTGAGAGAGAGAGTGCCGCTGTGAGTGAGAGAGAGAGAAAGAGAAGCTGTGAATGAGAGAGAGAGAGAAAGAGAAGCTGTGAGTGAGAGAGAGAGAAAGAAAGAGAAGCTGTGAGTGAGTGAGAGAGAGAAAGGGAAGTTGTGAGTGAGAGAGAGAGAAAGAGAAGCTGTGAGTGAGAGAGAGAAAGAGAAGCTGTGAGTGAGAGAGAGAGAAAGAAAGAGAAATTAGAGTGAGAAAATGAGAGAGAGAAAGAGAAGCTGTGAGTGGGAGAGAGAAAGAGAGTCTGTGAGTGAGAGAGAGAGAGAAGCTGTGAGTGAGATAGAGAGAGAGCCGCTGTGAGTGAGAGAGAGAGAGAAAGAGAAGCTGTGAATGAGAGAGAGAAAAACTGTGAGTGAGAGAGAGAGAAAGAGAAGCTGTGAGTGAGTAAGAGAGAGAAAGAGAAGCTGTGAGTGAGAGCGAGAGAAGGAGAAGCTGTGAGTGAGAAGGAGAGGGAAAGAGAAGCTGTGAGTGAGTGAGAGAGAGAGAAAGAGAAGCTGTGAGAGAGAAAGAGAGAAGCTGTGAGTGAGAATGAGAGAGAGAGAAAGAGAAGCTGTGAGTGAGAGAGAGATAAAGAGAAGCTGTGAGTGAGAGAGAGAAAGAGAATCTGTGAGTGAGAGGGATTGAGAGAAAGAGAAGCTGTGAGTGACACACACAGAGAGAAGCTGTGAGTTAGAGAGAGAGAGAGAGAGAAGCTGTGAGTGACACAGAGAGAGAAAGAGAAGCTGTGTGTGTGTGTGAGAGAGAAAGATAGTCTGAGAAAGAGAGAGTGAAAGAGAAGCTGTGAGTTAGAGAGAGAGGGAGAAAGAGAAGCTGTGTGTGTGAGAGAGAGAAAGAGAAGCTGTGAGTGAGAGTGAGAGAGAGAGAAAAAGAGAAAGAGAAAGAGAAGCTGAGAGTGTGTGAGAGAGAGAGCCGCTGTCAGTGAACGAGAGAGAAAGAGAAGCTGTGAATGAGAGAGAGAGAAAGAGAAGCTGTGAGTGAGAGAGAGAGAAAGAGAAGCTGTGAGTGAGTGAGAGAGAGAAAGGGAAGTTGTGAGTGAGAGAGAGAGAGAGAGAAGCTGTGAGTGAGTGAGAGAGAGAAAGAGAAGCTGTGAGTGAGTGAGAGAGAGAAAGAGAAGCTGTGAGTGAGAAGGAGAGGGAAAGAGAAGCTGTGAGTGAGAAAGAGAGAGAAAGAGAAGCTGTTAGTGAGAGTGAGAGAGAGAGAGAAAGAGAAGCAGTGAGAGAGCGAGAGAGAAAGAGAAGCTGTGAGAGAGAGAGAGAAAGAGAAGCTGTGATTGAGAGTGAGAGAGAGAAAGAGAAGCTGTAAGTGAGAGAGAGAAAGAGAAAGAGAAGCTGTGAGTGTGAGAGAGAGAAGCTGTGAGTGAGATAGAGAAAGAAAAGCTGTGAGTGTGTGTGTGAGAGTGAAAGAGAATATATGAGTGAGAGAGAGAGAGAAGCAGTGAGTGAGAGAGAGAGAGAGAGAAAAAGAGAAGCTGTGAGTGAGACAGAGAGAGAGAAAGAGAAGCTGTGAGAGAGAGAGAGAAAGAGAAGCTGTGAGTGTGTGTGAGAGAGAAAGAGAAGCTGTGAGTGAGAGAGAGAGAAAGAAAGAGAAATTAGAGTGAGAAAATGAGAGAGAGAAAGAGAAGCTGTGAGTGGGAGAGAGAGAGAGCCGCTGTGAGTTAGAGAGAGAGAGAAAGAGAAGCTGTGAATGAGAGAGAGAAAAACTGTGAGTGAGAGAGAGAAAGAGAAGCTGTGAGTGAGTAAGAGAGAGAAAGAGAAGCTGTGAGTGAGTAAGAGAGAGAAAGAGAAGCTGTGAGTGAGAGAGAAGGAGAAGCTGTGAGTGAGAAGGAGATTGAAAGAGAAGCTGTGAGTGAGAGAGAGAGAGGGAGAAAGAGAAGCTGTGTGTGTGTGAGAGAGAAAGAGAAGCTGTGAGTGAGAGTGAGAGAGAGAGAGAAAGAGAAGCTGTGAGTGAGAGAGAGAAAAAAGAGAAGTTGTGAGTGAGAGAGAGAGAGAGCCGCTGTGAGTGAGAGGGAGAGAGAGAAAGAGAAGCTGTGAGTGACACAGAGAGAGAGAAGCTGTGAGTTAGAGAGAGAGAGAGAAGCTGTGAGTGAGAGAGAGAGAGGGAGAAAGAGAAGCTGTGTGTGTGTGAGAGAGAAAGAGAAGCTGTGAGTGAGAGTGAGAGAGAGAGAGAGAAAGAGAAAGAGAAAGAGAAAGAGAAAGAGAAAGAGAAAGAGAAGCTGTGAGTGTGTGAGAGAGAGAGCTGCTGTCAGTGAAAGAGAGAGAAAGAGAAGCTGTGAATGAGAGAGAGAGAAAGAGAAGCTGTGAGTGAGAGAGAGAGAAAGAGAAGCTGTGAGTGAGTGAGAGAGAGAAAGGGAAGTTGTGAGTGTGTGAGAGAGAGAGAGAAGCTGTGAGTGAGTGAGAGAGAGAAAGAGAAGCTGTGAGTGAGAGAGAAAGAGAAAGAGAAGCTGTGAGTGAGAAGGAGAGGGAAAGAGAAGCTGTGAGTGAGAGAGAGAGAAAGAGAAGCTGTTAGTGAGAGTGAGAGAGAGAGAGAAAGAGAAGCTGTGAGTGAGAGAGAGAGAAAGAGAAGCTGTGAGTGAGAGAGAGAGAGAAAGAGAAGCTGTGAGTGTGAGAGTAAAAGAGAAGCTGTGAGTGAGAGGGAGAGAGAGAAAGAGAAGCTGTGAGTGAGAGAGAGAAAGAGAAGCTGTGAGTGAGAGAGAGAGAGAATGAGAAGCTGTGAGTGAGAGAGAGAGAAGCTGTGAGTTAGAGGGGGAGAGAGAGAAGATGTGAGTGAGAGAGAGAGGATGAGATGCTGTGAGTGAGAGAGAAAGAAAGTAAGAGAAGCTGTGAGTGAGGCAGAGAGAGAAAGAGAAGCTGTGAGTGAGAGAGAGGGAGAAAGATAAGCTGTGAGAGAGAGAGAGAGAGAGAGAAGCTGTGAGAGAGAGAGAGAAAGAGAAGCTGTGATTGAGAGTGAGAGAGAGAAAGAGAAGCTGTGAGTGAGAGAGAGAGAAAGAGAAGCTGTGAGTGTGAGAGAGAGAAGCTGTGAGTGAGAGAGAGAAAGAAAAGCTGTGAGTGTGTGTGAGAGAGAAAGAGAAGATATGAGTGAGAGAGAGAGAAGCAGTGAGTGAGAGGGAGAGAGAGAGAGAAAGAGAAGCTGTGAGTGAGACAGAGAGAGAGAAAGAGAAGTTGTGAGAGAGAGAGGGAGAAAGAGAAGCTGTGAGAGAGAGAGAGAGAAAGAGAAGCTGTGAGTGTGTGTGAGAGAGAAAGAGAAGCTGTGAGTGAGAGAGAGAGAAAGAAAGAGAAATTAGAGTGAGAAAATGAGAGAGAGAAAGAGAAGCTATGAGTGGGAGAGAGAAAGAGAGTCTGTGAGTGAGAGAGAGAGAGAAGCTGTGAGTGAGAGAGAGAGAGAGCCGCTATGAGTGACAGAGAGAGAGAAAGAGAAGCTGTGAATGAGAGAGAGAAAAACTGTGAGTGAGAGAGAGAGAAAGAGAAGCTGTGAGTGAGTAAGAGAGAGAAAGAGTAGCTGTGAGTGAGAGAGAGAGAGAAGGAGAATCTGTGAGTGAGAAGGAGAGGGAAAGAGAAGCTGTGAGTGAGTGAGAGAGAGAGAAAGAGAAACTGTGAGAGAGAAAGAGAGAAGCTGTGAGTGAGAATGAGAGAGATAGAAAGAGAAGCTGTGAGTGAGAGAGAGAGAAAGAGAAGATGTGAGTGAGAGAGTGAAAGAGAAGCTGTGAGTGAGAGGGAGAGAGAGAAAGAGAAGCTGTGAGTGACACACAGAGAGAGAAGCTGTGTGAGAGAGAGAGAAGCTGTGAGTGACAGAGAGAGAGAAAGAGAAGCTGTGTGTGTGTGAGAGAGAGAAAGATAGTCTGAGAAAGAGAGAGTGAAAGAGAAGCTGTGAGTGAGAGAGGGAGAAAGAGAAGCTGTGTGTGTGAGAGAGAGAAAGAGAAGCTGTGAGTGAGAGTGAGAGAGAGAGAAAGAGAAAGAGAAGCTGTGAGTGAGAGAGTGAGAGAGAGAAAGAGAAGCTGTTAGTGAGAGTGAGAGAGAGAGAGAAGCTGTGAGAGAGACAGATTGAAAGAGAAGCTGAGAGTGAGAGAGAGAGAGAGAGAAGCTGTGAGTGAGAGAGAGAGGGAGAAAGAGAAGCTGTGTGTGTGAGAGAGAGAAAGAGAAGCTGTGAGTGAGAGTGAGAGAGAGAGAAAGAAAGAGAAAGAGAAAGAGAAGCTGTGAGTGTGTGTGAGAGAGAGCCACTGTCAGTGAAAGAGAGAGAAAGTGAAGCTGTGTGTGTGAGAGATAGAAAGAGAAGCTGTGAGTGAGTGAGAGAGAGAAAGGGAAGTTGTGAGTGTGTGTGTGAGAGAGAGAAGCTGTGAGTGAGTGAGAGAGAGAAAGAGAAGCTGTGAGTGAGAGAGAAAGAGAAAGAGAAGCTGTGAATGAGAGAGAGAGAAAGAGAAGCTGTGAGTGAGAGAGAGAGAAAGAGAAGCTGTGAGTGAGTGAGAGAGAGAAAGGGAAGTTGTGAGTGTGTGAGAGAGAGAGAAGCTGTGAGTGAGTGAGAGAGAGAAAGAGAAGCTGTGAGTGAGAGAGAAAGAGAAAGAGAAGCTGTGAGTGAGAAGGAGAGGGAAAGAGAAGCTGTGAGTGAGAGAGAGAGAAAGAGAAGCTGTGAGTGAGAGAGAGAGAGAGAGAAAGAGAAGCTGTGAGTGAGAAAGAGAAAGAGAAGCTGTGAGTGAGAGGGAGAGAGAGAAAGAGAAGCTGTGAGTGAGAGAGAGAAAGAGAAGCTGTGAGTGAGAGAGAGAGAATGAGAAGCTGTGAGTGAGAGAGAGAGAAGCTGTGAGTGAGAGGGAGAGAGAGAAGATGTGAGTGAGAGAGAGAGGATGAGATGCTGTGAGTGAGAGAGAAAGAAAGTAAGAGAAGCTGTGAGTGAGAGAGAGGGAGAAAGATAAGCTGTGAGAGAGAGAGAGAAAGAGAAGCTGTGAGAGAGAGAGAGAGAAAGAGAAGCTGTGATTGAGAGTGAGAGAGAGAAAGAGAAGCTGTGAGTGAGAGAGAGAGAAAGAGAAGCTGTGAGTGTGCGAGAGAGAAGCTGTGAGTGAGAGAGAGAGAAAGAAAAGCTGTGAGTGTGTGAGAGAGAGAAAGAGAAGATATGAGTGAGAGAGAGAGAAGCAGTGAGTGAGAGGGAGAGAGAGAGAGAGAAAGAGAAGCTGTGAGTGAGACAGAGAGAGAGAAAGAGAAGCTGTGAGAGAGAGAGGGAGAAAGAGAAGCTGTGAAAGAGAGAGAGAAAGAGAAGCTGTGAGTGTGTGTGAGAGAGAAAGAGAAGTTGTGAGTGAGAGAGAAAGAAAGAAAGAAAGAGAAATTAGAGTGAGAAAATGAGAGAGAGAGAAAGAGAAGCTATGAGTGGGAGAGAGAAAGAGAGTCTGTGAGTGTGAGAGAGAGAGAAGCTGTGAGTGAGAGAGAGAGAGAGCCGCTGTGAGTGACAGAGAGAGAGAAAGAGAAGCTGTGAATGAGAGAGAAAAAAACTGTGAGTGAGAGAGAGAGAAAGAGAAGCTGTGAGTGAGTAAGAGAGAGAAAGAGAAGCTGTGAGTGAGAGAGAGAGAGAAGGAGAAGCTGTGAGTGAGAAGGAGAGGGAAAGAGAAGCTATGAGTGAGTGAGAGAGAGAGAGAGAAAGAGAAGCTGTGAGTGAGAGAGAGAGAAAGAGAAGCTGTGAGCGAGAGAGTGAAAGAGAAGCTGTGAGTGAGAGGGAGAGAGAGAAGCTGTGAGTGACAGAGAGAGAGAAAGAGAAGCTGTGTGTGTGTGAGAGAGAGAAAGATAGTCTGAGAAAGAGAGAGTGAAAGAGAAGCTGTGAGTGAGAGAGGGAGAAAGAGAAGCTGTGTGTGTGTGAGAGAGAAAGAGAAGCTGTGAGTGAGAGTGAGAGAGAGAGAAAGAGAAAGAGAAGCTGTGAGTGAGTGAGAGAGAGAGAGAGAACCTGTGAGTGACAGAGAGAGAGGGAGAAAGAGAAGCTGTGTGTGTGTGAGAGAGAAAGAGAAGCTGTGAGTGAGAGTGAGAGAGAGAGAAAGAAAGAGAAAGAGAAAGAGAAGCTGTGAGTGTGTGAGAGAGAGAGCCGCTGTCAGTGAAAGAGAGAGAAAGAGAAGCTGTGAATGAGAGAGAGAGAAAGTGAAGCTGTGTGTGTGTGAGAGAGAAAGAGAAGCTGTGAGTGAGTGAGAGAGAGAAAGGGAAGTTGTGAGTGTGTGAGAGAGAGAGAAGCTGTGAGTGAGTGAGAGAGAGAAAGAGAAGCTGTGAGTGAGAGAGAAAGAGAAAGAGAAGCTGTGAGTGAGAAGGAGAGGGAAACAGAAGCTGTGAGTGAGTGAGAGAGAGAAAGAGAAGCTGTTAGTGAGAGTGAGAGAGAGAGAGAAAGAGAAGCTGTCAGAGAGAGAGAAAGAGAAGCTGTGAGTGAGAGAGAGAGAGAGAGAAAGAGAAGCTGTGAGTGAGAGAGAGAAAGAGAAGCTGTGAGTGAGAGGGAGAGAGAGAAAGAGAAGCTGTGAGTGAGAGAGAGAAAGAGAAGCTGTGAGTGAGAGAGAGAGAATGAGAAGCTGTGAGTGAGAGAGAGAGAAGCTGTGAGTGAGAGGGAGAGAGAGAAGATGTGAGTGAGAGAGAGAGAGGATGAGATGCTGTGAGTGAGAGAGAAAGAAAGTAAGAGAAGCTGTGAGTGAGACAGAGAGAGAAAGAGAAGCTGTGAGTGAGAGAGAGGGAGAAAGATAAGCTGTGAGAGAGAGAGAAAGAGAAGCTGTGAGAGAGAGAGAGAAAGAGAAGCTGTGAGTGTGTGTGTGAGAGAAAGAGAAGCTGTGAGTGGGAGAGAGAGAAAGAAAGAGAAATTAGAGTGAGAAAATGAGAGAGAGAAAGAGAAGCTATGAGTGGGAGAGAGAAAGAGAGTCTGTGAGAGAGAGAGAGAAGCTGTGAGTGAGAGAGAGAGAGAGCCGCTGTGAGTGACAGAGAGAGAGAAAGAGAAGCTGTGAATGAGAGAGAGAAAAACTGTGAGTGAGAGAGAGAGAAAGAGAAGCTGTGAGTGAGTAAGAGAGAGAAAGAGAAGCTGTGAGTGAGAGAGAGAGAGAAGGAGAAGCTGTGAGTGAGAAGGAGAGGGAAAGAGAAGCTGTGAGTGAGTGAGAGAGAGAGAAAGAGAAACTGTGAGAGAGAAAGAGAGAAGCTGTGAGTGAGAATGAGAGAGAGAGAAAGAGAAGCTGTGAGAGAGAGAGAGAAAGAGAAGCTGTGAGTGAGAGAGTGAAAGAGAAGCTGTTAGTGGAGAGGGAGAGAGAGAAAGAGAAGCTGTGAGTGACACACACAGAGACAAGCTGTGAGAGAGAGAGAGAGAGAAGCTGTGAGTGACAGAGAGAGAGAAAGAGAAGCTGTGTGTGTGTGTGAGAGAAAGAGAAGCTGTGAGTGAGAGTGAGAGAGAGAGAAAGAGAAAGAGAAGCTGTGAGTGAGAGAGTGAGAGAGAGAAAGAGAAGCTGTTAGTGAGAGTGAGAGAGAGAGAGAAGCTGTGAGAGAGACAGATTGAAAGAGAAGCTGTGAGTGAGAGAGAGAGAGAGAGAGAGAAACTGTGAGTGAGAGAGAGAGAGGGAGAGGGAGAAAGAGAAGCTGTGTGTGTGAGAGAGAGAAAGAGAAGCTGTGAGTGAGAGTGAGAGAGAGAGAAAGAAAGAGAAAGAGAAAGAGAAGCTGTGAGTGTGTGAGAGAGAGAGCCGCTGTCAGTGAAAGAGAGAGAAAGAGAAGCTGTGAATGAGAGAGAGAGAAAGAGAAGCTGTGAGTGAGAGAGAGAGAAAGAGAAGCTGTGAGTGAGTGAGAGAGAGAAAGGGAAGTTGTGAGTGTGTGTGTGTGAGAGAGAGAAGCTGTGAGTGAGTGAGAGAGAAAGAGAAGCTGTGAGTGAGAGAGAGAGAAAGAGAAGCTGTGAGTGAGAGAGAAAGAGAAGCTGTGAGTGAGTGAGAGAGAGAAAGGGAAGTTGTGAGTGTGAGAGAGAGAAAGAGAAGCTGTGAGTGAGAGAGAGAGAGAAAGAGAAGCTGTGAGTGAGAAAGAGAAAGAGAAGCTGCGAGTGAGAGGGAGAGAGAGAAAGAGAAGCTGTGAGTGAGAGAGAGAAAGAGAAGCTGTGAGTGAGAGAGAGAGATTATGAGAAGCTGTGAGTGAGAGAGAGAAAAGCTGTGAGTGAGAGGGAGAGAGAGAAGATGTGAGTGAGAGAGAGAGAGGATGAGATGCTGTGAGTGAGAGAGAAAGAAAGTAAGAGAAGCTGTGAGTGAGACAGAGAGAGAAAGAGAAGCTGTGAGTGAGAGAGAGGGAGAAAGATAAGCTGTGAGAGAGAGAGAAAGAGAAGCTGAGAGAGAGAGAGAGAAAGAGAAGCTGTGATTGAAAGTGAGAGAGAGAAAGAGAAGCTGTGAGTGAGAGAGAGAGAGAAAGAGAAGCTGTGAGTGTGAGAGAGAGAAGCTGTGAGTGAGAGAGAGAAAGAAAAGCTGTGAGTGTGAGAGAGAGAGAAAGAGAAGATATGAGTGAGAGAGAGAGAAGCAGTGAGTGAGAGGGAGAGAGAGAGAAAGAAAGAGAAGCTGTGAGTGTGAATGAGAGGGAAAGAGAAGCTGTGAGTGAGAGAGAGAGAAAGAGAAGCTGTTAGTGAGAGTGAGAGAGAGAGAGAAAGAGAAGCTGTGAGTGAGAGAGAGAGAAGCTGTGAGTGAGAGAGAGAGAGAGAGAAGCTGTGAGTGAGAAGGAGAGGGTAAGAGAAGCTGTGAGTGAGAGAGAGAGAAAGAGAAGCTGTTAGTGAGAGTGAGAGAGAGAGAAAAAGAGAAGCTGTGAGTGAGAGAGAGAGAAAGAGAAGCTGTGAGTGAGAGAGAGAGAGAAAGAGAAGCTGTGAGTGAGAAAGAGAAAGAGAAGCTGTGAGTGAGAGGGAGAGAGAGAAAGAGAAGCTGTGAGAAGGAGAGGGAAAGAGAAGCTGTGAGTGAGTGAGAGAGAGAGAGAAAGAGAAACTGTGAGAGAGAAAGAGAGAAGCTGTGAGTGAGAATGAGAGAGAGAGAAAGAGAAGCTGTGAGTGAGAGAGAGAGAAAGAGAAGCTGTGAGTGAGAGAGTGAAAGAGAAGCTGTGAGTGAGAGGGAGAGAGAGAAGCTGTGAGTGACAGAGAGAGAAAGAGAAGCTGTGTGTGTGTGTGAGAGAGAAAGATAGTCTGAGAAAGAGAGAGTGAAAGAGAAGCTGTGAATGAGAGAGGGAGAAAGAGAAGCTGTGTGTGTGAGAGAGAAAAAGAGAAGCTGTGAGTGAGAGTGAGAGAGAGAGAAAGAGAAAGAGAAGCTGTGAGTGAGAGAGTGAGAGAGAGAAAGAGAAGCTGTTAGTGAGAGTGAGAGAGAGAGAGAAGCTGTGAGAGAGACAGATTGAAAGAGAAGCTGTGAGTGAGAGAGAGAGAGAGAGAGAGAGAACCTGTGAGTGAGAGAGAGAGAGGGAGAAAGAGAAGCTGTGTGTGTGTGAGAGAGAAAGAGAAGCTGTGAGTGAGAGTGAGAGAGAGAGAAAGAAAGAGAAAGAGAAAGAGAAGCTGTGAGTGTGTGAGAGAGAGAGCCGCTGTCAGTGAAAGAGAGAGAAAGAGAAGCTGTGAATGAGAGAGAGAGAAAGTGAAGCTGTGTGTGTGTGAGAGAGAAAGAGAAGCTGTGAGTGAGTGAGAGAGAGAAAGGGAAGTTGTGAGTGTGAGAGAGAGAGAGAGAAGCTGTGAGTGAGTGAGAGAGAGAAAGAGAAGCTGTGAGTGAGAGAGAAAGAGAAAGAGAAGCTGTGAGTGAGAAGGAGAGGGAAAGAGAAGCTGTGAGTGAGAGAGAGAGAAAGAGAAGCTGTTAGTGAGAGTGAGAGAGAGAGAGAAAGAGAAGCTGTGAGTGAGAGAGAGAAAAAGAGAAGCTGTGAGTGAGAGAGAGAGAGAGAAAGAGAAGCTGTGAGTGAGAGAGAGAAAGAGAAGCTGTGTGTGAGAGGGAGAGAGAGAAAGAGAAGCTGTGAGTGAGAGAGAGAAAGATAAGCTGTGAGTGAGAGAGAGAGAGAATGAGAAGCTGTGAGTGAGAGAGAGAGAAGCTGTGAGTGAGAGGGAGAGAGAGAAGATGTGAGTGAGAGAGAGAGAGGATGAGATGCTGTGAGTGAGTGAGAGAGAGAAAGGGAAGTTGTGAGTGTGAGAGAGAGAGAGAGAAGCTGTGAGTGAGAGAGAGAGAAAGAGAAGCTGTGAGTGAGAGAGAGAGAGAGAAAGAGAAGCTGTGAGTGAGAAAGAGAAAGAGAAGCTGAGAGTGAGAGGGAGAGAGAGAAAGAGAAGCTGTGAGTGAGAGAGAGAAAGAGAAGCTGTGAGTGAGAGAGAGAGAGAATGAGAAGCTGTGAGTGAGAGAGAGAAAAGCTGTGAGTGAGAGGGAGAGAGAGAAGATGTGAGTGAGAGAGAGAGAGGATGAGATGCTGTGAGTGAGAGAGAAAGAAAGTAAGAGAAGCTGTGAGTGAGACAGAGAGAGAAAGAGAAGCTGTGAGTGAGAGAGAGGGAGAAAGATAAGCTGTGAGAGAGAGAGAGAAAGAGAAGCTGTGAGAGAGAGAGAGAGAGAGAATCTGTGATTGAGAGTGAGAGAGAGAAAGAGAAGCTGTGAGTGAGAGAGAGAGAAAGAGAAGCTGTGAGTGTGTGAGAGAGAAGCTGTGAGTGAGAGAGAGAATGAAAAGCTGTGAGTGTGAGAGAGAGAGAAAGAGAAGCTGTGAGAGAGAGAGAAAGAGAAGCTGTGAGTGAGAGAGTGAAAGAGAAGCTGTTAGTGGAGAGGGAGAGAGAGAAAGAGAAGTTGTGAGTGACACACACAGAGACAAGCTGTGAGAGAGAGAGAAGCTGTGAGTGACAGAGAGAGAGAAAGAGAAGCTGTGTGTGTGTGTGTTAGAGAGAAAGATAGTCTGAGAAAGAGAGAGTGAAAGAGAAGCTGTGAGTGAGAGAGGGAGAAAGAGAAGCTGTGTGTGTGAGAGAGAGAAAGAGAAGCTGTGAGTGAGAGTGAGAGAGAGAGAAAGAGAAGCTGTTAGTGAGAGTGAGAGAGAGAGAGAAGCTGTGAGAGAGACAGATTGAAAGAGAAGCTGTGAGTGAGAGAGAGAGAGAGAGAGAAGCTGTGAGTGAGAGAGAGAGAGGGAGAGGGAGAAAGAGAAGCTGTGTGTGAGAGAGAGAGAAAGAGAAGCTGTGAGTGAGAGTGAGAGAGAGAGAAAGAAAGAGAAAGAGAAAGAGAAGCTGTGAGTGTGTGAGAGAGAGAGCCGCTGTCAGTGAAAGAGAGAGAAAGAGAAGCTGTGAATGAGAGTGAGAGAAAGAGAAGCTGTGAGTGAGAGAGAGAGAAAGAGAAGCTGTGAGTGAGTGAGAGAGAGAAAGGGAAGTTGTGAGTGTGTGTGTGAGAGAGAGAGAAGCTGTGAGTGAGTGAGAGAGAAAGAGAAGCTGTGAGTGAGAGAGAGAGAAAGAGAAGCTGTGAGTGAGAGAGAGAGAAAGAGAAGCTGTGAGTGAGTGAGAGAGAGAAAGGGAAGTTGTGAGTGTGAGAGAGAGAAAGAGAAGCTGTGAGTGAGAGAGAGAGAAAGAGAAGCTGTGAGTGAGAGAGAGAGAGAGAAAGAGAAGCTGTGAGTGAGAAAGAGAAAGAGAAGCTGCGAGTGAGAGGGAGAGAGAGAAAGAGAAGCTGTGAGTGAGAGAGAGAAAGAGAAGCTGTGAGTGAGAGAGAGAGAATGAGAAGCTGTGAGTGAGAGAGAGAAAAGCTGTGAGTGAGAGGGAGAGAGAGAAGATGTGAGTGAGAGAGAGAGGATGAGATGCTGTGAGTGAGAGAGAAAGAAAGTAAGAGAAGCTGTGAGTGACAGAGAGAGAAAGAGAAGCTGTGAGTGAGAGAGAGGGAGAAAGATAAGCTGTGAGAGAGAGAGAGAGAAAGAGAAGCTGTGAGAGAGAGAGAGAAAGAGAAGCTGTGATTGAAAGTGAGAGAGAGAAAGAGAAGCTGTGAGTGAGAGAGAGAGAAAGAGAAGCTGTGAGTGTGAGAGAGAGAAGCTGTGAGTGAGAGAGAGAAAGAAAAGCTGTGAGTGTGTGAGAGAGAGAAAGAGAAGATATGAGAGAGAGAGAAGCAGTGAGTGAGAGGGAGAGAGAGAGAAAGAAAGAGAAGCTGTGAGTGAGAAGGAGAGGGAAAGAGAAGCTGTGAGTGAGAGAGAGAGAAAGAGAAGCTGTTAGTGAGAGTGAGAGAGAGAGAGAAAGAGAAGGTGTGAGTGAGAGAGAGAGAAAGAGAAGCTGTGAGTGAGAGAGAGAGAGAGAAAGAGAAGCTGTGAGTGAGAAGGAGAGGGAAAGAGAAGCTGTGAGTGAGAGAGAGACAAAGAGAAGCTGTTAGTGAGAGTGAGAGAGAGAGAAAGAGAAGCTGTGAGTGAGAGAGAGAGAAAGAGAAGCTGTGAGTGAGAGAGAGAGAGAAAGAGAAGCTGTGAGTGAGAAAGAGAAAGAGAAGCTGTGAGTGAGAGGGAGAGAGAGAAAGAGAAGCTGTGAGAAGGAGAGGGAAAGAGAAGCTGTGAGTGAGTGAGAGAGAGAGAGAAAGAGAAACTGTGAGAGAGAAAGAGAGAAGCTGTGAGTGAGAATGAGAGAGAGAGAAAGAGAAGCTGTGAGTGAGAGAGAGAGAAAGAGAAGCTGTGAGTGAGAGGGAGAGAGAGAAGCTGTGAGTGACAGAGAGAGAGAAAGAGAAGCTGTGTGTGTGTGAGAGAGAGAAAGATAGTCTGAGAAAGAGAGAGTGAAAGAGAAGCTGTGAATGAGAGAGGGAGAAAGAGAAGCTGTGTGTGTGAGAGAGAAAAAGAGAAGCTGTGAGTGAGAGTGAGAGAGAGAGAAAGAGAAAGAGAAGCTGTGAGTGAGAGAGTGAGAGAGAGAAAGAGAAGCTGTTAGTGAGAGTGAGAGAGAGAGAGAAGCTGTGAGAGAGACAGATTGAAAGAGAAGCTGTGAGTGAGAGAGAGAGAGAGAGAGAACCTGTGAGTGAGAGAGAGAGAGGGAGAAAGAGAAGCTGTGTGTGTGTGAGAGAGAAAGAGAAGCTGTGAGTGAGAGTGAGAGAGAGAGAAAGAAAGAGAAAGAGAAAGAGAAGCTGTGAGTGTGTGAGAGAGAGAGCCGCTGTCAGTGAAAGAGAGAGAAAGAGAAGCTGTGAATGAGAGAGAGAGAAAGTGAAGCTGTGTGTGTGTGAGAGAGAAAGAGAAGCTGTGAGTGAGTGAGAGAGAGAAAGGGAAGTTGTGAGTGTGTGAGAGAGAGAGAGAAGCTGTGAGTGAGTGAGAGAGAGAAAGAGAAGCTGTGAGTGAGAGAGAAAGAGAAAGAGAAGCTGTGAGTGAGAAGGAGAGGGAAAGAGAAGCTGTGAGTGAGAGAGAGAGAAAGAGAAGCTGTTAGTGAGAGTGAGAGAGAGAGAGAAAGAGAAGCTGTGAGTGAGAGAGAGAAAAAGAGAAGCTGTGAGTGAGAGAGAGAGAGAGAAAGAGAAGCTGTGAGTGAGAGAGAGAAAGAGAAGCTGTGAGTGAGAGGGAGAGAGAGAAAGAGAAGCTGTGAGTGAGAGAGAGAAAGATAAGCTGTGAGTGAGAGAGAGAGAGAATGAGAAGCTGTGAGTGAGAGAGAGAGAAGCTGTGAGTGAGAGGGAGAGAGAGAAGATGTGAGTGAGAGAGAGAGAGGATGAGATGCTGTGAGTGAGTGAGAGAGAGAAAGGGAAGTTGTGAGTGTGAGAGAGAGAGAGAGAAGCTGTGAGTGAGAGAGAGAGAAAGAGAAGCTGTGAGTGAGAGAGAGAGAGAGAAAGAGAAGCTGTGAGTGAGAAAGAGAAAGAGAAGCTGAGAGTGAGAGGGAGAGAGAGAAAGAGAAGCTGTGAGTGAGAGAGAGAAAGAGAAGCTGTGAGTGAGAGAGAGAGAGAATGAGAAGCTGTGAGTGAGAGAGAGAAAAGCTGTGAGTGAGAGGGAGAGAGAGAAGATGTGAGTGAGAGAGAGAGAGGATGAGATGCTGTGAGTGAGAGAGAAAGAAAGTAAGAGAAGCTGTGAGTGAGACAGAGAGAGAAAGAGAAGCTGTGAGTGAGAGAGAGGGAGAAACATAAGCTGTGAGAGAGAGAGAGAAAGAGAAGCTGTGAGAGAGAGAGAGAAAGAGAAGCTGTGATTGAGAGTGAGAGAGAGAAAGAGAAGCTGTGAGTGAGAGAGAGAGAAAGAGAAGCTGTGAGTGTGAGAGAGAGAAGCTGTGAGTGAGAGAGAGAAAGAAAAGCTGTGAGTGTGTGAGAGAGAGAAAGAGAAGATATGAGTGAGAGAGAGAGAAGCAGTGAGTGAGAGGGAGAGAGAGAGAGAAAGAGAAGCTGTGAGTGAGAAGGAGAGGGAAAGAGAAGCTGTGAGTGAGAGAGAGAGAAAGAGAAGCTGTTAGTGAGAGTGAGAGAGAGAGAGAGAGAGAAGCTGTGAGTGAGAGAGAGAGAAAGAGAAGCTGTGAGTGAGAGAGAGAGAGAAAGAGAAGCTGTGAGTGAGAAGGAGAGGGAAAGAGAAGCTGTGAGTGAGAGAGCGAAAAAGAGAAGCTGTTAGTGAGAGTGAGAGAGAGAGAGAAAGAGAAGCTGTGAGTGAGAGAGAGAGAAAGAGAAGCTGTGAGTGAGAGAGAGAGAGAGAAAGAGAAGCTGTGAGTGAGAAAGAGAAAGAGAAGCTGTGAGTGAGAGGGAGAGAGAGAAAGAGAAGCTGTGAGAAGGAGAGGGAAAGAGAAGCTGTGAGTGAGTGAGAGAGAGAGAGAAAGAGAAACTGTGAGAGAGAAAGAGAGAAGCTGTGAGTGAGAATGAGAGAGAGAGAAAGAGAAGCTGTGAGTGAGAGAGAGAGAAAGAGAAGCTGTGAGTGAGAGAGTGAAAGTGAAGCTGTGAGTGAGAGGGAGAGAGAGAAGCTGTGAGTGACAGAGAGAGAGAAAGAGAAGCTGTGTGTGTGTGTGAGAGAGAAAGATAGTCTGAGAAAGAGAGAGTGAAAGAGAAGCTGTGAATGAGAGAGGGAGAAAGAGAAGCTGTGTGTGTGTGAGAGAGAAAGAGAAGCTGTGAGTGAGAGTGAGAGAGAGAGAAAGAGAAAGAGAAGCTGTGAGTGAGAGAGTGAGAGAGAGAAAGAGAAGCTGTTAGTGAGAGTGAGAGAGAGAGAGAAGCTGTGAGAGAGACAGATTGAAAGAGAAGCTGTGAGTGAGAGAGAGAGAGAGAGAGAACCTGTGAGTGAGAGAGAGAGAGGGAGAAAGAGAAGCTGTGTGTGTGTGAGAGAGAAAGAGAAGCTGTGAGTGAGAGTGAGAGAGAGAGAAAAAAAAAGAGAAAGAGAAAGAGAAGCTGTGAGTGTGTGAGAGAGAGAGCCGCTGTCAGTGAAAGAGAGAGAAAGAGAAGCTGTGAATGAGAGAGAGAGAAAGTGAAGCTGTGTGTGTGAGAGAGAGAAAGAGAAGCTGTGAGTGAGTGAGAGAGAAAGGGAAGTTGTGACTGTGAGAGAGAGAGAAGCTGTGAGTGAGTGAGAGAGAGAAAGAGAAGCTGTGAGTGAGAGAAAAAGAGAAAGAGAAGCTGTGAGTGAGAAGGAGAGGGAAAGAGAAGCTGTGAGTGAGAGAGAGAGAGAAAGAGAAGCTGTTAGTGAGAGTGAGAGAGAGAGAAAGAGAAGCTGTGAGTGAGAGAGAGAGAAAGAGAAGCTGTGAGTGAGAGAGAGAGAGAAAGAGAAGCTGTGAGTGAGAGAGAGAAAGAGAAGCTGTGAGTGAGAGGGAGAGAGAGAAAGAGAAGCTGTGAGTGAGAGAGAGAAAGATAAGCTGTGAGTGAGAGAGAGAGAGAATGAGAAGCTGTGAGTGAGAGAGAGAGAAGCTGTGAGTGAGAGGGAGAGAGAGAAGATTTGAGTGAGAGAGAGAGAGGATGAGATGCTGTGAGTGAGAGAGAAAGAAAGTAAGAGAAGCTGTGAGTGAGACAGAGAGAGAAAGAGAAGCTGTGAGTGAGAGAGAGGGAGCAAGATAAGCTGTGAGAGAGAGAGAGAAAGAGAAGCTGTTAGAGAGAGAGAGAAAGAGAAGCTGTGATTGAGAGTGAGAGAGAGAAAGAGAAGCTGTGAGTGAGAGAGAGAGAAAGAGAAGCTGTGTGTGAGAGAGAGAAGCTGTGAGTGAGAGAGAGAAAGAAAAGCTGTGAGTGTGTGAGAGAGAGAGAAAGAGAATATATGAGTGAGAGAGAGAGAAGCAGTGAGTGAGAGGGAGAGAGAGAGAGAAAGAGAAGCTGTGAGTGAGACAGAGAGAGAGAAAGAGAAGCTGTGAGAGAGAGAGGGAGAAAGAGAAGCTATGTGAGAGAGAGAGAGAAAGAGAAGCTGTGAGTGTGTGTGGGAGAGAAAGAGAAGCTGAGTGTGAGAGAGAGAGAATGAAAGAGAAATTAGAGTGAGAAAATGAGAGAGAGAAAGAGAAGCTATGAGTGGGAGAGAGAAAGAGAGTCTGTGAGTGAGAGAGAGAGAGAAGCTGTGAGTGAGAGAGAGAGAGAGCCGCTGTGAGTGACAGAGAGAGAGAAAGAGAAGCTGTGAATGAGAGAGAGAAAAACTGTGAGTGAGAGAGAGAGAAAGAGAAGCTGTGAGTGAGTAAGAGAGAGAAAGAGAAGCTGTGAGTGAGAGAGAGAGAGAAGGAGAAGCAGTGAGTGAGAAGGAGAGGGAAAGAGAAGCTGTGAGTGAGTGAGAGAGAGAGAAAGAGAAGCTGTGAGTGAGTAAGAGAGAGAAAGAGAAGCTGTGAGTGGGTAAGAGAGAGAAAGAGAAGCTGTGAGTGAGAGAGAGAGAGAAGGAGAAGCTGTGAGTGAGAGGGAGAGAGAGAAAGAGAAGCTGTGAGTGACACACACAGAGAGAAGCTGTGAGAGAGAGAGAGAGAGAAGCTGTGAGTGACAGAGAGAGAAAGAGAAGCTGTGTGTGTGTGTGAGAGAGAAAGATAGTCTGAGAAAGAGAGAGTGAAAGAGAAGCTGTTAGTGAGAGAGGGAGAAAGAGAAGCTGTGTGTGTGTGAGAGAGAAAGAGAAGCTGTGAGTGAGAGTGAGAGAAAGAGAAAGAGAAAGAGAAGCTGTGAGTGAGAGAGTGAGAGAGAGAAAGAGAAGCTGTTAGTGAGAGTGAGAGAGAGAGAGAGAAGCTGTGAGAGAGACAGATTGAAAGAGAAGCTGTGAGTGAGTGAGAGAGAGAGAGATGCTGTGAGTGAGAGAGAGAAAGAGAAGCTGTGAGTGAGAGGGAGAGAAAGAGAAGCTGTGAGTGACACAGAGAGAGAGAAGCTGTGAGTTAGAGAGAGAGAGAAAGAGAAGCTGTGAGTGACAGAGAGAGAAAGAGACGCTGAGTGTGTGTGAGAGAGAAAGTTTAGCTGTGAGTGAGAGAGAGAGAGAAAGAGAAGCTGTGTGTGTGTGTGAGAGAGAAAGATAGTCTGAGAAAGAGAGAGTGAAAGAGAAGCTGTGAGTGAGAGAGAGAGGGAGAAAGAGAAGCTTGTGTGTGTGAGAGAGAAAGAGAAGCTGTGAGAGAGTGAGAGAGAGCGAGAGAAAGAGAAGATGTGAGTGAGAGAGAGAGAGAGAAGCTGTGAGTGTGAGAGAGAGAGAGAGGCTGTGAGTGAGTGAGAGAGAAAGAGAAGCTGTGAGTGAGAGAGAGAGAGGGAGAAAGAGAAGCTGTGTGTGAGAGAGAAAAAGAGAAGCTGTGAGAGAGAGAGAGAGAAGCTGTGAGTGAGAGAGAGAGAGAAAGAGAAGCTGTGAGTGAGAGAGAGAGAGAGAGAGATGCTGTGAGTGAGAGAGAAAGAGCCACTGTGAGTGAGTGAGAGAGAAAGAGAAGCTGTGAGTGAGAGAGAGAGAGGGAGAAAGAGAAGCTGTGTGTGTGAGAGAGAAAGAGAAGCTGTGAGTGAGAGTGAGAGAGAGAGAGAAAGAGAAGCTGTGAGTGAGAGAGAGAGAGAAAGAGAAGCTGTTAGTGAGAGTGAGAGAGAGAGAAAGAGAAGCTGTGAGTGAGAGAGAGAGAAAGAGAAGCTGTGAGTGAGAGAGAGAGAGAAAGAGAAGCTGTGAGTGAGAGAGAGAAAGCTGTGAGTGAGAGGGAGAGAGAGAAAGAGAAGCTGTGAGTGAGAGAGAGAAAGATAAGCTGTGAGTGAGAGAGAGAGAGAATGAGAAGCTGTGAGTGAGAGAGAGAGAAGCTGTGAGTGAGAGGGAGAGAGAGAAGATTTGAGTGAGAGAGAGAGAGGATGAGATGCTGTGAGTGAGAGAGAAAGAAAGTAAGAGAAGCTGTGAGTGAGACAGAGAGAGAAAGAGAAGCTGTGAGTGAGAGAGAGGGAGCAAGATAAGCTGTGAGAGAGAGAGAGAAAGAGAAGCTGTTAGAGAGAGAGAGAAAGAGAAGCTGTGATTGAGAGTGAGAGAGAGAAAGAGAAGCTGTGAGTGAGAGAGAGAGAAAGAGAAGCTGTGTGTGAGAGAGAGAAGCTGTGAGTGAGAGAGAGAAAGAAAAGCTGTGAGTGTGTGAGAGAGAGAGAAAGAGAATATATGAGTGAGAGAGAGAGAAGCAGTGAGTGAGAGGGAGAGAGAGAGAGAAAGAGAAGCTGTGAGTGAGACAGAGAGAGAGAAAGAGAAGCTGTGAGAGAGAGGGAGAAAGAGAAGCTATGTGAGAGAGAGAGAGAAAGAGAAGCTGTGAGTGTGTGTGGGAGAGAAAGAGAAGCTGAGTGTGAGAGAGAGAGAATGAAAGAGAAATTAGAGTGAGAAAATGAGAGAGAGAAAGAGAAGCTATGAGTGGGAGAGAGAAAGAGAGTCTGTGAGTGAGAGAGAGAGAGAAGCTGTGAGTGAGAGAGAGAGAGAGCCGCTGTGAGTGACAGAGAGAGAGAAAGAGAAGCTGTGAATGAGAGAGAGAAAAACTGTGAGTGAGAGAGAGAGAAAGAGAAGCTGTGAGTGAGTAAGAGAGAGAAAGAGAAGCTGTGAGTGAGAGAGAGAGAGAAGGAGAAGCAGTGAGTGAGAAGGAGAGGGAAAGAGAAGCTGTGAGTGAGTGAGAGAGAGAGAAAGAGAAGCTGTGAGTGAGTAAGAGAGAGAAAGAGAAGCTGTGAGTGGGTAAGAGAGAGAAAGAGAAGCTGTGAGTGAGAGAGAGAGAGAAGGAGAAGCTGTGAGTGAGAGGGAGAGAGAGAAAGAGAAGCTGTGAGTGACACACACAGAGAGAAGCTGTGAGAGAGAGAGAGAGAGAAGCTGTGAGTGACAGAGAGAGAAAGAGAAGCTGTGTGTGTGTGTGAGAGAGAAAGATAGTCTGAGAAAGAGAGAGTGAAAGAGAAGCTGTTAGTGAGAGAGGGAGAAAGAGAAGCTGTGTGTGTGTGAGAGAGAAAGAGAAGCTGTGAGTGAGAGTGAGAGAAAGAGAAAGAGAAAGAGAAGCTGTGAGTGAGAGAGTGAGAGAGAGAAAGAGAAGCTGTTAGTGAGAGTGAGAGAGAGAGAGAGAAGCTGTGAGAGAGACAGATTGAAAGAGAAGCTGTGAGTGAGTGAGAGAGAGAGAGATGCTGTGAGTGAGAGAGAGAAAGAGAAGCTGTGAGTGAGAGGGAGAGAAAGAGAAGCTGTGAGTGACACAGAGAGAGAGAAGCTGTGAGTTAGAGAGAGAGAGAAAGAGAAGCTGTGAGTGACAGAGAGAGAAAGAGACGCTGAGTGTGTGTGAGAGAGAAAGTTTAGCTGTGAGTGAGAGAGAGAGAGAAAGAGAAGCTGTGTGTGTGTGTGAGAGAGAAAGATAGTCTGAGAAAGAGAGAGTGAAAGAGAAGCTGTGAGTGAGAGAGAGAGGGAGAAAGAGAAGCTTGTGTGTGTGAGAGAGAAAGAGAAGCTGTGAGAGAGTGAGAGAGAGCGAGAGAAAGAGAAGATGTGAGTGAGAGAGAGAGAGAGAAGCTGTGAGTGTGAGAGAGAGAGAGAGGCTGTGAGTGAGTGAGAGAGAAAGAGAAGCTGTGAGTGAGAGAGAGAGAGGGAGAAAGAGAAGCTGTGTGTGAGAGAGAAAAAGAGAAGCTGTGAGAGAGAGAGAGAGAAGCTGTGAGTGAGAGAGAGAGAGAAAGAGAAGCTGTGAGTGAGAGAGAGAGAGATGCTGTGAGTGAGAGAGAAAGAGCCACTGTGAGTGAGTGAGAGAGAAAGAGAAGCTGTGAGTGAGAGAGAGAGAGGGAGAAAGAGAAGCTGTGTGTGTGAGAGAGAAAGAGAAGCTGTGAGTGAGAGTGAGAGAGAGAGAGAAAGAGAAGCTGTGAGTGAGAGAGAGCGAGAAAGAGAAGCTGTGAGTGAGAGAGAGAGAGAAAGAGAACCTGTGATTGAGAGAGAGAAAGATAGTCTGAGAAAAAGAGAATGAAAGAGAAGCTGTGAGTGAGAGAGAGAGAGGGAGAAAGAGAAGCTGTGTGTGAGAGAGAGAGAAAGATAAGCTGTGAGTGTGAGAGAGAGAAGCTGTGAGTGAGAGAGAGAAAGAAAAGCTGTGAGTGAGTGAGAGAAAGAGAAGATATGAGTGAGAGAGAGAGATAAGCAGTGAGTGAGTGAGAGAGAGAGAGAAAGAGAAGCTGTGAGTGAGACAGAGAGAGAGAAATAGAAGCTGTGTGTGAGAGAGAGAGGGACAAAGAGAAGCTTGAGAGAGAGAGAGAAAGAGAAGCTGTGAGTATGTGTGTGAGAGAAAGAGAAGCTGTGAGTGAGAGAGAGGGAGAAAGATAAGCTATGAGAGAGTGAGAGAAAGAGAAGCTGTGAAAGAGAGAGAGAGAAATAGAAGCTGTGATTGAGAGTGTGAGAGAGAAAGAGAAGCTGTGAGTGTGAGAGAGAGATGCTGTGAGTGAGAGAGAGAAAGAAAAGCTGTGAGTGTGAGAGAGTGAGAGAAAGAGAAGATATGAGTGAGAGAGAGAGAGAAAGAGAAGCTGTGAGTGAGAGAGAGAGAGAGAAAGAGAAGCTGTGAGTGAGACAGAGAGAGGGAAAGAGAAGCTGGGAGAGAGAGAGGAAGAAAGAGAAGCTGTGAGAGAGAGAGGGAGAAGGAGAAGCTGTGAGTGTGTGAGAGAGAGAAAGAGAAGCTGTGAGTGAGAGAGAGAGAAAGAAAGAGAAATTAGAGTGAGAAAATGAGAGAGAGAAAGAGAAGCTGTGAGTGGGAGAGAGAAAGAGAGTCTGTGAGTGAGTGAGAGAGAGAGAAGCTGTGAGTGAGATAGAGAGAGAGCCGCTGTGAGTGAGAGAGAGAGAGAAAGAGAAGCTGTGAGTAACACACAGAGAGAGAAGCTGTGAGTTAGAGAGAGAGAGAGAGAGAGAGAAGCTGTGAGTGACACAGAGAGAGAAGGAGAAGCTGTGTGTGTGTGAGAGAGAGAAAGAGAAGCTGTGAGTTAGAGAGAGAGGGAGAAAGAGAAGCTATGTGTGTGTGTGAGAGAAAGAGAAGCTGTGAGTGAGAGTGAGAGAGAGAGAGAAAGAGAAAGGGAAAGAGAAGCTGAGAGTGTGAGAGAGAGAGAGCCGCTGTCAGTGAACGAGAGAGAAAGAGAAGCTGTGAATGAGAGAGAGAGAAAGAGAAGCTGTGAGTGAGAGAGAGAGAGAGAGAGAAAGAGAAGCAGTGAGAGAGCGAGAGAGAAAGAGAAACTGTGAGTGAGAGAGAGAGAGAAAGAAGCTGTGAGTGAGAGAGAGAAAGAGAAGCTGTGAGTGAGAGGGAGAGAGAGAAAGAGAAGATGTGAGTGAGAGAGAGAGAGAAAGAGAAGCTGTGAGTGAGAAGGAGAGGGAAAGAGAAGCTGTGAGTGAGAGGGAGAGAGAGAAAGAGAAGATGTGAGTGAGAGAGAGAGAGAATGAGAAGCTGTGAGTGAGAGAGAGAGAAGCTGTGAGTGAGAGGGAGAGAGAGAGATGTGAGTGAGAGAGAGAGAGGATGAGAAGCTGTGAGTGAGAGAGAAAGAAAGTAAGAGAAGCTGTGAGTGAGACAGAGAGAGAGAAAGAGAAGCTGTGAGTGAGAGAGAGGGAGAAAGAGAAGCTGTGTGAGAGAGAAAAAGAGAAGCTGTGAGAGAGAGAGAGAGAAAGAGAAGCTGTGATTGAGAGTGCGAGAGAGAAAGAGAAGCTGTGAGTGAGAGAGATAGAAAGAGAAGCTGTGAGTGTGAGAGAGAGAAGCTGTGAGTGAGAGAGAAAAAGAAAAGCTGTGAGTGTGGGAGAGAGAGAGAGAAAGAGAAGATATGAGTGTGAGAGAGTGAGAAGCAGTGAGTGAGAGAGAGAGAGAGAAAGAGAAGCTGTGAGTGAGACAGAGAGAGAGAAAGAGAAGCTGTGAGAGAGAGAGGGAGAAAGAGAAGCTGTGTGAGAGAGAGAGAAAGAGAAGCTGTGAGTGTGTGTGAGAGAGAAAGAGAAGCTGTGAGTGAGAGAGAGAGAAAGAAAGAGAAATTAGAGTAAGAAAATGAGAGAGAGAGAGAGAAGCTATGAGTGGGAGAGAGAGAGAGTGTGTGAGAGAGAGAGAAGCTGTGAGTGAGAGAGAGAGAGAGCCACTGTGAGTGAGAGAGAGAGAGAAAGAGAAGCTGTGAATGAGAGAGAGAAAAACTGTGAGTGAGAGAGAGAGAGAGAGAAGCTGTGAGTGAGAGAGAGAGAGAAGGAGAAGCTGTGAGTGAGAAGGAGAGGGAAAGAGAAGCTGTGAGTGAGTGAGAGAGAGAGAGAAAGAGAAGCTGTGAGAGAGAAAGAGAGAAGCTGTGAGTGAGAATTTGAGAGAGAGAAAGAGAAGCTGTGAGTGAGAGAGAGAGAAAGAGAAGCTGTGAGTGAAAGAGAGAGAGAGAAGCTGTGAGTGAGAGGGAGAGAGAGAAAGAGAAGCTGTGAGTGACACACAGAGAGAGAAGCTGTGAGTTAGAGAGAGAGAGAGAGAAAAAGAAAGAGAAAGAGAAGCTGTGAGTGAGATAGTGAGAGAGAGAAAGAGAAGCTCTTAGTGAGAGTGAGAGAGAGAGAGAGAAGCTGTGAGAGAGAGAGATTGAAAGAGAAGCTGTGAGTGAGAGAGAGAGAGAGAGAGAAAGAGAAGCTGTGAGTATGTGTGTGAGAGAAAGAGAAGCTGTGAGTGAGAGAGAGGGAGAAAGATAAGCTGTGTGTGTGAGAGAGAAAGAGAAGCTGTGAGAGAGAGAGAGAGAAAGAGAAGCTGTGATTGAGAGTGATAGAGAGAAAGAGAAGCTGTGAGTGTGAGAGACAGAAGCTGTGAGTGAGAGAGAGAAAGAAAAGCTGTGAGTGTGAGAGAGTGAGAGAAAGAGAAGATATGAGTGAGAGAGAGAAGCAGTGAGTGAGTGAGAGAGAGAGAGAAAGAGAAGCTGTGAGTGAGACAGAGAGAGAGAAAGAGAAGCTGTGAGAGAGAGAGGGAGAAAGAGAAGCTGTGAGAGAGAGAGAGAAGGAGAAGCTGTGAGTGTGTGAGAGAGAGAAAGAGAAGCTGTGAGTGAGAGAGAGAGAAAGAAAGAGAAATTAGAGTGAGAAAATGAGAGAGAGAAAGAGAAGCTGTGAGTGGGAGAGAGAAAGAGAGTCTGTGAGTGAGAGAGAGAGAGAAGCTGTGAGTGAGATAGAGAGAGAGAAGCTGTGAGTGAGAGGGAGAGAGAGATGTGAGTGAGAGAGAGAGAGGATGAGAAGCTGTGAGTGAGAGAGAAAGAAAGTAAGAGAAGCTGTGAGTGAGACAGAGAGAGAGAAAGAGAAGCTGTGAGTGAGAGAGAGGGAGAAAGAGAAGCTGTGAGAGAGAGAGAAAGAGAAGCTGTGAGAGAGAGAGATAG
This sequence comes from Bradypodion pumilum, assembly GCA_035047305.1. NCBI lineage: Eukaryota > Metazoa > Chordata > Lepidosauria > Squamata > Chamaeleonidae > Bradypodion > Bradypodion pumilum. The sequence goes on from JAWDJD010000001.1 coordinate 235,032,482, forward strand.
AAAGAGAAGCTGTGAGTGTGAGAGAGAGAAGCTGTGAGTGAGAGAGAAAAAGAAAAGCTGTGAGTGTGGGAGAGAGAGAGAAAGAGAAGATATGAGTGTGAGAGAGTGAGAAGCAGTGAGTGAGAGAGAGAGAGAAAGAGAAGCTGTGAGTGAGACAGAGAGAGAGAAAGAGAAGCTGTGAGAGAGAGAGGGAGAAAGAGAAGCTGTGAGAGAGAGAGAGAAAGAGAAGCTGTGAGTGTGTGTGAGAGAGAAAGAGAAGCTGTGAGTGAGAGAGAGAGAAAGAAAGAGAAATTAGAGTAAGAAAATGAGAGAGAGAAAGAGAAGCTATGAGTGGGAGAGAGATAGAGAGTGTGAGAGAGAGAGAAGCTGTGAGTGAGAGAGAGAGAGAGCCACTGTGAGTGAGAGAGAGAGAGAAAGAGAAGCTGTGAATGAGAGAGAGAAAAACTGTGAGTGAGAGAGAGAGAAAGAGAAGCTGTGAGTGAGAGAGAGAGAGAAGGAGAAGCTGTGAGTGAGAAGGAGAGGGAAAGAGAAGCTGTGAGTGAGTGAGAGAGAGAGAGAAAGAGAAGCTGTGAGAGAGAAAGAGAGAAGCTGTGAGTGAGAATGAGAGAGAGAGAAAGAGAAGCTGTGAGTGAGAGAGAGAGAAAGAGAAGCTGTGAGTGAGAGAGAGAGAGAGAGAAGCTGTGAGTGAGAGGGAGAGAGAGAAAGAGAAGCTGTGAGTGACACACAGAGAGAGAAGCTGTGAGTTAGAGAGAGAGAGAGAGAAAGAGAAAGAGAAGCTGTGAGTGAGATAGTGAGAGAGAGAAAGAGAAGCTCTTAGTGAGAGTGAGAGAGAGAGAGAGAAGCTGTGAGAGAGAGAGATTGAAAGAGAAGCTGTGAGTGAGAGAGAGAGAGAGAGAGAGAAAGAGAAGCTGTGAGTATGTGTGTGAGAGAAAGAGAAGCTGTGAGTGAGAGAGAGGGAGAAAGATAAGCTGTGTGTGTGAGAGAGAAAGAGAAGCTGTGAGAGAGAGAGAGAGAAAGAGAAGCTGTGATTGAGAGTGATAGAGAGAAAGAGAAGCTGTGAGTGTGAGAGAGAGAAGCTGTGAGTGAGAGAGAGAAAGAAAAGCTGTGAGTGTGAGAGAGTGAGAGAAAGAGAAGATATGAGTGAGAGAGAGAAGCAGTGAGTGAGTGAGAGAGAGAGAGAAAGAGAAGCTGTGAGTGAGACAGAGAGAGAGAAAGAGAAGCTGTGAGAGAGAGAGGGAGAAAGAGAAGCTGTGTGAGAGAGAGAAGGAGAAGCTGTGAGTGTGTGAGAGAGAGAAAGAGAAGCTGTGAGTGAGAGAGAGAGAAAGAAAGAGAAATTAGAGTGAGAAAATGAGAGAGAGAAAGAGAAGCTGTGAGTGGGAGAGAGAAAGAGAGTCTGTGAGTGAGAGAGAGAGAGAAGCTGTGAGTGAGATAGAGAGAGAGCCGCTGTGAGTGAGAGAGAGAGAGAAAGAGAAGCTGTGAATGAGAGAGAGAAAAACTGTGAGTGAGAGAGAGAGAAAGAGAAGCTGTGAGTGAGTAAGAGAGAAAGAGAAGCTGTGAGTGAGAGAGGGAGAGAAGGAGAAGCTGTGAGTGAGAAGGAGAGGGAAAGAGAAGCTGTGAGTGAGTGAGAGAGAGAGAGAAAGAGAAGCTGTGAGAGAGAAAGAGAGAAGCTGTGAGTGAGAATGAGAGAGAGAGAAAGAGAAGCTGTGAGTGAGAGAGAGAGAAAGAGAAGCTGTGAGTGAGAGAGAGAAAGAGAATCTGTGAGTGAGAGGGAGAGAGAAAAAGAGAAGCTGTGAGTGACACACAGAGAGAGAAGCTGTGAGTTAGAGAGAGAGAGAGAAGCTGTGAGTGACAGAGAGAGAGAAAGAGAAGCTGTGTGTGTGTGAGAGAGAGAAAGATAGTCTGAGAAAGAGAGAGTGAAAGAGAAGCTGTGAGTGAGAGAGAGAGAGAGGGAGAAAGAGAAGCTGTGTGTGTGTGAGAGAGAAAGAGAAGCTGTGAGTGAGAGTGAGAGAGAGAGAGAAAGAGAAAGAGAAAGAGAAGCTGTGAGTGTGTGTGAGAGAGAGCCGCTGTCAGTGAAAGAGAGAAAAAGAGAAGCTGTGAATGAGAGAGAGAGAAAGAGAAGCTGTGAGTGAGAGAGAGAGAAAGAGAAGCTGTGAGTGAGTGAGAGAGAGAAAGGGAAGTTGTGAGTGAGAGAGAGAGAGAGAAGCAGTGAGTGAGTGAGAGAGAGAAAGAGAAGCTGTGAGTGAGAGAGAGAGAGAAAGAAGCTGTGAGTGAGAAGGAGAGGGAAAGAGAAGCTGTGAGTGAGAGAGAGAAAGAGAAGCTGTGAGTGAGAGGGAGAGAGAGAAAGTGAAGCTGTGAGTGAGAGAGAGAGAGAAAGAGAAGCTGTGAGTGAGAGAGAGTGAATGAGAAGCTGTGAGTGAGAGAGAGAGAAGCTGTGAGTGAGAGGGAGAGAGAGAGATGTGAGTGAGAGAGAGAGAGGATGAGAAGCTGTGAGTGAGAGAGAAAGAAAGTAAGAGAAGCTGTGAGTGAGACAGAGAGAGAAAGAGAAGCTGTGAGTGAGAGAGAGGGAGAAAGATAAGCTGTGAGAGAGAGAGAAAGAGAAGCTGTGAGAGAGAGAGAGAGAAAGAGAAGCTGTGATTGAGAGTGAGAGAGAGAAAGAGAAGCTGTGAGTGAGAGAGATAGAAAGAGAAGCTGTGAGTGTGAGAGAGAGAAGCTGTGTGTGAGAGAGAAATAGAAAAGCTGTGAGTGTGGGAGAGAGAGAGAGAGAAAGAGAAGCTGTGAGTGAGACAGAGAGAGAGAAAGAGAAGCTGTGAGAGAGAGAGGGAGAAAGAGAAGCTGTGTGTGAGAGAGAGAAAGAGAAGCTGTGAGTGTGTGTGAGAGAGAAAGAGAAGCTGTGAGTGAGAGAGAGAGAAAGAAGGAGAAATTAGAGTGAGAAAATGAGAGAGAGAAAGAGAAGCTATGAGTGGGAGAGAGATAGGGAGTGTGAGTGAGTGAGAGAGAGAGAAGCTGTGAGTGAGAGAGAGAGAGAAAGAGAAGCTGTGAATGAGAGAGAGAGAAAAACTGTGAGTGAGAAAGAGAAGCTATGAGTGAGTAAGAGAGAGAAAGAGAAGCTGTGAGTGAGAGAGAGAGAGAAGGAGAAGCTGTGAGTGAGAAGGAGAGGGAAAGAGAAGCTGTGAGTGAGTGAGAGAGAGAGAGAAAGAGAAGTTGTGAGAGAGAAAGAGAGAAGCTGTGAGTGAGAATGAGAGAGAGAGAAAGAGAAGCTGTGAGTGAGAGAGAGAGAAAGAGAAGCTGTGAGTGAGAGAGAGAAAGAGAAGCTGTGAGTGAGAGGGAGAGAGAGAAAGAGAAGCTGTGAGTGACACACAGATAGAGAAGCTGTGAGTTAGAGAGAGAGAGTGAGAAGCTGTGTGTGACAGAGAGAGTGAAAGAGAAGCTGTGAGTGAGAGAGAGAGGGAGAAAGAGAAGCTGTGTGTGTGAGAGAGAAAGAGAAGCTGTTAGTGAGAGTGAGAGATAGAGAAGCTGTGAGAGAGATATTGAAAGAGAAGCTGTGAGTGAGAGAGAGAGAGAGAGATATGCTGTGAGTGAGAGAGAGAAAGAGAAGCTGTGAGTTAGAGGGAGAGAAAGAGAAGCTGTGGGTGACACAGAGAGAGAGAAGCTGTGAGTTAGAGAGAGAGAAAGAGAAGCTGTGAGTGACAGAGAGAGAGAAAGAGAAGCTGTGAGAGAGAAAGAGAGAAGCTGTGAGTGAGAATGAGAGAGAGAGAAAGAGAAGCTGTGAGTGAGAGAGAGAGAAAGAGAAGCTGTGAGTGAGAGAGAGAAAGAGAAGCTGTGAGTGAGAGGGAGAGAGAGAAAGAGAAGCTGTGAGTGACACACACAGAGAGAAGCTGTGAGTTAGAGAGAGAGAGAAGCTGTGAGTGAGAGAGGGAGAAAGAGAAGCTGTGTGTGTGTGAGAGAGAAAGAGAAGCTGTGAGTGACACAGAGAGAGAAGCTGTGAGTTAGAGAGAGAGAGAAAGAGAAGCTGTGAGTGACAGAGAGAGAGAAAGAGAAGCTGAGTGTGTGTGAGAGAGAAAGTTTAGCTGTGAGTGAGAGAGAGAGAGAAAGAGAAGCTGTGAGTGAGAAGGAGAGGGAAAGAGAAGCTGTGAGTGAGTGAGAGAGAGAGAGAAAGAGAAGCTGTGAGTGAGAGAGAGAGAGGGAGAAAGAGAAGCTTGTGTGTGTGAGAGAGAAAGAGAAGCTGTGAGAGAGTGAGAGAGAGAGAAAGAGAAGATGTGAGTGTGTGTGAGAGAGAAAGAGAAGCTGTGAGTGAGAGAGAGAGAAAGAAAGAGAAATTAGAGTGAGAAAGAGAGAGTGAAAGAGAAGCTGTGAGTGAGACAGAGAGAGGGAGAAAGAGAAGCTGTGAGTGAGAGAGAGAGAAAGTAAGAGAAGCTGTGAGTGAGATAGAGAGAGAGAGAAAGAGAAGCTGTGAGTGAGAGAGAGAGGGAGAAAGATAATCTGTGAGAGAGAGAGAGAGAGAAAGAGAAACTGTGTGTGAGAGAGAGAGAGAAAGAGAAGGCGTGATTGAGAGTGAGAGAGAGAAAGAGAATCTGTGAGGGAGAGAGAGAGAAAGAGAAGCTGTGAGTGAGAGAGAGAGAATTTGTGAGTGAGAGAGAGAAAGAAAAGCTGTGAGTGAGAGAGAGAGAGCCGCTGTGAGTGAGAGAGAGAGAAAGAGAAGCTGTGAGAGAGAGAGAGAAAGAGAAGCTATGAGTGGGAGAGAGATAGAGAGTGTGAGAGAGAGAGAAGCTGTGAGTGAGAGAGAGAGAGAGCCACTGTGAGTGAGAGAGAGAGAGAAAGAGAAGCTGTGAATGAGAGAGAGAAAAACTGTGAGTGAGAGAGAGAGAAAGAGAAGCTGTGAGTGAGAGAGAGAGAGAAGGAGAAGCTGTGAGTGAGAAGGAGAGGGAAAGAGAAGCTGTGAGTGAGTGAGAGAGAGAGAGAAAGAGAAGCTGTGAGAGAGAAAGAGAGAAGCTGTGAGTGAGAATGAGAGAGAGAGAAAGAGAAGCTGTGAGTGAGAGAGAGAGAAAGAGAAGCTGTGAGTGAGAGAGAGAGAGAAGCTGTGAGTGAGAGGGAGAGAGAGAAAGAGAAGCTGTGAGTGACACACAGAGAGAGAAGCTGTGAGTTAGAGAGAGAGAGAAAGAGAAAGAGAAAGAGAAGCTGTGAGTGAGAGAGTGAGAGAGAGAAAGAGAAGCTCTTAGTGAGAGAGAGAGAGAAGCTGTGAGAGAGAGAGATTGAAAGAGAAGCTGTGAGTGAGAGAGAGAGAGAGAAAGAGAATCTGTGAGTATGTGTGTGAGAGAAAGAGAAGCTGTGAGTGAGAGAGAGGGAGAAAGATAAGATGTGTGTGTGAGAGAGAAAGAGAAGCTGTGAGAGAGAGAGAGAGAAAGAGAAGCTGTGATTGAGAGTGATAGAGAGAAAGAGAAGCTGTGAGTGTGAGAGAGAGAAGCTGTGAGTGAGAGAGAGAAAGAAAAGCTGTGAGTGTGAGAGAGTGAGAGAAAGAGAAGATATGAGTGAGAGAGAGAGAAGCAGTGAGTGAGTGAGAGAGAGAGAGAAAGAGAAGCTGTGAGTGAGACAGAGAGAGAGAAAGAGAAGCTGTGAGAGAGAGAGGGAGAAAGAGAAGCTGTGAGAGAGAGAGAGAAGGAGAAGCTGTGAGTGTGTGTGAGAGAGAAAGAGAAGCTGTGAGTGAGAGAGAGAGAAAGAAAGAGAAATTAGAGTGAGAAAATGAGAGAGAGAAATAGAAGCTGTGAGTGGGAGAGAGAAAGAGAGTCTGTGAGTGAGAGAGAGAGAGAAGCTGTGAGTGAGATAGAGAGAGAGCCGCTGTGAGTGAGAGAGAGAGAGAAAGAGAAGCTGTGAATGAGAGAGAGAAAAACTGTGAGTGAGAGAGAGAGAAAGAGAAGCTGTGAGTGAGAGAGAGAGAGAAGGAGAAGCTGTGAGTGAGAAGGAGAGGGAAAGAGAAGCTGTGAGTGAGTGAGAGAGAGAGAAAGAGAAGCTGTGAGAGAGAAAGAGAGAAGCTGTGAGTGAGAATGAGAGAGAGAGAAAGAGAAGCTGTGAGTGAGAGAGAGAGAAAGAGAAGCTGTGAGTGAGAGAGAGAAAGAGAATCTGTGAGTGAGAGGGAGAGAGAAAAAGAGAAGCTGTGAGTGACACACAGAGAGAGAAGCTGTGAGTTAGAGAGAGAGAGAGAAGCTGTGAGTGACAGAGAGAGAAAAAGAGAAGCTGTGTGTGTGAGAGAGAGAGAAAGATAGTCTGAGAAAGAGAGAGTGAAAGAGAAGCTGTGAGTGAGAGAGAGAGAGGGAGAAAGAGAAGCTGTGTGTGTGTGTGAGAGAAAGAGAATCTGTGAGTGAGAGTGAGAGAGAGAGAGAAAGAGAAAGAGAAAGAGAAAGAGAAAGAGAAAGAGAAGCTGTGAGTGTGTGAGAGAGAGAGCCGCTGTCAGTGAAAGAGAGAGAAAGAGAAGCTGTGAATGAGAGAGAGAGAAAGAGAAGCTGTGAGTGAGAGAGAGAGAAAGAGAAGCTGTGAGTGAGTGAGAGAGAGAAAGGGAAGTTGTGAGTGAGAGAGAGAGAGAGAGAAGCTGTGAGTGAGTGAGAGAGAGAAAGAGAAGCTGTGAGTGAGAGAGAGAGAGAAAGAGAAGCTGTGAGTGAGAAGGAGAGGGAAAGAGAAGCTGTGAGTGAGAGAGAGAAAGAGAAGCTGTGAGTGAGAGGGAGAGAGAGAAAGTGAAGCTGTGAGTGAGAGAGAGAGAGAAAGAGAAGCTGTGAGTGAGAGAGAGTGAATGAGAAGCTGTGAGTGAGAGAGAGAGAAGCTGTGAGTGAGAGGGAGAGAGAGAGATGTGAGTGAGAGAGAGAGAGGATGAGAAGCTGTGAGTGAGAGAGAAAGAAAGTAAGAGAAGCTGTGAGTGAGACAGAGAGAGAAAGAGAAGCTGTGAGTGAGAGAGAGGGAGAAAGATAAGCTGTGTGAGAGAGAGAAAGAGAAGCTGTGAGAGAGAGAGAGAGAAAGAGAAGCTGTGATTGAGAGTGAGAGAGAGAAAGAGAAGCTGTGAGTGAGAGAGATAGAAAGAGAAGCTGTGAGTGTGAGAGAGAGAAGCTGTGTGTGAGAGAGAAATAGAAAAGCTGTGAGTGTGGGAGAGAGAGAGAGAAAGAGAAGCTGTGAGTGAGACAGAGAGAGAGAAAGAGAAGCTGTGAGAGAGAGAGAGGGGAAGAAAGAGAAGCTGTGTGTGTGAGAGAGAGAAAGAGAAGCTGTGAGTGTGTGTGAGAGAGAAAGAGAAGCTGTGAGTGAGAGAGAGTGAAAGAAAGAGAAATTAGAGTGAGAAAATGAGAGAGAGAAAGAGAAGCTATGAGTGGGAGAGAGATAGGGAGTGTGAGTGAGAGAGAGAGAGAGAAGCTGTGAGTGAGAGAGAGAGAGAAAGAGAAGCTGTGAATGAGAGAGAGAGAAAAACTGTGAGTGAGAGAGAGAGAAAGAGAAGCTATGAGTGAGTAAGAGAGAGAAAGAGAAGCTGTGAGTGAGAGAGAGAGAAGGAGAAGCTGTGAGTGAGAAGGAGAGGGAAAGAGAAGCTGTGAGTGAGTGAGAGAGAGAGAGAAAGAGAAGCTGTGAGAGAGAAAGAGAGAAGCTGTGAGTGAGAATGAGAGAGAGAGAAAGAGAAGCTGTGAGTGAGAGAGAGAAAGAGAAGCTGTGAGTGAGAGGGAGAGAGAGAAAGAGAAGCTGTGAGTGACACACAGAGAGAGAAGCTGTGAGTTAGAGAGAGAGAGAGAAGCTGTGAGTGAGAGAGGGAGAAAGAGAAGATGTGTGTGTGTGAGAGAGAAAGAGAAGCTGTGAGTGACACAGAGAGAGAAGCTGTGAGTTAGAGAGAGAGAGAAAGAGAAGCTGTGAGTGACAGAGAGAGAGAAAGAGAAGCTGAGTGTGTGTGAGAGAGAAAGTTTAGCTGTGAGTGAGAGAGAGAGAGAAAGAGAAGCTGTGAGTGAGAAGGAGAGGGAAAGAGAAGCTGTGAGTGAGTGAGAGAGAGAGAGAAAGAGAAGCTGTGAGTGAGAGAGAGAGAGGGAGAAAGAGAAGCTTGTGTGTGTGAGAGAGAAAGAGAAGCTGTGAGAGAGTGAGAGAGAGAGAAAGAGAAGATGTGAGTGTGTGAGAGAGAGAAAGAGAAGCTGTGAGTGAGAGAGAGAGAAAGAAAGAGAAATTAGAGTGAGAAAGAGAGAGTGAAAGAGAAGCTGTGAGTGAGACAGAGAGAGGGAGAAAGAGAAGCTGTGAGTGAGAGAGAGAGAAAGTAAGAGAAGCTGTGAGTGAGATAGAGAGAGAGAGAAAGAGAAGCTGTGAGTGAGAGAGAGAGGGAGAAAGATAATCTGTGAGAGAGAGAAAGAGAAAGAGAAACTGTGTGTGAGAGAGAGAGAGAAAGAGAAGGCGTGATTGAGAGTGAGAGAGAGAAAGAGAATCTGTGAGTGAGAGAGAGAGAAAGAGAAGCTGTGAGTGAGAGAGAGAGAATCTGTGAGTGAGAGAGAGAAAGAAAAGCTGTGAGTGAGAGAGAGAGAGCCGCTGTGAGTGAGAGAGAGAGAAAGAGAAGCTGTGAGAGAGAGAGAGAAAGAGAAGCTGTGAGTGTGTGTGAGAGAGAAAGAGAAGCTGTGAGTGAGAGAGAGAGAAAGAGAGTCTGTGAGAGAGAGAGAGAGAAGCTGTGAGTGAGAGAGAGAGAGCCGCTGTGAGTGAGTGAGAGAGAAAGAGAATGTGAATGAGAGAGAGAGAGAGAGAGAAGCTGTGTGTGAGAGAGAGAAAGAGAAGCTGTGCGTGAGTGAGAGAGAGAGAAAGGGAAGTTGTGAGTGAGAGAGAGAGAAAGAGAAGCTGTGAGTGAGAGAGAGAGAAAGAGAAGGTGTGAGTGAGAGAGAGAAAGAGAAGCTGTGAGTGAGAAGGAGAGGGAAAGAGAAGCTGTGAGTGAGTGAGAGAGAGAGAAAGAGAAGCTGTGAGTGAGAGAGAGAAAGAGAAGCTGTGAGTGAGAGAGAGAGAAAAAGAGAAGCTGTGAGTAAGAAGGAGAGGGAAAGAGAAGAAGTGAGTGAGTGAGAGAGAGAGAGAAAGAGAAGCTGTGAGAGAGAAAGAGAAGCTGTGAGTGAGAGAGTGAGAGAGAGAAAGAGAAGCTGTTAGTGAGAGTGAGAGAGAGAGAGAGAGAGAAGCTGTGAGTGAGAGAGAGATTGAAAGAGAAGCTGTGAGTGAGAGAGAGAGAGAGAAAGAGAAGCTGTGAGTGAGAGAGAGAAAGAGAAGCTGTGAGTGAGAGGGAGAGAGAGAATGAGAAGCTATGAGTGACACACAGAGAGAGAAGCTGTGAGTTAGAGAGAGAGAAAGAGAAGCTGTGAGTGACAGAGAGAGAGAAAGAGAAGCTGAGAGTGAGAGAGAGAGAGAAAGTGAAGCTGTGAGTGAGAGAGAGAGAGAAAGAGAAGCTGTGAGTGACAGAGAGAGAGAAAGAGAAGCTGAGAGTGAGTGAGAGAGAGAAAGAGAAGCTGTGAGTGAGAGAGAGAGAGAAGATGTGAGTGAGTGAGAGAGAATGAGAAGCTGTGAGTGAGAGAGAGAGAAAGTAAGAGAAGCTGTGAGTGATACAGAGAGAGAGAAAGAGAAGCTGTGAGTGAGAGAGAGAGAGGGAGAAAGATAAGCTGTGTGAGAGAGAGAGAGAAAGAGAAGCTGTGAGAGAGAGAGAGAGAGAGAAAGAGAAGCTGTGATTGAGAGTGAAAGAGAGAGAAAGAGAAGCTGTGAGTGAGAGAGAGAGAAAGAGAAGCTGTGAGTGAGAGAGAGAGAAGCTGTGAGTGAGAGAGAGAAAGAAAAGCTGTGAGTGAGAGAGAGAGAAAGAAAGAGAAGATATGAGTGAGAGAGAGAGAAGCAGTGTGTGTGAGAGGGAGAAAGAGAAGCTGTGAGTGAGACAGAGAGAGAGAAAGAGAAGCTGTGAGAGAGAGAGAGGGGAAGAAAGAGAAGCTGTGTGTGAGAGAGAGAGAAAGAGAAGCTGTGAGTGTGTGTGAGAGAGAAAGAGAAGCTGTGAGTGAGAGAGAGAGAAAGAAAGAGAAATTAGAGTGAGAAAGAGAGAGAGAAAGAGATGCTGTGTGTGGGAGAGAGAGAAAGAGAGTCTGTGAGTGAGAGAGAGAGAGAAGCTGTGAGTGAGAGAGAGAGAGAGCTGCTGTGAGTGAGAGACAGAGAAAGAGAAGCTGTGAATGAGAGAGAGAGAAACTGTGAGTGAGAGAGAGAGAAAGAGAAGCTGTGAGTGAGTAAGAGAGAGAAAGGGAAGTTGTGAGTGAGAGAGAGAGAGAGAGAAAGATAAGCTGTGAGTGAGAGAGAGAGAGAAAGAGAAGCCGTGAGTGAGAGAGAGAGAAAGAGAAGCTGTGAGTGAGAAGGAGAGGGAAAGAGAAGCTGTGAGTGAGTGAGAGAGAGAGAAAGAGAAGCTGTGAGAGAGAAAGAGAGAAGCTGTGAGTGAGAGAGTGAGAGAAAGAGAAGCTGTTAGTGAGAGTGAGAGTGAGAGAGAAAGAGAAGCTGTGAGTGAGAGAGAGAGAAAGAGAAGCTGTGAGTGAGAGAGAGAGAGAGAGAAGCTGTGAGTGAGAGAGAGAAAGAGAAGCTGTGAGTGAGAGGGAGAGAGAGAAAGAGAAGCTGTGAGTGACACACAGAGAGAGAAGCTATGAGTTAGAGAGAGAGAGAAAGAGAAGCTGTGAGTGACAGAGAGAGAGAGAAAGAGAAGCTGTGTGTGTGTGAGAGAGAGAAAGATAGTCTGAGAAAGAGAGAGTGAAAGAGAAGCTGTGAGTGAGAGAGAGAGAGGGAGAAAGAGAATCTGTGTGTGTGTGAGAGAGAAAGAGAAGCTTTGAGTGAGAGTGAGAGAGAGAGAAAGAGAAAGAGAAGCTGTGAGTGAGAGAGTGAGAGAGAGAAAGAGAAGCTGTGAGTGAGAGAGAGAGAAAGAAAGAGAAGCTGTGAGTGAGTGAGAGAGAGAAAGGGAAGTTGTGAGAGAGAGAGAGAGAGAAAGAGAAGCTGTGAGTGAGAGAGAGAAAGAGAAGCTGTGAGTGAGAGAGAGAGAAAGAGAAGCTGTGAGTGAGAAGGAGAGGGAAAGAGAAGCTGTGAGTGAGTGAAAGAGAGAGAGAAAGAGAAACTGTGAGTGTGTGAGAGAGAAAGAGAAGCTGTGAGTGAGAGAGAGAGAGAAAGAGAAGCTGTGAGTGAGAAGGAGAGGGAAAGAGAAGCTGTGAGTGAGAGAGAGAGAGAGAGAGAAAGAGAAGCTGTGAGAGAGAAAGAGAGAAGCTGTGAGTGAGAGAGTGAGAGAAAGAAAGAGAAGCTGTTAGTGAGAGTGAGAGAGAGAGAGAAAGAGAAGCTGTGAGTGTGAGAGAGGTTGAAACAGAAGCTGTGAGTGAGAGCGAGAGAGAGAAGCTGTGAGTTAGAGAGAGAGAGAAAGAGAAGCTGTGAGTGACAGAGAGAAAGAGAAGCTGAGTGTGTGTGAGAGAGAAAGTTTAGCTGTGAGTGAGAGAGAGAGAGAAAGAGAAGCTGTGTGTGTGTGTGAGAGAGAAAGATAGTCTGAGAAAGAGAGAGTGAAAGAGAAGCTGTGAGTGAGAGAGAGAGAGGGAGAAAGAGAAGCTTGTGTGTGTGAGAGAGAAAGAGAAGCTGTGAGAGAGTGAGAGAGAGAGAGAGAAAGAGAAGATGTGAGTGAGAGAGAGAGAGAGAGAGAAGCTGTGAGTGTGAGAGAGAGAGAGCTGCTGTGAGTGAGTGAGAGAGAAAGAGAAGCTGTGAGTGAGAGAGAGAGAGGGAGAAAGAGAAGCTGTGTGTGAGAGAGAGAAAGAGAAGCTGTGAGAGAGAGAGAGAGAGAGAAGCTGTGAGTGAGAGAGAGAGAGAGAAAAAGAGAAGCTGTGAGTGAGAGAGAGAGAAAGAGATGCTGTGAGTGAGAGAGAAAGAGCCACTGTGAGTGAGTGAGAGAGAAAGAGAAGCTGTGAGTGAGAGAGAGAGAGGGAGAAAGAGAAGCTGTGTGAGAGAGAGAGAAAGAGAAGCTGTGAGTGAGAGTGAGAGAGAGAGAGAAAGAGAAGCTGTGAGTGAGAGAGAGAGAGAGAAAGAGAAGCTGTGAGTGAGAGAGAGAGAAAAGAGAACCTGTGATTGAGAGAGAGAAAGATAGTCTGAGAAAGAGAGAATGAAAGAGAAGCTGTGAGTGAGAGAGAGAGAGGGAGAAAGAGAAGCTGTGAGAGAGAGAGAGAGAAAGATAAGCTGTGAGTATGAGAGAGAGAAGCTGTGAGTGAGAGAGAGAAAGAAAAGCTGTGAGTGAGTGAGAGAAAGAGAAGATATGAGTGAGAGAGAGAGATAAGCAGTGAGTGAGAGAGAGAGAGAAAGAGAAGCTGTGAGTGAGACAGAGAGAGAGAAATAGAAGCTGTGTGAGAGAGAGAGAGAGGGACAAAGAGAAGCTTGAGAGAGAGAGAGAAAGAGAAGCTGTGAGTATGTGTGTGAGAGAAAGAGAAGCTGTGAGTGAGAGAGAGGGAGAAAGATAAGCTATGAGAGAGTGAGAGAAAGAGAAGCTGTGTGAGAGAGTAAGAGAAGCTGTGAGTGAGAAGGAGAGGGAAAGAGAAGCTGTGAGTGAGTGATAGAGAGAGAAAGAGAAGCTGTGAGTGAGAGAGAGAGAGAGAAGCTGTGAGTGAGAGAGAGAGAGAAAGAGAAGCTGTGTGTAAGAAGGATAGGGAAAGAGAAGAAGTGAGTGAGTGAGAGAGAGAGAGAGAAAGAGAAGCTGTGAGAGAGAAAGAGAAGCTGTGAGTGAGAGAGTGAGAGAGAGAAAGAGAATCTGTTAGTGAGAGTGAGAGAGAGAGAGAAAGAGAAGCTGTGAGTGAGAGAGAGATTGAAAGAGAAGCTGTGAGTGACAGAGAGAGAGAAGCTGTGAGTTAGAGAGAGAGAAAGAGAAGCTGTGAGTGACAGAGAGAGAGAAAGAGAAGCTGTGAGTGAGAGAGAGAGAAAGAGAAGCTGTGAGTGAGAGAGAGAGAGAAAGAGAAGCTGTGAGTAAGAAGGAGAGGGAAAGAGAAGAAGTGAGTGAGAGAGAGAGAGAGAAAGAGAAGCTGTGAGAGAGAGAGAGAGAGAGAAAGAGAAGCTGTGAGTGAGAGAGTGAGAGAGAGAAAGAGAAGCTGTTAGTGAGAGTGAGAGTGAGAGAGAGAGAGAAAGAGAAGCTGTGAGTGAGAGAGAGATTGAAAGAGAAGCTGTGAGTGAGTGAGAGAGAGAGAAAGAGAAGCTGTGAGTGAGAGAGGGAGAAAGAGAAGCTGTGAGTGAGAGAGAGAGAAAGAGAAGCTGTGATTAAGAAGGAGAGGGAAAGAGAAGAAGTGAGTGAGTGAGAGAGAGAGAAAGAGAAGCTGTGAGAGAGAAAGAGAAGCTGTGAGTGAGAGAATGAGAGAGAGAAAGAGAATCTGTTAGTGAGAGTGAGAGAGAGGGAGAAAGAGAAGCTGTGAGTGAGAGAGAGAAAGAGAAGCTGTGAGTGAGAGGGAGAGAAAGAGAAGCTGTAAGTGACACACACAGAGAGAAGCTGTGAGTTAGAGAGAGAGAAAGAGAAGCTGTGAGTGACAGAGAGAGAGAAAGAGAAGCTGAGAGAGAGAGAGAGAAAGTGAAGCTGTGAGTGAGAGAGAGAAAGAGAAGATGTGTGTGTGTGAGAGAGAGAAAGATAGTCTGAGAAAGAGAGAGTGAAAGAGAAGCTGTGAGTGAGACAGAGAGAGGGAGAAAGAGAAGCTGTGTGCGCGCGAGAGAGAAAGAGAAGCTGTGAGTGAGAGTGAGAGAGAGAGAGAGAAAGAGAAGATGTGAGTGAGAGAGAGAGAATGAGAAGCTGTGAGTGAGAGAGAGAAAGCAAAGCTGTGAGTGAGAGAGAGAGAGAATGAGAAGCTGTGAGTGAGAGAGAGAAAGAGAAGCTGTGAGTGAGAGAGAGAGAGAAGATGTGAGTGAGAGAGAGAGGGAGAAAGAGAAGCTGTGTGTGAGTGAGAGAGAAAGAGAAGCTGTGAGTGAGAGTGAGAGAGAGAGAAAGAGAAAGAGATGCTGTGAGTGAGAGAGAGAGAAAGAGAAGCTGTGAGAGAGAAAGAGAAGCTGTGAGTGAGAGAATGAGAGAGAGAAAGAGAATCTGTTAGTGAGAGTGAGGGAGAGGGAGAAAGAGAAGCTGTGAGTGAGAGAGAGAAAGAGAAGCTGTGAGTGAGAGGGAGAGAAAGAGAAGCTGTAAGTGACACACACAGAGAGAAGCTGTGAGTTAGAGAGAGAGAAAGAGAAGCTGTGAGTGACAGAGAGAGAGAAAGAGAAGCTGAGAGAGAGAGAGAGAAAGTGAAGCTGTGAGTGAGAGAGAGAAAGAGAAGATGTGTGTGTGTGAGAGAGAGAAAGATAGTCTGAGAAAGAGAGAGTGAAAGAGAAGCTGTGAGTGAGACAGAGAGAGGGAGAAAGAGAAGCTGTGTGCGCGCGAGAGAGAAAGAGAAGCTGTGAGTGAGAGTGAGAGAGAGATAGAGAAAGAGAAGATGTGAGTGAGAGAGAGAGAATGAGAAGCTGTGAGTGAGAGAGAGAAAGCAAAGCTGCGAGTGAGAGAGAGAGAAAGAGAAGCTGTGTGAGAGAGAAAGAGAAGCTGTGAGTGAGAAGGAGAGGGAAAGAGAAGCTGTGAGTGAGTGAGAGAGAGAGAAAGAGAAGCTGTGAGTGAGAGAGAGAAAGAGAAGCTGTGAGTGAGAGAGAGAGAGAAAGAGAAGCTGTGTGTAAGAAGGATAGGGAAAGAGAAGAAGTGAGTGAGTGAGAGAGAGAGAGAGAAAGAGAAGCTGTGAGAGAGAAAGAGAAGCTGTGAGTGAGAGAGTGAGAGAGAGAAAGAGAATCTGTTAGTGAGAGTGAGAGAGAGAGAGAAAGAGAAGCTGTGAGTGAGAGAGAGATTGAAAGAGAAGCTGTGAGTGACAGAGAGAGAGAAGCTGTGAGTTAGAGAGAGAGAAAGAGAAGCTGCGAGTGACAGAGAGAGAGAAAGAGAAGCTGTGAGTGACAGAGAGAGAAGCTGTGAGTTAGAGAGAGAGAAAGAGAAGCTGTGAGTGACAGAGAGAGAGAAAGAGAAGCTGAGAGTGAGAGAGAGAGAGAGAAAGTGAAGCTGTGACTGAGAGAGAGAGAGACAGAGAAGCTTTGTGTGTGTGTGAGAGAGAGAAAGATAGTCTGAGAAAGAGAGAGTGAAAGAGAAGCTGTGAGTGAGACAGAGAGAGGGAGAAAGAGAAGCTGTGTGCGCGAGAGAGAGAAAGAGAAGCTGTGAGTGAGAGAGAGAGAAAGTGAAGCTGTGAGTGAGAGAGAGAGAGAAAGAGACGCTGTGTGTGTGTGAGAGAGAAAGATAGTCTGAGAAAGAGAGAGTGAAAGAGAAGCTGTGAGAGAGAGAGAGGGAGAAAGAGAAGCTGTGTGTGTGAGAGAGAGAAAGAGAAGCTGTGAGTGAGAGTGAGAGAGAGAGAGAAAAAGAGGAGCTGTGAGTGTGAGTGAGAGAGAAAGAGAAGCTGTGAGTGAGTGAGTGAGAGAGAATGAGAAGCTGTGAGTGAGAGAGAGAAGCTGTGTGTGAGAGAGAGAAAGAGAAGCTGTGAGTGAGAGAGAGAGAACATCTGAGTGATAGAGAGAGAAAGAGAAGCTGTCAGTGAGAGAGAGAGAAAGTTAGAGAAGCTGTGAGTGAGATAGAGAGAGAGAAAGAGAAGCTGTGAGTGAGAGAGAGGGAGGGAGAGAAAGATAATCTGTGTGAGAGAGAGAGAGAAAGAGAAGCTGTGTGTTTTAGAGAGAGAGAAAGAGAAGCTGTGATTGAGAGTGTGAGAGAGAAAGAAAGAGAAGCTGTGAGTGAGAGAGAGAGAAAGAGAAGCTGTGAGTGAGAAGGAGAGAGAAGCTATGAGTGAGAGAGAGAAAGAAAAGCTGTGAGTGAGTGAGAGAGAGAGAGAGAAAGAGAATATATGAGTGAGAGAGAGAGAGAAGCAGTGAGAGAGAGAGAAACAGAAGCTGTGAGTGAGACAGAGAGAGAGAAAGAGAAGCTGTGAGAGAGAGAGAGGGAGAAAGAGAAGCTGTGAGAGAGAGAGAGAAAGAGAAGCTGTTAGTGGGAGAGAGAAAGAGAGTCTGTGAATCAGAGAGAGAGAGAGAAGCTGTGAGTGAGAGAGAGAGAGAGAGCCGCTGTGAGTGAGAGAGAGAGAAAGAGAAGCTGTGAATGAGAGAGAGAGAGAAAGAGAAGCTGTGAGTGAGAGAGAGAGAAAGAGAAGCTGTGAGTGAGTGAGAGAGAGAAAGGGAATTTTGTGAGTGAGAGAGAGAGAGAAAGAGAAGCTGTGAGTGAGAGAGAGAAGCTGTGAGTGAGAGAGGGAAAGAAAAGCTGTGAGTGAGAGAGAGAGAGAGGAAGAGAAGATGTGAGTGAGTGAGAGAGAGGGAGAAGCAGTGAGTGAGAGAGAGAGAGAAAGAGAAGCTGTCAGTGAGACAGAGAGAGAGAAAGAGAAGCTGTGAGAGAGAGAGAGGGAGAAAGAGAAGCTGTGAGAGAGAGAGAGAGAAAGAAAGAGAAATTAGAGTGAGAAAGAGAGAGAGAAAGAGAAGCTGTGAGTGAGAGAGAGAGAGAGAAGGAGAAGCTGTGAGTGAGAGAGAGAGAGAAAGAGAAGCTGTGAGTGTGAGAGAGAAAGAGAAGTTGTGACTGAGAGGGAGAGAGAGAAAGAGAAGCTGTGAGTGACAGAGAGAGAGAAGCTGTGAGTTAGAGAGAGAGAAAGAGAAGCTGTGAATGACAGAGAGAGAGAAAGAGAAGCTGAGAGTGAGAGAGAGAGAGAGAAAGTGAAGCTGTGAGTGAGAGAGAGAGACAGAGAAGCTGTGTGTGTGTGTGAGAGAGAGAAAGATAGTCTGAGAAAGAGAGAGTGAAAGAGAAGCTGTGAGTGAGACAGAGAGAGGGAGAAAGAGAAGCTGTGTGCGTGAGAGAGAGAAAGAGAAGCTGTGAGTGAGAGAGAGAGAAAGTGAAGCTGTGTGTGTGTGAGAGAGAAAGATAGTCTGAGAAAGAGAGAGTGAAAGAGAAGCTGTGAGTGAGAGAAAGAGAGGGAGAAAGAGAAGCTGTGTGTGTGAGAGAGAGAAAGAGAAGCTGTGAGTGAGAGTGAGAGAGAGAGAGAAAAAGAGAAGCTGTGAGTGTGAGTGAGAGAGAAAGAGAAGCTGTGAGTGAGTGAGAGAGAGAGAATGAGAAGCTGTGGGTGAGAGAGAGAAGCTGTGAGAGAGAGAGAAAGAGAAGCTGTGAGTGAGTGAGAGAGAACATCTGAGTGATAGAGAGAGAGAATGAGAAGCTGTCAGTGAGAGAGAGAGAAAGTAAGAGAGGCTGTGAGTGAGATAGAGAGAGAGAGAAAGAGAAGCTGTGAGTGAGTGAGAGAGAACATCTGAGTGATAGAGAGAGAGAATGAGAAGCTGTCAGTGAGAGAGAGAGAAAGTAAGAGAAGCTGTGAGTGAGATAGAGAGAGAGAGAAAGAGAAGCTGTGAGTGAGAGAGAGAGAGGGAGAGAAAGATAATCTGTGAGAGAGAGAGAGAGAGAAAGAGAAGCTGTGTGTTTTAGAGAGAGAGAAAGTGTTATGAGTGAGAGTGTGTTATGAGTGAGAGAGAGAAAGAAAAGCTGTGAGTGAGTGAGAGAGAGAGAAAGAGAATATATGAGTGAGAGAGAGAGAGAAGCAGTGAGAGAGAGAAACAGAAGCTGTGAGTGAGACAGAGAGAGAGAAAGAGAAGCTGTGAGAGAGAGAGAGGGGGAGAAAGAGAAGCTGTGAGAGAGAGAGAAAGAGAAGCTGTGAGTGTGTGAGAGAGAAAGAGAAGCTTTGAGTGAGAGAGAGAGAAAGAAAGAGAAATTAGAGTGAGAAAGAGAGAGAGAAAGAGAAGCTGTGAGTGGGAGAGAGAAAGAGAGTCTGTGAATCAGAGAGAGAGAGAAGCTGTGAGTGAGAGAGAGAGCCGCTGTCAGTGAGAGAGACAGAAAGAGAAGCTGTGAATGAGAGAGAGAGAGAAAGAGAAGCTGTGAGTGAGAGAGAGAGAAAGAGAAGCTGTGAGTGAGTGAGAGAGATAAAGGGAATTTTGTGAGTGAGAGAGAGAGAGAAAGAGAAGCTGTGAGTGAGAGAGAGAAGCTGTGAGTGAGAGAGAGAAAGAAAAGCTGTGAGTGAGAGAGAGAGAGAGAAAGAGAAGATGTGAGTGAGTGAGAGAGAGAGAGGGAGAAGCAGTGAGTGAGAGAGAGAGAGAGAAAGAGAAGCTGTCAGTGAGACAGAGAGAGAGAAAGAGAAGCTGTGTGAGAGAGAGAGAGGGAGAAAGAGAAGCTGTGAGAGAGAGAGAGAAAGAGAAGCTGTGAGTGTGTGTGAGAGAGAAAGAGAAGCTGTGAGTGAGAGAGAGAGAAAGAAAGAGAAATTAGAGTGAGAAAGAGAGAGAGAAAGAGAAGCTGTGAATGAGAGAGAGAGAGAGAGAAGATGTGAGTGATAGAGAGAGAGAATGAGAAGCTGTGAGTGAGAGAGAGAAAGAGAAGCTGTGAGTGAGAGGGAGAGAAAGAGAAGCTGTGAGTGAGAGAGAGAAAGAGAAGCTGTGAGTGTGTGAGAAAGAAAAGCTGTGATTGAGAGTGTGTGTGAGAGAGAGAAAGAGATGCTGTGAGTGAGAGAGAGAGAAGCTGTGAGTGAGAGAGAGAAAGAAAAGCGGTGAGTGAGAGAGAGAGAGAAAGAGAAGCTGTGAGTGAGAGTGAGAGAGAGAAAGAGAAGCTGTTAGTGAGAGTGAGAGAGAGAGAAAGAGAAGCTGTGAGTGAGAGAGAGATTGAAAGAGAAGCTGTGAGTGAGAGAGAGAGAGAAAGAGAAGCTGTGAGTGAGAGAGAGAAAGAGAAGCTGTGAGTGAGAGGGAGAGAAAGAGAAGCTGTGAGTTAGAGAGAGAGAAATAGAAGCTGTGAGTGACAGAGAGAGAGAAAGAGAAGCTGAGAGTGAGAGAGAGAGAGAGAATGTGAAGCTGTGAGTGAGAGAGAGAGAGAAAGAGAAGCTGTGTGTGTGAGAGAGAGAAAGATAGTCTGAGAAAGAGAGAGTGAAAGAGAAGCTGTGAGTGAGACAGAGAGGGAGGAAGAGAAGCTGTGTGTGTGTGAGAGAGAAAGAGAAGCTGTGAGTGAGAGAGAGAGAAAGAGAAAGAGAAGCTGTGAGTGAGAGAGAGAGAAAGAGAAGCTGTGAGTGAGAGAGAGAGAGAAAGCGAAGCTGTGAGTGAGAGAGAGAGAGAATGAGAAGCTGTGAGTGAGAGGGAGAGAAAGTAAGAGAAGCTGTGAGTGAGATAGAGAGAGAGAGAAAGAGAAGCTGTGAGAGAGAGAGAGGGAGAAAGATAATCTGTGATTGAGAGTGAGAGAGAGAGAAAGAGAAGCTGTGAGTGAGAGAGAGAAAGAGAAGCTGTGAGTGAGAGAGAGAGAAGCTGTGAGTGAGAGAGAGAAAGAAAAGCTGTGAGTGAGAAAGAGAGAGAGAAAGAAAAGATATGAGTGAGAGAGAGAGAGAAGCAGTGAGTGACAGAGAGAGAGAGAAAGAGAAGATGTGAGTGAGACAGAGAGAGAGAAAGAGAAGCTGTGAGAGAGAGAGGGGAAGAGAGAAGCTGTGTGTGTGAGAGAGAGAAAGAGAAGCTGTGAGTGTGTGTGAGAGAGAAAGAGAAATTAGAGTGAGAAAGAGAGAGAGAAAGAGAAGCTGTGAGTGGGAGAGAGAGAAAGAGTGTCTGTGAATGAGAGAGAGAGAGAGAAGCTGTGAGTGAGAGAGAGAGAGCTGCTGTGAGTGAGAGAGAGAGAAAGAGAAGCTGTGAATGAGAGAGAGAGAAACTGTGAGTGAGAGAGAGAGAAAGTGAAGCTGTGAGTGAGTAAGAGAGAAAGAGAAGTTGTGAGTGATTGAGAGAGAAAGAGAAGCTGTGAGAGAGAAAGAGAGAAGCTGTGAGTGAGAGAGTGAGAGAGAGAAAGGGAAGCTGTGAGTGAGAGAGAGAAAGAGAAGCTGTGAGTGAGAGGGAGAGAGAGAAAGAGAAGCTGTGAGTGAGAGAGAAAGAGAAGCTGTGAGTGAGTAAGAGAGAGAAAGGGAAGTTGTGAGTGAGAGAGAGAGAGAAAGAGAAGCTGTGAGTGAGAGAGAGAGAGAAAGAGAAGCTGTGAGTGAGAGAGAGAGAAAGAGAAGCTGTGAGTGAGAAGGAGAGGGAAAGAGAAGCTGTGAGTGAGTGAGAGAGAGAGAAAGAAAGAGAAGCTGTGAGAGAGAAAGAGAGAAGCTGTGAGTGAGAGAGTGAGAGAGAGAAACGGAAGCTGTGAGTGAGAGAGAGAAAGAGAAGCTGTGAGTGAGAGGGAGAGAGAGAAAGAGAAGCTGTGAGTGAGAGAGAGAGAAACAGAAGCTGTGAGTGAGAGAGAGAAAGAGAAGTTGTGAGTGAGAGGGAGAGAGAGAAAGAGAAGCTGTGAGTGACACACACAGAGAGAAGCTGTGAGTTAGAGAGAGAGAGAAAGAGAAGTTGTGAGTGACAGAGAGAGAGAGAAAGAGAAGCTGTGAGTGAGAGTGAGAGAGAGAGAGAAAGAGAAGGTGTGAGTGAGAGAGAGAGAAAGAGATGCTGTGAGTGAGAGAGAGAGAGAAAGAGAAGCTGTGAGTGAGAGAGAGAGAAAGAGAAGCTGTGAGTGAGAGAGAGAGAAAGAGAAGCTGTGAGTGAGAGAGAGAGAGAAAGAGAAGCTGTGAGTAAGAAGGAGAGGGAAAGAGAAGGAGTGAGATAGAGAGAGAGAGAGAGAAGCTGTGAGTGAGAGAGAGAGAGAAATAGAAGCTGTGAGTGAGAGAGTGAGAGAGAGAAAGAGAAGCTGTTAGTGAGAGTGAGAGAGAGAGAAAGAGAAGCTGTGAGTGAGAGAGAGATTGAAAGAGAAGCTGTGAGTGAGAGAGAGAGAGAAAGAGAAGCTGTGAGTGAGAGAGAGAGAAAGAGAAGCAGTGAGAGAGAGAGAAAGAGAAGCTGTGATTAAGAAGGAGAGGGAAAGAGAAGAAGTGAGTGAGTGAGAGAGAGAGAGAGAAAGAGAAGCTGTGAGAGAGAAAGAGAAGCTGTGAGTGAGAGAGTAAGAGAGAGAGAAAGAGAATTTGTTAGTGAGAGTGAGAGAGAGAGAGAAAGAGAAGCTGTGAGTGAGAGAGAGGAAGAGAAGCTGTGAGTGAGAGGGAGAGAAAGAGAAGCTGTGAGTGACACACAGAGAGAGAAGCTGTGAGTTAGAGAGAGAGAAAGAGAAGCTGTGAGTGACAGAGAGAGAGAAAGAGAAGCTGAGAGTGACAGAGAGAGAGAGAGTGAAGCTGTGAGTGAGAGAGAGAGAGAAAGTGAAGCTGTGAGTGAGAGGGAGAGAGAGAAAGAGAAGCTGTGAGTGACACACAGAGAGAGAAGCTGTGATTTAGAGAGAGAGAGAAAGAGAAGCTGTGAGTGACACAGAGAGAGAGAAGCTGTGAGTGAAAGAGAGAGAAAGCGAAGCTGTGAGTGACAGATAGAGAGAAAGAGAAGCTGAGAGTGAGACAGAGAGAAAGAGAAGCTGTGAGTGAGAGAGAGAGAAAGAGAAGCTGTGTGTGTGTCTGAGAGAGAAAGATAGTCTGAGAAAGAGAGAGTGAAAGAAAAGCTGTGAGTGAGAGAGAGAGGGAGAAAGAGAAGCTGTGTGTGTGTGAGAGAGAAAGAGAAGCTGTGAGTGAGAGTGAGAGAGAGAGAGAGAAAGAGAAGCTGTGAGTGACAGAGAGAGAGAAAGAGAAGCTGTGAGTGAGAGAGAGAGAGCCGCTGTGAGTGAGAGAGAGAAAGTGAAGCCGTGAGTGAGAGAGAGAGAGGGAGAAAGAGAAGCTGTGTGCGTGAGAGAGAGAAAGAGAAGCTGTGAGTGAGAGTGAGAGAGAGAGAGAAAGAGAAGCTGTGAGTTAGAGAGAGAGAGAAAGAGAAGCTGTGAGTGACATAGAGAGAGAAAGAGAAGCTGTGTGTGTGTGAGAGAGAGAAAGATAGTCTGAGAAAGAGAGAGTGAAAGAGAAGCTGTGAGTGAGACAGAGAGAGGGAGAAAGAGAAGCTGTGTGCGTGAGAGAGAGAAAGAGAAGCTGTGAGTGAGAGTGAGAGAGAGAGAGAAAGAGAAGCTGAGAGTGAGAGAGAGAGAGAGAAAGTGAAGCTGTGAGTGAGAGAGAGAGAGACAGAGAAGCTGTGTGTGTGTGAGAGAGAGAAAGATAGTCTGAGAAAGAGAGAGTGAAAGAGAAGCTGTGAGTGAGACAGAGAGAGGGAGAAAGAGAAGCTGTGTGTGTGTGTGAGAGAGAAAGAGAAGCTGTGAGTGAGAGTGTGTGTGAGAGAGAGAAAGAGAAGCTGTGAGTGAGAGAGAGAGAGAATGAGAAGCTGTGAGTGAGAGAGAGAGAAGCTGTGAGTGAGAGAGAGAGAGAGACGATGTGAGTGAGAGAGAGAGAGGGAGAAAGAGAAGCTGTGTGTGTGTGAGAGAGAAAGAGAAGCTGTGAGTGAGAGTGAGAGAGAGAGAAAGAGAAAGAGAAGCTGTGAGTGAGAGAGCGAGAGAGAGAAAGAGAAGCTGTTAGTGAGAGTGAGAGAGAGAGAGAAAGAGAAGCTGTGAGTGAGAGATAGAGAGAAAGAGAAGCTGTGAGTGAGAGAGAGAGAAAGAGAAGCTGTGAGTGAGAGATAGAGAGAAAGAGAAGCTGTGAGTGAGAGAGAGAGAAAGAGAAGCTGTGAGTGAGAAGGAGAGGGAAAGAGAAGCTGTGAGTGAGTGAGAGAGAGAGAAAGAGAAGCTGTGAGAGAGAAAGAGAGAAGCTGTGAGTGAGAGAGTGAGAGAGAGAAAGGGAAGCTGTGAGTGAGAGAGAGAAAGAGAAGCTGTGAGTGAGAGGGAGAGAGAGAAACAGAAGCTGTCAGTGAGAGAGAGAGAAAGAGAACCTGTGAGTGAGAGATAGAAAGAGAAGTTGTGAATGAGAGGGAGAGAGAGAAAGAGAAGCTGTGAGTGACACACAGAGAGAGAAGCTGTGAGTTAGAGAGAGAGAGAAAGAGAAGTTGTGAGTGACAGAGAGAGAGAGAGAAAGAGAAGCTGTGAGTGAGAGTGAGAGAGAGAGAGAAAGAGAAGCTGTGAGTGAGTGAGAGAGAAATAGATGCTGTGAGTGAGAGAGAGAGAGAAAGAGAAGCTGTGAGTGAGAGAGAGAGAAAGAGAAGCTGTGAGTGAGAGAGAGAAAGAGAAGCTGTGAGTGAGAGAGAGAGAGGAAGAGAAGCTGTGAGTAAGAAGGAGAGGGAAAGAGAAGGAGTGAGAGAGAGAGAGAGAGAAGCTGTGAGTGAGAGAGAGAGAGAAAGAGAAGCTGTGAGTGAGAGAGTGAGAGAGAGAAAGAGAAGCTGTTAGTGAGAGTGAGAGAGAGAGAGAAAGAGAAGCTGTGAGTGAGAGAGAGATTGAAAGAGAAGCTGTGAGTGAGTGAGACAGAGAGAAAGAGAAGCTGTGAGTGAGAGAGAGAGAAAGAGAAGCTGTGAGTGAGAGAGAGAGAGAAAGGGAAGCTGTGATTAAGAAGGAGAGGGAAAGAGAAGAAGTGAGTGAGAGAGAGAGAGAGAAAGAGAAGCTGTGAGAGAGAAAGAAGCTGTGAGTGAGAGAGTGAGAGAGAGAAAGAGAATCTGTTAGTGAGAGTGAGAGAGAGAGAGAAAGAGAAGCTGTGAGTGAGAGTGAGAAAGAGAAGCTGAGAGTGATAGGGAGAGAAAGAGAAGCTGTGAGTGACACACAGAGAGAGAAGCTGTGAGTTAGAGAGAGAGAAAGAGAAGCTGTGAGTGACAGAGAGAGAGAAAGAGAAGCTGTGAGTGAGTGAGAGAGAGAAAGTGAAGCTGTGAGTGAGAGAGAGAGAGAGAAAGAGAAGCTGTGTGTGTGTGTGAGAGAGAGAAAGATAGTCTGAGAAAGAGAGAGTGAAAGAGAAGCTGTGAGTGAGACAGAGAGAGGGAGAAAGAGAAGCTGTGTGCATGAGAGAGAGAAAGAGAAGCTGTGAGTGAGAGTGAGAGAGAGAGAGAAAGAGAAGCTGAGAGTGAGAGAGAGAGAGAGAAAGTGAAGCTGTGAGTGAGAGACAGAGAGACAGAGAAGCTGTGTGTGTGTGAGAGAGAGAAAGATAGTCTGAGAAAGAGAGAGTGAAAGAGAAGCTGTGAGTGAGACAGAGAGAGGGAGAAAGAGAAGCTGTGTGTGTGTGTGAGAGAGAAAGAGAAGCTGTGAGTGAGAGTGTGTGTGAGAGAGAGAAAGAGAAGCTGTGAGTGAGAGAGAGAGAGAATGAGAAGCTGTGAGTGAGAGAGAGAGAAGCTGTGAGTGAGAGAGAGAGAGAAGATGTGAGTGAGTGAGAGAGAGAGAGGGAGAAAGAGAAGCTGTGTGAGTGAGAGAGAGAAAGAGAAGCTGTGAGTGAGAGTGAGAGAGAGAGAAAGAGAAAGAGAAGCTGTGAGTGAGAGAGCGAGAGAGAGAAAGAGAAGCTGTTAGTGAGAGTGAGAGAGAGAAAGAGAAGCTGTGAGTGAGAGATAGAGAGAAAGAGATGCTGTGAGAGAGAGAGAGAGAGAGAGAAAGAGAAGCTGTGAGTGAGAGAGAGAGAAAGAGAAGCTGTGAGAGAGAGAGAAAGAGAAGCTGTGAGTGAGAAGGAGAGGGAAAGAGAAGATGTGAGTGAGTGAGAGAGAGAGAAAGAGAAGCTGTGAGTGAGAGAGAGAGAGAGAGGGAGAAATTGAAGCTGTGTGTGTGTGTGAGAGAGAAAGAGAAGCTGTGAGTGAGAGTGTGTGAGAGAGAGAGAAAGAGAAGCTGTGAGTGAGAGAGAGAGAGAATGAGAAGCTGTGAGTGAGAGAGAGAGAAGCTGTGAGTGAGAGAGAGAGAGACGATGTGAGTGAGAGAGAGAGGGAGAAAGAGAAGCTGTGTGTGTGTGAGAGAGAAAGAGAAGCTGTGAGTGAGAGTGAGAGAGAGAAAGAGAAAGAGAAGCTGTGAGTGAGAGAGCGAGAGAGAGAAAGAGAAGCTGTTAGTGAGAGTGAGAGAGAGAGAAAGAGAAGCTGTGAGTGAGAGATAGAGAGAAAGAGAAGCTGTGAGTGAGAGAGAGAGAAAGAGAAGCTGTGAGTGAGAGAGAGAGAGAGAAAGAGAAGCTGTGAGTGAGAGAGAGAGAAAGAGAAGCTGTGAGTGAGGAGAGGGAAAGAGAAGCTGTGAGTGAGAGAGAGAGAAAGAGAAGCTGTGAGTGAGAGAGAGAGAGAAAGAGAAGCTGTGAGTGAGAGAGAGAGAAAGAGAAGCTGTGAGTGAGAAGGAGAGGGAAAGAGAAGCTGTGAGTGAGTGAGAGAGAGAGAAAGAGAAGCTGTGAGAGAGAAAGAGAGAAGCTGTGAGTGAGAGAGTGAGAGAGAGAAAGGGAAGCTGTGAGTGAGAGAGAGAAAGAGAAGCTGTGAGTGAGAGGGAGAGAGAGAAACAGAAGCTGTCAGTGAGAGAGAGAGAAAGAGAACCTGTGAGTGAGAGAGAGAAAGAGAAGTTGTGAATGAGAGGGAGAGAGAGAAAGAGAAGCTGTGAGTGACACACAGAGAGAGAAGCTGTGAGTTAGAGAGAGAGAGAAAGAGAAGTTGTGAGTGACAGAGAGAGAGAGAGAAAGAGAAGCTGTGAGTGAGAGTGAGAGAGAGAGAGAAAGAGAAGCTGTGAGTGAGTGAGAGAGAAATAGATGCTGTGAGTGAGAGAGAGAGAGAAAGAGAAGCTGTGAGTGAGAGAGAGAGAAAGAGAAGCTGTGAGTGAGAGAGAGAAAGAGAAGCTGTGAGTGAGAGAGAGAGAGGAAGAGAAGCTGTGAGTAAGAAGGAGAGGGAAAGAGAAGGAGTGAGAGAGAGAGAGAGAGAGAAGCTGTGAGTGAGAGAGAGAGAGAAAGAGAAGCTGTGAGTGAGAGAGTGAGAGAGAGAAAGAGAAGCTGTTAGTGAGAGTGAGAGAGAGAGAGAAAGAGAAGCTGTGAGTGAGAGAGAGATTGAAAGAGAAGCTGTGAGTGAGTGAGACAGAGAGAAAGAGAAGCTGTGAGTGAGAGAGAGAGAAAGAGAAGCTGTGAGTGAGAGAGAGAGAGAAAGGGAAGCTGTGATTAAGAAGGAGAGGGAAAGAGAAGAAGTGAGTGAGAGAGAGAGAGAGAGAAAGAGAAGCTGTGAGAGAGAAAGAAGCTGTGAGTGAGAGAGTGAGAGAGAGAAAGAGAATCTGTTAGTGAGAGTGAGAGAGAGAGAGAAAGAGAAGCTGTGAGTGAGAGTGAGAAAGAGAAGCTGAGAGTGATAGGGAGAGAAAGAGAAGCTGTGAGTGACACACAGAGAGAGAAGCTGTGAGTTAGAGAGAGAGAAAGAGAAGCTGTGAGTGACAGAGAGAGAGAAAGAGAAGCTGTGAGTGAGTGAGAGAGAGAAAGTGAAGCTGTGAGTGAGAGAGAGAGAGAGAAAGAGAAGCTGTGTGTGTGTGTGAGAGAGAGAAAGATAGTCTGAGAAAGAGAGAGTGAAAGAGAAGCTGTGAGTGAGACAGAGAGAGGGAGAAAGAGAAGCTGTGTGCATGAGAGAGAGAAAGAGAAGCTGTGAGTGAGAGAGAGAGAGAGAGAGAAAGAGAAGCTGAGAGTGAGAGAGAGAGAGAGAAAGTGAAGCTGTGAGTGAGAGACAGAGAGACAGAGAAGCTGTGTGTGTGTGAGAGAGAGAAAGATAGTCTGAGAAAGAGAGAGTGAAAGAGAAGCTGTGAGTGAGACAGAGAGAGGGAGAAAGAGAAGCTGTGTGTGTGTGTGAGAGAGAAAGAGAAGCTGTGAGTGAGAGTGTGTGTGAGAGAGAGAAAGAGAAGCTGTGAGTGAGAGAGAGAGAGAATGAGAAGCTGTGAGTGAGAGAGAGAGAAGCTGTGAGTGAGAGAGAGAGAGAAGATGTGAGTGAGAGAGAGAGAGGGAGAAAGAGAAGCTGTGTGAGAGAGAGAGAGAAAGAGAAGCTGTGAGTGAGAGTGAGAGAGAGAGAAAGAGAAAGAGAAGCTGTGAGTGAGAGAGCGAGAGAGAGAAAGAGAAGCTGTTAGTGAGAGTGAGAGAGAGAGAGAAAGAGAAGCTGTGAGTGAGAGAAAGAGAGAAAGAGATGCTGTGAGAGAGAGAGAGAGAGAGAGAGAGAAAGAGAAGCTGTGAGTGAGAGAGAGAGAAAGAGAAGCTGTGAGAGAGAGAGAAAGAGAAGCTGTGAGTGAGAAGGAGAGGGAAAGAGAAGATGTGAGTGAGTGAGAGAGAGAGAAAGAGAAGCTGTGAGTGAGAGAGAGAGAGAGAGGGAGAAAGAGAAGCTGTGTGTGTGTGTGAGAGAGAAAGAGAAGCTGTGAGTGAGAGTGTGTGTGAGAGAGAGAAAGAGAAGCTGTGAGTGAGAGAGAGAGAGAATGAGAAGCTGTGAGTGAGAGAGAGAGAAGCTGTGAGTGAGAGAGAGAGAGACGATGTGAGTGAGAGAGAGAGGGAGAAAGAGAAGCTGTGTGTGTGTGAGAGAGAAAGAGAAGCTGTGAGTGAGAGTGAGAGAGAGAAAGAGAAAGAGAAGCTGTGAGTGAGAGAGCGAGAGAGAGAAAGAGAAGCTGTTAGTGAGAGTGAGAGAGAGAGAAAGAGAAGCTGTGAGTGAGAGATAGAGAGAAAGAGAAGCTGTGAGTGAGAGAGAGAGAAAGAGAAGCTGTGAGTGAGAGAGAGAGAGAGAAAGAGAAGCTGTGAGTGAGAGAGAGAGAAAGAGAAGCTGTGAGTGAGGAGAGGGAAAGAGAAGCTGTGAGTGAGTGAGAGAGAGAGAAAGAGAAGCTGTGAGAGAGAAAGAGAGAAGCTGTGAGTGAGAGAGTGAGAGAGAGAAAGGGAAGCTGTGAGTGAGAGAGAGAAAGAGAAGCTGTGAGTGAGAGGGAGAGAGAGAAAGAGAAGCTGTGAGTGAGAGAGAGAGAAAGAGAAGCTGTGAGTGAGAGAGAGAAAGAGAAGTTGTGAGTGAGAGGGAGAGAGAGAAAGAGAAGCTGTGAGTGACACACAGAGAGAGAAGCTGTGAGTTAGAGAGAGAGAGAAAGGGAAGTTGTGAGTGACAGAGAGAGAAGCTGTGAGTGAGAGAGAGAGAGAGAGAGAAGATGTGAGTGAGAGAGAGAGAGGGAGAAAGAGAAAGAGAAGCTGTGAGTGAGAGAGCGAGAGAGAGAAAGAGAAGCTGTGAGTGAGAGTGAGAGAGAGAGAGAA
This sequence comes from Bradypodion pumilum, assembly GCA_035047305.1. Taxonomy (NCBI): domain Eukaryota; kingdom Metazoa; phylum Chordata; class Lepidosauria; order Squamata; family Chamaeleonidae; genus Bradypodion; species Bradypodion pumilum. Next base: position 235,060,495 of record JAWDJD010000001.1, read on the forward strand.
AGAGAAGCTGTGAGTGAGAGATAGAGAGAAAGAGATGCTGTGAGTGAGAGAGAGAGAGAAAGAGAAGCTGTGAGTGAGAGAGAGAGAAAGAGAAGCTGTGAGTGAGAGAGAGAGAAAGAGAAGCTGTGAGTGAGGGAGAGAGAGGAAGAGAAGCTGTGAGTAAGAAGGAGAGGGAAAGAGAAGGAGTGAGAGAGAGAGAGAGAGAAGCTGTGAGTGAGAGAGAGAGAGAAAGAGAAGCTGTGAGTGAGAGAGTGAGAGAGAGAGAAAGAGAAGCTGTTAGTGAGAGTGAGAGAGAGAGAAAGAGAAGCTGTGAGTGAGAGGGAGAGAAAGAGAAGCTGTGAGTGACACACAGAGAGAGAAGCTGTGAGTTAGAGAGAGAGAAAGAGAAGCTGTGAGTGACAAAGAGAGAGAAAGAGAAGCTGAGAGTGAGAGAGAGAGAGAAAGTGAAGCTGTGAGTGAGAGAGAGAGAGAAAGAGAAGCTGTGTGTGTGTGTCAGAGAGAGAGAAATAGTCTGAGAAAGAGAGAGTGAAAGAGAAGCTGTGAGTGAGACAGAGAGAGGGAGAAAGAGAAGCTGTGAGTGAGAGTGAGAGAGAGAGAGAGAAAGAGAAGCTGAGAGTGAGAGAGAGAGAGAGAAAGTGAAGCTGTGAGTGAGAGAGAGAGAGACAGAGAAGCTGTGTGTGTGTGTGAGAGAGAAAGATAGTCTGAGAAAGAGAGAGTGAAAGAGAAGCTGTGAGTGAGACAGAGAGAGGGAGAAAGAGAAGCTGTGTGTGTGTGTGTGAGAGAGAAAGAGACGCTGTGAGTGAGAGTGTGTGTGAGAGAGAGAAAGAGAAGCTGTGAGTGAGAGAGAGAGAATGAGAAGCTGTGAGTGAGAGAGAGAGAAGCTGTGAGTGAGAGAGAGAGAGAAGATGTGAGTGAGAGAGAGAGAGGGAGAAAGAGAAGCTGTGTGTGTGAGAGAGAGAAAGAGAAGCTGTGAGTGAGAGTGAGAGAGAGAGAAAGAGAAAGAGAAGCTGTGAGTGAGAGAGAGAGAGAGAGAGAAAGAGAAGCTGTTAGTGAGAGTGAGAGAGAGAGAGAAAGAGAAGCTGTGAGTGAGAGATAGAGAGAAAGAGATGCTGTGAGAGAGAGAGAGAAAGAGAAGCTGTGAGTGAGAGAGAGAGAAAGAGAAGCTGTGAGAGAGAGAGAGAGAGAAAGAGAAGCTGTGAGTGAGAAGGAGAGGGAAAGAGAAGATGTGAGTGAGTGAGAGAGAGAGAAAGAGAAGCTGTGAGTGAGAGAGAGAGAAAGAAAAGCTGTGAGTGAGAGAGAGGGAGAAAGAGAAGCTGTGAGTAAGAAGGAGAGGGAAAGAGAAGAAGTGAGTGAGTGAGAGAGAGAGAGAAAGAGAAGCTGTGAGAGAGAAAGAGAAGCTGTGAGTGAGATAGTGAAATAGAGAAAGAGAATCTGTTAGTGAGAGTGAGAGAGAGAGAGAAAGAGAAGCTGTGAGTGAGAGAGAGATTGAAAGAGAAGCTGTGAGTGAGAGAGAGAGAGAGAAAGAGAAGCTGTGAGTGAGAGAGAGAAATAGAAGCTGTGACTGAGAGGGAGAGAGAGAAAGAGAAGCTGTGAGTTACACAGTTAGAGAGAAGCTGTGAGTTAGAGAGAGAGAAAGTGAAGCTGTGAGTGACAGAGAGAGAGAAAGAGAAGCTGAGAGTGAGAGAGAGAGAGAAAGTGAAGCTGTGAGAGAGAGAGAGACAGAGAAGCTGTGTGTGTGTGTGAGAGAGAAAGATAGTCTGAGAAAGAGAGAGTGAAAGAGAAGCTGTGAGTGAGAGAGAGAGAGGGAGAAAGAGAAGCTGTGTGTGAGAGAGAGAAAGAGAAGCTGTGAGTGAGAGTGAGAGAGAGAGAGAAAGAGAAGCTGTGAGTGTGAGTGAGAGAGAAAGAGAAGCTGTGAGTGAGTGAGAGAGATAGAATGTGAAGCTGTGAGTGAGAGAGAGAAGCTGTGAGAGAGAGAAAGAGAAGCTGTGAGTGAGAGAGAGAGATAGAAGATGTGAGTGATAGAGAGAGAGAATGAGAAGCTGTCAGTGAGAGAGAGAGAAAGTAAGAGAAGCTGTGAGTGAGATAGAGAGAGAGAGAAAGAGAAGCTGTGAGTGAGAGAGAGAGAGGGAGAGAAAGATAATCTGTGTGAGAGAGAGAGAAAGAGAAGCTGTGTGTTTTAGAGAGAGAGAAAGAGAAGCTGTGAGTGAGAGAGAGAGAAAGAGAAGCTGTGAGTGAGAGAGACAGAAGCTATGAGTGAGAGAGAGAAAGAAAAGCTGTGAGTGAGAGAGAGAGAAAGAGAAGATATGAGTGAGAGAGAGAAAGAAAAGCTGTGAGTGAGAGAGAGAGAGAAAGAGAATATATGAGTGAGAGAGAGAGAGAGAGAAGCAGTGAGAGAGAGAGAAACAGAAGCTGTGAGTGAGACAGAGAGATATAAAGAGAAGCTGTGAGAGAGAGAGGGAGAAAGAGAAGCTGTGAGAGAGAGAGAGAAAGAGAAGCTGTGAGTGTGTGTGTGAGAGAAAGAGAAGCTGTGAGTGAGAGAGAGAAAGAAAGAGAAATTAGAGTGAGAAAGAGAGAGAGAAAGAGAAGCTGTGAGTGGGAGAGAGAGAAAGAGAGTCTGTGAATCAGAGAGAGAGAGAAGTTTGAGTGAGAGAGAGAGAGAGCCGCTGTGAGTGAGAGAGAGAGAAAGAGAAGATGTGAATGAGAGAGAGAGAGAAAGAGAAGCTGTGAGTGAGAGAGAGAGAAAGAGAAGCTGTGAGTGAGTGAGAGAGAGAAAAGGAAGTTTGTGAGTGAGAGAGAGAGAGAAAGAGAAGTTGTGAGTGAGAGAGAGAAGCTGTGAGTGAGAGAGAGAAAGAAAAGCTGTGAGTGAGAGGGAGAGAGAAAGAGAAGATGTGAGTGAGTGAGAGAGAGAGAGAAGCAGTGAGTGAGAGAGAGAGAGAGAGAGAAGCTGTCAGTGAGACAGAGAGAGAAAAAGAGAAGCTGTGAGAGAGAGAGAGAGGGAGAAAGAGAAGCTGTGAGAGAGAGAGTGAAAGAAATGCTGTGTGTGTGAGAGAGAAAGAGAAGCTGTGAGTGAGAGAGAGAGAAAGAAAGAGAAATTAGAGTGAGAAAGAGAGAGAGAAAGAGAAGCTGTGAGTGAGAGAGAGAGAGAGAAGATGTGAGTGATAGAGAGAGAGAATGAGAAGCTGTGAGTGATAGAGAGAGTAAGTAAGAGAAGCTGTGAGTGAGATAGAGAGAGAGAAAAGGAGAAGCTGTGAGTGAGAGAGAGAGAGGGAGAAAGATAAGCTGTGTGTGTGAGAGAGAGAAGCTGTGTGTGTGAGAGAGAGAAAGAAAAGATGTGATTGAGAGTGAGAGAGAGAGAAAGAGATGCTGTGAGTGAGAGAGAGAGAAGCTGTGAGTGAGAGAGAGAAAGAAAAGTGGTGAGTGAGAGAGAGAGAGAAAGAGAAGATATGAATGAGAGAGAGAGAGAAGCAGTGAGAGAGAGAGAGAGAGAAAGAGAAGCTGTGAGTGAGACAGAGAGAGAGAAAGAGAAGCTGTGAGAGAGAGAGAGAGAGGGAGAAAGAGAAGCTGTGAGAGAGCGAGAGAAAGAGAAGCTGTGAGTGTGTGTGAGAGAGAACGAGAAGCTGTGAGTGAGAGAGAGAGAAAGAAAGAGAAATTAGAGTGAGAAAGAGAGAGAGAAAGAGAAGCTGTGAGTGGGAGAGAGAGAAAGAGAGTCTGTGAGTGAGAGAGAGAAAGAAAAGTTGTGAGTGAGAGGGAGAGAGAGAAAGAGAAGCTGTGAGTGACACACAGAGAGAGAAGCTGTGAGAGAGAGAGAGAGAAAGGGAAGTTGTGAGTGACAGAGAGAGAAGCTGTGAGTGAGAGAGAGAGAGAAGATGTGAGTGAGAGAGAGAGAGGGAGAAAGAGAAGCTGTGTGTGTGTGAGAGAGAAAGAGAAGCTGTGAGTGTGAGTGAGAGAGAGAGAAAGAGAAAGAGAAGCTGTGAGTGAGAGAGCGAGAGAGAGAAAGAGAAGCTGTGAGTGAGAGTGAGAGAGAGAGAGAAAGAGAAGCTGTGAGTGAGAGATAGAGAGAAAGAGATGCTGTGAGTGAGAGAGAGAGAGAAAGAGAAGCTGTGAGTGAGAGAGAGAGAAAGAGAAGCTGTGAGTGAGAGAGAGAGAGAGGAAGAGAAGCTGTGAGTAAGAAGGAGAGGGAAAGAGAAGGAGTGAGAGAGAGAGAGAGAAGCTGTGAGTGAGAGAGAGAGAAAGAGAAGCTGTGAGTGAGAGAGTGAGAGAGAGAAAGAGAAGCTGTTAGTGAGAGTGAGAGAGAGAGAGAAAGAGAAGCTGTGAGTGAGAGGGAGAGAAAGAGAAGCTGTGAGTGACACACAGAGAGAGAAGCTGTGAGTTAGAGAGAGAGAAAGAGAAGCTGTGAGTGACAAAGAGAGAGAAAGAGAAGCTGAGAGTGAGAGAGAGAGAGAAAGTGAAGCTGTGAGTGAGAGAGAGAGAGAAAGAGAAGCTGTGTGTGTGAGAGAGAGAGAGAAAGATAGTCTGAGAAAGAGAGAGTGAAAGAGAAGCTGTGAGTGAGACAGAGAGAGGGAGAAAGAGAAGCTGTGAGTGAGAGTGAGAGAGAGAGAGAGAAAGAGAAGCTGAGAGAGAGAGAGAGAGAGAAAGTGAAGCTGTGAGTGAGAGAGAGAGACAGAGAAGCTGTGTGTGTGTGAGAGAGAGAAAGATAGTCTGAGAAAGAGAGAGTGAAAGAGAAGCTGTGAGTGAGACAGAGAGAGGGAGAAAGAGAAGCTGTGTGTGTGTGTGAGAGAGAAAGAGAAGCTGAGTGAGAGTGTGTGAGAGAGAGAGAAAGAGAAGCTGTGAGTGAGAGAGAGAGAATGAGAAGCTGTGAGTGAGAGAGAGAGAAGCTGTGAGTGAGAGAGAGAGAGAAGATGTGAGTGAGAGAGAGAGAGGGAGAAAGAGAAGCTGTGTGTGTGAGAGAGAGAAAGAGAAGCTGTGAGTGAGAGTGAGAGAGAGAGAAGAGAAAGAGAAGCTGTGAGTGAGAGAGCGAGAGAGAGAGAGAAAGAGAAGCTGTTAGTGAGAGTGAGAGAGAGAGAGAAAGAGAAGCTGTGAGTGAGAGATAGAGAGAAAGAGATGCTGTGAGAGAGAGAGAGAGAAAGAGAAGCTGTGAGTGAGAGAGAGAGAAAGAGAAGCTGTGAGAGAGAGAGAGAGAAAGAGAAGCTGTGAGTGAGAAGGAGAGGGAAAGAGAAGATGTGAGTGAGTGAGAGAGAGAGAAAGAGAAGCTGTGAGTGAGAGAGAGAGAAAGAGAAGCTGTGAGTGAGAGAGAGGGAGAAAGAGAAGCTGTGAGTAAGAAGGAGAGGGAAAGAGAAGAAGTGAGTGAGTGAGAGAGAGAGAGAAAGAGAAGCTGTGAGAGAGAAAGGGAAGCTGTGAGTGAGCTGGTGAGATAGAGAAAGAGAAGCTGTTAGTGAGAGTGAGAGAGAGAGAGAAAGAGAAGCTGTGAGTGAGAGAGAGATTGAAAGAGAAGCTGTGAGTGAGAGAGAGAGAGAGAGAGAAGCTGTGAGTGAGAGAGAGAAAGAGAAGCTGTGACTGAGAGGGAGAGAGAGAAAGAGAAGCTGTGAGTTACACAGTTAGAGAGAAGCTGTGAGTTAGAGAGAGAGAAAGTGAAGCTGTGAGTGACAGAGAGAGAGAAAGAGAAGCTGAGAGTGAGAGAGAGAGAGAGAAAGTGAAACTGTGAGAGAGAGAGAGACAGAGAAGCTGTGTGTGTGTGTGAGAGAGAAAGATAGTCTGAGAAAGAGAGAGTGAAAGAGAAGCTGTGAGTGAGAGAGAGAGAGGGAGAAAGAGAAGCTGTGTGTGAGAGAGAGAAAGAGAAGCTGTGAGTGAGAGTGAGAGAGAGAGAGAAAGAGAAGCTGTGAGTGTGAGTGAGAGAGAAAGAGAAGCTGTGAGTGAGTGAGAGAGATAGAATGTGAAGCTGTGAGTGAGAGAGAGAAGCTGTGAGAGAGAGAAAGAGAAGCTGTGAGTGAGAGAGAGATAGAAGATGTGAGTGATAGAGAGAGAGAATGAGAAGATGTCAGTGAGAGAGAGAGAAAGTAAGAGAAGCTGTGAGTGAGATAGAGAGAGAGAGAAAGAGAAGCTGTGAGTGAGAGAGAGAGAGGGAGAGAAAGATTATCTGTGAGAGAGAGAGAGAAAGAGAAGCTGTGTGTTTTAGAGAGAGAGAAAGAGAAGCTGTGAGTGAGAGAGAGAGAAAGAGAAGCTGTGAGTGAGAGAGACAGAAGCTATGAGTGAGAGAGAGAAAGAAAAGCTGTGAGTGAGAGAGAGAGAAAGAGAAGATATGAGTGAGAGAGAGAGAAAGAGAAGCTGTGAGTGAGAGAGAGAGAAGCTATGAGTGAGAGAGAGAAAGAAAAGCTGTGAGTGAGAGAGAGAGAGAAAAAGAAGATATGAGTGAGAGAGAGGGAGAGAAGCAGTGAGAGAGAGAGAAACAGAAGCTGTGAGTGAGACAGAGAGAGAGAAAGAGAAGCTGTGAGAGAGAGAGGGAGAAAGAGAAGCTGTGAGAGAGAGAGAGAAAGAGAAGCTGTGAGTGTGTGTGAGAGAGAAAGAGAAGCTGTGAGTGAGAGAGAGAAAGAAAGAGAAATTAGAGTGAGAAAGAGAGAGAGAAAGAGAAGCTGTGAGTGGGAGAGAGAGAAAGAGAGTCTGTGAATCAGAGAGAGAGAGAGAAGCTGTGAGTGAGAGAGAGAGAGAGCCGCTGTGAGTGAGAGAGAGAGAAAGAGAAGATGTGAATGAGAGAGAGAGAGAGAAAGAGAAGCTGTGAGTGAGAGAGAGAGAAAGAGAAGCTGTGAGTGAGTCAGAGAGAGAAAAGGAAGTTTGTGAGTGAGAGAGAGAGAGAAAGAGTTGTGAGTGAGAGAGAGAAGCTGTGAGTGAGAGAGAGAAAGAAAAGCTGTGAGTGAGAGAGAGAGAGAAACAGAAGATGTGAGTGAGAGAGAGAGAGAGAAGCAGTGAGTGAGAGAGAGAGAGAGAAAGAGAAGCTGTCAGTGAGACAGAGAGAGAAAAAGAGAAGCTGTGAGAGAGAGAGAGAGGGAGAAAGAGAAGCTGTGAGAGAGAGAGTGAAAGAAAAGCTGTGTGTGTGAGAGAGAAAGAGAAGCTGTGAGTGAGAGAGAGAGAAAGAGAAGCTGTGAGTGAGAAGGAGAGAGAGAGAGAGAAAGAGAAGCTGTTAGTGAGAGAGAGAGAGAGAAAGAGAAGCTGTGAGTGAGAGAGAGAATGAGAAGCTGTGAGTGAGAGAGAGAAGTTGTGAGAGAGAGAGAAAGAGAAGCTGTGAGTGAGAGAGAGAGAGAGAGAGATGTGAGTGATAGAGAGAGAGAAAGAGAAGCTGTGTGTGAGAGAGAGAGAGAAAGAGAAGGTGTGAGTGAGAGTGAGAGAGAGAAAGAGAAGCTGTGAGTGAGAGAGAGAGAAAGAGAAGCTGTGAGTGAGAGAGAGAGAATCTGTGAGTGAGAGAGAGAAATAAAAGCTGTGAGTGAGAGAGAGAGAGAAAGAGATATGAGTGAGAGAGAAGCAGTGAGAGAGAGAGAGAGAAACAGAAGCTGTGAGTGAGACAGAGAGAGAAAGAGAAGCTGTGTGAGAGAGAGAGAGAAGCTGTGAGTGTGTGAGAGAGAGAAAGAGAAGCTGTGAGTGAGAGAGAGAGAGAAAGAAAGAGAAATTAGAGTGAGAAAGAGAGAGAGAAAGAGAAGCTGTGAGTGGGAGAGAGAGAAAGAGAGTATGTGAGTGAGAGAGAGAGAGAGAAGCTGTAAGTGAGAGAGAGAGAGCCGCTGTGAGTGAGTGAGAGATAGAGAAGCTGTGAATGAGAGAGAGAGAGAAAGAGAAGCTGTGTGTGTGAGAGAGAAAGAGAAGCTGTGAGTGAGTGAGAGAGAGAGAAAGGGAAGTTGTGAGTGAGAGATAGAGAGAGAGAGAAAGAGAAGTTGTGAGTGAGAGATAGAGAGAAAGAGATGCTGTGAGAGAGAGAGAGAGAGAGAGAGAAAGAGAAGCTGTGAGTGAGAGAGAGAGAAAGAGAAGCTGTGAGAGAGAGAGAAAGAGAAGCTGTGAGTGAGAAGGAGAGGGAAAGAGAAGATGTGAGTGAGTGAGAGAGAGAGAAAGAGTAGCTGTGAGTGAGAGAGAGAGAGGGAGAAAGAGAAGCTGTGTGTGTGTGTGAGAGAGAAAGAGAAGCTGTGAGTGAGAGTGTGTGTGAGAGAGAGAAAGAGAAGCTGTGAGTGAGAGAGAGAGAGAATGAGAAGCTGTGAGTGAGAGAGAGAGAAGCTGTGAGTGAGAGAGAGAGACGATGTGAGTGAGAGAGAGAGGGAGAAAGAGAAGCTGTGTGTGTGTGAGAGAGAAAGAGAAGCTGTGAGTGAGAGTGAGAGTGAGAGAGAGAGAAAGAGAAAGAGAAGCTGTGAGTGAGAGAGCGAGAGAGAGAAAGAGAAGCTGTTAGTGAGAGTGAGAGAGAGAGAAAGAGAAGCTGTGAGTGAGAGATAGAGAGAAAGCGAAGCTGTGAGTGAGAGAGAGAGAAAGAGAAGCTGTGAGTGAGAGAGAGAGAGAGAAAGAGAAGCTGTGAGTGAGAGAGAGAGAAAGAGAAGCTGTGAGTGAGGAGAGGGAAAGAGAAGCTGTGAGTGAGTGAGAGAGAGAGAAAGAGAAGCTGTGAGAGAGAAAGAGAGAAGCTGTGAGTGAGAGAGTGAGAGAGAAAAAGGGAAGCTGTGAGTGAGAGAGAGAAAGAGAAGCTGTGAGTGAGAGGGAGAGAGAGAAAGAGAAGCTGTGAGTGAGAGAGAGAGAAAGAGAAGCTGTGAGTGAGAGAGAGAAAGAGAAGTTGTGAGTGAGAGGGAGAGAGAGAAAGAGAAGCTGTGAGTGACACAGAGAGAGAAGCTGTGAGTTAGAGAGAGAGAGAAAGGGAAGTTGTGAGTGAGAGAGAGAGAGAAGATGTGAGTGAGAGAGAGAGAGGGAGAAAGAGAAGCTGTGTGTGTGAGAGAGAGAAAGAGAAGCTGTGAGTGAGAGTGAGAGAGAGAGAAAGAGAAAGAGAAGCTGTGAGTGAGAGAGCGAGAGAGAGAAAGAGAAGCTGTGAGTGAGTGAGAGAGAGAGAGAAAGAGAAGCTGTGAGTGAGAGATAGAGAGAAAGAGATGCTGTGAGTGAGAGAGAGAGAGAAAGAGAAGCTGTGAGTGAGAGAGAGAGAAAGAGAAGCTGTGAGAGAGAGAGAGAGAAAGAGAAGCTGTGAGTGAGAGAGAGAGAGGAAGAGAAGCTGTGAGTAAGAAGGAGAGGGAAAGAGAAGGAGTGAGAGAGAGAGAGAGAAGCTGTGAGTGAGAGAGAGAGAGAAAGAGAAGCTGTGAGTGAGAGAGTGAGAGAGAGAAAGAGAAGCTGTTAGTGAGAGTGAGAGAGAGAGAAAGAGAAGCTGTGAGTGAGAGGGAGAGAAAGAGAAGCTGTGAGTGACACACAGAGAGAGAAGCTGTGAGTTAGAGAGAGAGAAAGAGAAGCTGTGAGTGACAAAGAGAGAGAAAGAGAAGCTGAGAGTGAGAGAGAGAGAGAAAGTGAAGCTGTGAGTGAGAGAGAGAGAGAAAGAGAAGCTGTGTGTGTGTGTGAGAGAGAGAAAGATAGTCTGAGAAAGAGAGAGTGAAAGAGAAGCTGTGAGTGAGACAGAGAGAGGGAGAAAGAGAAGCTGTGAGTGAGAGTGAGAGAGAGAGAGAGAAAGAGAAGCTGAGAGTGAGAGAGAGAGAGAGAAAGTGAAGCTGTGAGTGAGAGAGAGAGAGACAGAGAAGCTGTGTGTGTGTGAGAGAGAGAAAGATAGTCTGAGAAAGAGAGAGTGAAAGAGAAGCTGTGAGTGAGACAGAGAGAGGGAGAAAGAGAAGCTGTGTGTGTGTGTGTGAGAGAAAGAGAAGCTGTGAGTGAGAGTGTGTGAGAGAGAGAGAGAGAGAAGCTGTGAGTGAGAGAGAGAGAATGTGAAGCTGTGAGTGAGAGAGAGAGAAGCTGTGAGTGAGAGAGAGAGAAGATGTGAGTGAGAGAGAGAGAGGGAGAAAGAGAAGCTGTGTGTGTGAGAGAGAGAAAGAGAAGCTGTGAGTGAGAGTGAGAGAGAGAGAAAGAGAAAGAGAAGCTGTGAGTGAGAGAGCGAGAGAGAGAGAGAAAGAGAAGCTGTAAGTGAGAGTGAGAGAGAGAGAGAAAGAGAAACTGTGAGTGAGAGATAGAGAGAAAGAGATGCTGTGAGAGAGAGAGAGAAAGAGAAGCTGTGAGTGAGAGAGAGAGAAAGAGAAGCTGTGAGTGAGAGAGAGAGAGAGAAAGAGAAGCTGTGAGTGAGAGAGAGAGAAAGAGAAGCTGTGAGTGAGGAGAGGGAAAGAGAAGCTGTGAGTGAGTGAGAGAGAGAGAAAGAGAAGCTGTGAGAGAGAAAGAGAGAAGCTGTGAGTGAGAGAGTGAGAGAGAAAAAGGGAAGCTGTGAGTGAGAGAGAGAAAGAGAAGCTGTGAGTGAGAGGGAGAGAGAGAAAGAGAAGCTGTGAGTGAGAGAGAGAGAAAGAGAAGCTGTGAGTGAGAGAGAGAAAGAGAAGTTGTGAGTGAGAGGGAGAGAGAGAAAGAGAAGCTGTGAGTGACACAGAGAGAGAAGCTGTGAGTTAGAGAGAGAGAGAAAGGGAAGTTGTGAGTGACAGAGAGAGAATCTGTGAGTGAGAGAGAGAGAGAAGATGTGAGTGAGAGAGAGAGAGGGAGAAAGAGAAGCTGTGTGTGTGAGAGAGAGAAAGAGAAGCTGTGAGTGAGAGTGAGAGAGAGAGAAAGAGAAAGAGAAGCTGTGAGTGAGAGAGCGAGAGAGAGAAAGAGAAGCTGTGAGTGAGTGAGAGAGAGAGAGAAAGAGAAGCTGTGAGTGAGAGATAGAGAGAAAGAGATGCTGTGAGTGAGAGAGAGAGAGAAAGAGAAGCTGTGAGTGAGAGAGAGAGAAAGAGAAGCTGTGAGAGAGAGAGAGAGAAAGAGAAGCTGTGAGTGAGAGAGAGAGAGGAAGAGAAGCTGTGAGTAAGAAGGAGAGGGAAAGAGAAGGAGTGAGAGAGAGAGAGAGAAGCTGTGAGTGAGAGAGAGAGAGAAAGAGAAGCTGTGAGTGAGAGAGTGAGAGAGAGAAAGAGAAGCTGTTAGTGAGAGTGAGAGAGAGAGAAAGAGAAGCTGTGAGTGAGAGGGAGAGAAAGAGAAGCTGTGAGTGACACACAGAGAGAGAAGCTGTGAGTTAGAGAGAGAGAAAGAGAAGCTGTGAGTGACAAAGAGAGAGAAAGAGAAGCTGAGAGTGAGAGAGAGAGAGAAAGTGAAGCTATGAGTGAGAGAGAGAGAGAAAGAGAAGCTGTGTGTGTGTGTGAGAGAGAGAAAGATAGTCTGAGAAAGAGAGAGTGAAAGAGAAGCTGTGAGTGAGACAGAGAGAGGGAGAAAGAGAAGCTGTGAGTGAGAGTGAGAGAGAGAGAGAGAAAGAGAAGCTGAGAGTGAGAGAGAGAGAGAGAAAGTGAAGCTGTGAGTGAGAGAGAGAGAGACAGAGAAGCTGTGTGTGTGTGTGAGAGAGAAAGATAGTCTGAGAAAGAGAGAGTGAAAGAGAAGCTGTGAGTGAGACAGAGAGAGGGAGAAAGAGAAGCTGTGTGTGTGTGTGTGAGAGAAAGAGAAGCTGTGAGTGAGAGTGTGTGAGAGAGAGAGAGAGAGAAGCTGTGAGTGAGAGAGAGAGAATGAGAAGCTGTGAGTGAGAGAGAGAGAAGCTGTGAGTGAGAGAGAGAAAAGATGTGAGTGAGAGAGAGAGAGGGAGAAAGAGAAGCTGTGTGTGTGAGAGAGAGAAAGAGAAGCTGTGAGTGAGAGTGAGAGAGAGAGAAAGAGAAAGAGAAGCTGTGAGTGAGAGAGCGAGAGAGAGAGAGAAAGAGAAGCTGTTAGTGAGAGTGAGAGAGAGAGAGAAAGAGAAGCTGTGAGTGAGAGATAGAGAGAAAGAGATGCTGTGAGAGAGAGAGAGAAAGAGAAGCTGTGAGTGAGAGAGAGAGAAAGAGAAGCTGTGAGAGAGAGAGAGAGAAAGAGAAGCTGTGAGTGAGAAGGAGAGGGAAAGAGAAGATGTGAGTGAGTGAGAGAGAGAGAAAGAGAAGCTGTGAGTGAGAGAGAGAGAAAGAGAAGCTGTGAGTGAGAGAGAGGGAGAAAGAGAAGCTGTGAGTAAGAAGGAGAGGGAAAGAGAAGAAGTGAGTGAGTGAGAGAGAGAGAGAAAGAGAAGCTGTGAGAGAGAAAGAGAAGCTGTGAGTGAGATAGTGAGATAGAGAAAGAGAAGCTGTTAGTGAGAGTGAGAGAGAGAAAGAGAAGCTGTGAGTGAGAGAGAGATTGAAATAGAAGCTGTGAGTGAGAGAGAGAGAGAGAGAGAAAGAGAAGCTGTGAGTGAGAGAGAGAAATAGAAGCTGTGACTGAGAGGGAGAGAGAGAAAGAGAAGCTGTGAGTTACACAGTTAGAGAGAAGCTGTGAGTTAGAGAGAGAGAAAGTGAAGCTGTGAGTGACAGAGAGAGAGAAAGAGAAGCTGAGAGTGAGAGAGAGAGAGAGAAAGTGAAGCTGTGAGAGAGAGAGAGACAGAGAAGCTGTGTGTGTGTGTGAGAGAGAAAGATAGTCTGAGAAAGAGAGAGTGAAAGAGAAGCTGTGAGTGAGAGAGAGAGAGGGAGAAAGAGAAGCTGTGTGTGTGAGAGAGAAAGAGAAGCTGTGAGTGAGAGTGAGAGAGAGAGAGAAAGAGAAGCTGTGAGTGTGAGTGAGAGAGAAAGAGAAGCTGTGAGTGAGTGAGAGAGATAGAATGTGAAGCTGTGAGTGAGAGAGAGAAGCTGTGAGAGAGAGAAAGAGAAGCTGTGAGTGAGAGAGAGAGAGGGAGAGAAAGATTATCTGTGAGAGAGAGAGAGAAAGAGAAGCTGTGTGTTTTAGAGAGAGAGAAAGAGAAGCTGTGAGTGAGAGAGAGAGAAAGAGAAGCTGTGAGTGAGAGAGACAGAAGCTATGAGTGAGAGAGAGAAAGAAAAGCTGTGAGTGAGAGAGAGAGAAAGAGAAGATATGAGTGAGAGAGAGAGAAAGAGAAGCTGTGAGTGAGAGAGAGAGAAGCTATGAGTGAGAGAGAGAAAGAAAAGCTGTGAGTGAGAGAGAGAGAGAAAGAGAAGATATGAGTGAGAGAGAGAGAGAGAAGCAGTGAGAGAGAGAGAAACAGAAGCTGTGAGTGAGACAGAGAGAGAGAAAGAGAAGCTGTGAGAGAGAGAGGGAGAAAGAGAAGCTGTGAGAGAGAGAGAGAAAGAGAAGCTGTGAGTGTGTGTGAGAGAGAAAGAGAAGCTGTGAGTGAGAGAGAGAAAGAAAGAGAAATTAGAGTGAGAAAGAGAGAGAGAAAGAGAAGCTGTGAGTGGGAGAGAGAGAAAGAGAGTCTGTGAATCAGAGAGAGAGAGAGAAGCTGTGAGTGAGAGAGAGAGAGAGCCGCTGTGAGTGAGAGAGAGAGAAAGAGAAGATGTGAATGAGAGAGAGAGAGAGAGAAAGAGAAGCTGTGAGTGAGAGAGAGAGAAAGAGAAGCTGTGAGTGAGTCAGAGAGAGAAAAGGAAGTTTGTGAGTGAGAGAGAGAGAGAAAGAGTTGTGAGTGAGAGAGAGAAGCTGTGAGTGAGAGAGAGAAAGAAAAGCTGTGAGTGAGAGAGAGAGAGAAACAGAAGATGTGAGTGAGAGAGAGAGAGAGAAGCAGTGAGTGAGAGAGAGAGAGAGAAAGAGAAGCTGTCAGTGAGACAGAGAGAGAAAAAGAGAAGCTGTGAGAGAGAGAGAGAGGGAGAAAGAGAAGCTGTGAGAGAGAGAGTGAAAGAAAAGCTGTGTGTGAGAGAGAGAAAGAGAAGCTGTGAGTGAGAGAGAGAAAGAGAAGCTGTGAGTGAGAAGGAGAGAGAGAGAGAGAAAGAGAAGCTGTTAGTGAGAGAGAGAGAGAAAGAGAAGCTGTGAGTGAGAGAGAGAATGAGAAGCTGTGAGTGAGAGAGAGAAGTTGTGAGTGAGAGAGAGAGAGAGATGTGAGTGATAGAGAGAGAGAAAGAGAAGCTGTGAGTGAGAGAGAGAGGGAGAAAGATAATCTGTGAGAGAGAGAGAGAGAGAGAAAGAGAAACTGTGTGTGAGAGAGAGAGAGAGAAAGAGAAGGTGTGAGTGAGAGTGAGAGAGAGAAAGAGAAGCTGTGAGTGAGAGAGAGAGAAAGAGAAGCTGTGAGTGAGAGAGAGAGAATCTGTGAGTGAGAGAGAGAAATAAAAGCTGTGAGTGAGAGAGAGAGAGAAAGAGAAGATATGAGTGAGAGAGAAGCAGTGAGAGAGAGAGAGAAACAGAAGCTGTGAGTGAGACAGAGAGAGAAAGAGAAGCTGTGTGTGAGAGAGAGAGAGAAGCTGTGAGTGTGTGAGAGAGAGAAAGAGAAGCTGTGAGTGAGAGAGAGAGAAAGAAAGAGAAATTAGAGTGAGAAAGAGAGAGAGAAAGAGAAGCTGTGAGTGGGAGAGAGAGAAAGAGAGTATGTGAGTGAGAGAGAGAGAGAAGCTGTAAGTGAGAGAGAGAGAGCCGCTGTGAGTGAGAGAGATAGAGAAGCTGTGAATGAGAGAGAGAGAGAAAGAGAAGCTGTGTGTGTGAGAGAGAAAGATAAGCTGTGAGTGAGTGAGAGAGAGAGAAAGGGAAGTTGGGAGTGAGAGAGAGAGAGAAAGATAAGCTGTGAGTGTGTGAGAGAGAAAGAGAAGCTGTGAGTGAGAGAGAGAGAGAAAGAGAAGCTGTGAGTGAGAAGGAGAGGGAAAGAAGCTATGAGTGAGTGAGAGAGAGAGAGAAAGAGAAGCTGTGAGTGAGAGAGAGAGAAAGAGAAGCTATGAGTGAGAGAGAGAGAAAAAGAGAAGCTGTGAGTAAGAAGGAGAGGGAAAGAGAAGATGTGAGTGAGTGAGAGAGAGAGAAAGAGAAGCTGTGAGTGAGAGAGAGAGAAAGAGAAGCTGTGAGTGAGAGAGAGGGAGAAAGAGAAGCTGTGAGTAAGAAGGAGAGGGAAAGAGAAGAAGTGAGTGAGTGAGAGAGAGAGAGAAAGAGAAGCTGTGAGAGAGAAAGAGAAGCTGTGAGTGAGATAGTGAGATAGAGAAAGAGAAGCTGTTAGTGAGAGTGAGAGAGAGAAAGAGAAGCTGTGAGTGAGAGAGAGATTGAAATAGAAGCTGTGAGTGAGAGAGAGAGAGAGAAAGAGAAGCTGTGAGTGAGAGAGAGAAATAGAAGCTGTGACTGAGAGGGAGAGAGAGAAAGAGAAGCTGTGAGTTACACAGTTAGAGAGAAGCTGTGAGTTAGAGAGAGAGAAAGTGAAGCTGTGAGTGACAGAGAGAGAGAAAGAGAAGCTGAGAGTGAGAGAGAGAGAGAGAAAGTGAAGCTGTGAGAGAGAGAGAGACAGAGAAGCTGTGTGTGTGTGTGAGAGAGAAAGATAGTCTGAGAAAGAGAGAGTGAAAGAGAAGCTGTGAGTGAGAGAGAGAGAGGGAGAAAGAGAAGCTGTGTGTGTGAGAGAGAAAGAGAAGCTGTGAGTGAGAGTGAGAGAGAGAGAGAAAGAGAAGCTGTGAGTGTGAGTGAGAGAGAAAGAGAAGCTGTGAGTGAGTGAGAGAGATAGAATGTGAAGCTGTGAGTGAGAGAGAGAAGCTGTGAGAGAGAGAAAGAGAAGCTGTGAGTGAGAGAGAGAGAGGGAGAGAAAGATTATCTGTGAGAGAGAGAGAGAAAGAGAAGCTGTGTGTTTTAGAGAGAGAGAAAGAGAAGCTGTGAGTGAGAGAGAGAGAAAGAGAAGCTGTGAGTGAGAGAGACAGAAGCTATGAGTGAGAGAGAGAAAGAAAAGCTGTGAGTGAGAGAGAGAGAAAGAGAAGATATGAGTGAGAGAGAGAGAAAGAGAAGCTGTGAGTGAGAGAGAGAGAAGCTATGAGTGAGAGAGAGAAAGAAAAGCTGTGAGTGAGAGAGAGAGAGAAAGAGAAGATATGAGTGAGAGAGAGAGAGAGAAGCAGTGAGAGAGAGAGAAACAGAAGCTGTGAGTGAGACAGAGAGAGAGAAAGAGAAGCTGTGAGAGAGAGAGGGAGAAAGAGAAGCTGTGAGAGAGAGAGAGAAAGAGAAGCTGTGAGTGTGTGTGAGAGAGAAAGAGAAGCTGTGAGTGAGAGAGAGAAAGAAAGAGAAATTAGAGTGAGAAAGAGAGAGAGAAAGAGAAGCTGTGAGTGGGAGAGAGAGAAAGAGAGTCTGTGAATCAGAGAGAGAGAGAGAAGCTGTGAGTGAGAGAGAGAGAGAGCCGCTGTGAGTGAGAGAGAGAGAAAGAGAAGATGTGAATGAGAGAGAGAGAGAGAGAAAGAGAAGCTGTGAGTGAGAGAGAGAGAAAGAGAAGCTGTGAGTGAGTCAGAGAGAGAAAAGGAAGTTTGTGAGTGAGAGAGAGAGAGAAAGAGTTGTGAGTGAGAGAGAGAAGCTGTGAGTGAGAGAGAGAAAGAAAAGCTGTGAGTGAGAGAGAGAGAGAAACAGAAGATGTGAGTGAGAGAGAGAGAGAGAAGCAGTGAGTGAGAGAGAGAGAGAGAGAGAGAAGCTGTCAGTGAGACAGAGAGAGAAAAAGAGAAGCTGTGAGAGAGAGAGAGAGGGAGAAAGAGAAGCTGTGAGAGAGAGAGTGAAAGAAAAGCTGTGTGTGAGAGAGAGAAAGAGAAGCTGTGAGTGAGAGAGAGAAAGAGAAGCTGTGAGTGAGAAGGAGAGAGAGAGAGAGAAAGAGAAGCTGTTAGTGAGAGAGAGAGAGAAAGAGAAGCTGTGAGTGAGAGAGAGAATGAGAAGCTGTGAGTGAGAGAGAGAAGTTGTGAGTGAGAGAGAGAGAGAGATGTGAGTGATAGAGAGAGAGAAAGAGAAGCTGTGAGTGAGAGAGAGAGGGAGAAAGATAATCTGTGAGAGAGAGAGAGAGAGAAAGAGAAACTGTGTGTGAGAGAGAGAGAGAGAAAGAGAAGGTGTGAGTGAGAGTGAGAGAGAGAAAGAGAAGCTGTGAGTGAGAGAGAGAGAAAGAGAAGCTGTGAGTGAGAGAGAGAGAATCTGTGAGTGAGAGAGAGAAATAAAAGCTGTGAGTGAGAGAGAGAGAGAAAGAGAAGATATGAGTGAGAGAGAAGCAGTGAGAGAGAGAGAGAAACAGAAGCTGTGAGTGAGACAGAGAGAGAAAGAGAAGCTGTGTGTGAGAGAGAGAGAGAAGCTGTGAGTGTGTGAGAGAGAGAAAGAGAAGCTGTGAGTGAGAGAGAGAGAAAGAAAGAGAAATTAGAGTGAGAAAGAGAGAGAGAAAGAGAAGCTGTGAGTGGGAGAGAGAGAAAGAGAGTATGTGAGTGAGAGAGAGAGAGAGAAGCTGTAAGTGAGAGAGAGAGAGCCGCTGTGAGTGAGAGAGATAGAGAAGCTGTGAATGAGAGAGAGAGAGAAAGAGAAGCTGTGTGTGTGAGAGAGAAAGATAAGCTGTGAGTGAGTGAGAGAGAGAGAAAGGGAAGTTGGGAGTGAGAGAGAGAGAGAAAGATAAGCTGTGAGTGTGTGAGAGAGAAAGAGAAGCTGTGAGTGAGAGAGAGAGAGAAAGAGAAGCTGTGAGTGAGAAGGAGAGGGAAAGAAGCTATGAGTGAGTGAGAGAGAGAGAGAAAGAGAAGCTGTGAGTGAGAGAGAGAGAAAGAGAAGCTATGAGTGAGAGAGAGAGAAAAAGAGAAGCTGTGAGTAAGAAGGAGAGGGAAAGAGAAGAAGTGAGTGAGTTAGAGAGAGAGAGAGAGAAGCTGTGAGAGAGAAAGTGAAGCTGTGAGTGAGAGAGTGAGAGAGAGAAAGAGAAGCTGTTAGTGAGAGTGAGAGAGAGAGAGAGAAGCTGTGAGTGAGAGAGAGATTGAAAGAGAAGCTGTGAGTGAGAGAGAGAGAGAGAGAGAAGCTGTGAGTGAGAGAGAGAAGCTGTGAGAGAGAGAAAGAGAAGCTGTGAGTGAGAGAGAGAGAAGGTGAGTGATAGAGAGAGAGAATGAGAAGCTGTCAGTGAGAGAGAGAGAAAGTAAGAGAAGCTGTGAGTGAGATAGAGAGAGAGAAAGAGAAGCTGTGAGTGAGAGAGAGAGAGGGAGAGAAAGATAATCTGTGTGAGAGAGAGAGAGAAAGAGAAGCTGTGTGTTTTAGAGAGAGAGAAAGAGAAGCTGTGAGTGAGAGAGAGAGAAAGAGAAGCTGTGAGTGAGAGAGAGAGAAGCTATGAGTGAGAGAGAGAAAGAGAAGCTGTGAGTGAGAGAGAGAGATGTGAGTGATAGAGAGAGAGAAAGAGAAGCTGTGAGTGAGAGAGAGAGAGGGAGAAAGATAATCTGTGTGAGAGAGAGAGAGAAAGAGAAACTGTGTGTGAGAGAGAGAAAGAGAAGGTGTGAGTGAGAGTGAGAGAGAGAAAAAGAAGCTGTGAGTGAGAGAGAGAGAAAGAGAAGCTGTGTGTGAGAGAGAGAATCTGTGAGTGAGAGAGAGAAATAAATGCTGTGAGGGAGATAGAGAGAGAAAGAGAAGATATGAGTGAGAGAGAAGCAGTGAGAGAGAGAGAGAGAAACAGAAGCTGTGAGTGAGACAGAGAGAGAAAGAGAAGCTGTGAGAGAGAGAGAGAAAGAGAAGCTGTGAGTGTGTGAGAGAGAGAAAGAGAAGCTGTGAGTGAGAGAGAGAGAAAGAAAGAGAAATTAGAGTGAGAAAGAGAGAGAGAAAGAGAAGCTGTGAGTGGGAGAGAGAGAAAGAGAGTCTGTGAGTGAGTGAGAGAGAGAAGCTGTGTGTGTGAGAGAGAGAGCCGCTGTGAGTGATAGAGAGGTAGAGAAGCTGTGAATAAGAGAGAGAGAGAGAAGCTGTGTGTGTGAGAGAGAAAGAGAAGCTGTGAGTGAGTGAGAGAGAGAGAAAGGGAAGTTGTGAGTGAGAGAGAGAGAGAAAGAGAAGCTGTGAGTGTGAGAGAGAGAAAGAGAAGCTGTGAGTGAGAGAGAGAGAGAAAGAGAAGCTGTGAGTGAGAAGGAGAGGGAAAGAAGCTGTGAGTGAGTGAGAGAGAGAGAAAGAGAAGCTGTGAGTGAGAGAGAGAGAAAGAGAAGCTGTGTGAGAGAGAGAGAAAGAGAAGCTGTGAGTAATAAGGAGAGGGAAAGAGAAGAAGTGAGTGAGAGAGAGAGAGAGAGAGAAGCTGTGAGAGAGAAAGAGAAGCTGTGAGTGAGAGAGTGAGAGAGAGAAAGAGAAGCTGTTGGTGAGTGAGAGAGAGAGAGAGAAGCTGTGAGTGAGAGAGAGATTGAAAGAGAAGCTGTGAGTGAGAGAGAGAGAGAGAGAGAAAGAGAAGCTGTGAGTGTGAGTGAGAGAGAAAGAGAAGCTGTGAGTGAGTGTGAGAGAGAGAATGAGAAGCTGTGAGTGAGAGAGAGAAGCTGTGAGAGAGAGAAAGAGAAGCTGTGAGTGAGAGAGAGAGAGAAGATGTGAGTGATAGAGAGAGAGAATGAGAAGCTGTCAGTGAGAGAGAGAGAAAGTAAGGGAAGCTGTGAGTGAGATAGAGAGAGAGAGAAAGAGAAGCTGTGAGTGAGAGAGAGAGAGGGAGAGAAAGATAATCTGTGAGAGAGAGAGAGAGAAAGAGAAGCTGTGTGTTTTAGAGAGAGAGAAAGAGAAGCTGTGAGTGAGAGAGAGAGAAAGAGAAGCTGTGAGTGAGAGAGAGAAGCTATGAGTGAGAGAGAGAAAGAAAAGCTGTGAGTGAGAGAGAGAGAAAGAGAAGCTGTGAGTGAGAGAGAGAGAAAGAAAGAGAAATTAGAGTGAGAAAGAGAGAGAGAAAGAGAAGCTGTGAGTGGGAGAGAGAGAAAGAGAGTCTGTGAGTGAGAGAGAGAGAGAAGCTGTGTGTGTGAGAGAGAGAGCCGCTGTGAGTGAGAGAGAGATAGAGAAGCTGTGAATGAGAGAGAGAGAGAAAGAGAAGCTGTGAGTGTGAGAGAGAGAAAGAGAAGCTGTGAGTGAGAGAGAGAGAGAAAGAGAAGCTGTGAGTGAGAAGGAGAGGGAAAGAAGCTGTGAGTGAGTGAGAGAGAGAGAAAGAGAAGCTGTGAGTGAGAGAGAGAGAAAGAGAAGCTGTGTGAGAGAGAGAGAAAGAGAAGCTGTGAGTAAGAAGGAGAGGGAAAGAGAAGAAGTGAGTGAGTGAGAGAGAGAGAGAGAAGCTGTGAGAGAGAAAGAGAAGCTGTGAGTGAGAGAGTGAGAGAGAGAAAGAGAAGCTGTTAGTGAGTGAGAGAGAGAGAGAGAGAGAGAAGCTGTGAGAGAGAGATTGAAAGAGAAGCTGTGAGTGAGAGAGAGAGAGAGAGAAGCTGTGAGTGTGAGTGAGAGAGAAAGAGAAGCTGTGAGTGAGTGAGAGAGAGAGAATGAGAAGCTGTGAGTGAGAGAGAGAAGCTGTGAGAGAGAGAAAGAGAAGCTGTGAGTGAGAGAGAGAGAGAAGATGTGAGTGATAGAGAGAGAGAATGAGAAGCTGTCAGTGAGAGAGAGAGAAAGTAAGAGAAGCTGTGAGTGAGATAGAGAGAGAGAGAAAGAGAAGCTGTGAGTGAGAGAGAGAGAGGGAGAGAAAGATAATCTGTGAGAGAGAGAGAGAGAAAGAGAAGCTGTGTGTTTTAGAGAGAGAGAAAGAGAAGCTGTGAGTGAGAGAGAGAGAAAGAGAAGCTGTGAGTGAGAGAGAGAAGCTATGAGTGAGAGAGAGAAAGAAAAGCTGTGAGTGAGAGAGAGAGAGAAAGAGAAGATATGAGTGAGAGAGAGAAAGAGAAGCTGTGAGTGAGAGAGAGAAGCTATGAGTGAGAGAGAGAAAGAAAAGCTGTGAGTGAGAGAGAGAGAGAAAGAAAGAGAAGATATGAGTGAGGGAGAGAGAGAGAAGCAGTGTGTGAGAGAGAAACAGAAGCTGTGAGTGTGTGTGAGAGAGAAAGAGAAGCTGTGAGTGAAAGAGAGAGAAAGAAAGAGAAATTAGAGTGAGAAAGAGATAGAGAAAGAGAAGCTGTGAGTGGGAGAGAGAGAAAGAGAGTCTGTGAATCAGAGAGAGAGAGAGAAGCTGTGAGTGAGAGAGAGAGAGCCGCTGTGAGTGAGAGAGAGAGAAAGAGAAGCTGTGAATGAGAGAGAGAGAGAAAGAGAAGCTGTGAGTGTGAGAGAGAGAAAGAGAAGCTGTGAGTGAGTGAGAGAGAGAAAGGGAAGTTTGTGAGTGAGAGAGAGAGAGAAAGAGAAGCTGTGAGTGAGAGAGAGAAGCTGTGAGTGAGAGAGAGAAAGAAAAGCTGTGAGTGAGAGAGAGAGAGAGAAAGAGATGTGTGTGTGTGAGAGAGAGAAAGATAGTCTGAGAAAGAGAGAGTGAAAGAGAAGCTGTGAGTGAGACAGAGAGAGGGAGAAAGAGAAGCTGTGTGCGTGAGAGAGAGAAAGAGAAGCTGTGAGTGAGAGTGAGAGAGAGAGAGAGAAAGAGAAGCTGAGAGTTAGAGAGAGAGAGAAAGTGAAGCTGTGAGTGAGAGAGAGAGAGACAGAGAAGCTGTGTGTGAGGGAGAGAGAGAAAGATAGTCTGAGAAAGAGAGAGTGAAAGAGAAGCTGTGAGTGAGACAGAGAGAGGGAGAAAGAGAAGCTGTGTGTGTGTGAGAGAGAAAGAGAAGATTTGAGTGAGAGAGAGAGAGAGAGAGAGAAAGAGAAGCTGTGAGTGATAGAGAGAGATAAAGAGAAGCTGTGAGTGAGAGAGAGAGAAAGCAAAGCTGTGAGTGAGAGAGAGAGAATGAGAAGCTGTGAGTGAGAGAGAGAGAAGCTGTGAGTGAGAGAGAGAGAGAAGATGAGAGTGAGAGAGAGAGGGAGAAAGAGAAGCTGTGTGTGTGTAAAAGAGAAAGAGAAGCTGTGAGTGAGAGTGAGAGAGAGAGAAAGAGAAAGAGAAGCTGTGAGTGAGAGAGCGAGAGAGAGAAAGAGAAGCTGTTAGTGAGAGTGAGAGAGAGAGAGAAAGAGAAGCTGTGAGTGAGAGAGAGAGAGAGAAAGAGAAGCTGTGAGTGAGAGAGAGAGAAAGAGAAGCTGTGAGTGAGAGAGAGAGAAAGAGAAGCTGTGTGTAAGAAGGAGAGTGAAAGAGAAGAAGTGAGTGATAGAGAGAGAAAGAGAAGCTGTGTGTGTGAGAGAGAGAAAGAGAAGCTGTGTGTGAGAGAGAGAGAAAGAGAAGCTGTGAGTGATAGAGAGAGAAAGAGAAGCTGTGTGTGAGAGAGAGAGAAAGAGAAGCTGTGAGTGAGAGAGAGAGAAAGAGAAGCTGTGAGTGAGTGAGAGAGAGAGAAAGAGAAGCTGTGAGTGAGAGAGAGAGAAAGAGAAGCTGTGAGTGAGAGAGAGAGAAAGAGAAGCTGTGTGTAAGAAGGAGAGTGAAGGAGAAGAAGTGAGTGAGTGAGTGAGAGAGAGAAAGAGAATCTGTGAAAGAGAAAGAGAAGCTGTGAGTGAGAGAGTGAGAGAGAGAAAGAGAATCTGTTAGTGAGAGTGAGAGAGAGAGAGAAAGAGAAGCTGTGTGTGAGAGAGAGATTGAAAGAGAAGCTGTGAGTGAGAGAGAGAGAGAGAAAGAGAAGCTGTGAGTGAGAGAGAGAAAGAGAAGCTGTGACTGAGAGGAGGAGAGAGAAAGAGAAGCTGTGAGTGACAGAGAGAGAAGCTGTGAGTTAGAGAGAGAGAAAGAGAAGCTGTGAGTGACAGAGAGAGAGAAAGAGAAGCTGAGAGTGAGAGAGAGAGAGAGAAAGTGAAGCTTTGAGTGAGAGAGAGAGGGACAGAGAAGCTGTGTGTGTGTGAGAGAGAAAGAGAAGCTGTGAGTGAGACAGAGAGAGGGAGAAAGAGAAGCTGTGTGCGTGTGAGAGAGAAAGAGAAGCTGTGAGTGAGAGAGAGAGAAAGTGAAGCTGTGAGTGAGAGAGAGAGAGAAAGAGACGCTGTGTGTGTGAGAGAGAGAAAGATAGTCTGAGAGAGAGAGAGTGAAAGAGAAGCTGTGAGTGAGAGAGAGAGGGAGAAAGAGAAGCTGTGTGTGAGTGAGAGAGAAAGAGAAGCTGTGAGTGAGAGAGAGAGAAGCTATGAGTGAGAGAGAGAAAGAAAAGCTGTGAGTGAGAGAGAGAGAGAGAAAGAGAAGATATGAGTGAGAGAGAGAGAGAGAAGCAGTGAGAGAGAGAGAAACATAAGCTGTGAGTGAGACAGAGAGAGAGAAAGAGAAGCTGAGAGAGAGAGGGAGAAAGAGAATCTGTGAGAGAGAGAGAGAATGAGAAGCTGTGAGTGTGTGTGAGAGAGAAAGAGAAGCTGTGAGTGAGAGAGAGAGAAAGAAAGAGAAATTAGAGTGAGAAAGAGAGAGAGAAAGAGAAGCTGTGAGTGGGAGAGAGAGAAAGAGAGTCTGTGAATCATAGAGAGAGAGAGAAGCTGTGAGTGAGAGAGAGAGAGAGCCGCTGTGAGTGAGAGAGAGAGAAAGAGAAGCTGTGAATGAGGGAGAGAGAGAAAGAGAAGCTGTGAGTGAGAGAGAGAGAAAGAGAAGCTGTGAGTGAGTGAGAGAGAGAAAGGGAAGTTTGTGTGAGAGAGAGAGAAAGAGAAGCTGTGTTTGAGAGAGAGAAGCTGTGAGTGAGAGAGAGAAAGAAAAGCTGTGAGTGAGAGAGAGAGAGAAAGAGAAGATGTGAGTGAGTGAGAGAGAGAGAGAAGCAATGAGTGAGAGAGAGAGAGAGAAAGAGAAGCTGTCAGTGAGACAGAGAGAGAGAAAGAGAAGCTGTGAGAGAGAGAGAGAAAGAGAAGCTGTGAGTGTGTGTGTGAGAGAAAGAGAAGCTGTGAGTGAGAGAGAGAGAAAGAAAGAGAAATTAGAGTGAGAAAGAGAGAGAGAAAGAGAAGCTGTGAGTGAGAGAGAGAGAGAAGGTGTGAGTGATAGAGAGAGAGAATGAGAAGCTGTGAGTGATAGAGAGAGAAAGTAAGAGAAGCTGTGAGTGAGATAGAGAGAGAGAGAAGGAGAAGCTGTGAGTGAGAGAGAGAGAGGGAGAAAGATAAGCTGTGAGAGAGAGAGAGAGAAGCTGTGTGTGTGAGAGAGAGAAAGAAAAGCTGTGATTGAGAGTGAGTGAGAGAGAGAAAGAGATGCTGTGAGTGAGAGAGAGAGAAGCTGTGAGTGAGAGAGAGAGAAAGAGAAGCTGTGAGTGAATGAGAGAGAGAAAGGGAAGTTTGTGAGTGAGAGAGAGAGAGAAAGAGAAGCTGTGTTTGAGAGAGAGAAGCTGTGAGTGAGAGAGAGAAAGAAAAGCTGTGAGTGAGAGAGAGAGGGAGAAAGAGAAGCTGTGTGTGTGTGAGAGAGAAAGAGAAGCGGTGAGTGAGAGAGAGAGAGTGAAAGAGAAGCTGTGAGTGAGAGAGAGAGGGAGAAAGAGAAGCTGTGTGTGAGTGAGAGAGAAAGAGAAGCTGTGAGTGAGAGAGAGAGAGAGAATGAGAAGCTGTGAGTGTGAGAGAGAAGCTGTGAGAGAGAGAGAGAAAGAGAAGCTGTGCGTGAGAGAGAGAGAGAAGATGTGAGTGATAGAGAGAGAGAATGAGAAGCTGTCAGTGAGAGAGAGAGAAAGAGAAGCTGTGAGTGAGATAGAGAGAGAGAGAAAGAGAAGCTGTGAGTGAGAGAGAGAGAGGGGGAGAAAGATAATCTGTGAGAGAGAGAGAGAGAAAGAGAAGCTGTGTGTTTTAGAGAGAGAGAAAGAGAAGCTGTGATTGAGAGTGTGTGAGAGAGAGAAAGAGAAGCTGTGAGTGAGAGAGAAAGAGAAGCTGTGAGTGAGAGAGAAGCTATGAGTGAGAGAGAGAAAGAAAAGCTGTGAGTGAGAGAGAGAGAGAGAAAGAGAAGATATGAGTGAGAGAGAGAGAGAGAAGCAGTGAGAGAGAGAGAAACATAAGCTGTGAGTGAGACAGAGAGAGAGAAAGAGAAGCTGAGAGAGAGAGAGAGGGAGAAAGAGAAGCTGTGAGAGAGAGAGAGAATGAGAAGCTGTGAGTGTGTGTGAGAGAGAAAGAGAAGCTGTGAGTGAGAGAGAGAGAAAGAAAGAGAAATTAGAGTGAGAAAGAGAGAGAGAAAGAGAAGCTGTGAGTGGGAGAGAGAAAGAGAGTCTGTGAATCATAGAGAGAGAGAGAAGCTGTGAGTGAGAGAGAGAGAGAGCCGCTGTGAGTGAGAGAGAGAGAAAGAGAAGCTGTGAATGAGAGAGAGAGAGAAAGAGAAGCTGTGAGTGAGAGAGAGAGAAAGAGAAGCTGTGAGTGAGTGAGAGAGAGAAAGGGAAGTTTGTGAGAGAGAGAGAGAAAGGGAAGCTGTGTTTGAGAGAGAGAAGCTGTGAGTGAGAGAGAGAAAGAAAAGCTGTGAGTGAGAGAGAGAGAGAAAGAGAAGATGTGAGTGAGTGAGAGAGAGAGAGAAGCAATGAGTGAGAGAGAGAGAGAGAAAGAGAAGCTGTCAGTGAGACAGAGAGAGAGAAAGAGAAGCTGTGAGAGAGAGAGAGAAAGAGAAGCTGTGAGTGTGTGTGTGAGAGAAAGAGAAGCTGTGAGTGAGAGAGAGAGAAAGAAAGAGAAATTAGAGTGAGAAAGAGAGAGAGAAAGAGAAGCTGTGAGTGAGAGAGAGAGAGAAGGTGTGAGTGATAGAGAGAGAGAATGAGAAGCTGTGAGTGATAGAGAGAGTAAGTAAGAGAAGCTGTGAGTGAGATAGAGAGAGAGAGAAGGAGAAGCTGTGAGTGAGAGAGAGAGAGGGAGAAAGATAAGCTGTGAGAGAGAGAGAGAGAGAAGCTGTGTGTGTGTGAGAGAGAAAGAAAAGCTGTGATTGAGAGTGAGTGAGAGAGAGAAAGAGATGCTGTGAGTGAGAGAGAGAGAAGCTGTGAGTGAGAGAGAGAGAAAGAGAAGCTGTGAGTGAATGAGAGAGAGAAAGGGAAGTTTGTGAGTGAGAGAGAGAGAGAAAGAGAAGCTGTGTTTGAGAGAGAGAAGCTGTGAGTGAGAGAGAGAAAGAAAAGCTGTGAGTGAGAGAGAGAGAGAAAGAGAAGATGTGAGTGAGTGAGAGAGAGAGAGAAGCAATGAGTGAGAGAGAGAGAGAGAAAGAGAAGCTGTCAGTGAGACAGAGAGAGAGAAAGAGAAGCTGTGTGAGAGAGAGAGAGGGAGAAAGAGAAGCTGTGAGAGAGAGAGAGAAAGAGAAGCTGTGAGTGTGTGTGTGAGAGAAAGAGAAGCTGTGAGTGAGAGAGAGAGAAAGAAAGAGAAATTAGAGTGAGAAAGAGAGAGAGAAAGAGAAGCTGTGAGTGAGAGAGAGAGAGAGAAGATGTGAGTGATAGAGAGAGAGAATGAGAAGCTGTGATTGAGAGTGAGTGAGAGAGAGAAAGAGATGCTGTGAGTGAGAGAGAGAAGCTGTGAGTGAGAGAGAGAAAGAAAAGCGGTGAGTGAGAGAGAGAGAGAAAGAGAAGCTGTGAGTGAGACTGTGAGAGAGAGAAAGAGAAGCTGTTAGTGAGAGTGAGAGAGAGAGAGAAAGAGAAGCTGTGAGTGAGAGTGAGATTGAAAGAGAAGCTGTGAGTGAGAGAGAGAGAGAAAGAGAAGCTGTGAGTGAGAGAGAGAAAGAGATGCTGTGAGTGAGAGGGAGAGAAAGAGAAGCTGTGAGTGACACAGAGAGAGAGAAGCTGTGAGTTAGAGAGAGAGAAAGAGAAGCTGTGAGTGACAGAGAGAGAGGAAGAGAAGCTGTGAGTGAGAGTGAGAGAGAAAGAGAAGCTGTGTGTGTGTGTGAGACAGAAAGATAGTCTGAGAAAGAGAGAGTGAAAGAGAAGCTGTGAGTGAGACAGAGAGAGGGAGAAAGAGAAGCTGTGTGTGTGAGAGAGAAAGAGAAGCTGTGAGTGAGAGTGAGAGAGAGAAAGAGAAAGAGAAGCTGTGAGTGAGAGAGAGAGAGAAAGCGAAGCTGTGAGTGAGAGAGAGAGAGAAAGCGAAGCTGTGAGTGAGAGAGGGAGAGAGAATGAGAAGCTGTGAGTGTGAGAGAGAGAAGCTGTGAGTGAGAGAGAGAGATGTGAGTGATAGAGAGAGAGAAAGAGAAGCTGTGAGTGAGAGGGAGAGAAAGTAAGAGAAGCTGTGAGTGAGATAGAGAGAGAGAGAAAGAGAAGCTGTGAATGAGAGAGAGAGGGAGAAAGATAATCTGTGATTGAGAGTGAGAGAGAGAGAAAGAGAAGCTGTGAGTGAGAGAGAGAGAAAGAGAAGCTGTGAGTGAGAGAGAGAGAAGCTGTGTGTGAGAGAGAAAGAAAAGCTGTGAGTGAGAGAGAGAGAGAAAGAGAAGATATGAGTTAGAGAGAGAGAAGCAGTGAGTGAGAGAGAGAGAGAGAAAGAGAAGCTGTGAGTGAGACAGAGAGAGAGAGAGAGAAGCTGTGAGAGAGAGAGGGGAAGAAAGAGAAGCTGTGTGTGTGAGAGAGAGAAAGAGAAGCTGTGAGTGTGTGAGAGAGAAAGAGAAGCTGTGAGTGAGAGAGAGAGAGAAAGAAAGGGAAATTAGAGTGAGAAAGAGAGAGAGAAAGAGAAGCTGTGAGTGGGAGAGAGAGAAAGAGTCTGTGAGTGAGAGAGAGAGAGAGAAGCTGTGAGTGAGAGAGAGAGAGAGCTGCTGTGAGTGAGAGAGAGAGAAAGAGAAGCTGTGAATGAGAGAGAGAGAAACTGTGTGTGTGAGAGAGAGAAAGAGAAGCTGTGAGTGAGTAAGAGAGAGAAAGGGAAGTTGTGAGTGAGAGAGAGAGAGAAAGAGCTGTGAGTGAGAGAGAGAGAAAGAGAAGCTGTGAGTGAGAGAGAGAGAAAGAGAAGCTGTGAGTGAGAAGGAGAGGGAAAGAGAAGCTGTGAGTGAGTGAGAGAGAGAGAAAGAGAAGCTGTGAGAGAGAAAGAGAGAAGCTGTGAGTGAGAGAGTGAGAGAGAGAAAGAGAAGCTGTGAGTGAGAGAGAGAAAGAGAAGCTGTGAGTGAGAGGGAGAGAGAGAAAGAGAAGCTGAGTGAGAGAGAGAGAAAGAGAAGCTGTGAGGGAGAGAGAGAAAGAGAAGTTGTGAGTGAGAAGGAGAGAGAGAAAGAGAAGCTGTGTGACACACAGAGAGAGAAGCTGTGAGTTAGAGAGAGAGAGAAAGAGAAGTTGTGAGTGACAGAGAGAGAGAGAAAGAGAAGCTGTGAGTGAGAGAGAGAGAAAGAGAAGCTGTGAGTGAGAGAGAGAGAAAGAGATGCTGTGAGTGAGAGAGAGAGAGAAAGAGAAGCTGTGAGTGAGAGAGAAGCTATGAGTGAGAGAGGGAAAGAAAAGCTGTGAGTGAGAGAGAGAGAAAGAGAAGATATGAGTGAGAGAGAGAGAGAAGCAGTGAGAGAGAGAGAAACAGAAGCTGTGAGTGTGTGTGTGAGAGAGAGAAGCTGTGAGTGAGAGAGAGAGAAAGAAAGAGAAATTAGAGTGAGAAAGAGAGAGAAAGAGAAGCTGTGAGTGGGAGAGAGAGAAAGAGAGTCTGTGAATCAGAGAGAGAGAGAAGCTGTGAGAGAGAGAGAGAGAGAAACGCTGTGAGTGAGAGAGAGAGAAAGAGAAGCTGTGAATGAGAGAGAGAGAAAGAGAAGTTGTAAGTGAGAGAGAGAGAAAGAGAAGCTGTGAGTTAGTGAGAGAGAAAGGGAAGTTTGTGAGTGAGAGAGAGAGAGAAAGAGAAGCTGTGAGTGAGAGAGAGAAGCTGTGAGTGAGAGAGAGAAAGAAAAGCTGTGAGTGAGAGAGAGAGAGAAAGAGAAGATGTGTGTGTGTGTGAGAGAGAAAGATAGTCTGAGAAAGAGAGAGTGAAAGAGAAGCTGTGAGTGAGACAGAGAGAGGGAGAAAGAGAAGCTGTGTGCGTGAGAGAGAGAAAGAGAAGCTGTGAGTGAGAGTGAGAGAGAGAGAGAGAAAGAGAAGCTGAGAGTTAGAGAGAGAGAGAAAGTGAAGCTGTGAGTGAGAGAGAGAGACAGAGAAGCTGTGTGTGTGAGAGAGAGAGAAAGATAGTCTGAGAAAGAGAGAGTGAAAGAGAAGCTGTGAGTGAGACAGAGAGAGGGAGAAAGAGAAGCTGTGTGTGTGAGAGAGAGAGAGCTGCTGTGAGTGAGAGAGAGAAAGAGAAGCTGTAAATGAGAGAGAGAGAAACTGTGAGTGAGAGAGAGAGAAAGAGAAGCTGTGAGTGAGTAAGAGAGAGAAAGGGAAGTTGTGAGTGAGAGAGAGAGAGAAAGAGCTGTGAGTGAGAGAGAGAGAAAGAGAAGCTGTGAGTGAGAGAGAGAGAAAGAGAAGCTGTGAGTGAGAATGAGAGGGAAAGAGAAGTTGTGAGTGAGTGAGAGAGAGAGAAAGAGAAGCTGTGAGAGAGAAAGAGAGAAGCTGTGAGTGAGAGTGAGAGAGAGAAAGAGAAGCTGTGAGTGAGAGAGAGAAAGAGAAGCTGTGAGTGAGAGAGAGAGAAAGAAAGAGAAGCTGTGAGTGAGTGAGAGAGAGAAAGGGAAGTTGTGAGTGAGAGAGAGAGAAAGAGAAGCTGTGAGTGAGAGAGAGAAAGAGAAGCTGTGAGTGAGAGAGAGAGAAAGAGAAGTTGTGAGTGAGAAGGAGAGAGAGAGAGAGAAAGAGAAGCTATGAGTGAGAGAGAGAGAGAAAGAGAAGCTGTGAGTGAGAGAGAGAATGAGAAGCTGTGAGTGAGAGTGAGAGAGAAAGAGAAGCTGTGTGTGTGTGTGAGACAGAAAGATAGTCTGAGAAAGAGAGAGTGAAAGAGAAGCTGTGAGTGAGACAGAGAGAGGGAGAAAGAGAAGCTGTGTGTGTGAGAGAGAAAGAGAAGCTGTGAGTGAGAGTGAGAGAGAGAAAGAGAAAGAGAAGCTGTGAGTGAGAGAGAGAGAGAAAGCGAAGCTGTGAGTGAGAGAGAGAGAGAAAGCGAAGCTGTGAGTGAGAGAGGGAGAGAGAATGAGAAGCTGTGAGTGTGAGAGAGAGAAGCTGTGAGTGAGAGAGAGAGATGTGAGTGATAGAGAGAGAGAAAGAGAAGCTGTGAGTGAGAGGGAGAGAAAGTAAGAGAAGCTGTGAGTGAGATAGAGAGAGAGAGAAAGAGAAGCTGTGAATGAGAGAGAGAGGGAGAAAGATAATCTGTGATTGAGAGTGAGAGAGAGAGAAAGAGAAGCTGTGAGTGAGAGAGAGAGAAAGAGAAGCTGTGAGTGAGAGAGAGAGAAGCTGTGTGTGAGAGAGAAAGAAAAGCTGTGAGTGAGAGAGAGAGAGAAAGAGAAGATATGAGTTAGAGAGAGAGAAGCAGTGAGTGAGAGAGAGAGAGAGAAAGAGAAGCTGTGAGTGAGACAGAGAGAGAGAGAGAGAAGCTGTGAGAGAGAGAGGGGAAGAAAGAGAAGCTGTGTGTGTGAGAGAGAGAAAGAGAAGCTGTGAGTGTGTGAGAGAGAAAGAGAAGCTGTGAGTGAGAGAGAGAGAGAAAGAAAGGGAAATTAGAGTGAGAAAGAGAGAGAGAAAGAGAAGCTGTGAGTGGGAGAGAGAGAAAGAGTCTGTGAGTGAGAGAGAGAGAGAGAAGCTGTGAGTGAGAGAGAGAGAGAGCTGCTGTGAGTGAGAGAGAGAGAAAGAGAAGCTGTGAATGAGAGAGAGAGAAACTGTGTGTGTGAGAGAGAGAAAGAGAAGCTGTGAGTGAGTAAGAGAGAGAAAGGGAAGTTGTGAGTGAGAGAGAGAGAGAAAGAGCTGTGAGTGAGAGAGAGAGAAAGAGAAGCTGTGAGTGAGAGAGAGAGAGAGAAAGTGAAGCTTTGAGTGAGAGAGAGAGGGACAGAGAAGCTGTGTGTGTGTGAGAGAGAAAGAGAAGCTGTGAGTGAGACAGAGAGAGGGAGAAAGAGAAGCTGTGTGCGTGTGAGAGAGAAAGAGAAGCTGTGAGTGAGAGAGAGAGAAAGTGAAGCTGTGAGTGAGAGAGAGAGAGAAAGAGACGCTGTGTGTGTGAGAGAGAGAAAGATAGTCTGAGAGAGAGAGAGTGAAAGAGAAGCTGTGAGTGAGAGAGAGAGGGAGAAAGAGAAGCTGTGTGTGAGTGAGAGAGAAAGAGAAGCTGTGAGTGAGAGAGAGAGAAGCTATGAGTGAGAGAGAGAAAGAAAAGCTGTGAGTGAGAGAGAGAGAGAGAAAGAGAAGATATGAGTGAGAGAGAGAGAGAGAAGCAGTGAGAGAGAGAGAAACATAAGCTGTGAGTGAGACAGAGAGAGAGAAAGAGAAGCTGAGAGAGAGAGGGAGAAAGAGAATCTGTGAGAGAGAGAGAGAATGAGAAGCTGTGAGTGTGTGTGAGAGAGAAAGAGAAGCTGTGAGTGAGAGAGAGAGAAAGAAAGAGAAATTAGAGTGAGAAAGAGAGAGAGAAAGAGAAGCTGTGAGTGGGAGAGAGAGAAAGAGAGTCTGTGAATCATAGAGAGAGAGAGAAGCTGTGAGTGAGAGAGAGAGAGAGCCGCTGTGAGTGAGAGAGAGAGAAAGAGAAGCTGTGAATGAGGGAGAGAGAGAAAGAGAAGCTGTGAGTGAGAGAGAGAGAAAGAGAAGCTGTGAGTGAGTGAGAGAGAGAAAGGGAAGTTTGTGTGAGAGAGAGAGAAAGAGAAGCTGTGTTTGAGAGAGAGAAGCTGTGAGTGAGAGAGAGAAAGAAAAGCTGTGAGTGAGAGAGAGAGAGAAAGAGAAGATGTGAGTGAGTGAGAGAGAGAGAGAAGCAATGAGTGAGAGAGAGAGAGAGAAAGAGAAGCTGTCAGTGAGACAGAGAGAGAGAAAGAGAAGCTGTGAGAGAGAGAGAGAAAGAGAAGCTGTGAGTGTGTGTGTGAGAGAAAGAGAAGCTGTGAGTGAGAGAGAGAGAAAGAAAGAGAAATTAGAGTGAGAAAGAGAGAGAGAAAGAGAAGCTGTGAGTGAGAGAGAGAGAGAAGGTGTGAGTGATAGAGAGAGAGAATGAGAAGCTGTGAGTGATAGAGAGAGAAAGTAAGAGAAGCTGTGAGTGAGATAGAGAGAGAGAGAAGGAGAAGCTGTGAGTGAGAGAGAGAGAGGGAGAAAGATAAGCTGTGAGAGAGAGAGAGAGAAGCTGTGTGTGTGAGAGAGAGAAAGAAAAGCTGTGATTGAGAGTGAGTGAGAGAGAGAAAGAGATGCTGTGAGTGAGAGAGAGAGAAGCTGTGAGTGAGAGAGAGAGAAAGAGAAGCTGTGAGTGAATGAGAGAGAGAAAGGGAAGTTTGTGAGTGAGAGAGAGAGAGAAAGAGAAGCTGTGTTTGAGAGAGAGAAGCTGTGAGTGAGAGAGAGAAAGAAAAGCTGTGAGTGAGAGAGAGAGGGAGAAAGAGAAGCTGTGTGTGTGTGAGAGAGAAAGAGAAGCGGTGAGTGAGAGAGAGAGAGTGAAAGAGAAGCTGTGAGTGAGAGAGAGAGGGAGAAAGAGAAGCTGTGTGTGAGTGAGAGAGAAAGAGAAGCTGTGAGTGAGAGAGAGAGAGAGAATGAGAAGCTGTGAGTGTGAGAGAGAAGCTGTGAGAGAGAGAGAGAAAGAGAAGCTGTGCGTGAGAGAGAGAGAGAAGATGTGAGTGATAGAGAGAGAGAATGAGAAGCTGTCAGTGAGAGAGAGAGAAAGAGAAGCTGTGAGTGAGATAGAGAGAGAGAGAAAGAGAAGCTGTGAGTGAGAGAGAGAGAGGGGGAGAAAGATAATCTGTGAGAGAGAGAGAGAGAAAGAGAAGCTGTGTGTTTTAGAGAGAGAGAAAGAGAAGCTGTGATTGAGAGTGTGTGAGAGAGAGAAAGAGAAGCTGTGAGTGAGAGAGAAAGAGAAGCTGTGAGTGAGAGAGAAGCTATGAGTGAGAGAGAGAAAGAAAAGCTGTGAGTGAGAGAGAGAGAGAGAAAGAGAAGATATGAGTGAGAGAGAGAGAGAGAAGCAGTGAGAGAGAGAGAAACATAAGCTGTGAGTGAGACAGAGAGAGAGAAAGAGAAGCTGAGAGAGAGAGAGAGGGAGAAAGAGAAGCTGTGAGAGAGAGAGAGAATGAGAAGCTGTGAGTGTGTGTGAGAGAGAAAGAGAAGCTGTGAGTGAGAGAGAGAGAAAGAAAGAGAAATTAGAGTGAGAAAGAGAGAGAGAAAGAGAAGCTGTGAGTGGGAGAGAGAAAGAGAGTCTGTGAATCATAGAGAGAGAGAGAAGCTGTGAGTGAGAGAGAGAGAGAGCCGCTGTGAGTGAGAGAGAGAGAAAGAGAAGCTGTGAATGAGAGAGAGAGAGAAAGAGAAGCTGTGAGTGAGAGAGAGAGAAAGAGAAGCTGTGAGTGAGTGAGAGAGAGAAAGGGAAGTTTGTGAGAGAGAGAGAGAAAGGGAAGCTGTGTTTGAGAGAGAGAAGCTGTGAGTGAGAGAGAGAAAGAAAAGCTGTGAGTGAGAGAGAGAGAGAAAGAGAAGATGTGAGTGAGTGAGAGAGAGAGAGAAGCAATGAGTGAGAGAGAGAGAGAGAAAGAGAAGCTGTCAGTGAGACAGAGAGAGAGAAAGAGAAGCTGTGAGAGAGAGAGAGAAAGAGAAGCTGTGAGTGTGTGTGTGAGAGAAAGAGAAGCTGTGAGTGAGAGAGAGAGAAAGAAAGAGAAATTAGAGTGAGAAAGAGAGAGAGAAAGAGAAGCTGTGAGTGAGAGAGAGAGAGAAGGTGTGAGTGATAGAGAGAGAGAATGAGAAGCTGTGAGTGATAGAGAGAGTAAGTAAGAGAAGCTGTGAGTGAGATAGAGAGAGAGAGAAGGAGAAGCTGTGAGTGAGAGAGAGAGAGGGAGAAAGATAAGCTGTGAGAGAGAGAGAGAGAGAAGCTGTGTGTGTGTGAGAGAGAAAGAAAAGCTGTGATTGAGAGTGAGTGAGAGAGAGAAAGAGATGCTGTGAGTGAGAGAGAGAGAAGCTGTGAGTGAGAGAGAGAGAAAGAGAAGCTGTGAGTGAATGAGAGAGAGAAAGGGAAGTTTGTGAGTGAGAGAGAGAGAGAAAGAGAAGCTGTGTTTGAGAGAGAGAAGCTGTGAGTGAGAGAGAGAAAGAAAAGCTGTGAGTGAGAGAGAGAGAGAAAGAGAAGATGTGAGTGAGTGAGTGAGAGAGAGAAGCAATGAGTGAGAGAGAGAGAGAGAAAGAGAAGCTGTCAGTGAGACAGAGAGAGAGAAAGAGAAGCTGTGTGAGAGAGAGAGAGGGAGAAAGAGAAGCTGTGAGAGAGAGAGAGAAAGAGAAGCTGTGAGTGTGTGTGTGAGAGAAAGAGAAGCTGTGAGTGAGAGAGAGAGAAAGAAAGAGAAATTAGAGTGAGAAAGAGAGAGAGAAAGAGAAGCTGTGAGTGAGAGAGAGAGAGAGAAGATGTGAGTGATAGAGAGAGAGAATGAGAAGCTGTGATTGAGAGTGAGTGAGAGAGAGAAAGAGATGCTGTGAGTGAGAGAGAGAAGCTGTGAGTGAGAGAGAGAAAGAAAAGCGGTGAGTGAGAGAGAGAGAGAAAGAGAAGCTGTGAGTGAGACTGTGAGAGAGAGAAAGAGAAGCTGTTAGTGAGAGTGAGAGAGAGAGAGAAAGAGAAGCTGTGAGTGAGAGTGAGATTGAAAGAGAAGCTGTGAGTGAGAGAGAGAGAGAAAGAGAAGCTGTGAGTGAGAGAGAGAAAGAGATGCTGTGAGTGAGAGGGAGAGAAAGAGAAGCTGTGAGTGACACAGAGAGAGAGAAGCTGTGAGTTAGAGAGAGAGAAAGAGAAGCTGTGAGTGACAGAGAGAGAGGAAGAGAAGCTGTGAGTGAGAGTGAGAGAGAAAGAGAAGCTGTGTGTGTGTGTGAGACAGAAAGATAGTCTGAGAAAGAGAGAGTGAAAGAGAAGCTGTGAGTGAGACAGAGAGAGGGAGAAAGAGAAGCTGTGTGTGTGAGAGAGAAAGAGAAGCTGTGAGTGAGAGTGAGAGAGAGAAAGAGAAAGAGAAGCTGTGAGTGAGAGAGAGAGAGAAAGCGAAGCTGTGAGTGAGAGAGAGAGAGAAAGCGAAGCTGTGAGTGAGAGAGGGAGAGAGAATGAGAAGCTGTGAGTGTGAGAGAGAGAAGCTGTGAGTGAGAGAGAGAGATGTGAGTGATAGAGAGAGAGAAAGAGAAGCTGTGAGTGAGAGGGAGAGAAAGTAAGAGAAGCTGTGAGTGAGATAGAGAGAGAGAGAAAGAGAAGCTGTGAATGAGAGAGAGAGGGAGAAAGATAATCTGTGATTGAGAGTGAGAGAGAGAGAAAGAGAAGCTGTGAGTGAGAGAGAGAGAAAGAGAAGCTGTGAGTGAGAGAGAGAGAAGCTGTGTGTGAGAGAGAAAGAAAAGCTGTGAGTGAGAGAGAGAGAGAAAGAGAAGATATGAGTTAGAGAGAGAGAAGCAGTGAGTGAGAGAGAGAGAGAGAAAGAGAAGCTGTGAGTGAGACAGAGAGAGAGAGAGAGAAGCTGTGAGAGAGAGAGGGGAAGAAAGAGAAGCTGTGTGTGTGAGAGAGAGAAAGAGAAGCTGTGAGTGTGTGAGAGAGAAAGAGAAGCTGTGAGTGAGAGAGAGAGAGAAAGAAAGGGAAATTAGAGTGAGAAAGAGAGAGAGAAAGAGAAGCTGTGAGTGGGAGAGAGAGAAAGAGTCTGTGAGTGAGAGAGAGAGAGAGAAGCTGTGAGTGAGAGAGAGAGAGAGCTGCTGTGAGTGAGAGAGAGAGAAAGAGAAGCTGTGAATGAGAGAGAGAGAAACTGTGTGTGTGAGAGAGAGAAAGAGAAGCTGTGAGTGAGTAAGAGAGAGAAAGGGAAGTTGTGAGTGAGAGAGAGAGAGAAAGAGCTGTGAGTGAGAGAGAGAGAAAGAGAAGCTGTGAGTGAGAGAGAGAGAAAGAGAAGCTGTGAGTGAGAAGGAGAGGGAAAGAGAAGCTGTGAGTGAGTGAGAGAGAGAGAAAGAGAAGCTGTGAGAGAGAAAGAGAGAAGCTGTGAGTGAGAGAGTGAGAGAGAGAAAGAGAAGCTGTGAGTGAGAGAGAGAAAGAGAAGCTGTGAGTGAGAGGGAGAGAGAGAAAGAGAAGCTGAGTGAGAGAGAGAGAAAGAGAAGCTGTGAGGGAGAGAGAGAAAGAGAAGTTGTGAGTGAGAAGGAGAGAGAGAAAGAGAAGCTGTGTGACACACAGAGAGAGAAGCTGTGAGTTAGAGAGAGAGAGAAAGAGAAGTTGTGAGTGACAGAGAGAGAGAGAAAGAGAAGCTGTGAGTGAGAGAGAGAGAAAGAGAAGCTGTGAGTGAGAGAGAGAGAAAGAGATGCTGTGAGTGAGAGAGAGAGAGAAAGAGAAGCTGTGAGTGAGAGAGAAGCTATGAGTGAGAGAGGGAAAGAAAAGCTGTGAGTGAGAGAGAGAGAAAGAGAAGATATGAGTGAGAGAGAGAGAGAAGCAGTGAGAGAGAGAGAAACAGAAGCTGTGAGTGTGTGTGTGAGAGAGAGAAGCTGTGAGTGAGAGAGAGAGAAAGAAAGAGAAATTAGAGTGAGAAAGAGAGAGAAAGAGAAGCTGTGAGTGGGAGAGAGAGAAAGAGAGTCTGTGAATCAGAGAGAGAGAGAAGCTGTGAGAGAGAGAGAGAGAGAGAAACGCTGTGAGTGAGAGAGAGAGAAAGAGAAGCTGTGAATGAGAGAGAGAGAAAGAGAAGTTGTAAGTGAGAGAGAGAGAAAGAGAAGCTGTGAGTTAGTGAGAGAGAAAGGGAAGTTTGTGAGTGAGAGAGAGAGAGAAAGAGAAGCTGTGAGTGAGAGAGAGAAGCTGTGAGTGAGAGAGAGAAAGAAAAGCTGTGAGTGAGAGAGAGAGAGAAAGAGAAGATGTGTGTGTGTGTGAGAGAGAAAGATAGTCTGAGAAAGAGAGAGTGAAAGAGAAGCTGTGAGTGAGACAGAGAGAGGGAGAAAGAGAAGCTGTGTGCGTGAGAGAGAGAAAGAGAAGCTGTGAGTGAGAGTGAGAGAGAGAGAGAGAAAGAGAAGCTGAGAGTTAGAGAGAGAGAGAAAGTGAAGCTGTGAGTGAGAGAGAGAGACAGAGAAGCTGTGTGTGTGAGAGAGAGAGAAAGATAGTCTGAGAAAGAGAGAGTGAAAGAGAAGCTGTGAGTGAGACAGAGAGAGGGAGAAAGAGAAGCTGTGTGTGTGAGAGAGAGAGAGCTGCTGTGAGTGAGAGAGAGAAAGAGAAGCTGTAAATGAGAGAGAGAGAAACTGTGAGTGAGAGAGAGAGAAAGAGAAGCTGTGAGTGAGTAAGAGAGAGAAAGGGAAGTTGTGAGTGAGAGAGAGAGAGAAAGAGCTGTGAGTGAGAGAGAGAGAAAGAGAAGCTGTGAGTGAGAGAGAGAGAAAGAGAAGCTGTGAGTGAGAATGAGAGGGAAAGAGAAGTTGTGAGTGAGTGAGAGAGAGAGAAAGAGAAGCTGTGAGAGAGAAAGAGAGAAGCTGTGAGTGAGAGTGAGAGAGAGAAAGAGAAGCTGTGAGTGAGAGAGAGAAAGAGAAGCTGTGAGTGAGAGAGAGAGAAAGAAAGAGAAGCTGTGAGTGAGTGAGAGAGAGAAAGGGAAGTTGTGAGTGAGAGAGAGAGAAAGAGAAGCTGTGAGTGAGAGAGAGAAAGAGAAGCTGTGAGTGAGAGAGAGAGAAAGAGAAGTTGTGAGTGAGAAGGAGAGAGAGAGAGAGAAAGAGAAGCTATGAGTGAGAGAGAGAGAGAAAGAGAAGCTGTGAGTGAGAGAGAGAATGAGAAGCTGTGAGTGAGAGTGAGAGAGAAAGAGAAGCTGTGTGTGTGTGTGAGACAGAAAGATAGTCTGAGAAAGAGAGAGTGAAAGAGAAGCTGTGAGTGAGACAGAGAGAGGGAGAAAGAGAAGCTGTGTGTGTGAGAGAGAAAGAGAAGCTGTGAGTGAGAGTGAGAGAGAGAAAGAGAAAGAGAAGCTGTGAGTGAGAGAGAGAGAGAAAGCGAAGCTGTGAGTGAGAGAGAGAGAGAAAGCGAAGCTGTGAGTGAGAGAGGGAGAGAGAATGAGAAGCTGTGAGTGTGAGAGAGAGAAGCTGTGAGTGAGAGAGAGAGATGTGAGTGATAGAGAGAGAGAAAGAGAAGCTGTGAGTGAGAGGGAGAGAAAGTAAGAGAAGCTGTGAGTGAGATAGAGAGAGAGAGAAAGAGAAGCTGTGAATGAGAGAGAGAGGGAGAAAGATAATCTGTGATTGAGAGTGAGAGAGAGAGAAAGAGAAGCTGTGAGTGAGAGAGAGAGAAAGAGAAGCTGTGAGTGAGAGAGAGAGAAGCTGTGTGTGAGAGAGAAAGAAAAGCTGTGAGTGAGAGAGAGAGAAAGAGAAGATATGAGTTAGAGAGAGAGAAGCAGTGAGTGAGAGAGAGAGAGAGAAAGAGAAGCTGTGAGTGAGACAGAGAGAGAGAGAGAGAAGCTGTGAGAGAGAGAGGGGAAGAAAGAGAAGCTGTGTGTGTGAGAGAGAGAAAGAGAAGCTGTGAGTGTGTGAGAGAGAAAGAGAAGCTGTGAGTGAGAGAGAGAGAGAAAGAAAGGGAAATTAGAGTGAGAAAGAGAGAGAGAAAGAGAAGCTGTGAGTGGGAGAGAGAGAAAGAGTCTGTGAGTGAGAGAGAGAGAGAGAAGCTGTGAGTGAGAGAGAGAGAGAGCTGCTGTGAGTGAGAGAGAGAGAAAGAGAAGCTGTGAATGAGAGAGAGAGAAACTGTGTGTGTGAGAGAGAGAAAGAGAAGCTGTGAGTGAGTAAGAGAGAGAAAGGGAAGTTGTGAGTGAGAGAGAGAGAGAAAGAGCTGTGAGTGAGAGAGAGAGAAAGAGAAGCTGTGAGTGAGAGAGAGAGAAAGAGAAGCTGTGAGTGAGAAGGAGAGGGAAAGAGAAGCTGTGAGTGAGTGAGAGAGAGAGAAAGAGAAGCTGTGAGAGAGAAAGAGAGAAGCTGTGAGTGAGAGAGTGAGAGAGAGAAAGAGAAGCTGTGAGTGAGAGAGAGAAAGAGAAGCTGTGAGTGAGAGGGAGAGAGAGAAAGAGAAGCTGAGTGAGAGAGAGAGAAAGAGAAGCTGTGAGGGAGAGAGAGAAAGAGAAGTTGTGAGTGAGAAGGAGAGAGAGAAAGAGAAGCTGTGTGACACACAGAGAGAGAAGCTGTGAGTTAGAGAGAGAGAGAAAGAGAAGTTGTGAGTGACAGAGAGAGAGAGAAAGAGAAGCTGTGAGTGAGAGAGAGAGAAAGAGAAGCTGTGAGTGAGAGAGAGAGAAAGAGATGCTGTGAGTGAGAGAGAGAGAGAAAGAGAAGCTGTGAGTGAGAGAGAAGCTATGAGTGAGAGAGGGAAAGAAAAGCTGTGAGTGAGAGAGAGAGAAAGAGAAGATATGAGTGAGAGAGAGAGAGAAGCAGTGAGAGAGAGAGAAACAGAAGCTGTGAGTGTGTGTGTGAGAGAGAGAAGCTGTGAGTGAGAGAGAGAGAAAGAAAGAGAAATTAGAGTGAGAAAGAGAGAGAAAGAGAAGCTGTGAGTGGGAGAGAGAGAAAGAGAGTCTGTGAATCAGAGAGAGAGAGAAGCTGTGAGAGAGAGAGAGAGAGAAACGCTGTGAGTGAGAGAGAGAGAAAGAGAAGCTGTGAATGAGAGAGAGAGAAAGAGAAGTTGTAAGTGAGAGAGAGAGAAAGAGAAGCTGTGAGTTAGTGAGAGAGAAAGGGAAGTTTGTGAGTGAGAGAGAGAGAGAAAGAGAAGCTGTGAGTGAGAGAGAGAAGCTGTGAGTGAGAGAGAGAAAGAAAAGCTGTGAGTGAGAGAGAGAGAGAAAGAGAAGATGTGTGTGTGTGTGAGAGAGAAAGATAGTCTGAGAAAGAGAGAGTGAAAGAGAAGCTGTGAGTGAGACAGAGAGAGGGAGAAAGAGAAGCTGTGTGCGTGAGAGAGAGAAAGAGAAGCTGTGAGTGAGAGTGAGAGAGAGAGAGAGAAAGAGAAGCTGAGAGTTAGAGAGAGAGAGAAAGTGAAGCTGTGAGTGAGAGAGAGAGACAGAGAAGCTGTGTGTGTGAGAGAGAGAGAAAGATAGTCTGAGAAAGAGAGAGTGAAAGAGAAGCTGTGAGTGAGACAGAGAGAGGGAGAAAGAGAAGCTGTGTGTGTGAGAGAGAGAGAGCTGCTGTGAGTGAGAGAGAGAAAGAGAAGCTGTAAATGAGAGAGAGAGAAACTGTGAGTGAGAGAGAGAGAAAGAGATGCTGTGAGTGAGTAAGAGAGAGAAAGGGAAGTTGTGAGTGAGAGAGAGAGAGAAAGAGCTGTGAGTGAGAGAGAGAGAAAGAGAAGCTGTGAGTGAGAGAGAGAGAAAGAGAAGCTGTGAGTGAGAATGAGAGGGAAAGAGAAGTTGTGAGTGAGTGAGAGAGAGAGAAAGAGAAGCTGTGAGAGAGAAAGAGAGAAGCTGTGAGTGAGAGTGAGAGAGAGAAAGAGAAGCTGTGAGTGAGAGAGAGAAAGAGAAGCTGTGAGTGAGAGAGAGAGAAAGAAAGAGAAGCTGTGAGTGAGTGAGAGAGAGAAAGGGAAGTTGTGAGTGAGAGAGAGAGAAAGAGAAGCTGTGAGTGAGAGAGAGAAAGAGAAGCTGTGAGTGAGAGAGAGAGAAAGAGAAGTTGTGAGTGAGAAGGAGAGAGAGAGAGAGAAAGAGAAGCTATGAGTGAGAGAGAGAGAGAAAGAGAAGCTGTGAGTGAGAGAGAGAATGAGAAGCTGTGAGAGAGAGAGAAGTTGTGAGAGAGAGAGAGAGAGAGAAGCTGTGAGTGAGAGAGAGAGAGATGTGAGTGATAGAGAGAGAGAAAGAGAAGCTGTGTTTGAGAGAGAGAGAGAGGGAGAAAGAGAAGCTGTGAGTGAGAGAGAGAGAAAGAGAAGCTGTGAGTGAGAGAGAGAGAAAGAGAAGGAGAAGCTGTGAGTGAGACAGAGAGAGAGAGAGAAGCTGTGAGAGAGAGAGAGAGGGAGAAAGAGAAGCTGTGAGAGAGCGAGAGAAAGAGAAGCTGTGAGTGTGTGTGAGAGAGAAAGAGAAGCTGTGAGTGAGAGAGAAAGAAAGAGAAATTAGAGTGAGAAAGAGAGAGAGAAAGAGAAGCTGTGAGTGGGAGAGAGAGAAAGAGAGTCTGTGAGTGAGAGAGAGAGAGAGAAGCTGTGAGTGAGAGAGAGAGTGCCGCTGTGAGTGAGAGAGAGAGAAAGAGAAGCTGTGAATGAGAGAGAGAGAGAGAGAAGCTGTGAGTGAGAGGGAGAGAAAGAGAAGCTGTGAGTGACAGAGAGAGAAAGAGAAGCTGAGAGTGAGAGAGAGAAAGTGAAGCTGTGAATGAGAGAGAGAGAGAAAGAGAAGCTGTGAGTGAGTGAGAGAGAGAAAGGGAAGTTTGTGAGCGACAGAGAGAGAGAGAGAAAGAGAAGCTGTGAGTGAGAGAGAGAAGCTGTGAGTGAGAGAGAGAAAGAAAAGCTGTGTGAGACAGAGAGAGAGAAAGAGAAGCTGTGAGTGAGTGAGAGAGAGAGAGAAGGAGTGAGTGAGAGAGAGAGAGAAAGAGAAGCTGTCAGTGAAACAGAGAGAGAGAAAGAGAAGCTGTGAGAGAGAGAGGGAGAAAGAAAGAGAAATTAGAGTGAGAGAGAGAGAAGCTGTGAGTGAGAGAGAGAATGCCGCTGTGAGTGAGAGAGAGAGAAAGAGAAGCTGTGAATGAGAGAGAGAGAGAAAGAGAAGCTGTGAGTGAGAGAGAGAGAAAGAAAGAGAAGCTGTGAGTGAGTGAGAGAGAGAAAGGGAAGTTGTGAGTGAGAGAGAGAGAAAGAGAAGCTGTGAGTGAGAGAGAGAAAGAGAAGCTGTGAGTGAGAGAGAGAGAATGAGAAGCTGTGAGTGAGAAGGAGAGAGAGAGAGAGAAAGAGAATCTATGAGTGAGAGAGAGAGAGAAAGAGAAGCTGTGAGTGAGAGAGAGAATGAGAAGCTGTGAGTGAGAGAGAGAAGTTGTGAGAGAGAGAGAGAAAGAGAAGCTGTGAGTGAGAGAGAGAGAGAGATGTGAGTGATCGAGAGAGAGAAAGAGAAGCTGTGTGTGAGAGAGAGAGAGGGAGAAAGAGAAGCTGTGAGTGAGAGAGAGAGAAAGAGAAGCTGTGAGTGAGAGAGAGAGAAAGAGAAGCTGTGAGTGAGAGAGAGAGAATCTGTGAGTGAGAGAGAGAAATAAAAGCTGTGAGTGAGAGAGAGAGAGAAAGAGAAGATATGAGGGAGAGAGAAGCAGTGAGAGAGAGAGAGAGAAACAGAAGCTGTGAGTGAGACAGAGAGAGAAAGAGAAGCTGTGAGAGAGAGAGAGAAAGAGAAGCTGTGAGTGAGAGAGAGAAGCTGTGTGTGAGAGAGAAAGAAAAGCTGTGAGTGAGAGAGAGAGAGAGAAAGAGAAGATATGAGTGAGAGAGAGAGAAGCAGTGAGTGAGAGAGAGAGAGAAAGAGAAGCTGTGAGTGAGACAGAGAGAGAGAAAGAGAAGCTGTGAGAGAGAGAGAGGGGAAGAAAGAGAAGCTGTGTGTGAGAGAGAGAGAAAGAGAAGCTGTGAGTGTGTGTGAGAGAAAGAGAAGCTGTGAGTGAGAGAGAGAGAGAAAGAAAGAGAAATTAGTGTGAGAAAGAGAGAGAGAAAGAGAAGCTGTGAGTGGGAGAGAGAGAAAGAGTCTGTGAGTGAGAGAGAGAGAGAGAAGCTGTGAGTGAGAGAGAGAGAGAGCTGCTGTGAGTGAGAGAGAGAGAAAGAGAAGCTGTGAATGAGAGAGAGAGAAACTGTGTGTGTGAGAGAGAGAAAGAGAAGCTGTGAGTGAGTAAGAGAGAGAAAGGGAAGTTGTGAGTGAGAGAGAGAGAAAAAGAGCTGTGAGTGAGAGAGAGAGAAAGAGAAGCTGTGAGTGAGAGAGAGAGAAAGAGAAGCTGTGAGTGAGAAGGAGAGGGAAAGAGAAGCTGTGAGTGAGTGAGAGAGAGAGAAAGAGAAGCTGTGAGAGAGAAAGAGAGAAGCTGTGAGTGAGAGAGTGAGAGAGAGAAAGAGAAGCTGTGAGTGAGAGAGAGAAAGAGAAGCTGTGAGTGAGAGGGAGAGAGAGAAAGAGAAGCTGAGTGAGAGAGAGAGAAAGAGAAGCTGTGAGGGAGAGAGAGAAAGAGAAGTTGTGAGTGAGAAGGAGAGAGAGAAAGAGAAGCTGTGAGTGACACACAGAGAGAGAAGCTGTGAGTTAGAGAGAGAGAGAAAGAGAAGTTGTGAGTGACAGAGAGAGAGAGAAAGAGAAGCTGTGAGTGAGAGAGAGAGAGAAAGAGAAGCTGTGAGTGAGAGAGAGAAAGAGATGCTGTGAGTGAGAGAGAGAGAAAGAGAAGCTGTGAGTGAGAGAGAAGCTGTGAGAGAGGGAAAGAAAAGCTGTGAGTGAGAGAGAGAGAAAGAGAAGATATGAGTGAGAGAGAGAGAAGCAGTGAGAGAGAGAGAAACAGAAGCTGTGAGTGTGTGTGTGAGAGACAGAAGCTGTGAGTGAGAGAGAGAGAAAGAAAGAGAAATTAGAGTGAGAAAGAGAGAGAGAAAGAGAAGCTGTGAATCAGAGAGAGAGAGAAGCTGTGAGTGAGAGAGAGAGAGAGACGCTGTGTGAGAGAGAGAGAAAGAGAAGCTGTGAATGAGAGAGAGAGAGAAAGAGAAGCTGTGAGTGAGAGAGAGAGAAAGAGAAGCTGTGAGTGAGTGAGAGAGAAAGGGAAGTTTGTGAGTGAGAGAGAGAGAGAAAGAGAAGCTGTGAGTGAGAGAGAAGCTGTGAGTGAGAGAGAGAAAGAAAAGCTGTGAGTGAGAGAGAGAGAGAAAGAGAAGATGTGTGTGTGTGAGAGAGAGAAAGATAGTCTGAGAAAGAGAGAGTGAAAGAGAAGCTGTGAGTAAGACAGAGAGAGGGAGAAAGAGAAGCTGTGTGCGTGAGAGAGAGAAAGAGAAGCTGTGAGTGAGAGTGAGAGAGAGAGAGAGAGAGAAAGAGAAGCTGAGAGTTAGAGAGAGAGAGAAAGTGAAGCTGTGAGTGAGAGAGAGAGACAGAGAAGCTGTGTGTGTGTGAGAGAGAGAAAGATAGTCTGAGAAAGAGAGAGTGAAAGAGAAGCTGTGAGTGAG
Source organism: Bradypodion pumilum (assembly GCA_035047305.1). NCBI lineage: Eukaryota > Metazoa > Chordata > Lepidosauria > Squamata > Chamaeleonidae > Bradypodion > Bradypodion pumilum. Next base: position 235,104,187 of record JAWDJD010000001.1, read on the forward strand.
ACAGAGAGAGGGAGAAAGAGAAGCTCTGTGTGTGAGAGAGAAAGAGAAGCTGTGAGTGAGAGTGTGAGAGAGAGAGAGAAAGAGAAGCTGTGAGTGAGAGAGAGCTGCTGTGAGTGAGAGAGAGAAAGAGAAGCTGTGAATGAGAGAGAGAGAAACTGTGAGTGAGAGAGAGAGAAAGAGAAGCTGTGAGTGAGTAAGAGAGAGAAAGGGAAGTTGTGAGTGAGAGAGAGAGAGAAAGAGCTGTGAGTGAGAGAGAGAGAGAAAGAGAAGCTGTGAGTGAGAGAGAGAGAAAGAGAACCTGTGAGTGAGAATGAGAGGGAAAGGGAAGCTGTGAGTGAGTGAGAGAGAGAGAAAGAGAAGCTGTGAGAGAGAAAGAGAGAAGCTGTGAGTGAGAGTGAGAGAGAGAAAGAAAGAGAAGCTGTGAGTGAGAGAGAGAAAGAGAAGCTGTGAGTGAGAGAGAGAGAAAGAAAGAGAAGCTGTGAGTGAGTGAGAGAGAGAAAGGGAAGTTGTGAGTGAGAGAGAGAGAAAGAGAAGCTGTGAGTGAGAGAGAGAAAGAGAAGCTGTGAGTGAGAGAGAGAGAAAGAGAAGTTGTGAGTGAGAAGGAGAGAGAGAGAGAGAAAGAGAAGCTGTGAGTGAGAGAGAGAATGAGAAGCTGTGAGAGAGAGAGAAGTTGTGAGAGAGAGAGAGAGAGAAAGAGAAGCTGTGAGTGAGAGAGAGAGAGAGATGTGAGTGATAGAGAGAGAGAAAGAGAAGCTGTGCATGAGAGAGAGAGAGGGAGAAAGAGAAGCTGTGAGTGAGACAGAGAAAGAGAAGCTGTGAGTGAGAGAGAGAGAAAGAGAAGGAGAAGCTGTGAGTGAGACAGAGAGAGAGAGAGAAGCTGTGAGAGAGAGAGAGAGGGAGAAAGAGAAGCTGTGAGAGAGTGAGAGAAAGAGAAGCTGTGAGTGTGTGTGAGAGAGAAAGAGAAGCTGTGAGTGAGAGAGAGAAAGAAAGAGAAATTAGAGTGAGAAAGAGAGAGAGAAAGAGAAGCTGTGAGTGGGAGAGAGAGAAAGAGAGTCTGTGAGTGAGAGAGAGAGAAAGAGAAGCTGTGAATGAGAGAGAGAGAGAGAAGCTGTGAGTGAGAGGGAGAGAAAGAGAAGCTGTGAGTGACAGAGAGAGAAAGAGAAGCTGAGAGTGAGAGAGAGAGGGAGAAAGAGAAGCTGTGAGTGAGAGAGAGAGAAAGAGAAGCTGTGAGTGAGAGAGAGAGAAAGAGAAGCTGTGAGTGAGAGAGAGAGAATCTATGAGTGAGAGAGAGAAATAAAAGCTGTGAGTGAGAGAGAGAGAGAAAGAGAAGATATGAGGGAGAGAGAAGCAGTGAGAGAGAGAGAGAGAGAAACAGAAGCTGTGAGTGAGACAGAGAGAGAAAGAGAAGCTGTGAGAGAGAGAGAGAAAGAGAAGCTGTGAGTGAGAGAGAGAAGCTGTGTGAGAGAGAGAAAGAAAAGCTGTGAGTGAGAGAGAGAGAGAGAAAGAGAAGATATGAGTGAGAGAGAGAGAAGCAGTGAGTGAGAGAGAGAGAGAAAGAGAAGCTGTGAGTGAGACAGAGAGAGAGAAAGAGAAGCTGTGAGAGAGAGAGAGGGGAAGAAAGAGAAGCTGTGTGTGAGAGAGAGAGAAAGAGAAGCTGTGAGTGTGTGAGAGAGAAAGAGAAGCTGTGAGTGAGAGAGAGAGAGAAAGAAAGAGAAATTAGTGTGAGAAAGAGAGAGAGAAAGAGAAGCTGTGAGTGGGAGAGAGAGAAAGAGTCTGTGAGTGAGAGAGAGAGAGAGAAGCTGTGAGTGAGAGAGAGAGAGAGCTGCTGTGAGTGAGAGAGAGAGAAAGAGAAGCTGTGAATGAGAGAGAGAGAAACTGTGTGTGTGAGAGAGAGAAAGAGAAGCTGTGAGTGAGTAAGAGAGAGAAAGGGAAGTTGTGAGTGAGAGAGAGAGAAAAAGAGCTGTGAGTGAGAGAGAGAGAAAGAGAAGCTGTGAGTGAGAGAGAGAGAAAGAGAAGCTGTGAGTGAGAAGGAGAGGGAAAGAGAAGCTGTGAGTGAGTGAGAGAGAGAGAAAGAGAAGCTGTGAGAGAGAAAGAGAGAAGCTGTGAGTGAGAGAGTGAGAGAGAGAAAGAGAAGCTGTGAGTGAGAGAGAGAAAGAGAAGCTGTGAGTGAGAGGGAGAGAGAGAAAGAGAAGCTGAGTGAGAGAGAGAGAAAGAGAAGCTGTGAGGGAGAGAGAGAAAGAGAAGTTGTGAGTGAGAATGAGAGAGAGAAAGAGAAGCTGTGAGTGACACACAGAGAGAGAAGCTGTGAGTTAGAGAGAGAGAGAAAGAGAAGTTGTGAGTGACAGAGAGAGAGAGAAAGAGAAGCTGTGAGTGAGAGAGAGAGAGAAAGAGAAGCTGTGAGTGAGAGAGAGAGAAAGAGATGCTGTGAGTGAGAGAGAGAGAAAGAGAAGCTGTGAGTGAGAGAGAAGCTGTGAGAGAGGGAAAGAAAAGCTGTGAGTGAGAGAGAGAGAAAGAGAAGATATGAGTGAGAGAGAGAGAAGCAGTGAGAGAGAGAGAAACAGAAGCTGTGAGTGTGTGTGAGAGAGACAGAAGCTGTGAGTGAGAGAGAGAGAAAGAAAGAGAAATTAGAGTGAGAAAGAGAGAGAGAAAGAGAAGCTGTGAATCAGAGAGAGAGAGAAGCTGTGAGTGAGAGAGAGAGAGAGACGCTGTGTGAGAGAGAGAGAAAGAGAAGCTGTGAATGAGAGAGAGAGAGAAAGAGAAGCTGTGAGTGAGAGAGAGAGAAAGAGAAGCTGTGAGTGAGTGAGAGAGAAAGGGAAGTTTGTGAGTGAGAGAGAGAGAGAAAGAGAAGCTGTGAGAGAGAAGCTGTGAGTGAGAGAGAGAAAGAAAAGCTGTGAGTGAGAGAGAGAGAGAAAGAGAAGATGTGTGTGTGTGTGAGAGAGAAAGATAGTCTGAGAAAGAGAGAGTGAAAGAGAAGCTGTGAGTAAGACAGAGAGAGGGAGAAAGAGAAGCTGTGTGCGTGAGAGAGAGAAAGAGAAGCTGTGAGTGAGAGTGTGAGAGAGAGAGAGAAAGAGAAGCTGTGAGTGAGAGAGAGCTGCTGTGAGTGAGAGAGAGAAAGAGAAGCTGTGAATGAGAGAGAGAGAAACTGTGAGTGAGAGAGAGAGAAAGAGAAGCTGTGAGTGAGTAAGAGAGAGAAAGGGAAGTTGTGAGTGAGAGAGAGAGAGAAAGAGCTGTGAGTGAGAGAGAGAGAGAAAGAGAAGCTGTGAGTGAGAGAGAGAGAAAGAGAAGCTGTGAGTGAGAATGAGAGGGAAAGGGAAGCTGTGAGTGAGTGAGAGAGAGAGAAAGAGAAGCTGTGAGAGAGAAAGAGAGAAGCTGTGAGTGAGAGTGAGAGAGAGAAAGAAAGAGAAGCTGTGAGTGAGAGAGAGAAAGAGAAGCTGTGAGTGAGAGAGAGAGAAAGAAAGAGAAGCTGTGAGTGAGTGAGAGAGAGAAAGGGAAGTTGTGAGTGAGAGAGAGAGAAAGAGAAGCTGTGAGTGAGAGAGAGAAAGAGAAGCTGTGAGTGAGAGAGAGAGAAAGAGAAGTTGTGAGTGAGAAGGAGAGAGAGAGAGAAAGAGAAGCTGTGAGTGAGAGAGAGAATGAGAAGCTGTGAGAGAGAGAGAAGTTGTGAGAGAGAGAGAGAGAGAAAGAGAAGCTGTGAGTGAGAGAGAGAGAGAGATGTGAGTGATAGAGAGAGAGAAAGAGAAGCTGTGCGTGAGAGAGAGAGAGGGAGAAAGAGAAGCTTTGAGTGAGACAGAGAAAGAGAAGCTGTGAGTGAGAGAGAGAGAAAGAGAAGGAGAAGCTGTGAGTGAGACAGAGAGAGAGAGAGAAGCTGTGAGAGAGAGAGAGAGGGAGAAAGAGAAGCTGTGAGAGAGTGAGAGAAAGAGAAGCTGTGAGTGTGTGTGAGAGAGAAAGAGAAGCTGTGAGTGAGAGAGAGAAAGAAAGAGAAATTAGAGTGAGAAAGAGAGAGAAAGAGAAGCTGTGAGTGGGAGAGAGAGAAATAGAGTCTGTGAGTGAGAGAGAGAGAAAGAGAAGCTGTGAATGAGAGAGAGAGAGAGAAGCTGTGAGTGAGAGGGAGAGAAAGAGAAGCTGTGAGTGACAGAGAGAGAAAGAGAAGCTGAGAGTGAGAGAGAGAGAGAAAGTGAAGCTGTGAATGAGAGAGAGAGAGAAAGAGAAGCTGTGAGTGAGTGAGAGAGAGAAAGGGAAGTTTGTGAGCGAGAGAGAGAGAGAGAAAGAGAAGCTGTGAGTGAGAGAGAGAAGCTGTGAGTGAGAGAGAGAAAGAAAAGCTGTGTGAGACAGAGAGAGAGAAAGAGAAGCTGTGAGTGAGTGAGAGAGAGAGAGAAGGAGTGAGTGAGAGAGAGAGAGAGAAAGAGAAGCTGTCAGTGAGACAGAGAGAGAGAAAGAGAAGCTGTGAGAGAGAGAGGGAGAAAGAAAGAGAAATTAGAGTGAGAGAGAGAGAGAAGCTGTGAGTGAGAGAGAGAGTGCCGCTGTGAGTGAGAGAGAGAGAAAGAGAAGCTGTGAATGAGAGAGAGAGAGAAAGAGAAGCTGTGAGTGAGAGAGAGAGAAAGAAAGAGAAGCTGTGAGTGAGTGAGAGAGAGAAAGGGAAGTTGTGAGTGAGAGAGAGAGAAAGAGAAGCTGTGAGTGAGAGAGAGAAAGAGAAGCTGTGAGTGAGAGAGAGAGAAAGAGAAGCTGTGAGTGAGAAGGAGAGAGAGAGAGAGAAAGAGAAGCTATGAGTGAGAGAGAGAGAGAAAGAGAAGCTGTGAGTGAGAGAGAGAATGAGAAGCTGTGAGTGAGAGAGAGAAGTTGTGAGATAGAGAGAGAAAGAGAAGCTGTGAGTGAGAGAGAGAGAGAGATGTGAGTGATCGAGAGAGAGAAAGAGAAGCTGTGTGTGAGAGAGAGAGAGGGAGAAAGAGAAGCTGTGAGTGAGAGAGAGAGAAAGAGAAGCTGTGAGTGAGAGAGAGAGAAAGAAAGAGAAGCTGTGAGTGAGAGAGAGAGAATCTTGAGTGAGAGAGAGAAATAAAAGCTGTGAGTGAGAGAGAAAGAGAAAGAGAAGATATGAGTGAGAGAGAAGCAGTGAGAGAGAGAGAGAGAAACAGAAGCTGTGTGAGACAGAGAGAGAAAGAGAAGCTGTGAGAGAGAGAGAGAAAGAGAAGCTGTGAGTGTGTGAGAGAGAGAAAGAGAAGCTGTGAGTGAGAGAGAGAGAAAGAAAGAGAAATTAGAGTGAGAAAGAGAGAGAGAAAGAGAAGCTGTGAGTGGGAGAGAGAGAAAGAGAGTCTGTGAGTGAGAGAGAGAGATAGAAGCTGTGAGTGAGAGAGAGAGAACCGCTGTGAGTGAGAGAGAGAAAGAGAAGCTGTGAATGAGAGAGAGAGAGAAAGAGAAGCTGTGTGTGTGAGAGAGAAAGGGAAGCTGTGAGTGAGTGAGAGAGAGAGAAAGGGAAGTTTTGAGTGAGAGAGAGAGAGAAAGAGAAGCTGTGAGTGTGAGAGAGAGAAAGAGAAGCTGTGAGTGAGAGAGAGAGACAGAGAAGGTGTGAGTGAGAAGGAGAGGGAAAGAGAAGCTGTGAGTGAGTGAGAGAGAGAGAAAGAGAAGCTGTGAGTGAGAGAGAGAGAAAGAGAAGCTGTGAGTGAGAGAGATTGAAAAAGAGAAGCTGTGAGTAAGAAGGAGAGGGAAAGAGAAGAAGTGAGTGAGTGAGAGAGAGAGAGAAAGAAGCTGTGAGAGAGAAAGAGAAGCTGTGAGTGAGAGAGTGAGAGAGAGAAAGAGAAGCTGTTAGTGAGAGAGAGAGAGAGAGAGAAGCTGTGAGTGAGAGAGAGATTGAAAGAGAAGCTGTGAGTGAGAGAGAGAGAGAGAAAGAGAAGCTGTGAGTGTGAGTGAGAGAGAAAGAGAAGCTGTGAGTGAGTGAGAGAGAGAGAATGAGAAGCTGTGAGAGAGAGAAGCTGTGAGAGAGAGAAAGAGAAGCTGTGAGTGAGAGAGAGAGAGAAGATGTGAGTGATAGAGTGAGAGAATGAGAAGCTGTCAGTGAGAGAGAGAGAAAGTAAGAGAAGCTGTGAGTGAGATAGAGAGAGAGAGAAAGAGAAGCTGTGGGTGAGAGAGAGAGAGGGAGAGAAAGATAATCTGTGTGTGAGAGAGAGAGAAAGAGAAGCTGTGTGTTTTAGAGAGAGAGAATGAGAAGCTGTGAGTGAGAGAGAGAGAAAGAGAAGCTGTGAGTGAGAGAGAGAGAAGCTATGAGTGAGAGAGAGAAAGAAAAGCTGTGAGTGAGAGAGAGAGAGAAAGAGAAGATATGAGTGAGAGAGAGAGAAAGAGAAGCTGTGAGTGAGAGAGAGAGAGAAAGAGAAGATATGAGTGAGAGAGAGAGAGAAGCAGTGAGAGAGAGAGAAACAGAAGCTGTGAGTGAGACAGAGAGAGAAAGAGAAGCTGTGAGAGAGAGAGGGGGAGAAATAGAAGCTGCGAGAGAGAGAGAGAAAGAGAAGCTGTGAGTGTGTGTGAGAGAGAAAGAGAAGCTGTGAGTGAGAGAGAGAGAAAGAAAGAGAAGCTGTGAGTGGGAGAGAGAGAAAGAGAGTCTGTGAATCAGAGAGAGAGAGAGAAGCTGTGAGTGAGAGAGACAGAGCCGCTGTGAGTGAGAGAGAGAGAAAGAGAAGCTGTGTGAGAGAGAGAGAAAGAGAAGCTGTGAGTGAGTGAGAGAGAGAGAAAGGGAAGTTGTGAGAGAGAGAGAGAGAGAGAAAGAGAAACTGTGAGTGTGAGAGAGAGAAAGAGAAGCTGTGAGTGAGAGAGAGAGAGAGAAGCTGTGAGTGAGAAGGAGAGGGAAAGAGAAGCTGTGAGTGAGTGAGAGAGAGAGAAAGAGAAGCTGTGAGTGAGAGAGAGAGAAAGAGAAGCTGTGAGTGAGAGAGATTGAAAAAGAGAAGCTGTGAGTAAGAAGGAGAGGGAAAGAGAAGAAGTGAGTGAGTGAGAGAGAGAGAGAGAAAGAGAAGCTGTGAGAGAGAAAGAGAAGCTGTGAGTGAGAGAGTGAGAGAGAGAAAGAGAAGCTGATAGTGAGAGTGAGAGAGAGAGAGAGAGAGAAGCTGTGAGTGAGACAGAGAGAGAGAGAGAAGCTGTGAGAGAGAGAGAGAGGGAGAAAGAGAAGCTGTGAGAGAGAGAGAGGGGGAGAAAGAGAAGCTGCGAGAGAGAGAGAGAAAGAGAAGCTGTGAGTGTGTGAGAGAGAGAAAGAGAAGCTGTGAGTGAGAGAGAGAGAAAGAAAGAGAAGCTGTGAGTGGGAGAGAGAGAAAGAGAGTCTGTGAATCAGAGAGAGAGAGAGAAGCTGTGAGTGAGAGAGACAGAGCCGCTGTGAGTGAGAGAGAGAGAAAGAGAAGCTGTGTGTGAGAGAGAGAAAGAGAAGCTGTGAGTGAGTGAGAGAGAGAGAAAGGGAAGTTGTGAGAGAGAGAGAGAGAAAGAGAAACTGTGAGTGTGAGAGAGAGAAAGAGAAGCTGTGAGTGAGAGAGAGAGAGAAGCTGTGAGTGAGAAGGAGAGGGAAAGAGAAGCTGTGAGTGAGTGAGAGAGAGAGAAAGAGAAGCTGTGAGTGAGAGAGAGAGAAAGAGAAGCTGTGAGTGAGAGAGATTGAAAAAGAGAAGCTGTGAGTAAGAAGGAGAGGGAAAGAGAAGAAGTGAGTGAGTGAGAGAGAGAGAGAGAGAAAGAGAAGCTGTGAGAGAGAAAGAGAAGCTGTGAGTGAGAGAGTGAGAGAGAGAAAGAGAAGCTGATAGTGAGAGTGAGAGAGAGAGAGAGAGAGAAGCTGTGAGTGAGACAGAGAGAGAGAGAAGCTGTGAGAGAGAGAGAGAGGGAGAAAGAGAAGCTGTGAGAGAGCGAGAGAAAGAGAAGCTGTGAGTGTGTGTGAGAGAGAAAGAGAAGCTGTGAGTGAGAGAGAGAAAGAAAGAGAAATTAGAGTGAGAAAGAGAGAGAGAAAGAGAAGCTGTGAGTGGGAGAGAGAGAAAGAGAGTCTGTGAGTGAGAGAGAGAGAGAGAAGCTGTGAGTGAGAGAGAGAGTGCCGCTGTGAGTGAGAGAGAGAGAAAGAGAAGCTGTGAATGAGAGAGAGAGAGAGAAGCTGTGAGTGAGAGTGAGAGAAAGAGAAGCTGTGAGTGACAGAGAGAGAAAGAGAAGCTGAGAGTGAGAGAGAGAGAGAAAGTGAAGCTGTGAATGAGAGAGAGAGAGAAAGAGAAGCTGTGAGTGAGTGAGAGAGAGAAAGGGAAGTTTGTGAGCGAGAGAGAGAGAGAGAGAAAGAGAAGCTGTGAGTGAGAGAGAGAAGCTGTGAGTGAGAGAGAGAAAGAAAAGCTGTGTGAGACAGAGAGAGAGAAAGAGAAGCTGTGAGTGAGTGAGAGAGAGAGAGGAGTGAGTGAGAGAGAGAGAGAGAAAGAGAAGCTGTCAGTGAGACAGAGAGAGAAAGAGAAGCTGTGAGAGAGAGAGGGAGAAAGAAAGAGAAATTAGAGTGAGAGAGAGAGAGAAGCTGTGAGTGAGAGAGAGAGTGCCGCTGTGAGTGAGAGAGAGAGAAAGAGAAGCTGTGAATGAGAGAGAGAGAGAAAGAGAAGCTGTGAGTGAGAGAGAGAAAGAAAGAGAAGCTGTGAGTGAGTGAGAGAGAGAAAGGGAAGTTGTGAGTGAGAAGGAGAGAGAGAGAAAGAGAAGCTATGAGTGAGAGAGAGAGAGAAAGAGAAGCTGTGAGTGAGAGAGAGAATGAGAAGCTGTGAGTGAGAGAGAGAAGTTGTGAGAGAGAGAGAGAAAGAGAAGCTGTGAGTGAGAGAGAGAGAGAGATGTGAGTGATCGAGAGAGAGAAAGAGAAGCTGTGTGTGAGAGAGAGAGAGGGAGAAAGAGAAGCTGTGAGTGAGAGAGAGAGAAAGAGAAGCTGTGAGTGAGAGAGAGAGAAAGAGAAGCTGTGAGTGAGAGAGAGAGAATCTGTGAGTGAGAGAGAGAAATAAAAGCTGTGAGTGAGAGAGAAAGAGAAAGAGAAGATATGAGTGAGAGAGAAGCAGTGAGAGAGAGAGAGAGAGAAACAGAAGCTGTGAGTGAGACAGAGAGAGAAAGAGAAGCTGTGAGAGAGAGAGAGAAAGAGAAGCTGTGAGTGTGTGAGAGAGAGAAAGAGAAGCTGTGAGTGAGAGAGAGAGAAAGAAAGAGAAATTAGAGTGAGAAAGAGAGAGAGAAAGAGAAGCTGTGAGTGGGAGAGAGAGAAAGAGAGTCTGTGAGTGAGAGAGAGAGATAGAAGCTGTGAGTGAGAGAGAGAGAGCCGCTGTGAGTGAGAGAGAGAAAGAGAAGCTGTGAATGAGAGAGAGAGAGAAAGAGAAGCTGTGTGTGTGAGAGAGAAAGGGAAGCTGTGAGTGAGTGAGAGAGAGAGAAAGGGAAGTTGTGAGTGAGAGAGAGAGAAAGAGAAGCTGTGAGTGTGAGAGAGAGAAAGAGAAGCTGTGAGTGAGAGAGAGAGAGAGAGAAGCTGTGAGTGAGAAGGAGAGGGAAAGAGAAGCTGTGAGTGAGTGAGAGAGAGAGAAAGAGAAGCTGTGAGTGAGAGAGAGAGAATGAGAAGCTGTGAGTGAGAGAGATTGAAAAAGAGAAGCTGTGAGTAAGAAGGAGAGGGAAAGAGAAGAAGTGAGTGAGTGAGAGAGAGAGAGAAAGATAAGCTGTGAGAGAGAAAGAGAAGCTGTTAGTGAGAGTGAGAGAGAGAGAGAGAGAAGCTGTGAGTGAGAGAGAGATTGAAAGAGAAGCTGTGAGTGAGAGAGAGAGAGAGAATGAGAAGCTGTGAGAGAGAGAGAAGCTGTGAGAGAGAGAAAGAGAAGCTGTGAGTTAGTGAGAGAGAGAAGATGTGAGTGATAGAGTCAGAGAATGAGAAGCTGTCAGTGAGAGAGAGAGAAAGTAAGAGAAGCTGTGAGTGAGATAGAGAGAGAGAGAAAGAGAAGCTGTGAGTGAGTGAGAGAGAGAGAATGAGAAGCTGTGAGAGAGAGAGAAGCTGTGAGAGAGAGAAAGAGAAGCTGTGAGTGAGAGAGAGAGAGAAGATGTGAGCGATAGAGTGAGAGAATGAGAAGCTGTCAGTGAGAGAGAGAGAAAGTAAGAGAAGCTGTGAGTGAGATAGAGAGAGAGAGAAAGAGAAGCTGTGAGTGAGAGAGAGAGAGGGAGAGAAAGATAATCTGTGTGTGTGAGAGAGAGAAAGAGAAGCTGTGTGTTTTAGAGAGAGAGAATGAGAAGCTGTGAGTGAGAGAGAGAGAAAGAGAAGCTGTGAGTGAGAGAGAGAGAAGCTATGAGTGAGAGAGAGAAAGAAAAGCTGTGAGTGAGAGAGAGAGAGAAAGAGAAGATATGAGTGAGAGAGAGAGAAAGAGAAGCTGTGAGTGAGAGAGAGAGAGAAAGAGAAGATATGAGTGAGAGAGAGAGAGAAGCAGTGAGAGAGAGAGAAACAGAAGCTGTGAGTGAGACAGAGAGAGAAAGAGAAGCTGTGAGAGAGAGAGAGGGGGAGAAAGAGAAGCTGCGAGAGAGAGAGAGAAAGAGAAGCTGTGAGTGTGTGAGAGAGAGAAAGAGAAGCTGTGAGTGAGAGAGAGAGAAAGAAAGAGAAGCTGTGAGTGGGAGAGAGAGAAAGAGAGTCTGTGAATCAGAGAGAGAGAGAGAAGCTGTGAGTGAGAGAGACAGAGCCGATGTGAGTGAGAGAGAGAGAAAGAGAAGCTGTGTGTGAGAGAGAGAAAGAGAAGCTGTGAGTGAGTGAGAGAGAGAGAAAGGGAAGTTGTGAGTGAGAGAGAGAGAGAAAGAGAAACTGTGAGTGTGTGAGAGAGAGAAAGAGAAGCTGTGAGTGAGAGAGAGAGAGAGAAGCTGTGAGTGAGAAGGAGAGGGAAAGAGAAGCTGTGAGTGAGTGAGAGAGAGAGAAAGAGAAGTTGTGAGTGAGAGAGAGAGAAAGAGAAGCTGTGAGTGAGAGAGATTGAAAAAGAGAAGCTGTGAGTAAGGAGAGGGAAAGAGAAGAAGTGAGTGAGTGAGAGAGAGAGAGAGAAAGAGAAGCTGTGAGAGAGAAAGAGAAGCTGTGAGTGAGAGAGTGAGAGAGAGAAAGAGAAGCTGATAGTGAGAGTGAGAGAGAGAGAGAGAGAAGCTGTGAGTGAGAGAGAGATTGAAAGAGAAGCTGTGAGAAAGAGAGAGAGAGAGAAGCTGTGAGTGTGAGTGAGAGAGAAAGAGAAGCTGTGAGTGAGTGAGAGAGAGGGAATGAGAAGCTGTGAGAGAGAGAGAAGCTGTGAGAGAGAGAAAGAGAAGCTGTGAGTGAGAGAGAGAGAGAAGATGTGAGTGATAGAGTGAGAGAATGAGAAGCTGTCAGTGAGAGAGAGAGAAAGTAAGAGAATCTGTGAGTGAGATAGAGAGAGAGAGAAAGAGAAGCTGTGAGTGAGAGAGAGAGAGGGAGAGAAAGATAATCTGTGTGTGAGAGAGAGAGAAAGAGAAGCTGTGTGTTTTAGAGAGAGAGAATGAGAAGCTGTGAGTGAGAGAGAGAGAAAGAGAAGCTGTGAGTGAGAGAGAGAGAAGCTATGAGTGAGAGAGAGAAAGAAAAGCTGTGAGTGAGTGAGAGAGAGAAAGAGAAGCTGTGAGTGAGAGGGAGAGAAAGAGAAGCTGTGAGTGACACACACAGAGATAAACTGTGAGTGAGAGAGAGAGAAAGAGAAGCAGTGAGTGACAGAGAGAGAAAGAAGCTGAGAGTGAGAGAGAGAGAGAAAGTGAAGCTGTGAGTGAGAGAGAGAGAGAAAGAAAAGCTGTGAGTGAGAGAGAGAGAGAAAGAGAAGATGTGAGTGAGTGAGAGAGAGAGAGAAGCAATGAGTGAGAGAGAGAGAGAGAAAGAGAAGCTGTCAGTGAGACAGAGAGAGAGAAAGAGAAGCTGTGAGAGAGAGAGAGAAAGAGAAGCTGTGAGTGTGTGTGTGAGAGAAAGAGAAGCTGTGAGTGAGAGAGAGAGAAAGAAAGAGAAATTAGAGTGAGAAAGAGAGAGAGAAAGAGAAGCTGTGAGTGAGAGAGAGAGAGAAGCTGTGAGTGATAGAGAGAGAGAATGAGAAGCTGTGAGTGATAGAGAGAGTAAGTAAGAGAAGCTGTGAGTGAGATAGAGAGAGAGAGAAGGAGAATCTGTGAGTGAGAGAGAGAGAGGGAGAAAGATAAGCTGTGAGAGAGAGAGAGAGAGAAGCTGTGTGTGTGTGAGAGAGAAAGAAAAGCTGTGATTGAGAGTGAGAGAGAGAGAGAAAGAGATGCTGTGAGTGAGAGAGAGAGAAGCTGTGAGTGAGAGAGAGAGAAAGAGAAGCTGTGAGTGAATGAGAGAGAGAAAGGGAAGTTTGTGAGTGAGAGAGAGAGAGAAAGAGAAGCTGTGTTTGAGAGAGAGAAGCTGAGAGTGAGAGAGAGAAAGAAAAGCTGTGAGTGAGAGAGAGAGAGAAAGAGAAGATGTGAGTGAGTGAGAGAGAGAGAGAAGCAATGAGTGAGAGAGAGAGAGAGAAAGAGAAGCTGTCAGTGAGACAGAGAGAGAGAAAGAGAAGCTGTGTGAGAGAGAGAGAGGGAGAAAGAGAAGCTGTGAGAGAGAGAGAGAAAGAGAAGCTGTGAGTGTGTGTGTGAGAGAAAGAGAAGCTGTGAGTGAGAGAGAGAAAGAAAGAGAAATTAGAGTGAGAAAGAGAGAGAGAAAGAGAAGCTGTGAGTGAGAGAGAGAGAGAAGATGTGAGTGATAGAGAGAGAGAATGAGAAGCTGTGATTGAGAGTGAGTGAGAGAGAGAAAGAGATGCTGTGAGTGAGAGAGAGAAGCTGTGAGTGAGAGAGAGAAAGAAAAGCGGTGAGTGAGAGAGAGAGAGAAAGAGAAGCTGTGAGTGAGACTGTGAGAGAGAGAAAGAGAAGCTGTTAGTGAGAGTGAGAGAGAGAGAGAAAGAGAAGCTGTGAGTGAGAGTGAGATTGAAAGAGAAGCTGTGAGTGAGAGAGAGAGAGAAAGAGAAGCTGTGAGTGAGAGAGAGAAAGAGATGCTGTGAGTGAGAGGGAGAGAAAGAGAAGCTGTGAGTGACACAGAGAGAGAGAAGCTGTGAGTTAGAGAGAGAGAAAGAGAAGCTGTGAGTGACAGAGAGAGAGGAAGCGAAGCTGTGAGTGAGAGTGAGAGAGAAAGAGAAGCTGTGTGTGTGTGTGAGACAGAAAGATAGTCTGAGAAAGAGAGAGTGAAAGAGAAGCTGTGAGTGAGACAGAGAGAGGGAGAAAGAGAAGCTGTGTGTGTGAGAGAGAAAGAGAAGCTGTGAGTGAGAGTGAGAGAGAGAAAGAGAAAGAGAAGCTGTGAGTGAGAGAGAGAGAGAAAGCGAAGCTGTGAGTGAGAGAGAGAGAGAAAGCGAAGCTGTGAGTGAGAGAGGGAGAGAGAATGAGAAGCTGTGAGTGTGAGAGAGAGAAGCTGTGAGTGAGAGAGAGAGATGTGAGTGATAGAGAGAGAGAAAGAGAAGCTGTGAGTGAGAGGGAGAGAAAGTAAGAGAAGCTGTGAGTGAGATAGAGAGAGAGAGAAAGAGAAGCTGTGAATGAGAGAGAGAGGGAGAAAGATAATCTGTGATTGAGAGTGAGAGAGAGAGAAAGAGAAGCTGTGAGTGAGAGAGAGAGAAAGAGAAGCTGTGAGTGAGAGAGAGAGAAGCTGTGTGTGAGAGAGAAAGAAAAGCTGTGAGTGAGAGAGAGAGAGAAAGAGAAGATATGAGTTAGAGAGAGAGAAGCAGTGAGTGAGAGAGAGAGAGAGAAAGAGAAGCTGTGAGTGAGACAGAGAGAGAGAGAGAGAAGCTGTGAGAGAGAGAGGGGAAGAAAGAGAAGCTGTGTGTGTGAGAGAGAGAAAGAGAAGCTGTGAGTGTGTGAGAGAGAAAGAGAAGCTGTCAGTGAGACAGAGAGAGAGAAAGAGAAGCTGTGTGAGAGAGAGAGAGGGAGAAAGAGAAGCTGTGAGAGAGAGAGAGAAAGAGAAGCTGTGAGTGTGTGTGTGAGAGAAAGAGAAGCTGTGAGTGAGAGAGAGAGAAAGAAAGAGAAATTAGAGTGAGAAAGAGAGAGAGAAAGAGAAGCTGTGAGTGAGAGAGAGAGAGAAGATGTGAGTGATAGAGAGAGAGAATGAGAAGCTGTGATTGAGAGTGAGTGAGAGAGAGAAAGAGATGCTGTGAGTGAGAGAGAGAAGCTGTGAGTGAGAGAGAGAAAGAAAAGCGGTGAGTGAGAGAGAGAGAGAAAGAGAAGCTGTGAGTGAGACTGTGAGAGAGAGAAAGAGAAGCTGTTAGTGAGAGTGAGAGAGAGAGAGAAAGAGAAGCTGTGAGTGAGAGTGAGATTGAAAGAGAAGCTGTGAGTGAGAGAGAGAGAGAAAGAGAAGCTGTGAGTGAGAGAGAGAAAGAGATGCTGTGAGTGAGAGGGAGAGAAAGAGAAGCTGTGAGTGACACAGAGAGAGAGAAGCTGTGAGTTAGAGAGAGAGAAAGAGAAGCTGTGAGTGACAGAGAGAGAGGAAGCGAAGCTGTGAGTGAGAGTGAGAGAGAAAGAGAAGCTGTGTGTGTGTGTGAGACAGAAAGATAGTCTGAGAAAGAGAGAGTGAAAGAGAAGCTGTGAGTGAGACAGAGAGAGGGAGAAAGAGAAGCTGTGTGTGTGAGAGAGAAAGAGAAGCTGTGAGTGAGAGTGAGAGAGAGAAAGAGAAAGAGAAGCTGTGAGTGAGAGAGAGAGAGAAAGCGAAGCTGTGAGTGAGAGAGAGAGAGAAAGCGAAGCTGTGAGTGAGAGAGGGAGAGAGAATGAGAAGCTGTGAGTGTGAGAGAGAGAAGCTGTGAGTGAGAGAGAGAGATGTGAGTGATAGAGAGAGAGAAAGAGAAGCTGTGAGTGAGAGGGAGAGAAAGTAAGAGAAGCTGTGAGTGAGATAGAGAGAGAGAGAAAGAGAAGCTGTGAATGAGAGAGAGAGGGAGAAAGATAATCTGTGATTGAGAGTGAGAGAGAGAGAAAGAGAAGCTGTGAGTGAGAGAGAGAGAAAGAGAAGCTGTGAGTGAGAGAGAGAGAAGCTGTGTGTGAGAGAGAAAGAAAAGCTGTGAGTGAGAGAGAGAGAGAAAGAGAAGATATGAGTTAGAGAGAGAGAAGCAGTGAGTGAGAGAGAGAGAGAGAAAGAGAAGCTGTGAGTGAGACAGAGAGAGAGAGAGAGAAGCTGTGAGAGAGAGAGGGGAAGAAAGAGAAGCTGTGTGTGTGAGAGAGAGAAAGAGAAGCTGTGAGTGTGTGAGAGAGAAAGAGAAGCTGTGAGTGAGAGAGAGAGAGAAAGAAAGGGAAATTAGAGTGAGAAAGAGAGAGAGAAAGAGAAGCTGTGAGTGGGAGAGAGAGAAAGAGTCTGTGAGTGAGAGAGAGAGAGAAGCTGTGAGTGAGAGAGAGAGAGAGCTGCTGTGAGTGAGAGAGAGAGAAAGAGAAGCTGTGAATGAGAGAGAGAGAAACTGTGTGTGTGTGAGAGAGAAAGAGAAGCTGTGAGTGAGTAAGAGAGAGAAAGGGAAGTTGTGAGTGAGAGAGAGAGAGAAAGAGCTGTGAGTGAGAGAGAGAGAAAGAGAAGCTGTGAGTGAGAGAGAGAGAAAGAGAAGCTGTGAGTGAGAAGGAGAGGGAAAGAGAAGCTGTGAGTGAGTGAGAGAGAGAGAAAGAGAAGCTGTGAGAGAGAAAGAGAGAAGCTGTGAGTGAGAGAGTGAGAGAGAGAAAGAGAAGCTGTGAGTGAGAGAGAGAAAGAGAAGCTGTGAGTGAGAGGGAGAGAGAGAAAGAGAAGCTGAGTGAGAGAGAGAGAAAGAGAAGCTGTGAGGGAGAGAGAGAAAGAGAAGTTGTGAGTGAGAAGGAGAGAGAGAAAGAGAAGCTGTGTGACACACAGAGAGAGAAGCTGTGAGTTAGAGAGAGAGAGAAAGAGAAGTGAGTGACAGAGAGAGAGAGAAAGAGAAGCTGTGAGTGAGAGAGAGAGAGAAAGAGAAGCTGTGAGTGAGAGAGAGAGAAAGAGATGATGTGAGTGAGAGAGAGAGAAAGAGAAGCTGTGAGTGAGAGAGAAGCTATGAGTGAGAGAGGGAAAGAAAAGCTGTGAGTGAGAGAGAGAGAAAGAGAAGATATGAGTGAGAGAGAGAGAGAAGCAGTGAGAGAGAGAGAAACAGAAGCTGTGAGTGTGTGTGTGAGAGAGAGAAGCTGTGAGTGAGAGAGAGAGAAAGAAAGAGAAATTAGAGTGAGAAAGAGAGAGAAAGAGAAGCTGTGAGTGGGAGAGAGAGAAAGAGAGTCTGTGAATCAGAGAGAGAGAGAAGCTGTGAGTGAGAGAGAGAGAGAAACGCTGTGAGTGAGAGAGAGAGAAAGAGAAGCTGTGAATGAGAGAGAGAGAAAGAGAAGTTGTAAGTGAGAGAGAGAGAAAGAGAAGCTGTGAGTTAGTGAGAGAGAAAGGGAAGTTTGTGAGTGAGAGAGAGAGAGAAAGAGAAGCTGTGAGTGAGAGAGAGAAGCTGTGAGTGAGAGAGAGAAAGAAAAGCTGTGAGTGAGAGAGAGAGAGAGAAAGAGAAGATGTGTGTGTGTGTGAGAGAGAAAGATAGTCTGAGAAAGAGAGAGTGAAAGAGAAGCTGTGAGTGAGACAGAGAGAGGGAGAAAGAGAAGCTGTGTGCATGAGAGAGAGAAAGAGAAGCTGTGAGTGAGAGTGAGAGAGAGAGAGAGAAAGAGAAGCTGAGAGTTAGAGAGAGAGAGAAAGTGAAGCTGTGAGTGAGAGAGAGAGACAGAGAAGCTGTGTGTGTGAGAGAGAGAGAAAGATAGTCTGAGAAAGAGAGAGTGAAAGAGAAGCTGTGAGTGAGACAGAGAGAGGGAGAAAGAGAAGCTGTGTGTGTGAGAGAGAGAGAGCTGCTGTGAGTGAGAGAGAGAAAGAGAAGCTGTGAATGAGAGAGAGAGAAACTGTGAGTGAGAGAGAGAGAAAGAGAAGCTGTGAGTGAGTAAGAGAGAGAAAGGGAAGTTGTGAGTGAGAGAGAGAGAGAAAGAGCTGTGAGTGAGAGAGAGAGAAAGAGAAGCTGTGAGTGAGAGAGAGAGAAAGAGAAGCTGTGAGTGAGAATGAGAGGGAAAGAGAAGTTGTGAGTGAGTGAGAGAGAGAGAAAGAGAAGCTGTGAGAGAGAAAGAGAGAAGCTGTGAGTGAGAGTGAGAGAGAGAAAGAGAAGCTGTGAGTGAGAGAGAGAAAGAGAAGCTGTGAGTGAGAGAGAGAGAAAGAAAGAGAAGCTGTGAGTGAGTGAGAGAGAGAAAGGGAAGTTGTGAGTGAGAGAGAGAGAAAGAGAAGCTGTGAGTGAGAGAGAGAAAGAGAAGCTGTGAGTGAGAGAGAGAGAAAGAGAAGTTGTGAGTGAGAAGGAGAGAGAGAGAGAAAGAGAAGCTATGAGTGAGAGAGAGAGAGAAAGAGAAGCTGTGAGTGAGAGAGAGAATGAGAAGCTGTGAGAGAGAGAGAAGTTGTGAGAGAGAGAGAGAGAGAAGCTGTGAGTGAGAGAGAGAGAGATGTGAGTGATAGAGAGAGAGAAAGAGAAGCTGTGTTTGAGAGAGAGAGAGAGGGAGAAAGAGAAGCTGTGAGTGAGAGAGAGAGAAAGAGAAGCTGTGAGTGAGAGAGAGAGAGAAGAGAAGGAGAAGCTGTGAGTGAGACAGAGAGAGAGAGAGAAGCTGTGAGAGAGAGAGAGAGGGAGAAAGAGAAGCTGTGAGAGAGCGAGAGAAAGAGAAGCTGTGAGTGTGTGTGAGAGAGAAAGAGAAGCTGTGAGTGAGAGAGAAAGAAAGAGAAATTAGAGTGAGAAAGAGAGAGAGAAAGAGAAGCTGTGAGTGGGAGAGAGAGAAAGAGAGTCTGTGAGTGAGAGAGAGAGAGAGAAGCTGTGAGTGAGAGAGAGAGTGCCGCTGTGAGTGAGAGAGAGAGAAAGAGAAGCTGTGAATGAGAGAGAGAGAGAGAAGCTGTGAGTGAGAGGGAGAGAAAGAGAAGCTGTGAGTGACAGAGAGAGAAAGAGAAGCTGAGAGTGAGAGAGAGAAAGTGAAGCTGTGAATGAGAGAGAGAGAGAAAGAGAAGCTGTGAGTGAGTGAGAGAGAGAAAGGGAAGTTTGTGAGCGAGAGAGAGAGAGAGAGAAAGAGAAAGAGAAGCTGTGAGTGAGAGAGAGAAGCTGTGAGTGAGAGAGAGAAGCTGTGAGTGAGAGAGAGAAAGAAAAGCTGTGTGAGACAGAGAGAGAGAAAGAGAAGCTGTGAGTGAGTGAGAGAGAGAGAGAAGGAGTGAGTGAGAGAGAGAGAGAAAGAGAAGCTGTCAGTGAAACAGAGAGAGAGAAAGAGAAGCTGTGAGAGAGAGAGGGAGAAAGAAAGAGAAATTAGAGTGAGAGAGAGAGAAGCTGTGAGTGAGAGAGAGAGTGCCGCTGTGAGTGAGAGAGAGAGAAAGAGAAGCTGTGAATGAGAGAGAGAGAGAAAGAGAAGCTGTGAGTGAGAGAGAGAGAAAGAAAGAGAAGCTGTGAGTGAGTGAGAGAGAGAAAGGGAAGTTGTGAGTGAGAGAGAGAGAAAGAGAAGCTGTGAGTGAGAGAGAGAAAGAGAAGCTGTGAGTGAGAGAGAGAGAATGAGAAGCTGTGAGTGAGAAGGAGAGAGAGAGAGAGAAAGAGAAGCTATGAGTGAGAGAGAGAGAGAAAGAGAAGCTGTGAGTGAGAGAGAGAATGAGAAGCTGTGAGTGAGAGAGAGAAGTTGTGAGAGAGAGAGAGAAAGAGAAGCTGTGAGTGAGAGAGAGAGAGAGATGTGAGTGATCGAGAGAGAGAAAGAGAAGCTGTGTGTGAGAGAGAGAGAGGGAGAAAGAGAAGCTGTGAGTGAGAGAGAGAGAAAGAGAAGCTGTGAGTGAGAGAGAGAGAATCTGTGAGTGAGAGAGAGAAATAAAAGCTGTGAGTGAGAGAGAGAGAGAAAGAGAAGATATGAGGGAGAGAGAAGCAGTGAGAGAGAGAGAGAGAGAAACAGAAGCTGTGAGTGAGACAGAGAGAAAGAGAATCTGTGAGAGAGAGAGAGAAAGAGAAGCTGTGAGTGAGAGAGAGAAGCTGTGTGAGAGAGAGAAAGAAAAGCTGTGAGTGAGAGAGAGAGAGAGAAAGAGAAGATATGAGTGAGAGAGAGAGAAGCAGTGAGTGAGAGAGAGAGAGAAAGAGAAGCTGTGAGTGAGACAGAGAGAGAGAAAGAGAAGCTGTGAGAGAGAGAGAGGGGAAGAAAGAGAAGCTGTGTGTGAGAGAGAGAGAAAGAGAAGCTGTGAGTGTGTGAGAGAGAAAGAGAAGCTGTGAGTGAGAGAGAGAGAGAAAGAAAGAGAAATTAGTGTGAGAAAGAGAGAGAGAAAGAGAAGCTGTGAGTGGGAGAGAGAGAAAGAGTCTGTGAGTGAGAGAGAGAGAGAGAAGCTGTGAGTGAGAGAGAGAGAGAGCTGCTGTGAGTGAGAGAGAGAGAAAGAGAAGCTGTGAATGAGAGAGAGAGAAACTGTGTGTGTGAGAGAGAGAAAGAGAAGCTGTGAGTGAGTAAGAGAGAGAAAGGGAAGTTGTGAGTGAGAGAGAGAGAAAAAGAGCTGTGAGTGAGAGAGAGAGAAAGAGAAGCTGTGAGAGAGAAAGAGAGAAGCTGTGAGTGAGAGAGTGAGAGAGAGAAAGAGAAGCTGTGAGTGAGAGAGAGAAAGAGAAGCTGTGAGTGAGAGGGAGAGAGAGAAAGAGAAGCTGAGTGAGAGAGAGAGAAAGAGAAGCTGTGAGGGAGAGAGAGAAAGAGAAGTTGTGAGTGAGAAGGAGAGAGAGAAAGAGAAGCTGTGAGTGACACACAGAGAGAGAAGCTGTGAGTTAGAGAGAGAGAGAAAGAGAAGTTGTGAGTGACAGAGAGAGAGAGAAAGAGAAGCTGTGAGTGAGAGAGAGAGAGAAAGAGAAGCTGTGAGTGAGAGAGAGAGAAAGAGATGCTGTGAGTGAGAGAGAGAGAAAGAGAAGCTGTGAGTGAGAGAGAAGCTGTGAGAGAGGGAAAGAAAAGCTGTGAGTGAGAGAGAGAGAAAGAGAAGATATGAGTGAGAGAGAGAGAAGCAGTGAGAGAGAGAGAAACAGAAGCTGTGAGTGTGTGTGTGAGAGACAGAAGCTGTGAGTGAGAGAGAGAGAAAGAAAGAGAAATTAGAGTGAGAAAGAGAGAGAGAAAGAGAAGCTGTGAATCAGAGAGAGAGAGAAGCTGTGAGTGAGAGAGAGAGAGAGAGACGCTGTGTGAGAGAGAGAGAAAGAGAAGCTGTGAATGAGAGAGAGAGAGAAAGAGAAGCTGTGAGTGAGAGAGAGAGAAAGAGAAGCTGTGAGTGAGAGAGAGAGAAAGGGAAGTTTGTGAGTGAGAGAGAGAGAGAAAGAGAAGCTGTGAGTGAGAGAGAAGCTGTGAGTGAGAGAGAGAAAGAAAAGCTGTGAGTGAGAGAGAGAGAGAAAGAGAAGATGTGTGTGTGTGTGAGAGAGAAAGATAGTCTGAGAAAGAGAGAGTGAAAGAGAAGCTGTGAGTAAGACAGAGAGAGGGAGAAAGAGAAGCTGTGTGCGTGAGAGAGAGAAAGAGAAGCTGTGAGTGAGAGTGAGAGAGAGAGAGAGAGAGAAAGAGAAGCTGAGAGTTAGAGAGAGAGAGAAAGTGAAGCTGTGAGTGAGAGAGAGAGACAGAGAAGCTGTGTGTGTGTGAGAGAGAGAAAGATAGTCTGAGAAAGAGAGAGTGAAAGAGAAGCTGTGAGTGAGACAGAGAGAGGGAGAAAGAGAAGCTCTGTGTGTGAGAGAGAAAGAGAAGCTGTGAGTGAGAGTGTGAGAGAGAGAGAGAAAGAGAAGCTGTGAGTGAGAGAGAGCTGCTGTGAGTGAGAGAGAGAAAGAGAAGCTGTGAATGAGAGAGAGAGAAACTGTGAGTGAGAGAGAGAGAAAGAGAAGCTGTGAGTGAGTAAGAGAGAGAAAGGGAAGTTGTGAGTGAGAGAGAGAGAGAAAGAGCTGTGAGTGAGAGAGAGAGAGAAAGAGAAGCTGTGAGTGAGAGAGAGAGAAAGAGAAGCTGTGAGTGAGAATGAGAGGGAAAGGGAAGCTGTGAGTGAGTGAGAGAGAGAGAAAGAGAAGCTGTGAGAGAGAAAGAGAGAAGCTGTGAGTGAGAGTGAGAGAGAGAAAGAAAGAGAAGCTGTGAGTGAGAGAGAGAAAGAGAAGCTGTGAGTGAGAGAGAGAGAAAGAAAGAGAAGCTGTGAGTGAGTGAGAGAGAGAAAGGGAAGTTGTGAGTGAGAGAGAGAGAAAGAGAAGCTGTGAGTGAGAGAGAGAAAGAGAAGCTGTGAGTGAGAGAGAGAGAAAGAGAAGTTGTGAGTGAGAAGGAGAGAGAGAGAGAGAAAGAGAAGCTGTGAGTGAGAGAGAGAATGAGAAGCTGTGAGAGAGAGAGAAGTTGTGAGAGAGAGAGAGAGAGAAAGAGAAGCTGTGAGTGAGAGAGAGAGAGAGATGTGAGTGATAGAGAGAGAGAAAGAGAAGCTGTGCATGAGAGAGAGAGAGGGAGAAAGAGAAGCTGTGAGTGAGACAGAGAAAGAGAAGCTGTGAGTGAGAGAGAGAGAAAGAGAAGGAGAAGCTGTGAGTGAGACAGAGAGAGAGAGAGAAGCTGTGAGAGAGAGAGAGAGGGAGAAAGAGAAGCTGTGAGAGAGTGAGAGAAAGAGAAGCTGTGAGTGTGTGTGAGAGAGAAAGAGAAGCTGTGAGTGAGAGAGAGAAAGAAAGAGAAATTAGAGTGAGAAAGAGAGAGAGAAAGAGAAGCTGTGAGTGGGAGAGAGAGAAAGAGAGTCTGTGAGTGAGAGAGAGAGAAAGAGAAGCTGTGAATGAGAGAGAGAGAGAGAAGCTGTGAGTGAGAGGGAGAGAAAGAGAAGCTGTGAGTGACAGAGAGAGAAAGAGAAGCTGAGAGTGAGAGAGAGAGAGGGAGAAAGAGAAGCTGTGAGTGAGAGAGAGAGAAAGAGAAGCTGTGAGTGAGAGAGAGAGAAAGAGAAGCTGTGAGTGAGAGAGAGAGAATCTGTGAGTGAGAGAGAGAAATAAAAGCTGTGAGTGAGAGAGAGAGAGAAAGAGAAGATATGAGGGAGAGAGAAGCAGTGAGAGAGAGAGAGAGAGAAACAGAAGCTGTGAGTGAGACAGAGAGAGAAAGAGAAGCTGTGAGAGAGAGAGAGAAAGAGAAGCTGTGAGTGAGAGAGAGAAGCTGTGTGAGAGAGAGAAAGAAAAGCTGTGAGTGAGAGAGAGAGAGAGAAAGAGAAGATATGAGTGAGAGAGAGAGAAGCAGTGAGTGAGAGAGAGAGAGAAAGAGAAGCTGTGAGTGAGACAGAGAGAGAGAAAGAGAAGCTGTGAGAGAGAGAGAGGGGAAGAAAGAGAAGCTGTGTGTGAGAGAGAGAGAAAGAGAAGCTGTGAGTGTGTGAGAGAGAAAGAGAAGCTGTGAGTGAGAGAGAGAGAGAGAAAGAAAGAGAAATTAGTGTGAGAAAGAGAGAGAGAAAGAGAAGCTGTGAGTGGGAGAGAGAGAAAGAGTCTGTGAGTGAGAGAGAGAGAGAGAAGCTGTGAGTGAGAGAGAGAGAGAGCTGCTGTGAGTGAGAGAGAGAGAAAGAGAAGCTGTGAATGAGAGAGAGAGAAACTGTGTGTGTGTGAGAGAGAAAGAGAAGCTGTGAGTGAGTAAGAGAGAGAAAGGGAAGTTGTGAGTGAGAGAGAGAGAAAAAGAGCTGTGAGTGAGAGAGAGAGAAAGAGAAGCTGTGAGTGAGAGAGAGAGAAAGAGAAGCTGTGAGTGAGAAGGAGAGGGAAAGAGAAGCTGTGAGTGAGTGAGAGAGAGAGAAAGAGAAGCTGTGAGAGAGAAAGAGAGAAGCTGTGAGTGAGAGAGTGAGAGAGAGAAAGAGAAGCTGTGAGTGAGAGAGAGAAAGAGAAGCTGTGAGTGAGAGGGAGAGAGAGAAAGAGAAGCTGAGTGAGAGAGAGAGAAAGAGAAGCTGTGAGGGAGAGAGAAAAAGAGAAGTTGTGAGTGAGAAGGAGAGAGAGAAAGAGAAGCTGTGAGTGACACACAGAGAGAGAAGCTGTGAGTTAGAGAGAGAGAGAAAGAGAAGTTGTGAGTGACAGAGAGAGAGAGAAAGAGAAGCTGTGAGTGAGAGAGAGAGAAAGAGAAGCTGTGAGTGAGAGAGAGAGAAAGAGATGCTGTGAGTGAGAGAGAGAGAAAGAGAAGCTGTGAGTGAGAGAGAAGCTGTGAGAGAGGGAAAGAAAAGCTGTGAGTGAGAGAGAGAGAAAGAGAAGATATGAGTGAGAGAGAGAGAAGCAGTGAGAGAGAGAGAAACAGAAGCTGTGAGTGTGTGTGTGAGAGACAGAAGCTGTGAGTGAGAGAGAGAGAAAGAAAGAGAAATTAGAGTGAGAAAGAGAGAGAGAAAGAGAAGCTGTGAATCAGAGAGAGAGAAGCTGTGAGTGAGAGAGAGAGAGAGACGCTGTGTGAGAGAGAGAGAAAGAGAAGCTGTGAATGAGAGAGAGAGAGAAAGAGAAGCTGTGAGTGAGAGAGAGAGAAAGAGAAGCTGTGAGTGAGTGAGAGAGAAAGGGAAGTTTGTGAGTGAGAGAGAGAGAGAAAGAGAAGCTGTGAGAGAGAAGCTGTGAGTGAGAGAGAGAAAGAAAAGCTGTGAGTGAGAGAGAGAGAGAAAGAGAAGATGTGTGTGTGTGTGAGAGAGAAAGATAGTCTGAGAAAGAGAGAGTGAAAGAGAAGCTGTGAGTAAGACAGAGAGAGGGAGAAAGAGAAGCTGTGTGCGTGAGAGAGAGAAAGAGAAGCTGTGAGTGAGAGTGTGAGAGAGAGAGAGAAAGAGAAGCTGTGAGTGAGAGAGAGCTGCTGTGAGTGAGAGAGAGAAAGAGAAGCTGTGAATGAGAGAGAGAGAAACTGTGAGTGAGAGAGAGAGAAAGAGAAGCTGTGAGTGAGTTAGAGAGAGAAAGGGAAGTTGTGAGTGAGAGAGAGAGAGAAAGAGCTGTGAGTGAGAGAGAGAGAGAAAGAGAAGCTGTGAGTGAGAGAGAGAGAAAGAGAAGCTGTGAGTGAGAATGAGAGGGAAAGGGAAGCTGTGAGTGAGTGAGAGAGAGAGAAAGAGAAGCTGTGAGAGAGAAAGAGAGAAGCTGTGAGTGAGAGTGAGAGAGAGAAAGAAAGAGAAGCTGTGAGTGAGAGAGAGAAAGAGAAGCTGTGAGTGAGAGAGAGAGAAAGAAAGAGAAGCTGTGAGTGAGTGAGAGAGAGAAAGGGACGTTGTGAGTGAGAGAGAGAGAAAGAGAAGCTGTGAGTGAGAGAGAGAAAGAGAAGCTGTGAGTGAGAGAGAGAGAAAGAGAAGTTGTGAGTGAGAAGGAGAGAGAGAGAGAGAAAGAGAAGCTGTGAGTGAGAGAGAGAATGAGAAGCTGTGAGAGAGAGAAGTTGTGAGAGAGAGAGAGAGAGAAAGAGAAGCTGTGAGTGAGAGAGAGAGAGAGATGTGAGTGATAGAGAGAGAGAAAGAGAAGCTGTGCGTGAGAGAGAGAGAGGGAGAAAGAGAAGCTGTGAGTGAGACAGAGAAAGAGAAGCTGTGAGTGAGAGAGAGAGAAAGAGAAGGAGAAGCTGTGAGTGAGACAGAGAGAGAGAGAGAAGCTGTGAGAGAGAGAGAGAGGGAGAAAGAGAAGCTGTGAGAGAGTGAGAGAAAGAGAAGCTGTGAGTGTGTGTGAGAGAGAAAGAGAAGCTGTGAGTGAGAGAGAGAAAGAAAGAGAAATTAGAGTGAGAAAGAGAGAGAGAAAGAGAAGCTGTGAGTGGGAGAGAGAGAAAGAGAGTCTGTGAGTGAGAGAGAGAGAAAGAGAAGCTGTGAATGAGAGAGAGAGAGAGAAGCTGTGAGTGAGAGGGAGAGAAAGAGAAGCTGTGAGTGACAGAGAGAGAAAGAGAAGCTGAGAGTGAGAGAGAGAGAGAAAGTGAAGCTGTGAATGAGAGAGAGAGAGAAAGAGAAGCTGTGAGTGAGTGAGAGAGAGAAAGGGAAGTTTGTGAGCGAGAGAGAGAGAGAGAAAGAGAAGCTGTGAGTGAGAGAGAGAAGCTGTGAGTGAGAGAGAGAAAGAAAAGCTGTGTGAGACAGAGAGAGAGAAAGAGAAGCTGTGAGTGAGTGAGAGAGAGAGAGAAGGAGTGAGTGAGAGAGAGAGAGAGAAAGAGAAGCTGTCAGTGAGACAGAGAGAGAGAAAGAGAAGCTGTGAGAGAGGGAGAAAGAAAGAGAAATTAGAGTGAGAGAGAGAGAGAAGCTGTGAGTGAGAGAGAGAGTGCCGCTGTGAGTGAGAGAGAGAGAAAGAGAAGCTGTGAATGAGAGAGAGAGAGAAAGAGAAGCTGTGAGTGAGAGAGAGAGAAAGAAAGAGAAGCTGTGAGTGAGTGAGAGAGAGAAAGGGAAGTTGTGAGTGAGAGAGAGAGAAAGAGAAGCTGTGAGTGAGAGAGAGAAAGAGAAGCTGTGAGTGAGAGAGAGAGAAAGAGAAGCTGTGAGTGAGAAGGAGAGAGAGAGAGAGAAAGAGAAGCTATGAGTGAGAGAGAGAGAGAAAGAGAAGCTGTGAGTGAGAGAGAGAATGAGAAGCTGTGAGTGAGAGAGAGAAGTTGTGAGATAGAGAGAGAAAGAGAAGCTGTGAGTGAGAGAGAGAGAGAGATGTGAGTGATCGAGAGAGAGAAAGAGAAGCTGTGTGTGAGAGAGAGAGAGGGAGAAAGAGAAGCTGTGAGTGAGAGAGAGAGAAAGAGAAGCTGTGAGTGAGAGAGAGAGAAAGAAAGAGAAGCTGTGAGTGAGAGAGAGAGAATCTTGAGTGAGAGAGAGAAATAAAAGCTGTGAGTGAGAGAGAAAGAGAGAAGATATGAGTGAGAGAGAAGCAGTGAGAGAGAGAGAGAGAAACAGAAGCTGTGTGAGACAGAGAGAGAAAGAGAAGCTGTGAGAGAGAGAGAAAGAGAAGCTGTGAGTGTGTGAGAGAGAGAAAGAGAAGCTGTGAGTGAGAGAGAGAGAAAGAAAGAGAAATTAGAGTGAGAAAGAGAGAGAGAAAGAGAAGCTGTGAGTGGGAGAGAGAGAAAGAGAGTCTGTGAGTGAGAGAGAGAGATAGAAGCTGTGAGTGAGAGAGAGAGAACCACTGTGAGTGAGAGAGAGAAAGAGAAGCTGTGAATGAGAGAGAGAGAGAAAGAGAAGCTGTGTGTGTGAGAGAGAAAGGGAAGCTGTGAGTGAGTGAGAGAGAGAGAAAGGGAAGTTTTGAGTGAGAGAGAGAGAGAAAGAGAAGCTGTGAGTGTGAGAGAGAGAAAGAGAAGCTGTGAGTGAGAGAGAGAGACAGAGAAGCTGTGAGTGAGAAGGAGAGGGAAAGAGAAGCTGTGAGTGAGTGAGAGAGAGAGAAAGAGAAGCTGTGAGTGAGAGAGAGAGAAAGAGAAGCTGTGAGTGAGAGAGATTGAAAAAGAGAAGCTGTGAGTAAGAAGGAGAGGGAAAGAGAAGAAGTGAGTGAGTGAGAGAGAGAGAGAAAGAAGCTGTGAGAGAGAAAGAGAAGCTGTGAGTGAGAGAGTGAGAGAGAGAAAGAGAAGCTGTTAGTGAGAGAGAGAGAGAGAGAGAAGCTGTGAGTGAGAGAGAGATTGAAAGAGAAGCTGTGAGTGAGAGAGAGAGAGAAAGAGAAGCTGTGAGTGTGAGTGAGAGAGAAAGAGAAGCTGTGAGTGAGTGAGAGAGAGAGAATGAGAAGCTGTGAGAGAGAGAAGCTGTGAGAGAGAGAAAGAGAAGCTGTGAGTGAGAGAGAGAGAGAAGATGTGAGTGATAGAGTGAGAGAATGAGAAGCTGTCAGTGAGAGAGAGAGAAAGTAAGAGAAGCTGTGAGTGAGATAGAGAGAGAGAGAAAGAGAAGCTGTGAGTGAGAGAGAGAGAGGGAGAGAAAGATAATCTGTGTGTGAGAGAGAGAGAAAGAGAAGCTGTGTGTTTTAGAGAGAGAGAATGAGAAGCTGTGAGTGAGAGAGAGAGAAAGAGAAGCTGTGAGTGAGAGAGAGAGAAGCTATGAGTGAGAGAGAGAAAGAAAAGCTGTGAGTGAGAGAGAGAGAGAAAGAGAAGATATGAGTGAGAGAGAGAGAAAGAGAAGCTGTGAGTGAGAGAGAGAGAGAAAGAGAAGATATGAGTGAGAGAGAGAGAGAAGCAGTGAGAGAGAGAGAAACAGAAGCTGTGAGTGAGACAGAGAGAGAAAGAGAAGCTGTGAGAGAGAGAGGGGGAGAAAGAGAAGCTGCGAGAGAGAGAGAGAAAGAGAAGCTGTGAGTGTGTGAGAGAGAGAAAGAGAAGCTGTGAGTGAGAGAGAGAGAAAGAAAGAGAAGCTGTGAGTGGGAGAGAGAGAAAGAGAGTCTGTGAATCAGAGAGAGAGAGAGAAGCTGTGAGTGAGAGAGACAGAGCCGCTGTGAGTGAGAGAGAGAGAAAGAGAAGCTGTGTGAGAGAGAGAGAAAGAGAAGCTGTGAGTGAGTGAGAGAGAGAGAAAGGGAAGTTGTGAGAGAGAGAGAGAGAAAGAGAAACTGTGAGTGTGAGAGAGAGAAAGAGAAGCTGTGAGTGAGAGAGAGAGAGAAGCTGTGAGTGAGAAGGAGAGGGAAAGAGAAGCTGTGAGTGAGTGAGAGAGAGAGAAAGAGAAGCTGTGAGTGAGAGAGAGAGAAAGAGAAGCTGTGAGTGAGAGAGATTGAAAAAGAGAAGCTGTGAGTAAGAAGGAGAGGGAAAGAGAAGAAGTGAGTGAGTGAGAGAGAGAGAGAGAAAGAGAAGCTGTGAGAGAGAAAGAGAAGCTGTGAGTGAGAGAGTGAGAGAGAGAAAGAGAAGCTGATAGTGAGAGTGAGAGAGAGAGAGAGAGAAGCTGTGAGTGAGACAGAGAGAGAGAGAGAAGCTGTGAGAGAGAGAGAGAGGGAGAAAGAGAAGCTGTGAGAGAGAGAGAGGGGGAGAAAGAGAAGCTGCGAGAGAGAGAGAGAGAGAGAAGCTGTGAGTGTGTGAGAGAGAGAAAGAGAAGCTGTGAGTGAGAGAGAGAGAAAGAAAGAGAAGCTGTGAGTGGGAGAGAGAGAAAGAGAGTCTGTGAATCAGAGAGAGAGAGAGAAGCTGTGAGTGAGAGAGACAGAGCCGCTGTGAGTGAGAGAGAGAGAAAGAGAAGCTGTGTGTGAGAGAGAGAAAGAGAAGCTGTGAGTGAGTGAGAGAGAGAGAAAGGGAAGTTGTGAGAGAGAGAGAGAGAAAGAGAAACTGTGAGTGTGAGAGAGAGAAAGAGAAGCTGTGAGTGAGAGAGAGAGAGAAGCTGTGAGTGAGAAGGAGAGGGAAAGAGAAGCTGTGAGTGAGTGAGAGAGAGAGAAAGAGAAGCTGTGAGTGAGAGAGAGAGAAAGAGAAGCTGTGAGTGAGAGAGATTGAAAAAGAGAAGCTGTGAGTAAGAAGGAGAGGGAAAGAGAAGAAGTGAGTGAGTGAGAGAGAGAGAGAGAGAAAGAGAAGCTGTGAGAGAGAAAGAGAAGCTGTGAGTGAGAGAGTGAGAGAGAGAAAGAGAAGCTGATAGTGAGAGTGAGAGAGAGAGAGAGAAGCTGTGAGTGAGACAGAGAGAGAGAGAAGCTGTGAGAGAGAGAGAGAGGGAGAAAGAGAAGCTGTGAGAGAGCGAGAGAAAGAGAAGCTGTGAGTGT
This sequence comes from Bradypodion pumilum, assembly GCA_035047305.1. Lineage (NCBI taxonomy): Eukaryota > Metazoa > Chordata > Lepidosauria > Squamata > Chamaeleonidae > Bradypodion > Bradypodion pumilum. The sequence continues at coordinate 235,132,695 of JAWDJD010000001.1, forward strand.
GTGTGAGAGAGAAAGAGAAGCTGTGAGTGAGAGAGAGAAAGAAAGAGAAATTAGAGTGAGAAAGAGAGAGAGAAAGAGAAGCTGTGAGTGGGAGATAGAGAAAGAGAGTCTGTGAGTGAGAGAGAGAGAGAGAAGCTGTGAGTGAGAGAGAGAGTGCCGCTGTGAGTGAGAGAGAGAGAAAGAGAAGCTGTGAATGAGAGAGAGAGAGAGAAGCTGTGAGTGAGAGTGAGAGAAAGAGAAGCTGTGAGTGACAGAGAGAGAAAGAGAAGCTGAGAGTGAGAGAGAGAGGGAAAGTGAAGCTGTGAATGAGAGAGAGAGAGAAAGAGAAGCTGTGAGTGAGTGAGAGAGAGAAAGGGAAGTTTGTGAGCGAGAGAGAGAGAGAGAGAAAGAGAAGCTGTGAGTGAGAGAGAGAAGCTGTGAGTGAGAGAGAGAAAGAAAAGCTGTGTGAGACAGAGAGAGAGAAAGAGAAGCTGTGAGTGAGTGAGAGAGAGAGAGGAGTGAGTGAGAGAGAGAGAGAGAAATAGAAGCTGTCAGTGAGACAGAGAGAGAAAGAGAAGCTGTGAGAGAGAGAGGGAGAAAGAAAGAGAAATTAGAGTGAGAGAGAGAGAGAAGCTGTGAGTGAGAGAGAGAGTGCCGCTGTGAGTGAGAGAGAGAGAAAGAGAAGCTGTGAATGAGAGAGAGAGAGAAAGAGAAGCTGTGAGTGAGAGAGAGAAAGAAAGAGAAGCTGTGAGTGAGTGAGAGAGAGAAAGGGAAGTTGTGAGTGAGAAGGAGAGAGAGAGAGAAAGAGAAGCTATGAGTGAGAGAGAGAGAGAAAGAGAAGCTGTGAGTGAGAGAGAGAATGAGAAGCTGTGAGTGAGAGAGAGAAGTTGTGAGAGAGAGAGAGAAAGAGAAGCTGTGAGTGAGAGAGAGAGAGAGATGTGAGTGATCGAGAGAGAGAAAGAGAAGCTGTGTGAGAGAGAGAGAGAGGGAGAAAGAGAAGCTGTGAGTGAGAGAGAGAAAGAGAAGCTGTGAGTGAGAGAGAGAGAAAGAGAAGCTGTGAGTGAGAGAGAGAGAATCTGTGAGTGAGAGAGAGAAATAAAAGCTGTGAGTGAGACAGAGAGAGAAAGAGAAGCTGTGAGAGAGAGAGAGAAAGAGAAGCTGTGAGTGAGACAGAGAGAGAAAGAGAAGCTGTGAGAGAGAGAGAGAAAGAGAAGCTGTGAGTGTGTGAGAGAGAGAAAGAGAAGCTGTGAGTGAGAGAGAGAGAAAGAAAGAGAAATTAGAGTGAGAAAGAGAGAGAGAAAGAGAAGCTGTGAGTGGGAGAGAGAGAAAGAGAGTCTGTGAGTGAGAGAGAGAGATAGAAGCTGTGAGTGAGAGAGAGAGAGCCGCTGTGAGTGAGAGAGAGAAAGAGAAGCTGTGAATGAGAGAGAGAGAGAAAGAGAAGCTGTGTGTGTGAGAGAGAAAGGGAAGCTGTGAGTGAGTGAGAGAGAGAGAAAGGGAAGTTGTGAGTGAGAGAGAGAGAAAGAGAAGCTGTGAGTGTGAGAGAGAGAAAGAGAAGCTGTGAGTGAGAGAGAGAGAGAGAGAGAAGCTGTGAGTGAGAAGGAGAGGGAAAGAGAAGCTGTGAGTGAGTGAGAGAGAGAGAAAGAGAAGCTGTGAGTGAGAGAGAGAGAATGAGAAGCTGTGAGTGAGAGAGATTGAAAAAGAGAAGCTGTGAGTAAGAAGGAGAGGGAAAGAGAAGAAGTGAGTGAGTGAGAGAGAGAGAGAAAGATAAGCTGTGAGAGAGAAAGAGAAGCTGTTAGTGAGAGTGAGAGAGAGAGAGAGAGAAGCTGTGAGTGAGAGAGAGATTGAAAGAGAAGCTGTGAGTGAGAGAGAGAGAGAGAATGAGAAGCTGTGAGAGAGAGAGAAGCTGTGAGAGAGAGAAAGAGAAGCTGTGAGTGAGTGAGAGAGAGAAGATGTGAGTGATAGAGTCAGAGAATGAGAAGCTGTCAGTGAGAGAGAGAGAAAGTAAGAGAAGCTGTGAGTGAGATAGAGAGAGAGAGAAAGAGAAGCTGTGAGTGAGTGAGAGAGAGAGAATGAGAAGCTGTGAGAGAGAGAGAAGCTGTGAGAGAGAGAAAGAGAAGCTGTGAGTGAGAGAGAGAGAGAAGATGTGAGTGATAGAGTGAGAGAATGAGAAGCTGTCAGTGAGAGAGAGAGAAAGTAAGAGAAGCTGTGAATGAGATAGAGAGAGAGAGAAAGAGAAGCTGTGAGTGAGAGAGAGAGAGGGAGAGAAAGATAATCTGTGTGTGTGTGAGAGAGAAAGAGAAGCTGTGTGTTTTAGAGAGAGAGAATGAGAAGCTGTGAGTGAGAGAGAGAGAAAGAGAAGATGTGAGTGAGAGAGAGAGAAGCTATGAGTGAGAGAGAGAAAGAAAAGCTGTGAGTGAGAGAGAGAGAGAAAGAGAAGATATGAGTGAGAGAGAGAGAAAGAGAAGCTGTGAGTGAGAGAGAGAGAGAAAGAGAAGATATGAGTGAGAGAGAGAGAGAAGCAGTGAGAGAGAGAGAAACAGAAGCTGTGAGTGAGACAGAGAGAGAAAGAGAAGCTGTGAGAGAGAGAGAGGGGGAGAAAAGAGAAGCTGCGAGAGAGAGAGAGAAAGAGAAGCTGTGAGTGTGTGAGAGAGAGAAAGAGAAGCTGTGAGTGAGAGAGAGAGAAAGAAAGAGAAGCTGTGAGTGGGAGAGAGAGAAAGAGAGTCTGTGAATCAGAGAGAGAGAGAGAAGCTGTGAGTGAGAGAGACAGAGCCGCTGTGAGTGAGAGAGAGAGAAAGAGAAGCTGTGTGTGAGAGAGAGAAAGAGAAGCTGTGAGTGAGTGAGAGAGAGAGAAAGGGAAGTTGTGAGTGAGAGAGAGAGAGAAAGAGAAACTGTGAGTGTGTGTGAGAGAGAAAGAGAAGCTGTGAGTGAGAGAGAGAGAGAGAAGCTGTGAGTGAGAAGGAGAGGGAAAGAGAAGCTGTGAGTGAGTGAGAGAGAGAGAAAGAGAAGCTGTGAGTGAGAGAGAGAGAAAGAGAAGCTGTGAGTGAGAGAGATTGAAAAAGAGAAGCTGTGAGTAAGGAGAGGGAAAGAGAAGAAGTGAGTGAGTGAGAGAGAGAGAGAGAAAGAGAAGCTGTGAGAGAGAAAGAGAAGCTGTGAGTGAGAGAGTGAGAGAGAGAAAGAGAAGCTGATAGTGAGAGTGAGAGAGAGAGAGAGAAGCTGTGAGTGAGAGAGAGATTGAAAGAGAAGCTGTGAGAGAGAGAGAGAGAGAAGCTGTGAGTGTGAGTGAGAGAGAAAGAGAAGCTGTGAGTGAGTGAGAGAGAGGGAATGAGAAGCTGTGAGAGAGAGAGAAGCTGTGAGAGAGAGAAAGAGAAGCTGTGAGTGAGAGAGAGAGAAGATGTGAGTGATAGAGTGAGAGAATGAGAAGCTGTCAGTGAGAGAGAGAGAGAAAGTAAGAGAATCTGTGAGTGAGATAGAGAGAGAGAGAAAGAGAAGCTGTGAGTGAGAGAGAGAGAGGGAGAGAAAGATAATCTGTGTGTGTGAGAGAGAGAAAGAGAAGCTGTGTGTTTTAGAGAGAGAGAATGAGAAGCTGTGAGTGAGAGAGAGAGAAAGAGAAGCTGTGAGTGAGAGAGAGAGAAGCTATGAGTGAGAGAGAAAGAAAAGCTGTGAGTGAGTGAGAGAGAGAAAGAGAAGCTGTGAGTGAGAGGGAGAGAAAGAGAAGCTGTGAGTGACACACACAGAGATAAACTGTGAGTGAGAGAGAGAGAAAGAGAAGCAGTGAGTGACAGAGAGAGAAAGAAGCTGAGAGTGAGAGAGAGAGAGAGAAAGTGAAGCTGTGAATGAGAGAGAGAGAGAAAGAGAAGCTGTGAGTGAGAGAGAGAGAAAGAGAAGCTGTGAGTGAGTGAGAGAGAGAAAGGGAAGTTTGTGAGCGAGAGAGAGAGAGAAAGAGAAGCTGTGAGTGAGAGAGAAGCTGTGAGTGAGAGAGAGAAAGAAAAGCTGTGAGTGAGAGAGAGAGAGAGAAAGAGAAGCTGTGAGTGAGTGAGAGAGAGAGAGAAGCAGTGAGTGAGAGAGAGAGAGAAAGAGAAGCTGTCAGTGAGACAGAGAGAGAGAAAGAGAAGCTGTGAGAGAGAGAGGGAGAAAGAGAAGCTGTGAGAGAGAGTGAAAGAGAAGCTGTGAGAGTGTGTGTGAGAAAAAGAGAAGCTGTGAGTGAGAGAGAGAGAAAGAAAGAGAAATTAGAGTGAGAAAGAGAGAGAGAAAGAGAAGCTGTGAGTGAGAGAGAGAGAGAAGATGTGAGTGATAGAGAGAGAGAATGAGAAGCTGTGAGTGATAGAGAGAGTAAGTAAGAGAAGCTGTGAGTGAGATAGAGAGAGAGAGAAGGAGAAGCTGTGAGTGAGACAGAGAGAGAGAGAAGCTGTGAGAGAGAGAGAGAGGGAGAAAGAGAAGCTGTGAGAGAGCGAGAGAAAGAGAAGCTGTGAGTGTGTGTGAGAGAGAAAAAGAAGCTGTGAGTGACAGAGAGAAAGAAAGAGAAATTAGAGTGAGAAAGAGAGAGAGAAAGAGAAGCTGTGAGTGGGAGAGAGCGAAAGAGAGTCTGTGAGTGAGAGAGAGAGAGAGAAGCTGTGAGTGAGAGAGAGAGTGCCGCTGTGAGTGAGAGAGAGAGAAAGAGAAGCTGTGAATGAGAGAGAGAGAGAGAAGCTGTGAGTGAGAGGGAGAGAAAGAGAAGCTGTGAGTGACAGAGAGAGAAAGAGAAGCTGAGAGTGAGAGAGAGAGAAAGTGAAGCTGTGAGCGAGAGAGAGAGAGAAAGAGAAGCTGTGAGTGAGAGAGAGAAGCTGTGAGTGAGAGAGAGAAAGAAAAGCTGCATGAGACAGAGAGAGAGAAAGAGAAGCTGTGAATGAGTGAGAGAGAGAGAGAAGGAGTGAGTGAGAGAGAGAGAGAAAGAGAAGCTGTCAGTGAGACAGAGAGAGAGAAAGAGAAGCTGTGAGAGAGAGAGGGAGAAAGAAATAGAAATTAGAGTGAGAGAGAGAGAGAGAAGCTGTGAGTGAGAGAGAGAGTGCCGCTGTGAGTGAGAAGGAGAGAAAGAGAAACTGTGAATGAGAGAGAGAGAGAAAGAGAAGCTGTGAGTGAGAGAGAGAGAAAGAAAGAGAAGCTGTGAGTGAGTGAGAGAGAGAAAGGGAAGTTGTGAGTGAGAGAGAGAGAAAGAGAAGCTGTGAGTGAGAGAGAGAAAGAGCTGTGAGTGAGAGAGAGAGAAAGAGAAGCTGTGAGTGAGAAGGAGAGAGAGAGAGAGAAAGAGAAGCTATGAGTGAGAGAGAGAGAGAAAGAGAAGCTGTGAGTGAGAGAGAGAATGAGAAGCTGTGAGTGAGAGAGAGAAGTTGTGAGAGAGAGAGAAAGAGAAGCTGTGAGAGAGAGAGAGAGAGATGTGAGTGATCGAGAGAGAGAAAGAGAAGCTGTGTGTGAGAGAGAGAGAGGGAGAAAGAGAAGCTGTGAGTGAGAGAGAGAGAAAGAGAAGCTGTGAGTGAGAGAGAGAGAAAGAGAAGCTGTGAGTGAGAGAGAGAGAATCTGTGAGTGAGAGAGAGAAATAAAAGCTGTGAGTGAGAGAGAGAGAGAAAGAGAAGATATGAGTGAGAGAGAAGCAGTGAGAGAGAGAGAGAGAGAAACAGAAGCTGTGAGTGAGACAGAGAGAGAAAGTGAAGCTGTGAGAGAGAGAGAGAAAGAGAAGCTGTGAGTGGGAGAGAGAGAAAGAGAAGCTGTGAGTGAGAGAGAGAGATAGAAGCTGTGAGTGAGAGAGAGAGAGCCGCTGTGAGTGAGAGAGAGAAAGAGAAGCTGTGAATGAGAGAGAGAGAGAAAGAGAAGCTGTGTGTTTGAGAGAGAAAAGGAAGCTGTGAGTGAGTGAGAGAGAGAGAAAGGGAAGTTGTGAGTGAGAGAGAGAGAGAAAGAGAAGCTGTGAGTGTGAGAGAGAGAAAGAGAAGCTGTGAGTGAGAGAGAGAGAGAGAAGCTGTGAGTGAGAAGGAGAGGGAAAGAGAAGCTGTGAGTGAGTGAGAGAGAGAGAAAGCGAAGCTGTGAGTGAGAGAGAGAAAGAGAAGCTGTGAGTGAGAGAGATTGAAAAAGAGAAGCTGTGAGTAAGAAGGAGAGGGAAAGAGAAGTGAGTGAGTGAGAGAGAGAGAGAGAAAGAGAAGCTGTGAGAGAGAAAGAGAAGCTGTGAGTGAGAGAGTAAGAGAGAGAGAGAAAGAGAAGCTGTTAGTGAGAGTGAGAGAGAGAGAGAGAGAGAGAAGCTGTGAGTGACAGAGAGATTGAAAGAGAAGCTGTGAGTGAGAGAGAGAGAGAGAAAGAGAAGCTGTGAGTGTGAGTGAGAGAGAAAGAGAAGCTGTGAGTGAATGAGAGAGAGAGAATGAGAAGCTGTGAGAGAGAGAGAAGCTGTGAGAGAGAGAAAGAGAAGCTGTGAGTGAGAGAGAGATGTGAGTGATAGAGTGAGAGAATGAGAAGCTGTCAGTGAGAGAGTGAGAAAGTAAGAGAAGCTGTGAGTGAGATAGAGAGAGAGAGAAAGAGAAGCTGTGAGTGAGAGAGAGAGAGGGAGAGAAAGATAATCTGTGTGTGTGAGGGAGAGAAAGAGAAGCTGTGTGTTTTAGAGAGAGAGAATGAGAAGCTGTGAGTGAGAGAGAGAGAAAGAGAAGCTGTGAGAGAGAGAGAGAGAAGCTATGAGTGAGAGAGAGAAAGAAAAGCTGTGAGTGAGAGAGAGAGAGAAAGAGAAGATATGAGTGAGAGAGAGAGAAAGAGAAGCTGTGAGTGAGAGAGAGAGAGAAAGAGAAGATATGAGTGAGAGAGAGAGAGAAGCAGTGAGAGAGAGAGAAACAGAAGCTGTGAGTGAGACAGAGAGAGAAAGAGAAGCTGTGAGAGAGAGAGAGGGGGAGAAAGAGAAGCTGTGAGAGAGAGAGAGAGAAAGAGAAGCTGTGAGTGTGTGAGAGAGAGAAGGAGAAGCTGTGAGTGAGAGAGAGAGAAAGAAAGAGAAGCTGTGAGTGGGAGAGAGAGAAAGAGAGTCTGAATCAGAGAGAGAGAGAGAAGCTGTGAGTGAGAGAGAGAGAGCCGCTGTGAGTGAGAGAGAGAGAAAGAGAAGCTGTGAATGAGAGAGAGAGAGAAAGAGAAGCTGTGAGTGAGAGAGAGAGAAAGAGAAGCTGTGAGTGAGTGAGAGAGAGAAAGGGAAGTTTGTGAGTGAGAGAGAGAGAGAAAGAGAAGCTGTGAGTGAGAGAGAGAAGCTGTGAGTGAGAGAGAAAAAGAAAAGCTGTGAGTGAGAGAGAGAGAGAAAGAGAAGATGTGTGTGTGTGAGAGAGAGAAAGATAGTCTGAGAAAGAGAGAGTTTAAGAGAAGCTGTGAGTGAGACAGAGAGAGGGAGAAAGAGAAGCTGTGTGCGTGAGAGAAAGAAAGAGAAGCTGTGAGTGAGAGTGAGAGAGAGAGAGAGAAAGAGAAGCTGTTTATGAGAGAGAGAGACAGAGAAGCTGTGTGTGTGTGAGAGAGAGAAAGAGAAGCTGTGAGAGAGAGAGGGAGAAAGAAATAGAAATTAGAGTGAGAGAGAGCGAGAGAAGCTGTGAGTGAGAGAGAGAGTGCCGCTGTGAGTGAGAGAGAGAGAAAGAGAAGCTGTGAATGAGAGAGAGAGAGAAAGAGAAGCTGTGAGTGAGAGAGAGAGAAAGAAAGAGAAGCTGTGAGTGAGTGAGAGAGAGAAAGGGAAGTTGTGAGTGAGAGAGAGAGAAAGAGAAGCTGTGAGTGAGAGAGAGAAAGAGAAGCTGTGAGTGAGAGAGAGAGAAAGAGAAGCTGTGAGTGAGAAGGAGAGAGAGAGAGAGAAAGAGAAGCTATGAGTGAGAGAGAGAGAGAAAGAGAAGCTGTGAGTGAGAGAGAGAATGAGAAGCTGTGAGTGAGAGAGAGAAGTTGTGCGAGAGAGAGAAAGAGAAGCTGTGAGTGAGAGAGAGAGAATCTGTGAGTGAGAGAGAGAAATAAAAGCTGTGAGTGAGAGAGAGAGAGAGAAAGAGAAGATATGAGTGAGAGAGAAGCTGTGAGAGAGAGAGAGAGAAACAGAAGCTGTGAGTGAGACAGAGAGAGAAAGAGAAGCTGTGAGAGAGAGAGAGAAAGAGAAGCTGTGAGTGTGTGTGAGAGAGAAAGAGAAGCTGTGAGTGAGAGAGAGAGAAAGAAAGAGAAATTAGAGTGAGAAAGAGAGAGAGAAAGAGAAGCTGTGAGTGGGAGAGAGAGAAAGAGAGTCTGTGAGTGAGAGAGAGAGATAGAAGCTGTGAGTGAGAGAGAGAGAGCCGCTGTGAGTGAGAGAGAGAAAGAGAAGCTGTGAATGAGAGAGAGAGAGAAAGAGAAGCTGTGTGTGTGAGAGAGAAAAGGAAGCTGTGAGTGAGTGAGAGAGAGAGAAAGGGAAGTTGTGAGTGAGAGAGAGAGAGAAAGAGAAGCTGTGAGTGTGAGAGAGAGAAAGAGAAGCTGTGAGTGAGAGAGAGAGAGAGAAGCTGTGAGTGAGAAGGAGAGGGAAAGAGAAGCTGTGAGTGAGTGAGAGAGAGAGAAAGAGAAGCTGTGAGTGAGAGAGAGAGAAAGAGAAGCTGTGAGTGAGAGAGATTGAAAAAGAGAAGCTGTGAGTAAGAAGGAGAGGGAAAGAGAATAAGTGAGTGAGTGAGAGAGAGAGAGAAAGAGAAGCTGTGAGAGAGAAAGAGAAGCTGTGAGTGAGAGAGTGAGAGAGAGAGAGAAAGAGAAGCTGTTAGTGAGAGTGAGAGAGAGAGAGAGAGAAGCTGTGAGTGAGAGAGAGATTGAAAGAGAAGCTGTGAGTGAGAGAGAGAGAGAGAAAGAGAAGCTGTGAGTGTGAGTGAGAGAGAAAGAGAAGCTGTGAGTGAGTGAGAGAGAGAGAATGAGAAGCTGTGAGAGAGAGAGAAGCTGTGAGAGAGAGAAAGAGAAGCTGTGAGTGAGAGAGAGATGTGAGTGATAGAGTGAGAGAATGAGAAGCTGTCAGTGAGAGAGTGAGAAAGTAAGAGAAGCTGTGAGTGAGATAGAGAGAGAGAGAAAGAGAAGCTGTGAGTGAGAGAGAGAGAGGGAGAGAAAGATAATCTGTGTGTGTGAGGGAGAGAAAGAGAAGCTGTGTGTTTTAGAGAGAGAGAATGAGAAGCTGTGAGTGAGAGAGAGAGAAAGAGAAGCTGTGAGTGAGAGAGAGAGAAGCTATGAGTGAGAGAGAGAAAGAAAAGCTATGAGTGAGAGAGAGAGAGAAAGAGAAGATATGAGTGAGAGAGAGAGAAAGAGAAGCTGTGAGTGAGAGAGAGAGAGAAAGAGAAGATATGAGTGAGAGAGAGAGAAACAGAAGCTGTGAGTGAGACAGAGAGAGAAAGAGAAGCTGTGAGAGAGAGAGAGAGGGGGAGAAAGAGAAGCTGTGAGAGAGAGAGAGAAAGAGAAGCTGTGAGTGTGTGAGAGAGAAAGAGAAGCTGTGAGTGAGAGAGAGAGAAAGAAAGAGAAGCTGTGAGTGGGAGAGAGAGAAAGAGAGTCTGAATCAGAGAGAGAGAGAGAAGCTGTGAGTGAGAGAGAGAGAGCCGCTGTGAGTGAGAGAGAGAGAAAGAGAAGCTGTGAATGAGAGAGAGAGAGAGAAAGAGAAGCTGTGAGTGAGAGAGAGAGAAAGAGAAGCTGTGAGTGAGTGAGAGAGAGAAAGGGAAGTTTGTGAGTGAGAGAGAGAGAGAAAGAGAAGCTGTGAGTGAGAGAGAGAAGCTGTGAGTGAGAGAGAGAAAGAAAAGCTGTGAGTGAGAGAGAGAGAGAGAAAGAGAAGATGTGTGTGTGTGAGAGAGAGAAAGATAGTCTGAGAAAGAGAGAGTGAAAGAGAAGCTGTGAGTGAGACAGAGAGAGGGAGAAAGAGAAGCTGTGTGCGTGAGAGAGAGAAAGAGAAGCTGTGAGTGAGAGTGGGAGAGAGAGAGAGAAAGAGAAGCTGTTTATGAGAGAGAGAGACAGAGAAGCTGTGTGTGTGTGAGAGAGAGAAAGATAGTCTGAGAAAGAGAGAGTGAAAGAGAAGCTGTGAGTGAGACAGAGAGAGGGAGAAAGAGAATCTGTGTGTGTGTGAGAGAGAAAGAGAAGCTGTGCGTGACAGTGAGAGAGAGAGAGAAAGAGAAGCTGTGAGTGAGAGAGAGATAAAGAGAAGCTGTGAGTGAGAGAGAGAGAGAATGAGAAGCTGTGAGTGAGAGAGAAGCTGTAAGTGAGAGAGAGAGATAGAAGCTGTGAGTGAGAGAGAGAGAGAGCCGCTGTGAGTGAGAGAGAGAAAGAGAAGCTGTGAATGAGAGGGAGAGAGAAAGAGAAGCTGTGTGTGTGAGAGAGAAAAGGAAACTCTGAGTGAGTGAGAGAGAGAGAAAGGGAAGTTGTGAGTGAGAGAGAGAGAGAAAGAGAAGCTGTGAGTGTGAGAGAGAGAAAGAGAAGCTGTGAGTGAGAGAGAGAGAGAGAAGCTGTGAGTGAGAAGGAGAGGGAAAGAGAAGCTGTGAGTGAGTGAGAGAGAGAGAAAGAGAAGCTGTGAGTGAGAGAGAGAGAAAGAGAAGCTGTGAGTGAGAGAGATTGAAAAAGAGAAGCTGTGAGTAAGAAGGAGAGGGAAAGAGAAGAAGTGAGTGAGTGAGAGAGAGAGAGAAAGAGAAGCTGTGAGAGAGAAAGAGAAGCTGTGAGTGAGAGAGTGAGAGAGAGAGAGAAAGAGAAGCTGTTAGTGAGAGTGAGAGAGAGAGAGAGAGAAGCTGTGAGTGAGAGAGAGATTGAAAGAGAAGCTGTGAGTGAGAGAGAGAGAGAGAAAGAGAAGCTGTGAGTGTGAGTGAGAGAGAAAGAGAAGCTGTGAGTGAGTGAGAGAGAGAGAATGAGAAGCTGTGAGAGAGAGAGAAGCTGTGAGAGAGAGAAAGAGAAGCTGTGAGTGAGAGAGAGATGTGAGTGATAGAGTGAGAGAATGAGAAGCTGTCAGTGAGAGAGTGAGAAAGTAAGAGAAGCTGTGAGTGAGATAGAGAGAGAGAGAAAGAGAAGCTGTGAGTGAGAGAGAGAGAGGGAGAGAAAGATAATCTGTGTGTGTGAGGGAGAGAAAGAGAAGCTGTGTGTTTTAGAGAGAGAGAATGAGAAGCTGTGAGTGAGAGAGAGAGAAAGAGAAGCTGTGAGTGAGAGAGAGAAGCTATGAGTGAGAGAGAGAAAGAAAAGCTATGAGTGAGAGAGAGAGAGAAAGAGAAGATATGAGTGAGAGAGAGAGAAAGAGAAGCTGTGAGTGAGAGAGAGAGAGAAAGAGAAGATATGAGTGAGAGAGAGAGAAACTGAAGCTGTGAGTGAGACAGAGAGAGAAAGAGAAGCTGTGAGAGAGAGAGAGGGGGAGAAAGAGAAGCTGTGAGAGAGAGAGAGAAAGAGAAGCTGTGAGTGTGTGAGAGAGAGAAAGAAAGAGAAGCTGTGAGTGGGAGAGAGAGAAAGAGAGTCTGAATCAGAGAGAGAGAGAGAAGCTGTGAGTGAGAGAGAGAGAGCCGCTGTGAGTGAGAGAGAGAGAAAGAGAAGCTGTGAATGAGAGAGAGAGAGAGAAAGAGAAGCTGTGAGTGAGAGAGTGAGAAAGAGAAGCTGTGAGTGAGTGAGAGAGAGAAAGGGAAGTTTGTGAGTGAGAGAGAGAGAGAAAGAGAAGCTGTGAGTGAGAGAGAGAAGCTGTGAGTGAGAGAGAGAAAGAAAAGCTGTGAGTGAGAGAGAGAGAGAGAAAGAGAAGATGTGTGTGTGTGAGAGAGAGAAAGATAGTCTGAGAAAGAGAGAGTGAAAGAGAAGCTGTGAGTGAGACAGAGAGAGGGAGAAAGAGAAGCTGTGTGCGTGAGAGAGAGAAAGAGAAGCTGTGAGTGAGAGTGGGAGAGAGAGAGAGAAAGAGAAGCTGTTTATGAGAGAGAGAGACAGAGAAGCTGTGTGTGTGTGAGAGAGAGAAAGATAGTCTGAGAAAGAGAGAGTGAAAGAGAAGGTGTGAGTGAGACAGAGATAGGGAGAAAGAGAATCTGTGTGTGTGTGAGAGAGAAAGAGAAGCTGTGCGTGACAGTGAGAGAGAGAGAGAGAAAGAGAAGCTGTGAGTGAGAGAGAGATAAAGAGAAGCTGTGAGTGAGAGAGAGAGAGAATGAGAAGCTGTGAGTGAGAGAGAAGCTGTGAGTGAGAGAGAGAGAGAAGATGTGAGTGAGAGAGAGAGGGAGAAAGAGAAGCTGTGTGTGTGTGAAAGAGAAAGAGAAGCTGTGAGTGAGAGTGAGAGAGAGAGAAAGAGAAGCTGTGAGTGAGAGAGCGAGAGAGAGAAAGAGAAGCTGTTAGTGAGAGTGTGAGAGAGAGAGAGAAAGAGAAGCTGTGAGTGAGAGAGAGAGAGAAAGAGATGCTGTGAGTGAGAGAGAGAGAGAGAAGCTGTGTGAGAGAGAGAGAAAGAGAAGCTGTGAGTGAGAAGGAGAGAGAAAGAGAAGCTGTGAGTGAGTGAGAGAGAGAGAGAAGGAGTGAGTGAGAGAGAGAGAGAAAGAGAAGCTGTCAGTGAGACAGAGAGAGAGAAAGAGAAGCTGTGAGAGAGAGAGGGAGAAAGAAATAGAAATTAGAGTGAGAGAGAGAGAGAGAAGCTGTGAGTGAGAGAGAGAGTGCCGCTGTGAGTGAGAGAGAGAGAAAGAGAAGCTGTGAATGAGAGAGAGAGAGAAAGAGAAGCTGTGAGTGAGAGAGAGAGAAAGAAAGAGAAGCTGTGAGTGAGTGAGAGAGAGAAAGGGAAGTTGTGAGTGAGAGAGAGAGAAAGAGAAGCTGTGAGTGAGAGAGAGAAAGAGAAGCTGTGAGTGAGAGAGAGAGAAAGAGAAGCTGTGAGTGAGAAGGAGAGAGAGAGAGAGAAAGAGAAGCTATGAGTGAGAGAGAGAAAGAGAAGCTGTGAGTGAGAGAGAGAATGAGAAGCTGTGAGTGAGAGAGAGAAGTTGTGAGAGAGAGAGAAAGAGAAGCTGTGAGTGAGAGAGAGAGAGATGTGAGTGATCGAGAGAGAGAAAGAGAAGCTGTGTGTGAGAGAGAGAGAGGGAGAAAGAGAAGCTGTGAGTGAGAGAGAGAGAAAGAGAAGCTGTGAGTGAGAGAGAGAGAAAGAGAAGCTGTGAGTGAGAGAGAGAGAAGCAGTGAGAGAGAGAGAGAGAAACAGAAGCTGTGAGTGAGACAGAGAGAGAAAGAGAAGCTGTGAGAGAGAGAGAGAAAGAGAAGCTGTAAGTGTGTGAGAGAGAGAAAGAGAAGCTGTGAGTGAGAGAGAGAGAAAGAAAGAGAAATTAGAGTGAGAAAGAGAGAGAGAAAGAGAAGCTGTGAGTGGGAGAGAGAGAAAGAGAGTCTGTGAGTGAGAGAGAGAGATAGAAGATGTGAGTGAGAGAGAGAGAGCCGCTGTGAGTGAGAGAGAGAAAGAGAAGCTGTGAATGAGAGAGAGAGAGAAAGAGAAGCTGTGTGTGTGAGAGAGAAAGGGAAGCTGTGAGTGAGTGAGAGAGAGAGAAAGGGAAGTTGTGAGTGAGAGAGTGAGAAAGTAAGAGAAGCTGTGAGTGAGATAGAGAGAGAGAGAAAGAGAAGCTGTGAGTGAGAGAGAGAGGGAGAGAAAGATAATCTGTGTGTGTGAGGGAGAGAAAGAGAAGCTGTGTGTTTTAGAGAGAGAGAATGAGAAGCTGTGAGTGAGAGAGAGAGAAAGAGAAGCTGTGAGTGAGAGAGAGAGAAGCTATGAGTGAGAGAGAGAAAGAAAAGCTGTGAGTGAGAGAGAGAGAGAAAGAGAAGATATGAGTGAGAGAGAGAGAAAGAGAAGCTGTGAGTGAGAGAGAGAGAGAAAGAGAAGATATGAGTGAGAGAGAGAAACAGAAGCTGTGAGTGAGACAGAGAGAGAAAGAGAAGCCGTGAGAGAGAGAGAGGGGGAGAAAGAGAAGCTGTGAGAGAGAGAGAGAAAGAGAAGCTGTGAGTGTGTGAGAGAGAGAAAGAGAAGCTGTGAGTGAGAGAGAGAGAAAGAAAGAGAAGCTGTGAGTGGGAGAGAGAGAAAGAGAGTCTGAATCAGAGAGAGAGAGAGAAGCTGTGAGTGAGAGAGAGAGAGCCGCTGTGAGTGAGAGAGAGAGAAAGAGAAGCTGTGAATGAGAGAGAGAGAGAAAGAGAAGCTGTGAGTGAGAGAGAGAGAAAGAGAAGCTGTGAGTGAGTGAGAGAGAGAAAGGGAAGTTTGTGAGTGAGAGAGAGAGAGAAAGAGAAGCTGTGAGTGAGAGAGAGAAGCTGTGAGTGAGAGAGAGAAAGAAAAGCTGTGAGTGAGAGAGAGTGAGAGAGAGAAAGAGAAGATGTGTGTGTGTGAGAGAGAGAAAGATAGTCTGAGAAAGAGAGAGTGAAAGAGAAGCTGTGAGTGAGACAGAGAGAGGGAGAAAGAGAAGCTGTGTGCGTGAGAGAGAGAAAGAGAAGCTGTGAGTGAGAGTGAGAGAGAGAGAGAGAAAGAGAAGCTGTTTATGAGAGAGAGAGACAGAGAAGCTGTGTGTGTGTGAGAGAGAGAAAGATAGTCTGAGAAAGAGAGAGTGAAAGAGAAGCTGTGAGTGAGACAGAGAGAGGGAGAAAGAGAAGCTGTGTGTGTGTGAGAGAGAAAGAGAAGCTGTGCGTGACAGTGAGAGAGAGAGACAGAAAGAGAAGCTGTGAGTGAGAGAGAGATAAAGAGAAGCTGTGAGTGAGAGAGAGAGAGAATGAGAAGCTGTGAGTGAGAGAGAAGCTGTGAGTGAGAGAGAGAGAGAAGATGTGAGTGAGAGAGAGAGGGAGAAAGAGAAGCTGTGTGTGTGTGAAAGAGAAAGAGAAGCTGTGAGTGAGAGTGAGAGAGAGAGAAAGAGAAGCTGTGAGTGAGAGAGCGAGAGAGAGAAAGAGAAGCTGTTAGTGAGAGTGAGAGAGAGAGAGAGAAAGAGAAGCTGTGAGTGAGAGAGAGAGAAAGAGATGCTGTGAGTGAGAGAGAGAGAGAGAAGCTGTGTGTGTGAGAGAGAAAGAGAAGCTGTGAGTGAGAAGGAGAGAGAAAGAGAAGCTGTGAGTGAGTGAGAGAGAGAGAGAAGGAGTGAGTGAGAGAGAGAGAGAAAGAGAAGCTGTCAGTGAGACAGAGAGAGAGAAAGAGAAGCTGTGAGAGAGAGAGGGAGAAAGAAATAGAAATTAGAGTGAGAGAGAGAGAGAGAAGCTGTGAGTGAGAGAGAGAGTGCCGCTGTGAGTGAGAGAGAGAGAAAGAGAAGCTGTGAATGAGAGAGAGAGAGAAAGAGAAGCTGTGAGTGAGAGAGAGAGAAAAAAAGAGAAGCTGTGAGTGAGAGAGAGAGAAAGAGAAGCTGTGAGTGAGAAGGAGAGAGAGAGAAAGAGAAGCTATGAGTGAGAGAGAGAGAAAGAGAAGCTGTGAGTGAGAGAGAGAATGAGAAGCTGTGAGTGAGAGAGAGAAGTTGTGAGAGAGAGAAAGAGAAGCTGTGAGTGAGAGAGAGAGAGGTGAGTGATCGAGAGAGAGAAAGAGAAGCTGTGTGAGAGAGAGAGAGAGGGAGAAAGAGAAGCTGTGAGTGAGAGAGAGAGAAAGAGAAGCTGTGAGTGAGAGAGAGAGAAAGAGAAGCTGTGAGTGAGAGAGAGAGAATCTGTGAGTGAGAGAGAGAAATAAAAGCTGTGAGTGAGAGAGAGAGAGAAAGAGAAGATATGAGTGAGAGAGAAGCAGTGAGAGAGAGAGAGAGAAACAGAAGCTGTGAGTGAGACAGAGAGAGAAAGAGAAGCTGTGAGAGAGAGAGAGAAAGAGAAGCTGTAAGTGTGTGAGAGAGAGAAAGAGAAGCTGTGAGTGAGAGAGAGAGAAAGAAAGAGAAATTAGAGTGAGAAAGAGAGAGAGAAAGAGAAGCTGTGAGTGGGAGAGAGAGAAAGAGTGTGAGTGAGAGAGAGAGAGAGATGCTGTGAGTGAGAGAGAGCCGCTGTGAGTGAGAGAGAGAAAGAGAAGCTGTGAATGAGAGAGAGAGAGAAAGAGAAGCTGTGTGTGTGTGAGAGAAAGGGAAGCTGTGAGTGAGTGAGAGAGAGAGAAAGGGAAGTTGTGAGTGAGAGAGAGAGAGAAAGAGAAGCTGTGAGTGTGAGAGAGAGAAAGAGAAGCTGTGAGTGAGAGAGAGAGAGAGAGAGAAGCTGTGAGTGAGAAGGAGAGGGAAAGAGAAGCTGTGAGTGAGTGAGAGAGAGAGAAAGAGAAGCTGTGAGTGAGAGAGAGAGAAAGAGAAGTTGTGAGTGAGAGAGATTGAAAAAGAGAAGCTGTGAGTAAGAAGGAGAGGGAAAGAGAAGAAGTGAGTGAGTGAGAGAGAGAGAGAAAGAGAAGCTGTGAGAGAGAAAGAGAAGCTGTGAGTGAGAGAGTGAGAGAGAGAGAGAAAGAGAAGCTGTTAGTGAGAGTGAGAGAGAGAGAGAGAAGCTGTGAGTGAGAGAGAGATTGAAAGAGAAGCTGTGAGTGAGAGAGAGAGAGAGAAAGAGAAGCTGTGAGTGTGAGTGAGAGAGAAAGAGAAGCTGTGAGTGAGTGAGAGAGAGAGAATGAGAAGCTGTGAGAGAGAGAGAAGCTGTGAGAGAGAGAAAGAGAAGCTGTGAGTGAGTGAGAGAGAGATGTGAGTGATAGAGTGAGAGAATGAGAAGCTGTCAGTGAGAGAGAGAGAAAGTAAGAGAAGCTGTGAGTGAGATAGAGAGAGAGAGAAAGAGAAGCTGTGAGTGAGAGAGAGAGAGGGAGAGAAAGATAATCTGTGTGTGTGAGGGAGAGAAAGAGAAGCTGTGTGTTTTAGAGAGAGAGAATGAGAAGCTGTGAGTGAGAGAGAGAGAGAAAGAGAAGCTGTGAGTGAGAGAGAGAGAAGCTATGAGTGAGAGAGAGAAAGAAAAGCTGTGAGTGAGAGAGAGAGAGAAAGAGAAGATATGAGTGAGAGAGAGAGAAAGAGAAGCTGTGAGTGAGAGAGAGAGAGAAAGAGAAGATATGAGTGAGAGAGAGAGAGAAGCAGTGAGAGAGAGAGAAACAGAAGCTGTGAGTGAGACAGAGAGAGAAAGAGAAGCTGTGAGAGAGAGAGAGAGGGAGAAAGAGAAGCTGTGAGAGAGAGAGAGAAAGAGAAGCTGTGAGTGTGTGAGAGAGAGAAAGAGAAGCTGTGAGTGAGAGAGAGAGAAAGAAAGAGAAGCTGGGAGTGGGAGAGAGAGAAAGAGAGTCTGAATCAGAGAGAGAGAGAGAAGCTGTGAGTGAGAGAGAGAGAGCCGCTGTGAGTGAGAGAGAGAGAAAGAGAAGCTGTGAATGAGAGAGAGAGAGAGAAAGAGAAGCTGTGAGTGAGAGAGAGAAAGAGAAGCTGTGAGTGAGTGGGAGAGAGAAAGGGAAGTTTGTGAGTGAGAGAGAGAGAGAAAGAGAAGCTGTGAGTGAGAGAGAGAAGCTGTGAGTGAGAGAGAGAAAGAAAAGCTGTGAGTGAGAGAGAGAGAGAAAGAGAAGATGTGTGTGTGTGAGAGAGAGAAAGATAGTCTGAGAAAGAGAGAGTGAAAGAGAAGCTGTGAGTGAGACAGAGAGAGGGAGAAAGAGAAGCTGTGTGCGTGAGAGAGAGAGAAAGAGAAGCTGTGAGTGAGAGTGAGAGAGAGAGAGAGAAAGAGAAGCTGTTTATGAGAGAGAGAGACAGAGAAGCTGTGTGTGTGTGTGAGAGAGAAAGATAGTCTGAGAAAGAGAGAGTGAAAGAGCAGCTGTGAGTGAGACAGAGAGAGGGAGAAAGAGAAGCTGTGTGTGTGTGAGAGAGAAAGAGAAGCTGTGCGTGACAGTG
Organism: Bradypodion pumilum; assembly: GCA_035047305.1. Taxonomy (NCBI): domain Eukaryota; kingdom Metazoa; phylum Chordata; class Lepidosauria; order Squamata; family Chamaeleonidae; genus Bradypodion; species Bradypodion pumilum. The sequence continues at coordinate 235,150,382 of JAWDJD010000001.1, forward strand.
AGAGAGAGAGAGAGAAAGAGAAGCTGTGAGTGAGAGAGAAATAAAGAGAAGCTGTGAGTGAGAGAGAGAGAGAATGAGAAGCTGTGAGTGAGAGAGAAGCTGTGAGTGAGAGAGAGAGAGAAGATGTGAGTGAGAGAGGGAGGGAGAAAGAGAAGCTGTGTGTGTGTGAAAGAGAAAGAGAAGCTGTGAGTGAGAGTGAGAGAGAGAGAAAGAGAAGCTGTGAGTGAGAGAGCGAGAGAGAGAGAAAGAGAAGCTGTTAGTGAGAGTGAGAGAGAGAGAAACAGAGAAGCTGTGAGTGAGAGAGAGAGAGAAAGAGATGCTGTGAGTGAGAGAGAGAGAGAAAGAGAAGCTGTGAGTGAGAGAGAGAGAAAGAGAAGCTGTGTGAGAGAGAGAGAAAGAGAAGCTGTGAGTGAGAAGGAGAGGGAAAGAGAAGCTGTGAGTGAGTGAGAGAGAGAAAGAGAAGCTGTGAGTGAGAGAGAGAGAAAGAGAAGATGTGAGTGAGAGAGAGAGAAAGAGAAGCTGTGAGTGAGAGAGAGAGAGATAGAAAGAGAAGCTGTGTGTAAGAAGGAGAGGGAAAGAGAAGAAGTGAGTGAGAGAGAGAGAAAGAGAAGCTGTGATAGAGAAAGAGAAGCTGTGAGTGAGAGAGTGAGAGAGAGAATCTTAGTGAGAGTGAGAGAGAGAGAGAAAGAGAAGCTGTGAGTGAGAGAGAGATTGAAAGAGAAGCTGTGAGTGAGAGAGAGAGAGAGAAAGAGAAGCTGTGAGTGACAGAGAGAAAGAGAAGCTGTGAGTTAGAGAGAAAGAAAGAGAAGCTGTGAGTGAGAGAGAGAGAGAAGCTGTGAGTTAGAGAGAAAGAAAGAGAAGCTGTGAGTGAGAGAGAGAGAGACAGAGAAGCTGTGTGTGTGTGAGAGAGAGAAAGATAGTCTGAGAAAGAGAGAGTGAAAGAGAAGATGTGAGTGAGAGAGAGAGAGGGAGAAAGAGAAGCTGTGTGTGTGAGAGAGAGAAAGAGAAGCTGTTAGTGAGAGTGAGAGAGAGAGAAAAAAAGAGACGCTGTGAGTGTGAGTGAGAGTGAGAGAGAAAGAGAAGCTGTGAGTGAGAGAGAGAGAGAGAAGATGTGAGTGATAGAGAGAGAATGAGAAGCTGTCAGTGAGAGAGAGAGAAAGTAAGAGAAGCTGTGAGTGAGATAGAGAGAGAGAGAAAGAGAAGCTGTGAGTGAGAGAGAGAGAGGGAGAGAAAGATAATCTGTGAGAGAGAGAGAGAGAAAGAGAAGCTGTGTGTTTTAGAGAGAGAGAAAGAGAAGCTGTGATTGAGTGTGTGAGAGAGAGAAAGAGAAGCTGTGAGTGAGAGAGAGAGAAAGAGAAGCTGTGAGTGAGAGAGAGAGAAGATGAGTGAGAGAGAGAAAGAAAAGCTGTGAGTGAGAGAGAGAGAGAGAGAAAGAGAAGATATGAGTGAGAGAGAGAGAGAGGAGCAGTGAGAGAGAGATAAACAGAAGCTGTGAGTGAGACAGAGAGAGAGAAAGAGAAGCTGTGAGAGAGAGAGAGGGAGAAAGAGAAGCTGTGAGAGAGAGAGAGAAAGAGAAGCTGTGAGTGTGTGTGTGAGAGAAAGAGAAGCTGTGAGTGAGAGAGAGAGAAAGAAAGAGAAATTAGAGTGAGAAAGAGAGAGAGAAAGAGAAGCTGTGAGTGGGAGAGAGAGAAAGAGAGTCTGTGAATCAGAGAGAGAGAGAGAAGCTGTGAGTGAGAGAGAGAGAGAGAGCCGCTGTGAGTGAGAGAGAGAAAAAGAGAAGCTGTGAATGAGAGAGAGAGAGAAAGAGAAGCTGTGAGTGAGAGAGAGAGCGAAAGAGAAGCTGTGAGTGAGTGAGAGAGAGAAAGGGAAGTTTGTGAGTGAGAGAGAGAAGCTGTGAGTGAGAGAGAGAAAGAAAAGCTGTGAGTGAGAGAGAGAGAGAGAAAGAGAAGATGTGAGTGAGTGAGAGAGAGAGAAGCAGTGAGTGAGAGAGAGAGAGAGAAAGAGAAGCTGTCAGTGAGACAGAGAGAGAGAAAGAGCTGTGAGAGAGAGAGAGAGGGAGAAAGAGAAGCTGTGTGAGAGAGAGAGAAAGAGAAGCTGTGAGTGTGTGTGTGAGAGAAAGAGAAGCTGTGAGTGAGAGAGAGAGAAACAAAGAGAAATTAGAGTGAGAAAGAGAGAGAGAAAGAGAAGCTGTGAGTGAGTGAGAGAGAGAGAAGATGTGAGTTATAGAGTGAGAGAATGAGAAGCTGTGAGTGATAGAGAGAGTAAGTAAGAGAAGCTGTGAGTGAGATAGAGAGAGAGAGAAGGAGAAGCTGTGAGTGAGAGAGAGAGTAAGTAAGAGAAGCTGTGAGTGAGATAGAGAGAGAGAGAAGGAGAAGCTGTGAGTGAGAGAGAGAGAGGGAGAAAGATAAGCTGTGTGTGTGAGAGAGAGAGAAGCTGTGTGTGTGTGTGAGAGAAAGAAAAGCTGTGATTGAGAGTGAGAGAGAGAGAAAGAGATGCTGTGAGTGAGAGAGAGAGAAGCTGTGAGTGAGAGAGAGAAAGAAAAGCGGTGAGTGAGAGAGAGAGAGAAAGAGAAGCTGTGAGTGAGAGAGTGAGAGAGAGAAAGAGAAGCTGTTAGTGAGAGTGAGAGAGAGAGAGAAAGAGAAGCTGTGAGTGAGAGAGAGATTGAAAGAGAAGCTGTGAGTGAGAGAGAGAGAGAAAGAGAAGCTGTGAGTGAGAGAGAGAAAGAGAAGCTGTGAGTGAGAGGGAGAGAAAGAGAAGCTGTGATTGACACAGAGAGAGAGAACCTGTGAGTTAGAGAGAGAGAAAGAGAAGCTGTGAGTGACAGAGAGAGAGAAAGAGAAGCTGAGAGTGAGAGAGAGAGAGAATGTGAAGCTGTGAGTGAGAGAGAGAGAGAAAGAGAAGCTGTGTGTGTGAGAGAGAGAGAAAGAGAAGCTGTGAGTGAGAGTGAGAGAGAGAAAGAGAAAGAGAAGCTGTGAGTGAGAGAGAGAGAAAGAGAAGCTGTGAGTGAGAGAGATAGAGAAAGTGAAGCTGTGAGTGAGAGACAGAGAGAGAATGAGAAGCTGTGAGTGTGAGAGAGAGAAGCTGTGAGTGAGAGAGAGAGAGATGTGAGTGATAGAGAGAGAGAAAGCGAAGCTGTGAGTGAGAGGGAAAGAAAGTAAGAGAAGCTGTGAGTGAGATAGAGAGAGAGAGAAAGAGAAGCTGTGAGTGAGAGAGAGAGAGGGAGAAAGATAATCTGTGATTGAGAGAGAGAGAGAGAGAAAGAGAAGCTGTGAGTGAGAGAGAGAGAAAGAGAAGCTGTGAGTGAGACAGAGAGAAGCTGTGTGAGAGAGAGAAAGAAAAGCTGTGAGTGAGAGAGAGAGAAAGAGAAGATATGAGTGAGAGAGAGAGAGAAGCAGTGAGTGAGAGAGAGAGAGAGAAAGAGAAGCTGTGAGTGAGACAGAGAGAGAGAAAGAGAAGCTGTGAGAGAGAGAGAGGGGAAGAAAGAGAAGCTGTGTGTGTGAGGGAGAGAAAGAGAAGCTGTGAGTGTGAGAGAGAGAAAGAGAAGCTGTGAGTGAGAGAGAGAGAGAGAAAGAAAGAGAAATTAGAGTGGGAAAGAGAGAGAGAAAGAGAAGCTGTGAGTGGGAGAGAGAGAAAGAGTCTGTGAGTGAGTGAGAGAGAGAGAAGCTGTGAGTGAGAGAGAGAGAAAGAGAAGCTGTGAATGAGAGAGAGAGAAACTGTGAGTGAGAGAGAGAGAAAGAGAAGCTGTGAGTGATTAAGAGAGAGAAAGGGAAGTTGTGAGTGAGAGAGAGAGAGAAAGAGAAGCTGTGAGTGAGAGAGAGAGAAAGAGAAGCTGTGAGAGAGAAAGAGAGAAGCTGTGAGTGAGAGAGTGAGAGAGAGAAAGAGAAGCTGTGAATGAGAGAGAGAAAGAGAAGCTGTGAGTGAGAGGGAGAGAGAGAAAGAGAAGCTGTGAGTGAGAGAGAGATTAAGAGAAGCTGTGAGTGAGAGAGGGAAAGAGAAGTTGTGAGTGAGAGGGAGAGAGAGAAAGAGAAGCTGTGAGTGACACACACAGAGAGAAGCTGTGAGTTAGAGAGAGAGAGAAAGAGAAGTTGTGAGTGACAGAGAGAGAGAAAGAGAAGCTGTGAGTGAGAGAGTGAGAGAGAGAGAAAGAGAAGCTGTGAGTGAGAGAGAGAGACAGAGATGCTGTGAGTGAGAGAGAGAGAGAAAGAGAAGATGTGAGTGAGAGAGAGAGAAAGAGAAGCTGTGAGTGAGAGAGAGAGAGAAAGAGAAGCTGTGAGTGAGAGAGTGAGAGAGAGAAAGAGAAGCTGTGAGTGAGAGAGAGATTGAAAGAGAAGCTGTGAGTGAGTGAGAGAGAGAGAAAGAGAAGCTGTGAGTGAGAGAGAGAGAAAGAGTAGCTGTGAGTGAGAGAGAGAGAGAGAGAGAGAAGCTGTGATTAAGAAGGAGAGGGAAAGAGAAGAAGTGAGTGAGAGAGAGAGAGAGAGAGAGAGGCTGTGAGACAGAAAGAGAAGCTGTGAGTGAGAGAGTGTGAGAGAGAAAGAGAATCTGTTAGTGAGAGAGAGAGAGAAAGAGAATCTGTGAGTTAGAGAGAGAAAGAGAAGCTGTGAGTGAGAGGGAGAGAAAGAGAAGCTGTGAGTGACACACACAGAGAGAAGCTGTGAGTTAGAGAGAGATTAAGAGAAGCTGTGAGTGACAGAAAGAGAAAGAGAAGCTGAGAGTGAGAGAGAGAGAGAAAGTGAAGCTGTGAGTGAGAGAGAGAGAGAAAGAGAAGCTGTGTGCGTGAGAGAGAGAAAGAGAAGCTGTGAGTGAGAGTGAGAGAGAGAGAGAGAAAGAGAAGCTGAGAGTGAGAGAGAGAGAGAAAGTGAAGCTGTGAGTGAGAGAGAGAGACAGAGAAAGAGAAGCTGTGAGTGTGAGAGAGAGAGAAAGAGATGCTGTGAGTGAGAGAGAGAGAGAAAGAGAAGCTGTGAGTGAGACAGAGAGAGGGAGAAAGAGAAGCTGTGTGTGTGTGAGAGAGAGAAAGAGAAGCTGTGAGTGAGAGTGAGAGAGAGAGAGAGAAAGAGAAGCTGTGAGTGAGAGAGAGAGAATGAGAAGCTGTGAGTGAGAGAGAGTGAAGCTGTGAGTGAGAGAGAGAGAGAAGATGTGAGTGAGAGAGAGAGAGGGAGAAAGAGAAGCTGTGTGTGTGTGAGAGAGAAAGAGAAGCTGTGAGTGAGAGAGAGAGAGAGAGAAAGAGAAAGAGAAGCTGTGAGTGAGAGAGCGAGAGAGAGAAAGAGAAGCTGTTAGTGAGAGTGAGAGAGAGAGAGAAAGAGAAGCTGTGAGTGAGAGAGAGAGAGAGATGCTGTGAGTGAGAGAGAGAGAGAAAGAGAAGCTGTGAGTGAGAGAGAGAGAAAGAGAAGCTGTGAGAGAGAGAGAGAAAGAGAAGCTGTGAGTGAGAAGGAGAGGGAAAGAGAAGCTGTGAGTGAGTGAGAGAGAGAGAAAGAGAAGCTGTGAGTGAGAGAGAGAGAAAGAGAAGCTGTGAGTGAGAGAGAGAGAGAAAGAGAAGCTGTGAGTAAGAAGGAGAGGGAAGAGAGAAGAAGTGAGTGAGTGAGAGAGAGAGAAAGAGAAGCTGTGAGAGAGAAAGAGAAGCTGTGAGTGAGAGAGTGAGAGAGAGAAAGAGAATCTGTTAGTGAGAGTGAGAGAGAGAGAGAAAGAGAAGCTGTGAGTGAGAGAGAGATTGAAAGAGAAGCTGTGAGTGAGAGAGAGAGAGAAAGAGAAGCTGTGAGTGAGAGAGAGAAAGAGAAGCTGTGACTGAGAGGGAGAGAGAGAAAGAGAAGCTGTGAGTTACACAGAGAGAGAGAAGCTGTGAGTTAGAGAGAGAGAAAGAGAAGCTGTGAGTGACAGAGAGAGAGAAAGAGAAGCTGAGAGTGAGAGAGAGGGAGGGAGAAAGAGAAGCTGTGTGCGTGAGAGAGAGAAAGAGAAGCTGTGAGTGAGAGAGAGAAAGTGAAGCTGTGAGTGAGAGAGAGAGAGAAAGAGAAGCTGTGTGTGTGAGAGAGAAAGATAGTCTGAGAAAGAGAGAGTGAAAGAGAAGCTGTGAGTGAGAGAGAGAGGGAGAAAGAGAAGCTGTGTGTGTGAGAGAGAGAAAGAGAAGCTGTGAGTGAGAGTGAGAGAGAGAGAGAAAGCTGTGAGTGTGAGTGAGAGAGAAAGAGAAGCTGTGAGTGAGTGAGAGAGAGAATGAGAAGCTGTGAGTGAGAGAGAGAAGCTGTGAGAGAGAGAAAGAGAAGCTGTGAGTGAGAGAGAGAGAGAGAAGATGTGAGTGATAGAGAGAGAGAATGAGAAGCTGTCAGTGATAGAGAGAGAAAGTAAGAGAAGCTGTGAGTGAGATAGAGAGAGAGAGAAAGAGAAGCTGTGAGTGAGAGAGAGAGAGGGAGAGAAAGATAATCTGTGAGAGAGAGAGAGAAAGAAAAGCTGTGAGTGAGAGAGAGAGAGAAAGAGAAGATATGAGTGAGAGAGAGAGAAGCTGTGAGTGAGAGAGAGAGAAAGAAAGAGAAATTAGAGTGAGAAAGAGAGAGAGAAAGACAAGCTGTGAGTGAGAGAGAGAGAAAGAGAGTCTGTGAATCAGAGAGAGAGAGGGAAGCTGTGAGTGAGAGAGAGAGAGAGAGCCGCTGTGAGTGAGAGAGAGAGAAAGAGAAGCTGTGAATGAGAGAGAGAGAGAAAGAGAAGCTGTGAGTGAGAAGGAGAGGGAAAGAGAAGCTGTGAGTGAGTGAGAGAGAGAGAAAGAGAAGCTGTGAGTGAGAGAGAGAAAAAGAGAAGCTGTGAGTGATAGAGAGAGAGAAAGAGAAGCTGTGAGTAAGAAGGAGAGGGAAAGAGAAGAAGTGAGTGAGTGAGAGAGAGAGAGAAAGAGAAGCTGTGAGAGAGAAAGAGAAGCTGTGAGTGAGAGAGTGAGAGAGAGAAAGAGAATCTGTTAGTGAGAGTGAGAGAGAGAGAAAGAGAAGCTGTGAGTGAGAGAGAGATTGAAAGAGAAGCTGTGAGTGAGAGAGAGAGAGAGAAAGAGAAGCTGTGAGTTACACAGAGAGAGAGAAGCTGTGAGTTAGAGAGAGAGAAAGAGAAGCTGTGAGTGACAGAGAGAGAGAAAGAGAAGCTGAGAGTGAGAGAGAGAGAGAGAAAGTGAAGCTGTGAGTGAGAGAGAGAGAGACAGAGAAGCTGTGTGTGTGTGAGAGAGAGAAAGATAGTCTGAGAAAGAGAGAGTGAAAGAGAAGCTGTGAGTGAGACAGAGAGAGGGAGAAAGAGAAGCTGTGTGCGTGAGAGAGAGAAAGAGAAGCTATGAGTGTGAGAGAGAGAAAGTGAAGCTGTGAGTGAGAGAGAGAGAGAAAGAGAAGCTGTGTGTGTGAGAGAGAAAGATAGTCTGAGAAAGAAAGAGTGAAAGAGAAGCTGTGAGTGAGAGAGAGAGAGAGGGAGAAAGAGAAGCTGTGTGTGAGAGAGAGAGAAAGAGAAGCTGTGAGTGAGAGTGAGAGAGAGAGAGAGAAAGAGAAGCTGTGAGTGTGAGTGAGAGAGAAAGAGAAGCTGTGAGTGAGTGAGAGAGAGAGAATGAGAAGCTGTGAGTGAGAGAGAGAAGCTGTGAGAGAGAGAAAGAGAAGCTGTGAGTGAGAGAGAGAGAGAAGATGTGAGTGATAGAGAGAGAGAATGAGAAGCTGTCAGTGAGAGAGAGAGAAAGTAAGAGAAGCTGTGAGTGAGATAGAGAGAGAGAGAGAAAGAGAAGCTGTGAGTGAGAGAGAGAGAGGGAGAGAAAGATAATCTGTGAGAGAGAGAGAGAAAGAGAAGCTGTGTGTTTTAGAGAGAGAGAAAGAGAAGCTGTGAGTGAGAGAGAGAGAAAGAGAAGCTGTGAGTGAGAGAGAGAAGCTATGAGTGAGAGAGAGAAAGAAAAGCTGTGAGTGAGAGAGAGAGAGAAAGAGAAGATATGAGTGAGAGAGAGAGAAAGAGAAGCTGTGCGTGAGAGAGAGAGAAGCTATGAGTGAGAGAGAGAAAGAAAAGCTGTGAGTGAGAGAGAAACAGAAGCTGTGAGTGAGACAGAGAGAGAGAAAGAGAAGCTGTGTGAGAGAGAGAGAGGGAGAAAGAGAAGCTGTGAGAGAGAGAGAGAAAGAGAAGCTGTGAGTGAGAGAGAGAGAAAGAAAGAGAAATTAGAGTGAGAAAGAGAGAGAGAAAGAGAAGCTGTGTGTGGGAGAGAGAGAAAGAGAGAATGTGAATCAGAGAGAGAGAGAGAAGCTGTGAGTGTGAGAGAGAGAGAGCCGCTGTGAGTGAGTGAGAGAGAGAGAAAGAGAAGCTGTGAATGAGAGAGAGAGAGAAAGAGAAGCTGTGAGTGAGAGAGAGAGAGAAAGGGAAGTTTGTGATTGAGAGAGAGAGAAAGAGAAGCTGTGAGTGAGAGAGAGATGCTGTGAGTGAGAGAGAGAAAGAAAAGCTGTGAGTGAGAGAGAGAGAGAAAGAGAAGATGTGAGTGAGTGAGAGAGAGAGAGAAGCAGTGAGTGAGAGAGAGAGAGAGAAAGAGAAGCTGTGAGAGAGAGAGAGGGAGAAAGAGAAGCTGTGAGCGAGAGAGTGAAAGAGAAGCTGTGAGTGTGTGTGTGAGAGAAAGAGAAGCTGTGAGTAAGAGAGAGAGAAAGAAAGAGAAATTAGAGTGAGAAAGAGAGAGAGAAAGAGAAGCTGTGAGTGAGAGAGAGAGAGAGAAGATGTCAGTGATAGAGAGAGAGAATCAGAAGCTGTGAGTGATAGAGAGTAAGTAAGAGAAGCTGTGAGTGAGATAGAGAGAGAGAGAAGGAGAAGCTGTGAGTGAGAGAGAGAGAGGGAGAAAGATAAGCTGTGAGAGAGAGAGAGAGAGAGAGAAGCTGTGTGTGTGTGAGAGAGAAAGAAAAGCTGTGATTGAGAGTGAGAGAGAGAGAGAAAGAGATGCTGTGAGTGAGAGAGAGATTAGCTGTGAGTGAGAGAGAGAAAGAAAAGTGGTGAGTGAGAGAGAGAGAAAGAGAAGATATGAATGAGAGAGAGAGAGAAGCAGTGAGAGAGAGAGAGAGAGAAAGAGAAGCTGTGAGTGAGACAGAGAGAGAGAAAGAGAAGCTGTGAGAGAGAGGGAGAAAGAGAAGCTGTGAGAGAGCGAGAGAAAGAGAAGCTGTGAGTGTGTGTGAGAGAGAAAGAGAAGCTGTGAGTGAGAGAGAGAGCAAGAGAGTCTGTGAGTGAGAGAGAGAGAGACAAGCTGTGAGTGAGAGAGAGAGAAAGAGAAGATGTGAATGAGAGAGAGAGAGAGAGAAAGAGAAGCTGTGAGTGAGAGAGAAAGAAAGAAAGAGAAGCTGTGAGTGAGTGAGAGAGAGAAAGGGAAGTTGTGAGTGAGAGAGAGAGAGAAAGAGAAGCTGTGAGTGAGAGAGAGAAAGAGAAGCTGTGAGTGAGTGAGAGAGAGAAAGGGAAGTTGTGAGTGAGAGAGAGAGATAAAGAGAAGCTGTGAGTGAGAGAGAGAAAGAGAAGCTGTGAGTGAGAGAGAGAGAAAGAGAAGCTGTGAGTGAGAAGGAGAGAGAGAGAGAAAGAGAAGCTGTGAGTGAGAGAGAGAGAGAAAGAGAAGCTGTGAGTGAGAGAGAGAATGAGAAGCTGTGAGTGAGAGAGAGTTGTGAGAGAGAGAGAGAAAGAGAAGCTGTGAGTGAGAGAGAGAGAGATGTGAGTGATAGAGAGAGAGAAAGAGAAGCTGTGAGTGAGAGAGAGAGAGGGAGAAAGATAATCTGTGTGAGAGAGAGAGAGAAATAGAAACTGTGTGTGTGTGAGAGAGAGAAAGAGAAGGTGTGAGTGAGAGTGAGAGAGAGAAAGAGAAGCTGTGAGTGAGAGAGAGAGAAAGAGAAGCTGTGAGTGAGAGAGAGAGAATCTGTGAGTGAGAGAGAGAAAGAAAAGCTGTGAGTGAGAGAGAGAGAGAGAAAGAGAAGATATGAGTGAGAGAGAGAGAGTAGCAGTGAGAGAGAGAGAGAGAGAAACAGAAGCTGTGAGTGAGACAGAGAGAGAAACAGAAGCTGAGTGTGAGAGAGAGAAAGAGAAGCTGTGAGTGTGTGAAAGAGAGAAAGAGAAGCTGTGAGTGAGAGAGAGAGAAAGAAAGAGAAATTAGAGTGAGAAAGAGAAAGAGAAAGAGAAGCTGTGAGTGGGAGAGAGAGAAAGAGAGTCTGTGAGTGAGAGAGAGAGAGAACCTGTGAGTGAGAGAGAGAGAGCCGCTGTGAGTGAGAGAGAGAAAGAGAAGCTGTGAATGAGAGAGAGAGAGAAAGAGAAGCTATGTGTGTGAGAGAGAAAGAGAAGCTGTGAGTGAGTGAGAGAGAGAGAAAGGGAAGTTGTGAGTGAGAGAGAGAGAGAGAGAAAGAGAAGCTGTGAGTGTGTGAGAGAGAAAGAGAAGCTGTGAGTGAGAGAGAGAGAGAAAGAGAAGCTGTGAGTGAGAAGGAGAGGGAAAGAGAAGCTGTGAGTGAGTGAGAGAGAGAGAAAGAGAAGCTGTGAGTGAGAGAGAGAGAAAGAAGCTGTGAGTGAGAGAGAGAGAAAAAGAGAAGCTGTGAGTAAGAAGGAGAGGGAAAGAGAAGAAGTGAGTGAGTGAGAGAGAGAGAGAGAAAGAGAAGCTGTGAGAGAGAAAGAGAAGCTGTGAGTGAGAGTGAGAGAGAGAAAGAGAAGCTGTTGGTGAGAGTGAGAGAGAGAGAGAGAAGCTGTGAGTGAGAGAGATTGAAAGAGAAGCTGTGAGTGAGAGAGAGAGAGAGAAAGAGAAGCTGTGAGTGTGAGTGAGAGAGAAAGAGAAGCTGTGAGTGAGTGAGAGAGAGAGAATGAGAAGCTGTGAGTGAGAGAGAGAAGCTGTGAGAGAGAGAAAGAGAAGCTGTGAGTGAGTGAGAGAGAGAAGATGTGAGTGATAGAGAGAGAGAAAGAGAAGCTGTGAGTGAGAGAGAGAGAAAGAGAAGCTGTGAGTGAGAGAGAGAGAAGCTATGAGTGAGAGAGAGAAAGAAAAGCTGTGAGTGAGAGAGAGAGAGAAAGAGAAGATATGAGTGAGAGAGAGAAAGCGAAGCTGTGAGTGAGAGAGAGAGAAGGTATGAGTGAGAGAGAGAAAGAAAAGCTGTGAGTGAGAGAGAGAGAGAAAGAGAAGATATGAGTGAGAGAGAGAGAGAGAAGCAGTGAGAGAGAGAGAAAGAGAAGCTGTGAGTGAGACAGAGAGAGAGAAAGAGAAGCTGTGAGAGAAAGAGAGAGGGAGAAAGAGAAGCTGTGAGAGAGAGAGAGAAAGAGAAGCTGTGAGTGTGTGTGAGAGAGAAAGAGAAGCTGTGAGTGAGAGAGAGAGAAAGAAAGAGAAATTAGAGAGAAAGAGAGAGAGAAAGAAAAGCTGTGAGTGGGAGAGAGAGAGAAAGAGAGTCTGTGAATCAGAGAGAGAGAGAGAAGCTGTGAGTGAGAGAGAGAGAGAAAAGTTGTGATTGAGAGTGAGTGAGAGAGAGAAAGAGATGCTGTGAGTGTGAGAGAGAAGCTGTGAGTGAGAGAGAGAAAGAAAAGCGGTGAGAGAGAGAGTGAAAGGGAAGATATGAATGAGAGAGAGAGAGAAGCGGTGAGAGAGAGAGAGAAAGAGAAGCTGTGAGTGAGACAGAGAGAGAGAAAGAGAAGCTGTGAGAGAGAGAGAGGGAGAAAGAGAAGCTGTGAGAGAGAGAGAGAGAAGCTGTGAGTGTGTGTGAGAGAGAAAGAGAATCTGTGAGTGAGAGAGAGAGAAAGAAAGAGAAATTAGAGTGAGAAAGAGAGAGAGAAAGAGAAGCTGTGAGTGGGAGAGAGAGAAAGAGAGTCTGTGAGTGAGAGAGAGAGAGAGAAGCTGTGAGAGAGAGAGTGCCGCTGTGAGTGAGAGAGAGAGAAAGAGAAGCTGTGAATGAGAGAGAGAGAGAATGAGAAGCTGTGAGTGAGAGAGAGAGAGAGAAAGAAAGAGAAGCTGTGAGTGAGTGAGAGAGAAAAGGAAGTTGTGAGTGAGAGAGAGAGAGAAAGAGAAGCTGTGAGTGAGAGAGAGAAAGAGAAGCTGTGAGTGAGAGAGAGAGAAAGAGAAGCTGTGAGTGAGAAGGAGAGGGAAAGAGAAGCTGTGAGTGAGTGAGAGAGAGAGAGAGAGAAAGAGAAACTGTGAGTGTGTGAGAGAGAAAGAGAAGCTGTGAGTGAGAGAGAGAGAGAAAGAGAAGCTGTGAGTGAGAAGGAGAGGGAAAGAGAAGCTGTGAGTGAGTGAGAGAGAGAGAGAGAGAAAGAGAAGCTGTGAGAGAGAAAGAGAGAAGCTGTGAGTGAGAGAGTGAGAGAGAGAAAGAGAAGCTGTTAGTGAGAGTGTGTGTGTGAGAGAAAGAGAAGCTGTGAGTGAGAGAGAGAGAAAGAAAGAGAAGCTGTGAGTGAGTGAGAGAGAGAAAGGGAAGTTGTGAGTGAGAGAGAGAGAGAAAGAGAAGCTGTGAGTGAGAGAGAGAAAGAGAAGCTGTGAGTGAGTGAGAGAGAGAAAGGGAAGTTGTGAGTGAGAGAGAGAGATAAAGAGAAGCTGTGAGTGAGAGAGAGAAAGAGAAGCTGTGAGTGAGAGAGAGAGAAAGAGAAGCTGTGAGTGAGAAGGAGAGAGAGAGAGAAAGAGAAGCTGTGAGTGAGAGAGAGGGAGAAAGAGAAGCTGTGAGTGAGAGAGAGAATGAGAAGCTGTGAGTGAGAGAGAGTTGTGAGAGAGAGAGAGAAAGAGAAGCTGTGAGTGAGAGAGAGAGAGATGTGAGTGATAGAGAGAGAGAAAGAGAAGCTGTGAGTGAGAGAGAGAGAGGGAGAAAGATAATCTGTGAGAGAGAGAGAGAAAGAGAAACTGTGTGTGTGAGAGAGAGAGAAAGAGAAGGTGTGAGTGAGAGTGAGAGAGAGAAAGAGAAGCTGTGAGTGAGAGAGAGAGAAAGAGAAGCTGTGAGTGAGAGAGAGAGAATCTGTGAGTGAGAGAGAGAAAGAAAAGCTGTGAGTTAGAGAGAGAGAGAAAGAGAAGATATGAGTGAGAGAGAGAGAGTAGCAGTGAGAGAGAGAGAGAGAAACAGAAGCTGTGAGTGAGACAGAGAGAGAAACAGAAGCTGAGTGTGAGAGAGAGAAAGAGAAGCTGTGAGTGTGTGAAACAGAGAAAGAGAAGCTGTGAGTGAGAGAGAGAGAAAGAAAGAGAAATTAGAGTGAGAAAGAGAAAGAGAAAGAGAAGCTGTGAGTGGGAGAGAGAGAAAGAGAGTCTGTGAGTGAGAGAGAGAGAGAACCTGTGAGTGAGAGAGAGAGAGCCGCTGTGAGTGAGAGAGAGAAAGAGAAGCTGTGAATGAGAGAGAGAGAGAAAGAGAAGCTATGTGTGTGAGAGAGAAAGAGAAGCTGTGAGTGAGTGAGAGAGAGAGAAAGGGAAGTTGTGAGTGAGAGAGAGAGAGAGAGAAAGAGAAGCTGTGAGTGTGAGAGAGAGAAAGAGAAGCTGTGAGTGAGAGAGAGAGAAAGAGAAGCTGTGAGTGAGAAGGAGAGGGAAAGAGAAGCTGTGAGTGAGTGAGAGAGAGAGAAAGAGAAGCTGTGAGTGAGAGAGAGAGAAAGAGAAGCTGTGAGTGAGAGAGAGAGAAAAAGAGAAGCTGTGAGTAAGAAGGAGAGGGAAAGAGAAGAAGTGAGTGAGAGAGAGAGAGAAAGAGAAGCTGTGAGAGAGAAAGAGAAGCTGTGAGTGAGAGTGAGAGAGAGAAAGAGAAGCTGTTGGTGAGAGTGAGTGAGAGAGAGAGAAGCTGTGAGTGAGAGAGAGAGAGAGAGAGAAGCTGTGAGTGTGAGTGAGAGAGAAAGAGAAGCTGTGAGTGAGTGAGAGAGAGAGAATGAGAAGCTGTGAGTGAGAGAGAGAAGCTGTGAGAGAGAGAAAGAGAAGCTGTGAGTGAGTGAGAGAGAGAAGATGTGAGTGATAGAGAGAGAGAATGAGAAGCTGTCAGTGAGAGAGAGAGAAAGTAAGAGAAGCTGTGAGTGAGATAGAGAGAGAGAGAGAGATAAGCTGTGAGTGAGAGAGAGAGGGAGAGAAAGATAATCTGTGAGAGAGAGAGAGAGAAAGAGAAGCTGTGTGTTTTAGAGAGAGAGAGAAAGAGAAGCTGTGAGTGAGAGAGAGAGAAAGAGAAGCTGTGAGTGAGAGAGAGAGAAGCTATGAGTGAGAGAGAGAAAGAAAAGCTGTGAGTGAGAGAGAGAGAGAAAGAGAAGATATGAGTGAGAGAGAGAAAGAGAAGCTGTGAGTGAGAGAGAGAAGCTATGAGTGAGAGAGAGAAAGAAAAGCTGTGAGTGAGAGAGAGAGAGAAAGAGAAGATATGAGTGAGAGAGAGAGAGAAGCAGTGAGAGAGAGAGAAACAGAAGCTGTGAGTGAGACAGAGAGAGAGAAAGAGAAGCTGTGAGAGAAAGAGAGAGGGAGAAAGAGAAGCTGTGAGAGAGAGAGAGAAAGAGAAGCTGTGAGTGTGTGTTAGAGAGAAAGAGAAGCTGTGAGTGAGAGAGAGAGAAAGAAAGAGAAATTAGAGAGAAAGAGAGAGAGAAAGAGAAGCTGTGAGTGGGAGAGAGAGAGAAAGAGAGTCTGTGAATCAGAGAGAGAGAGAGAAGCTGTGAGTGAGAGAGAGAGAGAAAAGTTGTGATTGAGAGTGAGTGAGAGAGAGAAAGAGATGCTGTGAGTGTGAGAGAGAAGCTGTGAGTGAGAGAGAGAAAGAAAAGCGGTGAGAGAGAGAGTGAAAGGGAAGATATGAATGAGAGAGAGAGAGAGAAGCGGTGAGAGAGAGAGAGAAAGAGAAGCTGTGAGTGAGACAGAGAGAGAGAAAGAGAAGCTGTGAGAGAGAGAGAGGGAGAAAGAGAAGCTGTGAGAGAGAGAGAGAAGCTGTGAGTGTGTGTGAGAGAGAAAGAGAATCTGTGAGTGAGAGAGAGAGAAAGAAAGAGAAATTAGAGTGAGAAAGAGAGAGAGAAAGAGAAGCTGTGAGTGGGAGAGAGAGAAAGAGAGTCTGTGAGTGAGAGAGAGAGAGAAGCTGTGAGTGAGAGAGAGAGTGCCGCTGTGAGTGAGAGAGAGAGAAAGAGAAGCTGTGAATGAGAGAGAGAGAGAATGAGAAGCTGTGAGTGAGAGAGAGAGAGAAAGAAAGAGAAGCTGTGAGTGAGTGAGAGAGAGAAAAGGAAGTTGTGAGTGAGAGAGAGAGAAAGAGAAGCTGTGAGTGAGAGAGAGAAAGAGAAGCTGTGAGTGAGAGAGAGAGAAAGAGAAGCTGTGAGTGAGAAGGAGAGGGAAAGAGAAGCTGTGAGTGAGTGAGAGAGAGAGAGAGAAAGAGAAACTGTGAGTGTGTGAGAGAGAAAGAGAAGCTGTGAGTGAGAGAGAGAGAGAGAAAGAGAAGCTGTGAGTGAGAAGGAGAGGGAAAGAGAAGCTGTGAGTGAGAGAGAGAGAGAGAGAGAAAGAGAAGCTGTGAGAGAGAAAGATAGATGCTGTGAGTGAGAGAGTGAGAGAGAGAAAGAGAAGCTGTTAGTGAGAGTGTTTGTGTGAGAGAAAGAGAAGCTGTGAGTGAGAGAGAGATAGAGAAGCTGTCAGTGAGAGAGAGAGAGAAAGAGAAGCTGTGAGTGAGAGAGAGATAGAGAAGCTGTGAGTGAGAGGGAGAGAGAGAAAGAGAAGCTGTGAGTGACACACAGAGAGAGAAGCTGTGAGTTAGAGAGAGAGAAAGAGAAGCTGTGAGTGACAGAGAGAGAGAAAGAGAAGCTGAGAGTGAGAGAGAGAGAGAAAGTGAAGCTGTGAGTGAGAGAGAGAAAGAGAAGCTGTGTGTGTGTGAGATAGAGAAAGATAGTCTGAGAAAGAGAGAGTGAAAGAGAAGCTGTGAGTGAGAGAGAGAGAGGGAGAAAGAGAAGCTGTGTGTGTGAGAGAGAAAGAGAAGCTGTGAGTGAGAGTGAGAGAGAGAGAGAAAGAGAAGCTGTGAGTGAGAGAGAGAGTGAAAGAGAAGCTGTGAGTGAGAGAGAGAGAAAGAGAAGCTGTGAGTGAGAGAGAGAGAGAATGAGAAGCTGTGAGTGAGAGAGAGAGAAGATGTGAGTGAGAGAGAGAGAGAGAGAGAGAAAGTGAAGCTGTGAGTGAGAGAGAGAGAGAAAGAGAAGCTGTGTGTGTGTGTGTGAGAGAGAAAGATAGTCTGAGAAAGAGAGAGTGAAAGAGAAGCTGTGAGTGAGAGAGAGAGAGGGAGAAAGAGAAGCTGTGAGAGAGAGAGAGAAAGAGAAGCTGTGAGTGAGAGTGAGAGAGAGAGAAAGAGCTGTGAGAGAGAGAAAGAGAGATGTGAGTGATAGAGAGAGAGAATGAGAAGCTGTGAGTGAGATAGAGAGAGCGAGAAAGAGAAGCTGTGAGTGAGAGAGAGAGAGAGAGATGCTGTGAGTGAGAGAGAGAGAGAAAGAGAAGCTGTGAGTGAGAGAGAGAGAGAGAGAGAGATGCTGTGAGTGAGTGAGAGAGAGAGAGAAAGAGAAGCTGTGAGCGAGAGAGAGAGAAAGAGAAGCTGTGAGTGAGAAGGAGAGGGAAAGAGAAGCTGTGAGTGAGTGAGAGAGAGAGAAAGAGAAGCTGTGAGTTAGAGAGAGAGAAAGAGAAGCTGTGAGTGAGAGAGAGAGAGAAAGAGAAGCTGTGAGTAAGAAGGAGAGGGAAGAGAGAAGAAGTGAGTGAGTGAGAGAGAGAGAAAGAGAAGCTGTGAGAGAGAAAGAGAAGCTGTGAGTGAGAGAGTGAGAGAGAGAAAGAGAATCTGTTAGTGAGAGTGAGAGAGAGAGAAAGAGAAGCTGTGAGTGAGAGAGAGATTGAAAGAGAAGCTGTGAGTGAGAGAGAGAGAGAAAGAGAAGCTGTGAGTGAGAGAGAGAAAGAGAAGCTGTGACTGAGAGGGAGAGAGAGAAAGAGAAGCTGTGAGTTACACAGAGAGAGAGAAGCTGTGAGTTAGAGAGAGAGAAAGAGAAGCTGTGAGTTAGAGAGAGAGAAAGAGAAGCTGTGAGTGACAGAGAGGGAGGGAGAAAGAGAAGCTGTGTGCGTGAGAGAGAGAAAGAGAAGCTGTGAGTGAGAGAGAGAAAGTGAAGCTGTGAGTGAGAGAGAGAGAGAAAGAGAAGCTGTGTGTGTGAGAGAGAAAGATAGTCTGAGAAAGAGAGAGTGAAAGAGAAGCTGTGAGTGAGAGAGAGAGGGAGAAAGAGAAGCTGTGTGTGTGAGAGAGAGAAAGAGAAGCTGTGAGTGAGAGTGAGAGAGAGAGAGAAAGCTGTGAGTGTGAGTGAGAGAGAAAGAGAAGCTGTGAGTGAGTGAGAGAGAGAGAATGAGAAGCTGTGAGTGAGAGAGAGAAGCTGTGAGAGAGAGAAAGAGAAGCTGTGAGTGAGAGAGAGAGAGAGAAGATGTGAGTGATAGAGAGAGAGAAAGAGAAGCTGTCAGTGATAGAGAGAGAAAGTAAGAGAAGCTGTGAGTGAGATAGAGAGAGGGAGAGAAAGATAATCTGTGAGAGAGAGAGAGAAAGTAAAGCTGTGAGTGAGAGAGAGAGAAAGAGAAGATATGAGTGAGAGAGAGAGAAGCTGTGAGTGAGAGAGAGAGAAAGAAAGAGAAATTAGAGTGAGAAAGAGAGAGAGAAAGACAAGCTGTGAGTGAGAGAGAGAGAGAAAGAGAAGCTGTGAGTGAGAGAGAGAAAGAGAAGCTGTGACTGAGAGGGAGAGAGAGAAAGAGAAGCTGTGAGTTACACAGAGAGAGAGAAGCTGTGAGTTAGAGAGAGAGAAAGAGAAGCTGTGAGTGACAGAGAGAGAGAAAGAGAAGCTGAGAGTGAGAGAGAGGGAGGGAGAAAGAGAAGCTGTGTGCGTGAGAGAGAGAAAGAGAAGCTGTGAGTGAGAGAGAGAAAGTGAAGCTGTGAGTGAGAGAGAGAGAGAAAGAGAAGCTGTGTGTGTGAGAGAGAAAGATAGTCTGAGAAAGAGAGAGTGAAAGAGAAGCTGTGAGTGAGAGAGAGAGGGAGAAAGAGAAGCTGTGTGTGTGAGAGAGAGAAAGAGAAGCTGTGAGTGAGAGTGAGAGAGAGAGAGAAAGCTGTGAGTGTGAGTGAGAGAGAAAGAGAAGCTGTGAGTGAGTGAGAGAGAGAGAATGAGAAGCTGTGAGTGAGAGAGAGAAGCTGTGAGAGAGAGAAAGAGAAGCTGTGAGTGAGAGAGAGAGAGAGAAGATGTGAGTGATAGAGAGAGAGAAAGAGAAGCTGTCAGTGATAGAGAGAGAAAGTAAGAGAAGCTGTGAGTGAGATAGAGAGAGGGAGAGAAAGATAATCTGTGAGAGAGAGAGAGAAAGTAAAGCTGTGAGTGAGAGAGAGAGAAAGAGAAGATATGAGTGAGAGAGAGAGAAGCTGTGAGTGAGAGAGAGAGAAAGAAAGAGAAATTAGAGTGAGAAAGAGAGAGAGAAAGACAAGCTGTGAGTGAGAGAGAGAGAAAGAGAGTCTGTGAATCAGAGAGAGAGAGGGAAGCTGTGAGTGAGAGAGAGAGAGAGAGCCGCTGTGAGTGAGAGAGAGAGAAAGAGAAGCTGTGAATGAGAGAGAGAGAGAAAGAGAAGCTGTGAGTGAGAAGGAGAGGGAAAGAGAAGCTGTGAGTGAGTGAGAGAGAGAGAAAGAGAAGCTGTGAGTGAGAGAGAGAGAAAGAGAAGCTGTGAGTGATAGAGAGAGAGAAAGAGAAGCTGTGAGTAAGAAGGAGAGGGAAAGAGAAGAAGTGAGTGAGTGAGAGAGAGAGAGAAAGAGAAGCTGTGAGAGAGAAAGAGAAGCTGTGAGTGAGAGAGTGAGAGAGAGAAAGAGAATCTGTTAGTGAGAGTGAGAGAGAGAGAGAAAGAGAAGCTGTGAGTGAGAGAGAGATTGAAAGAGAAGCTGTGAGTGAGAGAGAGAGAGAGAAAGAGAAGCTGTGAGTTACACAGAGAGAGAGAAGCTGTGAGTTAGAGAGAGAGAAAGAGAAGCTGTGAGTGACAGAGAGAGAGAAAGAGAAGCTGAGAGTGAGAGAGAGAGAGACAGAGAAGCTGTGTGTGTGTGAGAGAGAGAAAGATAGTCTGAGAAAGAGAGAGTGAAAGAGAAGCTGTGAGTGAGACAGAGAGAGGGAGAAAGAGAAGCTGTGTGCATGAGAGAGAGAAAGAGAAGCTATGAGTGAGAGAGAGAGAAAGTGAAGCTGTGAGTGAGAGAGAGAGAGAAAGAGAAGCTGTGTGTGAGAGAGAGAAAGATAGTCTGAGAAAGAAAGAGTGAAAGAGAAGCTGTGAGTGAGAGAGAGAGAGGGAAAAAGAGAAGCTGTGTGTGTGAGAGAGAGAAAGAGAAGCTGTGAGTGAGAGTGAGAGAGAGAGAGAGAAAGAGAAGCTGTGAGTGTGAGTGAGAGAGAAAGAGATGCTGTGAGTGAGTGAGAGAGAGAGAATGAGAAGCTGTGAGTGAGAGAGAGAAGCTGTGAGAGAGAGAAAGAGAAGCTGTGAGTGAGAGAGAAGATGTGAGTGATAGAGAGAGAGAATAAGAAGCTGTCAGTGAGAGAGAGAGAAAGTAAGAGAAGCTGTGAGTGAGATAGAGAGAGATAGAGAAAGAGAAGCTGTGAGTGAGAGAGAGAGAGGGAGAGAAAGATAATCTGTGACAGAGAGAGAGAAAGAGAAGCTGTGTGAGAGAGAGAAAGAGAAGCTGTGAGTGAGAGAGAGAAGCTATGAGTGAGAGAGAGAAAGAAAAGCTGTGAGTGAGAGAGAGAGAGAAAGAGAAGATATGAGTGAGAGAGAGAAAGAGAAGCTGTGAGTGAGAGAGAGAGAAGGTATGAGTGAGAGAGAGAAAGAAAAGCTGTGAGTGAGAGAGAGAGAGAAAGAGAAGATATGAGTGAGAGAGAGAGAGAGAAAGAGAAGCTGTGTGAGAGAGAGAGAGGGAGAAAGAGAAGCTGTGAGAGAGAGAGAGAAAGAGAAGCTGTGAGTGTGTGAGAGAGAGAAAGAGAAGCTGTGAGTGAGAGAGAGAGAAAGAAAGAGAAATTAGAGTGAGAAAGAGAGAGAGAAAGAGAAGCTGTGTGTGGGAGAGAGAGAAAGAGAGAATGTGAATCAGAGAGAGAGAGAGAAGCTGTGAGTGAGAGAGAGAGAGAGCCGCTGTGAGTGAGAGAGAGAGAAAGAGAAGCTGTGAATGAGAGAGAGAGAGAAAGAGAAGCTGTGAGTGAGAGAGAGAGAGAAAGGGAAGTTTGTGAGTGAGAGAGAGAGAGAAAGAGAAGCTGTGAGTGAGAGAGAGATGCTGTGAGTGAGAGAGAGAAAGAAAAGCTGTGAGTGAGAGAGAGAGAGAAAGAGAAGATGTGAGTGAGTGAGAGAGAGAGAGAAGCTGTGAGAGAGAGAGAGGGAGAAAGAGAAGCAGTGAGCGAGAGAGTGAAAGAGAAGCTGTGAGTGTGTGTGTGAGAGAAAGAGAAGCTGTGAGTGAGAGAGAGAGAAAGAAAGAGAAATTAGAGTGAGAAAGAGAGAGAGAAAGAGAAGCTGTGAGTGAGAGAGAGAGAGAGAGAGAGAAGATGTGAGTGATAGAGAGAGAGAATCAGAAGCTGTGAGTGATAGAGAGTAAGTAAGAGAAGCTGTGAGTGAGATAGAGAGAGAGAGAAGGAGAAGCTGTGAGTGAGAGAGAGAGAGGGAGAAAGATAAGCTGTGAGAGAGAGAGAGAGAGAAGCTGTGTGTGTGTGAGAGAGAAAGAAAAGCTGTGATTGAGAGTGAGAGAGAGAGAGAAAGAGATGCTGTGAGTGAGAGAGAGAGAAGCTGTGAGTGAGAGAGAGAAAGAAAAGTGGTGAGTGAGAGAGAGAGAAAGAGAAGATATGAATGAGAGAGAGAGAGAAGCAGTGAGAGAGAGAGAAACAGAAGCTGTGAGTGAGACAGAGAGAGAGAAAGAGAAGCTGTGAGAGAGAGGGAGAAAGAGAAGCTGTGAGAGAGAGAGAGAAAGAGAAGCTGTGAGTGTGTGTGAGAGAGAAAGAGAAGCTGTGAGTGAGAGAGAGAGAAAGAAAGAGAAATTAAAGTGAGAAAGAGAGAGAGAAAGAGAAGCTGTGAGTGGGAGAGAGAGCAAGAGAGTCTGTGAGTGAGAGAGAGAGAGAGAAGCTGTGAGTGAGAGAGAGAGAAAGAGAAGATGTGAATGAGAGAGAGAGAGAAAGAGAAGCTGTGAGTGAGAGAGAGAGAAAGAAAGAGAAGCTGTGAGTGAGTGAGAGAGAGAAAGGGAAGTTGTGAGTGAGAGAGAGAAAGAGAAGCTGTGAGTGAGAGAGAGAAAGAGAAGCTGTGAGTGAGTGAGAGAGAGAAAGGGAAGTTGTGAGTGAGAGAGAGAGATAAAGAGAAGCTGTGAGTGAGAGAGAGAAAGAGAAGCTGTGAGTGAGAGAGAGAGAAAGAGAAGCTGTGAGTGAGAAGGAGAGAGAGAGAGAAAGAGAAGCTGTGAGTGAGAGAGAGAGAAAGAGAAGCTGTGAGTGAGAGAGAGAATGAGAAGCTGTGAGTGAGAGAGAGTTGTGAGAGAGAGAGAGAAAGAGAAGCTGTGAGTGAGAGAGAGAGATGTGAGTGATAGAGAGAGAGAAAGAGAAGCTGTGAGTGAGAGAGAGAGAGGGAGAAAGATAATCTGTGAGAGAGAGAGAGAGAAAGAGAAACTGTGTGTGTGAGAGAGAGAGAAAGAGAAGGTGTGAGTGAGATTGAGAGAGAGAAAGAGAAGCTGTGAGTGAGAGAGAGAGAAAGAGAAGCTGTGAGTGAGAGAGAGAGAATCTGTGAGTGAGAGAGAGAAAGAAAAGCTGTGAGTGAGAGAGAGAGAGAGAAAGAGAAGATATGAGTGAGAGAGAGAGAGTAGCAGTGAGAGAGAGAGAGAGAGAAACAGAAGCTGTGAGTGAGACAGAGAGAGAAACAGAAGCTGAGTGTGAGAGAGAGAAAGAGAAGCTGTGAGTGTGTGAAAGAGAGAAAGAGAAGCTGTGAGTGAGAGAGAGAGAAAGAAAGAGAAATTAGAGTGAGAAAGAGAAAGAGAAAGAGAAGCTGTGAGTGGGAGAGAGAGAAAGAGAGTCTGTGAGTGAGAGAGAGAGAGAGAACCTGTGAGTGAGAGAGAGAGAGCCGCTGTGAGTGAGAGAGAGAAAGAGAAGCTGTGAATGAGAGAGAGAGAGAAAGAGAAGCTATGTGTGTGAGAGAGAAAGAGAAGCTGTGAGTGAGTGAGAGAGAGAGAAAGGGAAG
Source organism: Bradypodion pumilum (assembly GCA_035047305.1). NCBI lineage: Eukaryota > Metazoa > Chordata > Lepidosauria > Squamata > Chamaeleonidae > Bradypodion > Bradypodion pumilum. The sequence continues at coordinate 235,172,457 of JAWDJD010000001.1, forward strand.
TTGTGAGTGAGAGAGAGAGAGAGAGAGAGAAAGAGAAGCTGTGAGTGTGAGAGAGAGAAAGAGAAGCTGTGAGTGAGAGAGAGAGAGAAAGAGAAGCTGTGAGTGAGAAGGAGAGGGAAAGAGAAGCTGTGAGTGAGTGAGAGAGAGAGAAAGAGAAGCTGTGAGTGAGAGAGAGAGAAAGAGAAGCTGTGAGTGAGAGAGAGAGAAAAAGAGAAGCTGTGAGTAAGAAGGAGAGGGAAAGAGAAGAAGTGAGTGAGTGAGAGAGAGAGAGAGAAAGAGAAGCTGTGAGAGAGAAAGAGAAGCTGTGAGTGAGAGTGAGAGAGAGAAAGAGAAGCTGTTGGTGAGAGTGAGAGAGAGAGAGAAGCTGTGAGTGAGAGAGATTGAAAGAGAAGCTGTGAGTGAGAGAGAGAGAGAGAGAAAGAGAAGCTGTGAGTGTGAATGAGAGAGAAAGAGAAGCTGTGAGTGAGTGAGAGAGAGAGAATGAGAAGCTGTGAGTGAGAGAGAGAAGCTGTGAGAGAGAGAAAGAGAAGCTGTGAGTGAGTGAGAGAGAGAAGATGTGAGTGATAGAGAGAGAGAATGAGAAGCTGTCAGTGAGAGAGAGAGAAAGTAAGAGAAGCTGTGAGTGAGATAGAGAGAGAAAGAAAGAGAAGCTGTGTGTTTTAGAGAGAGAGAGAAAGAGAAGCTGTGAGTGAGAGAGAGAGAAAGAGAAGCTGTGAGTGAGAGAGAGAGAAGCTATGAGTGAGAGAGAGAAAGAAAAGCTGTGAGTGAGAGAGAGAGAGAAAGAGAAGCTGTGAGTGAGAGAGAGAATGAGAAGCTGTGAGTGAGAGAGAGTTGTGAGAGAGAGAGAGAAAGAGAAGCTGTGAGTGAGAGAGAGAGAGATGTGAGTGATAGAGAGAGAGAAAGAGAAGCTTTGAGTGAGAGAGAGAGAGGGAGAAAGATAATCTGTGAGAGAGAGAGAGAGAAAGAGAAACTGTGTGTGTGAGAGAGAGAGAAAGAGAAGGTGTGAGTGAGAGTGAGAGAGAGAAAGAGAAGCTGTGAGTGAGAGAGAGAGAAAGAGAAGCTGTGAGTGAGAGAGAGAGAAGCTGTGAGTGTGTGTGAGAGAGAAAGAGAATCTGTGAGTGAGAGAGAGAGAAAGAAAGAGAAATTAGAGTGAGAAAGAGAGAGAGAAAGAGAAGCTGTGAGTGGGAGAGAGAGAAAGAGAGTCTGTGAGTGAGAGAGAGAGAGAGAAGCTGTGAGAGAGAGAGTGCCGCTGTGAGTGAGAGAGAGAGAAAGAGAAGCTGTGAATGAGAGAGAGAGAGAATGAGAAGCTGTGAGTTAGAGAGAGAGAGAAAGAAAGAGAAGCTGTGAGTGAGTGAGAGAGAGAAAAGGAAGTTGTGAGTGAGAGAGAGAGAAAGAGAAGCTGTGAGTGAGAGAGAGAAAGAGAAGCTGTGAGTGAGAGAGAGAGAAAGAGAAGCTGTGAGTGAGAAGGAGAGGGAAAGAGAAGCTGTGAGTGAGTGAGAGAGAGAGAGAGAGAAAGAGAAACTGTGAGTGTGTGAGAGAGAAAGAGAAGCTGTGAGTGAGAGAGAGAGAGAAAGAGAAGCTGTGAGTGAGAAGGAGAGGGAAAGAGAAGCTGTGAGTGAGTGAGAGAGAGAGAGAGAGAAAGAGAAGCTGTGAGAGAGAAAGAGAGAAGCTGTGAGTGAGAGAGTGAGAGAGAGAAAGAGAAGCTGTTAGTGAGAGTGTGTGTGTGAGAGAAAGAGAAGCTGTGAGTGAGAGAGAGAGAAAGAAAGAGAAGCTGTGAGTGAGTGAGAGAGAGAAAGGGAAGTTGTGAGTGAGAGAGAGAGAGAAAGAGAAGCTGTGAGTGAGAGAGAGAAAGAGAAGCTGTGAGTGAGTGAGAGAGAGAAAGGGAAGTTGTGAGTGAGAGAGAGAGATAAAGAGAAGCTGTGAGTGAGAGAGAGAAAGAGAAGCTGTGAGTGAGAGAGAGAGAAAGAGAAGCTGTGAGTGAGAAGGAGAGAGAGAGAGAAAGAGAAGCTGTGAGTGAGAGAGAGAGAGAAAGAGAAGCTGTGAGTGAGAGAGAGAATGAGAAGCTGTGAGTGAGAGAGAGTTGTGAGAGAGAGAGAGAAAGAGAAGCTGTGAGTGAGAGAGAGAGAGATGTGAGTGATAGAGAGAGAGAAAGAGAAGCTTTGATTGAGAGAGAGAGAGGGAGAAAGATAATCTGTGAGAGAGAGAGAGAGAGAAAGAGAAACTGTGTGTGTGAGAGAGAGAGAAAGAGAAGGTGTGAGTGATAGTGAGAGAGAGAAAGAGAAGCTGTGAGTGAGAGAGAGAGAAAGAGAAGCTTTGAGTGAGAGAGAGAGAATCTGTGAGTGAGAGAGAGAAAGAAAAGCTGTGAGTTAGAGAGAGAGAGAGAAAGAGAAGATATGAGTGAGAGAGAGAGAGTAGCAGTGAGAGAGAGAGAGAGAGAAACAGAAGCTGTGAGTGAGACAGAGAGAGAAACAGAAGCTGAGTGTGAGAGAGAGAAAGAGAAGCTGTGAGTGTGTGAAAGAGAGAAAGAGAAGCTGTGAGTGAGAGAGAGAGAAAGAAAGAGAAATTAGAGTGAGAAAGAGAAAGAGAAAGAGAAGCTGTGAGTGGGAGAGAGAGAAAGAGAGTCTGTGAGTGAGAGAGAGAGAGAGAACCTGTGAGTGAGAGAGAGAGAGCCGCTGTGAGTGAGAGAGAGAAAGAGAAGCTGTGAATGAGAGAGAGAGAGAAAGAGAAGCTATGTGTGTGAGAGAGAAAGAGAAGCTGTGAGTGAGTGAGAGAGAGAGAAAGGGAAGTTGTGAGTGAGAGAGAGAGAGAAAGAGAAGCTGTGAGTGTGAGAGAGAGAAAGAGAAGCTGTGAGTGAGAGAGAGAGAGAAAGAGAAGCTGTGAGTGAGAAGGAGAGGGAAAGAGAAGCTGTGAGTGAGTGAGAGAGAGAGAAAGAGAAGCTGTGAGTGAGAGAGAGAGAAAGAGAAGCTGTGAGTGAGAGAGAGAGAAAAAGAGAAGCTGTGAGTAAGAAGGAGAGGGAAAGAGAAGAAGTGAGTGAGTGAGAGAGAGAGAGAGAAAGAGAAGCTGTGAGAGAGAAAGAGAAGCTGTGAGTGAGAGTGAGAGAGAGAAAGAGAAGCTGTTGGTGAGAGTGAGTGAGAGAGAGAGAATCTGTGAGTGAGAGAGATTGAAAGAGAAGCTGTGAGTGAGAGAGAGAGAGAGAAAGAGAAGCTGTGAGTGTGAGTGAGAGAGAAAGAGAAGCTGTGAGTGAGTGAGAGAGAGAGAATGAGAAGCTGTGAGTGAGAGAGAGAAGCTGTGAGAGAGAGAAAGAGAAGCTGTGAGTGAGTGAGAGAGAGAAGATGTGAGTGATAGAGAGAGAGAATGAGAAGCTGTCAGTGAGAGAGAGAGAAAGTAAGAGAAGCTGTGAGTGAGATAGAGAGAGAGAGAGAGATAAGCTGTGAGTGAGAGAGAGAGAGGGAGAGAAAGATAATCTGTGAGAGAGAGAGAGAGAAAGAGAAGCTGTGTGTTTTAGAGAGAGAGAGAAAGAGAAGCTGTGAGTGAGAGAGAGAGAAAGAGAAGCTGTGAGTGAGAGAGAGAGAAGCTATGAGTGAGAGAGAGAAAGAAAAGCTGTGAGTGAGAGAGAGAGAGAAAGAGAAGATATGAGTGAGAGAGAGAAAGAGAAGCTGTGAGTGAGAGAGAGAGAAGGTATGAGTGAGAGAGAGAAAGAAAAGCTGTGAGTGAGAGAGAGAGAGAAAGAGAAGATATGAGTGAGAGAGAGAGAGAGAAGCAGTGATAGAGAGAGAAACAGAAGCTGTGAGTGAGACAGAGAGAGAGAAAGAGAAGCTGTGAGAGAAAGAGAGAGGGAGAAAGAGAAGCTGTGAGAGAGAGAGAGAAAGAGAAGCTGTGAGTGTGTGTTAGAGAGAAAGAGAAGCTGTGAGTGAGAGAGAGAGAAAGAAAGAGAAATTAGAGAGAAAGAGAGAGAGAAAGAGAAGCTGTGAGTGGGAGAGAGAGAGAAAGAGAGTCTGTGAATCAGAGAGAGAGAGAGAAGCTGTGAGTGAGAGAGAGAGAGAGAAAAGTTGTGATTGAGAGTGAGTGAGAGAGAGAAAGAGATGCTGTGAGTGTGAGAGAGAAGCTGTGAGTGAGAGAGAGAAAGAAAAGCGGTGAGAGAGAGAGTGAAAGGGAAGATATGAATGAGAGAGAGAGAGAGAAGCGGTGAGAGAGAGAGAGAAAGAGAAGCTGTGAGTGAGACAGAGAGAGAGAAAGAGAAGCTGTGAGAGAGAGAGAGGGAGAAAGAGAAGCTGTGAGAGAGAGAGAGAAGCTGTGAGTGTGTGTGAGAGAGAAAGAGAATCTGTGAGTGAGAGAGAGAGAAAGAAAGAGAAATTAGAGTGAGAAAGAGAGAGAGAAAGAGAAGCTGTGAGTGGGAGAGAGAGAAAGAGAGTCTGTGAGTGAGAGAGAGAGAGAGAAGCTGTGAGTGAGAGAGAGAGTGCCGCTGTGAGTGAGAGAGAGAGAAAGAGAAGCTGTGAATGAGAGAGAGAGAGAATGAGAAGCTGTGAGTGAGAGAGAGAGAGAAAGAAAGAGAAGCTGTGAGTGAGTGAGAGAGAGAAAAGGAAGTTGTGAGTGAGAGAGAGAGAAAGAGAAGCTGTGAGTGAGAGAGAGAAAGAGAAGCTGTGAGTGAGAGAGAGAGAAAGAGAAGCTGTGAGTGAGAAGGAGAGGGAAAGAGAAGCTGTGAGTGAGTGAGAGAGAGAGAGAGAAAGAGAAACTGTGAGTGTGTGAGAGAGAAAGAGAAGCTGTGAGTGAGAGAGAGAGAGAAAGAGAAGCTGTGAGTGAGAAGGAGAGGGAAAGAGAAGCTGTGAGTGAGAGAGTAAGAGAGAGAAAGAGAAGCTGTTAGTGAGAGTGTTTGTGTGAGAGAAAGAGAAGCTGTGAGTGAGAGAGAGATTGAAAGAGAAGCTGTGAGTGAGAGAGAGAGAAAGAGAAGCTGTGAGTGAGAGAGAGATAGAGAAGCTGTGAGTGAGAGGGAGAGACAGAAAGAGAAGCTGTGAGTGACACAGAGAGAGAGAAGCTGTGAGTTAGAGAGAGAGAAAGAAGCTGTGAGTGACAGAGAGAGAGAAAGAGAAGCTGAGAGTGAGAGAGAGAGAGAAAGTGAAGCTGTGAGTGAGAGAGAGAAAGAGAAGCTGTGTGTGTGTGAGATAGAGAAAGATAGTCTGAGAAAGAGAGAGTGAAAGAGAAGCTGTGAGTGAGAGAGAGAGAGGGAGAAAGAGAAGCTGTGTGTGTGAGAGAGAAAGAGAAGCTGTGAGTGAGAGTGAGAGAGAGAGAGAAAGAGAAGCTGTGAGTGAGAGAGAGAGTGAAAGAGAAGCTGTGAGTGAGAGAGAGAGAAAGAGAAGCTGTGAGTGAGAGAGAGAGAGAATGAGAAGCTGTGAGTGAGAGAGAGAGAAGATGTGAGTGAGAGAGAGAGAGAGAGAGAAAGTGAAGCTGTGAGTGAGAGAGAGAGAGAGAGAGAGAAGCTGTGTGTGTGTGAGAGAGAGAAAGATAGTCTGAGAAAGAGAGAGTGAAAGAGAAGCTGTGAGTGAGAGAGAGAGAGGGAGAAAGAGAAGCTGTGAGAGAGAGAGAGAGAAAGAGAAGCTGTGAGTGAGAGTGAGAGAGAGAGAAAGAGCTGTGAGTGAGAGAGAGAGAGATGTGAGTGATAGAGAGAGAGAATGAGAAGCTGTGAGTGAGATAGAGAGAGCGAGAAAGAGAAGCTGTGAGTGAGAGAGAGAGGGAGAAAGATAATCTGTGAGAGAGAGAGAGAGAGAAAGAAAGAGAAGCTGTGAGTGAGTGAGAGAGAGAAAGGGAAGTTGTGAGTGAGAGAGAGAGAGAAAGAGAAGCTGTGAGTGAGAGAGAGAAAGAGAAGCTGTGACTGTGAGAGAGATAAAGAGAAGCTGTTTGTGTGTGAGAGAGAAAGAGAAACTGTGTGTGTGAGAGAGAGAGAAAGAGAAGGTGTGAGTGAGAGTGAGAGAGAGAAAGAGAAGCTGTGAGTGAGAGAGAGAGAAAGAGAAGCTGTGAGTGAGACAGAGAGAGAGAAAGAGAAGCTGTGAGAGAGAGAGGGAGAAAGAGAAGCTGTGAGAGAGAGAGAGAAAGAGAAGCTGTGAGTGTGTGTGTGAGAGAAAGAAAAGTTGTGATTGAGAGTGAGAGAGAGAGAGAAAGAGATGCTGTGAGTGTGAGAGAGAAGCTGTGAGTGAGAGAGAGAAAGAAAAGCGGTGAGTGAGAGAGAGAGAGAAAGAGAAGATATGAATGAGAGAGAGAGAGAAGCAGTGAGAGAGAGAGAGAGAGAGAAGCTGTGAGTGAGAGAGAGAGAGAGAAGATGTGAGTGATAGAGAGAGAGAATGAGAAGCTGTGAGTGATAGAGAGAGTAAGGAAGAGAAGCTGTGAGTGAGATAGAGAGAGAAGGAGAAGCTGTGAGTGAGAGAGAGAGAGGGAGAAAGATAGGCTGTGAGAGAGAGAGAGAGAGAAGCTGTGTGTGTGTGAGAGAGAAAGAAAAGATGTGATTGAGAGTGAGAGAGAGAGAGAAAGAGATGCTGTGAGTGAGAGAGAGAAGCTGTGAGTGAGAGAGAGAAAGAAAAGCGGTGAGTGAGAGAGAGAGAGAAAGAGAAGATATGAATGAGAGAGAGAGAGAAGCAGTGAGAGAGAGAGAGAGAGAGAAGCTGTGAGTGAGAAAGAGAGAGAGAAAGAGAAGCTGTGAGAGAGAGAGAGGGAGAAAGAGAAGCTGTGAGAGAGAGAGAGAGAAGCTGTGAGTGTGTGTGTGAGAGAAAGAGAAGCTGTGAGTGAGAGAGAGAGAAAGAAAGAGAAATTAGAGTGAGAAAGAGAGAGAGAAAGAGAAGCTGTGAGTGGGAGAGAGAGAAAGAGAGTCTGTGAGTGAGAGAGAGAGAGAGAAGCTGTGAGTGAGAGAGAGAGAGTGCCGCTGTGAGTGAGAGAGAGAGAAAGAGAAGCTGTGAATGAGAGAGAGAGAGAATGAGAAGCTGTGAGTGTGTGAGAGAGAAAGAAAGAGAAGCTGTGAGTGAGTGAGAGAGAGAAAGGGAAGTTGTGAGTGAGAGAGAGAGAAAGAGAAGCTGTGAGTGAGAGAGAGAAAGAGAAGCTGTGAGTGAGAGAGAGAGAAAGAGAAGTTGTGAGTGAGAAGGAGAGGGAAAGAGAAGCTGTGAGTGAGTGAGAGAGAGAGAGAAAGAGAAACTGTGAGTTTGTGAGAGAGAAAGAGAAGCTGTGAGTGAGAGAGAGAGAGAAAGAGAAGCTGTGAGTGAGAAGGAGAGGGAAAGAGAAGCTGTGAGTGAGTGAGAGAGAGAGAGAGAGAGAAGCTGTGAGTGAGAAGGAGAGGGAAAGAGAAGCTGTGAGTGAGTGAGAGAGAGAGAGAGAGAAAGAGAGAAGCTGTGAGTGAGAGAGTGAGAGAGAGATAGAGAAGCTGTTAGTGAGAGTGAGAGAGAGAGAAAGAGAAGCTGTGAGTGAGAAAGAGATTGAAAGAGAAGCTGTGAGTGAGAGAGAGAGTGAAAGAGAAGCTGTGAGTGAGAGAGAGATAGAGAAGCTGTGAGTGAGAGGGAGAGAGAGAAAGAGAAGCTGTGAGTGACACAGAGAGAGAGAAGCTGTGAGTTAGAGAGAGAGAAAGAGAAGCTGTGAGTGACAGAGAGAGAGAAAGAGAAGCTGAGAGTGAGAGAGAGAGAGAGAAAGTGAAGCTGTGAGTGAGAGAGAGAAAGAGAAGCTGTGTGTGTGTGAGAGAGAGAAAGATAGTCTGAGAAAGAGAGAGTGAAAGAGAAGCTGTGAGTGAGAGAGAGGGAGAAAGAGAAGCTGTGTGTGTGAGAGAGAGAAAGAGAAGCTGTGAGTGAGAGTGAGAGAGAGAGAGAGAAAGAGAAGCTGTGAGTGAGAGAGAGAGTGAAAGAGAAGCTGTGAGTGAGAGAGAGAGAAAGAGAAGCTGTGAGTGAGAGAGAGAAGCTGTGAGTGAGAGAGAGAGAGAGAGAGAAAGTGAAGCTGTGAGTGAGAGAGAGAGAGAATGAGAATCTGTGAGTGAGAGAGAAGTTGTGTGTGAGAGAGAGAAAGAGAAGCTGTGAGTGAGAGAGAGAGAGATGTGAGTGATAGAGAGAGAGAATGAGGAGCTGTGAGTGAGAGAGAGAGAAGGTAAGAGAAGCTGTGAGTGAGATAGAGAGAGAGAAAGAGAAGCTGTGAGTGAGAGAGAGAGAGGGAGAAAGAGAAACTGTGTGTGAGAGAGAGAGAGAAAGAGAAGGTGTGATTGAGAGTGAGAGAGAGAAAGAGAAGCTGTGAGTGAGAGAGAGAGAATGAGAAGCTGTGAGTGAGAGAGAGAGAATCTGTGAGTGAGAGAGAGAAAGAAAAGCTGTGAGTGAGAGAGAGAGAGAAAGAGAAGATATGAGTGTGTGAGAGAGAGAAGCAGTGAGAGAGAGAGAGAGAGACAGAAGCTGTGAGTGAGACAGAGAGAGAAAGAGAAGCTGTGAGAGAGAGAGAGGGAGAAAGAGAAGCTGTGAGAGAGAGAGAGAAAGAGAAGCTGTGAGTGTGTGAGAGAGAGAAAGAGAAGCTGTGAGTGAGAGAGAGAGAGAGAAAGAAAGAGAAATTAGAGTGAGAAAGAGAGAGAGAAAGAGAAGCTGTGAGTGGGAGAGAGAGAAAGAGAGTCTGTGAGTGAGAGAGAGAGAGAGAAGCTGTGAGTGAGAGAGAGAGAGAGCCGCTGTGAGTGAGAGAGAGAGAAAGAGAAGTTGTGAGTGAGAGAGAGAGAGAGAAAGAGAAGCTGTGAGTGAGAGAGAAAGAGAAGCTGTGAGTGAGTGAGTGAGAGAGAAAGGGAAGTTGTGAGAGAGAGAGAGAGAGAGAGAAGCTGTTTGTGAGAGAGAGAGAAAGAGAAGCTGTGAGTGAGAGAGAGAGAAAGAGAAGCTGTAAGTGAGAAGGAGATGGAAAGAGAAGCTGTGAGTGAGTGAGAGAGAGAGAGAGAAAGAGAAGCTGTGAGTGAGAGAGAGAGAAAGAGAAGCTGTGAGTGAGAGAGAGAGAGAAAGAGAAGCTGTGAGTAAGAAGGAGAGGGAAAGAGAAGAAGTGAGTGAGTGAGAGAGAGAGAGAGAGAAAGAGAAGCTGTGAGAGAGAAAGAGAAGCTGTGAGTGAGAGAGTGAGTGAGAGAGAGAGAAGCTGTGAGTGAGAGAGAGATTGAAAAAGAAGCTGTGAGTGAGAGAGAGAGAGAGAAAGAGAAGCTGTGAGTGAGAGAGAGAAAGAGAAGCTGTGAGTGAGAGGGAGAGAGAGAAAGAGAAGCTGTGAGTGACACAGAGAGAGAGAAGCTGTGAGTTAGAGAGAGAGAACGAGAAGCTGTGAGTGACAGAGAGAGAGAAAGAGAAGCTAAGAGAGAGAGAGAGAGAAAGTGAAGCTGTGAGTGAGAGAGAGAGAGAAAGAGAAGCTGTGTGTGTGAGAGAGAGAGAAGCTGTGAGTGAGAGAGAGAAAGAGAAGCTGTGAGTGAGAGAGAGAGAAGATGTGAGTGAGAGAGAGAATGAGAAGCTGTGAGTGAGATAGACAGAAAGTAAGAGAAGCTGTGAGTGATACAGAGAGAGAGAAAGAGAAGCTGTGAGTGAGAGAGAGAGAGGGAGAAAGATAAGCTCTGTGAGAGAGAGAGAGAAAGAGAAGCTGTGAGAGAGAGAGAGAGAAGCTGTGATTGAGAGTAAGAGAGAGAGAAAGAGAAGCTGTGAGTGAGAGAGAGAATGAGAAGCTGTGAGTGAGAGAGAGAGAAGCTGTGAGTGAGAGAGAGAAAGAAAAGCTGTGAGTGAGAGAGAGAGAAAGAGAAGATATGAGTGTGAGAGAGAGAGAAGCAGTGAGTGAGAGAGAGAAAGAAAGAGAAGCTGTGAGTGAGTGAGAGAGAGAAAAGGAAGTTGTGAGTGAGAGAGAGAGAAAGAGAAGCTGTGAGTGAGAGAGAGAAAGAGAAGCTGTGAGTGAGAGAGAGAGAAAGAGAAGCTGTGAGTGAGAAGGAGAGGGAAAGAGAAGCTGTGAGTGAGTGAGAGAGAGAGAGAGAGAAAGAGAAACTGTGAGTGTGTGAGAGAGAAAGAGAAGCTGTGAGTGAGAGAGAGAGAGAAAGAGAAGCTGTGAGTGAGAAGGAGAGGGAAAGAGAAGCTGTGAGTGAGTGAGAGAGAGAGAGAGAGAGAGAGAGAGAAAGAAGCTGTGAGAGAGAAAGAGAGAAGCTGTGAGTGAGAGAGTGAGAGAGAGAAAGAGAAGCTGTTAGTGGGAGTGTGTGTGTGAGAGAAAGAGAAATTGTGAGTGAGAGAGAGAGAAAGAAAGAGAAGCTGTGAGTGAGTGAGAGAGAGAAAGGGAAGTTGTGAGTGAGAGAGAGAGAGAAAGAGAAGCTGTGAGTGAGAGAGAGAAAGAGAAGCTGTGAGTGAGTGAGAGAGAGAAAGGGAAGTTTTGAGTGAGAGAGAGAGATAAAGAGAAGCTGTGAGTGAGAGAGAGAAAGAGAAGCTGTGAGTGAGAGAGAGAGAAAGAGAAGCTGTGAGTGAGAAGGAGAGAGAGAGAGAAAGAGAAGCTGTGAGTGAGAGAGAGAGAGAAAGAGAAGCTGTGAGTGAGAGAGAGAATGAGAAGCTGTGAGTGAGAGAGAGTTGTGAGAGAGAGAGAGAAAGAGAAGCTGTGAGTGAGAGAGAGAGAGATGTGAGTGATAGAGAGAGAGAAAGAGAAGCTGTGAGTGAGAGAGAGAGGGAGAAAGATAATCTGTGAGAGAGAGAGAGAGAAAGAGAAACTGTGTGTGTGTGAGAGAGAGAAAGAGAAGGTGTGAGTGAGAGTGAGAGAGAGAAAGAGAAGCTGTGAGTGAGAGAGAGAGAAAGAGAAGCTGTGAGTGAGAGAGAGAGAATCTGTGAGTGAGAGAGAGAAAGAAAAGCTGTGAGTTAGAGAGAGAGAGAAAGAGAAGATATGAGTGAGAGAGAGAGAGTAGCAGTGAGAGAGAGAGAGAGAGAAACAGAAGCTGTGAGTGAGACAGAGAGAGAAACAGAAGCTGAGTGTGAGAGAGAGAAAGAGAAGCTGTGAGTGTGTGAAAGAGAGAAAGAGAAGCTGTGAGTGAGAGAGAGAGAAAGAAAGAGAAATTAGAGTGAGAAAGAGAAAGAGAAAGAGAAGCTGTGAGTGGGAGAGAGAGAAAGAGAGTCTGTGAGTGAGAGAGAGAGAGAGAACCTGTGAGTGAGAGAGAGAGAGCCGCTGTGAGTGAGAGAGAGAAAGAGAAGCTGTGAATGAGAGAGAGAGAGAAAGAGAAGCTGTGAGTGTGTGAGAGAGAAAGAGAAGCTGTGAGTGAGAGAGAGAGAGAAAGAGAAGCTGTGAGTGAGAAGGAGAGGGAAAGAGAAGCTGTGAGTGAGTGAGAGAGAGAGAAAGAGAAGCTGTGAGTGAGAGAGAGAAAAAGAGAAGCTGTGAGTAAGAAGGAGAGGGAAAGAGAAGAAGTGAGTGAGTGAGAGAGAGAGAGAAAGAGAAGCTGTGAGAGAGAAAGAGAAGCTGTGAGTGAGAGTGAGAGAGAGAAAGAGAAGCTGTTGGTGAGAGTGAGTGAGAGATAGAGAATCTGTGAGTGAGAGAGATTGAAAGAGAAGCTGTGAGTGAGAGAGAGAGAGAGAAAGAGAAGCTGTGAGTGTGAGTGAGAGAGAAAGAGAAGCTGTGAGTGAGTGAGAGAGAGAGAATGAGAAGCTGTGAGTGAGAGAGAGAAGCTGTGAGAGAGAGAAAGAGAAGCTGTGAGTGAGTGAGAGAGAGAAGATGTGAGTGATAGAGAGAGAGAATGAGAAGCTGTCAGTGAGAGAGAGAGAAAGTAAGAGAAGCTGTGAGTGAGATAGAGAGAGAGAGAGAGATAAGCTGTGAGTGAGAGAGAGAGAGGGAGAGAAAGATAATCTGTGAGAGAGAGAGAGAGAAAGAGAAGCTGTGTGTTTTAGAGAGAGAGAGAAAGAGAAGCTGTGAGTGAGAGAGAGAGAAAGAGAAGCTGTGAGTGAGAGAGAGAGAAGCTATGAGTGAGAGAGAGAAAGAAAAGCTGTGAGTGAGAGAGAGAGAGAAAGAGAAGATATGAGTGAGAGAGAGAAAGAGAAGCTGTGAGTGAGAGAGAGAGAAGGTATGAGTGAGAGAGAGAAAGAAAAGCTGTGAGTGAGAGAGAGAGAGAAAGAGAAGATATGAGTGAGTGAGAGAGAGAGAAGCAGTGAGAGAGAGAGAAACAGAAGCTGTGAGTGAGACAGAGAGAGAGAAAGAGAAGCTGTGAGAGAAAGAGAGAGGGAGAAAGAGAAGCTGTGAGAGAGAGAGAGAAAGAGAAGCTGTGAGTGTGTGTTAGAGAGAAAGAGAAGCTGTGAGTGAGAGAGAGAGAAAGAAAGAGAAATTAGAGAGAAAGAGAGAGAGAAAGAGAAGCTGTGAGTGGGAGAGAGAGAGAAAGAGAGTCTGTGAATCAGAGAGAGAGAGAGAAGCTGTGAGTGAGAGAGAGAGAGAAAAGTTGTGATTGAGAGTGAGTGAGAGAGAGAAAGAGATGCTGTGAGTGTGAGAGAGAAGCTGTGAGTGAGAGAGAGAAAGAAAAGCGGTGAGAGAGAGAGTGAAAGGGAAGATATGAATGAGAGAGAGAGAGAGAAGCGGTGAGAGAGAGAGAGAAAGAGAAGCTGTGAGTGAGACAGAGAGAGAGAAAGAGAAGCTGTGAGAGAGAGAGAGGGAGAAAGAGAAGCTGTGAGAGAGAGAGAGAAGCTGTGAGTGTGTGTGAGAGAGAAAGAGAATCTGTGAGTGAGAGAGAGAGAAAGAAAGAGAAATTAGAGTGAGAAAGAGAGAGAGAAAGAGAAGCTGTGAGTGGGAGAGAGAGAAAGAGAGTCTGTGAGTGAGAGAGAGAAAGAGAAGCTGTGAGTGAGAGAGAGAGAGAATGAGAAGCTGTGAGTGAGAGAGAGAGAGAAAGAAAGAGAAGCTGTGAGTGAGTGAGAGAGAGAAAAGGAAGTTGTGAGTGAGAGAGAGAGAAAGAGAAGCTGTGAGTGAGAGAGAGAAAGAGAAGCTGTGAGTGAGAGAGAGAGAAAGAGAAGCTGTGAGTGAGAAGGAGAGGGAAAGAGAAGCTGTGAGTGAGTGAGAGAGAGAGAGAGAGAAAGAGAAAGTGTGAGTGTGTGAGAGAGAAAGAGAAGCTGTGAGTGAGAGAGAGAGAGAAAGAGAAGCTGTGAGTGAGAAGGAGAGGGAAAGAGAAGCTGTGAGTGAGTGAGAGAGAGAGAGAGAGAAAGAGAAGCTGTGAGAGAGAAAGAGAGAAGCTGTGAGTGAGAGAGTGAGAGAGAGAAAGAGAAGCTGTTAGTGAGAGTGTGTGTGTGAGAGAAAGAGAAGCTGTGAGTGAGAGAGAGATTGAAAGAGAAGCTGTGAGTGAGAGAGAGAGAGAAAGAGAAGCTGTGAGTGAGAGAGAGATAGAGAAGCTGTGAGTGAGAGGGAGAGAGAGAAAGAGAAGCTGTGAGTGACACAGAGAGAGAGAAGCTGTGAGTTAGAGAGAGAGAAAGAGAAGCTGTGAGTGACAGAGAGAGAGAAAGAGAAGCTGAGAGTGAGAGAGAGAGAGAAAGTGAAGCTGTGAGTGAGAGAGAGAAAGAGAAGCTGTGTGTGTGTGAGATAGAGAAAGATAGTCTGAGAAAGAGAGAGTGAAAGAGAAGCTGTGAGTGAGAGAGAGAGAGGGAGAAAGAGAAGCTGTGTGTGAGAGAGAGAAAGAGAAGCTGTGAGTGAGAGTGAGAGAGAGAGAGAAAGAGAAGCTGTGAGTGAGAGAGAGAGTGAAAGAGAAGCTGTGAGTGAGAGAGAGAGAAAGAGAAGCTGTGAGTGAGAGAGAGAGAGAATGAGAAGCTGTGAGTGAGAGAGAGAGAAGATGTGAGTGAGAGAGAGAGAGAGAGAGAAAGTGAAGCTGTGAGTGAGAGAGAGAGAGAAAGAGAAGCTGTGTGTGTGTGAGAGAGAGAAAGATAGTCTGAGAAAGAGAGAGTGAAAGAGAAGCTGTGAGTGAGAGAGAGAGAGGGAGAAATAGAAGCTGTGAGAGAGAGAGAGAGAAAGAGAAGCTGTGAGTGAGAGTGAGAGAGAGAGAAAGAGCTGTGAGTGAGAGAGAGAGAGATGTGAGTGATAGAGAGAGAATGAGAAGCTGTGAGTGAGATAGAGAGAGCGAGAAAGAGAAGCTGTGAGTGAGAGAGAGAGAGGGAGAAAGATAATCTGTGAGAGAGAGAGAGAGAAAGAAAGAGAAGCTGTGAGTGAGTGAGAGAGAGAAAGGGAAGTTGTGAGTGAGAGAGAGAGAGAAAGAGAAGCTGTGAGTGAGAGAGAGAAAGAGAAGCTGTGACTGTGAGAGAGAGAAAGAGAAGCTGTTTGTGTGTGAGAGAGAAAGAGAAACTGTGTGTGAGAGAGAGAGAGAAAGAGAAGGTGTGAGTGAGAGTGAGAGAGAGAAAGAGAAGCTGTGAGTGAGTGAGAGAGAGAGAAAGAGAAGCTGTGAGTGAGACAGAGAGAGAGAAAGAGAAGCTGTGAGAGAGAGAGAGAGGGAGAAAGAGAAGCTGTGAGAGAGAGAGAGAAAGAGAAGCTGTGAGTGTGTGTGTGAGAGAAAGAAAAGTTGTGATTGAGAGTGAGAGAGAGAGAGAAAGAGATGCTGTGAGTGTGAGAGAGAAGCTGTGAGTGAGAGAGGGAAAGAAAACCGGTGAGTGAGAGAGAGAGAGAAAGAGAAGATATGAATGAGAGAGAGAGAGAAGCAGTGAGAGAGAGAGAGAGAAGCTGTGAGTGAGAGAGAGAGAGAGAAGATGTGAGTGATAGAGAGAGAGAATGAGAAGCTGTGAGTGATAGAGAGAGTAAGGAAGAGAAGCTGTGAGTGAGATAGAGAGAGAAGGAGAAGCTGTGAGTGAGAGAGAGAGAGGGAGAAAGATAGGCTGTGAGAGAGAGAGAGAGAGAAGCTGTGTGTGTGAGAGAGAGAAAGAAAAGATGTGATTGAGAGTGAGAGAGAGAGAGAAAGAGATGCTGTGAGTGAGAGAGAGAAGCTGTGAGTGAGAGAGAGAAAGAAAAGCGGTGAGTGAGAGAGAGAGAAAGAGAAGATATGAATGAGAGAGAGAGAGAAGCAGTGAGAGAGAGAGAGAGAAGCTGTGAGTGAGAAAGAGAGAGAGAAAGAGAAGCTGTGAGAGAGAGAGAGGGAGAAAGAGAAGCTGTGTGAGAGAGAGAGAGAAGCTGTGAGTGTGTGTGAGAGAGAAAGAGAATCTGTGAGTGAGAGAGAGAGAAAGAAAGAGAAATTAGAGTGAGAAAGAGAGAGAGAAAGAGAAGCTGTGAGTGGGAGAGAGAGAAAGAGAGTCTGTGAGTGAGAGAGAGAAAGAGAAGCTGTGAGTGAGAGAGAGAGTGCCGCTGTGAGTGAGAGAGAGAGAAAGAGAAGCTGTGAATGAGAGAGAGAGAGAATGAGAAGCTGTGAGTGAGAGAGAGAGAGAAAGAAAGAGAAGCTGTGAGTGAGTGAGAGAGAGAAAAGGAAGTTGTGAGTGAGAGAGAGAGAAAGAGAAGCTGTGAGTGAGAGAGAGAAAGAGAAGCTGTGAGTGAGAGAGAGAGAAAGAGAAGCTGTGAGTGAGAAGGAGAGGGAAAGAGAAGCTGTGAGTGAGTGAGAGAGAGAGAGAGAGAAAGAGAAACTGTGAGTGTGTGAGAGAGAAAGAGAAGCTGTGAGTGAGAGAGAGAGAGAAAGAGAAGCTGTGAGTGAGAAGGAGAGGGAAAGAGAAGCTGTGAGTGAGTGAGAGAGAGAGAGAGAGAGAAAGAGAAGCTGTGAGAGAGAAAGAGAGAAGCTGTGAGTGAGAGAGTGAGAGAGAGAAAGAGAAGCTGTTAGTGAGAGTGTGTGTGTGAGAGAAAGAGAAGCTGTGAGTGAGAGAGAGATTGAAAGAGAAGCTGTGAGTGAGAGAGAGAGAGAAAGAGAAGCTGTGAGTGAGAGAGAGATAGAGAAGCTGTGAGTGAGAGGGAGAGAGAGAAAGAGAAGCTGTGAGTGACACAGAGAGAGAGAAGCTGTGAGTTAGAGAGAGAGAAAGAGAAGCTGTGAGTGACAGAGAGAGAGAAAGAGAAGCTGAGAGTGAGAGAGAGAGAGAAAGTGAAGCTGTGAGTGAGAGAGAGAAAGAGAAGCTGTGTGTGTGTGAGATAGAGAAAGATAGTCTGAGAAAGAGAGAGTGAAAGAGAAGCTGTGAGTGCGAGAGAGAGAGGGAGAAAGAGAAGCTGTGTGTGAGAGAGAGAAAGAGAAGCTGTGAGTGAGAGTGAGAGAGAGAGAGAAAGAGAAGCTGTGAGTGAGAGAGAGAGTGAAAGAGAAGCTGTGAGTGAGAGAGAGAGAAAGAGAAGCTGTGAGTGAGAGAGAGAGAGAATGAGAAGCTGTGAGTGAGAGAGAGAGAAGATGTGAGTGAGAGAGAGAGAGAGAGAGAAAGTGAAGCTGTGAGTGAGAGAGAGAGAGAAAGAGAAGCTGTGTGTGTGTGAGAGAGAGAAAGATAGTCTGAGAAAGAGAGAGTGAAAGAGAAGCTGTGAGTGAGAGAGAGAGAGGGAGAAAGAGAAGCTGTGAGAGAGAGAGAGAGAAAGAGAAGCTGTGAGTGAGAGTGAGAGAGAGAGAAAGAGCTGTGAGTGAGAGAGAGAGAGATGTGAGTGATAGAGAGAGAATGAGAAGCTGTGAGTGAGATAGAGAGAGCGAGAAAGAGAAGCTGTGAGTGAGAGAGAGAGAGGGAGAAAGATAATCTGTGAGAGAGAGAGAGAGAAAGAAAGAGAAGCTGTGAGTGAGTGAGAGAGAGAAAGGGAAGTTGTGAGTGAGAGAGAGAGAGAAAGAGAAGCTGTGAGTGAGAGAGAGAAAGAGAAGCTGTGACTGTGAGAGAGAGAAAGAGAAGCTGTTTGTGTGTGAGAGAGAAAGAGAAACTGTGTGTGAGAGAGAGAGAGAAAGAGAAGGTGTGAGTGAGAGTGAGAGAGAGAAAGAGAAGCTGTGAGTGAGTGAGAGAGAAAGAGAAGCTGTGAGTGAGACAGAGAGAGAGAAAGAGAAGCTGTGAGAGAGAGAGAGAGGGAGAAAGAGAAGCTGTGAGAGAGAGAGAGAAAGAGAAGCTGTGAGTGTGTGTGTGAGAGAAAGAAAAGTTGTGATTGAGAGTGAGAGAGAGAGAGAAAGAGATGCTGTGAGTGTGAGAGAGAAGCTGTGAGTGAGAGAGAGAAAGAAAAGCGGTGAGTGAGAGAGAGAGAGAAAGAGAAGATATGAATGAGAGAGAGAGAAGCAGTGAGAGAGAGAGAGAGAAGCTGTGAGTGAGAGAGAGAGAGAGATGTGAGTGATAGAGAGAGAGAATGAGAAGCTGTGAGTGATAGAGAGAGTAAGGAAGAGAAGCTGTGAGTGAGATAGAGAGAGAAGGAGAAGCTGTGAGTGAGAGAGAGAGAGGGAGAAAGATAGGCTGTGAGAGAGAGAGAGAGAGAGAAGCTGTGTGTGTGAGAGAGAGAAAGAAAAGATGTGATTGAGAGTGAGAGAGAGAGAGAAAGAGATGCTGTGAGTGAGAGAGAGAAGCTGTGAGTGAGAGAGAGAAAGAAAAGCGGTGAGTGAGAGAGAGAGAAAGAGAAGATATGAATGAGAGAGAGAGAGAAGCAGTGAGAGAGAGAGAGAGAGAGAAGCTGTGAGTGAGAAAGAGAGAGAGAAAGAGAAGCTGTGAGAGAGAGAGAGGGAGAAAGAGAAGCTGTGTGAGAGAGAGAAGCTGTGAGTGTGTGTGTGAGAGAAAGAGAAGCTGTGAGTGAGAGAGAGAGAAAGAAAGAGAAATTAGAGTGAGAAAGAGAGAGAGAAAGAGAAGCTGTGAGTGGGAGAGAGAGAAAGAGAGTCTGTGAGTGAGAGAGAGAGAGAGAAGCTGTGAGTGAGAGAGAGAGAGTGCCGCTGTGAGTGAGAGAGAGAGAAAGAGAAGCTGTGAATGAGAGAGAGAGAGAATGAGAAGCTGTGAGTGTGTGAGAGAGAAAGAAAGAGAAGCTGTGAGTGAGTGAGAGAGAGAAAGGGAAGTTGTGAGTGAGAGAGAGAGAAAGAGAAGCTGTGAGTGAGAGAGAGAAAGAGAAGCTGTGAGTGAGAGAGAGAGAAAGAGAAGCTGTGAGTGAGAAGGAGAGGGAAAGAGAAGCTGTGAGTGAGTGAGAGAGAGAGAGAAAGAGAAACTGTGAGTTTGTGAGAGAGAAAGAGAAGCTGTGAGTGAGAGAGAGAGAGAAAGAGAAGCTGTGAGTGAGAAGGAGAGGGAAAGAGAAGCTGTGAGGGAGTGAGAGAGAGAGAGAGAGAAGCTGTGAGTGAGAAGGAGAGGGAAAGAGAAGCTGTGAGTGAGTGAGAGAGAGAGAGAGAGAGAGAGAGAGAGAGAAGCTGTGAGTGAGAGAGTGAGAGAGAGATAGAGAAGCTGTTAGTGAGAGTGAGAGAGAGAGAAAGAGAAGCTGTGAGTGAGAGAGAGATTGAAAGAGAAGCTGTGAGTGAGAGAGAGAGAGTGAAAGAGAAGCTGTTAGTGAGAGAGAGATAGAGAAGCTGTGAGTGAGAGGGAGAGAGAGAAAGAGAAGCTGTGAGTGACACAGAGAGAGAGAAGCTGTGAGTTAGAGAGAGAGAAAGAGAAGCTGTGAGTGACAGAGAGAGAAAGAGAAGCTGAGAGTGAGAGAGAGAGAGAGAAAGTGAAGCTGTGAGTGAGAGAGAGAAAGAGAAGCTGTGTGTGTGTGAGAGAGAGAAAGATAGTCTGAGAAAGAGAGAGTGAAAGAGAAGCTGTGAGTGAGAGAGAGAGAGGGAGAAAGAGAAGCTGTGTGTGTGAGAGAGAGAAAGAGAAGCTGTGAGTGAGAGTGAGAGAGAGAGAGAGAAAGAGAAGCTGTGAGTGAGAGAGAGAGTGAAAGAGAAGCTGTGAGTGAGAGAGAGAGAAAGAGAAGCTGTGAGTGAGAGAGAGAGAAGCTGTGAGTGAGAGAGAGAGAGAGAGAGAAAGTGAAGCTGTGAGTGAGAGAGAGAGAGAATGAGAATCTGTGAGTGAGAGAGAGAAGTTGTGTGAGAGAGAGAGAAAGAGAAGCTGTGAGTGAGAGAGATAGAGATGTGAGTGATAGAGAGAGAGAATGAGGAGCTGTGAGTGAGAGAGAGAGAAAGTAAGAGAAGCTGTGAGTGAGATAGAGAGAGAGAAAGAGAAGCTGTGAGTGAGAGAGAGAGAGGGAGAAAGAGAAACTGTGTGTGTGAGAGAGAGAGAAAGAGAAGGTGTGATTGAGAGTGAGAGAGAGAAAGAGAAGCTGTGAGTGAGAGAGAGAGAATCTGTGAGTGAGAGAGAGAAAGAAAAGCTGTGAGTGAGAGAGAGAGAGAAAGAGAAGATATGAGTGAGAGAGAGAGAGAAGCAGTGAGAGAGAGAGAGAGAGACAGAAGCTGTGAGTGAGACAGAGACAGAAAGAGAAGCTGTGAGAGAGAGAGAGGGAGAAAGAGAAGCTGTGAGAGAGAGAGAGAAAGAGAAGCTGTGAGTGTGAGAGAGAGAGAAAGAGAAGCTGTGAGTGAGAGAGAGAGAAAGAAAGAGAAATTAGAGTGAGAAAGAGAAGCTGTGAGTGGGAGAGAGAGAAAGAGAGTCTGTGAGTGAGAGAGAGAGAGAGAAGCTGTGAGTGAGAGAGAGAGAGAGCCGCTGTGAGTGAGAGAGAGAGAAAGAGAAGTTGTGAGTGAGAGAGAGAGAGAAAGAGAAGCTGTGAGTGAGAGAGAAAGAGAAGCTGTGAGTGAGTGAGAGAGAGAGAAAGGGAAGTTGTGAGAGAGAGAGAGAGAGAAAGAGAAGCTGTTTGTGAGAGAGAGAGAAAGAGAAGCTGTGAGTGAGAGAGAGAGAGAAAGAGAAGCTGTAAGTGAGAAGGAGATGGAAAGAGAAGCTGTGAGTGAGTGAGAGAGAGAGAGAGAAAGAGAAGCTGTGAGTGAGAGAGAGAGAAAGAGAAGCTGTGAGTGAGAGAGAGAGAGAAAGAGAAGCTGTGAGTAAGAAGGAGAGGGAAAGAGAAGAAGTGAGTGAGTGAGTGAGAGAGAGAGAGAAAGAGAAGCTGTGAGAGAGAAAGAGAAGCTGTGAGTGAGAGAGTGAGTGAGAGAGAGAGAAGCTGTGAGTGAGAGAGAGATTGAAAAAGAAGCTGTGAGTGAGAGAGAAAGAGAGAAAGAGAACCTGTGAGTGAGAGAGAGAAAGAGAAGCTGTGAGTGAGAGGGAGAGAGAGAAAGAGAAGCTGTGAGTGACACAGAGAGAGAGAAGCTGTGAGTTAGAGAGAGAGAAAGAGAAGCTGTGAGTGACAGAGAGAGAGAAAGAGAAGCTGTGTGTGTGAGAGAGAGAGAAGCTGTGAGTGAGAGAGAGAAAGAGAAGCTGTGAGTGAGAGAGAGAGAAGATGTGAGTGAGAGAGAGAGAGAATGAGAAGCTGTGAGTGAGATAGAGAGAAAGTAAGAGAAGCTGTGAGTGATACAGAGAGAGAGAAAGAGAAGCTGTGAGTGAGAGAGAGAGAGGGAGAAAGATAAGCTCTGTGAGAGAGAGAGAGAAAGAGAAGCTGTGTGAGAGAGAGAGAGAAGCTGTGATTGAGAGTAAGAGAGAGAGAAAGAGAAGCTGTGAGTGAGAGAGAGAGAATGAGAAGCTGTGAGTGAGAGAGAGAGAAGCTGTGAGTGAGAGAGAGAAAGAAAAGCTGTGAGTGAGAGAGAGAGAAAGAGAAGATATGAGTGTGAGAGAGAGAGAAGCAGTGAGTGAGAGAGAGAGAGAAAGAGAAGCTGTGAGTGAGAGAGAGAGAGAGAAAGAGAAGCTGTGAGTGAGACAGAGAGAGAGAAAGAGAAGCTGTGAGTGAGTGAGAGAGAGAAAGGGAAGTTGTGAGTGAGAGAGAGAGAAAGAGAAGCTGTGAGTGAGAGAGAGAAAGAGAAGCTGTGAGTGAGAGAGAGAGAAAGAGAAGCTGTGAGTGAGAAGGAGAGGGAAAGAGAAGCTGTGAGTGAGTGAGAGAGAGAGAGAGAAAGAGAGAAGCTGTGAGTGAGAGAGTGAGAGAGAGATAGAGAAGCTGTTAGTGAGAGTGAGAGAGAGAGAAATAGAAGCTGTGAGTGAGAGAGAGATTGAAAGAGAAGCTGTGAGTGAGAGAGAGAGAGAGAAAGAGAAGCTGTGAGTGAGAGAGAGATAGAGAAGCTGTGAGTGAGAGGGAGAGAGAGAAAGAGAAGCTGTGAGTGACACAGAGAGAGAGAAGCTGTGAGTTAGAGAGAGAGAAAGTGAAGCTGTGAGTGAGAGAGAGAGAAAGAGAAGCTGTGTGTGTGAGAGAGAGAGAAGCTGTGAGTGAGAGAGAGAAAGAGAAGCTGTATGTGAGAGAGAGAGAAGATGTGAGTGAGAGAGAGAGAATGAGAAGCTGTGAGTGAGAGAGAGAAAGTAAGAGAAGCTGTGAGTGATACAGAGAGAGAGAAAGAAAAGCTGTGAGTGAGAGAGAGAGAGGGAGAAAGATAAGCTGTGTGAGAGAGAGAGAGAGAAAGAGAAGCTGTGAGTGAGAGAGAGAGAAAGAGAAGCTGTGAGTGAGAGAGTGAGTGAGAGAGAGAGAAGCTGTGAGTGAGAGAGAGATTGAAAGAGAAGCTGTGAGTGAGAGAGAGAGAGAGAAAGAGAAGCTGTGAGTGAGAGAGAGAAAGAGAAGCTGTGAGTGAGAGGGAGAGAGAGAAAGAGAAGCTGTGAGTGACACAGAGAGAGAGAAGCTGTGAGTTAGAGAGAGAGAAAGAGAAGCTGTGAGTGAGAGAGTGAGTGAGAGAGAGAAGCTGTGAGTGAGAGAGAGATTGAAAGAGAAGCTGTGAGTGAGAGAGAGAGAGAGAAAGAGAAGCTGTGAGTGAGAGAGAGAAAGAGAAGCTGTGAGTGAGAGGGAGAGAGAGAAAGAGAAGCTGTGAGTGACACAGAGAGAGAGAAGCAGTGAGAGAGAGAGAGAGAGACAGAAGCTGTGAGTGAGAGAGAGATTGAAAGAGAAGCTGTGAGTGAGAGAGAGAGAGAGAAAGAGAAGCTGTGAGTGAGAGAGAGAAAGAGAAGCTGTGAGTGAGAGGGAGAGAGAGAAAGAGAAGCTGTGAGTGACACAGAGAGAGAGAAGCAGTGAGAGAGAGAGAGAGAGACAGAAGCTGTGAGTGAGACAGAGACAGAAAGAGAAGCTGTGAGAGAGAGAGAGGGAGAAAGAGAAGCTGTGAGAGAGAGAGAGAAAGAGAAGCTGTGAGTGTGTGAGAGAGAGAAAGAGAAGCTGTGTGTGTGAGAGAGAGAGAAGCTGTGAGTGAGAGAGAGAAAGAGAAGCTGTGAGTGAGAGAGAGGGAAGATGTGAGTGAGAGAGAGAGAGAATGAGAAGCTGTGAGTGAGATAGAGAGAAAGTAAGAGAAGCTGTGTGTGATACAGAGAGAGAGAAAGAGAAGCTGTGAGTGAGAGAGAGAGAGGGAGAAAGATAAGCTCTGTGAGAGAGAGAGAGAAAGAGAAGCTGTGAGAGAGAGAGAGAGAAGCTGTGATTGAGAGTAAGAGAGAGAGAAAGAGAAGCTGTGAGTGAGAGAGAGAGAAAGAGAAGCTGTGAGTGAGAGAGTGAGTGAGAGAGAGAGAAGCTGTGAGTGAGAGAGAGATTGAAAGAGAAGCTGTGAGTGAGAGAGAGAGAGAGAAAGAGAAGCTGTGAGTGAGAGAGAGAAAGAGAAGCTGTGAGTGAGAGGGAGAGAGAGAAAGAGAAGCTGTGAGTGACACAGAGAGAGAGAAGCAGTGAGAGAGAGAGAGAGAGACAGAAGCTGTGAGTGAGACAGAGACAGAAAGAGAAGCTGTGAGAGAGAGAGAGGGAGAAAGAGAAGCTGTGAGAGAGAGAGAGAAAGAGAAGCTGTGAGTGTGTGAGAGAGAGAAAGAGAAGCTGTGTGTGAGAGAGAGAGAAGCTGTGAGTGAGAGAGAGAAAGAGAAGCTGTGAGTGAGAGAGAGGGAAGATGTGAGTGAGAGAGAGAGAGAATGAGAAGCTGTGAGTGAGATAGAGAGAAAGTAAGAGAAGCTGTGTGTGATACAGAGAGAGAGAAAGAGAAGCTGTGAGTGAGAGAGAGAGAGGGAGAAAGATAAGCTCTGTGAGAGAGAGAGAGAAAGAGAAGCTGTGAGAGAGAGAGAGAGAAGCTGTGATTGAGAGTAAGAGAGAGAGAAAGAGAAGCTGTGAGTGAGAGAGAGAGAGAAAGAGAAGCTGTGTGTGTGTGAGAGAGAGAAAGATAGTCTGAGAAAGAGAGAGTGAAAGAGAAGCTGTGAGTGAGAGAGAGAGAGAGGGAGAAAGAAAGAGAAGCTGTGTGTGTGTGAGAGAGAATGAGAATCTGTGAGTGAGAGAGAGAGAATCTGTGAGTGAGAGAGAGAAAGAAAAGCTGTGAGTGAGAGAGAGAGAGAAAGAGAAGATATGAGTGAGAGAGAGAGAGAAGCAGTGAGAGAGAGAGAGAGACACAGAAGCTGTGAGTGAGACAGAGAGAGAAAGAGAAGCTGTGAGAGAGAGAGGGAGAAAGAGAGTCTGTGAGTGAGTGAGAGAGAGAGAAGCTGTGAGTGAGAGAGAGAGAGCTGCTGTGAGTGAGAGAGAGAGAAAGAGAAGTTGTGAGTGAGAGAGAGAGGGAGAAAGATAAGCTCTGTGAGAGAGAGAGAGAAAGAGAAGCTGTGAGTGAGACAGAGAGAGAGAAAGAGAAGATGTGAGTGAGTGAGGGAGAGAAAGGGAAGTTGTGAGTGAGAGAGAGAGAAAGAGAAGCTGTGAGTGAGAGAGAGAAAGAGAAGCTGTGAGTGAGAGAGAGAGAGAAAGAGAAGCTGTGAGTGAGAAGGAGAGGGAAAGAGAAGCTGTGAGTGAGTGAGAGAGAGAGAGAGAGAAAGAGAGAAGCTGTGAGTGAGAGAGTGAGAGAGAGATAAAGAAGCTGTTAGTGAGAGTGTGAGAGAGAGAGAAATAGAAGCTGTGAGTGAGAGAGAGATTGAAAGAGAAGCTGTGAGTGAGAGAGAGAGAGAGAAAGAGAAGCTGTGAGTGAGAGAGAGATAGAGAAGCTGTGAGTGAGAGGGAGAGAGAGAAAGAGAAGCTGTGAGTGACACACAGAGAGAGAAGCTGTGAGTTAGAGAGAGAGAAAGTGAAGCTGTGAGTGAGAGAGAGAGAGGGAGAAAGATAAGCTGTGTGTGTGAGAGAGAGAGAAAGAGAAGCTGTGAGTGAGAGAGAGAGAAAGAGAAGCTGTGAGTGAGAGAGAGAGAGAATGAGAAGCTGTGAGTGAGAGAGAGAAGCTGTGAGTGAGAGAGAGTGACAGAAAGTGAAGCTGTGAGTGAGAGAGAGAGAGAAAGAGAAGCTGTGTGTGTGTGAGAGAGAAAGATAGTCTGAGAAAGAGAGAGTGAAAGAGAAGCTGTGAGTGAGAGAGAGAGAGAGGGAGAAAGAGAAGCTGTGTGTGTGTGAGAGAGAATGAGAAGCTGTGAGTGAGAGAGAGAGAATCTGTGAGTGAGAGAGAGAAAGAAAAGCTGTGAGTGAGAGAGAGAGAAAGAGAAGATATGAGTGAGAGAGAGAGAGAAGCAGTGAGAGAGAGAGAGAGAGACACAGAAGCTGTGAGTGAGACAGAGAGAGAAAGAGAAGCTGTGAGAGAGAGAGAGGGAGAAAGAGAAGCTGTGAGAGAGAGAGAGAAAGAGAAGCTGAGAGTGTGTGAGAGAGAGAAAGAGAAGCTGTGAGTGAGAGAGAGAGAAAGAAAGAGAAATTAGAGTGAGAAAGAGAGAGAGAAAGAGAAGCTGTGAGTGGGAGAGAGAGAAAGAGAGTCTGTGAGTGAGAGAGAGAGAGAAGCTGTGAGTGAGAGAGAGAGAAAGAGAAGCTGTGAGTGAGAGAGTGAGTGAGAGAGAGAGAAGCTGTGAGTGAGAGAGAGATTGAAAGAGAAGCTGTGAGTGAGAGAGAGAGAGAGAAAGAGAAGCTGTGAGTGAGAGAGAGAAAGAGAAGCTGTGAGTGAGAGGGAGAGAGAGAAAGAGAAGCTGTGAGTGACACAGAGAGAGAGAAGCAGTGAGAGAGAGAGAGAGAGACAGAAGCTGTGAGTGAGACAGAGACAGAAAGAGAAGCTGTGAGTGAGAGAGAGGGAAGATGTGAGTGAGAGAGAGAGAGAATGAGAAGCTGTGAGTGAGATAGAGAGAAAGTAAGAGAAGCTGTGTGTGATAAAGAGAGAGAGAAAGAGAAGCTGTAAGTGAGAGAGAGAGAGGGAGAAAGATAAGCTCTGTGAGAGAGAGAGAGAAAGAGAAGCTGTGAGAGAGAGAGAGAGAAGCTGTGATTGAGAGTAAGAGAGAGAGAAAGAGAAGCTGTGAGTGAGAGAGAGAGAGAAAGAGAAGCTGTGTGTGTGTGAGAGAGAGAAAGATAGTCTGAGAAAGAGAGAGTGAAAGAGAAGCTGTGAGTGAGAGAGAGAGAGAGGGAGAAAGAAAGAGAAGCTGTGTGTGTGTGAGAGAGAATGAGAATCTGTGAGTGAGAGAGAGAGAATCTGTGAGTGAGAGAGAGAAAGAAAAGCTGTGAGTGAGAGAGAGAGAGAAAGAGAAGATATGAGTGAGAGAGAGAGAGAAGCAGTGAGAGAGAGAGAGAGACACAGAAGCTGTGAGTGAGACAGAGAGAGAAAGAGAAGCTGTGAGAGAGAGAGGGAGAAAGAGAAGCTGTGAGAGAGAGAGAGAAAGAGAAGCTGTGAGTGTGTGAGAGAGAGAAAGAGAAGCTGTGAGTGAGAGAGAGAGAAAGAAAGAGAAATTAGAGTGAGAAAGAGAGAGAGAAAGAGAGCTGTGAGAGAGAGATAGAGAAAGAGAGTCTGTGAGTGAGTGAGAGAGAGAGAAGCTGTGAGTGAGAGAGAGAGAGCTGCTGTGAGTGAGAGAGAGAGAAAGAGAAGTTGTGAGTGAGAGAGAGAGGGAGAAAGATAAGCTCTGTGAGAGAGAGAGAGAAAGAGAAGCTGTGAGTGAGAGAGAGAGAAGCTGTGAGTGAGAGAGAGAAAGAAAAGCTGTGAGTGAGAGAGAGAGAGAGAAAGAGAAGATATGAGTGTGAGAGAGAGAGAAGCAGTGAGTGAGAGAGAGAGAGAGAGAGAGAAGCTGTGAGTGAGAGAGAGAGAGAAAGAGAAGCTGGGAGTGAGACAGAGAGAGAGAAAGAGAAGATGTGAGTGAGTGAGGGAGAGAAAGGGAAGTTGTGAGTGAGAGAGAGAGAAAGAGAAGCTGTGAGTGAGAGAGAGAAAGAGAAGCTGTGAGTGAGAGAGAGAGAGAAAGAGAAGCTGTGAGTGAGAAGGAGAGGGAAAGAGAAGCTGTGAGTGAGTGAGAGAGAGAGAGAGAGAAAGAGAGAAGCTGTGAGTGAGAGAGTGAGAGAGAGATAAAGAAGC
The DNA here is from genome assembly GCA_035047305.1 of Bradypodion pumilum. NCBI lineage: Eukaryota > Metazoa > Chordata > Lepidosauria > Squamata > Chamaeleonidae > Bradypodion > Bradypodion pumilum. The sequence goes on from JAWDJD010000001.1 coordinate 235,198,594, forward strand.
TGTTAGTGAGAGTGTGAGAGAGAGAGAAATAGAAGCTGTGAGTGAGAGAGAGATTGAAAGAGAAGCTGTGAGTGAGAGAGAGAGAGAGAAAGAGAAGCTGTGAGTGAGAGAGAGATAGAGAAGCTGTGAGTGAGAGGGAGAGAGAGAAAGAGAAGCTGTGAGTGACACACAGAGAGAGAAGCTGTGAGTTAGAGAGAGAGAAAGTGAAGCTGTGAGTGAGAGAGAGAGAGGGAGAAAGATAAGCTGTGTGTGAGAGAGAGAGAGAAAGAGAAGCTGTGAGTGAGAGAGAGAGAAAGAGAAGCTGTGAGTGAGAGAGAGAGAGAATGAGAAGCTGTGAGTGAGAGAGAGAAGCTGTGAGTGAGAGAGAGTGACAGAAAGTGAAGCTGTGAGTGAGAGAGAGAGAGAAAGAGAAGCTGTGTGTGTGTGAGAGAGAAAGATAGTCTGAGAAAGAGAGAGTGAAAGAGAAGCTGTGAGTGAGAGAGAGAGAGAGGGAGAAAGAGAAGCTGTGTGTGTGTGAGAGAGAATGAGAAGCTGTGAGTGAGAGAGAGAGAATCTGTGAGTGAGAGAGAGAAAGAAAAGCTGTGAGTGAGAGAGAGAGAAAGAGAAGATATGAGTGAGAGAGAGAGAGAAGCAGTGAGAGAGAGAGAGAGAGACACAGAAGCTGTGAGTGAGACAGAGAGAGAAAGAGAAGCTGTGAGAGAGAGAGAGGGAGAAAGAGAAGCTGTGAGAGAGAGAGAGAAAGAGAAGCTGAGAGTGTGTGAGAGAGAGAAAGAGAAGCTGTGAGTGAGAGAGAGAGAAAGAAAGAGAAATTAGAGTGAGAAAGAGAGAGAGAAAGAGAAGCTGTGAGTGGGAGAGAGAGAAAGAGAGTCTGTGAGTGAGAGAGAGAGAGAAGCTGTGAGTGAGAGAGAGAGAGCCGCGGTGAGTGAGAGAGAGAGAAAGAGAAGTTGTGAGTGAGAGAGAGAGAGAAAGAGAAGCTGTGAGTGAGAGAGAAAGAGAAGCTGTGAGTGAGTGAGAGAGAGAAAGGGAAGTTGTGAGTGAGAGAGAGAGAGAGAAAGAGAAGCTGTGAGTGAGAGAGAGAGAAAGAGAAGCTGTGAGTGAGAGAGAGAGAGAGAAAGAGAAGCTGTGAGTGAGAAGGAGATGGAAAGAGAAGCTGTGAGTGAGAGAGAGAGAAAGAGAAGCTGTGAGTGAGAGAGAGAGAAAGAGAAGCTGTGAATGAGAGAGACAGAGAAAGAGAAGCTGTGAGTAAGAAGGAGAGGGAAAGAGAAGAAGTGAGTGAGTGAGTGAGAGAGAGAGAAAGAGAAGCTGTGAGAGAGAAAGAGAAGCTGTGAGTGAGAGAGTGAGTGAGAGAGAGAGAAGCTGTGAGTGAGAGAGAGATTGAAAGAGAAGCTGTGAGTGAGAGAGAGAGAGAGAAAGAGAAGCTGTGAGTGAGAGAGAGAAAGAGAAGCTGTGAGTGAGAGGGAGAGAGAGAAAGAGAAGCTGTGAGTGACACACAGAGAGAGAAGCTGTGAGTTAGAGAGAGAGAAAGAGAAGCTGTGAGTGACAGAGAGAGAGAAAGAGAAGCTAAGAGAGAGAGAGAGAGAAAGTGAAGCTGTGAGTGAGAGAGAGAGAGAAAGAGAAGCTGTGTGTGTGAGAGAGAGAGAAGCTGTGAGTGAGAGAGAGAAAGAGAAGCTGTGAGTGAGAGAGAGAGAAGATGTGAGTGAGAGAGAGAGAGAATGAGAAGTTGTGAGTGAGAGAGAGAGAAAGTAAGAGAAGCTGTGAGTGATACAGAGAGAGAGAAAGAGAAGCTGTGAGTGAGAGAGAGAGAGGGAGAAAGATAAGCTGTGTGAGAGAGAGAGAGAAAGAGAAGCTGTGTGTGAGAGAGAGAGAAGCTGTGATTGAGAGTAAGAGAGAGAGAAAGAGAAGCTGTGAGTGAGAGAGAGAGAATGAGAAGCTGTGAGTGAGAGAGAGAGAAGCTGTGAGTGAGAGAGAGAAAGAAAAGCTGTGAGTGAGAGAGAGAGAGAGAAAGAGAAGATATGAGTGTGAGAGAGAGAGAAGCAGTGAGTGAGAGAGAGAGAGAAAGAGAAGCTGTGAGTGAGAGAGAGAGAGAAAGAGAAGCTGTGAGTGAGACAGAGAGAGAGAAAGAGAAGCTGTGAGTGAGTGAGAGAGAGAAAGGGAAGTTGTGAGTGAGAGAGAGAGAAAGAGAAGCTGTGAGTGAGAGAGAGAAAGAGAAGCTGTGAGTGAGAGAGAGAGAAAGAGTAGCTGTGAGTGAGAAGGAGAGGGAAAGAGAAGCTGTGAGTGAGTGAGAGAGAGAGAGAGAAAGAGAGCTGTGAGTGAGAGAGTGAGAGAGAGATAGAGAAGCTGTTAGTGAGAGTGAGAGAGAGAGAGAAATAGAAGCTGTGAGTGAGAGAGAGATTGAAAGAGAAGCTGTGAGTGAGAGAGAGAGAAAGAGAAGCTGTGAGTGAGAGAGAGATAGAGAAGCTGTGAGTGAGAGGGAGAGAGAGAAAGAGAAGCTGTGAGTGACACACACAGAGAGAAGCTGTGAGTTAGAGAGAGAGAAAGTGAAGCTGTGAGTGAGAGAGAGAGAGAAAGAGAAGCTGTGTGTGTGAGAGAGAGAAGCTGTGAGTGAGAGAGAGAAAGAGAAGCTGTGAGTGAGAGAGAGAGAGAAGATGTGAGTGAGAGAGAGAGAATGAGAAGCTGTGAGTGAGAGAGAGAGAAAGTAAGAGAAGCTGTGAGTGATACAGAGAGAGAGAAAGAGAAGCTGTGAGTGAGAGAGAGAGAGGGAGAAAGATAAGCTGTGTGAGAGAGAGAGAGAAAGAGAAGCTGTGAGTGAGAGAGAGAGAAAGAGAAGCTGTGAGTAAGAGAGAGAGAGAATGAGAAGCTGTGTGTGAGAGAGAGAGAAGCTGTGAGTGAGAGAGAGAGAGAAAGTGAAGCTGTGAGTGAGAGAGAGAGAAAGAGAAGCTGTGTGTTTGTGTGAGAGAGAAAGATAGTCTGAGAAAGAGAGAGTGAAAGAGAAGCTGTGAGTGAGAGAGAGAGAGGGAGAAAGAGAAGCTGTGTGTGTGAGAGAGAGAAAGAGAAGCTGTGAGTGAGAGTGAGAGAGAGAGAGAGAAAGAGCTGTGAGTGAGAGAGAGAGAGAGAATGAGAAGCTGTGAGTGAGAGAGAGAAGTTGTGTGTGAGAGAGAGAAAGAGAAGCTGTGAGTGAGAGAGAGAGAGATGTGAGTGATAGAGAGAGAGAATGAGAAGCTGTGAGTGAGAGAGAGAAAGTAAGAGAAGCTGTGAGTGAGATAGAGAGAGAGAAAGAGAAGCTGTGAGTGAGATAGAGAGAGAGAGAGGGAGAAAGATAATCTGTGAGAGAGAGAGAGAGAGAAAGAGAAACTGTGTGTGTGTGAGAGAGAGAAAGAGAAGGTGTGATTGAGAGTGAGAGAGAGAAAGAGAAGCTGTGAGTGAGAGAGAAAGAGAAGCTGTGAGTGAGAGAGAGAGAGAATCTGTGAGTGAGAGAGAGAAAGAAAAGCTGTGAGTGAGAGAGAGAGAGAGAAAGAGAAGATATGAGTGAGAGAGAGAGAGAAGCAGTGAGAGAGAGAGAGAAAAACAGAAGCTGTGAGTGAGACAGAGAGAGAAAGAGAAGCTGTGAGAGAGAGAGAGAGAGGCAGAAAGAGAAGCTGTGAGAGAGAGAGAGAGAAAGAGAAGCTGTGAGTGTGTGAGAGAGAGAAAGAGAAGCTGTGAGTGAGAGAGAGAGAAAGAAAGAGAAATTAGAGTGAGAAAGAGAGAGAGAAAGAGAAGCTGTGAGTGGGAGAGAGAGAAAGAGAGTCTGTGAGTGAGAGAGAGAGAGAAGCTGTGAGTGTGAGAGAGAGGGAGCCGCTGTGAGTGAGAGAGAGAGAAAGAGAAGCTGTGAATGAGAGAGAGAGAGAGAAAGAGAAGCTTTGTGTGTGAGAGAGAAAGAGAAGCTGTGAGTGAGTGAGAGAGAGAGAAAGGGAAGTTGTGAGAGAGAGAGAGAGAAAGAGAAGCTGTGAGTGAGAGAGAGAGAAAGAGAAGCTGTGAGTGAGAGAGAGAGAGAAAGAGAAGCTGTGAGTGAGAAGGAGAGGGAAAGAGAAGCTGTGAGTGAGAGAGAGAGAAAGAGAAGCTGTGAGTGAGAGAGAGAGAGAAAGAGAAGCTGTGAGTGAGAGAGAGATAGAGAAGCTGTGAGTGAGAGGGAGAGAGAGAAAGAGAAGCTGTGAGTGACACACAGAGAGAGAAGCTGTGAGTTAGAGAGAGAGAAAGTGAAGCTGTGAGTGAGAGAGAGAGAGAAAGAGAAGCTGTGTGTGTGTGAGAGAGAGAAGCTGTGAGTGAGAGAGAGAAAGAGAAGCTGTGAGTGAGAGAGAGAGAGAAGATGTGAGTGAGAGAGAGAGAGAATGAGAAGCTGTGAGTGAGAGAGAGAGAAAGTAAGAGAAGCTGTGAGTGATACAGAGAGAGAGAAAGAGAAGCTGTGAGTGAGTTAGAGAGAGGGAGAAAGATAAGCTGCGTGAGAGAGAGAGAGAGAAAGAGAAGCTGTGAGTGAGAGAGAGAGAAAGAGAAGCTGTGAGTGAGAGAGAGAGAGAATGAGAAGCTGTGAGTGAGAGAGAGAGAAGCTGTGAGTGAGAGAGAGAGAGAAAGTGAAGCTGTGAGTGAGAGAGAGAGAAAGAGAAGCTGTGTGTGTGTGAGAGAGAGAAAGATAGTCTGAGAAAGAGAGAGTGAAAGAGAAGCTGTGAGTGAGAGAGAGGGAGAAAGAGAAGCTGTGTGTGTGAGAGAGAGAAAGAGAAGCTGTGAGTGAGAGTGAGAGAGAGAGAGAGAAAGAGCTGTGAGTGAGAGAGAGAGAGAGAATGAGAAGCTGTGAGTGAGAGAGAGAAGTGTGTGAGAGAGAGAAAGAGAAGCTGTGAGTGAGAGAGAGAGATGTGAGTGATAGAGAGAGAGAATGAGAAGCTGTGAGTGAGAGAGAGAAAGTAAGAGAAGCTGTGAGTGAGATAGAGAGAGAGAAAGAGAAGCTGTGAGTGAGAGAGAGAGAGGGAGAAAGATAATCTGTGAGAGAGAGAGAGAGAGAAAGAGAAACTGTGTGTGTGTGTGAGAGAGAGAAAGAGAAGGTGTGATTGAGAGTGAGAGAGAGAAAGAGAAGCTGTGAGTGAGTGAGAGAGAAAGAGAAGCTGTGAGTGAGAGAGAGAGAGAATCTGTGAGTGAGAGAGAGAAAGAAAAGCTGTGAGTGAGAGAGAGAGAGAGAAAGAGAAGATATGAGTGAGAGAGAGAGAGAAGCAGTGAGAGAGAGAGAGAGAAACAGAAGCTGTGAGTGAGACAGAGAGAGAAAGAGAAGCTGTGAGAGAGAGAGAGAGAGGCAGAAAGAGAAGCTGTGAGTGTGTGAGAGAGAGAAAGAGAAGCTGTGAGTGAGAGAGAGAGAAAGAAAGAGAAATTAGAGTGAGAAAGAGAGAGAGAAAGAGAAGCTGTGAGTGGGAGAGAGAGAAAGAGAGTCTGTGAGTGAGAGAGAGAGAAGCTGTGAGAGAGAGAGAGAGAGAGCCGCTGTGAGTGAGAGAGAGAGAAAGAGAAGCTGTGAATGAGAGAGAGAGAGAAAGAGAAGCTTTGTGTGTGAGAGAGAAAGAGAAGCTGTGAGTGAGTGAGAGAGAGAGAAAGGGAAGTTGTGAGAGAGAGAGAGAGAAGAGAAGCTGTGAGTGAGAGAGAGAGAAAGAGAAGCTGTGAGTGAGAGAGAGAGAGAAAGAGAAGCTGTGAGTGAGAAGGAGAGGGAAAGAGAAGCTGTGAGTGAGAGAGAGAGAAAGAGAAGCTGTGAGTGAGAGAGAGAGAAAAAGAGAAGCTGTGAGTTAAGAAGGAGAGGGAAAGAGAAGAAGTGAGTGAGAGAGAGAGAGAGAGAAAGAGAAGCTGTGAGAGAGAAAGAGAAGCTGTGAGTGAGAGAGTGAGAGAGAGAAAGAGAAGCTGTTAGTGAGAGTGAGAGAGAGAGAGAGAGAAGCTGTGAGTGAGAGAGAGATTGAAAGAGAAGCTGTGAGTGAGAGAGAGAGAGAGAAAGAGAAGCTGTGAGTGAGAGAGAGAAAGAGAAGCTGTGAGGGAGAGGGAGAGAGAGAGAAAGAGAAGCTATGAGTGACAAACAGAGAGAGAAGCTGTGAGTTAGAAAGAGAGAAAGAGAAGCTGTGAGTGACAGAGAGAGAGAAAGAGAAGCTGAGAGTGAGAGAGAGAGAAAGAGAAGCTGTGTGTGTGAGAGAGAGAGAAAGATAGTCTGAGAAAGAGAGAGTGAAAGAGAAGCTGTGAGTGAGAGGGAGAGAGAGAAAGAGAAGCTATGAGTGACAAACAGAGAGAGAAGCTGTGAGTTAGAAAGAGAGAAAGAGAAGCTGTGAGTGACAGAGAGAGAGAACGAGCTGTGAGTGAGAGAGAGAGAGAGAATGAGAAGCTGTGAGTGAGAGAGAGAAGTTGTGTGTGAGAGAGAGAAAGAGAAGCTGTGAGTGAGAGAGAGAGAGATGTGAGTGATAGAGAGAGAGAATCAGAAGCTGTGAGTGAGAGAGAGAAAGTAAGAGAAGCTGTGAGTGAGATAGAGAGAGAGAGAAAGAGAAGCTGTGAGTGAGAGAGAGAGAGGGAGAAAGAAAATCTGTGAGAGAGAGAGAGAGAGAGAGAGAGAAACTGTGTGTGAGAGAGAGAGTAAGAGAAGGTGTGATTGAGAGTGAGAGAGAGAAAGAGAAGCTGTGAGTGAGAGAGAGAGAAAGAGAAGCTGTGAGTGAGAGAGAGAGAAAGAGAAGCTGTGAGTGAGAGAGAGAGAATCTGTGAGTGAGAGAGAGAAAGAAAAGCTGTGAGTGAGAGAGAGAGAGAGAAAGAGAAGATATGAGTGAGAGAGAGAGAGAAGCAGTGAGAGAGAGAGAGAAAAAAAGAAGCTGTGAGTGAGACAGAGAGAGAAAGAGAAGCTGTGAGAGAGAGAGAGAGGCAGAAAGAGAAGCTGTGAGTGAGAGAGAGAAGTTGTGTGTGAGAGAGAGAAAGAGAAGCTGTGAGTGAGAGAGAGAGAGATGTGAGTGATAGAGAGAGAGAATGAGAAGCTGTGAGTGAGAGAGAGAGAAAGTAAGAGAAGCTGTGAGTGAGATAGAGAGAGAGAGAAAGAGAAGCTGTGAGTGAGAGAGAGAGAGGGAGAAAGATAATCTGTGAGAGAGAGAGAGAGAAAGAGAAACTGTGTGTGTGTGAGAGAGAGTAAGAGAAGGTGTGATTGAGAGTGAGAGAGAGAAAGAGAAGCTGTGAGTGAGAGAGAGAGAGAAAGAGAAGCTGTGAGTGAGAGAGAGAGAATCTGTGAGTGAGAGAGAGAAAGAAAAGCTCTGAGTGAGAGAGAGAGAAAGAGAAGATATGAGTGAGAGAGTGAGAGAAGCAGTGAGAGAGAGAGAGAGAGAAACAGAAGCTGTGAGTGAGACAGAGAGAGAAAGAGAAGCTGTGAGAGAGAGAGAGGCAGAAAGAGAAGCTGTGAGAGAGAGAGAGAGAGAGAAGCTGTGAGTGTGTGTGAGAGAGAAAGAGAAGCTGTGAGTGAGAGAGAGAGAAAGAAAGAGAATTTAGAGTGAGAAAAAGAGAAAGAAAGAGAAGCTGTGAGTGGGAGAGAGAGAAAGAGAGTCTGTGAGATAGAGAGAGAGAGAAGCTGTGAGTGTGAGAGAGAGAGAGAGCCGCTGTGAGTGAGAGAGAGAGAAAGAGAAGCTGTGAATGAGAGAGAGAGAGAAAGAGAACCTTTGTGTGAGAGAGAGAAAGAGAAGCTGTGAGTGAGTGAGAGAGAGAGAAAGGGAAGTTGTGAGTGAGAGAGAGAGAGAAAGAGAAGCTGTGTGAGAGAGAGAGAAAGAGAAGCTGTGAGTGAGAGAGAGAGAGAAAGAGAAGCTGTGAGTGAGAAGGAGAGGGAAAGAGAAGCTGTGAGTGAGAGAGAGAGAAAGAGAAGCTGTGAGTGAGAGAGAGAGAAAAAGAGAAGCTGTGAGTTAAGAAGGAGAGGGAAAGAGAAGTGAGTGAGTGAGAGAGAGAGAAAGAGAAGCTGTGAGAGAGAAAGAGAAGCTGTGAGTGAGAGAGTGAGAGAGAGAAAGAGAAGCTGTTAGTGAGAGTGAGTGAGAGAGAGAGAAGCTGTGAGTGAGAGAGAGAGAGAGAAAGAGAAGCTGTGAGTGAGAGAAAGAAAGAGAAGCTGTGAGTGAGAGGGAGAGAGAGAAAGAGAAGCTAAGAGTGACAGAGAAGCTGTGAGTTAGAAAGAGAGAAAGAGAAGCTGTGAGTGACAGAGAGAGAGAAAGAGAAGCTGAGAGTGAGAGAGAGAGAGAAAGTGAAGCTGTGAGTGAGAGAGAGAGAAAGAGAAGCTGTGTGTGTGTGAGAGAGAGAAGCTGTGAGTGAGAGAGAGAAAGAGAAGCTGTGAGTGAGAGTGTGAGAGAGAAGATGTGAGTGAGAGAGAGAGAGAATGCGAAGCTGTGAGTGAGAGAGAGAGAGGGAGAAAGATAAGCTGTGTGAGAGAGAGAGGGAAAGAGAAGCTGTGAGAGAGAGAGAGAGAAAGAGAAGCTGTGATTGAGAGTGAGAGAGAGAGAAAGAGAAGCTGTGAGTGAGAGAGAGAGAAAGAGAAGCTGTGAGTGAGAGAGAGAGAAGCTGTGAGTGAGAGAGAGAAAGAAAAGCTGTGAGTGAGAGAGAGTGAGAGAAAGAGAAGATATGAGTGAGAGAGAGAGAGAAGCAGTGAGTGAGAGAGAGAGAAAGAGAAGCTGTGAATGAGAGAGAGAGAGAAAGAGAAGCTTTGTGTGTGAGAGAGAAAGAGAAGCTGTGAGTGAGTGAGTGAGAGAGAGAGAAAGGGAAGTTGTGAGTGAGAGAGAGAGAAGCTGTGAGTGAGAGAGAGAAAGAAAAGCTGTGAGTGAGAGAGAGAGAAAGAGAAGATATGAGTGTGAGAGAGAGAGAAGCAGTGAGTGAGAGAGAGAGAGAAAGAGAAGCTGTGAGTGAGAGAGAGAGAGAAAGAGAAGCTGTGAGTGAGACAGAGAGAGAGAAAGAGAAGCTGTGAGTGAGTGAGAGAGAGAAAGGGAAGTTGTGAGTGAGAGAGAGAGAAAGAGAAGCTGTGAGTGAGAGAGAGAAAGAGAAGCTGTGAGTGAGAGAGAGAGAAAGAGTAGCTGTGAGTGAGAAGGAGAGGGAAAGAGAAGCTGTGAGTGAGTGAGAGAGAGAGAGAGAAAGAGAGCTGTGAGTGAGAGAGTGAGAGAGAGATAGAGAAGCTGTTAGTGAGAGTGAGAGAGAGAGAGAAATAGAAGCTGTGAGTGAGAGAGAGATTGAAAGAGAAGCTGTGAGTGAGAGAGAGAGAAAGAGAAGCTGTGAGTGAGAGAGAGATAGAGAAGCTGTGAGTGAGAGGGAGAGAGAGAAAGAGAAGCTGTGAGTGACACACACAGAGAGAAGCTGTGAGTTAGAGAGAGAGAAAGTGAAGCTGTGAGTGAGAGAGAGAGAGAAAGAGAAGCTGTGTGTGTGTGAGAGAGAGAAGCTGTGAGTGAGAGAGAGAAAGAGAAGCTGTGAGTGAGAGAGAGAGAGAAGATGTGAGTGAGAGAGAGAGAATGAGAAGCTGTGAGTGAGAGAGAGAGAAAGTAAGAGAAGCTGTGAGTGATACAGAGAGAGAGAAAGAGAAGCTGTGAGTGAGAGAGAGAGAGGGAGAAAGATAAGCTGTGTGAGAGAGAGAGAGAAAGAGAAGCTGTGAGTGAGAGAGAGAGAAAGAGAAGCTGTGAGTAAGAGAGAGAGAGAATGAGAAGCTGTGTGTGTGAGAGAGAGAAGCTGTGAGTGAGAGAGAGAGAGAAAGTGAAGCTGTGAGTGAGAGAGAGAGAAAGAGAAGCTGTGTGTTTGTGTGAGAGAGAAAGATAGTCTGAGAAAGAGAGAGTGAAAGAGAAGCTGTGAGTGAGAGAGAGAGAGGGAGAAAGAGAAGCTGTGTGTGTGAGAGAGAGAAAGAGAAGCTGTGAGTGAGAGTGAGAGAGAGAGAGAGAAAGAGCTGTGAGTGAGAGAGAGAGAGAGAATGAGAAGCTGTGAGTGAGAGAGAGAAGTTGTGTGTGAGAGAGAGAAAGAGAAGCTGTGAGTGAGAGAGAGAGAGATGTGAGTGATAGAGAGAGAGAATGAGAAGCTGTGAGTGAGAGAGAGAAAGTAAGAGAAGCTGTGAGTGAGATAGAGAGAGAGAAAGAGAAGCTGTGAGTGAGAGAGAGAGAGAGGGAGAAAGATAATCTGTGAGAGAGAGAGAGAGAGAAAGAGAAACTGTGTGTGTGTGAGAGAGAGAAAGAGAAGGTGTGATTGAGAGTGAGAGAGAGAAAGAGAAGCTGTGAGTGAGAGAGAAAGAGAAGCTGTGAGTGAGAGAGAGAGAGAATCTGTGAGTGAGAGAGAGAAAGAAAAGCTGTGAGTGAGAGAGAGAGAGAGAAAGAGAAGATATGAGTGAGAGAGAGAGAAGCAGTGAGAGAGAGAGAGAAAAACAGAAGCTGTGAGTGAGACAGAGAGAGAAAGAGAAGCTGTGAGAGAGAGAGAGAGAGGCAGAAAGAGAAGCTGTGAGAGAGAGAGAGAGAAAGAGAAGCTGTGAGTGTGTGAGAGAGAGAAAGAGAAGCTGTGAGTGAGAGAGAGAGAAAGAAAGAGAAATTAGAGTGAGAAAGAGAGAGAGAAAGAGAAGCTGTGAGTGGGAGAGAGAGAAAGAGAGTCTGTGAGTGAGAGAGAGAGAGAAGCTGTGAGTGTGAGAGAGAGGGAGCCGCTGTGAGTGAGAGAGAAAGAGAAGCTGTGAATGAGAGAGAGAGAGAGAAAGAGAAGCTTTGTGTGAGAGAGAGAAAGAGAAGCTGTGAGTGAGTGAGAGAGAGAGAAAGGGAAGTTGTGAGAGAGAGAGAGAGAAAGAGAAGCTGTGAGTGAGAGAGAGAGAAAGAGAAGCTGTGAGTGAGAGAGAGAGAGAAAGAGAAGCTGTGAGTGAGAAGGAGAGGGAAAGAGAAGCTGTGAGTGAGAGAGAGAGAAAGAGAAGCTGTGAGTGAGAGAGAGAGAGAAAGAGAAGCTGTGAGTGAGAGAGAGATAGAGAAGCTGTGAGTGAGAGGGAGAGAGAGAAAGAGAAGCTGTGAGTGACACACAGAGAGAGAAGCTGTGAGTTAGAGAGAGAGAAAGTGAAGCTGTGAGTGAGAGAGAGAGAGAAAGAGAAGCTGTGTGTGTGTGAGAGAGAGAAGCTGTGAGTGAGAGAGAGAAAGAGAAGCTGTGAGTGAGAGAGAGAGAGAAGATGTGAGTGAGAGAGAGAGAGAATGAGAAGCTGTGAGTGAGAGAGAGAGAAAGTAAGAGAAGCTGTGAGTGATACAGAGAGAGAGAAAGAGAAGCTGTGAGTGAGAGAGAGAGAGGGAGAAAGATAAGCTGTGTGAGAGAGAGAGAGAGAAAGAGAAGCTGTGAGTGAGAGAGAGAGAAAGAGAAGCTGTGAGTGAGAGAGAGAGAGAATGAGAAGCTGTGAGTGAGAGAGAGAGAAGCTGTGAGTGAGAGAGAGAGAGAAAGTGAAGCTGTGAGTGAGAGAGAGAGAAAGAGAAGCTGTGTGTGTGTGAGAGAGAGAAAGATAGTCTGAGAAAGTGAAAGAGAAGCTGTGAGTGAGAGAGAGGGAGAAAGAGAAGCTGTGTGTGTGAGAGAGAGAAAGAGAAGCTGTGAGTGAGAGTGAGAGAGAGAGAGAGAAAGAGCTGTGAGTGAGAGAGAGAGAGAGAATGAGAAGCTGTGAGTGAGAGAGAGAAGTGTGTGTGAGAGAGAAAGAGAAGCTGTGAGTGAGAGAGAGAGATGTGAGTGATAGAGAGAGAGAATGAGAAGCTGTGAGTGAGAGAGAGAAAGTAAGAGAAGCTGTGAGTGAGATAGAGAGAGAGAAAGAGAAGCTGTGAGTGAGAGAGAGAGAGGGAGAAAGATAATCTGTGAGAGAGAGAGAGAGAAAGAGAAACTGTGTGTGTGTGTGAGAGAGAGAAAGAGAAGGTGTGATTGAGAGTGAGAGAGAGAAAGAGAAGCTGTGAGTGAGTGAGAGAGAAAGAGAAGCTGTGAGTGAGAGAGAGAGAGAATCTGTGAGTGAGAGAGAGAAAGAAAAGCTGTGAGTGAGAGAGAGAGAGAGAAAGAGAAGATATGAGTGAGAGAGAGAGAGAAGCAGTGAGAGAGAGAGAGAGAAACAGAAGCTGTGAGTGAGACAGAGAGAGAAAGAGAAGCTGTGAGAGAGAGAGAGAGAGGCAGAAAGAGAAGCTGTGAGTGTGTGAGAGAGAGAAAGAGAAGCTGTGAGTGAGAGAGAGAGAAAGAAAGAGAAATTAGAGTGAGAAAGAGAGAGGAAGAGAAGCTGTGAGTGGGAGAGAGAGAAAGAGAGTCTGTGAGTGAGAGAGAGAGAAGCTGTGTGAGAGAGAGAGAGAGCCGCTGTGAGTGAGAGAGAGAGAAAGAGAAGCTGTGAATGAGAGAGAGAGAGAAAGAGAAGCTTTGTGTGTGAGAGAGAAAGAGAAGCTGTGAGTGAGTGAGAGAGAGAGAAAGGGAAGTTGTGAGAGAGAGAGAGAGAAAGAGAAGCTGTGAGTGAGAGAGAGAGAAAGAGAAGCTGTGAGTGAGAGAGAGAGAGAAAGAGAAGCTGTGAGTGAGAAGGAGAGGGAAAGAGAAGCTGTGAGTGAGAGAGAGAGAAAGAGAAGCTGTGAGTGAGAGAGAGAGAAAAAGAGAAGCTGTGAGTTAAGAAGGAGAGGGAAAGAGAAGAAGTGAGTGAGAGAGAGAGAGAGAGAAAGAGAAGCTGTGAGAGAGAAAGAGAAGCTGTGAGTGAGAGAGTGAGAGAGAGAAAGAGAAGCTGTTAGTGAGAGTGAGAGAGAGAGAGAGAGAAGCTGTGAGTGAGAGAGAGATTGAAAGAGAAGCTGTGAGTGAGAGAGAGAGAGAGAGAGAAAGAGAAGCTGTGAGTGAGAGAGAGAAAGAGAAGCTGTGAGGGAGAGGGAGAGAGAGAGAAAGAGAAGCTATGAGTGACAAACAGAGAGAGAAGCTGTGAGTTAGAAAGAGAGAAAGAGAAGCTGTGAGTGACAGAGAGAGAGAAAGAGAAGCTGAGAGTGAGAGAGAGAGAAAGAGAAGCTGTGTGTGTGTGAGAGAGAGAAAGATAGTCTGAGAAAGAGAGAGTGAAAGAGAAGCTGTGAGTGAGAGGGAGAGAGAGAAAGAGAAGCTATGAGTGACAAACAGAGAGAGAAGCTGTGAGTTAGAAAGAGAGAAAGAGAAGCTGTGAGTGACAGAGAGAGAGAACGAGCTGTGAGTGAGAGAGAGAGAGAGAATGAGAAGCTGTGAGTGAGAGAGAGAAGTTGTGTGAGAGAGAGAGAAAGAGAAGCTGTGAGTGAGAGAGAGAGAGATGTGAGTGATAGAGAGAGAGAATGAGAAGCTGTGAGTGAGAGAGAGAAAGTAAGAGAAGCTGTGAGTGAGATAGAGAGAGAGAGAGAAAGAGAAGCTGTGAGTGAGAGAGAGAGAGGGAGAAAGAAAATCTGTGTGAGAGAGAGAGAGAGAGAGAGAGAAACTGTGTGTGAGAGAGAGAGAGTAAGAGAAGGTGTGATTGAGAGTGAGAGAGAGAAAGAGAAGCTGTGAGTGAGAGAGAGAGAAAGAGAAGCTGTGAGTGAGAGAGAGAGAAAGAGAAGCTGTGAGTGAGAGAGAGAGAATCTGTGAGTGAGAGAGAGAAAGAAAAGCTGTGAGTGAGAGAGAGAGAGAGAAAGAGAAGATATGAGTGAGAGAGAGAGAGAAGCAGTGAGAGAGAGAGAGAGAAAAAGAAGCTGTGAGTGAGACAGAGAGAGAAAGAGAAGCTGTGAGAGAGAGAGATAGGCAGAAAGAGAAGCTGTGAGTGAGAGAGAGAAGTTGTGTGTGAGAGAGAGAAAGAGAAGCTGTGAGTGAGAGAGAGAGAGATGTGAGTGATAGAGAGAGAGAATGAGAAGCTGTGAGTGAGAGAGAGAGAAAGTAAGAGAAGCTGTGAGTGAGATAGAGAGAGAGAGAGAAAGAGAAGCTGTGAGTGAGAGAGAGAGAGGGAGAAAGATAATCTGTGAGAGAGAGAGAGAGAAAGAGAAACTGTGTGTGTGTGAGAGAGAGTAAGAGAAGGTGTGATTGAGAGTGAGAGAGAGAAAGAGAAGCTGTGAGTGAGAGAGAGAGAGAAAGAGAAGCTGTGAGTGAGAGAGAGAGAATCTGTGAGTGAGAGAGAGAAAGAAAAGCTCTGAGTGAGAGAGAGAGAAAGAGAAGATATGAGTGAGAGAGTGAGAGAAGCAGTGAGAGAGAGAGAGAGAGAAACAGAAGCTGTGAGTGAGACAGAGAGAGAAAGAGAAGCTGTGAGAGAGAGAGAGGCAGAAAGAGAAGCTGTGAGAGAGAGAGAGAGAGAGAAGCTGTGAGTGTGTGTGAGAGAGAAAGAGAAGCTGTGAGTGAGAGAGAGAGAAAGAAAGAGAATTTAGAGTGAGAAAAAGAGAAAGAAAGAGAAGCTGTGAGTGGGAGAGAGAGAAAGAGAGTCTGTGAGATAGAGAGAGAGAGAGAAGCTGTGAGTGTGAGAGAGAGAGAGAGCCGCTGTGAGTGAGAGAGAGAGAAAGAGAAGCTGTGAATGAGAGAGAGAGAGAAAGAGAACCTTTGTGTGAGAGAGAGAAAGAGAAGCTGTGAGTGAGAAGGAGAGGGAAAGGGAAGTTGTGAGTGAGAGAGAGAGAGAAAGAGAAGCTGTGAGTGAGAAGGAGAGGGAAAGAGAAGCTGTGAGTGAGAGAGAGAGAAAGAGAAGCTGTGAGTGAGAGAGAGAGAAAAAGAGAAGCTGTGAGTTAAGAAGGAGAGGGAAAGAGAAGTGAGTGAGTGAGAGAGAGAGAAAGAGAAGCTGTGAGAGAGAAAGAGAAGCTGTGAGTGAGAGAGTGAGAGAGAGAAAGAGAAGCTGTTAGTGAGAGTGAGTGAGAGAGAGAGAAGCTGTGAGTGAGAGAGAGAGAGAGAAAGAGAAGCTGTGAGTGAGAGAAAGAAAGAGAAGCTGTGAGTGAGAGGGAGAGAGAGAAAGAGAAGCTAAGAGTGACAGAGAAGCTGTGAGTTAGAAAGAGAGAAAGAGAAGCTGTGAGTGACAGAGAGAGAGAAAGAGAAGCTGAGAGTGAGAGAGAGAGAGAAAGTGAAGCTGTGAGTGAGAGAGAGAGAAAGAGAAGCTGTGTGTGTGTGAGAGAGAGAAGCTGTGAGTGAGAGAGAGAAAGAGAAGCTGTGAGTGAGAGTGTGAGAGAGAAGATGTGAGTGAGAGAGAGAGAGAATGCGAAGCTGTGAGTGAGAGAGAGAGAGGGAGAAAGATAAGCTGTGTGAGAGAGAGAGGGAAAGAGAAGCTGTGAGAGAGAGAGAGAGAAAGAGAAGCTGTGATTGAGAGTGAGAGAGAGAGAAAGAGAAGCTGTGAGTGAGAGAGAGAGAAAGAGAAGCTGTGAGTGAGAGAGAGAGAAGCTGTGAGTGAGAGAGAGAAAGGAAAGCTGTGAGTGAGAGAGAGTGAGAGAAAGAGAAGATATGAGTGAGAGAGAGAGAGAAGCAGTGAGTGAGAGAGAGAGAAAGAGAAGCTGTGAATGAGAGAGAGAGAGAAAGAGAAGCTTTGTGTGTGAGAGAGAAAGAGAAGCTGTGAGTGAGTGAGTGAGAGAGAGAGAAAAGGAAGTTGTGAGTGAGATAGAGAGAGAAAGAGAAGCTGTGAGTGAGAGAGAGAGAAAGAGAAGCTGTGAGTGAGAGAGAGAGAGAAAGAGAAGCTGTGAGTGAGAAGGAGAGGGAAAGAGAAGCTGTGAGTGAGAGAGAGAGAAAGCGAAGCTGTGAGTGAGAGAGAGAGAAAAAGAGAAGCTGTGAGTTAAGAAGGAGAGGGAAAGAGAAGAAGTGAGTGAGTGAGAGAGAGAGAGAAAGAGAAGCTGTGTGAGAGAAAGAGAAGCTGTGAGTGAGAGAGTGAGAGAGAGAAAGAGAAGCTGTTAGTGAGAGTGAGAGAGAGAGAGAGAAGCTGTGAGTGAGAGAGAGATTGAAAGAGAAGCTGTGAGTGAGAGAGAGAGAGAAAGAGAAGCTGTGAGTGAGAGAGAGAAAGAGAAGCTGTGAGTGAGAGGGAGAGAGAGAAAGAGAAGCTATGAGTGACAAACAGAGAGAGAAGCTGTGAGTTAGAAAGAGAGAAAGAGAAGCTGTGAGTGACAGAGAGAGAGAAAGAGAAGCTGAGAGTGAGAGAGAGAGAAAGAGAAGCTGTGTGTGTGAGAGAGAGAAAGATAGTCTGAGAAAGAGAGAGTGAAAGAGAAGCTGTGAGTGAGAGAGAGAGAGAGGGAGAAAGAGCTGTGTGTGTGTGAGAGAGAAAGAGAAGCTGTGAGTGAGAGTGAGTGAGAGAGAGAGAGAGAAAGAGCTGTGAGTGAGAGAGAGAGAGAGAATGAGAAGCTGTGAGTGAGAGAGAGAGGTTGTGTGTGTGAGAGAGAAAGAGAAGCTGTGAGTGAGAGAGAGAGAGATGTGAGTGATAGAGAGAGAGAATGAGAAGCTGTGAGTGAGAGAGAGAGAAAGTAAGAGAAGCTGTGAGTGAGATAGAGAGAGAGAGAAAGAGAAGCTGTGAGTGAGAGAGAGAGAGGGAGAAAGATAATCTGTGAGAGAGAGAGAGAGAGAGAAACTGTGTGTGTGTGAGAGAGAGTAAGAGAAGGTGTGATTGAGAGTGAGAGAGAGAAAGAGAAGCTGTGAGTGTGAGAGAGAGAAAGAGAAGCTGTGAGTGAGAGAGAGAATCTGTGAGTGAGAGAGAGAAAGAAAAGCTGTGAGTGAGAGAGAGAGAAAGAGAAGATATGAGTGAGAGAGTGAGAGAAGCAGTGAGAGAGAGAGAGAAACAGAAGCTGTGAGTGAGACAGAGAGAGAAAGAGAAGCTGTGAGAGAGAGAGAGGCAGAAAGAGAAGCTGTGAGAGAGAGAGAGAAAGAGAAGCTGTGAGTGTGTGAGAGATAGAAAGAGAAGCTGTGAGTGAGAGAGAGAGAGAAAGAAAGAGAATTTAGAGTGAGAAAAAGAGAGAGAAAGAGAAGCTGTGAGTGGGAGAGAGAGAAAGAGAGTCTGTGAGATAGAGAGAGAGAGAAGCTGTGAGTGTGAGAGAGAGAGAGCCGCTGTGAGTGAGAGAGAGAGAAAGAGAAGCTGTGAATGAGAGAGAGAGAGAAAGAGAAGCTTTGTGTGAGAGAGAGAAAGAGAAGCTGTGAGTGAGTGAGAGAGAGAGAAAGGGAAGCTGTGAGTGAGAGAGAGAGAAAAAGAGAAGCTGTGAGTTAAGAAGGAGAGGGAAAGAGAAGTGAGTGAGTGAGAGAGAGAGAAAGAGAAGCTGTGAGAGAGAAAGAGAAGCTGTGAGTGAGAGAGTGAGAGAGAGAAAGAGAAGCTGTTAGTGAGAGTGAGAGAGAGAGAGAAAAGCTGTGAGTGAGAGAGAGATTGAAAGAGAAGCTGTGAGTGAGAGAGAGAGAGAGAAAGAGAAGCTGTGAGAGAGAGAAAGAGAAGCTGTGAGTGAGAGGGAGAGAGAGAAAGAGAAGCTAAGAGTGACAAACAGAGAGAGAAGCTGTGAGTTAGAAAGAGAGAAAGAGAAGCTGTGAGTGACAGAGAGAAAGAGAAGCTGAGAGTGAGAGAGAGAGAAAGTGAAGCTGTGAGTGAGAGAGAGAGAAAGAGAAGCTGTGTGTGTGAGAGAGAGAGAAGCTGTGAGTGAGAGAGAGAGAGAGAAGCTGTGAGTGAGAGTGTGAGAGAGAAGATGTGAGTGAGAGAGAGAGAATGCAAAGCTGTGAGTGAGAGAGAGAGAAAGTAAGAGAAGCTGTGAGTGATACAGAGAGAGAGAAAGAGAAGCTGTGAGTGAGAGAGAGAGAGAGGGAGAAAGATAAGCTGTGTGAGAGAGAGAGGGAAAGAGAAGCTGTGTGAGAGAGAGAGAGAGAGAAAGAGAAGCTGTGATTGAGAGTGAGAGAGAGAGAGAAAGAGAAGCTGTGAGTGAGAGAGAGAAAGAGAAGCTGTGAGTGAGACAGAGAGAAGCTGTGAGTGAGAGAGAGAAAGAAAAGCTGTGAGTGAGAGAGAGAGAGAGAAAGAGAAGATATGAGTGAGAGAGAGAGAGAAGCAGTGAGTGAGAGATAGAGAGAGAAAGAGAAGCTGTGAGTGAGACAGAGAGAGAGAAAGAGAAGCTGTGTGAGAGAGAGAGGGGAAGAAAGAGAAGCTGTGTGAGAGAGAGAGAAAGAGAAGCTGTGAGTGTGTGAGACAGAGAAAGAGAAGCTGTGAGTGAGAGAGAGAGAAAGAAAGAGAAATTAGAGTGAGAAAGAGAGAGAGAAAGAGAAGCTGTGAGTGGGAGAGAGAGAAAGAGAGTCTGTGAGTGAGTGAGAGAGAGAGAGAAGCTGTGAGTGAGAGAGAGATAGAGCTGCTGTGAGTGAGAGAGAGAAAGAGAAGCTGTGAATGAGAGAGAGAGAAACTGTGAGTGAGAGAGAGAGAAAGAGAAGCTGTGAGTGAGTAAGAGAGAGAAAGGGAAGTTGTGAGTGAGAGAGAGAGTGAAAGATAAGCTGTGAGTGAGAGAGAGAGAGAAAGATAAGCTGTGAGTGAGAGAGAGAGAAAGAGAAGCTGTGAGTGAGAAGGAGAGGGAAAGAGAAGCTGTGAGTGAGTGAGAGAGAGAGAAAGAGAAGCTGTGAGAGAGAAAGAGAAGCTGTGAGTGAGAGAGTGAGAGAGAGAAAGAGAAGCTGTTAGTGAGAGTGAGAGAGAAAGAGAAGCTGTGAGTGAGAGAGAGAGAAAGAGAAGCTGTGAGTGAGAGAGACAGAGAGAAAGAGAAGCTGTGAGTGAGAGAGAGAAAGAGAAGCTGTGAGTGAGAGGGAGAGAGAGAAAGAGAAGCTGTGAGTGAGAGAGAGAGGGAGAAAGAGAATCTGTGTGTGTGTGAGAGAGAAAGAGAAGCTGTGAGTGAGAGTGAGAGTGAGAGAGAGAGAGAAAGAGAAAGAGAAGCTGTGAGTGAGAGAGTGAGAGAGAGAAAGAGAAGCTGTAAGTGAGAGAGAGAGAAAGAAAGAGAAGCTGTGAGTGAGTGAGAGAGAGAAAGGGAAGTTGTGAGTGAGAGAGAGAGAGAGAGAAAGAGAAGCTGTGAGTGAGAGAGAGAAAGAGAAGCTGTGAGTGTGTGAGAGAGAGAAAGAGAAGCTGTGAGTGAGTAGAAGAGAGGGAAAGAGAAGCTGTGAGTGAGTGAGAGAGAGAGAGAAAGAGAAACTGTGAGTGTGTGTGAGAGAAAGAGAAGCTGTGAGTGTGAGAGAGAGAGAAAGAGAAGCTGTGAGTGAGAAGGAGAGGGAAAGAGAAGCTGTGAGTGAGTGAGAGAGAGAGACAGAAAGAGAAGCTGTGAGAGAGAAAGAGAGAGAAAGAGAAGCTGTGAGTGAGAAGGAGAGGGAAAGAGAAGCTGTGAGTGAGAGAGAGAGAAAGCGAAGCTGTGAGTGAGAGAGAGAGAAAAAGAGAAGCTGTGAGTTAAGAAGGAGAGGGAAAGAGAAGAAGTGAGTGAGAGAGAGAGAGAGAGAGAAAGAGAAGCTGTGAGAGAGAGGGAGAGAGAAAGAGAAGCTGTGAGTGACACAGAGAGAGAGAAGCTGTGAGTTAGAGAGAGAAAGAGAAGCTGTGAGTGACAGAGAGAGAGAAAGAGAAGCTGAGAGTGAGAAAGAGAGAGTGAAAGAGAAGCTGTGAGTGAGAGAGAGAGGGAGAAAGAGAAGCTGTGTGTGTGTGAGAGAGAAAGAGAAGCTGTGAGTGAGAAGGAGAGGGAAAGAGAAGCTGTGAGTGAGAGAGAGAGAAAGAGAAGCTGTGAGTGAGAGAGAGAGAAAAAGAGAAGCTGTGAGTTAAGAAGGAGAGGGAAAGAGAAGAAGTGTGTGAGTGAGAGAGAGAGAGAAAGAGAAGCTGTGAGAGAGAAAGAGAAGCTGTGAGTGAGAGAGTGAGAGAGAGAAAGAGAAGCTGTTAGTGAGAGTGAGAGAGAGAGAGAGAGAGAAGCTGTGAGTGAGAGAGAGATTGAAAGAGAAGCTGTGAGTGAGAGAGAGAGAGAGAGAAAGAGAAGCTGTGAGTGAGAGAGAGAAAGAGAAGCTGTGAGTGAGAGGGAGAGAGAGAAAGTGAAGCTATGAGTGACAAACAGAGAGAGAAGCTGTGAGTTAGAAAGAGAGAAAGAGAAGCTGTGAGTGACAGAGAGAGAGAAAGAGAAGCTGAGAGTGAGAAAGAGAGAGAGAAAGAAGCTGTGAGTGGGAGAGAGAGAAAGAAAGTCTGTGAGTGAGAGAGAGAGAGAAGCTGAGTGTGAGAGAGAGAGAGCTGCTGTGAGTGAGAGAGAGAGAAAGAGAAGCTGTGAATGAGAGAGAGAGAGAAAGAGAAGCTTTGTGTGTGAGAGAGAAAGAGAAGCTGTGTGTGTGTGAGAGAGAGGAAGATAGTCTGAGAAAGAGAGAGTGAAAGAGAAGCTGTGAGTGAGAGAGAGATGGAAAAAGAGAAGGTGTGTGTGAGAGAGAGAGAAAGAGAAGCTGTGAGTGAGAGTGAGAGAGAAAGAGAAGCTGTGAGTGAGAGAGTGAGAGAGAGAAAGAGAAGCTGTTAGTGAGAGAGAGAGAGAAGCTGTGAGTGAGTGAGAGAGAGAGAGAAAGAGAAGCTTTGAGTGAGAGAGAGATTGAAAGAGAAGCTGTGAGTGAGAGAGTGAGAGAGAAAGAGAAGCTGTGAGTGTGAGAGAGAAAGGGAAGTTGTGAGTGAGAGAGAGAGAAAGAGAAGCTGTGAGTGAGAGAGAGAAAGAGAAGCTGTGAGTTAGAGAGAGGGAGAAAGAGAAGCTGTGAGTGACAGAGAGAGGGAAGGAGAAGCTGAGAGAGAGAGAGAGAGAAAGTGAATCTGTGAGTGAGATAGAGAGAGAAAGAGAATATGTGTGTGTGAGAGAGAGAAAGATAGTCTGAGAAAGAGAGAGTGAAAGAGAAGCTGTGAGTGAGAGAGAGAGAGGGAGAAAGAGAAGCTGTGTGTGAGAGAGAGAGAAAGATAAGCTGTGAGTGAGAGTGAGAGAGAAAGAAAGAAAAGCTGTGAGTGAGAGAGAGAGAAAGAGAAGCTTTGAGTGAGAGAGAGAGAGAGCTGCTGTGAGTGAGAGAGAGAAAAAGAGAAGCTGTGAATGAGAGAGAGAGAAAAACTGTGAGTGTGAGAGAGAGAAAGAGAAGCTGTGAGTGAGTGAGAGAGAGAAAGGGAAGTTGTGAGTGAGAGAGAGAGAGAAAGAGAAGCTGTGAGTGAGAAGGAGAGGGAAAGAAAAGTTGTGAGTGAGTGAGAGAAAGAGAAGCTGTGAGTGAGAGGGAGAGAGAGAAAGAGAAGGTGTGAGTGACAGAGAGAGAGAAAGAGAAGCTGTGTGTGTGTGTGTGAGAGAAAGATAGTCTGAGAAAGAGAGAGTGAAAGAGAAGATGTGAATGAGAGAGAGAGGGGGAGAAAGAGAAGCTGTGTGTGAGAGAGAGAGAAAGAGAAGCTGTGAGTGAGAGTGAGAGAGAGAGAGAAAGAGAAGCTGTGAGTGAGAGAGTGAGAGAGAGAACGAGAAGCTGTTAGTGAGAGTGAGAGAGAGAGAGAGAAGCTGTGAGTGAGAGAGAGATTGAAAGAGAAGCTGTGAGTGAGAGAGAGAGAGAAAGAGAAGCTGTGAGTGAGAGAGAGAAAGAGAAGCTGTGAGTGAGAGGGAGAGAGAGAAAGAGAAGCTGTGAGTGAGACAGAGAGAGAAAGAGAAGCTGTGTGTGAGAGAGAGAGGGACAAAGAGAAGCTTGAGAGAGAGAGAGAGAAAGAGAAGCTGTGCGTATGTGTGTGAGAGAAAGAGAAGCTGTGAGTGAGTGAGAGAGAAAGAAAGAGAAATTAGAGTGAGAAAGAGAGAGAGAAAGAGAAGTAGTGATTGGGAAAGAGAGAAAGAGAGTCTGTGAGTGAGAGAGAGAGAAAGAGAGGCTGTGAATGAGAGAGAGAGAGAAAGAGAAGCTGTGAATGAGAGAGAGAGAGAAAGAGAAGCTGTGAGTGAGAGAGAGAGAGAATGAGAAGCTGTGAGTGTGTGTGAGAGAGAAAGAGAAGCTGTGAGTGAGTGAGAGAGAGAGAGAGAGAGAAGCTATGAGAGAGAAAGAGAGAAGCTGTGAGTGAGAGAGTGAGAGAGAGAAAGAGAAGCTGTTAGTGAGAGTGTGTGAGAGAGAGAAAGAGAAGCTGTGAGTGAGAGAGAGAGAAAGAGAAGCTGTGAGTGAGAGAGAGAGAGAGAGAGAGAAGCTATGAGGAAGAGAGAGAAAGCGAAGATGTGAGTGAGAGGGAGAGAGAGAAAAAGAAGCTGTGAGTGACACAGAGAGAGAGAAGCTGTGAGTTAGAGAGAGAGAAAGAGAAGCTGTGAGTGACAAAGAGAGAGAAAGAGAAGCTGTGTGTGTGTGAGAGATAAAGATAGTCTGAGAAAGAGAGAGTGAAAGAGAAGCTGTGAGTGAGAGTGAGAGAGAGAAAGAGAAGCTGTGAGTGAGAGAGTGAGAGAGAGAAAGAGAACCTGTTAGTGAGAGTGAGAGAGAGAGAGAAAGAGAAGCTGTGAGTGTGTGAGAGAGAAAGAGAAGCTGTGAGTGAGAGAGAGAAAGAAAGAGATTAGAGTGAGAAAGAGAGAGGGAAAGAGAAGCTGTGAGAGGGAGAGAGAGAAAGAGAAGCTATGAGTGACAAACAGAGAGAGAAGCTGTGAGTTAGAAAGAGAGAAAGAGAAGCTGTGAGTGACAGAGAGAGAGAAACAGAAGCTGAGAGTGAGAAAGAGAGAGAGAAAGAAGCTGTGAGTGGGAGAGAGAGAAAGAAAGTCTGTGAGTGAGAGAGAGAGAGAAGCTGAGTGTGAGAGAGAGAGAGCTGCTGTGAGTGAGAGAGAGAGAAAGAGAAGCTGTGAATGAGAGAGAGAGAGAAAGAGAAGCTTTGTGTGTGAGAGAGAAAGAGAAGCTGTGTGTGTGTGAGAGAGAGGAAGATAGTCTGAGAAAGAGAGAGTGAAAGAGAAGCTGTGAGTGAGAGAGAGATGGAAAAAGAGAAGGTGTGTGTGAGAGAGAAAGAGAAGCTGTGAGTGAGAGTGAGAGAGAAAGAGAAGCTGTGAGTGAGAGAGTGAGAGAGAGAAAGAGAAGCTGTTAGTGAGAGAGAGAGAGAAGCTGTGAGTGAGTGAGAGAGAGAGAGAAAGAGAAGCTGTGAGTGAGAGAGAGATTGAAAGAGAAGCTGTGAGTGAGAGAGTGAGAGAGAAAGAGAAGCTGTGAGTGTGAGAGAGAAAGGGAAGTTGTGAGTGAGAGAGAGAGAAAGAGAAGCTGTGAGTGAGAGAGAGAAAGAGAAGCTGTGAGTTAGAGAGAGGGAGAAAGAGAAGCTGTGAGTGACAGAGAGAGGGAAGGAGAAGCTGAGAGAGAGAGAGAGAGAAAGTGAATCTGTGAGTGAGATAGAGAGAGAAAGAGAATATGTGTGTGTGAGAGAGAGAAAGATAGTCTGAGAAAGAGAGAGTGAAAGAGAAGCTGTGAGTGAGAGAGAGAGAGGGAGAAAGAGAAGCTGTGTGTGAGAGAGAGAGAAAGATAAGCTGTGAGTGAGAGTGAGAGAGAAAGAAAGAAAAGCTGTGAGTGAGAGAGAGAGAAAGAGAAGCTTTGAGTGAGAGAGAGAGAGAGCTGCTGTGAGTGAGAGAGAGAGAAAGAGAAGCTGTGAATGAGAGAGAGAGAGAAAGAGAAGCTGTGAGTGAGAGAGAGAGAGAATGAGAAGCTGTGAGTGTGTGTGAGAGAGAAAGAGAAGCTGTGAGTGAGTGAGAGAGAGAGAGAGAAGCTATGAGAGAGAAAGAGAGAAGGTGTGAGTGAGAGAGTGAGAGAGAGAAAGAGAAGCTGTTAGTGAGAGTGTGTGAGAGAGAGAAAGAGAAGCTGTGAGTGAGAGAGAGAGAAAGAGAAGCTGTGAGTGAGAGAGAGAGAGAGAGAGAAGCTATGAGGAAGAGAGAGAAAGCGAAGATGTGAGTGAGAGGGAGAGAGAGAAAAAGAAGCTGTGAGTGACACAGAGAGAGAGAAGCTGTGAGTTAGAGAGAGAGAAAGAGAAGCTGTGAGTGACAAAGAGAGAGAAAGAGAAGCTGTGTGTGTGTGAGAGATAAAGATAGTCTGAGAAAGAGAGAGTGAAAGAGAAGCTGTGAGTGAGAGTGAGAGAGAGAAAGAGAAGCTGTGAGTGAGAGAGTGAGAGAGAGAAAGAGAACCTGTTAGTGAGAGTGAGAGAGAGAGAGAAAGAGAAGCTGTGAGTGTGTGTGAGAGAAAGAGAAGCTGTGAGTGAGAGAGAGAAAGAAAGAGATTAGAGTGAGAAAGAGAGAGGGAAAGAGAAGCTGTGAGAGGGAGAGAGAGAAAGAGAAGCTATGAGTGACAAACAGAGAGAGAAGCTGTGAGTTAGAAAGAGAGAAAGAGAAGCTGTGAGTGACAGAGAGAGAGAAACAGAAGCTGAGAGTGAGAAAGAGAGAGAGAAAGAAGCTGTGAGTGGGAGAGAGAGAAAGAAAGTCTGTGAGTGAGAGAGAGAGAGAAGCTGAGTGTGAGAGAGAGAGCTGCTGTGAGTGAGAGAGAGAGAAAGAGAAGCTGTGAATGAGAGAGAGAGAGAAAGAGAAGCTTTGTGTGTGAGAGAGAAAAAGAAGCTGTGTGTGTGTGTGAGAGAGGAAGATAGTCTGAGAAAGAGAGAGTGAAAGAGAAGCTGTGAGTGAGAGAGAGATGGAAAAAGAGAAGGTGTGTGTGAGAGAGAGAGAAAGAGAAGCTGTGAGTGAGAGTGAGAGAGAAAGAGAAGCTGTGAGTGAGAGAGTGAGAGAGAGAAAGAGAAGCTGTTAGTGAGAGAGAGAGAGAAGCTGTGAGTGAGTGAGAGAGAGAGAGAAAGAGAAGCTGTGAGTGAGAGAGAGATTGAAAGAGAAGCTGTGAGTGAGAGAGTGAGAGAGAAAGAGAAGCTGTGAGTGTGAGAGAGAAAGGGAAGTTGTGAGTGAGAGAGAGAGAAAGAGAAGCTGTGAGTGAGAGAGAGAAAGAGAAGCTGTGAGTTAGAGAGAGGGAGAAAGAGAAGCTGTGAGTGACAGAGAGAGGGAAGGAGAAGCTGAGAGAGAGAGAGAGAGAAAGTGAATCTGTGAGTGAGATAGAGAGAGAAAGAGAATATGTGTGTGTGAGAGAGAGAAAGATAGTCTGAGAAAGAGAGAGTGAAAGAGAAGCTGTGAGTGAGAGAGAGAGAGGGAGAAAGAGAAGCTGTGTGTGAGAGAGAGAGAAAGATAAGCTGTGAGTGAGAGTGAGAGAGAAAGAAAGAAAAGCTGTGAGTGAGAGAGAGAGAAAGAGAAGCTTTGAGTGAGAGAGAGAGAGAGCTGCTGTGAGTGAGAGAGAGAAAAAGAGAAGCTGTGAATGAGAGAGAGAGAAAAACTGTGAGTGTGAGAGAGAGAAAGAGAAGCTGTGAGTGAGTGAGAGAGAGAAAGGGAAGTTGTGAGTGAGAGAGAGAGAGAAAGAGAAGCTGTGAGTGAGAAGGAGAGGGAAAGAAAAGTTGTGAGTGAGTGAGAGAAAGAGAAGCTGTGAGTGAGAGGGAGAGAGAGAAAGAGAAGGTGTGAGTGACAGAGAGAGAGAAAGAGAAGCTGTGTGTGTGTGTGAGAGAGAAAGATAGTCTGAGAAAGAGAGAGTGAAAGAGAAGATGTGAATGAGAGAGAGAGGGGGAGAAAGAGAAGCTGTGTGTGAGAGAGAGAGAAAGAGAAGCTGTGAGTGAGAGTGAGAGAGAGAGAGAAAGAGAAGCTGTGAGTGAGAGAGTGAGAGAGAGAACGAGAAGCTGTTAGTGAGAGTGAGAGAGAGAGAGAGAAGCTGTGAGTGAGAGAGAGATTGAAAGAGAAGCTGTGAGTGAGAGAGAGAGAGAAAGAGAAGCTGTGAGTGAGAGAGAGAAAGAGAAGCTGTGAGTGAGAGGGAGAGAGAGAAAGAGAAGCTGTGAGTGAGACAGAGAGAGAAAGAGAAGCTGTGTGTGAGAGAGAGAGGGACAAAGAGAAGCTTGAGAGAGAGAGAGAAAGAGAAGCTGTGCGTATGTGTGTGAGAGAAAGAGAAGCTGTGAGTGAGTGAGAGAGAAAGAAAGAGAAATTAGAGTGAGAAAGAGAGAGAGAAAGAGAAGTAGTGATTGGGAAAGAGAGAAAGAGAGTCTGTGAGTGAGAGAGAGAGAAAGAGAGGCTGTGAATGAGAGAGAGAGAGAAAGAGAAGCTGTGAATGAGAGAGAGAGAGAAAGAGAAGCTGTGAGTGAGAGAGAGAGAAAGAGAAGCTGTGAGTGTGTGTGAGAGAGAAAGAGAAGCTGTGAGTGAGTGAGAGAGAGAGAGAGAGAGAGAGAAGCTATGAGAGAGAAAGAGAGAAGCTGTGAGTGAGAGAGTGAGAGAGAGAAAGAGAAGCTGTTAGTGAGAGTGTGTGAGAGAGAGAAAGAGAAGCTGTGAGTGAGAGAGAGAGAAAGAGAAGCTGTGAGTGAGAGAGAGAGAGAGAGAAGCTATGAGGAAGAGAGAGAAAGCGAAGATGTGAGTGAGAGGGAGAGAGAGAAAAAGAAGCTGTGAGTGACACAGAGAGAGAGAAGCTGTGAGTTAGAGAGAGAGAGAAAGAGAAGCTGTGAGTGACAAAGAGAGAGAAAGAGAAGCTGTGTGTGTGTGAGAGATAAAGATAGTCTGAGAAAGAGAGAGTGAAAGAGAAGCTGTGAGTGAGAGTGAGAGAGAGAAAGAGAAGCTGTGAGTGAGAGAGTGAGAGAGAGAAAGAGAACCTGTTAGTGAGAGTGAGAGAGAGAGAGAAAGAGAAGCTGTGAGTGTGTGTGAGAGAGAGAGAAGCTGTGAGTGAGTGAGAGAGAGAGCCGCTGTGAGTGAGAGAGAGAGAAAGAGAAGCTGTGAATGAGAGAGAGAGAAAGAGAAGCTGTGAGAGAGAAAGAGAGAAGCTGTGAGTGAGAGAGTGAGAGAGAGAAAGAAAAGCTGTTAGTGAGAGTGAGAGAGAGAATGAAAGAGAAGCTGTGAGTGAGAGAGAGAGAAAGAGAAGCTGTGAGTGAGTGAGAGAGAGAGAAATAATAGCTGTGAGTGAGAGAGAGAAAGAGAAGCTGTGAGTGAGAGTGAGAGAGAGAGAGAAAGAGAAGCTGTGAGTGAGAGAGAGAGAGCCGCTGTGAGTGAGAGAGAGAAAGAGAAGCTGTGAGTGAGAGAGAGAGAGGGAGAAAGAGAAGCTGTGTGAGAGAGAAAGAGAAAGAGAAGCTGTGAGAGAGAGTGAGAGAGAGAGAGAAAGAGAAGCTGTGAGTTAGAGAGAGAGAGAAAGAGAAGCTGTGAGTGACAGAGAGAGAGAAAGAGAAGCTGTGTGTGTGTGAGAGAGAGAAAGATAGTCTGAGAAAGAGAGAGTGAAAGAGAAGCTGTGAGTGAGAGGGAGAGAGAGAAAGAGAAGATGTGTGTGTGTGAGAGAGAGAAGCAGTGAGTGAGAGAAAGAGAGAGAGAGAAGCTGTCAGTGAGACAGAGAGAGAGAAAGAGAAGCTGTGAGAGAGAGAGAGGGAGAAAGAGAAGCTGTGAGAGAGAGAGAGAGAAAGAGAAGCTGTGAGTGAGAGAGAGAGAGAAAGAGATGCTGTGAGTGAGAGAGTGAGAGGGAGAAAGATAAGCTGTGAGAGAGAGAGAGAGAAAGAGAAGCTGTGATTGAGAGTGTGAGAGAGAGAGAAATAGAAGCTGTGAGTGAGAGAGAGAGAAAGAGAAGCTGTGAGTGAGAGAGAGAAAGAAAAGCTGTGAATGAGAGAGAGAGAGAGAAAGAGAAGATGTGTGCTTGTGAGAGAGAGAGAGAAGCAGTGAGTGAGAGAAAGAGAGAGAGAGAGAAGCTGTCAGTGAGACAGAGGGAGAAAGAGAAGCTGTGAGAGAGAGAGAGAAAGAAAAGCTGTGAGTGTGTGTGAGAGAAAGAGAAGCTGTGAGTGAGAGAGAGAAAGAAAGAGATTAGAGTGAGAAAGAGAGAGGGAAAGAGAAGCTGTGAGTGGGAGAGAGAGAAAGAGAAGCTGTGAGAGAGAAACAGAGAAGCTGTGAGTGAGAGAGTGAGAGAGAGAAAGAAAAGCTGTTAGTGAGAGTGAGAGAGAAAGAAAGAGAAGCTGTGAGTGAGAGAGAGAGAAAGAGAAGCTGTGAGTGAGAGAGACAAAGAGAAGCTGTGAGTGAGAGGGAGAGAGAGAAAGAGAAGATATGAGAGAGAGAGAGAAAGAGAAGCTGTGAGAGAGAGAGAAAGCGAAGCTGTGAGTGAGAGAGAGAGAGAAGGAGAAGCTGTGAGTGAGAGAGATAAAGAGAAGCTGTGAGTGAGAGGGAGAGAAAGAGAAGCTGTGAGTGAGAGAGAAAGCGAAGCTGTGAGTGAGAGAGAGAGAGAAGGAGAAGCTGTGAGTGAGAGAGAGAAAGAGAAGCTGTGAGTGAGAGGGAGAGAGAGAAAGAGAAGTGTGTGTGTGTGAGAGAGAGAAGCAGTGAGTGAGTGAGAGAGAGAGAAGCTGTCAGTGAGACAGAGAGAGAAAGAGAAGCTGTGAGAGAGAGAGAGGGAGAAAGAGAAGCTGTGAGAGAGAGAGAGAGAAAGAGAAGCTGTGAGTGAGAGAGAGAAAGAAAGAGAAATTATAGTGACAAAGAGAGAGATAAAGAGAAGCTGTGAGTGAGAGGGAGAGTAAGAGAAGCTGTGAGTGAGAGAGAAAGCGAAGCTGTGAGTGAGAGAGAGAGAGAAGGAGAAGCTGTGAGTGAGAGAGAGAAAGAGAAGCTGTGAGTGAGAGGGAGAGAGAGAAAGAGAAGTGTGTGTGTGTGAGAGAGAGAGAAGCAGTGAGTGAGAGAGAGAGAGAGAAGCTGTCAGTGAGACAGAGAGAGAAAGAGAAGCTGTGAGAGAGAGAGAGGGAGAAAGAGAAGCTGTGAGAGAGAGAGAGAGAAAGAGAAGCTGTGAGTGAGAGAGAGAAAGAAAGAGAAATTAGAGTGACAAAGAGAGAGAGAAAGAGAAGCTGTGAGTGGGAGAGAGAGAAAGAGACTCTGTGAGTGAGAGAGAGAGAAGCTGTGAGTGAGTGAGAGAGAGAGACGCTGTGAGTGAGAGAGAGAAAAAGAGAAGCTGTGAATGAGAGAGAGAGAAAGAGAAGCTGTGAGAGAGAAAGAGAGAGAGAAAGAAAAGCTGTTAGTGAGAGTGAGAGAGAGAAAGAAAGAGAAGCTGTGACTGAGAGAGAGAGAAAGAGAAGCTGTGAGTGAGAGAGAGAGAGAGAAAGAGAAGCTGTGAGTGAGAGAGAGAAAGAGAAGCTGTGACTGAGAGGGAGAGAGAGAAAGAAGCTGTGAGTAACACAGAGAGAGAGAAGCTGTGAGTTAGAGAGAGAGAGAAAGAGAAGCTGTGAGTGACAGAGAGAGAGAGAAAGCGAAGCTGTGAGTGAGAGGGAGAGAGAGAAAGAGAAGCTGTGAGTGACACACAGAGAGAGAAGCTGTGAGTTAGAGAGAGAGAGAAAGAGAAGCTGTGAGTGACAGAGAGAGAGAGAAAGAGAAGCTGTGAGTGAGAGTGAGTGAGATGAGAGAAAGAGAAGCTGTGAGTGAGAGAGTGAGAGAGAGAAAGAGAAGCTGTTAGTGAGATTGAGAGAGAGAGAGAAAGAGAAGCTGTGAATGAGAGAGAGAGAAAGAGAAGCTGTGAGTGAGAGAGAGAGAGAGAAAGAGAAGCTGTGAGTGTGTGTGTGAGAGAAAGAGAAGCTGTGAGTGAAAAGGAGAGGCAAAGAGAAGCTGTGAGTGAGTGAGAGAGAGAAAGAGAAGCTGTGAGTGAGTGAGAGAGAGAGAGAGAAAGAGAAGCTGTGAGGGAGAGAGAGAAAGCGAAGCTGTGAGTGAGAGGGAGAGAGAGAAAGAGAAGCTGTGAGTGACACAGTGAGAGAGAAGCTGTGAGTTAGAGAGAGAGAGAAAGAGAAGCTGTGAGTGACAGAGAGAGAGAAAGAGAAGCTGTGTGTGTGTGTGAGAGAGAAAGATAGTCCGAGAAAGAGAGAGTGAAAGAGAAGCTGTGAGTGAGAGAGAGAGAGGGAAAAAGAGAATCTGTGTGAGAGGGAGAGAGAAAGAGAAGCTGTGAGTGAGAGTGAGAGAGTGAAAGAGAAGCTGTGAGTGAGAGAGTGAGAGAGAGAGAAAGAGAAGATGTTAGTGAGAGTGAGAGAGAGAGAGAAAGAGAAGCTGTGAGTGAGATAGAGATTGAAAGAGAAGCTGTGAGTGAGACAGAGAGAAGGAGAAGCTGTGCGTGAGAGAGAGAAAGAGAAGCTGTGAGTGAGAGGGAGAGAGAAAGAGAAGCTGTGAGTGACACAGAGAGAGAGAAGCTGTGAGTTAGAGAGAGAGAGAAAGAGAAGCTGTGAGTGACAGAGAGAGGGAAGGAGAAGCTGAGAGAGAGAGAGAAAGTGAATCTGTGAGTGTGAGAGAGAGAGAAAGAGAATATGTGTGTGTGTGAGAGAGAGAAAGATAGTCTGAGAAAGAGAGAGTGAAAGAGAAGCTGTGAGTGAGAGAGAGAAAGGGAGAAAGAGAATGTTAGAGAGAGAGAGAGAAAGAGAAGCTTTGAGTGAGAGAGAGAGAGAGAATGAGAAGCTGTGAGTGAGAGAGAGAGGAGCTGTGAGTGAGAGAGAGAGAGAGAAGGTGAGACAGAGAGAGAGAAAGAGAAGCTGTGAGTGAGAGAGAGAGAGGGAGAAAGATAAGCTGTGAGAGAGAGAGAGAGAAAGAGATGCTGTGATTGAGAGTGAGAGAGAGAAAGAGAAGCTGTGAGTGAGAGAGAGAGAACCGCTGTGAGTGAGAGAGAGAGAAAGAGAAGCTGTGAATGAGAGAGAGAGAAAGCGAAGCTGTGAGTGAGAGAGAGAAAGCGAAGCTGTGAGTGAGAGAGAGAGAGAAAGAGAAGCTGTGAGTGAGAGAGAGAAAGAGAAGCTGTGAGTGAGAGAGAGAGAGAAAGAGAAGTTGTGAGTGAGAGAGATAAAGAGAAGCTGTGAGTGAGAGGGAGAGAAAGAGAAGCTGTGAGTGAGAGAGAGAAAGCGAAGCTGTGAGTGAGAGAGAGAGAGAGAAAGAGAAGCTGTGAGTGAGAGAGAGAAAGAGAAGCTGTGAGTGAGAGGGAGAAAGAGAAAGAGAAGATGTGTGTGTGTGAGAGAGAGAGAAGCAGTGAGTGAGAGAAATAGAGAGAGAGAGAAGTTGTCAGTGAGACAGAGAGAGAGAAAGAGAAGCTGTGAGAGAGAGAGAGGGAGAAAGAGAAGCTGTGAGAGAGAGAGAAAGAGAAGCTGTGAGTGTGTGTGTGAGAGAAAGAGAAGCTGTGAGTGAGAGAGAGAAAGAAAGAGAAATTAGAGTGAGAAAGGGAGAGAGAAAGGGAAGCTGTGAGTGGGAGAGAGAGAAAGAGAGTCTGTGAGTGAGAGAGAGAGAGAGAAGCTGTGAGTGAGTGAGAGAGAGAGCCGCTGTGAGTGAGAGAGAGAGAAAGTGAAGCTGTGAATGAGAGAGAGAGAAAGAGAAGCTGTGAGAGAGAAAGAGAGAAGCTGTGAGTGAGAGAGAGATGGAAAAAGAGAAGGTGTGTGTGTGAGAGAGAGAAAGAGAAGCTGTGAGTGAGAGTGAGAGAGAAAGAGAAGCTGTGAGTGAGAGAGAGAGAGAAGCTGTGAGTGAGTGAGAGAGAGAGAGAAAGAGAAGCTGTGAGTGAGAGAGAGATTGAAAGAGAAGCTGTGAGTGAGAGAGTGAGAGAGAAAGAGAAGCTGTGAGTGTGAGAGAGAAAGGGAAGTTGTGAGTGAGAGAGAGAGAAAGAGAAGCTGTGAGTGAGAGAGAGAAAGAGAAGCTGTGAGTTAGAGAGAGGGAGAAAGAGAAGCTGTGAGTGACAGAGAGAGGGAAGGAGAAGCTGAGAGAGAGAGAGAGAAAGTGAATCTGTGAGTGAGATAGAGAGAGAAAGAGAATATGTGTGTGTGAGAGAGAGAAAGATAGTCTGAGAAAGAGAGAGTGAAAGAGCTGTGAGTGAGAGAGAGAGAGGGAGAAAGAGAAGCTGTGTGTGAGAGAGAGAGAAAGAGAAGCTGTGAGTGAGAGTGAGAGAGAAAGAAAGAAAAGCTGTGAGTGAGAGAGAGAGAAAGAGAAGCTTTGAGTGAGAGAGAGAGAGCTGCTGTGAGTGAGAGAGAGAGAAAGAGAAGCTGTGAATGAGAGAGAGAGAAAAACTGTGAGTGTGAGAGAGAGAAAGAGAAGCTGTGAGTGAGTGAGAGAGAGAAAGGGAAGTTGTGAGTGAGAGAGAGAGAAAGAGTATCTGTGAGTGAGAGAGAGAGTGAAAGAGAAGCTGTGAGTGAGAGAGAGAGAGAAAGAGAAGCTGTGAGTGAGAAGGAGAGGGATAGAAAATTTGTGAGTGAGTGAGAGAAAGAGAAGCTGTGAGTGAGAGGGAGAGAGAGAAAGAGAAGGTGTGAGTGACAGAGAGAGAGAAAGAGAAGCAGTGTGTTTGTGTGAGAGAGAAAGATAGTATGAGAAAGAGAGAGTGAAAGAGAAGATGTGAATGAGAGAGAGAGGGGGAGAAAGAGAAGCTGTGTGAGAGAGAGAGAGAAAGAGAAGCTGTGAGTGAGAGTGAGAGAGAGAGAAAAAGAGAAGCTGTGAGTGAGAGAGTGAGAGAGAGAACGAGAAGCTGTTAGTGAGAGTGAGAGAGAGAGAGAGAAGCTGTGAGTGAGAGAGAGATTGAAAGAGAAGCTGTGAGTGAGAGAGAGAGAGAGAGAAGCTGTGAGTGAGAGAGAGAAAGAGAAGCTGTGAGTGAGTGAGAGAGAGAAAGAGAAGCTGTGAGTGAGTGAGAGAGAGAGAGAAAGAGAAGCTGTGAGGGAGAGAGAGAAAGCGAAGCTGTGAGTGAGAGGGAGAGAGAGAAAGAGAAGCTGTGAGTGACACAGTGAGAGAGAAGCTGTGAGTTAGAGAGAGAGAGAAAGAGAAGCTGTGAGTGACAGAGAGAGAGAAAGAGAAGCTGTGTGTGTGTGTGAGAGAGAAAGATAGTCCGAGAAAGAGAGAGTGAAAGAGAAGCTGTGAGTGAGAGAGAGAGAGGGAAAAAGAGAATCTGTGTGAGAGGGAGAGAGAAAGAGTAGCTATGAGTGAGAGTGAGAGAGTGAAAGAGAAGCTGTGAGTGAGAGAGTGAGAGAGAGAGAAAGAGAAGATGTTAGTGAAAGTAAGAGAGAGAGAAAGAGAAGCTGTGAGTGAGATAGAGATTGAAAGAGAAGCTGTGAGTGAGACAGAGAGAAGGAGAAGCTGTGCGTGAGAGAGAGAAAGAGAAGCTGTGAGTGAGAGGGAGAGAGAAAGAGAAGCTGTGAGTGACACAGAGAGAGAGAAGCTGTGAGTTAGAGAGAGAGAGAAAGAGAAGCTGTGAGTGACAGAGAGAGGGAAGGAGAAGCTGAGAGAGAGAGAAAGTGAAGCTGTGAGTGAGAGAGAGAGAGAAAGAGAATATGTGTGTGTGTGTGAGAGAGAAAGATAGTCTGAGAAAGAGAGAGTGAAAGAGAAGCTGTGAGTGAGAGAGAGAAAGGGAGAAAGAGAAGCTGTTAGAGAGAGAGAGAGAAAGAGAAGCTTTGAGTGAGAGAGAGAGAGAGAATGAGAAGCTGTGAGTGAGAGAGAGAGGAGCTGTGAGTGAGAGAGAGAGAGAGAAGGTGAGACAGAGAGAGAGAAAGAGAAGCTGTGAGTGAGAGAGAGAGAGGGAGAAAGATAAGCTGTGAGAGAGAGAGAGAGAAAGAGATGCTGTGATTGAGAGTGAGAGAGAGAAAGAGAAGCTGTGAGTGAGAGAGAGAGAGAACCGCTGTGAGTGAGAGAGAGAGAAAGAGAAGCTGTGAATGAGAGAGAGAGAAAGCGAAGCTGTGAGTGAGAGAGAGAAAGCGAAGCTGTGAGTGAGAGAGAGAGAGAAAGAGAAGCTGTGAGTGAGAGAGAGAAAGAGAAGCTGTGAGTGAGAGAGAGAGAGAAAGAGAAGTTGTGAGTGAGAGAGATAAAGAGAAGCTGTGAGTGAGAGGGAGAGAAAGAGAAGCTGTGAGTGAGAGAGAGAAAGCGAAGCTGTGAGTGAGAGAGAGAGAGAGAAAGAGAAGCTGTGAGTGAGAGAGAGAAAGAGAAGCTGTGAGTGAGAGGGAGAAAGAGAAAGAGAAGATGTGTGTGTGTGAGAGAGAGAGAAGCAGTGAGTGAGAGAAAGAGAGA
This sequence comes from Bradypodion pumilum, assembly GCA_035047305.1. Taxonomy (NCBI): domain Eukaryota; kingdom Metazoa; phylum Chordata; class Lepidosauria; order Squamata; family Chamaeleonidae; genus Bradypodion; species Bradypodion pumilum. The sequence goes on from JAWDJD010000001.1 coordinate 235,232,451, forward strand.
GAGAGAGAAGTTGTCAGTGAGACAGAGAGAGAGAAAGAGAAGCTGTGAGAGAGAGAGAGGGAGAAAGAGAAGCTGTGTGAGAGAGAGAGAAAGAGAAGCTGTGAGTGAGAGTGAGAGAGAAAGAAAGAAAAGCTGTGAGTGAGAGAGAGAGAAAGAGAAGCTTTGAGTGAGAGAGAGAGAGCTGCTGTGAGTGAGAGAGAGAGAAAGAGAAGCTGTGAATGAGAGAGAGAGAAAAACTGTGAGTGTGAGAGAGAGAAAGAGAAGCTGTGAGTGAGTGAGAGAGAGAAAGGGAAGTTGTGAGTGAGAGAGAGAGAAAGAGTATCTGTGAGTGAGAGAGAGAGTGAAAGAGAAGCTGTGAGTGAGAGAGAGAGAGAAAGAGAAGCTGTGAGTGAGAAGGAGAGGGAAAGAAAAGTTGTGAGTGAGTGAGAGAAAGAGAAGCTGTGAGTGAGAGGGAGAGAGAGAAAGAGAAGGTGTGAGTGACAGAGAGAGAGAAAGAGAAGCAGTGTGTTTGTGTGAGAGAGAAAGATAGTATGAGAAAGAGAGAGTGAAAGAGAAGATGTGAATGAGAGAGAGAGGGGGAGAAAGAGAAGCTGTGTGAGAGAGAGAGAGAAAGAGAAGCTGTGAGTGAGAGTGAGAGAGAGAGAAAAAGAGAAGCTGTGAGTGAGAGAGTGAGAGAGAGAACGAGAAGCTGTTAGTGAGAGTGAGAGAGAGAGAGAGAAGCTGTTAGTGAGAGTGAGAGAGAGAGAGAGAAGCTGTGAGTGAGAGAGAGATTGAAAGAGAAGCTGTGAGTGAGAGAGAGAGAGAGAGAAGCTGTGAGTGAGAGAGAGAAAGAGAAGCTGTGAGTGAGTGAGAGAGAGAAAGAGAAGCTGTGAGTGAGTGAGAGAGAGAGAGAAAGAGAAGCTGTGAGGGAGAGAGAGAAAGCGAAGCTGTGAGTGAGAGGGAGAGAGAGAAAGAGAAGCTGTGAGTGACACAGTGAGAGAGAAGCTGTGAGTTAGAGAGAGAGAGAAAGAGAAGCTGTGAGTGACAGAGAGAGAGAAAGAGAAGCTGTGTGTGTGTGTGAGAGAGAAAGATAGTCCGAGAAAGAGAGAGTGAAAGAGAAGCTGTGAGTGAGAGAGAGAGAGGGAAAAAGAGAATCTGTGTGAGAGGGAGAGAGAAAGAGAAGCTGTGAGTGAGAGTGAGAGAGTGAAAGAGAAGCTGTGAGTGAGAGAGTGAGAGAGAGAGAAAGAGAAGATGTTAGTGAAAGTAAGAGAGAGAGAAAGAGAAGCTGTGAGTGAGATAGAGATTGAAAGAGAAGCTGTGAGTGAGACAGAGAGAAGGAGAAGCTGTGCGTGAGAGAGAGAAAGAGAAGCTGTGAGTGAGAGGGAGAGAGAAAGAGAAGCTGTGAGTGACACAGAGAGAGAGAAGCTGTGAGTTAGAGAGAGAGAGAAAGAGAAGCTGTGAGTGACAGAGAGAGGGAAGGAGAAGCTGAGAGAGAGAGAAAGTGAAGCTGTGAGTGAGAGAGAGAGAGAAAGAGAATATGTGTGTGTGTGTGAGAGAGAACGATAGTCTGAGAAAGAGAGAGTGAAAGAGAAGCTGTGAGTGAGAGAGAGAAAGGGAGAAAGAGAAGCTGTTAGAGAGAGAGAGAGAAAGAGAAGCTTTGAGTGAGAGAGAGAGAGAGAATGAGAAGCTGTGAGTGAGAGAGAGAGGAGCTGTGAGTGAGAGAGAGAGAGAGAAGGTGAGACAGAGAGAGAGAAAGAGAAGCTGTGAGTGAGAGAGAGAGAGGGAGAAAGATAAGCTGTGAGAGAGAGAGAGAGAAAGAGATGCTGTGATTGAGAGTGAGAGAGAGAAAGAGAAGCTGTGAGTGAGAGAGAGAGAGAACCGCTGTGAGTGAGAGAGAGAGAAAGAGAAGCTGTGAATGAGAGAGAGAGAAAGCGAAGCTGTGAGTGAGAGAGAGAAAGCGAAGCTGTGAGTGAGAGAGAGAGAGAAAGAGAAGCTGTGAGTGAGAGAGAGAAAGAGAAGCTGTGAGTGAGAGAGAGAGAGAAAGAGAAGTTGTGAGTGAGAGAGATAAAGAGAAGCTGTGAGTGAGAGGGAGAGAAAGAGAAGCTGTGAGTGAGAGAGAGAAAGCGAAGCTGTGAGTGAGAGAGAGAGAGAGAAAGAGAAGCTGTGAGTGAGAGAGAGAAAGAGAAGCTGTGAGTGAGAGGGAGAAAGAGAAAGAGAAGATGTGTGTGTGTGTGAGAGAGAGAAGCAGTGAGTGAGAGAAAGAGAGAGAGAGAGAAGTTGTCAGTGAGACAGAGAGAGAGAAAGAGAAGCTGTGAGAGAGAGAGAGGGAGAAAGAGAAGCTGTGTGAGAGAGAGAGAAAGAGAAGCTGTGAGTGTGTGTGTGAGAGAAAGAGAAGCTGTGAGTGAGAGAGAGAAAGAAAGAGAAATTAGAGTGAGAAAGGGAGAGAGAAAGGGAAGCTGTGAGTGGGAGAGAGAGAAAGAGAGTCTGTGAGTGAGAGAGAGAGAGAGAAGCTGTGAGTGAGTGAGAGAGAGAGCCGCTGTGAGTGAGAGAGAGAGAAAGTGAAGCTGTGAATGAGAGAGAGAGAAAGAGAAGCTGTGAGAGAGAAAGAGAGAAGCTGTGAGTGAGAGAGAGAGATGGAAAAAGAGAAGGTGTGTGTGTGAGAGAGAGAAAGAGAAGCTGTGAGTGAGAGTGAGAGAGAAAGAGAAGCTGTGAGTGAGAGAGAGAGAGAAGCTGTGAGTGAGTGAGAGAGAGAGAGAAAGAGAAGCTGTGAGTGAGAGAGAGATTGAAAGAGAAGCTGTGAGTGAGAGAGTGAGAGAGAAAGAGAAGCTGTGAGTGTGAGAGAGAAAGGGAAGTTGTGAGTGAGAGAGAGAGAAAGAGAAGCTGTGAGTGAGAGAGAGAAAGAGAAGCTGTGAGTTAGAGAGAGGGAGAAAGAGAAGCTGTGAGTGACAGAGAGAGGGAAGGAGAAGCTGAGAGAGAGAGAGAGAAAGTGAATCTGTGAGTGAGATAGAGAGAGAAAGAGAATATGTGTGTGTGAGAGAGAGAAAGATAGTCTGAGAAAGAGAGAGTGAAAGAGAAGCTGTGAGTGAGAGAGAGAGAGGGAGAAAGAGAAGCTGTGTGTGTGAGAGAGAGAAAGAGAAGCTGTGAGTGAGAGTGAGAGAGAAAGAAAGAAAAGCTGTGAGTGAGAGAGAGAGAAAGAGAAGCTTTGAGTGAGAGAGAGAGAGCTGCTGTGAGTGAGAGAGAGAGAAAGAGAAGCTGTGAATGAGAGAGAGAGAAAAACTGTGAGTGTGTGAGAGAGAAAGAGAAGCTGTGAGTGAGTGAGAGAGAGAAAGGGAAGTTGTGAGTGAGAGAGAGAGAAAGAGTATCTGTGAGTGAGAGAGAGAGTGAAAGAGAAGCTGTGAGTGAGAGAGAGAGAGAAAGAGAAGCTGTGAGTGAGAAGGAGAGGGAAAGAAAAGTTGTGAGTGAGTGAGAGAAAGAGAAGCTGTGAGTGAGAGGGAGAGAGAGAAAGAGAAGGTGTGAGTGACAGAGAGAGAGAAAGAGAAGCTGTGTGTTTGTGTGAGAGAGAAAGATAGTATGAGAAAGAGAGAGTGAAAGAGAAGATGTGAATGAGAGAGAGGGGGGGAGAAAGAGAAGCTGTGTGAGAGAGAGAGAGAAAGAGAAGCTGTGAGTGAGAGTGAGAGAGAGAGAGAAAGAGAAGCTGTGAGTGAGAGAGTGAGAGAGAGAACGAGAAGCTGTTAGTGAGAGTGAGAGAGAGAGAGAAGCTGTGAGTGAGAGAGAGATTGAAAGAGAAGCTGTGAGTGAGAGAGAGAGAGAAAGAGAAGCTGTGAGTGAGAGAGAGAAAGAGAAGCTGTGAGTGAGAGAGAGAGAAAGAGAAGCTGTGAGAGAGAAAGAGAGAAGCTGTGAGTGAGAGAGTGAGAGAGAGAAAGAAAAGCTGTAAGTGAGAGTGAGAGAGAGAAAGAAAGAGAAGCTGTGACTGAGAGAGAGAGAAAGAGAAGCTGTGAGTGAGAGAGAGAGAGAGAAAGAGAAGCTGTGAGTGAGAGAGAGAAAGAGAAGCTGTGAGTGAGAGGGAGAGAGAGAAAGAGAAGCTGTGAGTAACACAGAGAGAGAGAAGCTGTGAGTTAGAGAGAGAGAGAGAAAGAGAAGCTGTGAGTGACAGAGAGAGAGAGAAAGCGAAGCTGTGAGTGAGAGGGAGAGAGAGAAAGAGAAGCTGTGAGTGACACACAGAGAGAGAAGCTGTGAGTTAGAGAGAGAGAGAAAGAGAAGCTGTGAGTGACAGAGAGAGAGAGAAAGAGAAGCTGTGAGTGAGAGTGAGAGAGATGAGAGAAAGAGAAGCTGTGAGTGAGTGAGAGAGAGAGAGAGAAAGAGAAGCTGTGAGGGAGAGAGAGAAAGCGAAGCTGTGAGTGAGAGGGAGAGAGAGAAAGAGAAGCTGTGAGTGACACAGTGAGAGAGAAGCTGTGAGTTAGAGAGAGAGAGAAAGAGAAGCTGTGAGTGACAGAGAGAGAGAAAGAGAAGCTGTGTGTGGGTGTGAGAGAGAAAGATAGTCCGAGAAAGAGAGAGTGAAAGAGAAGCTGTGAGTGAGAGAGAGAGAGGGAAAAAGAGAATCTGTGTGAGAGGGAGAGAGAAAGAGAAGCTGTGAGTGAGAGTGAGAGAGAGAAAGAGAAGCTGTGAGTGAGAGAGTGAGAGAGAGAGAAAGAGAAGATGTTAGTGAGAGTGAGAGAGAGAGAGAAAGAGAAGCTGTGAGTGAGATAGAGATTGAAAGAGAAGCTGTGAGTGAGACAGAGAGAAGGAGAAGCTGTGCGTGAGAGAGAAAAAGAGAAGCTGTGAGTGAGAGGGAGAGAGAAAGAGAAGCTGTGAGTGACACAGAGAGAGAGAAGCTGTGCGTTAGAGAGAGAGAGAAAGAGAAGCTGTGAGTGACAGAGAGAGGGAAGGAGAAGCTGAGAGAGAGAGAGAAAGTGAATCTGTGAGTGAGAGAGAGAGAGAAAGAGAATATGTGTGTGTGTGAGAGAGAGAAAGATAGTCTGAGAAAGAGAGAGTGAAAGAGAAGCTGTGAGTGAGAGAGAGAAAGGGAGAAAGAGAAGCTGTTAGAGAGAGAGAGAGAGAGAGAAGCTTTGAGTGAGAGAGAGAGAGAGAATGAGAAGCTGTGAGTGAGAGAGAGAGGAGCTGTGAGTGAGAGAGAGAGAGAGAAGGTGAGACAGAGAGAGAGAAAGAGAAGCTGTGAGTGAGAGAGAGAGAGGGAGAAAGATAAGCTGTGAGAGAGAGAGAGAGAAAGAGATGCTGTGATTGAGAGTGAGAGAGAGAAAGAGAAGCTGTGAGTGAGAGAGAGAGAGAACCGCTGTGAGTGAGAGAGAGAGAAAGAGAAGCTGTGAATGAGAGAGAGAGAAAGCGAAGCTGTGAGTGAGAGAGAGAAAGCGAAGCTGTGAGTGAGAGAGAGAGAGAAAGAGAAGCTGTGAGTGAGAGAGAGAAAGAGAAGCTGTGAGTGAGAGAGAGAGAGAAAGAGAAGTTGTGAGTGAGAGAGATAAAGAGAAGCTGTGAGTGAGAGGGAGAGAAAGAGAAGCTGTGAGTGAGAGAGAGAAAGCGAAGCTGTGAGTGAGAGAGAGAGAGAAAGAGAAGCTGTGAGTGAGTGAGAGAGAGAGAGAAAGAGAAGCTGTGAGGGAGAGAGAGAAAGCGAAGCTGTGAGTGAGAGGGAGAGAGAGAAAGAGAAGCTGTGAGTGACACAGTGAGAGAGAAGCTGTGAGTTAGAGAGAGAGAGAAAGAGAAGCTGTGAGTGACAGAGAGAGAGAAAGAGAAGCTGTGTGTGTGTGTGTGAGAGAAAGATAGTCCGAGAAAGAGAGAGTGAAAGAGAAGCTGTGAGTGAGAGAGAGAGAGGGAAAAAGAGAATCTGTGTGAGAGGGAGAGAGAAAGAGAAGCTGTGAGTGAGAGTGAGAGAGTGAAAGAGAAGCTGTGAGTGAGAGAGTGAGAGAGAGAGAAAGAGAAGATGTTAGTGAAAGTAAGAGAGAGAGAAAGAGAAGCTGTGAGTGAGATAGAGATTGAAAGAGAAGCTGTGAGTGAGACAGAGAGAAGGAGAAGCTGTGCGTGAGAGAGAGAAAGAGAAGCTGTGAGTGAGAGGGAGAGAGAAAGAGAAGCTGTGAGTGACACAGAGAGAGAGAAGCTGTGAGTTAGAGAGAGAGAGAAAGAGAAGCTGTGAGTGACAGAGAGAGGGAAGGAGAAGCTGAGAGAGGGAGAAAGTGAAGCTGTGAGTGAGAGAGAGAGAGAAAGAGAATATGTGTGTGTGTGAGAGAGAGAAAGATAGTCTGAGAAAGAGAGAGTGAAAGAGAAGCTGTGAGTGAGAGAGAGAAAGGGAGAAAGAGAAGCTGTTAGAGAGAGAGAGAAAGAGAAGCTTTGAGTGAGAGAGAGAGAGAGAATGAGAAGCTGTGAGTGAGAGAGAGAGGAGCTGTGAGTGAGAGAGAGAGAGAGAAGGTGGGACAGAGAGAGAGAAAGAGAAGCTGTGAGTGAGAGAGAGAGAGGGAGAAAGATAAGCTGTGAGAGAGAGAGAGAGAAAGAGATGCTGTGATTGAGAGTGAGAGAGAGAAAGAGAAGCTGTGAGTGAGAGAGAGAGAGAACCGCTGTGAGTGAGAGAGAGAGAAAGAGAAGCTGTGAATGAGAGAGAGAGAAAGCGAAGCTGTGAGTGAGAGAGAGAAAGCGAAGCTGTGAGTGAGAGAGAGAGAGAAAGAGAAGCTGTGAGTGAGAGAGAGAAAGAGAAGCTGTGAGTGAGAGAGAGAGAGAAAGAGAAGTTGTGAGTGAGAGAGATAAAGAGAAGCTGTGAGTGAGAGGGAGAGAAAGAGAAGATGTGAGTGAGAGAGAGAAAGCGAAGCTGTGAGTGAGAGAGAGAGAGAGAAAGAGAAGCTGTGAGTGAGAGAGAGAAAGAGAAGCTGTGAGTGAGAGGGAGAAAGAGAAAGAGAAGATGTGTGTGTGTGAGAGAGAGAGAAGCAGTGAGTGAGAGAAAGAGAGAGAGAGAGAAGTTGTCAGTGAGACAGAGAGAGAGAAAGAGAAGCTGTGAGAGAGAGAGAGGGAGAAAGAGAAGCTGTGTGAGAGAGAGAGAAAGAGAAGCTGTGAGTGTGTGTGTGAGAGAAAGAGAAGCTGTGAGTGAGAGAGAGAAAGAAAGAGAAATTAGAGTGAGAAAGGGAGAGAGAAAGGGAAGCTGTGAGTGGGAGAGAGAGAAAGAGAGTCTGTGAGTGAGAGAGAGAGAGAGAAGCTGTGAGTGAGTGAGAGAGAGAGCCGCTGTGAGTGAGAGAGAGAGAAAGTGAAGCTGTGAATGAGAGAGAGAGAAAGAGAAGCTGTGAGAGAGAAAGAGAGAAGCTGTGAGTGAGAGAGAGATGGAAAAAGAGAAGGTGTGTGTGTGAGAGAGAGAAAGAGAAGCTGTGAGTGAGAGTGAGAGAGAAAGAGAAGCTGTGAGTGAGAGAGAGAGAGAAGCTGTGAGTGAGTGAGAGAGAGAGAGAAAGAGAAGCTGTGAGTGAGAGAGAGATTGAAAGAGAAGCTGTGAGTGAGAGAGTGAGAGAGAAAGAGAAGCTGTGAGTGTGAGAGAGAAAGGGAAGTTGTGAGTGAGAGAGAGAGAAAGAGAAGCTGTGAGTGAGAGAGAGAAAGAGAAGCTGTGAGTTAGAGAGAGGGAGAAAGAGAAGCTGTGAGTGACAGAGAGAGGGAAGGAGAAGCTGAGAGAGAGAGAGAGAAAGTGAATCTGTGAGTGAGATAGAGAGAGAAAGAGAATATGTGTGTGTGAGAGAGAGAAAGATAGTCTGAGAAAGAGAGAGTGAAAGAGAAGCTGTGAGTGAGAGAGAGAGAGGGAGAAAGAGAAGCTGTGTGTGAGAGAGAGAGAAAGAGAAGCTGTGAGTGAGAGTGAGAGAGAAAGAAAGAAAAGCTGTGAGTGAGAGAGAGAGAAAGAGAAGCTTTGAGTGAGAGAGAGAGAGCTGCTGTGAGTGAGAGAGAGAGAAAGAGAAGCTGTGAATGAGAGAGAGAGAAAAACTGTGAGTGTGTGAGAGAGAAAGAGAAGCTGTGAGTGAGTGAGAGAGAGAAAGGGAAGTTGTGAGTGAGAGAGAGAGAAAGAGTATCTGTGAGTGAGAGAGAGAGTGAAAGAGAAGCTGTGAGTGAGAGAGAGAGAGAAAGAGAAGCTGTGAGTGAGAAGGAGAGGGAAAGAAAAGTTGTGAGTGAGTGAGAGAAAGAGAAGCTGTGAGTGAGAGGGAGAGAGAGAAAGAGAAGGTGTGAGTGACAGAGAGAGAGAAAGAGAAGCTGTGTGTTTGTGTGAGAGAGAAAGATAGTATGAGAAAGAGAGAGTGAAAGAGAAGATGTGAATGAGAGAGAGAGGGGGAGAAAGAGAAGCTGTGTGAGAGAGAGAGAGAAAGAGAAGCTGTGAGTGAGAGTGAGAGAGAGAGAGAAAGAGAAGCTGTGAGTGAGAGAGTGAGAGAGAGAACGAGAAGCTGTTAGTGAGAGTGAGAGAGAGAGAGAAGCTGTGAGTGAGAGAGAGATTGAAAGAGAAGCTGTGAGTGAGAGAGAGAGAGAAAGAGAAGCTGTGAGTGAGAGAGAGAAAGAGAAGCTGTGAGTGAGAGAGAGAGAAAGAGAAGCTGTGAGAGAGAAAGAGAGAAGCTGTGAGTGAGAGAGTGAGAGAGAGAAAGAAAAGCTGTTAGTGAGAGTGAGAGAGAGAAAGAAAGAGAAGCTGTGACTGAGAGAGAGAGAAAGAGAAGCTGTGAGTGAGAGAGAGAGAGAGAAAGAGAAGCTGTGAGTGAGAGAGAGAAAGAGAAGCTGTGAGTGAGAGGGAGAGAGAGAAAGAGAAGCTGTGAGTAACACAGAGAGAGAGAAGCTGTGAGTTAGAGAGAGAGAGAGAAAGAGAAGCTGTGAGTGACAGAGAGAGAGAAAGCGAAGCTGTGAGTGAGAGGGAGAGAGAGAAAGAGAAGCTGTGAGTGACACACAGAGAGAGAAGCTGTGAGTTAGAGAGAGAGAGAAAGAGAAGCTGTGAGTGACAGAGAGAGAGAGAAAGAGAAGCTGTGAGTGAGAGTGAGAGAGATGAGAGAAAGAGAAGCTGTGAGTGAGTGAGAGAGAGAGAGAGAAAGAGAAGCTGTGAGGGAGAGAGAGAAAGCGAAGCTGTGAGTGAGAGGGAGAGAGAGAAAGAGAAGCTGTGAGTGACACAGTGAGAGAGAAGCTGTGAGTTAGAGAGAGAGAGAAAGAGAAGCTGTGAGTGACAGAGAGAGAGAAAGAGAAGCTGTGTGTGGGTGTGAGAGAGAAAGATAGTCCGAGAAAGAGAGAGTGAAAGAGAAGCTGTGAGTGAGAGAGAGAGAGGGAAAAAGAGAATCTGTGTGAGAGGGAGAGAGAAAGAGAAGCTGTGAGTGAGAGTGAGAGAGAGAAAGAGAAGCTGTGAGTGAGAGAGTGAGAGAGAGAGAAAGAGAAGATGTTAGTGAGAGTGAGAGAGAGAGAGAAAGAGAAGCTGTGAGTGAGATAGAGATTGAAAGAGAAGCTGTGAGTGAGACAGAGAGAAGGAGAAGCTGTGCGTGAGAGAGAGAAAGAGAAGCTGTGAGTGAGAGGGAGAGAGAAAGAGAAGCTGTGAGTGACACAGAGAGAGAGAAGCTGTGCGTTAGAGAGAGAGAGAAAGAGAAGCTGTGAGTGACAGAGAGAGGGAAGGAGAAGCTGAGAGAGAGAGAGAAAGTGAATCTGTGAGTGAGAGAGAGAGAGAAAGAGAATATGTGTGTGTGTGAGAGAGAGAAAGATAGTCTGAGAAAGAGAGAGTGAAAGAGAAGCTGTGAGTGAGAGAGAGAAAGGGAGAAAGAGAAGCTGTTAGAGAGAGAGAGAAAGAGAAGCTTTGAGTGAGAGAGAGAGAGAGAATGAGAAGCTGTGAGTGAGAGAGAGAGGAGCTGTGAGTGAGAGAGAGAGAGAGAAGGTGAGACAGAGAGAGGGAAAGAGAAGCTGTGAGTGAGAGAGAGAGAGGGAGAAAGATAAGCTGTGAGAGAGAGAGAGAGAAAGAGATGCTGTGATTGAGAGTGAGAGAGAGAAAGAGAAGCTGTGAGTGAGAGAGAGAGAGAACCGCTGTGAGTGAGAGAGAGAGAAAGAGAAGCTGTGAATGAGAGAGAGAGAAAGCGAAGCTGTGAGTGAGAGAGAGAAAGCGAAGCTGTGAGTGAGAGAGAGAGAGAAAGAGAAGCTGTGAGTGAGAGAGAGAAAGAGAAGCTGTGAGTGAGAGAGAGAGAGAAAGAGAAGTTGTGAGTGAGAGAGATAAAGAGAAGCTGTGAGTGAGAGGGAGAGAAAGAGAAGCTGTGAGTGAGAGAGAGAAAGCGAAGCTGTGAGTGAGAGAGAGAGAGAGAAAGAGAAGCTGTGAGTGAGAGAGAGAAAGAGAAGCTGTGAGTGAGAGGGAGAAAGAGAAAGAGAAGATGTGTGTGTGAGAGAGAGAGAGAAGCAGTGAGTGAGAGAAAGAGAGAGAGAGAGAAGTTGTCAGTGAGACAGTGAGAGAGAAAGAGAAGCTGTGAGAGAGAGAGAGGGAGAAAGAGAAGCTGTGAGAGAGAGAGAAAGAGAAGCTGTGAGTGTGTGTGAGAGAAAGAGAAGCTGTGAGTGAGAGAGAGAAAGAAAGAGAAATTAGAGTGAGAAAGGGAGAGAGAAAGGGAAGCTGTGAGTGGGAGAGAGAGAAAGAGAAGCTGTGAGTGAGAGAGAGAAAGAAAGAGAAATTAGAGTGAGAAAGGGAGAGAGAAAGGGAAGCTGTGAGTGAGAGAGAGAGAGAGAGAAGCTGTGAGTGAGTGAGAGAGAGAGCCGCTGTGAGTGAGAGAGAGAGAAAGTGAAGCTGTGAATGAGAGAGAGAGAAAGAGAAGCTGTGAGAGAGAAAGAGAGAAGATGTGAGTGAGAGAGAGATGGAAAAAGAGAAGGTGTGTGTGTGAGAGAGAGAAAGAGAAGCTGTGAGTGAGAGTGAGAGAGAAAGAGAAGCTGTGAGTGAGAGAGAGAGAGAAGCTGTGAGTGAGTGAGAGAGAGAGAGAAAGAGAAGCTGTGAGTGAGAGAGAGATTGAAAGAGAAGCTGTGAGTGAGAGAGTGAGAGAGAAAGAGAAGCTGTGAGTGTGAGAGAGAAAGAGAAGCTGTGAGTGAGAGAGAGAAAGAGAAGCTGTGAGTTAGAGAGAGGGAGAAAGAGAAGCTGTGAGTGACAGAGAGAGGGAAGGAGAAGCTGAGAGAGAGAGAGAAAGTGAATCTGTGAGTGAGATAGAGAGAGAAAGAGAATATGTGTGTGTGAGAGAGAGAAAGATAGTCTGAGAAAGAGAGAGTGAAAGAGAAGCTGTGAGTGAGAGAGAGAGAGGGAGAAAGAGAAGCTGTGTGTGAGAGAGAGAGAAAGAGAAGCTGTGAGTGAGAGTGAGAGAGAAAGAAAGAAAAGCTGTGAGTGAGAGAGAGAGAAAGAGAAGCTTTGAGTGAGAGAGAGAGAGCTGCTGTGAGTGAGAGAGAGAGAAAGAGAAGCTGTGAATGAGAGAGAGAAAAACTGTGAGTGTGAGAGAGAGAAAGAGAAGCTGTGAGTGAGTGAGAGAGAGAAAGGGAAGTTGTGAGTGAGAGAGAGAGAAAGAGTATCTGTGAGTGAGAGAGAGAGTGAAAGAGAAGCTGTGAGTGAGAGAGAGAGAGAAAGAGAAGCTGTGAGTGAGAAGGAGAGGGAAAGAAAAGTTGTGAGTGAGTGAGAGAAAGAGAAGCTGTGAGTGAGAGGGAGAGAGAGAAAGAGAAGGTGTGAGTGACAGAGAGAGAGAAAGAGAAGCTGTGTGTGTGTGAGAGAGAGAAAGATAGTCTGAGAAAGAGAGAGTGAAAGAGAAGATGTGAATGAGAGAGAGAGGGGGAGAAAGAGAAGCTGTGTGAGAGAGAGAGAGAAAGAGAAGCTGTGAGTGAGAGTGAGAGAGAGAGAGAAAGAGAAGCTGTGAGTGAGAGAGTGAGAGAGAGAACGAGAAGCTGTTAGTGAGAGTGAGAGAGAGAGAGAGAAGCTGTGAGTGAGAGAGAGATTGAAAGAGAAGCTGTGAGTGAGAGAGAGAGAGAAAGAGAAGCTGTGAGTGAGAGAGAGAAAGAGAAGCTGTGAGTGAGAGGGAGAGAGAGAAAGAGAAGCTGTGAGTGAGACAGAGAGAGAAAGAGAAGCTGTGTGTGTGAGAGAGAGGGACAAAGAGAAGCTTGAGAGAGAGAGAGAGAAAGAGAAGCTGTGCGTATGTGTGTGAGAGAAAGAGAAGCTGTGAGTGAGTGAGAGAGAAAGAAAGAGAAATTAGAGTGAGAAAGAGAGAGAGAAAGAGAAGTAGTGATTGGGAAAGAGAGAAAGAGAGTCTGTGAGTGAGAGAGAGAGAAAGAGAAGCTGTGAATGAGAGAGAGAGAGAAAGAGAAGCTGTGAATGAGAGAGAGAGAGAAAGAGAAGCTGTGAGTGAGAGAGAGAGAGAAAGAGAAGCTGTGAGTGTGTGTGAGAGAGAAAGAGAAGCTGTGAGTGAGTGAGAGAGAGAGAGAGAGAGAGAAGCTATGAGAGAGAAAGAGAGAAGCTGTGAGTGAGAGAGTGAGAGAGAGAAAGAGAAGCTGTTAGTGAGAGTGTGAGAGAGAGAGAAAGAGAAGCTGTGAGTGAGAGAGAGAGAAAGAGAAGCTGTGAGTGAGAGAGAAAGAGAGAGAGAAGCTATGAGGAAGAGAGAGAAAGCGAAGTTGTGAGTGAGAGGGAGAGAGAGAAAGAGAAGCTGTGAGTGACACAGAGAGAGAGAAGCTGTGAGTTAGAGAGAGAGAGAAAGAGAAGCTGTGAGTGACAAAGAGAGAGAAAGAGCAGCTGTGTGTGTGAGAGAGATAAAGATAGTCTGAGAAAGAGAGAGTGAAAGAGAAGCTGTGAGTGAGAGTGAGAGAGAGAAAGAGAAGCTGTGAGTGAGAGAGTGAGAGAGAAAGAGAACCTGTTAGTGAGAGTGAGAGAGAGAGAGAAAGAGAAGCTGTGAGTGTGTGTGAGAGAAAGAGAAGCTGTGAGTGAGAGAGAGAGAGAAAGAAAGAGATTAGAGTGAGAAAGAGAGAGGGAAAGAGAAGCTGTGAGTGGGAGAGAGAGAAAGAGAAGCTGTGAGAGAGAAAGAGAGAAGCTGTGAGTGAGAGAGTGAGAGAGAGAAAGAAAAGCTGTTAGTGAGAGTGAGAGAGAAAGAAAGAGAAGCTGTGAGTGAGAGAGAGAGAAAGAGAAGCTGTGAGTGAGAGAGAGAGAAAGAGAAGTTGTGAGTGAGAGAGATAAAGAGAAGCTGTGAGTGAGAGGGAGAGAAAGAGAAGCTGTGAGTGAGAGAGAAAGCGAAGCTGTGAGTGAGAGAGAGAGAGAAGGAGAAGCTGTGAGTGAGAGAGAGAAAGAGAAGCTGTGAGTGAGAGGGAGAGAGAGAAAGAGAAGTGTGTGTGTGAGAGAGAGAGAGAAGCAGTGAGTGAGTGAGAGAGAGAGAAGCTGTCAGTGAGACAGAGAGAGAAAGAGAAGCTGTGAGAGAGAGAGAGGGAGAAAGAGAAGCTGTGAGTGTGTGTGAGAGAGAAAGAGAAGCTGTGAGTGAGAGAGAGAGAGAAAGAGAAATTAGAGTGAGAAAGAGAGAGAGAAAGGGAAGCTGTGAGTGGGAGAGAGAGAAAGAGAGTCTGTGAGTGAGAGAGAGAGAGAGAAGTTGTGAGTGAGTGAGTGAGAGAGCCGCTGTGAGTGAGAGAGAGAGAAAGAGAAGCTGTGAATGAGAGAGAGAGAAAGAGAAGCTGTGAGAGAGAAAGAGAGAAGCTGTGAGTGAGAGAGTGAGAGAGAGAAAGAAAAGCTGTTAGTGAGAGTGAGAGAGAGAAAGAAAGAGAAGCTGTGAGTGAGAGAGAGAGAAAGAGAAGCTGTGAGTGAGAGAGAGAGAGAGAAACAGAAGATGTGAGTGAGAGAGAGAAAGAGAAGCTGTGAGTGAGAGGGAGAGAGAGAAAGAGAAGCTGTGAGTGAGAGAGAGAAAGCGAAGCTGTGAGTGAGAGGGAGAGAGAGAAAGAGAAGCTGTGAGTGACACAGAGAGAGAGAAGCTGTGAGTTAGAGAGAGAGAAAGAGAAGCTGTGAGTGAGAGGGAGAGAGAGAAAGAGAAGCTGTGAGTGACACAGAGAGAGAGAAGCTGTGAGTTAGAGAGAGAGAAAGAGAAGCTGTGAGTGACAGAGAGAGAAAGAGAAGCTGTGTGTGTGTGAGAGAGAAAGATTGAGAAAGTGAGAGTGAAAGAGATGCTGTGAGTGAGAGAGACAGGGAGAAAGAGAAGCTGTGAGAGAGAGAGAGAAAGAGAAGCTGGGAGTGAGAGAGAGAGAGAAAGAGAAGCTGTGAGTGAGAGAGTGAGAGAGAGAAAGAGAAGCTGTTAGTGAGAGTGAGAGAGAGAGAGAAAGAGAAGCTGTGAGTGAGAGAGATTGAAAGAGAAGCTGTGAGTGAGAGAGAGAGAGAAAGAGAAGCTGTGAGTGAGATGGAGAGAGAGAAAGAGAAGCTGTGAGTGACACAGAGAGAGAGAGAAGCTGTGAGTGAAACAGAGAGAGAAAGCGAAGCTGTGAGTGACAGAGAGAGAGAAAGAGAAGCTGTGAGTGAGAGACAGATTGAAAAAGAAGCTGTGAGTGAGAGAGAGAGAAAGAGAAGCTGTGAGTGAGAGAAAGAGAAGCTATGAGTGAGAGGGAGAGAGAGAAAGAGAAGCTGTGAGTGACACAGAGAGAGAGAAGCTGTGAGTGAAAGAGAGAGAAAGCGAAGCTGTGAGTGACAGAGAGAGAGAAAGAGAAGCTGAGAGTGAGACAGAGAGAGAGAAAGAGAAGCTGTGAGTGAGAGAGAGAGAAAGAGAAGCTGTGTGTGTGTCTGAGAGAGAAAGATAGTCTGAGAAAGAGAGAGTGAAAGAAAAGCTGTGAGTGAGAGAGAGAGGGAGAAAGAGAAGCTGTGTGTGTGTGAGAGAGAAAGAGAAGCTGTGAGTGAGAGTGAGAGAGAGAGAGAGAAAGAGAAGCTGTGAGTGACAGAGAGAGAGAAAGAGAAGCTGTGAGTGAGAGAGAGAGAGCCGCTGTGAGTGAGAGAGAGAAAGAGAAGCCGTGAGTGAGAGAGAGAGAGGGAGAAAGAGAAGCTGTGTGAGAGAGAAAGAGAAAGAGAAGCTGTGAGAGAGAGTGAGTGAGAGAGAGAAAGAGAAGCTGTGAGTTAGAGAGAGAGAGAAAGAGAAGCTGTGAGTGACATAGAGAGAGAAAGAGAAGCTGTGTGTGTGTGAGAGAGAGAAAGATAGTCTGAGAAAGAGAGAGTGAAAGAGTAGCTGTGAGTGAGAGGGAGAGAGAGAAAGAGAAGATGTGTGTGTGTGAGAGAGAGAAGCAGTGAGTGAGAGAAAGAGAGAGAGAGAAGCTGTCAGTGAGACAGAGAGAGAGAAAGAGAAGCTGTGAGAGAGAGAGAGGGAGAAAGAGAAGCTGTGAGAGAGAGAGAGAGAGAGAAGCTGTGCGTGAGAGAGAGAGAGAAAGAGATGCTGTGAGTGAGAGTGAGAGAGAGAGAGAAATAGAAGCTGTGAGTGAGAGAGAGAAAGAGAAGCTGTGAGTGAGAGAGAGAAAGAAAAGCTGTGAGTGAGAGAGAGTGAGAGAAAGAGAAGATGTGTACTTGTGAGAGAGAGAGAGAAGCAGTGAGTGAGAGAAAGAGAGAGAGAGAGAAGCTGTCAGTGAGACAGAGAGAGAGAAAGAGAAGCTGTGAGAGAGAGAGAGAAAGAGAAGCTGTGAGAGAGAAAGAGAGAAGCTGTGAGTGAGAGAGTGAGAGAGAGAAAGAAAAGCTGTTAGTGAGAGTGAGAGAGAAAGAAAGAGAAGCTGTGAGTGAGAGAGAGAGAAAGAGAAGCTGTGAGTGAGAGAGAGAAAGAGAAGTTGTGAGTGAGAGAGATAAAGAGAAGCTGTGAGTGAGAGGGAGAGAAAGAGAAGCTGTGAGTGAGAGAGAAAGCGAAGCTGTGAGTGAGAGAGAGAGAGAAAGAGAAGCTGTGAGTGAGAGAGAGAAAGAGAAGCTGTGAGTGAGAGGGAGAGAGAGAAAGAGAAGATGTGTGTGTGTGTGAGAGAGAGAGAAGCAGTGAGTGAGAGAGAGAGAGAGAAGCTGTCAGTGAGACAGAGAGAGAAAGAGAAGCTGTGAGAGAGACAGAGGGAGAAAGAGAAGCTGTGAGACAGAGAGAGAGAAAGAGAAGCTGTGAGTGTGTGTGAGAGAGAAAGAGAAGCTGTGAGTGAGAGAGAGAAAGAAAGAGAAATTAGAGTGACAAAGAGAGAGAGAAAGAGAAGCTGTGAGTTGGAGAGAGAGAAAGAGACTCTGTGTGTGTGAGAGAGAGAGAAGCTGTGAGTGAGTGAGAGAGAGAGCCGCTGTGAGTGAGAGAGAGAGAGAAAGAGAAGCTGTGAATGAGAGAGAGAGAGAAAGAGAAGCTGTGAGAGAGAAAGAGAGAAGCTGTGAGTGAGAGAGTGAGAGAGAGAAAGAAAAGCTGTTAGTGAGAGTGAGAGAGAGAATGAAAGAGAAGCTGTGAGTGAGAGAGAGAGAAAGAGAAGCTGTGAGTGAGTGAGAGAGAGAGAAATAATAGCTGTGAGTGAGAGAGAGAAAGAGAAGCTGTGAGTGAGAGAGAGAGAGAGAGAGAGAAAGAGAAGCTGTGAGTGAGAGAGAGAGAGCCGCTGTGAGTGAGAGAGAGAAAGAGAAGCTGTGAGTGAGAGAGAGAGAGGGAGAAAGAGAACCTGTGTGAGAGAGAAAGAGAAAGAGAAGCTGTGAGAGAGAGTGAGAGAGAGAGAGAAAGAGAAGCTGTGAGTTAGAGAGAGAGAGAAAGAGAAGCTGTGAGTGACAGAGAGAGAGAAAGAGAAGCTGTGTGTGTGTGAGAGAGAGAAAGATAGTCTGAGAAAGAGAGAGTGAAAGAGTAGCTGTGAGTGAGAGGGAGAGAGAGAAAGAGAAGATGTGTGTGTGTGAGAGAGAGAAGCAGTGAGTGAGAGAAAGAGAGAGAGAGAAGCTGTCAGTGAGACAGAGAGAGAGAAAGAGAAGCTGTGAGAGAGAGAGAGGGAGAAAGAGAAGCTGTGAGAGAGAGAGAGAGAAAGAGAAGCTGTGCGTGAGAGAGAGAGAGAAAGAGATGCTGTGAGTGAGAGAGAGAAAGAGAAGTTGTGAGTGAGAGAGATAAAGAGAAGCTGTGAGTGAGAGGGAGAGAAAGAGAAGCTGTGAGTGAGAGAGAAAGCGAAGCTGTGAGTGAGAGAGAGAGAAAGAGAAGCTGTGAGTGAGAGAGAGAAAGAAAAGCTGTGAATGAGAGAGAGAGAGAGAAAGAGAAGATGTGTGCTTGTGAGAGAGAGAGAGAAGCAGTGAGTGAGAGAAAGAGAGAGAGAGAGAAGCTGTCAGTGAGACAGAGAGAGAAAGAGAAGCTGTGAGAGAGAGAGAGAAAGAAAAGCTGTGAGTGTGTGTGAGAGAAAGAGAAGCTGTGAGTGAGAGAGAGAAAGAAAGAGATTAGAGTGAGAAAGAGAGAGGGAAAGAGAAGCTGTGAGTGGGAGAGAGAGAAAGAGAAGCTGTGAGAGAGAAAGAGAGAAGCTGTGAGTGAGAGTGAGAGAGAAAAAGAAAAGCTGTTAGTGAGAGTGAGAGAGAAAGAAAGAGAAGCTGTGAGTGAGAGAGAGAGAAAGAGAAGCTGTGAGTGAGAGAGACAAAGAGAAGCTGTGAGTGAGAGGGAGAGAGAGAAAGAGAAGATGTGAGAGAGAGAGAAAGAGAAGCTGTGAGAGAGAAAGCGAAGCTGTGAGTGAGAGAGAGAGAGAAGGAGAAGCTGTGAGTGAGAGAGATAAAGAGAAGCTGTGAGTGAGAGGGAGAGAAAGAGAAGCTGTGAGTGAGAGAGAAAGCGAAGCTGTGAGTGAGAGAGAGAGAGAAGGAGAAGCTGTGAGTGAGAGAGAGAAAGAGAAGCTGTGAGTGAGAGGGAGAGAGAGAAAGAGAAGTGTGTGTGTGTGAGAGAGAGAGAAGCAGTGAGTGAGAGAGAGAGAGAGAAGCTGTCAGTGAGACAGAGAGAGAAAGAGAAGCTGTGAGAGAGAGAGAGGGAGAAAGAGAAGCTGTGAGAGAGAGAGAGAGAAAGAGAAGCTGTGAGTGAGAGAGAGAAAGAAAGAGAAATTAGAGTGACAAAGAGAGAGAGAAAGAGAAGCTGTGAGTGGGAGAGAGAGAAAGAGACTCTGTGAGTGAGAGAGAGAGAAGCTGTGAGTGAGTGAGAGAGAGAGCCGCTGTGAGTGAGAGAGAGAGAAAGAGAAGCTGTGAATGAGAGAGAGAGAGAAAGAGAAGCTGTGAGAGAGAAAGAGAGAAGCTGTGAGTGAGAGAGTGAGAGAGAGAAAGAAAAGCTGTTAGTGAGAGTGAGAGAGAGAAAGAAAGAGAAGCTGTGACTGAGAGAGAGAGAAAGAGAAGCTGTGAGTGAGAGAGAGAGAGAAAGAGAAGCTGTGAGTGAGAGAGAGAAAGAGAAGCTGTGAGTGAGAGGGAGAGAGAGAAAGAGAAGCTGTGAGTAACACAGAGAGAGAGAAGCTGTGAGTTAGAGAGAGAGAGAAAGAGAAGCTGTGAGTGACAGAGAGAGAGAGAAAGCGAAGCTGTGAGTGAGAGGGAGAGAGAGAAAGAGAAGCTGTGAGTGACACACAGAGAGAGAAGCTGTGAGTTAGAGAGAGAGAGAAAGAGAAGCTGTGAGTGACACAGAGAGAGAGAAGCTGTGAGTGAAAGAGAGAGAAAGCGAAGCTGTGAGTGACAGAGAGAGAGAAAGAGAAGCTGAGAGTGAGACAGAGAGAGAGAAAGAGAAGCTGTGAGTGAGAGAGAGAGAAAGAGAAGCTGTGTGTGTGTCTGAGAGAGAAAGATAGTCTGAGAAAGAGAGAGTGAAAGAAAAGCTGTGAGTGAGAGAGAGAGGGAGAAAGAGAAGCTGTGTGTGTGTGAGAGAGAAAGAGAAGCTGTGAGTGAGAGTGTGAGAGAGAGAGAGAAAGAGAAGCTGTGAGTGACAGAGAGAGAGAAAGAGAAGCTGTGAGTGAGAGAGAGAGAGCCGCTGTGAGTGAGAGAGAGAAAGAGAAGCCGTGAGTGAGAGAGAGAGAGGGAGAAAGAGAAGCTGTGTGAGAGAGAAAGAGAAAGAGAAGCTGTGAGAGAGAGTGAGTGAGAGAGAGAAAGAGAAGCTGTGAGTTAGAGAGAGAGAGAAAGAGAAGCTGTGAGTGACATAGAGAGAGAAAGAGAAGCTGTGTGTGTGTGAGAGAGAGAAAGATAGTCTGAGAAAGAGAGAGTGAAAGAGTAGCTGTGAGTGAGAGGGAGAGAGAGAAAGAGAAGATGTGTGTGTGTGAGAGAGAGAAGCAGTGAGTGAGAGAAAGAGAGAGAGAGAAGCTGTCAGTGAGACAGAGAGAGAGAAAGAGAAGCTGTGAGAGAGAGAGAGGGAGAAAGAGAAGCTGTGAGAGAGAGAGAGAGAAAGAGAAGCTGTGCGTGAGAGAGAGAGAGAAAGAGATGCTGTGAGTGAGAGAGTGAGAGGGAGAAATATAAGCTGAGAGAGAGAGAGAGAGAGAGAAAGAAAAGCTGTGATTGAGAGTGAGAGAGAGAGAGAAATAGAAGCTGTGAGTGAGAGAGAGAAAGAGAAGCTGTGAGTGAGAGAGAGAAAGAGAAGCTGTGTGTGTGTCTGAGAGAGAAAGATAGTCTGAGAAAGAGAGAGTGAAAGAAAAGCTGTGAGTGAGAGAGAGAGGGAGAAAGAGAAGCTGTGTGTGTGTGTGAGAGAAAGAGAAGCTGTGAGTGAGAGTGAGAGAGAGAGAGAAAGAGAAGCTGTGAGTGACAGAGAGAGAGAAAGAGAAGCTGTGAGTGAGAGAGAGAGAGCCGCTGTGAGTGAGAGAGAGAAAGAGAAGCCGTGAGTGAGAGAGAGAGAGGGAGAAAGAGAAGCTGTGTGAGAGAGAAAGAGAAAGAGAAGCTGTGAGAGAGAGTGAGTGAGAGAGAGAAAGAGAAGCTGTGAGTTAGAGAGAGAGAGAAAGAGAAGCTGTGAGTGACATAGAGAGAGAAAGAGAAGCTGTGTGTGTGTGTGAGAGAGAAAGATAGTCTGAGAAAGAGAGAGTGAAAGAGTAGCTGTGAGTGAGAGGGAGAGAGAGAAAGAGAAGATGTGTGTGTGTGAGAGAGAGAAGCAGTGAGTGAGAGAAAGAGAGAGAGAGAAGCTGTCAGTGAGACAGAGAGAGAGAAAGAGAAGCTGTGAGAGAGAGAGAGGGAGAAAGAGAAGCTGTGAGAGAGAGAGAGAGAGAAAGAGAAGCTGTGCGTGAGAGAGAGAGAGAAAGAGATGCTGTGAGTGAGAGAGTGAGAGGGAGAAATATAAGCTGAGAGAGAGAGAGAGAGAGAGAAAGAAAAGCTGTGAGTGAGAGAGAGAGAGAGAAAGAGAAGATGTGTACTTGTGAGAGAGAGAGAGAAGCAGTGAGTGAGAGAAAGAGAGAGAGAGAGAGAAGCTGTCAGTGAGACAGAGAGAGAGAAAGAGAAGCTGTGAGAGAGAGAGAGAAAGAGAAGCTGTGAGAGAGAAAGAGAGAAGCTGTGAGTGAGAGAGTGAGAGAGAGAAAGAAAAGCTGTTAGTGAGAGTGAGAGAGAAAGAAAGAGAAGCTGTGAGTGAGAGAGAGAGAAAGAGAAGCTGTGAGTGAGAGAGAGAAAGAGAAGTTGTGAGTGAGGGAGATAAAGAGAAGCTGTGAGTGAGAGGGAGAGAAAGAGAAGCTGTGAGTGAGAGAGAAAGCGAAGCTGTGAGTGAGAGAGAGAGAGAAAGAGAAGCTGTGAGTGAGAGAGAGAAAGAGAAGCTGTGAGTGAGAGGGAGAGAGAGAAAGATAAGATGTGTGTGTGTGAGAGAGAGAGAGAGAAGCAGTGAGTGAGAGAGAGAGAGAGAAGCTGTCAGTGAGACAGAGAGAGAAAGAGAAGCTGTGAGAGAGAGAGGGAGAAAGAGAAGCTGTGAGACAGAGAGAGAGAAAGAGAAGCTGTGAGTGTGTGTGAGAGAGAAAGAGAAGCTGTGAGTGAGAGAGAGAAAGAAAGAGAAATTAGAGTGACAAAGAGAGAGAGAAAGAGAAGCTGTGAGTGGGAGAGAGAGAAAGAGACTCTGTGAGTGTGTGTGAGAGAGAGAAGCTGTGAGTGAGTGAGAGAGAGAGCCGCTGTGAGTGAGAGAGAGAGAAAGAGAAGCTGTGAATGAGAGAGAGAGAAAGAGAAGCTGTGAGAGAGAAAGAGAGAAGCTGTGAGTGAGAGAGTGAGAGAGAGAAAGAAAAGCTGTTAGTGAGAGTGAGAGAGAGAATGAAAGAGAAGCTGTGAGTGAGAGAGAGAGAAAGAGAAGCTGTGAGTGAGTGAGAGAGAGAGAAATAATAGCTGTGAGTGAGAGAGAGAAAGAGAAGCTGTGAGTGAGAGAGAGAGAGAGAGAGAGAGAGAGAAGCTGTGAGTGAGAGAGAGAGAGCCGCTGTGTGTGAGAGAGAGAAAGAGAAGCTGTGAGTGAGAGAGAGAGAGGGAGAAAGAGAAGCTGTGTGAGAGAGAAAGAGAAAGAGAAGCTGTGAGAGAGAGTGAGAGAGAGAGAGAAAGAGAAGCTGTGAGTTAGAGAGAGAGAGAAAGAGAAGCTGTGAGTGACAGAGAGAGAGAAAGAGAAGCTGTGTGTGTGTGAGAGAGAGAAAGATAGTCTGAGAAAGAGAGAGTGAAAGAGAAGCTGTGAGTGAGAGGGAGAGAGAGAAAGAGAAGATGTGTGTGTGTGAGAGAGAGAAGCAGTGAGTGAGAGAAAGAGAGAGAGAGAAGCTGTCAGTGAGACAGAGAGAGAGAAAGAGAAGCTGTGAGAGAGAGAGAGAGGGAGAAAGAGAAGCTGTGAGAGAGAGAGAGAGAAAGAGAAGCTGTGAGTGAGAGAGAGAGAGAAAGAGATGCTGTGAGTGAGAGAGTGAGAGGGAGAAAGATAAGCTGTGAGAGAGAGAGAGAGAAAGAGAAGCTGTGATTGAGAGTGAGAGAGAGAGAGAAATAGAAGCTGTGAGTGAGAGAGAGAGAAAGAGAAGCTGTGAGTGAGAGAGAGAAAGAAAAGCTGTGAGTGAGAGAGAGAGAGAGAAAGAGAAGATGTGTACTTGTGAGAGAGAGAGAGAAGCAGTGAGTGAGAGAAAGAGAGAGAGAGAGAGAAGCTGTCAGTGAGACAGAGAGAGAGAAAGAGAAGCTGTGAGAGAGATTGAGAGAAAGAGAAGCTGTGAGAGAGAAAGAGAGAAGCTGTGAGTGAGAGAGTGAGAGAGAGAAAGAAAAGCTGTTAGTGAGAGTGAGAGAGAAAGAAAGAGAAGCTGTGAGTGAGAGAGAGAGAAAGAGAAGCTGTGAGTGAGAGAGAGAAAGAGAAGTTGTGAGTGAGAGAGATAAAGAGAAGCTGTGAGTGAGAGGGAGAGAAAGAGAAGCTGTGAGTGAGAGAGAAAGCGAAGCTGTGAGTGAGAGAGAGAGAAAGAGAAGCTGTGAGTGAGAGAGAGAAAGAAAAGCTGTGAATGAGAGAGAGAGAGAGAAAGAGAAGATGTGTGCTTGTGAGAGAGAGAGAAGCAGTGAGTGAGAGAAAGAGAGAGAGAGAGAAGCTGTCAGTGAGACAGAGAGAGAAAGAGAAGCTGTGAGAGAGAGAGAGAAAGAAAAGCTGTGAGTGTGTGTGAGAGAAAGAGAAGCTGTGAGTGAGAGAGAGAAAGAAAGAGATTAGAGTGAGAAAGAGAGAGGGAAAGAGAAGCTGTGAGTGGGAGAGAGAGAAAGAGAAGCTGTGAGAGAGAAAGAGAGAAGCTGTGAGTGAGAGTGAGAGAGAGAAAGAAAAGCTGTTAGTGAGAGTGAGAGAGAAAGAAAGAGAAGCTGTGAGTGAGAGAGAGAGAAAGAGAAGCTGTGAGTGAGAGAGACAAAGAGAAGCTGTGAGTGAGAGGGAGAGAGAGAAAGAGAAGATGTGAGAGAGAGAGAGAAAGAGAAGCTGTGAGAGAGAAAGCGAAGCTGTGAGTGAGAGAGAGAGAGAAGGAGAAGCTGTGAGTGAGAGAGATAAAGAGAAGCTGTGAGTGAGAGGGAGAGAAAGAGAAGCTGTGAGTGAGAGAGAAAGCGAAGCTGTGAGTGAGAGAGAGAGAAGGAGAAGCTGTGAGTGAGAGAGAGAAAGAGAAGCTGTGAGTGAGAGGGAGAGAGAGAAAGAGAAGTGTGTGTGTGTGAGAGAGAGAGAAGCAGTGAGTGAGAGAGAGAGAGAGAAGCTGTCAGTGAGACAGAGAGAGAAAGAGAAGCTGTGAGAGAGAGAGAGGGAGAAAGAGAAGCTGTGAGAGAGAGAGAGAGAAAGAGAAGCTGTGAGTGAGAGAGAGAAAGAAAGAGAAATTAGAGTGACAAAGAGAGAGATAAAGAGAAGCTGTGAGTGAGAGGGAGAGAAAGAGAAGCTGTGAGTGAGAGAGAAAGCGAAGCTGTGAGTGTGAGAGAGAGAGAAGGAGAAGCTGTGAGTGAGAGAGAGAAAGAGAAGCTGTGAGTGAGAGGGAGAGAGAGAAAGAGAAGTTTGTGTGTGAGAGAGAGAGAGAAGCAGTGAGTGAGAGAGAGAGAGAGAAGCTGTCAGTGAGACAGAGAGAGAAAGAGAAGCTGTGAGAGAGAGAGAGGGAGAAAGAGAAGCTGTGAGAGAGAGAGAGAGAAAGAGAAGCTGTGAGTGAGAGAGAGAAAGAAAGAGAAATTAGAGTGACAAAGAGAGAGAGAAAGAGAAGCTGTGAGTGGGAGAGAGAGAAAGAGACTCTGTGAGTGAGAGAGAGAGAAGCTGTGAGTGAGTGAGAGAGAGAGCCGCTGTGAGTGAGAGAGAGAGAAAGAGAAGCTGTGAATGAGAGAGAGAGAAAGAGAAGCTGTGAGAGAGAAAGAGAGAAGCTGTGAGTGAGAGAGTGAGAGAGAGAAAGAAAAGATGTTAGTGAGAGTGAGAGAGAGAAAGAAAGAGAAGCTGTGACTGAGAGAGAGAGAAAGAGAAGCTGTGAGTGAGAGAGAGAGAGAGAAACAGAAGCTGTGAGTGAGAGAGAGAAAGAGAAGCTGTGAGTGAGAGGGAGAGAGAGAAAGAGAAGCTGTGAGTAACACAGAGAGAGAGAAGCTGTGAGTTAGAGAGAGAGAGAAAGAGAAGCTGTGAGTGACAGAGAGAGAGAGAAAGCGAAGCTGTGAGTGAGAGGGAGAGAGAGAAAGAGAAGCTGTGAGTGACACACAGAGAGAGAAGCTGTGAGGTAGAGAGAGAGAGAAAGAGAAGCTGTGAGTGACAGAGAGAGAGAAAGAGAAGCTGTGAATGAAAGTGAGAGAGATGAGAGAAAGAGAAGCTGTGAGTGAGAGAGTGAGAGAGAGAAAGAGAAGCTGTTAGTGAGATTGAGAGAGAGAGAGAAAGAGAAGCTGTGAATGAGAGAGAGAGAAAGAGAAGCTGTGAGTGAGAGAGAGAGAGAGAAAGAGAAGCTGTGAGTGTGTGTGTGAGAGAAAGAGAAGCTGTGAGTGAGAAGGAGAGGCAAAGAGAAGCTGTGAGTGAGTGAGAGAGAGAAAGAGAAGCTGTGAGTGAGTGAGAGAGAGAGAGAGAAAGAGAAGCTGTGAGGGAGAGAGAAAGCGAAGCTGTGAGTGAGAGGGAGAGAGAGAAAGAGAAGCTGTGAGTGACACAGTGAGAGAGAAGCTGTGAGTTAGAGAGAGAGAGAAAGAGAAGCTGTGAGTGACAGAGAGAGAGAAAGAGAAGCTGTGTGTGTGTGTGTGAGAGAGAAAGATAGTCCGAGAAAGAGAGAGTGAAAGAGAAGCTGTGAGTGAGAGAGAGAGAGGGAAAAAGAGAATCTGTGTGAGAGGGAGAGAGAAAGAGAAGCTGTGAGTGAGAGTGAGAGAGAGAAGCTGTCAGTGAGACAGAGAGAGAAAGAGAAGCTGTGAGAGAGAGAGAGGGAGAAAGAGAAGCTGTGAGAGAGAGAGAGAGAAAGAGAAGCTGTGAGTGAGAGAGAGAAAGAAAGAGAAATTAGAGTGACAAAGATAGAGAGAAAGAGAAGCTGTGAGTGGGAGAGAGAGAAAGAGACTCTGTGAGTGAGAGAGAGAGAAGCTGTGAGTGAGTGAGAGAGAGAGCCGCTGTGAGTGAGAGAGAGAGAAAGAGAAGCTGTGAATGAGAGAGAGAGAAAGAGAAGCTGTGAGAGAGAAAGAGAGAAGCTGTGAGTGAGAGAGTGAGAGAGAGAAAGAAAAGATGTTAGTGAGAGTGAGAGAGAGAAAGAAAGAGAAGCTGTGACTGAGAGAGAGAGAAAGAGAAGCTGTGAGTGAGAGAGAGAGAGAGAAAGAGAAGCTGTGAGTGAGAGAGAGAAAGAGAAGCTGTGAGTGAGAGGGAGAGAGAGAAAGAGAAGCTGTGAGTAACACAGAGAGAGAGAAGCTGTGAGTTAGAGAGAGAGAGAAAGAGAAGCTGTGAGTGACAGAGAGAGAGAGAAAGCGAAGCTGTGAGTGAGAGGGAGAGAGAGAAAGAGAAGCTGTGAGTGACACACAGAGAGAGAAGCTGTGAGTTAGAGAGAGAGAGAAAGAGAAGCTGTGAGTGACAGAGAGAGAGAAAGAGAAGCTGTGAATGAGAGTGAGAGAGATGAGAGAAAGAGAAGCTGTGAGTGAGAGAGTGAGAGAGAGAAAGAGAAGCTGTTAGTGAGATTGAGAGAGAGAGAGAAAGAGAAGCTGTGAATGAGAGAGAGAGAAAGAGAAGCTGTGAGTGAGAGAGAGAGAGAGAAAGAGAAGCTGTGAGTGTGTGTGTGAGAGAAAGAGAAGCTGTGAGTGAGAAGGAGAGGCAAAGAGAAGCTGTGAGTGAGTGAGAGAGAGAGAGAGAAAGAGAAGCTGTGAGTGAGAGGGAGAGAGAGAAAGAGAAGCTGTGAGTGACACAGTGAGAGAGAAGCTGTGAGTTAGAGAGAGAGAGAAAGAGAAGCTGTGAGTGACAGAGAGAGAGAAAGAGAAGCTGTGTGTGTGTGTGAGAGAGAGAAAGATAGTCCGAGAAAGAGAGAGTGAAAGAGAAGCTGTGAGTGAGAGAGAGAGAGGGAAAAAGAGAATCTGTGTGAGAGGGAGAGAGAAAGAGAAGCTGTGAGTGAGAGTGAGAGAGAGAAAGAGAAGCTGTGAGTGAGAGAGTGAGAGAGAGAGAAAGAGAAGATGTTAGTGAGAGTGAGAGAGAGAGAGAAAGAGAAGCTGTGAGTGAGATAGAGATTGAAAGAGAAGCTGTGAGTGAGACAGAGAGAAGGAGAAGCTGTGCGTGAGAGAGAGAAAGAGAAGCTGTGAGTGAGAGGGAGAGAGAAAGAGAACCTGTGAGTGACACAGAGAGAGAGAAGCTGTGAGTTAGAGAGAGGGAGAAAGAGAAGCTGTGAGTGACAGAGAGAGGGAAGGAGAAGCTGAGAGAGAGAGAGAAAGTGAATCTGTGAGTGAGAGAGAGAGAAAGAGAATATGTGTGTGTGTGAGAGAGAGAAAGATAGTCTGAGAAAGAGAGAGTGAAAGAGAAGCTGTGAGTGAGAGAGAGAAAGGGAGAAAGAGAAGCTGTTAGAGAGAGAGAGAGAAAGAGAAGCTTTGAGTGAGAGAGAGAGAGAGAATGAGAAGCTGTGAGTGAGAGAGAGAGGAGCTGTGAGTGAGAGAGAGAGAGAGAAGGTGAGACAGAGAGAGAGAAAGAGAAGCTGTGAGTGAGAGAGAGAGAGAGGGAGAAAGATAAGCTGTGAGAGAGAGAGAGAGAAAGAGATGCTGTGATTGAGAGTGAGAGAGAGAAAGAGAAGCTGTGAGTGAGAGAGAGAGAGAACCGCTGTGAGTGAGAGAGAGAGAAAGAGAAGCTGTGAATGAGAGAGAGAGAAAGCGAAGCTGTGAGTGAGAGAGAGAAAGCGAAGCTGTGAGTGAGAGAGAGAGAGAAAGAGAAGCTGTGAGTGAGAGAGAGAAAGAGAAGCTGTGAGTGAGAGAGAGAGAGAAAGAGAAGTTGTGAGTGAGAGAGATAAAGAGAAGCTGTGAGTGAGAGGGAGAGAAAGAGAAGCTGTGAGTGAGAGAGAGAAAGTGAAGCTGTGAGTGAGAGAGAGAGAGAGAAAGAGAAGCTGTGAGTGAGAGAGAGAAAGAGAAGCTGTGAGTGAGAGGGAGAAAGAGAAAGAGAAGATGTGTGTGTGTGAGAGAGAGAGAAGCAGTGAGTGAGAGAAAGAGAGAGAGAGAGAAGTTGTCAGTGAGACAGAGAGAGAGAAAGAGAAGCTGTGAGAGAGAGAGAGGGAGAAAGAGAAGCTGTGAGAGAGAGAGAAAGAGAAGCTGTGAGTGTGTGTGTGAGAGAAAGAGAAGCTGTGAGTGAGAGAGAGAAAGAAAGAGAAATTAGAGTGAGAAAGGGAGAGAGAAAGGGAAGCTGTGAGTGGGAGAGAGAGAAAGAGAGTCTGTGAGTGAGAGAGAGAGAGAGAAGCTGTGAGTGAGTGAGAGAGAGAGCCGCTGTGAGTGAGAGAGAGAGAAAGAGAAGCTGTGAATGAGAGAGAGAAAGAGAAGCTGTGAGAGATAAAGAGAGAAGCTGTGAGTGAGAGAGTGAGAGAGAGAAAGAAAAGCTGTTAGTGAGAGTGAGAGAGAGAAAGGGAAGTTGTGAGTGAGAGGGAGAGAGAGAAACAGAAGCTGTGAGTGACACAGAGAGAGAGAAGCTGTGAGTTAGAGAGAGAGAAAGAGAAGCTGTGAGTGACAGAGAGAGAGAAAGAGAAGCTGTGTTTGAGAGAGAGAGAAAGATTGAGAAAGAGAGAGTGAAAGAGAAGCTGTGAGTGAGAGGGAGAGAGAGAAAGAGAAGCTGTGAGTGACACAGAGAGAGAGAAGCTGTGAGTTAGAGAGAGAGAGAGAGAAGCTGTAAGTGACAGAGAGAGAAAGAGAAGCTGTGTGTGTGTGAGAGAGAGAAAGATAGTCTGAGAAAGAGAGAGTGAAAGAGAAGCTGTGAGTGAGAGAGAGAGAGGGAGAAAGAGAAGCTGTGTGTGTGAGAGAGAGAAAGAGCAGCTGTGAGTGAGAGTGAGAGAGAGAGAAAGAGACGCTGTGAGTGAGAGAGTGAGAGAGAGAAAGAGAAGCTGTTAGTGAGAGTGAGTGAGAGAGAGAGAGAAGCTGAGAGAGAGAGAGATTGAAAGAGAAGCTGTGAGTGAGAGAGAGAGAGAGATGCTGTGAGTGAGAGAGAGAAAGAGAAGCTGTGAGTGAGAGGGAGAGAAAGAGAAGCTGTGGGTGACACAGAGAGAGAGCTGCTGTGAGTGAGTGAGAGAGAAAGAGAAGCTGTGAGTGAGAGAGAGAGGGAGAAAGAGAAGCTGTGTGTGTGAGAGAGAAAGAGAAGCTGTGTGTGTGTGAGAGAGAGAAAGAGAAGGTGTGATTGAGAGTGAGAGAGAGAAAGAGAAGCTGTGAGTGAGAGAGAGAGAAAGAGAAGCTGTGAGTGACAGAGAGAGAGAAAGAGAAGCTGAGTGTGTGTGAGAGAGAAAGTTTAGCTGTGAGTGAGAGAGAGAGAGAAAGAGAAGCTGTGTGTGTGTGTGAGAGAGAAAGATAGTCTGAGAAAGAGAGAGAGAAAGAGAAGCTGTGAGTGAGAGAGAGAGAGAAAGAGAAGCTGTGAGTGAGAGAGAGAGAGCTGCTGTGAGTGAGTGAGAGAGAAAGAGAAGCTGTGAGTGAGAGAGAGAGGGAGAAAGAGAAGCTGTGTGTGTGAGAGAGAGAGAAAGAGAAGGTGTGATTGAGAGTGAGAGAGAGAAATAGAAGCTGTGAGTGAGAGAGAGAGAAAGAGAAGCTGTGAGTGAGAGAGAGAGAATCTGTGAGTGAGAGAGAGAAAGAAAAGCTGTGAGTGAGAGAGAGAGAGAGAAAGAGAAGATATGAGTGAGAGAGAGAGAGAAGCAGTGAGAGAGAGAGAGAAACAGAAGCTGTGAGTGAGACAGAGAGAGAAAGAGAAGCTGTGAGAGAGAGAGAGAGGCAGAAAGAGAAGCTGTGAGAGAGAGAGAGAGAGAAAGAGAAGCTGTGAGTGTGTGTGAGAGAGAAAGAGAAGCTGTGAGTGAGAGAGAGAGAAAGAAAGAGAAATTAGAGTGAGAAAGAGAGAGAGAAAGTAGCTGTGAGTGGGAGAGAGAGAAAGAGAGTCTGTGAGTGAGAGAGAGAGACAAGCTGTGAGTGTGAGAGAGAGAGAGCCGCTGTGAGTGAGAGAGAGAGAAAGAGAAGCTGTGAATGAGAGAGAGAGAGAAAGAGAAGCTTTGTGTGAGAGAGAAAGAGAAGCTGTGAGTGAGAGAGAGAGAAAGAGAAGCTGTGAGTGAGAGAGAGAGAGAAAGAGAAGCTGTGAGTGAGAAGGTGAGGGAAAGAGAAGCTGTGAGTGAGAGAGAGAGAAAAAGAGAAGCTGTGAGTTAAGAAGGAGAGGGAAAGAGAAGAAGTGAGTGAGTGAGAGAGAGAGAGAAAGAGAAGCTGTGAGAGAGAAAGAGAAGCTGTGAGTGAGAGAGTGAGAGAGAGAAAGAGAAGCTGTGAGAGGGAGACAGAGAAAGAGAAGCTAAGAGTGACAAACAGAGAGAGAATCTGTGAGTTAGAAAGAGAGAAAGAGAAGCTGTGAGTGACAGAGAGAGAGAAAGAGAAGCTGAGAGTGAGAGAGAGAGAGAAAGTGAAGCTGTGAGTGAGAGAGAGAGAGAAAGAGAAGCTGTGTGTGTGTGAGAGAGAGAAGCTGTGAGTGAGAGAGAGAAAGAGAAGCTGTGAGTGAGAGTGTGAGAGAGAAGATGTGAGTGAGAGAGAGAGAGAATGCGAAGCTGTGAGTGAGAGAGAGAGAAAGTAAGAGAAGCTGTGAGTGATACAGAGAGAGAGAAAGAGAAGCTGTGAGTGAGAGAGAGAGAGGGAGAAAGATAAGCTGTGTGAGAGAGAGAGGGAAAGAGAAGCTGTGAGAGAGAGAGAGAAAGAGAAGCTATGATTGAGAGTGAGAGAGAGAGGAAGAGAAGCTGTGAGTGAGAGAGAGAGAAAGAGAAGCTGTGAGTGAGAGAGAGAGAAGCTGTGAGTGAGAGAGAGAAAGAAAAGCTGTGAGTGAGAGAGAGAGAGAGAAAGAGAAGATATGAGTGAGAGA
Source organism: Bradypodion pumilum (assembly GCA_035047305.1). Taxonomy (NCBI): domain Eukaryota; kingdom Metazoa; phylum Chordata; class Lepidosauria; order Squamata; family Chamaeleonidae; genus Bradypodion; species Bradypodion pumilum. Next base: position 235,262,258 of record JAWDJD010000001.1, read on the forward strand.
GAGAGAGAAGCAGTGAGTGAGAGAGAGAGAGAGAAAGAGAAGCTGTGAGTGAGACAGAGAGAGAGAAAGAGAAGCTGTGAGAGAGAGAGAAAGAGAAAGAGAAGCTGTGAGTGAGAGAGTGAGAGAGAGAAAGAGAAGCTGTGAGTGAGTGAGAGAGAGAAAGGGAAGTTGTGAGTGAGAGAGAGAGAGAGAAAGAGAAGCTGTGAGTGAGAGAGAGAAAGAGAAGCTGTGAGTGTGTGAGAGAGAGAAAGAGAAGCTGTGAGTGAGAAGGAGAGGTAAAGAGAAGCTGTGTGAGTGAGAGAGAGAGAAAGAGAAACTGTGAGTGTGTGTGAGAGAAAGAGAAGCTGTGAGTGTGAGAGAGAGAAAGAGAAGCTGTGAGTGAGAAAGAGAGGGAAAGAGAAGCTGTGAGTGAGTGAGAGAGAGAGAGAGAGAAAGAGAAGCTGTGAGAGAGAAAGAGAGAAGCTGTGAGTGAGAGAGTGAGAGAGAGAAAGAGAAGCTGTTAGTGAGAGTGAGAGAGAGAGAGAGAAGCTGTGAGTGAGAGAGAGATTGAAAGTGAAGCTGTGAGTGATATATATAGAGAGAAAGAGAAGCTGTGAGTGAGAGAGAGATAGAGAAGCTGTGAGTGAGAGGGAGAGAGAAAGAGAAGCTGAGAGTGAGAGAGAGAGAGAGAAAGTGAAGCTGTGAGTGAGAGAGAGAAAGAGAAGCTGTGTGTGTGTGAGAGAGAAAGATAGTCTGAGAAAGAGAGAGTGAAAGAGAAGCTGTGAGTGAGAGAGAGAGGGAGAAAGAGAAGCTGTGTGTGTGAGAGAGAGAAAGAGAAGCTGTGAGTGAGAGTGAGAGCGAGAGAGAGAAAGAGAAGCTGTGAGTGAGAGAGAGAGTGAAAGAGAATGTGAGTGAGAGAGAGAGAAAGAGAAGCTGTGAGTAAGAAGGAGAGGGAAAGAGAAGAAGTGAGTGAGTGAGTGAGAGAGAGAGAGAAAGAGAAGCTGTGAGAGAGAAAGAGAAGCTGTGAGTGAGAGAGTGAGTGAGAGAGAGAGAAGCTGTGAGTGAGAGAGATTGAAAGAGAAGCTGTGTGTGAGAGAGAGAGAGAAAGAGAAGCTGTGAGTGAGAGAGAGAAAGAGAAGCTGTGAGTGAGAGGGAAAGAGAGAAAGAGAAGCTTTGAGTGACACAGAGAGAGAGAAGCTGTGAGTTAGAGAGAGAGAAAGAGAAGCTTTGAGTGACAGAGAGAGAAAGAGAAGCTAAGAGAGAGAGAGAGAGAAAGTGAAGCTGTGAGTGAGAGAGAGAGAGAAAGAGAAGCTGTGTGTGTGTGAGAGAGAAGCTGTGAGTGGGAGAGAGAAAGAGAAGCTGTGAGTGAGAGAGAGAGACAGAAAATGTGAGTGAGAGAGAGAGAGAATGAGAAGCTGTGAGTGAGAGAGAGAGAAAGTAAGAGAAGCTGTGAGTGATACAGAGAGAGAGAAAGAGAAGCTGTGAGTGAGAGAGAGGGAGGGAGAAAGATAAGCTGTGTGAGAGAGAGAGAGAGAAAGAGAAGCTGTGAGTGAGAGAGAGAGAAAGAGAAGCTGTGAGTGAGAGAGAGAGAGAATGAGAAGCTGTGAGTGAGAGAGAGAGAAGCTGTGAGTGAGAGAGAGAGAGAGAGAAAGTGAAGCTGTGAGTGAGAGAGAGAGAGAGAAAGAGAAGCTGTGTGTGTGTGAGAGAGAGAAAGATAGTCTGAGAAAGAGAGAGTGAAAGAGAAGCTGTGTGTGTGTGTGAGAGAGAAAGAGAAGCTGTGAGTGAGAGTGAGTGAGAGAGAGAGAAAGAGCTGTGAGTGAGAGAGAGAGAGAGAATGAGAAGCTGTGAGTGTGAGAGAGAAGTTGTGAGAGAGAGAGAAAGAGAAGCTGTGAGTGAGAGAGAGAGATGTGAGTGATAGAGAGAGAGAATGAGAAGCTGTGAGTGAGAGAGAGAAACTAAGAGAAGCTGTGAGTGAGATAGAGAGAGAGAGAAAGAGAAGCTGTGAGTGAGAGAGAGAGAGGGAGAAAGATAATCTGTGTGAGAGAGAGAGAGAGAAAGAGAAACTGTGTGTGTGTGAGAGAGAGAAAGAGAAGGTGTGATTGAGAGTGAGAGAGAAAGAGAAGCTGTGAGTGAGAGAGAGAGAAAGAAAGAGCTGTGAGTGAGAGAGAGAATCTGTGAGTGAGAGAGAGAAAGAAAAGCTGTGAGTGAGAGAGAGAGAGAGAAAGAGAAGATATGAGTGAGAGAGAGAGAGAGAAGCAGTGAGAGAGAGAGAGAGAAACAGAAGCTGTGAGTGAGACAGAGAGAGAAAGAGAAGCTGTGAGAGAGAGAGAGGCAGAAAGAGAAGCTGTGAGAGAGAGAGAGAAAGAGAAGCTGTGAGTGTGTGAGAGAGAGAAAGAGAAGCTGTGAGTGAGACAGAGAGAAAGAAAGAGAAATTAGAGTGAGAAAGAGAGAGAGAAAGAGAAGCTGTGAGTGGGAGAGAGAGAAAGAGTGTCTGTGAGTGAGAGAGAGAGAGAGAAGCTGTGAGTGTGAGAGAGAGAGAGCCGCTGTGAGTGAGAGAGAGAGAAAGAGAAGCTGTGAATGAGAGAGAGAGAGAAAGAGAAGCTTTGTGTGTGAGAGAGAAAGAGAAGCTGTGAGTGAGTGAAAGAGAGAGAAAGGGAAGTTGTGATTGAGAGAGAGAGAGAAAGAGAAGCTGTGAGTGAGAGAGAGAGAAAGAGAAGCTGTGAGTGAGAGAGAGAGAAAGAGAAGCTGTGAGTGAGAGAGAGAGAGAAAGAGAAGCTGTGAGTGAGAAGGAGAGGGAAAGAGAAGCTGTGAGTGAGTGAGAGAGAGAGAAAGAGAAGCTGTGAGTGAGAGAGAGAGAAAGAGAAGCTGTGAGTGAGAGAGAGAGAAAAAGAGAAGCTGTGAGTTAAGAAGGAGAGGGAAAGAGAAGAAGTGAGTGAGTGAGAGAGAGAGAGAAAGAGAAGCTGTGAGAGAGAAAGAGAAGCTGTTAGTGAGAGTGAGAGAGAGAGAAGCTGTGAGTGAGAGAGAGATTGAAAGAGAAGCTGTGAGTGAGAGAGAGAGAGAGAAATAGAAGCTGTGAGTGAGAGAGAGAAAGAGAAGCTGTGAGTGAGAGGGAGAGAGAGAAAGATAAGCTATGAGTGACAAACAGAGAGAGAAGCTGTGAGTTAGAGAGAGAGAAAGAGAAGCTGTGAGTGACAGAGAGAGAGAAAGAGAAGCTGAGAGTGTGTGTGTGAGAGAAAGAGAAGCTGTGAGTGAGTGAGAGAGAGAAAGAGAAGCTGTGTGTGTGTGAGAGAGAGAAGCTGTGAGTGAGAGAGAGAACGAGAAGCTGTGAGTGAGAGTGTGAGAGAGAAGATGTGAGTGAGAGAGAGAGAATGCGAAGCTGTGAGTGAGAGAGAGAGAAAGTAAGAGAAGCTGTGAGTGATACAGAGAGAGAAAGAGAAGCTGTGAGTGTGAGAGAGAGAGGGAGAAAGATAAGCTGCGTGAGAGAGAGAGGGAAAGAGAAGCTGTGAGAGAGAGAGAGAGAGAGAGAAAGAGAAACTGTGTGTGTGTGTGAGAGAGAGAAAGAGAAGGTGTGATTGAGAGTGAGAGAGAGAAAGAGAAGCTGTGAGTGTGAGAGAGAGAAAGAGAAGCTGTGAGTGAGAGAGAGAGAATCTGTGAGTGAGAGAGCGAAAGAAAAGCTGTGAGTGAGAGAGAGAGAGAGAGAGAAGATATGAGTGAGAGAAAGAGAGAAGCAGTGAGAGAGAGAGAGAGAGAGAAACAGAAGCTGTGAGTGAGACAGAGAGAGAAAGAGAAACTGTGAGTGTGTGAGAGAGAAAGAGAAGCTGTGAGTGAGAGAGAGAGAGAAAGAGAAGCTGTGAGTGAGAAGGAGAGGGAAAGAGAAGCTGTGAGTGAGTGAGAGAGAAAGAAAGAGAAATTAGAGTGAGAAAGAGAGAGAGAAAGTGAAGCTATGAGTGGGAGAGAGAGAAAGAGAGTCTGTGAGTGAGAGAGAGAGAGAAGCTGTGAGTGTGAGAGAGAGAGAGCCGCTGTGAGTGAGAGAGAGAGAAAGAGAAGCTGTGAATGAGAGAGAGAGAGAAAGAGAAGCTTTGTGTGTGAGAGAGAAAGAGAAGCTGTGAGTGAGTGAGAGAGAGAAAGGGAAGTTGTGAGTGAGAGAGAGAGAGAAAGAGAAGCTGTGAGTGAGAGAGAGAGAAAGAGAAGCTGTGAGTGAGAGAGAGAGAGAAAGAGAAGCTGTGAGTGAGAAGGAGAGGGAAAGAGAAGCTGTGAGTGAGTGAGAGAGAGAGAAAGAGAAGCTGTGAGTGAGAGAGAGAGAAAGAGAAGCTGTGAGAGAGAAAGAGAAGCTGTGAGTGAGAGAGAGAGAGAGAGAGAGAAAGAAGCTGTGAGTGAGAGAGAGATTGAAAGAGAAGCTGTGAGTGAGAGAGAGAGAAAGAGAAGCTGTGTGTGAGAGAGAGAAAGAGAAGCTGTGAGTGAGAGGGAGAGAGAGAAAGAGAAGCTATGAGTGACAAACAGAGAGAGAAGCTGTGAGTTAGAGAGAAAGAGAAGCTGTGAGTGACAGAGAGAGAGAAAGAGAAGCTGAGAGTGAGAGAGAGAGAGAAAGAGAAGCTGTGAGTGAGAGAGAGAGAAAGAGAAGCTGTGTGTGTGAGAGAGAGAGAAGCTGTGAGTGAGAGAGAGAAAGAGAAGTTGTGAGTGAGAGTGTGAGAGAGAAGATGTGAGTGAGAGAGAGAGAGAAGCAGTGAGTGAGAGAGAGAGAGAGAGAGAAGCTGTGAGTGAGACAGAGAGAGAGAAAGAGAAGCTGTGAGAGAGAGAGAGGGGAAGAAAGAGAAGCTGTGTGTGAGAGAGAGAAAGAGAAGCTGTGAGTGTGTGTGAGAGAGAAAGAGAAGCTGTGAGTGAGAGAGAGAGAAAGAAAGAGAAATTTGTGTGAGAAAGAGAGAGAGAAAGAGAAGCTGTGAGTGGGAGAGAGAGAAAGAGAGTCTGTGAGTGAGAGAGAGAAGCTGTGAGTGAGAGAGAGAGAGCTGCTGTGAGTGAGAGAGAGAAAGAGAAGCTGTGAATGAGAGAGAGAGAAACTGTGAGTGAGAGAGAGAGAAAGAGAAGCTGTGAGTGAGTAAGAGAGAGAAAGGGAAGTTGTGAGTGAGTGAGAGAGAGAAAGATAAGCTGTGAGTGAGAGAGAGAGAGAAAGAGAAGCTGTGAGTGAGAGAGAGAGAAAGAGAAGCTGTGAGTGAGAAGGAGAGGAAAAGAGAAGCTGTGAGTGAGTGAGAGAGAGAGAAAGAGAAGCTGTGAGAGAGAAAGAGAAGCTGTGAGTGAGAGAGTGAGAGAGAGAAAGAGAAGCTGTTAGTGAGAGTGAGAGAGAAAGAGAAGCTGTGAGTGAGAGAGAGAGAAAGAGAAGCTGTGAGTGAGAGAGAGAGAAAGAGAAGCTGTGAGTGAGAGAGAGAGAATCTGTGAGTGAGAGAGAGAAAGAAAAGCTGTGAGTGAGAGAGAGAGAGAGAAGATATGAGTGAGAGAAAGAGAGAAGCAGTGAGAGAGAGAGAGAGAAACAGAAGCTGTGAGTGAGACAGAGAGAGAAAGAGAAGCTGTGAGAGAGAGAGAGGCAGAAAGAGAAGCTGTGAGAGAGAGAGAGAAAGAGAAGCTGTGAGTGTGTGTGAGAGAGAAAGAGAAGCTGTGAGTGAGAGAGAGAGAAAGAAAGAGAAACTAGAGTGAGAAAGAGAGAGAGAAAGAGAAGCTGTGAGTGGGAGAGAGAGAAAGAGAGTCTGTGAGTGAGAGAGAGAGAGAAGCTGTGTGTGTGAGAGAGAGAGAGCCGTTGTGAGTGAGAGAGAGAGAAAGAGAAGCTGTGAATGAGAGAGAGAGAGAAAGAGAAGCTTTGTGTGAGAGAGAGAAAGAGAAGCTGTGAGTGAGTGAGAGAGAGAGAAAGGGAAGTTGTGAGTGAGAGAGAGAGAAAGAGAAGCTGTGAGTGAGAGAGAGAGAGAAAGAGAAGCTGTGAGTGAGAGAGAGAGAAAGAGAAGCTGTGAGTGAGAGAGAGAGAGAGAGAAGCTGTGAGTGAGAGAGAGAGAGAAAGAGAAGCTGTGAGTGAGAAGGAGAGGGAAAGAGAAGCTGTGAGTGAGTGAGAGAGAGAGAAAGAGAAGCTGTGAGTGAGAGAGAGAGAAAGAGAAGCTGTGAGAGAGAAAGAGAAGCTGTGAGTGAGAGAGTGAGAGAGAGAAAGAGAAGCTGTTAGTGAGAGTGAGAGAGAGAGAAAGAAGCTGTGAGTGAGAGAGAGATTGAAAGAGAAGCTGTGAGTGAGAGAGAGAGAGAAAGAGAAGCTGTGAGTGAGAGAGAGAAAGAGAAGCTGTGAGTGAGAGGGAGAGAGAGAAAGAGAAGCTATGAGTGACAAACAGAGAGAGAAGCTGTGAGTTAGAGAGAGAGAAAGAGAAGCTGTGAGTGACAGAGAGAGAGAAAGAGAAGCTGAGAGTGAGAGAGAGAGAGAAAGAGAAGCTGTGAGTGAGAGAGAGAGAGAAAGAGAAGCTGTGTGTGAGAGAGAGAGAGAAGGTGTGAGTGAGAGAGAGAAAGAGAAGCTGTGAGTGAGAGTGTGAGAGAGAAGATGTGAGTGAGAGAGAGAGAGAATGCGAAGCTGTGAGTGAGAGAGAGAGAAAGTAAGAGAAGCTGTGAGTGATACAGAGAGAGAGAAAGAGAAGCTGTGAGTGAGAGAGAGAGAGAGAGAAAGAGAAGCTGTGAGAGAGAGAGAGGGGAAGAAAGAGAAGTTGTGTGTGAGAGAGAGAAAGAGAAGCTGTGAGTGTGTGAGAGAGAGAAAGAGAAGCTGTGAGTGAGAGAGAGAGAAAGAAAGAGAAATTAGAGTGAGAAAGAGAGAGAGAAAGAGAAGCTGTGAGTGGGAGAGAGAGAAAGAGAGTCTGTGAGTGAGAGAGAGAGAGAAGCTGTGAGTGAGAGAGAGAGAGAGCTGCTGTGAGTGAGAGAGAGAAAGAGAAGCTGTGAATGAGAGAGAGAGAAACTGTGAGTGAGAGAGAGAGAAAGAGAAGCTGTGAGTGAGAGAGAGAGAGAAAGAGAAGCTGTGAGTGAGAGAGAGATAAAGAGAAGCTGTGAGTGAGAAGGAGAGGAAAAGAGAAGCTGTGAGTGAGTGAGAAAGAGAGAAAGAGAAGCTGTGAGAGAGAAAGAGAAGCTGTGAGTGAGAGAGTGAGAGAGAGAAAGAGAAGCTGTTAGTGAGAGTGAGAGAGAAAGAGAAGCTGTGAGTGAGAGAGAGAAAGAGAAGCTGTGAGTGAGAGAGAGAGAGAGAAAGAGAAGCTGTGAGTGAGAGAGAGAGAGGGAGAACGAGAATCTGTGTGTGTTTGTGTGAGAGATAGAGAAGCTGTGAGTGAGAGTGAGAGAGAGAGAAAGAGAAAGAGAAGCTGTGAGTGAGAGAGTGAGAGAGAGAAAGAGAAGCTGTGAGTGAGAGAGAGAAAGAAAGAGAAGCTGTGAGTGAGTGAGAGAGAGAAAGGGAAGTTGTGAGTGAGAGAGAAAGAGAAAGATAAGCTGTGAGTGAGAGAGAGAAAGAGAAGCTGTGAGTGAGAGAGAGAGAGAGAGAAAGAGAAACTGTGAGTGTGTGTGAGAGAAAGAGAAGCTGTGAGTGAGAGAGAGAGAGAGAGAAAGAGAAACTGTGAGTGTGTGAGAGAGAAAGAGAAGCTGTGAGTGAGAGAGAGAGAGAAAGAGAAGCTGTGAGTGAGAAGGAGAGGGAAAGAGAAGCTGTGAGTGAGTGAGAGAGAAAGAAAGAGAAATTAGAGTGAGAAAGAGAGAGAGAAAGTGAAGCTATGAGTGGGAGAGAGAGAAAGAGAGTCTGTGAGTGAGAGAGAGAGAGAAGCTGTGAGTGTGAGAGAGAGAGAGCCGCTGTGAGTGAGAGAGAGAGAAAGAGAAGCTGTGAATGAGAGAGAGAGAGAAAGAGAAGCTTTGTGTGAGAGAGAGAAAGAGAAGCTGTGAGTGAGTGAGAGAGAGAGAAAGGGAAGTTGTGAGTGAGAGAGAGAGAGAAAGAGAAGCTGTGAGTGAGAGAGAGAGAAAGAGAAGCTGTGAGTGAGAGAGAGAGAGAAAGAGAAGCTGTGAGTGAGAGAGAGAGAGAAAGAGAAGCTGTGAGTGAGAAGGAGAGGGAAAGAGAAGCTGTGAGTGAGTGAGAGAGAAAGAAAGAGAAGCTGTGAGTGAGAGAGAGAGAAAGAGAAGCTGTGAGAGAGAAAGAGAAGCTGTGAGTGAGAGAGAGAGAGAGAGAGAAAGAAGCTGTGAGTGAGAGAGAGATTGAAAGAGAAGCTGTGAGTGAGAGAGAGAGAAAGAGAAGCTGTGTGTGAGAGAGAGAAAGAGAAGCTGTGAGTGAGAGGGAGAGAGAGAAAGAGAAGCTATGAGTGACAAACAGAGAGAGAAGCTGTGAGTTAGAGAGAAAGAGAAGCTGTGAGTGACAGAGAGAGAGAAAGAGAAGCTGAGAGTGAGAGAGAGAGAGAAAGAGAAGCTGTGAGTGAGAGAGAGAGAAAGAGAAGCTGTGTGTGTGTGAGAGAGAGAAGCTGTGAGTGAGAGAGAGAAAGAGAAGTTGTGAGTGAGAGTGTGAGAGAGAAGATGTGAGTGAGAGAGAGAGAGAAGCAGTGAGTGAGAGAGAGAGAGAGAGAGAAGCTGTGAGTGAGACAGAGAGAGAGAAAGAGAAGCTGTGAGAGAGAGAGAGGGGAAGAAAGAGAAGCTGTGTGTGTGAGAGAGAAAGAGAAGCTGTGAGTGTGTGTGAGAGAGAAAGAGAAGCTGTGAGTGAGAGAGAGAGAAAGAAAGAGAAATTTGTGTGAGAAAGAGAGAGAGAAAGAGAAGCTGTGAGTGGGAGAGAGAGAAAGAGAGTCTGTGAGTGAGAGAGAGAAGCTGTGAGTGAGAGAGAGAGAGCTGCTGTGAGTGAGAGAGAGAAAGAGAAGCTGTGAATGAGAGAGAGAGAAACTGTGAGTGAGAGAGAGAGAAAGAGAAGCTGTGAGTGAGTAAGAGAGAGAAAGGGAAGTTGTGAGTGAGAGAGAGAGAGAAAGATAAGCTGTGAGTGAGAGAGAGAGAGAAAGAGAAGCTGTGAGTGAGAGAGAGAGAAAGAGAAGCTGTGAGTGAGAAGGAGAGGAAAAGAGAAGCTGTGAGTGAGTGAGAGAGAGAGAAAGAGAAGCTGTGAGAGAGAAAGAGAAGCTGTGAGTGAGAGAGTGAGAGAGAGAAAGAGAAGCTGTTAGTGAGAGTGAGAGAGAAAGAGAAGCTGTGAGTGAGAGAGAGAGAAAGAGAAGCTGTGAGTGAGAGAGAGAGAAAGAGAAGCTGTGAGTGAGAGAGAGAGAATCTGTGAGTGAGAGAGAGAAAGAAAAGCTGTGAGTGAGAGAGAGAGAGAAGATATGAGTGAGAGAAAGAGAGAAGCAGTGAGAGAGAGAGAGAGAAACAGAAGCTGTGAGTGAGACAGAGAGAGAAAGAGAAGCTGTGAGAGAGAGAGAGGCAGAAAGAGAAGCTGTGAGAGAGAGAGAGAGAAAGAGAAGCTGTGAGTGTGTGTGAGAGAGAAAGAGAAGCTGTGAGTGAGAGAGAGAGAAAGAAAGAGAAATTAGAGTGAGAAAGAGAGAGAGAAAGAGAAGCTGTGAGTGGGAGAGAGAGAAAGAGAGTCTGTGAGTGAGAGAGAGAGAGAAGCTGTGTGTGTGAGAGAGAGAGAGCCGCTGTGAGTGAGAGAGAGAGAAAGAGAAGCTGTGAATGAGAGAGAGAGAGAAAGAGAAGCTTTGTGTGAGAGAGAGAAAGAGAAGCTGTGAGTGAGTGAGAGAGAGAGAAAGGGAAGTTGTGAGTGAGAGAGAGAGAGAAAGAGAAGCTGTGAGTGAGAGAGAGAGAGAAAGAGAAGCTGTGAGTGAGAGAGAGAGAGAAAGAGAAGCTGTGAGTGAGAGAGAGAGAGAGAGAGAAGCTGTGAGTGAGAGAGAGAGAGAAAGAGAAGCTGTGAGTGAGAAGGAGAGGGAAAGAGAAGCTGTGAGTGAGTGAGAGAGAGAGAAAGAGAAGCTGTGAGTGAGAGAGAGAGAAAGAGAAGCTGTGAGAGAGAAAGAGAAGCTGTGAGTGAGAGAGTGAGAGAGAGAAAGAGAAGCTGTTAGTGAGAGTGAGAGAGAGAGAGAAAGAAGCTGTGAGTGAGAGAGAGATTGAAAGAGAAGCTGTTAGTGAGAGAGAGAGAGAAAGAGAAGCTGTGAGTGAGAGAGAGAAAGAGAAGCTGTGAGTGAGAGGGAGAGAGAGAAAGAGAAGCTATGAGTGACAAACAGAGAGAGAAGCTGTGAGTTAGAGAGAGAGAAAGAGAAGCTGTGAGTGACAGAGAGAGAGAAAGAGAAGCTGAGAGTGAGAGAGAGAGAGAAAGAGAAGCTGTGAGTGAGAGAGAGAGAGAAAGAGAAGCTGTGTGTGTGAGAGAGAGAGAAGGTGTGAGTGAGAGAGAGAAAGAGAAGCTGTGAGTGAGAGTGTGAGAGAGAAGATGTGAGTGAGAGAGAGAGAATGCGAAGCTGTGAGTGAGAGAGAGAGAAAGTAAGAGAAGCTGTGAGTGATACAGAGAGAGAGAAAGAGAAGCTGTGAGTGAGAGAGAGAGAGGGAGAAAGATAAGCTGTGTGAGAGAGAGAGGGAAAGAGAAGCTGTGAGAGAGAGAGAGAGAGAGAGAGAGAGAAGCTGTGAGAGAGAGAGAGGGGAAGAAAGAGAAGTTGTGTGTGTGAGAGAGAAAGAGAAGCTGTGAGTGTGTGAGAGAGAGAAAGAGAAGCTGTGAGTGAGAGAGAGAGAAAGAAAGAGAAATTAGAGTGAGAAAGAGAGAGAGAAAGAGAAGCTGTGAGTGGGAGAGAGAGAAAGAGAGTCTGTGAGTGAGAGAGAGAGAGAAGCTGTGAGTGAGAGAGAGAGAGAGCTGCTGTGAGTGAGAGAGAGAAAGAGAAGCTGTGAATGAGAGAGAGAGAAACTGTGAGTGAGAGAGAGAGAAAGAGAAGCTGTGAGTGAGTAAGAGAGAGAAAGGGAAGTTGTGAGTGAGAGAGAGAGAGAAAGATAAGCTGTGAGTGAGAGAGAGAGAGAAAGAGAAGCTGTGAGTGAGAGAGAGAGAAAGAGAAGCTGTGAGTGAGAAGGAGAGGAAAAGAGAAGCTGTGAGTGAGTGAGAAAGAGAGAAAGAGAAGCTGTGAGAGAGAAAGAGAAGCTGTGAGTGAGAGAGTGAGAGAGAGAAAGAGAAGCTGTTAGTGAGAGTGAGAGAGAAAGAGAAGCTGTGAGTGAGAGAGAGAGAAAGAGAAGCTGTGAGTGAGAGAGAGAGAGAGAAAGAGAAGCTGTGAGTGAGAGAGAGAAAGAGAAGCTGTGAGTGAGAGGGAGAGAGAGAAAGAGAAGCTGTGAGTGAGAGAGAGAGAGGGAGAACGAGAATCTGTGTGTGTTTGTGTGAGAGATAGAGAAGCTGTGAGTGAGAGTGAGAGAGAGAGAAAGAGAAAGAGAAGCTGTGAGTGAGAGAGTGAGAGAGAGAAAGAGAAGCTGTGAGTGAGAGAGAGAGAAAGAAAGAGAAGCTGTGAGTGAGTGAGAGAGAGAAAGGGAAGTTGTGAGTGAGAGAGAGAGAGAGAAGCTGTGAGTGAGAGAGAGAGAGAGAACGCGAAACTGTGAGTGTGTGTGAGAGAAAGAGAAGCTGTGAGTGAGAGAGAGAGAGAGAGAAAGAGAAACTGTGAGTGTGTGAGAGAGAAAGAGAAGCTGTGAGTGAGAGAGAGAGAGAAAGAGAAGCTGTGAGTGAGAAGGAGAGGGAAAGAGAAGCTGTGAGTGAGTGAGAGAGAGAGAGAGAAAGAGAAGCTGTGAGAGAGAAAGAGAGAAGCTGTGAGTGAGAGAGTGAGAGAGAGAAAGAGAAGCTGTTAGTGAGAGTGAGAGAGAGAGAAAGAGAAGCTGTGAGTGAGAGAGAGATTGAAAGAGAAGCTGTGAGTGAGAGAGAGAGAGAGAAAGAGAAGCTGTGAGTGAGAGGGAGAGAGAGAAAGAGAAGCTGTGAGTGACACAGAGAGAGAGAAGCTGTGAGTTAGAGAGAGAGAGAAAGAGAAGCTGTGAGTGACAGAGAGAGAGAAAGAGAAGCTGAGAGTGAGAGAGAGAGAAAGTGAAGCTGTGAGTGAGAGAGAGAAAGAGAAGCTGTGTGTGTGTGAGAGAGAGAAAGATAGTCTGAGAAAGAGAGAGTGAAAGAGAAGCTGTGAGTGAGAGAGAGAGGGAGAAAGAGAAGCTGTGTGTGTGAGAGAGAGAAAGAGAAGCTGTGAGTGAGAGTGAGAGCAAGAGAGAAAGAGAAGCTGTGAGTGAGAGAGAGAGAGTGAAAGAGAAGCTGTGAGTGAGAGAGAGAGAAAGAGAAGCTGTGAGTGAGAGAGAGAGAATGAGAAGCAGTGAGTGAGAGAGAGAGAAAATGTGAGTGAGAGAGAGAGAGAGAAAGTGAAGCTGTGAGTGAGAGAGAGAGAGAAAGAGAAGCTGTGTGTGTGTGTGAGAGAGAAATATTGTCTGAGAAAGAGAGAGTGAAAGAGAAGCTGTGAGTGAGAGAGAGAGAGGGAGAAAGAGAAGCTGTGTGTGTGAGAGAGAGAAAGAGAAGCTGTGAGTGAGAGTGAGAGAGAGAGAAAGAGAAGCTGTGAGTGAGAGAGAGAGAGAAAGAGAAGCTGTGAGTGAGAGAGAGAGAATGAGAAGCTGTGAGTGAGAGAGAGAAGTTGTTAGAGAGAGAGAGAAAGAGAAGTTGTGAGTGAGAGAGAGAGAGAGATGTGAGTGATAGAGAGAGAGAATGAGAAGCTGTGAGTGAGAGAGAGAGAAAGTAAGAGAAGCTGTGAGTGAGATAGAGAGAGAGAGAAAGAGAAGCTATGAGTGAGAGAGAGAGGGAGAAAGATAATCTGTGAGAGAGAAAGATCGAGAGAGAGAAACTGTGTGTGTGTGAGAGAGAATGAGAAGGTGTGTTAGAGAGTGAGAGAGAAAGAGAAGCTGTGAGTGAGAGAGAGAGAATGAGAAGCTGTGAGTGAGAGTGAGAGAATCTGTGAGTGAGAGAGAGAAAGAGAAGCTGTGAGTGAGAGTGTGAGAGAGAAGATGTGAGTGAGAGAGAGAGAGAATGCGAAGCTGTGAGTGAGAGAGAGAAAGTAAGAGAAGCTGTGAGTGATACAGAGAGAGAGAAAGAGAAGCTGTGAGTGAGTGAGAGAGAGGGAGAAAGATAAGCTGTGTGAGAGAGAGAGGGAAAGAGAAGCTGTGAGAGAGAGAGAGAGAAAGAGAAGCTGTGATTGAGAGTGAGAGAGAGAGAAAGAGAAGCTGTGAGTGAGAGAGAGAGAAAGAGAAGCTGTGAGTGAGAGAGAGAGAAGCTGTGAGTGAGAGAGAGAAAGAGAAGATATGAGTGAGAGAGAGAGAAGCAGTGAGTGAGAGAGAGAGAGAGAAAGAGAAGCTGTGAGTGAGACAGAGAGAGAGAAAGAGAAGCTGTGAGAGAGAGAGAGGGGAAGAAAGAGAAGCTGTGTGAGAGAGAGAGAAAGAGAAGCTGTGAGTGTGTGTGAGAGAGAAAGAGAAGCTGTGAGTGAGAGAGAGAGAAAGAAAGAGAAATTAGAGTGAGAAAGAGAGAGAGAAAGAGAAGGTGTGAGTGGGAGAGAGAGAAAGAGAGTCTGTGAGAGAGAGAGAGAGAAGCTGTGAGTGAGAGAGAGAGAGAGAGAGCTGCTGTGAGTGAGAGAGAGAAAGAGAAGCTGTGAATGAGAGAGAGAGAAACTGTGAGTGAGAGAGAGAGAAAGAGAAGCTGAGAGTGAGTAAGAGAGAGAAAGGGAAGTTGTGAGTGAGAGAGAGAGAGAAAGATAAGCTGTGAGTGAGAGAGAGAGAGAAAGAGAAGCTGTGAGTGAGAGAGAGAGAAAGAGAAGCTGTGAGTGAGAAGGAGAGGGAAAGAGAAGCTGTGAGTGAGTGAGAGAGAGAGAAAGAGAAGCTGTGAGAGAGAAAGAGAAGCTGTGAGTGAGAGAGTGAGAGAGATGAAGAGAAGCTGTTAGTGAGAGTGAGAGAGAAAGAGAAGCTGTGAGTGAGAGAGAGAGAAAGAGAAGCTGTGAGTGAGTGAGAGAGAGAGAAAGAGAAGCTGTGAGTGAGAGAGAGAAAGAGAAGCTGTGAGTGAGAGGGAGAGAGAGAAAGAGAAGCTGTGAGTGAGAGAGAGAGATGGAGAAAGAGAATCTGTGTGTGTGTGTGAGAGAAAGAGAAGCTGTGAGTGAGAGTGAGAGAGAGAGAAAGAGAAAGAGAAGCTGTGAGTGAGAGAGTGAGAGAGAGAAAGAGAAGCTGTGAGTGAGAGAGAGAGAAAGAAAGAGAAGCTGTGAGTGAGTAAGAGAGAGAAAGGGAAGTTGTGAGTGAGAGAGAGAGAGAAAGAGAAGCTGTGAGTGAGAGAGAGAAAGAGAAGCTGTGAGTGAGAGAGAGAAAGAGAAGCTGTGAGTGAGAGAGAGAGAGAAAGAGAAGCTGTGAGTGAGTAAGAGAGAGAAAGAGAAGCTGTGAGTGAGTGAGAGAGAGAGAGAAAGAGAAACTGTGAGTGTGTGAGAGAGAAAGAGAAGCTGTGAGTGAGAGAGAGAGAGAAAGAGAAGCTGTGAGTGAGAAGGAGAGGGAAAGAGAAGCTGTGAGTGAGTGAGAGAGAGAGAGAAAGAGAAGCTGTTAGTGAGAGTGAGAGAGAGAGAAAGAGAAGCTGTGAGTGAGAGAGAGATTGAAAGAGAAGCTGTGAGTGAGAGAGAGAGAGAGAAAGAGAAGCTGTGAGTGAGAGAGAGATAGAGAAGCTGTGAGTGAGAGGGAGAGGGAGAAAGAGAAGCTGTGAGTGACACAGAGAGAGAGAAGCTGTGAGTTAGAGAGAGAGAAAGAGAACCTGTGAGTAACAGAGAGAGAGAAAGAGAAGCTGAGAGTGAGAGAGAGAGAGTGAAAGTGAAGCTGTGAGTGAGAGAGAGAAACAGAAGCTGTGTGTGTGTGTGTGAGAGAGAAAGATAGTCTGAGAAAGAGAGAGTGAAAGAGAAGCTGTGAGTAAGAGAGAGGGAGAAAGAGAAGCTGTGTGTGTGAGAGAGAGAAAGAGAAGCTGTGAGTGAGAGTGAGAGCGAGAGAGAGAAAGAGAAGCTGTGAGTGAAAGAGAGTGAAAGAGAAGCTGTGAGTGAGAGAGAGAGAAAGAGAAGCTGTGAGTGAGAGAGAGAGAGAATGAGAAGCTGTGAGAGAGAGAGAGAGAAGCTGTGAGTGAGAGAGAGAGAGAGAGAAAGTGACGCTGTGAGTGAGAGAGAGAGAGAAAGAGAAGCTGTGTGTGTGTGTGGGAGAGAAAGATTGTCTGAGAAAGAGAGAGTGAAAGAGAAGCTGTGAGTGAGAGAGAGAGAGGGAGAAAGAGAAGCTGTGTGTGAGAGAGAGAGAGAGAGAAGCTGTGAGTGAGAGTGAGAGAGAGAGAAAGAGAAGCTGTGAGTGAGAGAGAGAGAATGAGAACCTGTGAGTGAGAGAGAGAAGTTGTTAGAGAGATAGAGAAAGAGAAGCTGTGAGTGAGAGAGAGAGAGAGATGTGAGTGATAGAGAGAGAGAATGAGAAGCTGTGAGTGAGAGAGAGAGAAAGTAAGAGAAGCTGTGAGTGAGATAGAGAGAGAGAGAAAGAGAAGCTGTGAGTGAGAGAGAGAGGGAGAAAGATAATCTGTGAGAGAGAGAGAAAGAGAAACTGTGTGTGTGAGAGAGAGAGAAGGAGAAGGTGTGATTGAGAGTGAGAGAGAGAAAGAGAAGCTGTGAGTGAGAGAGAGAATGAGAAGCTGTGAGTGAGAGAGAGAGAATCTGTGAGTGAGAGAGAGAAAGAAAAGCTGTGAGTGAGAGAGAGAGAGAGAAAGAGAAGATATGAATGAGAGAGAGAGAGAGAAGCAGTGAGAGAGAGAGAGAGAGAAACAGAAGCTGTGAGTGAGACAGAGAGAGAAAGAGAAGCTGTGAGTGTGTGTGAGAGAGAAAGAGAAGCTGTGAGTGAGAGAGAGAGAAAGAAAGAGAAATTAGAGTGAGAAAGAGAGAGAGAAAGAGAAGCTGTGAGTGGGAGAGAGAGAAAGAGAGTCTGTGAGTGAGAGAGAGAGAGAGAAGCTGTAAGTGAGAGAGAGAGAGAGCCGCTGTGAGTGAGAGAGAGAAAGAGAAGCTGTGAATGAGAGAGAGAGAGAAAGAGAAGCTGTGTGAGAGAGAGAAAGAGAAGCTGTGAGTGAGTGAGAGATAGAGAAAGGGAAGTTGTGAGTGAGAGAGAGAGAGAGAAAGAGAAGCTGTGAGTGAGAGAGAGAGAAAGAGAAGCTGTGAGTGAGAGAGAGAGAGAAAGAGAAGCTGTGAGTGAGAAGGAGATGGAAAGAGAAGCAGTGAGTGAGAGAGAGAGAAAGAGAAGCTGTGAGTGAGAGAGAGAGAAAGAGAAGCTGTGAGTGAGAGAGAGTGAGAAAGAGAATCTGTGAGTAAGAAGGAGAGGGAAAGAGAAGAAGTGAGTGAGTGAGAGAGAGAGAGAGAGAGAAAGAGAAGCTGTGAGAGAGAAAGAGAAGCTGTGAGTGAGAGAGTGAGTGAGAGAGAGAGAAGCTGTGAGTGAGAGAGAGATTGAAAGAGAAGCTGTGAGTGAGAGAGAGAGAAAGAGAAGCTGTGAGTGAGAGAGAGAAAGAGAAGCTGTGAGTGAGAGGGAGAGAGAGAAAGAGAAGCTGTGAGTGACACAGAGAGAGAAGCTGTGAGTTAGAGAGAGAGAAAGAGAAGCTGTGAGTGACAGAGAGAGAGAAAGAGAAGCTAAGAGAGAGAGAGAGAAAGTGAAGCTGTGTGTGTGAGAGAGAGAGAAAGAGAAGCTGTGTGTGTGTGAGAGAGAGAAGCTGTGAGTGAGAGAGAGAAAGAGAAGCTGTGAGTGAGTGAGAGAGAGAGAAGATGTGAGTGAGAGAGAGAGAGAAAGAGAAGCTGTGAGTGAGAGAGAGAGAATGAGAACCTGTGAGTGAGAGAGAGAAGTTGTTAGAGAGATAGAGAAAGAGAAGCTGTGAGTGAGAGAGAGAGAGAGATGTGAGTGATAGAGAGAGAGAATGAGAAGCTGTGAGTGAGAGAGAGAGAAAGTAAGAGAAGCTGTGAGTGAGATAGAGAGAGAGAGAAAGAGAAGCTGTGAGTGAGAGAGAGAGGGAGAAAGATAATCTGTGAGAGAGAGAGAAAGAGAAACTGTGTGTGTGAGAGAGAGAGAAGGAGAAGGTGTGATTGAGAGTGAGAGAGAGAAAGAGAAGCTGTGAGTGAGAGAGAGAATGAGAAGCTGTGAGTGAGAGAGAGAGAATCTGTGAGTGAGAGAGAGAAAGAAAAGCTGTGAGTGAGAGAGAGAGAGAGAAAGAGAAGATATGAATGAGAGAGAGAGAGAGAAGCAGTGAGAGAGAGAGAGAGAGAAACAGAAGCTGTGAGTGAGACAGAGAGAGAAAGAGAAGCTGTGAGTGTGTGTGAGAGAGAAAGAGAAGCTGTGAGTGAGAGAGAGAGAAAGAAAGAGAAATTAGAGTGAGAAAGAGAGAGAGAAAGAGAAGCTGTGAGTGGGAGAGAGAGAAAGAGAGTCTGTGAGTGAGAGAGAGAGAGAGAAGCTGTAAGTGAGAGAGAGAGAGAGCCGCTGTGAGTGAGAGAGAGAAAGAGAAGCTGTGAATGAGAGAGAGAGAGAAAGAGAAGCTGTGTGAGAGAGAGAAAGAGAAGCTGTGAGTGAGTGAGAGATAGAGAAAGGGAAGTTGTGAGTGAGAGAGAGAGAGAGAAAGAGAAGCTGTGAGTGAGAGAGAGAGAAAGAGAAGCTGTGAGTGAGAGAGAGAGAGAAAGAGAAGCTGTGAGTGAGAAGGAGATGGAAAGAGAAGCAGTGAGTGAGAGAGAGAGAAAGAGAAGCTGTGAGTGAGAGAGAGAGAAAGAGAAGCTGTGAGTGAGAGAGAGTGAGAAAGAGAATCTGTGAGTAAGAAGGAGAGGGAAAGAGAAGAAGTGAGTGAGTGAGAGAGAGAGAGAGAGAGAAAGAGAAGCTGTGAGAGAGAAAGAGAAGCTGTGAGTGAGAGAGTGAGTGAGAGAGAGAGAAGCTGTGAGTGAGAGAGAGATTGAAAGAGAAGCTGTGAGTGAGAGAGAGAGAAAGAGAAGCTGTGAGTGAGAGAGAGAAAGAGAAGCTGTGAGTGAGAGGGAGAGAGAGAAAGAGAAGCTGTGAGTGACACAGAGAGAGAAGCTGTGAGTTAGAGAGAGAGAAAGAGAAGCTGTGAGTGACAGAGAGAGAGAAAGAGAAGCTAAGAGAGAGAGAGAGAAAGTGAAGCTGTGTGTGTGAGAGAGAGAGAAAGAGAAGCTGTGTGTGTGTGAGAGAGAGAAGCTGTGAGTGAGAGAGAGAAAGAGAAGCTGTGAGTGAGTGAGAGAGAGAGAAGATGTGAGTGAGAGAGAGAGAGAATGAGAAGCTGTGAGTGAGAGAGAGAGAAAGTAAGAGAAGCTGTGAGTGATACAGAGAGAGGGAAAGAGAAGCTGTGAGTGAGAGAGAGAGAGGGAGAAAGATAAGCTGTGTGTGTGAGAGAGAGAGAGAAGCTGTGAGAGAGAGAGAGAGAAGCTGTGATTGAGTAAGAGAGAGAGAAAGAGAAGCTGTGAGTGAGAGAGAGAGAAAGAGAAGCTGTGAGTGAGAGAGAGAGAAGCTGTGAGTGAGAGAGAGAAAGAAAAGCTGTGAGTGAGAGAGAGAGAGAGAGAAGATATGAGTGTGAGAGAGAGAGAAGCTGTGAGTGAGAGAGAGAGAGAGAAAGAGAAGCTGTGAGTGAGAGAGAGAGAGAGAAAGAGAAGCTGTGAGTGAGACAGAGAGAGAAAGAGAAGCTGTGAGAGAGAGAGAGGGGAAGAAAGAGAAGCTGTGAGAGAGAGAGAGAGAAAGAGAAGCTGTGAGTGTGTGAGAGAGAGAAAGAGAAGCTGTGAGTGAGAGAGAGAGAAAGAAAGAGAAATTAGAGTGAGAAAGAGAGAGAGAAAGAGAAGCTGTGAGTGGGAGAGAGAGAAAGAGAGTCTGTGAGTGAGAGAGAGAGAGAGAAGCTGTGAGTGAGAGAGAGAGAGAGCTGCTGTGAGTGAGAGAGAGAGAAAGAGAAGCTGTGAGTGAGAGAGAGAGAAGCTGTGAGTGTGAGAGAGAAAGAAAAGCTATGAGTGAGAGAGTGAGAGAGAAAGAGAAGCTGTGTGAGAGAGAGAAAGAGAAGCTGTGAGAGAGAGTAAGAAAAGCTGTGAGTGAGAGAGAGAGAGAGAAGATGTGAGTGAGAGAAGGAGAATGAGAAGCTGTGAGTGAGAGAGAGAAAGTAAGAGAAGCTGTGAGTGATACAGAGAGAGAGAAATAGAAGCTGTGAGTGAGAGAGAGAGGGAGAAAGATAAGCTGTGTGAGAGAGAGAGAGAAAGAGAAGTTGTGAGAGAGAGAGAGAGAAAGAGAAGCTGTGATTGAGAGTGAGAGAGAGAGAAAGAGAAGCTGTGAGTGAGTGAGAGAGAAAGAGAAGCTGTGAGTGAGAGAGAGAGAAGCTGTGAGTGAGAGAGAGAAAGAAAAGCTGTGAGTGAGAGAGAGAGAGAGAGAGAAGATATGAGAGAGAGAAAGAGAAGCTGTGAGTGAGTAAGAGAGAGAAAGGGAAGTTGTGAGTGAGAGAGAGAGAAAGAGAAGCTGTGAGTGAGAGAGAGAGAGAAAGAGAAGCTGTGAGTGAGAGAGAGAAAGAGAAGCTGTGAGTGAGAAGGAGAGGGAAAGAGAAGCTGTGAGTGAGTGAGAGAGAGAGAAAGAGAAGCTGTGAGAGGGAAAGAGAGAAGCTGTGAGTGAGAGAGTGAGAGAGAGAGAAAGAAAGGGAAGCTGTTAGTGAGAGTGAGAGTGAGACAGAAAGAGAAGCTGTGAGTGAGAGAGAGAGAAAGAGAAGCTGTGAGTGAGAGAGAGAGAGAGAAAGAGAAGCTGTGAGTGAGAGAGAGAAAGAGAAGCTGTGAGTGACACACAGAGAGAGAAGCTGTGAGTTAGAGAGAGAGAGAAAGAGAAGCTGTGGGTGACAGAGAGAGAGAGAAAGAGAAGCTGTGTGTGTGTGAGAGAGAGAAAGATAGTCTGAGAAAGAGAGAGTGAAAGAGAAGCTGTGAGTGAGAGAGAGAGAGGGAGAAAGAGAATCTGTGTGTGTGTGAGAGAGAAAGAGAAGCTGTGAGTGAGAGTGAGAGAAAGAAAGAGAAAGAGAAGCTGTTAGTGAGAGAGTGAGAGAGAGAAAGAGAAGCTGTTAGTGAGAGTGAGAGAGAGAGAAAGAGAAGCTGTGAGTGAGAGAGAGAGAAAGAGATGCTGTGAGTGAGTAAGAGAGAGAAAGAGAAGCTGTGTGTGTGTGTTTGAGAGAGAAAGATAGTCTGAGAAAGAGAGAGTGAAAGAGAAGCTGTGAGTGAGAGAGAGAGGGAGAAAGAGAAGCTGTGTGTGTGAGAGAGAGAAAGAGAAGCTGTGAGTGAGAGTGAGTGAGAGAGAGAGAAAGAGAAGCTGTGAGTGAGAGAGAGAGAGAGAGAAAGAGAAGCTGTGAGTGAGAGAGAGAAAGAGAAGCTGTGAGTGAGAGAGAGAAAGAGAAGCTGTGAGTGAGAGAGAGAGAGAAAGAGAAGCTGTGAGTGAGTAAGAGAGAGAAAGAGAAGCTGTGAGTGAGTGAGAGAGAGAGAGAGAGAGAAACTGTGAGTGTGTGAGAGAGAAAGAGAAGCTGTGAGTGAGAGAGAGAGAGAAAGAGAAGCTGTGAGTGAGAAGGAGAGGGAAAGAGAAGCTGTGAGTGAGTGAGAGAGAGAGAGAAAGAGAAGCTGTTAGTGAGAGTGAGAGAGAGAGAAAGAGAAGCTGTGAGTGAGAGAGAGATTGAAAGAGAAGCTGTGAGTGAGAGAGAGAGAGAGAAAGAGAAGCTGTGAGTGAGAGAGAGATAGAGAAGCTGTGAGTGAGAGGGAGAGGGAGAAAGAGAAGCTGTGAGTGACACAGAGAGAGAGAAGCTGTGAGTTAGAGAGAGAGAGAAAGAGAACCTGTGAGTGACAGAGAGAGAGAAAGAGAAGCTGAGAGTGAGAGAGAGAGAGTGAAAGTGAAGCTGTGAGTGAGAGAGAGAAACAGAAGCTGTGTGTGTGTGTGTGAGAGAGAAAGATAGTCTGAGAAAGAGAGAGTGAAAGAGAAGCTGTGAGTAAGAGAGAGGGAGAAAGAGAAGCTGTGTGTGTGAGAGAGAGAAAGAGAAGCTGTGAGTGAGAGTGAGAGCGAGAGAGAGAAAGAGAAGCTGTGAGTGAAAGAGAGTGAAAGAGAAGCTGTGAGTGAGAGAGAGAGAAAGAGAAGCTGTGAGTGAGAGAGAGAGAGAATGAGAAGCTGTGAGAGAGAGAGAGAGAAGCTGTGAGTGAGTGAGAGAGAGAGAGAAAGTGACGCTGTGAGTGAGAGAGAGAGAGAAAGAGAAGCTGTGTGTGTGTGTGGGAGAGAAAGATTGTCTGAGAAAGAGAGAGTGAAAGAGAAGCTGTGAGTGAGAGAGAGAGAGGGAGAAAGAGAAGCTGTGTGTGTGAGAGAGAGAGAGAGAAGCTGTGAGTGAGAGTGAGAGAGAGAGAAAGAGAAGCTGTGAGTGAGAGAGAGAGAATGAGAACCTGTGAGTGAGAGAGAGAAGTTGTTAGAGAGATAGAGAAAGAGAAGCTGTGAGTGAGAGAGAGAGAGAGATGTGAGTGATAGAGAGAGAGAATGAGAAGCTGTGAGTGAGAGAGAGAGAAAGTAAGAGAAGCTGTGAGTGAGATAGAGAGAGAGAGAAAGAGAAGCTGTGAGTGAGAGAGAGAGGGAGAAAGATAATCTGTGAGAGAGAGAGAAAGAGAAACTGTGTGTGTGAGAGAGAGAGAAGGAGAAGGTGTGATTGAGAGTGAGAGAGAGAAAGAGAAGCTGTGAGTGAGAGAGAGAATGAGAAGCTGTGAGTGAGAGAGAGAGAATCTGTGAGTGAGAGAGAGAAAGAAAAGCTGTGAGTGAGAGAGAGAGAGAGAAAGAGAAGATATGAATGAGAGAGAGAGAGAAGCAGTGAGAGAGAGAGAGAGAGAAACAGAAGCTGTGAGTGAGACAGAGAGAGAAAGAGAAGCTGTGAGTGTGTGTGAGAGAGAAAGAGAAGCTGTGAGTGAGAGAGAGAGAAAGAAAGAGAAATTAGAGTGAGAAAGAGAGAGAGAAAGAGAAGCTGTGAGTGGGAGAGAGAGAAAGAGAGTCTGTGAGTGAGAGAGAGAGAGAGAAGCTGTAAGTGAGAGAGAGAGAGAGCCGCTGTGAGTGAGAGAGAGAAAGAGAAGCTGTGAATGAGAGAGAGAGAGAAAGAGAAGCTGTGTGAGAGAGAGAAAGAGAAGCTGTGAGTGAGTGAGAGATAGAGAAAGGGAAGTTGTGAGTGAGAGAGAGAGAGAGAAAGAGAAGCTGTGAGTGAGAGAGAGAGAAAGAGAAGCTGTGAGTGAGAGAGAGAGAGAAAGAGAAGCTGTGAGTGAGAAGGAGATGGAAAGAGAAGCAGTGAGTGAGAGAGAGAGAAAGAGAAGCTGTGAGTGAGAGAGAGAGAAAGAGAAGCTGTGAGTGAGAGAGAGTGAGAAAGAGAATCTGTGAGTAAGAAGGAGAGGGAAAGAGAAGAAGTGAGTGAGTGAGAGAGAGAGAGAGAGAGAAAGAGAAGCTGTGAGAGAGAAAGAGAAGCTGTGAGTGAGAGAGTGAGTGAGAGAGAGAGAAGCTGTGAGTGAGAGAGAGATTGAAAGAGAAGCTGTGAGTGAGAGAGAGAGAAAGAGAAGCTGTGAGTGAGAGAGAGAAAGAGAAGCTGTGAGTGAGAGGGAGAGAGAGAAAGAGAAGCTGTGAGTGACACAGAGAGAGAAGCTGTGAGTTAGAGAGAGAGAAAGAGAAGCTGTGAGTGACAGAGAGAGAAAGAGAAGCTAAGAGAGAGAGAGAGAAAGTGAAGCTGTGTGTGTGAGAGAGAGAGAAAGAGAAGCTGTGTGTGTGTGAGAGAGAGAAGCTGTGAGTGAGAGAGAGAAAGAGAAGCTGTGAGTGAGTGAGAGAGAGAGAAGATGTGAGTGAGAGAGAGAGAGAATGAGAAGCTGTGAGTGAGAGAGAGAGAAAGTAAGAGAAGCTGTGAGTGATACAGAGAGAGGGAAAGAGAAGCTGTGAGTGAGAGAGAGAGAGGGAGAAAGATAAGCTGTGTGTGTGAGAGAGAGAGAGAAGCTGTGAGAGAGAGAGAGAGAAGCTGTGATTGAGAGTAAGAGAGAGAGAAAGAGAAGCTGTGAGTGAGAGAGAGAGAAAGAGAAGCTGTGAGTGAGAGAGAGAGAAGCTGTGAGTGAGAGAGAGAAAGAAAAGCTGTGAGTGAGAGAGAGAGAGAGAGAAGATATGAGTGTGAGAGAGAGAGAAGCTGTGAGTGAGAGAGAGAGAGAGAAAGAGAAGCTGTGAGTGAGAGAGAGAGAGAGAAAGAGAAGCTGTGAGTGAGACAGAGAGAGAAAGAGAAGCTGTGAGAGAGAGAGAGGGGAAGAAAGAGAAGCTGTGAGAGAGAGAGAGAGAAAGAGAAGCTGTGAGTGTGTGAGAGAGAGAAAGAGAAGCTGTGAGTGAGAGAGAGAGAAAGAAAGAGAAATTAGAGTGAGAAAGAGAGAGAGAAAGAGAAGCTGTGAGTGGGAGAGAGAGAAAGAGAGTCTGTGAGTGAGAGAGAGAGAGAGAGAAGCTGTGAGTGAGAGAGAGAGAGAGCTGCTGTGAGTGAGAGAGAGAGAAAGAGAAGCTGTGAGTGAGAGAGAGAGAAGCTGTGAGTGTGAGAGAGAAAGAAAAGCTATGAGTGAGAGAGTGAGAGAGAAAGAGAAGCTGTGAGTGAGAGAGAGAAAGAGAAGCTGTGAGAGAGAGTAAGAAAAGCTGTGAGTGAGAGAGAGAGAGAGAAGATGTGAGTGAGAGAGAGAGAGAATGAGAAGCTGTGAGTGAGAGAGAGAAAGTAAGAGAAGCTGTGAGTGATACAGAGAGAGAGAAATAGAAGCTGTGAGTGAGAGAGAGAGGGAGAAAGATAAGCTGTGTGAGAGAGAGAGAGAAAGAGAAGTTGTGAGAGAGAGAGAGAGAAAGAGAAGCTGTGATTGAGAGTGAGAGAGAGAGAAAGAGAAGCTGTGAGTGAGTGAGAGAGAAAGAGAAGCTGTGAGTGAGAGAGAGAGAAGCTGTGAGTGAGAGAGAGAAAGAAAAGCTGTGAGTGAGAGAGAGAGAGAGAGAGAAGATATGAGTGAGAGAGAGAAAGAGAAGCTGTGAGTGAGTAAGAGAGAGAAAGGGAAGTTGTGAGTGAGAGAGAGAGAAAGAGAAGCTGTGAGTGAGAGAGAGAGAGAAAGAGAAGCTGTGAGTGAGAGAGAGAAAGAGAAGCTGTGAGTGAGAAGGAGAGGGAAAGAGAAGCTGTGAGTGAGTGAGAGAGAGAGAAAGAGAAGCTGTGAGAGGGAAAGAGAGAAGCTGTGAGTGAGAGAGTGAGAGAGAGAGAAAGAAAGGGAAGCTGTTAGTGAGAGTGAGAGTGAGACAGAAAGAGAAGCTGTGAGTGAGAGAGAGAGAAAGAGAAGCTGTGAGTGAGAGAGAGAGAGAGAAAGAGAAGCTGTGAGTGAGAGAGAGAAAGAGAAGCTGTGAGTGACACACAGAGAGAGAAGCTGTGAGTTAGAGAGAGAGAGAAAGAGAAGCTGTGGGTGACAGAGAGAGAGAGAAAGAGAAGCTGTGTGTGTGTGAGAGAGAGAAAGATAGTCTGAGAAAGAGAGAGTGAAAGAGAAGCTGTGAGTGAGAGAGAGAGAGGGAGAAAGAGAATCTGTGTGTGTGTGAGAGAGAAAGAGAAGCTGTGAGTGAGAGTGAGAGAAAGAAAGAGAAAGAGAAGCTGTTAGTGAGAGAGTGAGAGAGAGAAAGAGAAGCTGTTAGTGAGAGTGAGAGAGAGAAAGAGAAGCTGTGAGTGAGAGAGAGAGAAAGAGATGCTGTGAGTGAGTAAGAGAGAGAAAGAGAAGCTGTGTGTGTGTGTTTGAGAAGAAAGATAGTCTGAGAAAGAGAGAGTGAAAGAGAAGCTGTGAGTGAGAGAGAGAGGGAGAAAGAGAAGCTGTGTGTGTGAGAGAGAGAAAGAGAAGCTGTGAGTGAGAGTGAGTGAGAGAGAGAGAAAGAGAAGCTGTGAGTGAGAGAGAGAGAGAATGAGAAGCTGTGAGTGAGAGAGAGAGAAGCTGTGAGTGAGAGTGAGAGAGAGAGAAATAGAAGCTGTGAGTGAGAGAGAGAGAGAAAGAGAAGCTGTGAGTGAGAGAGAGAGAATGAGAAGCTGTGAGTGAGAGAGAGAAGTTGTTAGAGAGATAGAGAAAGAGAAGCTGTGAGTGAGAGAGAGAGAGATGTGAGTGATAGAGAGAGAGAATGAGAAGCTGTGAGTGTGAGAGAGAGAAAGTAAGAGAAGCTGTGAGTGAGATAGAGAGAGAGAGAGAGAAGCTGTGAGTGAGAGAGAGAGGGAGAAAGATAATCTGTGAGAGAGAGAGAGAGAGAAACTGTGTGTGTGAGAGAGAGAGAAGGAGAATGTGTGATTGAGAGTGAGAGAGAGAAAGAGAAGCTGTGAGTGAGAGAGAGAGAATGAGAAGCTGTGAGTGAGAGAGAGAGTGAAAGAGAAGCTGTGAGAGAGAGAGAGAGAAAGAGAAGCTGTGAGTGAGAGAGAGAGAGAATGAGAAGCTGTGAGTGAGAGAGAGAGAAGCTGTGAGTGAGAGAGAGAGAGAGAAAGATTAGCTGTGAGTGAGAGAGAGAGGGAGAAAGAGAAGCTGTGTGTGTGTGAGAGAGAAAGAGAAGCTGTGAGTGAGAGTGAGAGCGAGAGAGAGAAAGAGAAGCTGTGAGTGAGAGAGAGAGTGAAAGAGAAGCTGTGAGTGAGAGAGAGAGAAAGAGAAGCTGTGAGTGAGAGAGAGAGAGAATGAGAAGCTGTGAGTGAGAGAGAGAGAAGCTGTGAGTGAGAGAGAGAGAGAGAAAGAGAAGCTGTGAGTGAGAGAGAGAGAGAGAAAGAGAAGCTGTGAGTGTGAGAGAGAAAGAGAAGCTGTGAGTGAGAGGGAGAGAGAGAAAGAGAAGCTGTGAGTGAGAGAGAGAGATGGAGAAACAGAATCTGTGTGTGTGTGAGAGAGAAAGAGAAGCTGTGAGTGAGAGTGAGAGAGAGAGAAAGAGAAAGAGAAGCTGTGAGTGAGAGAGTGAGAGAGAGAAAGAGAAGCTGTGAGTGAGAGAGAGAGAAAGAAAGAGAAGCTGTGAGTGAGTGAGAGAGAGAAAGGGAAGTTGTGAGTGAGAGAGAGAGAAAGAGAAGCTGTGAGTGAGAGAGAGAAAGAGAAGCTGTGAGTGAGAGAGAGAAAGAGAAGCTGTGAGTGAGAGAGAGAGAGATAGAGAAGCTGTGAGTGAGAAGGAGAGGGAAAGAGAAGCTGTGAGTGAGTGAGAGAGAGAGAAAAAGAGAAACTGTGAGTGTGTGAGAGAGAAAGAGAAGCTGTGTGTGAGAGAGAGAGAGAAAGAGAAGCTGTGAGTGAGAAGGAGAGGGAAAGAGAAGCTGTGAGTGAGTGAGAGAGAGAGAGAGAGAAAGAGAAGCTGTGAGAGAGAAAGAGAGAAGGTGTGAGTGAGAGAGTGAGAGAGAGAAAGAGAAGCTGTTAGTGAGAGTGAGAGAGAGAGAAAGAGAAGCTGTGAGTGAGAGAGAGATTGAAAGAGGAGCTGTGAGTGAGAGAGAGAGAGAGAAAGAGAAGCTGTGAGTGAGAGAGAGATAGAGAAGCTGTGAGTGAGAGGGAGAGAGAGAAAGAGAAGCTGTGAGTGACACAGAGAGAGAGAGAAGCTGAGAGTGAGAGAGAGAGAGAGAAAGTGAAGCTGTGAGTGAGAGAGAGAAAGAGAAGCTGTGTGTGTGTGAGAGAGAGAAAGATAGTCTGAGAAAGAGAGAGTGAAAGAGAAGATGTGAGTAAGAGAGAGAGGGAGAAAGAGAAGCTGTGTGTGTGAGAGAGAGAAAGAGAAGCTGTGAGTGAGAGTGAGAGCGAGAGAGAGAAAGAGAAGCTGTGAGTGAGAGAGAGAGTGAATGAGAAGCTGTGAGTGAGAGAGAGAAAGAGAAGCTGTGAGTGAGTGAGAGAGAATGAGAAGCTGTGAGTGAGAGAGAGAGAAGCTGTGAGTGAGAGAGAGAGAGAGAAAGTGAAGCTGTGAGTGAGAGAGAGAGAGAAAGAGAAGCTGTGTGTGTGTGTGAGAGAGAAAAATTGTCTGAGAAAGAGAGAGTGAAAGAGAAGCTGTGAGTGAGAGAGAGAGGGGGAGAAAGAGAAGCTGTGTGAGAGAGAGAGAGAAAGAGAAGCTGTGAGTGAGAGTGAGAGAGAGAGAAAGAGAAGCTGTGAGTGAGAGAGAGAGAGAGAAAGAGAAGCTGTGAGTGAGAGAGAGAAGTTGTTAGAGAGAGAGAGAAAGAGAAGCTGTGAGTGAGAGAGAGAGAGATGTGAGTGATAGAGAGAGAGAATGAGAAGCTGTGTGAGAGAGAGAAAGTAAGAGAAGCTGTGAGTGAGATAGAGAGAGAGAGAAAGAGAAGCTGTGAGTGAGAGAGAGAGGGAGAAAGATAATCTGTGAGAGAGAGAGAGAGAGAGAAAAACTGTGTGTGTGTGAGAGAGAGAAGGAGAAGGTGTGATTGAGAGTGAGAGAGAGAAAGAGAAGCTGTGAGTGAGAGAGAGAGAATGAGAAGCTGTGAGTGAGAGAGAGAGAATCTGTGAGTGAGAGAGAGAAAGAAAAGCTGTGAGTGAGAGAGAGAGAGAAAGAGAAGATATGAGTGAGAGAGAGAGAGAAGCAGTGAGAGAGAGAGAGAGAGAAACAGAAGCTGTGAGTGAGACAGAGAGAGAAAGAGAAGCTGTGAGAGAGAGAGAGGGAGAAAGAGAAGCTGTGTGAGAGAGAGAGAGAAAGAGAAGCTGTGAGTGTGTGTGAGAGAGAAAGAGAAGCTGTGAGTGAGAGAGAGAGAAAGAAAGAGAAATTAGAGTGAGAAAGAGAGAGAGAAAGAGAAGCTGTGAGTGGGAGAGAGAGAAAGAGAGTCTGTGAGTGAGACAGAGAGAGAGAAGCTGTGAGTGAGAGAGAGAGAGCCGCTGTGAGAGAGAGAGAGAAAGAGAAGCTGTGAATGAGAGAGAGAGAGAGAGAAAGAGAAGCTGTGTGAGAGAGAGAAAGAGAAGCTGTGAGTGAGTGAGAGAGAGAGAAAGGGAAGTTGTGAGTGAGAGAGAGAGAGAGAAAAAGAAGCTGTGAGTGAGAGAGAGAGAAAGAGAAGCTGTGAGTGAGAGAGAGAGAAAGAGAAGCTGTGAGTGAGAAGGAGATGGAAAGAGAAGCTGTGAGTGAGTGAGAGAGAGAGAAAGAGAAGCTGTGAGTGAGAGAGAGAGAAAGAGAAGCTGTGAGTGAGAGAGAGAGAGAAAGAGAAGCTGTGAGTAAGAAGGAGAGGGAAAGAGAAGAAGTGAGTGAGTGAGTGAGAGAGAGAGAGAAAGAGAAGCTGTGAGAGAGAAAGAGAAGCTGTGAGTGAGAGAGTGAGTGAGAGAGAGAGATGCTGTGAGTGAGAGAGAGATTGAAAGAGAAGCTGTGATTGAGAGAGAGAGAGAGAGAGAAAGAGAAGCTGTGAGTGAGAGAGAGAAAGAGAAGCTGTGAGTGAGAGGGAGAGAGAGAAAGAGAAGCTGTGAGTGACACAGAGAGATAGAAGCTGTGAGTTAGAGAGAGAGAAAGAGAAGCTGTGAGTGACAGAGAGAGAGAAAGAGAAGATATGAGTGAGAGAGAGAGAAAGAGAAGCTGTGAGTGAGTAAGAGAGAGAAAGGGAAGTTGTGAGTGAGAGAGAGAGAAAGAGAAGCTGTGAGTGAGAGAGAGAGAGAGAGAAAGAGAAGCTGTGAGTGAGAGAGAGAGAAAGAGAAGCTGTGAGTGAGAGAGAGAGAAAGAGAAGCTGTGAGTGAGAGAGAGAAAGAGAAGCTGTGAGTGACACACAGAGAGAGAAGCTGTGAGTTAGAGAGAGAGAGAAAGAGAAGCTGTGAGTGACAGAGAGAGAGAGAGAAGCTGTGTGTGTGTGAGAGAGAGAAAGATAGTCTGAGAAAGAGAGAGTGAAAGAGAAGCTGTGAGTGAGAGAGAGAGGGAGAAAGAGAATCTGTGTGTGTGTGAGAGAGAAAGAGAAGCTGTGAGTGAGAGTGAGAGAAAGAAAGAGAAAGAGAAGCTGTTAGTGAGAGAGTGAGAGAGAGAAAGAGAAGCTGTTAGTGAGAGTGAGAGAGAGAGAAAGAGAAGCTGTGAGTGAGAGAGAGAGAAAGAGATGCTGTGAGTGAGAGAGAGAGAGAAAGAGAAACTGTGAGTGAGAGAGAGAGAAAGAGAAGCTGTGAGTGAGAGAGAGAGAAAGAGAAGCTGTGAGTGAGAAGGAGATGGAAAGAGAAGCTGTGAGTGAGTGAGAGAGAGAGAAAGAGAAGCTGTGAGTGAGAGAGAGAGAAAGAGAAGCTGTGAGTGAGAGAGAGAGAGAAAGAGAAGCTGTGAGTAAGAAGGAGAGGGAAAGAGAAGAAGTGAGTGAGAGAGAGAGAGAGAGAAAGAGAAGCTGTGAGAGAGAAAGAGAAGCTGTGAGTGAGAGAGTGAGTGAGAGAGAGAGAAGCTGTGAGTGAGAGAGAGATTGAAAGAGAAGCTGTGAGTGAGAGAGAGAGAGAAAGAGAAGCTGTGAGTGATAGAGAGAAAGAGAAGCTGTGAGTGAGAGGGAGAGAGAGAAAGAGAAGCTGTGAGTGACACAGAGAGATAGAAGCTGTGAGTTAGAGAGAGAGAAAGAGAAGCTGTGAGTGACAGAGAGAGAGAAAGAGAAGATATGAGTGAGAGAGAGAGAAAGAGAAGCTGTGAGTGAGTAAGAGAGAGAAAGGGAAGTTGTGAGTGAGAGAGAGAGAAAGAGAAGCTGTGAGTGAGAGAGAGAGAGAGAGAAAGAGAAGCTGTGAGTGAGAGAGAGAGAAAGAGAAGCTGTGAGTGAGAGAGAGAGAGAGAGAGAGAAGCTGTGAGTGAGAGAGAGAAAGAGAAGCTGTGAGTGACACACAGAGAGAGAAGCTGTGAGTTAGAGAGAGAGAGAAAGAGAAGCTGTGAGTGACAGAGAGAGAGAGAAAGGGAAGCTGTGTGTGTGAGAGAGAGAGAAAGATAGTCTGAGAAAGAGAGAGTGAAAGAGAAGCTGTGAGTGAGAGAGAGGGAGAAAGAGAATCTGTGTGTGTGTGAGAGAGAAAGAGAAGCTGTGAGTGAGAGTGAGAGAAAGAAAGAGAAAGAGAAGCTGTTAGTGAGAGAGTGAGAGAGAGAAAGAGAAGCTGTTAGTGAGAGTGAGAGAGAGAGAAAGAGAAGCTGTGAGTGAGAGAGAGAGAAAGAGATGCTGTGAGTGAGAGAGAGAGAGAAAGAGAAACTGTGAGTGAGAGAGAGAGAAAGAGAAGCTGTGAGTGAGAGAGAGAGAAAGAGAAGCTGTGAGTGAGAAGGAGAGGGAAAGAGAAGCTGTGAGTGAGTGAGAGAGAGAAAGAGAAGCTGTGAGTGAGAGAGAGAGAAAGAGAAGCTGTGAGTGAGAGAGAGAGAGAAAGAGAAGCTGTGAGTAAGAAGGAGAGGGAAAGAGAAGAAGTGAGTGAGTGAGAGAGAGAGAGAAAGAGAAGCTGTGAGAGAGAAAGAGAAGCTGTGAGTGAGAGAGTGAGAGAGAGAAAGAGAATCTGTTAGTGAGAGTGAGAGAGAGAGAAAGAGAAGCTGTGAGTGAGAGAGAGAGAAAGAGAAGCTGTGAGAGAGAGAAAGAGAAGCTGTGAGTGAGAGGGAGAGAGAAAGAGAAGCTGTGAGTGACACAGAGAGAGAGAAGCTGTGAGTTAGAGAGAGAGAAAGAGAAGCTGTGAGAGAGTGAGAGAGAGAAAGAGAAGCTGTTAGTGAGAGTGAGAGAGAAAGAGAAGCTGTGAGTGAGAGAGAGAGAAAGAGAAGCTGTGAGTGAGAAAGAGAGAGAGAGAAAGATAAGCTGTGAGTGAGAGAGAGAAAGAGAAGCTGTGAGTGAGAGAGAGAGAGGGAGAAAGAGAATCTGTGTGTGTGTGAGAGAGAAAGAGAAGCTGTGAGTGAGAGTGAAAGAGAGAGAAAGAGAAATAGAAGCTGTGAGTGAGAGAGTGAGAGAGAGAAAGAGAAGCTGTGAGTGAGAGAGAGAGAAAGAAAGAGAAGCTGTGAGTGAGTGAGAGAGAGAAAGGGAAGTTGTGAGTGAGAGAGAGAGAAAGAGAAGCTGTGAGTGAGAGAGAGAAAGAGAAGCTGTGAGTGAGAGAGAGAGAGAAAGAGAAGCTGTGAGTGAGAAGGAGAGGGAAAGAGAAGCTGTGAGTGAGTGAGAGAGAGAGAGAAAGAGAAACTGTGAGTGTGTGAGAGAGAAGCTGTGAGTGAGAGAGAGAAAGAAATGCTGTGAGTGAGAGAGAGAGAGAGAAAGAGAAGATATGAGTGTGTGAGAGAGAGAAGCAGTGAGTGAGAGAGAGAGAGAGAAAGAGAAGCTGTGAGTGAGAGAGAGAGAGAAAGAGAAGCTGTGAGTGAGACAGAGAGAGAAAGAGAAGCTGTGAGAGAGAGAGAGGGGAAGAAAAAGAAGCTGTGTGTGAGAAAGAGAGAAAGAGAAGTTGTGAGTGTGTGAGAGAGAGAAAGAGAAGCTGTGAGTGAGAGAGAGAGAAAGAAAGAGAAATTAGAGTGTGAAAGAGAGAGAGAAAGAGAAGCTGTGAGTGGGAGAGAGAGAAAGAGAAGCTTTGAGTGAGAGAGAGAGAGAAGCTGTGAGTGAGAGAGAGAGAGAGCTGCTGTGAGTGAGAGAGAGAGAAAGAGAAGCTGTGAGTGAGAGAGAGAGAAGCTGTGAGTGTGAGAGAGAAAGAAAAGCTATGAGTGAGAGAGTGAGAGAGAAAGAGAAGCTGTGAGTGAGAGAGAGAGAAAGAGAAGCTGTGAGAGAGAGTAAGAAAAGCTGTGAGTGAGAGTGAGAGTGAGAGAGAAAGAGAAGCTGTGAGTGAGAGAGAGAGAAAGAGAAGCTGTGAGTGAGAGAGAGAGAGAAAGAGAAGCTGTGAGTGAGATAGAGAGAGAGAAGATGTGAGTGAGAGCGAGAGAGAATGAGAAGCTGTGAGTGAGAGAGAGAAAGTAAGAGAAGCTGTGAGTGATACACAGAGAGAGAAATAGAAGCTGTGAGTGAGAGAGAGAGAGGGAGAAAGATAAGCTGTGTGAGAGAGAGAGAGAGAAAGAGAAGTTGTGAGAGAGAGAGAGAGAAAGAGAAGCTGTGATTGTGAGTGAGAGAGAGAGAAAGAGAAGCTGTGAGTGAGTAAGAGAGAGAAAGGGAAGTTGTGAGTGAGAGAGAGAGAAAGAGAAGCTGTGAGTGAGAGAGAGAGAGAGAAAGAGAAGCTGTGAGTGAGAGAAAGAGAAGCTGTGAGTGAGAAGGAGAGGGAAAGAGAAGCTGTGAGTGAGTGAGAGAGAGAAAGAGAAGCTGTGAGAGAGAAAGAGAGAAGCTGTGAGTGAGAGAGTGAGAGAGAGAAAGAGAAGCTGTTAGTGAGAGTGAGAGTGAGACAGAAAGAGAAGCTGTGAGTGAGAGAGAGAGAGAAAGAGAAGCTGTGAGTGAGAGAGAGAGAGAGAGAGAAAGAGAAGCTGTGAGTGAGAGAGAGAAAGAGAAGCTGTGAGTGACACACACAGAGAGAAGCTGTGAGTTAGAGAGAGAGAGAAAGAGAAGCTGTGAGTGACAGAGAGAGAGAGAAAGAGAAGCTGTGTGTGTGTGAGAGAGAGAAAGATAGTCTGAGAAAGAGAGATTGAAAGAGAAGCTGTGAGTGAGAGAGAGAGGGGGAGAAAGAGAATCTGTGTGTGTGTGAGAGAGAAGCTGTGAGTGAGACTGAGAGAGAGAGAGAGAAAGAGAAGCTGTTAGTGAGAGAGTGAGAGAGAGAAAGAGAAGCTGTTAGTGAGAGTGAGAGAGAGAGAAAGAGAAGCTGTGAGTGAGAGAGAGAGAAAGAGATGCTGTGAGTGAGAGAGAGAGAGAAAGAGAAACTGTGAGTGAGAGAGAGAAAGAGAAGCTGTGAGTGAGAGAGAGAGAGAAAGAGAAGCTGTGAGTGAGAAGGAGAGGGAAAGAGAAGCTGTGAGTGAGTGAGAGAGAGAGAAAGAAAGAGAAGCTGTGAGTGAGAGAGAGAGAGAGAGAGAGAGAAGCTGTGAGTGAGAGAGAGAAAGAGAAGCTGTGAGTGACACACAGAGAGAGAAGCTGTGAGTTAGAGAGAGAGAGAAAGAGAAGCTGTGAGTGACAGAGAGAGAGAGAAAGGGAAGCTGTGTGTGTGTGAGAGAGAGAAAGATAGTCTGAGAAAGAGAGAGTGAAAGAGAAGCTGTGAGTGAGAGAGAGGGAGAAAGAGAATCTGTGTGTGTGTGAGAGAGAAAGAGAAGCTGTGAGTGAGAGTGAGAGAAAGAAAGAGAAAGAGAAGCTGTTAGTGAGAGAGTGAGAGAGAGAAAGAGAAGCTGTTAGTGAGAGTGAGAGAGAGAGAAAGAGAAGCTGTGAGTGAGAGAGAGAGAAAGAGATGCTGTGAGTGAGAGAGAGAGAGAAAGAGAAACTGTGAGTGAGAGAGAGAGAAAGAGAAGCTGTGAGTGAGAGAGAGAGAAAGAGAAGCTGTGAGTGAGAAGGAGAGGGAAAGAGAAGCTGTGAGTGAGTGAGAGAGAGAAAGAGAAGCTGTGAGTGAGAGAGAGAGAAAGAGAAGCTGTGAGTGAGAGAGAGAGAGAAAGAGAAGCTGTGAGTAAGAAGGAGAGGGAAAGAGAAGAAGTGAGTGAGTGAGAGAGAGAGAGAAAGAGAAGCTGTGAGAGAGAAAGAGAAGCTGTGAGTGAGAGAGTGAGAGAGAGAAAGAGAATCTGTTAGTGAGAGTGAGAGAGAGAGAAAGAGAAGCTGTGAGTGAGAGAGAGAGAAAGAGAAGCTGTGAGAGAGAGAAAGAGAAGCTGTGAGTGAGAGGGAGAGAGAAAGAGAAGCTGTGAGTGACACAGAGAGAGAGAAACTGTGAGTTAGAGAGAGAGAAAGAGAAGCTGTGAGAGAGTGAGAGAGAGAAAGAGAAGCTGTTAATGAGAGTGAGAGAGAAAGAGAAGCTGTGAGTGAGAGAGAGAGAAAGAGAAGCTGTGAGTGAGAAAGAGAGAGAGAGAAAGATAAGCTGTGAGTGAGAGAGAGAAAGAGAAGCTGTGAGTGAGAGAGAGAGAGGGAGAAAGAGAATCTGTGTGTGTGTGAGAGAGAAAGAGAAGCTGTGAGTGAGAGTGAAAGAGAGAGAAAGAGAAATAGAAGCTGTGAGTGAGAGAGTGAGAGAGAGAAAGAGAAGCTGTGAGTGAGAGAGAGAGAAAGAAAGAGAAGCTGTGAGTGAGTGAGAGAGAGAAAGGGAAGTTGTGAGTGAGAGAGAGAGAAAGAGAAGCTGTGAGTGAGAGAGAGAAAGAGAAGCTGTGAGTGAGAGAGAGAGAGAAAGAGAAGCTGTGAGTGAGAAGGAGAGGGAAAGAGAAGCTGTGAGTGAGTGAGAGAGAGAGAGAAAGAGAAACTGTGAGTGTGTGAGAGAGAAGCTGTGAGTGAGAGAGAGAAAGAAATGCTGTGAGTGAGAGAGAGAGAGAGAAAGAGAAGATATGAGTGTGTGAGAGAGAGAAGCAGTGAGTGAGAGAGAGAGAGAGAAAGAGAAGCTGTGAGTGAGAGAGAGAGAGAAAGAGAAGCTGTGAGTGAGACAGAGAGAGAAAGAGAAGCTGTGAGAGAGAGAGAGGGGAAGAAAAAGAAGCTGTGTGTGAGAAAGAGAGAAAGAGAAGCTGTGAGTGTGTGAGAGAGAGAAAGAGAAGCTGTGAGTGAGAGAGAGAGAAAGAAAGAGAAATTAGAGTGTGAAAGAGAGAGAGAAAGAGAAGCTGTGAGTGGGAGAGAGAGAAAGAGAAGCTTTGAGTGAGAGAGAGAGAGAAGCTGTGAGTGAGAGAGAGAGAGAGCTGCTGTGAGTGAGAGAGAGAGAAAGAGAAGCTGTGAGTGAGAGAGAGAGAAGCTGTGAGTGTGAGAGAGAAAGAAAAGCTATGAGTGAGAGAGTGAGAGAGAAAGAGAAGCTGTGAGTGAGAGAGAGAGAAAGAGAAGCTGTGAGAGAGAGTAAGAAAAGCTGTGAGTGAGAGTGAGAGTGAGAGAGAAAGAGAAGCTGTGAGTGAGAGAGAGAGAAAGAGAAGCTGTGAGTGAGAGAGAGAGAGAAAGAGAAGCTGTGAGTGAGATAGAGAGAGAGAAGATGTGAGTGAGAGCGAGAGAGAATGAGAAGCTGTGAGTGAGAGAGAGAAAGTAAGAGAAGCTGTGAGTGATACACAGAGAGAGAAATAGAAGCTGTGAGTGAGAGAGAGAGAGGGAGAAAGATAAGCTGTGTGAGAGAGAGAGAGAGAAAGAGAAGTTGTGAGAGAGAGAGAGAGAAAGAGAAGCTGTGATTGTGAGTGAGAGAGAGAGAAAGAGAAGCTGTGAGTGAGTAAGAGAGAGAAAGGGAAGTTGTGAGTGAGAGAGAGAGAAAGAGAAGCTGTGAGTGAGAGAGAGAGAGAGAAAGAGAAGCTGTGAGTGAGAGAAAGAGAAGCTGTGAGTGAGAAGGAGAGGGAAAGAGAAGCTGTGAGTGAGTGAGAGAGAGAAAGAGAAGCTGTGAGAGAGAAAGAGAGAAGCTGTGAGTGAGAGAGTGAGAGAGAGAAAGAGAAGCTGTTAGTGAGAGTGAGAGTGAGACAGAAAGAGAAGCTGTGAGTGAGAGAGAGAGAGAAAGAGAAGCTGTGAGTGAGAGAGAGAGAGAGAGAGAAAGAGAAGCTGTGAGTGAGAGAGAGAAAGAGAAGCTGTGAGTGACACACACAGAGAGAAGCTGTGAGTTAGAGAGAGAGAGAAAGAGAAGCTGTGAGTGACAGAGAGAGAGAGAAAGAGAAGCTGTGTGTGTGTGAGAGAGAGAAAGATAGTCTGAGAAAGAGAGAGTGAAAGAGAAGCTGAGAGTGAGAGAGAGAGGGGGAGAAAGAGAATCTGTGTGTGTGTGAGAGAGAAGCTGTGAGTGAGACTGAGAGAGAGAGAGAGAAAGAGAAGCTGTTAGTGAGAGAGTGAGAGAGAGAAAGAGAAGCTGTTAGTGAGAGTGAGAGAGAGAGAAAGAGAAGCTGTGAGTGAGAGAGAGAGAAAGAGATGCTGTGAGTGAGAGAGAGAGAGAAAGAGAAACTGTGAGTGAGAGAGAGAAAGAGAAGCTGTGAGTGAGAGAGAGAGAGAAAGAGAAGCTGTGAGTGAGAAGGAGAGGGAAAGAGAAGCTGTGAGTGAGTGAGAGAGAGAGAAAGAAAGAGAAGCTGTGAGTGAGAGAGAGAGAAAGAGAAGCTGTGAGTGAGAGAGAGAGAGAAAGAGAAGCTGTGAGTAAGAAGGAGAGGGAAAGAGAAGAAGTGAGTGAGTGAGAGAGAGAGAGAGAGAGAAAGAGAAGCTGTGAGAGAGAAAGAGAAGCTGTGAGTGAGAGAGTGAGAGAGAGAAAGAGAATCTGTTAGTGAGAGTGAGAGAGAGAGAAAGAGAAGCTGTGAGTGAGAGAGAGAGAGAGAAAGAGAAGCTGTGAGAGAGAGAAAGAGAAGCTGTGTGTGAGAGGGAGAGAGAAAGAGAAGCTGTGAGTGACACAGAGAGAGAGAAGCTGTGAGTTAGAGAGAGAGAAAGAGAAGCTGTGAGTGAGAGAGTGAGAGAGAGAAAGAGAAGCTGTTAGTGAGAGTGAGAGAGAAAGAGAAGCTGTTAGTGAGAGTGAGAGAGAAAGAGAAGCTGTGAGTGAGAGAGAGAGAAAGAGAAGCTGTGAGTGAGAAAGAGAGAGAGAAAGAGAAGCTGTGAGTGAGAGAGAGAAAGAGAAGCTGTGAGTGAGAGGGAGAGAGAGAAAGAGAAGCTGTGAGTGAGAGAGAGAGAGGGAGAAAGAGAATCTGTGTGTTTGTGTGAGAGAAAGAGAAGCTGTGAGTGAGAGTGAGAGAGAGAGAAAGAGAAATAGAAGCTGTGAGTGAGAGAGTGAGAGAGAGAAAGAGAAGCTGTGAGTGAGAGAGAGAGAGAAAGAAAGAGAAGCTGTGAGTGAGTGAGAGAGAGAAAGGGAAGTTGTGAGTGAGAGAGAGAGAAAGAGAAGCTGTGAGTGAGAGAGAGAAAGAGAAGCTGTGAGTGAGAGAGAGAGAGAAAGAGAAGCTGTGAGTGAGAAGGAGAGGGAAAGAGAAGCTGTGAGTGAGTGAGAGAGAGAGAGAAAGAGAAACTGTGAGTGTGTGAGAGAGAAAGAGAAGCTGTGAGTGAGAGAGAGAGAGAGAAAGAGAAGCTGTGAGTGAGAAGGAGAGGGAAAGAGAAGCTGAGAGTGAGTGAGAGAGAGAGAGAGAAAGAGAAGCTGAGAGAGAGAGAACCTGTGACTGAGAGAGTGAGAGAGAGAAAGAGAAGCTGTTAGTGAGAGTGAGAGAGAGAGAAAGAGAAGCTGTGAGTGAGAGAGAGATTGAAAGAGAAGCTGTGAGTGAGAGAGAGAGAGAGAGAAGCTGTGAGTGAGAGAGAGAGAGAGAAGCTGTGACTGAGAGGGAGAGAGAGAAAGAGAAGCTGTGAGTGACACAGAGAGAGAGAAGCTGTGAGTTAAAGAGAGAGAAAGAGAAGCTGTGAGTGACAGAGAGAGAGCAAGAGAAGCTGAGAGTGAGAGAGAGAGAGAGAAAGTGAAGCTGTGAGTGAGAGAGAGAAAGAGAAGCTGTGTGTGTGTGAGAGAGAGAAAGATAGTCTGAGAAAGAGAGAGTGAAAGAGAAGCTGTGAGTGAGAGAGAGATTGAAAGAGAAGCTGTGAGAGAGAGAGAGAGAAAGAGAAGCTGTGAGTGAGAGAGAGAAAGAGAAGCTGTGAGTGAGAGAGAGATTGAAAGAGAAGCTGTGAGAGAGAGAGAGAGAAAAAGAGAAGCTGTGAGTGAGAGAGAGAAAGATAAGCTGTGAGTGAGAGGGAGAGAGAGAAAGAGAAGCTGTGAGTGACACACAGAGAGAGAAGCTGTGAGTTAGAGAGAGAGAAAGAGAAGCTGTGAGTGACAGAGAGAGAGAAAGAGAAGCTGAGAGTGAGAGAGAGAGAGAGAGAAAGTGAAGCTGTGAGTGAGAGAGAGAGAGAAAGAGAAGCTGTGTGTGTGAGAGAGAGAGAAGCTGTGAGTGAGAGAGAGAAAGAGAAGCTGTGAGTGAGAGAGAGAGAGAAGATGTGAGTGAGAGAGAGAGAATGAGAAGCTGTGAGTGAGAGAGAGAGAAAGTAAGAGAAGCTGTGAGTGAGATAGAGAGAGAGAGAAAGGGAAGCTGTGAGTGAGAGAGAGAGAGAAAGAGATGCTGTGAGTGAGAGAGAGAGAGGAAGAGAAGTTGTGAGTGAGACAGAGAGAGGGAGAAAGAGATGCTGTGTGTGTGTGAGAGAGAAAGAGAAGCTGTGATTGAGAGTGAGAGAGAGAGAAAGAAAAGCTGTGAGTGAGAGAGAGAAAGACAAGCTAAGAGTTAGATAGAGAGAAGCAGTGAGTGAGAGAGAGAGAGAAGCAGTGAGTGAGAGAGAGAGAGAGAGAGAAGATGTGAGTGAGACAGAGAGAGAGAAAGATAAGCTGCGAGAGATAGAGAGGGAGAAAGAGAAGCTGTGTGAGAGAGAGAGAGAGAAAGAGAAGCTGTGTGTGTGAGAGAAAGATAGTCTGAGAAAGAGAGAGTGAAAGAGAAGCTGTGAGTGAGAGAGAGAGGGAGAAAGAGAAGCTGTGTGTGTGTGAGAGAGAAAGAGAAGCTGTGAGTGAGAGTGAGAGCGAGAGAGAGAAAGAGAAGCTGTGAGTGAGAGAGAGAGTGAAAGAGAAGCTGTGAGTGAGAGAGAGAGAAAGAGAAGCTGTGAGTGAGAGAGAGAGAGAATGAGAACCTGTGAGTGAGAGAGAGAGAAGCTGTGAGTGAGAGAGAGAGAGAGAAAGTGAAGCTGTGAGTGAGAGAGAGAGAGAAAGAGAAGCTGTGTGTGTGTGAGAGAGAGAAAGATTGTCTGAGAAAGAGAGAGTGAAAGAGAAGCTGTGAGTGAGAGAGAGAGAGGGAGAAAGAGAAGCTGTGTGAGAGAGAGAGAAAGAGAAGCTGTGAGTGAGAGTGAGAGAGAGAGAAAGAGAAGCTGTGAGTGAGAGAGAAAGAGAAAGAGAAGCTGTGAGTGAGAGAGAGAGAATGAGAAACTGTGAGTGAGAGAGAGAAGTTGTTAGAGAGAGAGAGAAAGAGAAGCTGTGAGTGAGAGAGAGAGATGTGAGTGATAGAGAGAGAGAATGAGAAGCTGTGAGTGAGAGAGAGAGTAAGTAAGAGAAGCTGTGAGTGAGATAGAGAGAGAGAGAAAGAGAAGCTGTGAGTGAGAGAGAGAGGGAGAAAGATAATATATGAGAGAGAGAGAGAGAGAAACTGTGTGTGTGAGAGAGAGAATGAGAAGCTGTGAGTGAGAGAGAGAGCGAAAGAGAAGCTGTGAGTGAGAGAGAGAGAAAGAGAAGCTGTGAGTGAGAGAGAGAGAGAATGAGAAGCTGTGAGTGAGAGAGAGAGAAGCTGTGAGAGAGAGAGAGAGAGAAAGAGAAGCTGTGAGTGAGAGAGAGAGGGAGAAAGAGAAGCTGTGTGTGAGAGAGAGAAAGAGAAGCTGTGAGTGAGAGTGAGAGCGAGAGAGAGAAAGAGAAGCTGTGAGTGAGAGAGAGAGTGAAAGAGAAGCTGTGAGTGAGAGAGAGAGAAAGAGAAGCTGTGCGTGAGAGAGAGAGAGAGAATGAGAAGCTGTGAGTGAGAGAGAGAAGCTGTGAGTGAGAGAGAGAGAGAGAAAGAGAAGCTGTGAGTGAGAGAGAGAGAGAGAAAGAGAAGCTGTGAGTGAGAGAAAGAGAAGCTGTGAGTGAGAGGGAGAGAGAGAGAAAGAGAAGGTGTGAGTGTGAGAGAGAGATGGAGAAAGAGAATCTGTGTGTGTGTGAGAGACAAAGAGAAGCTGTGAGTGAGAGTGAGAGAGAGAGAAAGAGAAAGAGAAGCTGTGAGTGAGAGAGTGAGAGAGAGAAAGAGAAGCTGTGAGTGAGAGAGAGAGGAAGAAAGAGAAGCTGTGAGTGAGTGAGAGAGAGAACGGGAAGTTGTGAGTGAGAGAGAGAGAGAAAGAGAAGCTGTGAGTGAGAGAGAGAAAGAGAAGCTGTGAGTGAGAGAGAGAAAGAGAAGCTGTGAGTGAGAGAGAGATTGAAAGAGAAGCTGTGAGAGAGAGAGAGAAAAAGAGAAGCTGTGAGTGAGAGAGAGAAAGATAAGCTGTGAGTGAGAGGGAGAGAGAGAAAGAGAATCTGTGAGTGACACACAGAGAGAGAAGCTGTGAGTTAGAGAGAGAGAAAGAGAAGCTGTGAGTGACAGAGAGAGAGAAAGAGAAGCTGAGAGTGAGAGAGAGAGAGAGAAAGTGAAGCTGTGAGTGAGAGAGAGAGAGAAAGAGAAGCTGTGTGTGTGAGAGAGAGAGAAGCTGTGAGTGAGAGAGAGAAAGAGAAGCTGTGAGTGAGAGAGAGAGAGAAGATGTGAGTGAGAGAGAGAGAATGAGAAGCTGTGAGTGAGAGAGAGAGAAAGTAAGAGAAGCTGTGAGTGAGATAGAGAGAGAGAGAAAGGGAAGCTGTGAGTGAGAGAGAGAGAGAAAGAGATGCTGTGAGTGAGAGAGAGAGAGGAAGAGAAGTTGTGAGTGAGACAGAGAGAGGGAGAAAGAGATGCTGTGTGTGTGTGAGAGAGAAAGAGAAGCTGTGATTGAGAGTGAGAGAGAGAGAAAGAAAAGCTGTGAGTGAGAGAGAGAAAGACAAGCTAAGAGTTAGATAGAGAGAAGCAGTGAGTGAGAGAGAGAGAGAAGCAGTGAGTGAGAGAGAGAGAGAGAGAGAAGATGTGAGTGAGACAGAGAGAGAGAAAGATAAGCTGCGAGAGATAGAGAGGGAGAAAGAGAAGCTGTGTGAGAGAGAGAGAGAGAAAGAGAAGCTGTGTGTGTGAGAGAAAGATAGTCTGAGAAAGAGAGAGTGAAAGAGAAGCTGTGAGTGAGAGAGAGAGGGAGAAAGAGAAGCTGTGTGTGTGTGAGAGAGAAAGAGAAGCTGTGAGTGAGAGTGAGAGCGAGAGAGAGAAAGAGAAGCTGTGAGTGAGAGAGAGAGTGAAAGAGAAGCTGTGAGTGAGAGAGAGAGAAAGAGAAGCTGTGAGTGAGAGAGAGAGAGAATGAGAACCTGTGAGTGAGAGAGAGAGAAGCTGTGAGTGAGAGAGAGAGAGAGAAAGTGAAGCTGTGAGTGAGAGAGAGAGAGAAAGAGAAGCTGTGTGTGTGTGAGAGAGAGAAAGATTGTCTGAGAAAGAGAGAGTGAAAGAGAAGCTGTGAGTGAGAGAGAGAGAGGGAGAAAGAGAAGCTGTGTGAGAGAGAGAGAAAGAGAAGCTGTGAGTGAGAGTGAGAGAGAGAGAAAGAGAAGCTGTGAGTGAGAGAGAAAGAGAAAGAGAAGCTGTGAGTGAGAGAGAGAGAATGAGAAACTGTGAGTGAGAGAGAGAAGTTGTTAGAGAGAGAGAGAAAGAGAAGCTGTGAGTGAGAGAGAGAGATGTGAGTGATAGAGAGAGAGAATGAGAAGCTGTGAGTGAGAGAGAGAGTAAGTAAGAGAAGCTGTGAGTGAGATAGAGAGAGAGAGAAAGAGAAGCTGTGAGTGAGAGAGAGAGGGAGAAAGATAATATATGAGAGAGAGAGAGAGAGAAACTGTGTGTGTGAGAGAGAGAATGAGAAGCTGTGAGTGAGAGAGAGAGCGAAAGAGAAGCTGTGAGTGAGAGAGAGAGAAAGAGAAGCTGTGAGTGAGAGAGAGAGAGAATGAGAAGCTGTGAGTGAGAGAGAGAGAAGCTGTGAGAGAGAGAGAGAGAGAAAGAGAAGCTGTGAGTGAGAGAGAGAGGGAGAAAGAGAAGCTGTGTGTGAGAGAGAGAAAGAGAAGCTGTGAGTGAGAGTGAGAGCGAGAGAGAGAAAGAGAAGCTGTGAGTGAGAGAGAGAGTGAAAGAGAAGCTGTGAGTGAGAGAGAGAGAAAGAGAAGCTGTGCGTGAGAGAGAGAGAGAGAATGAGAAGCTGTGAGTGAGAGAGAGAAGCTGTGAGTGAGAGAGAGAGAGAGAAAGAGAAGCTGTGAGTGAGAGAGAGAGAGAAAGAGAAGCTGTGAGTGAGAGAAAGAGAAGCTGTGAGTGAGAGGGAGAGAGAGAGAAAGAGAAGCTGTGAGTGTGAGAGAGAGATGGAGAAAGAGAATCTGTGTGTGTGTGAGAGACAAAGAGAAGCTGTGAGTGAGAGTGAGAGAGAGAGAAAGAGAAAGAGAAGCTGTGAGTGAGAGAGTGAGAGAGAGAAAGAGAAGCTGTGAGTGAGAGAGAGAGGAAGAAAGAGAAGCTGTGAGTGAGTGAGAGAGAGAACGGGAAGTTGTGAGTGAGAGAGAGAGAGAAAGAGAAGCTGTGAGTGAGAGAGAGAAAGAGAAGCTGTGAGTGAGAGAGAGAAAGAGAAGCTGTGAGTGAGAGAGAGAGAGAAAGAGAAGCTGTGAGTGAGAAGGAGAGGGAAAGAGAAGCTGTGAGTGAGTGAGAGAGAGAGAAAGAGAAACTGTGAGTGTGTGAGAGAGAAAGAGAAGCTGTGAGTGAGAGAGAGAGAGAAAGAGAGCCTGTGAGTGAGAAGGAGAGGAAAAGAGAAGCTGTGAGTGAGAGAGAGATAGAGAAGCTGTGAGAGAGAGTAAGAAAAGCTGTGATTGAGAGTGAGAGTGAGAGAGAAAGAGAAGCTGTGATTGAGAGAGAGAGAATGAGAAGCTGCGAGAGAGAGAAAGAGAAGCTGTGAGTGAGAGAGAGAGAGAAAATGTGAGTGAGAGAGAGAGAGAATGAGAAGCTGTGAGTGAGAGAGAGAAAGTAAGAGAAGCTGTGAGTGATACAGAGAGAGAGAAAGAGAAGCTGTGAGTGAGAGAGAGAGAGAAAGAGAAGCTGTGATTGAGAGTGAGTGATAGAGAAAGAGAAGCTGTGAGTGAGTGAGAGAGAAAGAGAAGCTGTGAGTGAGAGAGAGAGAAGCTGTGAGTGAGAGAGAGAAAGAAAAGCTGTGAGTGAGAGAGAGAGAGAAAGAGAAGCTGTGAGAGAGAGAGAGAGAGAAAGAGAAGCTGTGATTGAGAGTGAGTGATAGAGAAAGAGAAGCTGTGAGTGAGTGAGAGAGAAAGAGAAGCTGTGAGTGAGAGAGAGAGAAGCTGTGAGTGAGAGAGAGAAAGAAAAGCTGTGAGTGAGAGAGAGAGAGAAAGAGAAGATATGAGTGAGAGAGAGAGAAAGAGAAGCTGTGAGTGAGTAAGAGAGAGAAAGGGAAGTTGTGAGTGAGAGAGAGAGAGAAAGAGAAGCTGTGAGTGAGAGAGAGAGAGAGAGAGAGAAGCTGTGAGTGAGAGAGAGAGAAAGAGAAGCTGTGAGTGAGAAGGAGAGGGAAAGAGAAGCTGTGAGTGAGTGAGAGAGAGAGAAAGAGAAGCTGTGAGAGAGAAAGAGAGAAGCTGTGAGTGAGAGAGTGAGAGAGAGAAAGAGAACCTGTTAGTGAGAGTGAGAGTGAGACAGAAAGAGAAGCTGTGAGTGAGAGAGAGAGAAAGAGAAGCTGTGAGTGAGAGAGAGAGAGAAGCTGTGAGTGACACACAGAGAGAGAAGCTGTGAGTTAGAGAGAGAGAGAAAGAGAAGCTGTGAGTGACAGAGAGAGAGAGAAAGAGAAGCTATGTGTGTGTGAGAGAGAGAAAGAGTGTCTGAGAAAGAGAGAGTGAAAGAGAAGCTGTGAGTGAGAGAGAGAGAGGGAGAAAGAGAATCTGTGTGTGTGTGAGAGAGAAAGAGAAGCTGTGAGTGAGAGTGAGAGAAAGAAAGAGAAAGCGAAGCTGTTAGTGAGAGAGTGAGAGAGAGAAAGAGAAGCTGTTAGTGAGAGTGAGAGAGAGAGAGAAAGAGAAGCTGTGAGTGAGAGAGAGAGAAAGAGATGCTGTGAGTGAGTGAGAGAGAGAAAGAGAAGCTGTGAGTGAGAGAGAGAGAAAGAGAAGCTGTGAGTGAGAGAGAGAGAAAGAGAAGCTGTGAGTAAGAAGGAGAGGGAAAGAGAAGAAGTGAGTGAGTGAGAGAGAGAGAGAGAAAGAGAAGCTGTGAGAGAGAAAGAGAAGCTGTGAGTGAGAGAGTGAGAGAGAGAAAGAGAATATGTTAGTGAGAGTGAGAGAGAGAGAAAGAGAAGCTGCGAGTGAGAGAGAGAGAGAGAAAGAGAAGCTGTGAGTGAGAGAGAGAAAGAGAAGCTGTGTGTGAGAGGGAGAGAGAGAAAGAGAAGCTGTGAGTGACACAGAGAGAGAGAAGCTGTGAGTTAGAGAGAGAGAAAGAGAAGCTGTGAGTGACAGAGAGAGAGAAAGAGAAGCTGAGAGTGAGAGAGAGAGAGAACGTGAAGCTGTGAGTGAGAGAGAGAGAGACAGAGAACCTGTGTGTGTGTGTGAGAGAGAAAGATAGTCTGAGAAAGAGAGAGTGAAAGAGCAGCTGTGAGTGAGACAGAGAGAGGGAGAAAGAGAAGCTGTGTGTGTGAGAGAGAGAAAGAGAAGCTGTGAGTGAGAGTAAGAGAGAGAGAGAAAGAGAAGCTGTGAGTGAGAGAGAGAGAGAAAGAGAAGCTGTGAGTGAG
This sequence comes from Bradypodion pumilum, assembly GCA_035047305.1. Classification (NCBI taxonomy): domain Eukaryota; kingdom Metazoa; phylum Chordata; class Lepidosauria; order Squamata; family Chamaeleonidae; genus Bradypodion; species Bradypodion pumilum. The sequence continues at coordinate 235,306,476 of JAWDJD010000001.1, forward strand.
AGAGAGAGAAAGCGAAGCTGTGAGTGAGAGAGAGAGAGAATGAGAAGCTGTGAGTGAGAGAGAGAGAAGCTGTGAGTGAGAGAGAGAGAAGCTGTGAGTGAGAGAGAGAGAAGATGTGAGTGAGAGAGAGAGAGAATGAGAAGGTGTGAGTGAGAGAGAGAAAGTAAGAGAAGCTGTGAGTGAGAAAGAGAGAAAGAGAAGCTGTGAGTGAGAGAAAGAGAGGGAGAAAGAGAAGCTGTGAGTGAGGGAGAGAGAAAGAGAAGCTGTGAGTGGGAGAGAGAGAATGAGAAGCTGTGGGTGAGAGAGAGAGAAGCTGTGAGTGAGAGAGAAAGAGAAGCTGTGAGTGAGAGAGAGAGAGAAAGAGAAGCTGTGAGTGAGAAGGAGAGGGAAAGAGAAGCTGTGAGTGAGTGAGAGAGAGAGAGAAAGAGAAACTGTGAGTGTGTGAGAGTGAAAGAGAAGCTGTGAGTGAGAGAGAGAGAGAAAGAGAAGCTGTGAGTGAGAAGGAGAGGAAAAGAGAAGCTGTGAGTGAGCGAGAGAGAGAGAGAAAGAGAAGCTGTGAGAGAGAAAGAGAGAAGCTGTGAGTGAGAGAGTGAGAGAGAGAAAGAGAAGCTGTTAGTGAGAGTGAGAGAGAGAGAAAGAGAAGCTGTGAGTGAGAGAGAGAATGAAAGAGGAGCTGTGAGTGAGAGAGAGAGAGAAAGAGAAGCTGTGAGTGAGAGAGAGATAGAGAAGCTGTGAGTGAGACAGAGAGAGAAAGAGAAGCTGTGAGAGAGAGAGGGGAAGAAAGAGAAGCTGTGTGTGTGTGAGAGAGAAAGAGAAGCTGTGAGTGTGTGAGAGAGAGAAAGAGAAGCTGTGAGTGAGAGAGAGAGAAAGAAAGAGAAATTAGAGTGAGAAAGACAGAGAGAAAGAGAAGCTGTGAGTGGGAGAGAGAGAAAGAGAGTCTGTGAGTGAGAGAGAGAGAGAAGCTGTGAGTGAGAGAGAGAAAGAGAAGCTGTGAGTGAGAGAGAGAGAGATAGAGAAGCTGTGAGTGAGAAGGAGAGGGAAAGAGAAGCTGTGAGTGAGTGAGAGAGAGAGAAAAAGAGAAACTGTGAGTGTGTGAGAGAGAAAGAGAAGCTGTGTGTGAGAGAGAGAGAGAAAGAGAAGCTGTGAGTGAGAAGGAGAGGGAAAGAGAAGCTGTGAGTGAGTGAGAGAGAGAGAGAGAGAAAGAGAAGCTGTGAGAGAGAAAGAGAGAAGCTGTGAGTGAGAGAGTGAGAGAGAGAAAGAGAAGCTGTTAGTGAGAGTGAGAGAGAGAGAAAGAGAAGCTGTGAGTGAGAGAGAGATTGAAAGAGGAGCTGTGAGTGAGAGAGAGAGAGAGAAAGAGAAGCTGTCAGTGAGAGAGAGATAGAGAAGCTGTGAGTGAGAGGGAGAGAGAGAAAGAGAAGCTGTGAGTGACACAGAGAGAGAGAGAAGCTGTGAGTTAGAGAGAGAGAGAAAGAGAAGCTGTGAGTGACAGAGAGAGAGAAAGAGAAGCTGAGAGTGAGAGAGAGAGAGAGAAAGTGAAGCTGTGAGTGAGAGAGAGAAAGAGAAGCTGTGTGTGTGTGAGAGAGAGAAAGATAGTCTGAGAAAGAGAGAGTGAAAGAGAAGATGTGAGTAAGAGAGAGAGGGAGAAAGAGAAGCTGTGTGTGTGAGAGAGAGAAAGAGAAGCTGTGAGTTAGAGTGAGAGCGAGAGAGAGAAAGAGAAGCTGTGAGTGAGAGAGAGAGTGAATGAGAAGCTGTGAGTGAGAGAGAGAAAGAGAAGCTGTGAGTGAGTGAGAGAGAATGAGAAGCTGTGAGTGAGAGAGAGAGAAGCTGTGAGTGAGAGAGAGAGAGAGAAAGTGAAGCTGTGAGTGAGAGAGAGAGAGAAAGAGAAGCTGTGTGTGTGTGTGAGAGAGAAAAATTGTCTGAGAAAGAGAGAGTGAAAGAGAAGCTGTGAGTGAGAGAGAGAGGGGGAGAAAGAGAAGCTGTGTGTGAGAGAGAGAGAAAGAGAAGCTGTGAGTGAGAGTGAGAGAGAGAGAAAGAGAAGCTGTGAGTGAGAGAGAGAGAGAGAAAGAGAAGCTGTGAGTGAGAGAGAGAGAATGAGAAACTGTGAGTGAGAGAGAGAAGTTGTTAGAGAGAGAGAGAAAGAGAAGCTGTGAGTGAGAGAGAGAGAGATGTGAGTGATAGAGAGAGAGAATGAGAAGCTGTGAGAGAGAGAGAAAGTAAGAGAAGCTGTGAGTGAGATAGAGAGAGAGAGAAAGAGAAGCTGTGAGTGAGAGAGAGAGGGAGAAAGATAATCTGTGAGAGAGAGAGAGAGAGAGAAAAACTGTGTGTGTGAGAGAGAGAGAAGGAGAAGGTGTGATTGAGAGTGAGAGAGAGAAAGAGAAGCTGTGAGTGAGAGAGAGAGAATGAGAAGCTGTGAGTGAGAGAGAGAGAATCTGTGAGTGAGAGAGAGAAAGAAAAGCTGTGAGTGAGAGAGAGAGAGAGAAAGAGAAGATATGAGTGAGAGAGAGAGAGAAGCAGTGAGAGAGAGAGAAAGAGAAACAGAAGCTGTGAGTGAGACAGAGAGAGAAAGAGAAGCTGTGAGAGAGAGAGAGGGAGAAAGAGAAGCTGTGTGAGAGAGAGAGAGAAAGAGAAGCTGTGAGTGTGTGTGAGAGAGAAAGAGAAGCTGTGAGTGAGAGAGAGAGAAAGAAAGAGAAATTAGAGTGAGAAAGAGAGAGAGAAAGAGAAGCTGTGAGTGGGAGAGAGAGAAAGAGAGTCTGTGAGTGAGACAGAGAGAGAGAAGCTGTGAGTGAGAGAGAGAGAGCCGCTGTGAGAGAGAGAGAGAAAGAGAAGCTGTGAATGAGAGAGAGAGAGAGAGAAAGAGAAGCTGTGTGAGAGAGAGAAAGAGAAGCTGTGAGTGAGTGAGAGAGAGAGAAAGGGAAGTTGTGAGTGAGAGAGAGAGAGAGAAAGAAGCTGTGAGTGAGAGAGAGAGAAAGAGAAGCTGTGAGTGAGAGAGAGAGAAAGAGAAGCTGTGAGTGAGAAGGAGATGGAAAGAGAAGCTGTGAGTGAGTGAGAGAGAGAGAAAGAGAAGCTGTGAGTGAGAGAGAGAGAAAGAGAAGCTGTGAGTGAGAGAGAGAGAGAAAGAGAAGCTGTGAGTAAGAAGGAGAGGGAAAGAGAAGAAGTGAGTGAGTGAGTGAGAGAGAGAGAGAAAGAGAAGCTGTGAGAGAGAAAGAGAAGCTGTGAGTGAGAGAGTGAGTGAGAGAGAGAGATGCTGTGAGTGAGAGAGAGATTGAAAGAGAAGCTGTGATTGAGAGAGAGAGAGAGAGAAAGAGAAGCTGTGAGTGAGAGAGAGAAAGAGAAGCTGTGAGTGAGAGGGAGAGAGAGAAAGAGAAGCTGTGAGTGACACAGAGAGATAGAAGCTGTGAGTTAGAGAGAGAGAAAGAGAAGCTGTGAGTGACAGAGAGAGAGAAAGAGAAGATATGAGTGAGAGAGAGAGAAAGAGAAGCTGTGAGTGAGTAAGAGAGAGAAAGGGAAGTTGTGAGTGAGAGAGAGAGAAAGAGAAGCTGTGAGTGAGAGAGAGAGAGAGAGAAAGAGAAGCTGTGAGTGAGAGAGAGAGAAAGAGAAGCTGTGAGTGAGAGAGAGAGAAAGAGAAGCTGTGAGTGAGAGAGAGAAAGAGAAGCTGTGAGTGACACACAGAGAGAGAAGCTGTGAGTTAGAGAGAGAGAGAAAGAGAAGCTGTGAGTGACAGAGAGAGAGAGAGAGAAGCTGTGTGTGTGTGAGAGAGAGAAAGATAGTCTGAGAAAGAGAGAGTGAAAGAGAAGCTGTGAGTGAGAGAGAGAGGGAGAAAGAGAATCTGTGTGTGTGTGAGAGAGAAAGAGAAGCTGTGAGTGAGAGTGAGAGAAAGAAAGAGAAAGAGAAGCTGTTAGTGAGAGAGTGAGAGAGAGAAAGAGAAGCTGTTAGTGAGAGTGAGAGAGAGAGAAAGAGAAGCTGTGAGTGAGAGAGAGAGAAAGAGATGCTGTGAGTGAGAGAGAGAGAGAAAGAGAAACTGTGAGTGAGAGAGAGAGAAAGAGAAGCTGTGAGTGAGAGAGAGAGAAAGAGAAGCTGTGAGTGAGAAGGAGATGGAAAGAGAAGCTGTGAGTGAGTGAGAGAGAGAGAAAGAGAAGCTGTGAGTGAGAGAGAGAGAAAGAGAAGCTGTGAGTGAGAGAGAGAGAGAAAGAGAAGCTGTGAGTAAGAAGGAGAGGGAAAGAGAAGAAGTGAGTGAGAGAGAGAGAGAGAGAAAGAGAAGCTGTGAGAGAGAAAGAGAAGCTGTGAGTGAGAGAGTGAGTGAGAGAGAGAGAAGCTGTGAGTGAGAGAGAGATTGAAAGAGAAGCTGTGAGTGAGAGAGAGAGAGAAAGAGAAGCTGTGAGTGAGAGAGAGAAAGAGAAGCTGTGAGTGAGAGGGAGAGAGAGAAAGAGAAGCTGTGAGTGACACAGAGAGATAGAAGCTGTGAGTTAGAGAGAGAGAAAGAGAAGCTGTGAGTGACAGAGAGAGAGAAAGAGAAGATATGAGTGAGAGAGAGAGAAAGAGAAGCTGTGAGTGAGTAAGAGAGAGAAAGGGAAGTTGTGAGTGAGAGAGAGAGAAAGAGAAGCTGTGAGTGAGAGAGAGAGAGAGAGAAAGAGAAGCTGTGAGTGAGAGAGAGAGAAAGAGAAGCTGTGAGTGAGAGAGAGAGAGAGAGAGAAGCTGTGAGTGAGAGAGAGAAAGAGAAGCTGTGAGTGACACACAGAGAGAGAAGCTGTGAGTTAGAGAGAGAGAGAAAGAGAATCTGTGAGTGACAGAGAGAGAGAGAAAGGGAAGCTGTGTGTGTGTGAGAGAGAGAAAGATAGTCTGAGAAAGAGAGAGTGAAAGAGAAGCTGTGAGTGAGAGAGAGAGGGAGAAAGAGAATCTGTGTGTGTGTGAGAGAGAAAGAGAAGCTGTGAGTGAGAGAGAGAGAGAGAGAGAAGCTGTGAGTGAGAGAGAGAAAGAGAAGCTGTGAGTGACACACAGAGAGAGAAGCTGTGAGTTAGAGAGAGAGAGAAAGAGAAGCTGTGAGTGACAGAGAGAGAGAGAAAGGGAAGCTGTGTGTGTGTGAGAGAGAGAAAGATAGTCTGAGAAAGAGAGAGTGAAAGAGAAGCTGTGAGTGAGAGAGAGAGGGAGAAAGAGAATCTGTGTGTGTGTGAGAGAGAAAGAGAAGCTGTGAGTGAGAGAGAGAGAGAAAGAGAAACTGTGAGTGAGAGAGAGAGAAAGAGAAGCTGTGAGTGAGAGAGAGAGAAAGAGAAGCTGTGAGTGAGAAGGAGAGGGAAAGAGAAGCTGTGAGTGAGAGAGAGAGAAAGAGAAGCTGTGAGTGAGAGAGAGAGAAAGAGATGCTGTGAGTGAGAGAGAGAGAGAAAGAGAAACTGTGAGTGAGAGAGAGAGAAAGAGAAGCTGTGAGTGAGAGAGAGAGAAAGAGAAGCTGTGAGTGAGAAGGAGAGGGAAAGAGAAGCTGTGAGTGAGTGAGAGAGAGAAAGAGAAGCTGTGAGTGAGAGAGAGAGAAAGAGAAGCTGTGAGTGAGAGAGAAAGAGAAAGAGAAGCTGTGAGTAAGAAGGAGAGGGAAAGAGAAGAAGTGAGTGAGTGAGAGAGAGAGAGAAAGAGAAGCTGTGAGAGAGAAAGAGAAGCTGTGAGTGAGAGAGTGAGAGAGAGAAAGAGAATCTGTTAGTGAGAGTGAGAGAGAGAGAAAGAGAAGCTGTGAGTGAGAGAGAGAGAAAGAGAAGCTGTGAGAGAGAGAAAGAGAAGCTGTGAGTGAGAGGGAGAGAGAAAGAGAAGCTGTGAGTGACACAGAGAGAGAGAAGCTGTGAGTTAGAGAGAGAGAAAGAGAAGCTGTGAGAGAGTGAGAGAGAGAAAGAGAAGCTGTTAGTGAGAGTGAGAGAGAAAGAGAAGCTGTGAGTGAGAGAGAGAGAAAGAGAAGCTGTGAGTGAGAAAGAGAGAGAGAGAAAGATAAGCTGTGAGTGAGAGAGAGAAAGAGAAGCTGTGAGTGAGAGAGAGAGAGGGAGAAAGAGAATCTGTGTGTGTGTGAGAGAGAAAGAGAAGCTGTGAGTGAGAGTGAAAGAGAGAGAAAGAGAAATAGAAGCTGTGAGTGAGAGAGTGAGAGAGAGAAAGAGAAGCTGTGAGTGAGAGAGAGAGAAAGAAAGAGAAGCTGTGAGTGAGTGAGAGAGAGAAAGGGAAGTTGTGAGTGAGAGAGAGAGAGAAAGAGAAGCTGTGAGTGAGAGAGAGAAAGAGAAGCTGTGAGTGAGAGAGAGAGAGAAAGAGAAGCTGTGAGTGAGAAGGAGAGGGAAAGAGAAGCTGTGAGTGAGTGAGAGAGAGAGAGAAAGAGAAACTGTGAGTGTGTGAGAGAGAAGCTGTGAGTGAGAGAGAGAAAGAAATGCTGTGAGTGAGAGAGAGAGAGAGAAAGAGAAGATATGAGTGTGAGAGAGAGAGAAGCAGTGAGTGAGAGAGAGAGAGAGAGAAAGAGAAGCTGTGAGTGAGAGAGAGAGAGAAAGAGAAGCTGTGAGTGAGACAGAGAGAGAAAGAGAAGCTGTGAGAGAGAGAGAGGGGAAGAAAAAGAAGCTGTGTGTGAGAAAGAGAGAAAGAGAAGCTGTGAGTGTGTGAGAGAGAGAAAGAGAAGCTGTGAGTGAGAGAGAGAGAAAGAAAGAGAAATTAGAGTGTGAAAGAGAGAGAGAAAGAGAAGCTGTGAGTGGGAGAGAGAGAAAGAGAAGCTTTGAGTGAGAGAGAGAGAGAAGCTGTGAGTGAGAGAGAGAGAGCTGCTGTGAGTGAGAGAGAGAGAAAGAGAAGCTGTGAGTGAGAGAGAGAGAAGCTGTGAGTGTGAGAGAGAAAGAAAAGCTATGAGTGAGAGAGTGAGAGAGAAAGAGAAGCTGTGAGTGAGAGAGAGAGAAAGAGAAGCTGTGAGAGAGAGTAAGAAAAGCTGTGAGTGAGAGTGAGAGTGAGAGAGAAAGAGAAGCTGTGAGTGAGAGAGAGAGAAAGAGAAGCTGTGAGTGAGAGAGAGAGAAAGAGAAGCTGTGAGTGAGATAGAGAGAGAGAAGATGTGAGTGAGAGCGAGAGAGAATGAGAAGCTGTGAGTGAGAGAGAGAAAGTAAGAGAAGCTGTGAGTGATACACAGAGAGAGAAATAGAAGCTGTGAGTGAGAGAGAGAGGGAGAAAGATAAGCTGTGTGAGAGAGAGAGAGAGAAAGAGAAGTTGTGAGAGAGAGAGAGAGAAAGAGAAGCTGTGATTGTGAGTGAGAGAGAGAGAAAGAGAAGCTGTGAGTGAGTAAGAGAGAGAAAGGGAAGTTGTGAGTGAGAGAGAGAGAAAGAGAAGCTGTGAGTGAGAGAGAGAGAGAGAAAGAGAAGCTGTGAGTGAGAGAAAGAGAAGCTGTGAGTGAGAAGGAGAGGGAAAGAGAAGCTGTGAGTGAGTGAGAGAGAGAAAGAGAAGCTGTGAGAGAGAAAGAGAGAAGCTGTGAGTGAGAGAGTGAGAGAGAGAAAGAGAAGCTGTTAGTGAGAGTGAGAGTGAGACAGAAAGAGAAGCTGTGAGTGAGAGAGAGAGAGAAAGAGAAGCTGTGAGTGAGAGAGAGAGAGAGAGAGAAAGAGAAGCTGTGAGTGAGAGAGAGAAAGAGAAGCTGTGAGTGACACACACAGAGAGAAGCTGTGAGTTAGAGAGAGAGAGAAAGAGAAGCTGTGAGTGACAGAGAGAGAGAGAAAGAGAAGCTGTGTGTGTGTGAGAGAGAGAAAGATAGTCTGAGAAAGAGAGAGTGAAAGAGAAGCTGTGAGTGAGAGAGAGAGGGGGAGAAAGAGAATCTGTGTGTGTGTGAGAGAGAAGCTGTGAGTGAGACTGAGAGAGAGAGAGAGAAAGAGAAGCTGTTAGTGAGAGAGTGAGAGAGAGAAAGAGAAGCTGTTAGTGAGAGTGAGAGAGAGAGAAAGAGAAGCTGTGAGTGAGAGAGAGAGAAAGAGATGCTGTGAGTGAGAGAGAGAGAGAAAGAGAAACTGTGAGTGAGAGAGAGAAAGAGAAGCTGTGAGTGAGAGAGAGAGAGAAAGAGAAGCTGTGAGTGAGAAGGAGAGGGAAAGAGAAGCTGTGAGTGAGTGAGAGAGAGAGAAAGAAAGAGAAGCTGTGAGTGAGAGAGAGAGAAAGAGAAGCTGTGAGTGAGAGAGAGAGAGAGAAAGAGAAGCTGTGAGTAAGAAGGAGAGGGAAAGAGAAGAAGTGAGTGAGTGAGAGAGAGAGAGAGAGAGAAAGAGAAGCTGTGAGAGAGAAAGAGAAGCTGTGAGTGAGAGAGTGAGAGAGAGAAAGAGAATCTGTTAGTGAGAGTGAGAGAGAGAGAGAAAGAGAAGCTGTGAGTGAGAGAGAGAGAGAAAGAGAAGCTGTGAGAGAGAGAAAGAGAAGCTGTGTGTGAGAGGGAGAGAGAAAGAGAAGCTGTGAGTGACACAGAGAGAGAGAAGCTGTGAGTTAGAGAGAGAGAAAGAGAAGCTGTGAGTGAGAGAGTGAGAGAGAGAAAGAGAAGCTGTTAGTGAGAGTGAGAGAGAAAGAGAAGCTGTTAGTGAGAGTGAGAGAGAAAGAGAAGCTGTGAGTGAGAGAGAGAGAAAGAGAAGCTGTGAGTGAGAAAGAGAGAGAGAAAGAGAAGCTGTGAGTGAGAGAGAGAAAGAGAAGCTGTGAGTGAGAGGGAGAGAGAGAAAGAGAAGCTGTGAGTGAGAGAGAGAGAGGGAGAAAGAGAATCTGTGTGTTTGTGTGAGAGAAAGAGAAGCTGTGAGTGAGAGTGAGAGAGAGAGAAAGAGAAATAGAAGCTGTGAGTGAGAGAGTGAGAGAGAGAAAGAGAAGCTGTGAGTGAGAGAGAGAGAGAAAGAAAGAGAAGCTGTGAGTGAGTGAGAGAGAGAAAGGGAAGTTGTGAGTGAGAGAGAGAGAAAGAGAAGCTGTGAGTGAGAGAGAGAAAGAGAAGCTGTGAGTGAGAGAGAGAGAGAAAGAGAAGCTGTGAGTGAGAAGGAGAGGGAAAGAGAAGCTGTGAGTGAGTGAGAGAGAGAGAGAAAGAGAAACTGTGAGTGTGTGAGAGAGAAAGAGAAGCTGTGAGTGAGAGAGAGAGAGAGAAAGAGAAGCTGTGAGTGAGAAGGAGAGGGAAAGAGAAGCTGAGAGTGAGTGAGAGAGAGAGAGAGAAAGAGAAGCTGAGAGAGAGAGAACCTGTGACTGAGAGAGTGAGAGAGAGAAAGAGAAGCTGTTAGTGAGAGTGAGAGAGAGAGAAAGAGAAGCTGTGAGTGAGAGAGAGATTGAAAGAGAAGCTGTGAGTGAGAGAGAGAGAGAGAGAAGCTGTGAGTGAGAGAGAGATAGAGAAGCTGTGACTGAGAGGGAGAGAGAGAAAGAGAAGCTGTGAGTGACACAGAGAGAGAGAAGCTGTGAGTTAGAGAGAGAGAAAGAGAAGCTGTGAGTGACAGAGAGAGAGAGCAAGAGAAGCTGAGAGTGAGAGAGAGAGAGAGAAAGTGAAGCTGTGAGTGAGAGAGAGAAAGAGAAGCTGTGTGTGTGAGAGAGAGAGAAAGATAGTCTGAGAAAGAGAGAGTGAAAGAGAAGCTGTGAGTGAGAGAGAGATTGAAAGAGAAGCTGTGAGAGAGAGAGAGAAAAAGAGAAGCTGTGAGTGAGAGAGAGAAAGAGAAGCTGTGAGTGAGAGAGAGATTGAAAGAGAAGCTGTGAGAGAGAGAGAGAAAAAGAGAAGCTGTGAGTGAGAGAGAGAAAGATAAGGTGTGAGTGAGAGGGAGAGAGAGAAAGAGAAGCTGTGAGTGACACACAGAGAGAGAAGCTGTGAGTTAGAGAGAGAGAAAGAGAAGCTGTGAGTGACAGAGAGAGAGAAAGAGAAGCTGAGAGTGAGAGAGAGAGAGAGAGAAAGTGAAGCTGTGAGTGAGAGAGAGAGAGAAAGAGAAGCTGTGTGTGTGTGAGAGAGAGAAGCTGTGAGTGAGAGAGAGAAAGAGAAGCTGTGAGTGAGAGAGAGAGAGAAGATGTGAGTGAGAGAGAGAGAATGAGAAGCTGTGAGTGAGAGAGAGAGAAAGTAAGAGAAGCTGTGAGTGAGATAGAGAGAGAGAGAAAGGGAAGCTGTGAGTGAGAGAGAGAGAGAAAGAGATGCTGTGAGTGAGAGAGAGAGAGGAAGAGAAGTTGTGAGTGAGACAGTGAGAGGGAGAAAGAGACGCTGTGTGTGTGTGAGAGAGAAAGAGAAGCTGTGATTGAGAGTGAGAGAGAGAGAAAGAAAAGCTGTGAGTGAGAGAGAGAAAGACAAGCTAAGAGTTAGATAGAGAGAAGCAGTGAGTGAGAGAGAGAGAGAAGCAGTGAGTGAGAGAGAGAGAGAGAGAGAAGATGTGAGTGAGACAGAGAGAGAGAAAGATAAGCTGCGAGAGATAGAGAGGGAGAAAGAGAAGCTGTGTGAGAGAGAGAGAGAGAAAGAGAAGCTGTGTGTGTGAGAGAAAGATAGTCTGAGAAAGAGAGAGTGAAAGAGAAGCTGTGAGTGAGAGAGAGAGGGAGAAAGAGAAGCTGTGTGTGTGTGAGAGAGAAAGAGAAGCTGTGAGTGAGAGTGAGAGCGAGAGAGAGAAAGAGAAGCTGTGAGTGAGAGAGAGAGTGAAAGAGAAGCTGTGAGTGAGAGAGAGAGAAAGAGAAGCTGTGAGTGAGAGAGAGAGAGAATGAGAACCTGTGAGTGAGAGAGAGAGAAGCTGTGAGTGTGAGAGAGAGAGAGAAAGTGAAGCTGTGAGTGAGAGAGAGAGAGAAAGAGAAGCTGTGTGTGTGTGAGAGAGAGAAAGATTGTCTGAGAAAGAGAGAGTGAAAGAGAAGCTGTGAGTGAGAGAGAGAGAGGGAGAAAGAGAAGCTGTGTGAGAGAGAGAGAAAGAGAAGCTGTGAGTGAGAGTGAGAGAGAGAGAAAGAGAAGCTGTGAGTGAGAGAGAAAGAGAAAGAGAAGCTGTGAGTGAGAGAGAGAGAATGAGAAACTGTGAGTGAGAGAGAGAAGTTGTTAGAGAGAGAGAGAAAGAGAAGCTGTGAGTGAGAGAGAGAGATGTGAGTGATAGAGAGAGAGAATGAGAAGCTGTGAGTGAGAGAGAAAGTAAGTAAGAGAAGCTGTGAGTGAGAGAGAGAGAGAGAGAAAGAGAAGCTGTGAGTGAGAGAGAGAGGGAGAAAGATAATATATGAGAGAGAGAGAGAGAGAAACTGTGTGTGTGAGAGAGAGAATGAGAAGCTGTGAGTGAGAGAGAGAGCGAAAGAGAAGCTGTGAGTGAGAGAGAGAGAAAGAGAAGCTGTGAGTGAGAGAGAGAGAGAATGAGAAGCTGTGAGTGAGAGAGAGAGAAGCTGTGAGAGAGAGAGAGAAAGAGAAGCTGTGAGTGAGAGAGAGAGGGAGAAAGAGAAGCTGTGTGTGAGAGAGAGAAAGAGAAGCTGTGAGTGAGAGTGAGAGCGAGAGAGAGAAAGAGAAGCTGTGAGTGAGAGAGAGAGTGAAAGAGAAGCTGTGAGTGAGAGAGAGAGAAAGAGAAGCTGTGAGTGAGAGAGAGAGAGAGAATGAGAAGCTGTGAGTGAGAGAGAGAAGCTGTGAGTGAGAGAGAGAGAGAGAAAGAGAAGCTGTGAGTGAGAGAGAGAGAGAGAAAGAGAAGCTGTGAGTGAGAGAAAGAGAAGCTGTGAGTGAGAGGGAGAGAGAGAGAAAGAGAAGCTGTGAGTGTGAGAGAGAGATGGAGAAAGAGAATCTGTGTGTGTGTGAGAGACAAAGAGAAGCTGTGAGTGAGAGTGAGAGAGAGAGAAAGAGAAAGAGAAGCTGTGAGTGAGAGAGTGAGAGAGAGAAAGAGAAGCTGTGAGTGAGAGAGAGAGGAAGAAAGAGAAGCTGTGAGTGAGTGAGAGAGAGAACGGGAAGTTGTGAGTGAGAGAGAGAGAGAAAGAGAAGCTGTGAGTGAGAGAGAGAAAGAGAAGCTGTGAGTGAGAGAGAGAAAGAGAAGCTGTGAGTGAGAGAGAGAGAGAAAGAGAAGCTGTGAGTGAGAAGGAGAGGGAAAGAGAAGCTGTGAGTGAGTGAGAGAGAGAGAAAGAGAAACTGTGAGTGTGTGAGAGAGAAAGAGAAGCTGTGAGTGAGAGAGAGAGAGAAAGAGAGCCTGTGAGTGAGGAGAGGAAAAGAGAAGCTGTGAGTGAGAGAGAGATAGAGAAGCTGTGAGAGAGAGTAAGAAAAGCTGTGATTGAGAGTGAGAGTGAGAGAGAAAGAGAAGCTGTGAGTGAGAGAGAGAGAATGAGAAGCTGCGAGAGAGAGAAAGAGAAGCTGTGAGTGAGAGAGAGAGAGAAAATGTGAGTGAGAGAGAGAGAGAATGAGAAGCTGTGAGTGAGAGAGAGAAAGTAAGAGAAGCTGTGAGTGATACAGAGAGAGAGAAAGAGAAGCTGTGAGTGAGAGAGAGAGAGAAAGAGAAGCTGTGATTGAGAGTGAGTGATAGAGAAAGAGAAGCTGTGAGTGAGTGAGAGAGAAAGAGAAGCTGTGAGTGAGAGAGAGAGAAGCTGTGAGTGAGAGAGAGAAAGAAAAGCTGTGAGTGAGAGAGAGAGAGAAAGAGAAGCTGTGAGAGAGAGAGAGAGAGAGAAAGAGAAGCTGTGATTGAGAGTGAGTGATAGAGAAAGAGAAGCTGTGAGTGAGTGAGAGAGAAAGAGAAGCTGTGAGTGAGAGAGAGAGAAGCTGTGAGTGAGAGAGAGAAAGAAAAGCTGTGAGTGAGAGAGAGAGAGAAAGAGAAGATATGAGTGAGTGAGAGAGAAAGAGAAGCTGTGAGTGAGTAAGAGAGAGAAAGGGAAGTTGTGAGTGAGAGAGAGAGAGAAAGAGAAGCTGTGAGTGAGAGAGAGAGAGAGAGAGAGAGAAGCTGTGAGTGAGTGAGAGAGAGAGAGAAGCTGTGAGTGAGAAGGAGAGGGAAAGAGAAGCTGTGAGTGAGTGAGAGAGAGAGAAAGAGAAGCTGTGAGAGAGAAAGAGAGAAGCTGTGAGTGAGAGAGTGAGAGAGAGAAAGAGAACCTGTTAGTGAGAGTGAGAGTGAGACAGAAAGAGAAGCTGTGAGTGAGAGAGAGAGAAAGAGAAGCTGTGAGTGAGAGAGAGAGAGAAGCTGTGAGTGACACACAGAGAAGCTGTGAGTTAGAGAGAGAGAGAAAGAGAAGCTGTGAGTGACAGAGAGAGAGAGAAAGAGAAGCTATGTGTGTGTGTGAGAGAGAAAGAGTGTCTGAGAAAGAGAGAGTGAAAGAGAAGCTGTGAGTGAGAGAGAGAGAGGGAGAAAGAGAATCTGTGTGTGTGTGAGAGAGAAAGAGAAGCTGTGTGTGAGAGTGAGAGAAAGAAAGAGAAAGCGAAGCTGTTAGTGAGAGAGTGAGAGAGAGAAAGAGAAGCTGTTAGTGAGAGTGAGAGAGAGAGAGAAAGAGAAGCTGTGAGTGAGAGAGAGAGAAAGAGATGCTGTGAGTGAGTGAGAGAGAGAAAGAGAAGCTGTGAGTGAGAGAGAGAGAAAGAGAAGCTGTGAGTGAGAGAGAGAGAAAGAGAAGCTGTGAGTAAGAAGGAGAGGGAAAGAGAAGAAGTGAGTGAGTGAGAGAGAGAGAGAGAAAGAGAAGCTGTGAGAGAGAAAGAGAAGCTGTGAGTGAGAGAGTGAGAGAGAGAAAGAGAATATGTTAGTGAGAGTGAGAGAGAGAGAAAGAGAAGCTGCGAGTGAGAGAGAGAGAGAGAGAAAGAGAAGCTGTGAGTGAGAGAGAGAAAGAGAAGCTGTGTGTGAGAGGGAGAGAGAGAAAGAGAAGCTGTGAGTGACACAGAGAGAGAGAAGCTGTGAGTTAGAGAGAGAGAAAGAGAAGCTGTGAGTGACAGAGAGAGAGAAAGAGAAGCTGAGAGTGAGAGAGAGAGAGAACGTGAAGCTGTGAGTGAGAGAGAGAGAGACAGAGAACCTGTGTGTGTGTGTGAGAGAGAAAGATAGTCTGAGAAAGAGAGAGTGAAAGAGCAGCTGTGAGTGAGACAGAGAGAGGGAGAAAGAGAAGCTGTGTGTGTGAGAGAGAGAAAGAGAAGCTGTGAGTGAGAGTAAGAGAGAGAGAGAGAGAAAGAGAAGCTGTGAGTGAGAGAGAGAGAGAAAGCGAAGCTGTGAGTGAGAGAGAGAGAGAATGAGAAGCTGTGAGTGAGAGAGAGAGAAGCTGTGAGTGAGAGAGAGAGAAGCTGTGAGTGAGAGAGAGAGAAGATGTGAGTGAGAGAGAGAGAGAATGAGAAGGTGTGAGTGAGAGAGAGAAAGTAAGAGAAGCTGTGAGTGAGAAAGAGAGAAAGAGAAGCTGTGAGTGAGAGAAAGAGAGGGAGAAAGAGAAGCTGTGAGTGAGGGAGAGAGAAAGAGAAGCTGTGAGTGGGAGAGAGAGAGAATGAGAAGCTGTGGGTGAGAGAGAGAGAAGCTGTGAGTGAGAGAGAAAGAGAAGCTGTGAGTGAGAGAGAGAGAGAGAAAGAGAAGCTGTGAGTGAGAAGGAGAGGGAAAGAGAAGCTGTGAGTGAGTGAGAGAGAGAGAGAAAGAGAAACTGTGAGTGTGTGAGAGAGAAAGAGAAGCTGTGAGTGAGAGAGAGAGAGAAAGAGAAGCTGTGAGTGAGAAGGAGAGGAAAAGAGAAGCTGTGAGTGAGCGAGAGAGAGAGAGAAAGAGAAGCTGTGAGAGAGAAAGAGAGAAGCTGTGAGTGAGAGAGTGAGAGAGAGAAAGAGAAGCTGTTAGTGAGAGTGAGAGAGAGAGAAAGAGAAGCTGTGAGTGAGAGAGAGAATGAAAGAGGAGCTGTGAGTGAGAGAGAGAGAGAGAAAGAGAAGCTGTGAGTGAGAGAGAGATAGAGAAGCTGTGAGTGAGACAGAGAGAGAAAGAGAAGCTGTGAGAGAGAGAGGGGAAGAAAGAGAAGCTGTGTGTGTGTGAGAGAGAAAGAGAAGCTGTGAGTGTGTGAGAGAGAGAAAGAGAAGCTGTGAGTGAGAGAGAGAGAAAGAAAGAGAAATTAGAGTGAGAAAGACAGAGAGAAAGAGAAGCTGTGAGTGGGAGAGAGAGAAAGAGAGTCTGTGAGTGAGAGAGAGAGAGAAGCTGTGAGTGAGAGAGAGAGAGAGCTGCTGTGAGTGAGAGAGAGAGAAAGAGAAGCTGTGAGTGAGAGAGAGAGAAGCTGTGAGTGAGAGAGAGAAAGAAAAGCTATGAGTGAGAGAGTGAGAGAGAAAGAGAAGCTGTGAGTGAGAGAGAGAGAAAGAGAAGCTGTGAGAGAGAGTAAGAAAAGCTGTGATTGAGAGTGAGAGTGAGAGAGAAAGAGAAGCTGTGAGTGAGAGAGAGAGAATGAGAAGCTGCGAGAGAGAGAAAGAGAAGCTGTGAGTGAGAGAGAGAGAGAAAATGTGAGTGAGAGAGAGAGAGAATGAGAAGCTGTGAGTGAGAGAGAGAAAGTAAGAGAAGCTGTGAGTGATACAGAGAGAGAGAAAGAGAAGCTGTGAGTGAGAGAGAGAGAGAAAGAGAAGCTGTGATTGAGAGTGAGTGATAGAGAAAGAGAAGCTGTGAGTGAGTGAGAGAGAAAGAGAAGCTGTGAGTGAGAGAGAGAGAAGCTGTGAGTGAGAGAGAGAAAGAAAAGCTGTGAGTGAGAGAGAGAGAGAAAGAGAAGCTGTGAGAGAGAGAGAGAGAGAGAAAGAGAAGCTGTGATTGAGAGTGAGTGATAGAGAAAGAGAAGCTGTGAGTGAGTGAGAGAGAAAGAGAAGCTGTGAGTGAGAGAGAGAGAAGCTGTGAGTGAGAGAGAGAAAGAAAAGCTGTGAGTGAGAGAGAGAGAGAAAGAGAAGATATGAGTGAGAGAGAGAGAAAGAGAAGCTGTGAGTGAGTAAGAGAGAAAGGGAAGTTGTGAGTGAGAGAGAGAGAGAAAGAGAAGCTGTGAGTGAGAGAGAGAGAGAGAGAGAAGCTGTGAGTGAGAGAGAGAGAAAGAGAAGCTGTGAGTGAGAAGGAGAGGGAAAGAGAAGCTGTGAGTGAGTGAGAGAGAGAAAGAGAAGCTGTGAGAGAGAAAGAGAGAAGCTGTGAGTGAGAGAGTGAGAGAGAGAAAGAGAACCTGTTAGTGAGAGTGAGAGTGAGACAGAAAGAGAAGCTGTGAGTGAGAGAGAGAGAAAGAGAAGCTGTGAGTGAGAGAGAGAGAGAAGCTGTGAGTGACACACAGAGAGAGAAGCTGTGAGTTAGAGAGAGAGAGAAAGAGAAGCTGTGAGTGACAGAGAGAGAGAGAAAGAGAAGCTATGTGTGTGTGTGAGAGAGAATGATAGTCTGAGAAAGAGAGAGTGAAAGAGAAGCTGTGAGTGAGAGAGAGAGAGGGAGAAAGAGAATCTGTGTGTGTGTGAGAGAGAAAGAGAAGCTGTGAGTGAGAGTGAGAGAAAGAAAGAGAAAGCGAAGCTGTTAGTGAGAGAGTGAGAGAGAGAAAGAGAAGCTGTTAGTGAGAGTGAGAGAGAGAGAGAAAGAGAAGCTGTGAGTGAGAGAGAGAGAAAGAGATGCTGTGAGTGAGAGAGAGAGAGAAAGAGAAACTATGAGTGAGAGAGAGAGAAAGAGAAGCTGTGAGTGAGAGAGAGAGAAAGAGAAGCTGTGAGTGAGAAGGAGAGGGAAAGAGAAGCTGTGAGTGAGTGAGAGAGAGAGAAAGAGAAGCTGTGAGTGAGAGAGAGAGAAAGAGAAGCTGTGAGTGAGAGAGAGAGAGAAAGAGAAGCTGTGAGTAAGAAGGAGAGGGAAAGAGAAGAAGTGAGTGAGTGAGAGAGAGAGAGAGAAAGAGAAGCTGTGAGAGAGAAAGAGAAGCTGTGAGTGAGAGAGTGAGAGAGAGAAAGAGAATCTGTTAGTGAGAGTGAGAGAGAGAGAAAGAGAAGCTGTGAGTGAGAGGAGAGAGAAAGAGAAGCTGTGAGTGAGAGAGAGAGAAGCTGTGAGTGAGAGAGAGAGAAGATGTGAGTGAGAGAGAGAGAGAATGAGAAGGTGTGAGTGAGAGAGAGAAAGTAAGAGAAGCTGTGAGTGAGAAAGAGAGAAAGAGAAGCTGTGAGTGAGAGAAAGAGAGGGAGAAAGAGAAGCTGTGAGTGAGGGAGAGAGAAAGAGAAGCTGTGAGTGGGAGAGAGAGAGAATGAGAGGCTGTGGGTGAGAGAGAGAGAAGCTGTGAGTGAGAGAGAAAGAGAAGCTGTGAGTGAGAGAGAGAGAGAAAGAGAAGCTGTGAGTGAGAAGGAGAGGGAAAGAGAAGCTGTGAGTGAGTGAGAGAGAGAGAGAAAGAGAAACTGTGAGTGTGTGAGAGAGAAAGAGAAGCTGTGAGTGAGAGAGAGAGAGAAAGAGAAGCTGTGAGTGAGAAGGAGAGGAAAAGAGAAGCTGTGAGTGAGCGAAAGAGAGAGAGAGAAAGAGAAGCTGTGAGAGAGAAAGAGAGAAGCTGTGAGTGAGAGAGTGAGAGAGAGAAAGAGAAGCTGTTAGTGAGAGTGAGAGAGAGAGAAAGAGAAGCTGTGAGTGAGAGAGAGAATGAAAGAGGAGCTGTGAGTCAGAGAGAGAGAGAGAAAGAGAAGCTGTGAGTGAGAGAGAGATAGAGAAGCTGTGAGTGAGACAGAGAGAGAAAGAGAAGCTGTGAGAGAGAGAGGGGAAGAAAGAGAAGCTGTGTGTGTGAGAGAGAGAAAGAGAAGCTGTGAGTGTGTGAGAGAGAGAAAGAGAAGCTGTGAGTGAGAGAGAGAGAAAGAAAGAGAAATTAGAGTGAGAAAGACAGAGAGAAAGAGAAGCTGTGAGTGGGAGAGAGAGAAAGAGAGTCTGTGAGTGAGAGAGAGAGAGAAGCTGTGAGTGAGAGAGAGAGAGAGCTGCTGTGAGTGAGAGAGAGAGAAAGAGAAGCTGTGAGTGAGAGAGAGAGAAGCTGTGAGTGAGAGAGAGAAAGAAAAGCTATGAGTGAGAGAGTGAGAGAGAAAGAGAAGCTGTGAGTGAGAGAGAGAGAAAGAGAAGCTGTGAGAGAGAGTAAGAAAAGCTGTGATTGAGAGTGAGAGTGAGAGAGAAAGAGAAGCTGTGAGTGAGAGAGAGAGAATGAGAAGCTGCGAGAGAGAGAAAGAGAAGCTGTGAGTGAGAGAGAGAGAGAAAATGTGAGTGAGAGAGAGAGAGAATGAGAAGCTGTGAGTGAGAGAGAGAAAGTAAGAGAAGCTGTGAGTGATACAGAGAGAGAGAAAGAGAAGCTGTGAGTGAGAGAGAGAGAGAAAGAGAAGCTGTGATTGAGTGAGTGATAGAGAAAGAGAAGCTGTGAGTGAGTGAGAGAGAAAGAGAAGCTGTGAGTGAGAGAGAGAGAAGCTGTGAGTGAGAGAGAGAAAGAAAAGCTGTGAGTGAGAGAGAGAGAGAAAGAGAAGCTGTGAGAGAGAGAGAGAGAGAGAAAGAGAAGCTGTGATTGAGAGTGAGTGATAGAGAAAGAGAAGCTGTGAGTGAGTGAGAGAGAAAGAGAAGCTGTGAGTGAGAGAGAGAGAAGCTGTGAGTGAGAGAGAGAAAGAAAAGCTGTGAGTGAGAGAGAGAGAGAAAGAGAAGATATGAGTGAGAGAGAGAGAAAGAGAAGCTGTGAGTGAGTAAGAGAGAAAGGGAAGTTGTGAGTGAGAGAGAGAGAGAAAGAGAAGCTGTGAGTGAGAGAGAGAGAGAGAGAGAGAAGCTGTGAGTGAGAGAGAGAGAAAGAGAAGCTGTGAGTGAGAAGGAGAGGGAAAGAGAAGCTGTGAGTGAGTGAGAGAGAGAGAAAGAGAAGCTGTGAGAGAGAAAGAGAGAAGCTGTGAGTGAGAGAGTGAGAGAGAGAAAGAGAACCTGTTAGTGAGAGTGAGAGTGAGACAGAAAGAGAAGCTGTGAGTGAGAGAGAGAGAAAGAGAAGCTGTGAGTGAGAGAGAGAGAGAAGCTGTGAGTGACACACAGAGAGAGAAGCTGTGAGTTAGAGAGAGAGAGAAAGAGAAGCTGTGAGTGACAGAGAGAGAGAGAAAGAGAAGCTATGTGTGTGTGAGAGAGAGAAAGATAGTCTGAGAAAGAGAGAGTGAAAGAGAAGCTGTGAGTGAGAGAGAGAGAGGGAGAAAGAGAATCTGTGTGTGTGTGAGAGAGAAAGAGAAGCTGTGAGTGAGAGTGAGAGAAAGAAAGAGAAAGCGAAGCTGTTAGTGAGAGAGTGAGAGAGAGAAAGAGAAGCTGTTAGTGAGAGTGAGAGAGAGAGAGAAAGAGAAGCTGTGAGTGAGAGAGAGAGAAAGAGATGCTGTGAGTGAGAGAGAGAGAGAAAGAGAAACTGTGAGTGAGAGAGAGAGAAAGAGAAGCTGTGAGTGAGAGAGAGAGAAAGAGAAGCTGTGAGTGAGAAGGAGAGGGAAAGAGAAGCTGTGAGTGAGTGAGAGAGAGAGAAAGAGAAGCTGTGAGTGAGAGAGAGAGAAAGAGAAGCTGTGAGTGAGAGAGAGAGAGAAAGAGAAGCTGTGAGTAAGAAGGAGAGGGAAAGAGAAGAAGTGAGTGAGTGAGAGAGAGAGAGAGAGAAAGAGAAGCTGTGAGAGAGAAAGAGAAGCTGTGAGTGAGAGAGTGAGAGAGAGAAAGAGAATCTGTTAGTGAGAGTGAGAGAGAGAGAAAGAGAAGCTGTGAGTGAGAGAGAGAGAGAGAGAGAAAGAGAAGCTGTGAGTGAGAGAGAGAAAGAGAAGCTGTGTGTGAGAGGGAGAGAGAGAAAGAGAAGCTGTGAGTGACACAGAGAGAGAGAAGCTGTGAGTTAGAGAGAGAGAAAGAGAAGCTGTGAGTGACAGAGAGAGAGAAAGAGAAGCTGAGAGTGAGAGAGAGAGAGAACGTGAAGCTGTGAGTGAGAGAGAGAGAGACAGAGAAGCTGTGTGTGTGTGTGAGAGAGAAAGATAGTCTGAGAAAGAGAGAGTGAAAGAGCAGCTGTGAGTGAGACAGAGAGAGGGAGAAAGAGAAGCTGTGTGTGTGTGAGAGAGAAAGAGAAGCTGTGAGTGAGAGTAAGAGAGAGAGAGAAAGAGAAGCTGTGAGTGAGAGAGAGAGAGAAAGAGAAGCTGTGAGTGAGAGAGAGAGAAAGCGAAGCTGTGAGTGAGAGAGAGAGAGAATAAGAAGCTGTGAGTGAGAGAGAGAGAAGCTGTGAGTGAGAGAGAGAGAAGCTGTGAGTGAGAGAGAGAAGATGTGAGTGAGAGAGAGAGAGAATGAGAAGGTGTGAGTGAGAGAGAGAAAGTAAGAGAAGCTGTGAGTGAGAAAGAGAGAAAGAGAAGCTGTGAGTGAGAGAAAGAGAGGGAGAAAGAGAAGCTGTGAGTGAGAGAGAGAGAAAGAGAAGCTGTGAGTGGGAGAGAGAGAATGAGAAGCTGTGGGTGAGAGAGAGAGAAGCTGTGAGTGAGAGAGAAAGAGAAGCTGTGAGTGAGAGTGAGAGAGAAGATGTGAGTAAGAGAGAGAGAGAATGAGAAGCTGTGAGTGAGAGAGAGAGAAAGTAAGAGAAGCTGTGAGTGATACAGAGAGAGAGAAAGAGAAGCTGTGAGTGAGAGAGAGAGAGGGAGAAAGATAAGCTGTGTGTGTGAGAGAGAGAGAGAAAGAGAAGCTGTGTGTGTGTGAGAGAGAGAAGCTGTGATTGAGAGTGAGAGAGAGAAAGAGAAGCTGTGAGTGAGAGACAGAGAAAGAGAAGCTGTGAGTGAGAGAGAGAGAAGCTGTGAGTGAGAGAGAGAAAGAAAAGCTGTGAGTGAGTGAGAGAGAGAGAGAGAAAGAGGATATGAGTGAGAGAGAGAGAGAGAAGCAGTGAGTGAGAGAGAGAGAGAAAGAGAATCTGTGAGTGAGACAGAGAGAGAGAAAGAGAAGCTGTGAGAGAGAGGGGGAAGAGAAGCTGTGTGTGTGAGAGAGAAAGAGAAGCTGTGAGTGAGAGAGAGAGAGAGAAAGAAAGAGAAATTAGAGTGAGAAAGAGAGAGAAAGAGAAGCTGCGAGTGGGAGAGAGAAAAAGAGAGTCTGTGAGTGAGAGAGAGAGAGAAGCTGTGAGTGAGAGAGAAAGAGAGCCGCTGTGAGTGAGAGAGAGAGAAAGAGAAGCTGTGAATGAGAGAGAGAGAAACTGTGAGTGAGAGAGAGAGAAAGAGAAGCTGTGAGTGAGTAAGAGAGAGAAAGGGAAGTTGTGAGTGAGGGAGAGAGAATAAGAGAAGCTGTGAGTGAGAGAGAGAGAGAAAGAGAAGCTGTGAGTGAGAGAGAGAGAGAAAGAGAAGCTGTGAGTGAGAAGGAGAGGGAAAGAGAAGCTTTGAGTGAGTGAGAGAGAAAGAGAAGCTGTGTGTGAGAGTGAGAGAGAGAAAGAAAGAGAAGCTGTGAGTGAGAGAGAGAGAGAAAGAGAAGCTGTGAGTGAGAGAGAGAGAGAGAAGCTGTGAGTGAGAGAGAGAAAGAGAAGCTGTGAGTGAGAGGGAGAGAGAGAAAGAGAAGCTGTGAGTGACACACAGAGAGAGAAGCTGTGAGAGAGAGAGAGAGAGAGAAGCTGTGAGTGACAGAGAGAGAGAGAAAGAGAAGCTGTGTGTGTGTGAGAGAGAGAAAGATAGTCTGAGAAAGAGAGTGTGAAAGAGAAGCTGTGAGTGAGAGAGAGAGAGGGAGAAAGAGAAGCTGTGTGTGTGTGAGAGAGAAAGAGAAGCTGTGAGTGAGAGTGAGAGAGAGAGAAAGAGAAAGAGAAGCTGTGAGTGAGAGAGTGAGAGAGAGAAAGAGAAGCTGTGAGTAAGAGTGAGAGAGAGAGAGAGAAAGAGAAGCTGTGAGTGAGAGAGAGAGAAAGAGATGCTGTGAGTGAGTGAGAGAGAGAAAGAGAAGCTGTGAGTGAGAGAGAGAGAAAGAGAAGCTGTGAGTGAGAGAGAGAAAGAGAAGCTGTGATTGAGAAGGAGAGGGAAAGAGAAGCTGTGAGTGAGTGAGAGAGAGAGAGAGAAAGAGAAGCTGTGAGTGATAGAGAGAGAAAGAGAAGCTGTGAGTGAGAGAGAGAGAGAAAGAGAAGCTGTGAGTATGAAGGAGAGGGAAAGAGAAGAAGTGAGTGAGTGAGAGAGAGTGAGAGAAAGAGAAGCTGTGAGAGAAAGAGAAGCTGTGAGTGAGAGTGAGAGAGAGAGAGAAAGAGAAGCTGTGAGTGAGAGAGGGAGTAAAAGAGAAGCTGTGAGTGAGAGAGAGAGAAAGAGAAGGTGTGAGTGAGAGAGAGAGAGTGAGAAGCTGTGAGTGAGTGAGAGAGAAGCTGTGAGAGAGAGAGAGAGAAAGTGAAGCTGTGAGTGAGTGAGAGAGAGAAGCTGTGTGTGTGTGTGAGAGAGAGAAAGATAGTCTGAGAAAGAGAGAGTGAAAGAGAAGCTGTGAGTGAGAGAGAGAGAGGCAGAAAGAGAAGCTGTGTGAGATAGAGAGAGAAAGAGAAGCTGTGAGTGAGAGTGAGAAAGAGAGAGAGAAAGAGAAGCTGTGAGTGAGAGAGAGAGAAAGAGAAGCTGTGAGTGAGAGAGAGAGAGAGAGAATGAGAAGCTGTGAGTGAGAAAGAGAAGTTGTGAGAGAGAGAAAGAGAAGTTGTGAGTGAGAGAGAGAGAGAGATGTGAGTGATAGAGAGAGAGAATGAGAAGCTGTGAGTGAGAGAGAGAGAAAGTAAGAGGAGCTGTGAGTGAGATAGAGAGAGAGAGAAAGAGAAGCTGTGAGTGAGAGAGAGAGAGGGAGAAAGATAATCTGAGAGAGAGAGAGAGAGGGAAAGAGTAACTGTGTGTGTGAGAGAGAGAGAAAGAGAAGCTGTGTGTGTGTGTGAGAGAGAGAAAGATAGTCTGAGAAAGAGAGAGTGAAAGAGAAGCTGTGACTGAGAGAGAGAGAGGGAGAAAGAGAAGCTGTGTGTGAGAGAGAGAAAGAGAAGCTGTGAGTGAGATATAGAGAGAGAGAAAGAGAAGCTGTGAGTGAGAGAGAGAGAGAGAGGGAGAAAGATAATCTGTGAGAGAGAGAGAAAGAGAAACTGTGTGTGTGTGAGAGAGAAAGAGAAGGTGTGATTGAGAGTGAGAGAGAGAAAGAAAAGCTGTGAGTGAGAGAGAGAGAGAGAAAGAGAAGATATGAGTGAGAGAGAGAGAGAGAAGCAGTGAGAGAGAGAGAGAGAAACAGAAGCTGTGAGTGAGACAGAGAGAGAAAGAGAAGCTGTGAGAGAGAGAGAGGGAGAAAGAGAAGCTGTGAGCGAGAGAGAGAGAAAGAGAAGCTGTGAGTGTGTGTGAGAGAGAAAGAGAAGCTGTGAGTGAGAGAGAGAGAAAGAAAGAGAAATCAGAGTGAGAAAGAGAGAGAGAAAGAGAAGCTGTGTGGGAGAGAGAGAAAGAGAGTCTGTGAGTGAGAGTAAGAGAGAAGCTGTGAGTGAGAGAGAGAGAATGAGAAGCTGTGAGTGAGAGAGAGAGAGAGAATGAGAAGCTGTGAGAGAGAGAGAGAGAAGCTGTGAGAGAGAGAGAGAGAGAAAGAGAAGCTGTGATTGAGAGTGAGAGTGAGAGAGAGAGAGAAAGAGAAGCTGTGAGTGAGAGAGAGAGAAAGAGAAGCTATGAGTGAGAGAGAGAGAAGCAGTGAGTGAGAGAGAGAAAGAAAAGCTGTGAGAGAGAGAAAGAGAAAGAGAAGATATGAGTGAGAGAGAGAGAAGCAGTGAGTGAGAGAGAGAGAGAGAGAAGCTGTGAGTGAGACAGAGAGAGAGAAAGAGAAGCTGTGAGTGAGAGAGTGAGAGAGAGAAAGAGAAGCTGTCAGTGAGAGAGAGAGAGGGAGAAAGAGAAGCTGTGTGTGTGTGAGAGAGAGAAGCTGTGATTGAGAGTGAGAGAGAGAGAAAGAGAAGCTGTGAGTGAGAGACAGAGAAAGAGAAGCTGTGAGTGAGAGAGAGAGAAGCTGTGAGTGAGAGAGAGAAAGAAAAGCTGTGAGTGAGTGAGAGAGAGAGAGAGAAAGAGGATATGAGTGAGTGAGAGAGAGAGAAGCAGTGAGTGAGAGAGAGAGAGAAAGAGAATCTGTGAGTGAGACAGAGAGAGAGAAAGAGAAGCTGTGAGAGAGAGGGGGAAGAGAAGCTGTGTGTGTGAGAGAGAAAGAGAAGCTGTGAGTGAGAGAGAGAGAGAGAAAGAAAGAGAAATTAGAGTGAGAAAGAGAGAGAAAGAGAAGCTGCGAGTGGGAGAGAGAAAAAGAGAGTCTGTGAGTGAGAGAGAGAGAGAAGCTGTGAGTGAGAGAGAAAGAGAGCCGCTGTGAGTGAGAGAGAGAGAAAGAGAAGCTGTGAATGAGAGAGAGAGAAACTGTGAGTGAGAGAGAGAGAAAGAGAAGCTGTGAGTGAGTAAGAGAGAGAAAGGGAAGTTGTGAGTGAGGGAGAGAGAATAAGAGAAGCTGTGAGTGAGAGAGAGAGAGAAAGAGAAGCTGTGAGTGAGAGAGAGAGAGAAAGAGAAGCTGTGAGTGAGAAGGAGAGGGAAAGAGAAGCTTTGAGTGAGTGAGAGAGAAAGAGAAGCTGTGTGTGAGAGTGAGAGAGAGAAAGAAAGAGAAGCTGTGAGTGAGAGAGAGAGAAAGAGAAGCTGTGAGTGAGAGAGAGAGAGAGAAGCTGTGAGTGAGAGAGAGAAAGAGAAGCTGTGAGTGAGAGGGAGAGAGAGAAAGAGAAGCTGTGAGTGACACACAGAGAGAGAAGCTGTGAGAGAGAGAGAGAGAGAGAAGCTGTGAGTGACAGAGAGAGAGAGAAAGAGAAGCTGTGTGTGTGTGAGAGAGAGAAAGATAGTCTGAGAAAGAGAGTGTGAAAGAGAAGCTGTGAGTGAGAGAGAGAGAGGGAGAAAGAGAAGCTGTGTGTGTGTGAGAGAGAAAGAGAAGCTGTGAGTGAGAGTGAGAGAGAGAGAAAGAGAAAGAGAAGCTGTGAGTGAGAGAGTGAGAGAGAGAAAGAGAAGCTGTGAGTAAGAGTGAGAGAGAGAGAGAGAAAGAGAAGCTGTGAGTGAGAGAGAGAGAAAGAGATGCTGTGAGTGAGTGAGAGAGAGAAAGAGAAGCTGTGAGTGAGAGAGAGAGAAAGAGAAGCTGTGAGTGAGAGAGAGAAAGAGAAGCTGTGATTGAGAAGGAGAGGGAAAGAGAAGCTGTGAGTGAGTGAGAGAGAGAGAGAGAAAGAGAAGCTGTGAGTGATAGAGAGAGAAAGAGAAGCTGTGAGTGAGAGAGAGAGAGAAAGAGAAGCTGTGAGTATGAAGGAGAGGGAAAGAGAAGAAGTGAGTGAGTGAGAGAGAGTGAGAGAAAGAGAAGCTGTGAGAGAAAGAGAAGCTGTGAGTGAGAGTGAGAGAGAGAGAGAAAGAGAAGCTGTGAGTGAGAGAGGGAGTAAAAGAGAAGCTGTGAGTGAGAGAGAGAGAAAGAGAAGGTGTGAGTGAGAGAGAGAGAGTGAGAAGCTGTGAGTGAGTGAGAGAGAAGCTGTGAGAGAGAGAGAGAGAAAGTGAAGCTGTGAGTGAGAGAGAGAGAGAAGCTGTGTGTGTGTGTGAGAGAGAGAAAGATAGTCTGAGAAAGAGAGAGTGAAAGAGAAGCTGTGAGTGAGAGAGAGAGAGGCAGAAAGAGAAGCTGTGTGAGATAGAGAGAGAAAGAGAAGCTGTGAGTGAGAGTGAGAAAGAGAGAGAGAAAGAGAAGCTGTGAGTGAGAGAGAGAGAAAGAGAAGCTGTGAGTGAGAGAGAGAGAGAGAGAATGAGAAGCTGTGAGTGAGAAAGAGAAGTTGTGAGAGAGAGAAAGAGAAGTTGTGAGTGAGAGAGAGAGAGAGATGTGAGTGATAGAGAGAGAGAATGAGAAGCTGTGAGTGAGAGAGAGAGAAAGTAAGAGGAGCTGTGAGTGAGATAGAGAGAGAGAAAGAGAAGCTGTGAGTGAGAGAGAGAGGGGGAGAAAGATAATCTGAGAGAGAGAGAGAGAGGGAAAGAGTAACTGTGTGTGTGTGAGAGAGAGAAAGAGAAGCTGTGTGTGTGTGTGTGAGAGAGAAAGATAGTCTGAGAAAGAGAGAGTGAAAGAGAAGCTGTGACTGAGAGAGAGAGAGGGAGAAAGAGAAGCTGTGTGTGAGAGAGAGAAAGAGAAGCTGTGAGTGAGATATAGAGAGAGAGAAAGAGAAGCTGTGAGTGAGAGAGAGAGAGAGAGGGAGAAAGATAATCTGTGAGAGAGAGAGAAAGAGAAACTGTGTGTGTGTGAGAGAGAAAGAGAAGGTGTGATTGAGAGTGAGAGAGAGAAAGAAAAGCTGTGAGTGAGAGAGAGAGAGAGAAAGAGAAGATATGAGTGAGAGAGAGAGAGAGAAGCAGTGAGAGAGAGAGAGAGAAACAGAAGCTGTGAGTGAGACAGAGAGAGAAAGAGAAGCTGTGAGAGAGAGAGAGGGAGAAAGAGAAGCTGTGAGCGAGAGAGAGAGAAAGAGAAGCTGTGAGTGTGTGTGAGAGAGAAAGAGAAGCTGTGAGTGAGAGAGAGAGAAAGAAAGAGAAATCAGAGTGAGAAAGAGAGAGAGAAAGAGAAGCTGTGTGGGAGAGAGAGAAAGAGAGTCTGTGAGTGAGAGTAAGAGAGAAGCTGTGAGTGAGAGAGAGAGAAAGAGAAGCTGTGAGTGAGAGAGAGAGAGAGAATGAGAAGCTGTGAGAGAGAGAGAGAGAAGCTGTGAGAGAGAGAGAGAGAGAAAGAGAAGCTGTGATTGAGAGTGAGAGTGAGAGAGAGAGAGAAAGAAAGAGAAGCTGTGAGTGAGAGAGAGAGAAAGAGAAGCTATGAGTGAGAGAGAGAGAAGCAGTGAGTGAGAGAGAGAAAGAAAAGCTGTGAGAGAGAGAAAGAGAAAGAGAAGATATGAGTGAGAGAGAGAGAAGCAGTGAGTGAGAGAGAGAGAGAGAAGCTGTGAGTGAGACAGAGAGAGAGAAAGAGAAGCTGTGAGTGAGAGAGTGAGAGAGAGAAAGAGAAGCTGTCAGTGAGAGAGAGAGAGGGAGAAAGAGAAGCTGAGTGTGTGAGAGAGAGAAAGAGAAGCTGTGAGTGAGAGTGAGAGAGAGAGAGAAAGAGAAGCTGTGAGTGAGAGAGGGAGTAAAAGAGAAGCTGTGAGTGAGAGAGAGAAAGAGAAGCTGTGAGTGAGAGAGAGAGAGAATGAGAAGCTGTGAGTGAGTGAGAGAGAAGCTGTGAGTGAGAGAGAGAGAGAGAGAAAGTGAAGCTGTGAGTGAGAGAGAGAGAGAAAGAGAAGCTGTGTGTGTGTGAGAGAGAGAAAGATAGTCTGAGAAAGAGAGAGTGAAAGAGAAGCTGTGAGTGAGAGAGAGAGAGAGGCAGAAAGAGAAGCTGTGTGAGATAGAGAGAGAAAGAGAAGTTGTGTGTGAGAGTGAGAGAGAGAGAGAGAAAGAGAAGCTGTGATTGAGAGAGAGAGAGAAAGAGAAGCTGTGAGTGTGAGAGAGAGAGAGAATGAGAAGCTGTGAGTGAGAGAGAGAAGTTGTGTGTGAGAGAGAGAAAGAGAAGTTGTGAGTAAGAGAGAGAGATGTGAGTGATAGAGAGAGAGAATGAGAAGCTGTGAGCGAGAGAGAGAGAAATTAAGAGAAGCTGTGAGTGAGATAGAGAGAGAGAAAGAGAAGCTGTGAGTGAGAGAGAGAGGGAGAAAGATAATCTGTGAGAGAGAGAGAGAGAAAGAGAAACTGTGTGTGTGAGAGAGAGAAAGATAGTCTGAGAAAGAGAGAGTGAAAGAGAAGCTGTGAGTGAGAGAGAGAGAGGGAGAAAGAGAAGCTGTGTGTGTGAGAGAGAAAGAGAAGCTGTGAGTGAGAGTGAGAGAGAAAGAGAGAAAGAGAAGCTGTGAGTGAGAGAGTGAGAGAAAGAGAAGTTGTGAGTGAGTGAGAGAGAGAGAATGAGAAGCTGTGAGTGAGAGAGAGAAGTTGTGAGAGAGAGAGAGAAAGAGAAGCTGTGAGTGAAGAGAGAGAGATGTGAGTGATAGAGAGAGAGAATGAGAAGCTGTGAGTGAGAGAGAGAGAAAGTAAGAGAAGCTGTGTGTGAGATAGAGAGAGAGAGAAAGAGAAGCTGTGTGTGAGAGAGAGAGGGAGAAAGATAATCTGTGTGAGAGAGAGAAAGAGAAACTGTGTGTGTGTGAGAGAGAAAGAGAAGGTGTGATTGAGAGTGAGAGAGAGAAAGAAAAGCTGTGAGTGAGAGAGAGAGAGAGAAAGAGAAGATATGAGTGAGAGAGAGAGAGAGAGAGAAGCAGTGAGAGAGAGAGAAAGAAACAGAAGCTGTGAGTGAGACAGAGAGAGAAAGAGAAGCTGTGAGAGAGAGAGAGAGGGAGAAAGTGAAGCTGTGAGAGAGAGAGAGAAAGAGAAGCTGTGAGTGTGTGTGAGAGAGAAAGAGAAGCTGTGAGTGAGAGAGAGAGAAAGAAAGAGAAATCAGAGTGAGAAAGAGAGAGAGAAAGAGAAGCTGTGTGGAAGAGAGAGAAAGAGAGTCCGTGAGTGAGAGTGAGAGAGAAGCTGTGAGTGAGAGAGAGAGAGAGCCGCTGTGAGTGAGAGAGAGAGAAAGAGAAGCTGTGTGTGTGAGAGAGAGAGAAAGATAGTCTGAGAAAGAGAGAGTGAAAGAGAAGCTGTGAGTGAGAGAGAGAGAGGCAGAAAGAGAAGCTGTGTGAGATAGAGAGAGAAAGAGAAGCTGTGAGTGAGAGTGAGAAAGAGAGAGAGAAAGAGAAGCTGTGAGTGAGAGAGAGAGAAAGAGAAGCTGTGAGTGAGAGAGAGAGAGAGAATGAGAAGCTGTGAGTGAGAGAGAGAAGTTGTGTGAGAGAGAAAGAGAAGTTGTGAGTGAGAGAGAGAGAGAGATGTGAGTGATAGAGAGAGAGAATGAGACGCTGTGAGTGAGAGAGAGAGAAAGTAAGAGGAGCTGTGAGTGAGATAGAGAGAGAGAAAGAGAAGCTGTGAGTGAGAGAGAGAGAGGGAGAAAGATAATCTGAGAGAGAGAGAGAGAGGGAAAGAGAAACTGTGTGTGAGAGAGAGAGAGAGAAAGAGAAGCTGTGTGTGTGTGTGAGAGAGAGAAAGATAGTCTGAGAAAGAGAGAGTGAAAGAGAAGCTGTGAGTGAGATAGAGAGAGAGAAAGAGAAGCTGTGAGTGAGAGAGAGAGAGGGAGAAAGATAATCTGTGTGAGAGAGAGAAAGAGAAACTGTGTGTGTGTGAGAGAGAAAGAGAAGGTGTGATTGAGAGTGAGAGAGAGAAAGAAAAGCTGTGAGTGAGAGAGAGAGAGAAAGAGAAGATATGAGTGAGAGAGAGAGAGAAGCAGTGAGAGAGAGAGAGAGAGAAACAGAAGCTGTGAGTGAGACAGAGAGAGAAAGAGAAGCTGTGAGAGAGAGAGAGGGAGAAAGAGAAGCTGTGAGCGAGAGAGAGAGAAAGAGAAGCTGTGAGTGTGTGTGAGAGAGAAAGAGAAGCTGTGAGTGAGAGAGAGAGAAAGAAAGAGAAATCAGAGTGAGAAAGAGAGAGAGAAAGAGAAGCTGTGTGGGAGAGAGAGAAAGAGAGTCTGTGAGTGAGAGTAAGAGAGAAGCTGTGAGTGAGAGAGAGAGAGCCGCTGTGAGTGAGAGAGAGAGAAAGAGAAGCTGTGAATGAAAGAGAGAGAGAAAGAGAAGCTGTGTGTGTGAGAGAGAGAGAAAGAGAAGCTGTGAGTGAGTGAGAGAGAGAGAAAGGGAAGTTGTGAGTGAGAGAGAGAGAGAAAGAGAAGCTGTGAGTGAGAGAGAGAGAAAGAGAAGCTGTGAGTGAGAAGGAGAGGGAAAGAGAAGCTGTGAGTGAGTGAGAGAGAGAAAGAAGCTGTGAGTGAGAGAGAGAGAAAGAGAAGCTGTGAGTGAGAGAGAGAGAAAAAGAGAAGCTGTGAGTAAGAAGGAGAGGGAAAGAGAAGAAGTGAGTGAGTGAGAGAGAGAGAAAGAGAAGCTGTGAGAGAGAAAGGGAAGCTGTGAGTGAGAGAGTGAGAGAGAAAGAGAAGCTGTTAGTGAGAGTGAGAGAGAGAGAGAGAAGCTGTGAGTGAGAGAGAGATTGAAAGAGAAGCTGTGAGAGAGAGAGAAAAAGAGAAGCTGTGAGTGAGAGAGAGAAAGAGAAGCTGTGAGTGAGAGGGAGAGAGAGAGAGAAGCTGTGAGTGACACACAGAGAGAGAAGCTGTGAGTTAGAGAGAGAGAAAGAGAAGCTGTGAGTGACAGAGAGAGAGAAAGAGAAGCTGAGAGTGAGAGAGAGAGAAAGTGAAGCTGTGAGTGAGAGAGAGAGAGAAAGAGAAGCTGTGTGTGTGTGAGAGAGAGAGGCTGTGAGTGAGAGAGTGAAAGAGAAGCTGTGAGTGAGAGAGAGAGAGAGAAGATGTGAGTGAGAGAGAGAGAATGAGAAGCTGTGAGTGAGAGAGAGAGAAAGTAAGAGAAGCTGTGAGTGAGATAGAGAGAGAGAAAGGGAAGCTGTGAGTGAGAGAGAGAGAGAAAGAGATGCTGTGAGTGAGAGAGAGAGAGGAAGAGAAGCTGTGAGTGAGACAGAGAGGGAGAAAGAGATGCTGTGTGCGTGTGAGAGAGAAAGAGAAGCTGTGATTGAGAGTGAGAGAGAGAGAAAGAAAAGCTGTGAGTGAGAGAGAGAAAGACAAGCTAAGAGTTAGATAGAGAGAAGCAGTGAGTGAGAGAGAGAGAGAAGCAGTGAGTGAGAGAGAGAGAGAGAGAGAGAAGCTGTGAGTGAGACAGAGAGAGAGAAAGATAAGCTGCGAGAGATAGAGAGGGAGAAAGAGAAGCTGTGTGAGAGAGAGAGAGAAAGAGAAGCTGTGTGTGTGTGAGAGAGAAAGATAGTCTGAGAAAGAGAGAGTGAAAGAGAAGCTGTGAGTGAGAGAGAGAGAGGGAGAAAGAGAAGCTGAGAGAGAGAAAGAGAAGCTGTGAGTGAGAGTGAGAGAGAGAGAGAGAAAGAGAAGCTGTGAGTGAGAGAGAGAGAGAAAGAGAAGCTGTGAGTGTGTGAGAGAGAGAAAGCGAAGCTGTGAGTGAGAGAGAGAGAGAATGAGAAGCTGTGAGTGTGAGAGAGAGAAGCTGTGACTGAGAGAGAGAGAGAAGATGTGAGTGAGAGAGAGAGAATGAGAAGCTGTGAGTGAGAGAGAGAGAAAGTAAGAGAAGCTGTGAGTGAGAAAGAGAGAGAAAGAGAAGCTGTGAGTGAGAGAAAGAGAGGGAGAAAGATAAGTTGTGTGTGTGAGAGAGAAAGAGAAGCTGTGTGTGTGAGAGAGAGAAAGAGAAGCTGTGATTGAGAGTGAGAGAGAGAGAGAAAGAGAAGCTGTGAGTGAGCGAGAGAAAGAGAAGGTATGAGTGAGAGAGAGAAAGAGAAGGTATGAGTGAGAGAGAGAGAAGCAGTGAGTGAGAGAGAGAAAGAAAAGCTGTGAGTGAGAGAGAGAGAAAGAGAAGATATGAGTGAGAGAGAGAGAAGCAGTGAGTGAGAGAGAGAGAGAAAGAGAAGCTGTGAGTGAGACAGAGAGAGAGAAAGAGAAGCTGCGAGAGAGAGAGAGGAAGAGAAGCTGTGAGAGAGAAAGAGAAGCTGTGACTGAGAGAGTGAGAGAGAGAAAGAGAAGCTGTTAGTGAGAGTGAGAGAGAGAGAAAGAGGAGCTGTGACTGAGAGAGAGATTGAACGAGAAGCTGTGAGTGAGAGAGAGAGAGAGAGAAAGAGAAGCTGTGAGTGAGAGAGAGAAAGAGAAGCTGTGAGTGAGAGGGAGAGAAAGAGAAGCTGTGAGTGACACAGAGAGAGAGAAGCTGTGAGTTAGAGAGAGAGAAAGAGAAGCTGTGAGTGACAGAGAGAGAAAGAGAAGCTGAGAGTGAGAGAGAGAGAAAGTGAAGCTGTGAGTGAGAGAGAGAGAGAAAGAGAAGCTGTGTGTGTGTGTGTGAGAGAAAGATAGTCTGAGAAAGAGAGAGTGAAAGAGAAGCTGTGAGTGAGACAGAGAGAGGGAGAAAGAGAAGCTGTGTGTGTGTGAGAGAGAAAGAGAAGCTGTGAGTGAGAGTGAGAGAGAGAGAGAAAGAGAAGCTGTGAGTGAGAGAGAGGGAGAAAGAGAAGCTGTGAGTGAGAGAGAGAGAAAGTGAAGCTGTGAGTGAGTGAGAGAGAGAGAGAGAATGAGAAGCTGTGAGTGTGAGAGAGAGAAGCTGTGAGTGAGAGAGAGAGAAGATGTGTGAGAGAGAGAGAATGAGAAGCTGTGAGTGAGAGAGAGAGAAAGTAAGAGAAGCTGTGAGTGAGAAAGAGAGAGAAAGAGAAGCTGTGAGTGAGAGAAAGAGAGGGAGAAAGATAAGCTATGAGAGAGAGAGAGAGAAGCTGTGAGAGAGAGAGAGAGAAAGAGAAGCTGTGATTGAGAGTGAGAGTGAGAGAGAGAGAGAAAGAGAAGCTGTGAGTGAGAGAGAGAGAAAGAGAAGCTATGAGTGAGAGAGAGAGAAGCAGTGAGTGAGAGAGAGAAAGAAAAGCTGTGAGAGAGAGAGAGAAAGAGAAGATATGAGTGAGTGAGAGAGAGAGAAGCAGTGAGTGAGAGAGAGAGAGAGAGAGAAGCTGTGAGTGAGACAGAGAGAGAGAAAGAGAAGCTGTGAGTGAGAGAGTGAGAGAGAGAAAGAGAAGCTGTCAGTGAGAGAGAGAGAGGGAGAAAGAGAAGCTGAGTGTGTGTGAGAGAGAAAGAGAAGCTGTGAGTGAGAGTGAGAGAGAGAGAGAGAGAAGCTGTGAGTGAGAGAGGGAGTAAAAGAGAAGCTGTGAGTGAGAGAGAGAAAGAGAAGCTGTGAGTGAGAGAGAGAGAATGAGAAGCTGTGAGTGAGTGAGAGAGAAGCTGTGAGTGAGAGAGAGAGAGAGAGAAAGTGAAGCTGTGAGTGAGAGAGAGAGAGAAAGAGAAGCTGTGTGTGTGTGAGAGAGAGAAAGATAGTCTGAGAAAGAGAGAGTGAAAGAGAAGCTGTGAGTGAGAGAGAGAGAGGCAGAAAGAGAAGCTGTGTGAGATAGAGAGAGAAAGAGAAGTTGTGTGTGAGAGTGAGAGAGAGAGAGAGAAAGAGAAGCTGTGAGTGAGAGAGAGAGAGAAAGAGAAGCTGTGAGTGTGTGAGAGAGAGAGAATGAGAAGCTGTGAGTGAGAGAGAAGTTGTGTGTGAGAGAGAAAGAGAAGTTGTGAGTAAGAGAGAGAGATGTGAGTGATAGAGAGAGAGAATGAGAAGCTGTGAGCGAGAGAGAGAGAAATTAAGAGAAGCTGTGAGTGAGATAGAGAGAGAGAAAGAGAAGCTGTGAGTGAGAGAGAGAGAGGGAGAAAGATAATCTGTGAGAGAGAGAGAGAGAAAGAGAAACTGTGTGTGTGTGAGAGAGAAAGATAGTCTGAGAAAGAGAGAGTGAAAGAGAAGCTGTGAGTGAGAGAGAGAGAGGGAGAAAGAGAAGCTGTGTGTGAGAGAGAGAAAGAGAAGCTGTGAGTGAGAGTGAGAGAGAAAGAGAGAAAGAGAGAAAGAGAAGCTGTGAGTGAGAGAGTGAGAGAAAGAGAAGCTGTGAGTGAGAGAGAGAGAGAATGAGAAGCTGTGAGTGAGAGAGAGAAGTTGTGAGAGAGAGAGAGAAAGAGAAGCTGTGAGTGAGAGAGAGAGATGTGAGTGATAGAGAGAGAGAATGAGAAGCTGTGAGTGAGAGAGAGAGAAAGTAAGAGAAGCTGTGAGTGAGATAGAGAGAGAGAGAAAGAGAAGCTGTGTGTGAGAGAGAGAGGGAGAAAGATAATCTGTGTGAGAGAGAGAAAGAGAAACTGTGTGTGTGAGAGAGAGAAGGAGAAGGTGTGATTGAGAGTGAGAGAGAGAAAGAAAAGCTGTGAGTGAGAGAGAGAGAGAAAGAAACAGAAGCTGTGAGTGAGACAGAGAGAGAAAGAGAAGCTGTGAGAGAGAGAGAGAGGGAGAAAGTGAAGCTGTGTGAGAGAGAGAGAAAGAGAAGCTGTGAGTGTGTGTGAGAGAGAAAGAGAAGCTGTGAGTGAGAGAGAGAGAAAGAAAGAGAAATCAGAGTGAGAAAGAGAGAGAGAAAGAGAAGCTGTGTGGAAGAGAGAGAAAGAGAGTCCGTGAGTGAGAGTGAGAGAGAAGCTGTGAGTGAGAGAGAGAGAGAGCCGCTGTGAGTGAGAGAGAGAGAAAGAGAAGCTGTGAATGAGAGAGAGAGAGAAAGAGAAGCTGTGTGAGAGAGAGAGAAAGAGAAGCTGTGAGTGAGTGAGAGAGAGAAAGGGAAGTTGTGAGTGAGAGAGAGAGAGAAAGAGAAGCTGTGAGTGAGAGAGAGAGAAAGAGAAGCTGTGAGTGAGAGAGAGAGAGAAATAGAAGCTGTGAGTGAGAAGGAGAGTGAAAGAGAAGCTGTGAGTGAGTGAGAGAGAGAGAAAGAAGCTGTGAGTGAGAGAGAGAGAAAGAGAAGCTGTGAGTGAGAGAGAGAGAAAAAGAGAAGCTGTGAGTAAGAAGGAGAAGGAAAGAGAAGCTGTGAGTGAGAGAGTGAGAGAGAGAAAGAGAAGCTGTTAGTGAGAGTGAGAGAGAGAGAGAGAGAAGCTGTGAGTGAGAGAGAGATTGAAAGAGAAGCTGTGAGTGAGAGAGAGAGAGAAAAAGAGAAGCTGTGAGTGAGAGAGAGAAAGAGAAGCTGTGAGTGAGAGGGAGAGAGAGAAAGAGAAGCTGCGAGTGACACAGAGAGAGAGAAGCTGTGAGTTAGAGAGAGAGAAAGAGAAGCTGTGAGTGACAGAGAGAGAGAAAGAGAAGCTGAGAGTGAGAGAGAGAGAGAGAAAGTGAAGCTGTGAGTGAGAGAGAGAGAGAAAGAGAAGCTGTGTGTGTGAGAGAGAGAGAAGATGTGAGTGAGAGAGAGAGAATGAGAAGCTGTGAGTGAGAGAGAGAGAAAGAGAAGCTGTGAGTGACAGAGAGAGAGAGAAAGAAGCTGTGAGTGAGTGAAAGAGAGAGAAAGAGAAGCTGTGAGAGAGAAAGAGAGAAGCTGTGAGTGAGAGAGTGAGAGAGAGAAAGAGAAGCTGTGAGTGAGAGAGAGAGAGAAAGAGAAGCTGTGAGTGAGAGAGAGAAAGAGAAGCTGTGAGTGAGAGGGAGAGAGAGAAAGAGAAGCTGTGAGTGACACACAGAGAGAGAAGCTGTGAGTTAGAGAGAGAGAAAGAGAAGCTGTGAGTGACAGAGAGAGAGAGAAAGAGAAGCTGTGAGTAAGAGTGAGAGAGAGAGAGAAAGAGAAGCTGTGAGTGAGAGAGAGAGAAAGAGATGCTGTGAGTGAGAGAGAGAGAGAAAGATAAGCTGTGAGTGAGAGAGAGAGAAAGAGAAGCTGGGAGTGAGAGAGAGGGAAAGAGAAGCTGTGAGTGAGAGAGAGAGAGAAGGAGAAGCTGTGAGTAAGAAGGAGAGGGAAAGAGAAGAAGTGAGTGAGTGAGTGAGAGAGAGAGAAAGAGAATCTGTGAGTGAGAGAGAGAGAGAAAGAAGCTGTGAGTGAGAGAGAGAGAAAGAGATGCTGTGAGTGAGAGAGAGAGGGAAAGAGAAGCTGTGAGTGAGAGAGAGAGAAAGAGAAGCTGTGAGTGAGAGAGAGGGAAAGAGAAGCTGTGAGTGAGAGAGAGAGAGAAGGAGAAGCTGTGAGTAAGAAGGAGAGGGAAAGAGAAGAAGTAAGTGAGTGAGAGAGAGAGAGAAAGAGAAGCCGTGAGTGAGAGAGAGATTGAAAGAGAAGCTGTGAGTGAGAGATAGAGAGAGAAAGAGAAGCTGTGAGTGAGAGAGAGAGAAAGAAAAGCTGTGAGTGAGAGAGAGAGAGAAAGAGAAGCTGTGATTAAGAAGGAGAGGGAAAGAGAAGAAGTGAGTGAGTGAGAGAGAGAGAGAGAAAGAGAAGCTGTGAGAGAGAAAGAGAAGCTGTGAGTGAGAGAGTGAGAGAGAAAGAGAATCTGTTAGTGAGAGTGAGAGAGAGAGAAAGAGAAGCTGTGAGTGAGAGAGAGATTGAAAGAGAAGCTGTGAATGAGAGAGAGAGAGAAAGAGAAGCTGTGAGTGAGAGAGAGAAAGAGAAGCTGTGAGTGAGAGGGAGAGGAAGAGAAGCTGTGAGTGACACAGAGAGAGAGAAGCTGTGAGTTAGAGAGAGAGAAAGAGAAGCTGTGAGTGACAGAGAGAGAGAAAGAGAAACTGAGAAGGAGAGAGAGAGAGAAAGTGAAGCTGTGAGTGAGAGAGAGAGAAAGAGAAGCTGCGTGTATGTGAGAGAGAAAGATAGTCTGAGAAAGAGAGGGTGAAAGAGAAGCTGTGAGTGAGACAGAGAGAGGGAGAAAGAGAAGCTGTGTGTGTGAGAGAGAAAGAGAAGCTGTGAGTGAGAGTGAGAGAGAGAGAGAAGCTGTGAGTGAGAGAGAGGGAGAAAGAGAAGCTGTGAGTGAGAGAGAGAAAAAGCGAAGCTGTGAGTGAGAGAGAGAATGAGAAGCTGTGAGTGAGAGAGAGAGAAGCTGTGAGTGAGAGAGAGAGAGAAGGTGAGTGAGAGAGAGAGAGGGAGAAAGAGAAGCTGTGTGTGTGTGAGAGAGAAAGAGAAGCTGTGAGAGAGAGAGAGGGGAAGAAAGAGAAGCTGTGTGTGTGTGAGAGAGAAAGAGAAGCTGTGAGTGTGTGTGAGAGAGAAAGAGAAGCTGTGAGTGAGAGAGAGAGAAAGAAAGAGAAATTAGAGTGAGAAAGAGAGAGAGAAAGAGAAGCTGTGAGTGGGAGAGAGAGAAATAGAGTCTGTGAGTGAGAGAGAGAGAAGGTGTGAGTGAGTGAGAGAGAGAGCTGCTGTGAGTGAGAGAGAGTGAAAGAGAAGCTGTGAGTGAGAGAGAGAGAAAGAGAAGCTGTGAGTGAGAGAGAGAGAGAGAAAGAGAAGCTGTGTGTGAGAGAGAGAGGGACAAAGAGAAGCTTGAGAGAGAGAGAGAAAGAGAAGCTGTGAGTGTGTGAGAGAGAGAAAGAGAAGCTGTGAGTGAGAAGGAGAGAAAAAGAGAAGCTGTGAGTGAGTGAGAGAGAGAGAAAGAGAAGCTGTGAGAGAGAAAGAGAGAAGCTGTGAGTGAGAGAGTGAGAGAGAAAGAGAAGCTGTTAGTGAGAGTGAGAGAGAGAGAGAAAGAGAAGCTGTGAGTGAGAGAGAGAGAAAGAGAAGCTGTGAGTGAGTGAGAGAGAGAGAGAGAAGCTGTGAGGAAGAGAGAGAAAGTGAAGTTGTGAGTGAGAGGGAGAGAGAGAAAGAGAAGCTGTGTGTGTGTGAGAGAGTGAATGAGAAGCTGTGAGTGAGAGATAGAGGGGGAGAAAGAGAATCTGTGTGTGTGTGAGAGAGAGAAGGAGAAGCTGTGAGTAAGAAGGAGAGGGAAAGAGAAGATATGAGTGAGAGAGAGAGAGAGAATGAGAAGCTGTGAGTGTGAGAGAGAGAAGCTGTGAGTGAGAGAGAGAGAAGATGTGAGAGAGAGAGAGAATGAGAAGCTGTGAGTGAGAGAGAGAGAAAGTAAGAGAAGCTGTGAGTGAGAAAGAGAGAGAAAGAGAAGCTGTGAGTGAGAGAAAGAGAGGGAGAAAGATAAGCTGTGAGAGAGAGAGAGAGAGAAGCTGTGAGAGAGAGAGAGAGAAAGAGAAGCTGTGATTGAGAGAGAGAGAGAGAAAGAGAAGCTGTGAGTGTGTGAGAGAGAAGGAGAAGCTATGAGTGAGAGAGAGAGAAGCAGTGAGTGAGAGAGAGAAAGAAAAGCTGTGAGTGAGAGAGAGAGAAAGAGAAGATATGAGTGAGAGAGAGAGAAGCAGTGAGTGAGCGAGAGAGAGAGAGAAGCTGTGAGAGAGACAGAGAGAGAGAAAGAGAAGCTGCGAGAGAGAGAGAGGGAGAAAGAGAAGCTGTGAGAGAGAGAGAGAGAAAGAGAAGCTGTGTGTGTGTGTGAGAGAGAAAGATAGTCTGAGAAAGAGAGAGTGAAAGAGAAGCTGTGAGTGAGAGAGAGAGAGGGAGAAAGAGAAGCTGAGTGTGTGTGAGAGAGAAAGAGAATCTGTGAGTGAGAGTGAGAGAGAGAGAAAGAGAAGCTGTGAGTGAGAGAGAGAGAAAGAGAAGCTGAGAGAGAGAGAGTGAGAAGCTGTGAGTGAGTGAGAGAGAAGCTGTGAGAGAGAGAGAGAGAGAAAGTGAAGCTGTGAGTGAGAGAGAGAGAGAAAGAGAAGCTGTGTGTGTGTGTGAGAGAGAAAGATAGTCTGAGAAAGAGAGAGTGAAAGAGAAGCTGTGAGTGAGAGAGAGAGAGGCAGAAAGAGAAGCTGTGTGAGATAGAGAGAGAAAGAGAAGCTGTGAGTGAGAGTGAGAAAAAGCGAAGCTGTGAGTGAGAGAGAGAATGAGAAGCTGTGAGTGAGAGAGAGAGAAGCTGTGAGTGAGAGAGAGAGAGAAGGTGAGTGAGAGAGAGAGAGGGAGAAAGAGAAGCTGTGTGTGTGTGAGAGAGAAAGAGAAGCTGTGAGAGAGAGAGAGGGGAAGAAAGAGAAGCTGTGTGTGTGTGAGAGAGAAAGAGAAGCTGTGAGTGTGTGTGAGAGAGAAAGAGAAGCTGTGAGTGAGAGAGAGAGAAAGAAAGAGAAATTAGAGTGAGAAAGAGAGAGAGAAAGAGAAGCTGTGAGTGGGAGAGAGAGAAATAGAGTCTGTGAGTGAGAGAGAGAGAAGCTGTGAGTGAGTGAGAGAGAGAGCTGCTGTGAGTGAGAGAGAGTGAAAGAGAAGCTGTGAGTGAGAGAGAGAGAAAGAGAAGCTGTGAGTAAGAAGGAGAGGGAAAGAGAAGAAGTGAGTGAGTGAGAGAGAGAGAGAGAGAAAGAGAAGCTGTGAGTGAGAGAGTGAGAGAGAGAAAGAGAATCTGTTAGTGAGAGTGAGAGAGAGAGAAAGAGAAGCTGTGAGTGAGAGAGAGATTGAAAGAGAAGCTGTGAGTGAGAGAGAGAGAAAGAGAAGCTGTGAGTGAGAGAGAGAAAGAGAAGCTGTGAGTGAGAGGGAGAGAGAGAAAGAGAAGCTGTGAGTGACACAGAGAGAGAGAAGCTGTGAGTTAGAGAGAGAAAGAGAAGCTGTGAGTGACAGAGAGAGAGAAAGAGAAGCTGAGAGTGAGAGAGAGAGAGAGAAAGTGAAGCTGTGAGTGAGAGAGAGAGACACAGAGAAGCTGTGTGTGTGTGAGAGAGAGAAAGATAGTCTGAGAAAGAGAGAGTGAGAGAAGCTGTGAGAGAGAGAGAGAGAAAGAGAAGCTGTGAGTGAGAGAAAGAGAGAGAGAAAGAGAAGCTGTGAGTGAGAGAAAGAGAGAGAGAGAAAAGCTGTGTGTGAGAGAGAGAGACAGAAAGAGAAGCTGTGAGTGAGAGAGAGAGAGAGAAAGAGAAGCTGTGTGTGAGAGAGAGAGGGACAAAGAGAAGCTTGAGAGAGAGAGAGAAAGAGAAGCTGTGAGTGTGTGTGAGAGAGAAAGAGAAGCTGTGAGTGAGAAGGAGAGGCAAAGAGAAGCTGTGAGTGAGTGAGAGAGAGAGAAAGAGAAGCTGTGAGAGAGAAAGAGAGAAGCTGTGAGTGAGAGAGTGAGAGAGAAAGAGAAGCTGTTAGTGAGAGTGAGAGAGAGAGAGAAAGAGAAGCTGTGAGTGAGAGAGAGAAAGAGAAGCTGTGAGTGAGTGAGAGAGAGAGAGAGAAGCTGTGAGGAAGAGAGAGAAAGTGAAGTTGTGAGTGAGAGGGAGAGAGAGAAAGAGAAGCTGTGTGTGTGTGAGAGAGTGAATGAGAAGCTGTGAGTGAGAGATAGAGGGGGAGAAAGAGAATCTGTGTGTGTGTGAGAGAGAGAAGGAGAAGCTGTGAGTAAGAAGGAGAGGGAAAGAGAAGATATGAGTGAGAGAGAGAGAGAGAGAGAATGAGAAGCTGTGAGTGTGAGAGAGAGAAGCTGTGAGTGAGAGAGAGAGAAGATGTGAGAGAGAGAGAGAATGAGAAGCTGTGAGTGAGAGAGAGAGAAAGTAAGAGAAGCTGTGAGTGAGAAAGAGAGAGAAAGAGAAGCTGTGAGTGAGAGAAAGAGAGGGAGAAAGATAAGCTGTGAGAGAGAGAGAGAGAGAAGCTGTGAGAGAGAGAGAGAAAGAGAAGCTGTGATTGAGAGAGAGAGAAAGAAAGAGAAGCTGTGAGTGTGTGAGAGAGAATGAGAAGCTATGAGTGAGAGAGAGAGAAGCAGTGAGTGAGAGAGAGAAAGAAAAGCTGTGAGTGAGAGAGAGAGAAAGAGAAGATATGAGTGAGAGAGAGAGAAGCAGTGAGTGAGCGAGAGAGAGAGAGAAGCTGTGAGTGAGACAGAGAGAGAGAAAGAGAAGCTGCGAGAGAGAGAGGGAGAAAGAGAAGCTGTGTGAGAGAGAGAGAGAAAGAGAAGCTGTGTGTGTGTGTGAGAGAGAAAGATAGTCTGAGAAAGAGAGAGTGAAAGAGAAGCTGTGAGTGAGAGAGAGAGAGGGAGAAAGAGAAGCTGAGTGTGTGTGTGAGAGAAAGAGAATCTGTGAGTGAGAGTGAGAGAGAGAGAGAAAGAGAAGCTGTGAGTGAGAGAGGGAGTAAAAGAGAAGCTGTGTGTGAGAGAGAGAGAAAGAGAAGCTGAGAGAGAGAGAGTGAGAAGCTGTGAGTGAGTGAGAGAGAAGCTGTGAGAGAGAGAGAGAGAGAGAAAGTGAAGCTGTGAGTGAGAGAGAGAGAGAAAGAGAAGCTGTGTGTGTGTGTGAGAGAGAAAGATAGTCTGAGAAAGAGAGAGTGAAAGAGAAGCTGTGAGTGAGAGAGAGAGAGGCAGAAAGAGAAGCTGTGTGAGATAGAGAGAGAAAGAGAAGCTGTGAGTGAGAGTGAGAGAGAGAGAGAGAGAGAAAGAGAAGCTGTGAGTGAGAGAGAGAGAGAAAGAGAAGCTGTGAGTGAGAGAGAGAGAGAATGAGAAGCTGTGAGTGAGAGAGAGAAGTTGTGAGAGAGAGAAAGAGAAGTTGTGAGTGAGTGAGAGAGAGATGTGAGTGATAGAGAGAGAGAATGAGAAGCTGTGAGTGAGAGAGAGAGAAAGTAAGAGGAGCTGTGAGTGAGATAGAGAGAGAGAAAGAGAAGCTGTGAGTGAGAGAGAGAGAGGGAGAAAGATAATCTGTGTGAGAGAGAGAGAGAGAGAAAGAGAAACTGTGTGTGTGAGAGAGAGAGAAAGAGAAGCTGTGTGTGTGTGAGAGAGAGAAAGATAGTCTGAGAAAGAGAGAGTGAAAGAGAAGCTGTGACTGAGAGAGAGAGAGGGAGAAAGAGAAGCTGTGTGTGAGAGAGAGAAAGAGAAGCTGTGAGTGAGATAGAGAGAGAGAGAAAGAGAAGCTGTGAGTGAGAGAGAGAGAGGGAGAAAGATAATCTGTGAGAGAGAGAGAAAGAGAAACTGTGTGTGTGAGAGAGAGAAAGAGAAGGTGTGATTGAGAGTGAGAGAGAGAAAGAAAAGCTGTGAGTGAGAGAGAGAGAGAGAAAGAGAAGATATGAGTGAGAGAGAGAGAGAGAAGCAGTGAGAGAGAGAGAGAAACAGAAGCTGTGAGTGAGACAGAGAGAGAAAGAGAAGCTGTGAGAGAGAGAGAGGGAGAAAGAGAAGCTGTGAGCGAGAGAGAGAGAAAGAGAAGCTGTGAGTGTGTGTGTGAGAGAAAGAGAAGCTGTGAGTGAGAGAGAGAGAAAGAAAGAGAAATCAGAGTGAGAAAGAGAGAGAGAAAGAGAAGCTGTGTGGGAGAGAGAGAAAGAGAGTCTGTGAGTGAGAGTAAGAGAGAAGCTGTGAGTGTGAGAGAGAGAGAGCCGCTGTGAGTGAGAGAGAGAGAAAGAGAAGCTGTGAATGAGAGAGAGAGAAAGAGAAGCTGTGTGTGTGTGTGTGAGAGAGAGAAAGAGAAGCTGTGAGTGAGTGAGAGAGAGAGAAAGGGAAGTTGTGAGTGAGAGAGAGAGAGAAAGAGAAGCTGTGAGTGAGAGAGAGAGAAAGAGAAGCTGTGAGTGAGAGAGAGAGAGAAAGAGAAGCTGTGAGTGAGAAGGAGAGGGAAAAATAAGCTGTGAGTGAGTGAGAGAGAGAAAGAAGCTGTGAGTGAGAGAGAGAGAAAGAGAAGCTGTGAGTGAGAGAGAGAGAAAAAGAGAAGCTGTGAGTAAGAAGGAGAGGGAAAGAGAAGAAGTGAGTGAGTGAGAGAGAGAGAAAGAGAAGCTGTGAGAGAGAAAGGGAAGCTGTGAGTGAGAGAGTGAGAGAGAAAGAGAAGCTGTTAGTGAGAGAGAGAGAGAGAGAGAGAAGCTGTGAGTGAGAGAGAGATTGAAAGAGAAGCTGTGAGAGAGAGAGAGAAAAAAAGAGAAGCTGTGAGTGAGAGAGAGAAAGAGAAGCTGTGAGTGAGAGGGAGAGAGAGAAAGAGAAGCTGTGAGTGACACACAGAGAGAGAAGCTGTGAGTTAGAGAGAGAGAAAGAGAAGCTGTGAGTGACAGAGAGAGAGAAAGAGAAGCTGAGAGTGAGAGAGAGAGAGAAAGTGAAGCTGTGAGTGAGAGAGAGAAAGAGAAGCTGTGTGTGTGTGAGAGAGAGAAGCTGTGAGTGAGAGAGAGAAAGAGAAGCTGTGAGTGAGAGAGAGAGAGAGAAGATGTGAGTGAGAGAGAGAATGAGAAGCTGTGAGTGAGAGAGAGAAAGTAAGAGAAGCTGTGAGTGAGATAGAGAGAGAGAAAGGGAAGCTGTGAGTGAGAGAGAGAGAGAAAGTGAAGTTGTGAGTGAGAGGGAGAGAGAGAAAGAGAAGCTGTGTGTGTGTGAGAGAGTGAATGAGAAGCTGTGAGTGAGAGAAAGAGGGGGAGAAAGAGAATCTGTGTGTGTGAGAGAGAGAGAAGGAGAAGCTGTGAGTAAGAAGGAGAGGGAAAGAGAAGATATGAGTGAGAGAGAGAGAGAGAATGAGAAGCTGTGAGTGTGAGAGAGAGAAGCTGTGAGTGAGAGAGAGAGAAGATGTGAGAGAGAGAGAGAATGAGAAGCTGTGAGTGAGAGAGAGAGAAAGTAAGAGAAGCTGTGAGTGAGAAAGAGAGAGAAAGAGAAGCTGTGAGTGAGAGAAAGAGAGGGAGAAAGATAAGCTGTGAGAGAGAGAGAGAGAGAAGCTGTGTGAGAGAGAGAGAGAAAGAGAAGCTGTGATTGAGAGAGAGAGAGAGAAAGAGAAGCTGTGAGTGTGTGAGAGAGAAGGAGAAGCTATGAGTGAGAGAGAGAGAAGCAGTGAGTGAGAGATAGAAAGAAAAGCTGTGAGTGAGAGAGAAAGAGAAGATATGAGTGAGAGAGAGAGAAGCAGTGAGTGAGCGAGAGAGAGAGAGAAGCTGTGAGTGAGACAGAGAGAGAGAAAGAGAAGCTGCGAGAGAGAGAGAGGGAGAAAGAGAAGCTGTGTGAGAGAGAGAGAGAAAGAGAAGCTGTGTGTGTGTGTGAGAGAGAAAGATAGTCTGAGAAAGAGAGAGTGAAAGAGAAGCTGTGAGTGAGAGAGAGAGAGGGAGAAAGAGAAGCTGAGTGTGTGTGAGAGAGAAAGAGAATCTGTGAGTGAGAGTGAGAGAGAGAGAGAAAGAGAA
This sequence comes from Bradypodion pumilum, assembly GCA_035047305.1. NCBI lineage: Eukaryota > Metazoa > Chordata > Lepidosauria > Squamata > Chamaeleonidae > Bradypodion > Bradypodion pumilum. Next base: position 235,349,638 of record JAWDJD010000001.1, read on the forward strand.
GCTGTGAGTGAGAGAGGGAGTAAAAGAGAAGCTGTGTGTGAGAGAGAGAGAAAGAGAAGCTGAGAGAGAGAGAGAGTGAGAAGCTGTGAGTGAGTGAGAGAGAAGCTGTGAGAGAGAGAGAGAGAGAGAGAGAAAGTGAAGCTGTGAGTGAGAGAGAGAGAGAAAGAGAAGCTGTGTGTGTGTGTGAGAGAGAAAGATAGTCTGAGAAAGAGAGAGTGAAAGAGAAGCTGTGAGTGAGAGAGAGAGAGGCAGAAAGAGAAGCTGTGTGAGATAGAGAGAGAAAGAGAAGCTGTGAGTGAGAGTGAGAGAGAGAGAGAGAAAGAGAAGCTGTGAGTGAGAGAGAGAGAGAAAGAGAAGCTGTGAGTGAGAGAGAGAGAGAATGAGAAGCTGTGAGTGAGAGAGAGAAGTTGTGAGAGAGAGAAAGAGAAGTTGTGAGTGAGTGAGAGAGAGATGTGAGTGATAGAGAGAGAGAATGAGAAGCTGTGAGTGAGAGAGAGAGAAAGTAAGAGGAGCTGTGAGTGAGATAGAGAGAGAGAAAGAGAAGCTGTGAGTGAGAGAGAGAGAGGGAGAAAGATAATCTGTGTGAGAGAGAGAGAGAGAGAAAGAGAAACTGTGTGTGTGTGAGAGAGAGAAAGAGAAGCTGTGTGTGTGTGAGAGAGAGAAAGATAGTCTGAGAAAGAGAGAGTGAAAGAGAAGCTGTGACTGAGAGAGAGAGAGGGAGAAAGAGAAGCTGTGTGAGAGAGAGAGAAAGAGAAGCTGTGAGTGAGATAGAGAGAGAGAGAAAGAGAAGCTGTGAGTGAGTGAGAGAGAGGGAGAAAGATAATCTGTGAGAGAGAGAGAAAGAGAAACTGTGTGTGTGAGAGAGAGAAAGAGAAGGTGTGATTGAGAGTGAGAGAGAGAAAGAAAAGCTGTGAGTGAGAGAGAGAGAGAGAAAGAGAAGATATGAGTGAGAGAGAGAGAGAGAAGCAGTGAGAGAGAGAGAGAGAAACAGAAGCTGTGAGTGAGACAGAGAGAGAAAGAGAAGCTGTGAGAGAGAGAGAGGGAGAAAGAGAAGCTGTGAGCGAGAGAGAGAGAAAGAGAAGCTGTGAGTGTGTGTGTGAGAGAAAGAGAAGCTGTGAGTGAGAGAGAGAGAAAGAAAGAGAAATCAGAGTGAGAAAGAGAGAGAGAAAGAGAAGCTGTGTGGGAGAGAGAGAAAGAGAGTCTGTGAGTGAGAGTAAGAGAGAAGCTGTGAGTGTGTGAGAGAGAGAGCCGCTGTGAGTGAGAGAGAGAGAAAGAGAAGCTGTGAATGAGAGAGAGAGAGAAAGAGAAGCTGTGTGTGTGAGAGAGAGAGAGAAAGAGAAGCTGTGAGTGAGTGAGAGAGAGAGAAAGGGAAGTTGTGAGTGAGAGAGAGAGAGAAAGAGAAGCTGTGAGTGAGAGAGAGAGAAAGAGAAGCTGTGAGTGAGAGAGAGAGAGAAAGAGAAGCTGTGAGTGAGAAGGAGAGGGAAAAATAAGCTGTGAGTGAGTGAGAGAGAGAAAGAAGCTGTGAGTGAGAGAGAGAGAAAGAGAAGCTGTGAGTGAGAGAGAGAGAAAAAGAGAAGCTGTGAGTAAGAAGGAGAGGGAAAGAGAAGAAGTGAGTGAGTGAGAGAGAGAGAAAGAGAAGCTGTGAGAGAGAAAGGGAAGCTGTGAGTGAGAGAGTGAGAGAGAAAGAGAAGCTGTTAGTGAGAGAGAGAGAGAGAGAGAGAGAGAAGCTGTGAGTGAGAGAGAGATTGAAAGAGAAGCTGTGAGAGAGAGAGAGAAAAAAAGAGAAGCTGTGAGTGAGAGAGAGAAAGAGAAGCTGTGAGTGAGAGGGAGAGAGAGAAAGAGAAGCTGTGAGTGACACACAGAGAGAGAAGCTGTGAGTTAGAGAGAGAGAAAGAGAAGCTGTGAGTGACAGAGAGAGAGAAAGAGAAGCTGAGAGTGAGAGAGAGAGAGAGAAAGTGAAGCTGTGAGTGAGAGAGAGAAAGAGAAGCTGTGTGTGTGAGAGAGAGAGAAGCTGTGAGTGAGAGAGAGAAAGAGAAGCTGTGAGTGAGAGAGAGAGAGAGAAGATGTGAGTGAGAGAGAGAATGAGAAGCTGTGAGTGAGAGAGAGAGAAAGTAAGAGAAGCTGTGAGTGAGATAGAGAGAGAGAGAAAGGGAAGCTGTGAGTGAGAGAGAGAGAGAAAGTGATGCTGTGAGTGAGAGAGAGAGAGGAAGAGAAGCTGTGAGTGAGACAGAGAGATGGAGAAAGAGAAGCTGTGTGTGTGTGTGAGAGAGAAAGAGAAGCTGTGAGTGAGAGTGAGAGAGAGAGAGAGAAAGAGAAGCTGTGAGTGAGAGTGAGAGAGAGAGAAAGAGAAGCTGTGAGTGAGAGAGAGATTGAAAGAGAAGCTGTGAGTGAGAGAGAGAGAGAAAAAGAGAAGCTGTGAGTGAGAGAGAGAAAGAGAAGCTGTGAGTGAGAGAGAGAGAAAGAGAAGCTGTGAGTGAGAGAGAGAGAAAAAGAGAAGCTGTGAGTAAGAAGGAGAAGGAAAGAGAAGAAGTGAGTGAGAGAGAGAGAGAGAAAGAGAAGCTGTGAGAGAGAGAGAGGGAGAAAGAGAAGCTGTGAGAGAGAGAGAGAGAAAGAGAAGCTGTGAGTGAGAGAGAGAAAGAAAGAGAAATTAGAGTGACAAAGAGAGAGAGAAAGAGAAGCTGTGAGTGGGAGAGAGAGAAAGAGACTCTGTGAGTGAGAGAGAGAGAAGCTGTGAGTGAGTGAGAGAGAGAGACGCTGTGAGTGAGAGAGAGAAAAAGAGAAGCTGTGAATGAGAGAGAGAGAAAGAGAAGCTGTGAGAGAGAAAGAGAGAAGCTGTGAGTGAGAGAGTGAGAGAGAGAAAGAAAAGCTGTTAGTGAGAGTGAGAGAGAGAAAGAAAGAGAAGCTGTGACTGAGAGAGAGAGAAAGAGAAGCTGTGAGTGAGAGAGAGAGAGAGAAAGAGAAGCTGTGAGTGAGAGAGAGAAAGAGAAGCTGTGAGTGAGAGGGAGAGAGAGAAAGAGAAGCTGTGAGTAACACAGAGAGAGAGAAGCTGTGAGTTAGAGAGAGAGAAAGAGAAGCTGTGAGTGACAGAGAGAGAGAGAAAGCGAAGCTGTGAGTGAGAGGGAGAGAGAGAAAGAGAAGCTGTGAGTGACACACAGAGAGAGAAGCTGTGAGTTAGAGAGAGAGAGAAAGAGAAGCTGTGAGTGACAGAGAGAGAGAGAAAGAGAAGCTGTGAGTGAGAGTGAGAGAGATGAGAGAAAGAGAAGCTGTGAGTGAGAGAGTGAGAGAGAGAAAGAGAAGCTGTTAGTGAGATTGAGAGAGAGAGAGAAAGAGAAGCTGTGAATGTGAGAGAGAGAAAGAGAAGCTGTGAGTGAGAGAGAGAGAGAAAGAGAAGCTGTGAGTGTGTGTGTGAGAGAAAGAGAAGCTGTGAGTGAGAAGGAGAGGCAAAGAGAAGCTGTGAGTGAGTGAGAGAGAGAAAGAGAAGCTGTGAGTGAGTGAGAGAGAGAGAGAGAAAGAGAAGCTGTGAGGGAGAGAGAGAAAGCGAAGCTGTGAGTGAGAGGGAGAGAGAGAAAGAGAAGCTGTGAGTGACACAGTGAGAGAGAAGCTGTGAGTTAGAGAGAGAGAGAAAGAGAAGCTGTGAGTGACAGAGAGAGAGAAAGAGAAGCTGTGTGTGTGTGTGAGAGAGAAAGATAGTCCGAGAAAGAGAGAGTGAAAGAGAAGCTGTGAGTGAGAGAGAGAGAGGGAAAAAGAGAATCTGTGTGAGAGGGAGAGAGAAAGAGAAGCTGTGAGTGAGAGTGAGAGAGTGAAAGAGAAGCTGTGAGTGAGAGAGTGAGAGAGAGAGAAAGAGAAGATGTTAGTGAGAGTGAGAGAGAGAGAGAAAGAGAAGCTGTGAGTGAGATAGAGATTGAAAGAGAAGCTGTGAGTGAGACAGAGAGAAGGAGAAGCTGTGCGTGAGAGAGAGAAAGAGAAGCTGTGAGTGAGAGGGAGAGAGAAAGAGAAGCTGTGAGTGACACAGAGAGAGAGAAGCTGTGAGTTAGAGAGAGAGAGAAAGAAAGAGAAGCTGTGAGTGACAGAGAGAGGGAAGGAGAAGCTGAGAGAGAGAGAGAAAGTGAATCTGTGAGTGAGAGAGAGAGAGAAAGAGAATATGTGTGTGTGTGAGAGAGAGAAAGATAGTCTGAGAAAGAGAGAGTGAAAGAGAAGCTGTGAGTGAGAGAGAGAAAGGGAGAAAGAGAAGCTGTTAGAGAGAGAGAGAGAGAAAGAGAAGCTTTGAGTGAGAGAGAGAGAGAGAATGAGAAGCTGTGAGTGAGAGAGAGAGGAGCTGTGAGTGAGAGAGAGAGAGAGAAGGTGAGACAGAGAGAGAGAAAGAGAAGCTGTGAGTGAGAGAGAGAGAGGGAGAAAGATAAGCTGTGAGAGAGAGAGAGAAAGAGATGCTGTGATTGAGAGTGAGAGAGAGAAAGAGAAGTTGTGAGTGAGAGAGAGAGAGAACCGCTGTGAGTGAGAGAGAGAGAAAGAGAAGCTGTGAATGAGAGAGAGAGAAAGCGAAGCTGTGAGTGAGAGAGAGAAAGCGAAGCTGTGAGTGAGAGAGAGAGAGAAAGAGAAGCTGTGAGTGAGAGAGAGAAAGAGAAGCTGTGAGTGAGAGAGAGAGAGAAAGAGAAGTTTATTTATTTATTTATTTATTTATTTATTTATTTATCATTCACATTTGTAACTGCCGCCCACTCAGGCAGAACCCGACTCAGGGCGGCATTACAGCAGCTCAAGAAAATACATAAAAACATTATAAAAACCTTATAAAACCCACCCAATAAAAAACCCACCCAATAAGAAAAAACCGACATCCACCCCCATTTAAAACCCATATCCCACTAACCCGTCCCACCTACCACACAGAGGGAAAGAAAGAGAGTCTTATAAAAGCCAGCCGGCGGGGGCCATAGTCCCGTTCGGGCCCCACACCTGCCCTGCCAGCCAGGTCTTTACTCCTTTCCTGAAGGGCAGCAGTTCACTTTGAAGTCTTAGATCTGTTGGTAGGAGGTTCCAGAGAGTTGGTGCGGACACAGAGAAGGCCCTCCTTCGGGTGCCAGTCAAATGTGCACCCCTCGTTGATGGCACCACCAGAGAGCCTCTCCGGTCCGCTCTGGTTGGACGGGCAGTCACTCTTGGGACGATGCGGTCTCTAAGGTATCCTGGCCCCCTGCCATATAAGTTGTGAGTGAGAGAGATAAAGAGAAGCTGTGAGTGAGAGGGAGAGAAAGAGAAGCTGTGAGTGAGAGAGAGAAAGCGAAGCTGTGAGTGAGAGAGAGAGAGAGAAAGAGAAGCTGTGAGTGAGAGAGAGAAAGAGAAGCTGTGAGTGAGAGGGAGAAAGAGAAAGAGAAGATGTGTGTGTGTGAGAGAGAGAGAAGCAGTGAGTGAGAGAAAGAGAGAGAGAGAGAAGTTGTCAGTGAGACAGAGAGAGAGAAAGAGAAGCTGTGAGAGAGAGAGAGGGAGAAAGAGAAGCTGTGAGAGAGAGAGAAAGAGAAGCTGTGAGTGTGTGTGTGAGAGAAAGAGAAGCTGTGAGTGAGAGAGAGAAAGAAAGAGAAATTAGAGTGAGAAAGGGAGAGAGAAAGGGAAGCTGTGAGTGGGAGAGAGAGAAAGAGAGTCTGTGAGTGAGAGAGAGAGAGAGAAGCTGTGAGTGAGTGAGAGAGAGAGCCGCTGTGAGTGAGAGAGAGAGAAAGTGAAGCTGTGAATGAGAGAGAGAGAAAGAGAAGCTGTGAGAGAGAAAGAGAGAAGCTGTGAGTGAGAGAGAGATGGAAAAAGAGAAGGTGTGTGTGTGAGAGAGAGAAAGAGAAGCTGTGAGTGAGAGTGAGAGAGAAAGAGAAGCTGTGAGTGAGAGAGAGAGAGAAGCTGTGAGTGAGTGAGAGAGAGAGAGAAAGAGAAGCTGTGAGTGAGAGAGAGATTGAAAGAGAAGCTGTGAGTGAGAGAGTGAGAGAGAAAGAGAAGCTGTGAGTGTGAGAGAGAAAGGGAAGTTGTGAGTGAGAGAGAGAGAAAGAGAAGCTGTGAGTGAGAGAGAGAAAGAGAAGCTGTGAGTTAGAGAGAGGGAGAAAGAGAAGCTGTGAGTGACAGAGAGAGGGAAGGAGAAGCTGAGAGAGAGAGAGAGAGAAAGTGAATCTGTGAGTGAGATAGAGAGAGAAAGAGAATATGTGTGTGTGAGAGAGAGAAAGATAGTCTGAGAAAGAGAGAGTGAAAGAGAAGCTGTGAGTGAGAGAGAGAGAGGGAGAAAGAGAAGCTGTGTGTGAGAGAGAGAAAGAGAAGCTGTGAGTGAGAGTGAGAGAGAAAGAAAGAAAAGCTGTGAGTGAGAGAGAGAGAAAGAGAAGCTTTGAGTGAGAGAGAGAGAGCTGCTGTGAGTGAGAGAGAGAGAAAGAGAAGCTGTGAATGAGAGAGAGAGAAAAACTGTGAGTGTGAGAGAGAGAAAGAGAAGCTGTGAGTGAGTGAGAGAGAGAAAGGGAAGTTGTGAGTGAGAGAGAGAGAAAGAGTATCTGTGAGTGAGAGAGAGAGTGAAAGAGAAGCTGTGAGTGAGAAGGAGAGGGAAAGAAAAGTTGTGAGTGAGTGAGAGAAAGAGAAGCTGTGAGTGAGAGGGAGAGAGAGAAAGAGAAGGTGTGAGTGACAGAGAGAGAGAAAGAGAAGCTGTGTGTTTGTGTGAGAGAGAAAGATAGTATGAGAAAGAGAGAGTGAAAGAGAAGATGTGAATGAGAGAGAGAGGGGGAGAAAGAGAAGCTGTGTGAGAGAGAGAGAGAAAGAGAAGCTGTGAGTGAGAGTGAGAGAGAGAGAGAAAGAGAAGCTGTGAGTGAGAGAGTGAGAGAGAGAACGAGAAGCTGTTAGTGAGAGTGAGTGAGAGAGAGAGAAGCTGTGAGTAAGAGAGAGATTGAAAGAGAAGCTGTGAGTGAGAGAGAGAGAGAGAGAAGCTGTGAGTGAGAGAGAGAAAGAGAAGCTGTGAGTGAGTGAGAGAGAGAAAGAGAAGCTGTGAGTGAGTGAGAGAGAGAGAGAGAAAGAGAAGCTGTGAGGGAGAGAGAGAAAGCGAAGCTGTGAGTGAGAGGGAGAGAGAGAAAGAGAAGCTGTGAGTGACACAGTGAGAGAGAAGCTGTGAGTTAGAGAGAGAGAGAAAGAGAAGCTGTGTGTGTGTGAGAGAGAGAAAGATAGTCCGAGAAAGAGAGAGTGAAAGAGAAGCTGTGAGTGAGAGAGAGAGAGGGAAAAAGAGAATCTGTGTGAGAGGGAGAGAGAAAGAGAAGCTGTGAGTGAGAGTGAGAGAGTGAAAGAGAAGCTGTGAGTGAGAGAGTGAGAGAGAGAGAAAGAGAAAGAGAAGATGTTAGTGAGAGTGAGAGAGAGAGAGAAAGAGAAGCTGTGAGTGAGATAGAGATTGAAAGAGAAGCTGTGAGTGAGACAGAGAGAAGGAGAAGGTGTGCGTGAGAGAGAGAAAGAGAAGCTGTGAGTGAGAGGGAGAGAGAAAGAGAAGCTGTGAGTGACACAGAGAGAGAGAAGCTGTGAGTTAGAGAGAGAGAGAAAGAGAAGCTGTGAGTGACAGAGAGAGGGAAGGAGAAGCTGAGAGAGAGAGAGAAAGTGAATCTGTGAGTGAGAGAGAGAGAGAAAGAGAATATGTGTGTGTGTGAGAGAGAGAAAGATAGTCTGAGAAAGAGAGAGTGAAAGAGAAGCTGTGAGTGAGAGAGAGAAAGGGAGAAAGAGAAGCTGTTAGAGAGAGAGAGAAAGAGAAGCTTTGAGTGAGAGAGAGAGAGAGAATGAGAAGCTGTGAGTGAGAGAGAGAGGAGCTGTGAGTGAGAGAGAGAGAGAGAAGGTGAGACAGAGAGAGAGAAAGAGAAGCTGTGAGTGAGAGAGAGAGAGGGAGAAAGATAAGCTGTGTGTGTGAGAGAGAGAAAGAGATGCTGTGATTGAGAGTGAGAGAGAGAAAGAGAAGCTGTGAGTGAGAGAGAGAGAAAGCGAAGCTGTGAGTGAGAGAGAGAAAGCGAAGCTGTGAGTGAGAGAGAGAGAGAAAGAGAAGCTGTGAGTGAGAGAGAGAAAGAGAAGCTGTGAGTGAGAGAGAGAGAGAAAGAGAAGTTGTGAGTGAGAGAGATAAAGAGAAGCTGTGAGTGAGAGGGAGAAAGAGAAAGAGAAGATGTGTGTGTGAGAGAGAGAGAGAAGCAGTGAGTGAGAGAAAGAGAGAGAGAGAGAAGTTGTCAGTGAGACAGAGAGAGAGAAAGAGAAGCTGTGAGAGAGAGAGAGGGAGAAAGAGAAGCTGTGAGAGAGAGAGAAAGAGAAGCTGTGAGTGTGTGTGTGAGAGAAAGAGAAGCTGTGAGTGAGAGAGAGAAAGAAAGAGAAATTAGAGTGAGAAAGGGAGAGAGAAAGGGAAGCTGTGAGTGGGAGAGAGAGAAAGAGAGTCTGTGAGTGAGAGAGAGAGAGAGAAGCTGTGAGTGAGTGAGAGAGAGAGCCGCTGTGAGTGAGAGAGAGAGAAAGTGAAGCTGTGAATGAGAGAGAGAGAAAGAGAAGCTGTGAGAGAGAAAGAGAGAAGCTGTGAGTGAGAGAGAGATGGAAAAAGAGAAGGTGTGTGTGTGAGAGAGAGAAAGAGAAGCTGTGAGTGAGAGTGAGAGAGAAAGAGAAGCTGTGAGTGAGAGAGAGAGAGAAGCTGTGAGTGAGTGAGAGAGAGAGAGAAAGAGAAGCTGTGAGTGAGAGAGAGATTGAAAGAGAAGCTGTGAGTGAGAGAGTGAGAGAGAAAGAGAAGCTGTGAGTGTGAGAGAGAAAGGGAAGTTGTGAGTGAGAGAGAGAGAAAGAGAAGCTGTGAGTGAGAGAGAGAAAGAGAAGCTGTGAGTTAGAGAGAGGGAGAAAGAGAAGCTGTGAGTGACAGAGAGAGGGAAGGAGAAGCTGAGAGAGAGAGAGAGAAAGTGAATCTGTGAGTGAGATAGAGAGAGAAAGAGAATATGTCTGTGTGAGAGAGAGAAAGATAGTCTGAGAAAGAGAGAGTGAAAGAGAAGCTGTGAGTGAGAGAGAGAGAGGGAGAAAGAGAAGCTGTGTGTGAGAGAGAGAGAAAGAGAAGCTGTGAGTGAGAGTGAGAGAGAAAGAAAGAAAAGCTGTGTGTGAGAGAGAGAGAAAGAGAAGCTTTGAGTGAGAGAGAGAGAGCTGCTGTGAGTGAGAGAGAGAGAAAGAGAAGCTGTGAATGAGAGAGAGAGAAAAACTGTGAGTGTGAGAGAGAGAAAGAGAAGCTGTGAGTGAGTGAGAGAGAGAAAGGGAAGTTGTGAGTGAGAGAGAGAGAAAGAGTATCTGTGAGTGAGAGAGAGAGTGAAAGAGAAGCTGTGAGTGAGAGAGAGAGAGAAAGAGAAGCTGTGAGTGAGAAGGAGAGGGAAAGAAAAGTTGTGAGTGAGTGAGAGAAAGAGAAGCTGTGAGTGAGAGGGAGAGAGAGAAAGAGAAGGTGTGAGTGACAGAGAGAGAGAAAGAGAAGCTGTGTGTTTGTGTGAGAGAGAAAGATAGTATGAGAAAGAGAGAGTGAAAGAGAAGATGTGAATGAGAGAGAGAGGGGGAGAAAGAGAAGCTGTGTGTGAGAGAGAGAGAAAGAGAAGCTGTGAGTGAGAGTGAGAGAGAGAGAGAAAGAGAAGCTGTGAGTGAGAGAGTGAGAGAGAGAACGAGAAGCTGTTAGTGAGAGTGAGAGAGAGAGAGAGAAGCTGTGAGTGAGAGAGAGATTGAAAGAGAAGCTGTGAGTGAGAGAGAGAGAGAAAGAGAAGCTGTGAGTGAGAGAGAGAAAGAGAAGCTGTGAGTGAGAGAGAAAGAAAGAGAAGCTGTGAGAGAGAAAGAGAGAAGCTGTGAGTGAGTGAGTGAGAGAGAGAAAGAAAAGCTGTTAGTGAGAGTGAGAGAGAGAAAGAAAGAGAAGCTGTGACTGAGAGAGAGAGAAAGAGAAGCTGTGAGTGAGAGAGAGAGAGAGAAAGAGAAGCTGTGAGTGAGAGAGAGAAAGAGAAGCTGTGAGTGAGAGGGAGAGAGAGAAAGAGAAGCTGTGAGTAACACAGAGAGAGAGAAGCTGTGAGTTAGAGAGAGAGAGAGAAAGAGAAGCTGTGAGTGACAGAGAGAGAGAGAAAGCGAAGCTGTGAGTGAGAGGGAGAGAGAGAAAGAGAAGCTGTGAGTGACACACAGAGAGAAGCTGTGAGTTAGAGAGAGAGAGAAAGAGAAGCTGTGAGTGACAGAGAGAGAGAGAGAAAGAGAAGCTGTGAGTGAGAGTGAGAGAGATGAGAGAAAGAGAAGCTGTGAGTGAGAGAGTGAGAGAGAGAAAGAGAAGCTGTTAGTGAGATTGAGAGAGAGAGAGAAAGAGAAGCTGTGAATGAGAGAGAGAGAAAGAGAAGCTGTGAGTGAGAGAGAGAGAGAAAGAGAAGCTGTGAGTGTGTGTGTGAGAGAAAGAGAAGCTGTGAGTGAGAAGGAGAGGCAAAGAGAAGCTGTGAGTGAGTGAGAGAGAGAAAGAGAAGCTGTGAGTGAGTGAGAGAGAGAGAGAGAAAGAGAAGCTGTGAGTGAGAGAGAGAAAGCGAAGCTGTGAGTGAGAGGGAGAGAGAGAAAGAGAAGCTGTGAGTGACACAGTGAGAGAGAAGCTGTGAGTTAGAGAGAGAGAGAAAGAGAAGCTGTGAGTGACAGAGAGAGAGAAAGAGAAGCTGTGTGTGTGTGAGAGAGAGAAAGATAGTCCGAGAAAGAGAGAGTGAAAGAGAAGCTGTGAGTGAGAGAGAGAGAGGGAAAAAGAGAATCTGTGTGAGAGGGAGAGAGAAAGAGAAGCTGTGAGAGTGAGAGAGAGAAAGAGAAGCTGTGAGTGAGAGAGTGAGAGAGAGAGAAAGAGAAGATGTTAGTGAGAGTGAGAGAGAGAGAGAAAGAGAAGCTGTGAGTGAGATAGAGATTGAAAGAGAAGCTGTGAGTGAGACAGAGAGAAGGAGAAGCTGTGCGTGAGAGAGAGAAAGAGCAGCTGTGAGTGAGAGGGAGAGAGAAAGAGAAGCTGTGAGTGACACAGAGAGAGAGAAGCTGTGCCTTAGAGAGAGAGAGAAAGAGAAGCTGTGAGTGACAGAGAGAGGGAAGGAGAAGCTGAGAGAGAGAGAGAAAGTGAATCTGTGAGTGAGAGAGAGAGAGAAAGAGAATATGTGTGTGTGAGAGAGAGAGAAAGATAGTCTGAGAAAGAGAGAGTGAAAGAGAAGCTGTGAGTGAGAGAGAGAAAGGGAGAAAGAGAAGCTGTTAGAGAGAGAGAGAGAAAGAGAAGCTTTGAGTGAGAGAGAGAGAGAGAATGAGAAGCTGTGAGTGAGAGAGAGAGGAGCTGTGAGTGAGAGAGAGAGAGAGAAGGTGAGAGAGAGAGAGAGAAAGAGAAGCTGTGAGTGAGAGAGAGATTGAAAGAGAAGCTGTGAGTGAGAGAGAGAGAGAAAGAGAAGCTGTGAGTGAGAGAGAGAAAGAGAAGCTGTGAGTGAGAGAGAAAGAAAGAGAAGCTGTGAGAGAGAAAGAGAGAAGCTGTGAGTGAGTGAGTGAGAGAGAGAAAGAAAAGCTGTTAGTGAGAGTGAGAGAGAGAAAGAAAGAGAAGCTGTGACTGAGAGAGAGAGAAAGAGAAGCTGTGAGTGAGAGAGAGAGAGAGAAAGAGAAGCTGTGAGTGAGAGAGAGAAAGAGAAGCTGTGAGTGAGAGGGAGAGAGAGAAAGAGAAGCTGTGAGTAACACAGAGAGAGAGAAGCTGTGAGTTAGAGAGAGAGAGAGAAAGAGAAGCTGTGAGTGACAGAGAGAGAGAGAAAGCAAAGCTGTGAGTGAGAGGGAGAGAGAGAAAGAGAAGCTGTGAGTGACACACAGAGAGAAGCTGTGAGTTAGAGAGAGAGAGAAAGAGAAGCTGTGAGTGACAGAGAGAGAGAGAGAAAGAGAAGCTGTGAGTGAGAGTGAGAGAGATGAGAGAAAGAGAAGCTGTGAGTGAGAGAGTGAGAGAGAGAAAGAGAAGCTGTTAGTGAGATTGAGAGAGAGAGAGAAAGAGAAGCTGTGAATGAGAGAGAGAGAAAGAGAAGCTGTGAGTGTGAGAGAGAGAGAAAGAGAAGCTGTGAGTGTGTGTGTGAGAGAAAGAGAAGCTGTGAGTGAGAAGGAGAGGCAAAGAGAAGCTGTGAGTGAGTGAGAGAGAGAAAGAGAAGCTGTGAGTGAGTGAGAGAGAGAGAGAGAAAGAGAAGCTGTGAGGGAGAGAGAGAAAGCGAAGCTGTGAGTGAGAGGGAGAGAGAGAAAGAGAAGCTGTGAGTGACACAGTGAGAGAGAAGCTGTGAGTTAGAGAGAGAGAGAAAGAGAAGCTGTGAGTGACAGAGAGAGAGAAAGAGAAGCTGTGTGTGTGTGAGAGAGAGAAAGATAGTCCGAGAAAGAGAGAGTGAAAGAGAAGCTGTGAGTGAGAGAGAGAGAGGGAAAAAGAGAATCTGTGTGAGAGGGAGAGAGAAAGAGAAGCTGTGAGAGTGAGAGAGAGAAAGAGAAGCTGTGAGTGAGAGAGTGAGAGAGAGAGAAAGAGAAGATGTTAGTGAGAGTGAGAGAGAGAGAGAAAGAGAAGCTGTGAGTGAGATAGAGATTGAAAGAGAAGCTGTGAGTGAGACAGAGAGAAGGAGAAGCTGTGCGTGAGAGAGAGAAAGAGCAGCTGTGAGTGAGAGGGAGAGAGAAAGAGAAGCTGTGAGTGACACAGAGAGAGAGAAGCTGTGCGTTAGAGAGAGAGAGAAAGAGAAGCTGTGAGTGACAGAGAGAGGGAAGGAGAAGCTGAGAGAGAGAGAGAAAGTGAATCTGTGAGTGAGAGAGAGAGAGAAAGAGAATATGTGTGTGTGAGAGAGAGAGAAAGATAGTCTGAGAAAGAGAGAGTGAAAGAGAAGCTGTGAGTGAGAGAGAGAAAGGGAGAAAGAGAAGCTGTTAGAGAGAGAGAGAGAAAGAGAAGCTTTGAGTGAGAGAGAGAGAGAGAATGAGAAGCTGTGAGTGAGAGAGAGAGGAGCTGTGAGTGAGAGAGAGAGAGAGAAGGTGAGAGAGAGAGAGAGAAAGAGAAGCTGTGAGTGAGAGAGAGAGGGAGAAAGATAAGCTGTGAGAGAGAGAGAGAGAAAGAGATGCTGTGATTGAGAGTGAGAGAGAGAAAGAGAAGCTGTGAGTGAGAGAGAGAGAGAACCGCTGTGAGTGAGAGAGAGAGAAAGAGAAGCTGTGAATGAGAGAGAGAGAAAGCGAAGCTGTGAGTGAGAGAGAGAAAGCGAAGCTGTGAGTGAGAGAGAGAGAGAAAGAGAAGCTGTGAGTGAGAGAGAGAAAGAGAAGCTGTGAGTGAGAGAGAGAGAGAAAGAGAAGTTGTGAGTGAGAGAGATAAAGAGAAGCTGTGAGTGAGAGGGAGAGAAAGAGAAGCTGTGAGTGAGAGAGAGAAAGCGAAGCTGTGAGTGAGAGAGAGAGAGAGAAAGAGAAGCTGTGAGTGAGAGAGAGAAAGAGAAGCTGTGAGTGACAGGGAGAAAGAGAAAGAGAAGATGTGTGTGTGTGAGAGAGAGAGAAGCAGTGAGTGAGAGAAAGAGAGAGAGAGAGAAGTTGTCAGTGAGACAGAGAGAGAGAAAGAGAAGCTGTGAGAGAGAGAGAGGGAGAAAGAGAAGCTGTGAGAGAGAGAGAAAGAGAAGCTGTGAGTGTGTGTGAGAGAAAGAGAAGCTGTGAGTGAGAGAGAGAAAGAAAGAGAAATTAGAGTGAGAAAGGGAGAGAGAAAGGGAAGCTGTGAGTGGGAGAGAGAGAAAGAGAGTCTGTGAGTGAGAGAGAGAGAGAGAAGCTGTGAGTGAGTGAGAGAGAGAGCCGCTGTGAGTGAGAGAGAGAGAAAGTGAAGCTGTGAATGAGAGAGAGAGAAAGAGAAGCTGTGAGAGAGAAAGAGAGAAGCTGTGAGTGAGAGAGAGATGGAAAAAGAGAAGGTGTGTGTGTGAGATAGAGAAAGAGAAGCTGTGAGTGAGAGTGAGAGAGAAAGAGAAGCTGTGAGTGAGAGAGAGAGAGAAGCTGTGAGTGAGTGAGAGAGAGAGAGAAAGAGAAGCTGTGAGTGAGAGAGAGATTGAAAGAGAAGCTGTGAGTGAGAGAGTGAGAGAGAAAGAGAAGCTGTGAGTGTGAGAGAGAAAGGGAAGTTGTGAGTGAGAGAGAGAGAAAGAGAAGCTGTGAGTGAGAGAGAGAAAGAGAAGCTGTGAGTTAGAGAGAGGGAGAAAGAGAAGCTGTGAGTGACAGAGAGAGGGAAGGAGAAGCTGAGAGAGAGAGAGAGAAAGTGAATCTGTGAGTGAGATAGAGAGAGAAAGAGAATATGTGTGTGTGAGAGAGAGAAAGATAGTCTGAGAAAGAGAGAGTGAAAGAGAAGCTGTGAGTGAGAGAGAGAGAGGGAGAAAGAGAAGCTGTGTGTGTGAGAGAGAGAAAGAGAAGCTGTGAGTGAGAGTGAGAGAGAAAGAAAGAAAAGCTGTGAGTGAGAGAGAGAGAAAGAGAAGCTTTGAGTGAGAGAGCGAGAGCTGCTGTGAGTGAGAGAGAGAGAAAGAGAAGCTGTGAATGAGAGAGAGAGAAAAACTGTGAGTGTGAGAGAGAGAAAGAGAAGCTGTGAGTGAGTGAGAGAGAGAAAGGGAAGTTGTGAGTGAGAGAGAGAGAAAGAGTATCTGTGAGTGAGAGAGAGAGTGAAAGAGAAGCTGTGAGTGAGAGAGAGAGAGAAAGAGAAGCTGTGAGTGAGAAGGAGAGGGAAAGAAAAGTTGTGAGTGAGTGAGAGAAAGAGAAGCTGTGAGTGAGAGGGAGAGAGAGAAAGAGAAGGTGTGAGTGACAGAGAGAGAGAGAGAGAAGCTGTGTGTGTGTGAGAGAGAGAAAGATAGTCTGAGAAAGAGAGAGTGAAAGAGAAGATGTGAATGAGAGAGAGAGAGAAAGAGAAGCTGTGAGTGAGAGAGTGAGAGAGAGAACGAGAAGCTGTTAGTGAGAGTGAGAGAGAGAGAGAAGCTGTGAGTGAGAGAGAGATTGAAAGAGAAGCTGTGAGTGAGAGAGAGAGAAAGAGAAGCTGTGAGTGAGAGTGAGAGAGAGAGAGAGAAAGAGAAGCTGTGAGTGAGAGAGTGAGAGAGAGAACGAGAAGCTGTTAGTGAGAGTGAGAGAGAGAGAGAAGCTGTGAGTGAGAGAGAGATTGAAAGAGAATGTGAGTGAGAGAGAGAGAGAAAGAGAAGCTGTGAGTGAGAGAGAGAAAGAGAAGCTGTGAGTGAGAGGGAGAGAGAGAAAGAGAAGCTGTGAGTGAGACAGAGAGAGAAAGAGAAGCTGTGTGTGTGAGAGAGAGGGACAAAGAGAAGCTTGAGAGAGAGAGAGAAAGAGAAGCTGTGCGTATGTGTGTGAGAGAAAGAGAAGCTGTGAGTGAGTGAGAGAGAAAGAAAGAGAAATTAGAGTGAGAAAGAGAGAGAGAAAGAGAAGTAGTGATTGGGAAAGAGAGAAAGAGAGTCTGTGAGTGAGAGAGAGAGAAAGAGAAGCTGTGAATGAGAGAGAGAGAGAAAGAGAAGCTGTGAATGAGAGAGAGAGAGAAAGAGAAGCTGTGAGTGAGAGAGAGAGAGAAAGAGAAGCTGTGAGTGTGTGTGAGAGAGAAAGAGAAGCTGTGAGTGAGTGAGAGAGAGAGAGAGAGAGAGAAGCTATGAGAGAGAAAGAGAGAAGCTGTGAGTGAGAGAGTGAGAGAGAGAAAGAGAAGCTGTTAGTGAGAGTGTGTGTGAGAGAGAAAGAGAAGCTGTGAGTGAGAGAGAGAGAAAGAGAAGCTGTGAGTGAGAGAGAAAGAGAGAGAGAAGCTATGAGGAAGAGAGAGAAAGCAAAGTTGTGAGTGAGAGGGAGAGAGAGAAAGAGAAGCTGTGAGTGACACAG
Organism: Bradypodion pumilum; assembly: GCA_035047305.1. Lineage (NCBI taxonomy): Eukaryota > Metazoa > Chordata > Lepidosauria > Squamata > Chamaeleonidae > Bradypodion > Bradypodion pumilum. The sequence goes on from JAWDJD010000001.1 coordinate 235,365,457, forward strand.
AGAGAGAGAAGCTGTGAGTTAGAGAGAGAGAAAGAGAAGCTGTGAGTGACAAAGAGAGAGAAAGAGAAGCTGTGTGTGTGTGAGAGATAAAGATAGTCTGAGAAAGAGAGAGTGAAAGAGAAGCTGTGAGTGAGAGTGAGAGAGAGAAAGAGAAGCTGTGAGTGAGAGAGTGAGAGAGAAAGAGAACCTGTTAGTGAGAGTGAGAGAGAGAGAGAAAGAGAAGCTGTGAGTGTGTGTGAGAGAAAGAGAAGCTGTGAGTGAGAGAGAGAAAGAAAGAGATTAGAGTGAGAAAGAGAGAGGGAAAGAGAAGCTGTGAGTGGGAGAGAGAGAAAGAGAAGCTGTGAGAGAGAAAGAGAGAAGCTGTGAGTGAGAGAGTGAGAGAGAGAAAGAAAAGCTGTTAGTGAGAGTGAGAGAGAAAGAAAGAGAAGCTGTGAGTGAGAGAGAGAGAAAGAGAAGCTGTGAGTGAGAGAGAGAGAGAAAGAGAAGTTGTGAGTGAGAGAGATAAAGAGAAGCTGTGAGTGAGAGGGGGAGAAAGAGAAGCTGTGAGTGGGAGAGAAAGCGAAGCTGTGAGTGAGAGAGAGAGAGAAGGAGAAGCTGTGAGTGAGAGAGAGAAAGAGAAGCTGTGAGTGAGAGGGAGAGAGAGAAAGAGAAGTGTGTGTGTGTGAGAGAGAGAGAAGCAGTGAGTGAGTGAGAGAGAGAGAAGCTGTCAGTGAGACAGAGAGAGAAAGAGAAGCTGTGAGAGAGAGAGAGGGAGAAAGAGAAGCTGTGAGTGTGTGTGAGAGAGAAAGAGAAGCTGTGAGTGAGAGAGAGAGAAAGAGAAATTAGAGTGAGAAAGAGAGAGAGAAAGGGAAGCTGTGAGTGGGAGAGAGAGAAAGAGAGTCTGTGAGTGAGAGAGAGAGAGAGAAGTTGTGAGTGAGTGAGTGAGTGAGAGAGCCGCTGTGAGTGAGAGAGAGAGAAAGAGAAGCTGTGAATGAGAGAGAGAGAAAGAGAAGCTGTGAGAGAGAAAGAGAGAAGCTGTGAGTGAGAGAGTGAGAGAGAGAAAGAAAAGCTGTTAGTGAGAGTGAGAGAGAGAAAGAAAGAGAAGCTGTGAGTGAGAGAGAGATAAAGAGAAGCTGTGAGTGAGAGAGAGAAAGCGAAGCTGTGAGTGAGAGGGAGAGAGAGAAAGAGAAGCTGTGAGTGACACAGAGAGAGAGAAGCTGTGAGTTAGAGAGAGAGAAAGAGAAGCTGTGAGTGAGAGGGAGAGAGAGAAAGAGAAGCTGTGAGTGACACAGAGAGAGAGAAGCTGTGAGTTAGAGAGAGAGAAAGAGAAGCTGTGAGTGACAGAGAGAGAAAGAGAAGCTGTGTGTGAGAGAGAGAGAAAGATTGAGAAAGTGAGAGTGAAAGAGATGCTGTGAGTGAGAGAGACAGGGAGAAAGAGAAGCTGTGAGAGAGAGAGAGAAAGAGAAGCTGGGAGTGAGAGAGAGAGAGAAAGAGAAGCTGTGAGTGAGAGAGTGAGAGAGAGAAAGAGAAGCTGTTAGTGAGAGTGAGAGAGAGAGAGAAAGAGAAGCTGTGAGTGAGAGAGATTGAAAGAGAAGCTGTGAGTGAGAGAGAGAAAGAGAAGCTGTGAGTGAGAGAAAGAGAAGCTGTGACTGAGAGGGAGAGAGAGAAAGAGAAGCTGTGAGTGACACAGAGAGAGAGAAGCTGTGAGTGAAAGAGAGAGAAAGCGAAGCTGTGAGTGACAGAGAGAGAGAAAGAGAAGCTGAGAGTGAGACAGAGAGAGAGAAAGAGAAGCTGTGAGTGAGAGAGAGAGAAAGAGAAGCTGTGTGTGTGTCTGAGAGAGAAAGATAGTCTGAGAAAGAGAGAGTGAAAGAAAAGCTGTGAGTGAGAGAGAGAGGGAGAAAGAGAAGCTGTGTGTGTGTGAGAGAGAAAGAGAAGCTGTGAGTGAGAGTGAGAGAGAGAGAGAGAAAGAGAAGCTGTGAGTGACAGAGAGAGAGAAAGAGAAGCTGTGAGTGAGAGAGAGAGAGCCGCTGTGAGTGAGAGAGAGAAAGAGAAGCCGTGAGTGAGAGAGAGAGAGGGAGAAAGAGAAGCTGTGTGATAGAGAAAGAGAAAGAGAAGCTGTGAGAGAGAGTGAGTGAGAGAGAGAAAGAGAAGCTGTGAGTTAGAGAGAGAGAGAAAGAGAAGCTGTGAGTGACATAGAGAGAGAAAGAGAAGCTGTGTGTGTGTGAGAGAGAGAAAGATAGTCTGAGAAAGAGAGAGTGAAAGAGTAGCTGTGAGTGAGAGGGAGAGAGAGAAAGAGAAGATGTGTGTGTGTGAGAGAGAGAAGCAGTGAGTGAGAGAAAGAGAGAGAGAGAAGCTGTCAGTGAGACAGAGAGAGAGAAAGAGAAGCTGTGAGAGAGAGAGAGGGAGAAAGAGAAGCTGTGAGAGAGAGAGAGAGAGAAAGAGAAGCTGTGCGTGAGAGAGAGAGAGAAAGAGATGCTGTGAGTGAGAGAGTGAGAGGGAGAAATATAAGCTGAGAGAGAGAGAGAGAGAGAGAAAGAAAAGCTGTGATTGAGAGTGAGAGAGAGAGAGAAATAGAAGCTGTGAGTGAGAGAGAGAAAGAGAAGCTGTGAGTGAGAGAGAGAAAGAAAAGCTGTGAGTGAGAGAGAGAGAGAGAAAGAGAAGATGTGTACTTGTGAGAGAGAGAGAGAAGCAGTGAGTGAGAGAAAGAGAGAGAGAGAGAAGCTGTCAGTGAGACAGAGAGAGAGAAAGAGAAGTTGTGAGAGAGAGAGAGAAAGAGAAGCTGTGAGAGACAAAGAGAGAAGCTGTGAGTGAGAGAGTGAGAGAGAGAAAGAAAAGCTGTTAGTGAGAATGAGAGAGAAAGAAAGAGAAGCTGTGAGTGAGAGAGAGAGCCGCTGTGAGTGAGAGAGAGAGAAAGAGAAGCTGTGAATGAGAGAGAGAGAAAGCGAAGCTGTGAGTGAGAGAGAGAAAGCGAAGCTGTGAGTGAGAGAGAGAGAGAAAGAGAAGCTGTGAGTGAGAGAGAGAAAGAGAAGCTGTGAGTGAGAGAGAGAGAGAAAGAGAAGTTGTGAGTGAGAGAGATAAAGAGAAGCTGTGAGTGAGAGGGAGAGAAAGAGAAGCTGTGAGTGAGAGAGAGAAAGCGAAGCTGTGAGTGAGAGAGAGAGAGAGAAAGAGAAGCTGTGAGTGAGAGAGAGAAAGAGAAGCTGTGAGTGACAGGGAGAAAGAGAAAGAGAAGATGTGTGTGTGAGAGAGAGAGAAGCAGTGAGTGAGAGAAAGAGAGAGAGAGAGAAGTTGTCAGTGAGACAGAGAGAGAGAAAGAGAAGCTGTGAGAGAGAGAGAGGGAGAAAGAGAAGCTGTGAGAGAGAGAGAAAGAGAAGCTGTGAGTGTGTGTGAGAGAAAGAGAAGCTGTGAGTGAGAGAGAGAAAGAAAGAGAAATTAGAGTGAGAAAGGGAGAGAGAAAGGGAAGCTGTGAGTGGGAGAGAGAGAAAGAGAGTCTGTGAGTGAGAGAGAGAGAGAGAAGCTGTGAGTGAGTGAGAGAGAGAGCCGCTGTGAGTGAGAGAGAGAGAAAGTGAAGCTGTGAATGAGAGAGAGAGAAAGAGAAGCTGTGAGAGAGAAAGAGAGAAGCTGTGAGTGAGAGAGAGATGGAAAAAGAGAAGGTGTGTGTGTGAGAGAGAGAAAGAGAAGCTGTGAGTGAGAGTGAGAGAGAAAGAGAAGCTGTGAGAGAGAGAGAGAGAGAAGCTGTGAGTGAGTGAGAGAGAGAGAGAAAGAGAAGCTGTGAGTGAGAGAGAGATTGAAAGAGAAGCTGTGAGTGAGAGAGTGAGAGAGAAAGAGAAGCTGTGAGTGTGAGAGAGAAAGGGAAGTTGTGAGTGAGAGAGAGAGAAAGAGAAGCTGTGAGTGAGAGAGAGAAAGAGAAGCTGTGAGTTAGAGAGAGGGAGAAAGAGAAGCTGTGAGTGACAGAGAGAGGGAAGGAGAAGCTGAGAGAGAGAGAGAGAAAGTGAATCTGTGAGTGAGATAGAGAGAGAAAGAGAATATGTGTGTGTGAGAGAGAGAAAGATAGTCTGAGAAAGAGAGAGTGAAAGAGAAGCTGTGAGTGAGAGAGAGAGAGGGAGAAAGAGAAGCTGTGTGTGAGAGAGAGAGAAAGAGAAGCTGTGAGTGAGAGTGAGAGAGAAAGAAAGAAAAGCTGTGAGTGAGAGAGAGAGAAAGAGAAGCTTTGAGTGAGAGAGCGAGAGCTGCTGTGAGTGAGAGAGAGAGAAAGAGAAGCTGTGAATGAGAGAGAGAGAAAAACTGTGAGTGTGAGAGAGAGAAAGAGAAGCTGTGAGTGAGTGAGAGAGAGAAAGGGAAGTTGTGAGTGAGAGAGAGAGAAAGAGTATCTGTGAGTGAGAGAGAGAGTGAAAGAGAAGCTGTGAGTGAGAGAGAGAGAGAAAGAGAAGCTGTGAGTGAGAAGGAGAGGGAAAGAAAAGTTGTGAGTGAGTGAGAGAAAGAGAAGCTGTGAGTGAGAGGGAGAGAGAGAAAGAGAAGGTGTGAGTGACAGAGAGAGAGAGAGAGAAGCTGTGTGTGTGTGAGAGAGAGAAAGATAGTCTGAGAAAGAGAGAGTGAAAGAGAAGATGTGAATGAGAGAGAGAGAGAAAGAGAAGCTGTGAGTGAGAGAGTGAGAGAGAGAACGAGAAGCTGTTAGTGAGAGTGAGAGAGAGAGAGAAGCTGTGAGTGAGAGAGAGATTGAAAGAGAAGCTGTGAGTGAGAGAGAGAGAAAGAGAAGCTGTGAGTGAGAGTGAGAGAGAGAGAGAGAAAGAGAAGCTGTGAGTGAGAGAGTGAGAGAGAGAACGAGAAGCTGTTAGTGAGAGTGAGAGAGAGAGAGAAGCTGTGAGTGAGAGAGAGATTGAAAGAGAATGTGAGTGAGAGAGAGAGAGAAAGAGAAGCTGTGAGTGAGAGAGAGAAAGAGAAGCTGTGAGTGAGAGGGAGAGAGAGAAAGAGAAGCTGTGAGTGAGACAGAGAGAGAAAGAGAAGCTGTGTGTGTGAGAGAGAGGGACAAAGAGAAGCTTGAGAGAGAGAGAGAGAAAGAGAAGCTGTGCGTATGTGTGTGAGAGAAAGAGAAGCTGTGAGTGAGTGAGAGAGAAAGAAAGAGAAATTAGAGTGAGAAAGAGAGAGAGAAAGAGAAGTAGTGATTGGGAAAGAGAGAAAGAGAGTCTGTGAGTGAGAGAGAGAGAAAGAGAAGCTGTGAATGAGAGAGAGAGAGAAAGAGAAGCTGTGAATGAGAGAGAGAGAGAAAGAGAAGCTGTGAGTGAGAGAGAGAGAGAAAGAGAAGCTGTGAGTGTGTGTGAGAGAGAAAGAGAAGCTGTGAGTGAGTGAGAGAGAGAGAGAGAGAAGCTATGAGAGAGAAAGAGAGAAGCTGTGAGTGAGAGAGTGAGAGAGAGAAAGAGAAGCTGTTAGTGAGATTGTGTGTGAGAGAGAAAGAGAAGCTGTGAGTGAGAGAGAGAGAAAGAGAAGCTGTGAGTGAGAGAGAAAGAGAGAGAGAAGCTATGAGGAAGAGAGAGAAAGCGAAGTTGTGAGTGAGAGGGAGAGAGAGAAAGAGAAGCTGTGAGTGACACAGAGAGAGAGAAGCTGTGAGTTAGAGAGAGAGAAAGAGAAGCTGTGAGTGACAAAGAGAGAGAAAGAGAAGCTGTGTGTGTGTGAGAGATAAAGATAGTCTGAGAAAGAGAGAGTGAAAGAGAAGCTGTGAGTGAGAGTGAGAGAGAGAAAGAGAAGCTGTGAGTGAGAGAGTGAGATAGAAAGAGAACCTGTTAGTGAGAGTGAGAGAGAGAGAGAAAGAGAAGCTGTGAGTGTGTGTGAGAGAAAGAGAAGCTGTGAGTGAGAGAGAGAAAGAAAGAGATTAGAGTGAGAAAGAGAGAGGGAAAGAGAAGCTGTGAGTGGGAGAGAGAGAAAGAGAAGCTGTGAGAGAGAAAGAGAGAAGCTGTGAGTGAGAGAGTGAGAGAGAGAAAGAAAAGCTGTTAGTGAGAGTGAGAGAGAAAGAAAGAGAAGCTGTGAGTGAGAGAGAGAGAAAGAGAAGCTGTGAGTGAGAGAGAGAGAGAAAGAGAAGTTGTGAGTGAGAGAGATAAAGAGAAGCTGTGAGTGAGAGGGGGAGAAAGAGAAGCTGTGAGTGGGAGAGAAAGCGAAGCTGTGAGTGAGAGAGAGAGAGAAGGAGAAGCTGTGAGTGAGAGAGAGAAAGAGAAGCTGTGAGTGAGAGGGAGAGAGAGAAAGAGAAGTGTGTGTGTGTGAGAGAGAGAGAAGCAGTGAGTGAGTGAGAGAGAGAGAAGCTGTCAGTGAGACAGAGAGAGAAAGAGAAGCTGTGAGAGAGAGAGAGGGAGAAAGAGAAGCTGTGAGTGTGTGTGAGAGAGAAAGAGAAGCTGTGAGTGAGAGAGAGAGAAAGAGAAATTAGAGTGAGAAAGAGAGAGAGAAAGGGAAGCTGTGAGTGGGAGAGAGAGAAAGAGAGTCTGTGAGTGAGAGAGAGAGAGAGAAGTTGTGAGTGAGTGAGTGAGTGAGTGAGCCGCTGTGAGTGAGAGAGAGAGAAAGAGAAGCTGTGAATGAGAGAGAGAGAAAGAGAAGCTGTGAGAGAGAAAGAGAGAAGCTGTGAGTGAGAGAGTGAGAGAGAGAAAGAAAAGCTGTTAGTGAGAGTGAGAGAGAGAAAGAAAGAGAAGCTGTGAGTGAGAGAGAGATAAAGAGAAGCTGTGAGTGAGAGAGAGAAAGCGAAGCTGTGAGTGAGAGGGAGAGAGAGAAAGAGAAGCTGTGAGTGACACAGAGAGAGAGAAGCTGTGAGTTAGAGAGAGAGAAAGAGAAGCTGTGAGTGAGAGGGAGAGAGAGAAAGAGAAGCTGTGAGTGACACAGAGAGAGAGAAGCTGTGAGTTAGAGAGAGAGAAAGAGAAGCTGTGAGTGACAGAGAGAGAAAGAGAAGCTGTGTGTGAGAGAGAGAGAAAGATTGAGAAAGTGAGAGTGAAAGAGATGCTGTGAGTGAGAGAGACAGGGAGAAAGAGAAGCTGTGAGAGAGAGAGAGAAAGAGAAGCTGGGAGTGAGAGAGAGAGAGAAAGAGAAGCTGTGAGTGAGAGAGTGAGAGAGAGAAAGAGAAGCTGTTAGTGAGAGTGAGAGAGAGAGAGAAAGAGAAGCTGTGAGTGAGAGAGATTGAAAGAGAAGCTGTGAGTGAGAGAGAGAAAGAGAAGCTGTGAGTGAGAGAAAGAGAAGCTGTGACTGAGAGGGAGAGAGAGAAAGAGAAGCTGTGAGTGACACAGAGAGAGAGAAGCTGTGAGTGAAAGAGAGAGAAAGCGAAGCTGTGAGTGACAGAGAGAGAGAAAGAGAAGCTGAGAGTGAGACAGAGAGAGAGAAAGAGAAGCTGTGAGTGAGAGAGAGAGAAAGAGAAGCTGTGTGTGTGTCTGAGAGAGAAAGATAGTCTGAGAAAGAGAGAGTGAAAGAAAAGCTGTGAGTGAGAGAGAGAGGGAGAAAGAGAAGCTGTGTGTGTGTGAGAGAGAAAGAGAAGCTGTGAGTGAGAGTGAGAGAGAGAGAGAGAAAGAGAAGCTGTGAGTGACAGAGAGAGAGAAAGAGAAGCTGTGAGTGAGAGAGAGAGAGCCGCTGTGAGTGAGAGAGAGAAAGAGAAGCCGTGAGTGAGAGAGAGAGAGGGAGAAAGAGAAGCTGTGTGAGAGAGAAAGAGAAAGAGAAGCTGTGAGAGAGAGTGAGTGAGAGAGAGAAAGAGAAGCTGTGAGTTAGAGAGAGAGAGAAAGAGAAGCTGTGAGTGACATAGAGAGAGAAAGAGAAGCTGTGTGTGTGTGAGAGAGAGAAAGATAGTCTGAGAAAGAGAGAGTGAAAGAGTAGCTGTGAGTGAGAGGGAGAGAGAGAAAGAGAAGATGTGTGTGTGTGAGAGAGAGAAGCAGTGAGTGAGAGAAAGAGAGAGAGAGAAGCTGTCAGTGAGACAGAGAGAGAGAAAGAGAAGCTGTGAGAGAGAGAGAGGGAGAAAGAGAAGCTGTGAGAGAGAGAGAGAGAGAAAGAGAAGCTGTGCGTGAGAGAGAGAGAGAAAGAGATGCTGTGAGTGAGAGAGTGAGAGGGAGAAATATAAGCTGAGAGAGAGAGAGAGAGAGAGAAAGAAAAGCTGTGATTGAGAGTGAGAGAGAGAGAGAAATAGAAGCTGTGAGTGAGAGAGAGAAAGAGAAGCTGTGAGTGAGAGAGAGAAAGAAAAGCTGTGAGTGAGAGAGAGAGAGAGAAAGAGAAGATGTGTACTTGTGAGAGAGAGAGAGAAGCAGTGAGTGAGAGAAAGAGAGAGAGAGAGAGAAGCTGTCAGTGAGACAGAGAGAGAGAAAGAGAAGTTGTGAGAGAGAGAGAGAAAGAGAAGCTGTGAGAGAGAAAGAGAGAAGCTGTGAGTGAGAGAGTGAGAGAGAGAAAGAAAAGCTGTTAGTGAGAGTGAGAGAGAAAGAAAGAGAAGCTGTGAGTGAGAGAGAGAGAAAGAGAAGCTGTGAGTGAGAGAGAGAAAGAGAAGTTGTGAGTGAGAGAGATAAAGAGAAGCTGTGAGTGAGAGGGAGAGAAAGAGAAGCTGTGAGTGAGAGAGAAAGCGAAGCTGTGAGTGAGAGAGAGAGAGAAAGAGAAGCTGTGAGTGAGAGAGAGAAAGAGAAGCTGTGAGTGAGAGGGAGAGAGAGAAAGAGAAGATGTGTGTGTGTGAGAGAGAGACAGAAGCAGTGAGTGAGAGAGAGAGAGAAGCTGTCAGTGAGACAGAGAGAGAAAGAGAAGCTGTGAGAGAGAGAGAGGGAGAAAGAGAAGCTGTGAGACAGAGAGAGAGAAAGAGAAGCTGTGAGTGTGTGTGAGAGAGAAAGAGTAGCTGTGAGTGAGAGAGAGAAAGAAAGAGAAATTAGAGTGACAAAGAGAGAGAGAAAGAGAAGCTGTGAGTGGGAGAGAGAGAAAGAGACTCTGTGAGTGTGTGAGAGAGAGAGAAGCTGTGAGTGAGTGAGAGAGAGAGCCGCTGTGAGTGAGAGAGAGAGAAAGAGAAGCTGTGAATGAGAGAGAGAGAAAGAGAAGCTGTGAGAGAGAAAGAGAGAAGCTGTGAGTGAGAGAGTGAGAGAGAGAAAGAAAAGCTGTTAGTGAGAGTGAGAGAGAGAATGAAAGAGAAGCTGTGAGTGAGAGAGAGAGAAAGAGAAGCTGTGAGTGAGTGAGAGAGAGAGAAATAATAGCTGTGAGTGAGAGAGAGAAAGAGAAGCTGTGAGTGAGAGAGAGAGAGAGAGAAAGAGAAGCTGTGAGTGAGAGAGAGAGAGCCGCTGTGAGTGAGAGAGAGAAAGAGAAGCTGTGAGTGAGAGAGAGAGAGGGAGAAAGAGAAGCTGTGTGAGAGAGAAAGAGAAAGAGAAGCTGTGAGAGAGAGTGAGAGAGAGAGAGAAAGAGAAGCTGTGAGTTAGAGAGAGAGAGAAAGAGAAGCTGTGAGTGACAGAGAGAGAGAAAGAGAAGCTGTGTGTGTGTGTGAGAGAGAAAGATAGTCTGAGAAAGAGAGAGTGAAAGAGAAGCTGTGAGTGAGAGGGAGAGAGAGAAAGAGAAGATGTGTGTGTGTGAGAGAGAGAAGCAGTGAGTGAGAGAAAGAGAGAGAGAGAAGCTGTCAGTGAGACAGAGAGAGAGAAAGAGAAGCTGTGAGAGAGAGAGAGGGAGAAAGAGAAGCTGTGAGAGAGAGAGAGAGAAAGAGAAGCTGTGAGTGAGAGAGAGAGAAAGAGATGCTGTGAGTGAGAGAGTGAGAGGGAGAAAGATAAGCTGTGAGAGAGAGAGAGAAAGAGAAGCTGTGATTGAGAGTGAGAGAGAGAGAGAAATAGAAGCTGTGAGTGAGAGAGAGAGAAAGAGAAGCTGTGAGTGAGAGAGAGAAAGAAAAGCTGTGAGTGAGAGAGAGAGAGAGAAAGAGAAGATGTGTACTTGTGAGAGAGAGAGAGAAGCAGTGAGTGAGAGAAAGAGAGAGAGAGAGAGAAGCTGTCAGTGAGACAGAGAGAGAGAAAGAGAAGCTGTGAGAGAGATTGAGAGAAAGAGAAGCTGTGAGAGAGAAAGAGAGAAGCTGTGAGTGAGAGAGTGAGAGAGAGAAAGAAAAGCTGTTAGTGAGAGTGAGAGAGAAAGAAAGAGAAGCTGTGAGTGAGAGAGAGAGAAAGAGAAGCTGTGAGTGAGAGAGAGAAAGAGAAGTTGTGAGTGAGAGAGATAAAGAGAAGCTGTGAGTGAGAGGGAGAGAAAGAGAAGCTTGAGTGAGAGAGAAAGCGAAGCTGTGAGTGAGAGAGAGAGAAAGAGAAGCTGTGAGTGAGAGAGAGAAAGAAAAGCTGTGAATGAGAGAGAGAGAGAGAAAGAGAAGATGTGTGCTTGTAAGAGAGAGAGAGAAGCAGTGAGTGAGAGAAAGAGAGAGAGAGAAGCTGTCAGTGAGACAGAGAGAGAAAGAGAAGCTGTGAGAGAGAGAGAGAAAGAGAAGCTGTGAGTGAGAGAGAGAAAGAAAGAGATTAGAGTGAGAAAGAGAGAGGGAAAGAGAAGCTGTGAGTGGGAGAGAGAGAAAGAGAAGCTGTGAGAGAGAAAGAGAGAAGCTGTGAGTGAGAGTGAGAGAGAGAAAGAAAAGCTGTTAGTGAGAGTGAGAGAGAAAGAAAGAGAAGCTGTGAGTGAGAGAGAGAGAAAGAGAAGCTGTGAGTGAGAGAGACAAAGAGAAGCTGTGAGTGAGAGGGAGAGAGAGAAAGAGAAGCTGTGAGAGAGAAAGCGAAGCTGTGAGTGAGAGAGAGAGAGAAGGAGAAGCTGTGAGTGAGAGAGATAAAGAGAAGCTGTGAGTGAGAGGGAGAGAAAGAGAAGCTGTGAGTGAGAGAGAAAGCGAAGCTGTGAGTGAGAGAGAGAGAGAAGGAGAAGCTGTGAGTGAGAGAGAGAAAGAGAAGCTGTGAGTGAGAGGGAGAGAGAGAAAGAGAAGTGTGTGTGTGTGAGAGAGAGAAGCAGTGAGTGAGTGAGAGAGAGAGAAGCTGTCAGTGAGACAGAGAGAGAAAGAGAAGCTGTGAGAGAGAGAGAGGGAGAAAGAGAAGCTGTGAGAGAGAGAGAGAGAAAGAGAAGCTGTGAGTGAGAGAGAGAAAGAAAGAGAAATTAGAGTGACAAAGAGAGAGATAAAGAGAAGCTGTGAGTGAGAGGGAGAGAAAGAGAAGCTGTGAGTGAGAGACAAAGCGAAGCTGTGAGTGAGACAGAGAGAGAAGTAGAAGCTGTGAGTGAGAGAGAGAAAGAGAAGCTGTGAGTGAGAGGGAGAGAGAGAAAGAGAAGTTTGTGTGTGTGAGAGAGAGAGAAGCAGTGAGTGAGAGAGAGAGAGAGAAGCTGTCAGTGAGACAGAGAGAGAAAGAGAAGCTGTGAGAGAGAGAGAGGGAGAAAGAGAAGCTGTGTGAGAGAGAGAGAGAAAGAGAAGCTGTGAGTGAGAGAGAGAAAGAAAGAGAAATTAGAGTGGCAAAGAGAGAGAGAAAGAGAAGCTGTGAGTGGGAGAGAGAGAAAGAGACTCTGTGAGTGAGAGAGAGAGAAGCTGTGAGTGAGTGAGAGAGAGAGCCGCTGTGAGTGAGAGAGAGAGAAAGAGAAGCTGTGAATGAGAGAGAGAGAAAGAGAAGCTGTGAGAGAGAAAGAGAGAAGCTGTGAGTGAGAGAGTGAGAGAGAGAAAGAAAAGCTGTTAGTGAGAGTGAGAGAGAGAAAGAAAGAGAAGCTGTGACTGAGAGAGAGAGAAAGAGAAGCTGTGAGTGAGAGAGAGAGAGAAAGAGAAGCTGTGAGTGAGAGAGAGAAAGAGAAGCTGTGAGTGAGAGGGAGAGAGAGAAAGAGAAGCTGTGAGTAACACAGAGAGAGAGAAGCTGTGAGTTAGAGAGAGAGAGAAAGAGAAGCTGTGAGTGACAGAGAGAGAGAGAAAGCGAAGCTGTGAGTGAGAGGGAGAGAGAGAAAGAGAAGCTGTGAGTGACACACACAGAGAGAAGCTGTGAGTTAGAGAGAGAGAGAAAGAGAAGCTGTGAGTGACAGAGAGAGAGAGAAAGAGAAGCTGTGAGTGAGAGTGAGAGAGATGAGAGAAAGAGAAGCTGTGAGTGAGAGAGTGAGAGAGAGAAAGAGAAGCTGTTAGTGAGATTGAGAGAGAGAGAGAAAGAGAAGCTGTGAATGAGAGAGAGAGAAAGAGAAGCTGTGAGTGAGAGAGAGAGAGAGAGAAAGAGAAGCTGTGAGTGTGTGTGTGAGAGAAAGAGAAGCTGTGAGTGAGAAGGAGAGGCAAAGAGAAGCTGTGAGTGAGTGAGAGAGAGAAAGAGAAGCTGTGAGTGAGTGAGAGAGAGAGAGAGAAAGAGAAGCTGTGAGGGAGAGAGAGAAAGCGAAGCTGTGAGTGAGAGGGAGAGAGAGAAAGAGAAGCTGTGAGTGACACAGTGAGAGAGAAGCTGTGAGTTAGAGAGAGAGAGAAAGAGAAGCTGTGAGTGACAGAGAGAGAGAAAGAGAAGCTGTGTGTGTGTGTGAGAGAGAAAGATAGTCCGAGAAAGAGAGAGTGAAAGAGAAGCTGTGAGTGAGAGAGAGAGAGGGAAAAAGAGAATCTGTGTGAGAGGGAGAGAGAAAGAGAAGCTGTGAGTGAGAGTGAGAGAGAGAAAGAGAAGCTGTGAGTGAGAGAGTGAGAGAGAGAGAAAGAGAAGATGTTAGTGAGAGTGAGAGAGAGAGAGAAAGAGAAGCTGTGAGTGAGATAGAGATTGAAAGAGAAGCTGTGAGTGAGACAGAGAGAAGGAGAAGCTGTGCGTGAGAGAGAGAAAGAGAAGCTGTGAGTGAGAGGGAGAGAGAAAGAGAAGCTGTGAGTGACACAGAGAGAGAGAAGCTGTGAGTTAGAGAGAGGGAGAAAGAGAAGCTGTGAGTGACAGAGAGAGGGAAGGAGAAGCTGAGAGAGAGAGAGAAAGAGAATATGTGTGTGTGTGAGAGAGAGAAAGATAGTCTGAGAAAAAGAGAGTGAAAGAGAAGCTGTGAGTGAGAGAGAGAAAGGGAGAAAGAGAAGCTGTTAGAGAGAGAGAGAGAAAGAGAAGCTTTGAGTGAGAGAGAGAGAGAATGAGAAGCTGTGAGTGAGAGAGAGAGGAGCTGTGAGTGAGAGAGAGAGAGAGAAGGTGAGACAGAGAGAGAGAAAGAGAAGCTGTGAGTGAGAGAGAGAGAGGGAGAAAGATAAGCTGTGAGAGAGAGAGAGAGAAAGAGATGCTGTGATTGAGAGTGAGAGAGAGAAAGAGAAGCTGTGAGTGAGAGAGAGAGAGAACCGCTGTGAGTGAGAGAGAGAGAAAGAGAAGCTGTGAATGAGAGAGAGAGAAAGCGAAGCTGTGAGTGAGAGAGAGAAAGCGAAGCTGTGAGTGAGAGAGAGAGAGAAAGAGAAGCTGTGAGTGAGAGAGAGAAAGAGAAGCTGTGAGTGAGAGAGAGAGAGAAAGAGAAGTTGTGAGTGAGAGAGATAAAGAGAAGCTGTGAGTGAGAGGGAGAGAAAGAGAAGCTGTGAGTGAGAGAGAGAAAGCGAAGCTGTGAGTGAGAGAGAGAGAGAGAAAGAGAAGCTGTGAGTGAGAGAGAGAAAGAGGAGCTGTGAGTGAGAGGGAGAAAGAGAAAGAGAAGATGTGTGTGAGAGAGAGAGAGAGAAGCAGTGAGTGAGAGAAAGAGAGAGAGAGAGAAGTTGTCAGTGAGACAGAGAGAGAGAAAGAGAAGCTGTGAGAGAGAGAGAGGGAGAAAGAGAAGCTGTGAGAGAGAGAGAAAGAGAAGCTGTGAGTGTGTGTGTGAGAGAAAGAGAAGCTGTGATTGAGAGAGAGAAAGAAAGAGAAATTAGAGTGAGAAAGGGAGAGAGAAAGGGAAGCTGTGAGTGGGAGAGAGAGAAAGAGAGTCTGTGAGTGAGAGAGAGAGAGAGAAGCTGTGAGTGAGTGAGAGAGAGAGCCGCTGTGAGTGAGAGAGAGAGAAAGAGAAGCTGTGAATGAGAGAGAGAGAAAGAGAAGCTGTGAGAGATAAAGAGAGAAGCTGTGAGTGAGAGAGTGAGAGAGAGAAAGAAAAGCTGTTAGTGAGAGTGAGAGAGAGAAAGGGAAGTTGTGAGTGAGAGGGAGAGAGAGAAACAGAAGCTGTGAGTGACACAGAGAGAGAGAAGCTGTGAGTTAGAGAGAGAGAAAGAGAAGCTGTGAGTGACAGAGAGAGAAAGAGAAGCTGTGTGTGTGTGAGAGAGAGAAAGATAGTCTGAGAAAGAGAGAGTGAAAGAGAAGCTGTGAGTGAGAGAGAGAGAGGGAGAAAGAGAAGCTGTGTGTGTGAGAGAGAGAAAGAGCAGCTGTGAGTGAGAGAGTGAGAGAGAAAGAGAAGCTGTTAGTGAGAGTGAGTGAGAGAGAGAGAGAAGCTGTGAGAGAGAGAGATTGAAAGAGAAGCTGTGAGTGAGAGAGAGAGAGAGATGCTGTGAGTGAGAGAGAGAAAGAGAAGCTGTGAGTGAGAGGGAGAGAAAGAGAAGCTGTGGGTGACACAGAGAGAGAGCTGCTGTGAGTGAGTGAGGGAGAAAGAGAAGCTGTGAGTGAGAGAGAGAGGGAGAAAGAGAAGCTGTGTGTGAGAGAGAGAAAGAGAAGCTGTGTGTGTGAGAGAGAGAGAAAGAGAAGGTGTGATTGAGAGTGAGAGAGAGAAAGAGAAGCTGTGAGTGAGAGAGAGAGAAAGAGAAGCTGTGAGTGACAGAGAGAGAGAAAGAGAAGCTGAGTGTGTGTGAGAGAGAAAGTTTAGCTGTGAGTGAGAGAGAGAAAGAGAAGCTGTGTGTGTGTGTGAGAGAGAAAGATAGTCTGAGAAAGAGAGAGAGAAAGAGAAGCTGTGAGTGAGAGAGAGAGAGAAAGAGAAGCTGTGAGTGAGAGAGAGAGAGCTGCTGTGAGTGAGTGAGAGAGAAAGAGAAGCTGTGAGTGAGAGAGAGAGGGAGAAAGAGAAGCTGTGTGTGTGAGAGAGAGAGAAAGAGAAGGTGTGATTGAGAGTGAGAGAGAGAAAGAGAAGCTGTGAGTGAGAGAGAGAGAAAGAGAAGCTGTGAGTGAGAGAGAGAGAATCTGTGAGTGAGAGAGAGAAAGAAAAGCTGTGAGTGAGAGAGAGAGAGAGAAAGAGAAGATATGAATGAGAGAGAGAGAGAAGCAGTGAGAGAGAGAGAGAAACAGAAGCTGTGAGTGAGACAGAGAGAGAAAGAGAAGCTGTGTGAGAGAGAGAGAGGCAGAAAGAGAAGCTGTGAGAGAGAGAGAGAGAAAGAGAAGCTGTGAGTGTGTGTGAGAGAGAAAGAGAAGCTGTGAGTGAGAGAGAGAGAAAGAAAGAGAAATTAGAGTGAGAAAGAGAGAGAGAAAGAAGCTGTGAGTGGGAGAGAGAGAAAGAGAGTCTGTGAGTGAGAGAGAGAGACAAGCTGTGAGTGTGAGAGAGAGAGAGCCGCTGTGAGTGAGAGAGAGAGAAAGAGAAGCTGTGAATGAGAGAGAGAGAAAGAGAAGCTTTGTGTGAGAGAGAAAGAGAAGCTGTGAGTGAGTGAGAGAGAGAGAAAGGGAAGTTGTGAGTGAGAGAGAGAGAGAAAGAGAAGCTGTGAGTGAGAGAGAGAGAAAGAGAAGCTGTGAGTGAGAGAGAGAGAGAAAGAGAAGCTGTGAGTGAGAAGGTGAGGGAAAGAGAAGCTGTGAGTGAGAGAGAGAGAAAAAGAGAAGCTGTGAGTTAAGAAGGAGAGGGAAAGAGAAGAAGTGAGTGAGTGAGAGAGAGAGAGAAAGAGAAGCTGTGAGAGAGAAAGAGAAGCTGTGAGTGAGAGAGTGAGAGAGAGAAAGAGAAGCTGTTAGTGAGAGTGAGAGAGAGAGAGAGAGAAGCTGTGAGTGAGAGAGAGATTGAAAGAGAAGCTGTGAGTGAGAGAGAGAGAGAAAGAGAAGCTGTGAGTGAGAGAGAGAAAGAGAAGCTGTGAGAGGGAGACAGAGAAAGAGAAGCTAAGAGTGACAAACAGAGAGAGAATCTGTGAGTTAGAAAGAGAGAAAGAGAAGCTGTGAGTGACAGAGAGAGAGAAAGAGAAGCTGAGAGTGAGAGAGAGAGAGAAAGTGAAGCTGTCAGTGAGAGAGAGAGAGAAAGAGAAGCTGTGTGTGTGAGAGAGAGAGAAGCTGTGAGTGAGAGAGAGAAAGAGAAGCTGTGAGTGAGAGTGTGAGAGAGAAGATGTGAGTGAGAGAGAGAGAGAATGCGAAGCTGTGAGTGAGAGAGAGAGAGAGTAAGAGAAGCTGTGAGTGATACAGAGAGAGAGAAAGAGAAGCTGTGAGTGAGAGAGAGAGAGGGAGAAAGATAAGCTGTGTGAGAGAGAGAGGGAAAGAGAAGCTGTGAGAGAGAGAGAGAGAGAAAGAGAAGCTATGATTGAGAGTGAGTGAGAGAGGAAGAGAAGCTGTGAGTGAGAGAGAGAGAAAGAGAAGCTGTGAGTGAGAGAGAGAGAAGCTGTGAGTGAGAGAGAGAAAGAAAAGCTGTGAGTGAGAGAGAGAGAGAGAAAGAGAAGATATGAGTGAGAGAGAGAGAGAAGCAGTGAGTGAGAGAGAGAGAGAGAAAGAGAAGCTGTGAGTGAGACAGAGAGAGAGAAAGAGAAGATGTGAGAGAGAGAGAGGGGAAGAAAGAGAAGCTGTGTGAGAGAGAGAGAGAAAGAGAAGCTGTGAGTGTGTGAGATAGAGAAAGAGAAGCTGTGAGTGAGAGAGAGAGAAAGAAAGAGAAATTAGAGTGAGAAAGAGAGAGAGAAAGAGAAGCTGTGAGTGGGAGAGAGAGAAAGAGAGTCTGTGAGTGAGAGAGAGAGAGAAGCTGTGAGTGAGAGAGAGAGAGCTGCTGTGAGTGAGAGAGAGAAAGAGAAGCTGTGAATGAGAGAGAGAGAAACTGTGAGTGAGAGAGAGAGAAAGAGAAGCTGTGAGTGAGTAAGAGAGAGAAAGGGAAGTTGTGAGTGAGAGAGAGAGAAAGATAAGCTGTGAATGAGAGAGAGAGAGAAAGAGAAGCTGTGAGTGAGAGAGAGAGAAAGAGAAGCTGTGAGTGAGAAGGAGAGGGAAAGAGAAGCTGTGAGTGAGTGAGAGAGAGAGAAAGAGAAGCTGTGAGAAAGAAAGAGAAGCTGTGAGTGAGAGAGTGAGAGAGAAAGAGAAGCTGTTAGTGAGAGTGAGAGAGAAAGAGAAGCTGTGAGTGAGAGAGAGAGAAAGAGAAGCTGTGAGTGAGAGAGAGAGAGAGAGAAAGAGAAGCTGTGAGTGAGAGAGAGAAAGAGAAGCTGTGAGTGAGAGGGAGAGAGAGAAAGAGCTGTGAGTGAGAGAGAGAGGGAGAAAGAGAATCTGTGTGTGTGTGAGAGAGAAAGAGAAGCTGTGAGAGAGAGTGAGAGAGAGAGAAAGAGAAAGAGAAGCTGTGAGTGAGAGAGTGAGAGAGAGAAAGAGAAGCTGTGAGTGAGTGAGAGAGAGAAAGGGAAGTTGTGAGTGAGAGAGAGAGAGAAAGAGAAGCTGTGAGTGAGAGAGAGAAAGAGAAGCTGTGAGTGTGTGTGAGAGAGAAAGAGAAGCTGTGAATGAGAAGGAGAGGGAAAGAGAAGCTGTGAGTGAGTGAGAGAGAGAGAGAAAGAGAAACTGTGAGTGTGTGAGAGAGAAAGAGAAGCTGTGAGTGTGTGAGAGAGAGAAAGAGAAGCTGTCAGTGAGAAGGAGAGGGAAAGAGAAGCTGTGAGTGAGTGAGAGAGAGAGAAAGAGAAGCTGTGAGAGAGAAAGAGAGAATCTGTGAGTGAGAGAGTGAGAGAGAGAAAGAGAAGCTGTTAGTGAGAGTGAGAGAGAGAGAGAAGCTGTGAGTGAGAGAGAGATTGAAAGAGAAGCTGTGAGTGAGATAGAGAGAGAGAAAGAGAAGCTGTGAGTGAGAGAGAGATAGAGAAGCTGGGAGTGAGAGGGAGAGAGAGAAAGAGAAGCTGTGAGTGAGAAGGTGAGGGAAAGAGAAGCTGTGAGTGAGAGAGAGAGAAAAAGAGAAGCTGTGAGTTAAGAAGGAGAGGGAAAGAGAAGAAGTGAGTGAGTGAGAGAGAGAGAGAAAGAGAAGCTGTGAGAGAGAAAGAGAAGCTGTGAGTGAGAGAGTGAGAGAGAGAAAGAGAAGCTGTTAGTGAGAGTGAGAGAGAGAGAGAGAAGCTGTGAGTGACAGAGAGATTGAAAGAGAAGCTGTGAGTGAGAGAGAGAGAGAGAAAGAGAAGCTGTGAGTGAGAGAGAGAAAGAGAAGCTGTGAGAGGGAGAGAGAGAAAGAGAAGCTAAGAGTGACAAACAGAGAGAGAAGCTGTGAGTTAGAAAGAGAGAAAGAGAAGCTGTGAGTGACAGAGAGAGAGAAAGAGAAGCTGAGAGTGAGAGAGAGAGAGAAAGTGAAGCTGTGAGTGAGAGAGAGAGAGAAAGAGAAGCTGTGTGTGTGTGAGAGAGAGAAGCTGTGAGTGAGAGAGAGAAAGAGAAGCTGTGAGTGAGAGTGTGAGAGAGAAGATGTGAGTGAGAGAGAGAGAGAATGCGAAGCTGTGAGTGAGAGAGAGAGAAAGTAAGAGAAGCTGTGAGTGATACAGAGAGAGAGAAAGAGAAGCTGTGAGTGAGAGAGAGAGAGGGAGAAAGATAAGCTGTGTGAGAGAGAGAGGGAAAGAGAAGCTGTGAGAGAGAGAGAGAGAGAAAGAGAAGCTATGATTGAGAGTGAGAGAGAGAGGAAGAGAAGCTGTGAGTGAGAGAGAGAGAAAGAGAAGCTGTGAGTGAGAGAGAGAGAAGCTGTGAGTGAGAGAGAGAAAGAAAAGCTGTGAGTGAGAGAGAGAGAGAGAAAGAAAGAGAAGATATGAGTGAGAGAGAGAGAAGCAGTGAGTGAGAGAGAGAGAGAGAAAGAGAAGCTGTGAGTGAGACAGAGAGAGAGAAAGAGAAGCTGTGAGAGAGAGAGGGGGGAAGAAAGAGAAGCTGTGAGAGAGAGAGAGAGAAAGAGAAGCTGTGAGTGTGTGAGATAGAGAAAGAGAAGCTGTGAGTGAGAGAGAGAGAAAGAAAGAGAAATTAGAGTGAGAAAGAGAGAGAGAAAGAGAAGCTGTGAGTGGGAGAGAGAGAAAGAGAGTCTGTGAGTGAGAGAGAGAGAGAAGCTGTGAGTGAGAGAGAGAGATAGAGCTGCTGTGAGTGAGAGAGAGAAAGAGAAGCTGTAAATGAGAGAGAGAGAAACTGTGAGTGAGAGAGAGAGAAAGAGAAGCTGTGAGTGAGTAAGAGAGAGAAAGGGAAGTTGTGAGTGAGAGAGAGAGAGAAAGATAAGCTGTGAGTGAGAGAGAGAGAGAAAGAGAAGCTGTGAGTGAGAGAGAGAGAAAGAGAAGCTGTGAGTGAGAAGGAGAGGGAAAGAGAAGCTGTGAGTGAGTGAGAGAGAGAGAAAGAGAAGCTCTGAGAGAGAAAGAGAAGCTGTGAGTGAGAGAGTGAGAGAGAGAAAGAGAAGCTGTTAGTGAGAGTGAGAGAGAAAGAGAAGCTGTGAGTGAGAGAGAGAGAAAGAGAAGCTGTGAGTGAGAGAGAGAGGGAGAGAAAGAGAAGCTGTGAGTGAGAGAGAGAAAGAGAAGCTGTGAGTGAGAGGGAGAGAGAGAAAGAGAAGCTGTGAGTGAGAGAGAGAGGGAGAAAGAGAATCTGTGTGTGTGTGAGAGAGAAAGAGAAGCTGTGAGTGAGAGTGAGAGAGAGAGAAAGAAAAAGAGAAGCTGTGAGTGAGAGAGTGAGAGAGAGAAAGAGAAGCTGTGAGTGAGTGAGAGAGAGAAAGGGAAGTTGTGAGTGAGAGAGAGAGAGAAAGAGAAGCTGTGAGTGAGAGAGAGAAAGAGAAGCTGTGAGTGTGTGAGAGAGAGAAAGAGAAGCTGTGAGTGAGAAGGAGAGGGAAAGAGAAGCTGTGTGAGTGAGAGAGAGAGAAAGAGAAGCTGTGAGTGAGTGAGAGAGAGAGAGAGAGAAAGAGAAGCTGTGAGAGAGAAAGAGAGAAGCTGTGAGTGAGAGAGTGAGAGAGAGAAAGAGAAGCTGTTAGTGAGAGTGAGAGAGAGAGAGAGAAGCTGTGAGTGAGAGAGAGATAGAGAAGCTGTGAGTGAGAGGGAGAGAGAGAAAGAGAAGCTGTGAGTGACAGAGAGAGAGAAAGAGAAGCTGAGAGTGAGAGAGAGAGAGAAAGTGAAGCTGTGAGTGAGAGAGAGAAAGAGAAGCTGTGTGTGTGTGAGAGAGAAAGATAGTCTGAGAAAGAGAGAGTGAAAGAGAAGCTGTGAGTGAGAGAGAGAGGGAGAAAGAGAAGCTGTGTGTGTGAGAGAGAGAAAGAGAAGCTGTGAGTGAGAGTGAGAGCGAGAGAGAGAAAGAGAAGCTGTGAGTGAGAGAGAGAGTGAAAGAGAATGTGAGTGAGAGAGAGAGAAAGAGAAGCTGTGAGTAAGAAGGAGAGGGAAAGCGAAGAAGTGAGTGAGTGAGTGAGAGAGAGAGAGAAAGAGAAGCTGTGAGAGAGAAAGAGAAGCTGTGAGTGAGAGAGTGAGTGAGAGAGAGAGAAGCTGTGAGTGAGAGAGATTGAAAGAGAAGCTGTGTGTGAGAGAGAGAGAGAAAGAGAAGCTGTGAGTGAGAGAGAGAAAGAGAAGCTGTGAGTGAGAGGGAGAGAGAGAAAGAGAAGCTTTGAGTGACACAGAGAGAGAGAAGCTGTGAGTTAGAGAGAGAGAAAGAGAAGCTTTGAGTGACAGAGAGAGAAAGAGAAGCTAAGAGAGAGAGAGAGAGAAAGTGAAGCTGTGAGTGAGAGAGAGAGAGAAAGAGAAGTTGTGTGTGTGAGAGAGAGAAGCTGTGAGTGAGAGAGAGAAAGAGAAGCTGTGAGTGAGAGAGAGAGACAGAAAATGTGAGTGAGTGAGAGAGAGAATGAGAAGCTGTGAGTGAGAGAGAGAGAAAGTAAGAGAAGCTGTGAGTGATACAGAGAGAGAAAGAGAAGCTGTGAGTGAGAGAGAGGGAGGGAGAAAGATAAGCTGTGTGAGAGAGAGAGAGAGAAAGAGAAGCTGTGAGTGAGAGAGAGAGAAAGAGAAGCTGTGAGTGAGAGAGAGAGAGAATGAGAAGCTGTGAGTGAGTGAGAGAGAAGCTGTGAGTGAGAGAGAGAGAGAGAGAGAAAGTGAAGCTGTGAGTGAGAGAGAGAGAGAGAAAGAGAAGCTGTGTGTGTGAGAGAGAGAGAAAGATAGTCTGAGAAAGAGAGAGTGAAAGAGAAGCTGTGTGTGTGTGAGAGAGAAAGAGAAGCTGTGAGTGAGAGTGAGTGAGAGAGAGAGAAAGAGCTGTGAGTGAGAGAGAGAGAGAGAATGAGAAGCTGTGAGTGTGAGAGAGAAGTTGTGAGAGAGAGAGAGAAAGAGAAGCTGTGAGTGAGAGAGAGAGAGAGAGAAAGAGAAAGAGAAGCTGTGAGTGAGAGAGTGAGAGAGAGAAAGAGAAACTGTGTGTGTGTGAGAGAGAGAAAGAGAAGGTGTGATTGAGAGTGAGAGAGAAAGAGAAGCTATGAGTGAGAGAGAGAGAAAGAAAGAGAAGCTGTGAGTGAGAGAGAGAGAATCTGTGAGTGAGAGAGAGAAAGAAAAGCTGTGAGTGAGAGAGAGAGAGAGAAAGAGAAGATATGAGTGAGAGAGAGAGAGAGAAGCAGTGAGAGAGAGAGAGAGAAACAGAAGCTGTGAGTGAGACAGAGAGAGAAAGAGAAGCTGTGAGAGAGAGAGAGGCAGAAAGAGAAGCTGTGAGAGAGAGAGAGAAAGAGAAGCTGTGAGTGTGTGAGAGAGAGAAAGAGAAGCTGTGAGTGAGACAGAGAGAAAGAAAGAGAAATTAGAGTGAGAAAGAGAGAGAGAAAGAGAAGCTGTGAGTGGGAGAGAGAGAAAGAGAGTCTGTGAGTGAGAGAGAGAGAGAGAAGCTGTGAGTGTGTGAGAGAGAGCCGCTGTGAGTGAGAGAGAGAGAAAGAGAAGCTGTGAATGAGAGAGAGAGAGAAAGAGAAGCTTTGTGTGTGAGAGAGAAAGAGAAGCTGTGAGTGAGTGAAAGAGAGAGAAAGGGAAGTTGTGATTGAGAGAGAGAGAGAAAGAGAAGCTGTGAGTGAGAGAGAGAGAAAGAGAAGCTGTGAGTGAGAGAGAGAAAGAGAAGCTGTGAGTGAGAGAGAGAGAGAAAGAGAAGCTGTGAGTGAGAAGGAGAGGGAAAGAGAAGCTGTGAGTGAGTGAGAGAGAGAGAAAGAGAAGCTGTGAGTGAGAGAGAGAGAAAGAGAAGCTGTGAGTGAGAGAGAGAGAAAAAGAGAAGCTGTGAGTTAAGAAGGAGAGGGAAAGAGAAGAAGTGAGTGAGTGAGAGAGAGAGAGAAAGAGAAGCTGTGAGAGAGAAAGAGAAGCTGTGAGTGAGAGAGTGAGAGAGAGAAAGAGAAGCTGTTAGTGAGAGTGAGAGAGAGAGAAGCTGTGAGTGAGAGAGAGATTGAAAGAGAAGCTGTGAGTGAGAGAGAGAGAGAGAAATAGAAGCTGTGAGTGAGAGAGAGAAAGAGAAGCTGTGAGTGAGAGGGAGAGAGAGAAAGAGAAGCTATGAGTGACAAACAGAGAGAGAAGCTGTGAGTTAGAGAGAGAGAAAGAGAAGCTGTGAGTGACAGAGAGAGAGAAAGAGAAGCTGAGAGTGTGTGTGTGAGAGAAAGAGAAGCTGTGAGTGAGTGAGAGAGAGAAAGAGAAGCTGTGTGTGTGTGAGAGAGAGAAGCTGTGAGTGAGAGAGAGAACGAGAAGCTGTGAGTGAGAGTGTGAGAGAGAAGATGTGAGTGAGAGAGAGAGAGAATGCGAAGCTGTGAGTGAGAGAGAGAGAAAGTAAGAGAAGCTGTGAGTGATACAGAGAGAGAGAAAGAGAAGCTGTGAGTGTGAGAGAGAGAGGGAGAAAGATAAGCTGTGTGAGAGAGAGAGGGAAAGAGAAGCTGTGAGAGAGAGAGAGAGAGAGAGAGAGAAACTGTGTGTGTGTGTGAGAGAGTGAAAGAGAAGGTGTGATTGAGAGTGAGAGAGAGAAAGAGAAGCTGTGAGTGAGAGAGAGAGAAAGAGAAGCTGTGAGTGAGAGAGAGAGAATCTGTGAGTGAGAGAGAGAAAGAAAAGCTGTGAGTGAGAGAGAGAGAGAGAGAAGATATGAGTGAGAGAAAGAGAGAAGCAGTGAGAGAGAGAGAGAGAGAAACAGAAGCTGTGAGTGAGACAGAGAGAGAAAGAGAAGCTGTGAGAGAGAGAGAGAGGCAGAAAGAGAAGCTGTGTGTGTGTGTGAGAGAGAGAGAAGCTGTGAGTGTGTGTGAGAGAGAAAGAGAAGCTGTGAGTGAGAGAGAGAGAAAGAAAGAGAAATTAGAGTGAGAAAGAGAGAGAGAAAGTGAAGCTATGAGTGGGAGAGAGAGAAAGAGACTCTGTGAGTGAGAGAGAGAGAAGCTGTGAGTGAGTGAGAGAGAGAGCCGCTGTGAGTGAGAGAGAGAGAAAGAGAAGCTGTGAATGAGAGAGAGAGAAAGAGAAGCTGTGAGAGAGAAAGAGAGAAGCTGTGAGTGAGAGAGTGAGAGAGAGAAAGAAAAGCTGTTAGTGAGAGTGAGAGAGAGAAAGAAAGAGAAGCTGTGACTGAGAGAGAGAGAAAGAGAAGCTGTGAGTGAGAGAGAGAGAGAAAGAGAAGCTGTGAGTGAGAGAGAGAAAGAGAAGCTGTGAGTGAGAGGGAGAGAGAGAAAGAGAAGCTGTGAGTAACACAGAGAGAGAGAAGCTGTGAGTTAGAGAGAGAGAGAAAGAGAAGCTGTGAGTGACAGAGAGAGAGAGAAAGCGAAGCTGTGAGTGAGAGGGAGAGAGAGAAAGAGAAGCTGTGAGTGACACACAGAGAGAGAAGCTGTGTGTTAGAGAGAGAGAGAAAGAGAAGCTGTGAGTGACAGAGAGAGAGAGAAAGAGAAGCTGTGAGTGAGAGTGAGAGAGATGAGAGAAAGAGAAGCTGTGAGTGAGAGAGTGAGAGAGAGAAAGAGAAGCTGTTAGTGAGAGAGAGAGAAAGAAAGAGAAATTAGAGTGAGAAAGAGAGAGAGAAAGTGAAGCTATGAGTGGGAGAGAGAGAAAGAGACTCTGTGAGTGAGAGAGAGAGAAGCTGTGAGTGAGTGAGAGAGAGAGCCGCTGTGAGTGAGAGAGAGAGAAAGAGAAGCTGTGAATGAGAGAGAGAGAAAGAGAAGCTGTGAGAGAGAAAGAGAGAAGCTGTGAGTGAGAGAGTGAGAGAGAGAAAGAAAAGCTGTTAGTGAGAGAGAGAAAGAAAGAGAAGCTGTGACTGAGAGAGAGAGAAAGAGAAGCTGTGAGTGAGAGAGAGAGAGAAAGAGAAGCTGTGAGTGAGAGAGAGAAAGAGAAGCTGTGAGTGAGAGGGAGAGAGAGAAAGAGAAGCTGTGAGTAACACAGAGAGAGAGAAGCTGTGAGTTAGAGAGAGAGAGAAAGAGAAGCTGTGAGTGACAGAGAGAGAGAGAAAGCGAAGCTGTGAGTGAGAGGGAGAGAGAGAAAGAGAAGCTGTGAATGACACACAGAGAGAGAAGCTGTGAGTTAGAGAGAGAGAGAAAGAGAAGCTGTGAGTGACAGAGAGAGAGAGAAAGAGAAGCTGTGAGTGAGAGTGAGAGAGATGAGAGAAAGAGAAGCTGTGAGTGAGAGAGTGAGAGAGAGAAAGAGAAGCTGTTAGTGAGATTGAGAGAGAGAGAGAAAGAGAAGCTGTGAATGAGAGAGAGAGAAAGAGAAGCTGTGAGTGAGAGAGAGAGAGAGAAAGAGAAGCTGTGAGTGTGTGTGTGAGAGAAAGAGAAGCTGTGAGTGAGAAGGAGAGGCAAAGAGAAGCTGTGAGTGAGTGAGAGAGAGAAAGAGAAGCTGTGAGTGAGTGAGAGAGAGAGAGAGAAAGAGAAGCTGTGAGGGAGAGAGAGAAAGCGAAGCTGTGAGTGAGAGGGAGAGAGAGAAAGAGAAGCTGTGAGTGACACAGTGAGAGAGAAGCTGTGAGTTAGAGAGAGAGAGAAAGAGAAGCTGTGAGTGACAGAGAGAGAGAAAGAGAAGCTGTGTGTGTGTGTGAGAGAGAAAGATAGTCCGAGAAAGAGAGAGTGAAAGAGAAGCTGTGAGTGAGAGAGAGAGAGGGAAAAAGAGAATCTGTGTGAGAGGGAGAGAGAAAGAGAAGCTGTGAGTGAGAGTGAGAGAGAGAAAGAGAAGCTGTGAGTGAGAGAGTGAGAGAGAGAGAAAGAGAAGATGTTAGTGAGAGTGAGAGAGAGAGAGAAAGAGAAGCTGTGAGTGAGATAGAGATTGAAAGAGAAGCTGTGAGTGAGACAGAGAGAAGGAGAAGCTGTGCGTGAGAGAGAGAAAGAGAAGCTGTGAGTGAGAGGGAGAGAGAAAGAGAAGCTGTGAGTGACACAGAGAGAGAGAAGCTGTGAGTTAGAGAGAGGGAGAAAGAGAAGCTGTGAGTGACAGAGAGAGGGAAGGAGAAGCTGAGAGAGAGAGAGAAAGAGAATATGTGTGTGTGTGAGAGAGAGAAAGATAGTCTGAGAAAAAGAGAGTGAAAGAGAAGCTGTGAGTGAGAGAGAGAAAGGGAGAAAGAGAAGCTGTTAGAGAGAGAGAGAAAGAGAAGCTTTGAGTGAGAGAGAGAGAGAATGAGAAGCTGTGAGTGAGAGAGAGAGGAGCTGTGAGTGAGAGAGAGAGAGAGAAGGTGAGACAGAGAGAGAGAAAGAGAAGCTGTGAGTGAGAGAGAGAGAGGGAGAAAGATAAGCTGTGAGAGAGAGAGAGAGAAAGAGATGCTGTGATTGAGAGTGAGAGAGAGAAAAAGAAGCTGTGAGTGAGAGAGAGAGAGAACCGCTGTGAGTGAGAGAGAGAGAAAGAGAAGCTGTGAATGAGAGAGAGAGAAAGCGAAGCTGTGAGTGAGAGAGAGAAAGCGAAGCTGTGAGTGAGAGAGAGAGAGAAAGAGAAGCTGTGAGTGAGAGAGAGAAAGAGAAGCTGTGAGTGAGAGAGAGAGAGAAAGAGAAGTTGTGAGTGAGAGAGATAAAGAGAAGCTGTGAGTGAGAGGGAGAGAAAGAGAAGCTGTGAGTGAGAGAGAGAAAGCGAAGCTGTGAGTGAGAGAGAGAGAGAGAAAGAGAAGCTGTGAGTGAGAGAGAGAAAGAGGAGCTGTGAGTGAGAGGGAGAAAGAGAAAGAGAAGATGTGTGTGAGAGAGAGAGAGAGAAGCAGTGAGTGAGAGAAAGAGAGAGAGAGAGAAGTTGTCAGTGAGACAGAGAGAGAGAAAGAGAAGCTGTGAGAGAGAGAGAGGGAGAAAGAGAAGCTGTGAGAGAGAGAGAAAGAGAAGCTGTGAGTGTGTGTGTGAGAGAAAGAGAAGCTGTGATTGAGAGAGAGAAAGAAAGAGAAATTAGAGTGAGAAAGGGAGAGAGAAAGGGAAGCTGTGAGTGGGAGAGAGAGAAAGAGAGTCTGTGAGTGAGAGAGAGAGAGAGAAGCTGTGAGTGAGTGAGAGAGAGAGCCGCTGTGAGTGAGAGAGAGAGAAAGAGAAGCTGTGAATGAGAGAGAGAGAAAGAGAAGCTGTGAGAGATAAAGAGAGAAGCTGTGAGTGAGAGAGTGAGAGAGAGAAAGAAAAGCTGTTAGTGAGAGTGAGAGAGAGAAAGGGAAGTTGTGAGTGAGAGGGAGAGAGAGAAACAGAAGCTGTGAGTGACACAGAGAGAGAGAAGCTGTGAGTTAGAGAGAGAGAAAGAGAAGCTGTGAGTGACAGAGAGAGAAAGAGAAGCTGTGTGTGTGAGAGAGAGAGAAAGATAGTCTGAGAAAGAGAGAGTGAAAGAGAAGCTGTGAGTGAGAGAGAGAGAGGGAGAAAGAGAAGCTGTGTGTGTGAGAGAGAGAAAGAGCAGCTGTGAGTGAGAGAGTGAGAGAGAAAGAGAAGCTGTTAGTGAGAGTGAGTGAGAGAGAGAGAGAAGCTGTGAGAGAGAGAGATTGAAAGAGAAGCTGTGAGTGAGAGAGAGAGAGAGATGCTGTGAGTGAGAGAGAGAAAGAGAAGCTGTGAGTGAGAGGGAGAGAAAGAGAAGCTGTGGGTGACACAGAGAGAGAGCTGCTGTGAGTGAGTGAGGGAGAAAGAGAAGCTGTGAGTGAGAGAGAGAGGGAGAAAGAGAAGCTGTGTGTGAGAGAGAGAAAGAGAAGCTGTGTGTGTGAGAGAGAGAGAAAGAGAAGGTGTGATTGAGAGTGAGAGAGAGAAAGAGAAGCTGTGAGTGAGAGAGAGAGAAAGAGAAGCTGTGAGTGACAGAGAGAGAGAAAGAGAAGCTGAGTGTGTGTGAGAGAGAAAGTTTAGCTGTGAGTGAGAGAGAGAAAGAGAAGCTGTGTGTGTGTGTGAGAGAGAAAGATAGTCTGAGAAAGAGAGAGAGAAAGAGAAGCTGTGAGTGAGAGAGAGAGAGAAAGAGAAGCTGTGAGTGAGAGAGAGAGAGCTGCTGTGAGTGAGTGAGAGAGAAAGAGAAGCTGTGAGTGAGAGAGAGAGGGAGAAAGAGAAGCTGTGTGTGTGAGAGAGAGAGAAAGAGAAGGTGTGATTGAGAGTGAGAGAGAGAAAGAGAAGCTGTGAGTGAGAGAGAGAGAAAGAGAAGCTGTGAGTGAGAGAGAGAGAATCTGTGAGTGAGAGAGAGAAAGAAAAGCTGTGAGTGAGAGAGAGAGAGAGAAAGAGAAGATATGAATGAGAGAGAGAAGCAGTGAGAGAGAGAGAGAAACAGAAGCTGTGAGTGAGACAGAGAGAGAAAGAGAAGCTGTGAGAGAGAGAGAGGCAGAAAGAGAAGCTGTGAGAGAGAGAGAGAGAAAGAGAAGCTGTGAGTGTGTGTGAGAGAGAAAGAGAAGCTGTGAGTGAGAGAGAGAGAAAGAAAGAGAAATTAGAGTGAGAAAGAGAGAGAGAAAGAAGCTGTGAGTGGGAGAGAGAGAAAGAGAGTCTGTGAGTGAGAGAGAGAGACAAGCTGTGAGTGTGAGAGAGAGAGAGCCGCTGTGAGTGAGAGAGAGAGAAAGAGAAGCTGTGAATGAGAGAGAGAGAAAGAGAAGCTTTGTGTGAGAGAGAAAGAGAAGCTGTGAGTGAGTGAGAGAGAGAGAAAGGGAAGTTGTGAGTGAGAGAGAGAGAGAAAGAGAAGCTGTGAGTGAGAGAGAGAGAAAGAGAAGCTGTGAGTGAGAGAGAGAGAAAGAGAAGCTGTGAGTGAGAAGGTGAGGGAAAGAGAAGCTGTGAGTGAGAGAGAGAGAAAAAGAGAAGCTGTGAGTTAAGAAGGAGAGGGAAAGAGAAGAAGTGAGTGAGAGAGAGAGAGAGAGAAAGAGAAGCTGTGAGAGAGAAAGAGAAGCTGTGAGTGAGAGAGTGAGAGAGAGAAAGAGAAGCTGTTAGTGAGAGTGAGAGAGAGAGAGAGAGAAGCTGTGAGTGAGAGAGAGATTGAAAGAGAAGCTGTGAGTGAGAGAGAGAGAGAAAGAGAAGCTGTGAGTGAGAGAGAGAAAGAGAAGCTGTGAGAGGGAGACAGAGAAAGAGAAGCTAAGAGTGACAAACAGAGAGAGAATCTGTGAGTTAGAAAGAGAGAAAGAGAAGCTGTGAGTGACAGAGAGAGAGAAAGAGAAGCTGAGAGTGAGAGAGAGAGAGAAAGTGAAGCTGTCAGTGAGAGAGAGAGAGAAAGAGAAGCTGTGTGTGTGTGAGAGAGAGAAGCTGTGAGTGAGAGAGAGAAAGAGAAGCTGTGAGTGAGAGTGTGAGAGAGAAGATGTGAGTGAGAGAGAGAGAGAATGCGAAGCTGTGAGTGAGAGAGAGAGAAAGTAAGAGAAGCTGTGAGTGATACAGAGAGAGAGAAAGAGAAGCTGTGAGTGAGAGAGAGAGAGGGAGAAAGATAAGCTGTGTGAGAGAGAGAGGGAAAGAGAAGCTGTGAGAGAGAGAGAGAGAGAAAGAGAAGCTATGATTGAGAGTGAGTGAGAGAGGAAGAGAAGCTGTGAGTGAGAGAGAGAGAAAGAGAAGCTGTGAGTGAGAGAGAGAGAAGCTGTGAGTGAGAGAGAGAAAGAAAAGCTGTGAGTGAGAGAGAGAGAGAGAAAGAGAAGATATGAGTGAGAGAGAGAGAGAAGCAGTGAGTGAGAGAGAGAGAGAGAAAGAGAAGCTGTGAGTGAGACAGAGAGAGAGAAAGAGAAGCTGTGAGAGAGAGAGAGGGGAAGAAAGAGAAGCTGTGTGAGAGAGAGAGAGAAAGAGAAGCTGTGAGTGTGTGAGATAGAGAAAGAGAAGCTGTGAGTGAGAGAGAGAGAAAGAAAGAGAAATTAGAGTGAGAAAGAGAGAGAGAAAGAGAAGCTGTGAGTGGGAGAGAGAGAAAGAGAGTCTGTGAGTGAGAGAGAGAGAGAAGCTGTGAGTGAGAGAGAGAGAGCTGCTGTGAGTGAGAGAGAGAAAGAGAAGCTGTGAATGAGAGAGAGAGAAACTGTGAGTGAGAGAGAGAGAAAGAGAAGCTGTGAGTGAGTAAGAGAGAGAAAGGGAAGTTGTGAGTGAGAGAGAGAGAAAGATAAGCTGTGAATGAGAGAGAGAGAGAAAGAGAAGCTGTGAGTGAGAGAGAGAGAAAGAGAAGCTGTGAGTGAGAAGGAGAGGGAAAGAGAAGCTGTGAGTGAGTGAGAGAGAGAGAAAGAGAAGCTGTGAGAAAGAAAGAGAAGCTGTGAGTGAGAGAGTGAGAGAGAAAGAGAAGCTGTTAGTGAGAGTGAGAGAGAAAGAGAAGCTGTGAGTGAGAGAGAGAGAAAGAGAAGCTGTGAGTGAGAGAGAGAGAGAGAGAAAGAGAAGCTGTGAGTGAGAGAGAGAAAGAGAAGCTGTGAGTGAGAGGGAGAGAGAGAAAGAGCTGTGAGTGAGAGAGAGAGGGAGAAAGAGAATCTGTGTGTGTGTGAGAGAGAAAGAGAAGCTGTGAGAGAGAGTGAGAGAGAGAGAAAGAGAAAGAGAAGCTGTGAGTGAGAGAGTGAGAGAGAGAAAGAGAAGCTGTGAGTGAGTGAGAGAGAGAAAGGGAAGTTGTGAGTGAGAGAGAGAGAGAAAGAGAAGCTGTGAGTGAGAGAGAGAAAGAGAAGCTGTGAGTGTGTGTGAGAGAGAAAGAGAAGCTGTGAATGAGAAGGAGAGGGAAAGAGAAGCTGTGAGTGAGTGAGAGAGAGAGAGAAAGAGAAACTGTGAGTGTGTGAGAGAGAAAGAGAAGCTGTGAGTGTGAGAGAGAGAGAAAGAGAAGCTGTCAGTGAGAAGGAGAGGGAAAGAGAAGCTGTGAGTGAGTGAGAGAGAGAGAAAGAGAAGCTGTGAGAGAGAAAGAGAGAATCTGTGAGTGAGAGAGTGAGAGAGAGAAAGAGAAGCTGTTAGTGAGAGTGAGAGAGAGAGAGAAGCTGTGAGTGAGAGAGAGATTGAAAGAGAAGCTGTGAGTGAGATAGAGAGAGAGAAAGAGAAGCTGTGAGTGAGAGAGAGATAGAGAAGCTGGGAGTGAGAGGGAGAGAGAGAAAGAGAAGCTGTGAGTGAGAAGGTGAGGGAAAGAGAAGCTGTGAGTGAGAGAGAGAGAAAAAGAGAAGCTGTGAGTTAAGAAGGAGAGGGAAAGAGAAGAAGTGAGTGAGTGAGAGAGAGAGAGAAAGAGAAGCTGTGAGAGAGAAAGAGAAGCTGTGAGTGAGAGAGTGAGAGAGAGAAAGAGAAGCTGTTAGTGAGAGTGAGAGAGAGAGAGAGAAGCTGTGAGTGACAGAGAGATTGAAAGAGAAGCTGTGAGTGAGAGAGAGAGAGAGAAAGAGAAGCTGTGAGTGAGAGAGAGAAAGAGAAGCTGTGAGAGGGAGAGAGAGAAAGAGAAGCTAAGAGTGACAAACAGAGAGAGAAGCTGTGAGTTAGAAAGAGAGAAAGAGAAGCTGTGAGTGACAGAGAGAGAGAAAGAGAAGCTGAGAGTGAGAGAGAGAGAGAAAGTGAAGCTGTGAGTGAGAGAGAGAGAGAAAGAGAAGCTGTGTGTGTGTGAGAGAGAGAAGCTGTGAGTGAGAGAGAGAAAGAGAAGCTGTGAGTGAGAGTGTGAGAGAGAAGATGTGAGTGAGAGAGAGAGAGAATGCGAAGCTGTGAGTGAGAGAGAGAGAAAGTAAGAGAAGCTGTGAGTGATACAGAGAGAGAGAAAGAGAAGCTGTGAGTGAGAGAGAGAGAGGGAGAAAGATAAGCTGTGTGAGAGAGAGAGGGAAAGAGAAGCTGTGAGAGAGAGAGAGAGAGAAAGAGAAGCTATGATTGAGAGTGAGAGAGAGAGGAAGAGAAGCTGTGAGTGAGAGAGAGAGAAAGAGAAGCTGTGAGTGAGAGAGAGAGAAGCTGTGAGTGAGAGAGAGAAAGAAAAGCTGTGAGTGAGAGAGAGAGAGAGAAAGAGAAGATATGAGTGAGAGAGAGAGAAGCAGTGAGTGAGAGAGAGAGAGAGAAAGAGAAGCTGTGAGTGAGACAGAGAGAGAGAAAGAGAAGCTGTGAGAGAGAGAGAGGGGAAGAAAGAGAAGCTGTGTGAGAGAGAGAGAGAAAGAGAAGCTGTGAGTGTGTGAGATAGAGAAAGAGAAGCTGTGAGTGAGAGAGAGAGAAAGAAAGAGAAATTAGAGTGAGAAAGAGAGAGAGAAAGAGAAGCTGTGAGTGGGAGAGAGAGAAAGAGAGTCTGTGAGTGAGAGAGAGAGAGAAGCTGTGAGTGAGAGAGAGATAGAGCTGCTGTGAGTGAGAGAGAGAAAGAGAAGCTGTAAATGAGAGAGAGAGAAACTGTGAGTGAGAGAGAGAGAAAGAGAAGCTGTGAGTGAGTAAGAGAGAGAAAGGGAAGTTGTGAGTGAGAGAGAGAGAGAAAGATAAGCTGTGAGTGAGAGAGAGAGAGAAAGAGAAGCTGTGAGTGAGAGAGAGAGAAAGAGAAGCTGTGAGTGAGAAGGAGAGGGAAAGAGAAGCTGTGAGTGAGTGAGAGAGAGAGAAAGAGAAGCTCTGAGAGAGAAAGAGAAGCTGTGAGTGAGAGAGTGAGAGAGAGAAAGAGAAGCTGTTAGTGAGAGTGAGAGAGAAAGAGAAGCTGTGAGTGAGAGAGAGAGAAAGAGAAGCTGTGAGTGAGAGAGAGAGGGAGAGAAAGAGAAGCTGTGAGTGAGAGAGAGAAAGAGAAGCTGTGAGTGAGAGGGAGAGAGAGAAAGAGAAGCTGTGAGTGAGAGAGAGAGGGAGAAAGAGAATCTGTGTGTGTGTGAGAGAGAAAGAGAAGCTGTGAGTGAGAGTGAGAGAGAGAGAAAGAGAAAGAGAAGCTGTGAGTGAGAGAGTGAGAGAGAGAAAGAGAAGCTGTGAGTGAGTGAGAGAGAGAAAGGGAAGTTGTGAGTGAGAGAGAGAGAGAAAGAGAAGCTGTGAGTGAGAGAGAGAAAGAGAAGCTGTGAGTGTGTGAGAGAGAGAAAGAGAAGCTGTGAGTGAGAAGGAGAGGGAAAGAGAAGCTGTGTGAGTGAGAGAGAGAGAAAGAGAAGCTGTGAGTGAGTGAGAGAGAGAGAGAGAGAAAGAGAAGCTGTGAGAGAGAAAGAGAGAAGCTGTGAGTGAGAGAGTGAGAGAGAGAAAGAGAAGCTGTTAGTGAGAGTGAGAGAGAGAGAGAGAAGCTGTGAGTGAGAGAGAGATAGAGAAGCTGTGAGTGAGAGGGAGAGAGAGAAAGAGAAGCTGTGAGTGACAGAGAGAGAGAAAGAGAAGCTGAGAGTGAGAGAGAGAGAGAAAGTGAAGCTGTGAGTGAGAGAGAGAAAGAGAAGCTGTGTGTGTGTGAGAGAGAAAGATAGTCTGAGAAAGAGAGAGTGAAAGAGAAGCTGTGAGTGAGAGAGAGAGGGAGAAAGAGAAGCTGTGTGTGTGAGAGAGAGAAAGAGAGTCTGTGAGTGAGAGAGAGAGACAAGCTGTGAGTGTGAGAGAGAGAGAGCCGCTGTGAGTGAGAGAGAGAGAAAGAGAAGCTGTGAATGAGAGAGAGAGAAAGAGAAGCTTTGTGTGAGAGAGAAAGAGAAGCTGTGAGTGAGTGAGAGAGAGAGAAAGGGAAGTTGTGAGTGAGAGAGAGAGAGAAAGAGAAGCTGTGAGTGAGAGAGAGAGAAAGAGAAGCTGTGAGTGAGAGAGAGAGAAAGAGAAGCTGTGAGTGAGAAGGTGAGGGAAAGAGAAGCTGTGAGTGAGAGAGAGAGATAAAGAGAAGCTGTGAGTTAAGAAGGAGAGGGAAAGAGAAGAAGTGAGTGAGTGAGAGAGAGAGAGAAAGAGAAGCTGTGAGAGAGAAAGAGAAGCTGTGAGTGAGAGAGTGAGAGAGAGAAAGAGAAGCTGTTAGTGAGAGTGAGAGAGAGAGAGAGAGAAGCTGTGAGTGAGAGAGAGATTGAAAGAGAAGCTGTGAGTGAGAGAGAGAGAGAAAGAGAAGCTGTGAGTGAGAGAGAGAAAGAGAAGCTGTGAGAGGGAGACAGAGAAAGAGAAGCTAAGAGTGACAAACAGAGAGAGAATCTGTGAGTTAGAAAGAGAGAAAGAGAAGCTGTGAGTGACAGAGAGAGAGAAAGAGAAGCTGAGAGTGAGAGAGAGAGAGAAAGTGAAGCTGTCAGTGAGAGAGAGAGAGAAAGAGAAACTGTGTGTGTGTGAGAGAGAGAAGCTGTGAGTGAGAGAGAGAAAGAGAAGCTGTGAGTGAGAGTGTGAGAGAGAAGATGTGAGTGAGAGAGAGAGAGAATGCGAAGCTGTGAGTGAGAGAGAGAGAAAGTAAGAGAAGCTGTGAGTGATACAGAGAGAGAGAAAGAGAAGCTGTGAGTGAGAGAGAGAGAGGGAGAAAGATAAGCTGTGTGAGAGAGAGAGGGAAAGAGAAGCTGTGAGAGAGAGAGAGAGAGAAAGAGAAGCTATGATTGAGAGTGAGTGAGAGAGGAAGAGAAGCTGTGAGTGAGAGAGAGAGAAAGAGAAGCTGTGAGTGAGAGAGAGAGAAGCTGTGAGTGAGAGAGAGAAAGAAAAGCTGTGAGTGAGAGAGAGAGAGAGAAAGAGAAGATATGAGTGAGAGAGAGAGAGAAGCAGTGAGTGAGAGAGAGAGAGAGAAAGAGAAGCTGTGAGTGAGACAGAGAGAGAGAAAGAGAAGCTGTGAGAGAGAGAGAGGGGAAGAAAGAGAAGCTGTGTGAGAGAGAGAGAGAAAGAGAAGCTGTGAGTGTGTGAGATAGAGAAAGAGAAGCTGTGAGTGAGAGAGAGAGAAAGAAAGAGAAATTAGAGTGAGAAAGAGAGAGAGAAAGAGAAGCTGTGAGTGGGAGAGAGAGAAAGAGAGTCTGTGAGTGAGAGAGAGAGAGAAGCTGTGAGTGAGAGAGAGAGAGCTGCTGTGAGTGAGAGAGAGAAAGAGAAGCTGTGAATGAGAGAGAGAGAAACTGTGAGTGAGAGAGAGAGAAAGAGAAGCTGTGAGTGAGTAAGAGAGAGAAAGGGAAGTTGTGAGTGAGAGAGAGAGAAAGATAAGCTGTGAATGAGAGAGAGAGAGAAAGAGAAGCTGTGAGTGAGAGAGAGAGAAAGAGAAGCTGTGAGTGAGAAGGAGAGGGAAAGAGAAGCTGTGAGTGAGTGAGAGAGAGAGAAAGAGAAGCTGTGAGAAAGAAAGAGAAGCTGTGAGTGAGAGAGTGAGAGAGAAAGAGAAGCTGTTAGTGAGAGTGAGAGAGAAAGAGAAGCTGTGAGTGAGAGAGAGAGAAAGAGAAGCTGTGAGTGAGAGAGAGAGAGAGAGAAAGAGAAGCTGTGAGTGAGAGAGAGAAAGAGAAGCTGTGAGTGAGAGGGAGAGAGAGAAAGAGCTGTGAGTGAGAGAGAGAGGGAGAAAGAGAATCTGTGTGTGTGTGAGAGAGAAAGAGAAGCTGTGAGAGAGAGTGAGAGAGAGAGAAAGAGAAAGAGAAGCTGTGAGTGAGAGAGTGAGAGAGAGAAAGAGAAGCTGTGAGTGAGTGAGAGAGAGAAAGGGAAGTTGTGAGTGAGAGAGAGAGAGAAAGAGAAGCTGTGAGTGAGAGAGAGAAAGAGAAGCTGTGAGTGTGTGTGAGAGAGAAAGAGAAGCTGTGAATGAGAAGGAGAGGGAAAGAGAAGCTGTGAGTGAGTGAGAGAGAGAGAGAAAGAGAAACTGTGAGTGTGTGAGAGAGAAAGAGAAGCTGTGAGTGTGAGAGAGAGAGAAAGAGAAGCTGTCAGTGAGAAGGAGAGGGAAAGAGAAGCTGTGAGTGAGTGAGAGAGAGAGAAAGAGAAGCTGTGAGAGAGAAAGAGAGAATCTGTGAGTGAGAGAGTGAGAGAGAGAAAGAGAAGCTGTTAGTGAGAGTGAGAGAGAGAGAGAAGCTGTGAGTGAGAGAGAGATTGAAAGAGAAGCTGTGAGTGAGAAAGAGAGAGAGAAAGAGAAGCTGTGAGTGAGAGAGAGATAGAGAAGCTGGGAGTGAGAGGGAGAGAGAGAAAGAGAAGCTGTGAGTGAGAAGGTGAGGGAAAGAGAAGCTGTGAGTGAGAGAGAGAGAAAAAGAGAAGCTGTGAGTTAAGAAGGAGAGGGAAAGAGAAGAAGTGAGTGAGTGAGAGAGAGAGAGAGAAAGAGAAGCTGTGAGAGAGAAAGAGAAGCTGTGAGTGAGAGAGTGAGAGAGAGAAAGAGAAGCTGTTAGTGAGAGTGAGAGAGAGAGAGAGAAGCTGTGAGTGACAGAGAGATTGAAAGAGAAGCTGTGAGTGAGAGAGAGAGAGAGAAAGAGAAGCTGTGAGTGAGAGAGAGAAAGAGAAGCTGTGAGAGGGAGAGAGAGAAAGAGAAGCTAAGAGTGACAAACAGAGAGAGAAGCTGTGAGTTAGAAAGAGAGAAAGAGAAGCTGTGAGTGACAGAGAGAGAGAAAGAGAAGCTGAGAGTGAGAGAGAGAGAGAAAGTGAAGCTGTGAGTGAGAGAGAGAGAGAAAGAGAAGCTGTGTGTGTGTGAGAGAGAGAAGCTGTGAGTGAGAGAGAGAAAGAGAAGCTGTGAGTGAGAGTGTGAGAGAGAAGATGTGAGTGAGAGAGAGAGAGAATGCGAAGCTGTGAGTGAGAGAGAGAGAAAGTAAGAGAAGCTGTGAGTGATACAGAGAGAGAGAAAGAGAAGCTGTGAGTGAGAGAGAGAGAGGGAGAAAGATAAGCTGTGTGAGAGAGAGAGGGAAAGAGAAGCTGTGAGAGAGAGAGAGAGAGAAAGAGAAGCTATGATTGAGAGTGAGAGAGAGAGGAAGAGAAGCTGTGAGTGAGAGAGAGAGAAAGAGAAGCTGTGAGTGAGAGAGAGAGAAGCTGTGAGTGAGAGAGAGAAAGAAAAGCTGTGAGTGAGAGAGAGAGAGAGAAAGAGAAGATATGAGTGAGAGAGAGAGAAGCAGTGAGTGAGAGAGAGAGAGAGAAAGAGAAGCTGTGAGTGAGACAGAGAGAGAGAAAGAGAAGCTGTGAGAGAGAGAGAGGGGAAGAAAGAGAAGCTGTGTGAGAGAGAGAGAGAAAGAGAAGCTGTGAGTGTGTGAGATAGAGAAAGAGAAGCTGTGAGTGAGAGAGAGAGAAAGAAAGAGAAATTAGAGTGAGAAAGAGAGAGAGAAAGAGAAGCTGTGAGTGGGAGAGAGAGAAAGAGAGTCTGTGAGTGAGAGAGAGAGAGAAGCTGTGAGTGAGAGAGAGATAGAGCTGCTGTGAGTGAGAGAGAGAAAGAGAAGCTGTAAATGAGAGAGAGAGAAACTGTGAGTGAGAGAGAGAGAAAGAGAAGCTGTGAGTGAGTAAGAGAGAGAAAGGGAAGTTGTGAGTGAGAGAGAGAGAGAAAGATAAGCTGTGAGTGAGAGAGAGAGAGAAAGAGAAGCTGTGAGTGAGAGAGAGAGAAAGAGAAGCTGTGAGTGAGAAGGAGAGGGAAAGAGAAGCTGTGAGTGAGTGAGAGAGAGAGAAAGAGAAGCTCTGAGAGAGAAAGAGAAGCTGTGAGTGAGAGAGTGAGAGAGAGAAAGAGAAGCTGTTAGTGAGAGTGAGAGAGAAAGAGAAGCTGTGAGTGAGAGAGAGAGAAAGAGAAGCTGTGAGTGAGAGAGAGAGGGAGAGAAAGAGAAGCTGTGAGTGAGAGAGAGAAAGAGAAGCTGTGAGTGAGAGGGAGAGAGAGAAAGAGAAGCTGTGAGTGAGAGAGAGAGGGAGAAAGAGAATCTGTGTGTGTGTGAGAGAGAAAGAGAAGCTGTGAGTGAGAGTGAGAGAGAGAGAAAGAGAAAGAGAAGCTGTGAGTGAGAGAGTGAGAGAGAGAAAGAGAAGCTGTGAGTGAGTGAGAGAGAGAAAGGGAAGTTGTGAGTGAGAGAGAGAGAGAAAGAGAAGCTGTGAGTGAGAGAGAGAAAGAGAAGCTGTGAGTGTGTGAGAGAGAGAAAGAGAAGCTGTGAGTGAGAAGGAGAGGGAAAGAGAAGCTGTGTGAGTGAGAGAGAGAGAAAGAGAAGCTGTGAGTGAGTGAGAGAGAGAGAGAGAGAAAGAGAAGCTGTGAGAGAGAAAGAGAGAAGCTGTGAGTGAGAGAGTGAGAGAGAGAAAGAGAAGCTGTTAGTGAGAGTGAGAGAGAGAGAGAGAAGCTGTGAGTAAGAGAGAGATAGAGAAGCTGTGAGTGAGAGGGAGAGAGAGAAAGAGAAGCTGTGAGTGACAGAGAGAGAGAAAGAGAAGCTGAGAGTGAGAGAGAGAGAGAAAGTGAAGCTGTGAGTGAGAGAGAGAAAGAGAAGCTGTGTGTGTGTGAGAGAGAAAGATAGTCTGAGAAAGAGAGAGTGAAAGAGAAGCTGTGAGTGAGAGAGAGAGGGAGAAAGAGAAGCTGTGTGTGTGAGAGAGAGAAAGAGAAGCTGTGAGTGAGAGTGAGAGCGAGAGAGAGAAAGAGAAGCTGTGAGTGAGAGAGAGAGTGAAAGAGAATGTGAGTGAGAGAGAGAGAAAGAGAAGCTGTGAGTAAGAAGGAGAGGGAAAGCGAAGAAGTGAGTGAGTGAGTGAGAGAGAGAGAGAAAGAGAAGCTGTGAGAGAGAAAGAGAAGCTGTGAGTGAGAGAGTGAGTGAGAGAGAGAGAAGCTGTGAGTGAGAGAGATTGAAAGAGAAGCTGTGTGTGAGAGAGAGAGAGAAAGAGAAGCTGTGAGTGAGAGAGAGAAAGAGAAGCTGTGAGTGAGAGGGAGAGAGAGAAAGAGAAGCTTTGAGTGACACAGAGAGAGAGAAGCTGTGAGTTAGAGAGAGAGAAAGAGAAGCTTTGAGTGACAGAGAGAGAAAGAGAAGCTAAGAGAGAGAGAGAGAGAAAGTGAAGCTGTGAGTGAGAGAGAGAGAGAAAGAGAAGTTGTGTGTGTGAGAGAGAGAAGCTGTGAGTGAGAGAGAGAAAGAGAAGCTGTGAGTGAGAGAGAGAGACAGAAAATGTGAGTGAGAGAGAGAGAGAATGAGAAGCTGTGAGTGAGAGAGAGAGAAAGTAAGAGAAGCTGTGAGTGATACAGAGAGAGAAAGAGAAGCTGTGAGTGAGAGAGAGGGAGGGAGAAAGATAAGCTGTGTGAGAGAGAGAGAGAGAAAGAGAAGCTGTGAGTGAGAGAGAGAGAAAGAGAAGCTGTGAGTGAGAGAGAGAGAGAATGAGAAGCTGTGAGTGAGAGAGAGAGAAGCTGTGAGTGAGAGAGAGAGAGAGAGAGAAAGTGAAGCTGTGAGTGAGAGAGAGAGAGAGAAAGAGAAGCTGTGTGTGTGAGAGAGAGAGAAAGATAGTCTGAGAAAGAGAGAGTGAAAGAGAAGCTGTGTGTGTGTGAGAGAGAAAGAGAAGCTGTGAGTGAGAGTGAGTGAGAGAGAGAGAAAGAGCTGTGAGTGAGAGAGAGAGAGAGAATGAGAAGCTGTGAGTGTGAGAGAGAAGTTGTGAGAGAGAGAAAGAGAAGCTGTGAGTGAGAGAGAGAGATGTGAGTGATAGAGAGAGAGAATGAGAAGCTGTGAGTGAGAGAGAGAGAAACTAAGAGAAGCTGTGAGTGAGATAGAGAGAGAGAGAAAGAGAAGCTGTGAGTGAGAGAGAGAGAGGGAGAAAGATAATCTGTGTGAGAGAGAGAGAGAGAAAGAGAAACTGTGTGTGTGTGTGAGAGAGAAAGAGAAGGTGTGATTGAGAGTGAGAGAGAAAGAGAAGCTGTGAGTGAGAGAGAGAGAAAGAAAGAGAAGCTGTGAGTGAGAGAGAGAGAATCTGTGAGTGAGAGAGAGAAAGAAAAGCTGTGAGTGAGAGAGAGAGAGAGAAAGAGAAGATATGAGTGAGAGAGAGAGAGAGAAGCAGTGAGAGAGAGAGAGAGAAACAGAAGCTGTGAGTGAGACAGAGAGAGAAAGAGAAGCTGTGAGAGAGAGAGAGGCAGAAAGAGAAGCTGTGAGAGAGAGAGAGAAAGAGAAGCTGTGAGTGTGTGAGAGAGAGAAAGAGAAGCTGTGAGTGAGACAGAGAGAAAGAAAGAGAAATTAGAGTGAGAAAGAGAGAGAGAAAGAGAAGCTGTGAGTGGGAGAGAGAGAAAGAGAGTCTGTGAGTGAGAGAGAGAGAGAGAAGCTGTGAGTGTGTGAGAGAGAGCCGCTGTGAGTGAGAGAGAGAGAAAGAGAAGCTGTGAATGAGAGAGAGAGAGAAAGAGAAGCTTTGTGTGTGAGAGAGAAAGAGAAGCTGTGAGTGAGTGAAAGAGAGAGAAAGGGAAGTTGTGATTGAGAGAGAGAGAGAAAGAGAAGCTGTGAGTGAGAGAGAGAGAAAGAGAAGCTGTGAGTGAGAGAGAGAGAAAGAGAAGCTGTGAGTGAGAGAGAGAGAGAAAGAGAAGCTGTGAGTGAGAAGGAGAGGGAAAGAGAAGCTGTGAGTGAGAGAGAGAGAAAGAGAAGCTGTGAGTGAGAGAGAGAGAAAAAGAGAAGCTGTGAGTTAAGAAGGAGAGGGAAAGAGAAGAAGTGAGTGAGTGAGAGAGAGAGAGAAAGAGAAGCTGTGAGAGAGAAAGAGAAGCTGTGAGTGAGAGAGTGAGAGAGAGAAAGAGAAGCTGTTAGTGAGAGTGAGAGAGAGAGAAGCTGTGAGTGAGAGAGAGATTGAAAGAGAAGCTGTGAGTGAGAGAGAGAGAGAGAAATAGAAGCTGTGAGTGAGAGAGAGAAAGAGAAGCTGTGAGTGAGAGGGAGAGAGAGAAAGAGAAGCTATGAGTGACAAACAGAGAGAGAAGCTGTGAGTTAGAGAGAGAGAAAGAGAAGCTGTGAGTGACAGAGAGAGAGAAAGAGAAGCTGAGAGTGTGTGTGTGAGAGAAAGAGAAGCTGTGAGTGAGTGAGAGAGAGAAAGAGAAGCTGTGTGTGTGTGAGAGAGAGAAGCTGTGAGTGAGAGGGAGAACGAGAAGCTGTGAGTGAGAGTGTGAGAGAGAAGATGTGAGTGAGAGAGAGAGAGAATGCGAAGCTGTGAGTGAGAGAGAGAGAAAGTAAGAGAAGCTGTGAGTGATACAGAGAGAGAGAAAGAGAAGCTGTGAGTGTGAGAGAGAGAGGGAGAAAGATAAGCTGTGTGAGAGAGAGAGGGAAAGAGAAGCTGTGTGAGAGAGAGAGAGAGAGAGAAAGAGAAACTGTGTGTGTGTGTGAGAGAGAGAAAGAGAAGGTGTGATTGAGAGTGAGAGAGAGAAAGAGAAGCTGTGAGTGAGAGAGAGAGAAAGAGAAGCTGTGAGTGAGAGAGAGAGAATCTGTGAGTGAGAGAGAGAAAGAAAAGCTGTGAGTGAGAGAGAGAGAGAGAGAAGATATGAGTGAGAGAAAGAGAGAAGCAGTGAGAGAGAGAGAGAGAGAAACAGAAGCTGTGAGTGAGACAGAGAGAGAAAGAGAAGCTGTGAGAGAGAGAGAGAGGCAGAAAGAGAAGCTGTGTGTGTGTGTGTGAGAGAGAGAAGCTGTGAGTGTGTGTGAGAGAGAAAGAGAAGCTGTGAGTGAGAGAGAGAGAAAGAAAGAGAAATTAGAGTGAGAAAGAGAGAGAGAAAGTGAAGCTATGAGTGGGAGAGAGAGAAAGAGAGTCTGTGAGTGAGAGAGAGAGAGAAGCTGTGAGTGTGAGAGAGAGAGCCGCTGTGAGTGAGAGAGAGAGAAAGAGAAGCTGTGAATGAGAGAGAGAGAGAAAGAGAAGCTTTGTGTGTGAGAGAGAAAGAGAAGCTGTGAGTGAGTGAGAGAGAGAGAAAGGGAAGTTGTGAGTGAGAGAGAGAGAGAAAGAGAAGCTGTGAGTGAGAGAGAGAGAAAGAGAAGCTGTGAGTGAGAGAGAGAGAGAAAGAGAAGCTGTGAGTGAGAGAGAGAGAGAAAGAGAAGCTGTGAGTGAGAAGGAGAGGGAAAGAGAAGCTGTGAGTGAGTGAGAGAGAGAAAGTGAAGCTGTGAGTGAGAGAGAGAGAAAGAGAAGCTGTGAGAGAGAAAGAGAAGCTGTGAGTGAGAGAGAGAGAGAGAGAGAGAAAGAAGCTGTGAGTGAGAGAGAGATTGAAAGAGAAGCTGTGAGTGAGAGAGAGAGAAAGAGAAGCTGTGTGTGTGAGAGAGAAAGAGAAGCTGTGAGTGAGAGGGAGAGAGAGAAAGAGAAGCTATGAGTGACAAACAGAGAGAGAAGCTGTGAGTTAGAGAGAAAGAGAAGCTGTGAGTGACAGAGAGAGAGAAAGAGAAGCTGAGAGTGAGAGAGAGAGAGAAAGAGAAGCTGTGAGTGAGAGAGAGAGAAAGAGAAGCTGTGTGTGTGAGAGAGAGAAGCTGTGAGTGAGAGAGAGAAAGAGAAGTTGTGAGTGAGAGTGTGAGAGAGAAGATGTGAGTGAGAGAGAGAGAGAAGCAGTGAGTGAGAGAGAGAGAGAGAGAGAAGTTGTGAGTGAGACAGAGAGAGAGAAAGAGAAGCTGTGAGAGAGAGAGAGAGGGGAAGAAAGAGAAGCTGTGTGTGAGAGAGAGAAAGAGAAGCTGTGAGTGTGTGTGAGAGAGAAAGAGAAGCTGTGAGTGAGAGAGAGAGAAAGAAAGAGAAATTTGTGTGAGAAAGAGAGAGAGAAAGAGAAGCTGTGAGTGGGAGAGAGAGAAAGAGAAGCTGTGAGTGAGAGAGAGAAGCTGTGAGTGAGAGAGAGAGAGCTGCTGTGAGTGAGAGAGAGAAAGAGAAGCTGTGAATGAGAGAGAGAGAAACTGTGAGTGAGAGAGAGAGAAAGAGAAGCTGTGAGTGAGTAAGAGAGAGAAAGGGAAGTTGTGAGTGAGAGAGAGAGAGAAAGATAAGCTGTGAGTGAGAGAGAGAGAGAAAGAGAAGCTGTGAGTGAGAGAGAGAGAAAGAGAAGCTGTGAGTGAGAAGGAGAGGAAAAGAGAAGCTGTGAGTGAGTGAGAGAGAGAGAAAGAGAAGCTGTGAGAGAGAAAGAGAAGCTGTGAGTGAGAGAGTGAGAGAGAGAAAGAGAAGCTGTGAGTGAGAGAGAGAGAATCTGTGAGTGAGAGAGAGAAAGAAAAGCTGTGAGTGAGAGAGAGAGAGAGAAGATATGAGTGAGAGAAAGAGAGAAGCAGTGAGAGAGAGAGAGAGAAACAGAAGCTGTGAGTGAGACAGAGAGAGAAAGAGAAGCTGTGAGAGAGAGAGAGGCAGAAAGAGAAGCTGTGAGAGAGAGAGAGAGAAAGAGAAGCTGTGAGTGTGTGTGAGAGAGAAAGAGAAGCTGTGAGTGAGAGAGAGAGAAAGAAAGAGAAATTAGAGTGAGAAAGAGAGAGAGAAAGAGAAGCTGTGAGTGGGAGAGAGAGAAAGAGAGTCTGTGAGTGAGAGAGAGAGAGAAGCTGTGTGTGTGTGAGAGAGAGAGCCGCTGTGAGTGAGAGAGAGAGAAAGAGAAGCTGTGAATGAGAGAGAGAGAGAAAGAGAAGCTTTGTGTGAGAGAGAGAAAGAGAAGCTGTGAGTGAGTGAGAGAGAGAGAAAGGGACATTGTGAGTGAGAGAGAGAGAGAAAGAGAAGCTGTGAGTGAGAGAGAGAGAGAAAGAGAAGCTGTGAGTGAGAGAGAGAGAGAAAGAGAAGCTGTGAGTGAGAGAGAGAGAGAAAGAGAAGCTGTGAGTGAGAGAGAGAGAGAGAGAAGCTGTGAGTGAGAGAGAGAGAGAAAGAGAAGCTGTGAGTGAGAAGGAGAGGGAAAGAGAAGCTGTGAGTGAGTGAGAGAGAGAGAAAGAGAAGCTGTGAGTGAGAGAGAGAGAAAGAGAAGCTGTGAGAGAGAAAGAGAAGCTGTGAGTGAGAGAGTGAGAGAGAGAAAGAGAAGCTGTTAGTGAGAGTGAGAGAGAGAGAGAAAGAAGCTGTGAGTGAGAGAGAGATTGAAAGAGAAGCTGTGAGTGAGAGAGAGAGAGAAAGAGAAGCTGTGAGTGAGAGAGAGAAAGAGAAGCTGTGAGTGAGAGGGAGAGAGAGAAAGAGAAGCTATGAGTGACAAACAGAGAGAGAAGCTGTGAGTTAGAGAGAGAGAAAGAGAAGCTGTGAGTGAGAGAGAGAGAGAGAAAGAGAAGCTGAGAGTGAGAGAGAGAGAGAAAGAGAAGCTGTGAGTGAGAGAGAGAGAAAGAGAAGCTGTGTGTGTGAGAGAGAGAGAAGGTGTGAGTGAGAGAGAGAAAGAGAAGCTGTGAGTGAGAGTGTGAGAGAGAAGATGTGAGTGAGAGAGAGAGAATGCGAAGCTGTGAGTGAGAGAGAGAGAAAGGGAAGTTGTGAGTGAGAGAGAGAGAGAAAGAGAAGCTGTGAGTGAGAGAGAGAAAGAGAAGCTGTGAGTGAGAGAGAGAGAGAGAAAGAGAAACTGTGAGTGTGTGTGAGAGAAAGAGAAGCTGTGAGTGAGAGAGAGAGAGAGAGAGAGAGAAACTGTGAGTGTGTGAGAGAGAAAGAGAAGCTGTGAGTGAGAGAGAGAGAGAAAGAGAAGCTGTGAGTGAGAAGGAGAGGGAAAGAGAAGCTGTGAGTGAGTGAGAGAGAGAGAGAGAAAGAGAAGCTGTGAGAGAGAAAGAGAGAAGCTGTGAGTGAGAGAGTGAGAGAGAGAAAGAGAAGCTGTTAGTGAGAGTGAGAGAGAGAGAAAGAGAAGCTGTGAGTGAGAGAGAGATTGAAAGAGAAGCTGTGAGTGAGAGAGAGAGAGAGAAAGAGAAGCTGTGAGTGAGAGGGAGAGAGAGAAAGAGAAGCTGTGAGTGACACAGAGAGAGAGAAGCTGTGAGTTAGAGAGAGAGAGAAAGAGAAGCTGTGAGTGACAGAGAGAGAGAAAGAGAAGCTGAGAGTGAGAGAGAGAGAAAGTGAAGCTGTGATTGAGAGAGAGAAAGAGAAGCTGTGTGTGTGTGAGAGAGAGAAAGATAGTCTGAGAAAGAGAGAGTGAAAGAGAAGCTGTGAGTGAGAGAGAGAGGGAGAAAGAGAAGCTGTGTGTGTGTGAGAGAGAAAGAGAAGCTGTGAGTGAGAGTGAGAGCAAGAGAGAAAGAGAAGCTGTGAGTGAGAGAGAGAGTGAAAGAGAAGCTGTGAGTGAGAGAGAGAGAAAGAGAAGCTGTGAGTGAGAGAGAGAGAATGAGAAGCAGTGAGTGAGAGAGAGAGAAGATGTGAGTGAGAGAGAGAGAGAGAAAGTGAAGCTGTGAGTGAGAGAGAGAGAGAAAGAGAAGCTGTGTGTGTGTGAGAGAGAGAAAGATTGTCTGAGAAAGAGAGAGTGAAAGAGAAGCTGTGAGTGAGAGAGAGAGAGGGAGAAAGAGAAGCTGTGTGTGTGAGAGAGAGAAAGAGAAGCTGTGAGTGAGAGTGAGAGAGAGAGAAAGAGAAGCTGTGAGTGAGAGAGAGAGAGAAAGAGAAGCTGTGAGTGAGAGAGAGAGAATGAGAAGCTGTGAGTGAGAGAGAGAAGTTGTTAGAGAGAGAGAGAAAGAGAAGTTGTGAGTGAGAGAGAGAGAGAGAGATGTGAGTGATAGAGAGAGAGAATGAGAAGCTGTGAGTGAGAGAGAGAGAAAGTAAGAGAAGCTGTGAGTGAGATAGAGAGAGAGAGAAAGAGAAGCTATGAGTGAGAGAGAGAGGGAGAAATATAATCTGTGAGAGAGAAAGATCGAGAGAGAGAAACTGTGTGTGTGTGAGAGAGAGAATGAGAAGCTGTGAGTGAGAGTGAGAGAATCTGTGAGTGAGAGAGAGAAAGAGAAGCTGTGAGTGAGAGTGTGAGAGAGAAGATGTGAGTGAGAGAGAGAGAGAATGCGAAGCTGTGAGTGAGAGAGAGAAAGTAAGAGAAGCTGTGAGTGATACAGAGAGAGAGAAAGAGAAGCTGTGAGTGAGAGAGAGAGAGGGAGAAA
This sequence comes from Bradypodion pumilum, assembly GCA_035047305.1. NCBI lineage: Eukaryota > Metazoa > Chordata > Lepidosauria > Squamata > Chamaeleonidae > Bradypodion > Bradypodion pumilum. Next base: position 235,410,291 of record JAWDJD010000001.1, read on the forward strand.
GATAAGCTGTGTGAGAGAGAGGGAAAGAGAAGCTGTGTGAGAGAGAGAGAAAAAAAGAAGCTGTGATTGAGAGTGAGAGAGAGAGAAAGAGAAGCTGTGAGTGAGAGAGAGAGAAAGAGAAGCTGTGAGTGAGAGAGAGAGAAGCTGTGAGTGAGAGAGAGAAAGAGAAGATATGAGTGAGAGAGAGAGAAGCAGTGAGTGAGAGAGAGAGAGAGAAAGAGAAGCTGTGAGTGAGACAGAGAGAGAGAAAGAGAAGCTGTGAGAGAGAGAGAGGGGAAGAAAGAGAAGCTGTGTGAGAGAGAGAGAAAGAGAAGCTGTGAGTGTGTGTGAGAGAGAAAGAGAAGCTGTGAGTGAGAGAGAGAGAGAGAAAGAAAGAGAAATTAGAGTGAGAAAGAGAGAGAGAAAGAGAAGGTGTGAGTGGGAGAGAGAGAAAGAGTCTGTGAGAGAGAGAGAGAAGCTGTGAGTGAGAGAGAGAGAGAGAGAGCTGCTGTGAGTGAGAGAGAGAAAGAGAAGCTGTGAATGAGAGAGAGAGAAACTGTGAGTGAGAGAGAGAGAAAGAGAAGCTGAGAGTGAGTAAGAGAGAGAAAGGGAAGTTGTGAGTGAGAGAGAGAGAGAAAGATAAGCTGTGAGTGAGAGAGAGAGAATCTGTGAGTGAGAGAGAGAAAGAAAAGCTGTGAGTGAGAGAGAGAGAGAGAAGATATGAGTGAGAGAAAGAGAGAAGCAGTGAGAGAGAGAGAGAGAAACAGAAGCTGTGAGTGAGACAGAGAGAGAAAGAGAAGCTGTGTGAGAGAGAGAGGCAGAAAGAGAAGCTGTGTGAGAGAGAGAGAGAAAGAGAAGCTGTGAGTGTGTGTGAGAGAGAAAGAGAAGCTGTGAGTGAGAGAGAGAGAAAGAAAGAGAAATTAGAGTGAGAAAGAGAGAGAGAAAGAGAAGCTGTGAGTGGGAGAGAGAGAAAGAGAGTCTGTGAGTGAGAGAGAGAGAAGCTGTGTGTGAGAGAGAGAGAGAGCCGCTGTGAGTGAGAGAGAGAGAAAGAGAAGCTGTGAATGAGAGAGAGAGAGAAAGAGAAGCTTTGTGTGAGAGAGAGAAAGAGAAGCTGTGAGTGAGTGAGAGAGAGAGAAAGGGAAGTTGTGAGTGAGAGAGAGAGAGAAAGAGAAGCTGTGAGTGAGAGAGAGAGAGAAAGAGAAGCTGTGAGTGAGAGAGAGAGAGAAAGAGAAGCTGTGAGTGAGAGAGAGAGAGAGAGAAGCTGTGAGTGAGAGAGAGAGAGAAAGAGAAGCTGTGAGTGAGAAGGAGAGGGAAAGAGAAGCTGTGAGTGAGTGAGAGAGAGAGAAAGAGAAGCTGTGAGTGAGAGAGAGAGAAAGAGAAGCTGTGAGAGAGAAAGAAAAGCTGTGAGTGAGAGAGTGAGAGAGAGAAAGAGAAGCTGTTAGTGAGAGTGAGAGAGAGAGAGAAAGAAGCTGTGAGTGAGAGAGAGATTGAAAGAGAAGCTGTGAGTGAGAGAGAGAGAAAGAGAAGCTGTGAGTGAGAGAGAGAAAGAGAAGCTGTGAGTGAGAGGGAGAGAGAGAAAGAGAAGCTATGAGTGACAAACAGAGAGAGAAGCTGTGAGTTAGAGAGAGAGAAAGAGAAGCTGTGAGTGACAGAGAGAGAGAAAGAGAAGCTGAGAGTGAGAGAGAGAGAGAAAGAGAAGCTGTGAGTGAGAGAGAGAGAGAAAAGCTGTGTGTGTGAGAGAGAGAGAAGGTGTGAGTGAGAGAGAGAAAGAGAAGCTGTGAGTGAGAGTGTGAGAGAGAAGATGTGAGTGAGAGAGAGAGAGAATGCGAAGCTGTGAGTGAGAGAGAGAGAAAGGGAAGTTGTGAGTGAGAGAGAGAGAGAAAGAGAAGCTGTGAGTGAGAGAGAGAAAGAGAAGCTGTGAGTGAGAGAGAGAGAGAGAAAGAGAAACTGTGAGTGTGTGTGAGAGAAAGAGAAGCTGTGAGTGAGAGAGAGAGAGAGAAAGAGAAACTGTGAGTGTGTGAGAGAGAAAGAGAAGCTGTGAGTGAGAGAGAGAGAGAAAGAGAAGCTGTGAGTGAGAAGGAGAGGGAAAGAGAAGCTGTGAGTGAGTGAGAGAGAGAGAGAGAAAGAGAAGCTGTGAGAGAGAAAGAGAGAAGCTATGAGTGAGAGAGAGAGGGAGAAAGATAATCTGTGAGAGAGAAAGATCGAGAGAGAGAAACTGTGTGTGTGTGAGAGAGAGAATGAGAAGGTGTGATTGAGAGTGAGAGAGAGAAAGAGAAGCTGTGAGTGAGAGAGAGAGAATGAGAAGCTGTGAGTGAGAGTGAGAGAATCTGTGAGTGAGAGAGAGAAAGAGAAGCTGGGAGTGAGAGTGTGAGAGAGAAGATGTGAGTGAGAGAGTGAGAGAATGCGAAGCTGTGAGTGAGAGAGAGAAAGTAAGAGAAGCTGTGAGTGATACAGAGAGAGAGAAAGAGAAGCTGTGAGTGAGAGAGAGAGAGGGAGAAAGATAAGCTGTGTGAGAGAGAGAGGGAAAGAGAAGCTGTGAGAGAGAGAGAGAGAAAGAGAAGCTGTGATTGAGAGTGAGAGAGAGAGAAAGATAAGCTGTGAGTGAGAGAGAGAGAAAGAGAAGCTGTGAGTGAGAGAGAGAGAAGCTGTGAGTGAGAGAGAGAAAGAGAAGATATGAGTGAGAGAGAGAGAAGCAGTGAGTGAGAGAGAAAGAGAAGCTGTGAGTGAGACAGAGAGAGAGAAAGAGAAGCTGTGAGAGAGAGAGAGGGGAAGAAAGAGAAGCTGTGTGAGAGAGAGAAAGAGAAGCTGTGAGTGTGTGAGAGAGAGAAAGAGAAGCTGTGAGTGAGAGAGAGAGAGAGAAAGAAAGAGAAATTAGAGTGAGAAAGAGAGAGAGAAAGAGAAGGTGTGAGTGGGAGAGAGAGAAAGAGAGTCTGTGAGAGAGAGAGAGAGAAGCTGTGAGTGAGAGAGAGAGAGAGAGAGCTGCTGTGAGTGAGAGAGAGAAAGTGAAGCTGTGAATGAGAGAGAGAGAAACTGTGAGTGAGAGAGAGAGAAAGAGAAGCTGAGAGTGAGTAAGAGAGAGAAAGGGAAGTTGTGAGTGAGAGAGAGAGAGAAAGATAAGCTGTGAGTGAGAGAGAGAGAGAAAGAGAAGCTGTGAGTGAGAGAGAGAGAAAGAGAAGCTGTGAGTGAGGAGAGGGAAAGAGAAGCTGTGAGTGAGTGAGAGAGAGAGAAAGAGAAGCTGTGAGAGAGAAAGAGAAGCTGTGAGTGAGAGAGTGAGAGAGATAAAGAGAAGCTGTTAGTGAGAGTGAGAGAGAAAGAGAAGCTGTGAGTGAGAGAGAGAGAAAGAGAAGCTGTGAGTGAGAGAGAGAGAGAGAAAGAGAAGCTGTGAGTGAGAGAGAGAAAGAGAAGCTGTGAGTGAGAGGGAGAGAGAGAAAGAGAAGCTGTGAATGAGAGAGAGAGATGGAGAAAGAGAATCTGTGTGTGTGAGAGAGAGAAAGAGAAGCTGTGAGTGAGAGTGAGAGAGAGAGAAAGAGAAAGAGAAGCTGTGAGTGAGAGAGTGAGAGAGAGAAAGAGAAGCTGTGAGTGAGAGAGAGAAAGAAAGAGAAGCTGTGAGTGAGTGAGAGAGAGAAAGGGAAGTTGTGAGTGAGAGAGAGAGAGAAAGAGAAGCTGTGAGTGAGAGAGAAAGAGAAGCTGTGAGTGAGAGAGAGAAAGAGAAGCTGTGAGTGAGAGAGAGAGAGAAAGAGAAGCTGTGAGTGAGTAAGAGAGAGAAAGAGAAGCTGTGAGTGAGTGAGAGAGAGAGAGAAAGAGAAACTGTGAGTGTGTGAGAGAGAAAGAGAAGCTGTGAGTGAGAGAGAGAGAGAAAGAGAAGCTGTGAGTGAGAAGGAGAGGGAAAGAGAAGCTGTGAGTGAGTGAGAGAGAGAGAGAAAGAGAAGCTGTTAGTGAGAGTGAGAGAGAGAGAAAGAGAAGCTGTGAGTGAGAGAGAGATTGAAAGAGAAGCTGTGAGTGAGAGAGAGAGAGAGAAAGAGAAGCTGTGAGTGAGAGAGAGATAGAGAAGCTGTGAGTGAGAGGGAGAGAGAGAAAGAGAAGCTGTGAGTGACACAGAGAGAGAAGCTGTGAGTTAGAGAGAGAGAGAAAGAGAACCTGTGAGTGTCAGAGAGAGAGAAAGAGAAGCTGAGAGTGAGAGAGAGAGAGAGAAAGTGAAGCTGTGAGTGTGAGAGAGAAACAGAAGCTGTGTGTGTGTGTGAGAGAGAGAAAGATAGTCTGAGAAAGAGAGAGTGAAAGAGAAGCTGTGAGTAAGAGAGAGGGAGAAAGAGAAGCTGTGTGTGTGAGAGAGAGAAAGAGAAGCTGTGAGTGAGAGTGAGAGCGAGAGAGAGAAAGAGAAGCTGTGAGTGAGAGAGAGTGAAAGAGAAGCTGTGAGTGAGAGAGAGAGAAAGAGAAGCTGTGAGTGAGAGAGAGAGAGAATGAGAAGCTGTGAGAGAGAGAGAGAGAAGCTGTGAGTGAGAGAGAGAGAGAGAAAATGACGCTGTGAGTGAGAGAGAGAGAGAAAGAGAAGCTGTGTGTGTGTGTGGGAGAGAAAGATTGTCTGAGAAAGAGAGAGTGAAAGAGAAGCTGTGAGTGAGAGAGAGAGATGGAGAAAGAGAAGCTGTGTGAGAGAGAGAGAGAAAGAGAAGCTGTGAGTGAGAGTGAGAGAGAGAGAAAGAGAAGCTGTGAGTGAGAGAGAGAGAATGAGAACCTGTGAGTGAGAGAGAGAAGTTGTTAGAGAGATAGAGAAAGAGAAGCTGTGAGTGAGAGAGAGAGAGAGATGTGAGTGATAGAGAGAGAGAATGAGAAGCTGTGAGTGAGAGAGAGAGAAAGTAAGAGAAGCTGTGAGTGAGATAGAGAGATAGAGAAAGAGAAGCTGTGAGTGAGAGAGAGAGGGAGAAAGATAATCTGTGAGAGAGAGAGAAAGAGAAACTGTGTGTGTGAGAGAGAGAGAAGGAGAAGGTGTGATTGAGAGTGAGAGAGAGAAAGAGAAGCTGTGAGTGAGAGAGAGAATGAGAAGCTGTGAGTGAGAGAGAGAAAGAAAAGCTGTGAGTGAGAGAGAGAGAGAAAGAGAAGATATGAATGAGAGAGAGAGAGAGAAGCAGTGAGAGAGAGAGAGAGAAACAGAAGCTGTGAGTGAGACAGAGAGAGAAAGAGAAGCTGTGAGAGAGAGAGAGAGGGAGAAAGAGAAACTGTGTGAGAATGAGAGAGAAAGAGAAGCTGTGAGTGTGTGTGAGAGAGAAAGAGAAGCTGTGAGTGAGAGAGAGAGAAAGAAAGAGAAATTAGAGTGAGAAAGAGAGAGAGAAAGAGAAGCTGTGAGTGGGAGAGAGAGAAAGAGAGTCTGTGAGTGAGAGAGAGAGAGAGAAGCTGTAAGTGAGAGAGAGAGAGAGCCGCTGTGAGTGAGAGAGAGAGAGAAAGAGAAGCTGTGAATGAGAGAGAGAGAAAGAGAAGCTGTGTGAGAGAGAGAAAGAGAAGCTGTGAGTGAGTGAGAGATAGAGAAAGGGAAGTTGTGAGTGAGAGAGAGAGAGAGAAAGAGAAGCTGTGAGTGAGAGAGAGAGAAAGAGATGCTGTGAGTGAGAGAGAGAGAGAAAGAGAAGCTGTGAGTGAGAAGGAGATGGAAAGAGAAGCAGTGAGTGAGAGAGAGAGAAAGAGAAGCTGTGAGTGAGAGAGAGAGAAAGAGAAGCTGTGAGTGAGAGAGAGTGAGAAAGAGAATCTGTGAGTAAGAAGGAGAGGGAAAGAGAAGAAGTGAGTGAGTGAGAGAGAGAGAGAGAGAGAGAGAAGCTGTGAGAGAGAAAGAGAAGCTGTGAGTGAGAGAGTGAGTGAGAGAGAGAGAAGCTGTGAGTGAGAGAGAGATTGAAAGAGAAGCTGTGAGTAAGAGAGAGAGAAAGAGAAGCTGTGAGTGAGAGAGAGAAAGAGAAGCTGTGAGTGAGAGGGAGAGAGAGAAAGAGAAGCTGTGAGTGACACAGAGAGAGAAGCTGTGAGTTAGAGAGAGAGAAAGAGAAGCTGTGAGTGAAAGAGAGAGAGAAAGAGAAGCTAAGAGAGAGAGAGAGAAAGTGAAGCTGTGTGTGTGAGAGAGAGAGAAAGAGAAGCTGTGTGTGTGAGAGAGAGAGAAGCTGTGAGTGAGAGAGAGAAAGAGAAGCTGCGAGTGAGAGAGAGAGAGAGAAGATGTGAGTGAGAGAGAGAGAGAATGAGAAGCTGTGAGTGAGAGAGAGAAAGTAAGAGAAGCTGTGAGTGATACAGAGAGAGGGAAAGAGAAGCTGTGAGTGAGAGAGAGAGAGGGAGAAAGATAAGCTGTGTGAGAGAGAGAGAGAAAGAGAAGCTGTGTGAGAGAGAGAGAGAGAAGCTGTGATTGAGAGTAAGAGAGAGAGAAAGAGAAGCTGTGAGTGAGAGAGAGAGAAAGAGAAGCTGTGAGTGAGAGAGAGAGAAGCTGTGAGTGAGAGAGAGAAAGAAAAGCTGTGAGTGAGAGAGAGAGAGAGACGATATGAGTGTGAGAGAGAGAGAAGCTGTGAGTGAGAGAGAGAGAGAAAGAGAAGCTGTGAGTGAGAGAGAGAGAGAGAAAGAGAAGCTGTGAGTGAGACAGAGAGAGAAAGAGAAGCTGTGAGAGAGAGAGAGGGGAAGAAAGAGAAGCTGTGAGAGAGAGAGAGAGAAAGAGAAGCTGTGAGTGTGTGTGAGAGAGAAAGAGAAGCTGTGAGTGAGAGAGAGAGAAAGAAAGAGAAATTAGAGTGAGAAAGAGAGAGAGAAAGAGAAGCTGTGAGTGGGAGAGAGAGAAAGAGAGTCTGTGAGTGAGAGAGAGAGAGAGAAGCTGTGAGTGAGAGAGAGAGAGCTGCTGTGAGTGAGAGAGAGAGAAAGAGAAGCTGTGAGTGAGAGAGAGAGAAGCTGTGAGTGTGAGAGAGAAAGAAAAGCTATGAGTGAGAGAGTGAGAGAGAAAGAGAAGCTGTGAGTGAGAGAGAGAAAGAGAAGCTGTGAGAGAGAGTAAGAAAAGCTGTGAGTGAGAGAGAGAGAGAGAAGATGTGAGTGAGAGAGAGAGAGAATGAGAAGCTGTGAGTGAGAGAGAGAAAGTAAGAGAAGCTGTGAGTGATACAGAGAGAGAGAAATAGAAGCTGTGAGTGAGAGAGAGAGGGTGAAAGATAAGCTGTGTGAGAGAGAGAGAGAAAGAGAAGTTGTGAGAGAGAGAGAGAGAAAGAGAAGCTGTGATTGAGAGTGAGAGAGAGAGAAAGAGAAGCTGTGAGTGAGTGAGAGAGAAAGAGAAGCTGTGAGTGAGAGAGAGAGAAGCTGTGAGTGAGAGAGAGAAAGAAAAGCTGTGAGTGAGAGAGAGAGAGAGAGAAGATATGAGTGAGAGAGAGAGAAAGAGAAGCTGTGAGTGAGTAAGAGAGAGAAAGGGAAGTTGTGAGTGAGAGAGAGAGAAAGAGAAGCTGTGAGTGAGAGAGAGAGAGAGAAAGAGAAGCTGTGAGTGAGAGAGAGAAAGAGAAGCTGTGAGTGAGAAGGAGAGGGAAAGAGAAGCTGTGAGTGAGTGAGAGAGAGAGAAAGAGAAGCTGTGAGAGAGAAAGAGAGAAGCTGTGAGTGAGAGAGTGAGAGAGAGAGAAAGAAAGAGAAGCTGTTAGTGAGAGTGAGAGTGAGACAGAAAGAGAAGCTGTGAGTGAGAGAGAGAGAAAGAGAAGCTGTGAGTGAGAGAGAGAGAGAGAGAAAGAGAAGCTGTGAGTGAGAGAGAGAAAGAGAAGCTGTGAGTGACACAGAGAGAGAGAAGCTGTGAGTTAGAGAGAGAGAGAAAGAGAAGCTGTGAGTGACAGAGAGAGAGAAAGAGAAGCTGAGAGTGAGAGAGAGAGAAAGTGAAGCTGTGATTGAGAGAGAGAAAGAGAAGCTGTGTGTGTGTGAGAGAGAGAAAGATAGTCTGAGAAAGAGAGAGTGAAAGAGAAGCTGTGAGTGAGAGAGAGAGGGAGAAAGAGAAGCTGTGTGTGTGTGAGAGAGAAAGAGAAGCTGTGAGTGAGAGTGAGAGCAAGAGAGAAAGAGAAGCTGTGAGTGAGAGAGAGAGTGAAAGAGAAGCTGTGAGTGAGAGAGAGAGAAAGAGAAGCTGTGAGTGAGAGAGAGAGAATGAGAAGCAGTGAGTGAGAGAGAGAGAAGATGTGAGTGAGAGAGAGAGAGAGAAAGTGAAGCTGTGAGTGAGAGAGAGAGAGAAAGAGAAGCTGTGTGTGTGTGAGAGAGAGAAAGATTGTCTGAGAAAGAGAGAGTGAAAGAGAAGCTGTGAGTGAGAGAGAGAGAGGGAGAAAGAGAAGCTGTGTGTGTGAGAGAGAGAAAGAGAAGCTGTGAGTGAGAGTGAGAGAGAGAGAAAGAGAAGCTGTGAGTGAGAGAGAGAGAGAAAGAGAAGCTGTGAGTGAGAGAGAGAGAATGAGAAGCTGTGAGTGAGAGAGAGAAGTTGTTAGAGAGAGAGAGAAAGAGAAGTTGTGAGTGAGAGAGAGAGAGAGAGATGTGAGTGATAGAGAGAGAGAATGAGAAGCTGTGAGTGAGAGAGAGAGAAAGTAAGAGAAGCTGTGAGTGAGATAGAGAGAGAGAGAAAGAGAAGCTATGAGTGAGAGAGAGAGGGAGAAATATAATCTGTGAGAGAGAAAGATCGAGAGAGAGAAACTGTGTGTGTGTGAGAGAGAGAATGAGAAGCTGTGAGTGAGAGTGAGAGAATCTGTGAGTGAGAGAGAGAAAGAGAAGCTGTGAGTGAGAGTGTGAGAGAGAAGATGTGAGTGAGAGAGAGAGAGAATGCGAAGCTGTGAGTGAGAGAGAGAAAGTAAGAGAAGCTGTGAGTGATACAGAGAGAGAGAAAGAGAAGCTGTGAGTGAGAGAGAGAGAGGGAGAAAGATAAGCTGTGTGAGAGAGAGGGAAAGAGAAGCTGTGTGAGAGAGAGAGAGAAAAAGAAGCTGTGATTGAGAGTGAGAGAGAGAGAAAGAGAAGCTGTGAGTGAGAGAGAGAGAAAGAGAAGCTGTGAGTGAGAGAGAGAGAAGCTGTGAGTGAGAGAGAGAAAGAGAAGATATGAGTGAGAGAGAGAGAAGCAGTGAGTGAGAGAGAGAGAGAGAAAGAGAAGCTGTGAGTGAGACAGAGAGAGAGAAAGAGAAGCTGTGAGAGAGAGAGAGGGGAAGAAAGAGAAGCTGTGTGAGAGAGAGAGAAAGAGAAGCTGTGAGTGTGTGTGAGAGAGAAAGAGAAGCTGTGAGTGAGAGAGAGAGAGAGAAAGAAAGAGAAATTAGAGTGAGAAAGAGAGAGAGAAAGAGAAGGTGTGAGTGGGGGAGAGAGAAAGAGTCTGTGAGAGAGAGAGAGAAGCTGTGAGTGAGAGAGAGAGAGAGAGAGCTGCTGTGAGTGAGAGAGAGAAAGAGAAGCTGTGAATGAGAGAGAGAGAAACTGTGAGTGAGAGAGAGAGAAAGAGAAGCTGAGAGTGAGTAAGAGAGAGAAAGGGAAGTTGTGAGTGAGAGAGAGAGAGAAAGATAAGCTGTGAGTGAGAGAGAGAGAATCTGTGAGTGAGAGAGAGAAAGAAAAGCTGTGAGTGAGAGAGAGAGAGAGAAGATATGAGTGAGAGAAAGAGAGAAGCAGTGAGAGAGAGAGAGAAACAGAAGCTGTGAGTGAGACAGAGAGAGAAAGAGAAGCTGTGTGAGAGAGAGAGGCAGAAAGAGAAGCTGTGAGAGAGAGAGAGAGAAAGAGAAGCTGTGAGTGTGTGTGAGAGAGAAAGAGAAGCTGTGAGTGAGAGAGAGAGAAAGAAAGAGAAATTAGAGTGAGAAAGAGAGAGAGAAAGAGAAGCTGTGAGTGGGAGAGAGAGAAAGAGAGTCTGTGAGTGAGAGAGAGAGAAGCTGTGTGTGAGAGAGAGAGAGAGCCGCTGTGAGTGAGAGAGAGAGAAAGAGAAGCTGTGAATGAGAGAGAGAGAGAAAGAGAAGCTTTGTGTGAGAGAGAGAAAGAGAAGCTGTGAGTGAGTGAGAGAGAGAGAAAGGGAAGTTGTGAGTGAGAGAGAGAGAGAAAGAGAAGCTGTGAGTGAGAGAGAGAGAGAAAGAGAAGCTGTGAGTGAGAGAGAGAGAGAAAGAGAAGCTGTGAGTGAGAGAGAGAGAGAGAGAAGCTGTGAGTGAGAGAGAGAGAGAAAGAGAAGCTGTGAGTGAGAAGGAGAGGGAAAGAGAAGCTGTGAGTGAGTGAGAGAGAGAGAAAGAGAAGCTGTGAGTGAGAGAGAGAGAAAGAGAAGCTGTGAGAGAGAAAGAAAAGCTGTGAGTGAGAGAGTGAGAGAGAGAAAGAGAAGCTGTTAGTGAGAGTGAGAGAGAGAGAGAAAGAAGCTGTGAGTGAGAGAGAGATTGAAAGAGAAGCTGTGAGTGAGAGAGAGAGAAAGAGAAGCTGTGAGTGAGAGAGAGAAAGAGAAGCTGTGAGTGAGAGGGAGAGAGAGAAAGAGAAGCTATGAGTGACAAACAGAGAGAGAAGCTGTGAGTTAGAGAGAGAGAAAGAGAAGCTGTGAGTGACAGAGAGAGAGAAAGAGAAGCTGAGAGTGAGAGAGAGAGAAAGAGAAGCTGTGAGTGAGAGAGAGAGAGAAAAGCTGTGTGTGTGAGAGAGAGAGAAGGTGTGAGTGAGAGAGAGAAAGAGAAGCTGTGAGTGAGAGTGTGAGAGAGAAGATGTGAGTGAGAGAGAGAGAGAATGCGAAGCTGTGAGTGAGAGAGAGAGAAAGGGAAGTTGTGAGTGAGAGAGAGAGAGAAAGAGAAGCTGTGAGTGAGAGAGAGAAAGAGAAGCTGTGAGTGAGAGAGAGAGAGAGAAAGAGAAACTGTGAGTGTGTGTGAGAGAAAGAGAAGCTGTGAGTGAGAGAGAGAGAGAGAGAAAGAGAAACTGTGAGTGTGTGAGAGAGAAAGAGAAGCTGTGAGTGAGAGAGAGAGAGAAAGAGAAGCTGTGAGTGAGAAGGAGAGGGAAAGAGAAGCTGTGAGTGAGTGAGAGAGAGAGAGAGAAAGAGAAGCTGTGAGAGAGAAAGAGAGAAGCTATGAGTGAGAGAGAGAGGGAGAAAGATAATCTGTGAGAGAGAAAGATCGAGAGAGAGAAACTGTGTGTGTGTGAGAGAGAGAATGAGAAGGTGTGATTGAGAGTGAGAGAGAGAAAGAGAAGCTGTGAGTGAGAGAGAGAGAATGAGAAGCTGTGAGTGAGAGTGAGAGAATCTGTGAGTGAGAGAGAGAAAGAGAAGCTGGGAGTGAGAGTGTGAGAGAGAAGATGTGAGTGAGAGAGAGAGAGAATGCGAAGCTGTGAGTGAGAGAGAGAAAGTAAGAGAAGCTGTGAGTGATACAGAGAGAGAGAAAGAGAAGCTGTGAGTGAGAGAGAGAGAGGGAGAAAGATAAGCTGTGTGAGAGAGAGAGGGAAAGAGAAGCTGTGAGAGAGAGAGAGAGAAAGAGAAGCTGTGATTGAGAGTGAGAGAGAGAGAAAGATAAGCTGTGAGTGAGAGAGAGAGAAAGAGAAGCTGTGAGTGAGAGAGAGAGAAGCTGTGAGTGAGAGAGAGAAAGAGAAGATATGAGTGAGAGAGAGAGAAGCAGTGAGTGAGAGAGAGAGAGAGAAAGAGAAGCTGTGAGTGAGACAGAGAGAGAGAAAGAGAAGCTGTGAGAGAGAGAGAGGGGAAGAAAGAGAAGCTGTGTGAGAGAGAGAAAGAGAAGCTGTGAGTGTGTGAGAGAGAGAAAGAGAAGCTGTGAGTGAGAGAGAGAGAGAGAGAAAGAAAGAGAAATTAGAGTGAGAAAGAGAGAGAGAAAGAGAAGGTGTGAGTGGGAGAGAGAGAAAGAGAGTCTGTGAGAGAGAGAGAGAAGCTGTGAGTGAGAGAGAGAGAGAGAGAGCTGCTGTGAGTGAGAGAGAGAAAGTGAAGCTGTGAATGAGAGAGAGAGAAACTGTGAGTGAGAGAGAGAGAAAGAGAAGCTGAGAGTGAGTAAGAGAGAGAAAGGGAAGTTGTGAGTGAGAGAGAGAGAGAAAGATAAGCTGTGAGTGAGAGAGAGAGAGAAAGAGAAGCTGTGAGTGAGAGAGAGAGAAAGAGAAGCTGTGAGTGAGAAGGAGAGGGAAAGAGAAGCTGTGAGTGAGTGAGAGAGAGAGAAAGAGAAGCTGTGAGAGAGAAAGAGAAGCTGTGAGTGAGAGAGTGAGAGAGATAAAGAGAAGCTGTTAGTGAGAGTGAGAGAGAAAGAGAAGCTGTGAGTGAGAGAGAGAGAAAGAGAAGCTGTGAGTGAGAGAGAGAGAGAGAAAGAGAAGCTGTGAGTGAGAGAGAGAAAGAGAAGCTGTGAGTGAGAGGGAGAGAGAGAAAGAGAAGCTGTGAATGAGAGAGAGAGATGGAGAAAGAGAATCTGTGTGTGTGAGAGAGAGAAAGAGAAGCTGTGAGTGAGAGTGAGAGAGAGAGAAAGAGAAAGAGAAGCTGTGAGTGAGAGAGTGAGAGAGAGAAAGAGAAGCTGTGAGTGAGAGAGAGAAAGAAAGAGAAGCTGTGAGTGAGTGAGAGAGAGAAAGGGAAGTTGTGAGTGAGAGAGAGAGAGAAAGAGAAGCTGTGAGTGAGAGAGAAAGAGAAGCTGTGAGTGAGAGAGAGAAAGAGAAGCTGTGAGTGAGAGAGAGAGAGAAAGAGAAGCTGTGAGTGAGTAAGAGAGAGAAAGAGAAGCTGTGAGTGAGTGAGAGAGAGAGAGAAAGAGAAACTGTGAGTGTGTGAGAGAGAAAGAGAAGCTGTGAGTGAGAGAGAGAGAGAAAGAGAAGCTGTGAGTGAGAAGGAGAGGGAAAGAGAAGCTGTGAGTGAGTGAGAGAGAGAGAGAAAGAGAAGCTGTTAGTGAGAGTGAGAGAGAGAGAAAGAGAAGCTGTGAGTGAGAGAGAGATTGAAAGAGAAGCTGTGAGTGAGAGAGAGAGAGAGAAAGAGAAGCTGTGAGTGAGAGAGAGATAGAGAAGCTGTGAGTGAGAGGGAGAGAGAGAAAGAGAAGCTGTGAGTGACACAGAGAGAGAAGCTGTGAGTTAGAGAGAGAGAGAAAGAGAACCTGTGAGTGTCAGAGAGAGAGAAAGAGAAGCTGAGAGTGAGAGAGAGAGAGAGAAAGTGAAGCTGTGAGTGAGAGAGAGAAACAGAAGCTGTGTGTGTGTGAGAGAGAGAAAGATAGTCTGAGAAAGAGAGAGTGAAAGAGAAGCTGTGAGTAAGAGAGAGGGAGAAAGAGAAGCTGTGTGTGTGAGAGAGAGAAAGAGAAGCTGTGAGTGAGAGTGAGAGCGAGAGAGAGAAAGAGAAGCTGTGAGTGAGAGAGAGTGAAAGAGAAGCTGTGAGTGAGAGAGAGAGAAAGAGAAGCTGTGAGTGAGAGAGAGAGAGAATGAGAAGCTGTGAGAGAGAGAGAGAGAAGCTGTGAGTGAGAGAGAGAGAGAGAAAATGACGCTGTGAGTGAGAGAGAGAGAGAAAGAGAAGCTGTGTGTGTGTGTGGGAGAGAAAGATTGTCTGAGAAAGAGAGAGTGAAAGAGAAGCTGTGAGTGAGAGAGAGAGATGGAGAAAGAGAAGCTGTGTGAGAGAGAGAGAGAAAGAGAAGCTGTGAGTGAGTGAGAGAGAGAGATGTGAGTGATAGAGAGAGAGAATGAGAAGCTGTGAGTGAGAGAGAGAGAAAGTAAGAGAAGCTGTGAGTGAGATAGAGAGATAGAGAAAGAGAAGCTGTGAGTGAGAGAGAGAGGGAGAAAGATAATCTGTGAGAGAGAGAGAAAGAGAAACTGTGTGTGTGAGAGAGAGAGAAGGAGAAGGTGTGATTGAGAGTGAGAGAGAGAAAGAGAAGCTGTGAGTAGGAGAGAGAATGAGAAGCTGTGAGTGAGAGAGAGAAAGAAAAGCTGTGAGTGAGAGAGAGAGAGAAAGAGAAGATATGAATGAGAGAGAGAGAGAGAAGCAGTGAGAGAGAGAGAGAGAGAAACAGAAGCTGTGAGTGAGACAGAGAGAGAAAGAGAAGCTGTGAGAGAGAGAGAGAGGGAGAAAGAGAAACTGTGTGAGAATGAGAGAGAAAGAGAAGCTGTGAGTGTGTGTGAGAGAGAAAGAGAAGCTGTGAGTGAGAGAGAGAGAAAGAAAGAGAAATTAGAGTGAGAAAGAGAGAGAGAAAGAGAAGCTGTGAGTGGGAGAGAGAGAAAGAGAGTCTGTGAGTGAGAGAGAGAGAGAGAAGCTGTAAGTGAGAGAGAGAGAGAGCCGCTGTGAGTGAGAGAGAGAGAGAAAGAGAAGCTGTGAATGAGAGAGAGAGAAAGAGAAGCTGTGTGAGAGAGAGAAAGAGAAGCTGTGAGTGAGTGAGAGATAGAGAAAGGGAAGTTGTGAGTGAGAGAGAGAGAGAGAAAGAGAAGCTGTGAGTGAGAGAGAGAGAAAGAGATGCTGTGAGTGAGAGAGAGAGAGAAAGAGAAGCTGTGAGTGAGAAGGAGATGGAAAGAGAAGCAGTGAGTGAGAGAGAGAGAAAGAGAAGCTGTGAGTGAGAGAGAGAGAAAGAGAAGCTGTGAGTGAGAGAGAGTGAGAAAGAGAATCTGTGAGTAAGAAGGAGAGGGAAAGAGAAGAAGTGAGTGAGAGAGAGAGAGAGAGAGAGAGAGAGAAGCTGTGAGAGAGAAAGAGAAGCTGTGAGTGAGAGAGTGAGTGAGAGAGAGAGAAGCTGTGAGTGAGAGAGAGATTGAAAGAGAAGCTGTGAGTAAGAGAGAGAGAAAGAGAAGCTGTGAGTGAGAGAGAGAAAGAGAAGCTGTGAGTGAGAGGGAGAGAGAGAAAGAGAAGCTGTGAGTGACACAGAGAGAGAAGCTGTGAGTTAGAGAGAGAGAAAGAGAAGCTGTGAGTGAAAGAGAGAGAGAAAGAGAAGCTAAGAGAGAGAGAGAGAAAGTGAAGCTGTGTGTGTGAGAGAGAGAGAAAGAGAAGCTGTGTGTGTGAGAGAGAGAGAAGCTGTGAGTGAGAGAGAGAAAGAGAAGCTGCGAGTGAGAGAGAGAGAGAGAAGATGTGAGTGAGAGAGAGAGAGAATGAGAAGCTGTGAGTGAGAGAGAGAAAGTAAGAGAAGCTGTGAGTGATACAGAGAGAGGGAAAGAGAAGCTGTGAGTGAGAGAGAGAGAGGGAGAAAGATAAGCTGTGTGAGAGAGAGAGAGAAAGAGAAGCTGTGAGAGAGAGAGAGAGAGAAGCTGTGATTGAGAGTAAGAGAGAGAGAAAGAGAAGCTGTGAGTGAGAGAGAGAGAAAGAGAAGCTGTGAGTGAGAGAGAGAGAAGCTGTGAGTGAGAGAGAGAAAGAAAAGCTGTGAGTGAGAGAGAGAGAGAGAAGATATGAGTGTGAGAGAGAGAGAAGCTGTGAGTGAGAGAGAGAGAAAGAGAAGCTGTGAGTGAGAGAGAGAGAGAGAAAGAGAAGCTGTGAGTGAGACAGAGAGAGAAAGAGAAGCTGTGAGAGAGAGAGAGGGGAAGAAAGAGAAGCTGTGAGAGAGAGAGAGAGAAAGAGAAGCTGTGAGTGTGTGAGAGAGAGAAAGAGAAGCTGTGAGTGAGAGAGAGAGAAAGAAAGAGAAATTAGAGTGAGAAAGAGAGAGAGAAAGAGAAGCTGTGAGTGGGAGAGAGAGAAAGAGAGTCTGTGAGTGAGAGAGAGAGAGAGAAGCTGTGAGTGAGAGAGAGAGAGCTGCTGTGAGTGAGAGAGAGAGAAAGAGAAGCTGTGAGTGAGAGAGAGAGAAGCTGTGAGTGTGAGAGAGAAAGAAAAGCTATGAGTGAGAGAGTGAGAGAGAAAGAGAAGCTGTGAGTGAGAGAGAGAAAGAGAAGCTGTGAGAGAGAGTAAGAAAAGCTGTGAGTGAGAGAGAGAGAGAAGATGTGAGTGAGAGAGAGAGAGAATGAGAAGCTGTGAGTGAGAGAGAGAAAGTAAGAGAAGCTGTGAGTGATACAGAGAGAGAGAAATAGAAGCTGTGAGTGAGAGAGAGAGGGAGAAAGATAAGCTGTGTGAGAGAGAGAGAGAAAGAGAAGTTGTGAGAGAGAGAGAGAGAAAGAGAAGCTGTGATTGAGAGTGAGAGAGAGAGAAAGAGAAGCTGTGAGTGAGTGAGAGAGAAAGAGAAGCTGTGAGTGAGAGAGAGAGAAGCTGTGAGTGAGAGAGAGAAAGAAAAGCTGTGAGTGAGAGAGAGAGAGAGAGAGAAGATATGAGTGAGAGAGAGAGAAAGAGAAGCTGTGAGTGAGTAAGAGAGAGAAAGGAAAGTTGTGAGTGAGAGAGAGAGAAAGAGAAGCTGTGAGTGAGAGAGAGAGAGAGAAAGAGAAGCTGTGAGTGAGAGAGAGAAAGAGAAGCTGTGAGTGAGAAGGAGAGGGAAAGAGAAGCTGTGAGTGAGTGAGAGAGAGAGAAAGAGAAGCTGTGAGAGAGAAAGAGAGAAGCTGTGAGTGAGAGAGTGAGAGAGAGAGAAAGAAAGAGAAGCTGTTAGTGAGAGTGAGAGTGAGACAGAAAGAGAAGCTGTGAGTGAGAGAGAGAGAAAGAGAAGCTGTGAGTGAGAGAGAGAGAGAGAGAAAGAGAAGCTGTGAGTGAGAGAGAGAAAGAGAAGCTGTGAGTGACACACAGAGAGAGAAGCTGTGAGTTAGAGAGAGAGAGAAAGAGAAGCTGTGGGTGACAGAGAGAGAGAGAAAGAGAAGCTGTGTGTGTGTGAGAGAGAGAAAGATAGTCTGAGAAAGAGAGAGTGAAAGAGAAGCTGTGAGTGAGAGAGAGAGAGGGAGAAAGAGAATCTGTGTGTGTGTGAGAGAGAAAGAGAAGCTGTGAGTGAGAGTGAGAGAAAGAAAGAGAAAGAGAAGCTGTTAGTGAGAGAGTGAGAGAGAGAAAGAGAAGCTGTTAGTGAGAGTGAGAGAGAGAGAAAGAGAAGCTGTGAGTGAGAGAGAGAGAAAGAGATGCTGTGAGTGAGTGAGAGAGAGAAAGAGAAGCTGTGTGTGTGTTTGAGAGAGAAAGATAGTCTGAGAAAGAGAGAGTGAAAGAGAAGCTGTGAGTGAGAGAGAGAGGGAGAAAGAGAAGCTGTGTGTGTGAGAGAGAGAAAGAGAAGCTGTGAGTGAGAGTGAGTGAGAGAGAGAGAAAGAGAAGCTGTGAGTGAGAGAGAGAGAATGAGAAGCTGTGAGTGAGAGAGAGAGAAGCTGTGAGAGAGAGAGAGAGAGAGAGAAAGTGAAGCTGTGAGTGAGAGAGAGAGAGAAAGAGAAGCTGTGTGTGTGTGAGAGATAGAAAGATTGTCTGAGAAAGAGAGAGTGAAAGAGAAGCTGTGAGTGAGAGAGAGAGAGGGAGAAAGAGAAGCTGTGTGTGTGTGAGAGAGAAAGAGAAGCTGTGAGTGAGAGTGAGAGAGAGAGAAATAGAAGCTGTGAGTGAGAGAGAGAGAGAAAGAGAAGCTGTGAGTGAGAGAGAGAGAATGAGAAGCTGTGAGTGAGAGAGAGAAGTTGTTAGAGAGATAGAGAAAGAGAAGCTGTGAGTGAGAGAGAGAGAGATGTGAGTGATAGAGAGAGAGAATGAGAAGCTGTGAGTGTGAGAGAGAGAAAGTAAGAGAAGCTGTGAGTGAGATAGAGAGAGAGAGAGAGAGAAGCTGTGAGTGAGAGAGAGAGGGAGAAAGATAATCTGTGAGAGAGAGAGAGAGAGAAACTGTGTGTGTGAGAGAGAGAGAAGGAGAATGTGTGATTGAGAGTGAGAGAGAGAAAGAGAAGCTGTGAGTGAGAGAGAGAGAATGAGAAGCTGTGAGTGAGAGAGAGAGTGAAAGAGAAGCTGTGAGAGAGAGAGAGAAAGAGAAGCTGTGAGTGAGAGAGAGAGAGAATGAGAAGCTGTGAGTGAGAGAGAGAGAAGCTGTGAGTGAGAGAGAGAGAGAGAAAGATTAGCTGTGAGTGAGAGAGAGAGGGAGAAAGAGAAGCTGTGTGTGTGTGAGAGAGAAAGAGAAGCTGTGAGTGAGAGTGAGAGCGAGAGAGAGAAAGAGAAGCTGTGAGTGAGAGAGAGAGTGAAAGAGAAGCTGTGAGTGAGAGAGAGAGAAAGAGAAGCTGTGAGTGAGAGAGAGAGAGAATGAGAAGCTGTGAGTGAGAGAGAGAGAAGCTGTGAGTGAGAGAGAGAGAGAGAGAAAGAGAAGCTGTGAGTGAGAGAGAGAGAGAAAGAGAAGCTGTGAGTGTGAGAGAGAAAGAGAAGCTGTGAGTGAGAGGGAGAGAGAGAAAGAGAAGCTGTGAGTGAGAGAGAGAGATGGAGAAAGAGAATCTGTGTGTGTGTGAGAGAGAAAGAGAAGCTGTGAGTGAGAGTGAGAGAGAGAGAAAGAGAAAGAGAAGCTGTGAGTGAGAGAGTGAGAGAGAGAAAGAGAAGCTGTGAGTGAGAGAGAGAGAAAGAAAGAGAAGCTGTGAGTGAGTGAGAGAGAGAAAGGGAAGTTGTGAGTGAGAGAGAGAGAAAGAGAAGCTGTGAGTGAGATAGAGAAAGAGAAGCTGTGAGTGAGAGAGAGAAAGAGAAGCTGTGAGTGAGAGAGAGAGAGATAGAGAAGCTGTGAGTGAGAAGGAGAGGGAAAGAGAAGCTGTGAGTGAGTGAGAGAGAGAGAAAAAGAGAAACTGTGAGTGTGTGAGAGAGAAAGAGAAGCTGTGTGTGAGAGAGAGAGAGAAAGAGAAGCTGTGAGTGAGAAGGAGAGGGAAAGAGAAGCTGTGAGTGAGTGAGAGAGAGAGAGAGAGAAAGAGAAGCTGTGAGAGAGAAAGAGAGAAGCTGTGAGTGAGAGAGTGAGAGAGAGAAAGAGAAGCTGTTAGTGAGAGTGAGAGAGAGAGAAAGAGAAGCTGTGAGTGAGAGAGAGATTGAAAGAGGAGCTGTGAGTGAGAGAGAGAGAGAGAAAGAGAAGCTGTGAGTGAGAGAGAGATAGAGAAGCTGTGAGTGAGAGGGAGAGAGAGAAAGAGAAGCTGTGAGTGACACAGAGAGAGAGAGAAGCTGTGAGTTAGAGAGAGAGAGAAAGAGAAGCTGTGAGTGACAGAGAGAGAGAAAGAGAAGCTGAGTGAGAGAGAGAGAGAGAAAGTGAAGCTGTGAGTGAGAGAGAGAAAGAGAAGCTGTGTGTGTGTGAGAGAGAGAAAGATAGTCTGAGAAAGAGAGAGTGAAAGAGAAGATGTGAGTAAGAGAGAGAGGGAGAAAGAGAAGCTGTGAGTGAGTAAGAGAGAGAAAGGGAAGTTGTGAGTGAGAGAGAGAGAAAGAGAAGCTGTGAGTGAGAGAGAGAGAGAGAGAAAGAGAAGCTGTGAGTGTGAGAGAGAGAGAAAGAGAAGCTGTGAGTGAGAGAGAGAGAGAGAGAAAGAGAAGCTGTGAGTGAGAGAGAGAAAGAGAAGCTGTGAGTGACACACAGAGAGAGAAGCTGTGAGTTAGAGAGAGAGAGAAAGAGAAGCTGTGAGTGACAGAGAGAGAGAGAAAGGGAAGCTGTGTGTGTGTGTGAGAGAGAAAGATAGTCTGAGAAAGAGAGAGTGAAAGAGAAGCTGTGAGTGAGAGAGAGAGGGAGAAAGAGAATCTGTGTGTGTGTGAGAGAGAAAGAGAAGCTGTGAGTGAGAGTGAGAGAAAGAAAGAGAAAGAGAAGCTGTTAGTGAGAGAGTGAGAGAGAGAAAGAGAAGCTGTTAGTGAGAGTGAGAGAGAGAGAAAGAGAAGCTGTGAGTGAGAGAGAGAGAAAGAGATGCTGTGAGTGAGAGAGAGAGAGAAAGAGAAACTGTGAGTGAGAGAGAGAGAAAGAGAAGCTGTGAGTGAGAGAGAGAGAAAGAGAAGCTGTGAGTGAGAAGGAGAGGGAAAGAGAAGCTGTGAGTGAGTGAGAGAGAGAAAGAGAAGCTGTGAGTGAGAGAGAGAGAAAGAGAAGCTGTGAGTGAGAGAGAGAGAGAAAGAGAAGCTGTGAGTAAGAAGGAGAGGGAAAGAGAAGAAGTGAGTGAGTGAGAGAGAGAGAGAGAAAGAGAAGCTGTGAGAGAGAAAGAGAAGCTGTGAGTGAGAGAGTGAGAGAGAGAAAGAGAATCTGTTAGTGAGAGTGAGAGAGAGAGAAAGAGAAGCTGTGAGTGAGAGAGAGAGAGAGAAAGAGAAGCTGTGAGAGAGAGAAAGAGAAGCTGTGAGTGAGAGGGAGAGAGAAAGAGAAGCTGTGAGTGACACAGAGAGAGAGAAGCTGTGAGTTAGAGAGAGAGAAAGAGAAGCTGTGAGAGAGTGAGAGAGAGAAAGAGAAGCTGTTAGTGAGAGTGAGAGAGAAAGAGAAGCTGTGAGTGAGAGAGAGAGAAAGAGAAGCTGTGAGTGAGAAAGAGAGAGAGAGAAAGAGAAGCTGTGAGTGAGAGAGAGAAAGAGAAGCTGTGAGTGAGAGGGAGAGAGAGAAAGAGAAGCTGTGAGTGAGAGAGAGAGAGGGAGAAAGAGAATCTGTGTGTGTGTGAGAGAGAAAGAGAAGCTGTGAGTGAGAGTGAGAGAGAGAGAAAGAGAAATAGAAGCTGTGAGTGAGAGAGTGAGAGAGAGAAAGAGAAGCTGTGAGTGAGAGAGAGAGAAAGAAAGAGAAGCTGTGAGTGAGTGAGAGAGAGAAAGGGAAGTTGTGAGTGAGAGAGAGAGAGAAAGAGAAGCTGTGAGTGAGAGAGAGAAAGAGAAGCTGTGAGTGAGAGAGAGAGAGAAAGAGAAGCTGTGAGTGAGAAGGAGAGGGAAAGAGAAGCTGTGAGTGAGTGAGAGAGAGAGAGAAAGAGAAACTGTGAGTGTGTGAGAGAGAAGCTGTGAGTGAGAGAGAGAAAGAAAAGCTGTGAGTGAGAGAGAGAGAGAGAAAGAGAAGATATGAGTGTGTGAGAGAGAGAAGCAGTGAGTGAGAGAGAGAGAGAGAGAAAGAGAAGCTGTGAGTGAGAGAGAGAGAGAAAGAGAAGCTGTGAGTGAGACAGAGAGAGAAAGAGAAGCTGTGAGAGAGAGAGAGGGGAAGAAAGAGAAGCTGTGTGTGAGAAAGAGAGAAAGAGAAGCTGTGAGTGTGTGAGAGAGAGAAAGAGAAGCTGTGAGTGAGAGAGAGAGAAAGAAAGAGAAATTAGAGTGTGAAAGAGAGAGAGAAAGAGAAGCTGTGAGTGGGAGAGAGAGAAAGAGAAGCTGTGAGTGAGAGAGAGAGAGAGAAGCTGTGAGTGAGAGAGAGAGAGAGCTGCTGTGAGTGAGAGAGAGAGAAAGAGAAGCTGTGAGTGAGAGAGAGAGAAGCTGTGAGTGTGAGAGAGAAAGAAAAGCTATGAGTGAGAGAGTGAGAGAGAAAGAGAAGCTGTGAGTGAGAGAGAGAGAAAGAGAAGCTGTGAGAGAGAGTAAGAAAAGCTGTGAGTGAGAGTGAGAGTGAGAGAGAAAGAGAAGCTGTGAGTGAGAGAGAGAGAAAGAGAAGCTGTGAGTGAGAGAGAGAGAGAAAGAGAAGCTGTGAGTGAGATAGAGAGAGAGAAGATGTGAGTGAGAGCGAGAGAGAATGAGAAGCTGTGAGTGAGAGAGAGAAAGTAAGAGAAGCTGTGAGTGATACACAGAGAGAGAAATAGAAGCTGTGAGTGAGAGAGAGAGAGGGAGAAAGATAAGCTGTGTGAGAGAGAGAGAGAGAAAGAGAAGTTGTGAGAGAGAGAGAGAAAGAGAAGCTGTGATTGTGAGTGAGAGAGAGAGAAAGAGAAGCTGTGAGTGAGTAAGAGAGAGAAAGGGAAGTTGTGAGTGAGAGAGAGAGAAAGAGAAGCTGTGAGTGAGAGAGAGAGAGAGAAAGAGAAGCTGTGAGTGAGAGAGAGAAAGAGAAGCTGTGAGTGAGAAGGAGAGGGAAAGAGAAGCTGTGAGTGAGTGAGAGAGAGAAAGAGAAGCTGTGAGAGAGAAAGAGAGAAGCTGTGAGTGAGAGAGTGAGAGAGAGAAAGAGAAGCTGTTAGTGAGAGTGAGAGTGAGACAGAAAGAGAAGCTGTGAGTGAGAGAGAGAGAGAGAAAGAGAAGCTGTGAGTGAGAGAGAGAGAGAGAAAGAGAAGCTGTGAGTGAGAGAGAGAAAGAGAAGCTGTGAGTGACACACACAGAGAGAAGCTGTGAGTTAGAGAGAGAGAGAAAGAGAAGCTGTGAGTGACAGAGAGAGAGAGAAAGAGAAGCTGTGTGTGTGTGAGAGAGAGAAAGATAGTCTGAGAAAGAGAGAGTGAAAGAGAAGCTGTGAGTGAGAGAGAGAGAGGGAGAAAGAGAATCTGTGTGTGTGTGAGAGAGAAGCTGTGAGTGAGACTGAGAGAGAGAGAGAGAGAAAGAGAAGCTGTTAGTGAGAGAGTGAGAAAGAGAAAGAGAAGCTGTTAGTGAGAGTGAGAGAGAGAGAAAGAGAAGCTGTGAGTGAGAGAGAGAGAAAGAGATGCTGTGAGTGAGAGAGAGAGAGAAAGAGAAACTGTGAGTGAGAGAGAGAAAGAGAAGCTGTGAGTGAGAGAGAGAGAGAAAGAGAAGCTGTGAGTGAGAAGGAGAGGGAAAGAGAAGCTGTGAGTGAGTGAGAGAGAGAGAAAGAAAGAGAAGCTGTGAGTGAGAGAGAGAGAAAGAGAAGCTGTGAGTGAGAGAGAGAGAGAGAAAGAGAAGCTGTGAGTAAGAAGGAGAGGGAAAGAGAAGAAGTGAGTGAGTGAGAGAGAGAGAGAGAGAAAGAGAAGCTGTGAGAGAGAAAGAGAAGCTGTGAGTGAGAGAGTGAGAGAGAGAAAGAGAATCTGTTAGTGAGAGTGAGAGAGAGAGAGAAAGAGAAGCTGTGAGTGAGAGAGAGAGAGAGAAAGAGAAGCTGTGAGAGAGAGAAAGAGAAGCTGTGTGTGAGAGGGAGAGAGAAAGAGAAGCTGTGAGTGACACAGAGAGAGAGAAGCTGTGAGTTAGAGAGAGAGAAAGAGAAGCTGTGAGTGAGAGAGTGAGAGAGAGAAAGAGAAGCTGTTAGTGAGAGTGAGAGAGAAAGAGAAGCTGTTAGTGAGAGTGAAAGAGAAAGAGAAGCTGTGAGTGAGAGAGAGAGAAAGAGAAGCTGTGAGTGAGAAAGAGAGAGAGAAAGAGAAGCTGTGAGTGAGAGAGAGAAAGAGAAGCTGTGAGTGAGAGGGAGAGAGAGAAAGAGAAGCTGTGAGTGAGAGAGAGAGAGGGAGAAAGAGAATCTGTGTGTTTGTGTGAGAGAAAGAGAAGCTGTGAGTGAGAGTGAGAGAGAGAGAAAGAGAAATAGAAGCTGTGAGTGAGAGAGTGAGAGAGAAAGAGAAGCTGTGAGTGAGAGAGAGAGAAAGAAAGAGAAGCTGTGAGTGAGTGAGAGAGAGAAAGGGAAGTTGTGAGTGAGAGAGAGAGAAAGAAAAGCTGTGAGTGAGAGAGAGAAAGAGAAGCTGTGAGTGAGAGAGAGAGAGAAAGAGAAGCTGTGAGTGAGAAGGAGAGGGAAAGAGAAGCTGTGAGTGAGTGAGAGAGAGAGAGAAAGAGAAACTGTGAGTGTGTGAGAGAGAAAGAGAAGCTGTGAGTGAGAGAGAGAGAGAGAGAGAGAAGCTGTGAGTGAGAAGGAGAGGGAAAGAGAAGCTGTGAGTGAGTGAGAGAGAGAGAGAGAAAGAGAAGCTGAGAGAGAGAGAACCTGTGACTGAGAGAGTGAGAGAGAGAAAGAGAAGCTGTTAGTGAGAGTGAGAGAGAGAGAAAGAGAAGCTGTGAGTGAGAGAGAGATTGAAAGAGAAGCTGTGAGTGAGAGAGAGAGAGAGAGAAGCTGTGAGTGAGAGAGAGATAGAGAAGCTGTGACTGAGAGGGAGAGAGAGAAAGAGAAGCTGTGAGTGACACAGAGAGAGAGAAGCTGTGAGTTAGAGAGAGAGAAAGAGAAGCTGTGAGTGACAGAGAGAGAGCAAGAGAAGCTGAGAGTGAGAGAGAGAGAGAGAAAGTGAAGCTGTGAGTGAGAGAGAGAAAGAGAAGCTGTGTGTGTGTGAGAGAGAGAAAGATAGTCTGAGAAAGAGAGAGTGAAAGAGAAGCTGTGAGTGAGAGAGAGATTGAAAGAGAAGCTGTGAGAGAGAGAGAGAAAAAGAGAAGCTGTGAGTGAGAGAGAGAAAGAGAAGCTGTGAGTGAGAGAGAGATTGAAAGAGAAGCTGTGAGAGAGAGAGAGAAAAAGAGAAGCTGTGAGTGAGAGAGAGAAAGAGAAGCTGTGAGTGAGAGGGAGAGAAAGAGAAGCTGTGAGTGACAGAGAGAGAGAAAGAGAAGCTGAGAGTGAGAGAGAGAGAAAGTGAAGCTGTGAGTGAGAGAGAGAGAGAAAGAGAAGCTGTGTGTGAGAGAGAGAGAGAAGCTGTGAGTGAGAGAGAGAAAGAGAAGCTGTGAGTGAGAGAGAGAGAGAGAAGATGTGAGTGAGAGAGAGAGAATGAGAAGCTGTGAGTGAGAGAGAGAGAAAGTAAGAGAAGCTGTGAGTGAGATAGAGAGAGAGAGAAAGGGAAGCTGTGAGTGAGAGAGAGAGAGAAAGAGATGCTGTGAGTGAGAGAGAGAGAGGAAGAGAAGCTGTGAGTGAGACAGAGAGAGGGAGAAAGAGACGCTGTGTGTGTGTGAGAGAGAAAGAGAAGCTGTGATTGAGAGTGAGAGAGAGAGAAAGAAAAGCTGTGAGTGAGAGAGAGAAAGACAAGCTAAGAGTTAGATAGAGAGAAGCAGTGAGTGAGAGAGAGAGAGAAGCAGTGAGTGAGAGAGAGAGAGAGAGAGAGAAGCTGTGAGTGAGACAGAGAGAGAGAAAGATAAGCTGCGAGAGATAGAGAGGGAGAAAGAGAAGCTGTGTGAGAGAGAGAGAGAGAAAGAGAAGCTGTGTGTGTGTGTGTGAGAAAGATAGTCTGAGAAAGAGAGAGTGAAAGAGAAGCTGTGAGTGAGAGAGAGAGGGAGAAAGAGAAGCTGTGTGTGTGTGAGAGAGAAAGAGAAGCTGTGAGTGAGAGTGAGAGCGAGAGAGAGAAAGAGAAGCTGTGAGTGAGAGAGAGAGTGAAAGAGAAGCTGTGAGTGAGAGAGAGAGAAAGAGAAGCTGTGAGTGAGAGAGAGAGAGAGAATGAGAACCTGTGAGTGAGAGAGAGAGAAGCTGTGAGTGAGAGAGAGAGAGAGAAAGTGAAGCTGTGAGTGAGAGAGAGAGAGAAAGAGAAGCTGTGTGTGTGTGAGAGAGAGAAAGATTGTCTGAGAAAGAGAGAGTGAAAGAGAAGCTGTGAGTGAGAGAGGGAGAGGGAGAAAGAGAAGCTGTGTGAGAGAGAGAGAAAGAGAAGCTGTGAGTGAGAGTGAGAGAGAGAGAAAGAGAAGCTGTGAGTGAGAGAGAAAGAGAAAGAGAAGCTGTGAGTGAGAGAGAGAGAATGAGAAGCTGTGAGTGAGAGAGAGAAGTTGTTAGAGAGAGAGAGAAAGAGAAGCTGTGAGTGAGAGAGAGAGAGATGTGAGTGATAGAGAGAGAGAATGAGAAGCTGTGAGTGAGAGAGAGAGTAAGTAAGAGAAGCTGTGAGTGAGATAGAGAGAGAGAGAAAGAGAAGCTGTGAGTGAGAGAGAGAGGGAGAAAGATAATATATGAGAGAGAGAGAGAGAGAAACTGTGTGTGAGAGAGAGAGAGAAGGAGAAGGAGTGATTGAGAGTGAGAGAGAGAAAGAGAAGCTGTGAGTGAGAGAGAGAGAATGAGAAGCTGTGAGTGAGAGAGAGAGTGAAAGAGAAGCTGTGAGTGAGAGAGAGAGAAAGAGAAGCTGTGAGTGAGAGAGAGAGAGAATGAGAAGCTGTGAGTGAGAGAGAAAGAAGCTGTGAGAGAGAGAGAGAGAAAGAGAAGCTGTGAGTGAGAGAGAGAGGGAGAAGGAGAAGCTGTGTGTGTGAGAGAGAAAGAGAAGCTGTGAGTGAGAGTGAGAGCGAGAGAGAGAGAAAGAGAAGCCTTGAGTGAGAGAGAGAGTGAAAGAGAAGCTGTGAGTGAGAGAGAGAGAAAGAGAAGCTGTGAGTGAGAGAGAGAGAGAGAATGAGAAGCTGTGAGTGAGAGAGAGAAGCTGTGAGTGAGAGAGAGAGAGAGAGAAAGAGAAGCTGTGAGTGAGAGAGAGAGAGAGAGAAAGAGAAGCTGTGAGTGAGAGAAAGAGAAGCTGTGAGTGAGAGGGAGAGAGAGAGAAAGAGAAGCTGTGAGTGTGAGAGAGAGATGGAGAAAGAGAATCTGTGTGTGTGTGAGAGACAAAGAGAAGCTGTGAGTGAGAGTGAGAGAGAGAGAAAGAGAAAGAGAAGCTGTGAGTGAGAGAGTGAGAGAGAGAAAGAGAAGCTGTGAGTGAGAGAGAGAGAAAGAAAGAGAAGCTGTGAGTGAGTGAGAGAGAGAACGGGAAGTTGTGAGTGAGAGAGAGAGAGAAAGAGAAGCTGTGAGTGAGAGTGAGAGCGAGAGAGAGAAAGAGAAGCTGTGAGTGAGAGAGAGAGTGAAAGAGAAGCTGTGAGTGAGAGAGAGAGAAAGAGAAGCTGTGAGTGAGAGAGAGAGAGAATGAGAACCTGTGAGTGAGAGAGAGAGAAGCTGTGAGTGAGAGAGAGAGAGAGAAAGTGAAGCTGTGAGTGAGAGAGAGAGAGAAAGAGAAGCTGTGTGTGTGTGAGAGAGAGAAAGATTGTCTGAGAAAGAGAGAGTGAAAGAGAAGCTGTGAGTGAGAGAGAGAGGGAGAAAGAGAAGCTGTGTGAGAGTGAGAGAAAGAGAAGCTGTGAGTGAGAGTGAGAGAGAGAGAAAGAGAAGCTGTGAGTGAGAGAGAGAGAATGAGAAGCTGTGAGTGTGAGAGAGAAGTTGTTAGAGAGAGAGAGAAAGAGAAGCTGTGAGTGAGAGAGAGAGAGATGTGAGTGATAGAGAGAGAGAATGAGAAGATGTGAGTGAGAGAGAAAGTAAGAGAAGCTGTGAGTGAGATAGAGAGAGAGAGAAAGAGAAGCTGTGAGTGAGAGAGAGAGGGAGAAAGATAATATATGAGAGAGAGAGAGAGAGAAACTGTGTGTGAGAGAGAGAGAGAAGGAGAAGGAGTGATTGAGAGTGAGAGAGAGAAAGAGAAGCTGTGAGTGAGAGAGAGAGAATGAGAAGCTGTGAGTGAGAGAGAGAGTGAAAGAGAAGCTGTGAGTGAGAGAGAGAGAAAGAGAAGCTGTGAGTGAGAGAGAGAGAGAATGAGAAGCTGTGAGTGAGAGAGAGAGGGAGAAAGAGAAGCTGTGTGTGAGAGAGAGAAAGAGAAGCTGTGAGTGAGAGTGAGAGCGAGAGAGAGAAAGAGAAGCTGTGAGTGAGAGAGAGAGTGAAAGAGAAGCTGTGAGTGAGAGAGAGAGAAAGAGAAGCTGTGAGTGAGAGAGAGAGAGAGAATGAGAAGCTGTGAGTGAGAGAGAGAAGCTGTGAGTGAGAGAGAGAGAGAGAGAAAGAGAAGCTGTGAGTGAGAGAGAGAGAGAGAGAAAGAGAAGCTGTGAGTGAGAGAAAGAGAAGCTGTGAGTGAGAGGGAGAGAGAGAGAAAGAGAAGCTGTGAGTGTGAGAGAGAGATGGAGAAAGAGAATCTGTGTGTGTGTGAGAGACAAAGAGAAGCTGTGAGTGAGAGTGAGAGAGAGAGAAAGAGAAAGAGAAGCTGTGAGTGAGAGAGTGAGAGAGAAAGAGAAGCTGTGTGTGAGAGAGAGAAAGAGAAGCTGTGAGTGAGAGTGAGAGCGAGAGAGAGAAAGAGAAGCTGTGAGTGAGAGAGAGAGTGAAAGAGAAGCTGTGAGTGAGAGAGAGAGAAAGAGAAGCTGTGAGTGAGAGAGAGAGAGAGAATGAGAAGCTGTGAGTGAGAGAGAGAGGGAGAAAGATAATATATGAGAGAGAGAGAGAGAGAAACTGTGTGTGAGAGAGAGAGAGAAGGAGAAGGAGTGATTGAGAGTGAGAGAGAGAAAGAGAAGCTGTGAGTGAGAGAGAGAGAATGAGAAGCTGTGAGTGAGAGAGAGAGTGAAAGAGAAGCTGTGAGTGAGAGAGAGAGAAAGAGAAGCTGTGAGTGAGAGAGAGAGAGAATGAGAAGCTGTGAGTGAGAGAGAGAGGGAGAAAGAGAAGCTGTGTGTGAGAGAGAGAAAGAGAAGCTGTGAGTGAGAGTGAGAGCGAGAGAGAGAAAGAGAAGCTGTGAGTGAGAGAGAGAGTGAAAGAGAAGCTGTGAGTGAGAGAGAGAGAAAGAGAAGCTGTGAGTGAGAGAGAGAGAGAGAATGAGAAGCTGTGAGTGAGAGAGAGAAGCTGTGAGTGAGAGAGAGAGAGAGAAAGAGAAGCTGTGAGTGAGAGAGAGAGAGAGAGAAAGAGAAGCTGTGAGTGAGAGAAAGAGAAGCTGTGAGTGAGAGGGAGAGAGAGAGAAAGAGAAGCTGTGAGTGTGAGAGAGAGATGGAGAAAGAGAATCTGTGTGTGTGTGAGAGACAAAGAGAAGCTGTGAGTGAGAGTGAGAGAGAGAGAAAGAGAAAGAGAAGCTGTGAGTGAGAGAGTGAGAGAGAGAAAGAGAAGCTGTGAGTGAGAGAGAGAGAAAGAAAGAGAAGCTGTGAGTGAGTGAGAGAGAGAACGGGAAGTTGTGAGTGAGAGAGAGAGAGAAAGAGAAGCTGTGAGTGAGAGAGAGAAAGAGAAGCTGTGAGTGAGAGAGAGAAAGAGAAGCTGTGAGTGAGAGAGAGAGAGAAAGAGAAGCTGTGAGTGAGAAGGAGAGGGAAAGAGAAGCTGTGAGTGAGTGAGAGAGAGAGAAAGAGAAACTGTGAGTGTGTGAGAGAGAAAGAGAAGCTGTGAGTGAGAGAGAGAGAGAAAGAGAAGCTGTGAGTGAGAAGGAGAGGAAAAGAGAAGCTGTGAGTGAGCGAGAGATAGAGAGAAAGAGAAGCTGTGAGAGAGAAAGAGAGAAGCTGTGAGTGAGAGAGTGAGAGAGAGAAAGAAAAGCTGTTAGTGAGAGTGAGAGAGAGAGAAAGAGAAGCTGTGAGTGAGAGAGAGAATGAAAGAGGAGCTGTGAGTGAGAGAGAGAGAGAAAGAGAAGCTGTGAGTGAGAGAGAGATAGAGAAGCTGTGAGTGAGACAGAGAGAGAAAGAGAAGCTGTGAGAGAGAGAGGGGAAGAAAGAGAAGCTGTGTGTGTGAGAGAGAGAAAGAGAAGCTGTGAGTGTGTGAGAGAGAGAAAGAGAAGCTGTGAGTGAGAGAGAGAGAAAGAAAGAGAAATTAGAGTGAGAGACAGAGAGAAAGAGAAGCTGTGAGTGGGAGAGAGAGAAAGAGAGTCTGTGAGTGAGAGAGAGAGAGAGAAGCTGTGAGTGAGAGAGAGAGAGAGCTGCTGTGAGTGAGAGAGAGAGAAAGAGAAGCTGTGAGTGAGAGAGAGAGAAAGAGAAGCTGTGAGAGAGAGTAAGAAAAGCTGTGATTGAGAGTGAGAGTGAGAGAGAAAGAGAAGCTGTGAGTGAGAGAGAGAGAATGAGAAGCTGCGAGATAGAGAAAGAGAAGCTGTGAGTGAGAGAGAGAGAGAAAATGTGAGTGAGAGAGAGAGAGAATGAGAAGCTGTGAGTGAGAGAGAGAAAGTAAGAGAAGCTGTGAGTGATACAGAGAGAGAGAAAGAGAAGCTGTGAGTGAGAGAGAGAGAGAAAGAGAAGCTGTGATTGAGAGTGAGTGATAGAGAAAGAGAAGCTGTGAGTGAGTGAGAGAGAAAGAGAAGCTGTGAGTGAGAGAGAGAGAAGCTGTGAGTGAGAGAGAGAAAGAAAAGCTGTGAGTGAGAGAGAGAGAGAAAGAGAAGCTGTGAGAGAGAGAGAGAGAGAGAAAGAGAAGCTGTGATTGAGAGTGAGTGATAGAGAAAGAGAAGCTGTGAGTGAGTGAGAGAGAAAGAGAAGCTGTGAGTGAGAGAGAGAGAAGCTGTGAGTGAGAGAGAGAAAGAAAAGCGTGAGTGAGAGAGAGAGAGAAAGAGAAGATATGAGTGAGAGAGAGAGAAAGAGAAGCTGTGAGTGAGTAAGAGAGAGAAAGGGAAGTTGTGAGTGAGAGAGAGAGAGAAAGAAAAGCTGTGAGTGAGAGAGAGAGAGAGAGAGAAGCTGTGAGTGAGAGAGAGAGAAAGAGAAGCTGTGAGTGAGAAGGAGAGGGAAAGAGAAGCTGTGAGTGAGTGAGAGAGAGAGAAAGAGAAGCTGTGAGAGAGAAAGAGAGAAGCTGTGAGTGAGAGAGTGAGAGAGAGAAAGAGAACCTGTTAGTGAGAGTGAGAGTGAGACAGAAAGAGAAGCTGTGAGTGAGAGAGAGAGAAAGAGAAGCTGTGAGTGAGAGAGAGAGAGAAGCTGTGAGTGACACACAGAGAGAGAAGCTGTGAGTTAGAGAGAGAGAGAAAGAGAAGCTGTGAGTGACAGAGAGAGAGAAAGAGAAGCTATGTGTGTGTGAGAGAGAGAAAGATAGTCTGAGAAAGAGAGAGTGAAAGAGAAGCTGTGAGTGAGAGAGAGAGAGGGAGAAAGAGAATCTGTGTGTGTGAGAGAGAGAAAGAGAAGCTGTGAGTGAGAGTGAGAGAAAGAAAGAGAAAGCGAAGCTGTTAGTGAGAGAGTGAGAGAGAGAAAGAGAAGCTGTTAGTGAGAGTGAGAGAGAGAGAGAAAGAGAAGCAGAGAGTGAGAGAGAGAGAAAGAGATGCTGTGAGTGAGAGAGAGAGAGAAAGAGAAACTGTGAGTGAGAGAGAGAGAAAGAGAAGCTGTGAGTGAGAGAGAGAGAAAGAGAAGCTGTGAGTGAGAAGGAGAGGGAAAGAGAAGCTGTGAGTGAGTGAGAGAGAGAGAAAGAGAAGCTGTGAGTGAGAGAGAGAGAAAGAGAAGCTGTGAGTGAGAGAGAGAGAGAAAGAGAAGCTGTGAGTAAGAAGGAGAGGGAAAGAGAAGAAGTGAGTGAGTGAGAGAGAGAGAGAAAGAGAAGCTGTGAGAGAGAAAGAGAAGCTGTGAGTGAGAGAGTGAGAGAGAGAAAGAGAATCTGTTAGTGAGAGTGAGAGAGAGAGAAAGAGAAGCTGTGAGTGAGAGAGAGAGAAAGAGAAGCTGTGAGTGAGAGAGAGAAAGAGAAGCTGTGTGTGAGAGGGAGAGAGAGAAAGAGAAGCTGTGAGTGACACAGAGAGAGAGAAGCTGTGAGTTAGAGAGAGAGAAAGAGAAGCTGTGAGTGACAGAGAGAGAGAAAGAGAAGCTGAGAGTGAGAGAGAGAGAGAACGTGAAGCTGTGAGTGAGAGAGAGAGAGACAGAGAAGCTGTGTGTGTGTGTGAGAGAGAAAGATAGTCTGAGAAAGAGAGAGTGAAAGAGCAGCTGTGAGTGAGACAGAGAGAGGGAGAAAGAGAAGCTGTGTGTGTGAGAGAGAGAAAGAGAAGCTGTGAGTGAGAGTAAGAGAGAGAGAGAAAGAGAAGCTGTGAGTGAGAGAGAGAGAGAAAGAGAAGCTGTGAGTGAGAGAGAGAGAAAGCGAAGCTGTGAGTGAGAGAGAGAGAGAATGAGAAGCTGTGAGTGAGAGAGAGAGAAGCTGTGAGTGAGAGAGAGAGAAGCTGTGAGTGAGAGAGAGAGAAGATGTGAGTGAGAGAGAGAGAGAATGAGAAGGTGTGAGTGAGAGAGAGAAAGTAAGAGAAGCTGTGAGTGAGAAAGAGAGAAAGAGAAGCTGTGAGTGAGAGAAAGAGAGGGAGAAAGAGAAGCTGTGAGTGAGGGAGAGAGAAAGAGAAGCTGTGAGTGGGAGAGAGAGAGAATGAGAAGCTGTGGGTGAGAGAGAGAGAAGCTGTGAGTGAGAGAGAATGAGAAGCTGTGAGTGAGAGAGAGAGAGAAAGAGAAGCTGTGAGTGAGAAGGAGAGGGAAAGAGAAGCTGTGAGTGAGTGACAGAGAGAGAGAAAGAGAAACTGTGAGTGTGTGAGAGAGAAAGAGAAGCTGTGAGTGAGAGAGAGAGAGAAAGAGAAGCTGTGAGTGAGAAGGAGAGGAAAAGAGAAGCTGTGAGTGAGCGAGAGAGAGAGAGAAAGAGAAGCTGTGAGAGAGAAAGAGAGAAGCTGTGAGTGAGAGAGTGAGAGAGAGAAAGAGAAGCTGTTAGTGAGAGTGAGAGAGAGAGAAAGAGAAGCTGTGAGTGAGAGAGAGAATGAAAGAGGAGCTGTGAGTGAGAGAGAGAGAGAGAAAGAGAAGCTGTGAGTGAGAGAGAGATAGAGAAGCTGTGAGTGAGACAGAGAGAGAAAGAGAAGCTGTGAGAGAGAGAGGGGAAGAAAGAGAAGCTGTGTGTGTGAGAGAGAGAAAGAGAAGCTGTGAGTGTGTGAGAGAGAGAAAGAGAAGCTGTGAGTGAGAGAGAGAGAAAGAAAGAGAAATTAGAGTGAGAAAGACAGAGAGAAAGAGAAGCTGTGAGTGGGAGAGAGAGAAAGAGAGTCTGTGAGTGAGAGAGAGAGAGAGAAGCTGTGAGTGAGAGAGAGAGAGAGCTGCTGTGAGTGAGAGAGAGAGAAAGAGAAGCTGTGAGTGAGAGAGAGAGAAGCTGTGAGTGAGAGAGAGAAAGAAAAGCTATGAGTGAGAGAGTGAGAGAGAAAGAGAAGCTGTGAGTGAGAGAGAGAGAAAGAGAAGCTGTGAGAGAGAGTAAGAAAAGCTGTGATTGAGAGTGAGAGTGAGAGAGAAAGAGAAGCTGTGAGTGAGAGAGAGAGAATGAGAAGCTGCGAGAGAGAGAAAGAGAAGCTGTGAGTGAGAGAGAGAGAGAAAATGTGAGTGAGAGAGAGAGAGAATGAGAAGCTGTGAGTGAGAGAGAGAAAGTAAGAGAAGCTGTGAGTGATACAGAGAGAGAGAAAGAGAAGCTGTGAGTGAGAGAGAGAGAGAAAGAGAAGCTGTGATTGAGAGTGAGTGATAGAGAAAGAGAAGCTGTGAGTGAGTGAGAGAGAAAGAGAAGCTGTGAGTGAGAGAGAGAGAAGCTGTGAGTGAGAGAGAGAAAGAAAAGCTGTGAGTGAGAGAGAGAGAGAAAGAGAAGCTGTGAGAGAGAGAGAGAGAGAAAGAGAAGCTGTGATTGAGAGTGAGTGATAGAGAAAGAGAAGCTGTGAGTGAGTGAGAGAGAAAGAGAAGCTGTGAGTGAGAGAGAGAGAAGCTGTGAGTGAGAGAGAGAAAGAAAAGCTGTGAGTGAGAGAGAGAGAGAAAGAGAAGATATGAGTGAGAGAGAGAGAAAGAGAAGCTGTGAGTGAGTAAGAGAGAGAAAGGGAAGTTGTGAGTGAGAGAGAGAGAGAAAGAGAAGCTGTGAGTGAGAGAGAGAGAGAGAGAAGCTGTGAGTGAGAGAGAGAGAAAGAGAAGCTGTGAGTGAGAAGGAGAGGGAAAGAGAAGCTGTGAGTGAGTGAGAGAGAGAGAAAGAGAAGCTGTGAGAGAGAAAGAGAGAAGCTGTGAGTGAGAGAGTGAGAGAGAGAAAGAGAACCTGTTAGTGAGAGTGAGAGTGAGACAGAAAGAGAAGCTGTGAGTGAGAGAGAGAGAAAGAGAAGCTGTGAGTGAGAGAGAGAGAGAAGCTGTGAGTGACACACAGAGAGAGAAGCTGTGAGTTAGAGAGAGAGAGAAAGAGAAGCTGTGAGTGACAGAGAGAGAGAGAGAGAAAGAGAAGCTATGTGTGTGTAAGAGAGAGAAAGATAGTCTGAGAAAGAGAGAGTGAAAGAGAAGCTGTGAGTGAGAGAGAGAGAGGGAGAAAGAGAATCTGTGTGTGTGTGTGAGAGAAAGAGAAGCTGTGAGTGAGAGTGAGAGAAAGAAAGAGAAAGCGAAGCTGTTAGTGAGAGAGTGAGAGAGAGAAAGAGAAGCTGTTAGTGAGAGTGAGAGAGAGAGAGAAAGAGAAGCTGTGAGTGAGAGAGAGAGAGAGAGATGCTGTGAGTGAGAGAGAGAGAGAAAGAGAAACTGTGAGTGAGAGAGAGAGAAAGAGAAGCTGTGAGTGAGAGAGAGAGAAAGAGAAGCTGTGAGTGAGAAGGAGAGGGAAAGAGAAGCTGTGAGTGAGTGAGAGAGAGAGAAAGAGAAGCTGTGAGTGAGAGAGAGAGAAAGAGAAGCTGTGAGTGAGAGAGAGAGAGAAAGAGAAGCTGTGAGTAAGAAGGAGAGGGAAAGAGAAGAAGTGAGTGAGTGAGAGAGAGAGAGAGAAAGAGAAGCTGTGAGAGAGAAAGAGAAGCTGCGAGTGAGAGAGTGAGAGAGAGAAAGAGAATCTGTTAGTGAGAGTGAGAGAGAGAGAAAGAGAAGCTGTGAGTGACACAGAGAGAGAGAAGCTGTGAGTTAGAGAGAGAGAAAGAGAAGCTGTGAGTGACAGAGAGAGAGAAAGAGAAGCTGAGAGTGAGAGAGAGAGAGAACGTGAAGCTGTGAGTGAGAGAGAGAGAGACAGAGAAGCTGTGTGTGTGTGTGAGAGAGAAAGATAGTCTGAGAAAGAGAGAGTGAAAGAGCAGCTGTGAGTGAGACTGAGAGAGGAAGAGAAGCTGTGTGTGTGAGAGAGAGAAAGAGAAGCTGTGAGTGAGAGTAAGAGAGAGAGAGAAAGAGAAGCTGTGAGTGAGAGAGAGAGAGAAAGAGAAGCTGTGAGTGAGAGAGAGAGAAAGCGAAGCTGTGAGTGAGAGAGAGAGAGAATGAGAAGCTGTGAGTGAGAGAGAGAGAAGCTGTGAGTGAGAGAGAGAGAAGCTGTGAGTGAGAGAGAGAGAAGATGTGAGTGAGAGAGAGAGAGGGAGAAAGATAAGCTGTGTGAGAGAGAGAGAGAAAGAGAAGCTGTGTGAGAGAGAGAGAGAGAAGCTGTGATTGAGAGTAAGAGAGAGAGAAAGAGAAGCTGTGAGTGAGAGAGAGAGAAAGAGAAGCTGTGAGTGAGAGAGAGAGAAGCTGTGAGTGAGAGAGAGAAAGAAAAGCTGTGAGTGAGAGAGAGAGAGAGAGAAGATATGAGTGTGAGAGAGAGAGAAGCTGTGAGTGAGAGAGAGAGAGAGAAAGAGAAGCTGTGAGTGAGAGAGAGAGAGAAAGAGAAGCTGTGAGTGAGACAGAGAGAGAAAGAGAAGCTGTGAGAGAGAGAGAGGGGAAGAAAGAGAAGCTGTGAGAGAGAGAGAGAGAAAGAGAAGCTGTGAGTGTGTGTGAGAGAGAAAGAGAAGCTGTGAGTGAGAGAGAGAGAAAGAAAGAGAAATTAGAGTGAGAAAGAGAGAGAGAAAGAGAAGCTGTGAGTGGGAGAGAGAGAAAGAGAGTCTGTGAGTGAGAGAGAGAGAGAGAGAAGCTGTGAGTGAGAGAGAAAGAGAGCTGCTGTGAGTGAGAGAGAGAGAAAGAGAAGCTGTGAGTGAGAGAGAGAGAAGCTGTGAGTGTGAGAGAGAAAGAAAAGCTATGAGTGAGAGAGTGAGAGAGAAAGAGAAGCTGTGAGTGAGAGAGAGAAAGAGAAGCTGTGAGAGAGAGTAAGAAAAGCTGTGAGTGAGAGAGAGAGAGAGAAGATGTGAGTGAGAGAGAGAGAGAATGAGAAGCTGTGAGTGAGAGAGAGAAAGTAAGAGAAGCTGTGAGTGATACAGAGAGAGAGAAATAGAAGCTGTGAGTGAGAGAGAGAGGGAGAAAGATAAGCTGTGAGAGAGAGAGAGAGAAAGAGAAGTTGTGAGAGAGAGAGAGAGAAAGAGAAGCTGTGATTGAGAGTGAGAGAGAGAGAAAGAGAAGCTGTGAGTGAGTGAGAGAGAAAGAGAAGCTGTGAGTGAGAGAGAGAGAAGCTGTGAGTGAGAGAGAGAAAGAAAAGCTGTGAGTGAGAGAGAGAGAGAGAGAAGATATGAGTGAGAGAGAGAGAAAGAGAAGCTGTGAGTGAGTAAGAGAGAGAAAGGGAAGTTGTGAGTGAGAGAGAGAGAAAGAGAAGCTGTGAGTTAGAGAGAGAGAGAGAAAGAGAAGCTGTGAGTGAGAGAGAGAAAGAGAAGCTGTGAGTGAGAAGGAGAGGGAAAGAGAAGCTGTGAGTGAGTGAGAGAGAGAGAAAGAAAGAGAAGCTGTGAGAGAGAAAGAGAGAAGCTGTGAGTGAGAGAGTGAGAGAGAGAGAAAGAAAGAGAAGCTGTTAGTGAGAGTGAGACAGAAAGAGAAGCTGTGAGTGAGAGAGAGAGAAAGAGAAGCTGTGAGTGAGAGAGAGAGAGAGAGAAAGAGAAGCTGTGAGTGAGAGAGAGAAAGAGAAGCTGTGAGTGACACACAGAGAGAGAAGCTGTGAGTTAGAGAGAGAGAGAAAGAGAAGCTGTGGGTGACAGAGAGAGAGAGAAAGAGAAGCTGTGTGTGTGTGAGAGAGAGAAAGATAGTCTGAGAAAGAGAGAGTGAAAGAGAAGCTGTGAGTGAGAGAGAGAGAGGGAGAAAGAGAATCTGTGTGTGTGTGAGAGAGAAAGAGAAGCTGTGAGTGAGAGTGAGAGAAAGAAAGAGAAAGAGAAGCTGTTAGTGAGAGAGTGAGAGAGAGAAAGAGAAGCTGTTAGTGAGAGTGAGAGAGAGAGAAAGAGAAGCTGTGAGTGAGAGAGAGAGAGAAAGAGAAGCTGTGAGTGAGAGAGAGAAAGAGAAGCTGTGTGTGAGAGGGAGAGAGAGAAAGAGAAGCTGTGAGTGACACAGAGAGAGAGAAGCTGTGAGTTAGAGAGAGAGAAAGAGAAGCTGTGAGTGACAGAGAGAGAGAAAGAGAAGCTGAGAGTGAGAGACAGAGAGAACGTGAAGCTGTGAGTGAGAGAGAGAGAGACAGAGAAGCTGTGTGTGTGTGTGAGAGAGAAAGATAGTCTGAGAAAGAGAGAGTGAAAGAGCAGCTGTGAGTGAGACAGAGAGAGGGAGAAAGAGAAGCTGTGTGTGTGAGAGAGAGAAAGAGAAGCTGTGAGTGAGAGTAAGAGAGAGAGAGAAAGAGAAGCTGTGAGTGAGAGAGAGAGAGAAAGAGAAGCTGTGAGTGAGAGAGAGAGAAAGCGAAGCTGTGAGTGAGAGAGAGAGAGAATGAGAAGCTGTGAGTGAGAGAGAGAGAAGCTGTGAGTGAGAGAGAGAGAAGCTGTGAGTGAGAGAGAGAGAAGATGTGAGTGAGAGAGAGAGAGGGAGAAAGATAAGCTGTGTGAGAGAGAGAGAGAAAGAGAAGCTGTGTGTGAGAGAGAGAGAGAAGCTGTGATTGAGAGTAAGAGAGAGAGAAAGAGAAGCTGTGAGTGAGAGAGAGAGAAAGAGAAGCTGTGAGTGAGAGAGAGAGAAGCTGTGAGTGAGAGAGAGAAAGAAAAGCTGTGAGTGAGAGAGAGAGAGAGAGAGAAGATATGAGTGTGAGAGAGAGAGAAGCTGTGAGTGAGAGAGAGAGAGAGAAAGAGAAGCTGTGAGTGAGAGAGAGAGAGAGAAAGAGAAGCTGTGAGTGAGACAGAGAGAGAAAGAGAAGCTGTGAGAGAGAGAGAGGGGAAGAAAGAGAAGCTGTGAGAGAGAGAGAGAGAAAGAGAAGCTGTGAGTGTGTGAGAGAGAGAAAGAGAAGCTGTGAGTGAGAGAGAGAGAAAGAAAGAGAAATTAGAGTGAGAAAGAGAGAGAGAAAGAGAAGCTGTGAGTGGGAGAGAGAGAAAGAGAGTCTGTGAGTGAGAGAGAGAGAGAGAGAAGCTGTGAGTGAGAGAGAGAGAGAGCTGCTGTGAGTGAGAGAGAGAGAAAGAGAAGCTGTGAGTGAGAGAGAGAGAAGCTGTGAGTGTGAGAGAGAAAGAAAAGCTATGAGTGAGAGAGTGAGAGAGAAAGAGAAGCTGTGAGTGAGAGAGAGAAAGAGAAGCTGTGAGAGAGAGTAAGAAAAGCTGTGAGTGAGAGAGAGAGAGAGAAGATGTGAGTGAGAGAGAGAGAGAATGAGAAGCTGTGAGTGAGAGAGAGAAAGTAAGAGAAGCTGTGAGTGATACAGAGAGAGAGAAATAGAAGCTGTGAGTGAGAGAGAGAGGGAGAAAGATAAGCTGTGTGAGAGAGAGAGAGAAAGAGAAGTTGTGAGAGAGAGAGAGAGAAAGAGAAGCTGTGATTGAGAGTGAGAGAGAGAGAAAGAGAAGCTGTGAGTGAGTGAGAGAGAAAGAGAAGCTGTGAGTGAGAGAGAGAGAAGCTGTGAGTGAGAGAGAGAAAGAAAAGCTGTGAGTGAGAGAGAGAGAGAGAGAAGATATGAGTGAGAGAGAGAGAAAGAGAAGCTGTGAGTGAGTAAGAGAGAGAAAGGGAAGTTGTGAGTGAGAGAGAGAGAAAGAGAAGCTGTGAGTGAGAGAGAGAGAGAGAAAGAGAAGCTGTGAGTGAGAGAGAGAAAGAGAAGCTGTGAGTGAGAAGGAGAGGGAAAGAGAAGCTGTGAGTGAGTGAGAGAGAGAGAAAGAGAAGCTGTGAGAGAGAAAGAGAGAAGCTGTGAGTGAGAGAGTGAGAGAGAGAGAAAGAAAGAGAAGCTGTTAGTGAGAGTGAGAGTGAGACAGAAAGAGAAGCTGTGAGTGAGAGAGAGAGAAAGAGAAGCTGTGAGTGAGAGAGAGAGAGAGAGAAAGAGAAGCTGTGAGTGAGAGAGAGAAAGAGAAGCTGTGAGTGACACACAGAGAGAGAAGCTGTGAGTTAGAGAGAGAGAGAAAGAGAAGCTGTGGGTGACAGAGAGAGAGAGAAAGAGAAGCTGTGTGTGTGTGAGAGAGAGAAAGATAGTCTGAGAAAGAGAGAGTGAAAGAGAAGCTCTGAGTGAGAGAGAGAGAGGGAGAAAGAGAATCTGTGTGTGTGTGAGAGAGAAAGAGAAGCTGTGAGTGAGAGTGAGAGAAAGAAAGAGAAAGAGAAGCTGTTAGTGAGAGAGTGAGAGAGAGAAAGAGAAGCTGTTAGTGAGAGTGAGAGAGAGAGAAAGAGAAGCTGTGAGTGAGAGAGAGAGAAAGAGATGCTGTGAGTGAGTGAGAGAGAGAAAGAGAAGCTGTGTGTGTGTTTGAGAGAGAAAGATAGTCTGAGAAAGAGAGAGTGAAAGAGAAGCTGTGAGTGAGAGAGAGAGGGAGAAAGAGAAGCTGTGTGTGTGTGAGAGAGAAAGAGAAGCTGTGAGTGAGAGTGAGTGAGAGAGAGAGAAAGAGAAGCTGTGAGTGAGAGAGAGAGAGAATGAGAAGCTGTGAGTGAGAGAGAGAGAAGCTGTGAGAGAGAGAGAGAGAGAGAAAGTGAAGCTGTGAGTGAGAGAGAGAGAGAAAGAGAAGCTGTGTGTGTGTGAGAGATAGAAAGATTGTCTGAGAAAGAGAGAGTGAAAGAGAAGCTGTGAGTGAGAGAGAGAGAGGGAGAAAGAG
The DNA here is from genome assembly GCA_035047305.1 of Bradypodion pumilum. NCBI lineage: Eukaryota > Metazoa > Chordata > Lepidosauria > Squamata > Chamaeleonidae > Bradypodion > Bradypodion pumilum. Next base: position 235,449,105 of record JAWDJD010000001.1, read on the forward strand.
AAGCTGTGTGTGTGAGAGAGAGAAAGAGAAGCTGTGAGTGAGAGTGAGAGAGAGAGAAATAGAAGCTGTGAGTGAGAGAGAGAGAGAAAGAGAAGCTGTGAGTGAGAGAGAGAGAATGAGAAGCTGTGAGTGAGAGAGAGAAGTTGTTAGAGAGATAGAGAAAGAGAAGCTGTGAGTGAGAGAGAGAGAGATGTGAGTGATAGAGAGAGAGAATGAGAAGCTGTGAGTGTGAGAGAGAGAAAGTAAGAGAAGCTGTGAGTGAGATAGAGAGAGAGAGAGAGAAGCTGTGAGTGAGAGAGAGAGGGAGAAAGATAATCTGTGAGAGAGAGAGAGAGAAACTGTGTGTGTGTGAGAGAGAGAAGGAGAATGTGTGATTGAGAGTGAGAGAGAGAAAGAGAAGCTGTGAGTGAGAGAGAGAGAATGAGAAGCTGTGAGTGAGAGAGAGAGTGAAAGAGAAGCTGTGAGAGAGAGAGAGAGAAAGAGAAGCTGTGAGTGAGAGAGAGAGAGAATGAGAAGCTGTGAGTGAGAGAGAGAGAAGCTGTGAGTGAGAGAGAGAGAGAGAAAGATTAGCTGTGAGTGAGAGAGAGAGGGAGAAAGAGAAGCTGTGTGTGTGTGAGAGAGAAAGAGAAGCTGTGAGTGAGAGTGAGAGCGAGAGAGAGAAAGAGAAGCTGTGAGTGAGAGAGAGAGTGAAAGAGAAGCTGTGAGAGAGAGAGAGAGAGAGAGAAGCTGTGAGTGAGAGAGAGAGAGAATGAGAAGCTGTGAGTGAGAGAGAGAGAAGCTGTGAGTGAGAGAGAGAGAGAGAGAAAGAGAAGCTGTGAGTGAGAGAGAGAGAGAAAGAGAAGCTGTGAGTGTGAGAGAGAAAGAGAAGCTGTGAGTGAGAGGGAGAGAGAGAAAGAGAAGCTGTGAGTGAGAGAGAGAGATGGAGAAAGAGAATCTGTGTGTGTGTGAGAGAGAAAGAGAAGCTGTGAGTGAGAGTGAGAGAGAGAAAGAGAAGCTGTGAGTGAGAGAGAGAGAAAGAAAGAGAAGCTGTGAGTGAGTGAGAGAGAGAAAGGGAAGTTGTGAGTGAGAGAGAGAGAAAGAGAAGCTGTGAGTGAGATAGAGAAAGAGAAGCTGTGAGTGAGAGAGAGAAAGAGAAGCTGTGAGAGAGAGAGAGATAGAGAAGCTGTGAGTGAGAAGGAGAGGGAAAGAGAAGCTGTGAGTGAGTGAGAGAGAGAGAAAAAGAGAAACTGTGAGTGTGTGAGAGAGAAAGAGAAGCTGTGTGTGAGAGAGAGAGAGAAAGAGAAGCTGTGAGTGAGAAGGAGAGGGAAAGAGAAGCTGTGAGTGAGTGAGAGAGAGAGAGAGAGAAAGAGAAGCTGTGAGAGAGAAAGAGAGAAGCTGTGAGTGAGAGAGTGAGAGAGAGAAAGAGAAGCTGTTAGTGAGAGTGAGAGAGAGAGAAAGAGAAGCTGTGAGTGAGAGAGAGATTGAAAGAGGAGCTGTGAGTGAGAGAGAGAGAGAGAAAGAGAAGCTGTGAGTGAGAGAGAGATAGAGAAGCTGTGAGTGAGAGGGAGAGAGAGAAAGAGAAGCTGTGAGTGACACAGAGAGAGAGAGAAGCTGTGAGTTAGAGAGAGAGAGAAAGAGAAGCTGTGAGTGACAGAGAGAGAGAAAGAGAAGCTGAGAGTGAGAGAGAGAGAGAGTAAGTGAAGCTGTGAGTGAGAGAGAGAAAGAGAAGCTGTGTGTGTGTGTGAGAGAGAAAGATAGTCTGAGAAAGAGAGAGTGAAAGAGAAGATGTGAGTAAGAGAGAGAGGGAGAAAGAGAAGCTGTGTGTGTGAGAGAGAGAAAGAGAAGCTGTGAGTGAGAGTGAGAGCGAAAGAGAGAAAGAGAAGCTGTGAGTGAGAGAGAGAGAAAGAGAAGCTGTGAGTGAGTGAGAGAGAATGAGAAGCTGTGAGTGAGAGAGAGAGAAGCTGTGAGTGAGAGAGAGAGAGAGAAAGTGAAGCTGTGAGTGAGAGAGAGAGAGAAAGAGAAGCTGTGTGTGTGTGAGAGAGAGAAAAATTGTCTGAGAAAGAGAGAGTGAAAGAGAAGCTGTGAGTGAGAGAGTGAGGGGGAGAAAGAGAAGCTGTGTGAGAGAGAGAGAGAAAGAGAAGCTGTGAGTGAGAGTGAGAGAGAGAGAAAGAGAAGCTGTGAGTGAGAGAGAGAGAGAAAGAGAAGCTGTGAGTGAGAGAGAGAGAATGAGAAGCTGTGAGTGAGAGAGAGAAGTTGTTAGAGAGAGAGAGAAAGAGAAGCTGTGAGTGAGAGAGAGAGAGATGTGAGTGATAGATTGAGAGAATGAGAAGCTGTGTGAGAGAGAGAAAATAAGAGAAGCTGTGAGTGAGATAGAGAGAGAGAGAAAGAGAAGCTGTGAGTGAGAGAGAGAGGGAGAAAGATAATCTGTGAGAGAGAGAGAGAGAGAGAGAAACTGTGTGTGTGAGAGAGAGAGAAGGAGAAGGTGTGATTGAGAGTGAGAGAGAGAAAGAGAAGCTGTGAGTGAGAGAGAGAGAATGAGAAGCTGTGAGTGAGAGAGAGAGAATCTGTGAGTGAGAGAGAGAAAGAAAAGCTGTGAGTGAGAGAGAGAGAGAGAAAGAGAAGATATGAGTGAGAGAGAGAGAGAGAAGCAGTGAGAGAGAGAGAGAGAAACAGAAGCTGTGAGTGAGACAGAGAGAGAAAGAGAAGCTGTGAGAGAGAGAGGGAGAAAGAGAAGCTGTGTGAGAGAGAGAGAGAAAGAGAAGCTGTGAGTGTGTGTGAGAGAGAAAGAGAAGCTGTGAGTGAGAGAGAGAGAAAGAAAGAGAAATTAGAGTGAGAAAGAGAGAGAGAAAGAGAAGCTGTGAGTGGGAGAGAGAGAAAGAGAGTCTGTGAGTGAGACAGAGAGAGAGAAGCTGTGAGTGAGAGAGAGAGAGCCGCTGTGAGTGAGAGAGAGAGAGAAAGAGAAGCTGTGAATGAGAGAGAGAGAGAGAGAAAGAGAAGCTGTGTGAGAGAGAGAAAGAGAAGCTGTGAGTGAGTGAGAGAGAGAGAAAGGGAAGTTGTGAGTGAGAGAGAGAGAGAGAAAGAGAAGCTGTGAGTGAGAGAGAGAGAAAGAGAAGCTGTGAGTGAGAGAGAGAGAGAAAGAGAAGCTGTGAGTGAGAAGGAGATGGAAAGAGAAGCTGTGAGTGAGTGAGAGAGAGAGAAAGAGAAGCTGTGAGTGAGAGAGAGAGAAAGAGAAGCTGTGAGTGAGAGAGAGAGAAAGAGAAGCTGTGAGTAAGAAGGAGAGGGAAAGAGAAGAAGTGAGTGTGTGAGTGAGAGAGAGAGAGAAAGAGAAGCTGTGAGAGAGAAAGAGAAGCTGTGAGTGAGAGAGTGAGTGAGAGAGAGAGATGCTGTGAGTGAGAGAGAGATTGAAAGAGAAGCTGTGATTGAGAGAGAGAGAGAGAGAAAGAGAAGCTGTGAGTGAGAGAGAGAAAGAGAAGCTGTGAGTGAGAGGGAGAGAGAGAAAGAGAAGCTGTGAGTGACACAGAGAGATAGAAGCTGTGAGTTAGAGAGAGAGAAAGAGAAGCTGTGAGTGACAGAGAGAGAGAAAGAGAAGATATGAGTGAGAGAGAGAGAAAGAGAAGCTGTGAGTGAGTAAGAGAGAGAAAGGGAAGTTGTGAGTGAGAGAGAGAGAAAGAGAAGCTGTGAGTGAGAGAGAGAGAAAGAGAAGCTGTGAGTGAGAGAGAGAGAAAGAGAAGCTGTGAGTGAGAGAGAGAGAGAGAGAAAGAGAAGCTGTGAGTGAGAGAGAGAAAGAGAAGCTGTGAGTGACACACAGAGAGAGAAGATGTGAGTTAGAGAGAGAGAGAAAGAGAAGCTGTGAGTGACAGAGAGAGAGAGAGAAAGGGAAGCTGTGTGTGTGTGTGAGAGAGAAAGATAGTCTGAGAAAGAGAGAGTGAAAGAGAAGCTGTGAGTGAGAGAGAGAGGGAGAAAGAGAATCTGTGTGTGTGTGAGAGAGAAAGAGAAGCTGTGAGTGAGAGTGAGAGAAAGAAAGAGAAAGAGAAGCTGTTAGTGAGAGAGTGAGAGAGAGAAAGAGAAGCTGTTAGTGAGAGTGAGAGAGAGAGAAAGAGAAGCTGTGAGTGAGAGAGAGAGAAAGAGATGCTGTGAGTGAGAGAGAGAGAGAAAGAGAAACTGTGAGTGAGAGAGAGAGAAAGAGAAGCTGTGAGTGAGAGAGAGAGAAAGAGAAGCTGTGAGTGAGAAGGAGAGGGAAAGAGAAGCTGTGAGTGAGTGAGAGAGAGAAAGAGAAGCTGTGAGTGAGAGAGAGAGAAAGAGAAGCTGTGAGTGAGAGAGAGAGAGAAAGAGAAGCTGTGAGTAAGAAGGAGAGGGAAAGAGAAGAAGTGAGTGAGTGAGAGAGAGAGAGAGAAAGAGAAGCTGTGAGAGAGAAAGAGAAGCTGTGAGTGAGAGAGTGAGAGAGAGAAAGAGAATCTGTTAGTGAGAGTGAGAGAGAGAGAAAGAGAAGCTGTGAGTGAGAGAGAGAGAGAGAAAGAGAAGCTGTGAGAGAGAGAAAGAGAAGCTGTGAGTGAGAGGGAGAGAGAAAGAGAAGCTGTGAGTGACACAGAGAGAGAGAAGCTGTGAGTTAGAGAGAGAGAGAAAGAGAAGCTGTGAGAGAGTGAGAGAGAGAAAGAGAAGCTGTTAGTGAGAGTGAGAGAGAAAGAGAAGCTGTGAGTGAGAGAGAGAGAAAGAGAAGCTGTGAGTGAGAAAGAGAGAGAGAGAAAGAGAAGCTGTGAGTGAGAGAGAGAAAGAGAAGCTGTGAGTGAGAGGGAGAGAGAGAAAGAGAAGCTGTGAGTGAGAGAGAGAGAGGGAGAAAGAGAATCTGTGTGTGTGTGAGAGAGAAAGAGAAGCTGTGAGTGAGAGTGAGAGAGAGAGAAAGAGAAATAGAAGCTGTGAGTGAGAGAGTGAGAGAGAGAAAGAGAAGCTGTGAGTGAGAGAGAGAGAAAGAAAGAGAAGCTGTGAGTGAGTGAGAGAGAGAAAGGGAAGTTGTGAGTGAGAGAGAGAGAGAAAGAGAAGCTGTGAGTGAGAGAGAGAAAGAGAAGCTGTGAGTGAGAGAGAGAGAGAAAGAGAAGCTGTGAGTGAGGAGAGGGAAAGAGAAGCTGTGAGTGAGTGAGAGAGAGAGAGAAAGAGAAACTGTGAGTGTGTGAGAGAGAAGCTGTGAGTGAGAGAGAGAAAGAAAAGCTGTGAGTGAGAGAGAGAGAGAGAAAGAGAAGATATGAGTGTGAGAGAGAGAGAAGCAGTGAGTGAGAGAGAGAGAGAGAGAAAGAGAAGCTGTGAGTGAGAGAGAGAGAGAAAGAGAAGCTGTGAGTGAGACAGAGAGAGAAAGAGAAGCTGTGAGAGAGAGAGAGGGGAAGAAAGAGAAGCTGTGTGTGAGAAAGAGAGAAAGAGAAGCTGTGAGTGTGTGAGAGAGAGAAAGAGAAGCTGTGAGTGAGAGAGAGAGAAAGAAAGAGAAATTAGAGTGTGAAAGAGAGAGAGAAAGAGAAGCTGTGAGTGGGAGAGAGAGAAAGAGAAGCTGTGAGTGAGAGAGAGAGAGAGAAGCTGTGAGTGAGAGAGAGAGAGCTGCTGTGAGTGAGAGAGAGAGAAAGAGAAGCTGTGAGTGAGAGAGAGAGAAGCTGTGAGTGTGAGAGAGAAAGAAAAGCTATGAGTGAGAGAGTGAGAGAGAAAGAGTAGCTGTGAGTGAGAGAGAGAGAAAGAGAAGCTGTGAGAGAGAGTAAGAAAAGCTGTGAGTGAGAGTGAGAGTGAGAGAGAAAGAGAAGCTGTGAGTGAGAGAGAGAGAAAGAGAAGCTGTGAGTGAGAGAGAGAGAGAAAGAGAAGCTGTGAGTGAGATAGAGAGAGAGAAGATGTGAGTGAGAGCGAGAGAGAATGAGAAGCTGTGAGTGAGAGAGAGAAAGTAAGAGAAGCTGTGAGTGATACACAGAGAGAGAAATAGAAGCTGTGAGTGAGAGAGAGAGAGGGAGAAAGATAAGCTGTGTGTGAGAGAGAGAGAAAGAGAAGTTGTGAGAGAGAGAGAGAGAAAGAGAAGCTGTGATTGTGAGTGAGAGAGAGAGAAAGAGAAACTGTGAGTGAGTAAGAGAGAGAAAGGGAAGTTGTGAGTGAGAGAGAGAGAAAGAGAAGCTGTGAGTGAGAGAGAGAGAGAGAAAGAGAAGCTGTGAGTGAGAGAGAGAAAGAGAAGCTGTGAGTGAGAAGGAGAGGGAAAGAGAAGCTGTGAGTGAGTGAGAGAGAGAAAGAGAAGCTGTGAGAGAGAAAGAGGGAAGCTGTGAGTGAGAGAGTGAGAGAGAGAAAGAGAAGCTGTTAGTGAGAGTGAGAGTGAGACAGAAAGAGAAGCTGTGAGTGAGAGAGAGAGAGAAAGAGAAGCTGTGAGTGAGAGAGAGAGAGACAAAGAGAAGCTGTGAGTGAGAGAGAGAAAGAGAAGCTGTGAGTGACACACACAGAGAGAAGCTGTGAGTTAGAGAGAGAGAGAAAGAGAAGCTGTGAGTGACAGAGAGAGAGAGAAAGAGAAGCTGTGTGTGTGTGTGAGAGAGAAAGATAGTCTGAGAAAGAGAGAGTGAAAGAGAAGCTGTGAGTGAGAGAGAGAGGGGGAGAAAGAGAATCTGTGTGTGTGTGAGAGAGAAGCTGTGAGTGAGAGAGAGAGGGAGAAAGAGAATCTGTGTGTGTGTGAGAGAGAAAGTGAAGCTGTGAGTGAGAGTGAGAGAAAGAAAGAGAAAGAGAAGCTGTTAGTGAGAGAGTGAGAGAGAGAAAGAGAAGCTGTTAGTGAGAGTGAGAGAGAGAGAAAGAGAAGCTGTGAGTGAGAGAGAGAGAAAGAGATGTTGTGAGTGAGAGAGAGAGAGAAAGAGAAACTGTGAGTGAGAGAGAGAGAAAGAGAAGCTGTGAGTGAGAGAGAGAGAAAGAGAAGCTGTGAGTGAGAAGGAGAGGGAAAGAGAAGCTGTGAGTGAGTGAGAGAGAGAAAGAGAAGCTGTGAGTGAGAGAGAGAGAAAGAGAAGCTGTGAGTGAGAGAGAGAGAGAAAGAGAAGCTGTGAGTAAGAAGGAGAGGGAAAGAGAAGAAGTGAGTGAGTGAGAGAGAGAGAGAGAAAGAGAAGCTGTGAGAGAGAAAGAGAAGCTGTGAGTGAGAGAGTGAGAGAGAGAAAGAGAATCTGTTAGTGAGAGTGAGAGAGAGAGAAAGAGAAGCTGTGAGTGAGAGAGAGAGAGAAAGAGAAGCTGTGAGAGAGAGAAAGAGAAGCTGTGAGTGAGAGGGAGAGAGAAAGAGAAGCTGTGAGTGACACAGAGAGAGAGAAGCTGTGAGTTAGAGAGAGAGAAAGAGAAGCTGTGAGAGAGTGAGAGAGAGAAAGAGAAGCTGTTAGTGAGAGTGAGAGAGAAAGAGAAGCTGTGAGTGAGAGAGAGAGAAAGAGAAGCTGTGAGTGAGAAAGAGAGAGAGAGAAAGAGAAGCTGTGAGTGAGAGAGAGAAAGAGAAGCTGTGAGTGAGAGGGAGAGAGAGAAAGAGAAGCTGTGAGTGAGAGAGAGAGAGGGAGAAAGAGAATCTGTGTGTGTGTGAGAGAGAAAGAGAAGCTGTGAGTGAGAGTGAGAGAGAGAGAAAGAGAAATAGAAGCTGTGAGTGAGAGAGTGAGAGAGAGAAAGAGAAGCTGTGAGTGAGAGAGAGAGAAAGAAAGAGAAGCTGTGAGTGAGTGAGAGAGAGAAAGGGAAGTTGTGAGTGAGAGAGAGAGAGAAAGAGAAGCTGTGAGTGAGAGAGAGAAAGAGAAGCTGTGAGTGAGAGAGAGAGAGAAAGAGAAGCTGTGAGTGAGGAGAGGGAAAGAGAAGCTGTGAGTGAGTGAGAGAGAGAGAGAAAGAGAAACTGTGAGTGTGTGAGAGAGAAGCTGTGAGTGAGAGAGAGAAAGAAAAGCTGTGAGTGAGAGAGAGAGAGAGAAAGAGAAGATATGAGTGTGAGAGAGAGAGAAGCAGTGAGTGAGAGAGAGAGAGAGAGAAAGAGAAGCTGTGAGTGAGAGAGAGAGAGAAAGAGAAGCTGTGAGTGAGACAGAGAGAGAAAGAGAAGCTGTGAGAGAGAGAGAGGGGAAGAAAGAGAAGCTGTGTGTGAGAAAGAGAGAAAGAGAAGCTGTGAGTGTGTGAGAGAGAGAAAGAGAAGCTGTGAGTGAGAGAGAGAGAAAGAAAGAGAAATTAGAGTGTGAAAGAGAGAGAGAAAGAGAAGCTGTGAGTGGGAGAGAGAGAAAGAGAAGCTGTGAGTGAGAGAGAGAGAGAGAAGCTGTGAGTGAGATAGAGAGAGAGCTGCTGTGAGTGAGAGAGAGAGAAAGAGAAGCTGTGAGTGAGAGAGAGAGAAGCTGTGAGTGTGAGAGAGAAAGAAAAGCTATGAGTGAGAGAGTGAGAGAGAAAGAGAAGCTGTGAGTGAGAGAGAGAGAAAGAGAAGCTGTGAGAGAGAGTAAGAAAAGCTGTGAGTGAGAGTGAGAGTGAGAGAGAAAGAGAAGCTGTGAGTGAGAGAGAGAGAAAGAGAAGCTGTGAGAGAGAGAGAGGGAGAAAGATAAGCTGTGTGAGAGAGAGAGAGAGAAAGAGAAGTTGTGAGAGAGAGAGAGAGAAAGAGAAGCTGTGATTGTGAGTGAGAGAGAGAGAAAGAGAAGCTGTGAGTGAGTAAGAGAGAGAAAGGGAAGTTGTGAGTGAGAGAGAGAGAAAGAGAAGCTGTGAGTGAGAGAGAGAGAGAGAAAGAAAGAGAAATTAGAGTGAGAAAGAGAGAGAGAAAGAGAAGGTGTGAGTGGGAGAGAGAGAAAGAGAGTCTGTGAGAGAGAGAGAGAGAGAAAGAGAAGCTGTGAGAGAGAAAGAGGGAAGCTGTGAGTGAGAGAGTGAGAGAGAGAAAGAGAAGCTGTTAGTGAGAGTGAGAGTTAGACAGAAAGAGAAGCTGTGAGTGAGAGAGAGAGAGAAAGAGAAGCTGTGAGTGAGAGAGAGAGAGAGAAAGAGAAGCTGTGAGTTAGAGAGAGAAAGAGAAGCTGTGAGTGACACACACAGAGAGAAGCTGTGAGTTAGAGAGAGAGAGAAAGAGAAGCTGTGAGTGACAGAGAGAGAGAGAGAAAGAGAAGCTGTGTGTGTGTGAGAGAGAGAAAGATAGTCTGAGAAAGAGAGAGTGAAAGAGAAGCTGTGAGTGAGAGAGAGAGGGGGAGAAAGAGAATCTGTGTGTGTGTGAGAGAGAAGCTGTGAGTGAGACTGAGAGAGAGAGAGAGAAAGAGAAGCTGTTAGTGAGAGAGTGAGAGAGAGAAAGAGAAGCTGTTAGTGAGAGTGAGAGAGAGAGAAAGAGAAGCTGTGAGTGAGAGAGAGAGAAAGAGATGCTGTGAGTGAGAGAGAGAGAGAAAGAGAAACTGTGAGTGAGAGAGAGAAAGAGAAGCTGTGAGTGAGAGAGAGAGAGAAAGAGAAGCTGTGAGTGAGAAGGAGAGGGAAAGAGAAGCTGTGAGTGAGTGAGAGAGAGAGAAAGAAAGAGAAGCTGTGAGTGAGAGAGAGAGAAAGAGAAGCTGTGAGTGAGAGAGAGAGAGAGAAAGAGAAGCTGTGAGTAAGAAGGAGAGGGAAAGAGAAGAAGTGAGTGAGTGAGAGAGAGAGAGAGAAAGAAAGAGAAGCTGTGAGAGAGAAAGAGAAGCTGTGAGTGAGAGAGTGAGAGAGAGAAAGAGAATCTGTTAGTGAGAGTGAGAGAGAGAGAGAAAGAGAAGCTGTGAGTGAGAGAGAGAGAGAGAAAGAGAAGCTGTGAGAGAGAGAAAGAGAAGCTGTGTGTGAGAGGGAGAGAGAAAGAGAAGCTGTGAGTGACACAGAGAGAGAGAAGCTCTGAGTTAGAGAGAGAGAAAGAGAAGCTGTGAGTGAGAGAGTGAGAGAGAGAAAGAGAAGCTGTTAGTGAGAGTGAGAGAGAAAGAGAAGCTGTTAGTGAGAGTGAGAGAGAAAGAGAAGCTGTGAGTGAGAGAGAGAGAAAGAGAAGCTGTGAGTGAGAAAGAGAGAGAGAAAGAGAAGCTGTGAGTGAGAGAGAGAAAGAGAAGCTGTGAGTGAGAGGGAGAGAGAGAAAGAGAAGCTGTGAGTGAGAGAGAGAGAGGGAGAAAGAGAATCTGTGTGTTTGTGTGAGAGAAAGAGAAGCTGTGAGTGAGAGTGAGAGAGAGAGAAAGAGAAATAGAAGCTGTGAGTGAGAGAGTGAGAGAGAAAGAGAAGCTGTGAGTGAGAGAGAGAGAGAAAGAAAGAGAAGCTGTGAGTGAGTGAGAGAGAGAAAGGGAAGTTGTGAGTGAGAGAGAGAGAAAGAGAAGCTGTGAGTGAGAGAGAGAAAGAGAAGCTGTGAGTGAGAGAGAGAGAGAAAGAGAAGCTGTGAGTGAGAAGGAGAGGGAAAGAGAAGCTGTGAGTGAGTGAGAGAGAGAGAGAAAGAGAAACTGTGAGTGTGTGAGAGAGAAAGAGAAGCTGTGAGTGAGAGAGAGAGAGAGAGAGAGAAGCTGTGAGTGAGAAGGAGAGGGAAAGAGAAGCTGTGAGTGAGTGAGAGAGAGAGAGAGAAAGAGAAGCTGAGAGAGAGAGAACCTGTGACTGAGAGAGTGAGAGAGAGAAAGAGAAGCTGTTAGTGAGAGTGAGAGAGAGAGAAAGAGAAGCTGTGAGTGAGAGATTGAAAGAGAAGCTGTGAGTGAGAGAGAGAGAGAGAGAAGCTGTGAGAGAGAGATAGAGAAGCTGTGACTGAGAGGGAGAGAGAGAAAGAGAAGCTGTGAGTGACACAGAGAGAGAGAAGCTGTGAGTTAGAGAGAGAGAAAGAGAAGCTGTGAGTGACAGAGAGAGAGCAAGAGAAGCTGAGAGTGAGAGAGAGAGAGAGAAAGTGAAGCTGTGAGTGAGAGAGAGAAAGAGAAGCTGTATGTGTGTGAGAGAGAGAAAGATAGTCTGAGAAAGAGAGAGTGAAAGAGAAGCTGTGAGTGAGAGAGAGATTGAAAGAGAAGCTGTGAGAGAGAGAGAGAAAAAGAGAAGCTGTGAGTGAGAGAGAGAAAGAGAAGCTGTGAGTGAGAGAGAGATTGAAAGAGAAGCTGTGAGAGAGAGAGAGAAAAAGAGAAGCTGTGAGTGAGAGAGAGAAAGAGAAGCTGTGAGTGAGAGGGAGAGAGAGAAAGAGAAGCTGTGAGTGACACACAGAGAGAGAAGCTGTGAGTTAGAGAGAGAGAAAGAGAAGCTGTGAGTGACAGAGAGAGAGAAAGAGAAGCTGAGAGTGAGAGAGAGAGAAAGTGAAGCTGTGAGTGAGAGAGAGAGAGAAAGAGAAGCTGTGTGTGTGAGAGAGAGAGAAGCTGTGAGTGAGAGAGAGAAAGAGAAGCTGTGAGTGAGAGAGAGAGAGAGAAGATGTGAGTGAGAGAGAGAGAATGAGAAGCTGTGAGTGAGAGAGAGAGAAAGTAAGAGAAGCTGTGAGTGAGATAGAGAGAGAGAGAAAGGGAAGCTGTGAGTGAGAGAGAGAGAGAAAGAGATGCTGTGAGTGAGAGAGAGAGAGGAAGAGAAGCTGTGAGTGAGACAGAGAGAGGGAGAAAGAGACGCTGTGTGTGTGTGAGAGAGAAAGAGAAGCTGTGATTGAGAGTGAGAGAGAGAGAAAGAAAAGCTGTGAGTGAGAGAGAGAAAGACAAGCTAAGAGTTAGATAGAGAGAAGCAGTGAGTGAGAGAGAGAGAAGCAGTGAGTGAGAGAGAGAGAGAGAGAGAAGCTGTGAGTGAGACAGAGAGAGAGAAAGATAAGCTGCGAGAGATAGAGAGGGAGAAAGAGAAGCTGTGTGAGAGAGAGAGAGAGAAAGAGAAGCTGTGTGTGTGTGAGAGAGAAAGATAGTCTGAGAAAGAGAGAGTGAAAGAGAAGCTGTGAGTGAGAGAGAGAGGGAGAAAGAGAAGCTGTGTGTGTGTGAGAGAGAAAGAGAAGCTGTGAGTGAGAGTGAGAGCGAGAGAGAGAAAGAGAAGCTGTGAGTGAGAGAGAGAGTGAAAGAGAAGCTGTGAGTGAGAGAGAGAGAAAGAGAAGCTGTGAGTGAGAGAGAGAGAGAATGAGAACCTGTGAGTGAGAGAGAGAGAAGCTGTGAGTGAGAGAGAGAGAGAGAAAGTGAAGCTGTGAGTGAGAGAGAGAGAGAAAGAGAAGCTGTGTGTGTGTGAGAGAGAGAAAGATTGTCTGAGAAAGAGAGAGTGAAAGAGAAGCTGTGAGTGAGAGAGAGAGAGGGAGAAAGAGAAGCTGTGTGTGAGAGAGAGAAAGAGAAGCTGTGAGTGAGAGTGAGAGAGAGAGAAAGAGAAGCTGTGAGTGAGAGAGAAAGAGAAAGAGAAGCTGTGAGTGAGAGAGAGAGAATGAGAAGCTGTGAGTGAGAGAGAGAAGTTGTTAGAGAGAGAGAGAAAGAGAAGCTGTGAGTGAGAGAGAGAGAGATGTGAGTGATAGAGAGAGAGAATGAGAAGCTGTGAGTGAGAGAGAGAGTAAGTAAGAGAAGCTGTGAGTGAGAAAGAGAGAGAGAGAAAGAGAAGCTGTGAGTGAGAGAGAGAGGGAGAAAGATAATATATGAGAGAGAGAGAGAGAAACTGTGTGTGAGAGAGAGAGAGAAGGAGAAGGAGTGATTGAGAGTGAGAGAGAGAAAGAGAAGCTGTGAGTGAGAGAGAGAGAATGAGAAGCTGTGAGTGAGAGAGAGAGTGAAAGAGAAGCTGTGAGTGAGAGAGAGAGAAAGAGAAGCTGTGAGTGAGAGAGAGAGAGAATGAGAAGCTGTGAGTGAGAGAGAGAGAAGCTGTGAGAGAGAGAGAGAAAGAAAGAGAAGCTGTGAGTGAGAGAGAGAGGGAGAAAGAGAAGCTGTGTGTGTGAGAGAGAAAGAGAAGCTGTGAGTGAGAGTGAGAGCGAGAGAGAGAAAGAGAAGCTTTGAGTGAGAGAGAGAGTGAAAGAGAAGCTGTGAGTGAGAGAGAGAGAAAGAGAAGCTGTGAGTGAGAGAGAGAGAGAGAATGAGAAGCTGTGAGTGAGAGAGAGAAGCTGTGAGTGAGAGAGAGAGAGAGAAAGAGAAGCTGTGAGTGAGAGAGAGAGAGAGAGAAAGAGAAGCTGTGAGTGAGAGAAAGAGAAGCTGTGAGTGAGAGGGAGAGAGAGAGAAAGAGAAGCTGTGAGTGTGAGAGAGAGATGGAGAAAGAGAATCTGTGTGTGTGTGAGAGACAAAGAGAAGCTGTGAGTGAGAGTGAGAGAGAGAGAAAGAGAAAGAGAAGCTGTGAGTGAGAGAGTGAGAGAGAGAAAGAGAAGCTGTGAGTGAGAGAGAGAGAAAGAAAGAGAAGCTGTGAGTGAGTGAGAGAGAGAACGGGAAGTTGTGAGTGAGAGAGAGAGAGAAAGAGAAGCTGTGAGTGAGAGTGAGAGCGAGAGAGAGAAAGAGAAGCTGTGAGTGAGAGAGAGAGTGAAAGAGAAGCTGTGAGTGAGAGAGAGAGAAAGAGAAGCTGTGAGTGAGAGAGAGAGAATGAGAACCTGTGAGTGAGAGAGAGAGAAGCTGTGAGTGAGAGAGAGAGAGAGAAAGTGAAGCTGTGAGTGAGAGAGAGAGAGAAAGAGAAGCTGTGTGTGTGTGAGAGAGAGAAAGATTGTCTGAGAAAGAGAGAGTGAAAGAGAAGCTGTGAGTGAGAGAGAGAGGGAGAAAGAGAAGCTGTGTGAGAGAGAGAGAAAGAGAAGCTGTGAGTGAGAGTGAGAGAGAGAGAAAGAGAAGCTGTGAGTGAGAGAGAAAGAGAAAGAGAAGCTGTGAGTGAGAGAGAGAGAATGAGAAGCTGTGAGTGAGAGAGAGAAGTTGTTAGAGAGAGAGAAAGAGAAGCTGTGAGTGAGAGAGAGAGAGATGTGAGTGATAGAGAGAGAGAATGAGAAGATGTGAGTGAGAGAGAAAGTAAGAGAAGCTGTGAGTGAGATAGAGAGAGAGAAAGAGAAGCTGTGAGTGAGAGAGAGAGGGAGAAAGATAATATATGAGAGAGAGAGAGAGAGAAACTGTGTGTGAGAGAGAGAGAGAAGGAGAAGGAGTGATTGAGAGTGAGAGAGAGAAAGAGAAGCTGTGAGTGAGAGAGAGAGAATGAGAAGCTGTGAGTGAGAGAGAGAGTGAAAGAGAAGCTGTGAGTGAGAGAGAGAGAAAGAGAAGCTGTGAGTGAGAGAGAGAGAGAATGAGAAGCTGTGAGTGAGAGAGAGAGAAGCTGTGAGAGAGAGAGAGAGAGAAAGAGAAGCTGTGAGTGAGAGAGAGAGGGAGAAAGAGAAGCTGTGTGTGAGAGAGAGAGAAAGAGAAGCTGTGAGTGAGAGTGAGAGCGAGAGAGAGAAAGAGAAGCTGTGAGTGAGAGAGAGAGTGAAAGAGAAGCTGTGAGTGAGAGAGAGAGAAAGAGAAGCTGTGAGTGAGAGAGAGAGAGAGAATGAGAAGCTGTGAGTGAGAGAGAGAAGCTGTGAGTGAGAGAGAGAGAGAGAGAAAGAGAAGCTGTGAGTGAGAGAGAGAGAGAGAGAAAGAGAAGCTGTGAGTGAGAGAAAGAGAAGCTGTGAGTGAGAGGGAGAGAGAGAGAAAGAGAAGCTGTGAGTGTGAGAGAGAGATGGAGAAAGAGAATCTGTGTGTGTGTGAGAGACAAAGAGAAGCTGTGAGTGAGAGTGAGAGAGAGAGAAAGAGAAAGAGAAGCTGTGAGTGAGAGAGTGAGAGAGAGAAAGAGAAGCTGTGAGTGAGAGAGAGAGAAAGAAAGAGAAGCTGTGAGTGAGTGAGAGAGAGAACGGGAAGTTGTGAGTGAGAGAGAGAGAGAAAGAGAAGCTGTGAGTGAGAGTGAGAGCGAGAGAGAGAAAGAGAAGCTGTGAGTGAGAGAGAGAGTGAAAGAGAAGCTGTGAGTGAGAGAGAGAGAGAAAGAGAAGCTGTGAGTGAGAAGGAGAGGGAAAGAGAAGCTGTGAGTGAGTGAGAGAGAGAGAGAAAGAGAAACTGTGAGTGTGTGAGAGAGAAAGAGAAGCTGTGAGTGAGAGAGAGAGAGAAAGAGAAGCTGTGAGTGAGAAGGAGAGGAAAAGAGAAGCTGTGAGTGAGCGAGAGATAGAGAGAAAGAGAAGCTGTGAGAGAGAAAGAGAGAAGCTGTGAGTGAGAGAGAGTGAGAGAGAAAGAGAAGCTGTTAGTGAGAGTGAGAGAGAGAGAAAGAGAAGCTGTGAGTGAGAGAGAGAATGAAAGAGGAGCTGTGAGTGAGAGAGAGAGAGAAAGAGAAGCTGTGAGTGAGAGAGAGATAGAGAAGCTGTGAGTGAGACAGAGAGAGAAAGAGAAGCTGTGAGAGAGAGAGGGGAAGAAAGAGAAGCTGTGTGTGAGAGAGAGAGAAAGAGAAGCTGTGAGTGTGTGTGAGAGAGAAAGAGAAGCTGTGAGTGAGAGAGAGAGAAAGAAAGAGAAATTAGAGTGAGAAAGACAGAGAGAAAGAGAAGCTGTGAGTGGGAGAGAGAGAAAGAGAGTCTGTGAGTGAGAGAGAGAGAAAGAAGCTGTGAGTGAGAGAGAGAGAGAGCTGCTGTGAGTGAGAGAGAGAGAAAGAGAAGCTGTGAGTGAGAGAGAGAGAAGCTGTGAGTGAGAGAGAGAAAGAAAAGCTATGAGTGAGAGAGTGAGAGAGAAAGAGAAGCTGTGAGTGAGAGAGAGAGAAAGAGAAGCTGTGAGAGAGAGTAAGAAAAGCTGTGATTGAGAGTGAGAGTGAGAGAGAAAGAGAAGCTGTGAGTGAGAGAGAGAGAATGAGAAGCTGCGAGAGAGAGAAAGAGAAGCTGTGAGTGAGAGAGAGAGAGAAAATGTGAGTGAGAGAGAGAGAGAATGAGAAGCTGTGAGTGAGAGAGAGAAAGTAAGAGAAGCTGTGAGTGATACAGAGAGAGAGAAAGAGAAGCTGTGAGTGAGAGAGAGAGAGAAAGAGAAGCTGTGATTGAGAGTGAGTGATAGAGAAAGAGAAGCTGTGAGTGAGTGAGAGAGAAAGAGAAGCTGTGAGTGAGAGAGAGAGAAGCTGTGAGTGAGAGAGAGAAAGAAAAGCTGTGAGTGAGAGAGAGAGAGAAAGAGAAGCTGTGAGAGAGAGAGAGAGAGAGACAGAGAAGCTGTGATTGAGAGTGAGTGATAGAGAAAGAGAAGCTGTGAGTGAGTGAGAGAGAAAGAGAAGCTGTGAGTGAGAGAGAGAGAAGCTGTGAGTGAGAGAGAGAAAGAAAAGCTGTGAGTGAGAGAGAGAGAGAAAGAGAAGATATGAGTGAGAGAGAGAGAAAGAGAAGCTGTGAGTGAGTAAGAGAGAGAAAGGGAAGTTGTGAGTGAGAGAGAGAGAGAAAGAAAAGCTGTGAGTGAGAGAGAGAGAGAGAGAGAGAAGCTGTGAGTGAGAGAGAGAGAAAGAGAAGCTGTGAGTGAGAAGGAGAGGGAAAGAGAAGCTGTGAGTGAGTGAGAGAGAGAGAAACAGAAGCTGTGAGAGAGAAAGAGAGAAGCTGTGAGTGAGAGAGTGAGAGAGAGAAAGAGAACCTGTTAGTGAGAGTGAGAGTGAGACAGAAAGAGAAGCTGTGAGTGAGAGAGAGAGAAAGAGAAGCTGTGAGTGAGAGAGAGAGAGAAGCTGTGAGTGACACACAGAGAGAGAAGCTGTGAGTTAGAGAGAGAGAGAAAGAGAAGCTGTGAGTGACAGAGAGAGAGAGAAAGAGAAGCTATGTGTGTGTGAGAGAGAGAAAGATAGTCTGAGAAAGAGAGAGTGAAAGAGAAGCTGTGAGTGAGAGAGAGAGAGGGAGAAAGAGAATCTGTGTGTGTGTGAGAGAGAAAGAGAAGCTGTGAGTGAGAGTGAGAGAAAGAAAGAGAAAGCGAAGCTGTTAGTGAGAGAGTGAGAGAGAGAAAGAGAAGCTGTTAGTGAGAGTGAGAGAGAGAGAGAAAGAGAAGCTGTGAGTGAGAGAGAGAGAAAGAGATGCTGTGAGTGAGAGAGAGAGAGAGAAAGAGAAACTGTGAGTGAGAGAGAGAGAAAGAGAAGCTGTGAGTGAGAGAGAGAGAAAGAGAAGCTGTGAGTGAGAAGGAGAGGGAAAGAGAAGCTGTGAGTGAGTGAGAGAGAGAGAAAGAGAAGCTGTGAGTGAGAGAGAGAGAAAGAGAAGCTGTGAGTGAGAGAGAGAGAGAAAGAGAAGCTGTGAGTAAGAAGGAGAGGGAAAGAGAAGAAGTGAGTGAGTGAGAGAGAGAGAGAGAAAGAGAAGCTGTGAGAGAGAAAGAGAAGCTGTGAGTGAGAGAGTGAGAGAGAGAAAGAGAATCTGTTAGTGAGAGTGAGAGAGAGAGAAAGAGAAGCTGTGAGTGAGAGAGAGAGAGAGAAAGAGAAGCTGTGAGTGAGAGAGAGAAAGAGAAGCTGTGTGTGAGAGGGAGAGAGAGAAAGAGAAGCTGTGAGTGAGAGAGAGAGGGAGAAAGAGAATCTGTGTGTTTGTGTGAGAGAAAGAGAAGCTGTGAGTGAGAGTGAGAGAGAGAGAAAGAGAAATAGAAGCTGTGAGTGAGAGAGTGAGAGAGAAAGAGAAGCTGTGAGTGAGAGAGAGAGAGAAAGAAAGAGAAGCTGTGAGTGAGTGAGAGAGAGAAAGGGAAGTTGTGAGTGAGAGAGAGAGAAAGAGAAGCTGTGAGTGAGAGAGAGAAAGAGAAGCTGTGAGTGAGAGAGAGAGAGAAAGAGAAGCTGTGAGTGAGAAGGAGAGGGAAAGAGAAGCTGTGAGTGAGTGAGAGAGAGAGAGAAAGAGAAACTGTGAGTGTGTGAGAGAGAAAGAGAAGCTGTGAGAGAGAGAGAGAGAGAGAGAGAGAGAAGCTGTGAGTGAGAAGGAGAGGGAAAGAGAAGCTGTGAGTGAGTGAGAGAGAGAGAGAGAAAGAGAAGCTGAGAGAGAGAGAACCTGTGACTGAGAGAGTGAGAGAGAGAAAGAGAAGCTGTTAGTGAGAGTGAGAGAGAGAGAAAGAGAAGCTGTGAGTGAGAGAGAGATTGAAAGAGAAGCTGTGAGTGAGAGAGAGAGAGAGAGAAGCTGTGAGTGAGAGAGAGATAGAGAAGCTGTGACTGAGAGGGAGAGAGAGAAAGAGAAGCTGTGAGTGACACAGAGAGAGAGAAGCTGTGAGTTAGAGAGAGAGAAAGAGAAGCTGTGAGTGACAGAGAGAGAGCAAGAGAAGCTGAGAGTGAGAGAGAGAGAGAGAAAGTGAAGCTGTGAGTGAGAGAGAGAAAGAGAAGCTGTATGTGTGTGAGAGAGAGAAAGATAGTCTGAGAAAGAGAGAGTGAAAGAGAAGCTGTGAGTGAGAGAGAGATTGAAAGAGAAGCTGTGAGAGAGAGAGAGAAAAAGAGAAGCTGTGAGTGAGAGAGAGAAAGAGAAGCTGTGAGTGAGAGAGAGATTGAAAGAGAAGCTGTGAGAGAGAGAGAGAAAAAGAGAAGCTGTGAGTGAGAGAGAGAAAGAGAAGCTGTGAGTGAGAGGGAGAGAGAGAAAGAGAAGCTGTGAGTGACACACAGAGAGAGAAGCTGTGAGTTAGAGAGAGAGAAAGAGAAGCTGTGAGTGACAGAGAGAGAGAAAGAGAAGCTGAGAGTGAGAGAGAGAGAAAGTGAAGCTGTGAGTGAGAGAGAGAGAGAAAGAGAAGCTGTGTGTGTGAGAGAGAGAGAAGCTGTGAGTGAGAGAGAGAAAGAGAAGCTGTGAGTGAGAGAGAGAGAGAGAAGATGTGAGTGAGAGAGAGAGAATGAGAAGCTGTGAGTGAGAGAGAGAGAAAGTAAGAGAAGCTGTGAGTGATATAGAGAGAGAGAGAAAGGGAAGCTGTGAGTGAGAGAGAGAGAGAAAGAGATGCTGTGAGTGAGAGAGAGAGAGGAAGAGAAGCTGTGAGTGAGACAGAGAGAGGGAGAAAGAGACGCTGTGTGTGTGTGAGAGAGTAAGAGAAGCTGTGATTGAGAGTGAGAGAGAGAGAAAGAAAAGCTGTGAGTGAGAGAGAGAAAGACAAGCTAAGAGTTAGATAGAGAGAAGCAGTGAGTGAGAGAGAGAGAAGCAGTGAGTGAGAGAGAGAGAGAGAGAGAGAAGCTGTGAGTGAGACAGAGAGAGAGAAAGATAAGCTGCGAGAGATAGAGAGGGAGAAAGAGAAGCTGTGTGAGAGAGAGAGAGAGAAAGAGAAGCTGTGTGTGTGTGTGAGAGAAAGATAGTCTGAGAAAGAGAGAGTGAAAGAGAAGCTGTGAGTGAGAGAGAGAGGGAGAAAGAGAAGCTGTGTGTGTGTGAGAGAGAAAGAGAAGCTGTGAGTGAGAGTGAGAGCGAGAGAGAGAAATAGAAGCTGTGAGTGAGAGAGAGAGTGAAAGAGAAGCTGTGAGTGAGAGAGAGAGAAAGAGAAGCTGTGAGTGAGAGAGAGAGAGAATGAGAAGCTGTGAGTGAGAGAGAGAGAGAGAAAGTGAAGCTGTGAGTGAGAGAGAGAGAGAAAGAGAAGCTGTGTGTGTGAGAGAGAGAAAGATTGTCTGAGAAAGAGAGAGTGAAAGAGAAGCTGTGAGTGAGAGAGAGAGAGGGAGAAAGAGAAGCTGTGTGTGAGAGAGAGAAAGAGAAGCTGTGAGTGAGAGTGAGAGAGAGAGAAAGAGAAGCTGTGAGTGAGAGAGAAAGAGAAAGAGAAGCTGTGAGTGAGAGAGAGAGAATGAGAAGCTGTGAGTGAGAGAGAGAAGTTGTTAGAGAGAGAGAGAAAGAGAAGCTGTGAGTGAGAGAGAGAGAGATGTGAGTGATAGAGAGAGAGAATGAGAAGCTGTGAGTGAGAGAGAGAGTAAGTAAGAGAAGCTGTGAGTGAGATAGAGAGAGAGAGAAAGAGAAGCTGTGAGTGAGAGAGAGAGGGAGAAAGATAATATATGAGAGAGAGAGAGAGAAACTGTGTGTGAGAGAGAGAGAGAAGGAGAAGGAGTGATTGAGAGTGAGAGAGAGAAAGAGAAGCTGTGAGTGAGAGAGAGAGAATGAGAAGCTGTGAGTGAGAGAGAGAGTGAAAGAGAAGCTGTGAGTGAGAGAGAGAGAAAGAGAAGCTGTGAGTGAGAGAGAGAGAGAATGAGAAGCTGTGAGTGAGAGAGAGAGAAGCTGTGAGAGAGAGAGAGAGAGAAAGAGAAGCTGTGTGTGAGAGAGAGAAAGAGAAGCTGTGAGTGAGAGTGAGAGCGAGAGAGAGAAAGAGAAGCTTTGAGTGAGAGAGAGAGTGAAAGAGAAGCTGTGAGTGAGAGAGAGAGAAAGAGAAGCTGTGAGTGAGAGAGAGAGAATGAGAAGCTGTGAGTGAGAGAGAGAAGCTGTGAGTGAGAGAGAGAGAGAGAAAGAGAAGCTGTGAGTGAGAGAGAGAGAGAGAGAAAGAGAAGCTGTGAGTGAGAGAAAGAGAAGCTGTGAGTGAGAGGGAGAGAGAGAGAAAGAGAAGCTGTGAGTGTGAGAGAGAGATGGAGAAAGAGAATCTGTGTGTGTGTGAGAGACAAAGAGAAGCTGTGAGTGAGAGTGAGAGAGAGAGAAAGAGAAAGAGAAGCTGTGAGTGAGAGAGTGAGAGAGAGAAAGAGAAGCTGTGAGTGAGAGAGAGAGAAAGAAAGAGAAGCTGTGAGTGAGTGAGAGAGAGAACGGGAAGTTGTGAGTGAGAGAGAGAGAGAAAGAGAAGCTGTGAGTGAGAGTGAGAGCGAGAGAGAGAAAGAGAAGCTGTGAGTGAGAGAGAGAGTGAAAGAGAAGCTGTGAGTGAGAGAGAGAGAAAGAGAAGCTGTGAGTGAGAGAGAGAGAGAATGAGAACCTGTGAGTGAGAGAGAGAGAAGCTGTGAGTGAGAGAGAGAGAGAGAAAGTGAAGCTGTGAGTGAGAGAGAGAGAGAAAGAGAAGCTGTGTGTGTGTGAGAGAGAGAAAGATTGTCTGAGAAAGAGAGAGTGAAAGAGAAGCTGTGAGTGAGAGAGAGAGGGAGAAAGTGAAGCTGTGTGTGAGAGAGAGAAAGAGAAGCTGTGAGTGAGAGTGAGAGAGAGAGAAAGAGAAGCTGTGAGTGAGAGAGAAAGAGAAAGAGAAGCTGTGAGTGAGAGAGAGAGAATGAGAAGCTGTGAGTGAGAGAGAGAAGTTGTTAGAGAGAGAGAGAAAGAGAAGCTGTGAGTGAGAGAGAGAGAGATGTGAGTGATAGAGAGAGAGAATGAGAAGATGTGAGTGAGAGAGAAAGTAAGAGAAGCTGTGAGTGAGATAGAGAGAGAGAGAAAGAGAAGCTGTGAGTGAGAGAGAGAGGGAGAAAGATAATATATGAGAGAGAGAGAGAGAGAAACTGTGTGTGAGAGAGAGAGAGAAGGAGAAGGAGTGATTGAGAGTGAGAGAGAGAAAGAGAAGCTGTGAGTGAGAGAGAGAGAATGAGAAGCTGTGAGTGAGAGAGAGAGTGAAAGAGAAGCTGTGAGTGAGAGAGAGAGAAAGAGAAGCTGTGAGTGAGAGAGAGAGAGAATGAGAAGCTGTGAGTGAGAGAGAGAGAAGCTGTGAGAGAGAGAGAGAGAGAAAGAGAAGCTGTGAGTGAGAGAGAGAGGGAGAAAGAGAAGCTGTGTGTGTGAGAGAGAAAGAGAAGCTGTGAGTGAGAGTGAGAGCGAGAGAGAGAAAGAGAAGCTGTGAGTGAGAGAGAGAGTGAAAGAGAAGCTGTGAGTGAGAGAGAGAGAAAGAGAAGCTGTGAGTGAGAGAGAGAGAGAGAATGAGAAGCTGTGAGTGAGAGAGAGAAGCTGTGAGTGAGAGAGAGAGAGAGAAAGAGAAGCTGTGAGTGAGAGAGAGAGAGAGAGAATGAGAAGCTGTGAGTGAGAGAGAGAGTGAAAGAGAAGCTGTGAGTGAGAGAGAGAGAAAGAGAAGCTGTGAGTGAGAGAGAGAGAGAATGAGAAGCTGTGAGTGAGAGAGAGAGAAGCTGTGAGAGAGAGAGAGAGAGAAAGAGAAGCTGTGAGTGAGAGAGAGAGGGAGAAAGAGAAGCTGTGTGTGTGAGAGAGAAAGAGAAGCTGTGAGTGAGAGTGAGAGCGAGAGAGAGAAAGAGAAGCTGTGAGTGAGAGAGAGAGTGAAAGAGAAGCTGTGAGTGAGAGAGAGAGAAAGAGAAGCTGTGAGTGAGAGAGAGAGAGAGAATGAGAAGCTGTGAGTGAGAGAGAGAAGCTGTGAGTGAGAGAGAGAGAGAGAAAGAGAAGCTGTGAGTGAGAGAGAGAGAGAGAGAAAGAGAAGCTGTGAGTGAGAGGGAGAGAGAGAGAAAGAGAAGCTGTGAGTGTGAGAGAGAGATGGAGAAAGAGAATCTGTGTGTGTGTGAGAGACAAAGAGAAGCTGTGAGTGAGAGTGAGAGAGAGAGAAAGAGAAAGAGAAGCTGTGAGTGAGAGAGTGAGAGAGAGAAAGAGAAGCTGTGAGTGAGAGAGAGAGAAAGAAAGAGAAGCTGTGAGTGAGTGAGAGAGAGAACGGGAAGTTGTGAGTGAGAGAGAGAGAAAGAGAAGCTGTGAGTGAGAGAGAGAAAGAGAAGCTGTGAGTGAGAGAGAGAAAGAGAAGCTGTGAGTGAGAGAGAGAGAGAAAGAGAAGCTGTGAGTGAGAAGGAGAGGGAAAGAGAAGCTGTGAGTGAGTGAGAGAGAGAGAGAAAGAGAAACTGTGAGTGTGTGAGAGAGAAAGAGAAGCTGTGAGTGAGAGAGAGAGAGAAAGAGAAGCTGTGAGTGAGAAGGAGAGGAAAAGAGAAGCTGTGAGTGAGCGAGAGATAGAGAGAAAGAGAAGCTGTGAGAGAGAAAGAGAGAAGCTGTGAGTGAGAGAGTGAGAGAGAGAAAGAGAAGCTGTTAGTGAGAGTGAGAGAGAGAGAAAGAGAAGCTGTGAGTGAGAGAGAGAATGAAAGAGGAGCTGTGAGTGAGAGAGAGAGAGAAAGAGAAGCTGTGAGTGAGAGAGAGATAGAGAAGCTGTGAGTGAGACAGAGAGAGAAAGAGAAGCTGTGAGAGAGAGAGGGGAAGAAAGAGAAGCTGTGTGTGAGAGAGAGAGAAAGAGAAGCTGTGAGTGTGTGTGAGAGAGAAAGAGAAGCTGTGAGTGAGAGAGAGAGAAAGAAAGAGAAATTAGAGTGAGAAAGACAGAGAGAAAGAGAAGCTGTGAGTGGGAGAGAGAGAAAGAGAAGCTGTGAGTGAGAGAGAGAGAAGCTGTGAGTGAGAGAGAGAAAGAAAAGCTGTGAGTGAGAGAGAGAGAGAAAGAGAAGATATGAGTGAGAGAGAGAGAAAGAGAAGCTGTGAGTGAGTAAGAGAGAGAAAGGGAAGTTGTGAGTGAGAGAGAGAGAGAAAGAAAAGCTGTGAGTGAGAGAGAGAGAGAGAGAGAGAAGCTGTGAGTGAGAGAGAGAGAAAGAGAAGCTGTGAGTGAGAAGGAGAGGGAAAGAGAAGCTGTGAGTGAGTGAGAGAGAGAGAAACAGAAGCTGTGAGAGAGAAAGAGAGAAGCTGTGAGTGAGAGAGTGAGAGAGAGAAAGAGAACCTGTTAGTGAGAGTGAGAGTGAGACAGAAAGAGAAGCTGTGAGTGAGAGAGAGAGAAAGAGAAGCTGTGAGTGAGAGAGAGAGAGAAGCTGTGAGTGACACACAGAGAGAGAAGCTGTGAGTTAGAGAGAGAGAGAAAGAGAAGCTGTGAGTGACAGAGAGAGAGAGAAAGAGAAGCTATGTGTGTGTGAGAGAGAGAAAGATAGTCTGAGAAAGAGAGAGTGAAAGAGAAGCTGTGAGTGAGAGAGAGAGAGGGAGAAAGAGAATCTGTGTGTGTGTGAGAGAGAAAGAGAAGCTGTGAGTGAGAGTGAGAGAAAGAAAGAGAAAGCGAAGCTGTTAGTGAGAGAGTGAGAGAGAGAAAGAGAAGCTGTTAGTGAGAGTGAGAGAGAGAGAGAAAGAGAAGCTGTGAGTGAGAGAGAGAGAAAGAGATGCTGTGAGTGAGAGAGAGAGAGAAAGAGAAACTGTGAGTGAGAGAGAGAGAAAGAGAAGCTGTGAGTGAGAGAGAGAGAAAGAGAAGCTGTGAGTGAGAAGGAGAGGGAAAGAGAAGCTGTGAGTGAGTGAGAGAGAGAGAAAGAGAAGCTGTGAGTGAGAGAGAGAGAAAGAGAAGCTGTGAGTGAGAGAGAGAGAGAAAGAGAAGCTGTGAGTAAGAAGGAGAGGGAAAGAGAAGAAGTGAGTGAGTGAGAGAGAGAGAGAGAAAGAGAAGCTGTGAGAGAGAAAGAGAAGCTGTGAGTGAGAGAGTGAGAGAGAGAAAGAGAATCTGTTAGTGAGAGTGAGAGAGAGAGAAAGAGAAGCTGTGAGTGAGAGAGAGAGAGAGAAAGAGAAGCTGTGAGTGAGAGAGAGAAAGAGAAGCTGTGTGTGAGAGGGAGAGAGAGAAAGAGAAGCTGTGAGTGAGAGAGAGAGGGAGAAAGAGAATCTGTGTGTTTGTGTGAGAGAAAGAGAAGCTGTGAGTGAGAGTGAGAGAGAGAGAAAGAGAAATAGAAGCTGTGAGTGAGAGAGTGAGAGAGAAAGAGAAGCTGTGAGTGAGAGAGAGAGAGAAAGAAAGAGAAGCTGTGAGTGAGTGAGAGAGAGAAAGGGAAGTTGTGAGTGAGAGAGAGAGAAAGAGAAGCTGTGAGTGAGAGAGAGAAAGAGAAGCTGTGAGTGAGAGAGAGAGAGAAAGAGAAGCTGTGAGTGAGAAGGAGAGGGAAAGAGAAGCTGTGAGTGAGTGAGAGAGAGAGAGAAAGAGAAACTGTGAGTGTGTGAGAGAGAAAGAGAAGCTGTGAGAGAGAGAGAGAGAGAGAGAGAGAGAGAAGCTGTGAGTGAGAAGGAGAGGGAAAGAGAAGCTGTGAGTGAGTGAGAGAGAGAGAGAGAAAGAGAAGCTGAGAGAGAGAGAACCTGTGACTGAGAGAGTGAGAGAGAGAAAGAGAAGCTGTTAGTGAGAGTGAGAGAGAGAGAAAGAGAAGCTGTGAGTGAGAGAGAGATTGAAAGAGAAGCTGTGAGTGAGAGAGAGAGAGAGAGAAGCTGTGAGTGAGAGAGAGATAGAGAAGCTGTGACTGAGAGGGAGAGAGAGAAAGAGAAGCTGTGAGTGACACAGAGAGAGAGAAGCTGTGAGTTAGAGAGAGAGAAAGAGAAGCTGTGAGTGACAGAGAGAGAGCAAGAGAAGCTGAGAGTGAGAGAGAGAGAGAGAAAGTGAAGCTGTGAGTGAGAGAGAGAAAGAGAAGCTGTATGTGTGTGAGAGAGAGAAAGATAGTCTGAGAAAGAGAGAGTGAAAGAGAAGCTGTGAGTGAGAGAGAGATTGAAAGAGAAGCTGTGAGAGAGAGAGAGAAAAAGAGAAGCTGTGAGTGAGAGAGAGAAAGAGAAGCTGTGAGTGAGAGAGAGATTGAAAGAGAAGCTGTGAGAGAGAGAGAGAAAAAGAGAAGCTGTGAGTGAGAGAGAGAAAGAGAAGCTGTGAGTGAGAGGGAGAGAGAGAAAGAGAAGCTGTGAGTGACACACAGAGAGAGAAGCTGTGAGTTAGAGAGAGAGAAAGAGAAGCTGTGAGTGACAGAGAGAGAGAAAGAGAAGCTGAGAGTGAGAGAGAGAGAAAGTGAAGCTGTGAGTGAGAGAGAGAGAGAAAGAGAAGCTGTGTGTGTGAGAGAGAGAGAAGCTGTGAGTGAGAGAGAGAAAGAGAAGCTGTGAGTGAGAGAGAGAGAGAGAAGATGTGAGTGAGAGAGAGAGAATGAGAAGCTGTGAGTGAGAGAGAGAGAAAGTAAGAGAAGCTGTGAGTGATATATAGAGAGAGAGAAAGGGAAGCTGTGAGTGAGAGAGAGAGAGAAAGAGATGCTGTGAGTGAGAGAGAGAGAGGAAGAGAAGCTGTGAGTGAGACAGAGAGAGGGAGAAAGAGACGCTGTGTGTGTGTGAGAGAGTAAGAGAAGCTGTGATTGAGAGTGAGAGAGAGAGAAAGAAAAGCTGTGAGTGAGAGAGAGAAAGACAAGCTAAGAGTTAGATAGAGAGAAGCAGTGAGTGAGAGAGAGAGAAGCAGTGAGTGAGAGAGAGAGAGAGAGAGAGAAGCTGTGAGTGAGACAGAGAGAGAGAAAGATAAGCTGCGAGAGATAGAGAGGGAGAAAGAGAAGCTGTGTGAGAGAGAGAGAGAGAAAGAGAAGCTGTGTGTGTGTGTGAGAGAAAGATAGTCTGAGAAAGAGAGAGTGAAAGAGAAGCTGTGAGTGAGAGAGAGAGGGAGAAAGAGAAGCTGTGTGTGTGTGAGAGAGAAAGAGAAGCTGTGAGTGAGAGTGAGAGCGAGAGAGAGAAATAGAAGCTGTGAGTGAGAGAGAGAGTGAAAGAGAAGCTGTGAGTGAGAGAGAGAGAAAGAGAAGCTGTGAGTGAGAGAGAGAGAGAATGAGAACCTGTGAGTGAGAGAGAGAGAAGCTGTGAGTGAGAGAGAGAGAGAGAAAGTGAAGCTGTGAGTGAGAGAGAGAGAGAAAGAGAAGCTGTGTGTGTGAGAGAGAGAAAGATTGTCTGAGAAAGAGAGAGTGAAAGAGAAGCTGTGAGTGAGAGAGAGAGAGGGAGAAAGAGAAGCTGTGTGTGAGAGAGAGAAAGAGAAGCTGTGAGTGAGAGTGAGAGAGAGAGAAAGAGAAGCTGTGAGTGAGAGAGAAAGAGAAAGAGAAGCTGTGAGTGAGAGAGAGAGAATGAGAAGCTGTGAGTGAGAGAGAGAAGTTGTTAGAGAGAGAGAGAAAGAGAAGCTGTGAGTGAGAGAGAGAGAGATGTGAGTGATAGAGAGAGAGAATGAGAAGCTGTGAGTGAGAGAGAGAGTAAGTAAGAGAAGCTGTGAGTGAGATAGAGAGAGAGAGAAAGAGAAGCTGTGAGTGAGAGAGAGAGGGAGAAAGATAATATATGAGAGAGAGAGAGAGAAACTGTGTGTGAGAGAGAGAGAGAAGGAGAAGGAGTGATTGAGAGTGAGAGAGAGAAAGAGAAGCTGTGAGTGAGAGAGAGAGAATGAGAAGCTGTGAGTGAGAGAGAGAGTGAAAGAGAAGCTGTGAGTGAGAGAGAGAGAAAGAGAAGCTGTGAGTGAGAGAGAGAGAGAATGAGAAGCTGTGAGTGAGAGAGAGAGAAGCTGTGAGAGAGAGAGAGAGAGAAAGAGAAGCTGTGTGTGAGAGAGAGAAAGAGAAGCTGTGAGTGAGAGTGAGAGCGAGAGAGAGAAAGAGAAGCTTTGAGTGAGAGAGAGAGTGAAAGAGAAGCTGTGAGTGAGAGAGAGAGAAAGAGAAGCTGTGAGTGAGAGAGAGAGAGAATGAGAAGCTGTGAGTGAGAGAGAGAAGCTGTGAGTGAGAGAGAGAGAGAGAAAGAGAAGCTGTGAGTGAGAGAGAGAGAGAGAGAAAGAGAAGCTGTGAGTGAGAGAAAGAGAAGCTGTGAGTGAGAGGGAGAGAGAGAGAAAGAGAAGCTGTGAGTGTGAGAGAGAGATGGAGAAAGAGAATCTGTGTGTGTGAGAGAGACAAAGAGAAGCTGTGAGTGAGAGTGAGAGAGAGAGAAAGAGAAAGAGAAGCTGTGAGTGAGAGAGTGAGAGAGAGAAAGAGAAGCTGTGAGTGAGAGAGAGAGAAAGAAAGAGAAGCTGTGAGTGAGTGAGAGAGAGAACGGGAAGTTGTGAGTGAGAGAGAGAGAGAAAGAGAAGCTGTGAGTGAGAGTGAGAGCGAGAGAGAGAAAGAGAAGCTGTGAGTGAGAGAGAGAGTGAAAGAGAAGCTGTGAGTGAGAGAGAGAGAAAGAGAAGCTGTGAGTGAGAGAGAGAGAATGAGAACCTGTGAGTGAGAGAGAGAGAAGCTGTGAGTGAGAGAGAGAGAGAGAAAGTGAAGCTGTGTGTGAGAGAGAGAGAGAAAGAGAAGCTGTGTGTGTGTGAGAGAGAGAAAGATTGTCTGAGAAAGAGAGAGTGAAAGAGAAGCTGTGAGTGAGAGAGAGAGGGAGAAAGTGAAGCTGTGTGAGAGAGAGAGAAAGAGAAGCTGTGAGTGAGAGTGAGAGAGAGAGAAAGAGAAGCTGTGAGTGAGAGAGAAAGAGAAAGAGAAGCTGTGAGTGAGAGAGAGAGAATGAGAAGCTGTGAGTGAGAGAGAGAAGTTGTTAGAGAGAGAGAGAAAGAGAAGCTGTGAGTGAGAGAGAGAGAGATGTGAGTGATAGAGAGAGAGAATGAGAAGATGTGAGTGAGAGAGAAAGTAAGAGAAGCTGTGAGTGAGATAGAGAGAGAGAGAAAGAGAAGCTGTGAGTGAGAGAGAGAGGGAGAAAGATAATATATGAGAGAGAGAGAGAGAAACTGTGTGTGAGAGAGAGAGAGAAGGAGAAGGAGTGATTGAGAGTGAGAGAGAGAAAGAGAAGCTGTGAGTGAGAGAGAGAGAATGAGAAGCTGTGAGTGAGAGAGAGAGTGAAAGAGAAGCTGTGAGTGAGAGAGAGAGAAAGAGAAGCTGTGAGTGAGAGAGAGAGAGAATGAGAAGCTGTGAGTGAGAGAGAGAGAAGCTGTGAGAGAGAGAGAGAGAGAAAGAGAAGCTGTGAGTGAGAGAGAGAGGGAGAAAGAGAAGCTGTGTGTGAGAGAGAGAAAGAGAAGCTGTGAGTGAGAGTGAGAGCGAGAGAGAGAAAGAGAAGCTGTGAGTGAGAGAGAGAGTGAAAGAGAAGCTGTGAGTGAGAGAGAGAGAAAGAGAAGCTGTGAGTGAGAGAGAGAGAGAGAATGAGAAGCTGTGAGTGAGAGAGAGAAGCTGTGAGTGAGAGAGAGAGAGAGAAAGAGAAGCTGTGAGTGAGAGAGAGAGAGAGAGAAAGAGAAGCTGTGAGTGAGAGAAAGAGAAGCTGTGAGTGAGAGGGAGAGAGAGAGAAAGAGAAGCTGTGAGTGTGAGAGAGAGATGGAGAAAGAGAATCTGTGTGTGTGAGAGAGACAAAGAGAAGCTGTGAGTGAGAGTGAGAGAGAGAGAAAGAGAAAGAGAAGCTGTGAGTGAGAGAGTGAGAGAGAGAAAGAGAAGCTGTGAGTGAGAGAGAGAGAAAGAAAGAGAAGCTGTGAGTGAGTGAGAGAGAGAACGGGAAGTTGTGAGTGAGAGAGAGAGAAAGAGAAGCTGTGAGTGAGAGAGAGAAAGAGAAGCTGTGAGTGAGAGAGAGAAAGAGAAGCTGTGAGTGAGAGAGAGAGAAAGAGAAGCTGTGAGTGAGAAGGAGAGGGAAAGAGAAGCTGTGAGTGAGTGAGAGAGAGAGAGAAAGAGAAACTGTGAGTGTGTGAGAGAGAAAGAGAAGCTGTGAGTGAGAGAGAGAGAGAAAGAGAAGCTGTGAGTGAGAAGGAGAGGAAAAGAGAAGCTGTGAGTGAGCGAGAGATAGAGAGAAAGAGAAGCTGTGAGAGAGAAAGAGAGAAGCTGTGAGTGAGAGAGTGAGAGAGAGAAAGAGAAGCTGTTAGTGAGAGTGAGAGAGAGAGAAAGAGAAGCTGTGAGTGAGAGAGAGAATGAAAGAGGAGCTGTGAGTGAGAGAGAGAGAGAAAGAGAAGCTGTGAGTGAGAGAGAGATAGAGAAGCTGTGAGTGAGACAGAGAGAGAAAGAGAAGCTGTGAGAGAGAGAGGGGAAGAAAGAGAAGCTGTGTGTGAGAGAGAGAGAAAGAGAAGCTGTGAGTGTGTGTGAGAGAGAAAGAGAAGCTGTGAGTGAGAGAGAGAGAAAGAAAGAGAAATTAGAGTGAGAAAGACAGAGAGAAAGAGAAGCTGTGAGTGGGAGAGAGAGAAAGAGAGTCTGTGAGTGAGAGAGAGAGAGAGAAGCTGTGAGTGAGAGAGAGAGAGAGCTGCTGTGAGTGAGAGAGAGAGAAAGAGAAGCTGTGAGTGAGAGAGAGAGAAGCTGTGAGTGAGAGAGAGAAAGAAAAGCTATGAGTGAGAGAGTGAGAGAGAAAGAGAAGCTGTGAGTGAGAGAGAGAGAAAGTGAAGCTGTGAGAGAGAGTAAGAAAAGCTGTGATTGAGAGTGAGAGTGAGAGAGAAAGAGAAGCTGTGAGTGAGAGAGAGAGAATGAGAAGCTGCGAGAGAGAGAAAGAGAAGCTGTGAGTGAGAGAGAGAGAGAAAATGTGAGTGAGAGAGAGAGAGAATGAGAAGCTGTGAGTGAGAGAGAGAAAGTAAGAGAAGCTGTGAGTGATACAGAGAGAGAGAAAGAGAAGCTGTGAGTGAGAGAGAGAGAGAAAGAGAAGCTGTGATTGAGAGTGAGTGATAGAGAAAGAGAAGCTGTGAGTGAGTGAGAGAGAAAGAGAAGCTGTGAGTGAGAGAGAGAGAAGCTGTGAGTGAGAGAGAGAAAGAAAAGCTGTGAGTGAGAGAGAGAGAGAAAGAGAAGCTGTGAGAGAGAGAGAGAGAGAGAAAGAGAAGCTGTGATTGAGAGTGAGTGATAGAGAAAGAGAAGCTGTGAGTGAGTGAGAGAGAAAGAGAAGCTGTGAGTGAGAGAGAGAGAAGCTGTGAGTGAGAGAGAGAAAGAAAAGCTGTGAGTGAGAGAGAGAGAGAAAGAGAAGATATGAGTGAGAGAGAGAGAAAGAGAAGCTGTGAGTGAGTAAGAGAGAGAAAGGGAAGTTGTGAGTGAGAGAGAGAGAGAAAGAAAAGCTGTGAGTGAGAGAGAGAGAGAGAGAGAAGCTGTGAGTGAGAGAGAGAGAAAGAGAAGCTGTGAGTGAGAAGGAGAGGGAAAGAGAAGCTGTGAGTGAGTGAGAGAGAGAGAAACAGAAGCTGTGAGAGAGAAAGAGAGAAGCTGTGAGTGAGAGAGTGAGAGAGAGAAAGAGAACCTGTTAGTGAGAGTGAGAGTGAGACAGAAAGAGAAGCTGTGAGTGAGAGAGAGAGAAAGAGAAGCTGTGAGTGAGAGAGAGAGAGAAGCTGTGAGTGACACACAGAGAGAGAAGCTGTGAGTTAGAGAGAGAGAGAAAGAGAAGCTGTGAGTGACAGAGAGAGAGAGAAAGAGAAGCTATGTGTGTGTGAGAGAGAGAAAGATAGTCTGAGAAAGAGAGAGTGAAAGTGAAGCTGTGAGTGAGAGAGAGAGAGGGAGAAAGAGAATCTGTGTGTGTGTGAGAGAGAAAGAGAAGCTGTGAGTGAGAGTGAGAGAGAGAAAGAGAAAGCGAAGCTGTTAGTGAGAGAGTGAGAGAGAGAAAGAGAAGCTGTTAGTGAGAGTGAGAGAGAGAGAAAGAGAAGCTGTGAGTGAGAGAGAGAGAAAGAGATGCTGTGAGTGAGAGAGAGAGAGAAAGAGAAACTGTGAGTGAGAGAGAGAGAAAGAGAAGCTGTGAGTGAGAGAGAGAGAAAGAGAAGCTGTGAGTGAGAAGGAGAGGGAAAGAGAAGCTGTGAGTGAGTGAGAGAGAGAGAAAGAGAAGCTGTGAGTGAGAGAGAGAGAAAGAGAAGCTGTGAGTGAGAGAGAGAGAGAAAGAGAAGCTGTGAGTAAGAAGGAGAGGGAAAGAGAAGAAGTGAGTGAGTGAGAGAGAGAGAGAAAGAGAAGCTGTGAGTGAGAGAAAGAGAAGCTGTGAGTGAGAGGGAGAGAGAGAGAAAGAGAAGCTGTGAGTGTGAGAGAGAGATGGAGAAAGAGAATCTGTGTGTGTGTGAGAGACAAAGAGAAGCTGTGAGTGAGAGTGAGAGAGAGAGAAAGAGAAAGAGAAGCTGTGAGTGAGAGAGTGAGAGAGAGAAAGAGAAGCTGTGAGTGAGAGAGAGAGAAAGAAAGAGAAGCTGTGAGTGAGTGAGAGAGAGAACGGGAAGTTGTGAGTGAGAGAGAGAGAGAAAGAGAAGCTGTGAGTGAGAGTGAGAGCGAGAGAGAGAAAGAGAAGCTGTGAGTGAGAGAGAGAGTGAAAGAGAAGCTGTGAGTGAGAGAGAGAGAGAAAGAGAAGCTGTGAGTGAGAAGGAGAGGGAAAGAGAAGCTGTGAGTGAGTGAGAGAGAGAGAGAAAGAGAAACTGTGAGTGTGTGAGAGAGAAAGAGAAGCTGTGAGTGAGAGAGAGAGAGAAAGAGAAGCTGTGAGTGAGAAGGAGAGGAAAAGAGAAGCTGTGAGTGAGCGAGAGATAGAGAGAAAGAGAAGCTGTGAGAGAGAAAGAGAGAAGCTGTGAGTGAGAGAGAGTGAGAGAGAAAGAGAAGCTGTTAGTGAGAGTGAGAGAGAGAGAAAGAGAAGCTGTGAGTGAGAGAGAGAATGAAAGAGGAGCTGTGAGTGAGAGAGAGAGAAAGAGAAGCTGTGAGTGAGAGAGAGATAGAGAAGCTGTGAGTGAGACAGAGAGAGAAAGAGAAGCTGTGAGAGAGAGAGGGGAAGAAAGAGAAGCTGTGTGTGAGAGAGAGAGAAAGAGAAGCTGTGAGTGTGTGTGAGAGAGAAAGAGAAGCTGTGAGTGAGAGAGAGAGAAAGAAAGAGAAATTAGAGTGAGAAAGACAGAGAGAAAGAGAAGCTGTGAGTGGGAGAGAGAGAAAGAGAGTCTGTGAGTGAGAGAGAGAGAAAGAAGCTGTGAGTGAGAGAGAGAGAGAGCTGCTGTGAGTGAGAGAGAGAGAAAGAGAAGCTGTGAGTGAGAGAGAGAGAAGCTGTGAGTGAGAGAGAGAAAGAAAAGCTATGAGTGAGAGAGTGAGAGAGAAAGAGAAGCTGTGAGTGAGAGAGAGAGAAAGAGAAGCTGTGAGAGAGAGTAAGAAAAGCTGTGATTGAGAGTGAGAGTGAGAGAGAAAGAGAAGCTGTGAGTGAGAGAGAGAGAATGAGAAGCTGCGAGAGAGAGAAAGAGAAGCTGTGAGTGAGAGAGAGAGAGAAAATGTGAGTGAGAGAGAGAGAGAATGAGAAGCTGTGAGTGAGAGAGAGAAAGTAAGAGAAGCTGTGAGTGATACAGAGAGAGAGAAAGAGAAGCTGTGAGTGAGAGAGAGAGAGAAAGAGAAGCTGTGATTGAGAGTGAGTGATAGAGAAAGAGAAGCTGTGAGTGAGTGAGAGAGAAAGAGAAGCTGTGAGTGAGAGAGAGAGAAGCTGTGAGTGAGAGAGAGAAAGAAAAGCTGTGAGTGAGAGAGAGAGAGAAAGAGAAGCTGTGAGAGAGAGAGAGAGAGAGACAGAGAAGCTGTGATTGAGAGTGAGTGATAGAGAAAGAGAAGCTGTGAGTGAGTGAGAGAGAAAGAGAAGCTGTGAGTGAGAGAGAGAGAAGCTGTGAGTGAGAGAGAGAAAGAAAAGCTGTGAGTGAGAGAGAGAGAGAAAGAGAAGATATGAGTGAGAGAGAGAGAAAGAGAAGCTGTGAGTGAGTAAGAGAGAGAAAGGGAAGTTGTGAGTGAGAGAGAGAGAGAAAGAAAAGCTGTGAGTGAGAGAGAGAGAGAGAGAGAGAAGCTGTGAGTGAGAGAGAGAGAAAGAGAAGCTGTGAGTGAGAAGGAGAGGGAAAGAGAAGCTGTGAGTGAGTGAGAGAGAGAGAAACAGAAGCTGTGAGAGAGAAAGAGAGAAGCTGTGAGTGAGAGAGTGAGAGAGAGAAAGAGAACCTGTTAGTGAGAGTGAGAGTGAGACAGAAAGAGAAGCTGTGAGTGAGAGAGAGAGAAAGAGAAGCTGTGAGTGAGAGAGAGAGAGAAGCTGTGAGTGACACACAGAGAGAGAAGCTGTGAGTTAGAGAGAGAGAGAAAGAGAAGCTGTGAGTGACAGAGAGAGAGAGAAAGAGAAGCTATGTGTGTGTGAGAGAGAGAAAGATAGTCTGAGAAAGAGAGAGTGAAAGAGAAGCTGTGAGTGAGAGAGAGAGAGGGAGAAAGAGAATCTGTGTGTGTGTGAGAGAGAAAGAGAAGCTGTGAGTGAGAGTGAGAGAAAGAAAGAGAAAGCGAAGCTGTTAGTGAGAGAGTGAGAGAGAGAAAGAGAAGCTGTTAGTGAGAGTGAGAGAGAGAGAGAAAGAGAAGCTGTGAGTGAGAGAGAGAGAAAGAGATGCTGTGAGTGAGAGAGAGAGAGAGAAAGAGAAACTGTGAGTGAGAGAGAGAGAAAGAGAAGCTGTGAGTGAGAGAGAGAGAAAGAGAAGCTGTGAGTGAGAAGGAGAGGGAAAGAGAAGCTGTGAGTGAGTGAGAGAGAGAGAAAGAAGCTGTGAGTGAGAGAGAGAGAAAGAGAAGCTGTGAGTGAGAGAGAGAGAGAAAGAGAAGCTGTGAGTAAGAAGGAGAGGGAAAGAGAAGAAGTGAGTGAGTGAGAGAGAGAGAGAGAAAGAGAAGCTGTGAGAGAGAAAGAGAAGCTGTGAGTGAGAGAGTGAGAGAGAGAAAGAGAATCTGTTAGTGAGAGTGAGAGAGAGAGAAAGAGAAGCTGTGAGTGAGAGAGAGAGAGAGAAAGAGAAGCTGTGAGTGAGAGAGAGAAAGAGAAGCTGTGTGTGAGAGGGAGAGAGAGAAAGAGAAGCTGTGAGTGAGAGAGAGAGGGAGAAAGAGAATCTGTGTGTTTGTGTGAGAGAAAGAGAAGCTGTGAGTGAGAGTGAGAGAGAGAGAAAGAGAAATAGAAGCTGTGAGTGAGAGAGTGAGAGAGAAAGAGAAGCTGTGAGTGAGAGAGAGAGAGAAAGAAAGAGAAGCTGTGAGTGAGTGAGAGAGAGAA
Source organism: Bradypodion pumilum (assembly GCA_035047305.1). NCBI lineage: Eukaryota > Metazoa > Chordata > Lepidosauria > Squamata > Chamaeleonidae > Bradypodion > Bradypodion pumilum. The sequence continues at coordinate 235,483,309 of JAWDJD010000001.1, forward strand.
AGGGAAGTTGTGAGTGAGAGAGAGAGAAAGAGAAGCTGTGAGTGAGAGAGAGAAAGAGAAGCTGTGAGTGAGAGAGAGAGAGAAAGAGAAGCTGTGAGTGAGAAGGAGAGGGAAAGAGAAGCTGTGAGTGAGTGAGAGAGAGAGAGAAAGAGAAACTGTGAGTGTGTGAGAGAGAAAGAGAAGCTGTGAGAGAGAGAGAGAGAGAGAGAGAGAGAGAGAAGCTGTGAGTGAGAAGGAGAGGGAAAGAGAAGCTGTGAGTGAGTGAGAGAGAGAGAGAGAAAGAGAAGCTGAGAGAGAGAGAACCTGTGACTGAGAGAGTGAGAGAGAGAAAGAGAAGCTGTTAGTGAGAGTGAGAGAGAGAGAAAGAGAAGCTGTGAGTGAGAGAGAGATTGAAAGAGAAGCTGTGAGTGAGAGAGAGAGAGAGAGAAGCTGTGAGTGAGAGAGAGATAGAGAAGCTGTGACTGAGAGGGAGAGAGAGAAAGAGAAGCTGTGAGTGACACAGAGAGAGAGAAGCTGTGAGTTAGAGAGAGAGAAAGAGAAGCTGTGAGTGACAGAGAGAGAGCAAGAGAAGCTGAGAGTGAGAGAGAGAGAGAGAAAGTGAAGCTGTGAGTGAGAGAGAGAAAGAGAAGCTGTATGTGTGTGAGAGAGAGAAAGATAGTCTGAGAAAGAGAGAGTGAAAGAGAAGCTGTGAGTGAGAGAGAGATTGAAAGAGAAGCTGTGAGAGAGAGAGAGAAAAAGAGAAGCTGTGAGTGAGAGAGAGAAAGAGAAGCTGTGAGTGAGAGAGAGATTGAAAGAGAAGCTGTGAGAGAGAGAGAGAAAAAGAGAAGCTGTGAGTGAGAGAGAGAAAGAGAAGCTGTGAGTGAGAGGGAGAGAGAGAAAGAGAAGCTGTGAGTGACACACAGAGAGAGAAGCTGTGAGTTAGAGAGAGAGAAAGAGAAGCTGTGAGTGACAGAGAGAGAGAAAGAGAAGCTGAGAGTGAGAGAGAGAGAAAGTGAAGCTGTGAGTGAGAGAGAGAGAGAAAGAGAAGCTGTGTGTGTGAGAGAGAGAGAAGCTGTGAGTGAGAGAGAGAAAGAGAAGCTGTGAGTGAGAGAGAGAGAGAGAAGATGTGAGTGAGAGAGAGAGAATGAGAAGCTGTGAGTGAGAGAGAGAGAAAGTAAGAGAAGCTGTGAGTGATATAGAGAGAGAGAGAAAGGGAAGCTGTGAGTGAGAGAGAGAGAGAAAGAGATGCTGTGAGTGAGAGAGAGAGAGGAAGAGAAGCTGTGAGTGAGACAGAGAGAGGGAGAAAGAGACGCTGTGTGTGTGTGAGAGAGTAAGAGAAGCTGTGATTGAGAGTGAGAGAGAGAGAAAGAAAAGCTGTGAGTGAGAGAGAGAAAGACAAGCTAAGAGTTAGATAGAGAGAAGCAGTGAGTGAGAGAGAGAGAAGCAGTGAGTGAGAGAGAGAGAGAGAGAGAGAAGCGGTGAGTGAGACAGAGAGAGAGAAAGATAAGCTGCGAGAGATAGAGAGGGAGAAAGAGAAGCTGTGTGAGAGAGAGAGAGAGAAAGAGAAGCTGTGTGTGTGTGTGAGAGAAAGATAGTCTGAGAAAGAGAGAGTGAAAGAGAAGCTGTGAGTGAGAGAGAGAGGGAGAAAGAGAAGCTGTGTGTGTGTGAGAGAGAAAGAGAAGCTGTGAGTGAGAGTGAGAGCGAGAGAGAGAAATAGAAGCTGTGAGTGAGAGAGAGAGTGAAAGAGAAGCTGTGAGTGAGAGAGAGAGAAAGAGAAGCTGTGAGTGATAGAGAGAGAGAATGAGAACCTGTGAGTGAGAGAGAGAGAAGCTGTGAGTGAGAGAGAGAGAGAGAAAGTGAAGCTGTGAGTGAGAGAGAGAGAGAAAGAGAAGCTGTGTGTGTGAGAGAGAGAAAGATTGTCTGAGAAAGAGAGAGTGAAAGAGAAGCTGTGAGTGAGAGAGAGAGAGGGAGAAAGAGAAGCTGTGTGTGAGAGAGAGAAAGAGAAGCTGTGAGTGAGAGTGAGAGAGAGAGAAAGAGAAGCTGTGAGTGAGAGAGAAAGAGAAAGAGAAGCTGTGAGTGAGAGAGAGAGAATGAGAAGCTGTGAGTGAGAGAGAGAAGTTGTTAGAGAGAGAGAGAAAGAGAAGCTGTGAGTGAGAGAGAGAGAGAGATGTGAGTGATAGAGAGAGAGAATGAGAAGCTGTGAGTGAGAGAGAGAGTAAGTAAGAGAAGCTGTGAGTGAGATAGAGAGAGAGAGAAAGAGAAGCTGTGAGTGAGAGAGAGAGGGAGAAAGATAATATATGAGAGAGAGAGAGAGAAACTGTGTGTGAGAGAGAGAGAGAAGGAGAAGGAGTGATTGAGAGTGAGAGAGAGAAAGAGAAGCTGTGAGTGAGAGAGAGAGAATGAGAAGCTGTGAGTGAGAGAGAGAGTGAAAGAGAAGCTGTGAGTGAGAGAGAGAGAAAGAGAAGCTGTGAGTGAGAGAGAGAGAGAATGAGAAGCTGTGAGTGAGAGAGAGAGAAGCTGTGAGAGAGAGAGAGAGAGAAAGAGAAGCTGTGTGTGAGAGAGAGAAAGAGAAGCTGTGAGTGAGAGTGAGAGCGAGAGAGAGAAAGAGAAGCTTTGAGTGAGAGAGAGAGTGAAAGAGAAGCTGTGAGTGAGAGAGAGAGAAAGAGAAGCTGTGAGTGAGAGAGAGAGAGAATGAGAAGCTGTGAGTGAGAGAGAGAAGCTGTGAGTGAGAGAGAGAGAGAGAAAGAGAAGCTGTGAGTGAGAGAGAGAGAGAGAGAAAGAGAAGCTGTGAGTGAGAGAAAGAGAAGCTGTGAGTGAGAGGGAGAGAGAGAGAAAGAGAAGCTGTGAGTGTGAGAGAGAGATGGAGAAAGAGAATCTGTGTGTGTGTGAGAGACAAAGAGAAGCTGTGAGTGAGAGTGAGAGAGAGAGAAAGAGAAAGAGAAGCTGTGAGTGAGAGAGTGAGAGAGAGAAAGAGAAGCTGTGAGTGAGAGAGAGAGAAAGAAAGAGAAGCTGTGAGTGAGTGAGAGAGAGAACGGGAAGTTGTGAGTGAGAGAGAGAGAGAAAGAGAAGCTGTGAGTGAGAGTGAGAGCGAGAGAGAGAAAGAGAAGCTGTGAGTGAGAGAGAGAGTGAAAGAGAAGCTGTGAGTGAGAGAGAGAGAAAGAGAAGCTGTGAGTGAGAGAGAGAGAGAATGAGAACCTGTGAGTGAGAGAGAAAGAGAAAGAGAAGCTGTGAGTGAGAGAGAGAGAATGAGAAGCTGTGAGTGAGAGAGAGAAGTTGTTAGAGAGAGAGAGAAAGAGAAGCTGTGAGTGAGAGAGAGAGAGAGATGTGAGTGATAGAGAGAGAGAATGAGAAGCTGTGAGTGAGAGAGAGAGTAAGTAAGAGAAGCTGTGAGTGAGATAGAGAGAGAGAGAAAGAGAAGCTGTGAGTGAGAGAGAGAGGGAGAAAGATAATATATGAGAGAGAGAGAGAGAAACTGTGTGTGAGAGAGAGAGAGAAGGAGAAGGAGTGATTGAGAGTGAGAGAGAGAAAGAGAAGCTGTGAGTGAGAGAGAGAGAATGAGAAGCTGTGAGTGAGAGAGAGAGTGAAAGAGAAGCTGTGAGTGAGAGAGAGAGAAAGAGAAGCTGTGAGTGAGAGAGAGAGAGAATGAGAAGCTGTGAGTGAGAGAGAGAGAAGCTGTGAGAGAGAGAGAGAGAGAAAGAGAAGCTGTGTGTGAGAGAGAGAAAGAGAAGCTGTGAGTGAGAGTGAGAGCGAGAGAGAGAAAGAGAAGCTTTGAGTGAGAGAGAGAGTGAAAGAGAAGCTGTGAGTGAGAGAGAGAGAAAGAGAAGCTGTGAGTGAGAGAGAGAGAGAATGAGAAGCTGTGAGTGAGAGAGAGAAGCTGTGAGTGAGAGAGAGAGAGAGAAAGAGAAGCTGTGAGTGAGAGAGAGAGAGAGAGAAAGAGAAGCTGTGAGTGAGAGAAAGAGAAGCTGTGAGTGAGAGGGAGAGAGAGAGAAAGAGAAGCTGTGAGTGTGAGAGAGAGATGGAGAAAGAGAATCTGTGTGTGTGTGAGAGACAAAGAGAAGCTGTGAGTGAGAGTGAGAGAGAGAGAAAGAGAAAGAGAAGCTGTGAGTGAGAGAGTGAGAGAGAGAAAGAGAAGCTGTGAGTGAGAGAGAGAGAAAGAAAGAGAAGCTGTGAGTGAGTGAGAGAGAGAACGGGAAGTTGTGAGTGAGAGAGAGAGAGAAAGAGAAGCTGTGAGTGAGAGTGAGAGCGAGAGAGAGAAAGAGAAGCTGTGAGTGAGAGAGAGAGTGAAAGAGAAGCTGTGAGTGAGAGAGAGAGAAAGAGAAGCTGTGAGTGAGAGAGAGAGAGAATGAGAACCTGTGAGTGAGAGAGAGAGAAGCTGTGAGTGAGAGAGAGAGAGAGAAAGTGAAGCTGTGAGTGAGAGAGAGAGAGAAAGAGAAGCTGTGTGTGTGTGAGAGAGAGAAAGATTGTCTGAGAAAGAGAGAGTGAAAGAGAAGCTGTGAGTGAGAGAGAGAGGGAGAAAGTGAAGCTGTGTGAGAGAGAGAGAAAGAGAAGCTGTGAGTGAGAGTGAGAGAGAGAGAAAGAGAAGCTGTGAGTGAGAGAGAAAGAGAAAGAGAAGCTGTGAGTGAGAGAGAGAGAATGAGAAGCTGTGAGTGAGAGAGAGAAGTTGTTAGAGAGAGAGAGAAAGAGAAGCTGTGAGTGAGAGAGAGAGAGATGTGAGTGATAGAGAGAGAGAATGAGAAGATGTGAGTGAGAGAGAAAGTAAGAGAAGCTGTGAGTGAGATAGAGAGAGAGAGAAAGAGAAGCTGTGAGTGAGAGAGAGAGGGAGAAAGATAATATATGAGAGAGAGAGAGAGAGAAACTGTGTGTGAGAGAGAGAGAGAAGGAGAAGGAGTGATTGAGAGTGAGAGAGAGAAAGAGAAGCTGTGAGTGAGAGAGAGAGAATGAGAAGCTGTGAGTGAGAGAGAGAGTGAAAGAGAAGCTGTGAGTGAGAGAGAGAGAAAGAGAAGCTGTGAGTGAGAGAGAGAGAGAATGAGAAGCTGTGAGTGAGAGAGAGAGAAGCTGTGAGAGAGAGAGAGAGAGAAAGAGAAGCTGTGAGTGAGAGAGAGAGGGAGAAAGAGAAGCTGTGTGTGAGAGAGAGAAAGAGAAGCTGTGAGTGAGAGTGAGAGCGAGAGAGAGAAAGAGAAGCTGTGAGTGAGAGAGAGAGTGAAAGAGAAGCTGTGAGTGAGAGAGAGAGAAAGAGAAGCTGTGAGTGAGAGAGAGAGAGAGAATGAGAAGCTGTGAGTGAGAGAGAGAAGCTGTGAGTGAGAGAGAGAGAGAGAAAGAGAAGCTGTGAGTGAGAGAGAGAGAGAGAGAAAGAGAAGCTGTGAGTGAGAGAAAGAGAAGCTGTGAGTGAGAGGGAGAGAGAGAGAAAGAGAAGCTGTGAGTGTGAGAGAGAGATGGAGAAAGAGAATCTGTGTGTGTGTGAGAGACAAAGAGAAGCTGTGAGTGAGAGTGAGAGAGAGAGAAAGAGAAAGAGAAGCTGTGAGTGAGAGAGTGAGAGAGAGAAAGAGAAGCTGTGAGTGAGAGAGAGAGAAAGAAAGAGAAGCTGTGAGTGAGTGAGAGAGAGAACGGGAAGTTGTGAGTGAGAGAGAGAGAAAGAGAAGCTGTGAGTGAGAGAGAGAAAGAGAAGCTGTGAGTGAGAGAGAGAAAGAGAAGCTGTGAGTGAGAGAGAGAGAGAAAGAGAAGCTGTGAGTGAGAAGGAGAGGGAAAGAGAAGCTGTGAGTGAGTGAGAGAGAGAGAGAAAGAGAAACTGTGAGTGTGTGAGAGAGAAAGAGAAGCTGTGAGTGAGAGAGAGAGAGAAAGAGAAGCTGTGAGTGAGAAGGAGAGGAAAAGAGAAGCTGTGAGTGAGCGAGAGATAGAGAGAAAGAGAAGCTGTGAGAGAGAAAGAGAGAAGCTGTGAGTGAGAGAGTGAGAGAGAGAAAGAGAAGCTGTTAGTGAGAGTGAGAGAGAGAGAAAGAGAAGCTGTGAGTGAGAGAGAGAATGAAAGAGGAGCTGTGAGTGAGAGAGAGAGAGAAAGAGAAGCTGTGAGTGAGAGAGAGATAGAGAAGCTGTGAGTGAGACAGAGAGAGAAAGAGAAGCTGTGAGAGAGAGAGGGGAAGAAAGAGAAGCTGTGTGTGAGAGAGAGAGAAAGAGAAGCTGTGAGTGTGTGTGAGAGAGAAAGAGAAGCTGTGAGTGAGAGAGAGAGAAAGAAAGAGAAATTAGAGTGAGAAAGACAGAGAGAAAGAGAAGCTGTGAGTGGGAGAGAGAGAAAGAGAAGCTGTGAGTGAGAGAGAGAGAAGCTGTGAGTGAGAGAGAGAAAGAAAAGCTGTGAGTGAGAGAGAGAGAGAAAGAGAAGATATGAGTGAGAGAGAGAGAAAGAGAAGCTGTGAGTGAGTAAGAGAGAGAAAGGGAAGTTGTGAGTGAGAGAGAGAGAGAAAGAAAAGCTGTGAGTGAGAGAGAGAGAGAGAGAGAGAAGCTGTGAGTGAGAGAGAGAGAAAGAGAAGCTGTGAGTGAGAAGGAGAGGGAAAGAGAAGCTGTGAGTGAGTGAGAGAGAGAGAAACAGAAGCTGTGAGAGAGAAAGAGAGAAGCTGTGAGTGAGAGAGTGAGAGAGAGAAAGAGAACCTGTTAGTGAGAGTGAGAGTGAGACAGAAAGAGAAGCTGTGAGTGAGAGAGAGAGAAAGAGAAGCTGTGAGTGAGAGAGAGAGAGAAGCTGTGAGTGACACACAGAGAGAGAAGCTGTGAGTTAGAGAGAGAGAGAAAGAGAAGCTGTGAGTGACAGAGAGAGAGAGAAAGAGAAGCTATGTGTGTGTGAGAGAGAGAAAGATAGTCTGAGAAAGAGAGAGTGAAAGAGAAGCTGTGAGTGAGAGAGAGAGAGGGAGAAAGAGAATCTGTGTGTGTGTGAGAGAGAAAGAGAAGCTGTGAGTGAGAGTGAGAGAAAGAAAGAGAAAGCGAAGCTGTTAGTGAGAGAGTGAGAGAGAGAAAGAGAAGCTGTTAGTGAGAGTGAGAGAGAGAGAGAAAGAGAAGCTGTGAGTGAGAGAGAGAGAAAGAGATGCTGTGAGTGAGAGAGAGAGAGAAAGAGAAACTGTGAGTGAGAGAGAGAGAAAGAGAAGCTGTGAGTGAGAGAGAGAGAAAGAGAAGCTGTGAGTGAGAAGGAGAGGGAAAGAGAAGCTGTGAGTGAGTGAGAGAGAGAGAAAGAGAAGCTGTGAGTGAGAGAGAGAGAAAGAGAAGCTGTGAGTGAGAGAGAGAGAGAAAGAGAAGCTGTGAGTAAGAAGGAGAGGGAAAGAGAAGAAGTGAGTGAGTGAGAGAGAGAGAGAGAAAGAGAAGCTGTGAGAGAGAAAGAGAAGCTGTGAGTGAGAGAGTGAGAGAGAGAAAGAGAATCTGTTAGTGAGAGTGAGAGAGAGAGAAAGAGAAGCTGTGAGTGAGAGAGAGAGAGAGAAAGAGAAGCTGTGAGTGAGAGAGAGAAAGAGAAGCTGTGTGTGAGAGGGAGAGAGAGAAAGAGAAGCTGTGAGTGAGAGAGAGAGGGAGAAAGAGAATCTGTGTGTTTGTGTGAGAGAAAGAGAAGCTGTGAGTGAGAGTGAGAGAGAGAGAAAGAGAAATAGAAGCTGTGAGTGAGAGAGTGAGAGAGAAAGAGAAGCTGTGAGTGAGAGAGAGAGAGAAAGAAAGAGAAGCTGTGAGTGAGTGAGAGAGAGAAAGGGAAGTTGTGAGTGAGAGAGAGAGAAAGAGAAGCTGTGAGTGAGAGAGAGAAAGAGAAGCTGTGAGTGAGAGAGAGAGAGAAAGAGAAGCTGTGAGTGAGAAGGAGAGGGAAAGAGAAGCTGTGAGTGAGTGAGAGAGAGAGAGAAAGAGAAACTGTGAGTGTGTGAGAGAGAAAGAGAAGCTGTGAGAGAGAGAGAGAGAGAGAGAGAGAGAGAAGCTGTGAGTGAGAAGGAGAGGGAAAGAGAAGCTGTGAGTGAGTGAGAGAGAGAGAGAGAAAGAGAAGCTGAGAGAGAGAGAACCTGTGACTGAGAGAGTGAGAGAGAGAAAGAGAAGCTGTTAGTGAGAGTGAGAGAGAGAGAAAGAGAAGCTGTGAGTGAGAGAGAGATTGAAAGAGAAGCTGTGACTGAGAGAGAGAGAGAGAGAAGCTGTGAGTGAGAGAGAGATAGAGAAGCTGTGACTGAGAGGGAGAGAGAGAAAGAGAAGCTGTGAGTGACACAGAGAGAGAGAAGCTGTGAGTTAGAGAGAGAGAAAGAGAAGCTGTGAGTGACAGAGAGAGAGCAAGAGAAGCTGAGAGTGAGAGAGAGAGAGAGAAAGTGAAGCTGTGAGTGAGAGAGAGAAAGAGAAGCTGTATGTGTGTGAGAGAGAGAAAGATAGTCTGAGAAAGAGAGAGTGAAAGAGAAGCTGTGAGTGAGAGAGAGATTGAAAGAGAAGCTGTGAGAGAGAGAGAGAAAAAGAGAAGCTGTGAGTGAGAGAGAGAAAGAGAAGCTGTGAGTGAGAGAGAGATTGAAAGAGAAGCTGTGAGAGAGAGAGAGAAAAAGAGAAGCTGTGAGTGAGAGAGAGAAAGAGAAGCTGTGAGTGAGAGGGAGAGAGAGAAAGAGAAGCTGTGAGTGACACACAGAGAGAGAAGCTGTGAGTTAGAGAGAGAGAAAGAGAAGCTGTGAGTGACAGAGAGAGAGAAAGAGAAGCTGAGAGTGAGAGAGAGAGAAAGTGAAGCTGTGAGTGAGAGAGAGAGAGAAAGAGAAGCTGTGTGTGTGAGAGAGAGAGAAGCTGTGAGTGAGAGAGAGAAAGAGAAGCTGTGAGTGAGAGAGAGAGAGAGAAGATGTGAGTGAGAGAGAGAGAATGAGAAGCTGTGAGTGAGAGAGAGAGAAAGTAAGAGAAGCTGTGAGTGATATATAGAGAGAGAGAAAGGGAAGCTGTGAGTGAGAGAGAGAGAGAAAGAGATGCTGTGAGTGAGAGAGAGAGAGGAAGAGAAGCTGTGAGTGAGACAGAGAGAGGGAGAAAGAGACGCTGTGTGTGTGTGAGAGAGTAAGAGAAGCTGTGATTGAGAGTGAGAGAGAGAGAAAGAAAAGCTGTGAGTGAGAGAGAGAAAGACAAGCTAAGAGTTAGATAGAGAGAAGCAGTGAGTGAGAGAGAGAGAAGCAGTGAGTGAGAGAGAGAGAGAGAGAGAAGCTGTGAGTGAGACAGAGAGAGAGAAAGATAAGCTGCGAGAGATAGAGAGGGAGAAAGAGAAGCTGTGTGAGAGAGAGAGAGAGAAAGAGAAGCTGTGTGTGTGTGTGAGAGAAAGATAGTCTGAGAAAGAGAGAGTGAAAGAGAAGCTGTGAGTGAGAGAGAGAGGGAGAAAGAGAAGCTGTGTGTGTGTGAGAGAGAAAGAGAAGCTGTGAGTGAGAGTGAGAGCGAGAGAGAGAAATAGAAGCTGTGAGTGAGAGAGAGAGTGAAAGAGAAGCTGTGAGTGAGAGAGAGAGAAAGAGAAGCTGTGAGTGAGAGAGAGAGAGAATGAGAACCTGTGAGTGAGAGAGAGAGAAGCTGTGAGTGAGAGAGAGAGAGAGAAAGTGAAGCTGTGAGTGAGAGAGAGAGAGAAAGAGAAGCTGTGTGTGTGAGAGAGAGAAAGATTGTCTGAGAAAGAGAGAGTGAAAGAGAAGCTGTGAGTGAGAGAGAGAGAGGGAGAAAGAGAAGCTGTGTGTGAGAGAGAGAAAGAGAAGCTGTGAGTGAGAGTGAGAGAGAGAGAAAGAGAAGCTGTGAGTGAGAGAGAAAGAGAAAGAGAAGCTGTGAGTGAGAGAGAGAGAATGAGAAGCTGTGAGTGAGAGAGAGAAGTTGTTAGAGAGAGAGAGAAAGAGAAGCTGTGAGTGAGAGAGAGAGAGATGTGAGTGATAGAGAGAGAGAATGAGAAGCTGTGAGTGAGAGAGAGAGTAAGTAAGAGAAGCTGTGAGTGAGATAGAGAGAGAGAGAAAGAGAAGCTGTGAGTGAGAGAGAGAGGGAGAAAGATAATATATGAGAGAGAGAGAGAGAAACTGTGTGTGAGAGAGAGAGAGAAGGAGAAGGAGTGATTGAGAGTGAGAGAGAGAAAGAGAAGCTGTGAGTGAGAGAGAGAGAATGAGAAGCTGTGAGTGAGAGAGAGAGTGAAAGAGAAGCTGTGAGTGAGAGAGAGAGAAAGAGAAGCTGTGAGTGAGAGAGAGAGAGAATGAGAAGCTGTGAGTGAGAGAGAGAGAAGCTGTGAGAGAGAGAGAGAGAGAAAGAGAAGCTGTGTGTGAGAGAGAGAAAGAGAAGCTGTGAGTGAGAGTGAGAGCGAGAGAGAGAAAGAGAAGCTTTGAGTGAGAGAGAGAGTGAAAGAGAAGCTGTGAGTGAGAGAGAGAGAAAGAGAAGCTGTGAGTGAGAGAGAGAGAGAATGAGAAGCTGTGAGTGAGAGAGAGAAGCTGTGAGTGAGAGAGAGAGAGAGAAAGAGAAGCTGTGAGTGAGAGAGAGAGAGAGAGAAAGAGAAGCTGTGAGTGAGAGAAAGAGAAGCTGTGAGTGAGAGGGAGAGAGAGAGAAAGAGAAGCTGTGAGTGTGAGAGAGAGATGGAGAAAGAGAATCTGTGTGTGTGTGAGAGACAAAGAGAAGCTGTGAGTGAGAGTGAGAGAGAGAGAAAGAGAAAGAGAAGCTGTGAGTGAGAGAGTGAGAGAGAGAAAGAGAAGCTGTGAGTGAGAGAGAGAGAAAGAAAGAGAAGCTGTGAGTGAGTGAGAGAGAGAACGGGAAGTTGTGAGTGAGAGAGAGAGAGAAAGAGAAGCTGTGAGTGAGAGTGAGAGCGAGAGAGAGAAAGAGAAGCTGTGAGTGAGAGAGAGAGTGAAAGAGAAGCTGTGAGTGAGAGAGAGAGAAAGAGAAGCTGTGAGTGAGAGAGAGAGAGAATGAGAACCTGTGAGTGAGAGAGAGAGAAGCTGTGAGTGAGAGAGAGAGAGAGAAAGTGAAGCTGTGAGTGAGAGAGAGAGAGAAAGAGAAGCTGTGTGTGTGTGAGAGAGAGAAAGATTGTCTGAGAAAGAGAGAGTGAAAGAGAAGCTGTGAGTGAGAGAGAGAGGGAGAAAGTGAAGCTGTGTGAGAGAGAGAGAAAGAGAAGCTGTGAGTGAGAGTGAGAGAGAGAGAAAGAGAAGCTGTGAGTGAGAGAGAAAGAGAAAGAGAAGCTGTGAGTGAGAGAGAGAGAATGAGAAGCTGTGAGTGAGAGAGAGAAGTTGTTAGAGAGAGAGAGAAAGAGAAGCTGTGAGTGAGAGAGAGAGAGATGTGAGTGAGAGAGAGAGAGAATGAGAAGATGTGAGTGAGAGAGAAAGTAAGAGAAGCTGTGAGTGAGATAGAGAGAGAGAGAAAGAGAAGCTGTGAGTGAGAGAGAGAGGGAGAAAGATAATATATGAGAGAGAGAGAGAGAGAAACTGTGTGTGAGAGAGAGAGAGAAGGAGAAGGAGTGATTGAGAGTGAGAGAGAGAAAGAGAAGCTGTGAGTGAGAGAGAGAGAATGAGAAGCTGTGAGTGAGAGAGAGAGTGAAAGAGAAGCTGTGAGTGAGAGAGAGAGAAAGAGAAGCTGTGAGTGAGAGAGAGAGAGAATGAGAAGCTGTGAGTGAGAGAGAGAGAAGCTGTGAGAGAGAGAGAGAGAGAAAGAGAAGCTGTGAGTGAGAGAGAGAGGGAGAAAGAGAAGCTGTGTGTGAGAGAGAGAAAGAGAAGCTGTGAGTGAGAGTGAGAGCGAGAGAGAGAAAGAGAAGCTGTGAGTGAGAGAGAGAGTGAAAGAGAAGCTGTGAGTGAGAGAGAGAGAAAGAGAAGCTGTGAGTGAGAGAGAGAGAGAGAATGAGAAGCTGTGAGTGAGAGAGAGAAGCTGTGAGTGAGAGAGAGAGAGAGAAAGAGAAGCTGTGAGTGAGAGAGAGAGAGAGAGAAAGAGAAGCTGTGAGTGAGAGAAAGAGAAGCTGTGAGTGAGAGGGAGAGAGAGAGAAAGAGAAGCTGTGAGTGTGAGAGAGAGATGGAGAAAGAGAATCTGTGTGTGTGTGAGAGACAAAGAGAAGCTGTGAGTGAGAGTGAGAGAGAGAGAAAGAGAAAGAGAAGCTGTGAGTGAGAGAGTGAGAGAGAGAAAGAGAAGCTGTGAGTGAGAGAGAGAGAAAGAAAGAGAAGCTGTGAGTGAGTGAGAGAGAGAACGGGAAGTTGTGAGTGAGAGAGAGAGAAAGAGAAGCTGTGAGTGAGAGAGAGAAAGAGAAGCTGTGAGTGAGAGAGAGAAAGAGAAGCTGTGAGTGAGAGAGAGAGAAAGAGAAGCTGTGAGTGAGAAGGAGAGGGAAAGAGAAGCTGTGAGTGAGTGAGAGAGAGAGAGAAAGAGAAACTGTGAGTGTGTGAGAGAGAAAGAGAAGCTGTGAGTGAGAGAGAGAGAGAAAGAGAAGCTGTGAGTGAGAAGGAGAGGAAAAGAGAAGCTGTGAGTGAGCGAGAGATAGAGAGAAAGAGAAGCTGTGAGAGAGAAAGAGAGAAGCTGTGAGTGAGAGAGTGAGAGAGAGAAAGAGAAGCTGTTAGTGAGAGTGAGAGAGAGAGAAAGAGAAGCTGTGAGTGAGAGAGAGAATGAAAGAGGAGCTGTGAGTGAGAGAGAGAGAGAAAGAGAAGCTGTGAGTGAGAGAGAGATAGAGAAGCTGTGAGTGAGACAGAGAGAGAAAGAGAAGCTGTGAGAGAGAGAGGGGAAGAAAGAGAAGCTGTGTGTGAGAGAGAGAGAAAGAGAAGCTGTGAGTGTGTGTGAGAGAGAAAGAGAAGCTGTGAGTGAGAGAGAGAGAAAGAAAGAGAAATTAGAGTGAGAAAGACAGAGAGAAAGAGAAGCTGTGAGTGGGAGAGAGAGAAAGAGAGTCTGTGAGTGAGAGAGAGAGAGAGAAGCTGTGAGTGAGAGAGAGAGAGAGCTGCTGTGAGTGAGAGAGAGAGAAAGAGAAGCTGTGAGTGAGAGAGAGAGAAGCTGTGAGTGAGAGAGAGAAAGAAAAGCTATGAGTGAGAGAGTGAGAGAGAAAGAGAAGCTGTGAGTGAGAGAGAGAGAAAGTGAAGCTGTGAGAGAGAGTAAGAAAAGCTGTGATTGAGAGTGAGAGTGAGAGAGAAAGAGAAGCTGTGAGTGAGAGAGAGAGAATGAGAAGCTGCGAGAGAGAGAAAGAGAAGCTGTGAGTGAGAGAGAGAGAGAAAATGTGAGTGAGAGAGAGAGAGAATGAGAAGCTGTGAGTGAGAGAGAGAAAGTAAGAGAAGCTGTGAGTGATACAGAGAGAGAGAAAGAGAAGCTGTGAGTGAGAGAGAGAGAGAAAGAGAAGCTGTGATTGAGAGTGAGTGATAGAGAAAGAGAAGCTGTGAGTGAGTGAGAGAGAAAGAGAAGCTGTGAGTGAGAGAGAGAGAAGCTGTGAGTGAGAGAGAGAAAGAAAAGCTGTGAGTGAGAGAGAGAGAGAAAGAGAAGCTGTGAGAGAGAGAGAGAGAGAGAAAGAGAAGCTGTGATTGAGAGTGAGTGATAGAGAAAGAGAAGCTGTGAGTGAGTGAGAGAGAAAGAGAAGCTGTGAGTGAGAGAGAGAGAAGCTGTGAGTGAGAGAGAGAAAGAAAAGCTGTGAGTGAGAGAGAGAGAGAAAGAGAAGATATGAGTGAGAGAGAGAGAAAGAGAAGCTGTGAGTGAGTAAGAGAGAGAAAGGGAAGTTGTGAGTGAGAGAGAGAGAGAAAGAAAAGCTGTGAGTGAGAGAGAGAGAGAGAGAGAGAAGCTGTGAGTGAGAGAGAGAGAAAGAGAAGCTGTGAGTGAGAAGGAGAGGGAAAGAGAAGCTGTGAGTGAGTGAGAGAGAGAGAAACAGAAGCTGTGAGAGAGAAAGAGAGAAGCTGTGAGTGAGAGAGTGAGAGAGAGAAAGAGAACCTGTTAGTGAGAGTGAGAGTGAGACAGAAAGAGAAGCTGTGAGTGAGAGAGAGAGAAAGAGAAGCTGTGAGTGAGAGAGAGAGAGAAGCTGTGAGTGACACACAGAGAGAGAAGCTGTGAGTTAGAGAGAGAGAGAAAGAGAAGCTGTGAGTGACAGAGAGAGAGAGAAAGAGAAGCTATGTGTGTGTGAGAGAGAGAAAGATAGTCTGAGAAAGAGAGAGTGAAAGTGAAGCTGTGAGTGAGAGAGAGAGAGGGAGAAAGAGAATCTGTGTGTGTGTGTGAGAGAAAGAGAAGCTGTGAGTGAGAGTGAGAGAAAGAAAGAGAAAGCGAAGCTGTTAGTGAGAGAGTGAGAGAGAGAAAGAGAAGCTGTTAGTGAGAGTGAGAGAGAGAGAGAAAGAGAAGCTGTGAGTGAGAGAGAGAGAAAGAGATGCTGTGAGTGAGAGAGAGAGAGAAAGAGAAACTGTGAGTGAGAGAGAGAGAAAGAGAAGCTGTGAGTGAGAGAGAGAGAAAGAGAAGCTGTGAGTGAGAAGGAGAGGGAAAGAGAAGCTGTGAGTGAGTGAGAGAGAGAGAAAGAGAAGCTGTGAGTGAGAGAGAGAGAAAGAGAAGCTGTGAGTGAGAGAGAGAGAGAAAGAGAAGCTGTGAGTAAGAAGGAGAGGGAAAGAGAAGAAGTGAGTGAGTGAGAGAGAGAGAGAAAGAGAAGCTGTGAGAGAGAAAGAGAAGCTGTGAGTGAGAGAGTGAGAGAGAGAAAGAGAATCTGTTAGTGAGAGTGAGAGAGAGAGAAAGAGAAGCTGTGAGTGAGAGAGAGAGAGAGAAAGAGAAGCTGTGAGTGAGAGAGAGAAAGAGAAGCTGTGTGTGAGAGGGAGAGAGAGAAAGAGAAGCTGTGAGTGAGAGAGAGAGAGGGAGAAAGAGAATCTGTGTGTTTGTGTGAGAGAAAGAGAAGCTGTGAGTGAGAGTGAGAGAGAGAGAAAGAGAAATAGAAGCTGTGAGTGAGAGAGTGAGAGAGAAAGAGAAGCTGTGAGTGAGAGAGAGAGAGAAAGAAAGAGAAGCTGTGAGTGAGTGAGAGAGAGAAAGGGAAGTTGTGAGTGAGAGAGAGAGAAAGAGAAGCTGTGAGTGAGAGAGAGAAAGAGAAGCTGTGAGTGAGAGAGAGAGAGAAAGAGAAGCTGTGAGTGAGAAGGAGAGGGAAAGAGAAGCTGTGAGTGAGTGAGAGAGAGAGAGAAAGAGAAACTGTGAGTGTGTGAGAGAGAAAGAGAAGCTGTGAGTGAGAAGGAGAGGGAAAGAGAAGCTGTGAGTGAGTGAGAGAGAGAGAGAGAAAGAGAAGCTGAGAGAGAGAGAACCTGTGACTGAGAGAGTGAGAGAGAGAAAGAGAAGCTGTTAGTGAGAGTGAGAGAGAGAGAAAGAGAAGCTGTGAGTGAGAGAGAGATTGAAAGAGAAGCTGTGAGTGAGAGAGAGAGAGAGAAGCTGTGAGTGAGAGAGAGATAGAGAAGCTGTGACTGAGAGGGAGAGAGAGAAAGAGAAGCTGTGAGTGACACAGAGAGAGAGAAGCTGTGAGTTAGAGAGAGAGAAAGAGAAGCTGTGAGTGACAGAGAGAGAGCAAGAGAAGCTGAGAGTGAGAGAGAGAGAGAGAAAGTGAAGCTGTGAGTGAGAGAGAGAAAGAGAAGCTGTATGTGTGTGAGAGAGAGAAAGATAGTCTGAGAAAGAGAGAGTGAAAGAGAAGCTGTGAGTGAGAGAGAGATTGAAAGAGAAGCTGTGAGAGAGAGAGAGAAAAAGAGAAGCTGTGAGTGAGAGAGAGAAAGAGAAGCTGTGAGTGAGAGAGAGATTGAAAGAGAAGCTGTGAGAGAGAGAGAGAAAAAGAGAAGCTGTGAGTGAGAGAGAGAAAGAGAAGCTGTGAGTGAGAGGGAGAGAGAGAAAGAGAAGCTGTGAGTGACACACAGAGAGAGAAGCTGTGAGTTAGAGAGAGAGAAAGAGAAGCTGTGAGTGACAGAGAGAGAGAAAGAGAAGCTGAGAGTGAGAGAGAGAGAAAGTGAAGCTGTGAGTGAGAGAGAGAGAGAAAGAGAAGCTGTGTGTGTGTGAGAGAGAGAAGCTGTGAGTGAGAGAGAGAAAGAGAAGCTGTGAGTGAGAGAGAGAGAGAGAAGATGTGAGTGAGAGAGAGAGAATGAGAAGCTGTGAGTGAGAGAGAGAGAAAGTAAGAGAAGCTGTGAGTGAGATAGAGAGAGAGAGAAAGGGAAGCTGTGAGTGAGAGAGAGAGAGAAAGAGATGCTGTGAGTGAGAGAGAGAGAGGAAGAGAAGCTGTGAGTGAGACAGAGAGAGGGAGAAAGAGACGCTGTGTGTGTGTGAGAGAGAAAGAGAAGCTGTGATTGAGAGTGAGAGAGAGAGAAAGAAAAGCTGTGAGTGAGAGAGAGAAAGACAAGCTAAGAGTTAGATAGAGAGAAGCAGTGAGTGAGAGAGAGAGAAGCAGTGAGTGAGAGAGAGAGAGAGAGAGAGAAGCTGTGAGTGAGACAGAGAGAGAGAAAGATAAGCTGCGAGAGATAGAGAGGGAGAAAGAGAAGCTGTGTGAGAGAGAGAGAGAGAAAGAGAAGCTGTGTGTGTGTGAGAGAGAAAGATAGTCTGAGAAAGAGAGAGTGAAAGAGAAGCTGTGAGTGAGAGAGAGAGGGAGAAAGAGAAGCTGTGTGTGTGTGAGAGAGAAAGAGAAGCTGTGAGTGAGAGTGAGAGCGAGAGAGAGAAATAGAAGCTGTGAGTGAGAGAGAGAGTGAAAGAGAAGCTGTGAGTGAGAGAGAGAGAAAGAGAAGCTGTGAGTGAGAGAGAGAGAGAATGAGAACCTGTGAGTGAGAGAGAGAGAAGCTGTGAGTGAGAGAGAGAGAGAGAAAGTGAAGCTGTGAGTGAGAGAGAGAGAGAAAGAGAAGCTGTGTGTGTGTGAGAGAGAGAAAGATTGTCTGAGAAAGAGAGAGTGAAAGAGAAGCTGTGAGTGAGAGAGAGAGAGGGAGAAAGAGAAGCTGTGTGTGAGAGAGAGAAAGAGAAGCTGTGAGTGAGAGTGAGAGAGAGAGAAAGAGAAGCTGTGAGTGAGAGAGAAAGAGAAAGAGAAGCTGTGAGTGAGAGAGAGAGAATGAGAAGCTGTGAGTGAGAGAGAGAAGTTGTTAGAGAGAGAGAGAAAGAGAAGCTGTGAGTGAGAGAGAGAGAGATGTGAGTGATAGAGAGAGAGAATGAGAAGCTGTGAGTGAGAGAGAGAGTAAGTAAGAGAAGCTGTGAGTGAGATAGAGAGAGAGAGAAAGAGAAGCTGTGAGTGAGAGAGAGAGGGAGAAAGATAATATATGAGAGAGAGAGAGAGAAACTGTGTGTGAGAGAGAGAGAGAAGGAGAAGGAGTGATTGAGAGTGAGAGAGAGAAAGAGAAGCTGTGAGTGAGAGAGAGAGAATGAGAAGCTGTGAGTGAGAGAGAGAGTGAAAGAGAAGCTGTGAGTGAGAGAGAGAGAAAGAGAAGCTGTGAGTGAGAGAGAGAGAGAATGAGAAGCTGTGAGTGAGAGAGAGAGAAGCTGTGAGAGAGAGAGAGAGAGAAAGAGAAGCTGTGAGTGAGAGAGAGAGGGAGAAAGAGAAGCTGTGTGTGAGAGAGAGAAAGAGAAGCTGTGAGTGAGAGTGAGAGCGAGAGAGAGAAAGAGAAGCTTTGAGTGAGAGAGAGAGTGAAAGAGAAGCTGTGAGTGAGAGAGAGAGAAAGAGAAGCTGTGAGTGAGAGAGAGAGAGAGAATGAGAAGCTGTGAGTGAGAGAGAGAAGCTGTGAGTGAGAGAGAGAGAGAAAGAGAAGCTGTGAGTGAGAGAGAGAGAGAGAGAAAGAGAAGCTGTGAGTGACAGAAAGAGAAGCTGTGAGTGAGAGGGAGAGAGAGAGAAAGAGAAGCTGTGAGTGTGAGAGAGAGATGGAGAAAGAGAATCTGTGTGTGTGTGAGAGACAAAGAGAAGCTGTGAGTGAGAGTGAGAGAGAGAGAAAGAGAAAGAGAAGCTGTGAGTGAGAGAGTGAGAGAGAGAAAGAGAAGCTGTGAGTGAGAGAGAGAGAAAGAAAGAGAAGCTGTGAGTGAGTGAGAGAGAGAACGGGAAGTTGTGAGTGAGAGAGAGAGAGAAAGAGAAGCTGTGAGTGAGAGTGAGAGCGAGAGAGAGAAAGAGAAGCTGTGAGTGAGAGAGAGAGTGAAAGAGAAGCTGTGAGTGATAGAGAGAGAAAGAGAAGCTGTGAGTGAGAGAGAGAGAGAATGAGAACCTGTGAGTGAGAGAGAGAGAAGCTGTGAGTGAGAGAGAGAGAGAGAAAGTGAAGCTGTGAGTGAGAGAGAGAGAGAAAGAGAAGCTGTGTGTGTGTGAGAGAGAGAAAGATTGTCTGAGAAAGAGAGAGTGAAAGAGAAGCTGTGAGTGAGAGAGAGAGGGAGAAAGAGAAGCTGTGTGAGAGAGAGAGAAAGAGAAGCTGTGAGTGAGAGTGAGAGAGAGAGAAAGAGAAGCTGTGAGTGAGAGAGAAAGAGAAAGAGAAGCTGTGAGTGAGAGAGAGAGAATGAGAAGCTGTGAGTGAGAGAGAGAAGTTGTTAGAGAGAGAGAGAAAGAGAAGCTGTGAGTGAGAGAGAGAGATGTGAGTGATAGAGAGAGAGAATGAGAAGATGTGAGTGAGAGAGAAAGTAAGAGAAGCTGTGAGTGAGATAGAGAGAGAGAGAAAGAGAAGCTGTGAGTGAGAGAGAGAGGGAGAAAGATAATATATGAGAGAGAGAGAGAGAGAGAAACTGTGTGTGAGAGAGAGAGAGAAGGAGAAGGAGTGATTGAGAGTGAGAGAGAGAAAGAGAAGCTGTGAGTGAGAGAGAGAGAATGAGAAGCTGTGAGTGAGAGAGAGAGTGAAAGAGAAGCTGTGAGTGAGAGAGAGAGAAAGAGAAGCTGTGAGTGAGAGAGAGAGAGAATGAGAAGCTGTGAGTGAGAGAGAGAGAGAAGCTGTGAGAGAGAGAGAGAGAGAAAGAGAAGCTGTGAGTGAGAGAGAGAGGGAGAAAGAGAAGCTGTGTGTGAGAGAGAGAAAGAGAAGCTGTGAGTGAGAGTGAGAGCGAGAGAGAGAAAGAGAAGCTGTGAGTGAGAGAGAGAGTGAAAGAGAAGCTGTGAGTGAGAGAGAAAGAATGAGAAGCTGTGAGTGAGAGAGAGAGAGAGAATGAGAAGCTGTGAGTGAGAGAGAGAAGCTGTGAGTGAGAGAGAGAGAGAGAGAAAGGGAAGCTGTGAGTGAGAGAGAGAGAGAGAGAAAGAGAAGCTGTGAGTGAGAGAAAGAGAAGCTGTGAGTGAGAGGGAGAGAGAGAGAAAGAGAAGCTGTGAGTGTGAGAGAGAGATGGAGAAAGAGAATCTGTGTGTGTGTGAGAGACAAAGAGAAGCTGTGAGTGAGAGTGAGAGAGAGAGAAAGAGAAAGAGAAGCTGTGAGTGAGAGAGTGAGAAAGAGAAAGAGAAGCTGTGAGTGAGAGAGAGAGAAAGAAAGAGAAGCTGTGAGTGAGTGAGAGAGAGAACGGGAAGTTGTGAGTGAGAGAGAGAAAGAGAAGCTGTGAGTGAGAGAGAGAAAGAGAAGCTGTGAGTGAGAGAGAGAGAGAAAGAGAAGCTGTGAGTGAGAAGGAGAGGGAAAGAGAAGCTGTGAGTGAGTGAGAGAGAGAGAGAAAGAGAAACTGTGAGTGTGTGTGAGAGAAAGAGAAGCTGTGAGTGAGAGAGAGAGAGAAAGAGAAGCTGTGAGTGAGAAGGAGAGGAAAAGAGAAGCTGTGAGTGAGCGAGAGATAGAGAGAAAGAGAAGCTGTGAGAGAGAAAGAGAGAATCTGTGAGTGAGAGAGTGAGAGAGAGAAAGAGAAGCTGTTAGTGAGAGTGAGAGAGAGAGAAAGAGAAGCTGTGAGTGAGAGAGAGAATGAAAGAGGAGCTGTGAGTGAGAGAGAGAGAGAAAAAGAAGCTGTGAGTGAGAGAGAGATAGAGAAGCTGTGAGTGAGACAGAGAGAGAAAGAGAAGCTGTGAGAGAGAGAGGGGAAGAAAGAGAAGCTGTGTGTGTGAGAGAGAGAAAGAGAAGCTGTGAGTGTGTGTGAGAGAGAAAGAGAAGCTGTGAGTGAGAGAGAGAGAAAGAAAGAGAAATTAGAGTGAGAAAGACAGAGAGAAAGAGAAGCTGTGAGTGGGAGAGAGAGAAAGAGAGTCTGTGAGTGAGAGAGAGAGAGAGAAGCTGTGAGTGAGAGAGAGAGAGAGCTGCTGTGAGTGAGAGAGAGAGAAAGAGAAGCTGTGAGTGAGAGAGAGAGAAGCTGTGAGTGAGAGAGAGAAAGAAAAGCTATGAGTGAGAGAGTGAGAGAGAAAGAGAAGCTGTGAGTGAGAGAGAGAGAAAGAGAAGCTGTGAGAGAGAGTAAGAAAAGCTGTGATTGAGTGAGAGTGAGAGAGAAAGAGAAGCTGTGAGTGAGAGAGAGAGAATGAGAAGCTGCGAGAGAGAGAAAGAGAAGCTGTGAGTGAGAGAGAGAGAGAAAATGTGAGTGAGAGAGAGAGAGAATGAGAAGCTGTGAGTGAGAGAGAGAAAGTAAGAGAAGCTGTGAGTGATACAGAGAGAGAGAAAGAGAAGCTGTGAGTGAGAGAGAGAGAGAAAGAGAAGCTGTGATTGAGAGTGAGTGATAGAGAAAGAGAAGCTGTGAGTGAGTGAGAGAGAAAGAGAAGCTGTGAGTGAGAGAGAGAGAAGCTGTGAGTGAGAGAGAGAAAGAAAAGCTGTGAGTGAGAGAGAGAGAGAAAGAGAAGCTGTGTGAGAGAGAGAGAGAGAGAAAGAGAAGCTGTGATTGAGAGTGAGTGATAGAGAAAGAGAAGCTGTGAGTGAGTGAGAGAGAAAGAGAAGCTGTGAGTGAGAGAGAGAGAAGCTGTGAGTGAGAGAGAGAAAGAAAAGCTGTGAGTGAGAGAGAGAGAGAAAGAGAAGATATGAGTGAGAGAGAGAGAAAGAGAAGCTGTGAGTGAGTAAGAGAGAGAAAGGGAAGTTGTGAGTGAGAGAGAGAGAGAAAGAAAAGCTGTGAGTGAGAGAGAGAGAGAGAGAGAAGCTGTGAGTGAGAGAGAGAGAAAGAGAAGCTGTGAGTGAGAAGGAGAGGGAAAGAGAAGCTGTGAGTGAGTGAGAGAGAGAGAAACAGAAGCTGTGAGAGAGAAAGAGAGAAGCTGTGAGTGAGAGAGTGAGAGAGAGAAAGAGAACCTGTTAGTGAGAGTGAGAGTGAGACAGAAAGAGAAGCTGTGAGTGAGAGAGAGAGAAAGAGAAGCTGTGAGTGAGAGAGAGAGAGAAGCTGTGAGTGACACACAGAGAGAGAAGCTGTGAGTTAGAGAGAGAGAGAAAGAGAAGCTGTGAGTGACAGAGAGAGAGAGAAAGAGAAGCTATGTGTGTGTGAGAGAGAGAAAGATAGTCTGAGAAAGAGAGAGTGAAAGAGAAGCTGTGAGTGAGAGAGAGAGAGGGAGAAAGAGAATCTGTGTGAGAGAGAAAGAGAAGCTGTGAGTGAGAGTGAGAGAAAGAAAGAGAAAGCGAAGCTGTTAGTGAGAGAGTGAGAGAGAGAAAGAGAAGCTGTTAGTGAGAGTGAGAGAGAGAGAGAAAGAGAAGCTGTGAGTGAGAGAGAGAGAAAGAGATGCTGTGAGTGAGAGAGAGAGAGAAAGAGAAACTGTGAGTGAGAGAGAGAGAAAGAGAAGCTGTGAGTGAGAGAGAGAGAAAGAGAAGCTGTGAGTGAGAAGGAGAGGGAAAGAGAAGCTGTGAGTGAGTGAGAGAGAGAGAAAGAGAAGCTGTGAGTGAGAGAGAGAGAAAGAGAAGCTGTGAGTGAGAGAGAGAGAGAAAGAGAAGCTGTGAGTAAGAAGGAGAGGGAAAGAGAAGAAGTGAGTGAGTGAGAGAGAGAGAGAGAAAGAGAAGCTGTGAGAGAGAAAGAGAAGCTGTGAGTGAGAGAGTGAGAGAGAGAAAGAGAATCTGTTAGTGAGAGTGAGAGAGAGAGAAAGAGAAGCTGTGAGTGAGAGAGAGAGAGAGAAAGAGAAGCTGTGAGTGAGAGAGAGAAAGAGAAGCTGTGTGTGAGAGGGAGAGAGAGAAAGAGAAGCTGTGAGTGACACAGAGAGAGAGAAGCTGTGAGTTAGAGAGAGAGAAAGAGAAGCTGTGAGTGACAGAGAGAGAGAAAGAGAAGCTGAGAGTGAGAGAGAGAGAGAACGTGAAGCTGTGAGTGAGAGAGAGAGAGACAGAGAAGCTGTGTGTGTGTGTGAGAGAGAAAGATAGTCTGAGAAAGAGAGAGTGAAAGAGCAGCTGTGAGTGAGACAGAGAGAGGGAGAAAGAGAAGCTGTGTGTGTGTGAGAGAGAAAGAGAAGCTGTGAGTGAGAGTAAGAGAGAGAGAGAAAGAGAAGCTGTGAGTGAGAGAGAGAGAGAAAGAGAAGCTGTGAGTGAGAGAGAGAGAAAGCGAAGCTGTGAGTGAGAGAGAGAGAGAATGAGAAGCTGTGAGTGAGAGAGAGAGAAGCTGTGAGTGAGAGAGAGAGAAGCTGTGAGTGAGAGAGAGAGAAGATGTGAGTGAGAGAGAGAGAGAATGAGAAGGTGTGAGTGAGAGAGAGAAAGTAAGAGAAGCTGTGAGTGAGAAAGAGAGAAAGAGAAGCTGTGAGTGAGAGAAAGAGAGGGAGAAAGAGAAGCTGTGAGTGAGGGAGAGAGAAAGAGAAGCTGTGAGTGGGAGAGAGAGAATGAGAAGCTGTGGGTGAGAGAGAGAGAAGCTGTGAGTGAGAGAGAAAGAGAAGCTGTGAGTGAGAGAGAGAGAGAAAGAGAAGCTGTGAGTGAGAAGGAGAGGGAAAGAGAAGCTGTGAGTGAGTGACAGAGAGAGAGAAAGAGAAACTGTGAGTGTGTGAGAGAGAAAGAGAAGCTGTGAGTGAGAGAGAGAGAGAAAGAGAAGCTGTGAGTGAGAAGGAGAGGAAAAGAGAAGCTGTGAGTGAGCGAGAGAGAGAGAGAAAGAGAAGCTGTGAGAGAGAAAGAGAGAAGCTGTGAGTGAGAGAGTGAGAGAGAGAAAGAGAAGCTGTTAGTGAGAGTGAGAGAGAGAGAAAGAGAAGCTGTGAGTGAGAGAGAGAATGAAAGAGGAGCTGTGAGTGAGAGAGAGAGAGAAAGAGAAGCTGTGAGTGAGAGAGAGATAGAGAAGCTGTGAGTGAGACAGAGAGAGAAAGAGAAGCTGTGAGAGAGAGAGGGGAAGAAAGAGAAGCTGTGTGTGAGAGAGAGAGAAAGAGAAGCTGTGAGTGTGTGTGAGAGAGAAAGAGAAGCTGTGAGTGAGAGAGAGAGAAAGAAAGAGAAATTAGAGTGAGAAAGACAGAGAGAAAGAGAAGCTGTGAGTGGGAGAGAGAGAAAGAGAGTCTGTGAGTGAGAGAGAGAGAGAGAAGCTGTGAGTGAGAGAGAGAGAGAGCTGCTGTGAGTGAGAGAGAGAGAAAGAGAAGCTGTGAGTGAGAGAGAGAGAAGCTGTGAGTGAGAGAGAGAAAGAAAAGCTATGAGTGAGAGAGTGAGAGAGAAAGAGAAGCTGTGAGTGAGAGAGAGAGAAAGAGAAGCTGTGAGAGAGAGTAAGAAAAGCTGTGATTGAGAGTGAGAGTGAGAGAGAAAGAGAAGCTGTGAGTGAGAGAGAGAGAATGAGAAGCTGCGAGAGAGAGAAAGAGAAGCTGTGAGTGAGAGAGAGAGAGAAAATGTGAGTGAGAGAGAGAGAGAATGAGAAGCTGTGAGTGAGAGAGAGAAAGTAAGAGAAGCTGTGAGTGATACAGAGAGAGAGAAAGAGAAGCTGTGAGTGAGAGAGAGAGAGAAAGAGAAGCTGTGATTGAGAGTGAGTGATAGAGAAAGAGAAGCTGTGAGTGAGTGAGAGAGAAAGAGAAGCTGTGAGTGAGAGAGAGATTGAAAGAGAAGCTGTGAGAGAGAGAGAGAAAAAGAGAAGCTGTGAGTGAGAGAGAGAAAGAGAAGCTGTGAGTGAGAGGGAGAGAGAGAAAGAGAAGCTGTGAGTGACACACAGAGAGAGAAGCTGTGAGTTAGAGAGAGAGAAAGAGAAGCTGTGAGTGACAGAGAGAGAGAAAGAGAAGCTGAGAGTGAGAGAGAGAGAAAGTGAAGCTGTGAGTGAGAGAGAGAGAGAAAGAGAAGCTGTGTGTGTGTGAGAGAGAGAAGCTGTGAGTGAGAGAGAGAAAGAGAAGCTGTGAGTGAGAGAGAGAGAGAGAAGATGTGAGTGAGAGAGAGAGAATGAGAAGCTGTGAGTGAGAGAGAGAGAAAGTAAGAGAAGCTGTGAGTGAGATAGAGAGAGAGAGAAAGGGAAGCTGTGAGTGAGAGAGAGAGAGAAAGAGATGCTGTGAGTGAGAGAGAGAGAGGAAGAGAAGCTGTGAGTGAGACAGAGAGAGGGAGAAAGAGACGCTGTGTGTGTGTGAGAGAGAAAGAGAAGCTGTGATTGAGAGTGAGAGAGAGAGAAAGAAAAGCTGTGAGTGAGAGAGAGAAAGACAAGCTAAGAGTTAGATAGAGAGAAGCAGTGAGTGAGAGAGAGAGAAGCAGTGAGTGAGAGAGAGAGAGAGAGAGAGAAGCTGTGAGTGAGACAGAGAGAGAGAAAGATAAGCTGCGAGAGATAGAGAGGGAGAAAGAGAAGCTGTGTGAGAGAGAGAGAGAGAAAGAGAAGCTGTGTGTGTGTGAGAGAGAAAGATAGTCTGAGAAAGAGAGAGTGAAAGAGAAGCTGTGAGTGAGAGAGAGAGGGAGAAAGAGAAGCTGTGTGTGTGTGAGAGAGAAAGAGAAGCTGTGAGTGAGAGTGAGAGCGAGAGAGAGAAATAGAAGCTGTGAGTGAGAGAGAGAGTGAAAGAGAAGCTGTGAGTGAGAGAGAGAGAAAGAGAAGCTGTGAGTGAGAGAGAGAGAGAATGAGAACCTGTGAGTGAGAGAGAGAGAAGCTGTGAGTGAGAGAGAGAGAGAAAGTGAAGCTGTGAGTGAGAGAGAGAGAGAAAGAGAAGCTGTGTGTGTGAGAGAGAGAGAAAGATTGTCTGAGAAAGAGAGAGTGAAAGAGAAGCTGTGAGTGAGAGAGAGAGAGGGAGAAAGAGAAGCTGTGTGTGAGAGAGAGAAAGAGAAGCTGTGAGTGAGAGTGAGAGAGAGAGAAAGAGAAGCTGTGAGTGAGAGAGAAAGAGAAAGAGAAGCTGTGAGTGAGAGAGAGAGAATGAGAAGCTGTGAGTGAGAGAGAGAAGTTGTTAGAGAGAGAGAGAAAGAGAAGCTGTGAGTGAGAGAGAGAGATGTGAGTGATAGAGAGAGAGAATGAGAAGCTGTGAGTGAGAGAGAGAGTAAGTAAGAGAAGCTGTGAGTGAGATAGAGAGAGAGAGAAAGAGAAGCTGTGAGTGAGAGAGAGAGGGAGAAAGATAATATATGAGAGAGAGAGAGAGAAACTGTGTGTGAGAGAGAGAGAGAAGGAGAAGGAGTGATTGAGAGTGAGAGAGAGAAAGAGAAGCTGTGAGTGAGAGAGAGAGAATGAGAAGCTGTGAGTGAGAGAGAGAGTGAAAGAGAAGCTGTGAGTGAGAGAGAGAGAAAGAGAAGCTGTGAGTGAGAGAGAGAGACAATGAGAAGCTGTGAGTGAGAGAGAGAGAAGCTGTGAGAGAGAGAGAGAGAGAAAGAGAAGCTGTGAGTGAGAGAGAGAGGGAGAAAGAGAAGCTGTGTGTGAGAGAGAGAAAGAGAAGCTGTGAGTGAGAGTGAGAGCGAGAGAGAGAAAGAGAAGCTTTGAGTGAGAGAGAGAGTGAAAGAGAAGCTGTGAGTGAGAGAGAGAGAAAGAGAAGCTGTGAGTGAGAGAGAGAGAGAGAATGAGAAGCTGTGAGTGAGAGAGAGAAGCTGTGAGTGAGAGAGAGAGAGAAAGAGAAGCTGTGAGTGAGAGAGAGAGAGAGAGAAAGAGAAGCTGTGAGTGACAGAAAGAGAAGCTGTGAGTGAGAGGGAGAGAGAGAGAAAGAGAAGCTGTGAGTGTGAGAGAGAGATGGAGAAAGAGAATCTGTGTGTGTGTGAGAGACAAAGAGAAGCTGTGAGTGAGAGTGAGAGAGAGAGAAAGAGAAAGAGAAGCTGTGAGTGAGAGAGTGAGAGAGAGAAAGAGAAGCTGTGAGTGAGAGAGAGAGAAAGAAAGAGAAGCTGTGAGTGAGTGAGAGAGAGAACGGGAAGTTGTGAGTGAGAGAGAGAGAGAAAGAGAAGCTGTGAGTGAGAGTGAGAGCGAGAGAGAGAAAGAGAAGCTGTGAGTGAGAGAGAGAGTGAAAGAGAAGCTGTGAGTGAGAGAGAGAGAAAGAGAAGCTGTGAGTGAGAGAGAGAGAGAATGAGAACCTGTGAGTGAGAGAGAGAGAAGCTGTGAGTGAGAGAGAGAGAGAGAAAGTGAAGCTGTGAGTGAGAGAGAGAGAGAAAGAGAAGCTGTGTGTGTGTGAGAGAGAGAAAGATTGTCTGAGAAAGAGAGAGTGAAAGAGAAGCTGTGAGTGAGAGAGAGAGGGAGAAAGAGAAGCTGTGTGAGAGAGAGAGAAAGAGAAGCTGTGAGTGAGAGTGAGAGAGAGAGAAAGAGAAGCTGTGAGTGAGAGAGAAAGAGAAAGAGAAGCTGTGAGTGAGAGAGAGAGAATGAGAAGCTGTGAGTGAGAGAGAGAAGTTGTTAGAGAGAGAGAGAAAGAGAAGCTGTGAGTGAGAGAGAGAGATGTGAGTGATAGAGAGAGAGAATGAGAAGATGTGAGTGAGAGAGAAAGTAAGAGAAGCTGTGAGTGAGATAGAGAGAGAGAGAAAGAGAAGCTGTGAGTGAGAGAGAGAGGGAGAAAGATAATATATGAGAGAGAGAGAGAGAGAAACTGTGTGTGAGAGAGAGAGAGAAGGAGAAGGAGTGATTGAGAGTGAGAGAGAGAAAGAGAAGCTGTGAGTGAGAGAGAGAGAATGAGAAGCTGTGAGTGAGAGAGAGAGTGAAAGAGAAGCTGTGAGTGAGAGAGAGAGAAAGAGAAGCTGTGAGTGAGAGAGAGAGAGAATGAGAAGCTGTGAGTGAGAGAGAGAGAAGCTGTGAGAGAGAGAGAGAGAGAAAGAGAAGCTGTGAGTGAGAGAGAGAGGGAGAAAGAGAAGCTGTGTGTGAGAGAGAGAAAGAGAAGCTGTGAGTGAGAGTGAGAGCGAGAGAGAGAAAGAGAAGCTGTGAGTGAGAGAGAGAGTGAAAGAGAAGCTGTGAGTGAGAGAGAGAGAAAGAGAAGCTGTGAGTGAGAGAGAGAGAGAATGAGAAGCTGTGAGTGAGAGAGAGAAGCTGTGAGTGAGAGAGAGAGAGAGAGAAAGGGAAGCTGTGAGTGAGAGAGAGAGAGAGAGAAAGAGAAGCTGTGAGTGAGAGAAAGAGAAGCTGTGAGTGAGAGGGAGAGAGAGAGAAAGAGAAGCTGTGAGTGTGAGAGAGAGATGGAGAAAGAGAATCTGTGTGTGTGTGAGAGACAAAGAGAAGCTGTGAGTGAGAGTGAGAGAGCGAGAAAGAGAAAGAGAAGCTGTGAGTGAGAGAGTGAGAAAGAGAAAGAGAAGCTGTGAGTGAGAGAGAGAGAAAGAAAGAGAAGCTGTGAGTGAGTGAGAGAGAGAACGGGAAGTTGTGAGTGAGAGAGAGAGAAAGAGAAGCTGTGAGTGAGAGAGAGAAAGAGAAGCTGTGAGTGAGAGAGAGAAAGAGAAGCTGTGAGTGAGAGAGAGAGAGAAAGAGAAGCTGTGAGTGAGAAGGAGAGGGAAAGAGAAGCTGTGAGTGAGTGAGAGAGAGAGAGAAAGAGAAACTGTGAGTGTGTGAGAGAGAAAGAGAAGCTGTGAGTGAGAGAGAGAGAGAAAGAGAAGCTGTGAGTGAGAAGGAGAGGAAAAGAGAAGCTGTGAGTGAGCGAGAGATAGAGAGAAAGAGAAGCTGTGAGAGAGAAAGAGAGAAGCTGTGAGTGAGAGAGTGAGAGAGAGAAAGAGAAGCTGTTAGTGAGAGTGAGAGAGAGAGAAAGAGAAGCTGTGAGTGAGAGAGAGAATGAAAGAGGAGCTGTGAGTGAGAGAGAGAGAGAAAAAGAAGCTGTGAGTGAGAGAGAGATAGAGAAGCTGTGAGTGAGACAGAGAGAGAAAGAGAAGCTGTGAGAGAGAGAGGGGAAGAAAGAGAAGCTGTGTGTGTGAGAGAGAGAAAGAGAAGCTGTGAGTGTGTGTGAGAGAGAAAGAGAAGCTGTGAGTGAGAGAGAGAGAAAGAAAGAGAAATTAGAGTGAGAAAGACAGAGAGAAAGAGAAGCTGTGAGTGGGAGAGAGAGAAAGAGAGTCTGTGAGTGAGAGAGAGAGAGAGAAGCTGTGAGTGAGAGAGAGAGAGAGCTGCTGTGAGTGAGAGAGAGAGAAAGAGAAGCTGTGAGTGAGAGAGAGAGAAGCTGTGAGTGAGAGAGAGAAAGAAAAGCTATGAGTGAGAGAGTGAGAGAGAAAGAGAAGCTGTGAGTGAGAGAGAGAGAAAGAGAAGCTGTGAGAGAGAGTAAGAAAAGCTGTGATTGAGAGTGAGAGTGAGAGAGAAAGAGAAGCTGTGAGTGAGAGAGAGAGAATGAGAAGCTGCGAGAGAGAGAAAGAGAAGCTGTGAGTGAGAGAGAGAGAGAAAATGTGAGTGAGAGAGAGAGAGAATGAGAAGCTGTGAGTGAGAGAGAGAAAGTAAGAGAAGCTGTGAGTGATACAGAGAGAGAGAAAGAGAAGCTGTGAGTGAGAGAGAGAGAGAAAGAGAAGCTGTGATTGAGAGTGAGTGATAGAGAAAGAGAAGCTGTGAGTGAGTGAGAGAGAAAGAGAAGCTGTGAGTGAGAGAGAGAGAAGCTGTGAGTGAGAGAGAGAAAGAAAAGCTGTGAGTGAGAGAGAGAGAGAAAGAGAAGCTGTGTGAGAGAGAGAGAGAGAAAGAGAAGCTGTGATTGAGAGTGAGTGATAGAGAAAGAGAAGCTGTGAGTGAGTGAGAGAGAAAGAGAAGCTGTGAGTGAGAGAGAGAGAAGCTGTGAGTGAGAGAGAGAAAGAAAAGCTGTGAGTGAGAGAGAGAGAGAAAGAGAAGATATGAGTGAGAGAGAGAGAAAGAGAAGCTGTGAGTGAGTAAGAGAGAGAAAGGGAAGTTGTGAGTGAGAGAGAGAGAGAAAGAAAAGCTGTGAGTGAGAGAGAGAGAGAGAGAGAGAAGCTGTGAGTGAGAGAGAGAAAGAGAAGCTGTGAGTGAGAAGGAGAGGGAAAGAGAAGCTGTGAGTGAGTGAGAGAGAGAGAAACAGAAGCTGTGAGAGAGAAAGAGAGAAGCTGTGAGTGAGAGAGTGAGAGAGAGAAAGAGAACCTGTTAGTGAGAGTGAGAGTGAGACAGAAAGAGAAGCTGTGAGTGAGAGAGAGAGAAAGAGAAGCTGTGAGTGAGAGAGAGAGAGAAGCTGTGAGTGACACACAGAGAGAGAAGCTGTGAGTTAGAGAGAGAGAGAAAGAGAAGCTGTGAGTGACAGAGAGAGAGAGAAAGAGAAGCTATGTGTGTGTGAGAGAGAGAAAGATAGTCTGAGAAAGAGAGAGTGAAAGAGAAGCTGTGAGTGAGAGAGAGAGAGGGAGAAAGAGAATCTGTGTGTGTGTGAGAGAGAAAGAGAAGCTGTGAGTGAGAGTGAGAGAAAGAAAGAGAAAGCGAAGCTGTTAGTGAGAGAGTGAGAGAGAGAAAGAGAAGCTGTTAGTGAGAGTGAGAGAGAGAGAGAAAGAGAAGCTGTGAGTGAGAGAGAGAGAAAGAGATGATGTGAGTGAGAGAGAGAGAGAAAGAGAAACTGTGAGTGAGAGAGAGAGAAAGAGAAGCTGTGAGTGAGAGAGAGAGAAAGAGAAGCTGTGAGTGAGAAGGAGAGGGAAAGAGAAGCTGTGAGTGAGTGAGAGAGAGAGAAAGAGAAGCTGTGAGTGAGAGAGAGAGAAAGAGAAGCTGTGAGTGAGAGAGAGAGAGAAAGAGAAGCTGTGAGTAAGAAGGAGAGGGAAAGAGAAGAAGTGAGTGAGTGAGAGAGAGAGAGAGAAAGAGAAGCTGTGAGAGAGAAAGAGAAGCTGTGAGTGAGAGAGTAAGAGAGAGAAAGAGAATCTGTTAGTGAGAGTGAGAGAGAGAGAAAGAGAAGCTGTGAGTGAGAGAGAGAGAGAGAAAGAGAAGCTGTGAGTGAGAGAGAGAAAGAGAAGCTGTGTGTGAGAGGGAGAGAGAGAAAGAGAAGCTGTGAGTGACACAGAGAGAGAGAAGCTGTGAGTTAGAGAGAGAGAAAGAGAAGCTGTGAGTGACAGAGAGTGAGAAAGAGAAGCTGAGAGTGAGAGAGAGAGAGAACGTGAAGCTGTGAGTGAGAGAGAGAGAGACAGAGAAGCTGTGTGTGTGTGAGAGAGAAAGATAGTCTGAGAAAGAGAGAGTGAAAGAGCAGCTGTGAGTGAGACAGAGAGAGGGAGAAAGAGAAGCTGTGTGTGTGTGAGAGAGAAAGAGAAGCTGTGAGTGAGAGTAAGAGAGAGAGAGAAAGAGAAGCTGTGAGTGAGAGAGAGAGAGAAAGAGAAGCTGTGAGTGAGAGAGAGAGAAAGCGAAGCTGTGAGTGAGAGAGAGAGAGAATGAGAAGCTGTGAGTGAGAGAGAGAGAAGCTGTGAGTGAGAGAGAGAGAAGCTGTGAGTGAGAGAGAGAGAAGATGTGAGTGAGAGAGAGAGAGAATGAGAAGGTGTGAGTGAGAGAGAGAAAGTAAGAGAAGCTGTGAGTGAGAAAGAGAGAAAGAGAAGCTGTGAGTGAGAGAAAGAGAGGGAGAAAGAGAAGCTGTGAGTGAGGGAGAGAGAAAGAGAAGCTGTGAGTGGGAGAGAGAGAATGAGAAGCTGTGGGTGAGAGAGAGAGAAGCTGTGAGTGAGAGAGAAAGAGAAGCTGTGAGTGAGAGAGAGAGAGAAAGAGAAGCTGTGAGTGAGAAGGAGAGGGAAAGAGAAGCTGTGAGTGAGTGACAGAGAGAGAGAAAGAGAAACTGTGAGTGTGTGAGAGAGAAAGAGAAGCTGTGAGTGAGAGAGAGAGAGAAAGAGAAGCTGTGAGTGAGAAGGAGAGGAAAAGAGAAGCTGTGAGTGAGCGAGAGAGAGAGAGAAAGAGAAGCTGTGAGAGAGAAAGAGAGAAGCTGTGAGTGAGAGAGTGAGAGAGAGAAAGAGAAGCTGTTAGTGAGAGTGAGAGAGAGAGAAAGAGAAGCTGTGAGTGAGAGAGAGAATGAAAGAGGAGCTGTGAGTGAGAGAGAGAGAGAGAAAGAGAAGCTGTGAGTGAGAGAGAGATAGAGAAGCTGTGAGTGAGACAGAGAGAGAAAGAGAAGCTGTGAGAGAGAGAGGGGAAGAAAGAGAAGCTGTGTGTCTGAGAGAGAGAAAGAGAAGCTGTGAGTGTGTGTGAGAGAGAAAGAGAAGCTGTGAGTGAGAGAGAGAGAAAGAAAGAGAAATTAGAGTGAGAAAGACAGAGAGAAAGAGAAGCTGTGAGTGGGAGAGAGAGAAAGAGAGTCTGTGAGTGAGAGAGAGAGAGAGAAGCTGTGAGTGAGAGAGAGAGAGAGCTGCTGTGAGTGAGAGAGAGAGAAAGAGAAGCTGTGAGTGAGAGAGAGAGAAGCTGTGAGTGAGAGAGAGAAAGAAAAGCTATGAGTGAGAGAGTGAGAGAGAAAGAGAAGCTGTGAGTGAGAGAGAGAGAAAGAGAAGCTGTGAGTGAGAGAGAGAGAGAAAATGTGAGTGAGAGAGAGAGAGAATGAGAAGCTGTGAGTGAGAGAGAGAAAGTAAGAGAAGCTGTGAGTGATACAGAGAGAGAGAAAGAGAAGCTGTGAGTGAGAGAGAGAGAGAAAGAGAAGCTGTGATTGAGAGTGAGTGATAGAGAAAGAGAAGCTGTGAGTGAGAGAGAGAGAAAGAGAAGCTGTGAGTGAGAGAGAGAGAAGCTGTGAGTGAGGGAGAGAAAGAAAAGCTGTGAGTGAGAGAGAGAGAGAAAGAGAAGCTGTGAGAGAGAGAGAGAGAGAGAAAGAGAAGCTGTGATTGAGAGTGAGTGATAGAGAAAGAGAAGCTGTGAGTGAGTGAGAGAGAAAGAGAAGCTGTGAGTGAGAGAGAGAGAAGCTGTGAGTGAGAGAGAGAAAGAAAAGCTGTGAGTGAGAGAGAGAGAGAAAGAGAAGATATGAGTGAGAGAGAGAGAAAGAGAAGCTGTGAGTGAGTAAGAGAGAGAAAGGGAAGTTGTGAGTGAGAGAGAGAGAGAAAGAGAAGCTGTGAGTGAGAGAGAGAGAGAGAGAGAGAGAGAAGCTGTGAGTGAGAGAGAGAGAAAGAGAAGCTGTGAGTGAGAAGGAGAGGGAAAGAGAAGCTGTGAGTGAGTGAGAGAGAGAGAAAGAGAAGCTGTGAGAGAGAAAGAGAGAAGCTGTGAGTGAGAGAGTGAGAGAGAGAAAGAGAACCTGTTAGTGAGAGTGAGAGTGAGACAGAAAGAGAAGCTGTGAGTGAGAGAGAGAGAAAGAGAAGCTGTGAGTGAGAGAGAGAGAGAAGCTGTGAGTGACACACAGAGAGAGAAGCTGTGAGTTAGAGAGAGAGAGAAAGAGAAGCTGTGAGTGACAGAGAGAGAGAGAAAGAGAAGCTATGTGTGTGTAAGAGAGAGAAAGATAGTCTGAGAAAGAGAGAGTGAAAGAGAAGCTGTGAGTGAGAGAGAGAGAGGGAGAAAGAGAATCTGTGTGTGTGTGAGAGAGAAAGAGAAGCTGTGAGTGAGAGTGAGAGAAAGAAAGAGAAAGCGAAGCTGTTAGTGAGAGAGTGAGAGAGAGAAAGAGAAGCTGTTAGTGAGAGTGAGAGAGAGAGAGAAAGAGAAGCTGTGAGTGAGTGAGAGAGAAAGAGATGCTGTGAGTGAGAGAGAGAGAGAAAGAGAAACTGTGAGTGAGAGAGAGAGAAAGAGAAGCTGTGAGTGAGAGAGAGAGAAAGAGAAGCTGTGAGTGAGAAGGAGAGGGAAAGAGAAGCTGTGAGTGAGTGAGAGAGAGAGAAAGAGAAGCTGTGAGTGAGAGAGAGAGAAAGAGAAGCTGTGAGTGAGAGAGAGAGAGAAAGAGAAGCTGTGAGTAAGAAGGAGAGGGAAAGAGAAGAAGTGAGTGAGTGAGAGAGAGAGAGAGAAAGAGAAGCTGTGAGAGAGAAAGAGAAGCTGTGAGTGAGAGAGTGAGTGAGAGAAAGAGAATCTGTTAGTGAGAGTGAGAGAGAGAGAAAGAGAAGCTGTGAGTGAGAGAGAGAGAAAGAGAAGCTGTGAGTGAGAGAGAGAAAGAGAAGCTGTGTGTGAGAGGGAGAGAGAGAAAGAGAAGCTGTGAGTGACACAGAGAGAGAGAAGCTGTGAGTTAGAGAGAGAGAAAGAGAAGCTGTGAGTGACAGAGAGAGAGAAAGAGAAGCTGAGAGTGAGAGAGAGAGAGAACGTGAAGCTGTGAGTAAGAGAGAGAGAGACAGAGAAGCTGTGTGTGTGTGAGAGAGAGAAAGATAGTCTGAGAAAGAGAGAGTGAAAGAGCAGCTGTGAGTGAGACAGAGAGAGGGAGAAAGAGAAGCTGTGTGTGTGTGAGAGAGAAAGAGAAGCTGTGAGTGAGAGTAAGAGAGAGAGAGAAAGAGAAGCTGTGAGTGAGAGAGAGAGAGAAAGAGAAGCTGTGAGTGAGAGAGAGAGAAAGCGAAGCTGTGAGTGAGAGAGAGAGAGAATGAGAAGCTGTGAGTGAGAGAGAGAGAAGCTGTGAGTGAGAGAGAGAGAAGCTGTGAGTGAGAGAGAGAGAAGATGTGAGTGAGAGAGAGAGAGAATGAGAAGGTGTGAGTGAGAGAGAGAAAGTAAGAGAAGCTGTGAGTGAGAAAGAGAGAAAGAGAAGCTGTGAGTGAGAGAAAGAGAGGGAGAAAGAGAAGCTGTGAGTGAGAGAGAGAGAAAGAGAAGCTGTGAGTGGGAGAGAGAGAGAATGAGAAGCTGTGGGTGAGAGAGAGAGAAGCTGTGCGTGAGAGAGAAAGAGAAGCTGTGAGTGAGAGTGAGAGAGAAAGAGAAGCTGTGAGTGAGAGAGAGAGAAAGCGAAGCTGTGAGTGAGAGAGAGAGAGAATGAGAAGCTGTGAGTGAGAGAGAGAGAAGCTGTGAGTGAGAGAGAGAGAAGCTGTGAGTGAGAGAGAGAGAAGATGTGAGTGAGAGAGAGAGAGAATGAGAAGGTGTGAGTGAGAGAGAGAAAGTAAGAGAAGCTGTGAGTGAGAAAGAGAGAAAGAGAAGCTGTGAGTGAGAGAAAGAGAGGGAGAAAGAGAAGCTGTGAGTGAGAGAGAGAGAAAGAGAAGCTGTGAGTGGGAGAGAGAGAGAATGAGAAGCTGTGGGTGAGAGAGAGAGAAGCTGTGAGTGAGAGTGAGAGAGAAGATGTGAGTAAGAGAGAGAGAGAATGAGAAGCTGTGAGTGAGAGAGAGAGAAAGTAAGAGAAGCTGTGAGTGATACAGAGAGAGAGAAAGAGAAGCTGTGAGTGAGAGAGAGAGAGGGAGAAAGATAAGCTGTGTGTGTGTGAGAGAGAGAGAAAGAGAAGCTGTGTGTGTGTGAGAGAGAGAAGCTGTGATTGAGAGTGAGAGAGAGAGAAAGAGAAGCTGTGAGTGAGAGACAGAGAAAGAGAAGCTGTGAGAGAGAGAGAGAAGCTGTGAGTGAGAGAGAGAAAGAAAAGCTGTGAGTGAGTGAGAGAGAGAGAGAGAAAGAGGATATGAGTGAGAGAGAGAGAGAAGCAGTGAGTGAGAGAGAGAGAAAGAGAATCTGTGAGTGAGACAGAGAGAGAGAAAGAGAAGCTGTGAGAGAGAGGGGGAAGAGAAGCTGTGTGTGAGAGAGAGAAAGAGAAGCTGTGAGTGAGAGAGAGAGAGAGAAAGAAAGAGAAATTAGAGTGAGAAAGAGAGAGAAAGAGAAGCTGCGAGTGGGAGAGAGAAAAAGAGAGTCTGTGAGTGAGAGAGAGAGAGAAGCTGTGAGTGAGAGAGAAAGAGAGCAGCTGTGAGTGAGAGAGAGAGAAAGAGAAGCTGTGAATGAGAGAGAGAGAAACTGTGAGTGAGAGAGAGAGAAAGAGAAGCTGTGAGTGAGTAAGAGAGAGAAAGGGAAGTTGTGAGTGAGGGAGAGAGAATAAGAGAAGCTGTGAGTGAGAGAGAGAGAGAGAAAGAGAAGCTGTGAGTGAGAGAGAGAGAGAAAGAGAAGCTGTGAGTGAGAAGGAGAGGGAAAGAGAAGCTTTGAGTGAGTGAGAGAGAAAGAGAAGCTGTGTGTGAGAGTGAGAGAGAGAAAGAAAGAGAAGCTGTGAGTGAGAGAGAGAGAGAAAGAGAAGCTGTGAGTGAGAGAGAGAGAGAGAGAAGCTGTGAGTGAGAGAGAGAAAGAGAAGCTGTGAGTGAGAGGGAGAGAGAGAAAGAGAAGCTGTGAGTGACACACAGAGAGAGAAGCTGTGAGTTAGAGAGAGAGAGAGAGAGAAGCTGTGAGTGACAGAGAGAGAGAGAAAGAGAAGCTGTGTGTGTGTGAGAGAGAGAAAGATAGTCTGAGAAAGAGAGTGTGAAAGAGAAGCTGTGAGTGAGAGAGAGAGAGGGAGAAAGAGAAGCTGTGTGTGTGTGTGAGAGAAAGAGAAGCTGTGAGTGAGAGTGAGAGAGAGAGAAAGAGAAAGAGAAGCTGTGAGTGAGAGAGTGAGAGAGAGAAAGAGAAGCTGTGAGTAAGAGTGAGAGAGCGAGAGAGAAAGAGAAGCTGTGAGTGAGAGAGAGAGAAAGAGATGCTGTGAGTGAGTGAGAGAGAGAAAGAGAAGCTGTGAGTGAGAGAGAGAGAAAGAGAAGCTGTGAGTGAGAGAGAGAAAGAGAAGCTGTGATTGAGAAGGAGAGGGAAAGAGAAGCTGTGAGTGAGTGAGAGAGAGAGAGAGAAAGAGAAGCTGTGAGTGATAGAGAGAGAAAGAGAAGCTGTGAGTGAGAGAGAGAGAGAAAGAGAAGCTGTGAGTATGAAGGAGAGGGAAAGAGAAGAAGTGAGTGAGTGAGAGAGAGTGAGAGAAAGAGAAGCTGTGAGAGAAAGAGAAGCTGTGAGTGAGAGTGAGAGAGAGAGAGAAAGAGAAGCTGTGAGTGAGAGAGGGAGTAAAAGAGAAGCTGTGAGTGAGAGAGAGAGAAAGAGAAGCTGTGAGTGAGAGAGAGAGAGTGAGAAGCTGTGAGTGAGTGAGAGAGAAGCTGTGAGAGAGAGAGAGAGAAAGTGAAGCTGTGAGTGAGAGAGAGAGAGAAGCTGTGTGTGTGTGTGAGAGAGAGAGAAAGATAGTCTGAGAAAGAGAGAGTGAAAGAGAAGCTGTGAGTGAGAGAGAGAGAGGCAGAAAGAGAAGCTGTGTGAGATAGAGAGAGAAAGAGAAGCTGTGAGTGAGAGTGAGAAAGAGAGAGAGAAAGAGAAGCTGTGAGTGAGAGAGAGAGAAAGAGAAGCTGTGAGTGAGAGAGAGAGAGAGAGAATGAGAAGCTGTGAGTGAGAAAGAGAAGTTGTGAGAGAGAGAAAGAGAAGTTGTGAGTGAGAGAGAGAGAGAGAGATGTGAGTGATAGAGAGAGAGAATGAGAAGCTGTGAGTGAGAGAGAGAGAAAGTAAGAGGAGCTGTGAGTGAGATAGAGAGAGAGAAAGAGAAGCTGTGAGTGAGAGAGAGAGAGGGAGAAAGATAATCTGAGAGAGAGAGAGAGGGAAAGAGTAACTGTGTGTGTGAGAGAGAGAGAAAGAGAAGCTGTGTGTGTGTGTGAGAGAGAGAAAGATAGTCTGAGAAAGAGAGAGTGAAAGAGAAGCTGTGACTGAGAGAGAGAGAGGGAGAAAGAGAAGCTGTGAGTGAGATAGAGAGAGAGAGAAAGAGAAGCTGTGAGTGAGAGAGAGAGAGAGGGAGAAAGATAATCTGTGAGAGAGAGAGAAAGAGAAACTGTGTGTGTGAGAGAGAGAAAGAGAAGGTGTGATTGAGAGTGAGAGAGAGAAAGAAAAGCTGTGAGTGAGAGAGAGAGAGAGAAAGAGAAGATATGAGTGAGAGAGAGAGAGAGAAGCAGTGAGAGAGAGAGAGAGAAACAGAAGCTGTGAGTGAGACAGAGAGAGAAAGAGAAGCTGTGAGAGAGAGAGAGGGAGAAAGAGAAGCTGTGAGCGAGAGAGAGAGAAAGAGAAGCTGTGAGTGTGTGTGAGAGAGAAAGAGAAGCTGTGAGTGAGAGAGAGAAAGAAAGAGAAATCAGAGTGAGAAAGAGAGAGAGAAAGAGAAGCTGTGTGGGAGAGAGAGAAAGAGAGTCTGTGAGTGAGAGTAAGAGAGAAGCTGTGAGTGAGAGAGAGAGAGAGCCGCTGTGAGTGAGAGAGAGAGAAAGAGAAGCTGTGAATGAGAGAGAGAGAGAAAGAGAAGCTGTGTGTGTGAGAGAGAGAGAAAGAGAAGCTGTGAGTGAGTGAGAGAGAGAGAAAGGGAAGTTGTGAGTGAGAGAGAGAGAAAGAGAAGCTGTGAGTGAGAGAGAGAGAAAGAGAAGCTGTGAGTGAGAGAGAGAGAGAAAGAGAAGATGTGAGTGAGAAGGAGAGGGAAAGAGAAGCTGTGAGTGAGTGAGAGAGAGAAAGAAGCTGTGAGTGAGAGAGAGAGAAAGAGAAGCTGTGAGTGAGAGAGAGAGAAAAAGAGAAGCTGTGAGTAAGAAGGAGAGGGAAAGAGAAGAAGTGAGTGAGTGAGTGAGAGAGAGAGAAAGAGAAGCTGTGAGAGAGAAAGGGAAGCTGTGAGTGAGAGAGTGAGAGAGAAAGAGAAGCTGTTAGTGAGAGTGAGAGAGAGAGAGAGAGAAGCTGTGAGTGAGAGAGAGATTGAAAGAGAAGCTGTGAGAGAGAGAGAGAGAAAAAGAGAAGCTGTGAGTGAGAGAGAGAAAGAGAAGCTGTGAGTGAGAGGGAGAGAGAGAAAGAGAAGCTGTGAGTGACACACAGAGAGAGAAGCTGTGAGTTAGAGAGAGAGAAAGAGAAGCTGTGAGTGACAGAGAGAAAGAGAAGCTGAGAGTGAGAGAGAGAGAGAGAAAGTGAAGCTGTGAGTGAGAGAGAGAGAGAAAGAGAAGCTGTGTGTGTGAGAGAGAGAGAAGCTGTGAGTGAGAGAGAGAAAGAGAAGCTGTGAGTGAGAGAGA
The DNA here is from genome assembly GCA_035047305.1 of Bradypodion pumilum. Lineage (NCBI taxonomy): Eukaryota > Metazoa > Chordata > Lepidosauria > Squamata > Chamaeleonidae > Bradypodion > Bradypodion pumilum. The sequence continues at coordinate 235,521,051 of JAWDJD010000001.1, forward strand.
GAGAGAGAGAGAAGATGTGAGTGAGAGAGAGAGAATGAGAAGCTGTGAGTGAGAGAGAGAGAAAGTAAGAGAAGCTGTGAGTGAGATAGAGAGAGAGAGAAAGGGAAGCTGTGAGTGAGAGAGAGAGAGAAAGAGATGCTGTGAGTGAGAGAGAGAGAGGAAGAGAAGCTGTGAGTGAGACAGAGAGAGGGAGAAAGAGAAGCTGTGTGTGTGTGAGAGAGAAAGAGAAGCTGTGATTGAGAGTGAGAGAGAGAGAAAGAAAAGCTCTGAGTGAGAGAGAGAAAGACAAGCTAAGAGTTAGATAGAGAGAAGCAGTGAGTGAGAGAGAGAGAGAAGCAGTGAGTGAGAGAGAGAGAGAGAGAGAGAGAAGCTGTGATTGAGACAGAGAGAGAGAAAGATAAGGTGCGAGAGATAGAGAGGGAGAAAGAGAAGCTGTGTGTGAGAGAGAGAGGGAGAAAGAGAAGCTGTGAGTGAGATAGAGAGAGAGAGAAAGAGAAGCTGTGAGTGAGAGAGAGAGAGAAGCAGTGAGTGAGAGAGAGAGAGAGAGAGAGAGAGAAGCTGTGATTGAGACAGAGAGAGAGAAAGATAAGCTGCGAGAGATAGAGAGAGTGAAAGAGAAGCTGTTACTGAGAGAGAGAGAGGGAGAAAGAGAAGCTGTGTGTGAGATAGAGAGAGAGAGAAAGAGAAGCTGTGAGTGAGAGAGAGAGAGAGAGGGAGAAAGATAATCTGTGAGAGAGAGAGAAAGAGAAACTGTGTGTGTGAGAGAGAGAAAGAGGTGTGATTGAGAGTGAGAGAGAGAAAGAAAAGCTGTGAGTGAGAGAGAGAGAGAGAAAGAGAAGATATGAGTGAGAGAGAGAGAGAGAAGCAGTGAGAGAGAGAGAGAGAAACAGAAGCTGTGAGTGAGACAGAGAGAGAAAGAGAAGCTGTGAGAGAGAGAGAGGGAGAAAGAGAAGCTGTGAGCGAGAGAGAGAGAAAGAGAAGCTGTGAGTGTGTGTGAGAGAGAAAGAGAAGCTGTGAGTGAGAGAGAGAGAAAGAAAGAGAAATCAGAGTGAGAAAGAGAGAGAGAAAGAGAAGCTGTGTGGGAGAGAGAGAAAGAGAGTCTGTGAGTGAGAGTAAGAGAGAAGCTGTGAGTGAGAGAGAGAGAGAGCCGCTGTGAGTGAGAGAGAGAGAAAGAGAAGCTGTGAATGAGAGAGAGAGAGAAAGAGAAGCTGTGTGTGTGAGAGAGAGAGAAAGAGAAGCTGTGAGTGAGTGAGAGAGAGAGAAAGGGAAGTTGTGAGTGAGAGAGAGAGAGAAAGAGAAGCTGTGAGTGAGAGAGAGAGAAAGAGAAGCTGTGAGTGAGAGAGAGAGAGAAAGAGAAGATGTGAGTGAGAAGGAGAGGGAAAGAGAAGCTGTGAGTGAGTGAGAGAGAGAAAGAAGCTGTGAGTGAGAGAGAGAGAAGCTGTGAGTGAGAGAGAGAGAAAAAGAGAAGCTGTGAGTAAGAAGGAGAGGGAAAGAGAAGAAGTGAGTGAGTGAGTGAGAGAGAGAGAAAGAGAAGCTGTGAGAGAGAAAGGGAAGCTGTGAGTGAGAGAGTGAGAGAGAAAGAGAAGCTGTTAGTGAGAGTGAGAGAGAGAGAGAGAGAGAAGCTGTGAGTGAGAGAGAGATTGAAAGAGAAGCTGTGAGAGAGAGAGAGAGAAAAAGAGAAGCTGTGAGTGAGAGAGAGAAAGAGAAGCTGTGAGTGAGAGGGAGAGAGATAAAGAGAAGCTGTGAGTGACACACAGAGAGAGAAGCTGTGAGTTAGAGAGAGAGAAAGAGAAGCTGTGAGTGACAGAGAGAAAGAGAAGCTGAGAGTGAGAGAGAGAGAGAAAGTGAAGCTGTGAGTGAGAGAGAGAGAGAAAGAGAAGCTGTGTGTGTGAGAGAGAGAGAAGCTGTGAGTGAGAGAGAGAAAGAGAAGCTGTGAGTGAGAGAGAGAGAGAGAAGATGTGAGTGAGAGAGAGAGAATGAGAAGCTGTGAGTGAGAGAGAGAGAAAGTAAGAGAAGCTGTGAGTGAGATAGAGAGAGAGAGAAAGGGAAGCTGTGAGTGAGAGAGAGAGAGAAAGAGATGCTGTGAGTGAGAGAGAGAGAGGAAGAGAAGCTGTGAGTGAGACAGAGAGAGGGAGAAAGAGAAGCTGTGTGTGTGTGAGAGAGAAAGAGAAGCTGTGATTGAGAGTGAGAGAGAGAGAAAGAAAAGCTCTGAGTGAGAGAGAGAAAGACAAGCTAAGAGTTAGATAGAGAGAAGCAGTGAGTGAGAGAGAGAGAGAAGCAGTGAGTGAGAGAGAGAGAGAGAGAGAGAGAGAGAAGCTGTGATTGAGACAGAGAGAGAGAAAGATAAGCTGCGAGAGATAGAGAGGGAGAAAGAGAAGCTGTGTGTGAGAGAGAGAGAGAAAGAGAAGCTGTGTGTGTGTGAGAGAGAAAGATAGTCTGAGAAAGAAAGAGTGAAAGAGAAGCTGTGAGTGAGAGAGAGAGAGGGAGAAAGAGAAGCTGAGAGAGAGAAAGAAGCTGTGAGTGAGAGTGAGACAGAGAGAGAGAAAGAGAAGCTGTGAGTGAGAGAGAGAGAGAAAGAGAAGCTGTGAGTGTGTGAGAGAGAGAAAAAGCGAAGCTGTGAGTGAGAGAGAGAGAGAATGAGAAGCTGTGAGTGTGAGAGAGAGAAGCTGTGACTGAGAGAGAGAGAAGATGTGAGTGAGAGAGAGAGAATGAGAAGCTGTGAGTGAGAGAGAGAGAAAGTAAGAGAAGCTGTGAGTGAGAAAGAGAGAGAAAGAGAAGCTGTGAGTGAGAGAAAGAGAGGGAGAAAGATAAGTTGTGTGTGAGAGAGAGAAAGAGAAGCTGTGTGTGAGAGAGAGAGAAAGAGAAGCTGTGATTGAGAGTGAGAGAGAGAGAGAAAGAGAAGCTGTGAGTGAGAGAGAGAAAGAGAAGGTATGAGTGAGAGAGAGAAAGAGAAGGTATGAGTGAGAGAGAGAGAAGCAGTGAGTGAGAGAGAGAAAGAAAAGCTGTGAGTGAGAGAGAGAGAAAGAGAAGATATGAGTGAGAGAGAGAGAAGCAGTGAGTGAGAGAGAGAGAGAAAGAGAAGCTGTGAGTGAGACAGAGAGAGAGAAAGAGAAGCTGCGAGAGAGAGAGAGAAAGAGAAGCTGTGAGAGAGAAAGAGAAGCTGTGACTGAGAGAGTGAGAGAGAGAAAGAGAAGCTGTTAGTGAGAGTGAGAGAGAGAGAAAGAGAAGCTGTGACTGAGAGAGAGATTGAACGAGAAGCTGTGAGTGAGAGAGAGAGAGAGAGAAAGAGAAGCTGTGAGTGAGAGAGAGAAAGAGAAGCTGTGAGTGAGAGGGAGAGAAAGAGAAGCTGTGAGTGACACACACAGAGAGAAGCTGTGAGTTAGAGAGAGAGAAAGAGAAGCTGTGAGTGACAGAGAGAGAAAGAGAAGCTGAGAGTGAGAGAGAGAGAAAGTGAAGCTGTGAGTGAGAGAGAGAGAGAAAGAGAAGCTGTGTGTGTGTGAGAGAGAGAAAGATAGTCTGAGAAAGAGAGAGTGAAAGAGAAGCTGTGAGTGAGACAGAGAGAGGGAGAAAGAGAAGCTGTGTGTGTGAGAGAGAGAAAGAGAAGCTGTGAGTGAGAGTGAGAGAGAGAGAGAAAGAGAAGCTGTGAGTGAGAGAGAGGGAGAAAGAGAAGCTGTGAGTGAGAGAGAGAGAAAGCGAAGCTGTGAGTGAGAGAGAGAGAGAGAATGAGAAGCTGTGAGTGTGAGAGAGAGAAGCTGTGAGTGAGAGAGAGAGAAGATGTGAGAGAGAGAGAGAATGAGAAGCTGTGAGAGAGAGAGAAAGTAAGAGAAGCTGTGAGTGAGAAAGAGAGAGAAAGAGAAGCTGTGAGAGAGAAAGAGAGGGAGAAAGATAAGCTGTGAGAGAGAGAGAGAAGCTGTGAGAGAGAGAGAGAGAGAAAGAGAAGCTGTGATTGAGAGTGAGAGTGAGAGAGAGAGAGAAAGAGAAGCTGTGAGTGAGAGAGAGAGAAAGAGAAGCTATGAGTGAGAGAGAGAGAAGCAGTGAGTGAGAGAGAGAAAGAAAAGCTGTGAGAGAGAGAAAGAGAAAGAGAAGATATGAGTGAGAGAGAGAGAGAAGCAGTGAGTGAGAGAGAGAGAGAGAGAAGCTGTGAGTGAGACAGAGAGAGAGAAAGAGAAGCTGTGAGTGAGAGAGTGAGAGAGAGAAAGAGAAGCTGTCAGTGAGAGAGAGAGAGGGAGAAAGAGAAGCTGAGTGTGTGAGAGAGAGAAAGAGAAGCTGTGAGTGAGAGTGAGAGAGAGAGAGAAAGAGAAGCTGTGAGTGAGAGAGGGAGTAAAAGAGAAGCTGTGAGTGAGAGAGAGAAAGAGAAGCTGTGAGTGAGAGAGAGAGAGAATGAGAAGCTGTGAGTGAGTGAGAGAGAAGCTGTGAGTGAGAGAGAGAGAGAGAGAAAGTGAAGCTGTGAGTGAGAGAGAGAGAGAAAGAGAAGCTTTGTGTGTGTGAGAGAGAGAAAGATAGTCTGAGAAAGAGAGAGTGAAAGAGAAGCTGTGAGTGAGAGAGAGAGAGGCAGAAAGAGAAGCTGTGTGAGATAGAGAGAGAAAGAGAAATTGTGTGTGAGAGTGAGAGAGAGAGAGAGAAAGAGAAGCTGTGAGTGAGAGAGAGAGAAAGAGAAGCTGTGAGTGTGAGAGAGAGAGAGAATGAGAAGCTGTGAGTGAGAGAGAGAAGTTGTGAGAGAGAGAGAGAAAGAGAAGTTGTGAGTAAGAGAGAGAGATGTGAGTGATAGAGAGAGAGAATGAGAAGCTGTGAGCGAGAGAGAGAGAAATTAAGAGAAGCTGTGAGTGAGATAGAGAGAGAGAAAGAGAAGCTGTGAGTGAGAGAGAGAGAGGGAGAAAGATAATCTGTGAGAGAGAGAGAAAGAGAAACTGTGTGTGTGAGAGAGAGAAAGATAGTCTGAGAAAGAGAGAGTGAAAGAGAAGCTGTGAGTGAGAGAGAGAGAGGGAGAAAGAGAAGCTGTGTGTGAGAGAGAGAAAGAGAAGCTGTGAGTGAGAGTGAGAGAGAAAGAGAGAAAGAGAAGCTGTGAGTGAGAGAGTGAGAGAAAGAGAAGTTGTGAGTGAGAGAGAGAATGAGAAGCTGTGAGTGAGAGAGAGAAGTTGTGAGAGAGAGAGAGAAAGAGAAGCTGTGAGTGAAGAGAGAGAGATGTGAGTGATAGAGAGAGAGAATGAGAAGCTGTGAGTGAGAGAGAGAGAAAGTAAGAGAAGCTGTGAGTGAGATAGAGAGAGAGAGAAAGAGAAGCTGTGTGTGAGAGAGAGAGGGAGAAAGATAATCTGTGTGTGAGAGAGAAAGAGAAACTGTGTGTGTGTGAGAGAGAAAGAGAAGGTGTGATTGAGAGTGAGAGAGAGAAAGAAAAGCTGTGAGTGAGAGAGAGAGAGAGAAAGAGAAGATATGAGTGAGAGAGAGAGAGAGAAGCAGTGAGAGAGAGAGAAAGAAACAGAAGCTGTGAGTGAGACAGAGAGAGAAAGAGAAGCTGTGAGAGAGAGAGAGAGGGAGAAAGTGAAGCTGTGAGAGAGAGAGAGAAAGAGAAGCTGTGAGTGTGTGTGAGAGAGAAAGAGAAGCTGTGAGTGAGAGAGAGAGAAAGAAAGAGAAATCAGAGTGAGAAAGAGAGAGAGAAAGAGAAGCTGTGTGGAAGAGAGAGAAAGAGAGTCCGTGAGTGAGAGTGAGAGAGAAGCTGTGAGTGAGAGAGAGAGCCGCTGTGAGTGAGAGAGAGAGAAAGAGAAGCTGTGTGTGTGTGTGAGAGAGAAAGATAGTCTGAGAAAGAGAGAGTGAAAGAGAAGCTGTGAGTGAGAGAGAGAGAGGCAGAAAGAGAAGCTGTGTGAGATAGAGAGAGAAAGAGAAGCTGTGAGTGAGAGTGAGAAAGAGAGAGAGAAAGAGAAGCTGTGAGTGAGAGAGAGAGAAAGAGAAGCTGTGAGTGAGAGAGAGAGAGAGAATGAGAAGCTGTGAGTGAGAGAGAGAAGTTGTGAGAGAGAGAAAGAGAAGTTGTGAGTGAGAGAGAGAGAGAGATGTGAGTGATAGAGAGAGAGAATGAGACGCTGTGAGTGAGAGAGAGAGAAAGTAAGAGGAGCTGTGAGTGAGATAGAGAGAGAGAAAGAGAAGCTGTGAGTGAGAGAGAGGGAGGGAGAAAGATAATCTGAGAGAGAGAGAGAGGGAAAGAGAAACTGTGTGTGAGAGAGAGAGAGAAAGAGTAGCTGTGTGTGTGTGTGTGAGAGAGAAAGATAGTCTGAGAAAGAGAGAGTGAAAGAGAAGCTGTGAGTGAGATAGAGAGAGAGAGAAAGAGAAGCTGTGAGTGAGAGAGAGAGAGGGAGAAAGATAATCTGTGCGAGAGAGAGAAAGAGAAACTGTGTGTGTGAGAGAGAGAAAGAGAAGGTGTGATTGAGAGTGAGAGAGAGAAAGAAAAGCTGTGAGTGAGAGAGAGAGAGAAAGAGAAGATATGAGTGAGAGAGAGAGAAGCAGTGAGAGAGAGAGAGAGAAACAGAAGCTGTGAGTGAGACAGAGAGAGAAAGAGAAGCTGTGAGAGAGAGAGAGGGAGAAAGAGAAGCTGTGAGCGAGAGAGAGAGAAAGAGAAGCTGTGAGTGTGTGTGAGAGAGAAAGAGAAGCTGTGAGTGAGAGAGAGAGAAAGAAAGAGAAATCAGAGAGAGAAAGAGAGAGAGAAAGAGAAGCTGTGTGGGAGAGAGAGAAAGAGAGTCTGTGAGTGAGAGTAAGAGAGAAGCTGTGAGTGAGAGAGAGAGAGCCGCTGTGAGTGAGAGAGAGAGAAAGAGAAGCTGTGAATGAGAGAGAGAAAGAGAAGCTGTGTGTGTGAGAGAGAGAGAAAGAGAAGCTGTGAGTGAGTGAGAGAGAGAGAAAGGGAAGTTGTGAGTGAGAGAGAGAGAGAGAGAAATAGAAGCTGTGAGTGAGAGAGAGAAAGAGAAGCTGTGAGTGAGAAGGAGAGGGAAAGAGAAGCTGTGAGTGAGTGAGAGAGAGAAAGAAGCTGTGAGTGAGAGAGAGAGAAAGAGAAGCTGTGAGTGAGAGAGAGAGAAAAAGAGAAGCTGTGAGTAAGAAGGAGAGGGAAAGAGAAGAAGTGAGTGAGTGAGAGAGCGAGAAAGAGAAGCTGTGAGAGAGAAAGGGAAGCTGTGAGTGAGAGAGTGAGAGAGAAAGAGAAGCTGTTAGTGAGAGTGAGAGAGAGAGAGAGAAGCTGTGAGTGAGAGAGAGATTGAAAGAGAAGCTGTGAGAGAGAGAGAAAAAGAGAAGCTGTGAGTGAGAGAGAGAAAGAGAAGCTGTGAGTGAGAGGGAGAGAGAGAAAGAGAAGCTGTGAGTGACACACAGAGAGAGAAGCTGTGAGTTAGAGAGAGAGAAAGAGAAGCTGTGAGTGACAGAGAGAGAGAAAGAGAAGCTGAGAGTGAGAGAGAGAGAGAAAGTGAAGCTGTGAGTGAGAGAGAGAGAGAAAGAGAAGCTGTGTGTGTGTGAGAGAGAGAAGCTGTGAGTGAGAGAGTGAAAGAGAAGCTGTGAGTGAGAGAGAGAGAGAGAAGATGTGAGTGAGAGGGAGAGAATGAGAAGCTGTGAGTGAGAGAGAGAGAAAGTAAGAAAAGCTGTGAGTGAGATAGAGAGAGAGAGAAAGGGAAGCTGTGAGTGAGAGAGAGAGAGAAAGAGATGCTGTGAGTGAGAGAGAGAGAGGAAGAGAAGCTGTGAGTGAGACAGAGAGAGGGAGAAAGAGATGCTGTGTGTGTGTGAGAGAGAAAGAGAAGCTGTGATTGAGAGTGAGAGAGAGAGAAAGAAAAGCTGTGAGTGAGAGAGAGAAAGGCAAGCTAAGAGTTAGATAGAGAGAAGCAGTGAGTGAGAGAGAGAGAGAAGCAGTGAGTGAGAGAGAGAGAGAGAGAGAGAGAAGCTGTGAGTGAGACAGAGAGAGAGAAAGATAAGCTGCGAGAGATAGAGAGGGAGAAAGAGAAGCTGTGTGTGAGAGAGAGAGAAAGAGAAGCTGTGTGTGTGTGAGAGAGAAAGATAGTCTGAGAAAGAGAGAGTGAAAGAGAAGCTGTGAGTGAGAGAGAGAGAGAGGGAGAAAGAGAAGCTGAGAGAGAGAAAGAGAAGCTGTGAGTGAGAGTGAGAGAGAGAGAGAGAAAGAGAAGCTGTGAGTGAGAGAGAGAGAAAGAGAAGCTGTGAGTGTGTGAGAGAGAGAAAGCGAAGCTGTGAGTGAGAGAGAGAGAGAATGAGAAGCTGTGAGTGTGAGAGAGAGAAGCTGTGACTGAGAGAGAGAGAGAAGATGTGAGTGAGAGAGAGAGAATGAGAAGCTGTGAGTGAGAGAGAGAGAAAGTAAGAGAAGCTGTGAGTGAGAAAGAGAGAGAAAGAGAAGCTGTGAGTGAGAGAAAGAGAGGGAGAAAGATAAGTTGTGTGTGTGAGAGAGAAAGAGAAGCTGTGTGTGTGTGAGAGAGAAAGAGAAGCTGTGATTGAGAGTGAGAGAGAGAGAGAAAGAGAAGCTGTGAGTGAGAGAGAGAAAGAGAAGTTATGAGTGAGAGAGAGAAAGAGAAGGTATGAGTGAGAGAGAGAGAAGTAGTGAGTGAGAGAGAGAAAGAAAAGCTGTGAGTGAGAGAGAGAGAAAGAGAAGATATGAGTGAGAGAGAGAGAAGCAGTGAGTGAGAGAGAGAGAGAAAGAGAAGCTGTGAATGAGACAGAGAGAGAGAGAGAAGCTGCGAGAGAGAGAGAGGAAGAGAAGCTGTGAGAGAGAAAGAGAAGCTGTGACTGAGAGAGTGAGAGAGAGAAAGAGAAGCTGTTAGTGAGAGTGAGAGAGAGAGAAAGAGAAGCTGTGACTGAGAGAGAGATTGAACGAGAAGCTGTGAGTGAGAGAGAGAGAGAGAGAAAGAGAAGCTGTGAGTGAGAGAGAGAAAGAGAAGCTGTGAGTGAGAGGGAGAGAAAGAGAAGCTGTGAGTGACACAGAGAGAGAGAAGCTGTGAGTTAGAGAGAGAGAAAGAGAAGCTGTGAGTGACAGAGAGAGAAAGAGAAGCTGAGAGTGAGAGAGAGAGAAAGTGAAGCTGTGAGTGAGAGAGAGAGAGAAAGAGAAGCTGTGTGTGTGTGTGTGAGAGAAAGATAGTCTGAGAAAGAGAGAGTGAAAGAGAAGCTGTGAGTGAGACAGAGAGAGGGAGAAAGAGAAGCTGTGTGTGTGTGAGAGAGAAAGAGAAGCTGTGAGTGAGAGTGAGAGAGAGAGAGAAAGAGAAGCTGTGAGTGAGAGAGAGGGAGAAAGAGAAGCTGTGAGTGAGAGAGAGAGAAAGTGAAGCTGTGAGTGAGTGAGAGAGAGAGAGAATGAGAAGCTGTGAGTGTGAGAGAGAGAAGCTGTGAGTGAGAGAGAGAGAAGATGTGAGAGAGAGAGAGAATGAGAAGCTGTGAGTGAGAGAGAGAGAAAGTAAGAGAAGCTGTGAGTGAGAAAGAGAGAGAAAGAGAAGCTGTGAGTGAGAGAAAGAGAGGGAGAAAGATAAGCTATGAGAGAGAGAGAGAGAAGCTGTGAGAGAGAGACAGAGAAAGAGAAGCTGTGATTGAGAGTGAGAGAGAGAGAGAAAGAGAAGCTGTGAGTGAGAGAGAGAGAAAGAGAAGCTATGAGTGAGAGAGAGAGAAGCAGTGAGTGAGAGAGAGAAAGAAAAGCTGTGAGAGAGAGAGAGAAAGAGAAGATATGAGTGAGAGAGAGAGAGAGAAGCAGTGAGTGAGAGAGAGAGAGAGAGAAGCTGTGAGTGAGACAGAGAGAGAGAAAGAGAAGCTGTGAGTGAGAGAGTGAGAGAGAGAAAGAGAAGCTGTGAGTGAGAGAGTGAGAGAGAGAAAGAGAAGCTGTCAGTGAGAGAGAGAGAGGGAGAAAGAGAAGCTGAGTGTGTGTGAGAGAGAAAGAGAAGCTGTGAGTGAGAGTGAGAGAGAGAGAGAAAGAGAAGCTGTGAGTGAGAGAGGGAGTAAAAGAGAAGCTGTGAGTGAGAGAGAGAAAGAGAAGCTGTGAGTGAGAGAGAGAGAATGAGAAGCTGTGAGTGAGTGAGAGAGAAGCTGTGAGTGAGAGAGAGAGAGAGAGAAAGTGAAGCTGTGAGTGAGAGAGAGAGAGAAAGAGAAGCTGTGTGTGTGTGTGAGAGAGAAAGATAGTCTGAGAAAGAGAGAGTGAAAGAGAAGCTGTGAGTGAGAGAGAGAGAGGCAGAAAGAGAAGCTGTGTGAGATAGAGAGAGAAAGAGAAGTTGTGTGTGAGAGTGAGAGAGAGAGAGAGAGAGAAAGAGAAGCTGTGAGTGAGAGAGAGAGAGAAAGAGAAGCTGTGAGTGTGTGAGAGAGAGAGAATGAGAAGCTGTGAGTGAGAGAGAGAAGTTGTGTGTGTGAGAGAGAAAGAGAAGTTGTGAGTAAGAGAGAGAGATGTGAGTGATAGAGAGAGAGAATGAGAAGCTGTGAGCGAGAGAGAGAGAAATTAAGAGAAGCTGTGAGTGAGATAGAGAGAGAGAAAGAGAAGCTGTGAGTGAGAGAGAGAGAGGGAGAAAGATAATCTGTGAGAGAGAGAGAGAGAAAGAGAAACTGTGTGTGTGAGAGAGAGAAAGAGAAGGTGTGATTGAGAGTGAGAGAGAGAAAGAAAAGCTGTGAGTGAGAGAGAGAGAGAGAGAAAGAGAAGATATGAGTGAGAGAGAGAGAGAAGCAGTGAGAGAGAGAGAAAGAAACAGAAGCTGTGAGTGAGACAGAGAGAGAAAGAGAAGCTGTGAGAGAGAGAGAGAGGGAGAAAGTGAAGCTGTGAGAGAGAGAGAGAAAGAGAAGCTGTGAGTGTGTGTGAGAGAGAAAGAGAAGCTGTGAGTGAGAGAGAGAAAGAAAGAGAAATCAGAGTGAGAAAGAGAGAGAGAAAGAGAAGCTGTGTGGAAGAGAGAGAAAGAGAGTCCGTGAGTGAGAGTGAGAGAGAAGCTGTGAGTGAGAGAGAGAGAGAGCCGCTGTGAGTGAGAGAGAGAGAAAGAGAAGCTGTGAATGAGAGAGAGAGAGAAAGAGAAGCTGTGTGAGAGAGAGAGAAAGAGAAGCTGTGAGTGAGTGAGAGAGAGAAAGGGAAGTTGTGAGTGAGAGAGAGAAAGAGAAGCTGTGAGTGAGAGAGAGAGAAAGAGAAGCTGTGAGTGAGAGAGAGAGAGAAAGAGAAGCTGTGAGTGAGAAGCAGAGTGAAAGAGAAACTGTGAGTGAGTGAGAGAGAGAGAAAGAAGCTGTGAGTGAGAGAGAGAGAAAGAGAAGCTGTGAGTGAGAGAGAGAGAAAAAGAGAAGCTGTGAGTAAGAAGGAGAAGGAAAGAGAAGCTGTGAGTGAGAGAGTGAGAGAGAGAAAGAGAAGCTGTTAGTGAGAGTGAGAGAGAGAGAGAGAGAAGCTGTGAGTGAGAGAGAGAGATTGAAAGAGAAGCTGTGAGTGAGAGAGAGAGAGAAACAGAGAAGCTGTGAGTGAGAGAGAGAAAGAGAAGCTGTGAGTGAGAGGGAGAGAGAGAAAGAGAAGCTGCGAGTGACACAGAGAGAGAGAAGCTGTGAGTTAGAGAGAGAGAAAGAGAAGCTGTGAGTGACAGAAAGAGAGAAAGAGAAGCAGAGAGTGAGAGAGAGAGAGAGAAAGTGAAGCTGTGAGTGAGAGAGAGAGAGAAAGAGAAGCTGTGTGTGTGTGAGAGAGAGAAGCTGTGAGTGAGAGAGAGAAAGAGAAGCTGTGAGTGAGAGAGAGAGAGAGAAGATGTGAGTGAGAGAGAGAGAATGAGAAGCTGTGAGTGAGAGAGAGAGAAAGAGAAGCTGTGAGTGACAGAGAGAGAGAGAAAGAAGCTGTGTGAGTGAGAGAGAGAGAAAGAGAAGCTGTGAGAGAGAAAGAGAGAAGCTGTGAGTGAGAGAGTGAGAGAGAGAAAGAGAAGCTGTGAGTGAGAGAGAGAGAGAAAGAGAAGCTGTGAGTGAGAGAGAGAAAGAGAAGCTGTGAGTGAGAGGGAGAGAGAGAAAGAGAAGCTGTGAGTGACACACAGAGAGAGAAGCTGTGAGTTAGAGAGAGAGAAAGAGAAGCTGTGAGTGACAGAGAGAGAGAGAAAGAGAAGCTGTGAGTAAGAGTGAGAGAGAGAGAGAAAGAGAAGCTGTGAGTGAGAGAGAGAGAAAGAGATGCTGTGAGTGAGAGAGAGAGAGAAAGATAATCTGTGAGTGAGAGAGAGAGAAAGAGAACCTGGGAGTGAGAGAGAGGGAAAGAGAAGCTGTGAGTGAGAGAGAGAGAGGAGAAGCTGTGAGTAAGAAGGAGAGGGAAAGAGAAGAAGTGAGTGAGTGAGAGAGAGAGAGAGAAAGAGAATCTGTGAGTGAGAGAGAGAGAGAAAGAAGCTGTGAGTGAGAGAGAGAAAAAGAGATGCTGTGAGTGAGAGAGAGAGGGAAAGAGAAGCTGTGAGTGAGAGAGAGAGAAAGAGAAGCTGTGAGTGAGAGAGAGGGAAAGAGAAGCTGTGAGTGAGAGAGAGAGAGAAGGAGAAGCTGTGAGTAAGAAGGAGAGGGAAAGAGAAGAAGTGAGTGAGTGAGAGAGAGAGAGAAAGAGAAGCTGTGAGTGAGAGAGAGATTGAAAGAGAAGCTGTGAGTGAGAGATAGAGAGAGAAAGAGAAGCTGTGAGTGAGAGAGAGAGAAAGAAAAGCTGTGAGTGAGAGAGAGAGAGAAAGAGAAGCTGTGATTAAGAAGGAGAGGGAAAGAGAAGAAGTGAGTGAGTGAGAGAGAGAGAGAGAAAGAGAAGCTGTGAGAGAGAAAGAGAAGCTGTGAGTGAGAGAGTGAGAGAGAAAGAGAATCTGTTAGTGAGAGTGAGAGAGAGAGAGAAAGAGAAGCTGTGAGTGAGAGAGAGATTGAAAGAGAAGCTGTGAATGAGAGAGAGAGAGAAAGAGAAGCTGTGAGTGAGAGAGAGAAAGAGAAGCTGTGAGTGAGAGGGAGAGGAAGAGAAGCTGTGAGTGACACAGAGAGAGAGAAGCTGTGAGTTAGAGAGAGAGAAAGAGAAGCTGTGAGTGACAGAGAGAGAGAAAGAGAAACTGAGAAGGAGAGAGAGAGAGAAAGTGAAGCTCTGAGTGAGAGAGAGAGAGAAAGAGAAGCTGCGTGTATGTGAGAGAGAAAGATAGTCTGAGAAAGAGAGAGTGAAAGAGAAGCTGTGAGTGAGACAGAGAGAGGGAGAAAGAGAAGCTGTGTGTGTGAGAGAGAAAGAGAAGCTGTGAGTGAGAGTGAGAGAGAGAGAGAAGCTGTGAGTGAGAGAGAGAGAGAAAGAGAAGCTGTGAGTGAGAGAGAGAAAAAGCGAAGCTGTGAGTGAGAGAGAGAATGAGAAGCTGTGAGTGAGAGAGAGAGAAGCTGTGAGTGAGAGAGAGAGAGAAGGTGAGTGAGAGAGAGAGAGGGAGAAAGAGAAGCTGTGTGTGTGTGAGAGAGAAAGAGAAGCTGTGAGAGAGAGAGAGTGGAAGAAAGAGAAGCTGTGTGTGTGTGAGAGAGAAAGAGAAGCTGTGAGTGTGTGTGAGAGAGAAAGAGAAGCTGTGAGTGAGAGAGAGAGAAAGAAAGAGAAATTAGAGTGAGAAAGAGAGAGAGAGAGAAGCTGTGAGTGGGAGAGAGAGAAATAGAGTCTGTGAGTGAGAGAGAGAGAAGCTGTGAGTGAGTGAGAGAGAGAGCTGCTGTGAGTGAGAGAGAGTGAAAGAGAAGCTGTGAGTGAGAGAGAGAGAAAGAGAAGCTGTGAGTAAGAAGGAGAGGGAAAGAGAAGAAGTGAGTGAGTGAGAGAGAGAGAGAGAGAAAGAGAAGCTGTGAGTGAGAGAGTGAGAGAGAGAAAGAGAATCTGTTAGTGAGATTGAGAGAGAGAGAAAGAGAAGCTGTGAGTGAGAGAGAGATTGAAAGAGAAGCTGTGAGTGAGAGAGAGAGAAAGAGAAGCTGTGAGTGAGAGAGAGAAAGAGAAGCTGTGAGTGAGAGGGAGAGAGAGAAAGAGAAGCTGTGAGTGACACACAGAGAGAGAAGCTGTGAGTTAGAGAGAGAAAGAGAAGCTGTGAGTGACAGAGAGAGAGAGAGAAAGAGAAGCTGAGAGTGAGAGAGAGAGAGAGAAAGTGAAGCTGTGAGTGAGAGAGAGAGACACAGATAAGCTGTGTGTGTGTGTGAGAGAGAAAGATAGTCTGAGAAAGAGAGAGTGAGAGAAGCTGTGAGAGAGAGAGAGAGAAAGAGAAGCTGTGAGTGAGAGAAAGAGAGAGAAAGAGAAGCTGTGAGTGAGAGAAAGAGAGAGAGAGAAAAGCTGTGTGTGAGAGAGAGAGAGACAGAAAGAGAAGCTGTGAGTGAGAGAGAGAGAGAGAAAGAGAAGCTGTGTGTGAGAGAGAGAGGGACAAAGAGAAGCTTGAGAGAGAGAGAGAAAGAGAAGCTGTGAGTGTGTGAGAGAGAGAAAGAGAAGCTGTGAGTGAGAAGGAGAGGCAAAGAGAAGCTGTGAGTGAGTGAGAGAGAGAGAAAGAGAAGCTGTGAGAGAGAAAGAGAGAAGCTGTGAGTGAGAGAGTGAGAGAGAAAGAGAAGCTGTTAGTGAGAGTGAGAGAGAGAGAGAAAGAGAAGCTGTGAGTGAGAGAGAGAGAAAGAGAAGCTGTGAGTGAGTGAGAGAGAGAGAGAGAAGCTGTGAGGAAGAGAGAGAAAGTGAAGTTGTGAGTGAGAGGGAGAGAGAGAAAGAGAAGCTGTGTGTGTGTGAGAGAGTGAATGAGAAGCTGTGAGTGAGAGATAGAGGGGGAGAAAGAGAATCTGTGTGTGTGTGAGAGAGAGAAGGAGAAGCTGTGAGTAAGAAGGAGAGGGAAAGAGAAGATATGAGTGAGAGAGAGAGAGAATGAGAAGCTGTGAGTGTGAGAGAGAGAAGCTGTGAGTGAGAGAGAGAGAAGATGTGAGAGAGAGAGAGAATGAGAAGCTGTGAGTGAGAGAGAGAGAAAGTAAGAGAAGCTGTGAGTGAGAAAGAGAGAGAAAGAGAAGCTGTGAGTGAGAGAAAGAGAGGGAGAAAGATAAGCTGTGAGAGAGAGAGAGAGAGAGAAGCTGTGAGAGAGAGAGAGAGAAAGAGAAGCTGTGATTGAGAGAGAGAGAGAGAAAGAGAAGCTGTGAGTGTGTGAGAGAGAAGGAGAAGCTATGAGTGAGAGAGAGAGAAGCAGTGAGTGAGAGAGAGAAAGAAAAGCTGTGAGTGAGAGAGAGAGAAAGAGAAGATATGAGTGAGAGAGAGAGAAGCAGTGAGTGAGCGAGAGAGAGAGAGAAGCTGTGAGTGAGACAGAGAGAGAGAAAGAGAAGCTGCGAGAGAGAGAGAGAGGGAGAAAGAGAAGCTGTGTGAGAGAGAGAGAGAAAGAGAAGCTGTGTGTGTGTGTGAGAGAGAAAGATAGTCTGAGAAAGAGAGAGTGAAAGAGAAGCTGTGAGTGAAAGAGAGAGAGGGAGAAAGAGAAGCTGAGTGTGTGTGAGAGAGAAAGAGAATCTGTGAGTGAGAGTGAGAGAGAGAGAGAAAGAGAAGCTGTGAGTGAGAGAGGGAGTAAAAGAGAAGCTGTGAGTGAGAGAGAGAGAAAGAGAAGCTGAGAGAGAGAGAGTGAGAAGCTGTGAGTGAGTGAGAGATTAGCTGTGAGAGAGAGAGAAAGTGAAGCTGTGAGTGAGAGAGAGAAAAGAGAAGCTGTGTGTGTGTGTGAGAGAGAAAGATAGTCTGAGAAAGAGAGAGTGAAAGAGAAGCTGTGAGTGAGAGAGAGAGAGGCAGAAAGAGAAGCTGTGTGAGATAGAGAGAGAAAGAGAAGCTGTGAGTGAGAGTGAGAGAGAGAGAGAGAGAAGCTGTGAGTGAGAGAGAGAGAGAAAGAGAAGCTGTGAGTGAGAGAGAGAGAGAATGAGAAGCTGTGAGTGAGAGAGAGAAGTTGTGAGAGAGAGAAAGAGAAGTTGTGAGTGAGTGAGAGAGAGATGTGAGTGATAGAGAGAGAGAATGAGAAGCTGTGAGTGAGAGAGAGAGAAAGTAAGAGGAGCTGTGAGTGAGATAGAGAGAGAGAAAGAGAAGCTGTGAGTGAGAGAGAGAGAGGGAGAAAGATAATCTGTGTGAGAGAGAGAGAGAGAGAAAGAGAAACTGTGTGTGAGAGAGAGAGAGAAAGAGAAGCTGTGTGTGTGTGAGAGAGAGAAAGATAGTCTGAGAAAGAGAGAGTGAAAGAGAAGCTGTGACTGAGAGAGAGAGAGGGAGAAAGAGAAGCTGTGTGTGAGAGAGAGAAAGAGAAGCTGTGAGTGAGATAGAGAGAGAGAGAAAGAGAAGCTGTGAGTGAGAGAGAGAGAGGGAGAAAGATAATCTGTGTGAGAGAGAGAAAGAGAAACTGTGTGTGTGAGAGAGAGAAAGAGAAGGTGTGATTGAGAGTGAGAGAGAGAAAGAAAAGCTGTGAGTGAGAGAGAGAGAGAGAAAGAGAAGATATGAGTGAGAGAGAGAGAGAGAAGCAGTGAGAGAGAGAGAGAGAAACAGAAGCTGTGAGTGAGACAGAGAGAGAAAGAGAAGCTGTGAGAGAGAGAGAGGGAGAAAGAGAAGCTGTGAGCGAGAGAGAGAGAAAGAGAAGCTGTGAGTGTGTGTGTGAGAGAAAGAGAAGCTGTGAGTGAGAGAGAGAGAAAGAAAGAGAAATCAGAGTGAGAAAGAGAGAGAGAAAGAGAAGCTGTGTGGGAGAGAGAGAAAGAGAGTCTGTGAGTGAGAGTAAGAGAGAAGCTGTGAGTGAGAGAGAGAGAGAGCCGCTGTGAGTGAGAGAGAGAGAAAGAGAAGCTGTGAATGAGAGAGAGAGAGAAAGAGAAGCTGTGTGTGTGTGTGAGAGAGAGAGAAAGAGAAGCTGTGAGTGTGTGTGAGAGAGAAAGGGAAGTTGTGAGTGAGAGAGAGAGAGAAAGAGAAGCTGTGAGTGAGAGAGAGAGAAAGAGAAGCTGTGAGTGAGAGAGAGAGAGAAAGAGAAGCTGTGAGTGAGAAGGAGAGGGAAAAATAAGCTGTGAGTGAGTGAGAGAGAGAAAGAAGCTGTGAGTGAGAGAGAGAGAAAGAGAAGCTGTGAGTGAGAGAGAGAGAAAAAGAGAAGCTGTGAGTAAGAAGGAGAGGGAAAGAGAAGAAGTGAGTGAGTGAGAGAGGGAGAAAGAGAAGCTGTGAGAGAGAAAGGGAAGCTGTGAGTGAGAGAGTGAGAGAGAAAGAGAAGCTGTTAGTGAGAGTGAGAGAGAGAGAGAGAGAAGCTGTGAGTGAGAGAGAGATTGAAAGAGAAGCTGTGAGAGAGAGAGAGAAAAAAAGAGAAGCTGTGAGTGAGAGAGAGAAAGAGAAGCTGTGAGTGAGAGGGAGAGAGAGAAAGAGAAGCTGTGAGTGACACACAGAGAGAGAAGCTGTGAGTTAGAGAAAGAGAAAGAGAAGCTGTGAGTGACAGAGAGAGAGAAAGAGAAGCTGAGAGTGAGAGAGAGAGAGAGAAAGTGATGCTGTGAGTGAGAGAGAGAAAGAGAAGCTGTGTGTGTGAGAGAGAGAGAAGCTGTGAGTGAGAGAGAGAAAGAGAAGCTGTGAGTGAGAGAGAGAGAGAGAAGATGTGAGTGAGAGAGAGAATGAGAAGCTGTGAGTGAGAGAGAGAGAAAGTAAGAGAAGCTGTGAGTGAGATAGAGAGAGAGAGAAAGGGAAGCTGTGAGTGAGAGAGAGAGAGAAAGTGATGCTGTGAGTGAGAGAGAGAGAGGAAGAGAAGCTGTGAGTGAGACAGAGAGATGGAGAAAGAGAAGCTGTGTGTGTGAGAGAGAGAGAAAGAGAAGCTGTGAGTGAGAGTGAGAGAGAGAGAGAGAAATAGAAGCTGTGAGTGAGAGTGAGAGAGAGAGAAAGAGAAGCTGTGAGTGAGAGAGAGATTGAAAGAGAAGCTGTGAGTGAGAGAGAGAGAGAAAAAGAGAAGCTGTAAGTGAGAGAGAGAAAGAGAAGCTGTGAGTGAGAGAGAGAGAAAGAGAAGCTGTGAGTGAGAGAGAGAGAAAAAGAGAAGCTGTGAGTAAGAAGGAGAGGGAAAGAGAAGAAGTGAGTGAGTGAGAGAGAGAGAAAGAGAAGCTGTGAGAGAGAAAGGGAAGCTGTGAGTCAGAGAGTGAGAGAGAAAGAGAAGCTGTTAGTGAGAGTGAGAGAGAGAGAGAGAGAAGCTGTGAGTGAGAGAGAGATTGAAAGAGAAGCTGTGAGAGAGAGAGAGAGAAAAAGAGAAGCTGTGAGTGAGAGAGAGAAAGAGAAGCTGTGAGTGAGAGGGAGAGAGAGAAAGAGAAGCTGTGAGTGACACACAGAGAGATAAGCTGTGAGTTAGAGAGAGAGAAAGAGAAGCTGAGAGTGAGAGAGAGAGAGAGAAAGTGAAGCTGTGAGTGAGAGAGAGAGAGAAAGAGAAGCTGTGTGTGTGAGAGAGAGAGAAGCTGTGAGTGAGAGAGAGAGAGAGAAGATGTGAGTGAGAGAGAGAGAATGAGAAGCTGTGAGTGAGAGAGAGAAGTTGTGAGAGAGAGAAAGAGAAGTTGTGAGTGAGAGAGAGAGAGAGATGTGAGTGATAGAGAGAGAGAATGAGAAGCTGTGAGTGAGAGAGAGAGAAAGTAAGAGGAGCTGTGAGTGAGATAGAGAGAGAGAAAGAGAAGCTGTGAGTGAGAGAGAGAGAGGGAGAAAGATAATCTGAGAGAGAGAGAGGGAAAGAGAAACTGTGTGTGAGAGAGAGAGAGAAAGAGAAGCTGTGTGTGTGTGTGTGAGAGAGAAAGATAGTCTGAGAAAGAGAGAGTGAAAGAGAAGCTGTAACTGAGAGAGAGAGAGGGAGAAAGAGAAGCTGTGAGTGAGAGAGAGAGAGAAAGTGATGCTGTGAGTGAGAGAGAGAGAGAGGAAGAGAAGCTGTGAGTGAGACAGAGAGAGGGAGAAAGAGAAGCTGTGTGTGTGTGAGAGAGAGAAAGAGAAGCTGTGAGTGAGAGTGAGAGAGAGAGAGAGAAAGAGAAGCTGTGAGTGAGAGTGAGAGAGAGAGAAAGAGAAGCTGTGAGTGAGAGAGAGATTGAAAGAGAAGCTGTGAGTGAGAGAGAGAGAGAAAAAGAGAAGCTGTGAGTGAGAGAGAGAGAGGCAGAAAGAGAAGCTGTGTGAGATAGAGAGAGAAAGAGAAGCTGTGAGTGAGAGTGAGAAAGAGAGAGAGAAAGAGAAGCTGTGAGTGAGAGAGAGAGAAAGAGAAGCTGTGAGTGAGAGAGAGAATGAGAAGCTGTGAGTGAGAGAGAGAAGTTGTGAGAGAGAGAAAGAGAAGTTGTGAGTGAGAGAGAGAGAGATGTGAGTGATAGAGAGAGAGAATGAGAAGCTGTGAGTGAGAGAGAGAGAAAGTAAGAGGAGGTGTGAGTGAGATAGAGAGAGAGAAAGAGAAGCTGTGAGTGAGAGAGAGAGAGGGAGAAAGATAATCTGAGAGAGAGAGAGGGAAAGAGAAACTGTGTGTGTGTGAGAGAGAGAAAGAGAAGCTGTGTGTGTGTGTGAGAGAGAGAAAGATAGTCTGAGAAAGAGAGAGTGAAAGAGAAGCTGTGACTGAGAGAGAGAGAGGGAGAAAGAGAAGCTGTGTGAGAGAGAGAGAAAGAGAAGCTGTGAGTGAGATAGAGAGAGAGAGAAAGAGAAGCTGTGAGTGAGAGAGAGAGAGGGAGAAAGATAATCTGTGTGAGAGAGAGAAAGAGAAACTGTGTGTGTGAGAGAGAGAAAGAGAAGGTGTGATTGAGAGTGAGAGAGAGAAAGAAAAGCTGTGAGTGAGAGAGAGAGAGAGAAAGAGAAGATATGAGTGAGAGAGAGAGAAGCAGTGAGAGAGAGAGAGAGAGAAACAGAAGCTGTGAGTGAGACAGAGAGAGAAAGAGAAGCTGTGAGAGAGAGGGAGAAAGAGAAGCTGTGAGCGAGAGAGAGAGAAAGAGAAGCTGTGAGTGTGTGTGAGAGAGAAAGAGAAGCTGTGAGTGAGAGAGAGAAAGAAAGAGAAATCAGAGTGAGAAAGAGAGAGAGAAAGAGAAGCTGTGTGGGAGAGAGAGAAAGAGAGTCTGTGAGTGAGAGTAAGAGAGAAGCTGTGAGTGAGAGAGAGAGAGAGCCGCTGTGAGTGAGAGAGAGAGAAAGAGAAGCTGTGAATGAGAGAGAGAGAGAAAGAGAAGCTGTGTGTGTGTGAGAGAGAGAAAGAGAAGCTGTGAGTGAGTGAGAGAGAGAGAAAGGGAAGTTGTGAGTGAGAGAGAGAGAGAAAGAGAAGCTGTGAGTGAGAGAGAGAGAAAGAGAAGCTGTGAGTGAGAGAGAGAGAAAGAGAAGCTGTGAGTGAGAAGGAGAGGGAAAGAGAAGCTGTGAGTGAGTGAGAGAGAGAAAGAAGCTGTGAGTGAGAGAGAGAGAAAGAGAAGCTGTGAGTGAGAGAGAGAGAAAAAGAGAAGCTGTGAGTAAGAAGGAGAGGGAAAGAGAAGAAGTGAGTGAGTGAGAGAGAGAGAAAGAGAAGCTGTGAGAGAGAAAGGGAAGCTGTGAGTGAGAGAGTGAGAGAGAAAGAGAAGCTGTTAGTGAGAGTGAGAGAGAGAGAGAGAGAGAAGCTGTGAGTGAGAGAGAGATTGAAAGAGAAGCTGTGAGAGAGAGAGAGAAAAAGAGAAGCTGTGAGTGAGAGAGAGAAAGAGAAGCTGTGAGTGAGAGGGAGAGAGAGAAAGAGAAGCTGTGAGTGACACACACAGAGAGAAGCTGTGAGTTAGAGAGAGAGAAAGAGAAGCTGTGAGTGACAGAGAGAGAGAAAGAGAAGCTGAGAGTGAGAGAGAGAGAGAAAGTGAAGCTGTGAGTGAGAGAGAGAGAGAAAGAGAAGCTGTGTGTGTTAGAGAGAGAGAAGCTGTGAGTGAGAGAGAGAAAGAGAAGCTGTGAGTGAGAGAGAGAGAGAGAAGATGTGAGTGAGAGAGAGAGAATGAGAAGCTGTGAGTGAGAGAGAGAGAAAGTAAGAGAAGCTGTGAGTGAGATAGAGAGAGAGAGAAAGGGAAGCTGTGAGTAAGAGAGAGAGAGAAAGAGATGCTGTGAGTGAGAGAGAGAGAGGAAGAGAAGCTGTGAGTGAGACAGAGAGAGGGAGAAAGAGACGCTGTGTGTGTGTGAGAGAGAAAGAGAAGCTGTGATTGAGAGTGAGAGAGAGAGAAAGAAAAGCTGTGAGTGAGAGAGAGAAAGACAAGCTAAGA
This sequence comes from Bradypodion pumilum, assembly GCA_035047305.1. Lineage (NCBI taxonomy): Eukaryota > Metazoa > Chordata > Lepidosauria > Squamata > Chamaeleonidae > Bradypodion > Bradypodion pumilum. The sequence goes on from JAWDJD010000001.1 coordinate 235,542,120, forward strand.
GTTAGAAAGAGAGAAGCAGTGAGTGAGAGAGAGAGAGAGAGAGAGAGAGAGAGAGAAGCTGTGAGTGAGACAGAGAGAGAGAAAGATAAGCTGCGAGAGATAGAGAGGGAGAAAGAGAAGCTGTGTGAGAGAGAGAGAGAGAAAGAGAAGCTGTGTGTGTGTGTGAGAGAAAGATAGTCTGAGAAAGAGAGAGTGAAAGAGAAGCTGTGAGTGAGAGAGAGAGTGGGAGAAAGAGAAGCTGAGAGAGAGAAAGAGAAGCTGTGAGTGAGAGTGAGAGAGAGAGAGAGAAAGAGAAGCTGTGAGTGAGAGAGAGAGAGAAAGAGAAGCTGTGAGTGTGTGAGAGAGAAAGCGAAGCTGTGAGTGAGAGAGAGAGAGAATGAGAAGCTGTGAGTGTGAGAGAGAGAAGCTGTGACTGAGAGAGAGAGAGAAGATGTGAGTGAGAGAGAGAGAGAATGAGAAGCTGTGAGTGAGAGAGAGAGAAAGTAAGAGAAGCTGTGAGTGAGAAAGAGAGAGAAAGAGAAGCTGTGAGTGAGAGAAAGAGAGGGAGAAAGATAAGTTGTGTGTGAGAGAGAGAAAAAGAAGCTGTGTGTGTGAGAGAGAGAAAGAGAAGCTGTGATTGAGAGTGAGAGAGAGAGAGAAAGAGAAGCTGTGAGTGAGAGAGAGAAAGAGAAGGTATGAGTGAGAGAGAGAAAGAGAAGGTATGAGTGAGAGAGAGAAGCAGTGAGTGAGAGAGAGAAAGAAAAGCTGTGAGTGAGAGAGAGAGAAAGAGAAGATATGAGTGAGAGAGAGAGAAGCTGTGAGTGAGACAGAGAGAGAGAAAGAGAAGCTGCGAGAGAGAGAGAGAAAGAGAAGCTGTGAGAGAGAAAGAGAAGCTGTGACTGAGAGAGTGAGAGAGAGAAAGAGAAGCTGTTAGTGAGAGTGAGAGAGAGAGAAAGAGAAGCTGTGACTGAGAGAGAGATTGAACGAGAAGCTTTGAGTGAGAGAGAGAGAGAGAGAAAGAGAAGCTGTGAGTGAGAGAGAGAAAGAGAAGCTGTGAGTGAGAGGGAGAGAAAGAGAAGCTGTGAGTGACACAGAGAGAGAGAAGCTGTGAGTTAGAGAGAGAGAAAGAGAAGCTGTGAGTGACAGAGAGAGAAAGAGAAGCTGAGAGTGAGAGAGAGAGAAAGTGAAGCTGTGAGTGAGAGAGAGAGAGAAAGAAAGAGAAGCTGTGCGTGTGTGAGAGAGAGAAAGATAGTCTGAGAAAGAGAGAGTGAAAGAGAAGCTGTGAGTGAGACAGAGAGAGGGAGAAAGAGAAGCTGTGTGTGTGTGAGAGAGAAAGAGAAGCTGTGAGTGAGAGTGAGAGAGAGAGAGAAAGAGAAGCTGTGAGTGAGAGAGAGGGAGAAAGAGAAGCTGTGAGTGAGAGAGAGAGAAAGCGAAGCTGTGAGTGAGTGAGAGAGAGAGAGAATGAGAAGCTGTGAGTGTGAGAGAGAGAAGCTGTGAGTGAGAGAGAGAGAAGATGTGAGAGAGAGAGAGAATGAGAAGCTGTGAGTGAGAGAGAGAGAAAGTAAGAGAAGCTGTGAGTGAGAAAGAGAGAGAAAGAGAAGCTGTGAGTGAGAGAAAGAGAGGGAGAAAGATAAGCTGTGAGAGAGAGAGAGAGAAGCTGTGAGAGATAGAGAGAGAAAGAGAAGCTGTGATTGAGAGTGAGAGAGAGAGAGAAAGAGAAGCTGTGAGTGAGAGAGAGAGAAAGAGAAGCTATGAGTGAGAGAGAGAGAAGCAGTGAGTGAGAGAGAAAGAAAAGCTGTGAGAGAGAGAGAGAAAGAGAAGATATGAGTGAGAGAGAGAGAGAGAAGCAGTGAGTGAGAGAGAGAGAGAGAGAAGCTGTGAGTGAGACAGAGAGAGAGAAAGAGAAGCTGTGAGTGAGAGAGTGAGAGAGAGAAAGAGAAGCTGTCAGTGAGAGAGAGAGAGGGAGAAAGAGAAGCTGAGTGTGTGAGAGAGAGAAAGAGAAGCTGTGAGTGAGAGTGAGAGAGAGAGAGAAAGAGAAGCTGTGAGTGAGAGAGGGAGTAAAAGAGAAGCTGTGAGTGAGAGAGAGAAAGAGAAGCTGTGAGTGAGAGAGAGAGAATGAGAAGCTGTGAGTGAGTGAGAGAGAAGCTGTGAGTGAGAGAGAGAGAGAGAAAGTGAAGCTGTGAGTGAGAGAGAGAGAGAAAGAGAAGCTGTGTGTGTGTGAGAGAGAGAAAGATAGTCTGAGAAAGAGAGAGTGAAAGAGAAGCTGTGAGTGAGAGAGAGAGAGGCAGAAAGAGAAGCTGTGTGAGATAGAGAGAGAAAGAGATGTTGTGTGTGAGAGTGAGAGAGAGAGAGAGAAAGAGAAGCTGTGAGTGAGAGAGAGAGAGAAAGAGAAGCTGTGAGTGTGTGAGAGAGAGAGAATGAGAAGCTGTGAGTGAGAGAGAGAAGTTGTGTGTGTGAGAGAGAAAGAGAAGTTGTGAGTAAGAGAGAGAGATGTGAGTGATAGAGAGAGAGAATGAGAAGCTGTTAGCGAGAGAGAGAGAAATTAAGAGAAGCTGTGAGTGAGATAGAGAGAGAGAAAGAGAAGCTGTGAGTGAGAGAGAGAGAGGGAGAAAGATAATCTGTGAGAGAGAGAGAGAGAAAGAGAAACTGTGTGTGAGAGAGAGAGAAAGATAGTCTGAGAAAGAGAGAGTGAAAGAGAAGCTGTGAGTGAGAGAGAGAGAGGGAGAAAGAGAAGCTGTGTGTGAGAGAGAGAAAGAGAAGCTGTGAGTGAGAGTGAGAGAGAAAGAGAGAAAGAGAGAAAGAGAAGCTGTGAGTGAGAGAGTGAGAGAAAGAGAAGCTGTGAGTGAGAGAGAGAGAGAATGAGAAGCTGTGAGTGAGAGAGAGAAGTTGTGAGAGAGAGAGAGAAAGAGAAGCTGTGAGTGAGAGAGAGAGAGATGTGAGTGATAGAGAGAGAGAATGAGAAGCTGTGAGTGAGAGAGAGAGAAAGTAAGAGAAGCTGTGAGTGAGATAGAGAGAGAGAGAAAGAGAAGCTGTGTGTGAGAGAGAGAGGGAGAAAGATAATCTGTGTGAGAGAGAGAAAGAGAAACTGTGTGTGTGAGAGAGAGAAAGAGAAGGTGTGATTGAGAGTGAGAGAGAAAGAAAAGCTGTGAGTGAGAGAGAGAGAGAGAGAAAGAGAAGATATGAGTGAGAGAGAGAGAGAGAAGCAGTGAGAGAGAGAGAAAGAAACAGAAGCTGTGAGTGAGACAGAGAGAGAAAGAGAAGCTGTGAGAGAGAGAGAGAGGGAGAAAGTGAAGCTGTGAGAGAGAGAGAGAAAGAGAAGCTGTGAGTGTGTGTGAGAGAGAAAGAGAAGCTGTGAGTGAGAGAGAGAGAAAGAAAGAGAAATCAGAGTGAGAAAGAGAGAGAGAAAGAGAAGCTGTGTGGAAGAGAGAGAAAGAGAGTCCGTGAGTGAGAGTGAGAGAGAAGCTGTGAGTGAGAGAGAGAGAGAGCCGCTGTGAGTGAGAGAGAGAGAAAGAGAAGCTGTGAATGAGAGAGAGAGAGAAAGAGAAGCTGTGTGAGAGAGAGAGAAAGAGAAGCTGTGAGTGAGTGAGAGAGAGAAAGGGAAGTTGTGAGTGAGAGAGAGAGAGAAAGAGAAGCTGTGAGTGAGAGAGAGAGAAAGAGAAGCTGTGAGTGAGAGAGAGAGAAAGAGAAGCTGTGAGTGAGAAGGAGAGTGAAAGAGAAGCTGTGAGTGAGTGAGAGAGAGAGAAAGAAGCTGTGAGTGAGAGAGAGAGAAAGAGAAGCTGTGAGTGAGAGAGAGAAAAAGAGAAGCTGTGAGTAAGAAGGAGAAGGAAAGAGAAGCTGTGAGTGAGAGAGTGAGAGAGAGAAAGAGAAGCTGTTAGTGAGAGAGTGAGAGAGAGAGAGAGAAGCTGTGAGTGAGAGAGAGATTGAAAGAGAAGCAGTGAGTGAGAGAGAGAGAGAGAAAAAGAGAAGCTGTGAGTGAGAGAGAGAAAGAGAAGCTGTGAGTGAGAGGGAGAGAGAGAAAGAGAAGCTGCGAGTGACACAGAGAGAGAAGCTGTGAGTTAGAGAGAGAGAAAGAGAAGCTGTGAGTGACAGAGAGAGAGAAAGAGAAGCTGAGAGTGAGAGAGGGAGAAAGTGAAGCTGTGAGTGAGAGAGAGAGAGAAAGAGAAGCTGTGTGTGTGAGAGAGAGAGAAGCTGTGAGTGAGAGAGAGAAAGAGAAGCTGTGAGTGAGAGAGAGAGAGAGAAGATGTGAGTGAGAGAGAGAATGACAAGCTGTGAGTGAGAGAGAGAGAAAGAGAAGCTGTGAGTGACAGAGAGAGAGAGAAAGAAGCTGTGAGTGAGTGAGAGAGAGAGAAAGAGAAGCTGTGAGAGAGAAAGAGAGAAGCTGTGAGTGAGAGAGTGAGAGAGAGAAAGAGAAGCTGTGAGTGAGAGAGAGAGAGAGAAAGAGAAGCTGTGAGTGAGAGAGAGAAAGAGAAGCTGTGAGTGAGAGGGAGAGAGAGAAAGAGAAGCTGTGAGTGACACACAGAGAGAGAAGCTGTGAGTTAGAGAGAGAGAAAGAGAAGCTGTGAGTGACAGAGAGAGAGAGAAAGAGAAGCTGTGAGTAAGAGTGAGAGAGAGAGAGAAAGAGAAGCTGTGAGTGAGAGAGAGAGAAAGAGATGCTGTGAGTGAGAGAGAGAGAGAAAGATAAGCTGTGAGTGTGAGAGAGAGAAAGATAAGCTGTGAGTGAGAGTGAGAGAGAGAGAAGCTGTGAGTGAGAGAGAGAGAGAAAGAGAAGCTGTGAGTGAGAGAGAGAAAAAGCGAAGCTGTGAGTGAGAGAGAGAATGAGAAGCTGTGAGTGAGAGAGAGAGAAGCTGTGAGGGAGAGAGAGAGAGAAGGTGAGTGAGAGAGAGAGAGGGAGAAAGAGAAGCTGTGTGTGTGTGAGAGAGAAAGAGAAGCTGTGAGAGAGAGAGAGGGGAAGAAAGAGAAGCTGTGTGTGTGTGAGAGAGAAAGAGAAGCTGTGAGTGTGTGTGAGAGAGAAAGAGAAGCTGTGAGTGAGAGAGAGAGAAAGAAAGAGAAATTAGAGTGAGAAAGAGAGAGAGAAAGAGAAGCTGTGAGTGGGAGAGAGAGAAATAGAGTCTGTGAGTGAGAGAGAGAGAAGCTGTGAGTGAGTGAGAGAGAGAGCTGCTGTGAGTGAGAGAGAGTGAAAGAGAAGCTGTGAGTGAGAGAGAGAGAAAGAGAAGCTGTGAGTAAGAAGGAGAGGGAAAGAGAAGAAGTGAGTGAGTGAGAGAGAGAGAGAGAGAAAGAGAAGCTGTGAGTGAGAGAGTGAGAGAGAGAAAGAGAATCTGTTAGTGAGAGTAAGAGAGAGAGAAAGAGAAGCTGTGAGTGAGTGAGAGAGAGATTGAAAGAGAAGCTGTGAGTGAGAGAGAGAGAAAGAGAAGCTGTGAGTGAGAGAGAGAAAGAGAAGCTGTGAGTGAGAGGGAGAGAGAGAAAGAGAAGCTGTGAGTGACACAGAGAGAGAGAAGCTGTGAGTTAGAGAGAGAAAGAGAAGCTGTGAGTGACAGAGAGAGAGAAAGAGAAGCTGAGAGTGAGAGAGAGAGAGAGAAAGTGAAGCTGTGAGTGAGAGAGAGAGACACAGAGAAGCTGTGTGTGTGTGAGAGAGAGAAAGATAGTCTGAGAAAGAGAGAGTGAGAGAAGCTGTGAGAGAGAGAGAGAGAAAGAGAAGCTGTGAGTGAGAGAAAGAGAGAGAGAAAGAGAAGCTGTGAGTGAGAGAAAGAGAGAGAGAGAAAAGCTGTGAGTGTGAGAGAGAGAGACAGAAACAGAAGCTGTGAGTGAGAGAGAGAGAGAGAAAGAGAAGCTGTGTGTGAGAGAGAGAGGGACAAAGAGAAGCTTGAGAGAGAGAGAGAAAGAGAAGCTGTGAGTGTGTGTGAGAGAGAAAGAGAAGCTGTGAGTGAGAAGGAGAGGCAAAGAGAAGCTGTGAGTGAGTGAGAGAGAGAGAAAGAGAAGCTGTGAGAGAGAAAGAGAGAAGCTGTGAGTGAGAGAGTGAGAGAGAAAGAGAAGCTGTTAGTGAGAGTGAGAGAGAGAGAGAGAGAGAAGCTGTGAGTGAGAGAGAGAGAAAGAGAAGCTGTGAGTGAGTGAGAGAGAGAGAGAGAAGCTGTGAGGAAGAGAGAGAAAGTGAAGTTGTGAGTGAGAGGGAGAGAGAGAAAGAGAAGCTGTGTGTGTGAGAGAGAGTGAATGAGAAGCTGTGAGTGAGAGATAGAGGGGGAGAAAGAGAATCTGTGTGTGTGTGAGAGAGAGAAGGAGAAGCTGTGAGTAAGAAGGAGAGGGAAAGAGAAGATATGAGTGAGAGAGAGAGAGAATGAGAAGCTGTGAGTGTGAGAGAGAGAAGCTGTGAGTGAGAGAGAGAGAAGATGTGAGAGAGAGAGAGAATGAGAAGCTGTGAGTGAGAGAGAGAGAAAGTAAGAGAAGCTGTGAGTGAGAAAGAGAGAGAAAGAGAAGCTGTGAGTGAGAGAAAGAGAGGGAGAAAGATAAGCTGTGAGAGAGAGAGAGAGAAGCTGTGAGATAGAGAGAGAGAAAGAGAAGCTGTGATTGAGAGAGAGAGAGAGAAAGAGAAGCTGTGAGTGTGAGAGAGAGAAGGAGAAGCTATGAGTGAGAGAGAGAGAAGCAGTGAGTGAGAGAGAGAAAGAAAAGCTGTGAGTGAGAGAGAGAGAAAGAGAAGATATGAGTGAGAGAGAGAGAAGCAGTGAGTGAGCGAGAGAGAGAGAGAAGCTGTGAGTGAGACAGAGAGAGAGAAAGAGAAGCTGCGAGAGAGAGAGAGGGAGAAAGAGAAGCTGTGTGAGAGAGAGAGAGAAAGAGAAGCTGTGTGTGTGTGTGAGAGAGAAAGATAGTCTGAGAAAGAGAGAGTGAAAGAGAAGCTGTGAGTGAGAGAGAGAGAGGGAGAAAGAGAAGCTGAGTGTGTGTGAGAGAGAAAGAGAATCTGTGAGTGAGAGTGAGAGAGAGAGAGAAAGAGAAGCTGTGAGTGAGAGAGGGAGTAAAAGAGAAGCTGTGAGTGAGAGAGAGAGAAAGAGAAGCTGAGAGAGAGAGAGTGAGAAGCTGTGAGTGAGTGAGAGAGAAGCTGTGAGAGAGAGAGAGAGAGAGAGAGAGAAAGTGAAGCTGTGAGTGAGAGAGAGAGAGAAAGAGAAGCTGTGTGTGTGTGAGAGAGAGAAAGATAGTCTGAGAAAGAGAGAGTGAAAGAGAAGCTGTGAGTGAGAGAGAGAGAGGCAGAAAGAGAAGCTGTGTGAGATAGAGAGAGAAAGAGAAGCTGTGAGTGAGAGTGAGAGAGAGAGAGAGAAAGAGAAGCTGTGAGTGAGAGAGAGAGAGAAAGAGAAGCTGTGAGTGAGAGAGAGAGAGAATGAGAAGCTGTGAGTGAGAGAGAGAAGTTGTGAGAGAGAGAAAGAGAAGTTGTGAGTGAGTGAGAGAGAGATGTGAGTGATAGAGAGAGAGAATGAGAAGCTGTGAGTGAGAGAGAGAGAGAAAGTAAGAGGAGCTGTGAGTGAGATAGAGAGAGAGAAAGAGAAGCTGTGAGTGAGAGAGAGAGAGGGAGAAAGATAATCTGTGAGAGAGAGAGAGAGAGAAAGAGAAACTGTGTGTGAGAGAGAGAGAGAAAGAGAAGCTGTGTGTGTGTGAGAGAGAGAAAGAGAAGGTGTGATTGAGAGTGAGAGAGAGAAAGAAAAGCTGTGAGTGAGAGAGAGAGAGAGAGAGAAGATATGAGTGAGAGAGAGAGAGAGAAGCAGTGAGAGAGAGAGAAACAGAAGCTGTGAGTGAGACAGAGAGAGAAAGAGAAGCTGTGAGAGAGAGAGGGAGAAAGAGAAGCTGTGAGCGAGAGAGAGAAAGAGAAGCTGTGAGTGAGAGAGAGGGAAAGAGAAGCTGTGAGTGAGAGAGAGAGAAAAAGAGAAGCTGTGAGTAAGAAGGAGAGGGAAAGAGAAGAAGTGAGTGAGTGAGAGAGAGAAAGAGAAGCTGTGAGAGAGAAAGGGAAGCTGTGAGTGAGAGAGTGAGAGAGAAAGAGAAGCTGTTAGTGAGAGTGAGAGAGAGAGAGAGAAGCTGTGAGTGAGAGAGAGATTGAAAGAGAAGCTGTGAGAGAGAGAGAGAGAAAAAGAGAAGCTGTGAGTGAGAGAGAGAAAGAGAAGCTGTGAGTGAGAGGGAGAGAGAGAAAGAGAAGCTGTGAGTGACACACAGAGAGAGAAGCTGTGAGTTAGAGAGAGAGAAAGAGAAGCTGTGAGTGACAGAGAGAGAGAAAGAGAAGCTGAGAGTGAGAGAGAGAGAGAGAAAGTGAAGCTGTGAGTGAGAGAGAGAGAGAAAGAGAAGCTGTGTGTGTGAGAGAGAGAGAAGCTGTGAGTGAGAGAGAGAAAGAGAAGCTGTGAGTGAGAGAGAGAGAGAAGATGTGAGTGAGAGAGAGAGAATGAGAAGCTGTGAGTGAGAGAGAGAAGTTGTGAGAGAGAGAAAGAGAAGTTGTGAGTGAGAGAGAGAGAGATGTGAGTGATAGAGAGAGAGAATGAGAAGCTGTGAGTGAGAGAGAGAGAAAGTAAGAGGAGCTGTGAGTGAGATAGAGAGAGAGAAAGAGAAGCTGTGAGTGAGAGAGAGAGAGGGAGAAAGATAATCTGAGAGAGAGAGAGGGAAAGAGAAACTGTGTGTGTGTGAGAGAGAGAAAGAGAAGCTGTGTGTGTGTGTGAGAGAGAGAAAGATAGTCTGAGAAAGAGAGAGTGAAAGAGAAGCTGTGAGTGAGAGAGAGAGAGGGAGAAAGAGAAGCTGTGAGTGAGAGAGAGAGAGAAAGTGATGCTGTGAGTGAGAGAGAGAGAGGAAGAGAAGCTGTGAGTGAGACAGAGAGAGGGAGAAAGAGAAGCTGTGTGTGTGAGAGAGAGAGAAAGAGAAGCTGTGAGTGAGAGTGAGAGAGAGAGAGAGAAAGAGAAGCTGTGAGTGAGAGTGAGAGAGAGAGAAAGAGAAGCTGTGAGTGAGAGAGAGATTGAAAGAGAAGCTGTGAGTGAGAGAGAGAGAGAAAAAGAGAAGCTGTGAGTGAGAGAGAGAGAGGCAGAAAGAGAAGCTGTGTGAGATAGAGAGAGAAAGAGAAGCTGTGAGTGAGAGTGAGAAAGAGAGAGAGAAAGAGAAGCTGTGAGTGAGAGAGAGAGAAAGAGAAGCTGTGAGTGAGAGAGAGAGAATGAGAAGCTGTGAGTGAGAGAGAGAAGTTGTGAGAGAGAGAAAGAGAAGTTGTGAGTGAGAGAGAGAGAGATGTGAGTGATAGAGAGAGAGAATGAGAAGCTGTGAGTGAGAGAGAGAGAAAGTAAGAGGAGCTGTGAGTGAGATAGAGAGAGAGAAAGAGAAGCTGTGAGTGAGAGAGAGAGAGGGAGAAAGATAATCTGAGAGAGAGAGAGGGAAAGAGAAACTGTGTGTGAGAGAGAGAGAGAAAGAGAAGCTGTGTGTGTGAGAGAGAAAGAGAAGCTGTGAGTGAGATAGAGAGAGAGAGAAAGAGAAGCTGTGAGTGAGAGAGAGAGAGGGAGAAAGATAATCTGTGTGAGAGAGAGAAAGAGAAACTGTGTGTGTGAGAGAGAGAAAGAGAAGGTGTGATTGAGAGTGAGAGAGAGAAAGAAAAGCTGTGAGTGAGAGAGAGAGAGAAAGAGAAGATATGAGTGAGAGAGAGAGAGAAGCAGTGAGAGAGAGAGAGAGAGAAACAGAAGCTGTGAGTGAGACAGAGAGAGAAAGAGAAGCTGTGAGAGAGAGGGAGAAAGAGAAGCTGTGAGCGAGAGAGAGAGAAAGAGAAGCTGTGAGTGTGTGTGAGAGAGAAAGAGAAGCTGTGAGTGAGAGAGAGAAAGAAAGAGAAATCAGAGTGAGAAAGAGAGAGAGAAAGAGAAGCTGTGTGGGAGAGAGAGAAAGAGAGTCTGTGAGTGAGAGTAAGAGAGAAGCTGTGAGTGAGAGAGAGAGAGAGCCGCTGTGAGTGAGAGAGAGAGAAAGAGAAGCTGTGAATGAGAGAGAGAGAGAGAGAAGCTGTGTGTGTGTGAGAGAGAGAAAGAGAAGCTGTGAGTGAGTGAGAGAGAGAGAAAGGGAAGTTGTGAGTGAGAGAGAGAGAGAAAGAGAAGCTGTGAGTGAGAGAGAGAGAAAGAGAAGCTGTGAGTGAGAGAGAGAGAGAAAGAGAAGCTGTGAGTGAGAAGGAGAGGGAAAGAGAAGCTGTGAGTGAGTGAGAGAGAGAATGAAGCTGTGAGTGAGAGAGAGAGAAAGAGAAGCTGTGAGTGAGAGAGAGAGAAAAAGAGAAGCTGTGAGTAAGAAGGAGAGGGAAAGAGAAGAAGTGAGTGAGTGAGAGAGAGAGAAAGAGAAGCTGTGAGAGAGAAAGGGAAGCTGTGAGTGAGAGAGTGAGAGAGAAAGAGAAGCTGTTAGTGAGAGTGAGAGAGAGAGAGAGAGAGAAGCTGTGAGTGAGAGAGAGATTGAAAGAGAAGCTGTGAGAGAGAGAGAGAAAAAGAGAAGCTGTGAGTGAGAGAGAGAAAGAGAAGCTGTGAGTGAGAGGGAGAGAGAGAAAGAGAAGCTGTGAGTGACACACAGAGAGAGAAGCTGTGAGTTAGAGAGAGAGAAAGAGAAGCTGTGAGTGACAGAGAGAGAAAGAGAAGCTGAGAGTGAGAGAGAGAGAGAAAGTGAAGCTGTGAGTGAGAGAGAGAGAGAAAGAGAAGCTGTGTGTGTGTGAGAGAGAGAAGCTGTGAGTGAGAGAGAGAAAGAGAAGCTGTGAGTGAGAGAGAGAGAGAAGATGTGAGTGAGAGAGAGAGAATGAGAAGCTGTGAGTGAGAGAGAGAGAAAGTAAGAGAAGCTGTGAGTGAGATAGAGAGAGAGAGAAAGGGAAGCTGTGAGTAAGAGAGAGAGAGAAAGAGATGCTGTGAGTGAGAGAGAGAGAGGAAGAGAAGCTGTGAGTGAGACAGAGAGAGGGAGAAAGAGACGCTGTGTGTGTGTGAGAGAGAAAGAGAAGCTGTGATTGAGAGTGAGAGAGAGAGAAAGAAAAGCTGTGAGTGAGAGAGAGAAAGACAAGCTAAGAGTTAGATAGAGAGAAGCAGTGAGTGAGAGAGAGAGAGAGAGAGAGAGAGAAGATGTGAGTGAGACAGAGAGAGAGAAAGATAAGCTGCGAGAGATAGAGAGGGAGAAAGAGAAGCTGTGTGAGAGAGAGAGAGAAAGAGAAGCTGTGTGTGTGTGTGAGAGAAAGATAGTCTGAGAAAGAGAGAGTGAAAGAGAAGCTGTGAGTGAGAGAGAGAGAGGGAGAAAGAGAAGCTGAGAGAGAGAAAGAGAAGCTGTGAGTGAGAGTGAGAGAGAGAGAGAGAAAGAGAAGCTGTGAGTGAGAGAGAGAGAGAAAGAGAAGCTGTGAGTGTGTGAGAGAGAGAAAGCGAAGCTGTGAGTGAGAGAGAGAGAGAATGAGAAGCTGTGAGTGTGAGAGAGAGAAGCTGTGACTGAGAGAGAGAGAGAAGATGTGAGTGAGAGAGAGAGAGAATGAGAAGCTGTGAGTGAGAGAAAGAGAGGGAGAAAGATAAGTTGTGTGTGAGAGAGAGAAAGAGAAGCTGTGTGTGTGAGAGAGAGAAAGAGAAGCTGTGAGTGAGAGAAAGAGAGGGAGAAAGATAAGTTGTGTGTGAGAGAGAGAAAGAGAAGCTGTGTGTGTGAGAGAGAGAAAGAGAAGCTGTGATTGAGAGTGAGAGAGAGAGAGAAGTTGTGAGTGAGAGAGAGAGAAAGTAAGAGAAGCTGTGAGTGAGAAAGAGAGAGAAAGAGAAGCTGTGAGTGAGAGAAAGAGAGGGAGAAAGATAGGTTGTGTGTGAGAGAGAGAAAGAGAAGCTGTGTGTGTGAGAGAGAGAAAGAGAAGCTGTGATTGAGAGTGAGAGAGAGAGAGAAAGAGAAGCTGTGAGTGAGAGAGAGAAAGAGAAGGTATGAGTGAGAGAGAGAAAGAGAAGGTATGAGTGAGAGAGAGAGAAGCAGTGAGTGAGAGAGAGAAAGAAAAGCTGTGAGTGAGAGAGAGAGAAAGAGAAGTTATGAGTGAGAGAGAGAGAAGCAGTGAGTGAGAGAGAGAGAGAAAGAGAAGCTGTGAGTGAGACAGAGAGAGGGAGAAAGAGAAGCTGTGTGTGTGAGAGAGAGAGAAAGAGAAGCTGTGAGTGAGAGTGAGAGAGAGAGAGAGAAAGAGAAGCTGTGAGTGAGAGTGAGAGAGAGAGAAAGAGAAGCTGTGAGTGAGAGAGAGATTGAAAGAGAAGCTGTGAGTGAGAGAGAGAGAGAAAAAGAGAAGCTGTGAGTGAGAGAGAGAGAGGCAGAAAGAGAAGCTGTGTGAGATAGAGAGAGAAAGAGAAGCTGTGAGTGAGAGTGAGAAAGAGAGAGAGAAAGAGAAGCTGTGAGTGAGAGAGAGAGAAAGAGAAGCTGTGAGTGAGAGAGAGAGAATGAGAAGCTGTGAGTGAGAGAGAGAAGTTGTGAGAGAGAGAAAGAGAAGTTGTGAGTGAGAGAGAGAGAGATGTGAGTGATAGAGAGAGAGAATGAGAAGCTGTGAGTGAGAGAGAGAGAAAGTAAGAGGAGCTGTGAGTGAGATAGAGAGAGAGAAAGAGAAGCTGTGAGTGAGAGAGAGAGAGGGAGAAAGATAATCTGAGAGAGAGAGAGGGAAAGAGAAACTGTGTGTGAGAGAGAGAGAGAAAGAGAAGCTGTGTGTGTGAGAGAGAAAGAGAAGCTGTGAGTGAGATAGAGAGAGAGAGAAAGAGAAGCTGTGAGTGAGAGAGAGAGAGGGAGAAAGATAATCTGTGTGAGAGAGAGAAAGAGAAACTGTGTGTGTGAGAGAGAGAAAGAGAAGGTGTGATTGAGAGTGAGAGAGAGAAAGAAAAGCTGTGAGTGAGAGAGAGAGAGAAAGAGAAGATATGAGTGAGAGAGAGAGAGAAGCAGTGAGAGAGAGAGAGAGAGAAACAGAAGCTGTGAGTGAGACAGAGAGAGAAAGAGAAGCTGTGAGAGAGAGGGAGAAAGAGAAGCTGTGAGCGAGAGAGAGAGAAAGAGAAGCTGTGAGTGTGTGTGAGAGAGAAAGAGAAGCTGTGAGTGAGAGAGAGAAAGAAAGAGAAATCAGAGTGAGAAAGAGAGAGAGAAAGAGAAGCTGTGTGGGAGAGAGAGAAAGAGAGTCTGTGAGTGAGAGTAAGAGAGAAGCTGTGAGTGAGAGAGAGAGAGAGCCGCTGTGAGTGAGAGAGAGAGAAAGAGAAGCTGTGAATGAGAGAGAGAGAGAGAGAAGCTGTGTGTGTGTGAGAGAGAGAAAGAGAAGCTGTGAGTGAGTGAGAGAGAGAGAAAGGGAAGTTGTGAGTGAGAGAGAGAGAGAAAGAGAAGCTGTGAGTGAGAGAGAGAGAAAGAGAAGCTGTGAGTGAGAGAGAGAGAGAAAGAGAAGCTGTGAGTGAGAAGGAGAGGGAAAGAGAAGCTGTGAGTGAGTGAGAGAGAGAATGAAGCTGTGAGTGAGAGAGAGAGAAAGAAAAGCTGTGAGTGAGAGAGAGAGAAAAAGAGAAGCTGTGAGTAAGAAGGAGAGGGAAAGAGAAGAAGTGAGTGAGTGAGAGAGAGAGAAAGAGAAGCTGTGAGAGAGAAAGGGAAGCTGTGAGTGAGAGAGTGAGAGAGAAAGAGAAGCTGTTAGTGAGAGTGAGAGAGAGAGAGAGAGAGAAGCTGTGAGTGAGAGAGAGATTGAAAGAGAAGCTGTGAGAGAGAGAGAGAAAAAGAGAAGCTGTGAGTGAGAGAGAGAAAGAGAAGCTGTGAGTGAGAGGGAGAGAGAGAAAGAGAAGCTGTGAGTGACACACAGAGAGAGAAGCTGTGAGTTAGAGAGAGAGAAAGAGAAGCTGTGAGTGACAGAGAGAGAGAAAGAGAAGCTGAGAGTGAGAGAGAGAGAGAAAGTGAAGCTGTGAGTGAGAGAGAGAGAGAAAGAGAAGCTGTGTGTGTGAGAGAGAGAGAAGCTGTGAGTGAGAGAGAGAAAGAGAAGCTGTGAGTGAGAGAGAGAGAGAAGATGTGAGTGAGAGAGAGAGAATGAGAAGCTGTGAGTGAGAGAGAGAGAAAGTAAGAGAAGCTGTGAGTGAGATAGAGAGAGAGAGAAAGGGAAGCTGTGAGTAAGAGAGAGAGAGAAAGAGATGCTGTGAGTGAGAGAGAGAGAGGAAGAGAAGCTGTGAGTGAGACAGAGAGAGGGAGAAAGAGACGCTGTGTGTGTGTGAGAGAGAAAGAGAAGCTGTGATTGAGAGTGAGAGAGAGAGAAAGAAAAGCTGTGAGTGAGAGAGAGAAAGACAAGCTAAGAGTTAGATAGAGAGAAGCAGTGAGTGAGAGAGAGAGAGAGAGAGAGAGAGAAGATGTGAGTGAGACAGAGAGAGAGAAAGATAAGCTGCGAGAGATAGAGAGGGAGAAAGAGAAGCTGTGTGAGAGAGAGAGAGAGAAAGAGAAGCTGTGTGTGTGTGTGAGAGAAAGATAGTCTGAGAAAGAGAGAGTGAAAGAGAAGCTGTGAGTGAGAGAGAGAGAGGGAGAAAGAGAAGCTGAGAGAGAGAAAGAGAAGCTGTGAGTGAGAGTGAGAGAGAGAGAGAGAAAGAGAAGCTGTGAGTGAGAGAGAGAGAGAAAGAGAAGCTGTGAGTGTGTGAGAGAGAGAAAGCGAAGCTGTGAGTGAGAGAGAGAGAGAATGAGAAGCTGTGAGTGTGAGAGAGAGAAGCTGTGACTGAGAGAGAGAGAGAAGATGTGAGTGAGAGAGAGAGAGAATGAGAAGCTGTGAGTGAGAGAAAGAGAGGGAGAAAGATAAGTTGTGTGTGAGAGAGAGAAAGAGAAGCTGTGTGTGTGAGAGAGAGAAAGAGAAGCTGTGAGTGAGAGAAAGAGAGGGAGAAAGATAAGTTGTGTGTGAGAGAGAGAAAGAGAAGCTGTGTGTGTGAGAGAGAGAAAGAGAAGCTGTGATTGAGAGTGAGAGAGAGAGAGAAGCTGTGAGTGAGAGAGAGAGAAAGTAAGAGAAGCTGTGAGTGAGAAAGAGAGAGAAAGAGAAGCTGTGAGTGAGAGAAAGAGAGGGAGAAAGATAGGTTGTGTGTGAGAGAGAGAAAGAGAAGCTGTGTGTGTGAGAGAGAGAAAGAGAAGCTGTGATTGAGAGTGAGAGAGAGAGAGAAAGAGAAGCTGTGAGTGAGAGAGAGAAAGAGAAGGTATGAGTGAGAGAGAGAAAGAGAAGGTATGAGTGAGAGAGAGAGAAGCAGTGAGTGAGAGAGAGAAAGAAAAGCTGTGAGTGAGAGAGAGAGAAAGAGAAGTTATGAGTGAGAGAGAGAGAAGCAGTGAGTGAGAGAGAGAGAGAAAGAGAAGCTGTGAGTGAGACAGAGAGAGAGAAAGAGAAGCTGCGAGAGAGAGAGAGAAAGAGAAGCTGTGAGAGAGAAAGAGAAGCTGTGACTGAGAGAGTGAGAGAGAGAAAGAGAAGCTGTTAGTGAGAGTGAGAGAGAGAGAAAGAGAAGCTGTGACTGAGAGAGAGATTGAACGAGAAGCTGTGAGTGAGAGAGAGAGAGAGAGAAAGAGAAGCTGTGAGTGAGAGAGAGAAAGAGAAGCTGTGAGTGAGAGGGAGAGAAAGAGAAGCTGTGAGTGACACAGAGAGAGAGAAGCTGTGAGTTAGAGAGAGAGAAAGAGAAGCTGTGAGTGACAGAGAGAGAAAGAGAAGCTGAGAGTGAGAGAGAGAGAAAGTGAAGCTGTGAGTGAGAGAGAGAGAGAAAGAGAAGCTGTGTGTGTGTGAGAGAGAGAAAGATAGTCTGAGAAAGAGAGAGTGAAAGAGAAGCTGTGAGTGAGACAGAGAGAGGGAGAAAGAGAAGCTGTGTGTGTGTGAGAGAGAAAGAGAAGCTGTGAGTGAGAGTGAGAGAGAGAGAGAAAGAGAAGCTGTGAGTGAGAGAGAGGGAGAAAGAGAAGCTGTGAGTGAGAGAGAGAGAAAGCGAAGCTGTGAGTGAGTGAGAGAGAGAGAGAGAATGAGAAGCTGTGAGTGTGAGAGAGAGAAGCTGTGAGTGAGAGAGAGAGAAGATGTGAGAGAGAGAGAGAATGAGAAGCTGTGAGTGAGAGAGAGAGAAAGTAAGAGAAGCTGTGAGTGAGAAAGAGAGAGAAAGAGAAGCTGTGAGTGAGAGAAAGAGAGGGAGAAAGATAAGCTGTGAGAGAGAGAGAGAGAAGCTGTGAGAGAGAGAGAGAGAAAGAGAAGCTGTGATTGAGAGTGAGAGAGAGAGAGAAAGAGAAGCTGTGAGTGAGAGAGAGAGAAAGAGAAGCTATGAGTGAGAGAGAGAGAAGCAGTGAGTGAGAGAGAGAAAGAAAAGCTGTGAGAGAGAGAGAGAAAGAGAAGATATGAGTGAGAGAGAGAGAGAGAGAAGCAGTGAGTGAGAGAGAGAGAGAGAGAAGCTGTGAGTGAGACAGAGAGAGAGAAAGAGAAGCTGTGAGTGAGAGAGTGAGAGAGAGAAAGAGAAGCTGTCAGTGAGAGAGAGAGAGGGAGAAAGAGAAGCTGAGTGTGTGAGAGAGAGAAAGAGAAGCTGTGAGTGAGAGTGAGAGAGAGAGAGAAAGAGAAGCTGTGAGTGAGAGAGGGAGTAAAAGAGAAGCTGTGAGTGAGAGAGAGAAAGAGAAGCTGTGAGTGAGAGAGAGAGAATGAGAAGCTGTGAGTGAGTGAGAGAGAAGCTGTGAGTGAGAGAGAGAGAGAGAAAGTGAAGCTGTGAGTGAGAGAGAGAGAGAAAGAGAAGCTGTGTGTGTGTGAGAGAGAGAAAGATAGTCTGAGAAAGAGAGAGTGAAAGAGAAGCTGTGAGTGAGAGAGAGAGAGGCAGAAAGAGAAGCTGTGTGAGATAGAGAGAGAAAGAGAAGTTGTGTGTGAGAGTGAGAGAGAGAGAGAGAAAGAGAAGCTGTGAGTGAGAGAGAGAGAGAAAGAGAAGCTGTGAGTGTGAGAGAGAGAGAGAATGAGAAGCTGTGAGTGAGAGAGAGAAGTTGTGTGTGAGAGAGAGAAAGAGAAGTTGTGAGTAAGAGAGAGAGATGTGAGTGATAGAGAGAGAGAATGAGAAGCTGTGAGCGAGAGAGAGAGAGAAATTAAGAGAAGCTGTGAGTGAGATAGAGAGAGAGAAAGAGAAGCTGTGAGTGAGAGAGAGAGAGGGAGAAAGATAATCTGTGAGAGAGGGAGAGAGAAAGAGAAACTGTGTGTGAGAGAGAGAGAAAGATAGTCTGAGAAAGAGAGAGTGAAAGAGAAGCTGTGAGTGAGAGAGAGAGAGGGAGAAAGAGAAGCTGTGTGTGAGAGAGAGAAAGAGAAGCTGTGAGTGAGAGTGAGAGAGAAAGAGAGAAAGAGAAGCTGTGAGTGAGAGAGTGAGAGAAAGAGAAGCTGTGAGTGAGAGAGAGAGAGAGAATGAGAAGCTGTGAGTGAGAGAGAGAAGTTGTGAGAGAGAGAGAGAAAGAGAAGCTGTGAGTGAGAGAGAGAGAGATGTGAGTGATAGAGAGAGAGAATGAGAAGCTGTGAGTGAGAGAGAGAGAAAGTAAGAGAAGCTGTGAGTGAGATAGAGAGAGAGAGAAAGAGAAGCTGTGTGTGAGAGAGAGAGGGAGAAAGATAATCTGTGTGTGAGAGAGAAAGAGAAACTGTGTGTGTGAGAGAGAGAAAGAGAAGGTGTGATTGAGAGTGAGAGAGAGAAAGAAAAGCTGTGAGTGAGAGAGAGAGAGAGAGAAAGAGAAGATATGAGTGAGAGAGAGAGAGAGAAGCAGTGAGAGAGAGAGAAAGAAACAGAAGCTGTGAGTGAGACAGAGAGAGAAAGAGAAGCTGTGAGAGAGAGAGAGAGGGAGAAAGTGAAGCTGTGAGAGAGAGAGAGAAAGAGAAGCTGTGAGTGTGTGTGAGAGAGAAAGAGAAGCTGTGAGTGAGAGAGAGAGAAAGAAAGAGAAATCAGAGTGAGAAAGAGAGAGAGAAAGAGAAGCTGTGTGGAAGAGAGAGAGAGTCCGTGAGTGAGAGTGAGAGAGAAGCTGTGAGTGAGAGAGAGAGAGAGCCGCTGTGAGTGAGAGAGAGAGAAAGAGAAGCTGTGAATGAGAGAGAGAGAAAGAGAAGCTGTGTGAGAGAGAGAGAAAGAGAAGCTGTGAGTGAGTGAGAGAGAGAAAGGGAAGTTGTGAGTGAGAGAGAGAGAGAAAGAGAAGCTGTGAGTGAGAGAGAGAGAAAGAGAAGCTGTGAGTGAGAGAGAGAGAAAGAGAAGCTGTGAGTGAGAAGGAGAGTGAAAGAGAAGCTGTGAGTGAGTGAGAGAGAGAAAGAAGCTGTGAGTGAGAGAGAGAGAAAGAGAAGCTGTGAGTGAGAGAGAGAGAAAAAGAGAAGCTGTGAGTAAGAAGGAGAAGGAAAGAGAAGCTGTGAGTGAGAGAGTGAGAGAGAGAAAGAGAAGCTGTTAGTGAGAGAGTGAGAGAGAGAGAGAGAAGCTGTGAGTGAGAGAGAGATTGAAAGAGAAGCAGTGAGTGAGAGAGAGAGAGAGAAAAAGAGAAGCTGTGAGTGAGAGAGAGAAAGAGAAGCTGTGAGTGAGAGGGAGAGAGAGAAAGAGAAGCTGCGAGTGACACAGAGAGAGAGAAGCTGTGAGTTAGAGAGAGAGAAAGAGAAGCTGTGAGTGACAGAGAGAGAGAAAGAGAAGCTGAGAGTGAGAGAGAGAGAGAAAGTGAAGCTGTGAGTGAGAGAGAGAGAGAAAGAGAAGCTGTGTGTGTGAGAGAGAGAGAGAAGATGTGAGTGAGAGAGAGAGAATGACAAGCTGTGAGTGAGAGAGAGAGAAAGAGAAGCTGTGAGTGACAGAGAGAGAGAGAAAGAAGCTGTGAGTGAGTGAGAGAGAGAGAAAGAGAAGCTGTGAGAGAGAAAGAGAGAAGCTGTGAGTGAGAGAGTGAGAGAGAGAAAGAGAAGCTGTGAGTGAGAGAGAGAGAGAGAAAGAGAAGCTGTGAGTGAGAGAGAGAAAGAGAAGCTGTGAGTGAGAGGGAGAGAGAGAAAGAGAAGCTGTGAGTGACACACAGAGAGAGAAGCTGTGAGTTAGAGAGAGAGAAAGAGAAGCTGTGAGTGACAGAGAGAGAGAGAAAGAGAAGCTGTGAGTAAGAGTGAGAGAGAGAGAGAAAGAGAAGCTGTGAGTGAGAGAGAGAGAAAGAGATGCTGTGAGTGAGAGAGAGAGAGAAAGATAAGCTGTGAGTGAGAGAGAGAGAAAGAGAAGCTGGGAGTGAGAGAGAGGGAAAGAGAAGCTGTGAGTGAGAGAGAGAGAGAAGGAGAAGCTGTGAGTAAGAAGGAGAGGGAAAGAGAAGAAGTGAGTGAGTGAGAGAGAGAGAGAGAAAGAGAATCTGTGAGTGAGAGAGAGAGAGAAAGAAGCTGTGAGTGAGAGAGAGAGAAAGAGATGCTGTGAGTGAGAGAGAGAGGGAAAGAGAAGCTGTGAGTGAGAGAGAGAGAAAGAGAAGCTGTGAGTGAGAGAGAGGGAAAGAGAAGCTGTGAGTGAGAGAGAGAGAGAAGGAGAAGCTGTGAGTAAGAAGGAGAGGGAAAGAGAAGAAGTGAGTGAGTGAGAGAGAGAGAGAGAAAGAGAAGCTGTGAGTGAGAGAGAGATTGAAAGAGAAGCTGTGAGTGAGAGATAGAGAGAGAAAGAGAAGCTGTGAGTGAGAGAGAGAGAAAGAAAAGCTGTGAGTGAGAGAGAGAGAGAAAGAGAAGCTGTGATTAAGAAGGAGATGAAAGAGAAGAAGTGAGTGAGTGAGAGAGAGAGAGAGAAAGAGAAGCTGTGAGAGAGAAAGAGAAGCTGTGAGTGAGAGAGTGAGAGAGAAAGAGAATCTGTTAGTGAGAGTGAGAGAGAGAGAGAAAGAGAAGCTGTGAGTGAGAGAGAGATTGAAAGAGAAGCTGTGAATGAGAGAGAGAGAGAAAGAGAAGCTGTGAGTGAGAGAGAGAAAGAGAAGCTGTGAGTGAGAGGGAGAGGAAGAGAAGCTGTGAGTGACACACAGAGAGAGAAGCTGTGAGTTAGAGAGAGAGAAAGAGAAACTGAGAAGGAGAGAGAGAGAAAGTGAAGCTGTGAGTGAGAGAGAGAGAGAAAGAGAAGCTGCGTGTATGTGAGAGAGAAAGATAGTCTGAGAAAGAGAGAGTGAAAGAGAAGCTGTGAGTGAGACAGAGAGAGGGAGAAAGAGAAGCTGTGTGTGTAAGAGAGAAAGAGAAGCTGTGAGTGAGAGTGAGAGAGAGAGAAGCTGTGAGTGAGAGAGAGAGAGAAAGAGAAGCTGTGAGTGAGAGAGAGAAAAAGCGAAGCTGTGAGTGAGAGAGAGAATGAGAAGCTGTGAGTGAGAGAGAGAGAAGCTGTGAGGGAGAGAGAGAGAGAAGGTGAGTGAGAGAGAGAGAGGGAGAAAGAGAAGCTGTGTGTGTGTGATAGAGAGAAAGAGAAGCTGTGAGTGTGTGTGAGAGAGAAAGAGAAGCTGTGAGTGAGAGAGAGAGAAAGAAAGAGAAATTAGAGTGAGAAAGAGAGAGAGAAAGAGAAGCTGTGAGTGGGAGAGAGAGAAATAGAGTCTGTGAGTGAGAGAGAGATAAGCTGTGAGTGAGTGAGAGAGAGTGCTGCTGTGAGTGAGAGAGAGTGAAAGAGAAGCTGTGAGTGAGAGAGAGAGAAAGAGAAGCTGTGAGTAAGAAGGAGAGGGAAAGAGAAGAAGTGAGTGAGTGAGAGAGAGAGAGAGAGAAAGAGAAGCTGTGAGTGAGAGAGTGAGAGAGAGAAAGAGAATCTGTTAGTGAGAGTGAGAGAGAGAGAAAAAGAAGCTGTGAGTGAGAGAGAGATTGAAAGAGAAGCTGTGAGTGAGAGAGAGAGAAAGAGAAGCTGTGAGTGAGAGAGAGAAAGAGAAGCTGTGAGTGAGAGGGAGAGAGAGAAAGAGAAGCTGTGAGTGACACAGAGAGAGAGAAGCTGTGAGTTAGAGAGAGAGAAAGAGAAGCTGTGAGTGACAGAGAGAGAGAAAGAGAAGCTGAGAGTGAGAGAGAGAGAGAGAGAAAGTGAAGCTGTGAGTGAGAGAGAGAAAGAGAAGCTGTGTGTGTGTGAGAGAGAGAAGCTGTGAGTGAGAGAGAGAAAGAGAAGCTGTGAGTGAGAGAGAGAGAGAGAAGATGTGAGTGAGAGAGAGAATGAGAAGCTGTGAGTGAGAGAGAGAGAAAGTAAGAGAAGCTGTGAGTGAGATAGAGAGAGAGAAAGGGAAGCTGTGAGTGAGAGAGAGAGAGAAAGTGATGCTGTGAGTGAGAGAGAGAGAGGAAGAGAAGCTGTGAGTGAGACAGAGAGATGGAGAAAGAGAAGCTGTGTGTGAGAGAGAGAGAGAAAGAGAAGCTGTGAGTGAGAGTGAGAGAGAGAGAGAGAAAGAGAAGCTGTGAGTGAGAGTGAGAGAGAGAGAAAGAGAAGCTGTGAGTGAGAGAGAGATTGAAAGAGAAGCTGTGAGTGAGAGAGAGAGAGAAAAGAGAAGCTGTGAGTGAGAGAGAGAAAGAGAAGCTGTGAGTGAGAGAGAGGGAAAGAGAAGCTGTGAGTGAGAGAGAGAGAAAAAGAGAAGCTGTGAGTAAGAAGGAGAGGGAAAGAGAAGAAGTGAGTGAGTGAGAGAGAGAGAAAGAGAAGCTGTGAGAGAGAAAGGGAAGCTGTGAGTGAGAGAGTGAGAGAGAAAGAGAAGCTGTTAGTGAGAGTGAGAGAGAGAGAGAGAGAAGCTGTGAGTGAGAGAAAGAGAGAGAGAGAGAGAGAGAGAGAAAAGCTGTGAGTGTGAGAGAGAGAGACAGAAAGAGAAGCTGTGAGTGAAAGAGAGAGAGAGAAAGAGAAGCTGAGAGTGAGAGAGAGAGAGAGAAAGTGAAGCTGTGAGTGAGAGAGAGAGACACAGAGAAGCTGTGTGTGTGTGTGAGAGAGAAAGATAGTCTGAGAAAGAGAGAGTGAGAGAAGCTGTGAGAGAGAGAGAGAGAAAGAGAAGCTGTGAGTGAGAGAAAGAGAGAGAGAAAGAGAAGCTGTGAGTGAGAGAAAGAGAGAGAGAGAGAAAAGCTGTGTGTGAGAGAGAGAGACAGAAAGAGAAGCTGTGAGTGAGAGAGAGAGAGAGAAAGAGAAGCTGTGTGTGAGAGAGAGAGGGACAAAGAGAAGCTTGAGAGAGAGAGAGAAAGAGAAGCTGTGAGTGTGTGTGAGAGAGAAAGAGAAGCTGTGAGTGAGAAGGAGAGGCAAAGAGAAGCTGTGAGTGAGTGAGAGAGAGAGAAAGAGAAGCTGTGAGAGAGAAAGAGAGAAGCTGTGAGTGAGAGAGTGAGAGAGAAAGAGAAGCTGTTAGTGAGAGTGAGAGAGAGAGAGAAAGAGAAGCTGTGAGTGAGAGAGTGAGAAAGAGAAGCTGTGAGTGAGTGAGAGAGAGAGAAGCTGTGAGGAAGAGAGAGAAGGAGAAGCTGTGAGTAAGAAGGAGAGGGAAAGAGAAGATATGAGTGAGTGAGAGAGAGAGAATGAGAAGCTGTGAGTGTGAGAGAGAGAAGCTGTGAGTGAGAGAGAGAGAAGATGTGTGAGAGAGAGAGAGAATGAGAAGCTGTGAGTGAGAGAGAGAGAAAGTAAGAGAAGCTGTGAGTGAGAAAGAGAGAGAAAGAGAAGCTGTGAGTGAGAGAAAGAGAGGGAGAAAGATAAGCTGTGAGAGAGAGAGAGAGAAGCTGTGAGAGAGAGAGAGAGAAAGAGAAGCTGTGATTGAGAGAGAGAGAGAGAAAGAGAAGCTGTGAGTGTGAGAGAGAGAAGGAGAAGCTATGAGTGAGAGAGAGAGAAGCAGTGAGTGAGAGAGAGAAAGAAAAGCTGTGAGTGAGAGAGAGAGAAAGAGAAGATATGAGTGAGAGAGAGAGAAGCAGTGAGTGAGAGAGAGAGAGAGAGAAGCTGTGAGTGAGACAGAGAGAGAGAAAGAGAAGCTGCGAGAGAGAGAGAGAGGGAGAAAGAGAAGCTGTGTGTGAGAGAGAGAGAAAGAGAAGCTGTGTGTGTGTGTGAGAGAGAAAGATAGTCTGAGAAAGAGAGAGTGAAAGAGAAGCTGTGAATGAGAGAGAGAGAGGGAGAAAGAGAAGCTGAGTGTGTGTGAGAGAGAAAGAGAATCTGTGAGTGAGAGTGAGAGAGAGAGAGAAAGAGAAGCTGTGAGTGAGAGAGGGAGTAAAAGAGAAGCTGTGAGTGAGAGAGAGAAAGAGAAGCTGAGAGAGAGAGAGAGTGAGAAGCTGTGAGTGAGTGAGAGAGAAGCTGTGAGAGAGAGAGAGAGAGAGAGAAAGTGAAGCTGTGAGTGAGAGAGAGAGAGAAAGAGAAGCTGTGTGTGTGTGTGAGAGAGAATGAGAAGCTGTGAGTGAGAGAGAGAGAGGCAGAAAGAGAAGCTGTGTGAGATAGAGAGAGAAAGAGAAGCTGTGAGTTAGAGAGAGAGAGAGAAAGAGAAGCTGTGAGTGAGAGAGAGAGAGAAAGAGAAGCTGTGAGTGAGAGAGAGAGAGAATGAGAAGCTGTGAGTGAGAGAGAGAAGTTGTGAGAGAGAGAAAGAGAAGTTGTGAGTGAGAGAGAGAGAGAGAGATGTGAGTGATAGAGAGAGAGAATGAGAAGCTGTGAGTGAGAGAGAGAGAAAGTAAGAGGAGCTGTGAGTGAGATAGAGAGAGAGAAAGAGAAGCTGTGAGTGAGAGAGAGAGGGAGAAAGATAATCTGTGAGAGAGAGAGAGAGAGAAAGAGAAACTGTGTGTGTGTGAGAGAGAGAAAGAGAAGCTGTGTGTGTGAGAGAGAGAAAGATAGTCTGAGAAAGAGAGAGTGAAAGAGAAGCTGTGACTGAGAGAGAGAGAGGGAGAAAGAGAAGCTGTGTGAGAGAGAGAGAAAGAGAAGCTGTGAGTGAGATAGAAAGAGAGAGAAAGAGAAGCTGTGAGTGAGAGAGAGAGAGGGAGAAAGATAATCTGTGAGAGAGAGAGAAAGAGAAACTGTGTGTGTGAGAGAGAGAAAGAGAAGGTGTGATTGAGAGTGAGAGAGAGAAAGAAAAGCTGTGAGTGAGAGAGAGAGAGAGAAAGAGAAGATATGAGTGAGAGAGAGAGAGAGAAGCAGTGAGAGAGAGAGAGAGAAACAGAAGCTGTGAGTGAGACAGAGAGAGAAAGAGAAGCTGTGAGAGAGAGAGAGGGAGAAAGAGAAGCTGTGAGCGAGAGAGAGAGAAAGAGAAGCTGTGAGTGTGTGTGTGAGAGAAAGAGAAGCTGTGAGTGAGAGAGAGAGAAAGAAAGAGAAATCAGAGTGAGAAAGAGAGAGAGAAAGAGAAGCTGTGTGGGAGAGAGAGAAAGAGAGTCTGTGAGTGAGAGTAAGAGAGAAGCTGTGAGTGAGAGAGAGAGAGCCGCTGTGAGTGAGAGAGAGAGAAAGAGAAGCTGTGAATGAGAGAGAGAGAGAGAGAGAAGCTGTGTGTGTGTGAGAGAGAGAGAAAGAGAAGCTGTGAGTGAGTGAGAGAGAGAGAAAGGGAAGTTGTGAGTGAGAGAGAGAGAGAAAGAGAAGCTGTGAGTGAGAGAGAGAGAAAGAGAAGCTGTGAGTGAGAGAGAGAGAGAAAGAGAAGCTGTGAGTGAGAAGGAGAGGGAAAAAGAAGCTGTGAGTGAGTGAGAGAGAGAAAGAAGCTGTGAGTGAGAGAGAGAAAGAGAAGCTGTGAGTGAGAGAGAGAGAAAAAGAGAAGCTGTGAGTAAGAAGGAGAGGGAAAGAGAAGAAGTGAGTGAGTGAGAGAGAGAGAAAGAGAAGCTGTGAGAGAGAAAGGGAAGCTGTGAGTGAGAGAGTGAGAGAGAAAGAGAAGCTGTTAGTGAGAGTGAGAGAGAGAGAGAGAAGCTGTGAGTGAGAGAGAGATTGAAAGAGAAGCTGTGAGAGAGAGAGAGAGAAAAAGAGAAGCTGTGAGTGAGAGAGAGAAAGAGAAGCTGTGAGTGAGAGGGAGAGAGAGAAAGAGAAGCTGTGAGTGACACACAGAGAGAGAAGCTGTGAGTTAGAGAGAGAGAAAGAGAAGCTGTGAGTGACAGAGAGAGAGAAAGAGAAGCTGAGAGTGAGAGAGAGAGAGAGAAAGTGTAGCTGTGAGTGAGAGAGAGAGAGAAAGAGAAGCTGTGTGTGTGAGAGAGAGAGAAGCTGTGAGTGAGAGAGAGAGAGAGAGAGAAGCTGTGTGTGTGAGAGAGAGAGAAGCTGTGAGTGAGAGAGAGAAAGAGAAGCTGTGAGTGAGAGAGAGAGAGAGAAGATGTGAGTGAGAGAGAGAATGAGAAGCTGTGAGTGAGAGAGAGAGAAAGTAAGAGAAGCTGTGAGTGAGATAGAGAGAGAGAGAAAGGGAAGCTGTGAGTGAGAGAGAGAGAAAGTGATGCTGTGAGTGAGAGAGAGAGGAAGAGAAGCTGTGAGTGAGACAGAGAGAGGGAGAAAGAGAAGCTGTGTGTGTGAGAGAGAGAGAAAGAGAAGCTGTGAGTGAGAGTGAGAGAGAGAGAGAAAGAGAAGCTGTGAGTGAGAGTGAGAGAGAGAGAAAGAGAAGCTGTGAGTGAGAGAGAGATTGAAAGAGAAGCTGTGAGTGAGAGAGAGAGAGAAAAAGAGAAGCTGTGAGTGAGAGAGAGAAAGAGAAGCTGTGAGTGAGAGAGAGAGAAAGAGAAGCTGTGAGTGAGAGAGAGAGAAAAAGAGAAGCTGTGAGTAAGAAGGAGAGGGAAAGAGAAGAAGTGAGTGAGTGAGAGAGAGAGAAAGAGAAGCTGTGAGAGAGAAAGGGAAGCTGTGAGTGAGAGAGTGAGAGAGAAAGAGAAGCTGTTAGTGAGAGTGAGAGAGAGAGAGAGAGAAGCTGTGAGTGAGAGAGAGATTGAAAGAGAAGCTGTGAGAGAGAGAGAGAGAAAAAGAGAAGCTGTGAGTGAGAGAGAGAAAGAGAAGCTGTGAGTGAGAGGGAGAGAGAGAAAGAGAAGCTGTGAGTGACACACAGAGAGAGAAGCTGTGAGTTAGAGAGAGAGAAAGAGAAGCTGTGAGTGACAGAGAGAGAAAGAGAAGCTGAGAGTGAGAGAGAGAGAGAGAAAGTGAAGCTGTGAGTGAGAGAGAGAGAGAAAGAGAAGCTGTGTGTGTGTGAGAGAGAGAAGCTGTGAGTGAGAGAGAGAAAGAGAAGCTGTGAGTGAGAGAGAGAGAGAGAAGATGTGAGTGAGAGAGAGAGAATGAGAAGCTGTGAGTGAGAGATAGAGAAAGTAAGAGAAGCTGTGAGTGAGATAGAGAGAGAGAAAGGGAAGCTGTGAGTGAGAGAGAGAGAGAAAGTGATGCTGTGAGTGAGAGAGAGAGAGGAAGAGAAGCTGTGAGTGAGACAGAGAGAGGGAGAAAGAGAAGCTGTGTGTGTGAGAGAGAGAAAGAGAAGCTGTGAGTGAGAGTGAGAGAGAGAGAGAGAGAAGCTGTGAGGGAGTGAGAGAGAGAGAAAGAGAAAGAGAAGCTGTGAGTGAGAGAGAGATTGAAAGAGAAGCTGTGAGTGAGAGAGAGAGAGAAAAAGAGAAGCTGTGAGTGAGAGAGAGAAAGAGAAGCTGAGAGTGAGAGGGAGAGAAAGAGAAGCTGTGAGAGAGAGAGAGAAAGAGAAGCTGTGATTGAGAGTGAGAGAGAGAGAAAGAAAAGCTGTGAGTGAGAGAGAGAAAGACAAGCTAAGAGTTAGATAGAGAGAAGCAGTGAGTGAGAGAGAGAAAGAAAAGCTGTGAGTGAGAGAGAGAAAGACAAGCTAAGAGTTAGATAGAGAGAAGCAGTGAGTGAGAGAGAGAAAGAAAAGCTGTGAGTGAGAGAGAGAGAGAAGGTGAGTGAGAGAGAGAGAGGGAGAAAGAGAAGCTGTGTGTGTGTGAGAGAGAAAGAGAAGCTGTGTGAGAGAGAGTGGGGAAGAAATAGAAGCTGTGTGTGTGTGAGAGAGAAAGAGAAGCTGTGAGTGTGTGTGAGAGAGAAAGAGAAGCTGTGAGTGAGAGAGAGAGAAAGAAAGAGAAATTAGAGTGAGAAAGAGAGAGAGAAAGAGAAGCTGTGAGTGGGAGAGAGAAAAATAGAGTCTGTGAGTGAGAGAGAGATAAGCTGTGAGTGAGTGAGAGAGAGAGCTGCTGTGAGTGAGAGAGAGTGAAAGAGAAGCTGTGAGTGAGAGAGAGAGAAAGAGAAGCTGTGAGTAAGAAGGAGAGGGAAAGAGAAGAAGTGAGTGAGTGAGAGAGAGAGAGAGAGAGAGAAAGAGAAGCTGTGAGTGAGAGAGTGAGAGAGAGAAAGAGAATCTGTTAGTGAGAGTGAGAGAGAGAGAAAGAGAAGCTGTGAGTGAGAGAGAGATTGAAAGAGAAGCTGTGAGTGAGAGAGAGAGAGAGAGAAGCTGTGAGTGAGAGAGAGAAAGAGAAGCTGTGAGTGAGAGGGAGAGAGAGAAAGAGAAGCTGTGAGTGACACAGAGAGAGAGAAGCTGTGAGTTAGAGAGAGAGAAAGAGAAGCTGTGAGTGACAGAGAGAGAGAAAGAGAAGCTGAGAGTGAGAGAGAGAGAGAGAAAGTGAAGCTGTGAGTGAGAGAGAGAAAGAGAAGCTGTGTGTGTGAGAGAGAGAGAAGCTGTGAGTGAGAGAGAGAAAGAGAAGCTGTGAGTGAGAGAGAGAGAGAGAAGATGTGAGTGAGAGAGAGAATGAGAAGCTGTGAGTGAGAGAGAGAGAAAGTAAGAGAAGCTGTGAGTGAGATAGAGAGAGAGAAAGGGAAGCTGTGAGTGAGAGAGAGAGAGAAAGTGATGCTGTGAGTGAGAGAGAGAGAGGAAGAGAAGCTGTGAGTGAGACAGAGAGATGGAGAAAGAGAAGCTGTGTGTGTGAGAGAGAGAGAAAGAGAAGCTGTGAGTGAGAGTGAGAGAGAGAGAGAGAAAGAGAAGCTGTGAGTGAGAGTGAGAGAGAGAGAAAGAGAAGCTGTGAGTGAGAGAGAGATTGAAAGAGAAGCTGTGAGTGAGAGAGAGAGAGAAAAAGAGAAGCTGTGAGTGAGAGAGAGAAAGAGAAGCTGTGAGTGAGAGAGAGGGAA
Source organism: Bradypodion pumilum (assembly GCA_035047305.1). Lineage (NCBI taxonomy): Eukaryota > Metazoa > Chordata > Lepidosauria > Squamata > Chamaeleonidae > Bradypodion > Bradypodion pumilum. Next base: position 235,569,938 of record JAWDJD010000001.1, read on the forward strand.
AGAGAAGCTGTGAGTGAGAGAGAGAGAAAAAGAGAAGCTGTGAGTAAGAAGGAGAGGGAAAGAGAAGAAGTGAGTGAGTGAGAGAGAGAGAAAGAGAAGCTGTGAGAGAGAAAGGGAAGCTGTGAGTGAGAGAGTGAGAGAGAATGAGAAGCTGTTAGTGAGAGTGAGAGAGAGAGAGAGAGAAGCTGTGAGTGAGAGAAAGAGAGAGAGAGAGAGAGAGAGAAAAGCTGTGAGTGTGAGAGAGAGAGACAGAAAGAGAAGCTGTGAGTGAGAGAGAGAGAGAGAAAGAGAAGCTGAGAGTGAGAGAGAGAGAGAGAAAGTGAAGCTGTGAGTGAGAGAGAGAGACACAGAGAAGCTGTGTGTGTGTGAGAGAGAGAAAGATAGTCTGAGAAAGAGAGAGTGAGAGAAGCTGTGAGAGAGAGAGAGAGAAAGAGAAGCTGTGAGTGAGAGAAAGAGAGAGAGAAAGAGAAGCTGTGAGTGAGAGAAAGAGAGAGAGAGAGAGAAAAGCTGTGTGTGAGAGAGAGAGACAGAAAGAGAAGCTGTGAGTGAGAGAGAGAGAGAGAAAGAGAAGCTGTGTGTGAGAGAGAGAGGGACAAAGAGAAGCTTGAGAGAGAGAGAGAAAGAGAAGCTGTGAGTGTGTGTGAGAGAGAAAGAGAAGCTGTGAGTGAGAAGGAGAGGCAAAGAGAAGCTGTGAGTGAGTGAGAGAGAGAGAAAGAGAAGCTGTGAGAGAGAAAGAGAGAAGCTGTGAGTGAGAGAGTGAGAGAGAAAGAGAAGCTGTTAGTGAGAGTGAGAGAGAGAGAAAGAGAAGCTGTGAGTGAGAGAGTGAGAAAGAGAAGCTGTGAGTGAGTGAGAGAGAGAGAAGCTGTGAGGAAGAGAGAGAAGGAGAAGCTGTGAGTAAGAAGGAGAGGGAAAGAGAAGATATGAGTGAGTGAGAGAGAGAGAATGAGAAGCTGTGAGTGTGAGAGAGAGAAGCTGTGAGTGAGAGAGAGAGAAGATGTGTGAGAGAGAGAGAGAATGAGAAGCTGTGAGTGAGAGAGAGAGAAAGTAAGAGAAGCTGTGAGTGAGAAAGAGAGAGAAAGAGAAGCTGTGAGTGAGAGAAAGAGAGGGAGAAAGATAAGCTGTGAGAGAGAGAGAGAGAAGCTGTGAGAGAGAGAGAGAGAAAGAGAAGCTGTGATTGAGAGAGAGAGAGAGAGAAAGAGAAGCTGTGAGTGTGAGAGAGAGAAGGAGAAGCTATGAGTGAGAGAGAGAGAAGCAGTGAGTGAGAGAGAGAAAGAAAAGCTGTGAGTTGAGAGAGAGAGAGAGAGAGAAAAGCTGTGAGTGTGTGAGAGAGAGACAGAAAGAGAAGCTGTGAGTGAGAGAGAGAGAGAAAGAGAAACTGTGTGTGAGAGAGAGAGGGACAAAGAGAAGCTTGAGAGAGAGAGAGAAAGAGAAGCTGTGAGTGTGTGTGTGAGAGAGAAAGAGAAGCTGTGAGTGAGAAGGAGAGGCAAAGAGAAGCTGTGAGTGAGTGAGAGAGAGAGAAAGAGAAGCTATGAGAGAGAAAGAGAGAAGCTGTGAGTGAGAGAGTGAGAGAGAAAGAGAAGCTGTTAGTGAGAGTGAGAGAGAGAGAGAAAGAGAAGCTGTGAATGAGAGAGAGAGAAAGAGAAGCTGTGAGTGAGTGAGAGAGAGAGAGAAGCTGTGAGGAAGAGAGAGAAAGTGAAGTTGTGAGTGAGAGGGAGAGAGAGAAAGAGAAGCTGTGTGTGTGTGAGAGAGAGAAAGATAGTCTGAGAAAGAGAGAGTGAAAGAGAAGCTGTGAGTGAGAGAGAGAGGGGGAGAAAGAGAATCTGTGTGTGTGTGTGAGAGAGAAGGAGAAGCTGTGAGTAAGAAGGAGAGGGAAAGAGAAGATATGAGTGAGAGAGAGAGAGAATGAGAAGCTGTGAGTGTGAGAGAGAGAAGCTGTGAGTGAGAGAGAGAGAAGATGTGTGAGAGAGAGAGAATGAGAAGCTGTGAGTGAGAGAGAGAGAAAGTAAGAGAAGCTGTGAGTGAGAAAGAGAGAGAAAGAGAAGCTGTGAGTGAGAGAAAGAGAGGGAGAAAGATAAGCTGTGAGAGAGAGAGAGAGAGAAGCTGTGAGAGAGAGAGAGAGAAAGAGAAGCTGTGATTGAGAGTGAGTGAGAGAGAGAAAGAGAAGCTGTGAGTGTGAGAGAGAGAAGGAGAAGCTATGAGTGAGAGAGAGAGAAGCAGTGAGTGAGAGAGAGAAAGAAAAGCTGTGAGTGAGAGAGAGAGAAAGAGAAGATATGAGTGAGAGAGAGAGAGAAGCAGTGAGTGAGAGAAAGAGAGAGAGAAGCTGTGAGTGAGACAGAGAGAGAAATATAAGCTGCGAGAGATAGAGAGGGAGAAAGAGAAGCTGTGTGAGAGAGAGAGAGAGAAAGAGAAGCTGTGTGTGTGTGAGAGAGAAAGATAGTCTGAGAAAGAGAGAGTGAAAGAGAAGCTGTGAGTGAGAGAGAGACAGGGAGAAAGAGAAGCTGAGTGTGAGAGAGAGAGAAAGAGAAGCTGAGTGTGAGAGAGAGAGAAAGAGAAGCTGTGAGTGAGAGTGAGAGAGAGAGAGAAAGAGAAGCTGTGAGTGAGAGAGAGAGAGAAAGAGAAGCTGTGAGTGTGTGAGAGAGAGAAAGCGAAGCTGTGAGTGAGAGAGAGAGAGAATGAGAAGCTGTGAGTGTGAGAGAGAGAAGCTGTGACTGAGAGAGAGAGAAGATGTGAGTGAGAGAGAGAGAATGAGAGGCTGTGAGTGAGAGAGAGAGAAAGTAAGAGAAGCTGTGAGTGAGAAAGAGAGAGAAAGAGAAGCTGTGAGTGAGAGAAAGAGAGTGAGAAAGATAAGTTGTGTGTGAGAGAGAGAAAGAGAAGCTGTGTGTGTGTGAGAGAGAAAGAGATGCTGTGATTGAGAGTGAGAGAGAGAGAGAAAGAGATGCTGTGAGTGAGAGAGAGAAAGAGAAGGTATGAGTGAGAGAGAGAAAGAGAAGGTACGAGTGAGAGAGAGAGAAGCAGTGAGTGAGAGAGAGAAAGAAAAGCTGTGAGTGAGAGAGAGAGAAAGAGAAGATATGAGTGAGAGAGAGAGAAGCAGTGAGTGAGAGAGAGAGAGAAAGAGAAGCTGTGAGTGAGACAGAGAGAGAGAAAGAGAAGCTGTGAGAGAGAGAGAAAGAGAAGCTGTGAGAGAGAAAGAGAAGCTGTGACTGAGAGAGTGAGAGAGAGAAAGAGAAGCTGTTAGTGAGAGTGAGAGAGAGAGAAAGAGAAGCTGTGAGTGAGAGAGAGATTGAACGAGAAGCTGTGAGTGAGAGAGAGAGAGAGAAAGAGAAGCTGTGAGTGAGAGAGAGAAAGAGAAGCTGTGAGTGAGAGGGAGAGAAAGAGAAGCTGTGAGTGACACAGAGAGAGAGAAGCTGTGAGTTAGAGAGAGAGAAAGAGAAGCTGTGAGTGACAGAGAGAGAAAGAGAAGCTGAGAGTGAGAGAGAGAGAAAGTGAAGCTGTGAGTGAGAGAGAGAGAGAAAGAGAAGCTGTGTGTGTGTGAGAGAGAGAAAGATAGTCTGAGAAAGAGAGAGTGAAAGAGAAGCTGTGAGTGAGACAGAGAGAGGGAGAAAGAGAAGCTGTGTGTGTGAGAGAGAGAAAGAGAAGCTGTGAGTGAGAGTGAGAGAGAGAAAGAGAAGCTGTGAGTGAGAGAGAGGGAGAGAGAGAAGCTGTGAGTGAGAGAGAGAAGATGTGAGTGAGAGAGAGAGAGAATGAGAAGCTGTGAGTGAGAGAGAGAGAAAGTAAGAGAAGCTGTGAGTGAGAAAGAGAGAGAAAAGAAGCTGTGAGTGAGAGAAAGAGAGGGAGAAAGATAAGCTGTGAGAGAGAGAGAGAAGCTGTGAGAGAGAGAGAGAGAAAGAGAAGCTGTGATTGAGAGTGAGAGAGAGAGAGAAAGAGAAGCTGTGAGTGAGAGAGAGAGAAAGAGAAGCTATGAGTGAGAGAGAGAGAAGCAGTGAGTGAGAGAGAGAAAGAAATGCTGTGAGTGAGAGAGAGAGAGAAAGAGAAGATATGAGTGAGTGAGAGAGAGAGAAGCAGTGAGTGAGTGAGAGAGAGAGAGAAGCTGTGAGTGAGACAGAGAGAGAGAAAGAGAAGCTGTGAGTGAGAGAGTGAGAGAGAGAAAGAGAAGCTGTTAGTGAGAGAGAGAGAGGGAGAAAGAGAAGCTGAGTGTGTGAGAGAGAGAAAGAGAAGCTGTGAGTGAGAGTGAGAGAGAGAGAGAGAAATTGAAGCTGTGAGTGAGAGAGGGAGTAAAAGAGAAGCTGTGAGTGAGAGAGAGAGAGAATGAGAAGCTGTGAGTGAGTGAGAGAGAAGCTGTGAGTGAGAGAGAGAGAGAGAGAAAGTGAAAATGTGAGTGAGAGAGAGAGAGAAAGAGAAGATGTGTGTGTGTGAGAGAGAGAAAGATAGTCTGAGAAAGAGAGAGTGAAAGAGAAGCTGTGAGTGAGAGAGAGAGGCAGAAAGAGAAGCTGTGTGAGATAGAGAGAGAAAGAGAAGTTGTGTGTGAGAGTGAGAGAGAGAGAGAGAAAGAGAAGCTGTGAGTGAGAGAGAGAGAAAGAGAAGCTGTGAGTGAGATAGAGAGAGAGAAAGAGAAGCTGTGAGTGAGAGAGAGAGAGGGAGAAAGATAATCTGTGAGAGAGAGAGAGAGAGAAAGAGAAACTGTGTGAGAGAGAGAGAGAGAAAGAGAAGCTGTGTGTGTGTGAGAGAGAGAGAAAGATAGTCTGAGAAAGAGAGAGTGAAAGAGAAGCTGTGAGTGAGAGAGAGAGAGGGAGAAAGAGAAGCTGTGTGTGTGAGAGAGAAAGAGAAGCTGTGAGTGAGAGTGAGAGAGAAAGAGAGAAAGAGAAGCTGTGAGTGAGAGAGTGAGAGAAAGAGAAGCTGTGAGTGAGAGAGAGAGAGAGAGAATGAGAAGCTGTGAGTGAGAGAGAGAAGTTGTGAGAGAGAGAGAGAAAGAGAAGCTGTGAGTGAGAGAGAGAGATGTGAGTGAGAGAGAGAGAAGATGTGAGAGAGAGAGAGAATGAGAAGCTGTGAGTGAGATAGAGAGAGAGAGAAAGAGAAGCTGTGTGTGAGAGAGAGAGGGAGAAAGATAATCTGTGAGAGAGAGAGAAAGAGAAACTGTGTGTGAGAGAGAGAGAAAGAGAAGGTGTGATTGAGAGTGAGAGAGAGAAAGAAAAGCTGTGAGTGAGAGAGAGAGAGAGAAAGAGAAGATATGAGTCAGAGAGAGAGAGAAGCAGTGAGAGAGAGAGAGAGAAACAGAAGCTGTGAGTGAGACAGAGAGAGAAAGAGAAGCTGTGAGAGAGAGAGAGGGAGAAAGTGAAGCTGTGAGAGAGAGAGAGAGAGAGAAGCTGTGAGTGTGTGTGAGAGAGAAAGAGAAGCTGTGAGTGAGAGAGAGAGAGAAAGAAAGAGAAATCAGAGTGAGAAAGAGAGAGAGAAAGAGAAGCTGTGTGGGAGAGAGAGAAAGAGAGTCCGTGAGTGAGAGTGAGAGAGAAGCTGTGAGTGAGAGAGAGAGAGAGATCCGCTGTGAGTGAGAGAGAGAGAAAGAGAAGCTGTGAATGAGAGAGAGAGAGAAAGAGAAGCTGTGTGTGAGAGAGAGAAAGAGAAGCTGTGAGTGAGTGAGAGAGAGAAAGGGAAGTTGTGAGTGAGAGAGAGAGAGAAAGAGAAGCTGTGAGTGAGAGAGAGAGAAAGAGAAGCTGTGAGTGAGAGAGAGAGAGAAAGAGAAGCTGTGAGTGAGAAGGACAGGGAAAGAGAAGCTGTGAGTGAGTGAGAGAGAGAGAAAGAAGCTGTGAGTGAGAGAGAGAAAGAGAAGCTGTGAGTGAGAGGGAGAGAGAGAAAGAGAAGCTGTGAGTGACACACAGAGAGAGAAGCTGTGAGTTAGAGAGAGATTGAAAGAGAAGCTGTGAGTGAGAGAGAGAGAGAGAAAGAGAAGCTGTGAGTGAGAGAGAGAAAGAGAAGCTGTGAGTGAGAGGGAGAGAGAGAAAGAGAAGCTGTGAGTGACACAGAGAGAGAGAAGCTGTGAGTTAGAGACAGAGAAAGAGAAGCTGTGAGTGACAGAGAGAGAAAGAGAAGCTGAGAGTGAGAGAGAGAGAGAAAGTGAAGCTGTGAGGTGAGAGAGAGAGAGAAAGAGAAGCTGTGTGTGTGAGAGAGAGAGAAGCTGTGAATGAGAGAGAGAAAGAGAAGCTGTGAGTGAGAGAGAGAGAGAAGATGTGAGTGAGAGAGAGAGAATGAGAAGCTGTGAGTGAGAGAGAGAGAAAGAGAAGCTGTGAGTGACAGAGAGAGAGAGAAAGAAGATGTGAGTGAGTGAGAGAGAGAGAAAGAGAAGCTGTGAGAGAGAAAGAGAGAAGCTGTGAGTGAGAGAGTGAGAGAGAGAAAGAGAGAAAGAGAAAGAGAAGCTGTGAGTGAGAGAGAGAAAGAGAAGCTGTGAGTGAGAGGGAGCGAGAGAAAGAGAAGCTGTGAGTGAGAGAGAGAGAAAGAGAAGCTGTGAGTGAGAGAGAGAAAGAGAAGCTGTGAGTGAGAGGGAGAGAGAGAAAGAGAAGCTGTGAGTGACACACAGAGAGAGAATGTGAGTTAGAGAGAGAGAGAAAGAGAAGCTGTGAGTGACAGAGAGAGAGAGAAAGAGAAGCTGTGAGTGAGAGAGAGATTGAAAGAGAAGCTGTGAGTGAGAGATAGAGAGAAAGAGAAGCTGTGAGTGAGAGAGAGAGAAAGAAAAGCTGTGAGTGAGAGAGAGAGAGAGAGAAGCTGTGAGAGAGAAAGAGAAGCTGTGAGTGAGAGAGTGAGAGAGAAAGAGAATCTGTTAGTGAGAGTGAGAGAGAGAGAAAGAGAAGCTGTGAGTGAGAGAGAGATTGAAAGAGAAGCTGTGAGTGAGAGAGAGAGAGAAAGAGAAGCTGTGAGTGAGAGAGAGAAAGAGAAGCTGTGAGTGAGAGGGAGAGAAAGAGAAGCTGTGAGTGACACAGAGAGAGAGAAGCTGTGAGTTAGAGAGAGAGAAAGAGAAGCTGTGAGTGACAGAGAGAGAGAAAGAGAAACTGAGAAGGAGAGAGAGAGAGAAAGTGAAGCTGTGAGTGAGAGAGAGTGAGAAAGAGAAGCTGTGTGTATGTGAGAGAGAAAGATAGTCTGAGAAAGAGAGAGTGAAAGAGAAGCTGTGAGTGAGACAGAGAGAGGGAGAAAGAGAAGCTGTGTGTGTGAGAGAGAAAGAGAAGCTGTGAGTGAGAGTGAGAGAGAGAGAGAAGCTGTGAGTGAGAGAGAGAGAAAGAGAAGCTGTGAGTGAGAGAGAGAAAAAGCGAAGCTGTGAGTGAGAGAGAGAATGAGAAGCTGTGAGTGAGAGAGAGAGAAGCTGTGAGTGAGAGAGAGAGAGAAGGTGAGTGAGAGAGAGAGAGGGAGAAAGAGAAGCTGTGTGTGTGTGAGAGAGAAAGAGAAGCTGTGAGAGAGAGAGAGGGGAAGAAAGAGAAGCTGTGTGTGTGAGAGAGAAAGAGAAGCTGTGAGTGTGTGTGAGAGAGAAAGAGAAGCTGTGAGTGAGAGAGAGAGAAAGAAAGAGAAATTAGAGTGAGAAAGAGAGAGAGAAAGAGAAGCTGTGAGTGGGAGAGAGAGAAATAGAGTCTGTGAGTGAGAGAGAGAGAAGCTGTAAGTGAGTGAGAGAGAGAGCTGCTGTGAGTGAGAGAAAGAGAAGCTGTGAGTGAGAGAGAGAGAAAGAGAAGCTGTGAGTAAGAAGGAGAGGGAAAGAGAAGAAGTGAGTGAGTGAGAGAGAGAGAGAAAGAGAAGCTGTGAGTGAGAGAGTGAGAGAGAGAAAGAGAAGCTGTGAGTGAGAGAGAGAGAGAAAGAGAAGCTGTGAGTGACACAGAGAGAGAGAGAATGAGAAGCTGTGAGTGAGAGAGAGAAGTTGTGAGAGAGAGAGAGAGAAAGAGAAGTTGTGAGTAAGAGAGAGAGAGAGATGTGAGTGATAGAGAGAGAGAATGAGAAGCTGTGAGCGAGAGAGAGGGAAAGTAAGAGAAGCTGTGAGTGAGATAGAGAGAGAGAAAGAGAAGCTGTGAGTGAGAGAGAGAGAGGGAGAAAGATAATCTGTGAGAGAGAGAGAGAGAGAAAGAGAAACTGTGTGTGAGAGAGAGAGAGAAAGAGAAGCTGTGTGTGTGTGTGAGAGAGAGAAAGATAGTCTGAGAAAGAGAGAGTGAAAGAGAAGCTGTGAGTGAGAGAGAGAGAGGGAGAAAGAGAAGCTGTGTGTGAGAGAGAGAAAGAGAAGCTGTGAGTGAGAGTGAGAGAGAAAGAGAGAAAGAGAAGCTGTGAGTGAGAGAGTGAGAGAAAGAGAAGCTGTGAGTGAGAGAGAGAGAGAGAATGAGAAGCTGTGAGTGAGAGAGAGAAGTTGTGAGAGAGAGAGAGAAAGAGAAGCTGTGAGTGAGAGAGAGAGAGATGTGAGTGATAGAGAGAGAGAATGAGAAGCTGTGAGTGAGAGAGAGAGAAAGTAAGAGAAGCTGTGAGTGAGATAGAGAGAGAGAAAGAGAAGCTGTGTGTGAGAGAGAGATTGAAAGAGAAGCTGTGAGTGAGAGATAGAGAGAAAGAGAAGCTGTGAGTGAGAGAGAGAGAAAGAAAAGCTGTGAGTGAGAGAGAGAGAGAGAAGCTGTGAGAGAGAAAGAGAAGCTGTGAGTGAGAGAGTGAGAGAGAAAGAGAATCTGTTAGTGAGAGTGAGAGAGAGAGAAAGAGAAGCTGTGAGTGAGAGAGAGATTGAAAGAGAAGCTGTGAGTGAGAGAGAGAGAGAAAGAGAAGCTGTGAGTGAGAGAGAGAAAGAGAAGCTGTGAGTGAGAGGGAGAGAAAGAGAAGCTGTGAGTGACACAGAGAGAGAGAAGCTGTGAGTTAGAGAGAGAGAAAGAGAAGCTGTGAGTGACAGAGAGAGAGAAAGAGAAACTGAGAAGGAGAGAGAGAGAGAAAGTGAAGCTGTGAGTGAGAGAGAGTGAGAAAGAGAAGCTGTGTGTATGTGAGAGAGAAAGATAGTCTGAGAAAGAGAGAGTGAAAGAGAAGCTGTGAGTGAGACAGAGAGAGGGAGAAAGAGAAGCTGTGTGTGTGAGAGAGAAAGAGAAGCTGTGAGTGAGAGTGAGAGAGAGAGAGAAGCTGTGAGTGAGAGAGAGAGAAAGAGAAGCTGTGAGTGAGAGAGAGAAAAAGCGAAGCTGTGAGTGAGAGAGAGAATGAGAAGCTGTGAGTGAGTGAGAGAGAAGCTGTGAGTGAGAGAGAGAGAGAAGGTGAGTGAGAGAGAGAGAGGGAGAAAGAGAAGCTGTGTGTGTGTGAGAGAGAAAGAGAAGCTGTGAGAGAGAGAGAGGGGAAGAAAGAGAAGCTGTGTGTGTGAGAGAGAAAGAGAAGCTGTGAGTGTGTGTGAGAGAGAAAGAGAAGCTGTGAGTGAGAGAGAGAGAAAGAAAGAGAAATTAGAGTGAGAAAGAGAGAGAGAAAGAGAAGCTGTGAGTGGGAGAGAGAGAAATAGAGTCTGTGAGTGAGAGAGAGAGAAGCTGTAAGTGAGTGAGAGAGAGAGCTGCTGTGAGTGAGAGAAAGAGAAGCTGTGAGTGAGAGAGAGAGAAAGAGAAGCTGTGAGTAAGAAGGAGAGGGAAAGAGAAGAAGTGAGTGAGTGAGAGAGAGAGAGAAAGAGAAGCTGTGAGTGAGAGAGTGAGAGAGAGAAAGAGAAGCTGTGAGTGAGAGAGAGAGAGAAAGAGAAGCTGTGAGTGTGAGAGAGAGAGAGAATGAGAAGCTGTGAGTGAGAGAGAGAAGTTGTGAGAGAGAGAGAGAGAGAGAGAAGTTGTGAGTAAGAGAGAGAGAGAGATGTGAGTGATAGAGAGAGAGAATGAGAAGCTGTGAGCGAGAGAGAGGGAAAGTAAGAGAAGCTGTGAGTGAGATAGAGAGAGAGAAAGAGAAGCTGTGAGTGAGAGAGAGAGAGGGAGAAAGATAATCTGTGAGAGAGAGAGAGAGAGAAAGAGAAACTGTGTGTGAGAGAGAGAGAGAAAGAGAAGCTGTGTGTGTGTGTGAGAGAGAGAAAGATAGTCTGAGAAAGAGAGAGTGAAAGAGAAGCTGTGAGTGAGAGAGAGAGAGGGAGAAAGAGAAGCTGTGTGTGAGAGAGAGAAAGAGAAGCTGTGAGTGAGAGTGAGAGAGAAAGAGAGAAAGAGAAGCTGTGAGTGAGAGAGTGAGAGAAAGAGAAGCTGTGAGTGAGAGAGAGAGAGAGAATGAGAAGCTGTGAGTGAGAGAGAGAAGTTGTGAGAGAGAGAGAGAAAGAGAAGCTGTGAGTGAGAGAGAGAGAGATGTGAGTGATAGAGAGAGAGAATGAGAAGCTGTGAGTGAGAGAGAGAGAAAGTAAGAGAAGCTGTGAGTGAGATAGAGAGAGAGAAAGAGAAGCTGTGTGTGAGAGAGAGAGGGAGAAAGATAATCTGTGAGAGAGAGAGAAAGAGAAACTGTGTGTGTGAGAGAGAGAAAGAGAAGGTGTGATTGAGAGTGAGAGAGAGAAAGAAAAGCTGTGAGTGAGAGAGAGAGAGAGAGAAAGAGAAGATATGAGTGAGAGAGAGAGAAGCTGTGAGAGAGAGAGGGAGAAAGTGAAGCTGTGTGAGAGAGAGAGAGAAAGAGAAGCTGTGAGTGTGTGTGAGAGAGAAAGAGAAGCTGTGAGTGAGAGAGAGAGAAAGAAAGAGAAATCAGAGTGAGAAAGAGAGAGAGAAAGAGAAGCTGTGTGGGAGAGAGAGAAAGAGAGTCCGTGAGTGAGAGTGAGAGAGAAGCTGTGAGTGAGAGAGAGAGAGAGCCGCTGTGAGAGAGAGAGAAAGAGAAGCTGTGAATGAGAGAGAGAGAGAAAGAGAAGCTGTGTGAGAGAGAGAGAAAGAGAAGCTGTGAGTGAGTGAGAGAGAGAAAGGGAAGTTGTGAGTGAGAGAGAGAGAGAAAGAGAAGCTGTGAGTGAGAGAGAGAGAAAAAGAGAAGCTGTGAGTAAGAAGGAGAGGGAAAGAGAAGCTGTGAGTGAGAGAGTGAGAGAGAGAAAGAGAAGCTGTTAGTGAGAGTGAGAGAGAGAGAGAGAGAAGCTGTGAGTGAGAGAGAGATTGAAAGAGAAGCTGTGAGTGAGAGAGAGAGAGAAAAAGAGAAGCTGTGAGTGAGAGAGAGAAAGAGAAGCTGTGAGTGAGAGGGAGAGAGAGAAAGAGAAGCTGTGAGTGACACAGAGAGAGAGAAGCTGTGAGTTAGAGAGAGAGAAAGAGAAGCTGTGAGTGACAGAGAGAGAGAAAGAGAAGCTGAGAGTGAGAGAGAGAGAGAAAGTGAAGCTGTGAGTGAGAGAGAGAGAAAGAGAAGCTGTGTGTGTGAGAGAGAGAGAAGCTGTGAATGAGAGAGAGAAAGAGAAGCTGTGAGTGAGAGAGAGAGAGAAGATGTGAGTGAGAGAGAGAGAATGAGAAGCTGTGAGTGAGAGAGAGAGAAAGAGAAGCTGTGAGTGACAGAGAGAGAGAGAGAGAAAGAAGCTGTGAGTGAGTGAGAGAGAGAGAAAGAGAAGCTGTGAGAGAGAAAGAGAGAAGCTGTGAGTGAGAGAGTGAGAGAGAGAAAGAGAAAGAGAAGCTGTGAGTGAGAGAGAGAAAGAGAAGCTGTGAGTGAGAGGGAGCGAGAGAAAGAGAAGCTGTGAGTGAGAGAGAGAGAAAGAGAAGCTGTGAGTGAGAGAGAGAAAGAGAAGCTGTGAGTGAGAGGGAGAGAGAGAAAGAGAAGCTGTGAGTGACACACAGAGAGAGAAGCTGTGAGTTAGAGAGAGAGAGAAAGAGAAGCTGTGAGTGACAGAGAGAGAGAGAGAAAGAGAAGCTGTGAGTGAGAGAGAGATTGAAAGAGAAGCTGTGAGTGAGAGATAGAGAGAGAAAGAGAAGCTGTGAGTGAGAGAGAGAGAAAGAAAAGCTGTGAGTGAAAGAGAGAGAGAGAAAGAGAAGCTGTGAGAGAGAAAGAGAAGCTGTGAGTGAGAGAGTGAGAGAGAAAGAGAATCTGTTAGTGAGAGTGAGAGAGAGAGAAAGAGAAGCTGTGAGTGAGAGAGAGATTGAAAGAGAAGCTGTGAGTGAGAGAGAGAGAGAAAGAGAAGCTGTGAGTGAGAGAGAGAAAGAGAAGCTGTGAGTGAGAGGGAGAGAAAGAGAAGCTGTGAGTGACACAGAGAGAGAGAAGCTGTGAGTTAGAGAGAGAGAAAGAGAAGCTGTGAGTGACAGAGAGAGAGAAAGAGAAACTGAGAAGGAGAGAGAGAGAGAAAGTGAAGCTGTGAGTGAGAGAGAGAGAGAAAGAGAAGCTGTGTGTATGTGAGAGAGAAAGATAGTCTGAGAAAGAGAGAGTGAAAGAGAAGCTGTGAGAGAGACAGAGAGAGGGAGAAAGAGAAGCTGTGTGTTTGAGAGAGAAAGAGAAGCTGTGAGTGAGAGTGAGAGAGAGAGAGAAGCTGTGAGTGAGAGAGAGAGAAAGAGAAGCTGTGAGTGAGAGAGAGAAAAAGCGAAGCTGTGAGTGAGAGAGAGAATGAGAAGCTGTGAGTGAGAGAGAGAGAAGCTGTGAGTGAGAGAGAGAGAGAAGGTGAGTATGAGAGAGAGAGGGAGAAAGAGAAGCTGTGTGTGTGTGAGAGAGAAAGAGAAGCTGTGAGAGAGAGAGAGGGGAAGAAAGAGAAGCTGTGTGTGTGTGAGAGAGAAAGAGAAGCTGTGAGTGTGTGTGAGAGAGAAAGAGAAGCTGTGAGTGAGAGAGAGAGAAAGAAAGAGAAATTAGAGTGAGAAAGAGAGAAAGAGAAGCTGTGAGTGGGAGAGAGAGAAATAGAGTCTGTGAGTGAGAGAGAGAGAAGCTGTGAGTGAGTGAGGGAGAGAGCTGCTGTGAGTGAGAGAGAGTGAAAGAGAAGCTGTGAGTGAGAGAGAGAGAAAGAGAAGCTGTGAGTAAGAAGGAGAGGGAAAGAGAAGAAGTGAGTGAGTGAGAGAGAGAGAGAAAGAGAAGCTGTGAGTGAGAGAGTGAGAGAGAGAAAGAGAATCTGTTAGTGAGAGTGAGAGAGAGAGAAAGAGAAGCTGTGAGTGAGAGAGAGAAAGAGAAGCTGTGAGTGAGAGGGAGAGAGAGAAAGAGAAGCTGTGAGTGACACAGAGAGAGAGAAGCTGTGAGTTAGAGAGAGAGAAAGAGAAGCTGTGAGTGACAGAGAGAGAGAAAGAGAAGCTGAGAGTGAGAGAGAGAGAGAGAAAGTGAAGCTGTGAGTGAGAGAGAGAGACACAGAGAAGCTGTGTGTGTGTGAGAGAGAGAAAGATAGTCTGAGAAAGAGAGAGTGAGAGAAGCTGTGAGTGAGACAGAGAGAGGGAGAAAGAGAAGCTGTGTGTGTGAGAGAGAGAAAGAGAAGCTGTGAGTGAGAGTGAGAGAGAGAGAGAGAAAGAGAAGCTGTGAGTGTGTGAGAGAGAGAAAGAGAAGCTGTGAGTGAGAGAGAGAGAAAGCGAAGCTGTGAGTGAGAGAGAGAGAATGAGAAGCTGTGAGTGAGGGAGAGAGAGAAGATGTGAGTGAGAGAGAGAGAGAGAATGAGAAGCTGTGTGAGAGAGAGAGAAAGAGAAGCTGTGAGTGACAGAGAGAGAGAAAGAGAGGCTGAGAGTGAGAGAGAGAGAGAAAGTGAAGCTGTGAGTGAGAGAGAGAGAGAAAGAGAAGCTGTGTGTGTGTGAGAGAGAGAAGCTGTGAGTGAGAGAGAGAAAGAGAAGCTGTGAGTGAGAGAGAGAGAGAAGATGTGAGTGAGAGAGAGAGAATGAGAAGCTGTGAGTGAGAGAGAGAGAAAGAGAAGCTGTGTGTGTGTGTGAGAGAAAGAGAAGCTGTGAGAGAGAGAGAGGGGAAGAAAGAGAAGCTGTGTGTGTGAGAGAGAGAAAGAGAAGCTGTGAGTGTGTGTGAGAGAGAAAGAGAAGCTGTGAGTGAGAGAGAGAGAAAGAAAGAGAAATTAGAGTGAGAAAGAGAGAGAGAAAGAGAAGCTGTGAGTGGGAGAGAGAGAAATAGAGTGTGAGTGAGAGAGAGAGAAAGAGAAGCTGTGAGTAAGAAGGAGAGGGAAAGAGAAGAAGTGAGTGAGTGAGAGAGAGAGAGAAAGAGAAGCTGTGAGTGAGAGAGTGAGAGAGAGAAAGAGAAGCTGTGAGTGAGAGAGAGAGAGAAAGAGAAGCTGTGAGTGTGAGAGAGAGAGAGAATGAGAAGCTGTGAGTGAGAGAGAGAAGTTGTGAGAGAGAGAGAGAGAGAAAGAGAAGTTGTGAGTAAGAGAGAGAGAGAGATGTGAGTGATAGAGAGAGAATGAGAAGCTGTGAGCGAGAGAGAGGGAAAGTAAGAGAAGCTGTGAGTGAGATAGAGAGAGAGAAAGAGAAGCTGTGAGTGAGAGAGAGAGAGGGAGAAAGATAATCTGTGAGAGAGAGAGAGAGAAAGAGAAACTGTGTGTGAGAGAGAGAGAGAGAAAGAGAAGCTGTGTGTGTGTGAGAGAGAGAGAAAGATAGTCTGAGAAAGAGAGAGTGAAAGAGAAGCTGTGAGTGAGAGAGAGAGAGGGAGAAAGAGAAGCTGTGTGTGAGAGAGAGAAAGAGAAGCTGTGAGTGAGAGTGAGAGAGAAAGAGAGAAAGAGAAGCTGTGAGTGAGAGAGTGAGAGAAAGAGAAGCTGTGAGTGAGAGAGAGAGAGAGAATGAGAAGCTGTGAGTGAGAGAGAGAAGTTGTGAGAGAGAGAGAGAAAGAGAAGCTGTGAGTGAGAGAGAGAGATGTGAGTGATAGAGAGAGAGGATGAGAAGCTGTGAGTGAGAGAGAGAGAAAGTAAGAGAAGCTGTGAGTGAGATAGAGAGAGAGAAAGAGAAGCTGTGTGTGAGAGAGAGAGGGAGAAAGATAATCTGTGAGAGAGAGAGAAAGAGAAACTGTGTGTGTGAGAGAGAGAAAGAGAAGCTGTGAGTGAGAGAGAGAGAAAAAGAGAAGCTGTGAGTAAGAAGGAGAGGGAAAGAGAAGCTGTGAGTGAGAGAGTGAGAGAGAGAAAGAGAAGCTGTTAGTGAGAGTGAGAGAGAGAAAGAGAAGCTGTGAGTGAGAGAGAGATTGAAAGAGAAGCTGTGAGTGAGAGAGAGAGAGAAAGAGAAGCTGTGAGTGAGAGAGAGAAAGAGAAGCTGTGAGTGAGAGGGAGAGAAAGAGAAGCTGTGAGTGACACAGAGAGAGAGAAGCTGTGAGTTAGAGAGAGAGAAAGAGAAGCTGTGAGTGACAGAGAGAGAGAAAGAGAAGCTGAGAGTGAGAGAGAGAGAGAAAGTGAAGCTGTGAGTGAGAGAGAGAGAGAAAGAGAAGCTGTGTGTGTGAGAGAGAGAGAAGCTGTGAGTGAGAGAGAGAGAAAGAAAAGCTGTGAGTGAGAGAGAGAGAGAAAGAGAAGCTGTGAGAGAGAAAGAGAAGCTGTGAGTGAGAGTGTGAGAGAGAAAGAGAATCTGTTAGTGAGAGTGAGAGAGAGAGAAAGAGAAGCTGTGAGTGAGAGAGAGATTGAAAGAGAAGCTGTGAGTGAGAGAGTGAGAGAGAGAAAGAGAAAGAGAAGCTGTGAGTGAGAGAGAGAAAGAGAAGCTGTGAGTGAGAGGGAGCGAGAGAAAGAGAAGCTGTGAGTGACACAGAGAGAGAGAAGCTGTGAGTTAGAGAGAGAGAAAGAGAAGCTGTGAGTGACAGAGAGAGAGAAAGAGAAACTGAGAAGGAGAGAGAGAGAAAGTGAAGCTGTGAGTGAGAGAGAGAGAGAAGATGTGAGTGTGAGAGAGAGAATGAGAAGCTGTGAGTGAGAGAGAGAGAAAGAGAAGCTGTGAGTGACAGAGAGAGAGAGAAAGAAGCTGTGAGTGAGTGAGAGAGAGAGAAAGAGAAGCTGTGAGAGAGAAAGAGAGAAGCTGTGAGTGAGAGAGTGAGAGAGAGAAAGAGAAAGAGAAGCTGTGAGTGATAGAGAGAAAGAGAAGCTGTGAGTGAGAGGGAGCAAGAGAAAGAGAAGCTGTGAGTGAGAGAGAGAGAGAAAGAGAAGCTGTGAGTGAGAGAGAGAAAGAGAAGCTGTGAGTGAGAGGGAGAGAGAGAAAGAGAAGCTGTGAGTGACACACAGAGAGAGAAGCTGTGAGTTAGAGAGAGAGAGAAAGAGAAGCTGTGAGTGACACACAGAGAGAGAAGCTGTGAGTTAGAGAGAGAGAGAAAGAGAAGCTGTGAGTGACAGAGAGAGAGAGAGAAAGAGAAGCTGTGAGTGACAGAGAGATTGAAAGAGAAGCTGTGAGTGAGAGATAGAGAGAGAAAGTGAAGCTGTGAGTGAGAGAGAGTGAGAAAGAGAAGCTGTGTGTATGTGAGAGAGAAAGATAGTCTGAGAAAGAGAGAGTGAAAGAGAAGCTGTGAGTGAGACAGAGAGAGGGAGAAAGAGAAGCTGTGTGTGTGAGAGAGAAAGAGAAGCTGTGAGTGAGAGTGAGAGAGAGAGAGAAGCTGTGAGTGAGAGAGAGAGAAAGAGAAGCTGTGAGTGAGAGAGAGAAAAAGCGAAGCTGTGAGTGAGAGAGAGAATGAGAAGCTGTGAGTGAGAGAGAGAGAAGCTGTGAGTGAGAGAGAGAGAGAAGGTGAGTGAGAGAGAGAGAGGGAGAAAGAGAAGCTGTGTGTGTGTGAGAGAGAAAGAGAAGCTGTGAGAGAGAGAGAGGGGAAGAAAGAGAAGCTGTGTGTGTGAGAGAGAAAGAGAAGCTGTGAGTGTGTGTGAGAGAGAAAGAGAAGCTGTGAGTGAGAGAGAGAGAAAGAAAGAGAAATTAGAGTGAGAAAGAGAGAGAGAAAGAGAAGCTGTGAGTGGGAGAGAGAGAAATAGAGTCTGTGAGTGAGAGAGAGAGAAGCTGTAAGTGAGTGAGAGAGAGAGCTGCTGTGAGTGAGAGAAAGAGAAGCTGTGAGTGAGAGAGAGAGAAAGAGAAGCTGTGAGTAAGAAGGAGAGGGAAAGAGAAGAAGTGAGTGAGTGAGAGAGAGAGAGAAAGAGAAGCTGTGAGTGAGAGAGTGAGAGAGAGAAAGAGAAGCTGTGAGTGAGAGAGAGAGAGAAAGAGAAGCTGTGAGTGTGAGAGAGAGAGAGAATGAGAAGCTGTGAGTGAGAGAGAGAAGTTGTGAGAGAGAGAGAGAGAAAGAGAAGTTGTGAGTAAGAGAGAGAGAGAGATGTGAGTGATAGAGAGAGAGAATGAGAAGCTGTGAGCGAGAGAGAGGGAAAGTAAGAGAAGCTGTGAGTGAGATAGAGAGAGAGAAAGAGAAGCTGTGAGTGAGAGAGAGAGAGGGAGAAAGATAATCTGTGAGAGAGAGAGAGAGAGAAAGAGAAACTGTGTGTGAGAGAGAGAGAGAAAGAGAAGCTGTGTGTGTGTGTGAGAGAGAGAAAGATAGTCTGAGAAAGAGAGAGTGAAAGAGAAGCTGTGAGTGAGAGAGAGAGAGGGAGAAAGAGAAGCTGTGTGTGAGAGAGAGAAAGAGAAGCTGTGAGTGAGAGTGAGAGAGAAAGAGAGAAAGAGAAGCTGTGAGTGAGAGAGTGAGAGAAAGAGAAGCTGTGAGTGAGAGAGAGAGAGAGAATGAGAAGCTGTGAGTGAGAGAGAGAAGTTGTGAGAGAGAGAGAGAAAGAGAAGCTGTGAGTGAGAGAGAGAGAGATGTGAGTGATAGAGAGAGAGAATGAGAAGCTGTGAGTGAGAGAGAGAGAAAGTAAGAGAAGCTGTGAGTGAGATAGAGAGAGAGAAAGAGAAGCTGTGTGTGAGAGAGAGATTGAAAGAGAAGCTGTGAGTGAGAGATAGAGAGAAAGAGAAGCTGTGAGTGAGAGAGAGAGAAAGAAAAGCTGTGAGTGAGAGAGAGAGAGAGAGAAGCTGTGAGAGAGAAAGAGAAGCTGTGAGTGAGAGAGTGAGAGAGAAAGAGAATCTGTTAGTGAGAGTGAGAGAGAGAGAAAGAGAAGCTGTGAGTGAGAGAGAGATTGAAAGAGAAGCTGTGAGTGAGAGAGAGAGAGAAAGAGAAGCTGTGAGTGAGAGAGAGAAAGAGAAGCTGTGAGTGAGAGGGAGAGAAAGAGAAGCTGTGAGTGACACAGAGAGAGAGAAGCTGTGAGTTAGAGAGAGAGAAAGAGAAGCTGTGAGTGACAGAGAGAGAGAAAGAGAAACTGAGAAGGAGAGAGAGAGAGAAAGTGAAGCTGTGAGTGAGAGAGAGTGAGAAAGAGAAGCTGTGTGTATGTGAGAGAGAAAGATAGTCTGAGAAAGAGAGAGTGAAAGAGAAGCTGTGAGTGAGACAGAGAGAGGGAGAAAGAGAAGCTGTGTGTGTGAGAGAGAAAGAGAAGCTGTGAGTGAGAGTGAGAGAGAGAGAGAAGCTGTGAGTGAGAGAGAGAGAAAGAGAAGCTGTGAGTGAGAGGGAGAAAAAGCGAAGCTGTGAGTGAGAGAGAGAATGAGAAGCTGTGAGTGAGAGAGAGAGAAGCTGTGAGTGAGAGAGAGAGAGAAGGTGAGTGAGAGAGAGAGAGGGAGAAAGAGAAGCTGTGTGTGTGTGAGAGAGAAAGAGAAGCTGTGAGAGAGAGAGAGGGGAAGAAAGAGAAGCTGTGTGTGTGAGAGAGAAAGAGAAGCTGTGAGTGTGTGTGAGAGAGAAAGAGAAGCTGTGAGTGAGAGAGAGAGAAAGAAAGAGAAATTAGAGTGAGAAAGAGAGAGAGAAAGAGAAGCTGTGAGTGGGAGAGAGAGAAATAGAGTCTGTGAGTGAGAGAGAGAGAAGCTGTAAGTGAGTGAGAGAGAGAGCTGCTGTGAGTGAGAGAAAGAGAAGCTGTGAGTGAGAGAGAGAGAAAGAGAAGCTGTGAGTAAGAAGGAGAGGGAAAGAGAAGAAGTGAGTGAGTGAGAGAGAGAGAGAAAGAGAAGCTGTGAGTGAGAGAGTGAGAGAGAGAAAGAGAAGCTGTGAGTGAGAGAGAGAGAGAAAGAGAAGCTGTGAGTGTGAGAGAGAGAGAGAATGAGAAGCTGTGAGTGAGAGAGAGAAGTTGTGAGAGAGAGAGAGAGAAAGAGAAGTTGTGAGTAAGAGAGAGAGAGAGATGTGAGTGATAGAGAGAGAGAATGAGAAGCTGTGAGCAAGAGAGAGGGAAAGTAAGAGAAGCTGTGAGTGAGATAGAGAGAGAGAAAGAGAAGCTGTGAGTGAGAGAGAGAGAGGGAGAAAGATAATCTGTGAGAGAGAGAGAGAGAGAAAGAGAAACTGTGTGTGAGAGAGAGAGAGAAAGAGAAGCTGTGTGTGTGTGTGAGAGAGAGAAAGATAGTCTGAGAAAGAGAGAGTGAAAGAGAAGCTGTGAGTGAGAGAGAGAGAGGGAGAAAGAGAAGCTGTGTGTGAGAGAGAGAAAGAGAAGCTGTGAGTGAGAGTGAGAGAGAAAGAGAGAAAGAGAAGCTGTGAGTGAGAGAGTGAGAGAAAGAGAAGCTGTGAGTGAGAGAGAGAGAGAGAATGAGAAGCTGTGAGTGAGAGAGAGAAGTTGTGAGAGAGAGAGAGAAAGAGAAGCTGTGAGTGAGAGAGAGAGAGATGTGAGTGATAGAGAGAGAGAATGAGAAGCTGTGAGTGAGAGAGAGAGAAAGTAAGAGAAGCTGTGAGTGAGATAGAGAGAGAGAAAGAGAAGCTGTGTGTGAGAGAGAGAGGGAGAAAGATAATCTGTGAGAGAGAGAGAAAGAGAAACTGTGTGTGTGAGAGAGAGAAAGAGAAGGTGTGATTGAGAGTGAGAGAGAGAAAGAAAAGCTGTGAGTGAGAGAGAGAGAGAGAGAAAGAGAAGATATGAGTGAGAGAGAGAGAAGCTGTGAGAGAGAGAGGGAGAAAGTGAAGCTGTGTGAGAGAGAGAGAGAAAGAGAAGCTGTGAGTGTGTGTGAGAGAGAAAGAGAAGCTGTGAGTGAGAGAGAGAGAAAGAAAGAGAAATCAGAGTGAGAAAGAGAGAGAGAAAGAGAAGCTGTGTGGGAGAGAGAGAAAGAGAGTCCGTGAGTGAGAGTGAGAGAGAAGCTGTGAGTGAGAGAGAGAGAGAGCCGCTGTGAGAGAGAGAGAAAGAGAAGCTGTGAATGAGAGAGAGAGAGAAAGAGAAGCTGTGTGAGAGAGAGAGAAAGAGAAGCTGTGAGTGAGTGAGAGAGAGAAAGGGAAGTTGTGAGTGAGAGAGAGAGAGAAAGAGAAGCTGTGAGTGAGAGAGAGAGAAAAAGAGAAGCTGTGAGTAAGAAGGAGAGGGAAAGAGAAGCTGTGAGTGAGAGAGTGAGAGAGAGAAAGAGAAGCTGTTAGTGAGAGTGAGAGAGAGAGAGAGAGAAGCTGTGAGTGAGAGAGAGATTGAAAGAGAAGCTGTGAGTGAGAGAGAGAGAGAAAAAGAGAAGCTGTGAGTGAGAGAGAGAAAGAGAAGCTGTGAGTGAGAGGGAGAGAGAGAAAGAGAAGCTGTGAGTGACACAGAGAGAGAGAAGCTGTGAGTTAGAGAGAGAGAAAGAGAAGCTGTGAGTGACAGAGAGAGAGAAAGAGAAGCTGAGAGTGAGAGAGAGAGAGAAAGTGAAGCTGTGAGTGAGAGAGAGAGAAAGAGAAGCTGTGTGTGTGAGAGAGAGAGAAGCTGTGAATGAGAGAGAGAAAGAGAAGCTGTGAGTGAGAGAGAGAGAGAAGATGTGAGTGAGAGAGAGAGAATGAGAAGCTGTGAGTGAGAGAGAGAGAAAGAGAAGCTGTGAGTGACAGAGAGAGAGAGAGAGAAAGAAGCTGTGAGTGAGTGAGAGAGAGAGAAAGAGAAGCTGTGAGAGAGAAAGAGAGAAGCTGTGAGTGAGAGAGTGAGAGAGAGAAAGAGAAAGAGAAGCTGTGAGTGAGAGAGAGAAAGAGAAGCTGTGAGTGAGAGGGAGCGAGAGAAAGAGAAGCTGTGAGTGAGAGAGAGAGAAAGAGAAGCTGTGAGTGAGAGAGAGAAAGAGAAGCTGTGAGTGAGAGGGAGAGAGAGAAAGAGAAGCTGTGAGTGACACACAGAGAGAGAAGCTGTGAGTTAGAGAGAGAGAGAAAGAGAAGCTGTGAGTGACAGAGAGAGAGAGAGAAAGAGAAGCTGTGAGTGAGAGAGAGATTGAAAGAGAAGCTGTGAGTGAGAGATAGAGAGAGAAAGAGAAGCTGTGAGTGAGAGAGAGAGAAAGAAAAGCTGTGAGTGAAAGAGAGAGAGAGAAAGAGAAGCTGTGAGAGAGAAAGAGAAGCTGTGAGTGAGAGAGTGAGAGAGAAAGAGAATCTGTTAGTGAGAGTGAGAGAGAGAGAAAGAGAAGCTGTGAGTGAGAGAGAGATTGAAAGAGAAGCTGTGAGTGAGAGAGAGAGAGAAAGAGAAGCTGTGAGTGAGAGAGAGAAAGAGAAGCTGTGAGTGAGAGGGAGAGAAAGAGAAGCTGTGAGTGACACAGAGAGAGAGAAGCTGTGAGTTAGAGAGAGAGAAAGAGAAGCTGTGAGTGACAGAGAGAGAGAAAGAGAAACTGAGAAGGAGAGAGAGAGAGAAAGTGAAGCTGTGAGTGAGAGAGAGAGAGAAAGAGAAGCTGTGTGTATGTGAGAGAGAAAGATAGTCTGAGAAAGAGAGAGAGAAAGAGAAGCTGTGAGAGAGACAGAGAGAGGGAGAAAGAGAAGCTGTGTGTGTGAGAGAGAAAGAGAAGCTGTGAGTGAGAGTGAGAGAGAGAGAGAAGCTGTGAGTGAGAGAGAGAGAAAGAGAAGCTGTGAGTGAGAGAGAGAAAAAGCAAAGCTGTGAGTGAGAGAGAGAATGAGAAGCTGTGAGTGAGAGAGAGAGAAGCTGTGAGTGAGAGAGAGAGAGAAGGTGAGTATGAGAGAGAGAGGGAGAAAGAGAAGCTGTGTGTGTGTGAGAGAGAAAGAGAAGCTGTGAGAGAGAGAGAGGGGAAGAAAGAGAAGCTGTGTGTGTGTGAGAGAGAAAGAGAAGCTGTGAGTGTGTGTGAGAGAGAAAGAGAAGCTGTGAGTGAGAGAGAGAGAAAGAAAGAGAAATTAGAGTGAGAAAGAGAGAAAGAGAAGCTGTGAGTGGGAGAGAGAGAAATAGAGTCTGTGAGTGAGAGAGAGAGAAGCTGTGAGTGAGTGAGGGAGAGAGCTGCTGTGAGTGAGAGAGAGTGAAAGAGAAGCTGTGAGTGAGAGAGAGAGAAAGAGAAGCTGTGAGTAAGAAGGAGAGGGAAAGAGAAGAAGTGAGTGAGTGAGAGAGAGAGAGAAAGAGAAGCTGTGAGTGAGAGAGTGAGAGAGAGAAAGAGAATCTGTTAGTGAGAGTGAGAGAGAGAGAAAGAGAAGCTGTGAGTGAGAGAGAGAAAGAGAAGCTGTGAGTGAGAGGGAGAGAGAGAAAGAGAAGCTGTGAGTGACACAGAGAGAGAGAAGCTGTGAGTTAGAGAGAGAGAAAGAGAAGCTGTGAGTGACAGAGAGAGAGAAAGAGAAGCTGAGAGTGAGAGAGAGAGAGAGAAAGTGAAGCTGTGAGTGAGAGAGAGAGACACAGAGAAGCTGTGTGTGTGTGAGAGAGAGAAAGATAGTCTGAGAAAGAGAGAGTGAGAGAAGCTGTGAGTGAGACAGAGAGAGGGAGAAAGAGAAGCTGTGTGTGTGAGAGAGAGAAAGAGAAGCTGTGAGTGAGAGTGAGAGAGAGAGAGAGAAAGAGAAGCTGTGAGTGTGTGAGAGAGAGAAAGAGAAGCTGTGAGTGAGAGAGAGAGAAAGCGAAGCTGTGAGTGAGAGAGAGAGAATGAGAAGCTGTGAGTGAGGGAGAGAGAGAAGATGTGAGTGAGAGAGAGAGAGAGAATGAGAAGCTGTGTGAGAGAGAGAGAAAGAGAAGCTGTGAGTGACAGAGAGAGAGAAAGAGAGGCTGAGAGTGAGAGAGAGAGAGAAAGTGAAGCTGTGAGTGAGAGAGAGAGAGAAAGAGAAGCTGTGTGTGTGTGAGAGAGAGAAGCTGTGAGTGAGAGAGAGAAAGAGAAGCTGTGAGTGAGAGAGAGAGAGAAGATGTGAGTGAGAGAGAGAGAATGAGAAGCTGTGAGTGAGAGAGAGAGAAAGAGAAGCTGTGTGTGTGTGTGAGAGAAAGAGAAGCTGTGAGAGAGAGAGAGGGGAAGAAAGAGAAGCTGTGTGTGTGAGAGAGAGAAAGAGAAGCTGTGAGTGTGTGTGAGAGAGAAAGAGAAGCTGTGAGTGAGAGAGAGAGAAAGAAAGAGAAATTAGAGTGAGAAAGAGAGAGAGAAAGAGAAGCTGTGAGTGGGAGAGAGAGAAATAGAGTGTGAGTGAGAGAGAGAGAAAGAGAAGCTGTGAGTAAGAAGGAGAGGGAAAGAGAAGAAGTGAGTGAGTGAGAGAGAGAGAGAAAGAGAAGCTGTGAGTGAGAGAGTGAGAGAGAGAAAGAGAAGCTGTGAGTGAGAGAGAGAGAGAAAGAGAAGCTGTGAGTGTGAGAGAGAGAGAGAATGAGAAGCTGTGAGTGAGAGAGAGAAGTTGTGAGAGAGAGAGAGAGAGAAAGAGAAGTTGTGAGTAAGAGAGAGAGAGAGATGTGAGTGATAGAGAGAGAGAATGAGAAGCTGTGAGCGAGAGAGAGGGAAAGTAAGAGAAGCTGTGAGTGAGATAGAGAGAGAGAAAGAGAAGCTGTGAGTGAGAGAGAGAGAGGGAGAAAGATAATCTGTGAGAGAGAGAGAGAGAAAGAGAAACTGTGTGTGAGAGAGAGAGAGAGAAAGAGAAGCTGTGTGTGTGTGAGAGAGAGAGAAAGATAGTCTGAGAAAGAGAGAGTGAAAGAGAAGCTGTGAGTGAGAGAGAGAGAGGGAGAAAGAGAAGCTGTGTGTGAGAGAGAGAAAGAGAAGCTGTGAGTGAGAGTGAGAGAGAAAGAGAGAAAGAGAAGCTGTGAGTGAGAGAGTGAGAGAAAGAGAAGCTGTGAGTGAGAGAGAGAGAGAGAATGAGAAGCTGTGAGTGAGAGAGAGAAGTTGTGAGAGAGAGAGAGAAAGAGAAGCTGTGAGTGAGAGAGAGAGATGTGAGTGATAGAGAGAGAGGATGAGAAGCTGTGAGTGAGAGAGAGAGAAAGTAAGAGAAGCTGTGAGTGAGATAGAGAGAGAGAAAGAGAAGCTGTGTGTGAGAGAGAGAGGGAGAAAGATAATCTGTGAGAGAGAGAGAAAGAGAAACTGTGTGTGAGAGAGAGAGAAAGAGAAGCTGTGAGTGAGAGAGAGAGAAAAAGAGAAGCTGTGAGTAAGAAGGAGAGGGAAAGAGAAGCTGTGAGTGAGAGAGTGAGAGAGAGAAAGAGAAGCTGTTAGTGAGAGTGAGAGAGAGAAAGAGAAGCTGTGAGTGAGAGAGAGATTGAAAGAGAAGCTGTGAGTGAGAGAGAGAGAGAAAGAGAAGCTGTGAGTGAGAGAGAGAAAGAGAAGCTGTGAGTGAGAGGGAGAGAAAGAGAAGCTGTGAGTGACACAGAGAGAGAGAAGCTGTGAGTTAGAGAGAGAGAAAGAGAAGCTGTGAGTGACAGAGAGAGAGAAAGAGAAGCTGAGAGTGAGAGAGAGAGAGAAAGTGAAGCTGTGAGTGAGAGAGAGAGAGAAAGAGAAGCTGTGTGTGTGAGAGAGAGAGAAGCTGTGAGTGAGAGAGAGAGAAAGAAAAGCTGTGAGTGAGAGAGAGAGAGAAAGAGAAGCTGTGAGAGAGAAAGAGAAGCTGTGAGTGAGAGAGTGAGAGAGAAAGAGAATCTGTTAGTGAGAGTGAGAGAGAGAGAAAGAGAAGCTGTGAGTGAGAGAGAGATTGAAAGAGAAGCTGTGAGTGAGAGAGTGAGAGAGAGAAAGAGAAAGAGAAGCTGTGAGTGAGAGAGAGAAAGAGAAGCTGTGAGTGAGAGGGAGCGAGAGAAAGAGAAGCTGTGAGTGACACAGAGAGAGAGAAGCTGTGAGTTAGAGAGAGAGAAAGAGAAGCTGTGAGTGACAGAGAGAGAGAAAGAGAAACTGAGAAGGAGAGAGAGAGAAAGTGAAGCTGTGAGTGAGAGAGAGAGAGAAGATGTGAGTGTGACAGAGAGAATGAGAAGCTGTGAGTGAGAGAGAGAGAGAAAGAGAAGCTGTGAGTGAGACAGAGAGAGGGAGAAAGAGAAGCTGTGTGCGTGAGAGAGAGAAAGAGAAGCTGTGAGTGAGAGAGAGAAAGAAAAGCTGTGAGTGAGAGAGAGAGACAGAGAAGGTATGAGTGAGAGAGAGAGAGAAGCTGTGAGTGAGAGAGTGAGAGAGAGAAAGAGAAGCTGTGAGTGAGAGAGAGAAAGAGAAGCTGTGAGTGAGAGAGAGAAAGAGAAGCTGTGAGTGAGAGGGAGAGAGAGAAAGAGAAGCTGTGAGTGAGAGAGAGAGAGAGAGAAAGAGAAGCTGTGAGTGACAAGAGAGAAAGAGAAGCTGTGAGTGAGAGGGAGAGAGAGAGAATGAGAAGCTGTGAGTGACACACAGAGAGAGAAGCTGTGAGTTAGAGAGAGAGAGAAAGAGAAGCTGTGAGTGAGAGAGAGAGAAGCTGTGAGTGAGAGAGAGAAAGAGAAGCTGTGAGTGAGAGGGAGAGAGAAAGAGAAGCTGTGAGTAAGAAGGAGAGGGAAAGAGAAGAAATGAGTGAGTGAGAGAGAGAGAGAGAAAGAGAAGCTGTGAGTGAGAGAGAGAGAGAAAGAGAAGCTGTGAGTGAGAGAGTGAGAGAGAGAAAGAGAAGCTGTTAGTGAGAGTGAGAGAGAGAGAGAAAGAGAAGCTGTGAGTGAGAGAGAGATTGAAAGAGAAGCTGTGAGTGAGTGAGAGAGAGAGAAAGAGAAGCTGTAAGTGAGAGAGAGAGAAAGAGAAGCTGTGAGTGAGAGAGAGAGAGAAAGAGAAGCTGTGATTAAGAAGGAGAGGGAAAGAGAATAAGTGAGTGAGTGAGAGAGAGAGAGAGAAAGAGAAGCTGTGAGAGAGAAAGAGAAGCTGTGAGTGAGAGAGTGAGAGAGAGAAAGAGAATCTGTTACTGATTGTGTGTGTGAGAGAGAAAGAGAAGGTGTGAGTGAGAGAGAGATTGAAAGAGAAGCTGTGAGTGAGAGAGAGAGAGAAAGAGAAGCTGTGAGTGAGAGGGAGAGAAAGAGAAGCTGTGAGTGACACACAGAGAGAGAAGCTGTGAGTTAGAGAGAGAGAAAGAGAAGCTGTGAGTGACAGAGAGAGAGAAAGAGAAGCTGAGAGTGAGAGAGAGAGAGAAAGTGAAGCTGTGAGTGAGAGAGAGAGAGAAAGAGAAGCTGTGTGTGTGTGAGAGAGAAAGATAGTCTGAGAAAGAGAGAGTGAAAGAGAAGCTGTGAGTGAGACAGAGAGAGGGAGAAAGAGAAGTTGTGTGCGTGAGAGAGAGAAAGAGAAGCTGTGAGTGAGAGAGAGAAAGAAAAGCTGTGAGTGAGAGAGAGAGAAAGAGAAGGTATGAGTGAGAGAGAGAGAGAAGCTGTGAGTGAGAGAGTGAGAGAGAGAAAGAGAAGCTGTGAGTGAGAGAGAGAAAGAGAAGCTGTGAGTGAGAGGGTGAGAGAGAAAGAGAAGCTGTGAGTGAGAGAGAGAGAGAGAAAGAGAAGCTGTGAGTGAGAAGAGAGAAAGAGAAGCTGTGAGTGAGAGGGAGAGAGAGAAATAGAAGCTGTGAGTGACACACAGAGAGAGAAGCTGTGAGAGAGAGAGAGAGAGAGAGAGAGAGAAGCTGTGATTGAGAGTGAGAGAGAGAGAAAGAGAAGCTGTGAGTGAGAGAGAGAGAAAGAGAAGCTGTGAGTGAGAGAGAGAGAAGCTGTGAGTGAGAGAGAGAAAGAAAAGGTGTGAGTGAGAGAGAGAGAGAGAAAGAGAAGGTAGGAGTGAGAGAGAGAGAAGCAGTGAGTGTGAGAGAGAGAGAAAGAGAAGCTGTGAGTGAGACACAGAGAGAGAAAGAGAAGCTGTGAGAGAGGGGGGAAAGAGAAGCTGTGTGTGTGTGAGAAAGAGAAGCTGTGAGTGAGAGAGAGAAAGAGAAGCTGTGAGTGAGAGAGAGAGAAGCTGTGAGTGAGAGAGAGAAAGAGAAGCTGTGAGTGAGAGGGAGAGAAAGAGAAGCTGTGAGTGACTCACAGAGAGAGAAGCTGTGAGTTAGAGAGAGAGAAAGAGAAGCTGTGAGTGACAGAGAGAAAGAGAAGCTGAGAGTGAGAGAGAGAGAGAAAGTGAAGCTGTGAGTGAGAGAGAGAGAGAAAGAGAAGCTGTGAGTGAGAGAGAGTGAAGCTGTGAGTGAGAGAGAGAAAGAGAAGCTGTGAGTGAGAGGGAGAGAAAGAGAAGCTGTGAGTGACACACAGAGAGAGAAGCTGTGAGTTAGAGAGAGAGAAAGAGAAGCTGTGAGTGACAGAGAGAAAGAGAAGCTGAGAGTGAGAGAGAGAGAAAGTGAAGCTGTGAGTGAGAGAGAGAGAGAAAGAGAAGCTGTGTGTGTGTGAGAGAGAGAAAGATAGTCTGAGAAAGAGAGAGTGAAAGAGAAGCTGTGAGTGAGACAGAGAGAGGGAGAAAGAGAAGCTGTGTGCATGAGAGAGAGAAAGAGAAGATGTGAGTGAGAGAGAGAAAGAAAAGCTGTGAGTGAGAGAGAGAGAAAGAGAAGGTATGAGTGAGATAGAGAGAGAAGCTGTGAGTGAGAGAGTGAGAGAGAGAAAGAGAAGCTGTGAGTGAGAGAGAGAAAGAGAAGCTGTGAGTGAGAGGGAGAGAGAGAAAGAGAAGCTGTGAGTGAGAGAGAGAGAGAAAGAGAAGGTGTGAGTGAGAGAGAGAAAGAGAAGCTGTGAGTGAGAGGGAGAGAGAGAAAGAGAAGCTGTGAGTGACACACAGAGAGAGAAGCTGTGAGTTAGAGAGAGAGAGAAAGAGAAGCTGTGAGTGACAGAGAGAGAGAAAGAGAAGCTGTGAGTGAGAGTGAGAGAGAGAGAGAAAGAGAAGCTGTGAGTGAGAGAGAGAGAAAGAGATGCTGTGTGTGAGAGAGAGAGAAAGAGAAGCTGTGAGTGAGAGAGAGAGAAAGAGAAGCTGTGAGTGAGAGAGAGAGAGAAAGAGAAGCTGTGAGTAAGAAGGAGAGGGAAAGAGAAGAAGTGAGTGAGTGAGAGAGAGAGAGAGAAAGAGAAGCTGTGAGTGAGAGAGAGAGAGAAAGAGAAGCTGTGAGTGAGAGAGTGAGAGAGAGAAAGAGAAGCTGTTAGTGAGAGTGAGAGAGAGAGAGAAAGAGAAGCTGTGAGTGAGAGAGAGATTGAAAGAGAAGCTGTGAGTGAGTGAGAGAGAGAGAAAGAGAAGCTGTAAGTGAGAGAGAGAGAAAGAGAAGCTGTGAGTGAGAGAGAGAGAGAAAGAGAAGCTGTGATTAAGAAGGAGAGGGAAAGAGAATAAGTGAGTGAGTGAGAGAGAGAGAGAGAAAGAGAAGCTGTGAGAGAGAAAGAGAAGCTGTGAGTGAGAGAGTGAGAGAGAGAAAGAGAATCTGTTACTGAGTGTGTGTGTGAGAGAGAAAGAGAAGGTGTGAGTGAGAGAGAGATTGAAAGAGAAGCTGTGAGTGAGAGAGAGAGAGAGAAAGAGAAGCTGTGAGTGAGAGGGAGAGAAAGAGAAGCTGTGAGTGACACACAGAGAGAGAAGCTGTGAGTTAGAGAGAGAGAAAGAGAAGCTGTGAGTGACAGAGAGAGAGAAAGAGAAGCTGAGAGTGAGAGAGAGAGAGAAAGTGAAGCTGTGAGTGAGAGAGAGAGAAAGAGAAGCTGTGTGTGTGTGAGAGAGAAAGATAGTCTGAGAAAGAGAGAGTGAAAGAGAAGCTGTGAGTGAGACAGAGAGAGGGAGAAAGAGAAGCTGTGTGCGTGAGAGAGAGAAAGAGAAGCTGTGAGTGAGAGAGAGAAAGAAAAGCTGTGAGTGAGAGAGAGAGAAAGAGAAGGTATGAGTGAGAGAGAGAGAGAAGCTGTGAGTGAGAGAGTGAGAGAGAGAAAGAGAAGCTGTGAGTGAGAGAGAGAAAGAGAAGCTGTGAGTGAGAGGGTGAGAGAGAAAGAGAAGCTGTGAGTGAGAGAGAGAGAGATAAAGAGAAGCTGTGAGTGAGAAGAGAGAAAGAGAAGCTGTGAGTGAGAGGGAGAGAGAGAAATAGAAGCTGTGAGTGACACACAGAGAGAGAAGCTGTGAGAGAGAGAGAGAGAGAAAGAGAAGCTGTGATTGAGAGTGAGAGAGAGAGAAAGAGAAGCTGTGAGTGAGAGAGAGAGAAAGAGAAGCTGTGAGTGAGAGAGAGAGAAGCTGTGAGTGAGAGAGAGAAAGAAAAGGTGTGAGTGAGAGAGAGAGAGAAAGAGAAGGTAGGAGTGAGAGAGAGAGAAGCAGTGAGTGAGAGAGAGAGAGAAAGAGAAGCTGTGAGTGAGACACAGAGAGAGAAAGAGAAGCTGTGAGAGAGTGGGGAAAGAAAAGCTGTTTGTGTGTGAGAAAGAGAAGCTGTGAGTGAGAGAGAGAGAAAGAAAGAGAAGCTGTGAGTGAGAGAGAGAGAAGCTGTGAGTGAGAGAGAGAAAGAGAAGCTGTGAGTGAGAGGGAGAGAAAGAGAAGCTGTGAGTGACACACAGAGAGAGAAGCTGTGAGTTAGAGAGAGAGAAAGAGAAGCTGTGAGTGACAGAGAGAAAGAGAAGCTGAGAGTGAGAGAGAGAGAGAAAGTGAAGCTGTGAGTGAGAGAGAGAGAGAAAGAGAAGCTGTGAGTGAGAGAGAGAGAAGCTGTGAGTGAGAGAGAGAAAGAGAAGCTGTGAGTGAGAGGGAAAGAGAAGCTGTGAGTGACACACAGAGAGAGAAGCTGTGAGTTAGAGAGAGAGAAAGAGAAGCTGTGAGTGACAGAGAGAAAGAGAAGCTGAGAGTGAGAGAGAGAGAGAGAAAGTGAAGCTGTGAGTGAGAGAGAGAGAGAAAGAGAAGCTGTGTGTGTGTGTGAGAGAGAAAGATAGTCTGAGAAAGAGAGAGTGAAAGAGAAGCTGTGAGTGAGACAGAGAGAGGGAGAAAGAGAAGCTGTGTGCATGAGAGAGAAAGAGAAGCTGTGAGTGAGAGAGAGAAAGAAAAGCTGTGAGTGAGAGAGAGAGAAAGAGAAGGTATGAGTGAGAGAGAGAGAGAAGCTGTGAGTGAGAGAGTGAGAGAGAGAAAGAGAAGCTGTGAGTGAGAGAGAGAAAGAGAAGCTGTGAGTGTGAGGGAGAGAGAGAAAGAGAAGCTGTGAGTGAGAGAGAGAGAGAGAAAGAGAAGGTGTGAGTGAGAGAGAGAAAGAGAAGCTGTGAGTGAGAGGGAGAGAGAGAAAGAGAAGCTGTGAGTGACACACAGAGAGAGAAGCTGTGAGTTAGAGAGAGAGAGAAAGAGAAGCTGTGAGTGACAGAGAGAGAGAAAGAGAAGCTGTGAGTGAGAGTGAGAGAGAGAGAGAAAGAGAAGCTGTGAGTGAGAGAGAGAGAAAGAGATGCTGTGTGTGAGAGAGAGAGAAAGAGAAGCTGTGAGTGAGAGAGAGAGAAAGAGAAGCTGTGAGTGAGAGAGAGAGAGAAAGAGAAGCTGTGAGTAAGAAGGAGAGGGAAAGAGAAGAAGTGAGTGAGTGAGAGAGAGAGAGAGAAAGAGAAGCTGTGAGTGAGAGAGAGAGAGAAAGAGAAGCTGTGAGTGAGAGAGTGAGAGAGAGAAAGAGAAGCTGTTAGTGAGAGTGAGAGAGAGAGAGAAAGAGAAGCTGTGAGTGAGAGAGAGATTGAAAGAGAAGCTGTGAGTGAGTGAGAGAGAGAGAAAGAGAAGCTGTAAGTGAGAGAGAGAGAAAGAGAAGCTGTGAGTGAGAGAGAGAGAAAGAGAAGCTGTGATTAAGAAGGAGAGGGAAAGAGAAAAAGTGAGTGAGTGAGAGAGAGAGAGAGAGAGAAAGAGAAGCTGTGAGAGAGAAAGAGAAGCTGCGAGTGAGAGAGTGAGAGAGAGAAAGAGAATCTGTTACTGAGTGTGAGAGAGAGAGAGAAAGAGAAGCTGTGAGTGAGAGAGAGATTGAAAGAGAAGCTGTGAGTGAGAGAGAGAGAGAAAGAGAAGCTGTGAGTGAGAGGGAGAGAAAGAGAAGCTGTGAGTGACACACAGCGAGAGAAGCTGTGAGTTAGAGAGAGAGAAAGAGAAGCTGTGAGTGACAGAGAGAGAGAAAGAGAAGCTGTGTGTGTGTGAGAGAGAGAAAGATAGTCTGAGAAAGAGAGAGTGAAAGAGAAGCTGTGAGTGTGACAGAGAGAGGGAGAAAGAGAAGCTGTGTGCGTGAGAGAGAGAAAGAGAAGCTGTGAGTGAGAGAGAGAAAGAGAAGCTGTGAGTGAGAGAGAGAGACAGAGAAGGTATGAGTGAGAGAGAGAGAGAAGCTGTGAGTGAGAGAGTGAGAGAGAGAAAGAGAAGCTGTGATTGAGAGAGAGAAAGAGAAGCTGTGAGTGAGAGAGAGAAAGAGAAGCTGTGAGTGAGAGGGAGAGAGAGAAAGAGAAGCTGTGAGTGAGAGAGAGAGAGAGAGAGAGAAAGAGAAGCTGTGAGTGACAAGAGAGAAAGAGAAGCTGTGAGTGAGAGGGAGAGAGAGAGAATGAGAAGCTGTGAGTGACACACAGAGAGAGAAGCTGTGAGTTAGAGAGAGAGAGAAAGAGAAGCTGTGAGTGACAGAGAGAGAAAGAGAAGCTGTGAGTGAGAGTGAGAGAGAGAGAGAAAGAGAAGCTGTGAGTGAGAGAGAGAGAAAGAGATGCTGTGAGTGAGATTGAGAGAGAAAGAGAAGCTGTGAGTGAGAGAGAGAGAAAGAGAAGCTGTGAGTGAGAGAGAGAGAAAGAGAAGCTGTGAGTGAGAGAGAGAGAGAAAGAGAAGCTGTGAGTAAGAAGGAGAGGGAAAGAGAAGAAGTGAGTGAGAGAGAGAGAGAGAGAGAAAGAGAAGCTGTGAGTGAGAGAGAGAGAGAAAGAGAAGCTGTGAGTGAGAGAGTGAGAGAGAGAAAGAGAAGCTGATAGTGAGAGTGAGAGAGAGAGAGAAAGAGAAGCTGTGAGTGAGAGAGAGATTGAAAGAGAAGCTGTGAGTGAGTGAGAGAGAGAAAGAGAAGCTGTGAGTGAGAGAGAGAGAAAGAGAAGCTGTGAGTGAGAGAGAGAGAGAAAGAGAAGCTGTGATTAAGAAGGAGATGGAAAGAGAATAAGTGAGTGAGTGAGAGAGAGAGAGAAAGAGAAGCTGTGAGAGAGAAAGAGAAACTGTGAGTGAGAGAGTGAGAGAGAGAAAGAGAATCTGTTAGTGAGTGTGTGAGAGAGAGAAAGAGAAGCTGTGAGTGAGAGAGAGATTGAAAGAGAAGCTGTGAGTGAGAGAGAGAGAGAAAGAGAAGCTGTGAGTGAGAGAGAGAAAGAGAAGCTGTGAGTGAGAGGGAGAGAAAGAGAAGCTGGTAGTGACACAGAGAGAGAGAAGCTGTGAGTTAGAGAGAGAGAAGGAGAAGCTGTGAGTGAGAGTGAGAGAGAGAGAGAGAAAGTGAAGCTGTGAGTGTGTGAGAGAGAGAAAGAGAAGCTGTGTGTGTGTGAGAGAGAGAAAGATAGTCTGAGAAAGAGAGAGTGAAAGAGAAGCTGTGAGTGAGACAGAGAGAGGGAGAAAGAGAAGCTGTGTGCGTGAGAGAGAGAAAGAGAAGCTGTGAGTGAGAGAGAGAAAGAAAAGCTGTGAGTGAGAGAGAGAGAAAGAGAAGGTATGAGTGAGAGAGAGAGAGAAGCTGTGAGTGAGAGAGTGAGAGAGAGAAAGAGAAGCTGTGAGTGAGAGAGAGAAAGAGAAGCTGTGAGTGAGAGGGAGAGAGAGAAAGAGAAGCTGTGAGTGAGAGAGAGAGAGAGAAGGTGTGAGTGAGAGAGAGAAAGAGAAGCTGTGAGTGAGAGGGAGAGAGAGAAAGAGAAGCTGTGAGTGACACACAGAGAGAGAAGCTGTGAGTTAGAGAGAGAGAGAAAGAGAAGCTGTGAGTGACAGAGAGAGAGAAAGAGAAGCTGTGAGTGAGAGTGAGAGAGAGAGAGAAAGAGAAGCTGTGAGTGAGAGAGAGAGAAAGAGAAGCTGTGAGTGAGAGAGAGAGAGAAAGAGAAGCTGTGAGTAAGAAGGAGAGGGAAAGAGAAGAAATGAGTGAGTGAGAGAGAGAGAGAGAAAGAGAAGCTGTGAGTGAGAGAGAGAGAAAGAGAAGCTGTGAGTGAGAGAGTGAGAGAGAGAAAGAGAAGCTGTTAGTGAGAGTGAGAGAGAGAGAGAAAGAGAAGCTGTGAGTGAGAGAGAGATTGAAAGAGAAGCTGTGAGTGAGTGAGAGAGAGAGAAAGAGAAGCTGTAAGTGAGAGAGAGAGAAAGAGAAGCTGTGAGTGAGAGAGAGAGAGAAAGAGAAGCTGTGATTAAGAAGGAGAGGGAAAGAGAATAAGTGAGTGAGTGAGAGAGAGAGAGAGAAAGAGAAGCTGTGAGAGAGAAAGAGAAGCTGTGAGTGAGAGAGTGAGAGAGAGAAAGAGAATCTGTTACTGAGTGTGTGTGTGAGAGAGAAAGAGAAGGTGTGAGTGAGAGAGAGATTGAAAGAGAAGCTGTGAGTGAGAGAGAGAGAGAGAAAGAGAAGCTGTGAGTGAGAGGGAGAGAAAGAGAAGCTGTGAGTGACACACAGAGAGAGAAGCTGTGAGTTAGAGAGAGAGAAAGAGAAGCTGTGAGTGACAGAGAGAGAGAAAGAGAAGCTGAGAGTGAGAGAGAGAGAGAAAGTGAAGCTGTGAGTGAGAGAGAGAGAGAAAGAGAAGCTGTGTGTGTGTGTGAGAGAAAGATAGTCTGAGAAAGAGAGAGTGAAAGAGAAGCTGTGAGTGAGACAGAGAGAGGGAGAAAGAGAAGCTGTGTGCGTGAGAGAGAGAAAGAGAAGCTGTGAGTGAGAGAGAGAAAGAAAAGCTGTGAGTGAGAGAGAGAGAAAGAGAAGGTATGAGTGAGAGAGAGAGAGAAGCTGTGAGTGAGAGAGTGAGAGAGAGAAAGAGAAGCTGTGAGTGAGAGAGAGAAAGAGAAGCTGTGAGTGAGAGGGTGAGAGAGAAAGAGAAGCTGTGAGTGAGAGAGAGAGAGAGAAAGAGAAGCTGTGAGTGAGAGGAGAGAAAGAGAAGCTGTGAGTGAGAGGGAGAGAGAGAAATAGAAGCTGTGAGTGACACACAGAGAGAGAAGCTGTGAGAGAGAGAGAGAGAGAAAGAGAAGCTGTGATTGAGAGTGAGAGAGAGAGAAAGAGAAGCTGTGAGTGAGAGAGAGAGAAAGAGAAGCTGTGAGTGAGAGAGTGAGAGAGAGAAAGAGAAGCTGTGAGTGAGAGAGAGAAAGAGAAGCTGTGAGTGAGAGGGTGAGAGAGAAAGAGAAGCTGTGAGTGAGAGAGAGAGAGAGAAAGTGAAGCTGTGAGTGAGAGAGAGAGAGAAAGAGAAGCTGTGTGTGTGTGTGAGAGAGAAAGATAGTCTGAGAAAGAGAGAGTGAAAGAGAAGCTGTGAGTGAGACAGAGAGAGGGAGAAAGAGAAGCTGTGTGCATGAGAGAGAAAGAGAAGCTGTGAGTGAGAGAGAGAAAGAAAAGCTGTGAGTGAGAGAGAGAGAAAGAGAAGGTATGAGTGAGAGAGAGAGAGAAGCTGTGAGTGAGAGAGTGAGAGAGAGAAAGAGAAGCTGTGAGTGAGAGAGAGAAAGAGAAGCTGTGAGTGTGAGGGAGAGAGAGAAAGAGAAGCTGTGAGTGAGAGAGAGAGAGAGAAAGAGAAGGTGTGAGTGAGAGAGAGAAAGAGAAGCTGTGAGTGAGAGGGAGAGAGAGAAAGAGAAGCTGTGAGTGACACACAGAGAGAGAAGCTGTGAGTTAGAGAGAGAGAGAAAGAGAAGCTGTGAGTGACAGAGAGAGAGAAAGAGAAGCTGTGAGTGAGAGTGAGAGAGAGAGAGAAAGAGAAGCTGTGAGTGAGAGAGAGAGAAAGAGATGCTGTGTGTGAGAGAGAGAGAAAGAGAAGCTGTGAGTGAGAGAGAGAGAAAGAGAAGCTGTGAGTGAGAGAGAGAGAGAAAGAGAAGCTGTGAGTAAGAAGGAGAGGGAAAGAGAAGAAGTGAGTGAGTGAGAGAGAGAGAGAGAAAGAGAAGCTGTGAGTGAGAGAGAGAGAGAAAGAGAAGCTGTGAGTGAGAGAGTGAGAGAGAGAAAGAGAAGCTGTTAGTGAGAGTGAGAGAGAGAGAGAAAGAGAAGCTGTGAGTGAGAGAGAGATTGAAAGAGAAGCTGTGAGTGAGTGAGAGAGAGAGAAAGAGAAGCTGTAAGTGAGAGAGAGAGAAAGAGAAGCTGTGAGTGAGAGAGAGAGAAAGAGAAGCTGTGATTAAGAAGGAGAGGGAAAGAGAAAAAGTGAGTGAGTGAGAGAGAGAGAGAGAGAGAAAGAGAAGCTGTGAGAGAGAAAGAGAAGCTGCGAGTGAGAGAGTGAGAGAGAGAAAGAGAATCTGTTACTGAGTGTGAGAGAGAGAGAGAAAGAGAAGCTGTGAGTGAGAGAGAGATTGAAAGAGAAGCTGTGAGTGAGAGAGAGAGAGAAAGAGAAGCTGTGAGTGAGAGGGAGAGAAAGAGAAGCTGTGAGTGACACACAGCGAGAGAAGCTGTGAGTTAGAGAGAGAGAAAGAGAAGCTGTGAGTGACAGAGAGAGAGAAAGAGAAGCTGTGTGTGTGAGAGAGAGAGAAAGATAGTCTGAGAAAGAGAGAGTGAAAGAGAAGCTGTGAGTGTGACAGAGAGAGGGAGAAAGAGAAGCTGTGTGCGTGAGAGAGAGAAAGAGAAGCTGTGAGTGAGAGAGAGAAAGAGAAGCTGTGAGTGAGAGAGAGAGACAGAGAAGGTATGAGTGAGAGAGAGAGAGAAGCTGTGAGTGAGAGAGTGAGAGAGAGAAAGAGAAGCTGTGATTGAGAGAGAGAAAGAGAAGCTGTGAGTGAGAGAGAGAAAGAGAAGCTGTGAGTGAGAGGGAGAGAGAGAAAGAGAAGCTGTGAGTGAGAGAGAGAGAGAGAGAGAGAAAGAGAAGCTGTGAGTGACAAGAGAGAAAGAGAAGCTGTGAGTGAGAGGGAGAGAGAGAGAATGAGAAGCTGTGAGTGACACACAGAGAGAGAAGCTGTGAGTTAGAGAGAGAGAGAAAGAGAAGCTGTGAGTGACAGAGAGAGAAAGAGAAGCTGTGAGTGAGAGTGAGAGAGAGAGAGAAAGAGAAGCTGTGAGTGAGAGAGAGAGAAAGAGATGCTGTGAGTGAGATTGAGAGAGAAAGAGAAGCTGTGAGTGAGAGAGAGAGAAAGAGAAGCTGTGAGTGAGAGAGAGAGAAAGAGAAGCTGTGAGTGAGAGAGAGAGAGAAAGAGAAGCTGTGAGTAAGAAGGAGAGGGAAAGAGAAGAAGTGAGTGAGAGAGAGAGAGAGAGAGAAAGAGAAGCTGTGAGTGAGAGAGAGAGAGAAAGAGAAGCTGTGAGTGAGAGAGTGAGAGAGAGAAAGAGAAGCTGATAGTGAGAGTGAGAGAGAGAGAGAAAGAGAAGCTGTGAGTGAGAGAGAGATTGAAAGAGAAGCTGTGAGTGAGTGAGAGAGAGAAAGAGAAGCTGTGAGTGAGAGAGAGAGAAAGAGAAGCTGTGAGTGAGAGAGAGAGAGAAAGAGAAGCTGTGATTAAGAAGGAGATGGAAAGAGAATAAGTGAGTGAGTGAGAGAGAGAGAGAAAGAGAAGCTGTGAGAGAGAAAGAGAAACTGTGAGTGAGAGAGTGAGAGAGAGAAAGAGAATCTGTTAGTGAGTGTGTGAGAGAGAGAAAGAGAAGCTGTGAGTGAGAGAGAGATTGAAAGAGAAGCTGTGAGTGAGAGAGCGAGAGAAAGAGAAGCTGTGAGTGAGAGAGAGAAAGAGAAGCTGTGAGTGAGAGGGAGAGAAAGAGAAGCTGGTAGTGACACAGAGAGAGAGAAGCTGTGAGTTAGAGAGAGAGAAGGAGAAGCTGTGAGTGAGAGTGAGAGAGAGAGAGAGAAAGTGAAGCTGTGAGTGTGTGAGAGAGAGAAAGAGAAGCTGTGTGTGTGTGAGAGAGAGAAAGATAGTCTGAGAAAGAGAGAGTGAAAGAGAAGCTGTGAGTGAGACAGAGAGAGGGAGAAAGAGAAGCTGTGTGCGTGAGAGAGAGAAAGAGAAGCTGTGAGTGAGAGAGAGAAAGAAAAGCTGTGAGTGAGAGAGAGAGAAAGAGAAGGTATGAGTGAGAGAGAGAGAGAAGCTGTGAGTGAGAGAGTGAGAGAGAGAAAGAGAAGCTGTGAGTGAGAGAGAGAAAGAGAAGCTGTGAGTGAGAGGGAGAGAGAGAAAGAGAAGCTGTGAGTGAGAGAGAGAGAGAGAAGGTGTGAGTGAGAGAGAGAAAGAGAAGCTGTGAGTGAGAGGGAGAGAGAGAAAGAGAAGCTGTGAGTGACACACAGAGAGAGAAGCTGTGAGTTAGAGAGAGAGAGAAAGAGAAGCTGTGAGTGACAGAGAGAGAGAAAGAGAAGCTGTGAGTGAGAGTGAGAGAGAGAGAGAAAGAGAAGCTGTGAGTGAGAGAGAGAGAAAGAGAAGCTGTGAGTGAGAGAGAGAGAGAAAGAGAAGCTGTGAGTAAGAAGGAGAGGGAAAGAGAAGAAATGAGTGAGTGAGAGAGAGAGAGAGAAAGAGAAGCTGTGAGTGAGAGAGAGAGAAAGAGAAGCTGTGAGTGAGAGAGTGAGAGAGAGAAAGAGAAGCTGTTAGTGAGAGTGAGAGAGAGAGAGAAAGAGAAGCTGTGAGTGAGAGAGAGATTGAAAGAGAAGCTGTGAGTGAGTGAGAGAGAGAGAAAGAGAAGCTGTAAGTGAGAGAGAGAGAAAGAGAAGCTGTGAGTGAGAGAGAGAGAGAAAGAGAAGCTGTGATTAAGAAGGAGAGGGAAAGAGAATAAGTGAGTGAGTGAGAGAGAGAGAGAGAAAGAGAAGCTGTGAGAGAGAAAGAGAAGCTGTGAGTGAGAGAGTGAGAGTGAGAAAGAGAATCTGTTACTGAGTGTGTGTGTGAGAGAGAAAGAGAAGGTGTGAGTGAGAGAGAGATTGAAAGAGAAGCTGTGAGTGAGAGAGAGAGAGAGAAAGAGAAGCTGTGAGTGAGAGGGAGAGAAAGAGAAGCTGTGAGTGACACACAGAGAGAGAAGCTGTGAGTTAGAGAGAGAGAAAGAGAAGCTGTGAGTGACAGAGAGAGAGAAAGAGAAGCTGAGAGTGAGAGAGAGAGAGAAAGTGAAGCTGTGAGTGAGAGAGAGAGAGAAAGAGAAGCTGTGTGTGTGTGTGAGAGAAAGATAGTCTGAGAAAGAGAGAGTGAAAGAGAAGCTGTGAGTGAGACAGAGAGAGGGAGAAAGAGAAGCTGTGTGCGTGAGAGAGAGAAAGAGAAGCTGTGAGTGAGAGAGAGAAAGAAAAGCTGTGAGTGAGAGAGAGAGAAAGAGAAGGTATGAGTGAGAGAGAGAGAGAAGCTGTGAGTGAGAGAGTGAGAGAGAGAAAGAGAAGCTGTGAGTGAGAGAGAGAAAGAGAAGCTGTGAGTGAGAGGGTGAGAGAGAAAGAGAAGCTGTGAGTGAGAGAGAGAGAGAGAAAGAGAAGCTGTGAGTGAGAGGAGAGAAAGAGAAGCTGTGAGTGAGAGGGAGAGAGAGAAATAGAAGCTGTGAGTGACACAGAGAGAGAGAAGCTGTGAGAGAGAGAGAGAGAGAAAGAGAAGCTGTGATTGAGAGTGAGAGAGAGAGAAAGAGAAGCTGTGAGTGAGAGAGAGAGAAAGAGAAGCTGTGAGTGAGAGAGAGAGAAGCTGTGAGTGAGAGAGAGAAAGAAAAGGTGTGAGTGAGAGAGAGAGAGAGAAAGAGAAGGTAGGAGTGAGAGAGAGAGAAGCAGTGAGTGAGAGAGAGAGAGAAAGAGAAGCTGTGAGTGAGACACAGAGAGAGAAAGAGAAGCTGTGAGAGAGTGGGGAAAGAGAAGCTGTGTGTGTGTGAGAAAGAGAAGCTGTGAGTGAGAGAGAGAGAAAGAGAAGCTGTGAGTGAGAGAGAGAGAAGCTGTGAGTGATAGAGAGAAAGAGAAGCTGTGAGTGAGAGGGAGAGAAAGAGAAGCTGTGAGTGACACACAGAGAGAGAAGCTGTGAGTTAGAGAGAGAGAAAGAGAAGCTGTGAGTGACAGAGAGAAAGAGAAGCTGAGAGTGAGAGAGAGAGAGAAAGTGAAGCTGTGAGTGAGAGAGAGAGAGAAAGAGAAGCTGTGAGTGAGAGAGAGAGAAGCTGTGAGTGAGAGAGAGAAAGAGAAGCTGTGAGTGAGAGGGAGAGAAAGAGAAGCTGTGAGTGACACACAGAGAGAGAAGCTGTGAGTTAGAGAGAGAGAAAGAGAAGCTGTGAGTGACAGAGAGAAAGAGAAGCTGAGAGTGAGAGAGAGAGAGAAAGTGAAGCTGTGAGTGAGAGAGAGAGAGAAAGAGAAGCTGTGTGTGTGTGTGAGAGAGAAAGATAGTCTGAGAAAGAGAGAGTGAAAGAGAAGCTGTGAGTGAGACAGAGAGAGGGAGAAAGAGAAGCTGTGTGCATGAGAGAGAGAAAGAGAAGCTGTGAGTGAGAGAGAGAAAGAAAAGCTGTGAGTGAGAGAGAGAGAAAGAGAAGGTATGAGTGAGAGAGAGAGAGAAGCTGTGAGTGAGAGAGTGAGAGAGAGAAAGAGAAGCTGTGAGTGAGAGAGAGAAAGAGAAGCTGTGAGTGAGAGGGAGAGAGAGAAAGAGAAGCTGTGAGTGAGAGAGAGAGAGAGAAGGTGTGAGTGAGAGAGAGAAAGAGAAGCTGTGAGTGACACACAGAGAGAGAAGCTGTGAGTTAGAGAGAGAGAGAAAGAGAAGCTGTGAGTGACAGAGAGAGAGAAAGAGAAGCTGTGAGTGAGAGTGAGAGAGAGAGAGAAAGAGAAGCTGTGAGTGAGAGAGAGAGAAAGAGATGCTGTGAGTGAGAGAGAGAGAAAGAGATGCTGTGAGTGAGAGAGAGAGAAAGAGAAGCTGTGAGTGAGAGAGAGAGAAAGAGAAGCTGTGAGTGAGAGAGAGAGAGAAGAAATGAGTGAGTGAGAGAGAGAGAGAGAAAGAGAAGCTGTGAGTGAGAGAGAGAGAGAAAGAGAAGCTGTGAGTGAGAGAGTGAGAGAGAGAAAGAGAAGCTGTTAGTGAGAGTGAGAGAGAGAGAGAAAGAGAAGCTGTGAGTGAGAGAGAGATTGAAAGAGAAGTTGTGAGTGAGTGAGAGAGAGAGAAAGAGAAGCTGTAAGTGAGAGAGAGAGAAAGAGAAGCTGTGAGTGAGAGAGAGAGAGAAAGAGAAGCTGTGATTAAGAAGGAGAGGGAAAGAGAATAAGTGAGTGAGTGAGAGAGAGAGAGAGAAAGAGAAGCTGTGAGAGAGAAAGAGAAGCTGTGAGTGAGAGAGTGAGAGAGAAAGAGAATCTGTTACTGAGTGTGTGTGTGAGAGAGAAAGAGAAGGTGTGAGTGAGAGAGAGATTGAAAGAGAAGCTGTGAGTGAGAGAGAGAGAGAGAAAGAGAAGCTGTGAGTGAGAGGGAGAGAAAGAGAAGCTGTGAGTGACACACAGAGAGAGAAGCTGTGAGTTAGAGAGAGAGAAAGAGAAGCTGTGAGTGACAGAGAGAGAGAAAGAGAAGCTGAGAGTGAGAGAGAGAGAGAAAGTGAAGCTGTGAGTGAGAGAGAGAGAGAAAGAGAAGCTGTGTGTGTGTGAGAGAGAAAGATAGTCTGAGAAAGAGAGAGTGAAAGAGAAGCTGTGAGTGAGACAGAGAGAGGGAGAAAGAGAAGCTGAGTGCGTGAGAGAGAGAAAGAGAAGCTGTGAGTGAGAGAGAGAAAGAAAAGCTGTGAGTGAGAGAGAGAGAAAGAGAAGGTATGAGTGAGAGAGAGAGAGAAGCTGTGAGTGAGAGAGTGAGAGAGAGAAAGAGAAGCTGTGAGTGAGAGAGAGAAAGAGAAGCTGTGAGTGAGAGGGTGAGAGAGAAAGAGAAGCTGTGAGTGAGAAGAGAGAAAGAGAAGCTGTGAGTGAGAGGGAGAGAGAGAAATAGAAGCTGTGAGTGACACACAGAGAGAGAAGCTGTGAGAGAGAGAGAGAGAGAAAGAGAAGCTGTGATTGAGAGTGAGAGAGAGAGAAAGAGAAGCTGTGAGTGAGAGAGAGAGAAAGAGAAGCTGTGAGTGAGAGAGAGAGAAGCTGTGAGTGAGAGAGAGAAAGAAAAGGTGTGAGTGAGAGAGAGAGAGAGAAAGAGAAGGTAGGAGTGAGAGAGAGAGAAGCAGTGAGTGAGAGAGAGAGAGAAAGAGAAGCTGTGAGTGAGAGAGTGAGAGAGAGAAAGAGAAGCTGATAGTGAGAGTGAGAGAGAGAGAGAAAGAGAAGCTGTGAGTGAGAGAGAGATTGAAAGAGAAGCTGTGAGTGAGTGAGAGAGAGAAAGAGAAGCTGTGAGTGAGAGAGAGAGAAAGAGAAGCTGTGAGTGAGAGGGAGAGAAAGAGAAGCTGTGAGTGACACACAGCGAGAGAAGCTGTGAGTTAGAGAGAGAGAAAGAGAAGCTGTGAGTGACAGAGAGAGAGAAAGAGAAGCTGAGAGTGAGAGAGAGAGAAAGTGAAGCTGTGAGTGAGAGAGAGAGAGAAAGAGAAGCTGTGTGTGTGTGTGAGAGAGAAAGATAGTCTGAGAAAGAGAGAGTGAAAGAGAAGCTGTGAGTGAGACAGAGAGAGGGAGAAAGAGAAGCTGTGAGTGAGAGGGAGAGAGAGAAAGAGAAGCTGTGAGTGACACACAGAGAGAGAAGCTGTGAGTTAGAGAGAGAGAGAAAGAGAAGCTGTGAGTGACAGAGAAAGAGAAAGAGAAGCTGTGAGTGAGAGTGAGAGAGAGAGAGAAAGAGAAGCTGTGAGTGAGAGAGAGAGAAAGAGAAGCTGTGAGTGAGAGAGAGAGAGAAAGAGAAGCTGTGAGTAAGAAGGAGAGGGAAAGAGAAGAAATGAGTGAGTGAGAGAGAGAGAGAGAAAGAGAAGCTGTGAGTGAGAGAGAGAGAAAGAGAAGCTGTGAGTGAGAGAGTGAGAGAGAGAAAGAGAAGCTGTTAGTGAGAGTGAGAGAGAGAGAGAAAGAGAAGCTGTGAGTGAGAGAGAGATTGAAAGAGAAGCTGTGAGTGAGTGAGAGAGAGAGAAAGAGAAGCTGTAAGTGAGAGAGAGAGAAAGAGAAGCTGTGAGTGAGAGAGAGAGAGAAAGAGAAGCTGTGATTAAGAAGGAGAGGGAAAGAGAATAAGTGAGTGAGTGAGAGAGAGAGAGAGAAAGAGAAGCTGTGAGAGAGAAAGAGAAGCTGTGAGTGAGAGAGTGAGAGAGAGAAAGAGAATCTGTTACTGAGTGTGTGTGTGAGAGAGAAAGAGAAGGTGTGAGTGAGAGAGAGATTGAAAGAGAAGCTGTGAGTGAGAGAGAGAGAGAAAGAGAAGCTGTGAGTGAGAGGGAGAGAAAGAGAAGCTGTGAGTGACACACAGAGAGAGAAGCTGTGAGTTAGAGAGAGAGAAAGAGAAGCTGTGAGTGACAGAGAGAGAGAAAGAGAAGCTGAGAGTGAGAGAGAGAGAGAAAGTGAAGCTGTGAGTGAGAGAGAGAGAGAAAGAGAAGCTGTGTGTGTGTGTGAGAGAAAGATAGTCTGAGAAAGAGAGAGTGAAAGAGAAGCTGTGAGTGAGACAGAGAGAGGGAGAAAGAGAAGCTGTGTGCGTGAGAGAGAGAAAGAGAAGCTGTGAGTGAGAGAGAGAAAGAAAAGCTGTGAGTGAGAGAGAGAGAAAGAGAAGGTATGAGTGAGAGAGAGAGAGAAGCTGTGAGTGAGAGAGTGAGAGAGAGAAAGAGAAGCTGTGAGTGAGAGAGAGAAAGAGAAGCTGTGAGTGAGAGGGTGAGAGAGAAAGAGAAGCTGTGAGTGAGAGAGAGAGAGAGAAAGAGAAGCTGTGAGTGAGAGGAGAGAAAGAGAAGCTGTGAGTGAGAGGGAGAGAGAGAAATAGAAGCTGTGAGTGACACAGAGAGAGAGAAGCTGTGAGAGAGAGAGAGAGAAAGAGAAGCTGTGATTGAGAGTGAGAGAGAGAGAAAGAGAAGCTGTGAGTGAGAGAGAGAGAAAGAGAAGCTGTGAGTGAGAGAGAGAGAAGCTGTGAGTGAGAGAGAGAAAGAAAAGGTGTGAGTGAGAGAGAGAGAGAGAAAGAGAAGGTAGGAGTGAGAGAGAGAGAAGCAGTGAGTGAGAGAGAGAGAGAAAGAGAAGCTGTGAGTGAGACACAGAGAGAGAAAGAGAAGCTGTGAGAGAGTGGGGAAAGAGAAGCTGTGTGTGTGTGAGAAAGAGAAGCTGTGAGTGAGAGAGAGAGAAAGAGAAGCTGTGAGTGAGAGAGAGAGAAGCTGTGAGTGATAGAGAGAAAGAGAAGCTGTGAGTGAGAGGGAGAGAAAGAGAAGCTGTGAGTGACACACAGAGAGAGAAGCTGTGAGTTAGAGAGAGAGAAAGAGAAGCTGTGAGTGACAGAGAGAAAGAGAAGCTGAGAGTGAGAGAGAGAGAGAAAGTGAAGCTGTGAGTGAGAGAGAGAGAGAAAGAGAAGCTGTGAGTGAGAGAGAGAGAAGCTGTGAGTGAGAGAGAGAAAGAGAAGCTGTGAGTGAGAGGGAGAGAAAGAGAAGCTGTGAGTGACACACAGAGAGAGAAGCTGTGAGTTAGAGAGAGAGAAAGAGAAGCTGTGAGTGACAGAGAGAAAGAGAAGCTGAGAGTGAGAGAGAGAGAGAAAGTGAAGCTGTGAGTGAGAGAGAGAGAGAAAGAGAAGCTGTGTGTGTGTGTGAGAGAGAAAGATAGTCTGAGAAAGAGAGAGTGAAAGAGAAGCTGTGAGTGAGACAGAGAGAGGGAGAAAGAGAAGCTGTGTGCATGAGAGAGAGAAAGAGAAGCTGTGAGTGAGAGAGAGAAAGAAAAGCTGTGAGTGAGAGAGAGAGAAAGAGAAGGTATGAGTGAGAGAGAGAGAGAAGCTGTGAGTGAGAGAGTGAGAGAGAGAAAGAGAAGCTGTGAGTGAGAGAGAGAAAGAGAAGCTGTGAGTGAGAGGGAGAGAGAGAAAGAGAAGCTGTGAGTGAGAGAGAGAGAGAGAAGGTGTGAGTGAGAGAGAGAAAGAGAAGCTGTGAGTGAGAGGGAGAGAGAGAAAGAGAATCTGTGAGTGACACACAGAGAGAGAAGCTGTGAGTTAGAGAGAGAGAGAAAGAGAAGCTGTGAGTGACAGAGAGAGAGAAAGAGAAGCTGTGAGTGAGAGTGAGAGAGAGAGAGAAAGAGAAGCTGTGAGTGAGAGAGAGAGAAAGAGATGCTGTGAGTGAGAGAGAGAGAAAGAGATGCTGTGAGTGAGAGAGAGAGAAAGAGAAGCTGTGAGTGAGAGAGAGAGAAAGAGAAGCTGTGAGTGAGAGAGAGAGAGAAGAAATGAGTGAGTGAGAGAGAGAGAGAGAAAGAGAAGCTGTGAGTGAGAGAGAGAGAGAAAGAGAAGCTGTGAGTGAGAGAGTGAGAGAGAGAAAGAGAAGCTGTTAGTGAGAGTGAGAGAGAGAGAGAAAGAGAAGCTG
This sequence comes from Bradypodion pumilum, assembly GCA_035047305.1. Classification (NCBI taxonomy): domain Eukaryota; kingdom Metazoa; phylum Chordata; class Lepidosauria; order Squamata; family Chamaeleonidae; genus Bradypodion; species Bradypodion pumilum. The sequence continues at coordinate 235,614,098 of JAWDJD010000001.1, forward strand.
TGAGTGAGAGAGAGATTGAAAGAGAAGCTGTGAGTGAGTGAGAGAGAGAGAAAGAGAAGCTGTAAGTGAGAGAGAGAGAAAGAGAAGCTGTGAGTGAGAGAGAGAGAGAAAGAGAAGCTGTGATTAAGAAGGAGAGGGAAAGAGAATAAGTGAGTGAGTGAGAGAGAGAGAGAGAAAGAGAAGCTGTGAGAGAGAAAGAGAAGCTGTGAGTGAGAGAGTGAGAGAGAGAAAGAGAATCTGTTACTGAGTGTGTGTGTGAGAGAGAAAGAGAAGGTGTGAGTGAGAGAGAGATTGAAAGAGAAGCTGTGAGTGAGAGAGAGAGAGAGAAAGAGAAGCTGTGAGTGAGAGGGAGAGAAAGAGAAGCTGTGAGTGACACACAGAGAGAGAAGCTGTGAGTTAGAGAGAGAGAAAGAGAAGCTGTGAGTGACAGAGAGAGAGAAAGAGAAGCTGAGAGTGAGAGAGAGAGAGAAAGTGAAGCTGTGAGTGAGAGAGAGAGAGAAAGAGAAGCTGTGTGTGTGTGAGAGAGAAAGATAGTCTGAGAAAGAGAGAGTGAAAGAGAAGCTGTGAGTGAGACAGAGAGAGGGAGAAAGAGAAGCTGTGTGCGTGAGAGAGAGAAAGAGAAGCTGTGAGTGAGAGAGAGAAAGAAAAGCTGTGAGTGAGAGAGAGAGAAAGAGAAGGTATGAGTGAGAGAGAGAGAGAAGCTGTGAGTGAGAGAGTGAGAGAGAGAAAGAGAAGCTGTGAGTGAGAGAGAGAAAGAGAAGCTGTGAGTGAGAGGGTGAGAGAGAAAGAGAAGCTGTGAGTGAGAGAGAGAGAGAGAAAGAGAAGCTGTGAGTGAGAAGAGAGAAAGAGAAGCTGTGAGTGAGAGGGAGAGAGAGAAATAGAAGCTGTGAGTGACACACAGAGAGAGAAGCTGTGAGAGAGAGAGAGAGAGAAAGAGAAGCTGTGATTGAGAGTGAGAGAGAGAGAAAGAGAAGCTGTGAGTGAGAGAGAGAGAAAGAGAAGCTGTGAGTGAGAGAGAGAGAAGCTGTGAGTGAGAGAGAGAAAGAAAAGGTGTGAGTGAGAGAGAGAGAGAGAAAGAGAAGGTAGGAGTGAGAGAGAGAGAAGCAGTGAGTGAGAGAGAGAGAGAAAGAGAAGCTGTGAGTGAGACACAGAGAGAGAAAGAGAAGCTGTGAGAGAGTGGGGAAAGAGAAGCTGTGTGTGTGTGAGAAAGAGAAGCTGTGAGTGAGAGAGAGAGAAAGAGAAGCTGTGAGTGAGAGAGAGAGAAGCTGTGAGTGAGAGAGAGAAAGAGAAGCTGTGAGTGAGAGGGAGAGAAAGAGAAGCTGTGAGTGACACACAGAGAGAGAAGCTGTGAGTTAGAGAGAGAGAAAGAGAAGCTGTGAGTGACAGAGAGAAAGAGAAGCTGAGAGAGAGAGAGAGAGAGAAAGTGAAGCTGTGAGTGAGAGAGAGAGAGAAAGAGAAGCTGTGAGTGAGAGAGAGAGAAGCTGTGAGTGAGAGAGAGAAAGAGAAGCTGTGAGTGAGAGGGAGAGAAAGAGAAGCTGTGAGTGACACACAGAGAGAGAAGCTGTGAGTTAGAGAGAGAGAAAGAGAAGCTGTGAGTGACAGAGAGAAAGAGAAGCTGAGAGTGAGAGAGAGAGAGAAAGTGAAGCTGTGAGTGAGAGAGAGAGAGAAAGAGAAGCTGTGTGTGTGTGTGAGAGAGAAAGATAGTCTGAGAAAGAGAGAGTGAAAGAGAAGCTGTGAGTGAGACAGAGAGAGGGAGAAAGAGAAGCTGTGTGCATGAGAGAGAGAAAGAGAAGCTGTGAGTGAGAGAGAGAAAGAAAAGCTGTGAGTGAGAGAGAGAGAAAGAGAAGGTATGAGTGAGAGAGAGAGAGAAGCTGTGAGTGAGAGAGTGAGAGAGAGAAAGAGAAGCTGTGAGTGAGAGAGAGAAAGAGAAGCTGTGAGTGAGAGGGAGAGAGAGAAAGAGAAGCTGTGAGTGAGAGAGAGAGAGAGAGAAAGAGAAGGTGTGAGTGAGAGAGAGAAAGAGAAGCTGTGAGTGAGAGGGAGAGAGAGAAAGAGAAGCTGTGAGTGACACACAGAGAGAGAAGCTGTGAGTTAGAGAGAGAGAAAGAGAAGCTGTGAGTGACAGAGAGAGAGAAAGAGAAGCTGTGAGTGAGAGTGAGAGAGAGAGAGAAAGAGAAGCTGTGAGTGAGAGAGAGAGAAAGAGATGCTGTGTGTGAGAGAGAGAGAAAGAGAAGCTGTGAGTGAGAGAGAGAGAAAGAGAAGCTGTGAGTGAGAGAGAGAGGGAAAGAGAAGCTGTGAGTAAGAAGGAGAGGGAAAGAGAAGAAGTGAGTGAGTGAGTGAGAGAGAGAAAGAGAAAGAGAAGCTGTGAGTGAGAGAGAGAGAGAAAGAGAAGCTGTGAGTGAGAGAGTGAGAGAGAGAAAGAGAAGCTGTTAGTGAGAGTGAGAGAGAGAGAGAAAGAGAAGCTGTGAGTGAGAGAGAGATTGAAAGAGAAGCTGTGAGTGAGTGAGAGAGAGAGAAAGAGAAGCTGTAAGTGAGAGAGAGAGAAAGAGAAGCTGTGAGTGAGAGAGAGAGAAAGAGAAGCTGTGATTAAGAAGGAGAGGGAAAGAGAAAAAGTGAGTGAGTGAGAGAGAGAGAGAGAAAGAGAAGCTGTGAGAGAGACAGAGAAGCTGCGAGTGAGAGAGTGAGAGAGAGAAAGAGAATCTGTTACTGAGTGTGAGAGAGAGAGAGAAAGAGAAGCTGTGAGTGAGAGAGAGATTGAAAGAGAAGCTGTGAGTGAGAGAGAGAGAGAAAGAGAAGCTGTGAGTGAGAGGGAGAGAAAGAGAAGCTGTGAGTGACACACAGCGAGAGAAGCTGTTAGTTAGAGAGAGAGAAAGAGAAGCTGTGAGTGACAGAGAGAGAGAAAGAGAAGCTGAGAGTGAGAGAGAGAGAGAAAGTGAAGCTGTGAGTGAGAGAGAGAGAGAAAGAGAAGCTGTGTGTGTGAGAGAGAGAGAAAGATAGTCTGAGAAAGAGAGAGTGAAAGAGAAGCTGTGAGTGAGACAGAGAGAGGGAGAAAGAGAAGCTGTGTGCGTGAGAGAGAGAAAGAGAAGCTGTGAGTGAGAGAGAGAAAGAAAAGCTGTGAGTGAGAGAGAGAGACAGAGAAGGTATGAGTGAGAGAGAGAGAGAAGCTGTGAGTGAGAGAGTGAGAGAGAGAAAGAGAAGCTGTGAGTGAGAGAGAGAAAGAGAAGCTGTGAGTGAGAGAGAGAAAGAGAAGCTGTGAGTGAGAGGGAGAGAGAGAAAGAGAAGCTGTGAGTGAGAGAGAGAGAGAGAGAAAGAGAAGCTGTGAGTGACAAGAGAGAAAGAGAAGCTGTGAGTGAGAGGGAGAGAGAGAGAATGAGAAGCTGTGAGTGACACACAGAGAGAGAAGCTGTGAGTTAGAGAGAGAGAGAAAGAGAAGCTGTGAGTGACAGAGAGAGAAAGAGAAGCTGTGAGTGAGAGTGAGAGAGAGAGAGAAAGAGAAGCTGTGAGTGAGAGAGAGAGAAAGAGATGCTGTGAGTGAGATTGAGAGAGAAAGAGAAGCTGTGAGTGAGAGAGAGAGAAAGAGAAGCTGTGAGTGAGAGAGAGAGAAAGAGAAGCTGTGAGTGAGAGAGAGAGAGAAAGAGAAGCTGTGAGTAAGAAGGAGAGGGAAAGAGAAGAAGTGAGTGAGTGAGAGAGAGAGAGAAAGAGAAGCTGTGAGTGAGAGAGAGAGAGAAAGAGAAGCTGTGAGTGAGAGAGTGAGAGAGAGAAAGAGAAGCTGATAGTGAGAGTGAGAGAGAGAGAGAAAGAGAAGCTGTGAGTGAGAGAGAGATTGAAAGAGAAGCTGTGAGTGAGTGAGAGAGAGAAAGAGAAGCTGTGAGTGAGAGAGAGAAAGAGAAGCTGTGAGTGAGAGGGAGAGAAAGAGAAGCTGTGAGTGACACACAGCGAGAGAAGCTGTGAGTTAGAGAGAGAGAAAGAGAAGCTGTGAGTGACAGAGAGAGAGAAAGAGAAGCTGAGAGTGAGAGAGAGAGAAAGTGAAGCTGTGAGTGAGAGAGAGAGAGAAAGAGAAGCTGTGTGTGTGAGAGAGAGAGAAAGATAGTCTGAGAAAGAGAGAGTGAAAGAGAAGCTGTGAGTGAGACAGAGAGAGGGAGAAAGAGAAGCTGTGTGCGTGAGAGAGAGAAAGAGAAGCTGTGAGTGAGAGAGAGAAAGAAAAGCTGTGAGTGAGAGAGAGAGACAGAGAAGGTATGAGTGAGAGAGAGAGAGAAGCTGTGAGTGAGAGAGTGAGAGAGAGTAAGAGAAGCTGTGAGTGAGAGAGAGAAAGAGAAGCTGTGAGTGAGAGAGAGAAAGAGAAGCTGTGAGTGAGAGGGAGAGAGAGAAAGAGAAGCTGTGAGTGAGAGAGAGAGAGAGAGAAAGAGAAGCTGTGAGTGACAAGAGAGAAAGAGAAGCTGTGAGTGAGAGGGAGAGAGAGAGAATGAGAAGCTGTGAGTGACACACAGAGAGAGAAGCTGTGAGTTAGAGAGAGAGAGAAAGAGAAGCTGTGAGTGACAGAGAGAGAAAGAGAAGCTGTGAGTGAGAGTGAGAGAGAGAGAGAAAGAGAAGCTGTGAGTGAGAGAGAGAGAAAGAGATGCTGTGAGTGAGATTGAGAGAGAAAGAGAAGCTGTGAGTGAGAGAGAGAGAAAGAGAAGCTGTGAGTGAGAGAGAGAGAAAGAGAAGCTGTGAGTGAGAGAGAGAGAGAAAGAGAAGCTGTGAGTAAGAAGGAGAGGGAAAGAGAAGAAGTGAGTGAGTGAGAGAGAGAGAGAGAAAGAGAAGCTGTGAGTGAGAGAGTGAGAGAGAGAAAGAGAAGCTGATAGTGAGAGTGAGAGAGAGAGAGAAAGAGAAGCTGTGAGTGAGAGAGAGATTGAAAGAGAAGCTGTGAGTGAGTGAGAGAGAGAAAGAGAAGCTGTGAGTGAGAGAGAGAGAAAGAGAAGCTGTGAGTGAGAGAGAGAGAGAAAGAGAAGCTGTGATTAAGAAGGAGATGGAAAGAGAATAAGTGAGTGAGTGAGAGAGAGAGAGAAAGAGAAGCTGTGAGAGAGAAAGAGAAACTGTGAGTGAGAGAGTGAGAGAGAGAAAGAGAATCTGTTAGTGAGTGTGTGTGAGAGAGAAAGAGAAGCTGTGAGTGAGAGAGAGATTGAAAGAGAAGCTGTGAGTGAGAGAGAGAGAGAAAGAGAAGCTGTGAGTGAGAGAGAGAAAGAGAAGCTGTGAGTGAGAGGGAGAGAAAGAGAAGCTGGTAGTGACACAGAGAGAGAGAAGCTGTGAGTTAGAGAGAGAGAAGGAGAAGCTGTGAGTGAGAGTGAGAGAGAGAGAGAGAAAGTGAAGCTGTGAGTGTGAGAGAGAGAGAAAGAGAAGCTGTGTGTGTGTGAGAGAGAGAAAGATAGTCTGAGAAAGAGAGAGTGAAAGAAAAGCTGTGAGTGAGACAGAGAGAGGGAGAAAGAGAAGCTGTGTGCGTGAGAGAGAGAAAGAGAAGCTGTGAGTGAGAGAGAGAAAGAAAAGCTGTGAGTGAGAGAGAGAGAAAGAGAAGGTATGAGTGAGAGAGAGAGAGAAGCTGTGAGTGAGAGAGTGAGAGAGAGAAAGAGAAGCTGTGAGTGAGAGAGAGAAAGAGAAGCTGTGAGTGAGAGGGAGAGAGAGAAAGAGAAGCTGTGAGTGAGAGAGAGAGAGAAGGTGTGAGTGAGAGAGAGAAAGAGAAGCTGTGAGTGAGAGGGAGAGAGAGAAAGAGAAGCTGTGAGTGACACACAGAGAAGAAGCTGTGAGTTAGAGAGAGAGAGAAAGAGAAGCTGTGAGTGACAGAGAGAGAGAAAGAGAAGCTGTGAGTGAGAGTGAGAGAGAGAGAGAAAGAGAAGCTGTGAGTGAGAGAGAGAGAAAGAGATGCTGTGAGTGAGAGAGAGAGAAAGAGAAGCTGTGAGTGAGAGAGAGAGAAAGAGAAGCTGTGAGTGAGAGAGAGAGAGAAAGAGAAGCTGTGAGTAAGAAGGAGAGGGAAAGAGAAGAAATGAGTGAGTGAGAGAGAGAGAGAGAAAGAGAGGCTGTGAGTGAGAGAGAGTGAGAAAGAGAAGCTGTGAGTGAGAGAGTGAGAGAGAGAAAGAGAAGCTGTTAGTGAGAGTGAGAGAGAGAGAGAAAGAGAAGCTGTGAGTGAGAGAGAGATTGAAAGAGAAGCTGTGAGTGAGTGAGAGAGAGAGAAAGAGAAGCTGTAAGTGAGAGAGAGAGAGAGAAAGAGAAGCTGTGAGTGAGAGAGAGAGAGAAAGAGAAGCTGTGAGAGAGAAAGAGAAGCTGTGAGTGAGAGAGTGAGAGAGAGAAAGAGAATCTGTTACTGAGTGTGTGTGTGAGAGAGAAAGAGAAGGTGTGAGTGAGAGAGAGATTGAAAGAGAAGCTGTGAGTGAGAGAGAGAGAGAAAGAGAAGCTTTGAGTGAGAGGGAGAGAAAGAGAAGCTGTGAGTGACACACAGAGAGAGAAGCTGTGAGTTAGAGAGAGAGAAAGAGAAGCTGTGAGTGACAGAGAGAGAGAAAGAGAAGCTGAGAGTGAGAGAGAGAGAAAGTGAAGCTGTGAGTGAGAGAGAGAGAGAGAGAAAGAGAAGCTGTGTGTGTGTGTGAGAGAAAGATAGTCTGAGAAAGAGAGAGTGAAAGAGAAGCTGTGAGTGAGACAGAGAGAGGGAGAAAGAGAAGCTGTGTGCGTGAGAGAGAGAAAGAGAAGCTGTGAGTGAGAGAGAGAAAGAAAAGCTGTGAGTGAGAGAGAGAGAAAGAGAAGGTATGAGTGAGAGAGAGAGAGAAGCTGTGAGTGAGAGAGTGAGAGAGAGAAAGAGAAGCTGTGAGTGAGAGAGAGAAAGAGAAGCTGTGAGTGAGAGGGTGAGAGAGAAAGAGAAGCTGTGAGTGAGAGAGAGAGAGAAAGAGAAGCTGTGAGTGAGAAGAGAGAAAGAGAAGCTGTGAGTGAGAGGGAGAGAGAGAAATAGAAGCTGTGAGTGACACACAGAGAGAGAAGCTGTGAGTTAGGGAGAGAGAGAAAGAGAAGCTGTGAGTGACAGAGAGAGAAAGAGAAGCTGTGAGTGAGAGTGAGAGAGAGAGAGAAAGAGAAGCTGTGAGTGAGAGAGAGAGAAAGAGATGCTGTGAGTGAGATTGAGAGAGAAAGAGAAGCTGTGAGTGAGAGAGAGAAAGAGAAGCTGTGAGGGAGAGAGAGAGAGAAAGAGAAGCTGTGAGTAAGAAGGAGAGGGAAAGAGAAGAAGTGAGTGAGTGAGAGAGAGAGAGAGAAAGAGAAGCTGTGAGTGAGAGAGAGAGAGAGAAGCTGTGAGTGAGAGAGTGAGAGAGAGAAAGAGAAGCTGATAGTGAGAGTGAGAGAGAGAGAGAAAGAGAAGCTGTGAGTGAGAGAGAGATTGAAAGAGAAGCTGTGAGTGAGAGAGAGAGAGAAAGAGAAGCTGTGATTAAGAAGGAGAGGGAAAGAGAATAAGTGAGTGAGTGAGAGAGAGAGAGAAAGAGAAGCTGTGAGAGAGAAAGAGAAACTGTGAGTGAGAGAGTGAGAGAGAGAAAGAGAATCTGTTAGTGAGTGTGAGAGAGAGAGAGAAAGAGAAGCTGTGAGTGAGAGGGAGAGATTGAAAGAGAAGCTGTGAGTGAGAGAGAGAAAGAGAAGCTGTGAGTGAGAGAGAGAAAGAGAAGCTGTGAGTGAGAGGGAGAGAAAGAGAAGCTGTGAGTGACACAGAGAGAGAGAAGCTGTGAGTTAGAGAGAGAGAAAGAGAAACTGTGAGTGACAGAGAGAGAGAAAGAGAAGCTGTGAGTGAGAGTGAGAGAGAGAGAGAAAGTGAAGCTGTGAGTGTGAGAGAGAGAGAAAGAGAAGCTGTGTGTGTGTGTGAGAGAGAAAGATAGTCTGAGAAAGAGAGAGTGAAAGAGAAGCTGTGAGTGAGACAGAGAGAGGGAGAAAGAGAAGCTGTGTGCGTGAGAGAGAGAAAGAAAAGTTGTGAGTGAGAGTGAGAGAGAGAGAGAGAAAGAGAAGCTGTGAGTGAGAGAGAGACAGAGAAGCTGTGTGTGTGTGTGTGAGAGAGAAAGATAATCTGTGAAAGAGAGAGTGAAAGAGAAGCTGTGAGTGAGACAGAGAGAGGGAGAAAGAGAAGCTGTGTGCGTGAGAGAGAGAAAGAAAAGTTGTGAGTGAGAGTGAGAGAGAGAGAGAGAAAGTGAAGCTGTGAGTGAGAGAGAGACAGAGAAGCTGTGTGTGTGTGTGTGAGAGAGAAAGATAATCTGTGAAAGAGAGAGTGAAAGAGAAGCTGTGAGTGAGACAGAGAGAGGGAGAAAGAGAAGCTGTGTGTGTGTGAGAAAGAGAAGCTGTGAGTGAGAGTGAGAGAGAGAGAGAAAGAGAAGCTGTGAGTGAGAGAGAGAGAGAAAGAGAAGCTGTGTGTGTGTGAGAGAGAAAGTGAAGCTGTGAGTGAGAGAGAGAGAGAGAATGAGAAGCTGTGAGTGAGAGAGAGAGAAGCTGTGAGTGAGAGAGAGAGAAGATGTGAGTGAGAGTGAGAGAGGGAGAAAGAGAAGCTGTGTGTGTGTGAGAGAGAAAGAGAAGCTGTGAGTGAGAGTGAGAGAAAGAGAAAGAGAAGTTGTGAGCGACAGAGCGAGAGAGAGAAAGAGAAGCTGTTAGTGAGAGTGAGAGAGAGAGAGAAAGTGATGCTGTGAGTGAGAGAGAGAGAAAGAGAAGGTGTGAGAGAGAGAGAGAGAAAGAGAAGCTGTGAGAGAGAGAGAGAAAGAGAAGCTGTGAGTGAGAAGGAGAGGGAAAGAGAAGCTGTGAGTGAGTGAGAGAGAGAGAAAGAGAAGCTGTGAGTGAGAGAGAGAAAGAAAGAGAAGCTGTGAGTGTGAGAGAGAGAAAGAGAAGCTGTGAGTGAGAGAGAGAGAGAAAGAGAAGCTGTGAGTAAGAAGGAGAGGGAAAGAGAAGAAGTGAGTGAGTGAGAGAGAGAGAGAGAAAGAGAAGCTGTGAGTGAGAGAGAGAGAGAAAGAGAAGCTGTGAGTGAGAGAGTGAGAGAGAGAAAGAGAAACTGTTAGTGAGAGTGAGAGAGAGAGAGAAAGAGAAGCTGTGAGTGAGAGAGAGATTGAAAGAGAAGCTGTGAGTGAGTGAGAGAGAGAGAAAGAGAAGCTGTAAGTGAGAGAGAGAGAAAGAGAAGCTGTGAGTGAGAGAGAGAGAGAAAGAGAAGCTGTGATTAAGAAGGAGAGGGAAAGAGAATAAGTGAGTGAGTGAGAGAGAGAGAGAGAAAGAGAAGCTGTGAGAGAGAAAGAGAAGCTGCGAGTGAGAGAGTGAGAGAGAGAAAGAGAATCTGTTACTGAGTGTGAGAGAGAGAGAAAGAGAAGCTGTGAGTGAGAGAGAGATTGAAAGAGAAGCTGTGAGTGAGAGAGAGAGAGAAAGAGAAGCTGTGAGTGAGAGGGAGAGAAAGAGAAGCTGTGAGTGACATACAGCGAGAGAAGCTGTGAGTTAGAGAGAGAGAAAGAGAAGCTGTGAGTGACAGAGAGAGAGAAAGAGAAGCTGAGAGTGAGAGAGAGAGAGAAAGTGAAGCTGTGAGTGAGAGAGAGAGAGAAAGAGAAGCTGTGTGTGTGAGAGAGAGAGAAAGATAGTCTGAGAAAGAGAGAGTGAAAGAGAAGCTGTGAGTGAGACAGAGAGAGGGAGAAAGAGAAGCTGTGTGCGTGAGAGAGAGAAAGAGAAGCTGTGAGTGAGAGAGAGAAAGAAAAGCTGTGAGTGAGAGAGAGAGACAGAGAAGGTATGAGTGAGAGAGAGAGAGAAGCTGTGAGTGAGAGAGTGAGAGAGAGAAAGAGAAGCTGTGAGTGAGAGAGAGAAAGAGAAGCTGTGAGTGAGAGAGAGAAAGAGAAGCTGTGAGTGAGAGGGAGAGAGAGAAAGAAAAGCTGTGAGTGAGAGAGAGAGAGAGAGAGAGAAAGAGAAGCTGTGAGTGACAAGAGAGAAAGAGAAGCTGTGAGTGAGAGGGAGAGAGAGAGAATGAGAAGCTGTGAGTGACACACAGAGAGAGAAGCTGTGAGTTAGAGAGAGAGAGAAAGAGAAGCTGTGAGTGACAGAGAGAGAAAGAGAAGCTGTGAGTGAGAGTGAGAGAGAGAGAGAAAGAGAAGCTGTGAGTGAGAGAGAGAGAAAGCAATGCTGTGAGTGAGATTGAGAGAGAAAGAGAAGCTGTGACTGAGAGAGAGAGAAAGAGAAGCTGTGAGTGAGAGAGAGAGAAAGAGAAGCTGTGAGTGAGAGAGAGAGAAAGAGATGCTGTGAGTGAGAGAGAGAGAGAAAGAGAAGCTGTGAGTAAGAAGGAGAGGGAAAGAGAAGAAGTGAGTGAGTGAGAGAGAGAGAGAGAAAGAGAAGCTGTGAGTGAGAGAGAGAGAGAGAGAAAGAGAAGCTGTGAGTGAGAGAGTGAGAGAGAGAAAGAGAAGCTGATAGTGAGAGTGAGAGAGAGAGAGAAAGAGAAGCTGTGAGTGAGAGAGAGATTGAAAGAGAAGCTGTGAGTGAGTGAGAGAGAGAAAGAGAAGCTGTGAGTGAGAGAGAGAGAAAGAGAAGCTGTGAGTGAGAGAGAGAGAGAAAGAGAAGCTGTGATTAAGAAGGAGATGGAAAGAGAATAAGTGAGTGAGTGAGAGAGAGAGAGAAAGAGAAGCTGTGAGAGAGAAAGAGAAACTGTGAGTGAGAGAGTGAGAGAGAGAAAGAGAATCTGTTAGTGAGTGTGTGAGAGAGAGAAAGAGAAGCTGTGAGTGAGAGAGAGATTGAAAGAGAAGCTGTGAGTGAGAGAGAGAGAAAAAGAGAAGCTGTGAGTGAGAGAGAGAAAGAGAAGCTGTGAGTGAGAGGGAGAGAAAGAGAAGCTGTGAGTGACACAGAGAGAGAGAAGCTGTGAGTTAGAGAGAGAGAAGGAGAAGCTGTGAGTGAGAGTGAGTGAGAGAGAGAGAAAGTGAAGCTGTGAGTGTGTGAGAGAGAGAAAGAGAACCTGTGTGTGTGTGTGAGAGAGAAAGATAGTCTGAGAAAGAGAGAGTGAAAGAGAAGCTGTGAGTGAGAGAGAGAGAGAGAAAGAGAAGCTGTGAGTGAGAGGGAGAGAAAGAGAAGCTGTGAGTGACACACAGAGAGAGAAGCTGTGAGTTAGAGAGAGAGAAAGAGAAGCTGTGAGTGACAGAGAGAGAGAAAGAGAAGCTGAGAGTGAGAGAGAGAGAGAAAGTGAAGCTGTGAGTGAGAGAGAGAGAGAAAGAGAAGCTGTGTGTGTGAGAGAGAGAAAGATAGTCTGAGAAAGAGAGAGTGAAAGAGAAGCTGTGAGTGAGACAGAGAGAGGGAGAAAGAGAAGCTGTGTGCGTGAGAGAGAGAAAGAGAAGCTGTGAGTGAGAGAGAGAAAGAAAAGCTGTGAGTGAGAGAGAGAGAAAGAGAAGGTATGAGTGAGAGAGAGAGAGAAGCTGTGAGTGAGAGAGTGAGAGAGAGAAAGAGAAGCTGTGAGTGAGAGAGAGAAAGAGAAGCTGTGAGTGAGAGGGTGAGAGAGAAAGAGAAGCTGTGAGTGAGAGAGAGAGAGAGAAAGAGAAGCTGTGAGTGAGAAGAGAGAAAGAGAAGCTGTGAGTGAGAGGGAGAGAGAGAAATAGAAGCTGTGAGTGACACACAGAGAGAGAAGCTGTGAGTTAGGGAGAGAGAGAAAGAGAAGCTGTGAGTGACAGAGAGAGAAAGAGAAGCTGTGAGTGAGAGTGAGAGAGAGAGAGAAAGAGAAGCTGTGAGTGAGAGAGAGAGAAAGAGATGCTGTGAGTGAGATTGAGAGAGAAAGAGAAGCTGTGAGTGAGAGAGAGAAAGAGAAGCTGTGAGGGAGAGAGAGAGAGAAAGAGAAGCTGTGAGTAAGAAGGAGAGGGAAAGAGAAGAAGTGAGTGAGTGAGAGAGAGAGAGAGAAAGAGAAGCTGTGAGTGAGAGAGAGAGAGAGAGAAGCTGTGAGTGAGAGAGTGAGAGAGAGAAAGAGAAGCTGATAGTGAGAGTGAGAGAGAGAGAGAAAGAGAAGCTGTGAGTGAGAGAGAGATTGAAAGAGAAGCTGTGAGTGAGAGAGAGAGAGAAAGAGAAGCTGTGATTAAGAAGGAGAGGGAAAGAGAATAAGTGAGTGAGTGAGAGAGAGAGAGAAAGAGAAGCTGTGAGAGAGAAAGAGAAACTGTGAGTGAGAGAGTGAGAGAGAGAAAGAGAATCTGTTAGTGAGTGTGAGAGAGAGAGAGAAAGAGAAGCTGTGAGTGAGAGGGAGAGATTGAAAGAGAAGCTGTGAGTGAGAGAGAGAGAGAAAGAGAAGCTGTGAGTGAGAGAGAGAAAGAGAAGCTGTGAGTGAGAGGGAGAGAAAGAGAAGCTGTGAGTGACACAGAGAGAGAGAAGCTGTGAGTTAGAGAGAGAGAAAGAGAAGCTGTGAGTGACAGAGAGAGAGAAAGAGAAGCTGTGAGTGAGAGTGAGAGAGAGAGAGAGAGAAAGTGAAGCTGTGAGTGTGAGAGAGAGAGAAAGAGAAGCTGTGTGTGTGTGAGAGAGAGAAAGATAGTCTGAGAAAGAGAGAGTGAAAGAGAAGCTGTGAGTGAGACAGAGAGAGGGAGAAAGAGAAGCTGTGTGCGTGAGAGAGAGAAAGAAAAGTTGTGAGTGAGAGTGAGAGAGAGAGAGAGAAAGAGAAGCTGAGAGTGAGAGAGAGAGAGAAAGTGAAGCTGTGAGTGAGAGAGAGACAGAGAAGCTGTGTGTGTGTGTGAGAGAGAGAAAGATAATCTGTGAAAGAGAGAGTGAAAGAGAAGCTGTGAGTGAGACAGAGAGAGGGAGAAAGAGAAGCTGTGTGTGTGTGAGAAAGAGAAGCTGTGAGTGAGAGTGAGAGAGAGAGAGAAAGAGAAGCTGTGAGTGTGAGAGAGAGAAAGAGAAGCTGTGAGTGAGAGAGAGAGAGAAAGAGAAGCTGTGAGTAAGAAGGAGAGGGAAAGAGAAGAAGTGAGTGAGTGAGAGAGAGAGAGAGAAAGAGAAGCTGTGAGTGAGAGAGAGAGAGAAAGAGAAGCTGTGAGTGAGAGAGTGAGAGAGAGAAAGAGAAACTGTTAGTGAGAGTGAGAGAGAGAGAGAAAGAGAAGCTGTGAGTGAGAGAGAGATTGAAAGAGAAGCTGTGAGTGAGTGAGAGAGAGAGAAAGAGAAGCTGTAAGTGAGAGAGAGAGAAAGAGAAGCTGTGAGTGAGAGAGAGAGAGAAAGAGAAGCTGTGATTAAGAAGGAGAGGGAAAGAGAATAAGTGAGTGAGTGAGAGAGAGAGAGAGAAAGAGAAGCTGTGAGAGAGAAAGAGAAGCTGCGAGTGAGAGAGTGAGAGAGAGAAAGAGAATCTGTTACTGAGTGTGAGAGAGAGAGAAAGAGAAGCTGTGAGTGAGAGAGAGATTGAAAGAGAAGCTGTGAGTGAGAGAGAGAGAGAAAGAGAAGCTGTGAGTGAGAGGGAGAGAAAGAGAAGCTGTGAGTGACATACAGCGAGAGAAGCTGTGAGTTAGAGAGAGAGAAAGAGAAGCTGTGAGTGACAGAGAGAGAGAAAGAGAAGCTGAGAGTGAGAGAGAGAGAGAAAGTGAAGCTGTGAGTGAGAGAGAGAGAGAAAGAGAAGCTGTGTGTGTGAGAGAGAGAGAAAGATAGTCTGAGAAAGAGAGAGTGAAAGAGAAGCTGTGAGTGAGACAGAGAGAGGGAGAAAGAGAAGCTGTGTGCGTGAGAGAGAGAAAGAGAAGCTGTGAGTGAGAGAGAGAAAGAAAAGCTGTGAGTGAGAGAGAGAGACAGAGAAGGTATGAGTGAGAGAGAGAGAGAAGCTGTGAGTGAGAGAGTGAGAGAGAGAAAGAGAAGCTGTGAGTGAGAGAGAGAAAGAGAAGCTGTGAGTGAGAGAGAGAAAGAGAAGCTGTGAGTGAGAGGGAGAGAGAGAAAGAAAAGCTGTGAGTGAGAGAGAGAGAGAGAGAGAGAAAGAGAAGCTGTGAGTGACAAGAGAGAAAGAGAAGCTGTGAGTGAGAGGGAGAGAGAGAGAATGAGAAGCTGTGAGTGACACACAGAGAGAGAAGCTGTGAGTTAGAGAGAGAGAGAAAGAGAAGCTGTGAGTGACAGAGAGAGAAAGAGAAGCTGTGAGTGAGAGTGAGAGAGAGAGAGAAAGAGAAGCTGTGAGTGAGAGAGAGAGAAAGCAATGCTGTGAGTGAGATTGAGAGAGAAAGAGAAGCTGTGACTGAGAGAGAGAGAAAGAGAAGCTGTGAGTGAGAGAGAGAGAAAGAGAAGCTGTGAGTGAGAGAGAGAGAAAGAGATGCTGTGAGTGAGAGAGAGAGAGAAAGAGAAGCTGTGAGTAAGAAGGAGAGGGAAAGAGAAGAAGTGAGTGAGTGAGAGAGAGAGAGAGAAAGAGAAGCTGTGAGTGAGAGAGAGAGAGAGAGAAAGAGAAGCTGTGAGTGAGAGAGTGAGAGAGAGAAAGAGAAGCTGATAGTGAGAGTGAGAGAGAGAGAGAAAGAGAAGCTGTGAGTGAGAGAGAGATTGAAAGAGAAGCTGTGAGTGAGTGAGAGAGAGAAAGAGAAGCTGTGAGTGAGAGAGAGAGAAAGAGAAGCTGTGAGTGAGAGAGAGAGAGAAAGAGAAGCTGTGATTAAGAAGGAGATGGAAAGAGAATAAGTGAGTGAGTGAGAGAGAGAGAGAAAGAGAAGCTGTGAGAGAGAAAGAGAAACTGTGAGTGAGAGAGTGAGAGAGAGAAAGAGAATCTGTTAGTGAGTGTGTGAGAGAGAGAAAGAGAAGCTGTGAGTGAGAGAGAGATTGAAAGAGAAGCTGTGAGTGAGAGAGAGAGAAAAAGAGAAGCTGTGAGTGAGAGAGAGAAAGAGAAGCTGTGAGTGAGAGGGAGAGAAAGAGAAGCTGTGAGTGACACAGAGAGAGAGAAGCTGTGAGTTAGAGAGAGAGAAGGAGAAGCTGTGAGTGAGAGTGAGTGAGAGAGAGAGAAAGTGAAGCTGTGAGTGTGTGAGAGAGAGAAAGAGAACCTGTGTGTGTGTGTGAGAGAGAAAGATAGTCTGAGAAAGAGAGAGTGAAAGAGAAGCTGTGAGTGAGAGAGAGAGAGAGAAAGAGAAGCTGTGAGTGAGAGGGAGAGGAAGAGAAGCTGTGAGTGACACACAGAGAGAGAAGCTGTGAGTTAGAGAGAGAGAAAGAGAAGCTGTGAGTGACAGAGAGAGAGAAAGAGAAGCTGAGAGTGAGAGAGAGAGAGAAAGTGAAGCTGTGAGTGAGAGAGAGAGAGAAAGAGAAGCTGTGTGTGTGAGAGAGAGAAAGATAGTCTGAGAAAGAGAGAGTGAAAGAGAAGCTGTGAGTGAGACAGAGAGAGGGAGAAAGAGAAGCTGTGTGCGTGAGAGAGAGAAAGAGAAGCTGTGAGTGAGAGAGAGAAAGAAAAGCTGTGAGTGAGAGAGAGAGAAAGAGAAGGTATGAGTGAGAGAGAGAGAGAAGCTGTGAGTGAGAGAGTGAGAGAGAGAAAGAGAAGCTGTGAGTGAGAGAGAGAAAGAGAAGCTGTGAGTGAGAGGGTGAGAGAGAAAGAGAAGCTGTGAGTGAGAGAGAGAGAGAGAAAGAGAAGCTGTGAGTGAGAAGAGAGAAAGAGAAGCTGTGAGTGAGAGGGAGAGAGAGAAATAGAAGCTGTGAGTGACACACAGAGAGAGAAGCTGTGAGTTAGGGAGAGAGAGAAAGAGAAGCTGTGAGTGACAGAGAGAGAAAGAGAAGCTGTGAGTGAGAGTGAGAGAGAGAGAGAAAGAGAAGCTGTGAGTGAGAGAGAGAGAAAGAGATGCTGTGAGTGAGATTGAGAGAGAAAGAGAAGCTGTGAGTGAGAGAGAGAAAGATAAGCTGTGAGGGAGAGAGAGAGAGAAAGAGAAGCTGTGAGTAAGAAGGAGAGGGAAAGAGAAGAAGTGAGTGAGTGAGAGAGAGAGAGAGAAAGAGAAGCTGTGAGTGAGAGAGAGAGAGAGAGAAGCTGTGAGTGAGAGAGTGAGAGAGAGAAAGAGAAGCTGATAGTGAGAGTGAGAGAGAGAGAGAAAGAGAAGCTGTGAGTGAGAGAGAGATTGAAAGAGAAGCTGTGAGTGAGAGAGAGAGAGAAAGAGAAGCTGTGATTAAGAAGGAGAGGGAAAGAGAATAAGTGAGTGAGTGAGAGAGAGAGAGAAAGAGAAGCTGTGAGAGAGAAAGAGAAACTGTGAGTGAGAGAGTGAGAGAGAGAAAGAGAATCTGTTAGTGAGTGTGAGAGAGAGAGAGAAAGAGAAGCTGTGAGTGAGAGGGAGAGATTGAAAGAGAAGCTGTGAGTGAGAGAGAGAGAGAAAGAGAAGCTGTGAGTGAGAGAGAGAAAGAGAAGCTGTGAGTGAGAGGGAGAGAAAGAGAAGCTGTGAGTGACACAGAGAGAGAGAAGCTGTGAGTTAGAGAGAGAGAAAGAGAAGCTGTGAGTGACAGAGAGAGAGAAAGAGAAGCTGTGAGTGAGAGTGAGAGAGAGAGAGAGAGAAAGTGAAGCTGTGAGTGTGAGAGAGAGAGAAAGAGAAGCTGTGTGTGTGTGAGAGAGAGAAAGATAGTCTGAGAAAGAGAGAGTGAAAGAGAAGCTGTGAGTGAGACAGAGAGAGGGAGAAAGAGAAGCTGTGTGCGTGAGAGAGAGAAAGAAAAGTTGTGAGTGAGAGTGAGAGAGAGAGAGAGAAAGAGAAGCTGAGAGTGAGAGAGAGAGAGAAAGTGAAGCTGTGAGTGAGAGAGAGACAGAGAAGCTGTGTGTGTGTGTGAGAGAGAGAAAGATAATCTGTGAAAGAGAGAGTGAAAGAGAAGCTGTGAGTGAGACAGAGAGAGGGAGAAAGAGAAGCTGTGTGTGTGTGAGAAAGAGAAGCTGTGAGTGAGAGTGAGAGAGAGAGAGAAAGAGAAGCTGTGAGTGAGAGAGAGAGAGAAAGAGAAGCTGTGTGTGTGTGAGAGAGAAAGTGAAGCTGTGAGTGAGAGAGAGAGAGAGAATGAGAAGCTGTGAGTGAGAGAGAGAGAAGCTGTGAGTGAGAGAGAGAGACGATGTGAGTGAGAGTGAGAGAGGGAGAAAGAGAAGCTGTGTGTGTGAGAGAGAAAGAGAAGCTGTGAGTGAGAGTGAGAGAAAGAGAAAGAGAAGTTGTGAGCGACAGAGCGAGAGAGAGAAAGAGAAGCTGTTAGTGAGAGTGAGAGAGAGAGAGAAAGAGAAGCTGTGAGTGAGTGAGAGAGAGAAAGTGATGCTGTGAGTGAGAGAGAGAGAAAGAGAAGGTGTGAGAGAGAGAGAGAAAGAGAAGCTGTGAGAGAGAGAGAGAAAGAGAAGCTGTGAGTGAGAAGGAGAGGGAAAGAGAAGCTGTGAGTGAGTGAGAGAGAGAGAAAGAGAAGCTGTGAGTGAGAGAGAGAAAGAAAGAGAAGCTGTGAGTGTGAGAGAGAGAAAGAGAAGCTGTGAGTGAGAGAGAGAGAGAGAAAGAGAAGCTGTGAGTAAGAAGGAGAGGGAAAGAGAAGAAGTGAGTGAGTGAGAGAGAGAGAGAGAAAGAGAAGCTGTGAGTGAGAGAGTGAGAGAGAGAAAGAGAAGCTGTTAGTGAGAGTGAGAGAGAGAGAGAAAGAGAAGCTGTGAGTGAGAGAGAGATTGAAAGAGAAGCTGTGAGTGAGTGAGAGAGAGAGAAAGAGAAGCTGTAAGTGAGAGAGAGAGAAAGAGAAGCTGTGAGTGAGAGAGAGAGAGAAAGAGAAGCTGTGATTAAGAAGGAGAGGGAAAGAGAATAAGTGAGTGAGTGAGAGAGAGAGAGAGAAAGAGAAGCTGTGAGAGAGAAAGAGAAGCTGTGAGTGAGAGAGTGAGAGAGAGAAAGAGAATCTGTTACTGAGTGTGAGAGAGAGAGAAAGAGAAGCTGTGAGTGAGAGAGAGATTGAAAGAGAAGCTGTGAGTGAGAGAGAGAGAAAGAGAAGCTGTGAGTGAGAGGGAGAGAAAGAGAAGCTGTGAGTGACACACAGCGAGAGAAGCTGTGAGTTAGAGAGAGAGAAAGAGAAGCTGTGAGTGACAGAGAGAGAGAAAGAGAAGCTGAGAGTGAGAGAGAGAGAGAAAGTGAAGCTGTGAGTGAGAGAGAGAGAGAAAGAGAAGCTGTGTGTGTGTGAGAGAGAGAAAGATAGTCTGAGAAAGAGAGAGTGAAAGAGAAGCTGTGAGTGAGACAGAGAGAGGGAGAAAGAGAAGCTGTGTGCGTGAGAGAGAGAAAGAGAAGCTGTGAGTGAGAGAGAGAAAGAAAAGCTGTGAGTGAGAGAGAGAGACAGAGAAGGTATGAGTGAGAGAGAGAGAGAAGCTGTGAGTGAGAGAGTGAGAGAGAGAAAGAGAAGCTGTGAGTGAGAGAGAGAAAGAGAAGCTGTGAGTGAGAGAGAGAAAGAGAAGCTGTGAGTGAGAGGGAGAGAGAGAAAGAGAAGCTGTGAGTGAGAGAGAGAGAGAGAGAGAGAAAGAGAAGCTGTGAGTGACAAGAGAGAAAGAGAAGCTGTGAGTGAGAGGGAGAGAGAGAGAATGAGAAGCTGTGAGTGACACACAGAGAGAGAAGCTGTGAGTTAGAGAGAGAGAGAAAGAGAAGCTGTGAGTGACAGAGAGAGAAAGAGAAGCTGTGAGTGACAGAGAGAGAGAAAGTGAAGCTGTGAGTGAGAGAGAGAGACAGAGAAGCTGTGTGTGTGTGTGTGAGAGAGAAAGATAATCTGTGAAAGAGAGAGTGAAAGAGAAGCTGTGAGTGAGACAGAGAGAGGAAGAATGAGAAGCTGTGTGTGTGTGAGAAAGAGAAGCTGTGAGTGAGAGTGAGAGAGAGAGAGAAAGAGAAGCTGTGAGTGAGAGAGAGAGAGAAAGAGAAGCTGTGTGTGTGTGAGAGAGAAAGTGAATCTGTGAGTGAGAGAGAGAGAATGAGAAGCTGTGAGTGAGAGAGAGAGAAGCTGTGAGTGAGAGAGAGAGAAGATGTGAGTGAGAGTGAGAGAGGGAGAAAGAGAAGCTGTGTGTGTGTGAGAGAGAAAGAGAAGCTGTGAGTGAGAGTGAGAGAAAGAGAAAGAGAAGTTGTGAGCGACAGAGCGAGAGAGAGAAAGAGAAGCTGTTAGTGAGAGTGAGAGAGAGAGAGAAAGAGAAGCTGTGAGTGAGTGAGAGAGAGAAAGTGATGCTGTGAGTGAGAGAGAGAGAAAGAGAAGGTGTGAGAGAGAGAGAGAGAAAGAGAAGCTGTGAGAGAGAGAGAGAAAGAGAAGCTGTGAGTGAGAAGGAGAGGGAAAGAGAAGCTGTGAGTGAGTGAGAGAGAGAGAAAGAGAAGCTGTGAGTGAGAGAGAGAAAGAAAGAGAAGCTGTGAGTGTGAGAGAGAGAAAGAGAAGCTGTGAGTGAGAGAGAGAGAGAGAAAGAGAAGCTGTGAGTAAGAAGGAGAGGGAATGAGAAGAAGTGAGTGAGTGAGAGAGAGAGAGAGAAAGAGAAGCTGTGAGTGAGAGAGAGAGAGAAAGAGAAGCTGTGAGTGAGAGAGTGAGAGAGAGAAAGAGAAGCTGTTAGTGAGAGTGAGAGAGAGAGAGAAAGAGAAGCTGTGAGTGAGAGAGAGATTGAAAGAGAAGCTGTGAGTGAGTGAGAGAGAGAGAAAGAGAAGCTGTAAGTGAGAGAGAGAGAAAGAGAAGCTGTGAGTGAGAGAGAGAGAGAAAGAGAAGCTGTGATTAAGAAGGAGAGGGAAAGAGAATAAGTGAGTGAGTGAGAGAGAGAGAGAGAAAGAGAAGCTGTGAGAAAGAGAAGCTGCGAGTGAGAGAGTGAGAGAGAGAAAGAGAATCTGTTACTGAGTGTGAGAGAGAGAGAAAGAGAAGCTGTGAGTGAGAGAGAGATTGAAAGAGAAGCTGTGAGTGAGAGAGAGAGAGAAAGAGAAGCTGTGAGTGAGAGGGAGAGAAAGAGAAGCTGTGAGTGACACACAGCGAGAGAAGCTGTGAGTTAGAGAGAGAGAAAGAGAAGCTGTGAGTGACAGAGAGAGAGAAAGAGAAGCTGAGAGTGAGAGAGAGAGAGAAAGTGAAGCTGTGAGTGAGAGAGAGAGAGAAAGAGAAGCTGTGTGTGTGTGAGAGAGAGAAAGATAGTCTGAGAAAGAGAGAGTGAAAGAGAAGCTGTGAGTGAGACAGAGAGAGGGAGAAAGAGAAGCTGTGTGCGTGAGAGAGAGAAAGAGAAGCTGTGAGTGAGAGAGAGAAAGAAAAGCTGTGAGTGAGAGAGAGAGACAGAGAAGGTATGAGTGAGAGAGAGAGAGAAGCTGTGAGTGAGAGAGTGAGAGAGAGAAAGAGAAGCTGTGAGTGAGAGAGAGAAAGAGAAGCTGTGAGTGAGAGAGAGAAAGAGAAGCTGTGAGTGAGAGGGAGAGAGAGAAAGAGAAGCTGTGAGTGAGAGAGAGAGAGAGAGAGAGAAAGAGAAGCTGTGAGTGACAAGAGAGAAAGAGAAGCTGTGAGTGAGAGGGAGAGAGAGAGAATGAGAAGCTGTGAGTGACACACAGAGAGAGAAGCTGTGAGTTAGAGAGAGAGAGAAAGAGAAGCTGTGAGTGACAGAGAGAGAAAGAGAAGCTGTGAGTGAGAGTGAGAGAGAGAGAGAAAGAGAAGCTGTGAGTGAGAGAGAGAGAAAGAGATGCTGTGAGTGAGATTGAGAGAGAAAGAGAAGCTGTGACTGAGAGAGAGAGAAAGAGAAGCTGTGAGTGAGAGAGAGAGAAAGAGAAGCTGTGAGTGAGAGAGAGAGAAAGAGAAGCTGTGAGTGAGAGAGAGAGAGAAAGAGAAGCTGTGAGTAAGAAGGAGAGGGAAAGAGAAGAAGTCAGTGAGTGAGAGAGAGAGAGAGAAAGAGAAGCTGTGAGTGAGAGAGAGAGAGAAAGAGAAGCTGTGAGTGAGAGAGTGAGAGAGAGAAAGAGAAGCTGATAGTGAGAGTGAGAGAGAGAGAGAAAGAGAAGCTGTGAGTGAGAGAGAGATTGAAAGAGAAGCTGTGAGTGAGTGAGAGAGAGAAAGAGAAGCTGTGAGTGAGAGAGAGAGAAAGAGAAGCTGTGAGTGAGAGAGAGAGAGAAAGAGAAGCTGTGATTAAGAAGGAGATGGAAAGAGAATAAGTGAGTGAGTGAGAGAGAGAGAGAAAGAGAAGCTGTGAGAGAGAAAGAGAAACTGTGAGTGAGAGAGTGAGAGAGAGAAAGAGAATCTGTGAGTGAGAGAGAGATTGAAAGAGAAGCTGTGAGTGAGAGAGAGAGAAAAAGAGAAGCTGTGAGTGAGAGAGAGAAAGAGAAGCTGTGAGTGAGAGGGAGAGAAAGAGAAGCTGTGAGTGACACAGAGAGAGAGAAGCTGTGAGTTAGAGAGAGAGAAGGAGAAGCTGTGAGTGAGAGTGAGTGAGAGAGAGAGAAAGTGAAGCTGTGAGTGTGTGAGAGAGAGAAAGAGAAGCTGTGTGTGTGTGTGAGAGAGAAAGAGAAGCTGTGAGTGAGAGAGAGAAAGAAAGGCTGTGAGTGAGAGAGAGAGAAAGAGAAGGTATGAGTGAGAGAGAGAGAGAAGCTGTGAGTGAGAGAGTGAGAGAGAGAAAGAGAAGCTGTGAGTGAGAGAGAGAAAGAGAAGCTGTGAGTGAGAGGGAGAGAGAGAAAGAGAAGCTGTGAGTGAGACAGAGAGAGAGAGAAAGAGAAGCTGTGAGTGAGAGAGAGAAAGAAAAGCTGTGAGTGAGAGAGAGAGAAAGAGAAGGTATGAGTGAGAGAGAGAGAGAAGCTGTGAGTGAGAGAGTGAGAGAGAGAAAGAGAAGCTGTGAGTGAGAGAGAGAAAGAGAAGCTGTGAGTGAGAGGGAGAGAGAGAAAGAGAAGCTGTGAGTGAGAGAGAGAGAGAGAAGGTGTGAGTGAGAGAGAGAAAGAGAAGCTGTGAGTGAGAGGGAGAGAGAGAAAGAGAAGCTGTGAGTGACACACACAGAGAGAAGCTGTGAGTTAGAGAGAGAGAGAAAGAGAAGCTGTGAGTGACAGAGAGAGAGAAAGAGAAGCTGTGAGTGAGAGTGAGAGAGAGAGAAAGAGAAGCTGTGAGTGAGAGAGAGAGAAAGAGATGCTGTGAGTGAGAGAGAGAGAAAGAGAAGCTGTGAGAGAGAGAGAGAAAGAGAAGCTGTGAGTGAGAAGGAGAGGGAAAGAGAAGCTGTGAGTGAGTGAGAGAGAGAGAAAGAGAAGCTGTGAGTGAGAGAGAGAAAGAAAGAGAAGCTGTGAGTGTGAGAGAGAGAAAGAGAAGCTGTGAGTGAGAGAGAGAGAGAGAAAGAGAAGCTGTGAGTAAGAAGGAGAGGGAAAGAGAAGAAGTGAGTGAGTGAGAGAGAGAGAGAGAAAGAGAAGCTGTGAGTGAGAGAGAGAGAGAAAGAGAAGCTGTGAGTGAGAGAGTGAGAGAGAGAAAGAGAAACTGTTAGTGAGAGTGAGAGAGAGAGAGAAAGAGAAGCTGTGAGTGAGAGAGAGATTGAAAGAGAAGCTGTGAGTGAGTGAGAGAGAGAGAAAGAGAAGCTGTAAGTGAGAGAGAGAGAAAGAGAAGCTGTGAGTGAGAGAGAGAGAGAAAGAGAAGCTGTGATTAAGAAGGAGAGGGAAAGAGAATAAGTGAGTGAGTGAGAGAGAGAGAGAGAAAGAGAAGCTGTGAGAGAGAAAGAGAAGCTGCGAGTGAGAGAGTGAGAGAGAGAAAGAGAATCTGTTACTGAGTGTGAGAGAGAGAGAAAGAGAAGCTGTGAGTGAGAGAGAGATTGAAAGAGAAGCTGTGAGTGAGAGAGAGAGAGAAAGAGAAGCTGTGAGTGAGAGGGAGAGAAAGAGAAGCTGTGAGTGACACACAGCGAGAGAAGCTGTGAGTTAGAGAGAGAGAAAGAGAAGCTGTGAGTGACAGAGAGAGAGAAAGAGAAGCTGAGAGTGAGAGAGAGAGAGAAAGTGAAGCTGTGAGTGAGAGAGAGAGAGAAAGAGAAGCTGTGTGTGTGTGAGAGAGAGAAAGATAGTCTGAGAAAGAGAGAGTGAAAGAGAAGCTGTGAGTGAGACAGAGAGAGGGAGAAAGAGAAGCTGTGTGCGTGAGAGAGAGAAAGAGAAGCTGTGAGTGAGAGAGAGAAAGAAAAGCTGTGAGTGAGAGAGAGAGACAGAGAAGGTATGAGTGAGAGAGAGAGAGAAGCTGTGAGTGAGAGAGTGAGAGAGAGAAAGAGAAGCTGTGAGTGAGAGAGAGAAAGAGAAGCTGTGAGTGAGAGAGAGAAAGAGAAGCTGTGAGTGAGAGGGAGAGAGAGAAAGAGAAGCTGTGAGTGAGAGAGAGAGAGAGAGAGAGAGAAAGAGAAGCTGTGAGTGACAAGAGAGAAAGAGAAGCTGTGAGTGAGAGGGAGAGAGAGAGAATGAGAAGCTGTGAGTGACACAGAGAGAGAAGCTGTGAGTTAGAGAGAGAGAGAAAGAGAAGCTGTGAGTGACAGAGAGAGAAAGAGAAGCTGTGAGTGAGAGTGAGAGAGAGAGAGAAAGAGAAGCTGTGAGTGAGAGAGAGAGAAAGCAATGCTGTGAGTGAGATTGAGAGAGAAAGAGAAGCTGTGACTGAGAGAGAGAGAAAGAGAAGCTGTGAGTGAGAGAGAGAGAAAGAGAAGCTGTGAGTGAGAGAGAGAGAAAGAGATGCTGTGAGTGAGAGAGAGAGAGAAAGAGAAGCTGTGAGTAAGAAGGAGAGGGAAAGAGAAGAAGTGAGTGAGTGAGAGAGAGAGAGAGAAAGAGAAGCTGTGAGTGAGAGAGAGAGAGAGAGAAAGAGAAGCTGTGAGTGAGAGAGTGAGAGAGAGAAAGAGAAGCTGATAGTGAGAGTGAGAGAGAGAGAGAAAGAGAAGCTGTGAGTGAGAGAGAGATTGAAAGAGAAGCTGTGAGTGAGTGAGAGAGAGAAAGAGAAGCTGTGAGTGAGAGAGAGAGAAAGAGAAGCTGTGAGTGAGAGAGAGAGAGAAAGAGAAGCTGTGATTAAGAAGGAGATGGAAAGAGAATAAGTGAGTGAGTGAGAGAGAGAGAGAAAGAGAAGCTGTGAGAGAGAAAGAGAAACTGTGAGTGAGAGAGTGAGAGAGAGAAAGAGAATCTGTTAGTGAGTGTGTGAGAGAGAGAAAGAGAAGCTGTGAGTGAGAGAGAGATTGAAAGAGAAGCTGTGAGTGAGAGAGAGAGAAAAAGAGAAGCTGTGAGTGAGAGAGAGAAAGAGAAGCTGTGAGTGAGAGGGAGAGAAAGAGAAGCTGTGAGTGACACAGAGAGAGAGAAGCTGTGAGTTAGAGAGAGAGAAGGAGAAGCTGTGAGTGAGAGTGAGTGAGAGAGAGAGAAAGTGAAGCTGTGAGTGTGTGAGAGAGAGAAAGAGAACCTGTGTGTGTGTGTGAGAGAGAAAGATAGTCTGAGAAAGAGAGAGTGAAAGAGAAGCTGTGAGTGAGAGAGAGAGAGAGAAAGAGAAGCTGTGAGTGAGAGGGAGAGAAAGAGAAGCTGTGAGTGACACACAGAGAGAGAAGCTGTGAGTTAGAGAGAGAGAAAGAGAAGCTGTGAGTGACAGAGAGAGAGAAAGAGAAGCTGAGAGTGAGAGAGAGAGAGAAAGTGAAGCTGTGAGTGAGAGAGAGAGAGAAAGAGAAGCTGTGTGTGTGTGAGAGAGAAAGATAGTCTGAGAAAGAGAGAGTGAAAGAGAAGCTGTGAGTGAGACAGAGAGAGGGAGAAAGAGAAGCTGTGTGCGTGAGAGAGAGAAAGAGAAGCTGTGAGTGAGAGAGAGAAAGAAAAGCTGTGAGTGAGAGAGAGAGAAAGAGAAGGTATGAGTGAGAGAGAGAGAGAAGCTGTGAGTGAGAGAGTGAGAGAGAGAAAGAGAAGCTGTGAGTGAGAGAGAGAAAGAGAAGCTGTGAGTGAGAGGGTGAGAGAGAAAGAGAAGCTGTGAGTGAGAGAGAGAGAGAGAAAGAGAAGCTGTGAGTGAGAAGAGAGAAAGAGAAGCTGTGAGTGAGAGGGAGAGAGAGAAATAGAAGCTGTGAGTGACACACAGAGAGAGAAGCTGTGAGTTAGGGAGAGAGAGAAAGAGAAGCTGTGAGTGACAGAGAGAGAAAGAGAAGCTGTGAGTGAGAGTGAGAGAGAGAGAGAAAGAGAAGCTGTGAGTGAGAGAGAGAGAAAGAGATGCTGTGAGTGAGATTGAGAGAGAAAGAGAAGCTGTGAGTGAGAGAGAGAAAGAGAAGCTGTGAGGGAGAGAGAGAGAGAAAGAGAAGCTGTGAGTAAGAAGGAGAGGGAAAGAGAAGAAGTGAGTGAGTGAGAGAGAGAGAGAGAAAGAGAAGCTGTGAGTGAGAGAGAGAGAGAGAGAAGCTGTGAGTGAGAGAGTGAGAGAGAGAAAGAGAAGCTGATAGTGAGAGTGAGAGAGAGAGAGAAAGAGAAGCTGTGAGTGAGAGAGAGATTGAAAGAGAAGCTGTGAGTGAGAGAGAGAGAGAAAGAGAAGCTGTGATTAAGAAGGAGAGGGAAAGAGAATAAGTGAGTGAGTGAGAGAGAGAGAGAAAGAGAAGCTGTGAGAGAGAAAGAGAAACTGTGAGTGAGAGAGTGAGAGAGAGAAAGAGAATCTGTTAGTGAGTGTGAGAGAGAGAGAGAAAGAGAAGCTGTGAGTGAGAGGGAGAGATTGAAAGAGAAGCTGTGAGTGAGAGAGAGAGAGAAAGAGAAGCTGTGAGTGAGAGAGAGAAAGAGAAGCTGTGAGTGAGAGGGAGAGAAAGAGAAGCTGTGAGTGACACAGAGAGAGAGAAGCTGTGAGTTAGAGAGAGAGAAAGAGAAGCTGTGAGTGACAGAGAGAGAGAAAGAGAAGCTGTGAGTGAGAGTGAGAGAGAGAGAGAGAGAAAGTGAAGCTGTGAGTGTGTGAGAGAGAGAAAGAGAAGCTGTGTGTGTGTGAGAGAGAGAAAGATAGTCTGAGAAAGAGAGAGTGAAAGAGAAGCTGTGAGTGAGACAGAGAGAGGGAGAAAGAGAAGCTGTGTGCGTGAGAGAGAGAAAGAAAAGTTGTGAGTGAGAGTGAGAGAGAGAGAGAGAAAGAGAAGCTGAGAGTGAGAGAGAGAGAGAAAGTGAAGCTGTGAGTGAGAGAGAGACAGAGAAGCTGTGTGTGTGTGTGAGAGAGAGAAAGATAATCTGTGAAAGAGAGAGTGAAAGAGAAGCTGTGAGTGAGACAGAGAGAGGGAGAAAGAGAAGCTGTGTGTGTGTGAGAAAGAGAAGCTGTGAGTGAGAGTGAGAGAGAGAGAGAAAGAGAAGCTGTGAGTGAGAGAGAGAGAGAAAGAGAAGCTGTGTGTGTGTGAGAGAGAAAGTGAAGCTGTGAGTGAGAGAGAGAGAGAATGAGAAGCTGTGAGTGAGAGAGAGAGAAGCTGTGAGTGAGAGAAAGAGAAGCTGTGAGTGACAGAGAGAGAGAAAGAGAAGCTGAGAGTGAGAGAGAGAGAGAAAGTGAAGCTGTGAGTGAGAGAGAGAGAGAAAGAGAAGCTGTGTGTGTGTGAGAGAGAAAGATAGTCTGAGAAAGAGAGAGTGAAAGAGAAGCTGTGAGTGAGACAGAGAGAGGGAGAAAGAGAAGCTGTGTGCGTGAGAGAGAGAAAGAGAAGCTGTGAGTGAGAGAGAGAAAGAAAAGCTGTGAGTGAGAGAGAGAGAAAGAGAAGGTATGAGTGAGAGAGAGAGAGAAGCTGTGAGTGAGAGAGTGAGAGAGAGAAAGAGAAGCTGTGAGTGAGAGAGAGAAAGAGAAGCTGTGAGTGAGAGGGTGAGAGAGAAAGAGAAGCTGTGAGTGAGAGAGAGAGAGAGAAAGAGAAGCTGTGAGTGAGAAGAGAGAAAGAGAAGCTGTGAGTGAGAGGGAGAGAGAGAAATAGAAGCTGTGAGTGACACACAGAGAGAGAAGCTGTGAGTTAGGGAGAGAGAGAAAGAGAAGCTGTGAGTGACAGAGAGAGAAAGAGAAGCTGTGAGTGAGAGTGAGAGAGAGAAAGAGAAGCTGTGAGTGAGAGAGAGAGAAAGAGATGCTGTGAGTGAGATTGAGAGAGAAAGAGAAGCTGTGAGTGAGAGAGAGAAAGAGAAGCTGTGAGGGAGAGAGAGAGAGAAAGAGAAGCTGTGAGTAAGAAGGAGAGGGAAAGAGAAGAAGTGAGTGAGTGAGAGAGAGAGAGAGAAAGAGAAGCTGTGAGTGAGAGAGAGAGAGAGAGAAGCTGTGAGTGAGAGAGTGAGAGAGAGAAAGAGAAGCTGATAGTGAGAGTGAGAGAGAGAGAGAAAGAGAAGCTGTGAGTGAGAGAGAGATTGAAAGAGAAGCTGTGAGTGAGAGAGAGAGAGAAAGAGAAGCTGTGATTAAGAAGGAGAGGGAAAGAGAATAAGTGAGTGAATGAGAGAGAGAGAGAAAGAGAAGCTGTGAGAGAGAAAGAGAAACTGTGAGTGAGAGAGTGAGAGAGAGAAAGAGAATCTGTTAGTGAGTGTGAGAGAGAGAGAGAAAGAGAAGCTGTGAGTGAGAGGGAGAGATTGAAAGAGAAGCTGTGAGTGAGAGAGAGAGAGAAAGAGAAGCTGTGAGTGAGAGAGAGAAAGAGAAGCTGTGAGTGAGAGGGAGAGAAAGAGAAGCTGTGAGTGACACAGAGAGAGAGAAGCTGTGAGTTAGAGAGAGAGAAAGAGAAGCTGTGAGTGACAGAGAGAGAGAAAGAGAAGCTGTGAGTGAGAGTGAGAGAGAGAGAGAGAGAAAGTGAAGCTGTGAGTGTGAGAGAGAGAGAAAGAGAAGCTGTGTGTGTGTGAGAGAGAGAAAGATAGTCTGAGAAAGAGAGAGTGAAAGAGAAGCTGTGAGTGAGACAGAGAGAGGGAGAAAGAGAAGCTGTGTGCGTGAGAGAGAGAAAGAAAAGTTGTGAGTGAGAGTGAGAGAGAGAGAGAGAAAGAGAAGCTGAGAGTGAGAGAGAGAGAGAAAGTGAAGCTGTGAGTGAGAGAGAGACAGAGAAGCTGTGTGTGTGTGTGAGAGAGAGAAAGATAATCTGTGAAAGAGAGAGTGAAAGAGAAGCTGTGAGTGAGACAGAGAGAGGGAGAAAGAGAAGCTGTGTGTGTGTGAGAAAGAGAAGCTGTGAGTGAGAGTGAGAGAGAGAGAGAAAGAGAAGCTGTGAGTGAGAGAGAGAGAGAAAGAGAAGCTGTGTGTGTGTGAGAGAGAAAGTGAAGCTGTGAGTGAGAGAGAGAGAGAATGAGAAGCTGTGAGTGAGAGAGAGAGAAGCTGTGAGTGAGAGAGAGAGACGATGTGAGTGAGAGTGAGAGAGGGAGAAAGAGAAGCTGTGTGTGTGAGAGAGAAAGAGAAGCTGTGAGTGAGAGTGAGAGAAAGAGAAAGAGAAGTTGTGAGCGACAGAGCGAGAGAGAGAAAGAGAAGCTGTTAGTGAGAGTGAGAGAGAGAGAGAAAGAGAAGCTGTGAGTGAGTGAGAGAGAGAAAGTGATGCTGTGAGTGAGAGAGAGAGAAAGAGAAGGTGTGAGAGAGAGAGAGAAAGAGAAGCTGTGAGAGAGAGAGAGAAAGAGAAGCTGTGAGTGAGAAGGAGAGGGAAAGAGAAGCTGTGAGTGAGTGAGAGAGAGAGAAAGAGAAGCTGTGAGTGAGAGAGAGAAAGAAAGAGAAGCTGTGAGTGTGAGAGAGAGAAAGAGAAGCTGTGAGTGAGAGAGAGAGAGAGAAAGAGAAGCTGTGAGTAAGAAGGAGAGGGAAAGAGAAGAAGTGAGTGAGTGAGAGAGAGAGAGAGAAAGAGAAGCTGTGAGTGAGAGAGAGAGAGAAAGAGAAGCTGTGAGTGAGAGAGTGAGAGAGAGAAAGAGAAGCTGTTAGTGAGAGTGAGAGAGAGAGAGAAAGAGAAGCTGTGAGTGAGAGAGAGATTGAAAGAGAAGCTGTGAGTGAGTGAGAGAGAGAGAAAGAGAAGCTGTAAGTGAGAGAGAGAGAAAGAGAAGCTGTGAGTGAGAGAGAGAGAGAAAGAGAAGCTGTGATTAAGAAGGAGAGGGAAAGAGAATAAGTGAGTGAGTGAGAGAGAGAGAGAGAAAGAGAAGCTGTGAGAGAGAAAGAGAAGCTGCGAGTGAGAGAGTGAGAGAGAGAAAGAGAATCTGTTACTGAGTGTGAGAGAGAGAGAAAGAGAAGCTGTGAGTGAGAGAGAAATTGAAAGAGAAGCTGTGAGTGAGAGAGAGAGAAAGAGAAGCTGTGAGTGAGAGGGAGAGAAAGAGAAGCTGTGAGTGACACACAGCGAGAGAAGCTGTGAGTTAGAGAGAGAGAAAGAGAAGCTGTGAGTGACAGAGAGAGAGAAAGAGAAGCTGAGAGTGAGAGAGAGAGAGAAAGTGAAGCTGTGAGTGAGAGAGAGAGAGAAAGAGAAGCTGTGTGTGTGTGAGAGAGAGAAAGATAGTCTGAGAAAGAGAGAGTGAAAGAGAAGCTGTGAGTGAGACAGAGAGAGGGAGAAAGAGAAGCTGTGTGCGTGAGAGAGAGAAAGAGAAGCTGTGAGTGAGAGAGAGAAAGAAAAGCTGTGAGTGAGAGAGAGAGACAGAGAAGGTATGAGTGAGAGAGAGAGAGAAGCTGTGAGTGAGAGAGTGAGAGAGAGAAAGAGAAGCTGTGAGTGAGAGAGAGAAAGAGAAGCTGTGAGTGAGAGAGAGAAAGAGAAGCTGTGAGTGAGAGGGAGAGAGAGAAAGAGAAGCTGTGAGTGAGAGAGAGAGAGAGAGAGAAAGAGAAGCTGTGAGTGACAAGAGAGAAAGAGAAGCTGTGAGTGAGAGGGAGAGAGAGAGAATGAGAAGCTGTGAGTGACACACAGAGAGAGAAGCTGTGAGTTAGAGAGAGAGAGAAAGAGAAGCTGTGAGTGACAGAGAGAGAAAGAGAAGCTGTGAGTGACAGAGAGAGAGAAAGTGAAGCTGTGAGTGAGAGAGAGAGACAGAGAAGCTGTGTGTGTGTGTGTGAGAGAGAAAGATAATCTGTGAAAGAGAGAGTGAAAGAGAAGCTGTGAGTGAGACAGAGAGAGGAAGAAAGAGAAGCTGTGTGTGTGTGAGAAAGAGAAGCTGTGAGTGAGAGTGAGAGAGAGAGAGAAAGAGAAGCTGTGAGTGAGAGAGAGAGAGAAAGAGAAGCTGTGTGTGTGTGAGAGAGAAAGTGAAGCTGTGAGTGAGAGAGAGAGAATGAGAAGCTGTGAGTGAGAGAGAGAGAAGCTGTGAGTGAGAGAGAGAGAAGATGTGAGTGAGAGTGAGAGAGGGAGAAAGAGAAGCTGTGTGTGTGTGAGAGAGAAAGAGAAGCTGTGAGTGAGAGTGAGAGAAAGAGAAAGAGAAGTTGTGAGCGACAGAGCGAGAGAGAGAAAGAGAAGCTGTTAGTGAGAGTGAGAGAGAGAGAGAAAGAGAAGCTGTGAGTGAGTGAGAGAGAGAAAGTGATGCTGTGAGTGAGAGAGAGAGAAAGAGAAGGTGTGAGAGAGAGAGAGAGAAAGAGAAGCTGTGAGAGAGAGAGAGAAAGAGAAGCTGTGAGTGAGAAGGAGAGGGAAAGAGAAGCTGTGAGTGAGTGAGAGAGAGAGAAAGAGAAGCTGTGAGTGAGAGAGAGAAAGAAAGAGAAGCTGTGAGTGTGAGAGAGAGAAAGAGAAGCTGTGAGTGAGAGAGAGAGAGAGAAAGAGAAGCTGTGAGTAAGAAGGAGAGGGAATGAGAAGAAGTGAGTGAGTGAGAGAGAGAGAGAGAAAGAGAAGCTGTGAGTGAGAGAGAGAGAGAAAGAGAAGCTGTGAGTGAGAGAGTGAGAGAGAGAAAGAGAAGCTGTTAGTGAGAGTGAGAGAGAGAGAGAAAGAGAAGCTGTGAGTGAGAGAGAGATTGAAAGAGAAGCTGTGAGTGAGTGAGAGAGAGAGAAAGAGAAGCTGTAAGTGAGAGAGAGAGAAAGAGAAGCTGTGAGTGAGAGAGAGAGAGAAAGAGAAGCTGTGATTAAGAAGGAGAGGGAAAGAGAATAAGTGAGTGAGTGAGAGAGAGAGAGAGAAAGAGAAGCTGTGAGAAAGAGAAGCTGCGAGTGAGAGAGTGAGAGAGAGAAAGAGAATCTGTTACTGAGTGTGAGAGAGAGAGAAAGAGAAGCTGTGAGTGAGAGAGAGATTGAAAGAGAAGCTGTGAGTGAGAGAGAGAGAGAAAGAGAAGCTGTGAGTGAGAGGGAGAGAAAGAGAAGCTGTGAGTGACACACAGCGAGAGAAGCTGTGAGTTAGAGAGAGAGAAAGAGAAGCTGTGAGTGACAGAGAGAGAAAGAGAAGCTGAGAGTGAGAGAGAGAGAGAAAGTGAAGCTGTGAGTGAGAGAGAGAGAGAAAGAGAAGCTGTGTGTGTGTGAGAGAGAGAAAGATAGTCTGAGAAAGAGAGAGTGAAAGAGAAGCTGTGAGTGAGACAGAGAGAGGGAGAAAGAGAAGCTGTGTGCGTGAGAGAGAGAAAGAGAAGCTGTGAGTGAGAGAGAGAAAGAAAAGCTGTGAGTGAGAGAGAGAGACAGAGAAGGTATGAGTGAGAGAGAGAGAGAAGCTGTGAGTGAGAGAGTGAGAGAGAGAAAGAGAAGCTGTGAGTGAGAGAGAGAAAGAGAAGCTGTGAGTGAGAGAGAGAAAGAGAAGCTGTGAGTGAGAGGGAGAGAGAGAAAGAGAAGCTGTGAGTGAGAGAGAGAGAGAGAGAGAGAAAGAGAAGCTGTGAGTGACAAGAGAGAAAGAGAAGCTGTGAGTGAGAGGGAGAGAGAGAGAATGAGAAGCTGTGAGTGACACACAGAGAGAGAAGCTGTGAGTTAGAGAGAGAGAGAAAGAGAAGCTGTGAGTGACAGAGAGAGAAAGAGAAGCTGTGAGTGAGAGTGAGAGAGAGAGAGAAAGAGAAGCTGTGAGTGAGAGAGAGAGAAAGAGATGCTGTGAGTGAGATTGAGAGAGAAAGAGAAGCTGTGACTGAGAGAGAGAGAAAGAGAAGCTGTGAGTGAGAGAGAGAGAAAGAGAAGCTGTGAGTGAGAGAGAGAGAAAGAGAAGCTGTGAGTGAGAGAGAGAGAGAAAGAGAAGCTGTGAGTAAGAAGGAGAGGGAAAGAGAAGAAGTCAGTGAGTGAGAGAGAGAGAGAGAAAGAGAAGCTGTGAGTGAGAGAGAGAGAGAAAGAGAAGCTGTGAGTGAGAGAGTGAGAGAGAGAAAGAGAAGCTGATAGTGAGAGTGAGAGAGAGAGAGAAAGAGAAGCTGTGAGTGAGAGAGAGATTGAAAGAGAAGCTGTGAGTGAGTGAGAGAGAGAAAGAGAAGCTGTGAGTGAGAGAGAGAGAAAGAGAAGCTGTGAGTGAGAGAGAGAGAGAAAGAGAAGCTGTGATTAAGAAGGAGATGGAAAGAGAATAAGTGAGTGAGTGAGAGAGAGAGAGAAAGAGAAGCTGTGAGAGAGAAAGAGAAACTGTGAGTGAGAGAGTGAGAGAGAGAAAGAGAATCTGTGAGTGAGAGAGAGATTGAAAGAGAAGCTGTGAGTGAGAGAGAGAGAAAAAGAGAAGCTGTGAGTGAGAGAGAGAAAGAGAAGCTGTGAGTGAGAGGGAGAGAAAGAGAAGCTGTGAGTGACACAGAGAGAGAGAAGCTGTGAGTTAGAGAGAGAGAAGGAGAAGCTGTGAGTGAGAGTGAGTGAGAGAGAGAGAAAGTGAAGCTGTGAGTGTGTGAGAGAGAGAAAGAGAAGCTGTGTGTGTGTGTGAGAGAGAAAGAGAAGCTGTGAGTGAGAGAGAGAAAGAAAGGCTGTGAGTGAGAGAGAGAGAAAGAGAAGGTATGAGTGAGAGAGAGAGAGAAGCTGTGAGTGAGAGAGTGAGAGAGAGAAAGAGAAGCTGTGAGTGAGAGAGAGAAAGAGAAGCTGTGAGTGAGAGGGAGAGAGAGAAAGAGAAGCTGTGAGTGAGACAGAGAGAGAGAGAAAGAGAAGCTGTGAGTGAGAGAGAGAAAGAAAAGCTGTGAGTGAGAGAGAGAGAAAGAGAAGGTATGAGTGAGAGAGAGAGAGAAGCTGTGAGTGAGAGAGTGGGAGAGAGAAAGAGAAGCTGTGAGTGAGAGAGAGAAAGAGAAGCTGTGAGTGAGAGGGAGAGAGAGAAAGAGAAGCTGTGAGTGAGAGAGAGAGAGAGAAGGTGTGAGTGAGAGAGAGAAAGAGAAGCTGTGAGTGAGAGGGAGAGAGAGAAAGAGAAGCTGTGAGTGACACACACAGAGAGAAGCTGTGAGTTAGAGAGAGAGAGAAAGAGAAGCTGTGAGTGACAGAGAGAGAGAAAGAGAAGCTGTGAGTGAGAGTGAGAGAGAGAGAAAGAGAAGCTGTGAGTGAGAGAGAGAGAAAGAGATGCTGTGAGTGAGAGAGAGAGAAAGAGAAGCTGTGAGTGAGAGAGAGAGAAAGAGAAGCTGTGAGTGAGAGAGAGAGAGAAAGAGAAGCTGTGAGTAAGAAGGAGAGGGAAAGAGAAGAAATGAGTGAGTGAGAGAGAGAGAGAGAAAGAGAAGCTGTGAGTGAGAGAGAGAGAGAAAGAGAAGCTGTGAGTGAGAGAGTGAGAGAGAGAAAGAGAAGCTGTTAGTGAGAGTGAGAGAGAGAGAGAAAGAGAAGCTGTGAGTGAGAGAGATTGAAAGAGAAGCTGTGAGTGAGTGAGAGAGAGAGAAAGAGAAGCTGTAAGTGAGAGAGAGAGAAAGAGAAGCTGTGAGTGAGAGAGAGAGAGAAAGAGAAGCTGTGATTAAGAAGGAGAGGGAAAGAGAATAAGTGAGTGAGTGAGAGAGAGAGAGAAAGAGAAGCTGTGAGAGAGAAAGAGAAGCTGTGAGTGAGAGAGTGAGAGAGAGAAAGAGAATCTGTTACTGAGTGTGTGTGTGAGAGAGAAAGAGAAGGTGTGAGTGAGAGAGAGATTGAAAGAGAAGCAGTGAGTGAGAGAGAGAGAGAAAGAGAAGCTGTGAGTGAGAGAGAGAAAGTAAAGCTGTGAGTGAGAGAGAGAGAAAGAGAAGGTATGAGTGAGAGCGAGAGAGAAGCTGTGAGTGAGAGAGTGAGAGAGAGAAAGAGAAGCTGTGAGTGAGAGAGAGAAAGAGAAGCTGTGAGTGAGAGGGTGAGAGAGAAAGAGAAGCTGTGAGTGAGAGAGAGAGAGAGAGAGAGAAGCTGTGAGTGAGAAGAGAGAAAGAGAAGCTGTGAGTGAGAGGGAGAGAGAGAAATAGAAGCTGTGAGTGACACACAGAGAGAGAAGCTGTGAGTTAGGGAGAGAGAGAAAGAGAAGCTGTGAGTGACAGAGAGAGAAAGAGAAGCTGTGAGTGAGAGTGAGAGAGAGAGAGAAAGAGAAGCTGTGAGTGAGTGAGAGAGAAAGAGATGCTGTGAGTGAGATTGAGAGAGAAAGAAAAGCTGTGAGTGAGAGAGAGAAAGAGAAGCTGTGAGGGAGAGAGAGAGAGAAAGAGAAGCTGTGAGTAAGAAGGAGAGGGAAAGAGAAGAAGTGAGTGAGTGAGAGAGAGAGAGAGAAAGAGAAGCTGTGAGTGAGAGAGAGAGAGAAAGAGAAGCTGTGAGTGAGAGAGTGAGAGAGAGAAAGAGAAGCTGATAGTGAGAGTGAGATAGAGAGAAAGAGAAGCTGTGAGTGAGAGAGAGATTGAAAGAGAAGCTGTGAGTGAGAGAGAGAGAGAAAGAGAAGCTGTGATTAAGAAGGAGAGGGAAAGAGAATAAGTGAGTGAGTGAGAGAGAGAGAGAAAGAGAAGCTGTGAGAGAGAAAGAGAAACTGTGAGTGAGAGAGTGAGAGAGAGAAAGAGAATCTGTTAGTGAGTGTGAGAGAGAGAGAAAAAGAGAAGCTGTGAGTGAGAGGGAGAGATTGAAAGAGAAGCTGTGAGTGAGAGAGAGAGAGAAAGAGAAGCTGTGAGTGAGAGAGAGAAAGAGAAGCTGTGAGTGAGAGGGAGAGAAAGAGAAGCTGTGAGTGACACAGAGAGAGAGAAGCTGTGAGTTAGAGAGAGAGAGAAAGAGAAGCTGTGAGTGACACAGAGAGAGAAAGAGAAGCTGTGAGTGAGAGTGAGAGAGAGAGAGAGAAAGTGAAGCTGTGAGTGTGAGAGAGAGAGAAAGAGAAGCTGTGTGTGTGTGAGAGAGAAAGATAGTCTGAGAAAGAGAGAGTGAAAGAGAAGCTGTGAGTGAGACAGAGAGAGGGAGAAAGAGAAGCTGTGTGCGTGAGAGAGAGAAAGAGAAGTTGTGAGTGAGAGTAAGAGAGAGAGAGAGAAAGAGAAGCTGAGAGTGAGAGAGAGAGAGAAAGTGAAGCTGTGAGTGAGAGAGAGAGACAGAGAAGCTGTGTGTGTGTGTGAGAGAGAAAGATAATCTGTGAAAGAGAGAGTGAAAGAGAAGCTGTGAGTGAGACAGAGAGAGGGAGAAAGAGAAGCTGTGTGTGTGTGAGAAAGAGAAGCTGTGAGTGAGAGTGAGAGAGAGAGAGAAAGAGAAGCTGTGAGTGAGAGAGAGAGAGAAAGAGAAGCTGTGTGTGTGTGAGAGAGAAAGAGAAGCTGTTAGTGAGAGTGAGAGAGAGAGAGAAAGAGAAGCTGTGAGTGAGTGAGAGAGAGAAAGAGATGCTGTGAGTGAGAGAGAGAGAGAAAGAGAAGGTGTGAGAGAGAGAGAGAGAAAGAGAAGCTGTGAGAGAGAGAGAGAAAGAGAAGCTGTGAGTGAGAAGGAGAGGGAAAGAGAAGCTGTGAGTGAGTGAGAGAGAGAGAAAGAGAAGCTGTGAGTGAGAGAGAGAAAGAAAGAGAAGCTGTGAGTGTGTGAGAGAGAAAGAGAAGCTGTGAGTGAGAGAGAGAGAGAGAAAGAGAAGCTGTGAGTAAGAAGGAGAGGGAAAGAGAAG
Organism: Bradypodion pumilum; assembly: GCA_035047305.1. Lineage (NCBI taxonomy): Eukaryota > Metazoa > Chordata > Lepidosauria > Squamata > Chamaeleonidae > Bradypodion > Bradypodion pumilum. The sequence goes on from JAWDJD010000001.1 coordinate 235,649,631, forward strand.
AAGTGAGTGAGAGAGAGAGAGAGAAAGAGAAGCTGTGAGACAGAAAGAGAAGCTGTGAGTGAGAGAGTGAGAGAGAGAAAGAGAATCTGTTAGTGAGAGCGAGAGAGATTGAGAAAGAGAAGCTGTAAGTGAGAGAGAGATTGAAAGAGAAGCTGTGAGTGAGAGAGAGAGAGAGAAAGAGAAGCTGAGTGAGAGAGAGAAAGAGAAGCTGTGAGTGAGAGGGAGAGAGAGAAAGAAAAGCTGCGAGTGACACAGAGAGAGAGAAGCTGTGAGTTAGAGAGAGAGAAAGAGAAGCTGTGAGTGACAGAGAGAGAGACAGAGAAGCTGTGTGTGTGTGTGAGAGAGAAAGAGAGTCTGAGAAAGAGAGAGTGAAAGAAAAGCTGTGAGACAGAGAGGGAGAAAGAGAAGCTGTGTGTGTGTGAGAGAGAAAGAGAAGCTGTGAGTGAGAGTGAGATAGAGAGAGAGAGAGAGAAGCTGTGAGTGTGTGTGAGAGAGAAAGAGAAACTGTGAGTGGGAGAGAGAGAAAGTGAAGCTGTGAGAGAGAAAGAGAGAGAGAATGAGAAGCTGTGAGTGAGAGAGAGAGAAGCTGTGAGTGAGAGAGAGAGAGAAGTGAGTGAGAGAGAGAGAATGAGAAGCTGTGAGTGAGAGAGAGAAAAAATAAGAGAAGCTGTGAGTGAGAAAGAGAGTGAAAGAGAAGCTGTGAGTGAGAGAAAGAGAGGGAGAAAGAGAAGCTGTGAGTGAGAGAGAGAGTAAGAGAAGCTGTGAGTGAGAGAGAGAGAATGAGAAGCTGTGAGTGAGAGAGAGAAGCTGTGAGTGAGAGAGAAAGAGAAGCTGTGAGTGAGAGAGAGAGAGAGAAGATGTGAGAGAGAGAGAGAATGAGAAGCTGTGAGTGAGAGAGAGAGAAAGTAAGAGAAGCTGTGAGTGATACAGAGAGAGAGAAAGAGAAGCTGTGAGTGAGAGAGAGAGAGGGAGAAAGATAAGCTGTGTGTGTGAGAGAGAGAGAAAGAGAAGCTGTGAGTGATACAGAGAGAGAGAAAGAGAAGCTGTGAGTGAGAGAGAGAGAGGGAGAAAGATAAGCTGTGTGTGTGAGAGAGAGAGAAAGAGAAGAAGTGAGTGAGAGAGAGAAAGAGAATCTGTTAGTGAGAGTGAGAGAGAGAGAGAAAGAGAAGCTGTGAGTGAGAGAGAGATTGAAAGAGAAGCTGTGAGTGAGAGAGAGAGAGAGAAAGAGACGCTGTGAGTGAGAGAGAGAAAGAGAAGCTGTGAGTGAGAGGGAGAGAGAGAAAGAGAAGCTGTGAGTGACACAGAGAGAGAGAAGCTGTGAGTTAGAGAGAGAGAAAGAGAAGCTGTGAGAGACAGAGAGAGAGAGAAAGAGAAGCTGAGAGAGAGAGAGAGAGAGAATGTGAAGCTGTGAGTGAGAGAGAGAGAGACAGAGAAGCTGTGTGTGTGTGTGAGAGAGAGAAAGATAGTCTGAGAAAGAGAGAGTGAAAGAGAAGCTGTGAGTGAGACAGAGAGAGGGAGAAAGAGAAGCTGTGTGTGTGAGAGAGAGAAAGAGAAGCTGTGAGTGAGAGTGAGAGAGAGAGAGAGAAAGAGAAGCTGTGAGTGTGTGAGAGAGAGAAAGAGAAGCTGTGAGTGAGAGAGAGAGAAAGCGAAGCTGTGAGTGAGAGAGAGAGAGAATGAGAAGCTGTGAGTGAGAGAGAGAGAAGCTGTGAGTGAGTGAGAGAGAGAAGATGTGAGTGAGAGAGAGAGAGAATGAGAAGCTGTGAGTGAGAGAGAGAAAAAGTAAGAGAAGCTGTGAGTGAGAAAGAGAGAGAAAGAGAAGCTGTGAGTGAGAGAGAGAGAAAGAGATGCTGTGAGTGAGAGAGAGAGAGAATGAGAACCTGTGAGTGAGAGAGAGAAGCTGTGAGTGAGAGAGAGAGAGAGAAGATGTGAGTGAGAGAGAGAGAATGAGAAGCTGTGAGTGAGAGAGAGAGAAAGTAAGAGAAGCTGTGAGTGATACAGAGAGAGAGAAAGAGAAGCTGTGAGTGAGTGAGAGAGAGGGAGAAAGATAAGCTGTGTGTGAGAGAGAGAGAGAAAGAGAAGCTGTGAGAGAGAGAGAGAGAGAGAAAGAGAAGCTGTGATTGAGAGTGAGAGAGAGAGAAAGAGAAGCTGTGAGTGAGAGAGAGAGAAAGAGAAGCTGTGAGTGAGAGAGAGAGAAGCTGTGAGTGAGAGAGAGAAAGAAAAGGTGTGAGTGTGAGAGAGAGAGAAAGAGAAGTTAGGAGTGAGAGAGAGATAAGCAGTGAGTGAGAGAGAGAGAGAGAGAGAAAGAGAAGCTGTGAGAGAGGGGGGAAAGAGAAGCTGTGTGTGTGTGAGAAAGAGAAGCTGTGAGTGAGAGAGAGAGAGAAAGAGAAGCTGTGAGTGAGAGAGAGATTGAAAGAGAAGCTGTGAGTGAGAGAGAGAGAGAGAAAGAGAAGCTGTGAGTGAGAGAGAGAAAGAGAAGCTGTGAGTGAGAGGGAGAGAAAGAGAAGCTGTGAGTGACACACACAGAGAGAAGCTGTGAGTGAGAGAGAGAGAAAGAGAAGCTGTGAGTGAGAGAGAGAGAGAAAGAGAAGCTGTGAGTAAGAAGGAGAGGGAAAGAGAAGAAGTGAGTGAGTGAGAGAGAGAGAGAGAGAAAGAGAAGCTGTGAGTGAGAGAGAGAGAGAAAGAGAAGCTGTGAGTGAGAGAGTGAGAGAGAGAAAGAGAAGCTGATAGTGAGAGTGAGAGAGAGAGAGAAAGAGAAGCTGTGAGTGAGAGAGAGATTGAAAGAGAAGCTGTGAGTGAGTGAGAGAGAGAGAAAGAGAAGCTGTGAGTGAGAGAGAGAGAAAGAGAAGCTGTGAGTGAGAGAGAGAGAAAGAGAAGCTGTGATTAAGAAGGAGAGGGAAAGAGAATAAGTGAGTGAGTGAGAGAGAGAGAGAAAGAGAAGCTGTGAGAGAGAAAGAGAAACTGTGAGTGAGAGAGTGAGAGAGAGAAAGAGAATCTGTTAGTGAGTGTGTGAGAGAGAGAGAAAGAGAAGCTGTGAGTGAGAGAGAGATTGAAAGAGAAGCTGTGAGTGAGAGAGAGAGAGAGAAAGAGAAGCTGTGAGTGAGAGAGAGAAAGAGAAGCTGTGAGTGAGAGGGAGAGAAAGAGAAGCTGTGAGTGAGAGGGAGAGAAAGAGAAGCTGTGAGTTAGAGAGAGAGAAAGAGAAGCTGTGAGTGAGAGTGAGAGAGAGAGAGAAAGTGAAGCTGTGAGTGTGTGTGAGAGAGAAAGAGAAGCTGTGTGTGTGTGTGAGAGAGAAAGATAGTCTGAGAAAGAGAGAGTGAAAGAGAAGCTGTGAGTGAGAGAGAGAGAGAGAGAGAAGCTGTGAGTGAGAGAGTGAGAGAGAGAAAGAGAAGCTGTTAGTGAGAGTGAGAGAGAGAGAGAAAGAGAAGCTGTGAGTGAGAGAGAGATTGAAAGAGAAGCTGTGAGTGAGTGAGAGAGAGAGAGAGAAAGAGAAGCTGTGAGTGAGAGGGAGAGAAAGAGAAGCTGTGAGTGACAGAGAGAGAGAAAGAGAAGCTGTGAGTGAGAGTGAGAGAGAGAGAGAGAAAGTGAAGCTGTGAGTGTGTGAGAGAGAGAAAGAGAAGCTGTGTGTGTGTGAGAGAGAGAAAGAGAAGCTGTGAGTGAGAGTGAGAGAGAGAGAGAAAGAGAAGCTGAGAGTGAGAGAGAGAGAGAGAGAGAAGCTGTGAGTGAGAGAGAGATTGAGAGAAGCTGTGAGTGATAGGGAGAGAGAGAAAGAGAAGCTGTGAGTGACACAGAGAGAGAGAAGCTGTGAGTTAGAGAGAGAGAAAGAGAAGCTGTGAGTGACAGAGAGAGAGACAGAGAAGCTGTGTGTGTGTGAGAGAGAGAAAGATAGTCTGAGAAAGAGAGAGTGAAAGAGAAGCTGTGAGTGAGACAGAGAGAGGGAGAAAGAGAAGCTGTGTGCGTGAGAGAGAGAAAGAGAAGCTGTGAGTGAGAGAGAGAAAGAAAAGCTGTGAGTGAGAGAGAGAGACAGAGAAGGTATGAGTGAGAGAGAGAGAGAAGCTGTGAGTGAGAGAGTGAGAGAGAGAAAGAGAAGCTGTGAGTGAGAGAGAGAAAGAGAAGATGTGAGTGAGAGAGAGAAAGAGAAGCTGTGAGTGAGAGGGAGAGAGAGAAAGAGAAGCTGTGAGTGAGAGAGAGAGAGAGAGAAAGAGAAGCTGTGAGTGACAAGAGAGAAAGAGAAGCTGTGAGTGAGAGGGAGAGAGAGAGAATGAGAAGCTGTGAGTGACACACAGAGAGAGAAGCTGTGAGTTAGAGAGAGAGAGAAAGAGAAGCTGTGAGTGACAGAGAGAGAAAGAGAAGCTGTGAGTGAGAGTGAGAGAGAGAGAGAAAGAGAAGCTGTGAGTGAGAGAGAGAGAAAGAGATGCTGTGAGTGAGATTGAGAGAGAAAGAGAAGCTGTGAGTGAGAGAGAGAGAAAGAGAAGCTGTGAGTGAGAGAGAGAGAAAGAGAAGCTTTGAGTGAGAGAGAGAGAGAAAGAGAAGCTGTGAGTAAGAAGGAGAGGGAAAGAGAAGAAGTGAGTGAGTGAGAGAGAGAGAGAGAAAGAGAAGCTGTGAGTGAGAGAGAGAGAAAGAGAAGCTGTGAGTGAGAGAGTGAGAGAGAGAAAGAGAAGCTGATAGTGAGAGTGAGAGAGAGAGAGAAAGAGAAGCTGTGAGTGAGAGAGAGATTGAAAGAGAAGCTGTGAGTGAGTGAGAGAGAGAAAGAGAAGCTGTGAGTGAGAGAGAGAGAAAGAGAAGCTGTGAGTGAGAGAGAGAGAGAAAGAGAAGCTGTGATTAAGAAGGAGATGGAAAGAGAATAAGTGAGTGAGTGAGAGAGAGAGAGAAAGAGAAGCTGTGAGAGAGAAAGAGAAACTGTGAGTGAGAGAGTGAGAGAGAGAAAGAGAATCTGTTAGTGAGTGTGTGAGAGAGAGAAAGAGAAGCTGTGAGTGAGAGAGAGATTGAAAGAGAAGCTGTGAGTGAGAGAGAGAGAGAAAGAGAAGCTGTGAGTGAGAGAGAGAAAGAGAAGCTGTGAGTGAGAGGGAGAGAAAGAGAAGCTGGTAGTGACACAGAGAGAGAGAAGCTGTGAGTTAGAGAGAGAGAAGGAGAAGGTGTGAGTGAGAGTGAGAGAGAGAGAGAGAAAGTGAAGCTGTGAGTGTGAGAGAGAGAGAAAGAGAAGCTGTGTGTGTGTGAGAGAGAGAAAGATAGTCTGAGAAAGAGAGAGTGAAAGAGAAGCTGTGAGTGAGACAGAGAGAGGGAGAAAGAGAAGCTGTGTGTGTGTGAGAGAGAAAGAGAAGCTGTGAGTGTGAGAGAGAAAGAAAAGCTGTGAGTGAGAGAGAGAGAAAGAGAAGGTATGAGTGAGAGAGAGAGAGAAGCTGTGAGTGAGAGAGTGAGAGAGAAGGTGTGAGTGAGAGAGAGAAAGAGAAGCTGTGAGTGAGAGGGAGAGAGAGAAAGAGAAGCTGTGAGTGACACACACAGAGAGAAGCTGTGAGTTAGAGAGAGAGAGAAAGAGAAGCTGTGAGTGACAGAGATAGAGAAAGAGAAGCTGTGAGTGAGAGTGAGAGAGAGAGAGAAAGAGAAGCTGTGAGTGAGAGAGAGAGAAAGAGATGCTGTGAGTGAGAGAGAGAGAAAGAGAAGCTGTGAGTGAGAGAGAGAGAGAGATGGTGTGAGTGAGAGAGAGAAAGAGAAGCTGTGAGTGAGAGAGAGAAAGAGAAGCTGTGAGTGAGAGGGAGAGAGAGAAAGAGAAGCTGTGAGTGAGAGAGAGAGAGAGAAGGTGTGAGTGAGAGAGAGAAAGAGAAGCTGTGAGTGAGAGGGAGAGAGAGAAAGAGAAGCTGTGAGTGACACACACAGAGAGAAGCTGTGAGTTAGAGAGAGAGAGAAAGAGAAGCTGTGAGTGACAGAGATAGAGAAAGAGAAGCTGTGAGTGAGAGTGAGAGAGAGAGAGAAAGAGAAGCTGTGAGTGAGAGAGAGAGAAAGAGATGCTGTGAGTGAGAGAGAGAGAAAGAGAAGCTGTGAGTGAGAGAAAGAGAAAGAGAAGCTGTGAGTGAGAGAGAGAGAGAAAGAGAAGCTGTGAGTAAGAAGGAGAGGGAAAGAGAAGAAGTGAGTGAGTGAGAGAGAGAGAGAGAGAAAGAGAAGCTGTGAGTGAGAGAGAGAGAGAAAGAGAAGCTGTGAGTGAGAGAGTGAGAGAGAGAAAGAGAAGCTGATAGTGAGAGTGAGAGAGAGAGAGAAAGAGAAGCTGTGAGTGAGAGAGAGATTGAAAGAGAAGCTGTGAGTGAGTGAGAGAGAGAGAAAGAGAAGCTGTGAGTGAGAGAGAGAGAAAGAGAAGCTGTGAGTGAGAGAGAGAGAAAGAGAAGCTGTGATTAAGAAGGAGAGGGAAAGAGAATAAGTGAGTGAGTGAGAGAGAGAGAGAAAGAGAAGCTGTGAGAGAGAAAGAGAAACTGTGAGTGAGAGAGTGAGAGAGAGAAAGAGAATCTGTTAGTGAGTGTGTGAGAGAGAGAGAAAGAGCTGTGAGTGAGAGAGAGAGAAAGAGAAGCTGTGAGTGAGAGAGATAGAGAAAGAGAAGCTGTGAGTAAGAAGGAGAGGGAAAGAGAAGAAGTGAGTGAGTGAGAGAGAGAGAGAGAGAAAGAGAAGCTGTGAGTGAGAGAGAGAGAGAAAGAGAAGCTGTGAGTGAGAGAGTGAGAGAGAGAAAGAGAAGCTGATAGTGAGAGTGAGAGAGAGAGAGAAAGAGAAGCTGTGAGTGAGAGAGAGATTGAAAGAGAAGCTGTGAGTGAGTGAGAGAGAGAGAAAGAGAAGCTGTGAGTGAGAGAGAGAGAAAGAGAAGCTGTGAGTGAGAGAGAGAGAAAGAGAAGCTGTGATTAAGAAGGAGAGGGAAAGAGAATAAGTGAGTGAGTGAGAGAGAGAGAGAAAGAGAAGCTGTGAGAGAGAAAGAGAAACTGTGAGTGAGAGAGTGAGAGAGAGAAAGAGAATCTGTTAGTGAGTGTGTGAGAGAGAGAGAAAGAGAAGCTGTGAGTGAGAGAGAGATTGAAAGAGAAGCTGTGAGTGAGAGAGAGAGAGAGAAAGAGAAGCTGTGAGTGAGAGAGAGAAAGAGAAGCTGTGAGTGAGAGGGAGAGAAAGAGAAGCTGTGAGTGAGAGGGAGAGAAAGAGAAGCTGTGAGTTAGAGAGAGAGAAAGAGAAGCTGTGAGTGAGAGTGAGAGAGAGAGAGAAAGTGAAGCTGTGAGTGTGTGTGAGAGAGAAAGAGAAGCTGTGTGTGTGTGTGAGAGAGAAAGATAGTCTGAGAAAGAGAGAGTGAAAGAGAAGCTGTGAGTGAGAGAGAGAGAGAGAGAGAAGCTGTGAGTGAGAGAGTGAGAGAGAGAAAGAGAAGCTGTTAGTGAGAGTGAGAGAGAGAGAGAAAGAGAAGCTGTGAGTGAGAGAGAGATTGAAAGAGAAGCTGTGAGTGAGTGAGAGAGAGAGAGAGAAAGAGAAGCTGTGAGTGAGAGGGAGAGAAAGAGAAGCTGTGAGTGACAGAGAGAGAGAAAGAGAAGCTGTGAGTGAGAGTGAGAGAGAGAGAGAGAAAGTGAAGCTGTGAGTGTGTGAGAGAGAGAAAGAGAAGCTGTGTGTGTGTGTGAGAGAGAAAGAGAAGCTGTGAGTGAGAGTGAGAGAGAGAGAGAAAGAGAAGCTGAGAGTGAGAGAGAGAGAGAGAGAGAAGCTGTGAGTGAGAGAGAGATTGAGAGAAGCTGTGAGTGATAGGGAGAGAGAGAAAGAGAAGCTGTGAGTGACACAGAGAGAGAGAAGCTGTGAGTTAGAGAGAGAGAAAGAGAAGCTGTGAGTGACAGAGAGAGAGACAGAGAAGCTGTGTGTGTGTGAGAGAGAGAAAGATAGTCTGAGAAAGAGAGAGTGAAAGAGAAGCTGTGAGTGAGACAGAGAGAGGGAGAAAGAGAAGCTGTGTGCGTGAGAGAGAGAAAGAGAAGCTGTGAGTGAGAGAGAGAAAGAAAAGCTGTGAGTGAGAGAGAGAGACAGAGAAGGTATGAGTGAGAGAGAGAGAGAAGCTGTGAGTGAGAGAGTGAGAGAGAGAAAGAGAAGCTGTGAGTGAGAGAGAGAAAGAGAAGCTGTGAGTGAGAGAGAGAAAGAGAAGCTGTGAGTGAGAGGGAGAGAGAGAAAGAGAAGCTGTGAGTGAGAGAGAGAGAGAGAGAGAGAAAGAGAAGCTGTGAGTGACAAGAGAGAAAGAGAAGCTGTGAGTGAGAGGGAGAGAGAGAGAATGAGAAGCTGTGAGTGACACACAGAGAGAGAAGCTGTGAGTTAGAGAGAGAGAGAAAGAGAAGCTGTGAGTGACAGAGAGAGAAAGAGAAGCTGTGAGTGAGAGTGAGAGAGAGAGAGAAAGAGAAGCTGTGAGTGAGAGAGAGAGAAAGAGATGCTGTGAGTGAGATTGAGAGAGAAAGAGAAGCTGTGAGTGAGAGAGAGAGAAAGAGAAGCTGTGAGTGAGAGAGAGAGAAAGAGAAGCTTTGAGTGAGAGAGAGAGAGAAAGAGAAGCTGTGAGTAAGAAGGAGAGGGAAAGAGAAGAAGTGAGTGAGTGAGAGAGAGAGAGAGAAAGAGAAGCTGTGAGTGAGAGAGAGAGAAAGAGAAGCTGTGAGTGAGAGAGTGAGAGAGAGAAAGAGAAGCTGATAGTGAGAGTGAGAGAGAGAGAGAAAGAGAAGCTGTGAGTGAGAGAGAGATTGAAAGAGAAGCTGTGAGTGAGTGAGAGAGAGAAAGAGAAGCTGTGAGTGAGAGAGAGAGAAAGAGAAGCTGTGAGTGAGAGAGAGAGAGAAAGAGAAGCTGTGATTAAGAAGGAGATGGAAAGAGAATAAGTGAGTGAGTGAGAGAGAGAGAGAAAGAGAAGCTGTGAGAGAGAAAGAGAAACTGTGAGTGAGAGAGTGAGAGAGAGAAAGAGAATCTGTTAGTGAGTGTGTGAGAGAGAGAAAGAGAAGCTGTGAGTGAGAGAGAGATTGAAAGAGAAGCTGTGAGTGAGAGAGAGAGAGAAAGAGAAGCTGTGAGTGAGAGAGAGAAAGAGAAGCTGTGAGTGAGAGGGAGAGAAAGAGAAGCTGGTAGTGACACAGAGAGAGAGAAGCTGTGAGTTAGAGAGAGAGAAGGAGAAGGTGTGAGTGAGAGTGAGAGAGAGAGAGAGAAAGTGAAGCTGTGAGTGTGAGAGAGAGAGAAAGAGAAGCTGTGTGTGTGTGAGAGAGAGAAAGATAGTCTGAGAAAGAGAGAGTGAAAGAGAAGCTGTGAGTGAGACAGAGAGAGGGAGAAAGAGAAGCTGTGTGTGTGTGAGAGAGAAAGAGAAGCTGTGAGTGTGAGAGAGAAAGAAAAGCTGTGAGTGAGAGAGAGAGAAAGAGAAGGTATGAGTGAGAGAGAGAGAGAAGCTGTGAGTGAGAGAGTGAGAGAGAAGGTGTGAGTGAGAGAGAGAAAGAGAAGCTGTGAGTGAGAGGGAGAGAGAGAAAGAGAAGCTGTGAGTGACACACACAGAGAGAAGCTGTGAGTTAGAGAGAGAGAGAAAGAGAAGCTGTGAGAGAGAAAGAGAAACTGTGAGTGAGAGAGTGAGAGAGAGAAAGAGAATCTGTTAGTGAGTGTGTGAGAGAGAGAAAGAGAAGCTGTGAGTGAGAGAGAGATTGAAAGAGAAGCTGTGAGTGAGAGAGAGAGAAAGAGAAGCTGTGAGTGAGAGAGAGAAAGAGAAGCTGTGAGTGAGAGGGAGAGAAAGAGAAGCTGGTAGTGACACAGAGAGAGAGAAGCTGTGAGTTAGAGAGAGAGAAGGAGAAGGTGTGAGTGAGAGTGAGAGAGAGAGAGAGAAAGTGAAGCTGTGAGTGTGAGAGAGAGAGAAAGAGAAGCTGTGTGTGTGTGTGAGAGAGAAAGATAGTCTGAGAAAGAGAGAGTGAAAGAGAAGCTGTGAGTGAGACAGAGAGAGGGAGAAAGAGAAGCTGTGTGTGTGTGAGAGAGAAAGAGAAGCTGTGAGTGTGAGAGAGAAAGAAAAGCTGTGAGTGAGAGAGAGAGAAAGAGAAGGTATGAGTGAGAGAGAGAGAGAAGCTGTGAGTGAGAGAGTGAGAGAGAAGGTGTGAGTGAGAGAGAGAAAGAGAAGCTGTGAGTGAGAGGGAGAGAGAGAAAGAGAAGCTGTGAGTGACACACACAGAGAGAAGCTGTGAGTTAGAGAGAGAGAGAAAGAGAAGCTGTGAGTGACAGAGATAGAGAAAGAGAAGCTGTGAGTGAGAGTGAGAGAGAGAGAGAAAGAGAAGCTGTGAGTGAGAGAGAGAGAAAGAGATGCTGTGAGTGAGAGAGAGAGAAAGAGAAGCTGTGAGTGTGAGAGAGAGAGAGATGGTGTGAGTGAGAGAGAGAAAGAGAAGCTGTGAGTGAGAGAGAGAAAGAGAAGCTGTGAGTGAGAGGGAGAGAGAGAAAGAGAAGCTGTGAGTGAGAGAGAGAGAGAGAAGGTGTGAGTGAGAGAGAGAAAGAGAAGCTGTGAGTGAGAGGGAGAGAGAGAAAGAGAAGCTGTGAGTGACACACACAGAGAGAAGCTGTGAGTTAGAGAGAGAGAGAAAGAGAAGCTGTGAGTGACAGAGATAGAGAAAGAGAAGCTGTGAGTGAGAGTGAGAGAGAGAGAGAAAGAGAAGCTGTGAGTGAGAGAGAGAGAAAGAGATGCTGTGAGTGAGAGAGAGAGAAAGAGAAGCTGTGAGTGAGAGAGAGAGAAAGAGAAGCTGTGAGTGAGAGAGAGAGAGAAAGAGAAGCTGTGAGTAAGAAGGAGAGGGAAAGAGAAGAAATGAGTGAGTGAGAGAGAGAGAGAGAAAGAGAAGCTGTGAGTGAGAGAGAGAGAGAAAGAGAAGCTGTGAGTGAGAGAGTGAGAGAGAGAAAGAGAAGCTGTTAGTGAGAGTGAGAGAGAGAGAAAGAGAAGCTGTGAGTGAGAGAGAGATTGAAAGAGAAGCTGTGAGTGAGTGAGAGAGAGAGAAAGAGAAGCTGTAAGTGAGAGAGAGAGAAAGAGAAGCTGTGAGTGAGAGAGAGAGAAAGAGAAGCTGTGATTAAGAAGGAGAGGGAAAGAGAATAAGTGAGTGAGTGAGAGAGAGAGAGAGAAAGAGAAGCTGTGAGAGAGAAAGAGAAGCTGTGAGTGAGAGAGTGAGAGAGAGAAAGAGAATCTGTTACTGAGTGTGTGTGTGAGAGAGAAAGAGAAGGTGTGAGTGAGAGAGAGATTGAAAGAGAAGCTGTGAGTTAGAGAGAGAGAAAGAGAAGCTGTGAGTGACAGAGAGAGAGAAAGAGAAGCTGAGAGTGAGAGAGAGAGAGAAAGTGAAGCTGTGAGTGAGAGAGAGAGAGAAAGAGAAGCTGTGTGTGTGTGTGAGAGAAAGATAGTCTGAGAAAGAGAGAGTGAAAGAGAAGCTGTGAGTGAGACAGAGAGAGGGAGAAAGAGAAGCTGTGTGCGTTAGAGAGAGAAAGAGAAGCTGTGAGTGAGAGAGAGAAAGAAAAGCTGTGAGTGAGAGAGAGAGAAAGAGAAGGTATGAGTGAGAGAGAGAGAGAAGCTGTGAGTGAGAGAGTGAGAGAGAGAAAGAGAAGCTGTGAGTGAGAGAGAGAAAGAGAAGCTGTGAGTGAGAGGGTGAGAGAGAAAGAGAAGCTGTGAGTGAGAGAGAGAGAGAGAAAGAGAAGCTCTGAGTGAGAAGAGAGAAAGAGAAGCTGTGAGTGAGAGGGAGAGAGAGAAATAGAAGCTGTGAGTGACACACAGAGAGAGAAGCTGTGAGTTAGGGAGAGAGAGAAAGAGAAGCTGTGAGTGACAGAGAGAGAAAGAGAAGCTGTGAGTGAGAGTGAGAGAGAGAGAGAAAGAGAAGCTGTGAGTGAGAGAGAGAGAAAGAGATGCTGTGAGTGAGATTGAGAGAGAAAGAGAAGCTGTGAGTGAGAGAGAGAAGGAGAAGCTGTGAGGGAGAGAGAGAGAGAAAGAGAAGCTGTGAGTAAGAAGGAGAGGGAAAGAGAAGAAGTGAGTGAGTGAGAGAGAGAGAGAGAAAGAGAAGCTGTGAGTGAGAGAGAGAGAGAAAGAGAAGCTGTGAGTGAGAGAGTGAGAGAGAGAAAGAGAAGCTGATAGTGAGAGTGAGAGAGAGAGAGAAAGAGAAGCTGTGAGTGAGAGAGAGATTGAAAGAGAAGCTGTGAGTGAGAGAGAGAGAGAAAGAGAAGCTGTGATTAAGAAGGAGAGGGAAAGAGAATAAGTGAGTGAGTGAGAGAGAGAGAGAAAGAGAAGCTGTGAGAGAGAAAGAGAAACTGTGAGTGAGAGAGTGAGAGAGAGAAAGAGAATCTGTTAGTGAGTGTGAGAGAGAGAGAGAAAGAGAAGCTGTGAGTGAGAGGGAGAGATTGAAAGAGAAGCTGTGAGTGAGAGAGAGAGAGAAAGAGAAGCTGTGAGAGAGAGAGAGAAAGAGAAGCTGTGAGTGAGAGGGAGAGAAAGAGAAGCTGTGAGTGACACAGAGAGAGAGAAGCTGTGAGTTAGAGAGAGAGAAAGAGAAGCTGTGAGTGACAGAGAGAGAGAAAGAGAAGCTGTGAGTGAGAGTGAGAGAGAGAGAGAGAAAGTGAAGCTGTGAGTGTGAGAGAGAGAGAAAGAGAAGCTGTGTGTGTGTGTGTGAGAGAAAGATAGTCTGAGAAAGAGAGAGCGAAAGAGAAGCTGTGAGTGAGACAGAGAGAGGGAGAGAGAAGCTGTGTGCGTGAGAGAGAGAAAGAAAAGTTGTGAGTGAGAGTGAGAGAGAGAGAGAGAAAGAGAAGCTGAGAGTGAGAGAGAGAGAGAAAGTGAAGCTGTGAGTGAGAGAGAGAGACAGAGAAGCTGTGTGTGTGTGTGAGAGAGAAAGATAATCTGTGAAAGAGAGAGTGAAAGAGAAGCTGTGAGTGAGACAGAGAGAGGGAGAAAGAGAAGCTGTGTGTGTGTGAGAAAGAGAAGCTGTGAGTGAGAGTGAGAGAGAGAGAGAAAGAGAAGCTGTGAGTGAGAGAGAGAGAGAAAGAGAAGCTGTGTGTGTGAGAGAGAAAGTGAAGCTGTGAGTGAGAGAGAGAGAGAGAATGAGAAGCTGTGAGTGAGAGAGAGAGAAGCTGTGAGTGAGAGAGAGAGAAGATGTGAGTGAGAGTGAGAGAGGGAGAAAGAGAAGCTGTGTGTGTGTGAGAGAGAAAGAGAAGCTGTGAGTGAGAGTGAGAGAAAGAGAAAGAGAAGCTGTGAGCGACAGAGCGAGAGAGAGAAAGAGAAGCTGTTAGTGAGAGTGAGAGAGAGAGAGAAAGAGAAGCTGTGAGTGAGTGAGAGAGAGAAAGAGATGCTGTGAGTGAGAGAGAGAGAGAAAGAGAAGGTGTGAGAGAGAGAGAGAGAAAGAGAAGCTGTGTGAGAGAGAGAGAGAAAGAGAAGCTGTGAGTGAGAAGGAGAGGGAAAGAGAAGCTGTGAGTGAGTGAGAGAGAGAGAAAGAGAAGCTGTGAGTGAGAGAGAGAAAGAAAGAGAAGCTGTGAGTGTGTGAGAGAGAAAGAGAAGCTGTGAGTGAGAGAGAGAGAGAGAAAGAGAAGCTGTGAGTAAGAAGGAGAGGGAAAGAGAAGAAGTGAGTGAGTGAGAGAGAGAGAGAGAAAGAGAAGCTGTGAGTGAGAGAGAGAGAGAAAGAGAAGCTGTGAGTGAGAGAGTGAGAGAGAGAAAGAGAAGCTGTTAGTGAGAGTGAGAGAGAGAGAGAAAGAGAAGCTGTGAGTGAGAGAGAGATTGAAAGAGAAGCTGTGAGTGAGTGAGAGAGAGAGAAAGAGAAGCTGTAAGTGAGAGAGAGAGAAAGAGAAGCTGTGAGTGAGAGAGAGAGAGAAAGAGAAGCTGTGATTAAGAAGGAGAGGGAAAGAGAATAAGTGAGTGAGTGAGAGAGAGAGAGAGAAAGAGAAGCTGTGAGAGAGAAAGAGAAGCTGCGAGTGAGAGAGTGAGAGAGAGAAAGAGAATCTGTTACTGAGTGTGTGAGAGAGAGAGAAAGAGAAGCTGTGAGTGAGAGAGAGATTGAAAGAGAAGCTGTGAGTGAGAGAGAGAGAGAAAGAGAAGCTGTGAGTGAGAGGGAGAGAAAGAGAATCTGTGAGTGACACACAGCGAGAGAAGCTGTGAGTTAGAGAGAGAGAAAGAGAAGCTGTGAGTGACAGAGAGAGAGAAAGAGAAGCTGAGAGTGAGAGAGAGAGAGAAAGTGAAGCTGTGAGTGAGAGAGAGAGAGAAAGAGAAGCTGTGTGTGTGTGTGAGAGAGAAAGATAGTCTGAGAAAGAGAGAGTGAAAGAGAAGCTGTGAGTGAGACAGAGAGAGGGAGAAAGAGAAGCTGTGTGCGTGAGAGGGAGAAAGAGAAGCTGTGAGTGAGAGAGAGAAAGAAAAGCTGTGAGTGAGAGAGAGAGACAGAGAAGGTATGAGTGAGAGAGAGAGAGAAGCTGTGAGTGAGAGAGTGAGAGAGAGAAAGAGAAGCTGTGAGTGAGAGAGAGAAAGAGAAGCTGTGAGTGAGAGAGAGAAAGAGAAGCTGTGAGTGAGAGGGAGAGAGAGAAAGAGAAGCTGTGAGTGAGAGAGAGAGAGAGAGAGAGAAAGAGAAGCTGTGAGTGACAAGAGAGAAAGAGAAGCTGTGAGTGAGAGGGAGAGAGAGAGAATGAGAAGCTGTGAGTGACACACAGAGAGAGAAGCTGTGAGTTAGAGAGAGAGAGAAAGAGAAGCTGTGAGTGACAGAGAGAGAAAGAGAAGCTGTGAGTGAGAGTGAGAGAGAGAGAAAGAGAAGATGTGAGTGAGAGAGAGAGAAAGAGATGCTGTGAGTGAGATTGAGAGAGAAAGAGAAGCTGTGAGTGAGAGAGAGAGAAAGAGAAGCTGTGAGTGAGAGAGAGAGAAAGAGAAGCTGTGAGTGAGAGAGAGAGAGAGAAAGAGAAGCTGTGAGTAAGAAGGAGAGGGAAAGAGAAGAAGTGAGTGAGTGAGAGAGAGAGAGAGAAAGAGAAGCTGTGAGTGAGAGAGAGAGAGAAAGAGAAGCTGTGAGTGAGAGAGTGAGAGAAAGAGAATCTGTTAGTGAGTGTGAGAGAGAGAGAGAAAGAGAAGCTGTGAGTGAGAGGGAGAGATTGAAAGAGAAGCTGTGAGTGAGAGAGAGAGAGAAAGAGAAGCTGTGAGAGAGAGAGAGAAAGAGAAGCTGTGAGTGAGAGGGAGAGAAAGAGAAGCTGTGAGTGACACAGAGAGAGAGAAGCTGTGAGTTAGAGAGAGAGAAAGAGAAGCTGTGAGTGACAGAGAGAGAGAAAGAGAAGCTGTGAGTGAGAGTGAGAGAGAGAGAGAGAAAGTGAAGCTGTGAGTGTGAGAGAGAGAGAAAGAGAAGCTGTGTGTGTGTGTGTGAGAGAAAGATAGTCTGAGAAAGAGAGAGTGAAAGAGAAGCTGTGAGTGAGACAGAGAGAGGGAGAAAGAGAAGCTGTGTGCGTGAGAGAGAGAAAGAAAAGTTGTGAGTGAGAGTGAGAGAGAGAGAGAGAAAGAGAAGCTGAGAGTGAGAGAGAGAGAGAAAGTGAAGCTGTGAGTGAGAGAGAGAGACAGAGAAGCTGTGTGTGTGTGAGAGAGAGAAAGATAATCTGTGAAAGAGAGAGTGAAAGAGAAGCTGTGAGTGAGACAGAGAGAGGGAGAAAGAGAAGCTGTGTGTGTGTGAGAAAGAGAAGCTGTGAGTGAGAGTGAGAGAGAGAGAGAAAGAGAAGCTGTGAGTGAGAGAGAGAGAGAAAGAGAAGCTGTGTGTGTGTGAGAGAGAAAGTGAAGCTGTGAGTGAGAGAGAGAGAGAGAATGAGAAGCTGTGAGTGAGAGAGAGAGAAGCTGTGAGTGAGAGAGAGAGAAGATGTGAGTGAGAGTGAGAGAGGGAGAAAGAGAAGCTGTGTGTGTGTGAGAGAGAAAGAGAAGCTGTGAGTGAGAGTGAGAGAAAGAGAAAGAGAAGCTGTTAGTGAGAGTGAGAGAGAGAGAGAAAGAGAAGCTGTGAGTGAGTGAGAGAGAGAAAGAGATGCTGTGAGTGAGAGAGAGAGAGAAAGAGAAGGTGTGAGAGAGAGAGAGAGAAAGAGAAGCTGTGAGAGAGAGAGAGAAAGAGAAGCTGTGAGTGAGAAGGAGAGGGAAAGAGAAGCTGTGAGTGAGTGAGAGAGAGAGAAAGAGACGCTGTGAGTGAGAGAGAGAAAGAAAGAGAAGCTGTGAGTGTGTGAGAGAGAAAGAGAAGCTGTGAGTGAGAGAGAGAGAGAGAAAGAGAAGCTGTGAGTAAGAAGGAGAGGGAAAGAGAAGAAGTGAGTGAGTGAGAGAGAGAGAGAGAAAGAGAAGCTGTGAGTGAGAGAGAGAGAGAAAGAGAAGCTGTGAGTGAGAGAGTGAGAGAGAGAAAGAGAAGCTGTTAGTGAGAGTGAGAGAGAGAGAGAAAGAGAAGCTGTGAGTGAGAGAGAGATTGAAAGAGAAGCTGTGAGTGAGTGAGAGAGAGAGAAAGAGAAGCTGTAAGTGAGAGAGAGAGAAAGAGAAGCTGTGAGTGAGAGAGAGAGAGAGAGAAAGAGAAGCTGTGATTAAGAAGGAGAGGGAAAGAGAATAAGTGAGTGAGTGAGAGAGAGATTGAAAGAGAAGCTGTGAGTGAGAGAGAGAGAGAGAAAGAGAAGCTGTGAGTGAGAGAGAGAAAGAGAAGCTGTGAGTGAGAGGGAGAGAAAGAGAAGCTGTGAGTGACACACAGAGAGAGAAGCTGTGAGTGAGAGAGAGAGAAAGAGAAGCTGTGAGTGAGAGAGAGAGAAAGAGAAGCTGTGCGTGAGAGAGAGAGAGAAAGAGAAGCTGTGAGTAAGAAGGAGAGGGAAAGAGAAGAAGTGAGTGAGTGAGAGAGAGAGAGAGAGAAAGAGAAGCTGTGAGTGAGAGAGAGAGAGAAAGAGAAGCTGTGAGTGAGAGAGTGAGAGGGAGAAAGAGAAGCTGATAGTGAGAGTGAGAGAGAGAGAGAAAGAGAAGCTGTGAGTGAGAGAGAGATTGAAAGAGAAGCTGTGAGTGAGTGAGAGAGAGAGAAAGAGAAGCTGTGAGTGAGAGAGAGAGAAAGAGAAGCTGTGAGTGAGAGAGAGAGAAAGAGAAGCTGTGATTAAGAAGGAGAGGGAAAGAGAATAAGTGAGTGAGTGAGAGAGAGAGAGAAAGAGAAGCTGTGAGAGAGAAAGAGAAACTGTGAGTGAGAGAGTGAGAGGGAGAGAAAGAGAAGCTGTGAGTGAGAGGGAGAGAAAGAGAAGCTGTGAGTTAGAGAGAGAGAAAGAGAAGCTGTGAGTGAGAGTGAGAGAGAGAGAGAAAGTGAAGCTGTGAGTGTGTGAGAGAGAGAAAGAGAAGCTGTGTGTGTGTGTGAGAGAGAAAGATAGTCTGAGAAAGAGAGAGTGAAAGAGAAGCTGAGAGTGAGAGAGAGAGAGAGAGAAGCTGTGAGTGAGAGAGTGAGAGAGAGAAAGAGAAGCTGTTAGTGAGAGTGAGAGAGAGAGAGAAAGAGAAGCTGTGAGTGAGAGAGAGATTGAAAGAGAAGCTGTGAGTGAGTGAGAGAGAGAGAAAGAGAAGCTGTGAGTGAGAGGGAGAGAAAGAGAAGCTGTGAGTGAGAGAGAGAAAGAGAAGCTGTGAGTGACAGAGAGAGAGAAAGAGAAGCTGTGAGTGAGAGAGAGAGAGAGAGAAAGTGAAGCTGTGAGTGTGTGAGAGAGAGAAAGAGAAGCTGTGAGTGAGAGTGAGATAGAGAGAGAGAGAAGCTGTGAGTGTGTGTGAGAGAGAAAGAGAAGCTGTGAGTGAGAGTGAGAGAGAGAGAGAAAGAGAAGCTGTGAGTGAGAGAGAGATTGAAAGAGAAGCTGTGAGTGAGTGAGAGAGAGAGAAAGAGAAGCTGTGAGTGAGAGAGAGAGAAAGAGAAGCTGTGTGTGAGAGAGAGAGAAAGAGAAGCTGTGATTAAGAAGGAGAAGGAAAGAGAATAAGTGAGTGAGTGAGAGAGAGAGAGAGAAAGAGAAGCTGTGAGAGAGAAAGAGAAGCTGTGAGTGAGAGAGTGAGAGAGAGAAAGAGAATCTGTTAGTGAGTGTGAGAGAGAGAGAGAAAGAGAAGCAGTGAGTGAGAGAGAGATGAAAAGAGAAGCTGTGAGTGAGAGAGAGAGAGAAAGAGAAGCTGTGAGTGAGAGAGAGAAAGAGAAGCTGTGAGTGAGAAGGAGAGAAAGAGAAGCTGTGAGTGAGACAGAGAGAGAGAAGCTGTGAGTTAGAGAGAGAAAGAGAAGCTGTGAGTGACAGAGAGAGAGAAAGAGAAGCTGTGAGTGAGAGTGAGAGAGAGAGAGAAAGTGAAGCTGTGAGTGTGTGTGTGAGAGAAAGAGAAGCTGTGTGTGTGTGAGAGAGAGAAAGATAGTCTGAGAAAGAGAGAGTGAAAGAGAAGCTGTGAGTGAGACAGAGAGAGGGAGAAAGAGAAGCTGTGTGCGTGAGAGAGAGAAAGAGAAGCTGTGAGTGAGAGTGAGAGAGAGAGAGAGAAAGAGAAGCTGAGAGTGAGAGAGAGAGAGAAAGTGAAGCTGTGAGTGAGAGAGAGAAAGAAAGAGAAGCTGTGAGTGAGAGAGAGAAAGAAAGAAAGAGAAGCTGTGAGTGTTAGAGAAAGAGAAGCTGTGAGTGAGAGAGAGAGAGAAAGAGAAGCTGTGAGTAAGAAGGAGAGGGAAAGAGAAGAAGTGAGTGAGTGAGAGAGAGAGAGAAAGAGAAGCTGTGAGACAGAAAGAGAAGCTGTGAGTGAGAGGGAGAGAGAGAAAGAGAAGCTGTGAGTGACACAGAGAGAGAGAATCTGTGAGTTAAAGAGAGAGAAAGAGAAGCTGTGAGTGAGAGAGATAGAGAGAGAGAGAAAGAGAAGCTGAGAGAGAGAGAATGTGAAGCTGTGAGTGAGAGAGAGAGAGACAGAGAAGCTGTGTGTGTGTGAGAGAGAGAAAGATAGTCTGAGAAAGAGAGAGTGAAAGAGAAGCTGTGAGTGAGACAGAGAGAGGGAGAAAGAGAAGCTGTGTGTGTGTGAGAGAGAAAGAGAAGCTGTGAGTGAGAGTGAGAGAGAGAGAGAGAGAGAAAGAGAAGCTGTGAGTGTGAGAGAGAGAGAAAGAGAAGATGTGAGTGTGAGAGAGAGAAAGCGAAGCTGTGAGTGAGAGAGAGAGAGAATGAGAAGCTGTGAGTGAGAGAGAGAGAAGATGTGAGTGAGAGAGAGAGAGAAGATGTGAGTGAGAGAGAGAATGAGAAGCTGTGAGTGAGAGAGAGAAAAATGTAAGAGAAGCTGTGAGTGAGAAAGAGAGAGAAAGAGAAGCTGTGAGTGAGAGAGAAAGAGAAGCTGTGAGTGAGAGAGAGAGAGAGAGAGAAGATGTGAGTGAGAGAGAGAGAGAATGAGAAGCTGTGAGTGAGAGAGAGAGAAAGTAAGAGAAGCTGTGAGTGATACAGAGAGAGAGAAAGAGAAGCTGTGATTGAGAGTGAGAGAGAGAGAAAGAGAAGCTGTGAGTGAGAGAGAAAGAAAGAGAAGCTGTGAGTGAGAGAGAGAGAAGCTGTGAGTGAGAGAGAGAAAGAAAAGGTGTGAGTGAGAGAGAGAGAGAGAAAGAGAAGGTAGGAGTGAGAGATAGAGAAGCAGTGAGTGAGAGAGAGAGAGAGAGAAAAAGAAGCTGTGAGTGAGACACAGAGAGAAAAGAGAAGCTGTGAGAGAGGGGGGAAAGAGAAGCTGTGTGTGTGTGAGAAAGAGAAGCTGTGAGTGAGAGAGAGAGAAAGAGAAGCTGTGAGTGAGAGAGAGATTGAAAGAGAAGCTGTGAGTGAGAGAGAGAGAGAAAGAGAAGCTGTGAGTGAGAGAGAGAAAGAGAAGCTGTGAGTGAGAGGGAGAGAAAGAGAAGCTGTGAGTTAGAGAGAGAGAAAGAGAAGCTGTGAGTGACAGAGAGAAAGAGAAGCTGAGAGTGAGAGAGAGAGAGAAAGTGAAGCTGTGAGTGAGAGAGAGAGAGAAAGAGAAGCTGTGTGTGTGTGTGAGAGAGAAAGATAGTCTGAGAAAGAGAGAGTGAAAGAGAAGCTGTGAGTGAGACAGAGAGAGGGAGAAAGAGAAGCTGTGTGTGAGAGAGAGAGAAAGAGAAGCTGTGAGTGAGAGAGAGAAAGAAAAGCTGTGAGTGAGAGAGAGAGAAAGAGAAGGTATGTGTGTGAGAGAGAGAGAGAAGCTGTGAGTGAGAGAGTGAGAGAGAGAAAGAGAAGCTGTGAGTGAGAGAGAGAAAGAGAAGCTGTGAGTGAGAGGGAGAGAGAGAAAGAGAAGCTGTGAGTGAGAGAGAGACAGAGAAAGAGAAGGTGTGAGGGAGAGAGAGAAAGAGAAGCTGTGAGTGAGAGGGAGAGAGAGAAAGAGAAGCTGTGAGTGACACACACAGAGAGAAGCTGTGAGTTAGAGAGAGAGAGAAAGAGAAGCTGTGAGTGACAGAGAGAGAGAAAGAGAAGCTGTGAGTGAGAGTGAGAGAGAGAGAGAAAGAGAAGCTGTGAGTGAGAGAGAGAGAAAGAGATGCTGTGAGTGAGAGAGAGAGAAAGAGAAGCTATGAGTGAGAGAGAGAGAAAGAGAAGCTGTGAGTGAGAGAGAGAGAGAAAGAGAAGCTGTGAGTGAGAGAGTGAGAGAGAGAAAGAGAAGCTGTTAGTGAGAGTGAGAGAGAGAGAGAAAGAGAAGCTGTGAGTGAGAGAGAGATTGAAAGAGAAGCTGTGAGTGAGTGAGAGAGAGAGAAAGAGAATCTGTAAGTGAGAGAGAGAGAAAGAGAAGCTGTGAGTGAGAGAGAGAGAGAAAGAGAAGCTGTGATTAAGAAGGAGAGGGAAAGAGAATAAGTGAGTGAGTGAGAGAGAGAGAGAAAGAGAAGCTGTGAGAGAGAAAGAGAAGCTGTGAGTGAGAGAGTGAGAGAGAGAGAAAGAGAATCTGTTACTGAGTGTGAGAGAGAGAGAGAAAGAGAAGCTGTGAGTGAGAGAGAGATTGAAAGAGAAGCTGTGAATGAGAGAGAGAGAGAAAGAGAAGCTGTGAGTGAGAGGGAGAGAAAGAGAAGCTGTGAGTGACACACAGAGAGAGAAGCTGTGAGTTAGAGAGAGAGAAAGAGAAGCTGTGAGTGACAGAGAGAGATAAAGAGAAGCTGAGAGTGAGAGAGAGAGAGAAAGTGAAGCTGTGAGTGAGTGAGAGAGAGAAAGAGAAGCTGTGTGTGTGTGTGAGAGAGAAAGATAGTCTGAGAAAGAGAGAGTGAAAGAGAAGCTGTGAGTGAGACAGAGAGAGGGAGAAAGAGAAGCTGTGTGCGTGAGAGAGAGAAAGAGAAGCTGTGAGTGAGAGAGAGAAAGAAAAGCTGTGAGTGAGAGAGAGAGAAAGAGAAGGTATGAGTGAGAGAGAGAGAGAAGCTGTGAGTGAGAGAGTGAGAGAGAGAAAGAGAAGCTGTGCGTGAGAGGGAGAGAGAGAAAGAGAAGCTGTGAGTGAGAGAGAGAGAGAGAAAGAGAAGCTGTGAGTGAGAAGAGAGAAAGAGAAGCTGTGAGTGAGAGGGAGAGAGAGAAATAGCTGTGAGTGACACACAGAGAGAGAAGCTGTGAGTTAGAGAGAGAGAGAAAGAGAAGCTGTGAGTGACAGAGAGAGAAAGAGAAGCTGTGAGTGAGAGAGAGAGAGAAAGAGAAGCTGTGAGTAAGAAGGAGAGGGAAAGAGAAGAAGTGAGTGAGTGAGAGAGAGAGAGAGAAAGAGAAGCTGTGAGTGAGAGAGAGAGAGAAAGAGAAGCTGTGAATGAGAGAGTGAGAGAGAGAAAGAGAAGCTGATAGTGAGAGTGAGAGAGAGAGAAAGAGAAGCTGTGAGTGAGAGAGAGATTGAAAGAGAAGCTGTGAGTGAGTGAGAGAGAGAGAAAGAGAAGCTGTGAGTGAGAGAGAGAGAAAGAGAAGCTGTGAGTGAGAGAGAGAGAGAGAAGCTGTGATTAAGAAGGAGAGGGAAAGAGAATAAGTGAGTGAGTGAGAGAGAGAGAGAAAGAGAAGCTGTGAGAGAGAAAGAGAAACTGTGAGTGAGAGAGTGAGAGAGAGAAAGAGAATCTGTTAGTGAGTGTGAGAGAGAGAGAGAAAGAGAAGCTGTGAGTGAGAGTGAGAGAGAGAGAGAGAAAGTGAAGCTGTGAGTGTGAGAGAGAGAGAAAGAGAAGCTGTGTGTGTGTGAGAGAGAGAAAGATAGTCTGAGAAAGACAGAGTGAAAGAGAAGCTGTGAGTGAGACAGAGAGAGGGAGAAAGAGAAGCTGTGTGCGTGAGAGAGAGAAAGAGAAGCTATGAGTGAGAGTGAGAGAGAGAGAGAGAAAGAGAAGCTGAGAGTGAGAGAGAGAGAGAAAGTGAAGCTGTGAGTGAGAGAGAGAGACAGAGAAGCTGTGTGTGTGTGTGTGAGAGAGAAAGATAATCTGAGAAAGAGAGAGTGAAAGAGAAGCTGTGAGTGAGACAGAGAGAGGGAGAAAGAGAAGCTGTGTGTGTGTGAGAAAGAGAAGCTGTGAGTGAGAGTGAGAGAGAGAGAGAGAAAGAGAGGCTGTGAGTGAGAGAGAGAGAAAGAGAAGCTGTGAGTGAGAGAGAGAGAAAGCGAAGCTGTGAGTGAGAGAGAGAGAGAGAATGAGAAGCTGTGAGTGAGAGAGAGAGAAGCTGAGAGTGAGAGAGAGCGAAGATGTGAGTGAGAGTGAGAGAGGGAGAAAGAGAAGCTGTGTGTGTGTGAGAGAGAAAGAGAAGCTGTGAGTGAGAGTGAGAGAGAGAGAAAGAGAGAGAGAAGCTGTGAGTGACAGAGCGAGAGAGAGAAAGAGAAGCTGTTAGTGAGAGTGAGAGAGAGAGAGAAAGAGAAGCTGTGAGTGAGAGAGAGAGAGAAAGAGATGCTGTGAGTGAGAGAGAGAGAGAGAAAGAGAAGGTGTGAGAGAGAGAGAGAAAGAGAAGGTGTGAGAGAGAGAGAGAGAAAGAGAAGCTGTGAGTGAGAAGGAGAGGGAAAGAGAAGCTGTGAGTGAGTGAGAGAGAGAGAAAGAGAAGCTGTGAGTGAGAGAGAGAAAGAAAGAGAAGCTGTGAGTGTGTGAGAGAGAAAGAGAAGCTGTGAGTGAGAGAGAGAGAAAGAGAAGCTGTGAGTAAGAAGGAGAGGGAAAGAGAAGAAGTGAGTGAGTGAGAGAGAGAGAAAGAGAAGCTGTGAGACAGAAAGAGAAGCTGTGAGTGAGAGAGTGAGAGAGAGAAAGAGAATCTGTTAGTGAGAGCGAGAGAGAGAGAGAGAGAGAAAGAGAAGTAAGTGAGAGAGAGATTGAAAGAGAAGCTGTGAGTGAGAGAGAGAGAGAGAAAGAGAAGCTGAGTGAGAGAGAGAAAGAGAAGCTGTGAGTGAGAGGGAGAGAGAGAAAGAGAAGCTGCGAGTGACACAGAGAGAGAGAAGCTGTGAGTTAGAGAGAGAGAAAGAGAAGCTGTGAGTGACAGAGAGAGAGACAGAGAAGCTGTGTGTGTGTGTGAGAGAGAAAGAGAGTCTGAGAAAGAGAGAGTGAAAGAAAAGCTGTGAAACAGAGAGAGGGAGAAAGAGAAGCTGTGTGTGTGTGAGAGAGAAAGAGAAGCTGTGAGTGAGAGTGAGATAGAGAGGGAGAGAAGCTGTGAGTGTGTGTGAGAGAGAAAGAGAAACTGTGAGTGATAGAGAGAGAAAGTGAAGCTGTGAGAGAGAAAGAGAGAGAGAATGAGAAGCTGTGAGTGAGAGAGAGAGAAGCTGTGAGTGAGAGAGAGAGAGAAGTGAGTGAGTGAGAGAGAGAGAATGAGAAGCTGTGAGTGTGAGAGAGAAAAAATAAGAGAAGCTGTGAGTGAGAAAGAGAGAGAAAGAGAAGCTGTGAGTGAGAGAAAGAGAGGGAGAAAGAGAAGCTGTGAGTGAGAGAGAGAGAAAGAGAAGCTGTGAGTGAGAGAGAGAGAGAATGAGAAGCTGTGAGTGAGAGAGAGAGAAGCTGTGAGTGAGAGAGAAAGAGAAGCTGTGAGTGAGAGAGAGAGAGAAGATGTGTGAGAGAGAGAGAATGAGAAGCTGTGAGTGAGAGAGCGAGAAAGTAAGAGAAGCTGTGAGTGATACAGAGAGAGAGAAAGAGAAGCTGTGAGTGAGAGAGAGAGGGAGAAAGATAAACTGTGAGACAGAAAGAGAAGCTGTGAGTGAGAGAGTGAGAGAGAGAGAGAAAGAGAATCTGTTAGTGAGAGTGAGAGAGAGAGAGAAAGAGAAGCTGTGAGTGAGAGAGCGATTGAAAGAGAAGCTGTGAGTGAGAGAGAGAGAGAGAAAGAGAAGCTGTGAGTGAGAGAGAGAAAGAGAAGCTGTGAGTGAGAGGGAGAGAGAGAAAGAGAAGCTGTGAGTGACACAGAGAGAGAGAAGCTGTGAGTTAGAGAGAGAGAAAGAGAAGCTGTGAGTGACAGAGAGAGAGAGAGAGAGAAGCTGAGAGAGAGAGAGAGAGAATGTGAAGCTGTGAGTGAGAGAGAGAGAGACAGAGAAGCTGTGTGTGTGTGAGAGAGAGAAAGATAGTCTGAGAAAGAGAGAGTGAAAGAGAAGCTGTGAGTGAGACAGAGAGAGGGAGAAAGAGAAGCTGTGTGTGTGTGAGAGAGAAAGAGAAGCTGTGAGTGAGAGTGAGAGAGAGAGAGAGAGAGAGAGAGAAGCTGTGAGTGTGTGAGAGAGAGAAAGAGAAGCTGTGAGTGAGAGAGAGAGAAAGCGAAGCTGTGAGTGAGAGAGAGAGAGAATGAGAAGCTGTGAGTGAGAGAGAGAGAAGCTGTGAATGAGAGAGAGAGAGAAGATGTGAGTGAGAGAGAGAGAGAATGAGAAGCTGTGAGTGAGAGAGAGAAAAAGTAAGAGAAGCTGTGAGTGAGAAAGAGAGAGAAAGAGAAGCTGTGAGTGAGAGAGAGAGAAAGAGAAGCTGTGAGTGAGAGAGAAAGAGAAGCTGTGAGTGAGAGAGAGAGAGAAGATGTGAGTGAGAGAGAGAGAATGAGAAGCTGTGAGTGAGAGAGAGAGAAAGTAAGAGAAGCTGTGAGTGATACAGAGAGAGAGAAAGAGAAGCTGTGAGTGAGAGAGAGGGAGAAAGATAAGCTGTGTGTGAGAGAGAGAGAAAGAGAAGCTGTGTGTGAGAGAGAGAGAAAGAGAAGCTGTGATTGAGAGTGAGAGAGAGAGAATGAGAAGCTGTGAGTGAGAGAGAGAGAAAGAGAAGCTGTGAGTGAGAGAGAGAGAAGCTGTGAGTGAGAGAGAGAAAGAAAAGGTGTGAGTGAGAGAGAGAGAGAAAGAGAAGGTAGGAGTGAGAGAGAGATAAGCAGTGAGTGAGAGAGAGAGAGAGAAAGAGAAGCTGTGAGTGAGACAGAGAGAGAAAGAGAAGCTGTGAGAGAGGGGGGAAAGAGAAGCTGTGTGTGTGAGAAAGAGAAGCTGTGAGTGAGAGAGAGAGAGAAAGAGAAGCTGAGTGAGAGAGAGATTGAAAGAGAAGGTGTGAGTGAGAGAGAGAGAGAAAGAGAAGCTGTGAGTGAGAGAGAGAAAGAGAAGCTGTGAGTGAGAGGGAGAGAAAGAGAAGCTGTGAGTGACACACAGAGAGAGAAGCTGTGAGTTAGAGAGAGAGAAAGAGAAGCTGTGAGTGACAGAGAGAAAGAGAAGCTGAGAGTGAGAGAGAGAGAGAAAGTGAAGCTGTGAGTGAGAGAGAGAGAGAAAGAGAAGCTGTGTGTGTGTGAGAGAGAGAAAGATAGTCTGAGAAAGAGAGAGTGAAAGAGAAGCTGTGAGTGAGACAGAGAGAGGGAGAAAGAGAAGCTGTGTGCGTTAGAGAGAGAAAGAGAAGCTGTGAGTGAGAGAGAGAAAGAAAATCTGTGAGTGAGAGAGAGAGAAAGAGAAGGTATGAGTGAGTGAGAGAGAGAGAAGCTGTGAGTGAGAGAGTGAGAGAGAGAAAGTGAAGCTGTGAGTGAGAGAGAGAAAGAGAAGCTGTGAGTGAGAGGGAGAGAGAGAAAGAGAAGCTGTGAGTGAGAGAGAGAGAGAGAGAAAGAGAAGGTGGGAGTGAGAGAGAGAAAGAGAAGCTGTGAGTGAGAGGGAGAGAGAGAAAGAGAAGCTGTGAGTGACACACAGAGAGAGAAGCTGTGAGTTAGAGAGAGAGAAAGAGAAGCTGTGAGTGACAGAGAGAGAGAAAGAGAAGCTGTGAGTGAGAGTGAGAGAGAGAGAGAAAGAGAAGCTGTGAGTGAGAGAGAGAGAAAGAGAAGCTGTGAGTGAGAGAGAGAGAGAAAGAGAAGCTGTGAGTAAGAAGGAGAGGGAAAGAGAAGAAGTGAGTGAGTGAGAGAGAGAGAGAGAAAGAGAAGCTATGAGTGAGAGAAAGAGAGAAAGAGAAGCTGTGAGTGAGAGAGTGAGAGAGAGAAAGAAAGAGAAGCTGTTAGTGAGAGAGAGAGAGAAAGAGAAGCTGTGAGTGAGAGAGAGATTGAAAGAGAAGCTGTGAGTGAGTGAGAGAGAGAGAAAGAGAAGCTGTGAGTGAGAGAGAGAGAAAGAGAAGCTGTGAGTGAGAGAGAGAGTGAAAGAGAAGCTGTGATTAAGAAGGAGAGGGAAAGAGAATAAGTGAGTGAGTGAGAGAGAGAGAGAGAAAGAGAAGCTGTGAGAGAGAAAGAGAAGCTGTGAGTGAGAGAGTGAGAGAGAGAAAGAGAATCTGTTACTGAGTGTGTGAGAGAGAGAGAAAGAGAAGCTGTGAGTGAGAGAGAGATTGAAAGAGAAGCTGTGAGTGAGAGAGAGAGAGAAAGAGAAGCTGTGAGTGAGAGAGAGAAAGAGAAGCTGTGAGTGAGAGGGAGAGAAAGAGAAGCTGTGAGTGACACACAGAGAGAGAAGCTGTGAGTTAGAGAGAGAGAAAGAGAAGCTGTGAGTGACAGAGAGAGAGACAGAGAAGCTGTGTGTGTGTGAGAGAGAGAAAGAGAGTCTGAGAAAGAGAGAGTGAAAGAAAAGCTGTGAGACAGAGAGAGGGAGAAAGAGAAGCTGTGTGTGTGTGAGAGAGAAAGAGAAGCTGTGAGTGAGAGTGAGATAGAGAGAGAGAGAGAGAAGCTGTGAGTGTGTGTGAGAGAGAAAGAGAAACTGTGAGTGAGAGAGAGAGAAAGTGAAGCTGTGAGAGAGAAAGAGAGAGAGAATGAGAAGCTGTGAGTGAGAGAGAGAGAAGCTGTGAGTGAGAGAGAGAGAAGTGAGTGAGAGAGAGAGAATGAGAAGCTGTGAGTGAGAGAGAGAAAAAATAAGAGAAGCTGTGAGTGAGAAAGAGAGTGAAAGAGAAGCTGTGAGTGAGAGAAAGAGAGGGAGAAAGAGAAGCTGTGAGTGAGAGAGAGAGAAAGAGAAGCTGTGAGTGAGAGAGAGAGAGAATGAGAAGCTGTGAGTGAGAGAGAGAAGCTGTGAGTGAGAGAGAAAGAGAAGCTGTGAGTGAGAGAGAGAGAGAGAAGATGTGAGAGAGAGAGAATGAGAAGCTGTGAGTGAGAGAGAGAGAAAGTAAGAGAAGCTGTGAGTGATACAGAGAGAGAGAAAGAGAAGCTGTGAGTGAGAGAGAGAGGGAGAAAGATAAGCTGTGAGACAGAAAGAGAAGCTGTGAGTGAGAGAGTGAGAGAGAGAAAGAGAATCTGTTAGTGAGAGTGAGAGAGAGAGAGAAAGAGAAGCTGTGAGTGAGAGAGCGATTGAAAGAGAAGCTGTGAGTGAGAGAGAGAGAGAAAGAGAAGCTGTGAGTGAGAGAGAGAAAGAGAAGCTGTGAGTGAGAGAGAGAGAGGGAGAAAGATAAGCTGTGTGTGAGAGAGAGAGAGAAAGAGAAGCTGTGAGTGAGAGAGAGAGAGAGAAAGAGAAGCTGCGAGTAAGAAGGAGAGGGAAAGAGAAGAAGTGAGTGAGAGAGAGAGAGAGAGAGAGAAGCTGTGAGACAGAAAGAGAAGCTGTGAGTGAGAGAGTGAGAGAGAGAAAGAGAATCTGTTAGTGAGAGTGAGAGAGAGAGAGAAAGAGAAGCTGTGAGTGAGAGAGAGATTGAAAGAGAAGCTGTGAGTGAGAGAGAGAGAGAAAGAGACGCTGTGAGTGAGAGAGAGAAAGAGAAGCTGTGAGTGAGAGGGAGAGAGAGAAAGAGAAGCTGTGAGTGACACAGAGAGAGAGAAGCTGTGAGTTAGAGAGAGAGAAAGAGAAGCTGTGAGTGACAGAGAGAGAGAGAAAGAGAAGCTGAGAGAGAGAGAGAGAGAATGTGAAGCTGTGAGTGAGAGAGAGAGAGACAGAGAAGCTGTGTGTGTGTGAGAGAGAGTGAAAGAGAAGCTGTGAGTGAGACAGAGAGAGGGAGAAAGAGAAGCTGTGTGTGTGTGAGAGAGAAAGAGAAGCTGTGAGTGAGAGTGAGAGAGAGAGAGAGAAAGAGAAGCTGTGAGTGTGTGAGAGAGAGAAAGAGAAGCTGTGAGTGAGAGAGAGAGAAAGCGAAGCTGTGAGTGAGAGAGAGAGAGAATGAGAAGCTGTGAGTGAGAGAGAGAGAAGCTGTGAGTGAGTGAGAGAGAGAAGATGTGAGTGAGAGAGAGAGAGAATGAGAAGCTGTGAGTGAGAGAGAGAAAAAGTAAGAGAAGCTGTGAGTGAGAAAGAGAGAGAAAGAGAAGCTGTGAGTGAGAGAGAGAGAAAGAGATGCTGTGAGTGAGAGAGAGAGAATGAGAACCTGTGAGTGAGAGAGAGAGAAGCTGTGAGTGAGAGAGAGAGAGAAGATGTGAGTGAGAGAGAGAGAGAATGAGAAGCTGTGAGTGAGAGAGAGAGAAAGTAAGAGAAGCTGTGAGTGATACAGAGAGAGAGAAAGAGAAGCTGTGAGTGAGTGAGAGAGAGGGAGAAAGATAAGCTGTGTGAGAGAGAGAGAGAGAAAGAGAAGCTGTGAGAGAGAGAGAGAGAAAGAGAAGCTGTGATTGAGAGTGAGAGAGAGAGAGAAGCTGTGAGTGAGAGAGAGTGAAAGAGAAGCTGTGAGTGAGAGAGAGAGAAGCTGTGAGTGAGAGAGAGAAAGAAAAGGTGTGAGTGTGAGAGAGAGAGAAAGAGAAGGAAGGAGTGAGAGAGAGATAAGCAGTGAGAGAGAGAGAGAGAGAGAGAGAGAGAGAAGCTGTGAGTGAGACAGAGAGAGAGAAAGAGAAGCTGTGAGAGAGGGGGAAAGAGAAGCTGTGTGTGTGTGAGAAAGAGAAGCTGTGAGTGAGAGAGAGAGAAAGAGAAGCTGTGAGTGAGAGAGAGATTGAAAGAGAAGCTGTGAGTGAGAGAGAGAGAGAGAAAGAGAAGCTGTGAGTGAGAGAGAGAAAGAGAAGCTGTGAGTGAGAGGGAGAGAAAGAGAAGCTGTGAGTGACACACAGAGAGAGAAGCTGTGAGTGAGAGAGAGAGAAAGAGAAGCTGTGAGTGAGAGAGAGAGAAAGAGAAGCTGTGCGTGAGAGAGAGAGAGAAAGAGAAGCTGTGAGTAAGAAGGAGAGGGAAAGAGAAGAAGTGAGTGAGTGAGAGAGAGAGAGAGAGAAAGAGAAGCTGTGAGTGAGAGAGAGAGAGAAAGAGAAGCTGTGAGTGAGAGAGTGAGAGGGAGAAAGAGAAGCTGATAGTGAGAGTGAGAGAGAGAGAGAAAGAGAAGCTGTGAGTGAGAGAGAGATTGAAAGAGAAGCTGTGAGTGAGTGAGAGAGAGAAAGAGAAGCTGTGAGTGAGAGAGAGAGAAAGAGAAGCTGTGAGTGAGAGAGAGAGAAAGAGAAGCTGTGATTAAGAAGGAGAGGGAAAGAGAATAAGTGAGTGAGTGAGAGAGAGAGAGAAAGAGAAGCTGTGAGAGAGAAAGAGAAACTGTGAGTGAGAGAGTGAGAGGGAGAGAAAGAGAAGCTGTGAGTGAGAGGGAGAGAAAGAGAAGCTGTGAGTTAGAGAGAGAGAAAGAGAAGCTGTGAGTGAGAGTGAGAGAGAGAGAGAAAGTGAAGCTGTGAGTGTGTGAGAGAGAGAAAGAGAAGCTGTGTGTGTGTGTGAGAGAGAAAGATAGTCTGAGAAAGAGAGAGTGAAAGAGAAGCTGAGAGTGAGAGAGAGAGAGAGAGAAGCTGTGAGTGAGAGAGTGAGAGAGAGAAAGAGAAGCTGTTAGTGAGAGTGAGAGAGAGAGAGAAAGAGAAGCTGTGAGTGAGAGAGAGATTGAAAGAGAAGCTGTGAGTGAGTGAGAGAGAGAGAAAGAGAAGCTGTGAGTGAGAGGGAGAGAAAGAGAAGCTGTGAGTGAGAGAGAGAAAGAGAAGCTGTGAGTGACAGAGAGAGAGAAAGAGAAGCTGTGAGTGAGAGTGAGAGAGAGAGAGAAAGTGAAGCTGTGAGTGTGTGAGAGAGAGAAAGAGAAGCTGTGTGTGTGTGAGAGAGAGAAAGATAGTCTGAGAAAGAGAGAGTGAAAGAGAAGCTGTGAGTGAGACAGAGAGAAGGAGAAAGAGAAGCTGTGTGCGTGAGAGAGAGAAAGAGAAGCTGTGAGTGAGAGTGAGAGAGAGAGAGAGAAAGAGAAGCTGAGAGTGAGAGAGAGAGAGAGAGAAGCTGTGAGTGAGAGAGAGATTGAGAGAAGCTGTGAGTGATAGGGAGAGAGAGAAAGAGAAGCTGTGAGTGACACACAGAGAGAGAAGCTGTGAGTTAGAGAGAGAGAAAGAGAAGCTGTGAGTGACAGAGAGAGAGACAGAGAAGCTGTGTGTGTGTGAGAGAGAGAAAGATAGTCTGAGAAAGAGAGAGTGAAAGAGAAGCTGTGAGACAGAGAGAGGGAGAAAGAGAAGCTGTGTGTGTGTGTGTGAGAGAGAGAAAGAGAAGCTGTGAGTGAGAGTGAGATAGAGAGAGAGAGAAGCTGTGAGTGTGTGTGAGAGAGAAAGAGAAGCTGTGAGTGAGAGTGAGAGAGAGAGAGAAAGAGAAGCTGTGAGTGAGAGAGAGATTGAAAGAGAAGCTGTGAGTGAGTGAGAGAGAGAGAAAGAGAAGCTGTGAGTGAGAGAGAGAGAAAGAGAAGCTGTGTGTGAGAGAGAGAGAAAGAGAAGCTGTGATTAAGAAGGAGAAGGAAAGAGAATAAGTGAGTGAGTGAGAGAGAGAGAGAGAAAGAGAAGCTGTGAGAGAGAAAGAGAAGCTGTGAGTGAGAGAGTGAGAGAGAGAAAGAGAATCTGTTAGTGAGTGTGAGAGAGAGAGAGAAAGAGAAGCAGTGAGTGAGAGAGAGATGAAAAGAGAAGCTGTGAGTGAGAGAGAGAGAGAAAGAGAAGCTGTGAGTGAGAGAGAGAAAGAGAAGCTGTGAGTGAGAAGGAGAGAAAGAGAAGCTGTGAGTGAGACAGAGAGAGAGAAGCTGTGAGTTAGAGAGAGAAAGAGAAGCTGTGAGTGACAGAGAGAGAGAAAGAGAAGCTGTGAGTGAGAGTGAGAGAGAGAGAGAAAGTGAAGCTGTGAGTGTGTGTGTGAGAGAAAGAGAAGCTGTGTGTGTGTGAGAGAGAGAAAGATAGTCTGAGAAAGAGAGAGTGAAAGAGAAGCTGTGAGTGAGACAGAGAGAGGGAGAAAGAGAAGCTGTGTGCGTGAGAGAGAGAAAGAGAAGCTGTGAGTGAGAGTGAGAGAGAGAGAGAGAAAGAGAAGCTGAGAGTGAGAGAGAGAGAGAAAGTGAAGCTGTGAGTGAGAGAGAGAAAGAAAGAGAAGCTGTGAGTGAGAGAGAGAAAGAAAGAAAGAGAAGCTGTGAGTGTTAGAGAAAGAGAAGCTGTGAGTGAGAGAGAGAGAGAAAGAGAAGCTGTGAGTAAGAAGGAGAGGGAAAGAGAAGAAGTGAGTGAGTGAGAGAGAGAGAGAAAGAGAAGCTGTGAGACAGAAAGAGAAGCTGTGAGTGAGAGAGTGAGAGAGAGAAAGAGAATCTGTTAGTGAGAGTGAGAGAGAGAGAGAAAGAGAAGCTGTAAGTGAGAGAGAGATTGAAAGAGAATCTGTGAGTGAGAGAGAGAGAGAAAGAGAAGCTGAGTGAGAGAGAGAAAGAGAAGCTGTGAGTGAGAGGGAGAGAGAGAAAGAGAAGCTGTGAGTGACACAGAGAGAGAGAAGCTGTGAGTTAGAGAGAGAGAAAGAGATGCTGTGAGTGACAGAGAGAGAGACAGAGAAGCTGTGTGTGAGAGAGAAAGATAGTCTGAGAAAGAGAGAGCGAAAGAGAAGCTGTGAGACAGAGAGAGGGAGAAAGAGAAGCTGTGTGTGTGTGAGAGAGAGAAAGAGAAGCTGTGAGTGAGAGTGAGATAGAGAGAGAGAGAGAGAAGCTGTGAGTGTGTGTGAGAGAGAAAGAGAAACTGTGAGTGAGAGAGAGAGAAAGCGAAGCTGTGAGAGAGAAAGAGAGAGAGAATGAGAAGCTGTGAGTGAGAGAGAGAGAGAGAAGCTGTGAGTGAGTGAGAGAGAGAAGATGTGAGTGAGAGAGAGAGAATGAGAAGCTGTGAGTGAGAGAGAGAAAAAATAAGAGAAGCTGTGAGTGAGAAAGAGAGAGAAAGAGAAGCTGTGAGAGAAAGAGAGGGAGAAAGAGAAGCTGTGAGTGAGAGAGAGAGAAAGAGAAGCTGTGAGTGAGAGAGAGAGAGAATGAGAAGCTGTGAGTGAGAGAGAGAGAAGCTGTGAGTGAGAGAGAAAGAGAAGCTGTGAGTGAGAGAGAGAGAGAGAAGATGTGAGTGAGAGAGAGAGAGAATGAGAAGCTGTGAGTGAGAGAGAGAGAGAGAAAGTAAGAGAAGCTGTGAGTAATACAGAGAGAGAGAAAGAGAAGCTGTGAGTGAGAGAGAGAGAGAGGGAGAAAGATAAGCTGTGAGAGAGAGAGAGAGAGAAAGAGAAGCTGTGAGTGAGAGAGAGAGAGAAGGAGAAGCTGCGAGTAAGAAGGAGAGGGAAAGAGAAGAAGTGAGTGAGAGAGAGAGAGAGAGAAAGAGAAGCTGTGAGACAGAAAGAGAAGCTGTGAGTGAGAGAGTGAGAGAGAGAAAGAGAATCTGTTAGTGAGAGTGAGAGAGAGAGAGAAAGAGAAGCTGTGAGTGAGAGAGAGATTGAAAGAGAAGCTGTGAGTGAGAGAGAGAGAGAGAGAAAGAAAAGCTGTGAGTGAGAGAGAGAAAGAGAAGCTGTGAGTGAGAGGGAGAGAGAGAAAGAGAAGCTGTGAGTGACACAGAGAGAGAGAATCTGTGAGTTAAAGAGAGAGAAAGAGAAGCTGTGAGTGAGAGAGATAGAGAGAGAGAGAAAGAGAAGCTGAGAGAGAGAGAGAATGTGAAGCTGTGAGTGAGAGAGAGAGAGACAGAGAAGCTGTGTGTGTGTGAGAGAGAGAAAGATAGTCTGAGAAAGAGAGAGTGAAAGAGAAGCTGTGAGTGAGACAGAGAGAGGGAGAAAGAGAAGCTGTGTGTGTGTGAGAGAGAAAGAGAAGCTGTGAGTGAGAGTGAGAGAGAGAGAGAGAGAAAGAGAAGCTGTGAGTGTGAGAGAGAGAGAAAGAGAAGATGTGAGTGTGAGAGAGAGAAAGCGAAGCTGTGAGTGAGAGAGAGAGAGAATGAGAAGCTGTGAGTGAGAGAGAGAGAAGATGTGAGTGAGAGAGAGAGAGAAGATGTGAGTGAGAGAGAGAGAATGAGAAGCTGTGAGTGAGAGAGAGAAAAATGTAAGAGAAGCTGTGAGTGAGAAAGAGAGAGAAAGAGAAGCTGTGAGTGAGAGAGAAAGAGAAGCTGTGAGTGAGAGAGAGAGAGAGAGAGATGTGAGTGAGAGAGAGAGAGAATGAGAAGCTGTGAGTGAGAGAGAGAGAAAGTAAGAGAAGCTGTGAGTGATACAGAGAGAGAGAAAGAGAAGCTGTGATTGAGAGTGAGAGAGAGAGAAAGAGAAGCTGTGAGTGAGAGAGAAAGAAAGAGAAGCTGTGAGTGAGAGAGAGAGAAGCTGTGAGTGAGAGAGAGAAAGAAAAGGTGTGAGTGAGAGAGAGAGAGAGAAAGAGAAGGTAGGAGTGAGAGAGAGAGAAGCAGTGAGTGAGAGAGAGAGAGAGAGAAAAAGAAGCTGTGAGTGAGACACAGAGAGAAAAGAGAAGCTGTGAGAGAGGGGGGAAAGAGAAGCTGTGTGTGTGTGAGAAAGAGAAGCTGTGAGTGAGAGAGAGAGAGAAAGAGAAGCTGTGAGTGAGAGAGAGATTGAAAGAGAAGCTGTGAGTGAGAGAGAGAGAGAAAGAGAAGCTGTGAGTGAGAGAGAGAAAGAGAAGCTGTGAGTGAGAGGGAGAGAAAGAGAAGCTGTGAGTTAGAGAGAGAGAAAGAGAAGCTGTGAGTGACAGAGAGAAAGAGAAGCTGAGAGTGAGAGAGAGAGAGAAAGTGAAGCTGTGAGTGAGAGAGAGAGAGAAAGAGAAGCTGTGTGTGTGTGTGAGAGAGAAAGATAGTCTGAGAAAGAGAGAGTGAAAGAGAAGCTGTGAGTGAGACAGAGAGAGGGAGAAAGAGAAGCTGTGTGTGAGAGAGAGAGAAAGAGAAGCTGTGAGTGAGAGAGAGAAAGAAAAGCTGTGAGTGAGAGAGAGAGAAAGAGAAGGTATGTGTGTGAGAGAGAGAGAGAAGCTGTGAGTGAGAGAGTGAGAGAGAGAAAGAGAAGCTGTGAGTGAGAGAGAGAAAGAGAAGCTGTGAGTGAGAGGGAGAGAGAGAAAGAGAAGCTGTGAGTGAGAGAGAGACAGAGAAAGAGAAGGTGTGAGGGAGAGAGAGAAAGAGAAGCTGTGAGTGAGAGGGAGAGAGAGAAAGAGAAGCTGTGAGTGACACACACAGAGAGAAGCTGTGAGTTAGAGAGAGAGAGAAAGAGAAGCTGTGAGTGACAGAGAGAGAGAAAGAGAAGCTGTGAGTGAGAGTGAGAGAGAGAGAGAAAGAGAAGCTGTGAGTGAGAGAGAGAGAAAGAGATGCTGTGAGTGAGAGAGAGAGAAAGAGAAGCTATGAGTGAGAGAGAGAGAAAGAGAAGCTGTGAGTGAGAGAGAGAGAGAAAGAGAAGCTGTGAGTGAGAGAGTGAGAGAGAGAAAGAGAAGCTGTTAGTGAGAGTGAGAGAGAGAGAGAAAGAGAAGCTGTGAGTGAGAGAGAGATTGAAAGAGAAGCTGTGAGTGAGTGAGAGAGAGAGAAAGAGAATCTGTAAGTGAGAGAGAGAGAAAGAGAAGCTGTGAGTGAGAGAGAGAGAGAAAGAGAAGCTGTGATTAAGAAGGAGAGGGAAAGAGAATAAGTGAGTGAGTGAGAGAGAGAGAGAAAGAGAAGCTGTGAGAGAGAAAGAGAAGCTGTGAGTGAGAGAGTGAGAGAGAGAAAGAGAATCTGTTACTGAGTGTGAGAGAGAGAGAGAAAGAGAAGCTGTGAGTGAGAGAGAGATTGAAAGAGAAGCTGTGAATGAGAGAGAGAGAGAAAGAGAAGCTGTGAGTGAGAGGGAGAGAAAGAGAAGCTGTGAGTGACACACAGAGAGAGAAGCTGTGAGTTAGAGAGAGAGAAAGAGAAGCTGTGAGTGACAGAGAGAGATAAAGAGAAGCTGAGAGTGAGAGAGAGAGAGAAAGTGAAGCTGTGAGTGAGTGAGAGAGAGAAAGAGAAGCTGTGTGTGTGTGAGAGAGAGAAAGATAGTCTGAGAAAGAGAGAGTGAAAGAGAAGCTGTGAGTGAGACAGAGAGAGGGAGAAAGAGAAGCTGTGTGCGTGAGAGAGAGAAAGAGAAGCTGTGAGTGAGAGAGAGAAAGAAAAGCTGTGAGTGAGAGAGAGAGAAAGAGAAGGTATGAGTGAGAGAGAGAGAGAAGCTGTGAGTGAGAGAGTGAGAGAGAGAAAGAGAAGCTGTGCGTGAGAGGGAGAGAGAGAAAGAGAAGCTGTGAGTGAGAGAGAGAGAGAGAAAGAGAAGCTGTGAGTGAGAAGAGAGAAAGAGAAGCTGTGAGTGAGAGGGAGAGAGAGAAATAGCTGTGAGTGACACACAGAGAGAGAAGCTGTGAGTTAGAGAGAGAGAGAAAGAGAAGCTGTGAGTGACAGAGAGAGAAAGAGAAGCTGTGAGTGAGAGAGAGAGAGAAAGAGAAGCTGTGAGTAAGAAGGAGAGGGAAAGAGAAGAAGTGAGTGAGTGAGAGAGAGAGAGAGAAAGAGAAGCTGTGAGTGAGAGAGAGAGAGAAAGAGAAGCTGTGAATGAGAGAGTGAGAGAGAGAAAGAGAAGCTGATAGTGAGAGTGAGAGAGAGAGAAAGAGAAGCTGTGAGTGAGAGAGAGATTGAAAGAGAAGCTGTGAGTGAGTGAGAGAGAGAGAAAGAGAAGCTGTGAGTGAGAGAGAGAGAAAGAGAAGCTGTGAGTGAGAGAGAGAGAGAGAAGCTGTGATTAAGAAGGAGAGGGAAAGAGAATAAGTGAGTGAGTGAGAGAGAGAGAGAAAGAGAAGCTGTGAGAGAGAAAGAGAAACTGTGAGTGAGAGAGTGAGAGAGAGAAAGAGAATCTGTTAGTGAGTGTGAGAGAGAGAGAGAAAGAGAAGCTGTGAGTGAGAGTGAGAGAGAGAGAGAAAGTGAAGCTGTGAGTGTGAGAGAGAGAGAAAGAGAAGCTGTGTGTGTGTGAGAGAGAGAAAGATAGTCTGAGAAAGACAGAGTGAATGAGAAGCTGTGAGTGAGACAGAGAGAGGGAGAAAGAGAAGCTGTGTGCGTGAGAGAGAGAAAGAGAAGCTATGAGTGAGAGTGAGAGAGAGAGAGAGAAAGAGAAGCTGAGAGTGAGAGAGAGAGAGAAAGTGAAGCTGTGAGTGAGAGAGAGAGACAGAGAAGCTGTGTGTGTGTGTGAGAGAGAGAAAGATAATCTGAGAAAGAGAGAGTGAAAGAGAAGCTGTGAGTGAGACAGAGAGAGGGAGAAAGAGAAGCTGTGTGTGTGTGAGAAAGAGAAGCTGTGAGTGAGAGTGAGAGAGAGAGAGAGAAAGAGAGGCTGTGAGTGAGAGAGAGAGAAAGAGAAGCTGTGAGTGAGAGAGAGAGAAAGCGAAGCTGTGAGTGAGAGAGAGAGAGAGAATGAGAAGCTGTGAGTGAGAGAGAGAGAAGCTGAGAGTGAGAGAGAGCGAAGATGTGAGTGAGAGTGAGAGAGGGAGAAAGAGAAGCTGTGTGTGTGTGAGAGAGAAAGAGAAGCTGTGAGTGAGAGTGAGAGAGAGAGAAAGAGAGAGAGAAGCTGTGAGTGACAGAGCGAGAGAGAGAAAGAGAAGCTGTTAGTGAGAGTGAGAGAGAGAGAGAAAGAGAAGCTGTGAGTGAGAGAGAGAGAGAAAGAGATGCTGTGAGTGAGAGAGAGAGAGAGAAAGAGAAGGTGTGAGAGAGAGAGAAAGAGAAGGTGTGAGAGAGAGAGAGAGAAAGAGAAGCTGTGAGTGAGAAGGAGAGGGAAAGAGAAGCTGTGAGTGAGTGAGAGAGAGAGAAAGAGAAGCTGTGAGTGAGAGAGAGAAAGAAAGAGAAGCTGTGAGTGTGTGAGAGAGAAAGAGAAGCTGTGAGTGAGAGAGAGAGAAAGAGAAGCTGTGAGTAAGAAGGAGAGGGAAAGAGAAGAAGTGAGTGAGTGAGAGAGAGAGAAAGAGAAGCTGTGAGACAGAAAGAGAAGCTGTGAGTGAGAGAGTGAGAGAGAGAAAGAGAATCTGTTAGTGAGAGCGAGAGAGAGAGAGAGAGAGAAAGAGAAGTTGTAAGTGAGAGAGAGATTGAAAGAGAAGCTGTGAGTGAGAGAGAGAGAGAGAAAGAGAAGCTGAGTGAGAGAGAGAAAGAGAAGCTGTGAGTGAGAGGGAGAGAGAGAAAGAGAAGCTGCGAGTGACACAGAGAGAGAGAAGCTGTGAGTTAGAGAGAGAGAAAGAGAAGCTGTGAGTGACAGAGAGAGAGACAGAGAAGCTGTGTGTGTGTGTGAGAGAGAAAGAGAGTCTGAGAAAGAGAGAGTGAAAGAAAAGCTGTGAAACAGAGAGAGGGAGAAAGAGAAGCTGTGTGTGTGTGAGAGAGAAAGAGAAGCTGTGAGTGAGAGTGAGATAGAGAGGGAGAGAAGCTGTGAGTGTGTGTGAGAGAGAAAGAGAAACTGTGAGTGATAGAGAGAGAAAGTGAAGCTGTGAGAGAGAAAGAGAGAGAGAATGAGAAGCTGTGAGTGAGAGAGAGAGAAGCTGTGAGTGAGAGAGAGAGAGAAGTGAGTGAGTGAGAGAGAGAGAATGAGAAGCTGTGAGTGTGAGAGAGAAAAAATAAGAGAAGCTGTGAGTGAGAAAGAGAGAGAAAGAGAAGCTGTGAGTGAGAGAAAGAGAGGGAGAAAGAGAAGCTGTGAGTGAGAGAGAGAGAAAGAGAAGCTGTGAGTGAGAGAGAGAGAGAATGAGAAGCTGTGAGTGAGAGAGAGAGAAGCTGTGAGTGAGAGAGAAAGAGAAGCTGTGAGTGAGAGAGAGAGAGAGAAGATGTGTGAGAGAGAGAGAATGAGAAGCTGTGAGTGAGAGAGCGAGAAAGTAAGAGAAGCTGTGAGTGATACAGAGAGAGAGAAAGAGAAGCTGTGAGTGAGAGAGAGAGGGAGAAAGATAAACTGTGAGACAGAAAGAGAAGCTGTGAGTGAGAGAGTGAGAGAGAGAGAGAAAGAGAATCTGTTAGTGAGAGTGAGAGAGAGAGAGAAAGAGAAGCTGTGAGTGAGAGAGCGATTGAAAGAGAAGCTGTGTGTGAGAGAGAGAGAGAGAAAGAGAAGCTGTGAGTGAGAGAGAGAAAGAGAAGCTGTGAGTGAGAGGGAGAGAGAGAAAGAGAAGCTGTGAGTGACACAGAGAGAGAGAAGCTGTGAGTTAGAGAGAGAGAAAGAGAAGCTGTGAGTGACAGAGAGAGAGAGAGAGAGAAGCTGAGAGAGAGAGAGAGAGAATGTGAAGCTGTGAGTGAGAGAGAGAGAGACAGAGAAGCTGTGTGTGTGTGAGAGAGAGAAAGATAGTCTGAGAAAGAGAGAGTGAAAGAGAAGCTGTGAGTGAGACAGAGAGAGGGAGAAAGAGAAGCTGTGTGTGTGTGAGAGAGAAAGAGAAGCTGTGAGTGAGAGTGAGAGAGAGAGAGAGAGAGAGAAGCTGTGAGTGTGTGAGAGAGAGAAAGAGAAGCTGTGAGTGAGAGAGAGAGAAAGCGAAGCTGTGAGTGAGAGAGAGAGAGAATGAGAAGCTGTGAGTGAGAGAGAGAGAAGCTGTGAATGAGAGAAAGAGAGAAGATGTGAGTGAGAGAGAGAGAGAATGAGAAGCTGTGAGTGAGAGAGAGAAAAAGTAAGAGAAGCTGTGAGTGAGAAAGAGAGAGAAAGAGAAGCTGTGAGTGAGAGAGAGAGAAAGAGAAGCTGTGAGTGAGAGAGAAAGAGAAGCTGTGAGTGAGAGAGAGAGAGAAGATGTGAGTGAGAGAGAGAGAATGAGAAGCTGTGAGTGAGAGAGAGAGAAAGTAAGAGAAGCTGTGAGTGATACAGAGAGAGAGAAAGAGAAGCTGTGAGTGAGAGAGAGGGAGAAAGATAAGCTGTGTGTGAGAGAGAGAGAAAGAGAAGCTGTGTGTGAGAGAGAGAGAAAGAGAAGCTGTGATTGAGAGTGAGAGAGAGAGAATGAGAAGCTGTGAGTGAGAGAGAGAGAAAGAGAAGCTGTGAGTGAGAGAGAGAGAAGCTGTGAGTGAGAGAGAGAAAGAAAAGGTGTGAGTGAGAGAGAGAGAGAAAGAGAAGGTAGGAGTGAGAGAGAGATAAGCAGTGAGTGAGAGAGAGAGAGAGAAAGAGAAGCTGTGAGTGAGACAGAGAGAGAAAGAGAAGCTGTGAGAGAGGGGGGAAAGAGAAGCTGTGTGTGTGAGAAAGAGAAGCTGTGAGTGAGAGAGAGAGAGAAAGAGAAGCTGAGTGAGAGAGAGATTGAAAGAGAAGGTGTGAGTGAGAGAGAGAGAGAAAGAGAAGCTGTGAGTGAGAGAGAGAAAGAGAAGCTGTGAGTGAGAGGGAGAGAAAGAGAAGCTGTGAGTGACACACAGAGAGAGAAGCTGTGAGTTAGAGAGAGAGAAAGAGAAGCTGTGAGTGACAGAGAGAAAGAGAAGCTGAGAGTGAGAGAGAGAGAGAAAGTGAAGCTGTGAGTGAGAGAGAGAGAGAGAAAGAGAAGCTGTGTGTGTGTGAGAGAGAGAAAGATAGTCTGAGAAAGAGAGAGTGAAAGAGAAGCTGTGAGTGAGACAGAGAGAGGGAGAAAGAGAAGCTGTGTGCGTTAGAGAGAGAAAGAGAAGCTGTGAGTGAGAGAGAGAAAGAAAATCTGTGAGTGAGAGAGAGAGAAAGAGAAGGTATGAGTGAGTGAGAGAGAGAGAAGCTGTGAGTGAGAGAGTGAGAGAGAGAAAGTGAAGCTGTGAGTGAGAGAGAGAAAGAGAAGCTGTGAGTGAGAGGGAGAGAGAGAAAGAGAAGCTGTGAGTGAGAGAGAGAGAGAGAGAAAGAGAAGGTGGGAGTGAGAGAGAGAAAGAGAAGCTGTGAGTGAGAGGGAGAGAGAGAAAGAGAAGCTGTGAGTGACACACAGAGAGAGAAGCTGTGAGTTAGAGAGAGAGAAAGAGAAGCTGTGAGTGACAGAGAGAGAGAAAGAGAAGCTGTGAGTGAGAGTGAGAGAGAGAGAGAAAGAGAAGCTGTGAGTGAGAGAGAGAGAAAGAGAAGCTGTGAGTGAGAGAGAGAGAGAAAGAGAAGCTGTGAGTAAGAAGGAGAGGGAAAGAGAAGAAGTGAGTGAGTGAGAGAGAGAGAGAGAAAGAGAAGCTATGAGTGAGAGAGAGAGAGAAAGAGAAGCTGTGAGTGAGAGAGTGAGAGAGAGAAAGAGAAGCTGTTAGTGAGAGAGAGAGAGAAAGAGAAGCTGTGAGTGAGAGAGAGATTGAAAGAGAAGCTGTGA
The DNA here is from genome assembly GCA_035047305.1 of Bradypodion pumilum. Classification (NCBI taxonomy): domain Eukaryota; kingdom Metazoa; phylum Chordata; class Lepidosauria; order Squamata; family Chamaeleonidae; genus Bradypodion; species Bradypodion pumilum. Next base: position 235,690,175 of record JAWDJD010000001.1, read on the forward strand.
GTGAGTGAGAGAGAGAGAAAGAGAAGCTGTGTGTGTGTGAGAGAGAGAAAGATAGTCTGAGGAAGAGAGAGTGAAAGAGAAGCTGTGAGTGAGACAGAGAGAGGGAGAAAGAGAAGCTGTGTGTGTGTGAGAGAGAAAGAGAAGCTGTGAGTGAGAGAGAGAAAGAAAAGCTGTGAGTGAGAGAGAGAGAAAGAGAAGGTATGAGTGAGAGAGAGAGAGAAGCTGTGAGTGAGAGAGTGAGAGAGAGAAAGAGAAGCTGTGAGTGAGAGAGAGAAAGAGAAGCTGTGAGTGAGAGGGAGAGAAAGAGAAGCTGTGAGTGAGAAGAGAGAAAGGGAAGCTGTGAGTGAGAGGGAGAGAGAGAAAGAGAAGCTGTGAGTGACACACAGAGAGAGAAGCTGTGAGTTAGAGAGAGAGAGAAAGAGAAGCTGTGAGTGACAGAGAGAGAAAGAGAAGCTGTGAGTGAGAGTGAGAGAGAGAGAGAAAGAGAAGCTGTGAGTGAGAGAGAGAGAAAGAGATGCTGTGAGTGAGATTGAGAGAGACAGAGAAGCTGTGAGTGTGTGTGAGAGAAAGAGAAGCTGTGAGTGAGAGGGAGAGAGAGAAAGAGAAGCTGTGAGTGAGAGAGAGAGAGAGAGAAAGAGAAGGTGTGAGTGAGAGAGAGAAAGAGAAGCTGTGAGTGAGAGTGAGAGAGAGAAAGAGAAGCTGTGAGTGACACACAGAGAGAGAAGCTGTGAGTTAGAGAGAGAGAAAGAGAAGCTGTGAGTGACAGAGAGAGAGAAAGAGAAGCTGTGAGTGAGAGTGAGAGAGAGAGAGAAAGAGAAGCTGTGAGTGAGAGAGAGAGAAAGAGATGCTGTGAGTGAGAGAGAGAGAAAGAGAAGCTGTGAGTGAGAGAGAGTGAAAGAGAAGCTGTGAGTGAGAGAGAGAGAGAAAGAGAAGCTGGGAGTAAGAAGGAGAGGGAAAGAGAAGAAGTGAGTGAGTGAGAGAGAGAGAGAGAGAGAAGCTGTGTGAGAGAGAGAGAGAAAGAGAAGCTGTGAGTGAGAGAGTGAGAGAGAGAAAGAGAAGCTGTTAGTGAGAGAGAGAGAGAAAGAGAAGCTGTGAGTGAGAGAGAGATTGAAAGAGAAGCTGTGAGTGAGTGAGAGAGAGAGAAAGAGAAGCTGTGAGTGAGAGAGAGAGAAAGAGAAGCTGTGAGTGAGAGAGAGAGAGAAAGAGAAGCTGTGATTAAGAAGGAGAGGGAAAGAGAATAAGTGAGTGAGTGAGAGAGAGAGAGAAAGAGAAGCTGTGAGAGAGAAAGAGAAGCTGTGAGTGAGAGAGTGAGAGAGAGAAAGAGAATCTGTTACTGAGTGTGAGAGAGAGAGAGAAAGAGAAGCTGTGAGTGAGAGAGAGATTGAAAGAGAAGCTGTGAGTGAGAGAGAGAGAGAAAGAGAAGCTGTGAGTGAGAGAGAGAAAGAGAAGCTGTGAGTGAGAGGGAGAGAAAGAGAAGCTGTGAGTGACACACAGAGAGAGAAGCTGTGAGTTAGAGAGAGAGAAAGAGAAGCTGTGAGTGACAGAGAGAGAGAAAGAGAAGCTAAGAGTGAGAGAGAGAGAAAGTGAAGCTGTGAGTGAGAGAGAGAGAGAAAGAAGCTGTGTGTGTGTGTGAGAGAGAAAGATAGTCTGAGAAAGAGAGAGTGAAAGAGAAGCTGTGAGTGAGACAGAGAGAGGGAGAAAGAGAAGCTGTGTGCGTGAGAGAGAGAAAGAGAAGCTGTGAGTGAGAGAGAGAAAGAAAAGCTGTGAGTGAGAGAGAGAGAAAGAGAAGGTATGAGTGAGAGAGAGAGAGAAGCTGTGAGTGAGAGAGTGAGAGAGAGAAAGAGAAGCTGTGAGTGAGAGAGAGAAAGAGAAGCTGTGAGTGAGAGGGAGAGAAAGAGAACCTGTGAGTGAGAAGAGAGAAAGAGAAGCTGTGAGTGAGAGGGAGAGAGAGAAAGAGAAGCTGTGAGTGACACACAGAGAGAGAAGCTGTGTGTTAGAGAGAGAAAGAAAGAGAAGCTGTGAGTGACAGTGAGAGAAAGAGAAGCTGTGAGTGAGAGTGAGAGAGAGAGAGAAAGAGAAGCTGTGAGTGAGAGAGAGAGAAAGAGATGCTGTGAGTGAGATTGAGAGAGACAGAGAAGCTGTGAGTGAGAGAGAGAGAAAGAGAAGCTGTGAGTGAGAGAGAGAGAAAGAGAAGCTGTGAGTGAGAGAGAGAGAGAAAGAGAAGCTGTGAGTAAGAAGGAGAGGGAAAGAGAAGAAGTGAGTGAGTGAGAGAGAGAGAGAAAGAGAAGCTGTGAGTGAGAGAGAGAGAGAAAGAAGCTGTGAGTGAGAGAGAGATTGAAAGAGAAGCTGTGAGTGAGTGAGAGAGAGAGAAAGAGAAGCTGTGAGTGAGAGAGAGAAAGAGAAGCTGTGAGTGAGTGAGAGAGAGAAAGAGAAGCTGTGATTAAGAAGGAGAGGGAAAGAGAATAAGTGAGTGAGTGAGAGAGAGAGAGAAAGAGAAGCTGTGAAAGAGAAAGAGAAACTGTGAGTGAGAGAGTGAGAGAGAGAAAGAGAATCTGTTAGTGAGTGTGAGAGAGAGAGAGAAAGAGAAACTTTGAGTGAGAGAGAGATTGAAAGAGAAGCTGTGAGTGAGAGAGAGAAAGAAAGAGAAGCTGTGAGTGAGAGAGAGAAAGAGAAGCTGTGAGTGAGAGGGAGAGAAAGAGAAGCTGTGAGTGACACACAGAGAGAGAAGCTGTGAGTTAGAGAGAGAGAAAGAGAAGCTGTGAGTGACAGAGAGAGAGAAAGAGAAGCTGTGAGTGAGAGTGAGAGAGAGAAAGTGAAGCTGTGAGTGTGAGAGAGAGAGAAAGAGAAGCTGTGTGTGTGTGTGAGGGAGAAAGATAGTCTGAGAAAGAGAGAGTGAAAGAGAAGCTGTGAGTGAGACAGAGAGAGGGAGAAAGAGAAGCTGTGTGCGTGAGAGAGAGAAAGAGAAGCTGTGAGTGAGAGTGAGAGAGAGAGAGAGAAAGAGAAGCTGAGAGTGAGAGAGAGAGAGAAAGTGAAGCTGTGAGTGAGAGAGAGAGAGACAGAGAAGCTGTGTGTGTACTTGTTGGGATTTGATTCATGTAAAGATATCTTCTCAATCAGCCAGCCTCATTAGCAGCAGTTTATATTCTCAGATCTTTTGAGGTACCTATGAGTCCAGCTTCATTAGGCTTTTTGTAGGGAGAAACAGAGACAGACAAAAACAGACACGACTGCTCTCTTTGGCTGGTCAAACACTACTGAAACCCTTTCTTTATTTTAGGCAGAGAGAGAGAGAGAAACGAAACTAGCAAGCATTGTATACCAGAAACGAAACTTAACCTATATAATCAATCAGAATGTCAGAACCCAAAGAAGGGAGAGATAAGGAGCGTTGTCTCTCAGTGAGCAAAGAGGCCTTGTTTACAAAATGTGTCAGAAGACAGGCAAGACAGAATCCAGATGCATTCCTACATGTCCTCCTTTTTCATTTAAATTTGAGAGAGGGACGGCTAATCATACCCCTGCATGTCATCATACTCCATAACTACTCCTCCATATACATCATCACTGTCCTCCTGGACATCGTACCCCTCCTGACTCCTGGTACTTTGTTCCGAAGGATGATACCTCATTGAGTACAATTGCCGTCGTGCAAAACTCGATGTCTCCCTTCTACGCAGTGGACATGTGTTACACATAGAAATAAGATTAGGAATACAAGTAATGCAAAAATACAAAGGTATAAAGCAGATAATAATAATAAACCCATAAAAGAAAACTTGTCTAAGGACAGATAAATCAGGCAACCAAGAAGTCACCCAATCAAAGAGATTAACATCAGTGCGTACATTGTTAGTAATACTCTCCTGTAAATTCTGAAGTTCTTTCTCAATAGTATTATTCAAATCCTGGAATTTTATCCGACATCCCTGGTTCCCGACCAGTTTACAAAATCCTCCGGATTTTGCTAACAGGTAATCTATAGCCAGTCTGTCCTGCATTTGGTCTTGATGAAGCTCAGTGATTTCCATTTGAAGATCCCGTATGACCCTCCCTGTGGCATTGATTGATTTCTCCAGCCTACAGGTGAGTCCCAAAATGGACCTTCTATTCTCCTGGGAAATGACACCTGGGTATGATCCCAATGTGAGTGCGCCAGTGATAGCACTCCCTATAGCTCTCCCCCAGGAGCTACCATCAGACTATCAATTATCACTTCATCATTGCAACCAGAACCCATTGGGCCGGCAGCAGCTCTCCGGCGCCGTGCATGTGCCTGAGGCGGCATTTGCACTTGTACGGGTAAGGTAAAATAACCCAATGCTGCACATTGATATTGTCCTGGATGGAAATTCGTGGCAACTCCATTAAAAAAGAACCACATGTTAGGATCCTTGATTTGCCATCCATTGCAAATTGAACCACTATCTATAGCAGAATAATCAGGAGTAAACATAGGAAATACATCATATATATCTTCAATAGTAGTGTTAAACAAGGTATAATTAAGCTTATAGGTACTGTTATAACTACCCCATAACCAAAAATAATCATCACAACCCGTATAATTGCCTACATTCCACAAAACCCTTTGTGCTTGAGTCCAGTACTTCCATTTACTATTCCAGACTCCAGAACTATGACAGCAGAAACAAAGTCCTTTAGTGTATTTCTTGAATGTCATGCTTCGCCAACGGGTGTTGTTAAATTGTTCTGGAGGATTAGAGAAGAGTGTAGACCTATCAAGATGTTGCAAATGTCCAATAACCAACTCAGGCGTGTTGAACAATGCCGGAAGAAAGGCCATTTGAGACACTGCCAGTGGATGCTCATAGTATAACGTTGCATTCTTACCATGAACCTCAAACATATAGTTAGCATGACGAATCCAAAAGTTGGGGTTGCCCCCATGAGGTATTGTTCTTACAGCTGGAAGCACAGTAAGAAAGAAAACAAATGTCAGCACATTTAGTTTACTGGTGAACCACCATCCTGGAGCTGAGTAACCTTCTTCTCTCTCCATGGACGGATCGCTCGAGCAGGAATCCACACAGGTCCTGAGGTTGTAGAAACCGCTGCGTATCCTCGTCCCCAGGTGATTAGAGGTACAGGACCCTTCCACTCAGGATCGGGTTGCTGCCGATAAACGACCAATGGCTTAGGAAGACACTCCTCGGTCCTGAAATGCAATTCGACTGGAGAGTGTGACCTGTTATGGGGAGCAAGAAGAAAATTAAGAGTATACAGTACTTTAGCAACAGCTGTAGGTATTTCAGCCACAGGAACCCCTCTATCTCCCACTTGCTTGTGTAACAAATTTTTGAATGTCAGGTGGGCTCTTTCAACAATCGCCTGTCCAGTCGAGTTATAGGGTATTCCATGGGTTAGCTTAATGTCCCACTGACGGCAAAAGTCCTGAAAGGCAGAAGAAACATATGATGACCCATTGTCTGTCTTAAGGCTTTTAGGTTTACCCATTGCCGCAAACGAACGAATGCAATGTTGTATAACATGTCTGGATGTTTCACCCCGTAAGGGTGTAGCCCATATGAATCCAGAGAAGGTATCAACAGTCACATGTAACTTAGAAAGCGGAGCCAAAGCAGGTACTTGCGTGACATCCATCTGCCATAGCTGATTAGCTTCTGTTCCTCGAGGATTAACAGCATCAAATGGCAGGAATATAGGAGACTTCGTACAGGAAGCACAGGATGACACAATGTCTCTAGCCTGTGACATAGGAATGGAAAACCGTTTATGCAAAACCTTAGCAGATTGATGAAACATTGCATGACTGTCAATGGGGTTGTCAAAGAGAGAAAAAACCTCAGCAGAGTCTCGGAGAGCAGAATCTGCTCGTGCATTGCCCTCCGTCAAATAACCTGGGATCCTTGTGTGAGAGCGTATGTGGGCAATGAAGAATGGGACCGTACGGTTAGAAAGAAAACCTTGAAGCTGTTGGAATAAAGCAAAAAGACCCCTATCCATCGATGGAGACAAATAAGCTTGAGCTAAAGTAAAAACAAGGCGGTAAACATATTGAGTATCCACAATCAGGTTAAAAGGCACATCAGAAAACGTAGAGAAAGCAAGTATGACCGCTGCCAGTTCCGACCGCTGGGCCGATGCTTGAGGTCCTGTAAAAACAACCTCCCATTCCCCAGTAGGACCCTGCCATGTAAGGACTCCACGGGAGGGGGAGCCATCCGAGAAGAGAGTAATGGCATGCAAGATAGGTTGCATGCAAAGCGGGGATGACAGGGAGTAAGAAGTGAGATTCAGCAAGGTAAACCGCTTATCCTTGGGGGGGTTAAATTTAACTTGTCCCACAAAGTCCGCCATGGCCACCTGAAATGCCTCAGAATGCTGTAGCAAGGCTGTTAGCTGATCCTGTGAAAAAGGAAAACAAACAAAGTCAACGTCATAGCCAGTCAAATGCTTTGCCCTAGTACGGCATTTGAGGAAAAGATCAGCAATCGCATCAGGCAGGCGATAACAGTTTTTCGAGGGAGTGTGCGCCAAGTGTAGCCATTCCACGATGGCCACCTTCTGAGCGTTGACAGGCGCGAACAAAACTGCAGTGGGCAGCCTCGGTGTAGGAAGAAGAGCGCATGCCAGCGCAATGGTGCCTGAGGGCACCCGATCCACAGCGATGGTATGCAGCTTTTCGTTGAGGCGTTGAAGAGCTGTACGCATCTCCGTTGTGCAGGGAATGATGTCCGCTGGAGAAGTGTGTCCAGAAAGAGCAGCAAAGAGTGGTGATAGTTCCTCCGTGCTCAGGGCCAAGAAAGGACGAGCCCAATTTATGTTCCCTAGCAATTGTTGCAATTGTACAAGAGTGAACTGCTCTGGAATAGCTATTGTTGGCAATAGCGGAGTTGAAGCTGTAGTTGAGAGCCTATGTCCCAGATATTGGAATGGATACATCCGCTGCACTTTTTCAGGAGCTATGATCAAGCCCGCTTGTTGCAAAATGTCTGCTAGGTCCTGCAGGTGTTTCTCCGTGACTTGTGGACCATGCAATAAAATGTCATCTGTGTAATGATAGACTTTAACCTCTGGATGACGTTGCCTGAAAGGTTCCAAAGCCTTGTTCACAAAATGTTGGCATAGAGTCGGCGAGTTGGCCATACCCATAGGCAAGACACACCATTCAAACCGTTGAGTAGGATGTTCATTATTGTATACTGGCAATGTAAATGCAAATTTTTCTCTGTCTTGTGGCGCTAGCAAGATTGTATAAAAACAGTCCTTCAAATCTATAACCATGAGTTGATGATCTTCCTTACATGAAGGAGGCCTCTATAGCATTCTAGAAAGCAATTCTTACTACCCAATTACATGAGTAAGGCATTAAATTTCTTCTTCTCCCACTAGATGTAAAGTGAAAGAGGCATTCAATAACTTATAATCAGCATAGCATGGTAAACCAATACAGTACAAATCCCATTAGCATGAGCAGGTAGACAGTTTCTTAAAAAGGCTGTCAGGTTTTATAATTCTTCTTTAAAATCCACACAAACTTTTGTTCTTTTTAGTCCAATTAAAATGTCCAAATTAAAAAGTCCAAAACTTGATTGAAGCTCTCTGAAACACTATCTCTCCAGCACATTTCTTGGCATGGCAAGTTGAAATTAAGCCATAAATTAAGTCTCACTGACTTCACAAGACAATCCCACACAACCCCCCCTTTTCAGCTTTTCAGGCAGACACACATTCCTTCATGCTCCAGCCACACCCATATGCAGTAAGGCAGGCCGAGGAGGTGTGAAGGCACAAAGACTTCTCCAGAAGTTGCAAGTAATTTTCACACAGAAGAAAATCACAGGGAAGTCCAAGTTGCTTTCCCTGCAATCCTGATGCTTGAAACGTGGGACAGCTCACTCTGTATCTCTTTGTTTGTGGGTTGGGCAGTTCAAAATCAGCAAAAAACTGTATGTCTTCTTCCTCCTTGTATTTTTGCCACAGCCTGCTATCCATACAGGAAATATTCACCCCCCTCTTTCTCTGTATTTCTTTCATCTCCAGCATATGATTCTCAACCTTATGACAACCTGCATCTGTTAGTTTGTACTTGCACCCCTTTTTTGGCTTGGGTTTTGTGCGTTCCTCCTTTGGGCCATCCTTCCATTTCTGCAGGATCTTCCTGCCCAAACGTGAGGTATCAAATTTACTACTCAGCTTCTCCTGCTTTTGTGATGAGGGTTGATTCACGGGGGGGCTGAGATCCCCTAAGCTGCTCTTTGAAACACAGTCCTTGCTTTCTGCCACTCTGCATGCATCAACAACTTCAATCTGTGATGAGTTTCCCATCATTTGTTCCCCATCAGCTGGCACTAGTATTGCAACAGTCTCATTTGCAAGCGGCTCTCTGTTCACTGGATATACATCAACAGGTTCCATATCCAGCACAGCTGTCGTTAAAGCAGCAGAGAACAGGTCTTTTGTAGGGCTAAAAGCACTTGATTGTTGCAAGTCAGGATTCAATGTCCCATTTTCTTTTCCACCCTCATCCCCATCAGGAGGCTTATGCTGTTGTTTCTCATATGATGGAGGAGCAGTTGCAATGGCCCCCCTTTTCTCTGAAGGCAAAGGCTGTGGGAGGGGATGGCCATCAAGTCTTTGAGACAATAAAATATTTTTTGGAGTAAGTCTCTGAAGGCAGCCTTCAATTTCCTCCCATGTAAATAATATTGACACAGAAATTCCATTATGCTTCTGCATTTCTCTCCCAATCTGTTTCCACTGTTTTAAGTCCAGACCTTCATATTTAAACCAAGGACAGATTTTTGCTATAACTTTAACCAGCTGCTGTATCCTCTTCTCATCTACCTTTCGCCCATTCTCATGCAAAAGATCTGAGATATCTTTACAAAGTTCCTGCATTTCTGAAGAAAGCAAACACCCCATGATAAAAAAATATATTTTTCTCTTTCCACTTACCCTATATATGGGACCCAAAGTTGACTTTGGATGAATTTTCGAGCTCGATTTATGACCTTCCCGGTCGGGGGTAAATGAGACCTTGTCCCCGGTCGCCAATTATGGGGTGTTAATTAGATGCTAAATGCTGAAGCAGCTTTCACAGAGAGTCCTTTGAAGTTCATTCAATCGCCTCATCACGGAGCACCACTTGTTGGGATTTGATTCATGTAAAGATATCTTCTCAATCAGCCAGCCTCATTAGCAGCAGTTTATATTCTCAGATCTTTTGAGGTACCTATGAGTCCAGCTTCATTAGGCTTTTTGTAGGGAGAAACAGAGACAGACAAAAACAGACACGACTGCTCTCTTTGGCTGGTCAAACGCTACTGAAACCTTTTCTTTATTTTAGGCAGAGAGAGAGAGAGAAACGAAACTAGCAAGCATTGTATACCAGAAACGAAACTTAACCTATATAATCAATCAGAATGTCAGAACCCAAAGAAGGGAGAGATAAGGAGCGTTGTCTCTCAGTGAGCAAAGAGGCCTTGTTTACAAAATGTGTCAGAAGACAGGCAAGACAGAATCCAGATGCATTCCTACAGTGTGTGTGTGAGAGAGAAAGATAATCTGAGAAAGAGAGAGTGAAAGAGAAGCTGTGAGTGAGACAGAGAGAAGGAGAAAGAGAAGCTGTGTGTGTGTGAGAGAGAAAGAGAAGCTGTGAGTGAGAGTGAGAGAGAGAGAGAGAAAGAGAAGCTGTGAGTGAGAGAGAGAGAGAAAGAGAAGCTGTTAGTGAGAGTGAGAGAGAGAGAGAAAGAGAAGCTGTGAGTGAGAGAGAGAGAGAAAGAGATGCTGTGAGTGAGAGAGAGAAAGAGAAGGTGTGAGCGAGAGAGAGAAAGAGAAGCTGTGAGAGAGAGAGAGAGAGAAAGAGAAGCTGTGAGTGAGAAGGAGAGGGAAAGAGAAGCTGTGAGTGAGTGAGAGAGAGAGAAAGAGAAGCTGTGAGTGAGAGAGAGAGAAAGAGAAGCTGTGAGTGAGAGAGAGAGAGAAAGAGAAGCTGTGAGTAAGAAGGAGAGGGAAAGAGAAGAAGTGAGTGAGTGAGAGAGAGAGAGAAAGAGAAGCTGTGACACAGAAAGAGAAGGTGTGAGTGAGAGAGTGAGAGAGAGAAAGAGAATCTGTTAGTGAGAGTGAGAGAGAGAGAGAAAGAGAAGCTGTGAGTGAGAGAGAGATTGAAAGAGAAGCTGTGAGTGAGAGAGAGAGAAAAAGAGAAGCTGTGAGTGAGAGGGAGAGACAGTAAGAGAAGCTGTGAGTGACACACAGAGAGAGAGAGAAATAGAAGCTGTGAGTGAGAGAGAGAAAGAGAAGCTTTGTGAGAGAGAGAGAGACAGAGAAGCTGTGTGTGTGTGTGTGAGAGAAAGATAGTCTGAGACAGAGAGAGTGAAAGAGAAGCTGTGAGTGAGACAGAGAGAGGGAGAAAGAGAAGCTGGTTGTGTGTGAGAGAGAAATAGAAGCTGTGAGTGAGAGTGAGAGAGAGAGAGAGAAGCTGTGAGTGTGTGAGAGAGAGAAAGAGAAGCTGTGAGTGAGAGAGAGAGAGAATGAGAAGCTGTGAGTGAGAGAGAGAGAAGCTGTGAGTGAGAGAGAGAGAGAAGATGTGAGTGAGAGAGAGAGAATGAGAAGCTGTGAGTGAGAGAGAGAAAAAGTAAGAGAAGCTGTGAGTGAGAAAGAGAGAGAAAGAGAAGCTGTGAGTGAGAGAAAGAGAGGGAGAAAGAGAAGCTGTGAGTGAGAGAGAGAAAGAGAAGCTGTGAGACAGAGAGAGAGAATGAGAAGCTGTGAGTGAGAGAGAGAGAAGCTGTGAGTGAGAGAGAAAGAGAAGCTGTGAGTGAGAGAGAGAGAGAAGATGTGAGTGAGAGAGAGAGAGAATGAGAAGCTGTGAGTGAGAGAGAGTGAAAGTAAGAGACGCTGTGAGTGATACAGAGAGAGAGAAAGAGGAGCAGTGAGTGAGAGAGAGGGAGGGAGAAAGATAAGCTGTGTGAGAGAGAGAGAGAGAAAGAGAAGCTGTGAGAGAGAGAGAGAGAGAGAAAGAGAAGCTGAGATTGAGAGTGAGAGAGAGAGAAAGAGAAGCTGTGAGTGAGAGAGAGAGAAAGAGAAGCTGTGAGTGAGAGAGAGAGACGCTGTGAGTGAGAGAAAGAAAAGCTGTGAGTGAGAGAGAGAGAGAGAGAAAGAGAAGGTATGAGTGAGAGAGAGAGAGAAGCAGTGAGTGAGAGAGAGAGAGAAAGAGAAGCTGTGAGTGAGACAGAGAGAGAGAAAGAGAAGCTGTGAGAGAGAGAGGGGCGAAAGAGAAGCTGTGTGTGTGTGAGAGAGAAAGAGAAGCTGTGAGTGAGTGAGAGAGAGAGAAAGAGAAGCTGTGAGTGAGAGAGAGATTGAAAGAGAAGCTGTGAGTGAGTGAGAGAGAGAAAGAGAAGATGTGTGTGTGTGAGAGAGAAAGATAGTCTGAGAAAGAGAGAGTGAAAGAGAAGCTGTGAGTGAGACAGAGAGAGGGAGAAAGAGAAGCTGTGTGCGTGAGAGAGAGAAAGAGAAGCTGTGAGTGAGTGAGAGAGAGAGAGAGAGAGAAGCTGTGAGTGAGAGAGAGAAAGAGAAGCTGTGAGTGAGAGGGAGAGAAAGAGAAGCTGTGAGTGACACAGAGAGAGAGAAGCTGTGAGTTAGAGAGAGAGAAAGAGAAGCTGTGAGTGACAGAGAGAGAGAAAGAGAAGCTGAGAGTGAGAGAGAGAGAGAAAGTGAAGCTGTGAGTGAGAGAGAGAGAGAAAGAGAAGCTGTGTGTGTGTGAGAGAGAAAGATAGTCTGAGAAAGAGAGAGTGAAAGAGAAGCTGTGAGTGAGACAGAGAGAGGGAGAAAGAGAAGCTGTGTGCGTGAGAGAGAGAAAGAGAAGCTGTGAGTGAGTGAGAGAGAGAGAGAAAGAGAAGCTGAGAGTGAGAGAGAGAAAGTGAAGCTGTGAGTGAGAGATAGAGAGACAGAGAAGCTGTGTGTGTGTGAGAGAGAGAAAGAGAAGCTGTGAGTGAGAGAGAGAGAGAAAGCGAAGCTGTGTGTGTGAGAGAGAGAGAATGAGAAGCTGTGAGTGAGAGAGAGAAGCTGTGAGTGAGAGAGAGAGAAGATGTGAGTGAGAGAGAGGGAGAAAGAGAAGCTGTGTGTGTGTGAGAGAGAAAGAGAAGCTGTGAGTGAGAGTGAGAGAGAGAGAGAGAAAGAGAAGCTGTGAGTGAGAGAGAGAGAGAAAGAGAAGCTGTGAGTGAGAGAGAGAGAAAGCGAAGCTGTGTGTGTGAGAGAGAGAATGAGAAGCTGTGAGTGAGAGAGAAGCTGTGAGTGAGAGAGAGAGAAGATGTGAGTGAGAGAGACAGAGGGAGAAAGAGAAGCTGTGTGTGTGAGAGAGAGAAAGAGAAGCTGTGAGTGAGAGCGAGAGAGAGAGAAAGAGAAAGAGAAGCTGTGTGTGAGAGAGCAAGAGAGAGAAAGAGAAGCTGTTAGTGAGAGTGAGAGAGAGAGAAAGAGAAGCTGTGAGTGAGAGAGAGAGAAAGAGATGCTGTGAGTGAGAGAGAGAGAAAGAGAAGTTGTGAGTGAGAGAGAGGGAAAGAGAAGCTGTGAGAGAGAGAGAAAGAGAAGCTGTGAGTGAGAAGGAGAGGGAAAGAGAAGCTGTGAGTGAGTGAGAGAGAGAGAAAGAGAAGCTGTGAGTGAGAGAGAGAGAAAGAGAAGCTGTGAGTGAGAGAGAGAGAGAAAGAGAAGCTGTGAGTAAGAAGGAGAGGGAAAGAGAAGAAGTGAGTGAGTGAGAGAGAGAGAAAGAGAAGCTGTGAGAGAGAAAGAGAAGCTGTGAGTGAGAGAGTGAGAGAGAGAAAGAGAATCTGTTAGTGAGAGTGAGAGAGAGAAAGAGAAGCTGTGAGTGAGAGAGAGATTGAAAGAGAAGCTGTGAGTGAGAGAGAGAGAAAGAGAAGCTGTGAGTGAGAGAGAGAAAGAGAAGCTGTGAGTGAGAGGGAGAGAGAGAAAGAGAAGCTGTGAGTGACACAGAGAGAGAGAAGCTGTGAGTTAGAGAGAGAGAAAGAGAAACTGTGAGTGACAGAGAGAGAGAAAGAGAAGCTGAGAGTGAGAGAGAGAGAGAGAAAGTGAAGCTGTGAATGTGAGAGAGAGACAGATAAGCTGTGTGTGTGAGAGAGAGAAAGATAGTCTGAGAAAGAGAGAGTGAAAGAGAAGCTGTGAGTGAGACAGAGAGAGGGAGAAAGAGAAGCTGTGTGTGTGAGAAAGAGAAAGTGAAGTGGTGTGTGTGTGTGAGAGAGAGAGAATGAGAAGCTGTGAGTGAGAGAGAGAGAAGCTGTGAGTGAGTGAGTGAGAGAAGATGTGAGTGAGAGAGAGAGAATGAGAAGCTGTGAGTGAGAGAGGGAAAAAGTAAGAGAAGCTGTGAGTGAGAAAGAGAGAGAAAGAGAAGCTGTGAGTGAGAGAAAGAGAGGGAGAAAGAGAAGCTGTGAGTGAGAGAGAAAGAGAAGCTGTGAGTGAGAGAGAGAGAGAATGAGAAGCTGTGAGTGAGAGAGAGAGAAGCTGTGAGTGAGAGAGAAAGAGAAGCTGTGAGTGAGAGAGAGAGAGAGAAGATGTGAGTGAGAGAGAGAGAATGAGAAGCTGTGAGTGAGAGAGAAAGTAAGAGAAGCTGTGAGTGATACAGAGAGAAAGAAAGAGAAGCTGTGAGTGAGAGAGAGAGGGAGAAAGAGAAGCTGTGTGTGTGAGAGAGAGAAAGAGAAGCTGTGAGTGTGAGAGAAAGAGAAAGAGAAGCTGTGAGTGAGAGAGAGTGAAAGTAAGAGACGCTGTGAGTGATACAGAGAGAGAGAAAGAGGAGCAGTGAGTGAGAGAGAGGGAGGGAGAAAGATAAGCTGTGTGAGAGAGAGAGAGAGAGAAAGAGAAGCTGTGAGAGAGAGAGAGAGAGAGAAAGAGAAGCTGTGATTGAGAGTGAGAGAGAGAGAAAGAGAAGCTGTGAGTGAGAGAGAGAGAAAGAGAAGCTGTGAGTGAGAGAGAGAGACGCTGTGAGTGAGAGAGAGAAAGAAAAGCTGTGAGTGAGAGAGAGAGAGAGAAAGAGAAGGTATGAGTGAGAGAGAAAGAGAAGCAGTGAGTGAGAGAGAGAGAGAAAGAGAAGCTGTGAGTGAGACAGAGAGAGAGAAAGAGAAGCTGTGAGAGAGAGAGGGGGGAAAGAGAAGCTGTGTGTGAGAGAGAGAGAAAGAGAAGCTGTGAGTGAGAGTGAGAGAGAGAGAGAGAAAGAGAAGCTGTGAGTGTGAGAGAGAGAGAAAGAGAAGCTGTGAGTGAGAGAGAGAGAAAGCGAAGCTGTGAGTGAGAGAGAGAGAGAATGAGAAGCTGTGAGTGAGAGAGAGAGAAGCTGTGAGTGAGAGAGAGAGAGAAGATGTGAGTGAGAGAGAGAGAGAATGAGAAGCTGTGAGTGAGAGAGAGAAAAAGTAAGAGAAGCTGTGAGTGAGAAAGAGAGAGAAAGAGAAGCTGTGAGTGAGAGAGAGAGAAAGAGAAGCTGTGAGTGTGAGAGAGAGAATGAGAACCTGTGAGTGAGAGAGAGAGAAGCTGTGAGTGAGAGAGAAAGAGAAGCTGTGAGTGAGAGAGAGAGAGAAGATGTGAGTGAGAGAGAGAGAATGAGAAGCTGTGAGTGAGAGAGAGAGAAAGTAAGAGAAGCTGTGAGTGATACAGAGAGAGAGAAAGAGAAGCTGTGAGTGAGAGAGAGGGAGAAAGATAAGCTGTGTGAGAGAGAGAGAGAAAGAGAAGCTGTGTGAGAGAGAGAGAGAAAGAGAAGCTGTGATTGAGAGTGAGAGAGAGAGAATGAGAAGCTGTGAGTGAGAGAGAGAGAAAGAGAAGCTGTGAGTGAGAGAGAGAGAAGCTGTGAGTGAGAGAGAGAAAGAAAAGGTGTGAGTGAGAGAGAGAGAGAAAGAGAAGGTAGGAGTGAGAGAGAGATAAGCAGTGAGTGAGAGAGAGAGAGAGAAAGAGAAGCTGTGAGTGAGACAGAGAGAGAGAAAGAGAAGCTGTGAGAGAGGGGGGAAAGAGAAGCTGTGTGTGTGTGAGAAAGAGAAGCTGTGAGTGAGAGAGAGAGAGAAAGAGAAGCTGTGAGTGAGAGAGAGATTGAAAGAGAAGGTGTGAGTGAGAGAGAGAGAGAGAAAGAGAAGCTGTGAGTGAGAGAGAGAAAGAGAAGCTGTGAGTGAGAGGGAGAGAAAGAGAAGCTGTGAGTGACACACAGAGAGAGAAGCTGTGAGTTAGAGAGAGAGAAAGAGAAGCTGTGAGTGACAGAGAGAAAGAGAAGCTGAGAGTGAGAGAGAGAGAGAAAGTGAAGCTGTGAGTGAGAGAGAGAGAGAAAGAGAAGCTGTGTGTGTGTGTGAGAGAGAAAGATAGTCTGAGAAAGAGAGAGTGAAAGAGAAGCTGTGAGTGAGACAGAGAGAGGGAGAAAGAGAAGCTGTGTGCGTTAGAGAGAGAAAGAGAAGCTGTGAGTGAGAGAGAGAAAGAAAATCTGTGAGTGAGAGAGAGAGAAAGAGAAGGTATGAGTGAGAGAGAGAGAGAGAGAAGCTGTAAGTGAGAGAGTGAGAGAGAGAAAGTGAAGCTGTGAGTGAGAGAGAGAAAGAGAAGCTGTGAGTGAGAGAGAGAGAAAGAGAAGCTGTGAGTGAGAGAGAGAGAGAAAGAGAAGGTGTGAGTGAGAGAGAGAAAGAGAAGCTGTGAGTGAGAGGGAGAGAGAGAAAGAGAAGCTGTGAGTGACACACAGAGAGAGAAGCTGTGAGTGAGAGGGAGAGAGAGAAAGAGAAGCTGTGAGTGACACACAGAGAGAGAAGCTGTGAGTTAGAGAGAGAGAGAAAGAGAAGCTGTGAGTGACAGAGAGAGAAAGAGAAGCTGTGAGTGAGAGTGAGAGAGAGAGAGAAAGAGAAGCTGTGAGTGAGAGAGAGAGAAAGAGATGCTGTGAGTGAGATTGAGAGAGACAGAGAAGCTGTGAGTGAGAGAGAGAGAAAGAGAAGCTGTGAGTGAGAGAGAGAGAAAGAGAAGCTGTGAGTGAGAGAGAGAGAGAAAGAGAAGCTGTGAGTAAGAAGGAGAGGGAAAGAGAAGAAGTGAGTGAGTGAGAGAGAGAGAGAGAAAGAGAAGCTGTGAGTGAGAGAGAGAGAGAAAGAAGCTGTGAGTGAGAGAGAGAGAAAGAGAAGCTGTGAGTGAGAGAGAGAAAGAGAAGCTGTGATTAAGAAGGAGAGGGAAAGAGAATAAGTGAGTGAGTGAGAGAGAGAGAGAAAGAGAAGCTGTGAAAGAGAAAGAGAAACTGTGAGTGAGAGAGTGAGAGAGAGAAAGAGAATCTGTTAGTGAGTGTGAGAGAGAGAGAGAAAGAGAAGCTTTGAGTGAGAGAGAGATTGAAAGAGAAGCTGTGAGTGAGAGAGAGAAAGAAAGAGAAGCTGTGAGTGAGAGAGAGAAAGAGAAGCTGTGAGTGAGAGGGAGAGAAAGAGAAGCTGTGAGTGACACAGAGAGAGAGAAGCTGTGAGTTAGAGAGAGAGAAATAGAAGCTGTGAGTGACAGAGAGAGAGAAAGAGAAGCTGTGAGTGAGAGTGAGAGAGAGAGAGAGAGAAAGTGAAGCTGTGAGTGTGTGTGAGAGAGAAAGAGAAGCTGTGTGTGTGTGTGAGAGAGAAAGATAGTCTGAGAAAGAGAGAGTGAAAGAGAAGCTGTGAGTGAGACAGAGAGAGGGAGAAAGAGAAGCTGTGTGCGTGAGAGAGAGAAAGAGAAGCTGTGAGTGAGAGTGAGAGAAGAGAGAGAAAGAGAAGCTGAGAGTGAGAGAGAGAGAGAAAGTGAAGCTGTGAGTGAGAGAGAGAGAGACAGAGAAGCTGTGTGTGTGAGAGAGAGAAAGATAATCTGAGAAAGAGAGAGTGAAAGAGAAGCTGTGAGTGAGACAGAGAGAGGGAGAAAGAGAAGCTGTGTGTGAGAGAGAGAGAAAGAGAAGCTGTGAGTGAGAGTGAGAGAGAGAGAGAGAAAGAGAAGCTGTGAGTGAGAGAGAGAGAGAAAGAGAAGCTGTTAGTGAGAGTGAGAGAGAGAGAAAGAGAAGCTGTGAGTGAGAGAGAGAGAGAAAGAGATGCTGTGAGTGAGAGAGAGAGAAAGAGAAGGTGTGAGAGAGAGAGAGAAAGAGAAGCTGTGAGAGAGAGAGAGAGAAAGAGAAGCTGTGAGTGAGAAGGAGAGGGAAAGAGAAGCTGTGAGTGAGTGAGAGAGAGAGAAAGAGAAGCTGTGAGTGAGAGAGAGAGAAAGAGAAGCTGTGAGTGAGAGAGAGAGAGGAAGAGAAGCTGTGAGTAAGAAGGAGAGGGAAAGAGAAGAAGTGAGTGAGTGAGAGAGAGAGAGAAAGAGAAGCTGTGAGACAGAAAGAGAAGGTGTGAGTGAGAGAGTGAGAGAGAGAAAGAGAATCTGTTAGTGAGAGTGAGAGAGAGAGAGAAAGAGAAGCTGTGAGTGAGAGAGAGATTGAAAGAGAAGCTGTGAGTGAGAGAGAGAGAAAAAGAGAAGCTGTGATTGAGAGTGAGAGAGAGAGAAAGAGAGGCTGTGAGTGAGAGAGAGAGAAAGAGAAGCTGTGAGTGAGAGAGAGAGACGCTGTGAGTGTGAGAGAGAAAGAAAAGCTGTGAGTGAGAGAGAGAGAGAGAGAAAGAGAAGGTATGAGTGAGAGAGAGAGAGAAGCAGTGAGTGAGACAGAGAAAGAGAAGCTGTGAGTGAGAGAGAGAGAAGCTGTGAGTGAGAGAGAAAGAGAAGCTGTGAGTGAGAGAGAGAGAGAGAAGCTGTGAGTGACACAGAGAGAGAGAGAGAAAGAGAAGCTGTGAGTGAGAGAGAGAAAGAGAAGCTTTGTGAGAGAGAGAGAGACAGAGAAGCTGTGTGTGTGTGTGAGAGAGAAAGATAGTCTGAGACAGAGAGAGTGAAAGAGAAGCTGTGAGTGAGACAGAGAGAGGGAGAAAGAGAAGCTGGTTGTGTGTGAGAGAGAAATAGAAGCTGTGAGTGAGAGTGAGAGAGAGAGAGTGAAGCTGTGAGTGTGTGAGAGAGAGAAAGAGAAGCTGTGAGTGAGAGAGAGAGAAAGCGAAGCTGTGAGTGAGAGAGAGAGAGAATGAGAAGCTGTGAGTGAGAGAGAGAGAAGCTGTGAGTGAGAGAGAGAGAGAAGCTGTGAGTGAGAGAGAGAGAATGAGAAGCTGTGAGTGAGAGAGAGAAAAAGTAAGAGAAGCTGTGAGTGAGAAAGAGAGAGAAAGAGAAGCTGTGAGTGAGAGAAAGAGAGGGAGAAAGAGAAGCTGTGAGTGAGAGAGAGAAAGAGAAGCTGTGAGACAGAGAGAGAGAATGAGAAGCTGTGAGTGAGAGAGAGAGAAGCTGTGAGTGAGAGAGAAAGAGAAGCTGTGAGTGAGAGAGAAAGAGAAGATGTGAGTGAGAGAGAGAGAATGAGAAGCTGTGAGTGAGAGAGAGTGAAAGTAAGAGACGCTGTGAGTGATACAGAGAGAGAGAAAGAGGAGCAGTGAGTGAGAGAGAGGGAGGGAGAAAGATAAGCTGTGTGAGAGAGAGAGAGAGAGAAAGAGAAGCTGTGAGAGAGAGAGAGAGAGAGAAAGAGAAGCTGTGATTGAGAGTGAGAGAGAGAAAGAGAAGCTGTGAGTGAGAGAGAGAGAAAGAGAAGCTGTGAGTGAGAGAGAGAGAGACGCTGTGAGTGAGAGAGAGAAAGAAAAGCTGTGAGTGAGAGAGAGAGAGAGAGAAAGAGAAGGTATGAGTGAGAGAGAGAGAGAAGCAGTGAGTGAGAGAGAGAGAGAAAGAGAAGCTGTGAGTGAGACAGAGAGAGAGAAAGAGAAGCTGTGAGAGAGAGAGGGGGGAAAGAGAAGCTGTGTGTGTGTGAGAGAGAAAGAGAAGCTGTGAGTGAGAGAGAGAGAGAGAAAGAGAAGCTGTGAGTGAGAGAGAGAGAGAGAAAGAGAAGCTGTGAGTGAGAGAGAGAAAGAGAAGCTGTGAGTGAGAGGGAGAGAAAGAGAAGCTGTGAGTGACACAGAGAGAGAGAAGCTGTGAGTTAGAGAGAGAGAAAGAGAAGCTGTGAGTGACAGAGAGAGAGAAAGAGAAGCTGAGAGTGAGAGAGAGAGAGAAAGTGAAGCTGTGAGTGAGAGAGAGAGAAAGAGAAGCTGTGTGTGTGAGAGAGAGAAAGATAGTCTGAGAAAGAGAGAGTGAAAGAGAAGCTGTGAGTGAGACAGAGAGAGGGAGAAAGAGAAGCTGTGTGCGTGAGAGAGAGAAAGAGAAGCTGTGAGTGAGTGAGAGAGAGAGAGAAAGAGAAGCTGAGAGTGAGAGAGAGAAAGTGAAGCTGTGAGTGAGAGATAGAGAGACAGAGAAGCTGTGTGTGTGTGAGAGAGAGAAAGAGAAGCTGTGAGTGAGAGAGAGAAGCTGTGAGTGAGAGAGAGAGAAGATGTGAGTGAGAGAGAGAGGGAGAAAGAGAAGCTGTGTGTGTGTGAGAGAGAAAGAGAAGCTGTGAGTGAGAGTGAGAGAGAGAGAGAGAGAAAGAGAAGCTGTGAGTGAGAGAGAGAGAAAGAGAAGCTGTGAGTGAGAGAGAGAGAAAGCGAAGCTGTGTGTGAGAGAGAGAGAATGAGAAGCTGTGAGTGAGAGAGAGAAGCTGTGAGTGAGAGAGAGAGAAGATGTGAGTGAGAGAGAGAGAGGGAGAAAGAGAAGCTGTGTGTGTGAGAGAGAAAGAGAAGCTGTGAGTGAGAGCGAGAGAGAGAGAAAGAGAAAGAGAAGCTGTGTGTGAGAGAGCGAGAGAGAGAAAGAGAAGCTGTTAGTGAGAGTGAGAGAGAGAGAAAGAGAAGCTGTGAGTGAGAGAGCGAGAAAGAGATGCTGTGAGTGAGAGAGAGAGAAAGAGAAGCTGTGAGTGAGAGAGAGAGAAAGAGAAGCTGTGAGAGAGAGAGAAAGAGAAGCTGTGAGTGAGAAGGAGAGGGAAAGAGAAGCTGTGAGTGAGTGAGAGAGAGAGAAAGAGAAGCTGTGAGTGAGAGAGAGAGAAAGAGAAGCTGTGAGTGAGAGAGAGAGAGAAAGAGAAGCTGTGAGTAAGAAGGAGAGGGAAAGAGAAGAAGTGAGTGAGTGAGAGAGAGAGAAAGAGAAGCTGTGAGAGAGAAAGAGAAGCTGTGAGTGAGAGAGTGAGAGAGAGAAAGAGAATCTGTTAGTGAGAGTGAGAGAGAGAAAGAGAAGCTGTGAGTGAGAGAGAGATTGAAAGAGAAGCTGTGAGTGAGAGAGAGAGAAAGAGAAGCTGTGAGTGAGAGAGAGAAAGAGAAGCTGTGAGTGAGAGGGAGAGAGAGAAAGAGAAGCTGTGAGTGACACAGAGAGAGAGAAGCTGTGAGTTAGAGAGAGAGAAAGAGAAACTGTGAGTGACAGAGAGAGAGAAAGAGAAGCTGAGAGTGAGAGAGAGAGAGAAAGTGAAGCTGTGAATGTGAGAGAGAGACAGAGAAGCTGTGTGTGTGAGAGAGAGAGAAAGATAGTCTGAGAAAGAGAGAGTGAAAGAGAAGCTGTTAGTGAGACAGAGAGAGGGAGAAAGAGAAGCTGTGTCCGTGAGAGAGAGAAAGAGAAGCTGTGAGTGAGAGTGAGAGAGAGAGAGAGAAACAGAAGCTGAGAGTGAGAGAGAGAGAGAAAGTGAAGCTGTGAGTGAGAGAGAGAGAGACAGATAAGCTGTGTGTGTGTGAGAGAGAGAAAGATAGTCTGAGAAAGAGAGAGTGAAAGAGAAGCTGTGAGTGACAGAGAGAGGGAGAAAGAGAAGCTGTGTGTGTGTGAGAGAGAAAGAGAAGCTGTGAGTGAGAGTGAGAGAGAGAGAGAAAGAGAAGCTGTGTGAGAGAGAGAGAGATTGAAAGAGAAGCTGTGAGTGAGAGAGAGAGAAAGTGAAGTGGTGTGTGTGTGAGAGAGAGAGAGAATGAGAAGCTGTGAGTGAGAGAGAGAGAAGCTGTGAGTGAGTGAGTGAGAGAAGATGTGAGTGAGAGAGAGAGAGAATGAGAAGCTGTGAGTGAGAGAGGGAAAAAGTAAGAGAAGCTGTGAGTGAGAAAGAGAGAGAAAGAAAAGCTGTGAGTGAGAGAAAGAGAGGGAGAAAGAGAAGCTGTGAGTGAGAGAGAAAGAGAAGCTGTGAGTGAGAGAGAGAGAGAATGAGAAGCTGTGAGTGAGAGAGAGAGAAGCTGTGAGTGAGAGAGAAAGAGAAGCTGTGAGTGAGAGAGAGAGAGAAGATGTGAGTGAGAGAGAGAGAATGAGAAGCTGTGAGTGAGAGAGAAAGTAAGAGAAGCTGTGAGTGATACAGAGAGAGAGAAAGAGAAGCTGTGAGTGAGAGAGAGAGGGAGAAAGAGAAGCTGTGTGTGTGAGAGAGAGAAAGAGAAGCTGTGAGTGTGAGAGAGAGAGAAAGAGAAGCTGTGAGTGAGAGAGAGTGAAAGTAAGAGATGCTGTGAGTGATACAGAGAGAGAGAAAGAGGAGCAGTGAGTGAGAGAGAGGGAGGGAGAAAGATAAGCTGTGTGTGAGAGAGAGAGAGAGAGAGAGAGAGAAGCTGTGAGAGAGAGAGAGAGAAAGAGAAGCTGTGATTGAGAGTGAGAGAGAGAGAAAGAGAAGCTGTGATTGAGAGAGAGAGAAAGAGAAGCTGTGAGTGAGAGAGAGAGACGCTGTGAGTGAGAGAGAGAAAGAAAAGCTGTGAGTGAGAGAGAGAGAGAGATAGAGAAGGTATGAGTGAGAGAGAGAGAGAAGCAGTGAGTGAGAGAGAGAGAGAAAGAGAAGCTGTGAGTGAGACAGAGAGAGAGAAAGAGAAGCTGTGAGAGAGAGAGGGGGGAAAGAGAAGCTGTGTGTGTGTGAGAGAGAGAGAGAAAGAGAAGCTGTGAGTGAGAGAGAGAAAGAGAACCTGTGAGTGAGAGGGAGAGAAAGAGAAGCTGTGAGTGACACAGAGAGAGAGAAGCTGTGAGTTAGAGAGAGAGAAAGAGAAGCTGTGAGTGACAGAGAGAGAGAAAGAGAAGCTGAGAGTGAGAGAGAGAGAAAGTGAAGCTGTGAGTGAGAGAGAGAGAGAAAGAGAAGCTGTGTGTGTGAGAGAGAGAAAGATAGTCTGAGAAAGAGAGAGAGAAAGAGAAGCTGTGAGTGAGACAGAGAGAGGGAGAAAGAGAAGCTGTGTGCGTGAGAGAGAGAAAGAGAAGCTGTGAGTGAGTGAGAGAGAGAGAGAGAAAGAGAAGCTGAGAGTGAGAGAGAGAAAGTGAAGCTGTGAGTGAGGGATAGAGAGACAGAGAAGCTGTGTGTGTGAGAGAGAGAGAAAGAGAAGCTGTGAGTGAGAGAGAGAGAAAGAGAAGCTGTGTGTGTGTGAGAGAGAGAATGAGAAGCTGTGAGTGAGAGAGAGAAGCTGTGAGTGAGAGAGAGAGAAGATGTGAGTGAGAGAGAGAGGGAGAAAGAGAAGCTGTGTGTGTGTTAGAGAGAAAGAGAAGCTGTGAGTGAGAGTGAGAGAGAGAGAGAAAGAGAAGCTGTGAGTGAGAGAGAGAGAGAAAGAGAAGCTGTGAGTGAGTGAGAGAGAAAGCGAAGCTGTGTGTGAGAGAGAGAGAATGAGAAGCTGTGAGTGAGAGAGAGAAGCTGTGAGTGAGAGAGAGAGAAGATGTGAGTGAGAGAGAGAGAGGGAGAAAGAGAAGCTGTGTGTGTGTGAGAGAGAAAGAGAAGCTGTGAGTGAGAGCGAGAGAGAGAGAAAGAGAAAGAGAAGCTGTGTGTGAGAGAGCGAGAGAGAGAAAGAGAAGCTGTTAGTGAGAGTGAGAGAGAGAGAAAGAGAAGCTGTGAGTGAGAGAGAGAGAAAGAGATGCTGTGAGTGAGAGAGTGAGAGAGAGAAAGAGAATCTGTTAGTGAGAGTGAGAGAGAGAAAGAGAAGCTGTGAGTGAGAGAGAGATTGAAAGAGAAGCTGTGAGTGAGAGAGAGAGAAAGAGAAGCTGTGAGTGAGAGAGAGAAAGAGAAGCTGTGAGTGAGAGAGAGAGAGAATGAGAAGCTGTGAGTGAGAGAGAGAGAAGCTGTGAGTGAGAGAGAAAGAGAAGCTGTGAGTGAGAGAGAGAGAGAGAAGATGTGAGTGAGAGAGAGAGAATGAGAAGCTGTGAGTGAGAGAGAAAGTAAGAGAAGCTGTGAGTGATACAGAGAGAGAGAAAGAGAAGCTGTGAGTGAGAGAGAGAGGGAGAAAGAGAAGCTGTGTGTGTGAGAGAGAGAAAGAGAAGCTGTGAGTGTGAGAGAAAGAGAAAGAGAAGCTGTGAGTGAGAGAGAGTGAAAGTAAGAGACGCTGTGAGTGATACAGAGAGAGAGAAAGAGGAGCAGTGAGTGAGAGAGAGGGAGGGAGAAAGATAAGCTGTGTGAGAGAGAGAGAGAGAGAAAGAGAAGCTGTGAGAGAGAGAGAGAGAGAAAGAGAAGCTGTGATTGAGAGTGAGAGAGAGAGAAAGAGAAGCTGTGAGTGAGAGAGAGAGAAAGAGAAGCTGTGAGTGTGAGAGAGAGACGCTGTGAGTGAGAGAGAGAAAGAAAAGCTGTGAGTGAGAGAGAGAGAGAGAAAGAGAAGGTATGAGTGAGAGAGAAAGAGAAGCAGTGAGTGAGAGAGAGAGAGAAAGAGAAGCTGTGAGTGAGACAGAGAGAGAGAAAGAGAAGCTGTGAGAGAGAGAGGGGGGAAAGAGAAGCTGTGTGTGTGAGAGAGAGAAAGAGAAGCTGTGAGTGAGAGTGAGAGAGAGAGAGAGAAAGAGAAGCTGTGAGTGTGTGAGAGAGAGAAAGAGAAGCTGTGAGTGAGAGAGAGAGAAAGCGAAGCTGTGAGTGAGAGAGAGAGAGAATGAGAAGCTGTGAGTGAGAGAGAGAGAAGCTGTGAGTGAGTGAGAGAGAGAAGATGTGAGTGAGAGAGAGAGAGAATGAGAAGCTGTGAGTGAGAGAGAGAAAAAGTAAGAGAAGCTGTGAGTGAGAAAGAGAGAGAAAGAGAAGCTGTGAGTGAGAGAGAGAGAAAGAGAAGCTGTGAGTGAGAGAGAGAGAGAATGAGAACCTGTGAGTGAGAGAGAGAGAAGCTGTGAGTGAGAGAGAAAGAGAAGCTGTGAGTGAGAGAGAGAGAGAAGATGTGAGTGAGAGAGAGAGAATGAGAAGCTGTGAGTGAGAGAGAGAGAAAGTAAGAGAAGCTGTGAGTGATACAGAGAGAGAGAAAGAGAAGCTGTGAGTGAGAGAGAGGGAGAAAGATAAGCTGTGTGAGAGAGAGAGAAAGAGAAGCTGTGTGAGAGAGAGAGAGAAAGAGAAGCTGTGATTGAGAGTGAGAGAGAGAGAATGAGAAGCTGTGAGTGAGAGAGAGAGAAAGAGAAGCTGTGAGTGAGAGAGAGAGAAGCTGTGAGTGAGAGAGAGTAAGAAAAGGTGTGAGTGAGAGAGAGAGAGAAAGAGAAGGTAGGAGTGAGAGAGAGATAAGCAGTGAGTGAGAGAGAGAGAGAGAAAGAGAAGCTGTGAGTGAGACAGAGAGAGAGAAAGAGAAGCTGTGAGAGAGGGGGGAAAGAGAAGCTGTGTGTGTGTGAGAAAGAGAAGCTGTGAGTGAGAGAGAGAGAGAAAGAGAAGCTGTGAGTGAGCGAGAGATTGAAAGAGAAGGTGTGAGTGAGAGAGAGAGAGAGAAAGAGAAGCTGTGAGTGAGAGGGAGAGAAAGAGAAGCTGTGAGTGACACACATGGAGAGAAGCTGTGAGTTAGAGAGAGAGAAAGAGAAGCTGTGAGTGACAGAGAGAAAGAGAAGCTGAGAGTGAGAGAGAGAGAGAAAGTGAAGCTGTGAGTGAGAGAGAGAGAGAAAGAGAAGCTGTGTGTGTGTGAGAGAGAGAAAGATAGTCTGAGAAAGAGAGAGTGAAAGAGAAGCTGTGAGTGAGACAGAGAGAGGGAGAAAGAGAAGCTGTGTGCGTTAGAGAGAGAAAGAGAAGCTGTGAGTGAGAGAGAGAAAGAAAATCTGTGAGTGAGAGAGAGAGAAAGCGAAGCTGTGAGTGAGAGAGAGAGAGAATGAGAAGCTGTGAGTGAGAGAGAGAGAAGCTGTGAGTGAGAGAGAGAGAGAAGATGTGAGTGAGAGAGAGAGAATGAGAAGCTGTGAGTGAGAGAGAGAAAAAGTAAGAGAAGCTGTGAGTGAGAAAGAGAGAGAAAGAGAAGCTGTGAGTGAGAGAAAGAGAGGGAGAAAGAGAAGCTGTGAGTGAGAGAGAGAAAGAGAAGCTGTGAGACAGAGAGAGAGAATGAGAAGCTGTGAGTGAGAGAGAGAGAAGCTGTGAGTGAGAGAGAAAGAGAAGCTGTGAGTGAGAGAGAGAGAGAAGATGTGAGTGAGAGAGAGAATGAGAAGCTGTGAGTGAGAGAGAGTGAAAGTAAGAGACGCTGTGAGTGATACAGAGAGAGAGAAAGAGGAGCAGTGAGTGAGAGAGAGGGAGGGAGAAAGATAAGCTGTGTGAGAGAGAGAGAGAGAGAAAGAGAAGCTGTGAGAGAGAGAGAGAGAGAAAGAGAAGCTGTGATTGAGAGTGAGAGAGAGAAAGAGAAGCTGTGAGTGAGAGAGAGAGAAAGAGAAGCTGTGAGTGAGAGAGAGAGAGACGCTGTGAGTGAGAGAGAGAAAGAAAAGCTGTGAGTGAGTGAGAGAGAGAGAGAAAGAGAAGGTATGAGTGAGAGAGAGAGAGAAGCAGTGAGTGAGAGAGAGAGAGAAAGAGAAGCTGTGAGTGAGACAGAGAGAGAGAAAGAGAAGCTGTGAGAGAGAGAGGGGGGAAAGAGAAGCTGTGTGTGTGTGAGAGAGAAAGAGAAGCTGTGAGTGAGAGAGAGAGAGAGAAAGAGAAGCTGTGAGTGAGAGAGAGATTGAAAGAGAAGCTGTGAGTGAGTGAGAGAGAGAGAGAAAGAGAAGCTGTGAGTGAGAGAGAGAAAGAGAAGCTGTGAGTGAGAGGGAGAGAAAGAGAAGCTGTGAGTGACACAGAGAGAGAGAAGCTGTGAGTTAGAGAGAGAGAAAGAGAAGCTGTGAGTGACAGAGAGAGAGAAAGAGAAGCTGAGAGTGAGAGAGAGAGAGAAAGTGAAGCTGTGAGTGAGAGAGAGAGAAAGAGAAGCTGTGTGTGTGAGAGAGAGAAAGATAGTCTGAGAAAGAGAGAGTGAAAGAGAAGCTGTGAGTGAGACAGAGAGAGGGAGAAAGAGAAGCTGTGTGCGTGAGAGAGAGAAAGAGAAGCTGTGAGTGAGTGAGAGAGAGAGAGAAAGAGAAGCTGAGAGTGAGAGAGAGAAAGTGAAGCTGTGAGTGAGAGATAGAGAGACAGAGAAGCTGTGTGTGTGTGTGAGAGAGAAAGAGAAGCTGTGAGTGAGAGAGAGAAGCTGTGAGTGAGAGAGAGAGAAGATGTGAGTGAGAGAGAGAGGGAGAAAGAGAAGCTGTGTGTGTGTGAGAGAGAAAGAGAAGCTGTGAGTGAGAGTGAGAGAGAGAGAGAGAAAGAGAAGCTGTGAGTGAGAGAGAGAGAGAAAGAGAAGCTGTGAGTGAGAGAGAGAGAAAGCGAAGCTGTGTGTGAGAGAGAGAGAATGAGAAGCTGTGAGTGAGAGAGAGAAGCTGTGAGTGAGAGAGAGAGAAGATGTGAGTGAGAGAGAGAGAGGGAGAAAGAGAAGCTGTGTGTGTGAGAGAGAAAGAGAAGCTGTGAGTGAGAGCGAGAGAGAGAGAAAGAGAAAGAGAAGCTGTGTGTGAGAGAGCGAGAGAGAGAAAGAGATGCTGTTAGTGAGAGTGAGAGAGAGAGAAAGAGAAGCTGTGAGTGAGAGAGCGAGAAAGAGATGCTGTGAGTGAGAGAGAGAGAAAGAGAAGCTGTGAGTGAGAGAGAGAGAAAGAGAAGCTGTGTGAGAGAGAGAAAGAGAAGCTGTGAGTGAGAAGGAGAGGGAAAGAGAAGCTGTGAGTGTGTGTGAGAGAGAGAAAGAGAAGCTGTGAGTGAGAGAGAGAGAAAGAGAAGCTGTGAGTGAGAGAGAGAGAGAAAGAGAAGCTGTGAGTAAGAAGGAGAGGGAAAGAGAAGAAGTGAGTGAGTGAGAGAGAGAGAAAGAGAAGCTGTGAGAGAGAAAGAGAAGCTGTGAGTGAGAGAGTGAGAGAGAGAAAGAGAATCTGTTAGTGAGAGTGAGAGAGAGAAAGAGAAGCTGTGAGTGAGAGAGAGATTGAAAGAGAAGCTGTGAGTGAGAGAGAGAGAAAGAGCAGCTGTGAGTGAGAGAGAGAAAGAGAAGCTGTGAGTGAGAGGGAGAGAGAGAAAGAGAAGCTGTGAGTGACACACAGAGAGAGAAGCTGTGAGTTAGAGAGAGAGAAAGAGAAACTGTGAGTGACAGAGAGAGAGAGAAGCTGAGAGTGAGAGAGAGAGAGAGAAAGTGAAGCTGTGAATGTGAGAGAGAGACAGAGAAGCTGTGTGTGTGTGTGAGAGAGAGAAAGATAGTCTGAGAAAGAGAGAGTGAAAGATAAGCTGTTAGTGAGACAGAGAGAGGGAGAAAGAGAAGCTGTGTGCGTGAGAGAGAGAAAGAGAAGCTGTGAGTGAGAGTGAGAGAGAGAGAGAGAAACAGAAGCTGAGAGTGAGAGAGAGAGAGAAAGTGAAGCTGTGAGTGAGAGAGAGAGACAGATAAGCTGTGTGTGTGTGTGAGAGAGAAAGATAGTCTGAGAAAGAGAGAGTGAAAGAGAAGCTGTGAGTGAGACAGAGAGAGGGAGAAAGAGAAGCTGTGTGTGTGAGAGAGAGAAAGAGAAGCTGTGAGTGAGAGTGAGAGAGAGAGAGAAAGAGAAGCTGTGTGAGAGAGAGAGAGAGAGATTGAAAGAGAAGCTGTGAGTGAGAGAGAGAGAAAGTGAAGTGGTGTGTGTGTGTGAGAGAGAGAGAATGAGAAACTGTGAGTGAGAGAGAGAGAAGCTGTGAGTGAGTGAGTGAGAGAAGATGTGAGTGAGAGAGAGAGAGAATGAGAAGCTGTGAGTGAGAGAGGGAAAAAGTAAGAGAAGCTGTGAGTGAGAAAGAGAGAGAAAGAGAAGCTGTGAGTGAGAGAAAGAGAGGGAGAAAGAGAAGCTGTGAGTGAGAGAGAAAGAGAAGCTGTGAGTGAGAGACAGAGAGAATGAGAAGCTGTGAGTGAGAGAGAGAGAAGCTGTGAGTGAGAGAGAAAGAGAAGCTGTGAGTGAGAGAGAGAGAGAGAAGATGTGAGTGAGAGAGAGAGAATGAGAAGCTGTGAGTGAGAGAGAAAGTAAGAGAAGCTGTGAGTGATACAGAGAGAGAGAAAGAGAAGCTGTGAGTGAGAGAGAGAGGGAGAAAGAGAAGCTGTGTGTGTGTGAGAGAGAAAGAGAAGCTGTGAGTGTGTGAGAGAGAGAAAGAGAAGCTGTGAGTGAGAGAGAGAGAAAGTGAAGCTGTGAGTGAGAGAGAGAGAGAGAATGAGAAGCTGTGAGTGAGAGAGAGAGAAGCTGTGAGTGAGAGAGAGAGAAGATGTGAGTGTGAGAGAGAGAGAATGAGAAGCTGTGAGTGAGAGAGAGAAAAAGTAAGAGAAGCTGTGAGTGAGAAAGAGAGAGAAAGAGAAGCTGTGAGTGAGAGAAAGAGAGGGAGAAAGAGAAGCTGTGAGTGAGAGAGAGAGAAAGAGAAGCTGTGAGTGAGAGAGAGAGAATGAGAAGCTGTGAGTGAGAGAGATAGAAGCTGTGAGTGAGAGAGAAAGAGAAGCTGTGAGTGAGAGAGAGAGAACATGTGAGTGAGAGAGAATGAGAAGCTGTGAGTGAGAGAGAGAGAAAGTAAAAGAAGCTGTGAGTGATACAGAGAGAGAAAGAGAAGCTGTGAGTGAGAGAGAGAGAGGGAGAAAGATAAGCTGTGTGTGTGTGAGAGAGAGAAAGAGAAGCTGTGTGAGAGAGAGAGAGAGAGGGAAAGAGAAGCTGTGATTGAGAGTGAGAGAGAGAGAAAGAGAAGCTGTGAGTGAGAGAGAGAGAGAAAGAGAAGCTGTGAGTGAGAGAGAGAGAAAGCGAAGCTGTGTGTGTGTGAGAGAGAATGAGAAGCTGTGAGTGAGAGAGAGAAGCTGTGAGTGAGAGAGAGAGAAGATGTGAGTGAGAGAGAGAGAGGGAGAAAGAGAAGCTGTGTGTGTGTGAGAGAGAAAGAGAAGCTGTGAGTGAGAGCGAGAGAGAGAGAAAGAGAAAGAGAAGCTGTGTGTGAGAGAGCGAGAGAGAGA
Source organism: Bradypodion pumilum (assembly GCA_035047305.1). Lineage (NCBI taxonomy): Eukaryota > Metazoa > Chordata > Lepidosauria > Squamata > Chamaeleonidae > Bradypodion > Bradypodion pumilum. The sequence continues at coordinate 235,719,205 of JAWDJD010000001.1, forward strand.
AAGAGAAGCTGTTAGTGAGAGTGAGAGAGAGAGAAAGAGAAGCTGTGAGTGAGAGAGCGAGAAAGAGATGCTGTGAGTGAGAGAGAGAGAAAGAGAAGCTGTGAGTGAGAGAGAGAGAAAGAGAAGCTGTGAGAGAGAGAGAAAGAGAAGCTGTGAGTGAGAAGGAGAGGGAAAGAGAAGCTGTGAGTGAGTGAGAGAGAGAGAAAGAGAAGCTGTGAGTGAGAGAGAGAGAAAGAGAAGCTGTGAGTGAGAGAGAGAGAGAAAGAGAAGCTGTGAGTAAGAAGGAGAGGGAAAGAGAAGAAGTGAGTGAGTGAGAGAGAGAGAAAGAGAAGCTGTGAGAGAGAAAGAGAAGCTGTGAGTGAGAGAGTGAGAGAGAGAAAGAGAATCTGTTAGTGAGAGTGAGAGAGAGAAAGAGAAGCTGTGAGTGAGAGAGAGATTGAAAGAGAAGCTGTGAGTGAGAGAGAGAGAAAGAGAAGCTGTGAGTGAGAGAGAGAAAGAGAAGCTGTGAGTGAGAGGGAGAGAGAGGAAGAGAAGCTGTGAGTGACACAGAGAGAGAGAAGCTGTGAGTTAGAGAGAGAGAAAGAGAAACTGTGAGTGACAGAGAGAGAGAAAGAGAAGCTGAGAGTGAGAGAGAGAGAGAAAGTGAAGCTGTGAATGTGAGAGAGAGACAGAGAAGCTGTGTGTGTGTGAGAGAGAGAAAGATAGTCTGAGAAAGAGAGAGTGAAAGAGAAGCTGTTAGTGAGACAGAGAGAGGGAGAAAGAGAAGCTGTGTCCGTGAGAGAGAGAAAGAGAAGCTGTGAGTGAGAGTGAGAGAGAGAGAGAAACAGAAGCTGAGAGTGAGTGAGAGAGAGAAAGTGAAGCTGTGAGTGAGAGAGAGAGAGACAGATAAGCTGTGTGTGTGAGAGAGAGAGAAAGATAGTCTGAGAAAGAGAGAGTGAAAGAGAAGCTGTGAGTGAGACAGAGAGAGGGAGAAAGAGAAGCTGTGTGTGTGTGAGAGAGAAAGAGAAGCTGTGAGTGAGAGTGAGAGAGAGAGAAAGAAAGAGAAGCTGTGTGAGAGAGAGAGAGATTGAAAGAGAAGCTGTGAGTGAGAGAGAGAGAAAGTGAAGTGGTGTGTGTGTGTGAGAGAGAGAGAATGAGAAGCTGTGAGTGAGAGAGAGAGAAGCTGTGAGTGAGTGAGTGAGTGAGAGAAGATGTGAGTGAGAGAGAGAGAGAATGAGAAGCTGTGAGTGAGAGAGGGAAAAAGTAAGAGAAGCTGTGAGTGAGAAAGAGAGAGAAAGAGAAGCTGTGAGTGAGAGAAAGAGAGGGAGAAAGAGAAGCTGTGAGTGAGAGAGAAAGAGAAGCTGTGAGTGAGAGAGAGAGAGAATGAGAAGCTGTGAGTGAGAGAGAAGCTGTGAGTGAGAGAGAAAGAGAAGCTGTGAGTGAGAGAGAGAGAGAGAAGATGTGAGTGAGAGAGAGAGAATGAGAAGCTGTGAGTGAGAGAGAAAGTAAGAGAAGCTGTGAGTGATACAGAGAGAGAGAAAGAGAAGCTGTGAGTGAGAGAGAGAGGGAGAAAGAGAAGCTGTGTGTGTGAGAGAGAGAAAGAGAAGCTGTGAGTGTGAGAGAGAGAGAAAGAGAAGCTGTGAGTGAGAGAGAGTGAAAGTAAGAGACGCTGTGAGTGATACAGAGAGAGAGAAAGAGGAGCAGTGAGTGAGAGAGAGGGAGGGAGAAAGATAAGCTGTGTGTGAGAGAGAGAGAGAAAGAGAAGCTGTGAGAGAGAGAGAGAGAGAAAGAGAAGCTGTGATTGAGAGTGAGAGAGAGAGAAAGAGAAGCTGTGAGTGAGAGAGAGAGAAAGAGAAGCTGTGAGTGAGAGAGAGAGACGCTGTGAGTGAGAGAGAGAAAGAAAAGCTGTGAGTGAGAGAGAGAGAGAGAAAGAGAAGGTATGAGTGAGAGAGAGAGAGAAGCAGTGAGTGAGAGAGAGAGAGAAAGAGAAGCTGTGAGTGAGACAGAGAGAGAGAAAGAGAAGCTGTGAGAGAGAGAGGGGGGAAAGAGAAGCTGTGTGTGTGTGAGAGAGAAAGAGAAGCTGTGAGTGAGAGAGAGAGAGAAAGAGAAGCTGTGAGTGATAGAGAGATTGAAAGAGAAGCTGTGAGTGAGTGAGAGAGAGAGAGAAACTGTGAGTGAGAGAGAGAAAGAGAAGCTGTGAGTGAGAGGGAGAGAAAGAGAAGCTGTGAGTGACACAGAGAGAGAGAAGCTGTGAGTTAGAGAGAGAGAAAGAGAAGCTGTGAGTGACAGAGAGAGAGAAAGAGAAGCTGAGAGTGAGAGAGAGAGAAAGTGAAGCTGTGAGTGAGAGATAGAGAGACAGAGAAGCTGTGTGTGCGTGAGAGAGAGAAAGAGAAGCTGTGAGTGAGTGAGAGAGAGAGAGAAAGAGAAGCTGAGAGTGAGAGAGAGAAAGTGAAGCTGTGAGTGAGAGATAGAGAGACAGAGAAGCTGTGTGTGTGTGAGAGAGAGAAAGAGAAGCTGTGAGTGAGAGAGAGAGAAAGAGAAGCTGTGTGTGAGAGAGAGAGAGAATGAGAAGCTGTGAGTGAGAGAGAGAAGCTGTGAGTGAGAGAGAGAGAAGATGTGAGTGAGAGAGAGAGGGAGAAAGAGAAGCTGTGTGTGTGTGAGAGAGAAAGAGAAGCTGTGAGTGAGAGTGAGAGAGAGAGAGAGAAAGAGAAGCTGTGAGTGAGAGAGAGAGAGAAAGAGAAGCTGTGAGTGAGAGAGAGAGAAAGCGAAGCTGTGTGTGAGAGAGAGAGAGAATGAGAAGCTGTGAGTGAGAGAGAGAAGCTGTGAGTGAGAGAGAGAGAAGATGTGAGTGAGAGAGAGAGAGGGAGAAAGAGAAGCTGTGTGTGTGTGAGAGAGAAAGAGAAGCTGTGAGTGAGAGCGAGAGAGAGAGAAAGAGAAAGAGAAAGAGAAGCTGTGTGTGAGAGAGCGAGAGAGAGAAAGAGAAGCTGTTAGTGAGAGTGAGAGAGAGAGGGAAGCTGTGAGTGAGAGAGAGAGAAAGAGATGCTGTGAGTGAGAGAGAGAGAAAGAGAAGCTGTGAGTGAGAGAGAGAGACGCTGTGAGTGAGAGAGAGAAAGAAAAGCTGTGAGTGAGAGAGAGAGAGAGAAAGAGAAGGTATGAGTGAGAGAGAGAGAGAAGCAGTGAGTGAGAGAGAGAGAGAAAGAGAAGCTGTGAGTGAGACAGAGAGAGAGAAAGAGAAGCTGTGAGAGAGAGAGGGGGGAAAGAGAAGCTGTGTGTGTGTGAGAGAGAAAGAGAAGCTGTGAGTGAGAGAGAGAGAGAAAGAGAAGCTGTGAGTGAGAGAGAGATTGAAAGAGAAGCTGTGAGTGAGTGAGAGAGAGAGAGAAACTGTGAGTGAGAGAGAGAAAGAGAAGCTGTGAGTGAGAGGGAGAGAAAGAGAAGCTGTGAGTGACACAGAGAGAGAGAAGCTGTGAGTTAGAGAGAGAGAAAGAGAAGCTGTGAGTGACAGAGAGAGAGAAAGAGAAGCTGAGAGTGAGAGAGAGAGAAAGTGAAGCTGTGAGTGAGAGATAGAGAGACAGAGAAGCTGTGTGTGCGTGAGAGAGAGAAAGAGAAGCTGTGAGTGAGTGAGAGAGAGAGAGAAAGAGAAGCTGAGAGTGAGAGAGAGAAAATGAAGCTGTGAGTGAGAGATAGAGAGACAGAGAAGCTGTGTGTGTGTGTGAGAGAGAAAGAGAAGCTGTGAGTGAGAGAGAGAGAAAGAGAAGCTGTGTGTGTGAGAGAGAGAGAATGAGAAGCTGTGAGTGAGAGAGAGAAGCTGTGAGTGAGAGAGAGAGAAGATGTGAGTGAGAGAGAGAGGGAGAAAGAGAAGCTGTGTGTGTGTGAGAGAGAAAGAGAAGCTGTGAGTGAGAGTGAGAGAGAGAGAGAGAAAGAGAAGCTGTGAGTGAGAGAGAGAGAGAAAGAGAAGCTGTGAGTGAGAGAGAGAGAAAGCGAAGCTGTGTGTGAGAGAGAGAGAGAATGAGAAGCTGTGAGTGAGAGAGAGAAGCTGTGAGTGAGAGAGAGAGAAGATGTGAGTGAGAGAGAGAGAGGGAGAAAGAGAAGCTGTGTGTGTGTGAGAGAGAAAGAGAAGCTGTGAGTGAGAGCGAGAGAGAGAGAAAGAGAAAGAGAAGCTGTGTGTGAGAGAGCGAGAGAGAGAAAGAGAAGCTGTTAGTGAGAGTGAGAGAGAGAGAGAGAAGCTGTGAGTGAGAGAGAGAGAAAGAGATGCTGTGAGTGAGAGAGAGAGAAAGAGAAGCTGTGAGTGAGAGAGAGAGAAAGAGAAGCTGTGAGAGAGAGAGAAAGAGAAGCTGTGAGTGAGAAGGAGAGGGAAAGAGAAGCTGTGAGTGAGTGAGAGAGAGAGAAAGAGAAGCTGTGAGTGAGAGAGAGAGAGAAAGAGAAGCTGTGAGTGAGAGAGAGAGAAAGAGAAGCTGTGAGTAAGAAGGAGAGGGAAAGAGAAGAAGTGAGTGAGTGAGAGAGAGAGAAAGAGAAGCTGTGAGAGAGAAAGAGAAGCTGTGAGTGAGAGAGTGAGAGAGAGAAAGAGAATCTGTTAGTGAGAGTGAGAGAGAGAAAGAGAAGCTGTGAGTGAGAGAGAGATTGAAAGAGAAGCTGTGAGTGAGAGAGAGAGAAAGAGAAGCTGTGAGTGAGAGAGAGAAAGAGAAGCTGTGAGTGAGAGGGAGAAAGAGAAAGAGAAGCTGTGAGTGACACAGAGAGAGAAGCTGTGAGTTAGAGAGAGAGAAAGAGAAACTGTGAGTGACAGAGAGAGAAAAAGAGAAGCTGAGAGTGAGAGAGAGAGAGAAAGTGAAGCTGTGAATGTGAGAGAGAGACAGAGAAGCTGTGTGTGTGTGAGAGAGAGAGAAAGATAGTCTGAGAAAGAGAGAGTGAAAGATAAGCTGTTAGTGAGACAGAGAGAGGGAGAAAGAGAAGCTGTGTGCATGAGAGAGAGAAAGAGAAGCTGTGAGTGAGAGTGAGAGAGAGAGAGAGAAACAGAAGCTGAGAGTGAGAGAGAGAGAGAAAGTGAAGCTGTGAGTGAGAGAGAGAGACAGATAAGCTGTGTGTGTGTGTGAGAGAGAAAGATAGTCTGAGAAAGAGAGAGTGAAAGAGAAGCTGTGAGTGAGACAGAGAGAGGGAGAAAGAGAAGCTGTGTGTGTGAGAGAGAGAAAGAGAAGCTGTGAGTGAGAGTGAGAGAGAGAGAGAGAAAGAGAAGCTGTGTGAGAGAGAGAGAGATTGAAAGAGAAGCTGTGAGTGAGAGAGAGAGAAAGTGAAGTGGTGTGTGTGTGAGAGAGAGAGAATGAGAAGCTGTGAGTGAGAGAGAGAGAAGCTGTGAGTGAGTGAGTGAGAGAAGATGTGAGTGAGAGAGAGAGAGAATGAGAAGCTGTGAGTGAGAGAGGGAAAAAGTAAGAGAAGCTGTGAGTGAGAAAGAGAGAGAAAGAGAAGCTGTGAGTGAGAGAAAGAGAGGGAGAAAGAGAAGCTGTGAGTGAGAGAGAAAGAGAAGCTGTGAGTGAGAGACAGAGAGAATGAGTAGCTGTGAGTGAGAGAGAGAGAAGCTGTGAGTGAGAGAGAAAGAGAAGCTGTGAGTGAGAGAGAGAGAGAGAAGATGTGAGTGAGAGGGAGAGAATGAGAAGCTGTGAGTGAGAGAGAAAGTAAGAGAAGCTGTGAGTGATACAGAGAGAGAGAAAGAGAAGCTGTGAGTGAGAGAGAGAGGGAGAAAGAGAAGCTGTGTGTGTGTGAGAGAGAAAGAGAAGCTGTGAGTGTGAGAGAGAGAGAAAGAGAAGCTGTGAGTGAGAGAGAGAGAAAGTGAAGCTGTGAGTGAGAGAGAGAGAGAGAATGAGAAGCTGTGAGTGAGAGAGAGAGAAGCTGTGAGTGAGAGAGAGAGAAGATGTGAGTGTGAGAGAGAGAGAATGAGAAGCTGTGAGTGAGAGAGAGAAAAAGTAAGAGAAGCTGTGAGTGAGAAAGAGAGAGAAAGAGAAGCTGTGAGTGAGAGAAAGAGAGGGAGAAAGAGAAGCTGTGAGTGAGAGAGAGAGAAAGAGAAGCTGTGAGTGAGAGAGAGAGAATGAGAAGCTGTGAGTGAGAGAGATAGAAGCTGTGAGTGAGAGAGAAAGAGAAGCTGTGAGTGAGAGAGAGAGAACATGTGAGTGAGAGAGAATGAGAAGCTGTGAGTGAGAGAGAGAGAAAGTAAAAGAAGCTGTGAGTTATACAGAGAGAGAAAGAGAAGCTGTGAGTGAGAGAGAGAGAGGGAGAAAGATAAGCTGTGTGTGTGTGAGAGAGAGAAAGAGAAGCTGTGTGTGAGAGAGAGAGAGAGGGAAAGAGAAGCTGTGATTGAGAGTGAGAGAGAGAGAAAGAGAAGCTGTGAGTGAGAGAGAGAGAAAGAGAAGCTGTGAGTGAGAGAGAGAGAAGCTGTGAGTGAGAGAGAGAGAAAGAGAAGCTGTGTGTGTGTGAGAAAGAGAAGCTGTGAGTGAGAGAGAGAGAGAAAGAGAAGCTGTGAGTGAGAGAGAGATTGAAAGAGAAGCTGTGAGTGAGAGAGAGAGAGAAAGAGAAGCTGTGAGTGAGAGAGAGAAAGAGAAGCTGTGAGTGAGAGGTAGAGAAAGAGAAGCTGTGAGTGACACACAGAGAGAGAAGCTGTGAGTTAGAGAGAGAGAAAGAGAAGCTGTGAGTGACAGAGAGAAAGAGAAGCTGAGAGTGAGAGAGAGAGAGAAAGTGAAGCTGTGAGTGAGAGAGAGAGAGAAAGAGAAGCTGTGTGTGTGTGTGAGAGAGAAAGATAGTCTGAGAAAGAGAGAGTGAAAGAGAAGCTGTGAGTGAGACAGAGAGAGGGAGAAAGAGAAGCTGTGTGCGTTAGAGAGAGAAAGAGAAGCTGTGAGTGAGAGAGAGAAAGAAAAGCTGTGAGTGACAGAGAGAGAAAGAGAAGGTATGAGTGAGAGAGAGAGAGAAGCTGTGAGTGAGAGAGTGAGAGAGAGAAAGAGAAGCTGTGAGTGAGAGAGAGAAAGAGAAGCTGTGAGTGAGAGGGAGAGAGAGAAAGAGAAGCTGTGAGTGAGAGAGAGAGAGAGAAAGAGAAGGTGTGAGTGAGAGAGAGAAAGAGAAGCTGTGAGTGAGAGGGAGAGAGAGAAAGAGAAGCTGTGAGTGACACACAGAGAGAGAAGCTGTGAGTTAGAGAGAGAAAGAGAAGCTGTGAGTGAGAGAAAGAGAGGGAGAAAGAGAAGCTGTGAGTGAGAGAGAGAGAAAGAGAAGCTGTGAGTGAGAGAGAGAATGAGAAGCTGTGAGTGAGAGAGATAGAAGCTGTGAGTGAGAGAGAAAGAGAAGCTGTGAGTGAGAGAGAGAGAAGATGTGAGTGAGAGAGAATGAGAAGCTGTGAGTGAGAGAGAGAGAAAGTAAAAGAAGCTGTGAGTGATACAGAGAGAGAAAGAGAAGCTGTGAGTGAGAGAGAGAGAGGGAGAAAGATAAGCTGTGTGTGTGTGAGAGAGAGAAAGAGAAGCTGTGTGTGAGAGAGAGAGAGAGAGAAAGAGAAGCTGTGATTGAGAGTGAGAGAGAGAGAAAGAGAAGCTGTGAGTGAGAGAGAGAGAAAGAGAAGCTGTGAGTGAGAGAGAGAGAAGCTGTGAGTGAGAGAGAGAGAGAAAGAGAAGCTGTGTGTGTGTGAGAAAGAGAAGCTGTGAGTGAGAGAGAGAGAGAAAGAGAAGCTGTGAGTGAGAGAGAGATTGAAAGAGAAGCTGTGAGTGAGAGAGAGAGAGAAAGAGAAGCTGTGAGTGAGAGAGCGAAAGAGAAGCTGTGAGTGATAGGGAGAGAAAGAGAAGCTGTGAGTGACACACAGAGAGAGAAGCTGTGAGTTAGAGAGAGAGAAAGAGAAGCTGTGAGTGACAGAGAGAAAGAGAAGCTGAGAGTGAGAGAGAGAGAGAAAGTGAAGCTGTGAGTGAGAGAGAGAGAGAAAGAGAAGCTGTGTGTGTGTGAGAGAGAGAAAGATAGTCTGAGAAAGAGAGAGTGAAAGAGAAGCTGTGAGTGAGACAGAGAGAGGGAGAAAGAGAAGCTGTGTGCGTTAGAGAGAGAAAGAGAAGCTGTGAGTGAGAGAGAGAAAGAAAAGCTGTGAGTGACAGAGAGAGAAAGAGAAGGTATGAGTGTGAGAGAGAGAGAAGCTGTGAGTGAGAGAGTGAGAGAGAGAAAGAGAAGCTGTGAGTGAGAGAGAGAAAGAGAAGCTGTGAGTGAGAGAGAGAGAGAGAAAGAGAAGGTGTGAGTGAGAGAGAGAAAGAGAAGCTGTGAGTGAGAGGGAGAGAGAGAAAGAGAAGCTGTGAGTGACACACAGAGAGAGAAGCTGTGAGTTAGAGAGAGAAAGAGAAGCTGTGAGTGACAGAGAGAGAGAAAGAGAAGCTGTGAGTGAGAGAGAGAAAGAGAAGCTGTGAGTGAGAGGGAGAGAGAGAAAGAGAAGCTGTGAGTGACACACAGAGAGAGAAGCTGTGAGTTAGAGAGAGAGAAAGAGAAACTGTGAGTGACAGAGAGAGAGAAAGAGAAGCTGAGAGTGAGAGAGAGAGAGAGAAAGTGAAGCTGTGAATGTGAGAGAGAGACAGAGAAGCTGTGTGTGTGTGAGAGAGAGAAAGATAGTCTGAGAAAGAGAGAGTGAAAGAGAAGCTGTTAGTGAGACAGAGAGAGGGAGAAAGAGAAGCTGTGTGCGTGAGAGAGAGAAAGAGAAGCTGTGAGTGAGAGTGAGAGAGAGAGAGAGAAACAGAAGCTGAGAGTGAGAGAGAGAGAGAAAGTGAAGCTGTGAGTGAGAGAGAGAGAGACAGATAAGCTGTGTGTGTGTGAGAGAGAGAAAGATAGTCTGAGAAAGAGAGAGTGAAAGAGAAGCTGTGAGTGAGACAGAGAGAGGGAGAAAGAGAAGCTGTGTGTGTGAGAGAGAGAAAGAGAAGCTGTGAGTGAGAGTGAGAGAGAGAGAGAGAAAGAGAAGCTGTGTGAGAGAAAGAGAGATTGAAAGAGAAGCTGTGAGTGAGAGAGAGAGAAAGTGAAGTGGTGTGTGTGTGTGTGAGAGAGAGAAAGAGAAGCTGTGAGTGAGAGAGAGAGAGAATGAGAAGCTGTGAGTGAGAGAGAGAAAAAGTAAGAGAAGCTGTGAGTGAGAAAGAGAGAGAAAGAGAAGCTGTGAGTGAGAGAAAGAGAGGGAGAAAGAGAAGCTGTGAGTGAGAGAGAAAGAGAAGCTGTGAGTGAGAGAGAGAGAATGAGAAGCTATGAGTGAGAGAGAGAGAAGCTGTGAGTGAGAGAGAAAGAGAAGCTGTGAGTGAGAGAGAAAGAGAGAAGATGTGAGTGAGAGAGAGAGAATGAGAAGCTGTGAGTGAGAGAGAAAGTAAGAGAAGCTGTGAGTGATACAGAGAGAGAGAAAGAGAAGCTGTGAGTGAGAGAGAGAGGGAGAAAGAGAAGCTGTGTGTGTGAGAGAGAGAAAGAGAAGCTGTGAGTGTGAGAGAGAGAGAGAAAGAGAAGCTGTGAGTGAGAGAGAGAAAGCGAAGCTGTGAGTGAGAGAGAGAGAGAGAATGAGAAGCTGTGAGTGAGAGAGAGAGAAGCTGTGAGTGAGAGAGAGAGAAGATGTGAGTGTGTGAGAGAGAGAATGAGAAACTGTGAGTGAGAGAGAGAAAAAGTAAGAGAAGCTGTGTGAGAGAGAAAGAGAGAGAAAGAGAAGCTGTGAGTGAGAGAAAGAGAGGGAGAAAGAGAAGCTGTGAGTGAGAGAGAGAGAAAGAGAAGCTGTGAGTGAGAGAGAGAGAATGAGAAGCTGTGAGCGAGAGAGATAGAAGCTGTGAGTGAGAGAGAAAGAGAAGCTGTGAGTGAGAGAGAGAGAAGATGTGAGTGAGAGAGAATGAGAAGCTGTGAGTGAGAGAGAGAGAAAGTAAAAGAAGCTGTGAGTGATACAGAGAGAGAAAGAGAAGCTGTGAGTGAGAGAGAGAGAGGGAGAAAGATAAGCTGTGTGAGAGAGAGAGAGAGAAAGAGAAGCTGTGTGAGAGAGAGAGAGAGAGAAAGAGAAGCTGTGATTGAGAGTGAGAGAGAGAGAAAGAGAAGCTGTGAGTGAGAGAGAGAGAAAGAGAAGCTGTGAGTGAGAGAGAGAAGCTGTGAGTGAGAGAGAGAGAGAAAGAGAAGCTGTGTGTGTGTGAGAAAGAGAAGCTGTGAGTGAGAGAGAGAAAGAAAGAGAAGCTGTGAGTGAGAGAGAGATTGAAAGAGAAGCTGTGAGTGAGAGAGAGAGAGAAAGAGAAGCTGTGAGTGAGAGAGAGAAAGAGAAGCTGTGAGTGAGAGGGAGAGAAAGAGAAGCTGTGAGTGACACACAGAGAGAGAAGCTGTGAGTTAGAGAGAGAGAAAGAGAAGCTGTGAGTGACAGAGAGAAAGAGAAGCTGAGAGTGAGAGAGAGAGAGAAAGTGAAGCTGTGAGTGAGAGAGAGAGAGAGAAAGAGAAGGTGTGAGTGAGAGAGAGAAAGAGAAGCTGTGAGTGAGACGGAGAGAGAGAAAGAGAAGCTGTGAGTGACACACAGAGAGAGAAGCTGTGAGTTAGAGAGAGAAAGAGAAGCTGTGAGTGAGAGTGAGAGAGAGAGAGAAAGAGAAGCTGTGAGTGAGAGAGAGAGAAAGAGATGCTGTGTGTGTGTCTGAGAGAGAAAGATAGTCTGAGAAAGAGAGAGTGAAAGAGAAGCTGTGAGTGAGACAGAGAGAGGGAGAAAGAGAAGCTGTGTGCGTTAGAGAGAGAAAGAGAAGCTGTGAGTGAGAGAGAGAAAGAAAAGCTGTGAGTGAGAGAGAGAGAAAGAGAAGGTATGAGTGAGAGAGAGAGAAGCTGTGAGTGAGAGAGTGAGAGAGAGAAAGAGAAGCTGTGAGTGAGAGAGAGAAAGAGAAGCTGTGAGAGAGAGAGAGAGAGAGAAGCTGTGAGTGAGAGTGAGAGAGAGAGAGAAAGAGAAGCTGTGAGTGAGAGAGAGAGAAAGAGATGCTGTGAGTGAGAGAGAGAGAAAGAGAAGCTGTGAGTGAGAGAGAGAGAAAGAGAAGCTGTGAGTGAGAGAGAGAGAGAAAGAGAAGCTGTGAGTAAGAAGGAGAGGGAAAGAGAAGAAGTGAGTGAGTGAGAGAGAGAGAGAGAAAGAGAAGCTGTGAGTGAGAGAGAGAGAGAGAGAAAGAGAAGCTGTGTGTGAGAGAGTGAGAGAGAGAAAGAGAAGCTGTTAGTGAGAGTGAGAGAGAGAGAGAAAGAGAAGCTGTGAGTGAGAGAGAGATTGAAAGAGAAGCTGTGAGTGAGTGAGAGGGAGAGAAAGAGAAGCTGTGAGTGAGAGAGAGAGAAAGAGAAGCTGTGAGTGAGAGAGAGAGAGAGAGAGAGAGAAAGAGAAGCTGTGATTAAGAAGGAGAGGGAAAGAGAATAAGTGAGTGAGTGAGAGAGAGAGAGAAAGAGAAGCTGTGAGAGAGAAAGAGAAGCTGTGAGTGAGAGAGTGAGAGAGAGAAAGAGAATCTGTTACTGAGTGTGTGTGAGAGAGAGAAAAAGAAGCTGTGAGTGAGAGAGAGATTGAAAGAGAAGCTGTGAGTGAGAGAGAGAGAGAAAGAGAAGCTGTGAGTGAGAGAGAGAAAGAGAAGCTGTGAGTGAGAGGGAGAGAAAGAGAAGATGTGAGTGACAGAGAGAGAGAAAGAGAAGCTGAGAGTGAGAGAGAGAGAAAGTGAAGCTGTGAGTGAGAGAGAGAGAGGGAGAAAGAGAAGCTGTGTGCGTGAGAGAGAGAAAGAGAAGCTGTGAGTGAGAGAGAGAAAGAAAAGCTGTGAGTGAGAGAGAGAGAAAGAGAAGGTATGAGTGAGAGAGAGAGAAAAGCTGTGAGTGAGAGAGTGAGAGAGAGAAAGAGAAGCTGTGAGTGAGAGAGAGAAAGAGAAGCTGTGAGTGAGAGAGAGAAAGAGAAGCTGTGAGTGAGAGGGAGAGAGAGAAAGAGAAGCTGTGAGTGAGAGAGAGAGAGAGAAAGAGAAGCTGTGAGTGAGAAGAGAGAAAGAGAAGCTGTGAGTGAGAGGGAGAGAGAGAAAGAGAAGCTGTGAGTGACACACAGAGAGAGAAGCTGTGAGGCAGAGAGAGAGAGAAAGAGAAGCTGTGAGTGACAGAGAGAGAAAGAGAAGCTGTGAGTGAGAGTGAGAGAGAGAGAGAAAGAGAAGCTGTGAGTGAGAGAGAGAGAAAGAGATGCTGTGAGTGAGATTGAGAGAGAAAGAGAAGCTGTGAGTGAGAGAGAGAGAAAGAGACGCTGTGAGTGAGAGAGAGATTGAAAGAGAAGCTGTGAGTGAGTGAGAGAGAGAGAAAGAGAAGCTGTGAGTGAGAGAGAGAGAAAGAGAAGCTGTGAGTGAGTGAGAGAGAGAAAGAGATGCTGTGATTAAGAAGGAGAGGGAAAGAGAATAAGTGAGTGAGTGAGAGAGAGAGAGAAAGAGAAGCTGTGAGAGAGAAAGAGAAACTGTGAGTGAGAGAGTGAGAGAGAGAAAGAGAATCTGTTAGTGAGTGAGAGAGAGAGAGAGAAAGAGAAGCTGTGAGTGAGAGAGAGATTGAAAGAGAAGCTGTGAGTGAGAGAGAGAAAGAGAAGCTGTGAGTGAGAGGGAGAGAAAGAGAAGCTGTGAGTGAGAGGGAGAGAAAGAGAAGCTGTGAGTGACACAGAGAGAGAGAAGCTGTGAGTTAGAGAGAGAGAGAGAATGAGAAGCTGTGAGTGACAGAGAGAGAGAAAGAGAAGCTGTGAGTGAGAGTGAGAGAGAGAGAGAGAAAGTGAAGCTGTGAGTGTGTGAGAGAGAGAAAGAGAAGCTGTGTGTGTGTGTGAGAGAGAAAGATAGTCTGAGAAAGAGAGAGTGAAAGAGAAGCTGAGTGAGACAGAGAGAGGGAGAAAGAGAAGCTGTGTGCGTGAGAGAGAGAAAGAGAAGCTGTGAGTGAGAGTGAGAGAGAGAGAGAGAAAGAGAAGCTGAGAGTGAGAGAGAGAGAAAGTGAAGCTGTGAGTGAGAGAGAGAGAGACAGAGAAGCTGTGTGTGTGTGTGAGAGAGAAAGATAATCTGAGAAAGAGAGAGTGAAAGAGAAGCTGTGAGTGAGACAGAGAGAGGGAGAAAGAGAAGCTGTGTGTGTGTGAGAGAGAAAGAGAAGCTGTGAGTGAGAGTGAGAGAGAGAGAGAGAAAGAGAAGCTGTGAGTGAGAGAGAGAGAAAGAGAAGCTGTTAGTGAGAGTGAGAGAGAGAGAGAAAGAGAAGCTGTGAGTGAGAGAGAGAGAAAGAGATGCTGTGAGTGAGAGAGAGAGAAAGAGAAGGTGTGTGTGAGAGAGAGAAAGAGAAGCTGTGAGAGAGAGAGAGAGAAAAAGAGAAGCTGTGAGTGAGAAGGAGAGGGAAAGAGAAGCTGTGAGTGAGTGAGAGAGAGAGAAAGAGAAGCTGTGAGTGAGAGAGAGAGAAAGAGAAGCTGTGAGTGAGAGAGAGAGAGAAAGAGAAGCTGTGAGTAAGAAGGAGAGGGAAAGAGAAGCTGTGAGACAGAAAGAGAAGGTGTGAGTGAGAGAGAGATTGAAAGAGAAGCTGTGAGTGAGAGAGAGAGAGAAAGAGAAGCTGTGAGTGAGAGGGAGAGAGAGTAAGAGAAGCTGTGAGTGACACAGAGAGAGAGAGAAAAAGAGAAGCTGTGAGTGAGAGAGAGAAAGAGAAGCTGTGTGAGAGAGAGAGAGACAGAGAAGCTGTGTGTTTGTGTGAGAGAGAAAGATAGTCTGAGACAGAGAGAGAGAAAGAGAAGCTGTGAGTGAGAGTGAGAGAGAGAGAGAGAAAGAGAAGCTGAGAGAGAGAGAGAGAGAATGAGAAGCTGTGAGTGAGAGAGAGAGAAGCTGTGAGTGAGAGAGAGAGAAGATGTGAGTGAGAGAGAGAGAATGAGAAGCTGTGAGTGAGAGAGAGAAAAAGTAAGAGAAGCTGTGAGTGAGAAAGAGAGAGAAAGAGAAGCTGTGAGTGAGAGAAAGAGAGGGAGAAAGAGAAGCTGTGAGTGTGAGAGAGAAATAGAAGCTGTGAGACAGAGAGAGAGAATGAGAAGCTGTGAGTGAGAGAGAGAGAAGCTGTGAGTGAGAGAGAAAGAGAAGCTGTGAGTGAGAGAGAGAGAGAAGATGTGAGTGAGAGAGAGAGAGAATGAGAAGCTGTGAGTGAGAGAGAGTGAAAGTAAGAGACGCTGTGAGTGATACAGAGAGAGAGAAAGAGGATCAGTGAGTGAGAGAGAGGGAGGGAGAAAGATAAGCTGTGTGTGAGAGAGAGAGAGAGATAGAGAAGCTGTGTGTGTGAGAGAGAGAAAGAGAATGTGTGATTGAGAGTGAGAGAGAGAGAAAGAGAAGCTGTGAGTGAGAGAGAGGGAAAGAGAAGCTGTGAGTGAGAGAGTGAGAGAGAGAAAGAGAATCTGTTACTGAGTGTGTGTGAGAGAGAGAAAAAGAAGCTGTGAGTGAGAGAGAGATTGAAAGAGAAGCTGTGAGTGAGAGAGAGAGAGAAAGAGAAGCTGTGAGTGAGAGAGAGAAAGAGAAGCTGTGAGTGAGAGGGAGAGAAAGTGAAGATGTGAGTGACACACAGAGAGAGAAGCTGTGAGTTAGAGAGAGAGAAAGAGAAGCTGTGAGTGACAGAGAGAGAGAAAGAGAAGCTGAGAGTGAGAGAGAGAGAAAGTGAAGCTGTGAGTGAGAGAGAGAGAGAAAGAGAAGCTGTGTGTGTGTGAGAGAGAGAAAGATAGTCTGAGAAAGAGAGAGTGAAAGAGAAGCTGTGAGTGAGACAGAGAGAGGGAGAAAGAGAAGCTGTGTGCGTGAGAGAGAGAAAGAGAAGCTGTGAGTGAGAGAGAGAAAGAAAAGCTGTGAGTGAGAGAGAGAGAAAGAGAAGGTATGAGTGAGAGAGAGAGAAAAGCTGTGAGTGAGAGAGTGAGAGAGAGAGAAAGAGAAGCTGTGAGTGAGAGAGAGAAAGAGAAGCTGTGAGTGAGAGAGAGAAAGAGAAGCTGTGAGTGAGAGGGAGAGAGAAAAAGAGAAGCTGTGAGTGAGAGAGAGAGAGAGAAAGAGAAGCTGTGAGTGAGAAGAGAGAAAGAGAAGCTGTGAGTGAGAGGGAGAGAGAGAAAGAGAAGCTGTGAGTGACACACAGAGAGAGAAGCTGTGAGTCAGAGAGAGAGAGAAAGAGAATCTGTGAGTAAGAAGGAGAGGGAAAGAGAAGAAGTGAGTGAGTGAGAGAGAGAGAGAGAAAGAGAAGCTGTGAGTGAGAGAGAGAGAGAGAAAGAGAAGCTGTGTGTGAGAGAGTGAGAGAGAGAAAGAGAAGCTGTTAGTGAGAGTGAGAGAGAGAGAGAAAGAGAAGCTGTGAGTGAGAGAGAGATTGAAAGAGAAGCTGTGAGTGAGTGAGAGGGAGAGAAAGAGAAGCTGTGAGTGAGAGAGAGAGAAAGAGAAGCTGTGAGTGAGAGAGAGAGAGAGAGAAAGAGAAGCTGTGATTAAGAAGGAGAGGGAAAGAGAATAAGTGAGTGAGTGAGAGAGAGAGAGAAAGAGAAGCTGTGAGAGAGAAAGAGAAGCTGTGAGTGAGAGAGTGAGAGAGAGAAAGAGAATCTGTTACTGAGTGTGTGTGTGAGAGAGAAAAAGAAGCTGTGAGTGAGAGAGAGATTGAAAGAGAAGCTGTGAGTGAGAGAGAGAGAGAAAGAGAAGCTGTGAGTGAGAGAGAGAAAGAGAAGCTGTGAGTGAGAGGGAGAGAAAGAGAAGATGTGAGTGACACACAGAGAGAGAAGCTGTGAGTTAGAGAGAGAGAAAGAGAAGCTGTGAGTGACAGAGAGAGAGAAAGAGAAGCTGAGAGTGAGAGAGAGAGAAAGTGAAGCTGTGAGTGAGAGAGAGAGAAAGAGAAGCTGTGTGTGTGTGAGAGAGAGAAAGATAGTCTGAGAAAGAGAGAGTGAAAGAGAAGCTGTGAGTGAGACAGAGAGAGGGAGAAAGAGAAGCTGTGTGCGTGAGAGAGAGAAAGAGAAGCTGTGAGTGAGAGAGAGAAAGAAAAGCTGTGAGTGAGAGAGAGAGAAAGAGAAGGTATGAGTGAGAGAGAGAGAAAAGCTGTGAGTGAGAGAGTGAGAGAGAGAAAGAGAAGCTGTGAGTGAGAGAGAGAAAGAGAAGCTGTGAGTGAGAGAGAGATTGAAATAGAAGGTGTGAGTGAGAGAGAGAGAGAAAGAGAAGCTGTGAGTGAGAGAGAGAAAGAGAAGCTGTGAGTGAGAGGGAGAGAAAGTGAAGATGTGAGTGACACACAGAGAGAGAAGCTGTGAGTTAGAGAGAGAGAAAGAGAAGCTGTGAGTGACAGAGAGAGAGAAAGAGAAGCTGAGAGTGAGAGAGAGAGAAAGTGAAGCTGTGAGTGAGAGAGAGAGAGAAAGAGAAGCTGTGTGTGTGTGTGAGAGAGAAAGATAGTCTGAGAAAGAGAGAGTGAAAGAGAAGCTGTGAGTGAGACAGAGAGAGGGAGAAAGAGAAGCTGTGTGCGTGAGAGAGAGAAAGAGAAGCTGTGAGTGAGAGAGAGAAAGAAAAGCTGTGAGTGAGAGAGAGAGAAAGAGAAGGTATGAGTGAGAGAGAGAGAAAAGCTGTGAGTGAGAGAGTGAGAGAGAGAGAAAGAGAAGCTGTGAGTGAGAGAGAGAAAGAGAAGCTGTGAGTGAGAGAGAGAAAGAGAAGCTGTGAGTGAGAGGGAGAGAGAGAAAGAGAAGCTGTGAGTGAGAGAGAGAGAGAAAGAGAAGCTGTGAGTGAGAAGAGAGAAAGAGAAGCTGTGAGTGAGAGGGAGAGAGAGAAAGAGAAGCTGTGAGTGACACACAGAGAGAGAAGCTGTGAGTCAGAGAGAGAGAAAGAGAAGCTGTGAGTGACATAGAGAGAAAGTGAAGCTGTGAGTGAGAGTGAGAGAGAGAGAGAAAGAGAAGCTGTGAGTGAGAGAGAGAGGGAGAAAGAGAAGCTGTGTGTGTGAGAGAGAGAAAGAGAAGCTGTGAGTGTGTGAGAGAGAGAAAGAGAAGCTGTGAGTGAGAGAGAGAAAGCGAAGCTGTGAGTGAGAGAGAGAGAGAGAATGAGAAGCTGTGAGTGAGAGAGAGAGAAGCTGTGAGTGAGAGAGAGAGAAGATGTGAGTGTGAGAGAGAGAGAATGAGAAACTGTGAGTGAGAGAGAGAAAAAGTAAGAGAAGCTGTGAGTGAGAAAGAGAGAGAAAGAGAAGCTGTGAGTGAGAGAAAGAGAGGGAGAAAGAGAAGCTGTGAGTGAGAGAGAGAGAAAGAGAAGCTGTGAGTGAGAGAGAGAGAATGAGAAGCTGTGAGTGAGAGAGATAGAAGCTGTGAGTGAGAGAGAAAGAGAAGCTGTGAGTGAGAGAGAGAGAAGATGTGAGTGAGAGAGAATGAGAAGCTGTGAGTGAGAGAGAGAGAAAGTAAAAGAAGCTGTGAGTGATACAGAGAGAGAAAGAGAAGCTGTGAGTGAGAGAGAGAGGGAGAAAGATAAGCTGTGTGAGAGAGAGAGAGAGAGAAGGAGAAGCTGTGTGTGAGAGAGAGAGAGAGAAAGAGAAGCTGTGATTGAGAGTGAGAGAGAGAGAAAGAGAAGCTGTGAGTGAGAGAGAGAGAAAGAGAAGCTGTGAGTGAGAGAGAGAAGCTGTGAGTGAGAGAGAGAGAGAAAGAGAAGCTGTGTGTGTGTGAGAAAGAGAAGCTGTGAGTGAGAGAGAGAGAGAAAGAGAAGCTGTGAGTGAGAGAGAGATTGAAAGAGAAGCTGTGAGTGAGAGAGAGAGAGAAAGAGAAGCTGTGAGTGAGAGAAAGAAAGAGAAGCTGTGAGTGAGAGGGAGAGAAAGAGAAGCTGTGAGTGACACACAGAGAGAGAAGCTGTGAGTTAGAGAGAGAGAAAGAGAAGCTGTGAGTGACAGAGAGAAAGAGAAGCTGAGAGTGAGAGAGAGAGAGAAAGTGAAGCTGTGAGTGAGAGAGAGAGAGAAAGAGAAGCTGTGTGTGTGTCTGAGAGAGAAAGATAGTCTGAGAAAGAGAGAGTGAAAGAGAAGCTGTGAGTGAGACAGAGAGAGGGAGAAAGAGAAGCTGTGTGCGTTAGAGAGAGAAAGAGAAGCTGTGAGTGAGAGAGAGAAAGAAAAGCTGTGAGTGAGAGAGAGAGAAAGAGAAGGTATGAGTGAGAGAGAGAGAGAGAAGCTGTGAGTGAGAGAGTGAGAGAGAGAAAGAGAAGCTGTGAGTGAGAGAGAGAAAGAGAAGCTGTGAGTGAGAGGGAGAGAGAGAAAGAGAAGCTGTGAGTGAGAGAGAGAGAGAGAGAGAAGGTGTGAGTGAGAGAGAGAAAGAGAAGCTGTGAGTGAGAGGGAGAGAGAGAAAGAGAAGCTGTGAGTGACACACAGAGAGAGAAGCTGTGAGTTAGAGAGAGAAAGAGAAGCTGTGAGTGAGAGTGAGAGAGAGAGAGAAAGAGAAGCTGTGAGTGAGAGAGAGAGAAAGAGATGCTGTGAGTGAGAGAGAGAGAAAGAGAAGCTGTGAGTGAGAGAGAGAGAAAGAGAAGCTGTGAGTGAGAGAGAGAGAGAAAGAGAAGCTGTGAGTAAGAAGGAGAGGGAAAGAGAAGAAGTGATTGAGTGAGAGAGAGAGAGAGAAAGAGAAGCTGTGAGTGAGAGAGAGGGAGAGAAAGAGAAGCTGTGTGTGAGAGAGTGAGAGAGAGAAAGAGAAGCTGTTAGTGAGAGTGAGAGAGAGAGAGAAAGAGAAGCTGTGAGTGAGAGAGAGATTGAAAGAGAAGCTGTGAGTGAGTGAGAGGGAGAGAAAGAGAAGCTGTGAGTGAGAGAGAGAGAAAGAGAAGCTGTGAGTGAGAGAGAGAGAGAGAGAAAGAGAAGCTGTGATTAAGAAGGAGAGGGAAAGAGAATAAGTGAGTGAGTGAGAGAGAGAGAGAAAGAGAAGCTGTGAGAGAGAAAGAGAAGCTGTGAGTGAGAGAGTGAGAGAGAGAAAGAGAATCTGTTACTGAGTGTGTGTGTGAGAGAGAAAAAGAAGCTGTGAGTGAGAGAGAGATTGAAAGAGAAGCTGTGAGTGAGAGAGAGAGAGAAAGAGAAGCTGTGAGTGAGAGAGAGAAAGAGAAGCTGTGAGTGAGAGGGAGAGAAAGAGAAGATGTGAGTGACACACAGAGAGAGAAGCTGTGAGTTAGAGAGAGAGAAAGAGAAGCTGTGAGTGACAGAGAGAGAGAAAGAGAAGCTGAGAGTGAGAGAGAGAGAAAGTGAAGCTGTGAGTGAGAGAGAGAGAAAGAGAAGCTGTGTGTGTGAGAGAGAGAGAAAGATAGTCTGAGAAAGAGAGAGTGAAAGAGAAGCTGTGAGTGAGACAGAGAGAGGGAGAAAGAGAAGCTGTGTGCGTGAGAGAGAGAAAGAGAAGCTGTGAGTGAGAGAGAGAAAGAAAAGCTGTGAGTGAGAGAGAGAGAAAGAGAAGGTATGAGTGAGAGAGAGAGAAAAGCTGTGAGTGAGAGAGTGAGAGAGAGAAAGAGAAGCTGTGAGTGAGAGAGAGAAAGAGAAGCTGTGAGTGAGAGAGAGAAAGAGAAGCTGTGAGTGAGAGGGAGAGAGAGAAAGAGAAGCTGTGAGTGAGAGAGAGAGAGAGAAAGAGAAGCTGTGAGTGAGAAGAGAGAAAGAGAAGCTGTGAGTGAGAGGGAGAGAGAGAGAGAAGCTGTGAGTGACACACAGAGAGAGAAGCTGTGAGTCAGAGAGAGAGAGAAAGAGAAGCTGTGAGTGACAGAGAGAGAAAGAGAAGCTGTGAGTGAGAGTGAGAGAGAGAGAAAGAGAAGCTGTGAGTGAGAGAGAGAGAAAGAGATGCTGTGAGTGAGATTGAGAGAGAAAGAGAAGCTGTGAGTGAGTGAGAGAGAAAGAGACGCTGTGAGTGAGAGAGAGATTGAAAGAGAAGCTGTGAGTGAGTGAGAGAGAGAGAAAGAGAAGCTGTGAGTGAGAGAGAGAGAAAGAGAAGCTGTGAGTGAGTGAGAGAGAGAAAGAGAAGCTGTGATTAAGAAGGAGAGGGAAAGAGAATAAGTGAGTGAGTGAGAGAGAGAGAAAGAGAAGCTGTGAAAGAGAAAGAGAAACTGTGAGTGAGAGAGTGAGAGAGAGAAAGAGAATCTGTTAGTGAGTGTGAGAGAGAGAGAGAAAGAGAAGCTGTGAGTGAGAGAGAGATTGAAAGAGAAGCTGTGAGTGAGAGAGAGAAAGAAAGAGAAGCTGTGAGTGAGAGAGAGAAAGAGAAGCTGTGAGTGAGAGGGAGAGAAAGAGAAGCTGTGAGTGACACAGAGAGAGAGAAGCTGTGAGTTAGAGAGAGAGAGAGAATGAGAAGCTGTGAGTGACAGAGAGAGAGAAAGAGAAGCTGTGAGTGAGAGTGAGAGAGAGAGAGAGAGAAAGTGAAGCTGTGAGTGTGTGAGAGAGAGAAAGATAGTCTGAGAAAGAGAGAGTGAAAGAGAAGCTGAGTGAGACAGAGAGAGGGAGAAAGAGAAGCTGTGTGCGTGAGAGAGAGAAAGAGAAGCTGTGAGTGAGAGTGAGAGAGAGAGAGAGAAAGAGAAGCTGAGAGTGAGAGAGAGAGAAAGTGAAGCTGTGAGTGAGAGAGAGACAGAGAAGCTGTGTGTGTGTGAGAGAGAAAGATAATCTGAGAAAGAGAGAGTGAAAGAGAAGCTGTGAGTGAGACAGAGAGAGGGAGAAAGAGAAGCTGTGTGTGTGAGAGAGAGAAAGAGAAGCTGTGAGTGAGAGTGAGAGAGAGAGAGAGAAAGAGAAGCTGTGAGTGAGAGAGAGAGAAAGAGAAGCTGTTAGTGAGAGTGAGAGAGAGAGAGAAAGAGAAGCTGTGAGTGAGAGAGAGAGAGAAAGAGATGCTGTGAGTGAGAGAGAGAGAAAGAGAAGGTGTGTGTGAGAGAGAGAAAGAGAAGCTGTGAGAGAGAGAGAGAAAAAGAGAAGCTGTGAGTGAGAAGGAGAGGGAAAGAGCAGCTGTGAGTGAGTGAGAGAGAGAGAAAGAGAAGCTGTGAGTGAGAGAGAGAGAAAGAGAAGCTGTGAGTGAGAGAGAGAGAGAAAGAGAAGCTGTGAGTAAGAAGGAGAGGGAAAGAGAAGCTGTGAGACAGAAAGAGAAGCTGTGAGTGAGAGAGAGAGAGAAAGAGAAGCTGTGAGTGAGAGGGAGAGAGAGTAAGAGAAGCTGTGAGTGACACAGAGAGAGAGAGAAAAAGAGAAGCTGTGAGTGAGAGAGAGAAAGAGAAGCTGTGTGAGAGAGAGAGAGACAGAGAAGCTGTGTGTTTGTGTGAGAGAGAAAGAGAAGCTGTGAGTGAGAGAGAGAGAGAGAGAAAGAGAAGCTGAGAGAGAGAGAGAAAGTTAAGCTGTGAGTGAGAGAGAGAGACAGAGAAGCAGTGTGTGTGTGTGAGAGAAAGATAGTCTGAGAAAGAGAGAGTGAAAGAGAAGCTGTGAGTGAGACAGAGAGAGGGAGAAAGAGAAGCTGGTTGTGTGTGAGAGAGAAATAGAAGCTGTGAGTGAGAGAGAGAGAGAGAGAGAGAGAGAGAGAAGCTGTGAGTGTGTGTGAGAGAGAAAGAGAAGCTGTGAGTGAGAGAGAGAGAGAGAGAAAGAGAAGCTGATAGAGAGAGAGAGAAAGTTAAGCTGTGAGTGAGAGAGAGACACAGAGAAGCAGTGTGTGTGTGTGAGAGAAAGATAGTCTGAGAAAGAGAGAGTGAAAGAGAAGCTGTGAGTGAGACAGAGAGAGGGAGAAAGAGAAGCTGGTTGTGTGTGAGAGAGAAATAGAAGCTGTGAGTGAGAGAGAGAGAGAGAGAGAAGCTGTGAGTGTGTGTGAGAGAGAAAGATTAGCTGTGAGTGAGAGAGAGAGAAAGCGAAGCTGTGAGTGAGAGAGAGAGAGAATGAGAAGCTGTGAGTGAGAGAGAGAGAAGCTGTGAGTGAGAGAGAGAGAAGATGTGAGTGAGAGAGAGAGAATGAGAAGCTGTGAGTGAGAGAGAGAAAAAGTAAGAGAAGCTGTGAGTGAGAAAGAGAGAGAAAGAGAAGCTGTGAGTGAGAGAAAGAGATAGAGAAAGAGAAGCTGTGAGTGAGAGAGAGAAATAGAAGCTGTGAGACAGAGAGAGAGAATGAGAAGCTGTGAGTGAGAGAGAGAGAAGCTGTGAGTGAGAGAGAAAGAGAAGCTGTGAGTGAGAGAGAGAGAGAAGATGTGAGTGAGAGAGAGAGAGAATGAGAAGCTGTGAGTGAGAGAGAGTGAAAGTAAGAGACGCTGTGAGTGATACAGAGAGAGAGAAAGAGGAGCAGTGAGTGAGAGAGAGGGAGGGAGAAAGATAAGCTGTGTGAGAGAGAGAGAGAGATAGAGAAGCTGTGTGTGTGAGAGAGAGAAAGAGAATGTGTGATTGAGAGTGAGAGAGAGAGAAAGAGAAGCTGTGAGTGAGAGAGAGAGAAAGAGAAGCTGTGAGTGAGAGAGTGAGAGAGAGAAAGAGAATCTGTTACTGAGTGTGTGTGAGAGAGAGAAAAAGAAGCTGTGAGTGAGAGAGAGATTGAAAGAGAAGCTGTGAGTGAGAGAGAGAGAGAAAGAGAAGCTGTGAGTGAGAGAGAGAAAGAGAAGCTGTGAGTGAGAGGGAGAGAAAGTGAAGATGTGAGTGACACACAGAGAGAGAAGCTGTGAGTTAGAGAGAGAGAAAGAGAAGCTGTGAGTGACAGAGAGAGAGAAAGAGAAGCTGAGAGTGAGAGAGAGAGAAAGTGAAGCTGTGAGTGAGAGAGAGAGAGAAAGAGAAGCTGTGTGTGTGTGAGAGAGAGAAAGATAGTCTGAGAAAGAGAGAGTGAAAGAGAAGCTGTGAGTGAGACAGAGAGAGGGAGAAAGAGAAGCTGTGTGCGTGAGAGAGAGAAAGAGAAGCTGTGAGTGAGAGAGAGAAAGAAAAGCTGTGAGTGAGAGAGAGAGAAAGAGAAGGTATGAGTGAGAGAGAGAGAAAAGCTGTGAGTGAGAGAGTGAGAGAGAGAGAAAGAGAAGCTGTGAGTGAGAGAGAGAAAGAGAAGCTGTGAGTGAGAGAGAGAAAGAGAAGCTGTGAGTGAGAGGGAGAGAGAGAAAGAGAAGCTGTGAGTGAGAGAGAGAGAGAAAGAGAAGCTGTGAGTGAGAAGAGAGAAAGAGAAGCTGTGAGTGAGAGGGAGAGAGAGAAAGAGAAGCTGTGAGTGACACACAGAGAGAGAAGCTGTGAGTCAGAGAGAGAGAGAAAGAGAAGCTGTGAGTGACAGAGAGAGAAAGAGAAGCTGTGAGTGAGAGTGAGAGAGAGAGAGAAAGAGAAGCTGTGAGTGAGAGAGAGAAAGAGATGCTGTGAGTGAGATTGAGAGAGAAAGAGAAGCTGTGAGTGAGAGAGAGAGAAAGAGAAGCTGTGAGTGAGAGAGAGATTGAAAGAGAAGCTGTGAGTGAGTGAGAGAGAGAGAAAGAGAAGCTGTGAGTGAGAGAGAGAGAAAGAGAAGCTGTGAGTGAGTGAGAGAGAGAAAGAGAAGCTGTGATTAAGAAGGAGAGGGAAAGAGAATAAGTGAGTGAGTGAGAGAGAGAGAAAGAGAAGCTGTGAAAGAGAAAGAGAAACTGTGAGTGAGAGAGTGAGAGAGAGAAAGAGAATCTGTTAGTGAGTGTGAGAGAGAGAGAGAAAGAGAAGCTGTGAGTGAGAGAGAGATTGAAAGAGAAGCTGTGAGTGAGAGAGAGAAAGAAAGAGAAGCTGTGAGTGAGAGAGAGAAAGAGAAGCTGTGAGTGAGAGGGAGAGAAAGAGAAGCTGTGAGTGACACAGAGAGAGAGAAGCTGTGAGTTAGAGAGAGAGAGAGAATGAGAAGCTGTGAGTGACAGAGAGAGAGAAAGAGAAGCTGTGAGTGAGAGTGAGAGAGAGAGAGAGAGAAAGTGAAGCTGTGAGTGTGAGAGAGAGAGAAAGAGAAGCTGTGTGTGTGTGTGAGAGAGAAAGATAGTCTGAGAAAGAGAGAGTGAAAGAGAAGCTGAGTGAGACAGAGAGAGGGAGAAAGAGAAGCTGTGTGCGTGAGAGAGAGAAAGAGAAGCTGTGAGTGAGAGTGAGAGAGAGAGAGAGAAAGAGAAGCTGAGAGTGAGAGAGAGAGAAAGTGAAGCTGTGAGTGAGAGAGAGAGAGACAGAGAAGCTGTGTGTGTGTGAGAGAGAGAAAGATAATCTGAGAAAGAGAGAGTGAAAGAGAAGCTGTGAGTGAGACAGAGAGAGGGAGAAAGAAAAGCTGTGTGTGTGAGAGAGAGAAAGAGAAGCTGTGAGTGAGAGTGAGAGAGAGAGAGAGAAAGAGAAGCTGTGAGTGAGAGAGAGAGAAAGAGAAGCTGTTAGTGAGTGAGAGAGAGAGAGAGAAAGAGAAGCTGAGAGAGAGAGAGAGAAAGTTAAGCTGTGAGTGAGAGAGAGAGAGGGAGAAAGAGAAGCTGGTTGTGTGTGAGAGAGAAATAGAAGCTGTGAGTGAGAGAGAGAGAGAGAGAGAGAAGCTGTGAGTGTGTGTGAGAGAGAAAGAGAAGCTGTGAGTGAGAGAGAGAGAAAGCGAAGCTGTGAGTGAGAGAGAGAGAGAGAATGAGAAGCTGTGAGTGAGAGAGAGAGAAGCTGTGAGTGAGAGAGAGAGAAGATGTGAGTGAGAGAGAGAGAATGAGAAGCTGTGAGTGAGAGAGAGAAAAAGTAAGAGAAGCTGTGAGTGAGAAAGAGAGAGAAAGAGAAGCTGTGAGTGAGAGAAAGAGAGGGAGAAAGAGAAGCTGTGAGTGAGAGAGAGAAATAGAAGCTGTGAGACAGAGAGAGAGAGAATGAGAAGCTGTGAGTGAGAGAGAGAGAAGCTGTGAGTGAGAGAGAAATAGAAGCTGTGAGTGAGAGAGAGAGAGAAGATGTGAGTGAGAGAGAGAGAGAATGAGAAGCTGTGAGTGAGAGAGAGGGAAAGTAAGAGACGCTGTGAGTGATACAGAGAGAGAGAAAGAGGAGCAGTGAGTGAGAGAGAGGGAGGGAGAAAGATAAGCTGTGTGTGAGAGAGAGAGAGAGATAGAGAAGCTGTGTGTGTGAGAGAGAGAAAGAGAATGTGTGATTGAGAGTGAGAGAGAGAGAAAGAGAAGCTGTGAGTGAGAGAGAGAGAAAGAGAAGCTGTGAGTGAGAGAGAGAGACGCTGTGAGTGAGAGAGAGAAAGAAAAGCTGTGAGTGAGAGAGAGAGAGAGAGAGAGAGAGAAGGTATGAGTGAGAGAGAGAGAGAAGCAGTGAGTGAGAGAGAGAGAGAAAGAGAAGCTGTGAGTGAGACAGAGAGAGAGAAAGAGAAGCTGTGAGAGAGAGAGGGGGGAAAGAGAAGCTGTGTGTGTGAGAGAGAGAAAGAGAAGCTGTGAGTGAGAGAGAGAGAGAAAGAGAAGCTGTGAGTGAGAGAGAGATTGAAAGAGAAGCTGTGAGTGAGTGAGAGAGAGAGAGAAAGAGAAGCTGTGAGTGAGAGAGAGAAAGAGAAGCTGTGAGTGAGAGGGAGAGAAAGAGAAGCTGTGAGTGACACAGAGAGAGAGAAGCTGTGAGAGAGAGAGAGAAAGAGAAGCTGTGAGTGACAGAGAGAGAGAAAGAGAAGCTGAGAGTGAGAGAGAGAGAAAGTGAAGCTGTGAGTGAGAGAGAGAGAGAGAAAGAGAAGCTGTGTGTGTGTGAGAGAGAAAGATAGTCTGAGAAAGAGAGAGTGAAAGAGAAGCTGTGAGTGAGACAGAGAGTGGGAGAAAGAGAAGCTGTGTGCGTGAGAGAGAGAAAGAGAAGCTGTGAGTGAGAGTGAGAGAGAGAGAGAGAAAGAGAAGCTGTGAGTGAGAGAGAGAGAAAGAGAAGCTGTGAGTGAGAGAGAGAGAAAGCGAAGCTGTGTGTGAGAGAGAGAGAGAATGAGAAGCTGTGAGTGAGAGAGAGAAGCTGTGAGTGAGAGAGAGAGAAGATGTAAGTGAGAGAGAGAGAGGGAGAAAGAGAAGCTGTGTGTGTGAGAGAGAGAAAGAGAAGCTGTGAGTGAGAGCGAGAGAGAAAGAGAAAGAGAAGATGTGTGTGAGAGAGCGAGAGAGAGAAAGAGAAGCTGTTAGTGAGAGTGAGAGAGAGAGAAAGAGATGCTGTGAGTGAGAGAGAGAGAAAGAGAAGCTGTGAGTGAGAGAGAGAGAAAGAGAAGCTGTGAGAGAGAGAGAAAGAGAAGCTGTGAGTGAGAAGGAGAGGGAAAGAGAAGCTGTGAGTGAGTGAGAGAGAGAGAAAGAGAAGCTGTGAGTGAGAGAGAGAGAAAGAGAAGCTGTGAGTGAGAGAGAGAGAGAAAGAGAAGCTGTGAGTAAGAAGGAGAGGGAAAGAGAAGAAGTGAGTGAGTGAGAGAGAGAAAGAGAAACTGTGAGAGAGAAAGAGAAGCTGTGAGTGAGAGAGTGAGAGAGAGAAAGAGAATCTGTTAGTGAGAGTGAGAGAGAGAAAGAGAAGCTGTGAGTGAGAGAGATTGAAAGAGAAGCTGTGAGTGAGAGAGAGAGAAAGAGAAGCTGTGAGTGAGAGAGAGAAAGAGAAGCTGTGAGTGAGAGGGAGAGAGAGAAAGAGAAGCTGTGAGTGACACAGAGAGAGAGAAGCTGTGAGTTAGAGAGAGAGAAAGAGAACCTGTGAGTGACAGAGAGAGAGAAAGAGAAGCTGAGAGAGAGAGAGAGAGAGAAAGTGAAGCTGTGAGTGTGAGAGAGAGACAGAGAAGCTGTGTGTGTGTGTGAGAGAGAAAGATAGTCTGAGAAAGAGAGAGTGAAAGAGAAGCTGTTAGTGAGACAGAGAGAGGGAGAAATAGAAGCTGTGTGCGTGAGAGAGAGAAAGAGAAGCTGTGAGTGAGAGTGAGAGAGAGAGAGAGAAAGAGAAGCTGTGTGAGAGAGAGAGAGATTGAAAGAGAAGCTGTGAGTGAGAGAGAGAGAAAGTGAAGAGGTGTGTGTGTGTGTGAGAGAGAGAATGAGAAGCTGTGAGTGAGAGAGAGAGAAGCTGTGAGTGAGTGAGTGAGAGAAGATGTGAGTGAGAGAGAGAGAGAATGAGAAGCTGTGAGTGAGAGAGAGAAAAAGTAAGAGAAGCTGTGAGTGAGAAAGAGAGAGAAAGAGAAGCTGTGAGTGAGAGAAAGAGAGGGAGAAAGAGAAGCTGTGAGTGAGAGAGAAAGAGCTGTGAGTGAGAGAGAGAGAGAATGAGCTGTGAGTGAGAGAGAGAGAAGCTGTGAGTGAGAGAGAGAGAGAGAAGATGTGAGTGAGAGAGAGAGAATGAGAAGCTGTGAGTGAGAGAGAAAGTAAGAGAAGCTGTGAGTGATACAGAGAGAGAGAAAGAGAAGCTGTGAGTGAGTGAGAGAGAGAGGGAGAGAGAGAAGCTGTGTGTGTGTGAGAGAGAAAGAGAAGCTGTGAGTGTGAGAGAGAGAGAAAGAGAAGCTGTGAGTGAGAGAGAAAGCGAAGATGTGAGTGAGAGAGAGAGAGAGAATGAGAAGCTGTGAGTGAGAGAGAGAGAAGCTGTGAGTGTGAGAGAGAGAAGATGTGAGTGTGAGAGAGAGAGAGAATGAGAAGCTGTGAGTGAGAGAGAGAAAAAGTAAGAGAAGCTGTGAGTGAGAAAGAGAGAGAAAGAGAAGCTGTGAGTGAGAGAAAGAGAGGGAGAAAGAGAAGCTGTGAGTGAGAGAGAGAGAAAGAGAAGCTGTGAGTGAGAGAGAGAGAATGAGAAGCTGTGAGTGAGAGAGATAGAAGCTGTGAGTGAGAGAGAAAGAGAAGCTGTGAGTGAGAGAGAGAGAAGATGTGAGTGAGAGAGAATGAGAAGCTGTGAGTGAGAGAGAGAGAAAGTAAAAGAAGCTGTGAGTGATACAGAGAGAGAAAGAGAAGCTGTGAGTGAGAGAGAGAGGGAGAAAGATAAGCTGTGTGTGTGAGTGAGAGAGAAAGAGAATCTGTGTGAGAGAGAGAGAGAGAAAGAGAAGCTGTGATTGAGAGTGAGAGAGAGAGAAAGAGAAGCTGTAAGTGAGAGAGAGAGAAAGAGAAGCTGTGAGTGAGAGAGAGAGAAGCTGTGAGTGAGAGAGAGAAAGAAAAGCTGTGAGTGAGAGAGAGAGAGAGAAAGAGAAGGTATGAGTGTGAGAGAGAGAGAAGCAGTGAGTGAGAGAGAGAGAGAAAGAGAAGCTGTGAGTGAGACAGAGAGAGAGAAAGAGAAGCTGTGAGAGAGAGAGGGGGGAAAGAGAAGCTGTGTGTGTGTGAGAGAGAAAGAGAAGCTGTGAGTGAGAGAGAGAGAGAAAGAGAAGCTGTGAGTGAGAGAGAGAGAAAGTGAAGCTGTGAGTGAGAGAGAGAGAGAATGAAAAGCTGTGAGTGTGAGAGAGAGAGAAAGAGAAGCTGTGAGTGTGAGAGAGAGAAAGTGAAGCTGTGAGTGAGAGAGAGAGAGAATGAAAAGCTGTGAGTGAGAGAGAGAGAAGCTGTGAGTGAGAGAGAGAGAGAAGATGTGAGTGAGAGAGAGAGAATGAGAAGCTGTGAGTGAGAGAGAGAGAGAATGAAAAGCTGTGAGTGAGAGAGAGAGAAGCTGTGAGTGAGAGAGAGAGAGAAAGAGAAGCTGTGAGTGTGAGAGAGAAAGCGAAGCTGTGAGTGAGAGAGAGAGAGAGAATGAGAAGCTGTGAGTGAGAGAGAGAGAGAGAAAGAGAAGCTGCGAGAGAGAGAGAGAGAGAATGTGAAGCTGTCAGTGAGAGAGAGAGACAGAGAAGCTGTGTGTGTGTGTGAGAGAGAAAGATAGTCTGAGAAAGAGAGAGTGAAAGAGAAGCTGTGAGTGAGACAGAGAGAGGGAGAAAGAGAAGCTGTGTGTGTGAGAGAGAGAAAGAGAAGCTGTGAGTGAGAGTGAGAGAGAGAGAGAAAGAGAAGCTGTGAGTGTGAGAGAGAGAGAAAGAGAAGCTGTGAGTGTGAGAGAGAGAAAGTGAAGCTGTGAGTGAGAGAGAGAGAGAATGAAAAGCTGTGAGTGAGAGAGAGAGAAGCTGTGAGTGAGAGAGAGAGAGAAGATGTGAGTGAGAGAGAGAGAATGAGAAGCTGTGAGTGAGAGAGAGAAAAAGTAAGAGAAGCTGTGAGTGAGAAAGAGAGAGAAAGAGAAGCTGTGATTGAGAGAGAGAGAAAGAGAAGCTGTGTGTGTGTGAGAGAGAATGAGAACGTGTGAGTGAGAGAGAGAGAAGCTGTGAGTGAGAGAGAAAGAGAAGCTTTGAGTGAGAGAGAGAGAGAGAGAAGATGTGAGTGAGAGAGAGAGAGAATGAGAAGCTGTGAGTGAGAGAGAGAGAAAGTAAGAGAAGCTGTGAGTGATACAGAGAGAGAGAAAGAGAAGCTGTGAGTGAGTGAGAGAGAGGGAAAAGATAAGCTGTGTGAGAGAGAGACAAAGAGAAGCTGTGAGAGAGAGAGAGAGAAAGAGAAGCTGTGATTGAGAGTGAGAGAGAGAGAAAGAGAAGCTGTGAGTGAGAGAGAGAGAAAGAGAAGCTGTGAGTGAGAGAGAGAGAAGCTGTGAGTGAGAGAGAGAAAGAAAAGGTGTGAGTGAGAGAGAGAGAGAGAAAGAGAAGGTAGGAGTGAGAGAGAGAGAAGCAGTGAGTGAGAGAGAGAGAGAGAGAAAGAGAAGCTGTGAGTGAGACACAGAGAGAGAAAGAGAAGCTGTGAGAGAGGGGGGAAAGAGAAGCTGTGTGTGTGTGAGAAAGAGAAGCTGTGAGTGAGAGAGAGAGAGAAAGAGAAGCTGTGAGTGAGAGAGAGATTGAAAGAGAAGCTGTGAGTGAGAGAGAGAGAGAAAGAGAAGCTGTGAGTGAGAGAGAGAAAGAGAAGCTGTGAGTGAGAGGGAGAGAAAGAGAAGCTGTGAGTGACACACAGAGAGAGAAGCTGTGAGTTAGAGAGAGAGAAAGAGAAGCTGTGAGTGACAGAGAGAAAGAGAAGCTGAGAGTGAGAGAGAGAGAAAGTGAAGCTGTGAGTGAGAGAGAGAGAGAAAGAGAAGCTGTGTGTGTGTGAGAGAGAGAAAGATAGTCTGAGAAAGAGAGAGTGAAAGAGAAGCTGTGAGTGAGACAGAGAGAGGGAGAAAGAGAAGCTGTGTGCGTGAGAGAGAGAAAGAGAAGCTGTGAGTGAGAGAGAGAAAGAGAAGCTGTGAGTGAGAGTGAGAGAGAGAAAGAGAAGCTGTGAGTGAGAGAGAGAGAGAGAGAGAAGGTGTGAGTGAGAGAGAGAAAGAGAAGCTGTGAGTGAGAGGGAGAGAGAGAAAGAGAAGCTGTGAGTGACACACAGAGAGAGAAGCTGTGAGTTAGAGAGAGAGAGAAAGAGAAGCTGTGAGTGAGAGAGAGAGAAAGAGAAGCTGTGAGTGAGAGAGAGAGAAAGAGAAGCTGTGAATGAGAGAGAGAGAGAAAGAGAAGCTGTGAGTGAGAGAGAGAGAAAGAGAAGCTGTGAGTGAGTGAGAGAGAAAGGGAAGTTTGTGAGTGAGAGAGAGAGAGAAAGAGAAGCTGTGAGTGAGAGAGAGAAGCTGTGAGTGAGAGAGAGAAAGAAAAGCTGTGAGTGAGAGAGAGAGAGAGAAAGGGAAGATGTGTGTGTGTGTGAGAGAAAGATAGTCTGAGAAAGAGAGAGTGAAAGAGAAGCTGTGAGTGAGACAGAGAGAGGGAGAAAGAGAAGCTGTGTGCGTGAGAGAGAGAAAGAGATGCTGTGAGTGAGAGTGAGAGAGAGAGAGAAAGAGAAGCTGAGAGTTAGAGAGAGAGAGAAAGTGAAGCTGTGAGTGAGAGAGAGAGAGAAAGAGAAGCTGTGTGTGTGAGAGAGAGAGAAATATAGTCTGAGAAAGAGAGAGTGAAAGAGAAGCTGTGAGTGAGACAGAGAGAGGGAGAAAGAGAAGCTGTGTGTGTGTGAGAGAGAAAGAGAAGCTGTGAGTGAGAGAGAGAGAGAGAAAGAGAAGCTGTGAGTGAGAGAGAGAGATAAAGAGAAGCTGTGAGTGAGAGAGAGAGAAAGCAAAGCTGTGAGTGAGAGAGAGAGAGAATGAGAAGCTGTGAGTGAGAGAGAGAGAAGCTGTGAGTGAGAGAGAGAGAAGATGTGAGTGAGAGAGAGAGGGAGAAAGAGAAGCTGTGTGTGTGTGAAAGAGAAAGAGAAGCTGTGAGTGAGAGAGAAAGAGAGAGAAAGAGAAAGAGAAGCTGTGAGTGAGAGAGCGAGAGAGAGAAAGAGAAGCTGTTAGTGAGAGTGAGAGAGAGAGAGAAAGAGAAGATGTGAGTGAGAGAGAGAGAAAGACATGCTGTGAGTGAGAGAGAGAGAGAAAGAGAAGCTGTCAGTGAGAGAGAGAGAAAGAGAAGCTGTGTGTGAGAGAGAGAAAGAGAAGCTGTGAGTGAGAAGGAGAGGGAAAGAGAAGCTGTGAGTGAGTGAGAGAGAGAGAAAGAGAAGCTGTGAGTGAGAGAGAGAGAAAGAGAAGCTGTGAGAGAGAAAGAGAAGCTGTGAGTGAGAGAGTGAGAGAGAGAAAGAGAATCTGTTAGTGAGAGTGAGAGAGAGAGAAAGAGAAGCTGTGAGTGAGAGAGAGATTGAAAGAGAAGCTGTGAGTGAGAGAGAGAGAGAGAAAGAGAAGCTGTGAGTGAGAGAGAGAAAGAGAAGCTGTGACTGAGAGGGAGAGAGAAAGAGAAGCTGAGAGTGAGAGAGAGAGAGAGAAAGTGAAGCTGTGAGTGAGAGAGAGAGAGAAGGAGAAGCTGTGTGTGTGTGAGAGAGAGAAAGATAGTCTGAGAAAGAGAGAGTGAAAGAGAAGCTGTGAGTGAGACAGAGAGAGGGAGAAATGGAAGCTGTGTGCGTGAGAGAGAGAAAGAGAAGCTGTGAGTGAGAGAGAGAGAAAGTGAAGCTGTGAGTGAGAGAGAGAGAGAAAGAGACGCTGTGTGTGTGTGAGAGAGAAAGATAGTCTGAGAAAGAGAGAGTGAAAGAGAAGCTGTGAGTGAGAGAGAGAGGGGGAGAAAGAGAAGCTGTGTGTGTGTGAGAGAGAAAGAGAAGCTGTGAGTGAGAGTGAGAGAGGGAGAGAAAAAGAGAAGCTGTGAGTGTGAGTGAGAGAGAAAGAGAAGCTGTGAGTGAGTGAGAGAGAGAGAATGAGAAGCTGTGAGTGAGAGAGAGAAGCTGTGTGAGAGAGAGAGAAAGAGAAGCTGTGAGTGAGAGAGAGAGAGAAGATGTGAGTGATAGAGAGAGAGAATGAGAAGCTGTCAGTGAGAGAGAGAAAGTAAGAGAAGCTGTGAGTGAGATAGAGAGAGAGAGAAAGAGAAGCTGTGAGTGAGAGAGAGAGAGGGAGAGAAAGATAATCTGTGAGAGAGAGAGAGAAAGAGAAGCTGTGTGTTTTAGAGAGAGAGAAAGAGAAGCTGTGATTGAGAGTGTGAGAGAGAGAGAAAGAGAAGCTGTGAGTGAGAGAGAGAGAAAGAGAAGCTGTGAGTGAGAGAGAGAGAAGCTATGAGTGAGAGAGAGAAAGAAAAGGTGTGAGTGAGAGAGAGAGAGAGAAAGAGAAGATATGAGTGAGAGAGAGAGAGAAGCAGTGAGAGAGAGAGAAACAGAAGCTGTGAGTGAGACAGAGAGAGAGAAAGAGAAGCTGTGAGTGGGAGAGAGAGAAAGAGAGTCTGTGAATCAGAGAGAGAGAGAGAAGCTGTGAGTGAGAGAGAGAGAGAGCCGCTGTGAGTGAGAGAGAGAGAAAGAGAAGCTGTGAATGGGAGAGAGAGAGAAAGAGAAGCTGTGAGTGAGAGAGAGAGAAAGAGAAGCTGTGAGTGAGTGAGAGAGAGAAAGGGAAGTTTGTAAGTGAGAGAGAGAGAGAAAGAGAAGCTGTGAGTGAGAGAGAGAAGCTGTGTGTGAGAGAGAGACAGAAAAGCTGTGAGTCAGAGAGAAATAAAGAGAAGATGTGAGTGAGTGAGAGAGAGAGAAGCAGTGAGTGAGAGAGAGAGAGAGAAAGAGAAGCTGTCAGTGAGACAGAGAGAGAGAAAGAGAAGCTGTGAGAGAGAGAGAGGGAGAAAGAGAAGCTGTGTGTGTGAGAGAGAAAGAGAAGCTGTGAGTTTGTGTGAGAGAGAAAGAGAAGCTGTGAGTGAGAGAGAGAGAAAGAAAGAGAAATTAGAGTGAGAAAGAGAGAGAGAAAGAGAAGCTGTGAGTGAGAGAGAGAGAGAGAGAAGATGTGAGTGATAGAGAGAGAGAATGAGAAGCTGTGAGTGATAGAGAGAGTAAGTAAGAGAAGCTGTGAGTGAGATAGAGAGAGAGAGAAGGAGAAGCTGTGAGTGAGAGAGAGAGAGGGAGAAAGATAAGCTGTGAGAGAGAGAAAGAGGAGCTGTGTGTGTGAGAGAGAGAAAGAAAAGCTGTGATTGAGGGTGTGTGTGTGAGAGAGAAAGAGATGCTGTGAGTGAGAGAGAGAGAAGCTGTGAGTGAGAGAGAGAAAGAAAAGCGGTGAGTGAGAGAGAGAGAGAAAGAGAAGCTGTTAGTGAGAGAGTGAAAGAGAGAAAGAGAAGCTGTTAGTGAGAGTGAGAGAGAGAGAGAAATAGAAGCTGTGAGTGAGAGTGAGATTGAAAGAGAAGCTGTGAGTGAGAGAGAGAGAGAAAGAGAAGCTGTGAGTGAGAGAGAGAAAGAGAAGCTGTGAGTGAGAGGGAGAGAAAGAGAAGCTGTGAGTGACACAGAGAGAGAGAAGCTGTGAGTGAGAGAGAGAAAGAGAAGCTGTGAGTGAGTGAGAGAGAGAAAGGGAAGTTTGTGAGTGAGAGAGAGAGAGAAAGAGAAGCTGTGAGTGAGAGAGAGAAGCTGTGAGTGAGAGAGAGAAAGAAAAGCTGTGAGTGAGAGAGAGAAGCTGTGAGTGAGAGAGAGAAAGAAAAGCTGTGAGTGAGAGAGAGAGAGAGAAAGAGAAGATGTGAGTGAGTGAGAGAGAGAGAGAAGCAGTGAGTGAGAGAGAGAGAGAGAGAAAGAGAAGCTGTGAGAGAGAGAGAGAAAGAGAAGCTGTGAGTGTGTGTGAGAGAGAAAGAGAAGCTGTGAGTGAGAGAGAGAGAAAGAAAGAGAAATTAGAGTGAGAAAGAGAGAGAGAAAGAGAAGCTGTGAGTGAGAGAGAGAGAGAGAGAAGATGTGAGTGATAGAGAGAGAGAATGAGAAGCTGTGAGTGATAGAGAGAGTAAGTAAGAGAAGCTGTGAGTGAGATAGAGAGAGAGAGAGAGAAGGAGAAGCTGTGAGTGAGAGAGAGAGGGAGAAAGATAAGCTGTGTGTGTGTGTGTGAGAGAGAGAAGCTGTGTGTGTGTGAGAGAGAAAGAAAAGCTGTGATTGAGAGTGAGAGAGAGAGAAAGAGATGCTGTGAGTGAGAGAGAGAAGCTGTGAGTGAGAGAGAGAAAGAAAAGCGGTGAGTGTGAGAGAGAGAGAATGAGAAGCTGTGAGTGAGAGAGTGAGAGAGAGAAAGAGAAGCTGTTAGTGAGAGTGAGAGAGAAAGAGAAGCTGTGAGTGAGAGTGAGATTGAAAGAGAAGCTGTGAGTGAGAGAGAGAGAGAAAGAGAAGCTGTGAGTGAGAGAGAGAAAGAGAAGCTGTGAGTGAGAGGGAGAGAAAGAGAAGCTGTGAGTGACACAGAGAGAGAGAAGCTGTGAGTTAGAGAGAGAGAGATAGAAGCTGTGAGTGACAGAGAGAGAGAAAGAGAAGCTGAGAGTGAGAGAGAGAGAGAATGTGAAGCTGTGAGTGAGAGAGAGAAAGAGAAGCTGTGTGTGTGTGTGAGAGAGAAATATAGTCTGAGAAAGAGAGAGTGAAAGAGAAGCTGTGAGTGAGACAGAGAGAGGGAGAAAGAGTAGCTGTGTGTCAGAGAGAGAGAAAGAGAAGCTGTGAGTGAGAGAGAGAGAAAGAGAAGCTGTGAGTGAGAGAGAGAAAGCGAAGCTGTGAGTGAGAGAGAGAGAGAGAATGAGAAGCTGTGAGTGTGAGAGAGAGAAGCTGTGAGTGAGAGAGAGAGAGATGTGAGTGATAGAGAGAGAGAAAGAGAAGCTGTGAGTGAGAGAGAGAGAGGGAGAAAGATGATCTGTGATTGAGAGTGAGAGAGAGAGAAAGAGAAGCTGTGAGTGAGAGAGAGAGAAAGAGAAGCTGTGAGTGAGAGAGAGAGAAGCTGTGTGAGAGGGAGAAAGAAAAGGTGTGAGTGAGAGAGAGAGAGAGAGAAAGAGAAGATATGAGTGAGAGAGAGAGAGAAGCAGTGAGAGAGAGAGAAACAGAAGCTGTGAGTGAGACAGAGAGAGAGAAAGAGAAGCTGTGAGTGGGAGAGAGAGAAAGAGAGTCTGTGAATCAGAGAGAGAGAGAGAAGCTGTGAGTGAGAGAGAGAGAGAGCCGCTGTGAGTGAGAGAGAGAGAAAGAGAAGCTGTGAATGGGAGAGAGAGAGAAAGAGAAGCTGTGAGTGAGAGAGAGAGAAAGAGAAGCTGTGAGTGAGTGAGAGAGAGAAAGGGAAGTTTGTAAGTGAGAGAGAGAGAGAAAGAGAAGCTGTGAGTGAGAGAGAGAAGCTGTGTGTGAGAGAGAGACAGAAAAGCTGTGAGTCAGAGAGAGAAATAAAGAGAAGATGTGAGTGAGTGAGAGAGAGAGAAGCAGTGAGTGAGAGAGAGAGAGAAAGAGAAGCTGTCAGTGAGACAGAGAGAGAGAAAGAGAAGCTGTGAGAGAGAGAGAGGGAGAAAGAGAAGCTGTGTGTGTGAGAGAGAAAGAGAAGCTGTGAGTGAGAGAGAGAGAAAGAAAGAGAAATTAGAGTGAGAAAGAGAGAGAGAAAGAGAAGCTGTGAGTGAGAGAGAGAGAGAGAGAAGATGTGAGTGATAGAGAGAGAGAATGAGAAGCTGTGAGTGATAGAGAGAGTAAGTAAGAGAAGCTGTGAGTGAGATAGAGAGAGAGAGAAGGAGAAGCTGTGAGTGAGAGAGAGAGAGGGAGAAAGATAAGCTGTGTGAGAGAGAGAGAGAAGCTGTGTGTGTGTGAGAGAGAAAGAAAAGCTGTGATTGAGGGTGTGTGTGAGAGAGAGAAAGAGATGCTGTGAGTGAGAGAGAGAGAAGCTGTGAGTGAGAGAGAGAAAGAAAAGCGGTGAGTGAGAGAGAGAGAGAAAGAGAAGCTGTGAGTGAGAGAGTGAAAGAGAGAAAGAGAAGCTGTTAGTGAGAGTGAGAGAGAGAGAGAAATAGAAGCTGTGAGTGAGAGTGAGATTGAAAGAGAAGCTGTGAGTGAGAGAGAGAGAGAAAGAGAAGCTGTGAGTGAGAGAGAGAAAGAGAAGCTGTGAGTGAGAGGGAGAGAAAGAGAAGCTGTGAGTGACACACAGAGAGAGAAGCTGTGAGTGAGAGAGAGAAAGAGAAGCTGTGAGTGAGTGAGAGAGAGAAAGGGATGTTTGTGAGTGAGAGAGAGAGAGAAAGAGAAGCTGTGAGTGAGAGAGAGAAGCTGTGAGTGAGAGAGAGAAAGAAAAGCTGTGAGTGAGAGAGAGAGAGAGAAAGAGAAGATGTGAGTGAGTGAGAGAGAGAGAGAAGCAGTGAGTGAGAGAGAGAGAGAGAGAAAGAGAAGCTGTGAGAGAGAGAGAGAAAGAGAAGCTGTGAGTGTGTGTGAGAGAGAAAGAGAAGCTGTGAGTGAGAGAGAGAGAAAGAAAGAGAAATTAGAGTGAGAAAGAGAGAGAGAAAGAGAAGCTGAGTGAGAGAGAGAGAGAGAGAAGATGTGAGTGATAGAGAGAGAGAATGAGAAGCTGTGAGTGATAGAGAGAGTAAGTAAGAGAAGCTGTGAGTGAGATAGAGAGAGAGAGAAGGAGAAGCTGTGAGTGAGAGAGAGAGGGAGAAAGATAAGCTGTGTGTGTGTGTGAGAGAGAGAGAAGTTGTGTGTGTGTGAGAGAGAAAGAAAAGCTGTGATTGAGAGTGAGAGAGAGAGAAAGAGATGCTGTGAGTGAGAGAGAGAAGCTGTGAGTGAGAGAGACAAAGAAAAGCGGTGAGTGAGAGAGAGAGAGAATGAGAAGCTGTGAGTGA
Source organism: Bradypodion pumilum (assembly GCA_035047305.1). NCBI lineage: Eukaryota > Metazoa > Chordata > Lepidosauria > Squamata > Chamaeleonidae > Bradypodion > Bradypodion pumilum. The sequence goes on from JAWDJD010000001.1 coordinate 235,755,910, forward strand.
GAGAGTGAGAGAGAGAAAGAGAAGCTGATAGTGAGAGTGAGAGAGAGAGAGAAAGAGAAGCTGTGAGTGAGAGTGAGATTGAAAGAGAAGCTGTGAGTGAGAGAGAGAGAGAAAGAGAAGCTGTGAGTGAGAGAGAGAAAGAGAAGCTGTGAGTGAGAGGGAGAGAAAGAGAAGCTGTGAGTGACACAGAGAGAGAGAAGCTGTGAGTTAGAGAGAGAGAAATAGAAGCTGTGAGTGACAGAGAGAGAGAAAGAGAAGCTGAGAGTGAGAGAGAGAGAATGTGAAGCTGTGAGTGAGAGAGAGAAAGAGAAGCTGTGAGTTAGAGAGAGAGAAATAGAAGCTGTGAGTGACAGAGAGAGAGAAAGAGAAGCTGAGAGTGTGAGAGAGAGAGAATGTGAAGCTGTGAGTGAGAGAGAGAAAGAGAAGCTGTGTGTGTGTGAGAGAGAGAAATAAGGTCTGAGAAAGAGAGAGTGAAAGAGAAGCTGTGAGTGAGACAGAGAGAGGGAGAAAGAGTAGCTGTGTGTCAGAGAGAGAGAAAGAGAAGCTGTGAGTGAGAGAGAGAGAAAGAGAAACTGTGAGTGAGAGAGAGAAAGCGAAGCTGTGAGTGAGAGAGAGAGAGAGAATGAGAAGCTGTGAGTGTGAGAGAGAGAAGCTGTGAGTGAGAGAGAGAGAGATGTGAGTGATAGAGAGAGAGAAAGAGAAGCTGTGAGTGAGAGAGAGAGAGGGAGAAAGATGATCTGTGATTGAGAGTGAGAGAGAGAGAAAGAGAAGCTGTGAGTGAGAGAGAGAGAAAGAGAAGCTGTGAGTGAGAGAGAGAGAAGCTGTGTGAGAGAGAGAAAGAAAAGCTGTGAGTGAGAGAGAGAGAGAGAAAGAGAAGATATGAGTGAGAGAGAGAGAGAGAAGCAGTGAGTGAGAGAGAGAGAGAGAGAAAGAGAAGCTGTGAGAGAGAGAGAGAAAGAGAAGCTGTGAGTGTGTGTGAGAGAGAAAGAGAAGGTGTGAGTGAGAGAGAGAGAAAGAAAGAGAAATTAGAGTGAGAAAGAGAGAGAGAAAGAGAAGCTGTGAGTGAGAGAGAGAGAGAGAAGATGTGAGTGATAGAGAGAGAGAATGAGAAGCTGTGAGTGATAGAGAGAGTAAGTAAGAGAAGCTGTGAGTGAGATAGAGAGAGAGAGAAGGAGAAGCTGTGAGTGAGAGAGAGAGGGAGAAAGATAAGCTGTGTGTGTGAGAGAGAGAGAGAAGCTGTGTGTGTGTGAGAGAGAAAGAAAAGCTGTGATTGAGAGTGAGAGAGAGAGAAAGAGATGCTGTGAGTGAGAGAGAGAAGCTGTGAGTGAGAGAGAGAAAGAAAAGCGGTGAGTGAGAGAGAGAGAGAATGAGAAGCTGTGAGTGAGAGAGTGAGAGAGAGAAAGAGAAGCTGTTAGTGAGAGTGAGAGAGAGAGAGAAAGAGAAGCTGTGAGTGAGAGTGAGATTGAAAGAGAAGCTGTGAGTGAGAGAGAGAGAGAAAGAGAAGCTGTGAGTGAGAGAGAGAAAGAGAAGCTGTGAGTGAGAGGGAGAGAAAGAGAAGCTGTGAGTGACACAGAGAGAGAGAAGCTGTGAGTTAGAGAGAGAGAAATAGAAGCTGTGAGTGACAGAGAGAGAGAAAGAGAAGCTGAGAGTGAGAGAGAGAGAGAATGTGAAGCTGTGAGTGAGAGAGAGAAAGAGAAGCTGTGAGTTAGAGAGAGAGAAATAGAAGCTGTGAGTGACAGAGAGAGAGAAAGAGAAGCTGAGAGTGAGAGAGAGAGAATGTGAAGCTGTGAGTGAGAGAGAGAAAGAGAAGCTGTGTGTGTGAGAGAGAGAGAAATATAGTCTGAGAAAGAGAGAGTGAAAGAGAAGCTGTGAGTGAGACAGAGAGAGGGAGAAAGAGTAGCTGTGTGTCAGAGAGAGAGAAAGAGAAGCTGTGAGTGAGAGAGAGAGAAAGAGAAGCTGTGAGTGAGAGAGAGAAAGCGAAGCTGTGAGTGAGAGAGAGAGAGAGAGAAAGAGCTGTCAGTGAGACAGAGAGAGAGAAAGAGAAGCTGTGAGAGAGAGAGAGAGGGAGAAAGAGAAGCTGTGAGTGAGAGAGAGAAAGAGAAGCTGTGAGTGACACACACAGAGATAAGCTGTGAGTTAGAGAGAGAGAAAGAGAAGCTGTGAGTGACAGAGAGAGAAAGAGAAGCTGAGAGTGAGAGAGAGAGAGAAAGTGAAGCTGTGAATGAGAGAGAGAGAGAAAGAGAAGCTGTGTGAGAGAGAGAAGCTGTGAGTGAGAGAGAGAAAGAAAAGCTGTGAGTGAGAGAGAGAGAGAGAAAGAGAAGCTGTGAGTGAGTGAGAGAGAGAGAGAAAGAGCTGTCAGTGAGACAGAGAGAGAGAAAGAGAAGCTGTGAGAGAGAGAGAGAGGGAGAAAGAGAAGCTGTGAGAGAGAGTGAAAGAGAAGCTGTGAGTGTGTGTGTGAGAGAAAGAGAAGCTGTGAGTGAGAGAGAGAGAAAGAAAGAGAAATTAGAGTGAGAAAGAGAGAGAGAAAGAGAAGCTGTGAATGAGAGAGAGAGAGAGAAGATGTGAGTGATAGAGAGAGAGAATGAAAAGCTGTGAGTGATAGAGAGAGTAAGTAAGAGAAGCTGTGAGTGAGATAGAGAGAGAGAGAAGGAGAAGCTGTGAGTGAGACAGAGAGAGAGAAAGAGAAGCTGTGAGAGAGAGAGAGAGAGGGAGAAAGAGAAGCTGTGAGAGAGAGAGAGAGGGAGAAAGAGAAGCTGTGAGTGAGATAGAGAGAGAGAGAAGGAGAAGCTGTGAGTGAGACAGAGAGAGAGAAAGAGAAGCTGTGAGAGAGAGACAGAGAGAGAGAAAGAGAAGCTGTGAGAGAGAGAGAGGGAGAAAGAGAAGCTGTGAGAGAGTGAGAGAAAGAGAAGCTGTGAGTGTGTGTGAGAGAGAAAGAGAAGCTTGAGTGAGAGAGAGAAAGAAAGAGAAATTAGAGTGAGAAAGAGAGAGAGAACGAGAAGCTGTGAGTGGGAGAGAGAGAAAGAGAGTCTGTGAGTGAGAGAGAGAGAGAGAGAGAAGCTGTGAGTGAGAGAGAGAGTGCCACTGTGAGTGAGAGAGAGAGAAAGAGAAGCTGTGAATGAGAGAGAGAGAGAAAGAGAAGCTTTGAGTGAGAGAGAGAAAGAAAGAGAAGCTGTGAGTGAGTGAGAGAGAGAAAGGGAAGTTGTGAGTGAGAGAGAGAGAAAGAGAAGCTGTGAGTGAGAGAGAGAAAGAGAAGCTGTGAGTGAGAGAGAGAGAGAGAAGCTGTGAGTGAGAAGGAGAGAGAGAGAGAAAGAGAAGCTATGAGTGAGAGAGAGAGAAAGAGAAGCTGTGAGTGAGAGAGAGAATGAGAAGCTGTGAGTGAGAGAGAGAAGTTGTGAGAGAGAGAGAGAAACAGAAGCTGTGAGTGAGAGAGAGAGAGATGTGAGTGATAGAGAGAGAGAGAGAGAAGCTGTGAGTGAGAGAGAGAGAGGGAGAAAGAGAAGCTGTGAGTGAGAGAGAGAGAAAGAGAAGCTGTGAGTGAGAGAGAGAGAAAGAGAAACTGTGAGTGAGAGAGAGAGAATCTGTGAGTGAGAGAGAGAAATAAAAGCTGTGAGTGAGAGAGAGAGAGAGAAAGAGAAGATATGAGTGAGAGAGAAGCAGTGAGAGAGAGAGAGAAACAGAAGCTGTGAGTGAGACAGAGAGAGAAAGAGAAGCTGGGAGAGAGAGAGAGAAAGAGAAGCTGTGAGTGTGTGAGAGAGAGAAAGAGAAGCTGTGAGTGAGAGAGAGGGAAAGAAAGAGAAATTAGAGTGAGAAAGAGAGAGAGAAAGAGAAGCTGTGAGTGGGAGAGAGAGAAAGAGAGTCTGTGAGTGTGAGAGAGAGAGAAGCTGTGAGTGAGAGAGAGAGAGCCGCTGTGAGTGAGAGAGAGAAAGAGAAGCTGTGAATGAGAGAGAGAGAGAAAGAGAAGCACTGTGTGTGAGAGAGAAAGAGAAGCTGTGAGTGAGTGAGAGAGAGAGAAAGGGAAGTTGTGAGTGAGAGAGAGAGAGAAAGAGAAGCTGTGAGTGTGAGAGAGAGAAAAAGAAGCTGTGAGTGAGAGAGAGAGAGAAAGAGAAGCTGTGAGTGAGAAGGAGAGGGAAAGAGAAGCTGTGAGTGAGTGAGAGAGAGAGAAAGAGAAGCTGTGAGTGAGAGAGAGAGAAAGAGAAGCTGTGAGTGAGAGAGAGAGAAAGAGAAGCTGTGAGTAAGAAGGAGAGGGAAAGAGAAGAAGTGAGTGAGTGAGAGAGAGAGAGAAAGAGAAGCTGTGAGAGAGAAAGAGAAGCTGTGAGAGAGAGAGTGAGAGAGAGAAAGAGAAGCTGTTAGTGAGAGTGAGAGAGAGAGAGAGAAGCTGTGAGTGAGAGAGAGATTGAAAGAGAAGCTGTGAGTGAGAGAGAGAGAGAGAGAGAAAGAGAAGCTGTGAGTGTGAGTGAGAGAGAAAGAGAAGCTGTGAGTGAGTGAGAGAGAGAGAATGAGAAGCTGTGAGAGAGAGAAGCTGTGAGAGAGAGAAAGAGAAGCTGTGAGTGAGAGAGAGAGAGAAGATGTGAGTGATAGAGAGAGAGAATGAGAAGCTGTCAGTGAGAGAGAGAGAAAGTAAGAGAAGCTGTGAGTGAGATAGAGAGAGAGAGAAAGAGAAGCTGTGAGTGAGTGAGAGAGAGGGAGAGAAAGATAATCTGTGTGTGTGAGAGAGAGAAAGAGAAGCTGTGTGTTTTAGAGAGAGAATGAGAAGCTGTGAGTGAGAGAGAGAGAAAGAGAAGCTGTGTGTATTAGAGAGAGAGAATGAGAAGCTGTGAGTGAGAGAGAGAGAAAGAGAAGCTGTGAGTGAGAGAGAGAGAAAGAGAAGCTGTGAGTGAGAGAGAGAAAGAGAAGTTGTGAGTGAGAGGGAGAGAGAGAAAGAGAAGCTGTGAGTGACACACAGAGAGAGAAGCTGTGAGTTAGAGAGAGAGAGAGAGAAGTTGTGAGTGACAGAGAGAGAGAGAAAGAGAAGCTGTGAGTGAGAGTGAGAGAGAGAGAAAGAGAAGCTGTGAGTGAGAGAGAGAGAAAGAGATGCTGTGAGTGAGAGTGAGAGAGAAAGAGAAGCTGTGAGTGAGAGAGAGAGAAAGAGAAGCTGTGAGTGAGAGAGAGAGAAAGAGAAGCTGTGAGTGAGAGAGAGAGAGAGAAAGAGAAGCTGTGAGAAAGAAGGAGAGGGAAAGAGAAGAAGTGAGTGAGAGAGAGAGAGAGAGAAAGAGAAGCTGTGAGTGAGAGAGAGAGAAAGAGAAGCTGTGAGTGAGAGAGAGAGAGAGAAAGAGAAGCTGTGAGAAAGAAGGAGAGGGAAAGAGAAGTGAGTGAGAGAGAGAGAGAGAGAGAAAGAGAAGCTGTGAGTTAGAGAGAGAGAAATAGAAGCTGTGAGTTACAGAGAGAGAGAAAGAGAAGCTGAGAGTGAGAGAGAGAGAGAATGTGAAGCTGTGAGTGAGAGAGAGAAAGAGAAGCTGTGTGTGTGAGAGAGAGAGAAATATAGTCTGAGAAAGAGAGAGTGAAAGAGAAGCTGTGAGTGAGACAGAGAGAGGGAGAAAGAGTAGCTGTGTGTCAGAGAGAGAGAAAGAGAAGCTGTGAGTGAGAGAGAGAGAAAGAGAAGCTGTGAGTGAGAGAGAGAAAGCGAAGCTGTGAGTGAGAGAGAGAGAGAGAATGAGAAGCTGTGAGTGTGAGAGAGAGAAGCTGTGAGTGAGAGAGAGAGAGGGAGAAAGATGATCTGTGATTGAGAGTGAGAGAGAGAGAAAGAGAAGCTGTGAGTGAGAGAGAGAGAAAGAGAAGCTGTGAGTGAGAGAGAGAGAAGCTGTGTGAGAGAGAGAAAGAAAAGCTGTGAGTGAGAGAGAGAGAGAGAAAGAGAAGATATGAGTGAGAGAGAGAGAGAGAAGCAGTGAGTGAGAGAGAGAGAGAGAAAGAGAAGCTGTGAGAGAGAGAGGGGAAGAAAGAGAAGCTGTGTGTGTGAGAGAGAGAAAGAGAAGCTGTGAGTGTGTGTGAGAGAGAAAGAGAAGCTGTGAGTGAGAGAGAGAGAGAGAGAAAGAGAAATTAGAGTGAGAAAGAGAGAGAGAAAGAGAAGCTGTGAGTGGGAGAGAGAGAAAGAGTGTGAGTGAGAGAGAGAGAGAAGCTGTGAGTGAGAGAGAGAGAGAGCTGCTGTGAGTGAGAGAGAGAGAAAGAGAAGCTGTGAATGAGAGAGAGAGAAACTGTGAGTGAGAGAGAGAGAAAGAGAAGCTGTGAGTGAGTAAGAGAGAGGAAGTGAAGTTGTGAGTGAGAGAGAGAGAAAGAGAAGCTGTGAGTGAGAGAGAGAGAGAGAAAGAGAAGCTGTGAGTGAGAGAGAGAAAAAGAGAAGCTGTGAGTGAGAAGGAGAGGGAAAGAGAAGCTGTGAGTGAGTGAGAGAGAGAGAAAGAGAAGCTGCGAGAGAGAAAGAGAGAAGCTGTGAGTGAGAGAGTGAGAGAGAGAAAGAGAAGCTGTGAGTGAGAGAGAGAAAGAGAAGCTGTGAGTGAGGGGGAGAGAGAGAAAGAGAAGCTGTGAGAGAGAGAGAAAGAGAAGCTGTGAGTGAGAGAGAGAAAGAGAAGTTGTGAGTGAGAGGGAGAGAGAAAGAGAAGCTGTGAGTGACACACACAGAGAGAAGCTGTGAGTTAGAGAGAGAGAGAAAGAGAAGTTGTGAGTGACAGAGAGAGAGAGAAAGAGAAGCTGTGAGTGAGATTGAGAGAGAGAGAAAGAGAAGCTGTGAGAGAGAAAGAGAAGCTGTGAGTGAGAGAGTGAGAGAGAGAAAGAGAATCTGTTAGTGAGAGTGAGAGAGAGAGAGAAAGAGAAGCTGTGAGTGAGAGAGAGAAAGAGAAGCTGTGAGTGACACACACAGAGATAAGCTGTGAGTTAGAGAGAGAGAAAGAGAAGCTGTGAGTGACAGAGAGAGAAAGAGAAGCTGAGAGTGAGAGAGAGAGAGAAAGTGAAGCTGTGAATGAGAGAGAGAGAGAAAGAGAAGCTGTGTGAGAGAGAGAAGCTGTGAGTGAGAGAGAGAAAGAAAAGCTGTGAGTGAGAGAGAGAGAGAGAAAGAGAAGCTGTGAGTGAGTGAGAGTGAGAGAGAAGCAGTGAGTGAGAGAGAGAGAGAAAGAGCTGTCAGTGAGACAGAGAGAGAGAAAGAGAAGCTGTGAGAGAGAGAGAGAGGGAGAAAGAGAAGCTGTGAGAGAGAGTGAAAGAGAAGCTGTGAGTGTGTGTGTGAGAGAAAGAGAAGCTGTGAGTGAGAGAGAGAGAAAGAAAGAGAAATTAGAGTGAGAAAGAGAGAGAGAAAGAGAAGCTGTGAATGAGAGAGAGAGAGAGAAGATGTGAGTGATAGAGAGAGAGAATGAAAAGCTGTGAGTGATAGAGAGAGTAAGTAAGAGAAGCTGTGAGTGAGATAGAGAGAGAGAGAAGGAGAAGCTGTGAGTGAGACAGAGAGAGAGAAAGAGAAGCTGTGAGAGAGAGAGAGAGGGAGAAAGAGAAGCTGTGAGAGAGAGAGAGAGGGAGAAAGAGAAGCTGTGAGTGAGATAGAGAGAGAGAGAAGGAGAAGCTGTGAGTGAGACAGAGAGAGAGAAAGAGAAGCTGTGAGAGAGAGACAGAGAGAGAGAAAGAGAAGCTGTGAGAGAGAGAGGGAGAAAGAGAAGCTGTGAGAGAGTGAGAGAAAGAGAAGCTGTGAGTGTGTGTGAGAGAGAAAGAGAAGCTTGAGTGAGAGAGAGAAAGAAAGAGAAATTAGAGTGAGAAAGAGAGAGAGAACGAGAAGCTGTGAGTGGGAGAGAGAGAAAGAGAGTCTGTGAGTGAGAGAGAGAGAGAGAGAAGCTGTGAGTGAGAGAGAGTGCCGCTGTGAGTGAGAGAGAGAGAAAGAGAAGCTGTGAATGAGAGAGAGAGAGAAAGAGAAGCTTTGAGTGAGAGAGAGAAAGAAAGAGAAGCTGTGAGTGAGTGAGAGAGAGAAAGGGAAGTTGTGAGTGAGAGAGAGAGAAAGAGAAGCTGTGAGTGAGAGAGAGAAAGAGAAGCTGTGAGTGAGAGAGAGAGAGAGAAGCTGTGAGTGAGAAGGAGAGAGAGAGAGAAAGAGAAGCTATGAGTGAGAGAGAGAGAAAGAGAAGCTGTGAGTGAGAGAGAGAATGAGAAGCTGTGAGTGAGAGAGAGAAGTTGTGAGAGAGAGAGAGAAACAGAAGCTGTGAGTGAGAGAGAGAGAGATGTGAGTGATAGAGAGAGAGAGAGAGAAGCTGTGAGTGAGAGAGAGAGAGGGAGAAAGAGAAGCTGTGAGTGAGAGAGAGAGAAAGAGAAGCTGTGAGTGAGAGAGAGAGAAAGAGAAACTGTGAGTGAGAGAGAGAGAATCTGTGAGTGAGAGAGAGAAATAAAAGCTGTGAGTGAGAGAGAGAGAGAGAAAGAGAAGATATGAGTGAGAGAGAAGCAGTGAGAGAGAGAGAGAAACAGAAGCTGTGAGTGAGACAGAGAGAGAAAGAGAAGCTGGGAGAGAGAGAGAGAAAGAGAAGCTGTGAGTGTGTGAGAGAGAGAAAGAGAAGCTGTGAGTGAGAGAGAGGGAAAGAAAGAGAAATTAGAGTGAGAAAGAGAGAGAGAAAGAGAAGCTGTGAGTGGGAGAGAGAGAAAGAGAGTCTGTGAGTGAGAGAGAGAGAGAAGCTGTGAGTGAGAGAGAGAGAGCCGCTGTGAGTGAGAGAGAGAAAGAGAAGCTGTGAATGAGAGAGAGAGAGAAAGAGAAGCACTGTGTGTGAGAGAGAAAGAGAAGCTGTGAGTGAGTGAGAGAGAGAGAAAGGGAAGTTGTGAGTGAGAGAGAGAGAGAAAGAGAAGCTGTGAGTGTGAGAGAGAGAAAAAGAAGCTGTGAGTGAGAGAGAGAGAGAAAGAGAAGCTGTGAGTGAGAAGGAGAGGGAAAGAGAAGCTGTGAGTGAGTGAGAGAGAGAGAAAGAGAAGCTGTGAGTGAGAGAGAGAGAAAGAGAAGCTGTGAGTGAGAGAGAGAGAAAGAGAAGCTGTGAGTAAGAAGGAGAGGGAAAGAGAAGAAGTGAGTGAGTGAGAGAGAGAGAGAAAGAGAAGCTGTGAGAGAGAAAGAGAAGCTGTGAGAGAGAGAGTGAGAGAGAGAAAGAGAAGCTGTTAGTGAGAGTGAGAGAGAGAGAGAGAAGCTGTGAGTGAGAGAGAGATTGAAAGAGAAGCTGTGAGTGAGAGAGAGAGAGAGAGAGAAAGAGAAGCTGTGAGTGTGAGTGAGAGAGAAAGAGAAGCTGTGAGTGAGTGAGAGAGAGAGAATGAGAAGCTGTGAGAGAGAGAAGCTGTGTGAGAGAGAAAGAGAAGCTGTGAGTGAGAGAGAGAGAGAAGATGTGAGTGATAGAGAGAGAGAATGAGAAGCTGTCAGTGAGAGAGAGAGAAAGTAAGAGAAGCTGTGAGTGAGATAGAGAGAGAGAGAAAGAGAAGCTGTGAGTGAGTGAGAGAGAGGGAGAGAAAGATAATCTGTGTGTGTGTGAGAGAGAAAGAAAAGCTGTGATTGAGGGTGTGAGAGAGAGAGAGAAAGAGATGCTGTGAGTGAGAGAGAGAGAAGCTGTGAGTGAGAGAGAGAAAGAAAAGCGGTGAGTGAGAGAGAGAGAGAAAGAGAAGCTGTGAGTGAGAGAGTGAAAGAGAGAAAGAGAAGCTGTTAGTGAGAGTGAGAGAGAGAGAGAAATAGAAGCTGTGAGTGAGAGTGAGATTGAAAGAGAAGCTGTGAGTGAGAGAGAGAGAGAAAGAGAAGCTGTGAGTGAGAGAGAGAAAGAGAAGCTGTGAGTGAGAGGGAGAGAAAGAGAAGCTGTGAGTGACACACAGAGAGAGAAGCTGTGAGTGAGAGAGAGAAAGAGAAGCTGTGAGTGAGTGAGAGAGAGAAAGGGATGTTTGTGAGTGAGAGAGAGAGAGAAAGAGAAGCTGTGAGTGAGAGAGAGAAGCTGTGAGTGAGAGAGAGAAAGAAAAGCTGTGAGTGAGAGAGAGAGAGAGAAAGAGAAGATGTGAGTGAGTGAGAGAGAGAGAGAAGCAGTGAGTGAGAGAGAGAGAGAGAGAAAGAGAAGCTGTGAGAGAGAGAGAGAAAGAGAAGCTGTGAGTGTGTGTGAGAGAGAAAGAGAAGCTGTGAGTGAGAGAGAGAGAAAGAAAGAGAAATTAGAGTGAGAAAGAGAGAGAGAAAGAGAAGCTGAGTGAGAGAGAGAGAGAGAGAAGATGTGAGTGATAGAGAGAGAGAATGAGAAGCTGTGAGTGATAGAGAGAGTAAGTAAGAGAAGCTGTGAGTGAGATAGAGAGAGAGAGAAGGAGAAGCTGTGAGTGAGAGAGAGAGGGAGAAAGATAAGCTGTGTGTGTGTGTGAGAGAGAGAGAAGTTGTGTGTGTGTGAGAGAGAAAGAAAAGCTGTGATTGAGAGTGAGAGAGAGAGAAAGAGATGCTGTGAGTGAGAGAGAGAAGCTGTGAGTGAGAGAGACAAAGAAAAGCGGTGAGTGAGAGAGAGAGAGAATGAGAAGCTGTGAGTGAGAGAGTGAGAGAGAGAAAGAGAAGCTGATAGTGAGAGTGAGAGAGAGAGAGAAAGAGAAGCTGTGAGTGAGAGTGAGATTGAAAGAGAAGCTGTGAGTGAGAGAGAGAGAGAAAGAGAAGCTGTGAGTGAGAGAGAGAAAGAGAAGCTGTGAGTGAGAGGGAGAGAAAGAGAAGCTGTGAGTGACACAGAGAGAGAGAAGCTGTGAGTTAGAGAGAGAGAAATAGAAGCTGTGAGTGACAGAGAGAGAGAAAGAGAAGCTGAGAGTGAGAGAGAGAGAGAATGTGAAGCTGTGAGTGAGAGAGAGAAAGAGAAGCTGTGAGTTAGAGAGAGAGAAATAGAAGCTGTGAGTGACAGAGAGAGAGAAAGAGAAGCTGAGAGTGTGAGAGAGAGAGAATGTGAAGCTGTGAGTGAGAGAGAGAAAGAGAAGCTGTGTGTGTGTGAGAGAGAGAAATAAGGTCTGAGAAAGAGAGAGTGAAAGAGAAGCTGTGAGTGAGACAGAGAGAGGGAGAAAGAGTAGCTGTGTGTCAGAGAGAGAGAAAGAGAAGCTGTGAGTGAGAGAGAGAGAAAGAGAAACTGTGAGTGAGAGAGAGAAAGCGAAGCTGTGAGTGAGAGAGAGAGAGAGAATGAGAAGCTGTGAGTGTGAGAGAGAGAAGCTGTGAGTGAGAGAGAGAGAGATGTGAGTGATAGAGAGAGAGAAAGAGAAGCTGTGAGTGAGAGAGAGAGAGGGAGAAAGATGATCTGTGATTGAGAGTGAGAGAGAGAGAAAGAGAAGCTGTGAGTGAGAGAGAGAGAAAGAGAAGCTGTGAGTGAGAGAGAGAGAAGCTGTGTGAGAGAGAGAAAGAAAAGCTGTGAGTGAGAGAGAGAGAGAGAAAGAGAAGATATGAGTGAGAGAGAGAGAGAAGCAGTGAGTGAGAGAGAGAGAGAGAGAAAGAGAAGCTGTGAGAGAGAGAGAGAAAGAGAAGCTGTGAGTGTGTGTGAGAGAGAAAGAGAAGGTGTGAGTGAGAGAGAGAGAAAGAAAGAGAAATTAGAGTGAGAAAGAGAGAGAGAAAGAGAAGCTGTGAGTGAGAGAGAGAGAGAGAAGATGTGAGTGATAGAGAGAGAATGAGAAGCTGTGAGTGATAGAGAGAGTAAGTAAGAGAAGCTGTGAGTGAGATAGAGAGAGAGAGAAGGAGAAGCTGTGAGTGAGAGAGAGAGGGAGAAAGATAAGCTGTGTGTGTGTGAGAGAGAGAGAAGCTGTGTGTGTGTGAGAGAGAAAGAAAAGCTGTGATTGAGAGTGAGAGAGAGAGAAAGAGATGCTGTGAGTGAGAGAGAGAAGCTGTGAGTGAGAGAGAGAAAGAAAAGCGGTGAGTGAGAGAGAGAGAGAATGAGAAGCTGTGAGTGAGAGAGTGAGAGAGAGAAAGAGAAGCTGTTAGTGAGAGTGAGAGAGAGAGAGAAAGAGAAGCTGTGAGTGAGAGTGAGATTGAAAGAGAAGCTGTGAGTGAGAGAGAGAGAGAAAGAGAAGCTGTGAGTGAGAGAGAGAAAGAGAAGCTGTGAGTGAGAGGGAGAGAAAGAGAAGCTGTGAGTGACACAGAGAGAGAGAAGCTGTGAGTTAGAGAGAGAGAAATAGAAGCTGTGAGTGACAGAGAGAGAGAAAGAGAAGCTGAGAGTGAGAGAGAGAGAGAATGTGAAGCTGTGAGTGAGAGAGAGAAAGAGAAGCTGTGAGTTAGAGAGAGAGAAATAGAAGCTGTGAGTGACAGAGAGAGAGAAAGAGAAGCTGAGAGTGAGAGAGAATGTGAAGCTGTGAGTGAGAGAGAGAAAGAGAAGCTGTGTGTGTGAGAGAGAGAGAAATATAGTCTGAGAAAGAGAGAGTGAAAGAGAAGCTGTGAGTGAGACAGAGAGAGGGAGAAAGAGTAGCTGTGTGTCAGAGAGAGAGAAAGAGAAGCTGTGAGTGAGAGAGAGAGAAAGAGAAGCTGTGAGTGAGAGAGAGAAAGCGAAGCTGTGAGTGAGAGAGAGAGAGAGAATGAGAAGCTGTGAGTGTGAGAGAGAGAAGCTGTGAGTGAGAGAGAGAGAGGGAGAAAGATGATCTGTGATTGAGAGTGAGAGAGAGAGAAAGAGAAGCTGTGAGTGAGAGAGAGAGAAAGAGAAGCTGTGAGTGAGAGAGAGAGAAGCTGTGTGAGAGAGAGAAAGAAAAGCTGTGAGTGAGAGAGAGAGAGAGAAAGAGAAGATATGAGTGAGAGAGAGAGAGAGAAGCAGTGAGTGAGAGAGAGAGAGAGAAAGAGAAGCTGTGAGAGAGAGAGGGGAAGAAAGAGAAGCTGTGTGTGTGTGAGAGAGAAAGAGAAGCTGTGAGTGTGTGTGAGAGAGAAAGAGAAGCTGTGAGTGAGAGAGAGAGAGAGAGAAAGAGAAATTAGAGTGAGAAAGAGAGAGAGAAAGAGAAGCTGTGAGTGGGAGAGAGAGAAAGAGTGTGAGTGAGAGAGAGAGAGAAGCTGTGAGTGAGAGAGAGAGAGAGCTGCTGTGAGTGAGAGAGAGAGAAAGAGAAGCTGTGAATGAGAGAGAGAGAAACTGTGAGTGAGAGAGAGAGAAAGAGAAGCTGTGAGTGAGTAAGAGAGAGGAAATGAAGTTGTGAGTGAGAGAGAGAGAAAGAGAAGCTGTGAGTGAGAGACAGAGAGAGAAAGAGAAGCTGTGAGTGAGAGAGAGAGAAAGAGAAGCTGTGAGTGAGAAGGAGAGGGAAAGAGAAGCTGTGAGTGAGTGAGAGAGAGAGAAAGAGAAGCTGCGAGAGAGAAAGAGAGAAGCTGTGAGTGAGAGAGTGAGAGAGAGAAAGAGAAGCTGTTAGTGAGAGTGAGAGAGAGAGAGAGAAGCTGTGAGTGAGAGAGAGATTGAAAGAGAAGCTGTGAGTGAGAGAGAGAGAGAGAGAAAGAGAAGCTGTGAGAGTGAGTGAGAGAGAAAGAGAAGCTGTGAGTGAGTGAGAGAGAGAGAATGAGAAGCTGTGAGAGAGAGAAGCTGTGAGAGAGAGAAAGAGAAGCTGTGAGTGAGAGAGAGAGAGAAGATGTGAGTGATAGAGAGAGAGAATGAGAAGCTGTCAGTGAGAGAGAGAGAAAGTAAGAGAAGCTGTGAGTGAGATAGAGAGAGAGAGAAAGAGAAGCTGTGAGTGAGTGAGAGAGAGGGAGAGAAAGATAATCTGTGTGTGTGAGAGAGAGAAAGAGAAGCTGTGTGTTTTAGAGAGAGAGAATGAGAAGCTGTGAGTGAGAGAGAGAGAAAGAGAAGCTGTGTGTATTAGAGAGAGAGAATGAGAAGCTGTGAGTGAGAGAGAGAGAAAGAGAAGCTGTGAGTGAGAGAGAGAGAAAGAGAAGCTGTGAGTGAGAGAGAGAAAGAGAAGTTGTGAGTGAGAGGGAGAGAGAGAAAGAGAAGCTGTGAGTGACACACAGAGAGAGAAGCTGTGAGTTAGAGAGAGAGAGAGAGAAGTTGTGAGTGACAGAGAGAGAGAGAAAGAGATGCTGTGAGTGAGAGTGAGAGAGAGAGAAAGAGAAGCTGTGAGTGAGAGAGAGAGAAAGAGATGCTGTGAGTGAGAGTGAGAGAGAAAGAGAAGCTGTGAGTGAGAGAGAGAGAAAGAGAAGCTGTGAGTGAGAGAGAGAGAAAGAGAAGCTGTGAGTGAGAGAGAGAGAGAGAAAGAGAAGCTGTGAGAAAGAAGGAGAGGGAAAGAGAAGAAGTGAGTGAGAGAGAGAGAGAGAGAGAAAGAGAAGCTGTGAGTGAGAGAGAGAGAAAGAGAAGCTGTGAGTGAGAGAGAGAGAGAGAAAGAGAAGCTGTGAGAAAGAAGGAGAGGGAAAGAGAAGTGAGTGAGAGAGAGAGAGAGAGAGAAAGAGAAGCTGTGAGTTAGAGAGAGAGAAATAGAAGCTGTGAGTGACAGAGAGAGAGAAAGAGAAGCTGAGAGTGAGAGAGAGAGAGAATGTGAAGCTGTGAGTGAGAGAGAGAAAGAGAAGCTGTGTGTGTGAGAGAGAGAGAAATATAGTCTGAGAAAGAGAGAGTGAAAGAGAAGCTGTGAGTGAGACAGAGAGAGGGAGAAAGAGTAGCTGTGTGTCAGAGAGAGAGAAAGAGAAGCTGTGAGTGAGAGAGAGAGAAAGAGAAGCTGTGAGTGAGAGAGAGAAAGCGAAGCTGTGAGTGAGAGAGAGAGAGAGAATGAGAAGCTGTGAGTGTGAGAGAGAGAAGCTGTGAGTGAGAGAGAGAGAGGGAGAAAGATGATCTGTGATTGAGAGTGAGAGAGAGAGAAAGAGAAGCTGTGAGTGAGAGAGAGAGAAAGAGAAGCTGTGAGTGAGAGAGAGAGAAGCTGTGTGAGAGAGAGAAAGAAAAGCTGTGAGTGAGAGAGAGAGAGAGAAAGAGAAGATATGAGTGAGAGAGAGAGAGAGAAGCAGTGAGTGAGAGAGAGAGAGAGAAAGAGAAGCTGTGAGAGAGAGAGGGGAAGAAAGAGAAGCTGTGTGTGTGAGAGAGAGAAAGAGAAGCTGTGAGTGTGTGTGAGAGAGAAAGAGAAGCTGTGAGTGAGAGAGAGAGAGAGAGAAAGAGAAATTAGAGTGAGAAAGAGAGAGAGAAAGAGAAGCTTGAGTGGGAGAGAGAGAAAGAGTGTGAGTGAGAGAGAGAGAGAAGCTGTGAGTGAGAGAGAGAGAGAGCTGCTGTGAGTGAGAGAGAGAGAAAGAGAAGCTGTGAATGAGAGAGAGAGAAACTGTGAGTGAGAGAGAGAGAAAGAGAAGCTGTGAGTGAGTAAGAGAGAGGAAGTGAAGTTGTGAGTGAGAGAGAGAGAAAGAGAAGCTGTGAGTGAGAGAGAGAGAGAGAAAGAGAAGCTGTGAGTGAGAGAGAGAGAAAGAGAAGCTGTGAGTGAGAAGGAGAGGGAAAGAGAAGCTGTGAGTGAGTGAGAGAGAGAGAAAGAGAAGCTGCGAGAGAGAAAGAGAGAAGCTGTGAGTGAGAGAGTGAGAGAGAGAAAGAGAAGCTGTGAGTGAGAGAGAGAAAGAGAAGCTGTGAGTGAGGGGGAGAGAGAGAAAGAGAAGCTGTGAGAGAGAGAGAAAGAGAAGCTGTGAGTGAGAGAGAGAAAGAGAAGTTGTGAGTGAGAGGGAGAGAGAAAGAGAAGCTGTGAGTGACACACACAGAGAGAAGCTGTGAGTTAGAGAGAGAGAGAAAGAGAAGTTGTGAGTGACAGAGAGAGAGAGAAAGAGAAGCTGTGAGTGAGATTGAGAGAGAGAGAAAGAGAAGCTGTGAGAGAGAAAGAGAAGCTGTGAGTGAGAGAGTGAGAGAGAGAAAGAGAATCTGTTAGTGAGAGTGAGAGAGAGAGAGAAAGAGAAGCTGTGAGTGAGAGAGAGAAAGAGAAGCTGTGAGTGACACACACAGAGATAAGCTGTGAGTTAGAGAGAGAGAAAGAGAAGCTGTGAGTGACAGAGAGAGAAAGAGAAGCTGAGAGTGAGAGAGAGAGAGAAAGTGAAGCTGTGAATGAGAGAGAGAGAGAAAGAGAAGCTGTGTGAGAGAGAGAAGCTGTGAGTGAGAGAGAGAAAGAAAAGCTGTGAGTGAGAGAGAGAGAGAGAAAGAGAAGCTGTGAGTGAGTGAGAGAGAGAGAGAAGCAGTGAGTGAGAGAGAGAGAGAAAGAGCTGTCAGTGAGACAGAGAGAGAGAAAGAGAAGCTGTGAGAGAGAGAGAGAGGGAGAAAGAGAAGCTGTGAGAGAGAGTGAAAGAGAAGCTGTGAGTGTGTGTGTGAGAGAAAGAGAAGCTGTGAGTGAGAGAGAGAGAAAGAAAGAGAAATTAGAGTGAGAAAGAGAGAGAGAAAGAGAAGCTGTGAATGAGAGAGAGAGAGAGAAGATGTGAGTGATAGAGAGAGAGAATGAAAAGCTGTGAGTGATAGAGAGAGTAAGTAAGAGAAGCTGTGAGTGAGATAGAGAGAGAGAGAAGGAGAAGCTGTGAGTGAGACAGAGAGAGAGAAAGAGAAGCTGTGAGAGAGAGAGAGAGGGAGAAAGAGAAGCTGTGAGAGAGAGAGAGAGGGAGAAAGAGAAGCTGTGAGTGAGATAGAGAGAGAGAGAAGGAGAAGCTGTGAGTGAGACAGAGAGAGAGAAAGAGAAGCTGTGAGAGAGAGACAGAGAGAGAGAAAGAGAAGCTGTGAGAGAGAGAGAGGGAGAAAGAGAAGCTGTGAGAGAGTGAGAGAAAGAGAAGCTGTGAGTGTGTGTGAGAGAGAAAGAGAAGCTTGAGTGAGAGAGAGAAAGAAAGAGAAATTAGAGTGAGAAAGAGAGAGAGAACGAGAAGCTGTGAGTGGGAGAGAGAGAAAGAGAGTCTGTGAGTGAGAGAGAGAGAGAGAGAAGCTGTGAGTGAGAGAGAGAGTGCCGCTGTGAGTGAGAGAGAGAGAAAGAGAAGCTGTGAATGAGAGAGAGAGAGAAAGAGAAGCTTTGAGTGAGAGAGAGAAAGAAAGAGAAGCTGTGAGTGAGTGAGAGAGAGAAAGGGAAGTTGTGAGTGAGAGAGAGAGAAAGAGAAGCTGTGAGTGAGAGAGAGAAAGAGAAGCTGTGAGTGAGAGAGAGAGAGAGAAGCTGTGAGTGAGAAGGAGAGAGAGAGAGAAAGAGAAGCTATGAGTGAGAGAGAGAGAAAGAGAAGCTGTGAGTGAGAGAGAGAATGAGAAGCTGTGAGTGAGAGAGAGAAGTTGTGAGAGAGAGAGAGAAACAGAAGCTGTGAGTGAGAGAGAGAGAGATGTGAGTGATAGAGAGAGAGAGAGAGAAGCTGTGAGTGAGAGAGAGAGAGGGAGAAAGAGAAGCTGTGAGTGAGAGAGAGAGAAAGAGAAGCTGTGAGTGAGAGAGAGAGAAAGAGAAACTGTGAGTGAGAGAGAGAGAATCTGTGAGTGAGAGAGAGAAATAAAAGCTGTGAGTGAGAGAGAGAGAGAGAAAGAGAAGATATGAGTGAGAGAGAAGCAGTGAGAGAGAGAGAGAAACAGAAGCTGTGAGTGAGACAGAGAGAGAAAGAGAAGCTGGGAGAGAGAGAGAGAAAGAGAAGCTGTGAGTGTGTGAGAGAGAGAATGAGAAGCTGTGAGTGAGAGAGAGGGAAAGAAAGAGAAATTAGAGTGAGAAAGAGAGAGAGAAAGAGAAGCTGTGAGTGGGAGAGAGAGAAAGAGAGTGTGAGTGAGAGAGAGAAGCTGTGAGTGAGAGAGAGAGAGCCGCTGTGAGTGAGAGAGAGAAAGAGAAGCTGTGAATGAGAGAGAGAGAGAAAGAGAAGCACTGTGTGTGAGAGAGAAAGAGAAGCTGTGAGTGAGTGAGAGAGAGAGAAAGGGAAGTTGTGAGTGAGAGAGAGAGAGAAAGAGAAGCTGTGAGTGTGAGAGAGAGAAAAAGAAGCTGTGAGTGAGAGAGAGAGAGAAAGAGAAGCTGTGAGTGAGAAGGAGAGGGAAAGAGAAGCTGTGAGTGAGTGAGAGAGAGAGAAAGAGAAGCTGTGAGTGAGAGAGAGAGAAAGAGAAGCTGTGAGTGAGAGAGAGAGAAAGAGAAGCTGTGAGTAAGAAGGAGAGGGAAAGAGAAGAAGTGAGTGAGTGAGAGAGAGAGAGAAAGAGAAGCTGTGAGAGAGAAAGAGAAGCTGTGAGAGAGAGAGTGAGAGAGAGAAAGAGAAGCTGTTAGTGAGAGTGAGAGAGAGAGAGAGAAGCTGTGAGTGAGAGAGAGATTGAAAGAGAAGCTGTGAGTGAGAGAGAGAGAGAGAGAGAAAGAGAAGCTGTGAGTGTGAGTGAGAGAGAAAGAGAAGCTGTGAGTGAGTGAGAGAGAGAGAATGAGAAGCTGTGAGAGAGAGAAGCTGTGTGAGAGAGAAAGAGAAGCTGTGAGTGAGAGAGAGAGAGAAGATGTGAGTGATAGAGAGAGAGAATGAGAAGCTGTCAGTGAGAGAGAGAGAAAGTAAGAGAAGCTGTGAGTGAGATAGAGAGAGAGAGAAAGAGAAGCTGTGAGTGAGTGAGAGAGAGGGAGAGAAAGATAATCTGTGTGTGTGAGAGAGAGAAAGAGAAGCTGTGTGTTTTAGAGAGAGAGAATGAGAAGCTGTGAGTGAGAGAGAGAGAAAGAGAAGCTGTGTGTATTAGAGAGAGAGAATGAGAAGCTGTGAGTGAGAGAGAGAGAAAGAGAAGCTGTGAGTGAGAGAGAGAGAAAGAGAAGCTGTGAGTGAGAGAGAGAAAGAGAAGTTGTGAGTGAGAGGGAGAGAGAGAAAGAGAAGCTGTGAGTGACACACAGAGAGAGAAGCTGTGAGTTAGAGAGAGAGAGAGAGAAGTTGTGAGTGACAGAGAGAGAGAGAAAGAGAAGCTGTGAGTGAGAGTGAGAGAGAGAGAAAGAGAAGCTGTGAGTGAGAGAGAGAGAAAGAGATGCTGTGAGTGAGAGTGAGAGAGAAAGAGAAGCTGTGAGTGAGAGAGAGAGAAAGAGAAGCTGTGAGTGAGAGAGAGAGAAAGAGAAGCTGTGAGTGAGAGAGAGAGAGAAAGAGAAGCTGTGAGAAAGAAGGAGAGGGAAAGAGAAGAAGTGAGTGAGAGAGAGAGAGAGAGAAAGAGAAGCTGTGAGTGAGAGAGAGAGAGAAAGAGAAGCTGTGAGTGTGAGAGTGAGAGAGAGAATGAGAAGCTGTTAGTGAGAGTGAGAGAGAGAGAGAAAGAGAAGCTGTGAGTGAGTGAGAGATTGAAAGAGAAGCTGTGAGTGAGTGAGAGAGAGAGAAAGAGAAGCTGTGAGTGAGAGAGAGAGAAAGAGAAGCTGTGAGTGATAGAGAGAGAGAAAGAGAAGCTGTGATTAAGAAGGAGAGGGAAAGAGAAGAAGTGAGTGAGTGAGAGAGAGAGAAAGAGAAGCTGTGAGAGAGAAAGAGAAGCTGTGAGTGAGAGAGTGAGAGAGAGAAAGAGAATCTGTTAGTGAGAGTGAGAGAGAGAGAGAAAGAGAAGCTGTGAGTGAGAGAGAGAAAGAGAAGCTGTGAGTGAGAGGGAGAGAAAGAGAAGCTGTGAGTGACACACAAAGATAAGCTGTGAGTGAGAGAGAGAGAAAGAGAAGCTGTGAGTGACAGAGAGAGAAAGAGAAGCTGAGAGTGAGAGAGAGAGAGAAAGTGAAGCTGTGAATGAGAGAGAGAGAGAAAGAGAAGCTGTGAGTGAGAGAGAGAGAAAGAGAAGCTGTGAGTGAGTGAGAGAGAGAAAGGGAAGTTTGTGAGCGAGAGAGAGAGAGAAAGAGAAGCTGTGAGTGAGAGAGAAGCTGTGAGTGAGAGAGAGAAAGAAAAGCTGAGAGTGAGAGAGAGAGAGAGAAGCTGTGAGTGAGTGAGAGAGAGAGAGAAGCAGTGAGTGAGAGAGAGAGAGAGAGAGAAAGAGAAGCTGTCAGTGAGACAGAGAGAGAGAAAGAGAAGCTGTGAGAGAGAGAGGGAGAAAGAGAAGCTGTGAGAGAGAGTGAAAGAGAAGCTGTGAGTGTGTGTGTGAGAAAAAGAGAAGCTGTGAGTGAGAGAGAGAGAAAGAAAGAGAAATTAGAGTGAGAAAGAGAGAGAGAAAGAGAAGCTGTGAGTGAGAGAGAGAGAGAGAGAAGATGTGAGTGATAGAGAGATAGAATGAGAAGCTGTGAGTGATAGAGAGAGTAAGTAAGAGAAGCTGTGAGTGAGATAGAGAGAGAGAAGGAGAAGCTGTGAGTGAGACAGAGAGAGAGAGAGAAGCTGTGAGAGAGAGAGAGAGGGAGAAAGAGAAGCTGTGAGAGAGCGAGAGAAAGAGAAGCTGTGAGTGTGTGTGAGAGAGAAAGTGAAGCTGTGAATGAGAGAGAGAGAGAAAGAGAAGCTGTGAGTGGGAGAGAGAGAAAAAGAAGCTGTGAGTGAGAGAGAGAGAGAAAGAGAAGCTGTGAGTGAGAAGGAGAGGGAAAGAGAAGCTGTGAGTGAGTGAGAGAGAGAGAAAGAGAAGCTGTGAGTGAGAGAGAGAGAAAGAGAAGCTGTGAGTGAGAGAGAGAGAAAGAGAAGCTGTGAGTAAGAAGGAGAGGGAAAGAGAAGAAGTGAGTGAGTGAGAGAGAGAGAGAAAGAGAAGCTGTGAGAGAGAAAGAGAAGCTGTGAGAGAGAGAGTGAGAGAGAGAAAGAGAAGCTGTTAGTGAGAGTGAGAGGGAGAGAGAGAAGCTGTGAGTGAGAGAGAGATTGAAAGAGAAGCTGTGAGTGAGAGAGAGAGAGAGAGAGAAAGAGAAGCTGTGAGTGTGAGTGAGAGAGAAAGAGAAGCTGTGAGTGAGTGAGAGAGAGAGAATGAGAAGCTGTGAGAGAGAGAAGCTGTGTGAGAGAGAAAGAGAAGCTGTGAGTGAGAGAGAGAGAGAGAAGATGTGAGTGATAGAGAGAGAGAATGAGAAGCTGTCAGTGAGAGAGAGAGAAAGTAAGAGAAGCTGTGAGTGAGATAGAGAGAGAGAGAAAGAGAAGCTGTGAGTGAGTGAGAGAGAGGGAGAGAAAGATAATCTGTGTGTGTGAGAGAGAGAAAGAGAAGCTGTGTGTTTTAGAGAGAGAGAATGAGAAGCTGTGAGTGAGAGAGAGAGAAAGAGAAGCTGTGTGTATTAGAGAGAGAGAATGAGAAGCTGTGAGTGAGAGAGAGAGAAAGAGAAGCTGTGAGTGAGAGAGAGAGAAAGAGAAGCTGTGAGTGAGAGAGAGAAAGAGAAGTTGTGAGTGAGAGGGAGAGAGAGAAAGAGAAGCTGTGAGTGACACACAGAGAGAGAAGCTGTGAGTTAGAGAGAGAGAGAGAGAAGTTGTGAGTGACAGAGAGAGAGAGAAAGAGAAGCTGTGAGAGAGAGTGAGAGAGAGAGAAAGAGAAGCTGTGAGTGAGAGAGAGAGAAAGAGATGCTGTGAGTGAGAGTGAGAGAGAAAGAGAAGCTGTGAGTGAGAGAGAGAGAAAGAGAAGCTGTGAGTGAGAGAGAGAGAAAGAGAAGCTGTGAGTGAGAGAGAGAGAGAGAAAGAGAAGCTGTGAGAAAGAAGGAGAGGGAAAGAGAAGAAGTGAGTGAGAGAGAGAGAGAGAGAGAAAGAGAAGCTGTGAGTGAGAGAGAGAGAGAAAGAGAAGCTGTGAGTGTGAGAGTGAGAGAGAGAATGAGAAGCTGTTAGTGAGAGTGAGAGAGAGAGAGAAAGAGAAGCTGTGAGTGAGAGAGAGATTGAAAGAGAAGCTGTGAGTGAGTGAGAGAGAGAGAAAGAGAAGCTGTGAGTGAGAGAGAGAGAAAGAGAAGCTGTGAGTGATAGAGAGAGAGAAAGAGAAGCTGTGATTAAGAAGGAGAGGGAAAGAGAAGAAGTGAGTGAGTGAGAGAGAGAGAAAGAGAAGCTGTGAGAGAGAAAGAGAAGCTGTGAGTGAGAGAGTGAGAGAGAGAAAGAGAATCTGTTAGTGAGAGTGAGAGAGAGAGAGAAAGAGAAGCTGTGAGTGAGAGAGAGAAAGAGAAGCTGTGAGTGAGAGGGAGAGAAAGAGAAGCTGTGAGTGACACACAAAGATAAGCTGTGAGTGAGAGAGAGAGAAAGAGAAGCTGTGAGTGACAGAGAGAGAAAGAGAAGCTGAGAGTGAGAGAGAGAGAGAAAGTGAAGCTGTGAATGAGAGAGAGAGAGAAAGAGAAGCTGTGAGTGAGAGAGAGAGAAAGAGAAGCTGTGAGTGAGTGAGAGAGAGAAAGGGAAGTTTGTGAGCGAGAGAGAGAGAGAAAGAGAAGCTGTGAGTGAGAGAGAAGCTGTGAGTGAGAGAGAGAAAGAAAAGCTGAGAGTGAGAGAGAGAGAGAGAGAAGTTGTGAGTGAGTGAGAGAGAGAGAGAAGCAGTGAGTGAGAGAGAGAGAGAGAGAGAAAGAGAAGCTGTCAGTGAGACAGAGAGAGAGAAAGAGAAGCTGTGAGAGAGAGAGGGAGAAAGAGAAGCTGTGAGAGAGAGTGAAAGAGAAGCTGTGAGTGTGTGTGTGAGAAAAAGAGAAGCTGTGAGTGAGAGAGAGAGAAAGAAAGAGAAATTAGAGTGAGAAAGAGAGAGAGAAAGAGAAGCTGTGAGTGAGAGAGAGAGAGAGAGAAGATGTGAGTGATAGAGAGATAGAATGAGAAGCTGTGAGTGATAGAGAGAGTAAGTAAGAGAAGCTGTGAGTGAGATAGAGAGAGAGAAGGAGAAGCTGTGAGTGAGACAGAGAGAGAGAGAGAGAAGCTGTGAGAGAGAGAGAGGGGGAGAAAGAGAAGCTGTGAGAGAGCGAGAGAAAGAGAAGCTGTGAGTGTGTGTGAGAGAGAAAGTGAAGCTGTGAATGAGAGAGAGAGAGAAAGAGAAGCTGTGAGTGGGAGAGAGAGAAAGAGAGTCTGTGAGTGAGAGAGAGAGAGAGAAGCTGTGAGTGAGAGAGAGAGTGCCGCTGTGAGTGAGAGAGAGAGAGAAGCTGTGAATGAGAGAGAGAGAGAGCTGTGAGTGAGAGGGAGAGAAAGAGAAGCTGTGAGTGACACACTCAGAGATATGTTGTGAGTGAGAGAGAGAGAAAGAGAAGCTGTGAGTGACAGAGAGAGAAAGAGAAGCTGAGAGTGAGAGAGAGAGAGAAAGTGAAGCTGTGAGTGAGTGAGAGAGAGAAAGGGAAGTTTGTGAGCGAGAGAGAGATAGAGAAAGAGAAGCTGTGAGTGAGAGAGAGAAGCTGTGAGTGACAGAGAGAAAGAAAAGCTGTGAGTGAGAGAGAGAGAGAGAAAGAGAAGCTGTGAGTGAGTGAGAGAGAGAGAGAAGGAGTGAGTGAGAGAGAGAGAGAGAGAAAGAGAAGCTGTCAGTGAGACAGAGAGAGAGAAAGAGAAGCTGTGAGAGAGAGAGGGAGAAAGACAAGCTGTGAGAGAGAGTGAAAGAGAAGCTGTGAGTGTGTGTGTGAGAGAAAGAGAAGCTGTGAGTGAGAGAGAGAGAAAGAAAGAGAAATTAGAGTGAGAGAGAGAGAGAGAAGCTGTGAGTGAGAGAGAAAGTGCCGCTGTGAGTGAGAGAGAGAGAAAGAGAAGCTGTGAATGAGAGAGAGAGAGAAAGAGAAGCTGTGAGTGAGAGAGAGAGAAAGAAAGAGAAGCTGTGAGTGAGTGAGAGAGAGAAAGAGAAGTTGTGAGTGAGAGAGAGAGAAAGAGAAGCTGTGAGTGAGAGAGAGAAAGAGAAGCTGTGAGTGAGAGAGAGAGAAAGAGAAGCTGTGAGTGAGAAGGAGAGAGAGAGAGAGAAAGAGAAGCTATGAGTGAGAGAGAGAGAGAAAGAGAAGCTGTGAGTGAGAGAGAGAATGAGAAGCTGTGAGTGAGAGAGAGAAGTTGTGAGAGAGAGAGAGAAAGAGAAGCTGTGAGTGAGAGAGAGAGAGAGATGTGAGTGATAGAGAGAGAGAAAGAGAAGCTGTGCGTGAGAGAGAGAGGGAGAAAGAGAATCTGTGAGTGAGAAAGAGAGAAAGAGAAGCTGTGAGTGAGAGAGAGAGAAAGAGAAGCTGTGAGTGAGAGAGAGAGAATCTGTGAGTGAGAGAGAGAAATAAAAGCTATGAGTGAGAGAGAGAGAGAAAGAGAAGATATGAGTGAGAGAGAAGCAGTGAGAGAGAGAGAGAGAGAAACAGAAGCTGTGAGTGAGACAGAGAGAGAAAGAGAAGCTGAGAGAGAGAGAGAGAAAGAGAAGCTGTGAGTGTGTGTGAGAGAGAAAGAGAAGCTGTGAGTGAGAGAGAGAGAAAGAAAGAGAAATTAAAGTGAGAAAGAGAGAGAGAAAGAGAAGCTGTGAGTGGGAGAGAGAGAAAGAGAGTCTGTGAGTGAGAGAGAGAGATAGAAGCTGTGAGAGAGAGAGAGAGCTGCTGTGAGTGAGAGAGAGAAAGAGAAGCTGTGAATGAGAGAGAGAAAGAGAAGCTGTGTGTGTGAGAGAGTAAGAGAAGCTGTGAGTGAGTGAGAGAGAGAGAAAGGGAAGTTGTGAGTGAGAGAGAGAGAGAAAGAGAAGCTGTGAGTGTGAGAGAGAGAAAGAGAAGCTGTGAGTGAGGGAGAGAGAGAGAGAAGCTGTGAGTGAGAAGGAGAAGGAAAGAGAAGCTGTGAGTGAGTGAGAGAGAGAGAAAGAGAAGCTGTGAATGAGAGAGAGAGAAAGAGAAGCTGTGAGTGAGAGAGAGAGAAAGAGAAGCTGAGAGTGAGAGAGAGAGAAAGTGAAGCTGTGAATGAGAGAGAGAGAGAAAGAGAAGCTGTGAGTGAGAGAGAGAGAAAGAGAAGCTGTGAGTGAGTGAGAGAGAGAAAGGGAAGTTTGTGAGCAAGAGAGAGAGAGAAAGAGAAGCTGTGAGTGAGAGAGAAGCTGTGAGTGAGAGAGAGAAAGAAAAGTTGTGAGTGAGAGAGAGAGAGAAAGAGAAGCTGTGAGTGAGTGAGTGAGTGAGAGAGAGAAGCAGTGAGTGAGAGAGAGAGAGAAAGAGAAGCTGTCAGTGAGACAGAGAGAGAGAAAGAGAAGCTGTGAGAGAGAGAGGGAGAAAGAGAAGCTGTGAGAGAGAGTGAAAGAGAAGCTGTGAGTGTGTGTGTGAGAAAAAGAGAAGCTGTGAGTGAGAGAGAGAAGATGTGAGTGATAGAGAGAGAGAATGAGAAGCTGTGAGTGATAGAGAGAGTAAGTAAGAGAAGCTGTGAGTGAGATAGAGAGAGAGAGAAGGAGAAGCTGTGAGTGAGACAGAGAGAGAGAGAGAAGCTGTGAGAGAGAGAGAGAGGGAGAAAGAGAAGCTGTGAGAGAGCGAGAGAAAGAGAAGCTGTGAGTGTGTGTGTGAGAGAAAGAGAAGCTGTGAGTGAGAGAGAGAAAGAAAGAGAAATTAGAGTGAGAAAGAGAGAGAGAAAGAGAGTGTGAGTGAGTGAGAGAGAGAGAAGCTGTGAGTGAGAGAGAGAGTGCCGCTGTGAGTGAGAGAGAGAGAAAGAGAAGCGGTGAATGAGAGAGAGAGAGAGAAGCTGTGAGTGAGAGGGAGAGAAAGAGAAGCTGTGAGTGACACACACAGAGATAAGCTGTGAGTGAGAGAGAGAGAAAGAGAAGCTGTGAGTGTCAGAGAGAGAAAGAGAAGCTGAGAGTGAGAGAGAGAGAGAAAGTGAAGCTGTGAATGAGAGAGAGAGAGAGAGAAGCTGTGAGTGAGTGAGAGAGAGAAAGGGAAGTTTGTGAGCGAGAGAGAGAGAAAGAGAAGCTGTGAGTGAGAGAGAGAAGCTGTGAGTGAGAGAGAGAAAGAAAAGCTGTGAGTGAGAGAGAGAGAGAGAAAGAGAAGCTGTGAGTGAGTGAGAGAGAGAGAGAAGGAGTGAGTGAGAGAGAGAGAGAGAAAGAGAAGCTGTCAGTGAGACAGAGAGAGAGAAAGAGAAGCTGTGAGAGAGAGAGGGAGAAAGAGATGCTGTGAGAGAGAGTGAAAGAGAAGCTGTGAGTGTGTGTGAGAGAGAAAGAGAAGCTGTGAGTGAGAGAGAGAGAAAGAAAGAGAAATTAGAGTGAGAGGGAGAAAGAGAAGCTGTGAGTGAGAGAGAGAGTGCCGCTGTGAGTGAGAGAGAGAGAAAGAGAAGCTGTGAATGAGAGAGAGAGAGAAAGAGAAGCTGTGAGTGAGAGAGAGAGAAAGAAAGAGAAGCTGTGAGTGAGTGAGAGAGAGAAAGGGAAGTTGTGAGTGAGAGAGAGAGAAAGAGAAGCTGTGAGTGAGAGAGAGAAAGAGAAGCTGTGAGTGAGAGAGAGAGAAAGAAAGAGAAATTAGAGTGAGAAAATGAGAGAGAGAAAGAGAAGCTGTGAGTGGGAGAGAGAAAGAGAGTCTGTGAGTGAGAGAGAGAGAGAAGCTGTGAGTGAGATAGAGAGAGAGCCGCTGTGAGTGAGAGAGAGAGAGAAAGAGAAGCTGTGAATGAGAGAGAGAAAAACTGTGAGTGAGAGAGAGAGAAAGAGAAGCTGTGAGTGAGTAAGAGAGAGAAAGAGAAGCTGTGAGTGAGAGCGAGAGAAGGAGAAGCTGTGAGTGAGAAGGAGAGGGAAAGAGAAGCTGTGAGTGAGTGAGAGAGAGAGAAAGAGAAGCTGTGAGAGAGAAAGAGAGAAGCTGTGAGTGAGAATGAGAGAGAGAGAAAGAGAAGCTGTGAGTGAGAGAGAGATAAAGAGAAGCTGTGAGTGAGAGAGAGAAAGAGAATCTGTGAGTGAGAGGGATTGAGAGAAAGAGAAGCTGTGAGTGACACACACAGAGAGAAGCTGTGAGTTAGAGAGAGAGAGAGAGAGAAGCTGTGAGTGACACAGAGAGAGAAAGAGAAGCTGTGTGTGTGTGTGAGAGAGAAAGATAGTCTGAGAAAGAGAGAGTGAAAGAGAAGCTGTGAGTTAGAGAGAGAGGGAGAAAGAGAAGCTGTGTGTGTGAGAGAGAGAAAGAGAAGCTGTGAGTGAGAGTGAGAGAGAGAGAAAAAGAGAAAGAGAAAGAGAAGCTGAGAGTGTGTGAGAGAGAGAGCCGCTGTCAGTGAACGAGAGAGAAAGAGAAGCTGTGAATGAGAGAGAGAGAAAGAGAAGCTGTGAGTGAGAGAGAGAGAAAGAGAAGCTGTGAGTGAGTGAGAGAGAGAAAGGGAAGTTGTGAGTGAGAGAGAGAGAGAGAGAAGCTGTGAGTGAGTGAGAGAGAGAAAGAGAAGCTGTGAGTGAGTGAGAGAGAGAAAGAGAAGCTGTGAGTGAGAAGGAGAGGGAAAGAGAAGCTGTGAGTGAGAAAGAGAGAGAAAGAGAAGCTGTTAGTGAGAGTGAGAGAGAGAGAGAAAGAGAAGCAGTGAGAGAGCGAGAGAGAAAGAGAAGCTGTGAGAGAGAGAGAGAAAGAGAAGCTGTGATTGAGAGTGAGAGAGAGAAAGAGAAGCTGTAAGTGAGAGAGAGAAAGAGAAAGAGAAGCTGTGAGTGTGAGAGAGAGAAGCTGTGAGTGAGATAGAGAAAGAAAAGCTGTGAGTGTGTGTGTGAGAGTGAAAGAGAATATATGAGTGAGAGAGAGAGAGAAGCAGTGAGTGAGAGAGAGAGAGAGAGAAAAAGAGAAGCTGTGAGTGAGACAGAGAGAGAGAAAGAGAAGCTGTGAGAGAGAGAGAGAAAGAGAAGCTGTGAGTGTGTGTGAGAGAGAAAGAGAAGCTGTGAGTGAGAGAGAGAGAAAGAAAGAGAAATTAGAGTGAGAAAATGAGAGAGAGAAAGAGAAGCTGTGAGTGGGAGAGAGAGAGAGCCGCTGTGAGTTAGAGAGAGAGAGAAAGAGAAGCTGTGAATGAGAGAGAGAAAAACTGTGAGTGAGAGAGAGAAAGAGAAGCTGTGAGTGAGTAAGAGAGAGAAAGAGAAGCTGTGAGTGAGTAAGAGAGAGAAAGAGAAGCTGTGAGTGAGAGAGAAGGAGAAGCTGTGAGTGAGAAGGAGATTGAAAGAGAAGCTGTGAGTGAGAGAGAGAGAGGGAGAAAGAGAAGCTGTGTGTGTGTGAGAGAGAAAGAGAAGCTGTGAGTGAGAGTGAGAGAGAGAGAGAAAGAGAAGCTGTGAGTGAGAGAGAGAAAAAAGAGAAGTTGTGAGTGAGAGAGAGAGAGAGCCGCTGTGAGTGAGAGGGAGAGAGAGAAAGAGAAGCTGTGAGTGACACAGAGAGAGAGAAGCTGTGAGTTAGAGAGAGAGAGAGAAGCTGTGAGTGAGAGAGAGAGAGGGAGAAAGAGAAGCTGTGTGTGTGTGAGAGAGAAAGAGAAGCTGTGAGTGAGAGTGAGAGAGAGAGAGAGAAAGAGAAAGAGAAAGAGAAAGAGAAAGAGAAAGAGAAAGAGAAAGAGAAGCTGTGAGTGTGTGAGAGAGAGAGCTGCTGTCAGTGAAAGAGAGAGAAAGAGAAGCTGTGAATGAGAGAGAGAGAAAGAGAAGCTGTGAGTGAGAGAGAGAGAAAGAGAAGCTGTGAGTGAGTGAGAGAGAGAAAGGGAAGTTGTGAGTGTGTGAGAGAGAGAGAGAAGCTGTGAGTGAGTGAGAGAGAGAAAGAGAAGCTGTGAGTGAGAGAGAAAGAGAAAGAGAAGCTGTGAGTGAGAAGGAGAGGGAAAGAGAAGCTGTGAGTGAGAGAGAGAGAAAGAGAAGCTGTTAGTGAGAGTGAGAGAGAGAGAGAAAGAGAAGCTGTGAGTGAGAGAGAGAGAAAGAGAAGCTGTGAGTGAGAGAGAGAGAGAAAGAGAAGCTGTGAGTGTGAGAGTAAAAGAGAAGCTGTGAGTGAGAGGGAGAGAGAGAAAGAGAAGCTGTGAGTGAGAGAGAGAAAGAGAAGCTGTGAGTGAGAGAGAGAGAGAATGAGAAGCTGTGAGTGAGAGAGAGAGAAGCTGTGAGTTAGAGGGGGAGAGAGAG
This sequence comes from Bradypodion pumilum, assembly GCA_035047305.1. Classification (NCBI taxonomy): domain Eukaryota; kingdom Metazoa; phylum Chordata; class Lepidosauria; order Squamata; family Chamaeleonidae; genus Bradypodion; species Bradypodion pumilum. Next base: position 235,784,544 of record JAWDJD010000001.1, read on the forward strand.
AAGATGTGAGTGAGAGAGAGAGGATGAGATGCTGTGAGTGAGAGAGAAAGAAAGTAAGAGAAGCTGTGAGTGAGGCAGAGAGAGAAAGAGAAGCTGTGAGTGAGAGAGAGGGAGAAAGATAAGCTGTGAGAGAGAGAGAGAGAGAGAGAAGCTGTGAGAGAGAGAGAGAAAGAGAAGCTGTGATTGAGAGTGAGAGAGAGAAAGAGAAGCTGTGAGTGAGAGAGAGAGAAAGAGAAGCTGTGAGTGTGAGAGAGAGAAGCTGTGAGTGAGAGAGAGAAAGAAAAGCTGTGAGTGTGTGTGAGAGAGAAAGAGAAGATATGAGTGAGAGAGAGAGAAGCAGTGAGTGAGAGGGAGAGAGAGAGAGAAAGAGAAGCTGTGAGTGAGACAGAGAGAGAGAAAGAGAAGTTGTGAGAGAGAGAGGGAGAAAGAGAAGCTGTGAGAGAGAGAGAGAGAAAGAGAAGCTGTGAGTGTGTGTGAGAGAGAAAGAGAAGCTGTGAGTGAGAGAGAGAGAAAGAAAGAGAAATTAGAGTGAGAAAATGAGAGAGAGAAAGAGAAGCTATGAGTGGGAGAGAGAAAGAGAGTCTGTGAGTGAGAGAGAGAGAGAAGCTGTGAGTGAGAGAGAGAGAGAGCCGCTATGAGTGACAGAGAGAGAGAAAGAGAAGCTGTGAATGAGAGAGAGAAAAACTGTGAGTGAGAGAGAGAGAAAGAGAAGCTGTGAGTGAGTAAGAGAGAGAAAGAGTAGCTGTGAGTGAGAGAGAGAGAGAAGGAGAATCTGTGAGTGAGAAGGAGAGGGAAAGAGAAGCTGTGAGTGAGTGAGAGAGAGAGAAAGAGAAACTGTGAGAGAGAAAGAGAGAAGCTGTGAGTGAGAATGAGAGAGATAGAAAGAGAAGCTGTGAGTGAGAGAGAGAGAAAGAGAAGATGTGAGTGAGAGAGTGAAAGAGAAGCTGTGAGTGAGAGGGAGAGAGAGAAAGAGAAGCTGTGAGTGACACACAGAGAGAGAAGCTGTGTGAGAGAGAGAGAAGCTGTGAGTGACAGAGAGAGAGAAAGAGAAGCTGTGTGTGTGTGTGAGAGAGAAAGATAGTCTGAGAAAGAGAGAGTGAAAGAGAAGCTGTGAGTGAGAGAGGGAGAAAGAGAAGCTGTGTGTGTGAGAGAGAGAAAGAGAAGCTGTGAGTGAGAGTGAGAGAGAGAGAAAGAGAAAGAGAAGCTGTGAGTGAGAGAGTGAGAGAGAGAAAGAGAAGCTGTTAGTGAGAGTGAGAGAGAGAGAGAAGCTGTGAGAGAGACAGATTGAAAGAGAAGCTGAGAGTGAGAGAGAGAGAGAGAGAAGCTGTGAGTGAGAGAGAGAGGGAGAAAGAGAAGCTGTGTGTGTGAGAGAGAGAAAGAGAAGCTGTGAGTGAGAGTGAGAGAGAGAGAAAGAAAGAGAAAGAGAAAGAGAAGCTGTGAGTGTGTGTGAGAGAGAGCCACTGTCAGTGAAAGAGAGAGAAAGTGAAGCTGTGTGTGTGAGAGATAGAAAGAGAAGCTGTGAGTGAGTGAGAGAGAGAAAGGGAAGTTGTGAGTGTGTGTGTGAGAGAGAGAAGCTGTGAGTGAGTGAGAGAGAGAAAGAGAAGCTGTGAGTGAGAGAGAAAGAGAAAGAGAAGCTGTGAATGAGAGAGAGAGAAAGAGAAGCTGTGAGTGAGAGAGAGAGAAAGAGAAGCTGTGAGTGAGTGAGAGAGAGAAAGGGAAGTTGTGAGTGTGTGAGAGAGAGAGAAGCTGTGAGTGAGTGAGAGAGAGAAAGAGAAGCTGTGAGTGAGAGAGAAAGAGAAAGAGAAGCTGTGAGTGAGAAGGAGAGGGAAAGAGAAGCTGTGAGTGAGAGAGAGAGAAAGAGAAGCTGTGAGTGAGAGAGAGAGAGAGAGAAAGAGAAGCTGTGAGTGAGAAAGAGAAAGAGAAGCTGTGAGTGAGAGGGAGAGAGAGAAAGAGAAGCTGTGAGTGAGAGAGAGAAAGAGAAGCTGTGAGTGAGAGAGAGAGAATGAGAAGCTGTGAGTGAGAGAGAGAGAAGCTGTGAGTGAGAGGGAGAGAGAGAAGATGTGAGTGAGAGAGAGAGGATGAGATGCTGTGAGTGAGAGAGAAAGAAAGTAAGAGAAGCTGTGAGTGAGAGAGAGGGAGAAAGATAAGCTGTGAGAGAGAGAGAGAAAGAGAAGCTGTGAGAGAGAGAGAGAGAAAGAGAAGCTGTGATTGAGAGTGAGAGAGAGAAAGAGAAGCTGTGAGTGAGAGAGAGAGAAAGAGAAGCTGTGAGTGTGCGAGAGAGAAGCTGTGAGTGAGAGAGAGAGAAAGAAAAGCTGTGAGTGTGTGAGAGAGAGAAAGAGAAGATATGAGTGAGAGAGAGAGAAGCAGTGAGTGAGAGGGAGAGAGAGAGAGAGAAAGAGAAGCTGTGAGTGAGACAGAGAGAGAGAAAGAGAAGCTGTGAGAGAGAGAGGGAGAAAGAGAAGCTGTGAAAGAGAGAGAGAAAGAGAAGCTGTGAGTGTGTGTGAGAGAGAAAGAGAAGTTGTGAGTGAGAGAGAAAGAAAGAAAGAAAGAGAAATTAGAGTGAGAAAATGAGAGAGAGAGAAAGAGAAGCTATGAGTGGGAGAGAGAAAGAGAGTCTGTGAGTGTGAGAGAGAGAGAAGCTGTGAGTGAGAGAGAGAGAGAGCCGCTGTGAGTGACAGAGAGAGAGAAATAGAAGCTGTGAATGAGAGAGAAAAAAACTGTGAGTGAGAGAGAGAGAAAGAGAAGCTGTGAGTGAGTAAGAGAGAGAAAGAGAAGCTGTGAGTGAGAGAGAGAGAGAAGGAGAAGCTGTGAGTGAGAAGGAGAGGGAAAGAGAAGCTATGAGTGAGTGAGAGAGAGAGAGAGAAAGAGAAGCTGTGAGTGAGAGAGAGAGAAAGAGAAGCTGTGAGCGAGAGAGTGAAAGAGAAGCTGTGAGTGAGAGGGAGAGAGAGAAGCTGTGAGTGACAGAGAGAGAGAAAGAGAAGCTGTGTGTGTGTGAGAGAGAGAAAGATAGTCTGAGAAAGAGAGAGTGAAAGAGAAGCTGTGAGTGAGAGAGGGAGAAAGAGAAGCTGTGTGTGTGTGAGAGAGAAAGAGAAGCTGTGAGTGAGAGTGAGAGAGAGAGAAAGAGAAAGAGAAGCTGTGAGTGAGTGAGAGAGAGAGAGAGAACCTGTGAGTGACAGAGAGAGAGGGAGAAAGAGAAGCTGTGTGTGTGTGAGAGAGAAAGAGAAGCTGTGAGTGAGAGTGAGAGAGAGAGAAAGAAAGAGAAAGAGAAAGAGAAGCTGTGAGTGTGTGAGAGAGAGAGCCGCTGTCAGTGAAAGAGAGAGAAAGAGAAGCTGTGAATGAGAGAGAGAGAAAGTGAAGCTGTGTGTGTGTGAGAGAGAAAGAGAAGCTGTGAGTGAGTGAGAGAGAGAAAGGGAAGTTGTGAGTGTGTGAGAGAGAGAGAAGCTGTGAGTGAGTGAGAGAGAGAAAGAGAAGCTGTGAGTGAGAGAGAAAGAGAAAGAGAAGCTGTGAGTGAGAAGGAGAGGGAAACAGAAGCTGTGAGTGAGAGAGAGAGAGAAAGAGAAGCTGTTAGTGAGAGTGAGAGAGAGAGAGAAAGAGAAGCTGTCAGAGAGAGAGAAAGAGAAGCTGTGAGTGAGAGAGAGAGAGAGAGAAAGAGAAGCTGTGAGTGAGAGAGAGAAAGAGAAGCTGTGAGTGAGAGGGAGAGAGAGAAAGAGAAGCTGTGAGTGAGAGAGAGAAAGAGAAGCTGTGAGTGAGAGAGAGAGAATGAGAAGCTGTGAGTGAGAGAGAGAGAAGCTGTGAGTGAGAGGGAGAGAGAGAAGATGTGAGTGAGAGAGAGAGAGGATGAGATGCTGTGAGTGAGAGAGAAAGAAAGTAAGAGAAGCTGTGAGTGAGACAGAGAGAGAAAGAGAAGCTGTGAGTGAGAGAGAGGGAGAAAGATAAGCTGTGAGAGAGAGAGAAAGAGAAGCTGTGAGAGAGAGAGAGAAAGAGAAGCTGTGAGTGTGTGTGTGAGAGAAAGAGAAGCTGTGAGTGGGAGAGAGAGAAAGAAAGAGAAATTAGAGTGAGAAAATGAGAGAGAGAAAGAGAAGCTATGAGTGGGAGAGAGAAAGAGAGTCTGTGAGAGAGAGAGAGAAGCTGTGAGTGAGAGAGAGAGAGAGCCGCTGTGAGTGACAGAGAGAGAGAAAGAGAAGCTGTGAATGAGAGAGAGAAAAACTGTGAGTGAGAGAGAGAGAAAGAGAAGCTGTGAGTGAGTAAGAGAGAGAAAGAGAAGCTGTGAGTGAGAGAGAGAGAGAAGGAGAAGCTGTGAGTGAGAAGGAGAGGGAAAGAGAAGCTGTGAGTGAGTGAGAGAGAGAGAAAGAGAAACTGTGAGAGAGAAAGAGAGAAGCTGTGAGTGAGAATGAGAGAGAGAGAAAGAGAAGCTGTGTGAGAGAGAGAGAAAGAGAAGCTGTGAGTGAGAGAGTGAAAGAGAAGCTGTTAGTGGAGAGGGAGAGAGAGAAAGAGAAGCTGTGAGTGACACACACAGAGACAAGCTGTGAGAGAGAGAGAGAGAGAAGCTGTGAGTGACAGAGAGAGAGAAAGAGAAGCTGTGTGTGTGTGTGAGAGAAAGAGAAGCTGTGAGTGAGAGTGAGAGAGAGAGAAAGAGAAAGAGAAGCTGTGAGTGAGAGAGTGAGAGAGAGAAAGAGAAGCTGTTAGTGAGAGTGAGAGAGAGAGAGAAGCTGTGAGAGAGACAGATTGAAAGAGAAGCTGTGAGTGAGAGAGAGAGAGAGAGAGAGAAACTGTGAGTGAGAGAGGGAGAGGGAGAGGGAGAAAGAGAAGCTGTGTGTGTGAGAGAGAGAAAGAGAAGCTGTGAGTGAGAGTGAGAGAGAGAGAAAGAAAGAGAAAGAGAAAGAGAAGCTGTGAGTGTGTGAGAGAGAGAGCCGCTGTCAGTGAAAGAGAGAGAAAGAGAAGCTGTGAATGAGAGAGAGAGAAAGAGAAGCTGTGAGTGAGAGAGAGAGAAAGAGAAGCTGTGAGTGAGTGAGAGAGAGAAAGGGAAGTTGTGAGTGTGTGTGTGTGAGAGAGAGAAGCTGTGAGTGAGTGAGAGAGAAAGAGAAGCTGTGAGTGAGAGAGAGAGAAAGAGAAGCTGTGAGTGAGAGAGAGAGAAAGAGAAGCTGTGAGTGAGTGAGAGAGAGAAAGGGAAGTTGTGAGTGTGAGAGAGAGAAAGAGAAGCTGTGAGTGAGAGAGAGAGAGAAAGAGAAGCTGTGAGTGAGAAAGAGAAAGAGAAGCTGCGAGTGAGAGGGAGAGAGAGAAAGAGAAGCTGTGAGTGAGAGAGAGAAAGAGAAGCTGTGAGTGAGAGAGAGAGATTATGAGAAGCTGTGAGTGAGAGAGAGAAAAGCTGTGAGTGAGAGGGAGAGAGAGAAGATGTGAGTGAGAGAGAGAGAGGATGAGATGCTGTGAGTGAGAGAGAAAGAAAGTAAGAGAAGCTGTGAGTGAGACAGAGAGAGAAAGAGAAGCTGTGAGTGAGAGAGAGGGAGAAAGATAAGCTGTGAGAGAGAGAGAAAGAGAAGCTGAGAGAGAGAGAGAGAAAGAGAAGCTGTGATTGAAAGTGAGAGAGAGAAAGAGAAGCTGTGAGTGAGAGAGAGAGAGAAAGAGAAGCTGTGAGTGTGAGAGAGAGAAGCTGTGAGTGAGAGAGAGAAAGAAAAGCTGTGAGTGTGAGAGAGAGAGAAAGAGAAGATATGAGTGAGAGAGAGAGAAGCAGTGAGTGAGAGGGAGAGAGAGAGAAAGAAAGAGAAGCTGTGAGTGTGAATGAGAGGGAAAGAGAAGCTGTGAGTGAGAGAGAGAGAAAGAGAAGCTGTTAGTGAGAGTGAGAGAGAGAGAGAAAGAGAAGCTGTGAGTGAGAGAGAGAGAAGCTGTGAGTGAGAGAGAGAGAGAGAGAAGCTGTGAGTGAGAAGGAGAGGGTAAGAGAAGCTGTGAGTGAGAGAGAGAGAAAGAGAAGCTGTTAGTGAGAGTGAGAGAGAGAGAGAAAGAGAAGCTGTAAGTGAGAGAGAGAGAAAGAGAAGCTGTGAGTGAGAGAGAGAGAGAAAGAGAAGCTGTGAGTGAGAAAGAGAAAGAGAAGCTGTGAGTGAGAGGGAGAGAGAGAAAGAGAAGCTGTGAGAAGGAGAGGGAAAGAGAAGCTGTGAGTGAGTGAGAGAGAGAGAGAAAGAGAAACTGTGAGAGAGAAAGAGAGAAGCTGTGAGTGAGAATGAGAGAGAGAGAAAGAGAAGCTGTGAGTGAGAGAGAGAGAAAGAGAAGCTGTGAGTGAGAGAGTGAAAGAGAAGCTGTGAGTGAGAGGGAGAGAGAGAAGCTGTGAGTGACAGAGAGAGAAAGAGAAGCTGTGTGTGTGTGTGAGAGAGAAAGATAGTCTGAGAAAGAGAGAGTGAAAGAGAAGCTGTGAATGAGAGAGGGAGAAAGAGAAGCTGTGTGTGTGAGAGAGAAAAAGAGAAGCTGTGAGTGAGAGTGAGAGAGAGAGAAAGAGAAAGAGAAGCTGTGAGTGAGAGAGTGAGAGAGAGAAAGAGAAGCTGTTAGTGAGAGTGAGAGAGAGAGAGAAGCTGTGAGAGAGACAGATTGAAAGAGAAGCTGTGAGTGAGAGAGAGAGAGAGAGAGAGAGAACCTGTGAGTGAGAGAGAGAGAGGGAGAAAGAGAAGCTGTGTGTGTGTGAGAGAGAAAGAGAAGCTGTGAGTGAGAGTGAGAGAGAGAGAAAGAAAGAGAAAGAGAAAGAGAAGCTGTGAGTGTGTGAGAGAGAGAGCCGCTGTCAGTGAAAGAGAGAGAAAGAGAAGCTGTGAATGAGAGAGAGAGAAAGTGAAGCTGTGTGTGTGTGAGAGAGAAAGAGAAGCTGTGAGTGAGTGAGAGAGAGAAAGGGAAGTTGTGAGTGTGAGAGAGAGAGAGAGAAGCTGTGAGTGAGTGAGAGAGAGAAAGAGAAGCTGTGAGTGAGAGAGAAAGAGAAAGAGAAGCTGTGAGTGAGAAGGAGAGGGAAAGAGAAGCTGTGAGTGAGAGAGAGAGAAAGAGAAGCTGTTAGTGAGAGTGAGAGAGAGAGAGAAAGAGAAGCTGTGAGTGAGAGAGAGAAAAAGAGAAGCTGTGAGTGAGAGAGAGAGAGAGAAAGAGAAGCTGTGAGTGAGAGAGAGAAAGAGAAGCTGTGTGTGAGAGGGAGAGAGAGAAAGAGAAGCTGTGAGTGAGAGAGAGAAAGATAAGCTGTGAGTGAGAGAGAGAGAGAATGAGAAGCTGTGAGTGAGAGAGAGAGAAGCTGTGAGTGAGAGGGAGAGAGAGAAGATGTGAGTGAGAGAGAGAGAGGATGAGATGCTGTGAGTGAGTGAGAGAGAGAAAGGGAAGTTGTGAGTGTGAGAGAGAGAGAGAGAAGCTGTGAGTGAGAGAGAGAGAAAGAGAAGCTGTGAGTGAGAGAGAGAGAGAGAAAGAGAAGCTGTGAGTGAGAAAGAGAAAGAGAAGCTGAGAGTGAGAGGGAGAGAGAGAAAGAGAAGCTGTGAGTGAGAGAGAGAAAGAGAAGCTGTGAGTGAGAGAGAGAGAGAATGAGAAGCTGTGAGTGAGAGAGAGAAAAGCTGTGAGTGAGAGGGAGAGAGAGAAGATGTGAGTGAGAGAGAGAGAGGATGAGATGCTGTGAGTGAGAGAGAAAGAAAGTAAGAGAAGCTGTGAGTGAGACAGAGAGAGAAAGAGAAGCTGTGAGTGAGAGAGAGGGAGAAAGATAAGCTGTGAGAGAGAGAGAGAAAGAGAAGCTGTGAGAGAGAGAGAGATAGAGAATCTGTGATTGAGAGTGAGAGAGAGAAAGAGAAGCTGTGAGTGAGAGAGAGAGAAAGAGAAGCTGTGAGTGTGTGAGAGAGAAGCTGTGAGTGAGAGAGAGAATGAAAAGCTGTGAGTGTGAGAGAGAGAGAAAGAGAAGCTGTGAGAGAGAGAGAAAGAGAAGCTGTGAGTGAGAGAGTGAAAGAGAAGCTGTTAGTGGAGAGGGAGAGAGAGAAAGAGAAGTTGTGAGTGACACACACAGAGACAAGCTGTGAGAGAGAGAGAAGCTGTGAGTGACAGAGAGAGAGAAAGAGAAGCTGTGTGTGTGTGTGTTAGAGAGAAAGATAGTCTGAGAAAGAGAGAGTGAAAGAGAAGCTGTGAGTGAGAGAGGGAGAAAGAGAAGCTGTGTGTGTGAGAGAGAGAAAGAGAAGCTGTGAGTGAGAGTGAGAGAGAGAGAAAGAGAAGCTGTTAGTGAGAGTGAGAGAGAGAGAGAAGCTGTGAGAGAGACAGATTGAAAGAGAAGCTGTGAGTGAGAGAGAGAGAGAGAGAGAGAAGCTGTGAGTGAGAGAGAGAGAGGGAGAGGGAGAAAGAGAAGCTGTGTGTGAGAGAGAGAGAAAGAGAAGCTGTGAGTGAGAGTGAGAGAGAGAGAAAGAAAGAGAAAGAGAAAGAGAAGCTGTGAGTGTGTGAGAGAGAGAGCCGCTGTCAGTGAAAGAGAGAGAAAGAGAAGCTGTGAATGAGAGTGAGAGAAAGAGAAGCTGTGAGTGAGAGAGAGAGAAAGAGAAGCTGTGAGTGAGTGAGAGAGAGAAAGGGAAGTTGTGAGTGTGTGTGTGAGAGAGAGAGAAGCTGTGAGTGAGTGAGAGAGAAAGAGAAGCTGTGAGTGAGAGAGAGAGAAAGAGAAGCTGTGAGTGAGAGAGAGAGAAAGAGAAGCTGTGAGTGAGTGAGAGAGAGAAAGGGAAGTTGTGAGTGTGAGAGAGAGAAAGAGAAGCTGTGAGTGAGAGAGAGAGAAAGAGAAGCTGTGAGTGAGAGAGAGAGAGAGAAAGAGAAGCTGTGAGTGAGAAAGAGAAAGAGAAGCTGCGAGTGAGAGGGAGAGAGAGAAAGAGAAGCTGTGAGTGAGAGAGAGAAAGAGAAGCTGTGAGTGAGAGAGAGAGAATGAGAAGCTGTGAGTGAGAGAGAGAAAAGCTGTGAGTGAGAGGGAGAGAGAGAAGATGTGAGTGAGAGAGAGAGGATGAGATGCTGTGAGTGAGAGAGAAAGAAAGTAAGAGAAGCTGTGAGTGACAGAGAGAGAAAGAGAAGCTGTGAGTGAGAGAGAGGGAGAAAGATAAGCTGTGAGAGAGAGAGAGAGAAAGAGAAGCTGTGAGAGAGAGAGAGAAAGAGAAGCTGTGATTGAAAGTGAGAGAGAGAAAGAGAAGCTGTGAGTGAGAGAGAGAGAAAGAGAAGCTGTGAGTGTGAGAGAGAGAAGCTGTGAGTGAGAGAGAGAAAGAAAAGCTGTGAGTGTGTGAGAGAGAGAAAGAGAAGATATGAGAGAGAGAGAAGCAGTGAGTGAGAGGGAGAGAGAGAGAAAGAAAGAGAAGCTGTGAGTGAGAAGGAGAGGGAAAGAGAAGCTGTGAGTGAGAGAGAGAGAAAGAGAAGCTGTTAGTGAGAGTGAGAGAGAGAGAGAAAGAGAAGGTGTGAGTGAGAGAGAGAGAAAGAGAAGCTGTGAGTGAGAGAGAGAGAGAGAAAGAGAAGCTGTGAGTGAGAAGGAGAGGGAAAGAGAAGCTGTGAGTGAGAGAGAGACAAAGAGAAGCTGTTAGTGAGAGTGAGAGAGAGAGAAAGAGAAGCTGTGAGTGAGAGAGAGAGAAAGAGAAGCTGTGAGTGAGAGAGAGAGAGAAAGAGAAGCTGTGAGTGAGAAAGAGAAAGAGAAGCTGTGAGTGAGAGGGAGAGAGAGAAAGAGAAGCTGTGAGTGAGAGAGAGAGAAAGAGAAGCTGTGAGTGTGTGAGAGAGAAGCTGTGAGTGAGAGAGAGAATGAAAAGCTGTGAGTGTGAGAGAGAGAGAAAGAGAAGCTGTGAGAGAGAGAGAAAGAGAAGCTGTGAGTGAGAGAGTGAAAGAGAAGCTGTTAGTGGAGAGGGAGAGAGAGAAAGAGAAGTTGTGAGTGACACACACAGAGACAAGCTGTGAGAGAGAGAGAAGCTGTGAGTGACAGAGAGAGAGAAAGAGAAGCTGTGTGTGTGTGTGTTAGAGAGAAAGATAGTCTGAGAAAGAGAGAGTGAAAGAGAAGCTGTGAGTGAGAGAGGGAGAAAGAGAAGCTGTGTGTGTGAGAGAGAGAAAGAGAAGCTGTGAGTGAGAGTGAGAGAGAGAGAAAGAGAAGCTGTTAGTGAGAGTGAGAGAGAGAGAGAAGCTGTGAGAGAGACAGATTGAAAGAGAAGCTGTGAGTGAGAGAGAGAGAGAGAGAGAAGCTGTGAGTGAGAGAGAGAGAGGGAGAGGGAGAAAGAGAAGCTGTGTGTGAGAGAGAGAGAAAGAGAAGCTGTGAGTGAGAGTGAGAGAGAGAGAAAGAAAGAGAAAGAGAAAGAGAAGCTGTGAGTGTGTGAGAGAGAGAGCCGCTGTCAGTGAAAGAGAGAGAAAGAGAAGCTGTGAATGAGAGTGAGAGAAAGAGAAGCTGTGAGTGAGAGAGAGAGAAAGAGAAGCTGTGAGTGAGTGAGAGAGAGAAAGGGAAGTTGTGAGTGTGTGTGTGAGAGAGAGAGAAGCTGTGAGTGAGTGAGAGAGAAAGAGAAGCTGTGAGTGAGAGAGAGAGAAAGAGAAGCTGTGAGTGAGAGAGAGAGAAAGAGAAGCTGTGAGTGAGTGAGAGAGAGAAAGGGAAGTTGTGAGTGTGAGAGAGAGAAAGAGAAGCTGTGAGTGAGAGAGAGAGAAAGAGAAGCTGTGAGTGAGAGAGAGAGAGAGAAAGAGAAGCTGTGAGTGAGAAAGAGAAAGAGAAGCTGCGAGTGAGAGGGAGAGAGAGAAAGAGAAGCTGTGAGTGAGAGAGAGAAAGAGAAGCTGTGAGTGAGAGAGAGAGAATGAGAAGCTGTGAGTGAGAGAGAGAAAAGCTGTGAGTGAGAGGGAGAGAGAGAAGATGTGAGTGAGAGAGAGAGGATGAGATGCTGTGAGTGAGAGAGAAAGAAAGTAAGAGAAGCTGTGAGTGACAGAGAGAGAAAGAGAAGCTGTGAGTGAGAGAGAGGGAGAAAGATAAGCTGTGAGAGAGAGAGAGAGAAAGAGAAGCTGTGAGAGAGAGAGAGAAAGAGAAGCTGTGATTGAAAGTGAGAGAGAGAAAGAGAAGCTGTGAGTGAGAGAGAGAGAAAGAGAAGCTGTGAGTGTGTGAGAGAGAAGCTGTGAGTGAGAGAGAGAAAGAAAAGCTGTGAGTGTGTGAGAGAGAGAAAGAGAAGATATGAGAGAGAGAGAAGCAGTGAGTGAGAGGGAGAGAGAGAGAAAGAAAGAGAAGCTGTGAGTGAGAAGGAGAGGGAAAGAGAAGCTGTGAGTGAGAGAGAGAGAAAGAGAAGCTGTTAGTGAGAGTGAGAGAGAGAGAGAAAGAGAAGGTGTGAGTGAGAGAGAGAGAAAGAGAAGCTGTGAGTGAGAGAGAGAGAGAGAAAGAGAAGCTGTGAGTGAGAAGGAGAGGGAAAGAGAAGCTGTGAGTGAGAGAGAGACAAAGAGAAGCTGTTAGTGAGAGTGAGAGAGAGAGAAAGAGAAGCTGTGAGTGAGAGAGAGAGAAAGAGAAGCTGTGAGTGAGAGAGAGAGAGAAAGAGAAGCTGTGAGTGAGAAAGAGAAAGAGAAGCTGTGAGTGAGAGGGAGAGAGAGAAAGAGAAGCTGTGAGAAGGAGAGGGAAAGAGAAGCTGTGAGTGAGTGAGAGAGAGAGAGAAAGAGAAACTGTGAGAGAGAAAGAGAGAAGCTGTGAGTGAGAATGAGAGAGAGAGAAAGAGAAGCTGTGAGTGAGAGAGAGAGAAAGAGAAGCTGTGAGTGAGAGGGAGAGAGAGAAGCTGTGAGTGACAGAGAGAGAGAAAGAGAAGCTGTGTGTGTGTGAGAGAGAGAAAGATAGTCTGAGAAAGAGAGAGTGAAAGAGAAGCTGTGAATGAGAGAGGGAGAAAGAGAAGCTGTGTGTGTGAGAGAGAAAAAGAGAAGCTGTGAGTGAGAGTGAGAGAGAGAGAAAGAGAAAGAGAAGCTGTGAGTGAGAGAGTGAGAGAGAGAAAGAGAAGCTGTTAGTGAGAGTGAGAGAGAGAGAGAAGCTGTGAGAGAGACAGATTGAAAGAGAAGCTGTGAGTGAGAGAGAGAGAGAGAGAACCTGTGAGTGAGAGAGAGAGAGGGAGAAAGAGAAGCTGTGTGTGTGTGAGAGAGAAAGAGAAGCTGTGAGTGAGAGTGAGAGAGAGAGAAAGAAAGAGAAAGAGAAAGAGAAGCTGTGAGTGTGTGAGAGAGAGAGCCGCTGTCAGTGAAAGAGAGAGAAAGAGAAGCTGTGAATGAGAGAGAGAGAAAGTGAAGCTGTGTGTGTGTGAGAGAGAAAGAGAAGCTGTGAGTGAGTGAGAGAGAGAAAGGGAAGTTGTGAGTGTGAGAGAGAGAGAGAGAAGCTGTGAGTGAGTGAGAGAGAGAAAGAGAAGCTGTGAGTGAGAGAGAAAGAGAAAGAGAAGCTGTGAGTGAGAAGGAGAGGGAAAGAGAAGCTGTGAGTGAGAGAGAGAGAAAGAGAAGCTGTTAGTGAGAGTGAGAGAGAGAGAGAAAGAGAAGCTGTGAGTGAGAGAGAGAAAAAGAGAAGCTGTGAGTGAGAGAGAGAGAGAGAAAGAGAAGCTGTGAGTGAGAGAGAGAAAGAGAAGCTGTGAGTGAGAGGGAGAGAGAGAAAGAGAAGCTGTGAGTGAGAGAGAGAAAGATAAGCTGTGAGTGAGAGAGAGAGAGAATGAGAAGCTGTGAGTGAGAGAGAGAGAAGCTGTGAGTGAGAGGGAGAGAGAGAAGATGTGAGTGAGAGAGAGAGATGAGATGCTGTGAGTGAGTGAGAGAGAGAAAGGGAAGTTGTGAGTGTGAGAGAGAGAGAGAGAAGCTGTGAGTGAGAGAGAGAGAAAGAGAAGCTGTGAGTGAGAGAGAGAGAGAGAAAGAGAAGCTGTGAGTGAGAAAGAGAAAGAGAAGCTGAGAGTGAGAGGGAGAGAGAGAAAGAGAAGCTGTGAGTGAGAGAGAGAAAGAGAAGCTGTGAGTGAGAGAGAGAGAGAATGAGAAGCTGTGAGTGAGAGAGAGAAAAGCTGTGAGTGAGAGGGAGAGAGAGAAGATGTGAGTGAGAGAGAGAGAGGATGAGATGCTGTGAGTGAGAGAGAAAGAAAGTAAGAGAAGCTGTGAGTGAGACAGAGAGAGAAAGAGAAGCTGTGAGTGAGAGAGAGGGAGAAACATAAGCTGTGAGAGAGAGAGAGAAAGAGAAGCTGTGAGAGAGAGAGAGAAAGAGAAGCTGTGATTGAGAGTGAGAGAGAGAAAGAGAAGCTGTGAGTGAGAGAGAGAGAAAGAGAAGCTGTGAGTGTGAGAGAGAGAAGCTGTGAGTGAGAGAGAGAAAGAAAAGCTGTGAGTGTGTGAGAGAGAGAAAGAGAAGATATGAGTGAGAGAGAGAGAAGCAGTGAGTGAGAGGGAGAGAGAGAGAGAGAAAGAGAAGCTGTGAGTGAGAAGGAGAGGGAAAGAGAAGCTGTGAGTGAGAGAGAGAGAAAGAGAAGCTGTTAGTGAGAGTGAGAGAGAGAGAGAGAGAGAAGCTGTGAGTGAGAGAGAGAGAAAGAGAAGCTGTGAGTGAGAGAGAGAGAGAAAGAGAAGCTGTGAGTGAGAAGGAGAGGGAAAGAGAAGCTGTGAGTGAGAGAGCGAAAAAGAGAAGCTGTTAGTGAGAGTGAGAGAGAGAGAGAAAGAGAAGCTGTGAGTGAGAGAGAGAGAAAGAGAAGCTGTGAGTGAGAGAGAGAGAGAGAAAGAGAAGCTGTGAGTGAGAAAGAGAAAGAGAAGCTGTGAGTGAGAGGGAGAGAGAGAAAGAGAAGCTGTGAGAAGGAGAGGGAAAGAGAAGCTGTGAGTGAGTGAGAGAGAGAGAGAAAGAGAAACTGTGAGAGAGAAAGAGAGAAGCTGTGAGTGAGAATGAGAGAGAGAGAAAGAGAAGCTGTGAGTGAGAGAGAGAGAAAGAGAAGCTGTGAGTGAGAGAGTGAAAGTGAAGCTGTGAGTGAGAGGGAGAGAGAGAAGCTGTGAGTGACAGAGAGAGAGAAAGAGAAGCTGTGTGTGTGTGTGAGAGAGAAAGATAGTCTGAGAAAGAGAGAGTGAAAGAGAAGCTGTGAATGAGAGAGGGAGAAAGAGAAGCTGTGTGTGTGTGAGAGAGAAAGAGAAGCTGTGAGTGAGAGTGAGAGAGAGAGAAAGAGAAAGAGAAGCTGTGAGTGAGAGAGTGAGAGAGAGAAAGAGAAGCTGTTAGTGAGAGTGAGAGAGAGAGAGAAGCTGTGAGAGAGACAGATTGAAAGAGAAGCTGTGAGTGAGAGAGAGAGAGAGAGAGAACCTGTGAGTGAGAGAGAGAGAGGGAGAAAGAGAAGCTGTGTGTGTGTGAGAGAGAAAGAGAAGCTGTGAGTGAGAGTGAGAGAGAGAGAAAAAAAAAGAGAAAGAGAAAGAGAAGCTGTGAGTGTGTGAGAGAGAGAGCCGCTGTCAGTGAAAGAGAGAGAAAGAGAAGCTGTGAATGAGAGAGAGAGAAAGTGAAGCTGTGTGTGTGAGAGAGAGAAAGAGAAGCTGTGAGTGAGTGAGAGAGAAAGGGAAGTTGTGACTGTGAGAGAGAGAGAAGCTGTGAGTGAGTGAGAGAGAGAAAGAGAAGCTGTGAGTGAGAGAAAAAGAGAAAGAGAAGCTGTGAGTGAGAAGGAGAGGGAAAGAGAAGCTGTGAGTGAGAGAGAGAGAGAAAGAGAAGCTGTTAGTGAGAGTGAGAGAGAGAGAAAGAGAAGCTGTGAGTGAGAGAGAGAGAAAGAGAAGCTGTGAGTGAGAGAGAGAGAGAAAGAGAAGCTGTGAGTGAGAGAGAGAAAGAGAAGCTGTGAGTGAGAGGGAGAGAGAGAAAGAGAAGCTGTGAGTGAGAGAGAGAAAGATAAGCTGTGAGTGAGAGAGAGAGAGAATGAGAAGCTGTGAGTGAGAGAGAGAGAAGCTGTGAGTGAGAGGGAGAGAGAGAAGATTTGAGTGAGAGAGAGAGAGGATGAGATGCTGTGAGTGAGAGAGAAAGAAAGTAAGAGAAGCTGTGAGTGAGACAGAGAGAGAAAGAGAAGCTGTGAGTGAGAGAGAGGGAGCAAGATAAGCTGTGAGAGAGAGAGAGAAAGAGAAGCTGTTAGAGAGAGAGAGAAAGAGAAGCTGTGATTGAGAGTGAGAGAGAGAAAGAGAAGCTGTGAGTGAGAGAGAGAGAAAGAGAAGCTGTGTGTGAGAGAGAGAAGCTGTGAGTGAGAGAGAGAAAGAAAAGCTGTGAGTGTGTGAGAGAGAGAGAAAGAGAATATATGAGTGAGAGAGAGAGAAGCAGTGAGTGAGAGGGAGAGAGAGAGAGAAAGAGAAGCTGTGAGTGAGACAGAGAGAGAGAAAGAGAAGCTGTGAGAGAGAGAGGGAGAAAGAGAAGCTATGTGAGAGAGAGAGAGAAAGAGAAGCTGTGAGTGTGTGTGGGAGAGAAAGAGAAGCTGAGTGTGAGAGAGAGAGAATGAAAGAGAAATTAGAGTGAGAAAATGAGAGAGAGAAAGAGAAGCTATGAGTGGGAGAGAGAAAGAGAGTCTGTGAGTGAGAGAGAGAGAGAAGCTGTGAGTGAGAGAGAGAGAGAGCCGCTGTGAGTGACAGAGAGAGAGAAAGAGAAGCTGTGAATGAGAGAGAGAAAAACTGTGAGTGAGAGAGAGAGAAAGAGAAGCTGTGAGTGAGTAAGAGAGAGAAAGAGAAGCTGTGAGTGAGAGAGAGAGAGAAGGAGAAGCAGTGAGTGAGAAGGAGAGGGAAAGAGAAGCTGTGAGTGAGTGAGAGAGAGAGAAAGAGAAGCTGTGAGTGAGTAAGAGAGAGAAAGAGAAGCTGTGAGTGGGTAAGAGAGAGAAAGAGAAGCTGTGAGTGAGAGAGAGAGAGAAGGAGAAGCTGTGAGTGAGAGGGAGAGAGAGAAAGAGAAGCTGTGAGTGACACACACAGAGAGAAGCTGTGAGAGAGAGAGAGAGAGAAGCTGTGAGTGACAGAGAGAGAAAGAGAAGCTGTGTGTGTGTGAGAGAGAGAAAGATAGTCTGAGAAAGAGAGAGTGAAAGAGAAGCTGTTAGTGAGAGAGGGAGAAAGAGAAGCTGTGTGTGTGTGAGAGAGAAAGAGAAGCTGTGAGTGAGAGTGAGAGAAAGAGAAAGAGAAAGAGAAGCTGTGAGTGAGAGAGTGAGAGAGAGAAAGAGAAGCTGTTAGTGAGAGTGAGAGAGAGAGAGAGAAGCTGTGAGAGAGACAGATTGAAAGAGAAGCTGTGAGTGAGTGAGAGAGAGAGAGATGCTGTGAGTGAGAGAGAGAAAGAGAAGCTGTGAGTGAGAGGGAGAGAAAGAGAAGCTGTGAGTGACACAGAGAGAGAGAAGCTGTGAGTTAGAGAGAGAGAGAAAGAGAAGCTGTGAGTGACAGAGAGAGAAAGAGACGCTGAGTGTGTGTGAGAGAGAAAGTTTAGCTGTGAGTGAGAGAGAGAGAGAAAGAGAAGCTGTGTGTGTGTGTGAGAGAGAAAGATAGTCTGAGAAAGAGAGAGTGAAAGAGAAGCTGTGAGTGAGAGAGAGAGGGAGAAAGAGAAGCTTGTGTGTGTGAGAGAGAAAGAGAAGCTGTGAGAGAGTGAGAGAGAGCGAGAGAAAGAGAAGATGTGAGTGAGAGAGAGAGAGAGAAGCTGTGAGTGTGAGAGAGAGAGAGAGGCTGTGAGTGAGTGAGAGAGAAAGAGAAGCTGTGAGTGAGAGAGAGAGAGGGAGAAAGAGAAGCTGTGTGTGAGAGAGAAAAAGAGAAGCTGTGAGAGAGAGAGAGAGAAGCTGTGAGTGAGAGAGAGAGAGAAAGAGAAGCTGTGAGTGAGAGAGAGAGAGAGAGAGATGCTGTGAGTGAGAGAGAAAGAGCCACTGTGAGTGAGTGAGAGAGAAAGAGAAGCTGTGAGTGAGAGAGAGAGAGGGAGAAAGAGAAGCTGTGTGTGTGAGAGAGAAAGAGAAGCTGTGAGTGAGAGTGAGAGAGAGAGAGAAAGAGAAGCTGTGAGTGAGAGAGAGAGAGAAAGAGAAGCTGTTAGTGAGAGTGAGAGAGAGAGAAAGAGAAGCTGTGAGTGAGAGAGAGAGAAAGAGAAGCTGTGAGTGAGAGAGAGAGAGAAAGAGAAGCTGTGAGTGAGAGAGAGAAAGCTGTGAGTGAGAGGGAGAGAGAGAAAGAGAAGCTGTGAGTGAGAGAGAGAAAGATAAGCTGTGAGTGAGAGAGAGAGAGAATGAGAAGCTGTGAGTGAGAGAGAGAGAAGCTGTGAGTGAGAGGGAGAGAGAGAAGATTTGAGTGAGAGAGAGAGAGGATGAGATGCTGTGAGTGAGAGAGAAAGAAAGTAAGAGAAGCTGTGAGTGAGACAGAGAGAGAAAGAGAAGCTGTGAGTGAGAGAGAGGGAGCAAGATAAGCTGTGAGAGAGAGAGAGAAAGAGAAGCTGTTAGAGAGAGAGAGAAAGAGAAGCTGTGATTGAGAGTGAGAGAGAGAAAGAGAAGCTGTGAGTGAGAGAGAGAGAAAGAGAAGCTGTGTGTGAGAGAGAGAAGCTGTGAGTGAGAGAGAGAAAGAAAAGCTGTGAGTGTGTGAGAGAGAGAGAAAGAGAATATATGAGTGAGAGAGAGAGAAGCAGTGAGTGAGAGGGAGAGAGAGAGAGAAAGAGAAGCTGTGAGTGAGACAGAGAGAGAGAAAGAGAAGCTGTGAGAGAGAGGGAGAAAGAGAAGCTATGTGAGAGAGAGAGAGAAAGAGAAGCTGTGAGTGTGTGTGGGAGAGAAAGAGAAGCTGAGTGTGAGAGAGAGAGAATGAAAGAGAAATTAGAGTGAGAAAATGAGAGAGAGAAAGAGAAGCTATGAGTGGGAGAGAGAAAGAGAGTCTGTGAGTGAGAGAGAGAGAGAAGCTGTGAGTGAGAGAGAGAGAGAGCCGCTGTGAGTGACAGAGAGAGAGAAAGAGAAGCTGTGAATGAGAGAGAGAAAAACTGTGAGTGAGAGAGAGAGAAAGAGAAGCTGTGAGTGAGTAAGAGAGAGAAAGAGAAGCTGTGAGTGAGAGAGAGAGAGAAGGAGAAGCAGTGAGTGAGAAGGAGAGGGAAAGAGAAGCTGTGAGTGAGTGAGAGAGAGAGAAAGAGAAGCTGTGAGTGAGTAAGAGAGAGAAAGAGAAGCTGTGAGTGGGTAAGAGAGAGAAAGAGAAGCTGTGAGTGAGAGAGAGAGAGAAGGAGAAGCTGTGAGTGAGAGGGAGAGAGAGAAAGAGAAGCTGTGAGTGACACACACAGAGAGAAGCTGTGAGAGAGAGAGAGAGAGAAGCTGTGAGTGACAGAGAGAGAAAGAGAAGCTGTGTGTGTGTGAGAGAGAGAAAGATAGTCTGAGAAAGAGAGAGTGAAAGAGAAGCTGTTAGTGAGAGAGGGAGAAAGAGAAGCTGTGTGTGTGTGAGAGAGAAAGAGAAGCTGTGAGTGAGAGTGAGAGAAAGAGAAAGAGAAAGAGAAGCTGTGAGTGAGAGAGTGAGAGAGAGAAAGAGAAGCTGTTAGTGAGAGTGAGAGAGAGAGAGAGAAGCTGTGAGAGAGACAGATTGAAAGAGAAGCTGTGAGTGAGTGAGAGAGAGAGAGATGCTGTGAGTGAGAGAGAGAAAGAGAAGCTGTGAGTGAGAGGGAGAGAAAGAGAAGCTGTGAGTGACACAGAGAGAGAGAAGCTGTGAGTTAGAGAGAGAGAGAAAGAGAAGCTGTGAGTGACAGAGAGAGAAAGAGACGCTGAGTGTGTGTGAGAGAGAAAGTTTAGCTGTGAGTGAGAGAGAGAGAGAAAGAGAAGCTGTGTGTGTGTGTGAGAGAGAAAGATAGTCTGAGAAAGAGAGAGTGAAAGAGAAGCTGTGAGTGAGAGAGAGAGGGAGAAAGAGAAGCTTGTGTGTGTGAGAGAGAAAGAGAAGCTGTGAGAGAGTGAGAGAGAGCGAGAGAAAGAGAAGATGTGAGTGAGAGAGAGAGAGAGAAGCTGTGAGTGTGAGAGAGAGAGAGAGGCTGTGAGTGAGTGAGAGAGAAAGAGAAGCTGTGAGTGAGAGAGAGAGAGGGAGAAAGAGAAGCTGTGTGTGAGAGAGAGAGAGAGAAGCTTTGAGAGAGAGAGAGAGAAGCTGTGAGTGAGAGAGAGAGAGAAAGAGAAGCTGTGAGTGAGAGAGAGAGAGATGCTGTGAGTGAGAGAGAAAGAGCCACTGTGAGTGAGTGAGAGAGAAAGAGAAGCTGTGAGTGAGAGAGAGAGAGGGAGAAAGAGAAGCTGTGTGTGTGAGAGAGAAAGAGAAGCTGTGAGTGAGAGTGAGAGAGAGAGAGAAAGAGAAGCTGTGAGTGAGAGAGAGCGAGAAAGAGAAGCTGTGAGTGAGAGAGAGAGAGAAAGAGAACCTGTGATTGAGAGAGAGAAAGATAGTCTGAGAAAAAGAGAATGAAAGAGAAGCTGTGAGTGAGAGAGAGAGAGGGAGAAAGAGAAGCTGTGTGAGAGAGAGAGAGAAAGATAAGCTGTGAGTGTGAGAGAGAGAAGCTGTGAGTGAGAGAGAGAAAGAAAAGCTGTGAGTGAGTGAGAGAAAGAGAAGATATGAGTGAGAGAGAGAGATAAGCAGTGAGTGAGTGAGAGAGAGAGAGAAAGAGAAGCTGTGAGTGAGACAGAGAGAGAGAAATAGAAGCTGTGTGTGAGAGAGAGAGGGACAAAGAGAAGCTTGAGAGAGAGAGAGAAAGAGAAGCTGTGAGTATGTGTGTGAGAGAAAGAGAAGCTGTGAGTGAGAGAGAGGGAGAAAGATAAGCTATGAGAGAGTGAGAGAAAGAGAAGCTGTGAAAGAGAGAGAGAGAAATAGAAGCTGTGATTGAGAGTGTGAGAGAGAAAGAGAAGCTGTGAGTGTGAGAGAGAGATGCTGTGAGTGAGAGAGAGAAAGAAAAGCTGTGAGTGTGAGAGAGTGAGAGAAAGAGAAGATATGAGTGAGAGAGAGAGAGAAAGAGAAGCTGTGAGTGAGAGAGAGAGAGAGAAAGAGAAGCTGTGAGTGAGACAGAGAGAGGGAAAGAGAAGCTGGGAGAGAGAGAGGAAGAAAGAGAAGCTGTGAGAGAGAGAGGGAGAAGGAGAAGCTGTGAGTGTGTGAGAGAGAGAAAGAGAAGCTGTGAGTGAGAGAGAGAGAAAGAAAGAGAAATTAGAGTGAGAAAATGAGAGAGAGAAAGAGAAGCTGTGAGTGGGAGAGAGAAAGAGAGTCTGTGAGTGAGTGAGAGAGAGAGAAGCTGTGAGTGAGATAGAGAGAGAGCCGCTGTGAGTGAGAGAGAGAGAGAAAGAGAAGCTGTGAGTAACACACAGAGAGAGAAGCTGTGAGTTAGAGAGAGAGAGAGAGAGAGAGAAGCTGTGAGTGACACAGAGAGAGAAGGAGAAGCTGTGTGTGTGTGAGAGAGAGAAAGAGAAGCTGTGAGTTAGAGAGAGAGGGAGAAAGAGAAGCTATGTGTGTGTGTGAGAGAAAGAGAAGCTGTGAGTGAGAGTGAGAGAGAGAGAGAAAGAGAAAGGGAAAGAGAAGCTGAGAGTGTGAGAGAGAGAGAGCCGCTGTCAGTGAACGAGAGAGAAAGAGAAGCTGTGAATGAGAGAGAGAGAAAGAGAAGCTGTGAGTGAGAGAGAGAGAGAGAGAGAAAGAGAAGCAGTGAGAGAGCGAGAGAGAAAGAGAAACTGTGAGTGAGAGAGAGAGAGAAAGAAGCTGTGAGTGAGAGAGAGAAAGAGAAGCTGTGAGTGAGAGGGAGAGAGAGAAAGAGAAGATGTGAGTGAGAGAGAGAGAGAAAGAGAAGCTGTGAGTGAGAAGGAGAGGGAAAGAGAAGCTGTGAGTGAGAGGGAGAGAGAGAAAGAGAAGATGTGAGTGAGAGAGAGAGAGAATGAGAAGCTGTGAGTGAGAGAGAGAGAAGCTGTGAGTGAGAGGGAGAGAGAGAGATGTGAGTGAGAGAGAGAGAGGATGAGAAGCTGTGAGTGAGAGAGAAAGAAAGTAAGAGAAGCTGTGAGTGAGACAGAGAGAGAGAAAGAGAAGCTGTGAGTGAGAGAGAGGGAGAAAGAGAAGCTGTGTGAGAGAGAAAAAGAGAAGCTGTGAGAGAGAGAGAGAGAAAGAGAAGCTGTGATTGAGAGTGCGAGAGAGAAAGAGAAGCTGTGAGTGAGAGAGATAGAAAGAGAAGCTGTGAGTGTGAGAGAGAGAAGCTGTGAGTGAGAGAGAAAAAGAAAAGCTGTGAGTGTGGGAGAGAGAGAGAGAAAGAGAAGATATGAGTGTGAGAGAGTGAGAAGCAGTGAGTGAGAGAGAGAGAGAGAAAGAGAAGCTGTGAGTGAGACAGAGAGAGAGAAAGAGAAGCTGTGAGAGAGAGAGGGAGAAAGAGAAGCTGTGTGAGAGAGAGAGAAAGAGAAGCTGTGAGTGTGTGTGAGAGAGAAAGAGAAGCTGTGAGTGAGAGAGAGAGAAAGAAAGAGAAATTAGAGTAAGAAAATGAGAGAGAGAGAGAGAAGCTATGAGTGGGAGAGAGAGAGAGAGTGTGAGAGAGAGAGAAGCTGTGAGTGAGAGAGAGAGAGAGCCACTGTGAGTGAGAGAGAGAGAGAAAGAGAAGCTGTGAATGAGAGAGAGAAAAACTGTGAGTGAGAGAGAGAGAAAGAGAAGCTGTGAGTGAGAGAGAGAGAGAAGGAGAAGCTGTGAGTGAGAAGGAGAGGGAAAGAGAAGCTGTGAGTGAGTGAGAGAGAGAGAGAAAGAGAAGCTGTGAGAGAGAAAGAGAGAAGCTGTGAGTGAGAATGAGAGAGAGAGAAAGAGAAGCTGTGAGTGAGAGAGAGAGAAAGAGAAGCTGTGAGTGAAAGAGAGAGAGAGAAGCTGTGAGTGAGAGGGAGAGAGAGAAAGAGAAGCTGTGAGTGACACACAGAGAGAGAAGCTGTGAGTTAGAGAGAGAGAGAGAGAAAAAGAAAGAGAAAGAGAAGCTGTGAGTGAGATAGTGAGAGAGAGAAAGAGAAGCTGTGAGTGAGAGAGAGAGAAAGAGAAGCTGTGAGTGAAAGAGAGAGAGAGAAGCTGTGAGTGAGAGGGAGAGAGAGAAAGAGAAGCTGTGAGTGACACACAGAGAGAGAAGCTGTGAGTTAGAGAGAGAGAGAGAGAAAAAGAAAGAGAAAGAGAAGCTGTGAGTGAGATAGTGAGAGAGAGAAAGAGAAGCTCTTAGTGAGAGTGAGAGAGAGAGAGAGAAGCTGTGAGAGAGAGAGATTGAAAGAGAAGCTGTGAGTGAGAGAGAGAGAGAGAGAGAAAGAGAAGCTGTGAGTATGTGTGTGAGAGAAAGAGAAGCTGTGAGTGAGAGAGAGGGAGAAAGATAAGCTGTGTGTGTGAGAGAGAAAGAGAAGCTGTGAGAGAGAGAGAGAGAAAGAGAAGCTGTGATTGAGAGTGATAGAGAGAAAGAGAAGCTGTGAGTGTGAGAGACAGAAGCTGTGAGTGAGAGAGAGAAAGAAAAGCTGTGAGTGTGAGAGAGTGAGAGAAAGAGAAGATATGAGTGAGAGAGAGAAGCAGTGAGTGAGTGAGAGAGAGAGAGAAAGAGAAGCTGTGAGTGAGACAGAGAGAGAGAAAGAGAAGCTGTGAGAGAGAGAGGGAGAAAGAGAAGCTGTGAGAGAGAGAGAGAAGGAGAAGCTGTGAGTGTGTGAGAGAGAGAAAGAGAAGCTGTGAGTGAGAGAGAGAGAAAGAAAGAGAAATTAGAGTGAGAAAATGAGAGAGAGAAAGAGAAGCTGTGAGTGGGAGAGAGAAAGAGAGTCTGTGAGTGAGAGAGAGAGAGAAGCTGTGAGTGAGATAGAGAGAGAGAAGCTGTGAGTGAGAGGGAGAGAGAGATGTGAGTGAGAGAGAGAGAGGATGAGAAGCTGTGAGTGAGAGAGAAAGAAAGTAAGTAAGAGAAGCTGTGAGTGAGACAGAGAGAGAGAAAGAGAAGCTGTGAGTGAGAGAGAGGGAGAAAGAGAAGCTGTGAGAGAGAGAGAAAGAGAAGCTGTGAGAGAGAGAGATAGAAAGAGAAGCTGTGAGTGTGAGAGAGAGAAGCTGTGAGTGAGAGAGAAAAAGAAAAGCTGTGAGTGTGGGAGAGAGAGAGAAAGAGAAGATATGAGTGTGAGAGAGTGAGAAGCAGTGAGTGAGAGAGAGAGAGAAAGAGAAGCTGTGAGTGAGACAGAGAGAGAGAAAGAGAAGCTGTGAGAGAGAGAGGGAGAAAGAGAAGCTGTGAGAGAGAGAGAGAAAGAGAAGCTGTGAGTGTGTGTGAGAGAGAAAGAGAAGCTGTGAGTGAGAGAGAGAGAAAGAAAGAGAAATTAGAGTAAGAAAATGAGAGAGAGAAAGAGAAGCTATGAGTGGGAGAGAGATAGAGAGTGTGAGAGAGAGAGAAGCTGTGAGTGAGAGAGAGAGAGAGCCACTGTGAGTGAGAGAGAGAGAGAAAGAGAAGCTGTGAATGAGAGAGAGAAAAACTGTGAGTGAGAGAGAGAGAAAGAGAAGCTGTGAGTGAGAGAGAGAGAGAAGGAGAAGCTGTGAGTGAGTGAGAGAGAGAGAGAAAGAGAAGCTGTGAGAGAGAAAGAGAGAAGCTGTGAGTGAGAATGAGAGAGAGAGAAAGAGAAGCTGTGAGTGAGAGAGAGAGAAAGAGAAGCTGTGAGTGAGAGAGAGAGAGAGAGAAGCTGTGAGTGAGAGGGAGAGAGAGAAAGAGAAGCTGTGAGTGACACACAGAGAGAGAAGCTGTGAGTTAGAGAGAGAGAGAGAGAAAGAGAAAGAGAAAGAGAAGCTGTGAGTGAGATAGTGAGAGAGAGAAAGAGAAGCTCTTAGTGAGAGTGAGAGAGAGAGAGAGAAGCTGTGAGAGAGAGAGATTGAAAGAGAAGCTGTGAGTGAGAGAGAGAGAGAGAGAGAGAAAGAGAAGCTGTGAGTATGTGTGTGAGAGAAAGAGAAGCTGTGAGTGAGAGAGAGGGAGAAAGATAAGCTGTGTGTGTGAGAGAGAAAGAGAAGCTGTGAGAGAGAGAGAGAGAAAGAGAAGCTGTGATTGAGAGTGATAGAGAGAAAGAGAAGCTGTGAGTGTGAGAGAGAGAAGCTGTGAGTGAGAGAGAGAAAGAAAAGCTGTGAGTGTGAGAGAGTGAGAGAAAGAGAAGATATGAGTGAGAGAGAGAAGCAGTGAGTGAGTGAGAGAGAGAGAGAAAGAGAAGCTGTGAGTGAGACAGAGAGAGAGAAAGAGAAGCTGTGAGAGAGAGAGGGAGAAAGAGAAGCTGTGTGAGAGAGAGAAGGAGAAGCTGTGAGTGTGTGAGAGAGAGAAAGAGAAGCTGTGAGTGAGAGAGAGAGAAAGAAAGAGAAATTAGAGTGAGAAAATGAGAGAGAGAAAGAGAAGCTGTGAGTGGGAGAGAGAAAGAGAGTCTGTGAGTGAGAGAGAGAGAGAAGCTGTGAGTGAGATAGAGAGAGAGCCGCTGTGAGTGAGAGAGAGAGAGAAAGAGAAGCTGTGAATGAGAGAGAGAAAAACTGTGAGTGAGAGAGAGAGAAACAGAAGCTGTGAGTGAGTAAGAGAGAAAGAGAAGCTGTGAGTGAGAGAGGGAGAGAAGGAGAAGCTGTGAGTGAGAAGGAGAGGGAAAGAGAAGCTGTGAGTGAGTGAGAGAGAGAGAGAAAGAGAAGCTGTGAGAGAGAAAGAGAGAAGCTGTGAGTGAGAATGAGAGAGAGAGAAAGAGAAGCTGTGAGTGAGAGAGAGAGAAAGAGAAGCTGTGAGTGAGAGAGAGAAAGAGAATCTGTGAGTGAGAGGGAGAGAGAAAAAGAGAAGCTGTGAGTGACACACAGAGAGAGAAGCTGTGAGTTAGAGAGAGAGAGAGAAGCTGTGAGTGACAGAGAGAGAGAAAGAGAAGCTGTGTGTGTGTGAGAGAGAGAAAGATAGTCTGAGAAAGAGAGAGTGAAAGAGAAGCTGTGAGTGAGAGAGAGAGAGAGGGAGAAAGAGAAGCTGTGTGTGTGTGAGAGAGAAAGAGAAGCTGTGAGTGAGAGTGAGAGAGAGAGAGAAAGAGAAAGAGAAAGAGAAGCTGTGAGTGTGTGTGAGAGAGAGCCGCTGTCAGTGAAAGAGAGAAAAAGAGAAGCTGTGAATGAGAGAGAGAGAAAGAGAAGCTGTGAGTGAGAGAGAGAGAAAGAGAAGCTGTGAGTGAGTGAGAGAGAGAAAGGGAAGTTGTGAGTGAGAGAGAGAGAGAGAAGCTGTGAGTGAGTGAGAGAGAGAAAGAGAAGCTGTGAGTGAGAGAGAGAGAGAAAGAAGCTGTGAGTGAGAAGGAGAGGGAAAGAGAAGCTGTGAGTGAGAGAGAGAAAGAGAAGCTGTGAGTGAGAGGGAGAGAGAGAAAGTGAAGCTGTGAGTGAGAGAGAGAGAGAAAGAGAAGCTGTGAGTGAGAGAGAGTGAATGAGAAGCTGTGAGTGAGAGAGAGAGAAGCTGTGAGTGAGAGGGAGAGAGAGAGATGTGAGTGAGAGAGAGAGAGGATGAGAAGCTGTGAGTGAGAGAGAAAGAAAGTAAGAGAAGCTGTGAGTGAGACAGAGAGAGAAAGAGAAGCTGTGAGTGAGAGAGAGGGAGAAAGATAAGCTGTGAGAGAGAGAGAAAGAGAAGCTGTGAGAGAGAGAGAGAGAAAGAGAAGCTGTGATTGAGAGTGAGAGAGAGAAAGAGAAGCTGTGAGTGAGAGAGATAGAAAGAGAAGCTGTGAGTGTGAGAGAGAGAAGCTGTGTGTGAGAGAGAAATAGAAAAGCTGTGAGTGTGGGAGAGAGAGAGAGAGAAAGAGAAGCTGTGAGTGAGACAGAGAGAGAGAAAGAGAAGCTGTGAGAGAGAGAGGGAGAAAGAGAAGCTGTGTGTGAGAGAGAGAAAGAGAAGCTGTGAGTGTGTGTGAGAGAGAAAGAGAAGCTGTGAGTGAGAGAGAGAGAAAGAAGGAGAAATTAGAGTGAGAAAATGAGAGAGAGAAAGAGAAGCTATGAGTGGGAGAGAGATAGGGAGTGTGAGTGAGTGAGAGAGAGAGAAGCTGTGAGTGAGAGAGAGAGAGAAAGAGAAGCTGTGAATGAGAGAGAGAGAAAAACTGTGAGTGAGAAAGAGAAGCTATGAGTGAGTAAGAGAGAGAAAGAGAAGCTGTGAGTGAGAGAGAGAGAGAAGGAGAAGCTGTGAGTGAGAAGGAGAGGGAAAGAGAAGCTGTGAGTGAGTGAGAGAGAGAGAGAAAGAGAAGTTGTGAGAGAGAAAGAGAGAAGCTGTGAGTGAGAATGAGAGAGAGAGAAAGAGAAGCTGTGAGTGAGAGAGAGAGAAAGAGAAGCTGTGAGTGAGAGAGAGAAAGAGAAGCTGTGAGTGAGAGGGAGAGAGAGAAAGAGAAGCTGTGAGTGACACACAGATAGAGAAGCTGTGAGTTAGAGAGAGAGAGTGAGAAGCTGTGTGTGACAGAGAGAGTGAAAGAGAAGCTGTGAGTGAGAGAGAGAGGGAGAAAGAGAAGCTGTGTGTGTGAGAGAGAAAGAGAAGCTGTTAGTGAGAGTGAGAGATAGAGAAGCTGTGAGAGAGATATTGAAAGAGAAGCTGTGAGTGAGAGAGAGAGAGAGAGATATGCTGTGAGTGAGAGAGAGAAAGAGAAGCTGTGAGTTAGAGGGAGAGAAAGAGAAGCTGTGGGTGACACAGAGAGAGAGAAGCTGTGAGTTAGAGAGAGAGAAAGAGAAGCTGTGAGTGACAGAGAGAGAGAAAGAGAAGCTGTGAGAGAGAAAGAGAGAAGCTGTGAGTGAGAATGAGAGAGAGAGAAAGAGAAGCTGTGAGTGAGAGAGAGAGAAAGAGAAGCTGTGAGTGAGAGAGAGAAAGAGAAGCTGTGAGTGAGAGGGAGAGAGAGAAAGAGAAGCTGTGAGTGACACACACAGAGAGAAGCTGTGAGTTAGAGAGAGAGAGAAGCTGTGAGTGAGAGAGGGAGAAAGAGAAGCTGTGTGTGTGTGAGAGAGAAAGAGAAGCTGTGAGTGACACAGAGAGAGAAGCTGTGAGTTAGAGAGAGAGAGAAAGAGAAGCTGTGAGTGACAGAGAGAGAGAAAGAGAAGCTGAGTGTGTGTGAGAGAGAAAGTTTAGCTGTGAGTGAGAGAGAGAGAGAAAGAGAAGCTGTGAGTGAGAAGGAGAGGGAAAGAGAAGCTGTGAGTGAGTGAGAGAGAGAGAGAAAGAGAAGCTGTGAGTGAGAGAGAGAGAGGGAGAAAGAGAAGCTTGTGTGTGTGAGAGAGAAAGAGAAGCTGTGAGAGAGTGAGAGAGAGAGAAAGAGAAGATGTGAGTGTGTGTGAGAGAGAAAGAGAAGCTGTGAGTGAGAGAGAGAGAAAGAAAGAGAAATTAGAGTGAGAAAGAGAGAGTGAAAGAGAAGCTGTGAGTGAGACAGAGAGAGGGAGAAAGAGAAGCTGTGAGTGAGAGAGAGAGAAAGTAAGAGAAGCTGTGAGTGAGATAGAGAGAGAGAGAAAGAGAAGCTGTGAGTGAGAGAGAGAGGGAGAAAGATAATCTGTGAGAGAGAGAGAGAGAGAAAGAGAAACTGTGTGTGAGAGAGAGAGAGAAAGAGAAGGCGTGATTGAGAGTGAGAGAGAGAAAGAGAATCTGTGAGGGAGAGAGAGAGAAAGAGAAGCTGTGAGTGAGAGAGAGAGAATTTGTGAGTGAGAGAGAGAAAGAAAAGCTGTGAGTGAGAGAGAGAGAGCCGCTGTGAGTGAGAGAGAGAGAAAGAGAAGCTGTGAGAGAGAGAGAGAAAGAGAAGCTATGAGTGGGAGAGAGATAGAGAGTGTGAGAGAGAGAGAAGCTGTGAGTGAGAGAGAGAGAGAGCCACTGTGAGTGAGAGAGAGAGAGAAAGAGAAGCTGTGAATGAGAGAGAGAAAAACTGTGAGTGAGAGAGAGAGAAAGAGAAGCTGTGAGTGAGAGAGAGAGAGAAGGAGAAGCTGTGAGTGAGAAGGAGAGGGAAAGAGAAGCTGTGAGTGAGTGAGAGAGAGAGAGAAAGAGAAGCTGTGAGAGAGAAAGAGAGAAGCTGTGAGTGAGAATGAGAGAGAGAGAAAGAGAAGCTGTGAGTGAGAGAGAGAGAAAGAGAAGCTGTGAGTGAGAGAGAGAGAGAAGCTGTGAGTGAGAGGGAGAGAGAGAAAGAGAAGCTGTGAGTGACACACAGAGAGAGAAGCTGTGAGTTAGAGAGAGAGAGAAAGAGAAAGAGAAAGAGAAGCTGTGAGTGAGAGAGTGAGAGAGAGAAAGAGAAGCTCTTAGTGAGAGTGAGAGAGAGAGAGAAGCTGTGAGAGAGAGAGATTGAAAGAGAAGCTGTGAGTGAGAGAGAGAGAGAGAAAGAGAATCTGTGAGTATGTGTGTGAGAGAAAGAGAAGCTGTGAGTGAGAGAGAGGGAGAAAGATAAGATGTGTGTGTGAGAGAGAAAGAGAAGCTGTGAGAGAGAGAGAGAGAAAGAGAAGCTGTGATTGAGAGTGATAGAGAGAAAGAGAAGCTGTGAGTGTGAGAGAGAGAAGCTGTGAGTGAGAGAGAGAAAGAAAAGCTGTGAGTGTGAGAGAGTGAGAGAAAGAGAAGATATGAGTGAGAGAGAGAGAAGCAGTGAGTGAGTGAGAGAGAGAGAGAAAGAGAAGCTGTGAGTGAGACAGAGAGAGAGAAAGAAAAGCTGTGAGAGAGAGAGGGAGAAAGAGAAGCTGTGAGAGAGAGAGAGAAGGAGAAGCTGTGAGTGTGTGTGAGAGAGAAAGAGAAGCTGTGAGTGAGAGAGAGAGAAAGAAAGAGAAATTAGAGTGAGAAAATGAGAGAGAGAAATAGAAGCTGTGAGTGGGAGAGAGAAAGAGAGTCTGTGAGTGAGAGAGAGAGAGAAGCTGTGAGTGAGATAGAGAGAGAGCCGCTGTGAGTGAGAGAGAGAGAGAAAGAGAAGCTGTGAATGAGAGAGAGAAAAACTGTGAGTGAGAGAGAGAGAAAGAGAAGCTGTGAGTGAGAGAGAGAGAGAAGGAGAAGCTGTGAGTGAGAAGGAGAGGGAAAGAGAAGCTGTGAGTGAGTGAGAGAGAGAGAAAGAGAAGCTGTGAGAGAGAAAGAGAGAAGCTGTGAGTGAGAATGAGAGAGAGAGAAAGAGAAGCTGTGAGTGAGAGAGAGAGAAAGAGAAGCTGTGAGTGAGAGAGAGAAAGAGAATCTGTGAGTGAGAGGGAGAGAGAAAAAGAGAAGCTGTGAGTGACACACAGAGAGAGAAGCTGTGAGTTAGAGAGAGAGAGAGAAGCTGTGAGTGACAGAGAGAGAAAAAGAGAAGCTGTGTGTGTGAGAGAGAGAGAAAGATAGTCTGAGAAAGAGAGAGTGAAAGAGAAGCTGTGAGTGAGAGAGAGAGAGGGAGAAAGAGAAGCTGTGTGTGTGTGTGAGAGAAAGAGAATCTGTGAGTGAGAGTGAGAGAGAGAGAGAAAGAGAAAGAGAAAGAGAAAGAGAAAGAGAAAGAGAAGCTGTGAGTGTGTGAGAGAGAGAGCCGCTGTCAGTGAAAGAGAGAGAAAGAGAAGCTGTGAATGAGAGAGAGAGAAAGAGAAGCTGTGAGTGAGAGAGAGAGAAAGAGAAGCTGTGAGTGAGTGAGAGAGAGAAAGGGAAGTTGTGAGTGAGAGAGAGAGAGAGAGAAGCTGTGAGTGAGTGAGAGAGAGAAAGAGAAGCTGTGAGTGAGAGAGAGAGAGAAAGAGAAGCTGTGAGTGAGAAGGAGAGGGAAAGAGAAGCTGTGAGTGAGAGAGAGAAAGAGAAGCTGTGAGTGAGAGGGAGAGAGAGAAAGTGAAGCTGTGAGTGAGAGAGAGAGAGAAAGAGAAGCTGTGAGTGAGAGAGAGTGAATGAGAAGCTGTGAGTGAGAGAGAGAGAAGCTGTGAGTGAGAGGGAGAGAGAGAGATGTGAGTGAGAGAGAGAGAGGATGAGAAGCTGTGAGTGAGATAGAAAGAAAGTAAGAGAAGCTGTGAGTGAGACAGAGAGAGAAAGAGAAGCTGTGAGTGAGAGAGAGGGAGAAAGATAAGCTGTGTGAGAGAGAGAAAGAGAAGCTGTGAGAGAGAGAGAGAGAAAGAGAAGCTGTGATTGAGAGTGAGAGAGAGAAAGAGAAGCTGTGAGTGAGAGAGATAGAAAGAGAAGCTGTGAGTGTGAGAGAGAGAAGCTGTGTGTGAGAGAGAAATAGAAAAGCTGTGAGTGTGGGAGAGAGAGAGAGAAAGAGAAGCTGTGAGTGAGACAGAGAGAGAGAAAGAGAAGCTGTGAGAGAGAGAGAGGGGAAGAAAGAGAAGCTGTGTGTGTGAGAGAGAGAAAGAGAAGCTGTGAGTGTGTGTGAGAGAGAAAGAGAAGCTGTGAGTGAGAGAGAGTGAAAGAAAGAGAAATTAGAGTGAGAAAATGAGAGAGAGAAAGAGAAGCTATGAGTGGGAGAGAGATAGGGAGTGTGAGTGAGAGAGAGAGAGAGAAGCTGTGAGTGAGAGAGAGAGAGAAAGAGAAGCTGTGAATGAGAGAGAGAGAAAAACTGTGAGTGAGAGAGAGAGAAAGAGAAGCTATGAGTGAGTAAGAGAGAGAAAGAGAAGCTGTGAGTGAGAGAGAGAGAAGGAGAAGCTGTGAGTGAGAAGGAGAGGGAAAGAGAAGCTGTGAGTGAGTGAGAGAGAGAGAGAAAGAGAAGCTGTGAGAGAGAAAGAGAGAAGCTGTGAGTGAGAATGAGAGAGAGAGAAAGAGAAGCTGTGAGTGAGAGAGAGAAAGAGAAGCTGTGAGTGAGAGGGAGAGAGAGAAAGAGAAGCTGTGAGTGACACACAGAGAGAGAAGCTGTGAGTTAGAGAGAGAGAGAGAAGCTGTGAGTGAGAGAGGGAGAAAGAGAAGATGTGTGTGTGTGAGAGAGAAAGAGAAGCTGTGAGTGACACAGAGAGAGAAGCTGTGAGTTAGAGAGAGAGAGAAAGAGAAGCTGTGAGTGACAGAGAGAGAGAAAGAGAAGCTGAGTGTGTGTGAGAGAGAAAGTTTAGCTGTGAGTGAGAGAGAGAGAGAAAGAGAAGCTGTGAGTGAGAAGGAGAGGGAAAGAGAAGCTGTGAGTGAGTGAGAGAGAGAGAGAAAGAGAAGCTGTGAGTGAGAGAGAGAGAGGGAGAAAGAGAAGCTTGTGTGTGTGAGAGAGAAAGAGAAGCTGTGAGAGAGTGAGAGAGAGAGAAAGAGAAGATGTGAGTGTGTGAGAGAGAGAAAGAGAAGCTGTGAGTGAGAGAGAGAGAAAGAAAGAGAAATTAGAGTGAGAAAGAGAGAGTGAAAGAGAAGCTGTGAGTGAGACAGAGAGAGGGAGAAAGAGAAGCTGTGAGTGAGAGAGAGAGAAAGTAAGAGAAGCTGTGAGTGAGATAGAGAGAGAGAGAAAGAGAAGCTGTGAGTGAGAGAGAGAGGGAGAAAGATAATCTGTGAGAGAGAGAAAGAGAAAGAGAAACTGTGTGTGAGAGAGAGAGAGAAAGAGAAGGCGTGATTGAGAGTGAGAGAGAGAAAGAGAATCTGTGAGTGAGAGAGAGAGAAAGAGAAGCTGTGAGTGAGAGAGAGAGAATCTGTGAGTGAGAGAGAGAAAGAAAAGCTGTGAGTGAGAGAGAGAGAGCCGCTGTGAGTGAGAGAGAGAGAAAGAGAAGCTGTGAGAGAGAGAGAGAAAGAGAAGCTGTGAGTGTGTGTGAGAGAGAAAGAGAAGCTGTGAGTGAGAGAGAGAGAAAGAGAGTCTGTGAGAGAGAGAGAGAGAAGCTGTGAGTGAGAGAGAGAGAGCCGCTGTGAGTGAGTGAGAGAGAAAGAGAATGTGAATGAGAGAGAGAGAGAGAGAGAAGCTGTGTGTGAGAGAGAGAAAGAGAAGCTGTGCGTGAGTGAGAGAGAGAGAAAGGGAAGTTGTGAGTGAGAGAGAGAGAAAGAGAAGCTGTGAGTGAGAGAGAGAGAAAGAGAAGGTGTGAGTGAGAGAGAGAAAGAGAAGCTGTGAGTGAGAAGGAGAGGGAAAGAGAAGCTGTGAGTGAGTGAGAGAGAGAGAAAGAGAAGCTGTGAGTGAGAGAGAGAAAGAGAAGCTGTGAGTGAGAGAGAGAGAAAAAGAGAAGCTGTGAGTAAGAAGGAGAGGGAAAGAGAAGAAGTGAGTGAGTGAGAGAGAGAGAGAAAGAGAAGCTGTGAGAGAGAAAGAGAAGCTGTGAGTGAGAGAGTGAGAGAGAGAAAGAGAAGCTGTTAGTGAGAGTGAGAGAGAGAGAGAGAGAGAAGCTGTGAGTGAGAGAGAGATTGAAAGAGAAGCTGTGAGTGAGAGAGAGAGAGAGAAAGAGAAGCTGTGAGTGAGAGAGAGAAAGAGAAGCTGTGAGTGAGAGGGAGAGAGAGAATGAGAAGCTATGAGTGACACACAGAGAGAGAAGCTGTGAGTTAGAGAGAGAGAAAGAGAAGCTGTGAGTGACAGAGAGAGAGAAAGAGAAGCTGAGAGTGAGAGAGAGAGAGAAAGTGAAGCTGTGAGTGAGAGAGAGAGAGAAAGAGAAGCTGTGAGTGACAGAGAGAGAGAAAGAGAAGCTGAGAGTGAGTGAGAGAGAGAAAGAGAAGCTGTGAGTGAGAGAGAGAGAAGATGTGAGTGAGTGAGAGAGAATGAGAAGCTGTGAGTGAGAGAGAGAGAAAGTAAGAGAAGCTGTGAGTGATACAGAGAGAGAGAAAGAGAAGCTGTGAGTGAGAGAGAGAGAGGGAGAAAGATAAGCTGTGTGAGAGAGAGAGAGAAAGAGAAGCTGTGAGAGAGAGAGAGAGAGAAAGAGAAGCTGTGATTGAGAGTGAAAGAGAGAGAAAGAGAAGCTGTGAGTGAGAGAGAGAGAAAGAGAAGCTGTGAGTGAGAGAGAGAGAAGCTGTGAGTGAGAGAGAGAAAGAAAAGCTGTGAGTGAGAGAGAGAGAAAGAAAGAGAAGATATGAGTGAGAGAGAGAGAAGCAGTGTGTGTGAGAGGGAGAAAGAGAAGCTGTGAGTGAGACAGAGAGAGAGAAAGAGAAGCTGTGAGAGAGAGAGAGGGGAAGAAAGAGAAGCTGTGTGTGAGAGAGAGAGAAAGAGAAGCTGTGAGTGTGTGTGAGAGAGAAAGAGAAGCTGTGAGTGAGAGAGAGAGAAAGAAAGAGAAATTAGAGTGAGAAAGAGAGAGAGAAAGAGATGCTGTGTGTGGGAGAGAGAGAAAGAGAGTCTGTGAGTGAGAGAGAGAGAGAAGCTGTGAGTGAGAGAGAGAGAGAGCTGCTGTGAGTGAGAGACAGAGAAAGAGAAGCTGTGAATGAGAGAGAGAGAAACTGTGAGTGAGAGAGAGAGAAAGAGAAGCTGTGAGTGAGTAAGAGAGAGAAAGGGAAGTTGTGAGTGAGAGAGAGAGAGAGAGAAAGATAAGCTGTGAGTGAGAGAGAGAGAGAAAGAGAAGCCGTGAGTGAGAGAGAGAGAAAGAGAAGCTGTGAGTGAGAAGGAGAGGGAAAGAGAAGCTGTGAGTGAGTGAGAGAGAGAGAAAGAGAAGCTGTGAGAGAGAAAGAGAGAAGCTGTGAGTGAGAGAGTGAGAGAAAGAGAAGCTGTTAGTGAGAGTGAGAGTGAGAGAGAAAGAGAAGCTGTGAGTGAGAGAGAGAGAAAGAGAAGCTGTGAGTGAGAGAGAGAGAGAGAGAAGCTGTGAGTGAGAGAGAGAAAGAGAAGCTGTGAGTGAGAGGGAGAGAGAGAAAGAGAAGCTGTGAGTGACACACAGAGAGAGAAGCTATGAGTTAGAGAGAGAGAGAAAGAGAAGCTGTGAGTGACAGAGAGAGAGAGAAAGAGAAGCTGTGTGTGTGTGAGAGAGAGAAAGATAGTCTGAGAAAGAGAGAGTGAAAGAGAAGCTGTGAGTGAGAGAGAGAGAGGGAGAAAGAGAATCTGTGTGTGTGTGAGAGAGAAAGAGAAGCTTTGAGTGAGAGTGAGAGAGAGAGAAAGAGAAAGAGAAGCTGTGAGTGAGAGAGTGAGAGAGAGAAAGAGAAGCTGTGAGTGAGAGAGAGAGAAAGAAAGAGAAGCTGTGAGTGAGTGAGAGAGAGAAAGGGAAGTTGTGAGAGAGAGAGAGAGAGAAAGAGAAGCTGTGAGTGAGAGAGAGAAAGAGAAGCTGTGAGTGAGAGAGAGAGAAAGAGAAGCTGTGAGTGAGAAGGAGAGGGAAAGAGAAGCTGTGAGTGAGTGAAAGAGAGAGAGAAAGAGAAACTGTGAGTGTGTGAGAGAGAAAGAGAAGCTGTGAGTGAGAGAGAGAGAGAAAGAGAAGCTGTGAGTGAGAAGGAGAGGGAAAGAGAAGCTGTGAGTGAGAGAGAGAGAGAGAGAGAAAGAGAAGCTGTGAGAGAGAAAGAGAGAAGCTGTGAGTGAGAGAGTGAGAGAAAGAAAGAGAAGCTGTTAGTGAGAGTGAGAGAGAGAGAGAAAGAGAAGCTGTGAGTGTGAGAGAGGTTGAAACAGAAGCTGTGAGTGAGAGCGAGAGAGAGAAGCTGTGAGTTAGAGAGAGAGAGAAAGAGAAGCTGTGAGTGACAGAGAGAAAGAGAAGCTGAGTGTGTGTGAGAGAGAAAGTTTAGCTGTGAGTGAGAGAGAGAGAGAAAGAGAAGCTGTGTGTGTGTGTGAGAGAGAAAGATAGTCTGAGAAAGAGAGAGTGAAAGAGAAGCTGTGAGTGAGAGAGAGAGAGGGAGAAAGAGAAGCTTGTGTGTGTGAGAGAGAAAGAGAAGCTGTGAGAGAGTGAGAGAGAGAGAGAGAAAGAGAAGATGTGAGTGAGAGAGAGAGAGAGAGAGAAGCTGTGAGTGTGAGAGAGAGAGAGCTGCTGTGAGTGAGTGAGAGAGAAAGAGAAGCTGTGAGTGAGAGAGAGAGAGGGAGAAAGAGAAGCTGTGTGTGAGAGAGAGAAAGAGAAGCTGTGAGAGAGAGAGAGAGAGAGAAGCTGTGAGTGAGAGAGAGAGAGAGAAAAAGAGAAGCTGTGAGTGAGAGAGAGAGAAAGAGATGCTGTGAGTGAGAGAGAAAGAGCCACTGTGAGTGAGTGAGAGAGAAAGAGAAGCTGTGAGTGAGAGAGAGAGAGGGAGAAAGAGAAGCTGTGTGAGAGAGAGAGAAAGAGAAGCTGTGAGTGAGAGTGAGAGAGAGAGAGAAAGAGAAGCTGTGAGTGAGAGAGAGAGAGAGAAAGAGAAGCTGTGAGTGAGAGAGAGAGAAAAGAGAACCTGTGATTGAGAGAGAGAAAGATAGTCTGAGAAAGAGAGAATGAAAGAGAAGCTGTGAGTGAGAGAGAGAGAGGGAGAAAGAGAAGCTGTGAGAGAGAGAGAGAGAAAGATAAGCTGTGAGTATGAGAGAGAGAAGCTGTGAGTGAGAGAGAGAAAGAAAAGCTGTGAGTGAGTGAGAGAAAGAGAAGATATGAGTGAGAGAGAGAGATAAGCAGTGAGTGAGAGAGAGAGAGAAAGAGAAGCTGTGAGTGAGACAGAGAGAGAGAAATAGAAGCTGTGTGAGAGAGAGAGAGAGGGACAAAGAGAAGCTTGAGAGAGAGAGAGAAAGAGAAGCTGTGAGTATGTGTGTGAGAGAAAGAGAAGCTGTGAGTGAGAGAGAGGGAGAAAGATAAGCTATGAGAGAGTGAGAGAAAGAGAAGCTGTGTGAGAGAGTAAGAGAAGCTGTGAGTGAGAGAGAGAGAGAGAAGCTGTGAGTGAGAGAGAGAGAGAAAGAGAAGCTGTGTGTAAGAAGGATAGGGAAAGAGAAGAAGTGAGTGAGTGAGAGAGAGAGAGAGAGAAAGAGAAGCTGTGAGAGAGAAAGAGAAGCTGTGAGTGAGAGAGTGAGAGAGAGAAAGAGAATCTGTTAGTGAGAGTGAGAGAGAGAGAGAAAGAGAAGCTGTGAGTGAGAGAGAGATTGAAAGAGAAGCTGTGAGTGACAGAGAGAGAGAAGCTGTGAGTTAGAGAGAGAGAAAGAGAAGCTGTGAGTGACAGAGAGAGAGAAAGAGAAGCTGTGAGTGAGAGAGAGAGAAAGAGAAGCTGTGAGTGAGAGAGAGAGAGAAAGAGAAGCTGTGAGTAAGAAGGAGAGGGAAAGAGAAGAAGTGAGTGAGAGAGAGAGAGAGAAAGAGAAGCTGTGAGAGAGAGAGAGAGAGAAAGAGAAGCTGTGAGTGAGAGAGTGAGAGAGAGAAAGAGAAGCTGTTAGTGAGAGTGAGAGTGAGAGAGAGAGAGAAAGAGAAGCTGTGAGTGAGAGAGAGATTGAAAGAGAAGCTGTGAGTGAGTGAGAGAGAGAGAAAGAGAAGCTGTGAGTGAGAGAGGGAGAAAGAGAAGCTGTGAGTGAGAGAGAGAGAAAGAGAAGCTGTGATTAAGAAGGAGAGGGAAAGAGAAGAAGTGAGTGAGTGAGAGAGAGAGAAAGAGAAGCTGTGAGAGAGAAAGAGAAGCTGTGAGTGAGAGAATGAGAGAGAGAAAGAGAATCTGTTAGTGAGAGTGAGAGAGAGGGAGAAAGAGAAGCTGTGAGTGAGAGAGAGAAAGAGAAGCTGTGAGTGAGAGGGAGAGAAAGAGAAGCTGTAAGTGACACACACAGAGAGAAGCTGTGAGTTAGAGAGAGAGAAAGAGAAGCTGTGAGTGACAGAGAGAGAGAAAGAGAAGCTGAGAGAGAGAGAGAGAAAGTGAAGCTGTGAGTGAGAGAGAGAAAGAGAAGATGTGTGTGTGTGAGAGATAGAAAGATAGTCTGAGAAAGAGAGAGTGAAAGAGAAGCTGTGAGTGAGACAGAGAGAGGGAGAAAGAGAAGCTGTGTGCGCGCGAGAGAGAAAGAGAAGCTGTGAGTGAGAGTGAGAGAGAGAGAGAGAAAGAGAAGATGTGAGTGAGAGAGAGAGAATGAGAAGCTGTGAGTGAGAGAGAGAAAGCAAAGCTGTGAGTGAGAGAGAGAGAGAATGAGAAGCTGTGAGTGAGAGAGAGAAAGAGAAGCTGTGAGTGAGAGAGAGAGAGAAGATGTGAGTGAGAGAGAGAGGGAGAAAGAGAAGCTGTGTGTGAGTGAGAGAGAAAGAGAAGCTGTGAGTGAGAGTGAGAGAGAGAGAAAGAGAAAGAGATGCTGTGAGTGAGAGAGAGAGAAAGAGAAGCTGTGAGAGAGAAAGAGAAGCTGTGAGTGAGAGAATGAGAGAGAGAAAGAGAATCTGTTAGTGAGAGTGAGGGAGAGGGAGAAAGAGAAGCTGTGAGTGAGAGAGAGAAAGAGAAGCTGTGAGTGAGAGGGAGAGAAAGAGAAGCTGTAAGTGACACACACAGAGAGAAGCTGTGAGTTAGAGAGAGAGAAAGAGAAGCTGTGAGTGACAGAGAGAGAGAAAGAGAAGCTGAGAGAGAGAGAGAGAAAGTGAAGCTGTGAGTGAGAGAGAGAAAGAGAAGATGTGTGTGTGTGAGAGAGAGAAAGATAGTCTGAGAAAGAGAGAGTGAAAGAGAAGCTGTGAGTGAGACAGAGAGAGGGAGAAAGAGAAGCTGTGTGCGCGCGAGAGAGAAAGAGAAGCTGTGAGTGAGAGTGAGAGAGAGATAGAGAAAGAGAAGATGTGAGTGAGAGAGAGAGAATGAGAAGCTGTGAGTGAGAAGGAGAGGGAAAGAGAAGCTGTGAGTGAGTGAGAGAGAGAGAAAGAGAAGCTGTGAGTGAGAGAGAGAAAGAGAAGCTGTGAGAGAGAAAGAGAAGCTGTGAGTGAGAGAATGAGAGAGAGAAAGAGAATCTGTTAGTGAGAGTGAGAGAGAGGGAGAAAGAGAAGCTGTGAGTGAGAGAGAGAAAGAGAAGCTGTGAGTGAGAGGGAGAGAAAGAGAAGCTGTAAGTGACACACACAGAGAGAAGCTGTGAGTTAGAGAGAGAGAAAGAGAAGCTGTGAGTGACAGAGAGAGAGAAAGAGAAGCTGAGAGAGAGAGAGAGAAAGCAAAGCTGCGAGTGAGAGAGAGAGAAAGAGAAGCTGTGTGAGAGAGAAAGAGAAGCTGTGAGTGAGAAGGAGAGGGAAAGAGAAGCTGTGAGTGAGTGAGAGAGAGAGAAAGAGAAGCTGTGAGTGAGAGAGAGAAAGAGAAGCTGTGAGTGAGAGAGAGAGAGAAAGAGAAGCTGTGTGTAAGAAGGATAGGGAAAGAGAAGAAGTGAGTGAGTGAGAGAGAGAGAGAGAAAGAGAAGCTGTGAGAGAGAAAGAGAAGCTGTGAGTGAGAGAGTGAGAGAGAGAAAGAGAATCTGTTAGTGAGAGTGAGAGAGAGAGAGAAAGAGAAGCTGTGAGTGAGAGAGAGATTGAAAGAGAAGCTGTGAGTGACAGAGAGAGAGAAGCTGTGAGTTAGAGAGAGAGAAAGAGAAGCTGTGAGTGACAGAGAGAGAGAAAGAGAAGCTGTGAGTGACAGAGAGAGAAGCTGTGAGTTAGAGAGAGAGAAAGAGAAGCTGTGAGTGACAGAGAGAGAGAAAGAGAAGCTGAGAGTGAGAGAGAGAGAGAGAAAGTGAAGCTGTGACTGAGAGAGAGAGAGACAGAGAAGCTTTGTGTGTGTGTGAGAGAGAGAAAGATAGTCTGAGAAAGAGAGAGTGAAAGAGAAGCTGTGAGTGAGACAGAGAGAGGGAGAAAGAGAAGCTGTGTGCGCGAGAGAGAGAAAGAGAAGCTGTGAGTGAGAGAGAGAGAAAGTGAAGCTGTGAGTGAGAGAGAGAGAGAAAGAGACGCTGTGTGTGTGTGAGAGAGAAAGATAGTCTGAGAAAGAGAGAGTGAAAGAGAAGCTGTGAGAGAGAGAGAGGGAGAAAGAGAAGCTGTGTGTGTGAGAGAGAGAAAGAGAAGCTGTGAGTGAGAGTGAGAGAGAGAGAGAAAAAGAGGAGCTGTGAGTGTGAGTGAGAGAGAAAGAGAAGCTGTGAGTGAGTGAGTGAGAGAGAATGAGAAGCTGTGAGTGAGAGAGAGAAGCTGTGTGTGAGAGAGAGAAAGAGAAGCTGTGAGTGAGAGAGAGAGAACATCTGAGTGATAGAGAGAGAAAGAGAAGCTGTCAGTGAGAGAGAGAGAAAGTTAGAGAAGCTGTGAGTGAGATAGAGAGAGAGAAAGAGAAGCTGTGAGTGAGAGAGAGGGAGGGAGAGAAAGATAATCTGTGTGAGAGAGAGAGAGAAAGAGAAGCTGTGTGTTTTAGAGAGAGAGAAAGAGAAGCTGTGATTGAGAGTGTGAGAGAGAAAGAAAGAGAAGCTGTGAGTGAGAGAGAGAGAAAGAGAAGCTGTGAGTGAGAAGGAGAGAGAAGCTATGAGTGAGAGAGAGAAAGAAAAGCTGTGAGTGAGTGAGAGAGAGAGAGAGAAAGAGAATATATGAGTGAGAGAGAGAGAGAAGCAGTGAGAGAGAGAGAAACAGAAGCTGTGAGTGAGACAGAGAGAGAGAAAGAGAAGCTGTGAGAGAGAGAGAGGGAGAAAGAGAAGCTGTGAGAGAGAGAGAGAAAGAGAAGCTGTTAGTGGGAGAGAGAAAGAGAGTCTGTGAATCAGAGAGAGAGAGAGAAGCTGTGAGTGAGAGAGAGAGAGAGAGCCGCTGTGAGTGAGAGAGAGAGAAAGAGAAGCTGTGAATGAGAGAGAGAAAGAGAAGCTGTGAGTGAGAGAGAGAGAAAGAGAAGCTGTGAGTGAGTGAGAGAGAGAAAGGGAATTTTGTGAGTGAGAGAGAGAGAGAAAGAGAAGCTGTGAGTGAGAGAGAGAAGCTGTGAGTGAGAGAGGGAAAGAAAAGCTGTGAGTGAGAGAGAGAGAGAGGAAGAGAAGATGTGAGTGAGTGAGAGAGAGGGAGAAGCAGTGAGTGAGAGAGAGAGAGAAAGAGAAGCTGTCAGTGAGACAGAGAGAGAGAAAGAGAAGCTGTGAGAGAGAGAGAGGGAGAAAGAGAAGCTGTGAGAGAGAGAGAGAGAAAGAAAGAGAAATTAGAGTGAGAAAGAGAGAGAGAAAGAGAAGCTGTGAGTGAGAGAGAGAGAGAGAAGGAGAAGCTGTGAGTGAGAGAGAGAGAGAAAGAGAAGCTGTGAGTGTGAGAGAGAAAGAGAAGTTGTGACTGAGAGGGAGAGAGAGAAAGAGAAGCTGTGAGTGACAGAGAGAGAGAAGCTGTGAGTTAGAGAGAGAGAAAGAGAAGCTGTGAATGACAGAGAGAGAGAAAGAGAAGCTGAGAGTGAGAGAGAGAGAGAGAAAGTGAAGCTGTGAGTGAGAGAGAGAGACAGAGAAGCTGTGTGTGTGTGTGAGAGAGAGAAAGATAGTCTGAGAAAGAGAGAGTGAAAGAGAAGCTGTGAGTGAGACAGAGAGAGGGAGAAAGAGAAGCTGTGTGCGTGAGAGAGAGAAAGAGAAGCTGTGAGTGAGAGAGAGAGAAAGTGAAGCTGTGTGTGTGTGAGAGAGAAAGATAGTCTGAGAAAGAGAGAGTGAAAGAGAAGCTGTGAGTGAGAGAAAGAGAGGGAGAAAGAGAAGCTGTGTGTGTGAGAGAGAGAAAGAGAAGCTGTGAGTGAGAGTGAGAGAGAGAGAGAAAAAGAGAAGCTGTGAGTGTGAGTGAGAGAGAAAGAGAAGCTGTGAGTGAGTGAGAGAGAGAGAATGAGAAGCTGTGGGTGAGAGAGAGAAGCTGTGAGAGAGAGAGAAAGAGAAGCTGTGAGTGAGTGAGAGAGAACATCTGAGTGATAGAGAGAGAGAATGAGAAGCTGTCAGTGAGAGAGAGAGAAAGTAAGAGAGGCTGTGAGTGAGATAGAGAGAGAGAGAAAGAGAAGCTGTGAGTGAGTGAGAGAGAACATCTGAGTGATAGAGAGAGAGAATGAGAAGCTGTCAGTGAGAGAGAGAGAAAGTAAGAGAAGCTGTGAGTGAGATAGAGAGAGAGAGAAAGAGAAGCTGTGAGTGAGAGAGAGAGAGGGAGAGAAAGATAATCTGTGAGAGAGAGAGAGAGAGAAAGAGAAGCTGTGTGTTTTAGAGAGAGAGAAAGTGTTATGAGTGAGAGTGTGTTATGAGTGAGAGAGAGAAAGAAAAGCTGTGAGTGAGTGAGAGAGAGAGAAAGAGAATATATGAGTGAGAGAGAGAGAGAAGCAGTGAGAGAGAGAAACAGAAGCTGTGAGTGAGACAGAGAGAGAGAAAGAGAAGCTGTGAGAGAGAGAGAGGGGGAGAAAGAGAAGCTGTGAGAGAGAGAGAAAGAGAAGCTGTGAGTGTGTGAGAGAGAAAGAGAAGCTTTGAGTGAGAGAGAGAGAAAGAAAGAGAAATTAGAGTGAGAAAGAGAGAGAGAAAGAGAAGCTGTGAGTGGGAGAGAGAAAGAGAGTCTGTGAATCAGAGAGAGAGAGAAGCTGTGAGTGAGAGAGAGAGCCGCTGTCAGTGAGAGAGACAGAAAGAGAAGCTGTGAATGAGAGAGAGAGAGAAAGAGAAGCTGTGAGTGAGAGAGAGAGAAAGAGAAGCTGTGAGTGAGTGAGAGAGATAAAGGGAATTTTGTGAGTGAGAGAGAGAGAGAAAGAGAAGCTGTGAGTGAGAGAGAGAAGCTGTGAGTGAGAGAGAGAAAGAAAAGCTGTGAGTGAGAGAGAGAGAGAGAAAGAGAAGATGTGAGTGAGTGAGAGAGAGAGAGGGAGAAGCAGTGAGTGAGAGAGAGAGAGAGAAAGAGAAGCTGTCAGTGAGACAGAGAGAGAGAAAGAGAAGCTGTGTGAGAGAGAGAGAGGGAGAAAGAGAAGCTGTGAGAGAGAGAGAGAAAGAGAAGCTGTGAGTGTGTGTGAGAGAGAAAGAGAAGCTGTGAGTGAGAGAGAGAGAAAGAAAGAGAAATTAGAGTGAGAAAGAGAGAGAGAAAGAGAAGCTGTGAATGAGAGAGAGAGAGAGAGAAGATGTGAGTGATAGAGAGAGAGAATGAGAAGCTGTGAGTGAGAGAGAGAAAGAGAAGCTGTGAGTGAGAGGGAGAGAAAGAGAAGCTGTGAGTGAGAGAGAGAAAG
Organism: Bradypodion pumilum; assembly: GCA_035047305.1. Classification (NCBI taxonomy): domain Eukaryota; kingdom Metazoa; phylum Chordata; class Lepidosauria; order Squamata; family Chamaeleonidae; genus Bradypodion; species Bradypodion pumilum. The sequence continues at coordinate 235,826,092 of JAWDJD010000001.1, forward strand.
AGAAGCTGTGAGTGTGTGAGAAAGAAAAGCTGTGATTGAGAGTGTGTGTGAGAGAGAGAAAGAGATGCTGTGAGTGAGAGAGAGAGAAGCTGTGAGTGAGAGAGAGAAAGAAAAGCGGTGAGTGAGAGAGAGAGAGAAAGAGAAGCTGTGAGTGAGAGTGAGAGAGAGAAAGAGAAGCTGTTAGTGAGAGTGAGAGAGAGAGAAAGAGAAGCTGTGAGTGAGAGAGAGATTGAAAGAGAAGCTGTGAGTGAGAGAGAGAGAGAAAGAGAAGCTGTGAGTGAGAGAGAGAAAGAGAAGCTGTGAGTGAGAGGGAGAGAAAGAGAAGCTGTGAGTTAGAGAGAGAGAAATAGAAGCTGTGAGTGACAGAGAGAGAGAAAGAGAAGCTGAGAGTGAGAGAGAGAGAGAGAATGTGAAGCTGTGAGTGAGAGAGAGAGAGAAAGAGAAGCTGTGTGTGTGAGAGAGAGAAAGATAGTCTGAGAAAGAGAGAGTGAAAGAGAAGCTGTGAGTGAGACAGAGAGGGAGGAAGAGAAGCTGTGTGTGTGTGAGAGAGAAAGAGAAGCTGTGAGTGAGAGAGAGAGAAAGAGAAAGAGAAGCTGTGAGTGAGAGAGAGAGAAAGAGAAGCTGTGAGTGAGAGAGAGAGAGAAAGCGAAGCTGTGAGTGAGAGAGAGAGAGAATGAGAAGCTGTGAGTGAGAGGGAGAGAAAGTAAGAGAAGCTGTGAGTGAGATAGAGAGAGAGAGAAAGAGAAGCTGTGAGAGAGAGAGAGGGAGAAAGATAATCTGTGATTGAGAGTGAGAGAGAGAGAAAGAGAAGCTGTGAGTGAGAGAGAGAAAGAGAAGCTGTGAGTGAGAGAGAGAGAAGCTGTGAGTGAGAGAGAGAAAGAAAAGCTGTGAGTGAGAAAGAGAGAGAGAAAGAAAAGATATGAGTGAGAGAGAGAGAGAAGCAGTGAGTGACAGAGAGAGAGAGAAAGAGAAGATGTGAGTGAGACAGAGAGAGAGAAAGAGAAGCTGTGAGAGAGAGAGGGGAAGAGAGAAGCTGTGTGTGTGAGAGAGAGAAAGAGAAGCTGTGAGTGTGTGTGAGAGAGAAAGAGAAATTAGAGTGAGAAAGAGAGAGAGAAAGAGAAGCTGTGAGTGGGAGAGAGAGAAAGAGTGTCTGTGAATGAGAGAGAGAGAGAGAAGCTGTGAGTGAGAGAGAGAGAGCTGCTGTGAGTGAGAGAGAGAGAAAGAGAAGCTGTGAATGAGAGAGAGAGAAACTGTGAGTGAGAGAGAGAGAAAGTGAAGCTGTGAGTGAGTAAGAGAGAAAGAGAAGTTGTGAGTGATTGAGAGAGAAAGAGAAGCTGTGAGAGAGAAAGAGAGAAGCTGTGAGTGAGAGAGTGAGAGAGAGAAAGGGAAGCTGTGAGTGAGAGAGAGAAAGAGAAGCTGTGAGTGAGAGGGAGAGAGAGAAAGAGAAGCTGTGAGTGAGAGAGAAAGAGAAGCTGTGAGTGAGTAAGAGAGAGAAAGGGAAGTTGTGAGTGAGAGAGAGAGAGAAAGAGAAGCTGTGAGTGAGAGAGAGAGAGAAAGAGAAGCTGTGAGTGAGAGAGAGAGAAAGAGAAGCTGTGAGTGAGAAGGAGAGGGAAAGAGAAGCTGTGAGTGAGTGAGAGAGAGAGAAAGAAAGAGAAGCTGTGAGAGAGAAAGAGAGAAGCTGTGAGTGAGAGAGTGAGAGAGAGAAACGGAAGCTGTGAGTGAGAGAGAGAAAGAGAAGCTGTGAGTGAGAGGGAGAGAGAGAAAGAGAAGCTGTGAGTGAGAGAGAGAGAAACAGAAGCTGTGAGTGAGAGAGAGAAAGAGAAGTTGTGATTGAGAGGGAGAGAGAGAAAGAGAAGCTGTGAGTGACACACACAGAGAGAAGCTGTGAGTTAGAGAGAGAGAGAAAGAGAAGTTGTGAGTGACAGAGAGAGAGAGAAAGAGAAGCTGTGAGTGAGAGTGAGAGAGAGAGAGAAAGAGAAGGTGTGAGTGAGAGAGAGAGAAAGAGATGCTGTGAGTGAGAGAGAGAGAGAAAGAGAAGCTGTGAGTGAGAGAGAGAGAAAGAGAAGCTGTGAGTGAGAGAGAGAGAAAGAGAAGCTGTGAGTGAGAGAGAGAGAGAAAGAGAAGCTGTGAGTAAGAAGGAGAGGGAAAGAGAAGGAGTGAGATAGAGAGAGAGAGAGAGAGAAGCTGTGAGTGAGAGAGAGAGAGAAATAGAAGCTGTGAGTGAGAGAGTGAGAGAGAGAAAGAGAAGCTGTTAGTGAGAGTGAGAGAGAGAGAAAGAGAAGCTGTGAGTGAGAGAGAGATTGAAAGAGAAGCTGTGAGTGAGAGAGAGAGAGAAAGAGAAGCTGTGAGTGAGAGAGAGAGAAAGAGAAGCAGTGAGAGAGAGAGAAAGAGAAGCTGTGATTAAGAAGGAGAGGGAAAGAGAAGAAGTGAGTGAGAGAGAGAGAGAGAGAGAAAGAGAAGCTGTGAGAGAGAAAGAGAAGCTGTGAGTGAGAGAGTAAGAGAGAGAGAAAGAGAATTTGTTAGTGAGAGTGAGAGAGAGAGAGAAAGAGAAGCTGTGAGTGAGAGAGAGGAAGAGAAGCTGTGAGTGAGAGGGAGAGAAAGAGAAGCTGTGAGTGACACACAGAGAGAGAAGCTGTGAGTTAGAGAGAGAGAAAGAGAAGCTGTGAGTGACAGAGAGAGAGAAAGAGAAGCTGAGAGTGACAGAGAGAGAGAGAGTGAAGCTGTGAGTGAGAGAGAGAGAGAAAGTGAAGCTGTGAGTGAGAGGGAGAGAGAGAAAGAGAAGCTGTGAGTGACACACAGAGAGAGAAGCTGTGATTTAGAGAGAGAGAGAAAGAGAAGCTGTGAGTGACACAGAGAGAGAGAAGCTGTGAGTGAAAGAGAGAGAAAGCGAAGCTGTGAGTGACAGATAGAGAGAAAGAGAAGCTGAGAGTGAGACAGAGAGAAAGAGAAGCTGTGAGTGAGAGAGAGAGAAAGAGAAGCTGTGTGTGTGTCTGAGAGAGAAAGATAGTCTGAGAAAGAGAGAGTGAAAGAAAAGCTGTGAGTGAGAGAGAGAGGGAGAAAGAGAAGCTGTGTGTGTGTGAGAGAGAAAGAGAAGCTGTGAGTGAGAGTGAGAGAGAGAGAGAGAAAGAGAAGCTGTGAGTGACAGAGAGAGAGAAAGAGAAGCTGTGAGTGAGAGAGAGAGAGCCGCTGTGAGTGAGAGAGAGAAAGTGAAGCCGTGAGTGAGAGAGAGAGAGGGAGAAAGAGAAGCTGTGTGCGTGAGAGAGAGAAAGAGAAGCTGTGAGTGAGAGTGAGAGAGAGAGAGAAAGAGAAGCTGTGAGTTAGAGAGAGAGAGAAAGAGAAGCTGTGAGTGACATAGAGAGAGAAAGAGAAGCTGTGTGTGTGTGAGAGAGAGAAAGATAGTCTGAGAAAGAGAGAGTGAAAGAGAAGCTGTGAGTGAGACAGAGAGAGGGAGAAAGTGAAGCTGTGTGCGTGAGAGAGAGAAAGAGAAGCTGTGAGTGAGAGTGAGAGAGAGAGAGAAAGAGAAGCTGAGAGTGAGAGAGAGAGAGAGAAAGTGAAGCTGTGAGTGAGAGAGAGAGAGACAGAGAAGCTGTGTGTGTGTGAGAGAGAGAAAGATAGTCTGAGAAAGAGAGAGTGAAAGAGAAGCTGTGAGTGAGACAGAGAGAGGGAGAAAGAGAAGCTGTGTGTGTGTGTGAGAGAGAAAGAGAAGCTGTGAGTGAGAGTGTGTGTGAGAGAGAGAAAGAGAAGCTGTGAGTGAGAGAGAGAGAGAATGAGAAGCTGTGAGTGAGAGAGAGAGAAGCTGTGAGTGAGAGAGAGAGAGAGACGATGTGAGTGAGAGAGAGAGAGGGAGAAAGAGAAGCTGTGTGTGTGTGAGAGAGAAAGAGAAGCTGTGAGTGAGAGTGAGAGAGAGAGAAAGAGAAAGAGAAGCTGTGAGTGAGAGAGCGAGAGAGAGAAAGAGAAGCTGTTAGTGAGAGTGAGAGAGAGAGAGAAAGAGAAGCTGTGAGTGAGAGATAGAGAGAAAGAGAAGCTGTGAGTGAGAGAGAGAGAAAGAGAAGCTGTGAGTGAGAGATAGAGAGAAAGAGAAGCTGTGAGTGAGAGAGAGAGAAAGAGAAGCTGTGAGTGAGAAGGAGAGGGAAAGAGAAGCTGTGAGTGAGTGAGAGAGAGAGAAAGAGAAGCTGTGAGAGAGAAAGAGAGAAGCTGTGAGTGAGAGAGTGAGAGAGAGAAAGGGAAGCTGTGAGTGAGAGAGAGAAAGAGAAGCTGTGAGTGAGAGGGAGAGAGAGAAACAGAAGCTGTCAGTGAGAGAGAGAGAAAGAGAACCTGTGAGTGAGAGATAGAAAGAGAAGTTGTGAATGAGAGGGAGAGAGAGAAAGAGAAGCTGTGAGTGACACACAGAGAGAGAAGCTGTGAGTTAGAGAGAGAGAGAAAGAGAAGTTGTGAGTGACAGAGAGAGAGAGAGAAAGAGAAGCTGTGAGTGAGAGTGAGAGAGAGAGAGAAAGAGAAGCTGTGAGTGAGTGAGAGAGAAATAGATGCTGTGAGTGAGAGAGAGAGAGAAAGAGAAGCTGTGAGTGAGAGAGAGAGAAAGAGAAGCTGTGAGTGAGAGAGAGAAAGAGAAGCTGTGAGTGAGAGAGAGAGAGGAAGAGAAGCTGTGAGTAAGAAGGAGAGGGAAAGAGAAGGAGTGAGAGAGAGAGAGAGAGAAGCTGTGAGTGAGAGAGAGAGAGAAAGAGAAGCTGTGAGTGAGAGAGTGAGAGAGAGAAAGAGAAGCTGTTAGTGAGAGTGAGAGAGAGAGAGAAAGAGAAGCTGTGAGTGAGAGAGAGATTGAAAGAGAAGCTGTGAGTGAGTGAGACAGAGAGAAAGAGAAGCTGTGAGTGAGAGAGAGAGAAAGAGAAGCTGTGAGTGAGAGAGAGAGAGAAAGGGAAGCTGTGATTAAGAAGGAGAGGGAAAGAGAAGAAGTGAGTGAGAGAGAGAGAGAGAAAGAGAAGCTGTGAGAGAGAAAGAAGCTGTGAGTGAGAGAGTGAGAGAGAGAAAGAGAATCTGTTAGTGAGAGTGAGAGAGAGAGAGAAAGAGAAGCTGTGAGTGAGAGTGAGAAAGAGAAGCTGAGAGTGATAGGGAGAGAAAGAGAAGCTGTGAGTGACACACAGAGAGAGAAGCTGTGAGTTAGAGAGAGAGAAAGAGAAGCTGTGAGTGACAGAGAGAGAGAAAGAGAAGCTGTGAGTGAGTGAGAGAGAGAAAGTGAAGCTGTGAGTGAGAGAGAGAGAGAAAGAGAAGCTGTGTGTGTGTGTGAGAGAGAGAAAGATAGTCTGAGAAAGAGAGAGTGAAAGAGAAGCTGTGAGTGAGACAGAGAGAGGGAGAAAGAGAAGCTGTGTGCATGAGAGAGAGAAAGAGAAGCTGTGAGTGAGAGTGAGAGAGAGAGAGAAAGAGAAGCTGAGAGTGAGAGAGAGAGAGAGAAAGTGAAGCTGTGAGTGAGAGACAGAGAGACAGAGAAGCTGTGTGTGTGTGAGAGAGAGAAAGATAGTCTGAGAAAGAGAGAGTGAAAGAGAAGCTGTGAGTGAGACAGAGAGAGGGAGAAAGAGAAGCTGTGTGTGTGTGTGAGAGAGAAAGAGAAGCTGTGAGTGAGAGTGTGTGTGAGAGAGAGAAAGAGAAGCTGTGAGTGAGAGAGAGAGAGAATGAGAAGCTGTGAGTGAGAGAGAGAGAAGCTGTGAGTGAGAGAGAGAGAGAAGATGTGAGTGAGTGAGAGAGAGAGAGGGAGAAAGAGAAGCTGTGTGAGTGAGAGAGAGAAAGAGAAGCTGTGAGTGAGAGTGAGAGAGAGAGAAAGAGAAAGAGAAGCTGTGAGTGAGAGAGCGAGAGAGAGAAAGAGAAGCTGTTAGTGAGAGTGAGAGAGAGAAAGAGAAGCTGTGAGTGAGAGATAGAGAGAAAGAGATGCTGTGAGAGAGAGAGAGAGAGAGAGAAAGAGAAGCTGTGAGTGAGAGAGAGAGAAAGAGAAGCTGTGAGAGAGAGAGAAAGAGAAGCTGTGAGTGAGAAGGAGAGGGAAAGAGAAGATGTGAGTGAGTGAGAGAGAGAGAAAGAGAAGCTGTGAGTGAGAGAGAGAGAGAGAGGGAGAAATTGAAGCTGTGTGTGTGTGTGAGAGAGAAAGAGAAGCTGTGAGTGAGAGTGTGTGTGAGAGAGAGAAAGAGAAGCTGTGAGTGAGAGAGAGAGAGAATGAGAAGCTGTGAGTGAGAGAGAGAGAAGCTGTGAGTGAGAGAGAGAGAGACGATGTGAGTGAGAGAGAGAGGGAGAAAGAGAAGCTGTGTGTGTGAGAGAGAGAAAGAGAAGCTGTGAGTGAGAGTGAGAGAGAGAAAGAGAAAGAGAAGCTGTGAGTGAGAGAGCGAGAGAGAGAAAGAGAAGCTGTTAGTGAGAGTGAGAGAGAGAGAAAGAGAAGCTGTGAGTGAGAGATAGAGAGAAAGAGAAGCTGTGAGTGAGAGAGAGAGAAAGAGAAGCTGTGAGTGAGAGAGAGAGAGAGAAAGAGAAGCTGTGAGTGAGAGAGAGAGAAAGAGAAGCTGTGAGTGAGGAGAGGGAAAGAGAAGCTGTGAGTGAGAGAGAGAGAAAGAGAAGCTGTGAGTGAGAGAGAGAGAGAAAGAGAAGCTGTGAGTGAGAGAGAGAGAAAGAGAAGCTGTGAGTGAGAAGGAGAGGGAAAGAGAAGCTGTGAGTGAGTGAGAGAGAGAGAAAGAGAAGCTGTGAGAGAGAAAGAGAGAAGCTGTGAGTGAGAGAGTGAGAGAGAGAAAGGGAAGCTGTGAGTGAGAGAGAGAAAGAGAAGCTGTGAGTGAGAGGGAGAGAGAGAAACAGAAGCTGTCAGTGAGAGAGAGAGAAAGAGAACCTGTGAGTGAGAGAGAGAAAGAGAAGTTGTGAATGAGAGGGAGAGAGAGAAAGAGAAGCTGTGAGTGACACACAGAGAGAGAAGCTGTGAGTTAGAGAGAGAGAGAAAGAGAAGTTGTGAGTGACAGAGAGAGAGAGAGAAAGAGAAGCTGTGAGTGAGAGTGAGAGAGAGAGAGAAAGAGAAGCTGTGAGTGAGTGAGAGAGAAATAGATGCTGTGAGTGAGAGAGAGAGAGAAAGAGAAGCTGTGAGTGAGAGAGAGAGAAAGAGAAGCTGTGAGTGAGAGAGAGAAAGAGAAGCTGTGAGTGAGAGAGAGAGAGGAAGAGAAGCTGTGAGTAAGAAGGAGAGGGAAAGAGAAGGAGTGAGAGAGAGAGAGAGAGAAGCTGTGAGTGAGAGAGAGAGAGAAAGAGAAGCTGTGAGTGAGAGAGTGAGAGAGAGAAAGAGAAGCTGTTAGTGAGAGTGAGAGAGAGAGAGAAAGAGAAGCTGTGAGTGAGAGAGAGATTGAAAGAGAAGCTGTGAGTGAGTGAGACAGAGAGAAAGAGAAGCTGTGAGTGAGAGAGAGAGAAAGAGAAGCTGTGAGTGAGAGAGAGAGAGAAAGGGAAGCTGTGGTTAAGAAGGAGAGGGAAAGAGAAGAAGTGAGTGAGAGAGAGAGAGAGAGAAAGAGAAGCTGTGAGAGAGAAAGAAGCTGTGAGTGAGAGAGTGAGAGAGAGAAAGAGAATCTGTTAGTGAGAGTGAGAGAGAGAGAGAAAGAGAAGCTGTGAGTGAGAGTGAGAAAGAGAAGCTGAGAGTGATAGGGAGAGAAAGAGAAGCTGTGAGTGACACACAGAGAGAGAAGCTGTGAGTTAGAGAGAGAGAAAGAGAAGCTGTGAGTGACAGAGAGAGAGAAAGAGAAGCTGTGAGTGAGTGAGAGAGAGAAAGTGAAGCTGTGAGTGAGAGAGAGAGAGAGAAAGAGAAGCTGTGTGTGTGTGTGAGAGAGAGAAAGATAGTCTGAGAAAGAGAGAGTGAAAGAGAAGCTGTGAGTGAGACAGAGAGAGGGAGAAAGAGAAGCTGTGTGCATGAGAGAGAGAAAGAGAAGCTGTGAGTGAGAGAGAGAGAGAGAGAGAAAGAGAAGCTGAGAGTGAGAGAGAGAGAGAGAAAGTGAAGCTGTGAGTGAGAGACAGAGAGACAGAGAAGCTGTGTGTGTGTGAGAGAGAGAAAGATAGTCTGAGAAAGAGAGAGTGAAAGAGAAGCTGTGAGTGAGACAGAGAGAGGGAGAAAGAGAAGCTGTGTGTGTGTGTGAGAGAGAAAGAGAAGCTGTGAGTGAGAGTGTGTGTGAGAGAGAGAAAGAGAAGCTGTGAGTGAGAGAGAGAGAGAATGAGAAGCTGTGAGTGAGAGAGAGAGAAGCTGTGAGTGAGAGAGAGAGAGAAGATGTGAGTGAGAGAGAGAGAGGGAGAAAGAGAAGCTGTGTGAGAGAGAGAGAGAAAGAGAAGCTGTGAGTGAGAGTGAGAGAGAGAGAAAGAGAAAGAGAAGCTGTGAGTGAGAGAGCGAGAGAGAGAAAGAGAAGCTGTTAGTGAGAGTGAGAGAGAGAGAGAAAGAGAAGCTGTGTGTGAGAGAAAGAGAGAAAGAGATGCTGTGAGAGAGAGAGAGAGAGAGAGAGAGAAAGAGAAGCTGTGAGTGAGAGAGAGAGAAAGAGAAGCTGTGAGAGAGAGAGAAAGAGAAGCTGTGAGTGAGAAGGAGAGGGAAAGAGAAGATATGAGTGAGTGAGAGAGAGAGAAAGAGAAGCTGTGAGTGAGAGAGAGAGAGAGAGGGAGAAAGAGAAGCTGTGTGTGTGTGTGAGAGAGAAAGAGAAGCTGTGAGTGAGAGTGTGTGTGAGAGAGAGAAAGAGAAGCTGTGAGTGAGAGAGAGAGAGAATGAGAAGCTGTGAGTGAGAGAGAGAGAAGCTGTGAGTGAGAGAGAGAGAGACGATGTGAGTGAGAGAGAGAGGGAGAAAGAGAAGCTGTGTGTGTGTGAGAGAGAAAGAGAAGCTGTGAGTGAGAGTGAGAGAGAGAAAGAGAAAGAGAAGCTGTGAGTGAGAGAGCGAGAGAGAGAAAGAGAAGCTGTTAGTGAGAGTGAGAGAGAGAGAAAGAGAAGCTGTGAGTGAGAGATAGAGAGAAAGAGAAGCTGTGAGTGAGAGAGAGAGAAAGAGAAGCTGTGAGTGAGAGAGAGAGAGAGAAAGAGAAGCTGTGAGTGAGAGAGAGAGAAAGAGAAGCTGTGAGTGAGGAGAGGGAAAGAGAAGCTGTGAGTGAGTGAGAGAGAGAGAAAGAGAAGCTGTGAGAGAGAAAGAGAGAAGCTGTGAGTGAGAGAGTGAGAGAGAGAAAGGGAAGCTGTGAGTGAGAGAGAGAAAGAGAAGCTGTGAGTGAGAGGGAGAGAGAGAAAGAGAAGCTGTGAGTGAGAGAGAGAGAAAGAGAAGCTGTGAGTGAGAGAGAGAAAGAGAAGTTGTGAGTGAGAGGGAGAGAGAGAAAGAGAAGCTGTGAGTGACACACAGAGAGAGAAGCTGTGAGTTAGAGAGAGAGAGAAAGGGAAGTTGTGAGTGACAGAGAGAGAAGCTGTGAGTGAGAGAGAGAGAGAGAGAGAAGATGTGAGTGAGAGAGAGAGAGGGAGAAAGAGAAAGAGAAGCTGTGAGTGAGAGAGCGAGAGAGAGAAAGAGAAGCTGTGAGTGAGAGTGAGAGAGAGAGAGAAAGAGAAGCTGTGAGTGAGAGATAGAGAGAAAGAGATGCTGTGAGTGAGAGAGAGAGAGAAAGAGAAGCTGTGAGTGAGAGAGAGAGAAAGAGAAGCTGTGAGTGAGAGAGAGAGAAAGAGAAGCTGTGAGTGAGGGAGAGAGAGGAAGAGAAGCTGTGAGTAAGAAGGAGAGGGAAAGAGAAGGAGTGAGAGAGAGAGAGAGAGAAGCTGTGAGTGAGAGAGAGAGAGAAAGAGAAGCTGTGAGTGAGAGAGTGAGAGAGAGAGAAAGAGAAGCTGTTAGTGAGAGTGAGAGAGAGAGAAAGAGAAGCTGTGAGTGAGAGGGAGAGAAAGAGAAGCTGTGAGTGACACACAGAGAGAGAAGCTGTGAGTTAGAGAGAGAGAAAGAGAAGCTGTGAGTGACAAAGAGAGAGAAAGAGAAGCTGAGAGTGAGAGAGAGAGAGAAAGTGAAGCTGTGAGTGAGAGAGAGAGAGAAAGAGAAGCTGTGTGTGTGTGTCAGAGAGAGAGAAATAGTCTGAGAAAGAGAGAGTGAAAGAGAAGCTGTGAGTGAGACAGAGAGAGGGAGAAAGAGAAGCTGTGAGTGAGAGTGAGAGAGAGAGAGAGAGAAAGAGAAGCTGAGAGTGAGAGAGAGAGAGAGAAAGTGAAGCTGTGAGTGAGAGAGAGAGAGACAGAGAAGCTGTGTGTGTGTGTGAGAGAGAAAGATAGTCTGAGAAAGAGAGAGTGAAAGAGAAGCTGTGAGTGAGACAGAGAGAGGGAGAAAGAGAAGCTGTGTGTGTGTGTGAGAGAGAGAAAGAGACGCTGTGAGTGAGAGTGTGTGTGAGAGAGAGAAAGAGAAGCTGTGAGTGAGAGAGAGAGAATGAGAAGCTGTGAGTGAGAGAGAGAGAAGCTGTGAGTGAGAGAGAGAGAGAAGATGTGAGTGAGAGAGAGAGAGGGAGAAAGAGAAGCTGTGTGTGTGAGAGAGAGAAAGAGAAGCTGTGAGTGAGAGTGAGAGAGAGAGAAAGAGAAAGAGAAGCTGTGAGTGAGAGAGAGAGAGAGAGAGAAAGAGAAGCTGTTAGTGAGAGTGAGAGAGAGAGAGAAAGAGAAGCTGTGAGTGAGAGATAGAGAGAAAGAGATGCTGTGAGAGAGAGAGAGAAAGAGAAGCTGTGAGTGAGAGAGAGAGAAAGAGAAGCTGTGAGAGAGAGAGAGAGAGAAAGAGAAGCTGTGAGTGAGAAGGAGAGGGAAAGAGAAGATGTGAGTGAGTGAGAGAGAGAGAAAGAGAAGCTGTGAGTGAGAGAGAGAGAAAGAGAAGCTGTGAGTGAGAGAGAGGGAGAAAGAGAAGCTGTGAGTAAGAAGGAGAGGGAAAGAGAAGAAGTGAGTGAGTGAGAGAGAGAGAGAAAGAGAAGCTGTGAGAGAGAAAGAGAAGCTGTGAGTGAGATAGTGAAATAGAGAAAGAGAATCTGTTAGTGAGAGTGAGAGAGAGAGAGAAAGAGAAGCTGTGAGTGAGAGAGAGATTGAAAGAGAAGCTGTGAGTGAGAGAGAGAGAGAGAAAGAGAAGCTGTGAGTGAGAGAGAGAAATAGAAGCTGTGACTGAGAGGGAGAGAGAGAAAGAGAAGCTGTGAGTTACACAGTTAGAGAGAAGCTGTGAGTTAGAGAGAGAGAAAGTGAAGCTGTGAGTGACAGAGAGAGAGAAAGAGAAGCTGAGAGTGAGAGAGAGAGAGAAAGTGAAGCTGTGAGAGAGAGAGAGACAGAGAAGCTGTGTGTGTGTGTGAGAGAGAAAGATAGTCTGAGAAAGAGAGAGTGAAAGAGAAGCTGTGAGTGAGAGAGAGAGAGGGAGAAAGAGAAGCTGTGTGTGAGAGAGAGAAAGAGAAGCTGTGAGTGAGAGTGAGAGAGAGAGAGAAAGAGAAGATGTGAGTGTGAGTGAGAGAGAAAGAGAAGCTGTGAGTGAGTGAGAGAGATAGAATGTGAAGCTGTGAGTGAGAGAGAGAAGCTGTGAGAGAGAGAAAGAGAAGCTGTGAGTGAGAGAGAGAGATAGAAGATGTGAGTGATAGAGAGAGAGAATGAGAAGCTGTCAGTGAGAGAGAGAGAAAGTAAGAGAAGCTGTGAGTGAGATAGAGAGAGAGAGAAAGAGAAGCTGTGAGTGAGAGAGAGAGAGGGAGAGAAAGATAATCTGTGTGAGAGAGAGAGAAAGAGAAGCTGTGTGTTTTAGAGAGAGAGAAAGAGAAGCTGTGAGTGAGAGAGAGAGAAAGAGAAGCTGTGAGTGAGAGAGACAGAAGCTATGAGTGAGAGAGAGAAAGAAAAGCTGTGAGTGAGAGAGAGAGAAAGAGAAGATATGAGTGAGAGAGAGAAAGAAAAGCTGTGAGTGAGAGAGAGAGAGAAAGAGAATATATGAGTGAGAGAGAGAGAGAGAGAAGCAGTGAGAGAGAGAGAAACAGAAGCTGTGAGTGAGACAGAGAGATAGAAAGAGAAGCTGTGAGAGAGAGAGGGAGAAAGAGAAGCTGTGAGAGAGAGAGAGAAAGAGAAGCTGTGAGTGTGTGTGTGAGAGAAAGAGAAGCTGTGAGTGAGAGAGAGAAAGAAAGAGAAATTAGAGTGAGAAAGAGAGAGAGAAAGAGAAGCTGTGAGTGGGAGAGAGAGAAAGAGAGTCTGTGAATCAGAGAGAGAGAGAAGTTTGAGTGAGAGAGAGAGAGAGCCGCTGTGAGTGAGAGAGAGAGAAAGAGAAGATGTGAATGAGAGAGAGAGAGAAAGAGAAGCTGTGAGTGAGAGAGAGAGAAAGAGAAGCTGTGAGTGAGTGAGAGAGAGAAAAGGAAGTTTGTGAGTGAGAGAGAGAGAGAAAGAGAAGTTGTGAGTGAGAGAGAGAAGCTGTGAGTGAGAGAGAGAAAGAAAAGCTGTGAGTGAGAGGGAGAGAGAAAGAGAAGATGTGAGTGAGTGAGAGAGAGAGAGAAGCAGTGAGTGAGAGAGAGAGAGAGAGAGAGAAGCTGTCAGTGAGACAGAGAGAGAAAAAGAGAAGCTGTGAGAGAGAGAGAGAGGGAGAAAGAGAAGCTGTGAGAGAGAGAGTGAAAGAAATGCTGTGTGTGTGAGAGAGAAAGAGAAGCTGTGAGTGAGAGAGAGAGAAAGAAAGAGAAATTAGAGTGAGAAAGAGAGAGAGAAAGAGAAGCTGTGAGTGAGAGAGAGAGAGAGAAGATGTGAGTGATAGAGAGAGAGAATGAGAAGCTGTGAGTGATAGAGAGAGTAAGTAAGAGAAGCTGTGAGTGAGATAGAGAGAGAGAAAAGGAGAAGCTGTGAGTGAGAGAGAGAGAGGGAGAAAGATAAGCTGTGTGTGTGAGAGAGAGAAGCTGTGTGTGTGAGAGAGAGAAAGAAAAGATGTGATTGAGAGTGAGAGAGAGAGAAAGAGATGCTGTGAGTGAGAGAGAGAGAAGCTGTGAGTGAGAGAGAGAAAGAAAAGTGGTGAGTGAGAGAGAGAGAGAAAGAGAAGATATGAATGAGAGAGAGAGAGAAGCAGTGAGAGAGAGAGAGAGAGAAAGAGAAGCTGTGAGTGAGACAGAGAGAGAGAAAGAGAAGCTGTGAGAGAGAGAGAGAGAGGGAGAAAGAGAAGCTGTGAGAGAGCGAGAGAAAGAGAAGCTGTGAGTGTGTGTGAGAGAGAACGAGAAGCTGTGAGTGAGAGAGAGAGAAAGAAAGAGAAATTAGAGTGAGAAAGAGAGAGAGAAAGAGAAGCTGTGAGTGGGAGAGAGAGAAAGAGAGTCTGTGAGTGAGAGAGAGAAAGAAAAGTTGTGAGTGAGAGGGAGAGAGAGAAAGAGAAGCTGTGAGTGACACACAGAGAGAGAAGCTGTGAGAGAGAGAGAGAGAAAGGGAAGTTGTGAGTGACAGAGAGAGAAGCTGTGAGTGAGAGAGAGAGAGAAGATGTGAGTGAGAGAGAGAGAGGGAGAAAGAGAAGCTGTGTGTGTGTGAGAGAGAAAGAGAAGCTGTGAGTGTGAGTGAGAGAGAGAGAAAGAGAAAGAGAAGCTGTGAGTGAGAGAGCGAGAGAGAGAAAGAGAAGCTGTGAGTGAGAGTGAGAGAGAGAGAGAAAGAGAAGCTGTGAGTGAGAGATAGAGAGAAAGAGATGCTGTGAGTGAGAGAGAGAGAGAAAGAGAAGCTGTGAGTGAGTGAGAGAGAAAGAGAAGCTGTGAGTGAGAGAGAGAGAAAGAGAAGCTGTGAGTGAGAGAGAGAGAGAGGAAGAGAAGCTGTGAGTAAGAAGGAGAGGGAAAGAGAAGGAGTGAGAGAGAGAGAGAGAAGCTGTGAGTGAGAGAGAGAGAAAGAGAAGCTGTGAGTGAGAGAGTGAGAGAGAGAAAGAGAAGCTGTTAGTGAGAGTGAGAGAGAGAGAGAAAGAGAAGCTGTGAGTGAGAGGGAGAGAAAGAGAAGCTGTGAGTGACACACAGAGAGAGAAGCTGTGAGTTAGAGAGAGAGAAAGAGAAGCTGTGAGTGACAAAGAGAGAGAAAGAGAAGCTGAGAGTGAGAGAGAGAGAGAAAGTGAAGCTGTGAGTGAGAGAGAGAGAGAAAGAGAAGCTGTGTGTGTGAGAGAGAGAGAGAAAGATAGTCTGAGAAAGAGAGAGTGAAAGAGAAGCTGTGAGTGAGACAGAGAGAGGGAGAAAGAGAAGCTGTGAGTGAGAGTGAGAGAGAGAGAGAGAAAGAGAAGCTGAGAGAGAGAGAGAGAGAGAGAAAGTGAAGCTGTGAGTGAGAGAGAGAGACAGAGAAGCTGTGTGTGTGTGAGAGAGAGAAAGATAGTCTGAGAAAGAGAGAGTGAAAGAGAAGCTGTGAGTGAGACAGAGAGAGGGAGAAAGAGAAGCTGTGTGTGTGTGTGAGAGAGAAAGAGAAGCTGAGTGAGAGTGTGTGAGAGAGAGAGAAAGAGAAGCTGTGAGTGAGAGAGAGAGAATGAGAAGCTGTGAGTGAGAGAGAGAGAAGCTGTGAGTGAGAGAGAGAGAGAAGATGTGAGTGAGAGAGAGAGAGGGAGAAAGAGAAGCTGTGTGTGTGAGAGAGAGAAAGAGAAGCTGTGAGTGAGAGTGAGAGAGAGAGAAGAGAAAGAGAAGCTGTGAGTGAGAGAGCGAGAGAGAGAGAGAAAGAGAAGCTGTTAGTGAGAGTGAGAGAGAGAGAGAAAGAGAAGCTGTGAGTGAGAGATAGAGAGAAAGAGATGCTGTGAGAGAAGAGAGAGAGAAAGAGAAGCTGTGAGTGAGAGAGAGAGAAAGAGAAGCTGTGAGAGAGAGAGAGAAAGAGAAGCTGTGAGTGAGAAGGAGAGGGAAAGAGAAGATGTGAGTGAGTGAGAGAGAGAGAAAGAGAAGCTGTGAGTGAGAGAGAGAGAAAGAGAAGCTGTGAGTGAGAGAGAGGGAGAAAGAGAAGCTGTGAGTAAGAAGGAGAGGGAAAGAGAAGAAGTGAGTGAGTGAGAGAGAGAGAGAAAGAGAAGCTGTGAGAGAGAAAGGGAAGCTGTGAGTGAGCTGGTGAGATAGAGAAAGAGAAGCTGTTAGTGAGAGTGAGAGAGAGAGAGAAAGAGAAGCTGTGAGTGAGAGAGAGATTGAAAGAGAAGCTGTGAGTGAGAGAGAGAGAGAGAGAGAAGCTGTGAGTGAGAGAGAGAAAGAGAAGCTGTGACTGAGAGGGAGAGAGAGAAAGAGAAGCTGTGAGTTACACAGTTAGAGAGAAGCTGTGAGTTAGAGAGAGAGAAAGTGAAGCTGTGAGTGACAGAGAGAGAGAAAGAGAAGCTGAGAGTGAGAGAGAGAGAGAGAAAGTGAAACTGTGAGAGAGAGAGAGACAGAGAAGCTGTGTGTGTGTGTGAGAGAGAAAGATAGTCTGAGAAAGAGAGAGTGAAAGAGAAGCTGTGAGTGAGAGAGAGAGAGGGAGAAAGAGAAGCTGTGTGTGAGAGAGAGAAAGAGAAGCTGTGAGTGAGAGTGAGAGAGAGAGAGAAAGAGAAGCTGTGAGTGTGAGTGAGAGAGAAAGAGAAGCTGTGAGTGAGTGAGAGAGATAGAATGTGAAGCTGTGAGTGAGAGAGAGAAGCTGTGAGAGAGAGAAAGAGAAGCTGTGAGTGAGAGAGAGATAGAAGATGTGAGTGATAGAGAGAGAGAATGAGAAGATGTCAGTGAGAGAGAGAGAAAGTAAGAGAAGCTGTGAGTGAGATAGAGAGAGAGAGAAAGAGAAGCTGTGAGTGAGAGAGAGAGAGGGAGAGAAAGATTATCTGTGAGAGAGAGAGAGAAAGAGAAGCTGTGTGTTTTAGAGAGAGAGAAAGAGAAGCTGTGAGTGAGAGAGAGAGAAAGAGAAGCTGTGAGTGAGAGAGACAGAAGCTATGAGTGAGAGAGAGAAAGAAAAGCTGTGAGTGAGAGAGAGAGAAAGAGAAGATATGAGTGAGAGAGAGAGAAAGAGAAGCTGTGAGTGAGAGAGAGAGAAGCTATGAGTGAGAGAGAGAAAGAAAAGCTGTGAGTGAGAGAGAGAGAGAAAAAGAAGATATGAGTGAGAGAGAGGGAGAGAAGCAGTGAGAGAGAGAGAAACAGAAGCTGTGAGTGAGACAGAGAGAGAGAAAGAGAAGCTGTGAGAGAGAGAGGGAGAAAGAGAAGCTGTGAGAGAGAGAGAGAAAGAGAAGCTGTGAGTGTGTGTGAGAGAGAAAGAGAAGCTGTGAGTGAGAGAGAGAAAGAAAGAGAAATTAGAGTGAGAAAGAGAGAGAGAAAGAGAAGCTGTGAGTGGGAGAGAGAGAAAGAGAGTCTGTGAATCAGAGAGAGAGAGAGAAGCTGTGAGTGAGAGAGAGAGAGAGCCGCTGTGAGTGAGAGAGAGAGAAAGAGAAGATGTGAATGAGAGAGAGAGAGAGAAAGAGAAGCTGTGAGTGAGAGAGAGAGAAAGAGAAGCTGTGAGTGAGTCAGAGAGAGAAAAGGAAGTTTGTGAGTGAGAGAGAGAGAGAAAGAGTTGTGAGTGAGAGAGAGAAGCTGTGAGTGAGAGAGAGAAAGAAAAGCTGTGAGTGAGAGAGAGAGAGAAACAGAAGATGTGAGTGAGAGAGAGAGAGAGAAGCAGTGAGTGAGAGAGAGAGAGAGAAAGAGAAGCTGTCAGTGAGACAGAGAGAGAAAAAGAGAAGCTGTGAGAGAGAGAGAGAGGGAGAAAGAGAAGCTGTGAGAGAGAGAGTGAAAGAAAAGCTGTGTGTGTGAGAGAGAAAGAGAAGCTGTGAGTGAGAGAGAGAGAAAGAGAAGCTGTGAGTGAGAAGGAGAGAGAGAGAGAGAAAGAGAAGCTGTTAGTGAGAGAGAGAGAGAGAAAGAGAAGCTGTGAGTGAGAGAGAGAATGAGAAGCTGTGAGTGAGAGAGAGAAGTTGTGAGAGAGAGAGAAAGAGAAGCTGTGAGTGAGAGAGAGAGAGAGAGAGATGTGAGTGATAGAGAGAGAGAAAGAGAAGCTGTGTGTGAGAGAGAGAGAGAAAGAGAAGGTGTGAGTGAGAGTGAGAGAGAGAAAGAGAAGCTGTGAGTGAGAGAGAGAGAAAGAGAAGCTGTGAGTGAGAGAGAGAGAATCTGTGAGTGAGAGAGAGAAATAAAAGCTGTGAGTGAGAGAGAGAGAGAAAGAGAAGATATGAGTGAGAGAGAAGCAGTGAGAGAGAGAGAGAGAAACAGAAGCTGTGAGTGAGACAGAGAGAGAAAGAGAAGCTGTGTGAGAGAGAGAGAGAAGCTGTGAGTGTGTGAGAGAGAGAAAGAGAAGCTGTGAGTGAGAGAGAGAGAGAAAGAAAGAGAAATTAGAGTGAGAAAGAGAGAGAGAAAGAGAAGCTGTGAGTGGGAGAGAGAGAAAGAGAGTATGTGAGTGAGAGAGAGAGAGAGAAGCTGTAAGTGAGAGAGAGAGAGCCGCTGTGAGTGAGTGAGAGATAGAGAAGCTGTGAATGAGAGAGAGAGAGAAAGAGAAGCTGTGTGTGTGAGAGAGAAAGAGAAGCTGTGAGTGAGTGAGAGAGAGAGAAAGGGAAGTTGTGAGTGAGAGATAGAGAGAGAGAGAAAGAGAAGTTGTGAGTGAGAGATAGAGAGAAAGAGATGCTGTGAGAGAGAGAGAGAGAGAGAGAGAAAGAGAAGCTGTGAGTGAGAGAGAGAGAAAGAGAAGCTGTGAGAGAGAGAGAAAGAGAAGCTGTGAGTGAGAAGGAGAGGGAAAGAGAAGATGTGAGTGAGTGAGAGAGAGAGAAAGAGTAGCTGTGAGTGAGAGAGAGAGAGGGAGAAAGAGAAGCTGTGTGTGTGTGTGAGAGAGAAAGAGAAGCTGTGAGTGAGAGTGTGTGTGAGAGAAAGAGAAGCTGTGAGTGAGAGAGAGAGAGAATGAGAAGCTGTGAGTGAGAGAGAGAGAAGCTGTGAGTGAGAGAGAGAGACGATGTGAGTGAGAGAGAGAGGGAGAAAGAGAAGCTGTGTGTGTGTGAGAGAGAAAGAGAAGCTGTGAGTGAGAGTGAGAGTGAGAGAGAGAGAAAGAGAAAGAGAAGCTGTGAGTGAGAGAGCGAGAGAGAGAAAGAGAAGCTGTTAGTGAGAGTGAGAGAGAGAGAAAGAGAAGCTGTGAGTGAGAGATAGAGAGAAAGAGAAGCTGTGAGTGAGAGAGAGAGAAAGAGAAGCTGTGAGTGAGAGAGAGAGAGAGAAAGAGAAGCTGTGAGTGAGAGAGAGAGAAAGAGAAGCTGTGAGTGAGGAGAGGGAAAGAGAAGCTGTGAGTGAGTGAGAGAGAGAGAAAGAGAAGCTGTGAGAGAGAAAGAGAGAAGCTGTGAGTGAGAGAGTGAGAGAGAAAAAGGGAAGCTGTGAGTGAGAGAGAGAAAGAGAAGCTGTGAGTGAGAGGGAGAGAGAGAAAGAGAAGCTGTGAGTGAGAGAGAGAGAAAGAGAAGCTGTGAGTGAGAGAGAGAAAGAGAAGTTGTGAGTGAGAGGGAGAGAGAGAAAGAGAAGCTGTGAGTGACACAGAGAGAGAAGCTGTGAGTTAGAGAGAGAGAGAAAGGGAAGTTGGGAGTGACAGAGAGAGAATCTGTGAGTGAGAGAGAGAGAGAAGATGTGAGTGAGAGAGAGAGAGGGAGAAAGAGAAGCTGTGTGTGTGAGAGAGAGAAAGAGAAGCTGTGAGTGAGAGTGAGAGAGAGAGAAAGAGAAAGAGAAGCTGTGAGTGAGAGAGCGAGAGAGAGAAAGAGAAGCTGTGAGTGAGTGAGAGAGAGAGAGAAAGAGAAGCTGTGAGTGAGAGATAGAGAGAAAGAGATGCTGTGAGTGAGAGAGAGAGAGAAAGAGAAGCTGTGAGTGAGAGAGAGAGAAAGAGAAGCTGTGAGAGAGAGAGAGAGAAAGAGAAGCTGTGAGTGAGAGAGAGAGAGGAAGAGAAGCTGTGAGTAAGAAGGAGAGGGAAAGAGAAGGAGTGAGAGAGAGAGAGAGAAGCTGTGAGTGAGAGAGAGAGAGAAAGAGAAGCTGTGAGTGAGAGAGTGAGAGAGAGAAAGAGAAGCTGTTAGTGAGAGTGAGAGAGAGAGAAAGAGAAGCTGTGAGTGAGAGGGAGAGAAAGAGAAGCTGTGAGTGACACACAGAGAGAGAAGCTGTGAGTTAGAGAGAGAGAAAGAGAAGCTGTGAGTGACAAAGAGAGAGAAAGAGAAGCTGAGAGTGAGAGAGAGAGAGAAAGTGAAGCTGTGAGTGAGAGAGAGAGAGAAAGAGAAGCTGTGTGTGTGTGTGAGAGAGAGAAAGATAGTCTGAGAAAGAGAGAGTGAAAGAGAAGCTGTGAGTGAGACAGAGAGAGGGAGAAAGAGAAGCTGTGAGTGAGAGTGAGAGAGAGAGAGAGAAAGAGAAGCTGAGAGTGAGAGAGAGAGAGAGAAAGTGAAGCTGTGAGTGAGAGAGAGAGAGACAGAGAAGCTGTGTGTGTGTGTGAGAGAGAAAGATAGTCTGAGAAAGAGAGAGTGAAAGAGAAGCTGTGAGTGAGACAGAGAGAGGGAGAAAGAGAAGCTGTGTGTGTGTGTGTGAGAGAAAGAGAAGCTGTGAGTGAGAGTGTGTGTGAGAGAGAGAGAGAGAAGCTGTGAGTGAGAGAGAGAGAATGTGAAGCTGTGAGTGAGAGAGAGAGAAGCTGTGAGTGAGAGAGAGAGAAGATGTGAGTGAGAGAGAGAGAGGGAGAAAGAGAAGCTGTGTGTGTGAGAGAGAGAAAGAGAAGCTGTGAGTGAGAGTGAGAGAGAGAGAAAGAGAAAGAGAAGCTGTGAGTGAGAGAGCGAGAGAGAGAGAGAAAGAGAAGCTGTTAGTGAGAGTGAGAGAGAGAGAGAAAGAGAAGCTGTGAGTGAGAGATAGAGAGAAAGAGATGCTGTGAGAGAGAGAGAGAAAGAGAAGCTGTGAGTGAGAGAGAGAGAAAGAGAAGCTGTGAGTGAGAGAGAGAGAGAGAAAGAGAAGCTGTGAGTGAGAGAGAGAGAAAGAGAAGCTGTGAGTGAGGAGAGGGAAAGAGAAGCTGTGAGTGAGTGAGAGAGAGAGAAAGAGAAGCTGTGAGAGAGAAAGAGAGAAGCTGTGAGTGAGAGAGTGAGAGAGAAAAAGGGAAGCTGTGAGTGAGAGAGAGAAAGAGAAGCTGTGAGTGAGAGGGAGAGAGAGAAAGAGAAGCTGTGAGTGAGAGAGAGAGAAAGAGAAGCTGTGAGTGAGAGAGAGAAAGAGAAGTTGTGAGTGAGAGGGAGAGAGAGAAAGAGAAGCTGTGAGTGACACAGAGAGAGAAGCTGTGAGTTAGAGAGAGAGAGAAAGGGAAGTTGTGAGTGACAGAGAGAGAATCTGTGAGTGAGAGAGAGAGAGAAGATATGAGTGAGAGAGAGAGAGGGAGAAAGAGAAGCTGTGTGTGTGAGAGAGAGAAAGAGAAGCTGTGAGTGAGAGTGAGAGAGAGAGAAAGAGAAAGAGAAGCTGTGAGTGAGAGAGCGAGAGAGAGAAAGAGAAGCTGTGAGTGAGTGAGAGAGAGAGAGAAAGAGAAGCTGTGAGTGAGAGATAGAGAGAAAGAGATGCTGTGAGTGAGAGAGAGAGAGAAAGAGAAGCTGTGAGTGAGAGAGAGAGAAAGAGAAGCTGTGAGAGAGAGAGAGAGAAAGAGAAGCTGTGAGTGAGAGAGAGAGAGGAAGAGAAGCTGTGAGTAAGAAGGAGAGGGAAAGAGAAGGAGTGAGAGAGAGAGAGAGAAGCTGTGAGTGAGAGAGAGAGAGAAAGAGAAGCTGTGAGTGAGAGAGTGAGAGAGAGAAAGAGAAGCTGTTAGTGAGAGTGAGAGAGAGAGAAAGAGAAGCTGTGAGTGAGAGGGAGAGAAAGAGAAGCTGTGAGTGACACACAGAGAGAGAAGCTGTGAGTTAGAGAGAGAGAAAGAGAAGCTGTGAGTGACAAAGAGAGAGAAAGAGAAGCTGAGAGTGAGAGAGAGAGAGAAAGTGAAGCTGTGAGTGAGAGAGAGAGAGAAAGAGAAGCTGTGTGTGTGTGTGAGAGAGAGAAAGATAGTCTGAGAAAGAGAGAGTGAAAGAGAAGCTGTGAGTGAGACAGAGAGAGGGAGAAAGAGAAGCTGTGAGTGAGAGTGAGAGAGAGAGAGAGAAAGAGAAGCTGAGAGTGAGAGAGAGAGAGAGAAAGTGAAGCTGTGAGTGAGAGAGAGAGAGACAGAGAAGCTGTGTGTGTGTGTGAGAGAGAAAGATAGTCTGAGAAAGAGAGAGTGAAAGAGAAGCTGTGAGTGAGACAGAGAGAGGGAGAAAGAGAAGCTGTGTGTGTGTGTGTGAGAGAAAGAGAAGCTGTGAGTGAGAGTGTGTGAGAGAGAGAGAGAGAGAAGCTGTGAGTGAGAGAGAGAGAATGAGAAGCTGTGAGTGAGAGAGAGAGAAGCTGTGAGTGAGAGAGAGAGAAGATGTGAGTGAGAGAGAGAGAGGGAGAAAGAGAAGCTGTGTGTGTGAGAGAGAGAAAGAGAAGCTGTGAGTGAGAGTGAGAGAGAGAGAAAGAGAAAGAGAAGCTGTGAGTGAGAGAGCGAGAGAGAGAGAGAAAGAGAAGCTGTTAGTGAGAGTGAGAGAGAGAGAGAAAGAGAAGCTGTGAGTGAGAGATAGAGAGAAAGAGATGCTGTGAGAGAGAGAGAGAAAGAGAAGCTGTGAGTGAGAGAGAGAGAAAGAGAAGCTGTGAGAGAGAGAGAGAGAAAGAGAAGCTGTGAGTGAGAAGGAGAGGGAAAGAGAAGATGTGAGTGAGTGAGAGAGAGAGAAAGAGAAGCTGTGAGTGAGAGAGAGAGAAAGAGAAGCTGTGAGTGAGAGAGAGGGAGAAAGAGAAGCTGTGAGTAAGAAGGAGAGGGAAAGAGAAGAAGTGAGTGAGTGAGAGAGAGAGAGAAAGAGAAGCTGTGAGAGAGAAAGAGAAGCTGTGAGTGAGATAGTGAGATAGAGAAAGAGAAGCTGTTAGTGAGAGTGAGAGAGAGAAAGAGAAGCTGTGAGTGAGAGAGAGATTGAAATAGAAGCTGTGAGTGAGAGAGAGAGAGAGAAAGAGAAGCTGTGAGTGAGAGAGAGAAATAGAAGCTGTGACTGAGAGGGAGAGAGAGAAAGAGAAGCTGTGAGTTACACAGTTAGAGAGAAGCTGTGAGTTAGAGAGAGAGAAAGTGAAGCTGTGAGTGACAGAGAGAGAGAAAGAGAAGCTGAGAGTGAGAGAGAGAGAGAGAAAGTGAAGCTGTGAGAGAGAGAGAGACAGAGAAGCTGTGTGTGTGTGTGAGAGAGAAAGATAGTCTGAGAAAGAGAGAGTGAAAGAGAAGCTGTGAGTGAGAGAGAGAGAGGGAGAAAGAGAAGCTGTGTGTGTGA
Organism: Bradypodion pumilum; assembly: GCA_035047305.1. NCBI lineage: Eukaryota > Metazoa > Chordata > Lepidosauria > Squamata > Chamaeleonidae > Bradypodion > Bradypodion pumilum. The sequence goes on from JAWDJD010000001.1 coordinate 235,848,306, forward strand.
GAGAGAAAGAGAAGCTGTGAGTGAGAGTGAGAGAGAGAGAGAAAGAGAAGCTGTGAGTGTGAGTGAGAGAGAAAGAGAAGCTGTGAGTGAGTGAGAGAGATAGAATGTGAAGCTGTGAGTGAGAGAGAGAAGCTGTGAGAGAGAGAAAGAGAAGCTGTGAGTGAGAGAGAGAGAGGGAGAGAAAGATTATCTGTGAGAGAGAGAGAGAAAGAGAAGCTGTGTGTTTTAGAGAGAGAGAAAGAGAAGCTGTGAGTGAGAGAGAGAGAAAGAGAAGCTGTGAGTGAGAGAGACAGAAGCTATGAGTGAGAGAGAGAAAGAAAAGCTGTGAGTGAGAGAGAGAGAAAGAGAAGATATGAGTGAGAGAGAGAGAAAGAGAAGCTGTGAGTGAGAGAGAGAGAAGCTATGAGTGAGAGAGAGAAAGAAAAGCTGTGAGTGAGAGAGAGAGAGAAAGAGAAGATATGAGTGAGAGAGAGAGAGAGAAGCAGTGAGAGAGAGAGAAACAGAAGCTGTGAGTGAGACAGAGAGAGAGAAAGAGAAGCTGTGAGAGAGAGAGGGAGAAAGAGAAGCTGTGAGAGAGAGAGAGAAAGAGAAGCTGTGAGTGTGTGTGAGAGAGAAAGAGAAGCTGTGAGTGAGAGAGAGAAAGAAAGAGAAATTAGAGTGAGAAAGAGAGAGAGAAAGAGAAGCTGTGAGTGGGAGAGAGAGAAAGAGAGTCTGTGAATCAGAGAGAGAGAGAGAGAAGCTGTGAGTGAGAGAGAGAGAGAGCCGCTGTGAGTGAGAGAGAGAGAAAGAGAAGATGTGAATGAGAGAGAGAGAGAGAGAAAGAGAAGCTGTGAGTGAGAGAGAGAGAAAGAGAAGCTGTGAGTGAGTCAGAGAGAGAAAAGGAAGTTTGTGAGTGAGAGAGAGAGAGAAAGAGTTGTGAGTGAGAGAGAGAAGCTGTGAGTGAGAGAGAGAAAGAAAAGCTGTGAGTGAGAGAGAGAGAGAAACAGAAGATGTGAGTGAGAGAGAGAGAGAGAAGCAGTGAGTGAGAGAGAGAGAGAGAGAGAGAAGCTGTCAGTGAGACAGAGAGAGAAAAAGAGAAGCTGTGAGAGAGAGAGAGAGGGAGAAAGAGAAGCTGTGAGAGAGAGAGTGAAAGAAAAGCTGTGTGTGAGAGAGAGAAAGAGAAGCTGTGAGTGAGAGAGAGAAAGAGAAGCTGTGAGTGAGAAGGAGAGAGAGAGAGAGAAAGAGAAGCTGTTAGTGAGAGAGAGAGAGAAAGAGAAGCTGTGAGTGAGAGAGAGAATGAGAAGCTGTGAGTGAGAGAGAGAAGTTGTGAGTGAGAGAGAGAGAGAGATGTGAGTGATAGAGAGAGAGAAAGAGAAGCTGTGAGTGAGAGAGAGAGGGAGAAAGATAATCTGTGAGAGAGAGAGAGAGAGAGAAAGAGAAACTGTGTGTGAGAGAGAGAGAGAGAAAGAGAAGGTGTGAGTGAGAGTGAGAGAGAGAAAGAGAAGCTGTGAGTGAGAGAGAGAGAAAGAGAAGCTGTGAGTGAGAGAGAGAGAATCTGTGAGTGAGAGAGAGAAATAAAAGCTGTGAGTGAGAGAGAGAGAGAAAGAGAAGATATGAGTGAGAGAGAAGCAGTGAGAGAGAGAGAGAAACAGAAGCTGTGAGTGAGACAGAGAGAGAAAGAGAAGCTGTGTGTGAGAGAGAGAGAGAAGCTGTGAGTGTGTGAGAGAGAGAAAGAGAAGCTGTGAGTGAGAGAGAGAGAAAGAAAGAGAAATTAGAGTGAGAAAGAGAGAGAGAAAGAGAAGCTGTGAGTGGGAGAGAGAGAAAGAGAGTATGTGAGTGAGAGAGAGAGAGAGAAGCTGTAAGTGAGAGAGAGAGAGCCGCTGTGAGTGAGAGAGATAGAGAAGCTGTGAATGAGAGAGAGAGAGAAAGAGAAGCTGTGTGTGTGAGAGAGAAAGATAAGCTGTGAGTGAGTGAGAGAGAGAGAAAGGGAAGTTGGGAGTGAGAGAGAGAGAGAAAGATAAGCTGTGAGTGTGTGAGAGAGAAAGAGAAGCTGTGAGTGAGAGAGAGAGAGAAAGAGAAGCTGTGAGTGAGAAGGAGAGGGAAAGAAGCTATGAGTGAGTGAGAGAGAGAGAGAAAGAGAAGCTGTGAGTGAGAGAGAGAGAAAGAGAAGCTATGAGTGAGAGAGAGAGAAAAAGAGAAGCTGTGAGTAAGAAGGAGAGGGAAAGAGAAGATGTGAGTGAGTGAGAGAGAGAGAAAGAGAAGCTGTGAGTGAGAGAGAGAGAAAGAGAAGCTGTGAGTGAGAGAGAGGGAGAAAGAGAAGCTGTGAGTAAGAAGGAGAGGGAAAGAGAAGAAGTGAGTGAGTGAGAGAGAGAGAGAAAGAGAAGCTGTGAGAGAGAAAGAGAAGCTGTGAGTGAGATAGTGAGATAGAGAAAGAGAAGCTGTTAGTGAGAGTGAGAGAGAGAAAGAGAAGCTGTGAGTGAGAGAGAGATTGAAATAGAAGCTGTGAGTGAGAGAGAGAGAGAGAAAGAGAAGCTGTGAGTGAGAGAGAGAAATAGAAGCTGTGACTGAGAGGGAGAGAGAGAAAGAGAAGCTGTGAGTTACACAGTTAGAGAGAAGCTGTGAGTTAGAGAGAGAGAAAGTGAAGCTGTGAGTGACAGAGAGAGAGAAAGAGAAGCTGAGAGTGAGAGAGAGAGAGAGAAAGTGAAGCTGTGAGAGAGAGAGAGACAGAGAAGCTGTGTGTGTGTGTGAGAGAGAAAGATAGTCTGAGAAAGAGAGAGTGAAAGAGAAGCTGTGAGTGAGAGAGAGAGAGGGAGAAAGAGAAGCTGTGTGTGTGAGAGAGAAAGAGAAGCTGTGAGTGAGAGTGAGAGAGAGAGAGAAAGAGAAGCTGTGAGTGTGAGTGAGAGAGAAAGAGAAGCTGTGAGTGAGTGAGAGAGATAGAATGTGAAGCTGTGAGTGAGAGAGAGAAGCTGTGAGAGAGAGAAAGAGAAGCTGTGAGTGAGAGAGAGAGAGGGAGAGAAAGATTATCTGTGAGAGAGAGAGAGAAAGAGAAGCTGTGTGTTTTAGAGAGAGAGAAAGAGAAGCTGTGAGTGAGAGAGAGAGAAAGAGAAGCTGTGAGTGAGAGAGACAGAAGCTATGAGTGAGAGAGAGAAAGAAAAGCTGTGAGTGAGAGAGAGAGAAAGAGAAGATATGAGTGAGAGAGAGAGAAAGAGAAGCTGTGAGTGAGAGAGAGAGAAGCTATGAGTGAGAGAGAGAAAGAAAAGCTGTGAGTGAGAGAGAGAGAGAAAGAGAAGATATGAGTGAGAGAGAGAGAGAGAAGCAGTGAGAGAGAGAGAAACAGAAGCTGTGAGTGAGACAGAGAGAGAGAAAGAGAAGCTGTGAGAGAGAGAGGGAGAAAGAGAAGCTGTGAGAGAGAGAGAGAAAGAGAAGCTGTGAGTGTGTGTGAGAGAGAAAGAGAAGCTGTGAGTGAGAGAGAGAAAGAAAGAGAAATTAGAGTGAGAAAGAGAGAGAGAAAGAGAAGCTGTGAGTGGGAGAGAGAGAAAGAGAGTCTGTGAATCAGAGAGAGAGAGAGAGAAGCTGTGAGTGAGAGAGAGAGAGAGCCGCTGTGAGTGAGAGAGAGAGAAAGAGAAGATGTGAATGAGAGAGAGAGAGAGAGAAAGAGAAGCTGTGAGTGAGAGAGAGAGAAAGAGAAGCTGTGAGTGAGTCAGAGAGAGAAAAGGAAGTTTGTGAGTGAGAGAGAGAGAGAAAGAGTTGTGAGTGAGAGAGAGAAGCTGTGAGTGAGAGAGAGAAAGAAAAGCTGTGAGTGAGAGAGAGAGAGAAACAGAAGATGTGAGTGAGAGAGAGAGAGAGAAGCAGTGAGTGAGAGAGAGAGAGAGAGAGAGAAGCTGTCAGTGAGACAGAGAGAGAAAAAGAGAAGCTGTGAGAGAGAGAGAGAGGGAGAAAGAGAAGCTGTGAGAGAGAGAGTGAAAGAAAAGCTGTGTGTGAGAGAGAGAAAGAGAAGCTGTGAGTGAGAGAGAGAAAGAGAAGCTGTGAGTGAGAAGGAGAGAGAGAGAGAGAAAGAGAAGCTGTTAGTGAGAGAGAGAGAGAAAGAGAAGCTGTGAGTGAGAGAGAGAATGAGAAGCTGTGAGTGAGAGAGAGAAGTTGTGAGTGAGAGAGAGAGAGAGATGTGAGTGATAGAGAGAGAGAAAGAGAAGCTGTGAGTGAGAGAGAGAGGGAGAAAGATAATCTGTGAGAGAGAGAGAGAGAGAGAAAGAGAAACTGTGTGTGAGAGAGAGAGAGAGAAAGAGAAGGTGTGAGTGAGAGTGAGAGGGAGAAAGAGAAGCTGTGAGTGAGAGAGAGAGAAAGAGAAGCTGTGAGTGAGAGAGAGAGAATCTGTGAGTGAGAGAGAGAAATAAAAGCTGTGAGTGAGAGAGAGAGAGAAAGAGAAGATATGAGTGAGAGAGAAGCAGTGAGAGAGAGAGAGAAACAGAAGCTGTGAGTGAGACAGAGAGAGAAAGAGAAGCTGTGTGTGAGAGAGAGAGAGAAGCTGTGAGTGTGTGAGAGAGAGAAAGAGAAGCTGTGAGTGAGAGAGAGAGAAAGAAAGAGAAATTAGAGTGAGAAAGAGAGAGAGAAAGAGAAGCTGTGAGTGGGAGAGAGAGAAAGAGAGTATGTGAGTGAGAGAGAGAGAGAGAAGCTGTAAGTGAGAGAGAGAGAGCCGCTGTGAGTGAGAGAGATAGAGAAGCTGTGAATGAGAGAGAGAGAGAAAGAGAAGCTGTGTGTGTGAGAGAGAAAGATAAGCTGTGAGTGAGTGAGAGAGAGAGAAAGGGAAGTTGGGAGTGAGAGAGAGAGAGAAAGATAAGCTGTGAGTGTGTGAGAGAGAAAGAGAAGCTGTGAGTGAGAGAGAGAGAGAAAGAGAAGCTGTGAGTGAGAAGGAGAGGGAAAGAAGCTATGAGTGAGTGAGAGAGAGAGAGAAAGAGAAGCTGTGAGTGAGAGAGAGAGAAAGAGAAGCTATGAGTGAGAGAGAGAGAAAAAGAGAAGCTGTGAGTAAGAAGGAGAGGGAAAGAGAAGAAGTGAGTGAGTTAGAGAGAGAGAGAGAGAAGCTGTGAGAGAGAAAGTGAAGCTGTGAGTGAGAGAGTGAGAGAGAGAAAGAGAAGCTGTTAGTGAGAGTGAGAGAGAGAGAGAGAAGCTGTGAGTGAGAGAGAGATTGAAAGAGAAGCTGTGAGTGAGAGAGAGAGAGAGAGAGAAGCTGTGAGTGAGAGAGAGAAGCTGTGAGAGAGAGAAAGAGAAGCTGTGAGTGAGAGAGAGAGAAGGTGAGTGATAGAGAGAGAGAATGAGAAGCTGTCAGTGAGAGAGAGAGAAAGTAAGAGAAGCTGTGAGTGAGATAGAGAGAGAGAAAGAGAAGCTGTGAGTGAGAGAGAGAGAGGGAGAGAAAGATAATCTGTGTGAGAGAGAGAGAGAAAGAGAAGCTGTGTGTTTTAGAGAGAGAGAAAGAGAAGCTGTGAGTGAGAGAGAGAGAAAGAGAAGCTGTGAGTGAGAGAGAGAGAAGCTATGAGTGAGAGAGAGAAAGAGAAGCTGTGAGTGAGAGAGAGAGATGTGAGTGATAGAGAGAGAGAAAGAGAAGCTGTGAGTGAGAGAGAGAGAGGGAGAAAGATAATCTGTGTGAGAGAGAGAGAGAAAGAGAAACTGTGTGTGAGAGAGAGAAAGAGAAGGTGTGAGTGAGAGTGAGAGAGAGAAAAAGAAGCTGTGAGTGAGAGAGAGAGAAAGAGAAGCTGTGTGTGAGAGAGAGAATCTGTGAGTGAGAGAGAGAAATAAATGCTGTGAGGGAGATAGAGAGAGAAAGAGAAGATATGAGTGAGAGAGAAGCAGTGAGAGAGAGAGAGAGAAACAGAAGCTGTGAGTGAGACAGAGAGAGAAAGAGAAGCTGTGAGAGAGAGAGAGAAAGAGAAGCTGTGAGTGTGTGAGAGAGAGAAAGAGAAGCTGTGAGTGAGAGAGAGAGAAAGAAAGAGAAATTAGAGTGAGAAAGAGAGAGAGAAAGAGAAGCTGTGAGTGGGAGAGAGAGAAAGAGAGTCTGTGAGTGAGTGAGAGAGAGAAGCTGTGTGTGTGAGAGAGAGAGCCGCTGTGAGTGATAGAGAGGTAGAGAAGCTGTGAATAAGAGAGAGAGAGAGAAGCTGTGTGTGTGAGAGAGAAAGAGAAGCTGTGAGTGAGTGAGAGAGAGAGAAAGGGAAGTTGTGAGTGAGAGAGAGAGAGAAAGAGAAGCTGTGAGTGTGAGAGAGAGAAAGAGAAGCTGTGAGTGAGAGAGAGAGAGAAAGAGAAGCTGTGAGTGAGAAGGAGAGGGAAAGAAGCTGTGAGTGAGTGAGAGAGAGAGAAAGAGAAGCTGTGAGTGAGAGAGAGAGAAAGAGAAGCTGTGTGAGAGAGAGAGAAAGAGAAGCTGTGAGTAATAAGGAGAGGGAAAGAGAAGAAGTGAGTGAGAGAGAGAGAGAGAGAGAAGCTGTGAGAGAGAAAGAGAAGCTGTGAGTGAGAGAGTGAGAGAGAGAAAGAGAAGCTGTTGGTGAGTGAGAGAGAGAGAGAGAAGCTGTGAGTGAGAGAGAGATTGAAAGAGAAGCTGTGAGTGAGAGAGAGAGAGAGAGAGAAAGAGAAGCTGTGAGTGTGAGTGAGAGAGAAAGAGAAGCTGTGAGTGAGTGTGAGAGAGAGAATGAGAAGCTGTGAGTGAGAGAGAGAAGCTGTGAGAGAGAGAAAGAGAAGCTGTGAGTGAGAGAGAGAGAGAAGATGTGAGTGATAGAGAGAGAGAATGAGAAGCTGTCAGTGAGAGAGAGAGAAAGTAAGGGAAGCTGTGAGTGAGATAGAGAGAGAGAGAAAGAGAAGCTGTGAGTGAGAGAGAGAGAGGGAGAGAAAGATAATCTGTGAGAGAGAGAGAGAGAAAGAGAAGCTGTGTGTTTTAGAGAGAGAGAAAGAGAAGCTGTGAGTGAGAGAGAGAGAAAGAGAAGCTGTGAGTGAGAGAGAGAAGCTATGAGTGAGAGAGAGAAAGAAAAGCTGTGAGTGAGAGAGAGAGAAAGAGAAGCTGTGAGTGAGAGAGAGAGAAAGAAAGAGAAATTAGAGTGAGAAAGAGAGAGAGAAAGAGAAGCTGTGAGTGGGAGAGAGAGAAAGAGAGTCTGTGAGTGAGAGAGAGAGAGAAGCTGTGTGTGTGAGAGAGAGAGCCGCTGTGAGTGAGAGAGAGATAGAGAAGCTGTGAATGAGAGAGAGAGAGAAAGAGAAGCTGTGAGTGTGAGAGAGAGAAAGAGAAGCTGTGAGTGAGAGAGAGAGAGAAAGAGAAGCTGTGAGTGAGAAGGAGAGGGAAAGAAGCTGTGAGTGAGTGAGAGAGAGAGAAAGAGAAGCTGTGAGTGAGAGAGAGAGAAAGAGAAGCTGTGTGAGAGAGAGAGAAAGAGAAGCTGTGAGTAAGAAGGAGAGGGAAAGAGAAGAAGTGAGTGAGTGAGAGAGAGAGAGAGAAGCTGTGAGAGAGAAAGAGAAGCTGTGAGTGAGAGAGTGAGAGAGAGAAAGAGAAGCTGTTAGTGAGTGAGAGAGAGAGAGAGAGAGAGAAGCTGTGAGAGAGAGATTGAAAGAGAAGCTGTGAGTGAGAGAGAGAGAGAGAGAAGCTGTGAGTGTGAGTGAGAGAGAAAGAGAAGCTGTGAGTGAGTGAGAGAGAGAGAATGAGAAGCTGTGAGTGAGAGAGAGAAGCTGTGAGAGAGAGAAAGAGAAGCTGTGAGTGAGAGAGAGAGAGAAGATGTGAGTGATAGAGAGAGAGAATGAGAAGCTGTCAGTGAGAGAGAGAGAAAGTAAGAGAAGCTGTGAGTGAGATAGAGAGAGAGAGAAAGAGAAGCTGTGAGTGAGAGAGAGAGAGGGAGAGAAAGATAATCTGTGAGAGAGAGAGAGAGAAAGAGAAGCTGTGTGTTTTAGAGAGAGAGAAAGAGAAGCTGTGAGTGAGAGAGAGAGAAAGAGAAGCTGTGAGTGAGAGAGAGAAGCTATGAGTGAGAGAGAGAAAGAAAAGCTGTGAGTGAGAGAGAGAGAGAAAGAGAAGATATGAGTGAGAGAGAGAAAGAGAAGCTGTGAGTGAGAGAGAGAAGCTATGAGTGAGAGAGAGAAAGAAAAGCTGTGAGTGAGAGAGAGAGAGAAAGAAAGAGAAGATATGAGTGAGGGAGAGAGAGAGAAGCAGTGTGTGAGAGAGAAACAGAAGCTGTGAGTGTGTGTGAGAGAGAAAGAGAAGCTGTGAGTGAAAGAGAGAGAAAGAAAGAGAAATTAGAGTGAGAAAGAGATAGAGAAAGAGAAGCTGTGAGTGGGAGAGAGAGAAAGAGAGTCTGTGAATCAGAGAGAGAGAGAGAAGCTGTGAGTGAGAGAGAGAGAGCCGCTGTGAGTGAGAGAGAGAGAAAGAGAAGCTGTGAATGAGAGAGAGAGAGAAAGAGAAGCTGTGAGTGTGAGAGAGAGAAAGAGAAGCTGTGAGTGAGTGAGAGAGAGAAAGGGAAGTTTGTGAGTGAGAGAGAGAGAGAAAGAGAAGCTGTGAGTGAGAGAGAGAAAGAGAAGCTGTGAGTGAGAAGGAGAGAGAGAGAGAGAAAGAGAAGCTGTTAGTGAGAGAGAGAGAGAAAGAGAAGCTGTGAGTGAGAGAGAGAATGAGAAGCTGTGAGTGAGAGAGAGAAGTTGTGAGTGAGAGAGAGAGAGAGATGTGAGTGATAGAGAGAGAGAAAGAGAAGCTGTGAGTGAGAGAGAGAGGGAGAAAGATAATCTGTGAGAGAGAGAGAGAGAGAGAAAGAGAAACTGTGTGTGAGAGAGAGAGAGAGAAAGAGAAGGTGTGAGTGAGAGTGAGAGAGAGAAAGAGAAGCTGTGAGTGAGAGAGAGAGAAAGAGAAGCTGTGAGTGAGAGAGAGAGAATCTGTGAGTGAGAGAGAGAAATAAAAGCTGTGAGTGAGAGAGACAGAGAAAGAGAAGATATGAGTGAGAGAGAAGCAGTGAGAGAGAGAGAGAAACAGAAGCTGTGAGTGAGACAGAGAGAGAAAGAGAAGCTGTGTGTGAGAGAGAGAGAGAAGCTGTGAGTGTGTGAGAGAGAGAAAGAGAAGCTGTGAGTGAGAGAGAGAGAAAGAAAGAGAAATTAGAGTGAGAAAGAGAGAGAGAAAGAGAAGCTGTGAGTGGGAGAGAGAGAAAGAGAGTATGTGAGTGAGAGAGAGAGAGAGAAGCTGTAAGTGAGAGAGAGAGAGCCGCTGTGAGTGAGAGAGAGATAGAGAAGCTGTGAATGAGAGAGAGAGAGAAAGAGAAGCTGTGTGTGTGAGAGAGAAAGAGAAGCTGTGAGTGAGTGAGAGAGAGAGAAAGGGAAGTTGGGAGTGAGAGAGAGAGAGAGAAAGATAAGCTGTGAGTGTGTGAGAGAGAAAGAGAAGCTGTGAGTGAGAGAGAGAGAGAAAGAGAAGCTGTGAGTGAGAAGGAGAGGGAAAGAAGCTATGAGTGAGTGAGAGAGAGAGAGAAAGAGAAGCTGTGAGTGAGAGAGAGAGAAAGAGAAGCTGTGAGTGAGAGAGAGAGAAAAAGAGAAGCTGTGAGTAAGAAGGAGAGGGAAAGAGAAGAAGTGAGTGAGTTAGAGAGAGAGAGAGAGAAGCTGTGAGAGAGAAAGTGAAGCTGTGAGTGAGAGAGTGAGAGAGAGAAAGAGAAGCTGTTAGTGAGAGTGAGAGAGAGAGAGAGAAGCTGTGAGTGAGAGAGAGATTGAAAGAGAAGCTGTGAGTGAGAGAGAGAGAGAGAGAGAAGCTGTGAGTGAGAGAGAGAAGCTGTGAGAGAGAGAAAGAGAAGCTGTGAGTGAGAGAGAGAGAAGGTGAGTGATAGAGAGAGAGAATGAGAAGCTGTCAGTGAGAGAGAGAGAAAGTAAGAGAAGCTGTGAGTGAGATAGAGAGAGAGAAAGAGAAGCTGTGAGTGAGAGAGAGAGAGGGAGAGAAAGATAATCTGTGTGAGAGAGAGAGAGAAAGAGAAGCTGTGTGTTTTAGAGAGAGAGAAAGAGAAGCTGTGAGTGAGAGAGAGAGAAAGAGAAGCTGTGAGTGAGAGAGAGAGAAGCTATGAGTGAGAGAGAGAAAGAGAAGCTGTGAGTGAGAGAGAGAGAGATGTGAGTGATAGAGAGAGAGAAAGAGAAGCTGTGAGTGAGAGAGAGAGAGGGAGAAAGATAATCTGTGTGAGAGAGAGAGAGAAAGAGAAACTGTGTGTGAGAGAGAGAAAGAGAAGGTGTGAGTGAGAGTGAGAGAGAGAAAAAGAAGCTGTGAGTGAGAGAGAGAGAAAGAGAAGCTGTGTGTGAGAGAGAGAATCTGTGAGTGAGAGAGAGAAATAAATGCTGTGAGGGAGATAGAGAGAGAAAGAGAAGATATGAGTGAGAGAGAAGCAGTGAGAGAGAGAGAGAGAAACAGAAGCTGTGAGTGAGACAGAGAGAGAAAGAGAAGCTGTGAGAGAGAGAGAGAAAGAGAAGCTGTGAGTGTGTGAGAGAGAGAAAGAGAAGCTGTGAGTGAGAGAGAGAGAAAGAAAGAGAAATTAGAGTGAGAAAGAGAGAGAGAAAGAGAAGCTGTGAGTGGGAGAGAGAGAAAGAGAGTCTGTGAGTGAGAGAGAGAGAGAAGCTGTGTGTGTGAGAGAGAGAGCCGCTGTGAGTGATAGAGAGGTAGAGAAGCTGTGAATAAGAGAGAGAGAGAGAAGCTGTGTGTGTGAGAGAGAAAGAGAAGCTGTGAGTGAGTGAGAGAGAGAGAAAGGGAAGTTGTGAGTGAGAGAGAGAGAGAAAGAGAAGCTGTGAGTGTGAGAGAGAGAAAGAGAAGCTGTGAGTGAGAGAGAGAGAGAAAGAGAAGCTGTGAGTGAGAAGGAGAGGGAAAGAAGCTGTGAGTGAGTGAGAGAGAGAGAAAGAGAAGCTGTGAGTGAGAGAGAGAGAAAGAGAAGCTGTGTGAGAGAGAGAGAAAGAGAAGCTGTGAGTAATAAGGAGAGGGAAAGAGAAGAAGTGAGTGAGAGAGAGAGAGAGAGAGAAGCTGTGAGAGAGAAAGAGAAGCTGTGAGTGAGAGAGTGAGAGAGAGAAAGAGAAGCTGTTGGTGAGTGAGAGAGAGAGAGAGAAGCTGTGAGTGAGAGAGAGATTGAAAGAGAAGCTGTGAGTGAGAGAGAGAGAGAGAGAAAGAGAAGCTGTGAGTGTGAGTGAGAGAGAAAGAGAAGCTGTGAGTGAGTGTGAGAGAGAGAATGAGAAGCTGTGAGTGAGAGAGAGAAGCTGTGAGAGAGAGAAAGAGAAGCTGTGAGTGAGAGAGAGAGAGAAGATGTGAGTGATAGAGAGAGAGAATGAGAAGCTGTCAGTGAGAGAGAGAGAAAGTAAGGGAAGCTGTGAGTGAGATAGAGAGAGAGAGAAAGAGAAGCTGTGAGTGAGAGAGAGAGGGAGAGAAAGATAATCTGTGAGAGAGAGAGAGAGAAAGAGAAGCTGTGTGTTTTAGAGAGAGAGAAAGAGAAGCTGTGAGTGAGAGAGAGAGAAAGAGAAGCTGTGAGTGAGAGAGAGAAGCTATGAGTGAGAGAGAGAAAGAAAAGCTGTGAGTGAGAGAGAGAGAAAGAGAAGCTGTGAGTGAGAGAGAGAGAAAGAAAGAGAAATTAGAGTGAGAAAGAGAGAGAGAAAGAGAAGCTGTGAGTGGGAGAGAGAGAAAGAGAGTCTGTGAGTGAGAGAGAGAGAGAAGCTGTGTGTGTGTGAGAGAGAGCCGCTGTGAGTGAGAGAGAGATAGAGAAGCTGTGAATGAGAGAGAGAGAGAAAGAGAAGCTGTGAGTGTGAGAGAGAGAAAGAGAAGCTGTGAGTGAGAGAGAGAGAGAAAGAGAAGCTGTGAGTGAGAAGGAGAGGGAAAGAAGCTGTGAGTGAGTGAGAGAGAGAGAAAGAGAAGCTGTGAGTGAGAGAGAGAGAAAGAGAAGCTGTGTGAGAGAGAGAGAAAGAGAAGCTCTGAGTAAGAAGGAGAGGGAAAGAGAAGAAGTGAGTGAGTGAGAGAGAGAGAGAGAAGCTGTGAGAGAGAAAGAGAAGCTGTGAGTGAGAGAGTGAGAGAGAGAAAGAGAAGCTGTTAGTGAGTGAGAGAGAGAGAGAGAGAGAGAGAAGCTGTGAGAGAGAGATTGAAAGAGAAGCTGTGAGTGAGAGAGAGAGAGAGAGAAGCTGTGAGTGTGAGTGAGAGAGAAAGAGAAGCTGTGAGTGAGTGAGAGAGAGAGAATGAGAAGCTGTGAGTGAGAGAGAGAAGCTGTGAGAGAGAGAAAGAGAAGCTGTGAGTGAGAGAGAGAGAGAAGATGTGAGTGATAGAGAGAGAGAATGAGAAGCTGTCAGTGAGAGAGAGAGAAAGTAAGAGAAGCTGTGAGTGAGATAGAGAGAGAGAGAAAGAGAAGCTGTGAGTGAGAGAGAGAGAGGGAGAGAAAGATAATCTGTGAGAGAGAGAGAGAAAAAGAGAAGCTGTGTGTTTTAGAGAGAGAGAAAGAGAAGCTGTGAGTGAGAGAGAGAGAAAGAGAAGCTGTGAGTGAGAGAGAGAAGCTATGAGTGAGAGAGAGAAAGAAAAGCTGTGAGTGAGAGAGAGAGAAAGAGAAGATATGAGTGAGAGAGAGAAAGAGAAGCTGTGAGTGAGAGAGAGAAGCTATGAGTGAGAGAGAGAAAGAAAAGCTGTGAGTGAGAGAGAGAGAGAAAGAAAGAGAAGATATGAGTGAGGGAGAGAGAGAGAAGCAGTGTGTGAGAGAGAAACAGAAGCTGTGAGTGTGTGTGAGAGAGAAAGAGAAGCTGTGAGTGAAAGAGAGAGAAAGAAAGAGAAATTAGAGTGAGAAAGAGATAGAGAAAGAGAAGCTGTGAGTGGGAGAGAGAGAAAGAGAGTCTGTGAATCAGAGAGAGAGAGAGAAGCTGTGAGTGAGAGAGAGAGAGCCGCTGTGAGTGAGAGAGAGAGAAAGAGAAGCTGTGAATGAGAGAGAGAGAGAAAGAGAAGCTGTGAGTGTGAGAGAGAGAAAGAGAAGCTGTGAGTGAGTGAGAGAGAGAAAGGGAAGTTTGTGAGTGAGAGAGAGAGAGAAAGAGAAGCTGTGAGTGAGAGAGAGAAGCTGTGAGTGAGAGAGAGAAAGAAAAGCTGTGAGTGAGAGAGAGAGAGAGAAAGAGATGTGTGTGTGTGAGAGAGAGAAAGATAGTCTGAGAAAGAGAGAGTGAAAGAGAAGCTGTGAGTGAGACAGAGAGAGGGAGAAAGAGAAGCTGTGTGCGTGAGAGAGAGAAAGAGAAGCTGTGAGTGAGAGTGAGAGAGAGAGAGAGAAAGAGAAGCTGAGAGTTAGAGAGAGAGAGAAAGTGAAGCTGTGAGTGAGAGAGAGAGAGACAGAGAAGCTGTGTGTGAGGGAGAGAGAGAAAGATAGTCTGAGAAAGAGAGAGTGAAAGAGAAGCTGTGAGTGAGACAGAGAGAGGGAGAAAGAGAAGCTGTGTGTGTGTGAGAGAGAAAGAGAAGATTTGAGTGAGAGAGAGAGAGAGAGAGAGAAAGAGAAGCTGTGAGTGATAGAGAGAGATAAAGAGAAGCTGTGAGTGAGAGAGAGAGAAAGCAAAGCTGTGAGTGAGAGAGAGAGAATGAGAAGCTGTGAGTGAGAGAGAGAGAAGCTGTGAGTGAGAGAGAGAGAGAAGATGAGAGTGAGAGAGAGAGGGAGAAAGAGAAGCTGTGTGTGTGTAAAAGAGAAAGAGAAGCTGTGAGTGAGAGTGAGAGAGAGAGAAAGAGAAAGAGAAGCTGTGAGTGAGAGAGCGAGAGAGAGAAAGAGAAGCTGTTAGTGAGAGTGAGAGAGAGAGAGAAAGAGAAGCTGTGAGTGAGAGAGAGAGAGAGAAAGAGAAGCTGTGAGTGAGAGAGAGAGAAAGAGAAGCTGTGAGTGAGAGAGAGAGAAAGAGAAGCTGTGTGTAAGAAGGAGAGTGAAAGAGAAGAAGTGAGTGATAGAGATAGAAAGAGAAGCTGTGTGTGTGAGAGAGAGAAAGAGAAGCTGTGAGTGAGAGAGAGAGAAAGAGAAGCTGTGAGTGATAGAGAGAGAAAGAGAAGCTGTGTGTGAGAGAGAGAGAAAGAGAAGCTGTGAGTGAGAGAGAGAGAAAGAGAAGCTGTGAGTGAGTGAGAGAGAGAGAAAGAGAAGCTGTGAGTGAGAGAGAGAGAAAGAGAAGCTGTGAGTGAGAGAGAGAGAAAGAGAAGCTGTGTGTAAGAAGGAGAGTGAAGGAGAAGAAGTGAGTGAGTGAGTGAGAGAGAGAAAGAGAATCTGTGAAAGAGAAAGAGAAGCTGTGAGTGAGAGAGTGAGAGAGAGAAAGAGAATCTGTTAGTGAGAGTGAGAGAGAGAGAGAAAGAGAAGCTGTGTGTGAGAGAGAGATTGAAAGAGAAGCTGTGAGTGAGAGAGAGAGAGAGAAAGAGAAGCTGTGAGTGAGAGAGAGAAAGAGAAGCTGTGACTGAGAGGAGGAGAGAGAAAGAGAAGCTGTGAGTGACAGAGAGAGAAGCTGTGAGTTAGAGAGAGAGAAAGAGAAGCTGTGAGTGACAGAGAGAGAGAAAGAGAAGCTGAGAGTGAGAGAGAGAGAGAGAAAGTGAAGCTTTGAGTGAGAGAGAGAGGGACAGAGAAGCTGTGTGTGTGTGAGAGAGAAAGAGAAGCTGTGAGTGAGACAGAGAGAGGGAGAAAGAGAAGCTGTGTGCGTGTGAGAGAGAAAGAGAAGCTGTGAGTGAGAGAGAGAGAAAGTGAAGCTGTGAGTGAGAGAGAGAGAGAAAGAGACGCTGTGTGTGTGAGAGAGAGAAAGATAGTCTGAGAGAGAGAGAGTGAAAGAGAAGCTGTGAGTGAGAGAGAGAGGGAGAAAGAGAAGCTGTGTGTGAGTGAGAGAGAAAGAGAAGCTGTGAGTGAGAGAGAGAGAAGCTATGAGTGAGAGAGAGAAAGAAAAGCTGTGAGTGAGAGAGAGAGAGAAAGAGAAGATATGAGTGAGAGAGAGAGAGAGAAGCAGTGAGAGAGAGAGAAACATAAGCTGTGAGTGAGACAGAGAGAGAGAAAGAGAAGCTGAGAGAGAGAGGGAGAAAGAGAATCTGTGAGAGAGAGAGAGAATGAGAAGCTGTGAGTGTGTGTGAGAGAGAAAGAGAAGCTGTGAGTGAGAGAGAGAGAAAGAAAGAGAAATTAGAGTGAGAAAGAGAGAGAGAAAGAGAAGCTGTGAGTGGGAGAGAGAGAAAGAGAGTCTGTGAATCATAGAGAGAGAGAGAAGCTGTGAGTGAGAGAGAGAGAGAGCCGCTGTGAGTGAGAGAGAGAGAAAGAGAAGCTGTGAATGAGGGAGAGAGAGAAAGAGAAGCTGTGAGTGAGAGAGAGAGAAAGAGAAGCTGTGAGTGAGTGAGAGAGAGAAAGGGAAGTTTGTGTGAGAGAGAGAGAAAGAGAAGCTGTGTTTGAGAGAGAGAAGCTGTGAGTGAGAGAGAGAAAGAAAAGCTGTGAGTGAGAGAGAGAGAGAAAGAGAAGATGTGAGTGAGTGAGAGAGAGAGAGAAGCAATGAGTGAGAGAGAGAGAGAGAAAGAGAAGCTGTCAGTGAGACAGAGAGAGAGAAAGAGAAGCTGTGAGAGAGAGAGAGAAAGAGAAGCTGTGAGTGTGTGTGTGAGAGAAAGAGAAGCTGTGAGTGAGAGAGAGAGAAAGAAAGAGAAATTAGAGTGAGAAAGAGAGAGAGAAAGAGAAGCTGTGAGTGAGAGAGAGAGAGAAGGTGTGAGTGATAGAGAGAGAGAATGAGAAGCTGTGAGTGATAGAGAGAGAAAGTAAGAGAAGCTGTGAGTGAGATAGAGAGAGAGAGAAGGAGAAGCTGTGAGTGAGAGAGAGAGAGGGAGAAAGATAAGCTGTGAGAGAGAGAGAGAGAAGCTGTGTGTGTGAGAGAGAGAAAGAAAAGCTGTGATTGAGAGTGAGTGAGAGATAGAAAGAGATGCTGTGAGTGAGAGAGAGAGAAGCTGTGAGTGAGAGAGAGAGAAAGAGAAGCTGTGAGTGAATGAGAGAGAGAAAGGGAAGTTTGTGAGTGAGAGAGAGAGAGAAAGAGAAGCTGTGTTTGAGAGAGAGAAGCTGTGAGTGAGAGAGAGAAAGAAAAGCTGTGAGTGAGAGAGAGAGGGAGAAAGAGAAGCTGTGTGTGTGTGAGAGAGAAAGAGAAGCGGTGAGTGAGAGAGAGAGAGTGAAAGAGAAGCTGTGAGTGAGAGAGAGAGGGAGAAAGAGAAGCTGTGTGTGAGTGAGAGAGAAAGAGAAGCTGTGAGTGAGAGAGAGAGAGAGAATGAGAAGCTGTGAGTGTGAGAGAGAAGCTGTGAGAGAGAGAGAGAAAGAGAAGCTGTGCGTGAGAGAGAGAGAGAAGATGTGAGTGATAGAGAGAGAGAATGAGAAGCTGTCAGTGAGAGAGAGAGAAAGAGAAGCTGTGAGTGAGATAGAGAGAGAGAGAAAGAGAAGCTGTGAGTGAGAGAGAGAGAGGGGGAGAAAGATAATCTGTGAGAGAGAGAGAGAGAAAGAGAAGCTGTGTGTTTTAGAGAGAGAGAAAGAGAAGCTGTGATTGAGAGTGTGTGAGAGAGAGAAAGAGAAGCTGTGAGTGAGAGAGAAAGAGAAGCTGTGAGTGAGAGAGAGAAGCTATGAGTGAGAGAGAGAAAGAAAAGCTGTGAGTGAGAGAGAGAGAGAGAAAGAGAAGATATGAGTGAGAGAGAGAGAGAGAAGCAGTGAGAGAGAGAGAAACATAAGCTGTGAGTGAGACAGAGAGAGAGAAAGAGAAGCTGAGAGAGAGAGAGAGGGAGAAAGAGAAGCTGTGAGAGAGAGAGAGAATGAGAAGCTGTGAGTGTGTGTGAGAGAGAAAGAGAAGCTGTGAGTGAGAGAGAGAGAAAGAAAGAGAAATTAGAGTGAGAAAGAGAGAGAGAAAGAGAAGCTGTGAGTGGGAGAGAGAAAGAGAGTCTGTGAATCATAGAGAGAGAGAGAAGCTGTGAGTGAGAGAGAGAGAGAGCCGCTGTGAGTGAGAGAGAGAGAAAGAGAAGCTGTGAATGAGAGAGAGAGAGAAAGAGAAGCTGTGAGTGAGAGAGAGAGAAAGAGAAGCTGTGAGTGAGTGAGAGAGAGAAAGGGAAGTTTGTGAGAGAGAGAGAGAAAGGGAAGCTGTGTTTGAGAGAGAGAAGCTGTGAGTGAGAGAGAGAAAGAAAAGCTGTGAGTGAGAGAGAGAGAGAAAGAGAAGATGTGAGTGAGTGAGAGAGAGAGAGAAGCAATGAGTGAGAGAGAGAGAGAGAAAGAGAAGCTGTCAGTGAGACAGAGAGAGAGAAAGAGAAGCTGTGAGAGAGAGAGAGAAAGAGAAGCTGTGAGTGTGTGTGTGAGAGAAAGAGAAGCTGTGAGTGAGAGAGAGAGAAAGAAAGAGAAATTAGAGTGAGAAAGAGAGAGAGAAAGAGAAGCTGTGAGTGAGAGAGAGAGAGAAGGTGTGAGTGATAGAGAGAGAGAATGAGAAGCTGTGAGTGATAGAGAGAGTAAGTAAGAGAAGCTGTGAGTGAGATAGAGAGAGAGAGAAGGAGAAGCTGTGAGTGAGAGAGAGAGAGGGAGAAAGATAAGCTGTGAGAGAGAGAGAGAGAGAAGCTGTGTGTGTGTGAGAGAGAAAGAAAAGCTGTGATTGAGAGTGAGTGAGAGAGAGAAAGAGATGCTGTGAGTGAGAGAGAGAGAAGCTGTGAGTGAGAGAGAGAGAAAGAGAAGCTGTGAGTGAATGAGAGAGAGAAAGGGAAGTTTGTGAGTGAGAGAGAGAGAGAAAGAGAAGCTGTGTTTGAGAGAGAGAAGCTGTGAGTGAGAGAGAGAAAGAAAAGCTGTGAGTGAGAGAGAGAGAGAAAGAGAAGATGTGAGTGAGTGAGAGAGAGAGAGAAGCAATGAGTGAGAGAGAGAGAGAGAAAGAGAAGCTGTCAGTGAGACAGAGAGAGAGAAAGAGAAGCTGTGTGAGAGAGAGAGAGGGAGAAAGAGAAGCTGTGAGAGAGAGAGAGAAAGAGAAGCTGTGAGTGTGTGTGTGAGAGAAAGAGAAGCTGTGAGTGAGAGAGAGAGAAAGAAAGAGAAATTAGAGTGAGAAAGAGAGAGAGAAAGAGAAGCTGTGAGTGAGAGAGAGAGAGAGAAGATGTGAGTGATAGAGAGAGAGAATGAGAAGCTGTGATTGAGAGTGAGTGAGAGAGAGAAAGAGATGCTGTGAGTGAGAGAGAGAAGCTGTGAGTGAGAGAGAGAAAGAAAAGCGGTGAGTGAGAGAGAGAGAGAAAGAGAAGCTGTGAGTGAGACTGTGAGAGAGAGAAAGAGAAGCTGTTAGTGAGAGTGAGAGAGAGAGAGAAAGAGAAGCTGTGAGTGAGAGTGAGATTGAAAGAGAAGCTGTGAGTGAGAGAGAGAGAGAAAGAGAAGCTGTGAGTGAGAGAGAGAAAGAGATGCTGTGAGTGAGAGGGAGAGAAAGAGAAGCTGTGAGTGACACAGAGAGAGAGAAGCTGTGAGTTAGAGAGAGAGAAAGAGAAGCTGTGAGTGACAGAGAGAGAGGAAGAGAAGCTGTGAGTGAGAGTGAGAGAGAAAGAGAAGCTGTGTGTGTGTGTGAGACAGAAAGATAGTCTGAGAAAGAGAGAGTGAAAGAGAAGCTGTGAGTGAGACAGAGAGAGGGAGAAAGAGAAGCTGTGTGTGTGAGAGAGAAAGAGAAGCTGTGAGTGAGAGTGAGAGAGAGAAAGAGAAAGAGAAGCTGTGAGTGAGAGAGAGAGAGAAAGCGAAGCTGTGAGTGAGAGAGAGAGAGAAAGCGAAGCTGTGAGTGAGAGAGGGAGAGAGAATGAGAAGCTGTGAGTGTGAGAGAGAGAAGCTGTGAGTGAGAGAGAGAGATGTGAGTGATAGAGAGAGAGAAAGAGAAGCTGTGAGTGAGAGGGAGAGAAAGTAAGAGAAGCTGTGAGTGAGATAGAGAGAGAGAGAAAGAGAAGCTGTGAATGAGAGAGAGAGGGAGAAAGATAATCTGTGATTGAGAGTGAGAGAGAGAGAAAGAGAAGCTGTGAGTGAGAGAGAGAGAAAGAGAAGCTGTGAGTGAGAGAGAGAGAAGCTGTGTGTGAGAGAGAAAGAAAAGCTGTGAGTGAGAGAGAGAGAGAAAGAGAAGATATGAGTTAGAGAGAGAGAAGCAGTGAGTGAGAGAGAGAGAGAGAAAGAGAAGCTGTGAGTGAGAGAGAGAAAGAGAAGCTGTGAGTGAGAAGGAGAGAGAGAGAGAGAAAGAGAAGCTGTTAGTGAGAGAGAGAGAGAAAGAGAAGCTGTGAGTGAGAGAGAGAATGAGAAGCTGTGAGTGAGAGAGAGAAGTTGTGAGTGAGAGAGAGAGAGAGATGTGAGTGATAGAGAGAGAGAAAGAGAAGCTGTGAGTGAGAGAGAGAGGGAGAAAGATAATCTGTGAGAGAGAGAGAGAGAGAGAAAGAGAAACTGTGTGTGAGAGAGAGAGAGAGAAAGAGAAGGTGTGAGTGAGAGTGAGAGAGAGAAAGAGAAGCTGTGAGTGAGAGAGAGAGAAAGAGAAGCTGTGAGTGAGAGAGAGAGAATCTGTGAGTGAGAGAGAGAAATAAAAGCTGTGAGTGAGAGAGACAGAGAAAGAGAAGATATGAGTGAGAGAGAAGCAGTGAGAGAGAGAGAGAAACAGAAGCTGTGAGTGAGACAGAGAGAGAAAGAGAAGCTGTGTGAGAGAGAGAGAGAGAAGCTGTGAGTGTGTGAGAGAGAGAAAGAGAAGCTGTGAGTGAGAGAGAGAGAAAGAAAGAGAAATTAGAGTGAGAAAGAGAGAGAGAAAGAGAAGCTGTGAGTGGGAGAGAGAGAAAGAGAGTATGTGAGTGAGAGAGAGAGAGAGAAGCTGTAAGTGAGAGAGAGAGAGCCGCTGTGAGTGAGAGAGAGATAGAGAAGCTGTGAATGAGAGAGAGAGAGAAAGAGAAGCTGTGTGTGTGAGAGAGAAAGAGAAGCTGTGAGTGAGTGAGAGAGAGAGAAAGGGAAGTTGGGAGTGAGAGAGAGAGAGAAAGATAAGCTGTGAGTGTGTGAGAGAGAAAGAGAAGCTGTGAGTGAGAGAGAGAGAGAAAGAGAAGCTGTGAGTGAGAAGGAGAGGGAAAGAAGCTATGAGTGAGTGAGAGAGAGAGAGAAAGAGAAGCTGTGAGTGAGAGAGAGAGAAAGAGAAGCTGTGAGTGAGAGAGAGAGAAAAAGAGAAGCTGTGAGTAAGAAGGAGAGGGAAAGAGAAGAAGTGAGTGAGTTAGAGAGAGAGAGAGAGAAGCTGTGAGAGAGAAAGTGAAGCTGTGAGTGAGAGAGTGAGAGAGAAAGAGAAGCTGTTAGTGAGAGTGAGAGAGAGAGAGAGAAGCTGTGAGTGAGAGAGAGATTGAAAGAGAAGCTGTGAGTGAGAGAGAGAGAGAGAGAGAGAAGCTGTGAGTGAGAGAGAGAAGCTGTGAGAGAGAGAAAGAGAAGCTGTGAGTGAGAGAGAGAGAAGGTGAGTGATAGAGAGAGAGAATGAGAAGCTGTCAGTGAGAGAGAGAGAAAGTAAGAGAAGCTGTGAGTGAGATAGAGAGAGAGAAAGAGAAGCTGTGAGTGAGAGAGAGAGAGGGAGAGAAAGATAATCTGTGTGAGAGAGAGAGAGAAAGAGAAGCTGTGTGTTTTAGAGAGAGAGAAAGAGAAGCTGTGAGTGAGAGAGAGAGAAAGAGAAGCTGTGAGTGAGAGAGAGAGAAGCTATGAGTGAGAGAGAGAAAGAGAAGCTGTGAGTGAGAGAGAGAGAGATGTGAGTGATAGAGAGAGAGAAAGAGAAGCTGTGAGTGAGAGAGAGAGAGGGAGAAAGATAATCTGTGTGAGAGAGAGAGAGAAAGAGAAACTGTGTGTGAGAGAGAGAAAGAGAAGGTGTGAGTGAGAGTGAGAGAGAGAAAAAGAAGCTGTGAGTGAGAGAGAGAGAAAGAGAAGCTGTGTGTGAGAGAGAGAATCTGTGAGTGAGAGAGAGAAATAAATGCTGTGAGGGAGATAGAGAGAGAAAGAGAAGATATGAGTGAGAGAGAAGCAGTGAGAGAGAGAGAGAGAAACAGAAGCTGTGAGTGAGACAGAGAGAGAAAGAGAAGCTGTGAGAGAGAGAGAGAAAGAGAAGCTGTGAGTGTGTGAGAGAGAGAAAGAGAAGCTGTGAGTGAGAGAGAGAGAAAGAAAGAGAAATTAGAGTGAGAAAGAGAGAGAGAAAGAGAAGCTGTGAGTGGGAGAGAGAGAAAGAGAGTCTGTGAGTGAGAGAGAGAGAGAAGCTGTGTGTGTGAGAGAGAGAGCCGCTGTGAGTGATAGAGAGGTAGAGAAGCTGTGAATAAGAGAGAGAGAGAGAAGCTGTGTGTGTGAGAGAGAAAGAGAAGCTGTGAGTGAGTGAGAGAGAGAGAAAGGGAAGTTGTGAGTGAGAGAGAGAGAGAAAGAGAAGCTGTGAGTGTGAGAGAGAGAAAGAGAAGCTGTGAGTGAGAGAGAGAGAGAAAGAGAAGCTGTGAGTGAGAAGGAGAGGGAAAGAAGCTGTGAGTGAGTGAGAGAGAGAGAAAGAGAAGCTGTGAGTGAGAGAGAGAGAAAGAGAAGCTGTGTGAGAGAGAGAGAAAGAGAAGCTGTGAGTAATAAGGAGAGGGAAAGAGAAGAAGTGAGTGAGAGAGAGAGAGAGAGAGAAGCTGTGAGAGAGAAAGAGAAGCTGTGAGTGAGAGAGTGAGAGAGAGAAAGAGAAGCTGTTGGTGAGTGAGAGAGAGAGAGAGAAGCTGTGAGTGAGAGAGAGATTGAAAGAGAAGCTGTGAGTGAGAGAGAGAGAGAGAGAAAGAGAAGCTGTGAGTGTGAGTGAGAGAGAAAGAGAAGCTGTGAGTGAGTGTGAGAGAGAGAATGAGAAGCTGTGAGTGAGAGAGAGAAGCTGTGAGAGAGAGAAAGAGAAGCTGTGAGTGAGAGAGAGAGAGAAGATGTGAGTGATAGAGAGAGAGAATGAGAAGCTGTCAGTGAGAGAGAGAGAAAGTAAGGGAAGCTGTGAGTGAGATAGAGAGAGAGAGAAAGAGAAGCTGTGAGTGAGAGAGAGAGAGGGAGAGAAAGATAATCTGTGAGAGAGAGAGAGAGAAAGAGAAGCTGTGTGTTTTAGAGAGAGAGAAAGAGAAGCTGTGAGTGAGAGAGAGAGAAAGAGAAGCTGTGAGTGAGAGAGAGAAGCTATGAGTGAGAGAGAGAAAGAAAAGCTGTGAGTGAGAGAGAGAGAAAGAGAAGCTGTGAGTGAGAGAGAGAGAAAGAAAGAGAAATTAGAGTGAGAAAGAGAGAGAGAAAGAGAAGCTGTGAGTGGGAGAGAGAGAAAGAGAGTCTGTGAGTGAGAGAGAGAGAGAAGCTGTGTGTGTGAGAGAGAGAGCCGCTGTGAGTGAGAGAGAGATAGAGAAGCTGTGAATGAGAGAGAGAGAGAAAGAGAAGCTGTGAGTGTGAGAGAGAGAAAGAGAAGCTGTGAGTGAGAGAGAGAGAGAAAGAGAAGCTGTGAGTGAGAAGGAGAGGGAAAGAAGCTGTGAGTGAGTGAGAGAGAGAGAAAGAGAAGCTGTGAGTGAGAGAGAGAGAAAGAGAAGCTGTGTGAGAGAGAGAGAAAGAGAAGCTCTGAGTAAGAAGGAGAGGGAAAGAGAAGAAGTGAGTGAGTGAGAGAGAGAGAGAGAAGCTGTGAGAGAGAAAGAGAAGCTGTGAGTGAGAGAGTGAGAGAGAGAAAGAGAAGCTGTTAGTGAGTGAGAGAGAGAGAGAGAGAGAGAAGCTGTGAGAGAGAGATTGAAAGAGAAGCTGTGAGTGAGAGAGAGAGAGAGAGAAGCTGTGAGTGTGAGTGAGAGAGAAAGAGAAGCTGTGAGTGAGTGAGAGAGAGAGAATGAGAAGCTGTGAGTGAGAGAGAGAAGCTGTGAGAGAGAGAAAGAGAAGCTGTGAGTGAGAGAGAGAGAGAAGATGTGAGTGATAGAGAGAGAGAATGAGAAGCTGTCAGTGAGAGAGAGAGAAAGTAAGAGAAGCTGTGAGTGAGATAGAGAGAGAGAGAAAGAGAAGCTGTGAGTGAGAGAGAGAGAGGGAGAGAAAGATAATCTGTGAGAGAGAGAGAGAAAAAGAGAAGCTGTGTGTTTTAGAGAGAGAGAAAGAGAAGCTGTGAGTGAGAGAGAGAGAAAGAGAAGCTGTGAGTGAGAGAGAGAAGCTATGAGTGAGAGAGAGAAAGAAAAGCTGTGAGTGAGAGAGAGAGAAAGAGAAGATATGAGTGAGAGAGAGAAAGAGAAGCTGTGAGTGAGAGAGAGAAGCTATGAGTGAGAGAGAGAAAGAAAAGCTGTGAGTGAGAGAGAGAGAGAAAGAAAGAGAAGATATGAGTGAGGGAGAGAGAGAGAAGCAGTGTGTGAGAGAGAAACAGAAGCTGTGAGTGTGTGTGAGAGAGAAAGAGAAGCTGTGAGTGAAAGAGAGAGAAAGAAAGAGAAATTAGAGTGAGAAAGAGATAGAGAAAGAGAAGCTGTGAGTGGGAGAGAGAGAAAGAGAGTCTGTGAATCAGAGAGAGAGAGAGAAGCTGTGAGTGAGAGAGAGAGAGCCGCTGTGAGTGAGAGAGAGAGAAAGAGAAGCTGTGAATGAGAGAGAGAGAGAAAGAGAAGCTGTGAGTGTGAGAGAGAGAAAGAGAAGCTGTGAGTGAGTGAGAGAGAGAAAGGGAAGTTTGTGAGTGAGAGAGAGAGAGAAAGAGAAGCTGTGAGTGAGAGAGAGAAGCTGTGAGTGAGAGAGAGAAAGAAAAGCTGTGAGTGAGAGAGAGAGAGAGAAAGAGATGTGTGTGTGTGAGAGAGAGAAAGATAGTCTGAGAAAGAGAGAGTGAAAGAGAAGCTGTGAGTGAGACAGAGAGAGGGAGAAAGAGAAGCTGTGTGCGTGAGAGAGAGAAAGAGAAGCTGTGAGTGAGAGTGAGAGAGAGAGAGAGAAAGAGAAGCTGAGAGTTAGAGAGAGAGAGAAAGTGAAGCTGTGAGTGAGAGAGAGAGAGACAGAGAAGCTGTGTGTGAGGGAGAGAGAGAAAGATAGTCTGAGAAAGAGAGAGTGAAAGAGAAGCTGTGAGTGAGACAGAGAGAGGGAGAAAGAGAAGCTGTGTGTGTGTGAGAGAGAAAGAGAAGATTTGAGTGAGAGAGAGAGAGAGAGAGAGAGAAAGAGAAGCTGTGAGTGATAGAGAGAGATAAAGAGAAGCTGTGAGTGAGAGAGAGAGAAAGCAAAGCTGTGAGTGAGAGAGAGAGAATGAGAAGCTGTGAGTGAGAGAGAGAGAAGCTGTGAGTGAGAGAGAGAGAGAAGATGAGAGTGAGAGAGAGAGGGAGAAAGAGAAGCTGTGTGTGTGTAAAAGAGAAAGAGAAGCTGTGAGTGAGAGTGAGAGAGAGAGAAAGAGAAAGAGAAGCTGTGAGTGAGAGAGCGAGAGAGAGAAAGAGAAGCTGTTAGTGAGAGTGAGAGAGAGAGAGAAAGAGAAGCTGTGAGTGAGAGAGAGAGAGAGAAAGAGAAGCTGTGAGTGAGAGAGAGAGAAAGAGAAGCTGTGAGTGAGAGAGAGAGAAAGAGAAGCTGTGTGTAAGAAGGAGAGTGAAAGAGAAGAAGTGAGTGATAGAGAGAGAAAGAGAAGCTGTGTGTGTGAGAGAGAGAAAGAGAAGCTGTGAGTGAGAGAGAGAGAAAGAGAAGCTGTGAGTGATAGAGAGAGAAAGAGAAGCTGTGTGTGAGAGAGAGAGAAAGAGAAGCTGTGAGTGAGAGAGAGAGAAAGAGAAGCTGTGAGTGAGTGAGAGAGAGAGAAAGAGAAGCTGTGAGTGAGAGAGAGAGAAAGAGAAGCTGTGAGTGAGAGAGAGAGAAAGAGAAGCTGTGTGTAAGAAGGAGAGTGAAGGAGAAGAAGTGAGTGAGTGAGTGAGAGAGAGAAAGAGAATCTGTGAAAGAGAAAGAGAAGCTGTGAGTGAGAGAGTGAGAGAGAGAAAGAGAATCTGTTAGTGAGAGTGAGAGAGAGAGAGAAAGAGAAGCTGTGTGTGAGAGAGAGATTGAAAGAGAAGCTGTGAGTGAGAGAGAGAGAGAGAAAGAGAAGCTGTGAGTGAGAGAGAGAAAGAGAAGCTGTGACTGAGAGGAGGAGAGAGAAAGAGAAGCTGTGAGTGACAGAGAGAGAAGCTGTGAGTTAGAGAGAGAGAAAGAGAAGCTGTGAGTGACAGAGAGAGAGAAAGAGAAGCTGAGAGTGAGAGAGAGAGAGAGAAAGTGAAGCTTTGAGTGAGAGAGAGAGGGACAGAGAAGCTGTGTGTGTGTGAGAGAGAAAGAGAAGCTGTGAGTGAGACAGAGAGAGGGAGAAAGAGAAGCTGTGTGCGTGTGAGAGAGAAAGAGAAGCTGTGAGTGAGAGAGAGAGAAAGTGAAGCTGTGAGTGAGAGAGAGAGAGAAAGAGACGCTGTGTGTGTGAGAGAGAGAAAGATAGTCTGAGAGAGAGAGAGTGAAAGAGAAGCTGTGAGTGAGAGAGAGAGGGAGAAAGAGAAGCTGTGTGTGAGTGAGAGAGAAAGAGAAGCTGTGAGTGAGAGAGAGAGAAGCTATGAGTGAGAGAGAGAAAGAAAAGCTGTGAGTGAGAGAGAGAGAGAGAAAGAGAAGATATGAGTGAGAGAGAGAGAGAGAAGCAGTGAGAGAGAGAGAAACATAAGCTGTGAGTGAGACAGAGAGAGAGAAAGAGAAGCTGAGAGAGAGAGGGAGAAAGAGAATCTGTGAGAGAGAGAGAGAATGAGAAGCTGTGAGTGTGTGTGAGAGAGAAAGAGAAGCTGTGAGTGAGAGAGAGAGAAAGAAAGAGAAATTAGAGTGAGAAAGAGAGAGAGAAAGAGAAGCTGTGAGTGGGAGAGAGAGAAAGAGAGTCTGTGAATCATAGAGAGAGAGAGAAGCTGTGAGTGAGAGAGAGAGAGAGCCGCTGTGAGTGAGAGAGAGAGAAAGAGAAGCTGTGAATGAGGGAGAGAGAGAAAGAGAAGCTGTGAGTGAGAGAGAGAGAAAGAGAAGCTGTGAGTGAGTGAGAGAGAGAAAGGGAAGTTTGTGTGAGAGAGAGAGAAAGAGAAGCTGTGTTTGAGAGAGAGAAGCTGTGAGTGAGAGAGAGAAAGAAAAGCTGTGAGTGAGAGAGAGAGAGAAAGAGAAGATGTGAGTGAGTGAGAGAGAGAGAGAAGCAATGAGTGAGAGAGAGAGAGAGAAAGAGAAGCTGTCAGTGAGACAGAGAGAGAGAAAGAGAAGCTGTAAGAGAGAGAGAGAAAGAGAAGCTGTGAGTGTGTGTGTGAGAGAAAGAGAAGCTGTGAGTGAGAGAGAGAGAAAGAAAGAGAAATTAGAGTGAGAAAGAGAGAGAGAAAGAGAAGCTGTGAGTGAGAGAGAGAGAGAAGGTGTGAGTGATAGAGAGAGAGAATGAGAAGCTGTGAGTGATAGAGAGAGAAAGTAAGAGAAGCTGTGAGTGAGATAGAGAGAGAGAGAAGGAGAAGCTGTGAGTGAGAGAGAGAGAGGGAGAAAGATAAGCTGTGAGAGAGAGAGAGAGAAGCTGTGTGTGTGAGAGAGAGAAAGAAAAGCTGTGATTGAGAGTGAGTGAGAGAGAGAAAGAGATGCTGTGAGTGAGAGAGAGAGAAGCTGTGAGTGAGAGAGAGAGAAAGAGAAGCTGTGAGTGAATGAGAGAGAGAAAGGGAAGTTTGTGAGTGAGAGAGAGAGAGAAAGAGAAGCTGTGTTTGAGAGAGAGAAGCTGTGAGTGAGAGAGAGAAAGAAAAGCTGTGAGTGAGAGAGAGAGGGAGAAAGAGAAGCTGTGTGTGTGTGAGAGAGAAAGAGAAGCGGTGAGTGAGAGAGAGAGAGTGAAAGAGAAGCTGTGAGTGAGAGAGAGAGGGAGAAAGAGAAGCTGTGTGTGAGTGAGAGAGAAAGAGAAGCTGTGAGTGAGAGAGAGAGAGAGAATGAGAAGCTGTGAGTGTGAGAGAGAAGCTGTGAGAGAGAGAGAGAAAGAGAAGCTGTGCGTGAGAGAGAGAGAGAAGATGTGAGTGATAGAGAGAGAGAATGAGAAGCTGTCAGTGAGAGAGAGAGAAAGAGAAGCTGTGAGTGAGATAGAGAGAGAGAGAAAGAGAAGCTGTGAGTGAGAGAGAGAGAGGGGGAGAAAGATAATCTGTGAGAGAGAGAGAGAGAAAGAGAAGCTGTGTGTTTTAGAGAGAGAGAAAGAGAAGCTGTGATTGAGAGTGTGTGAGAGAGAGAAAGAGAAGCTGTGAGTGAGAGAGAAAGAGAAGCTGTGAGTGAGAGAGAGAAGCTATGAGTGAGAGAGAGAAAGAAAAGCTGTGAGTGAGAGAGAGAGAGAGAAAGAGAAGATATGAGTGAGAGAGAGAGAGAGAAGCAGTGAGAGAGAGAGAAACATAAGCTGTGAGTGAGACAGAGAGAGAGAAAGAGAAGCTGAGAGAGAGAGAGAGGGAGAAAGAGAAGCTGTGAGAGAGAGAGAGAATGAGAAGCTGTGAGTGTGTGTGAGAGAGAAAGAGAAGCTGTGAGTGAGAGAGAGAGAAAGAAAGAGAAATTAGAGTGAGAAAGAGAGAGAGAAAGAGAAGCTGTGAGTGGGAGAGAGAAAGAGAGTCTGTGAATCATAGAGAGAGAGAGAAGCTGTGAGTGAGAGAGAGAGAGAGCCGCTGTGAGTGAGAGAGAGAGAAAGAGAAGCTGTGAATGAGAGAGAGAGAGAAAGAGAAGCTGTGAGTGAGAGAGAGAGAAAGAGAAGCTGTGAGTGAGTGAGAGAGAGAAAGGGAAGTTTGTGAGAGAGAGAGAGAAAGGGAAGCTGTGTTTGAGAGAGAGAAGCTGTGAGTGAGAGAGAGAAAGAAAAGCTGTGAGTGAGAGAGAGAGAGAAAGAGAAGATGTGAGTGAGTGAGAGAGAGAGAGAAGCAATGAGTGAGAGAGAGAGAGAGAAAGAGAAGCTGTCAGTGAGACAGAGAGAGAGAAAGAGAAGCTGTGAGAGAGAGAGAGAAAGAGAAGCTGTGAGTGTGTGTGTGAGAGAAAGAGAAGCTGTGAGTGAGAGAGAGAGAAAGAAAGAGAAATTAGAGTGAGAAAGAGAGAGAGAAAGAGAAGCTGTGAGTGAGAGAGAGAGAGAAGGTGTGAGTGATAGAGAGAGAGAATGAGAAGCTGTGAGTGATAGAGAGAGTAAGTAAGAGAAGCTGTGAGTGAGATAGAGAGAGAGAGAAGGAGAAGCTGTGAGTGA
This sequence comes from Bradypodion pumilum, assembly GCA_035047305.1. Taxonomy (NCBI): domain Eukaryota; kingdom Metazoa; phylum Chordata; class Lepidosauria; order Squamata; family Chamaeleonidae; genus Bradypodion; species Bradypodion pumilum. Next base: position 235,876,332 of record JAWDJD010000001.1, read on the forward strand.
GAGAGAGAGAGGGAGAAAGATAAGCTGTGAGAGAGAGAGAGAGAGAAGCTGTGTGTGTGTGAGAGAGAAAGAAAAGCTGTGATTGAGAGTGAGTGAGAGAGAGAAAGAGATGCTGTGAGTGAGAGAGAGAGAAGCTGTGAGTGAGAGAGAGAGAAAGAGAAGCTGTGAGTGAATGAGAGAGAGAAAGGGAAGTTTGTGAGTGAGAGAGAGAGAGAAAGAGAAGCTGTGTTTGAGAGAGAGAAGCTGTGAGTGAGAGAGAGAAAGAAAAGCTGTGAGTGAGAGAGAGAGAGAAAGAGAAGATGTGAGTGAGTGAGAGAGAGAGAGAAGCAATGAGTGAGAGAGAGAGAGAGAAAGAGAAGCTGTCAGTGAGACAGAGAGAGAGAAAGAGAAGCTGTGTGAGAGAGAGAGAGGGAGAAAGAGAAGCTGTGAGAGAGAGAGAGAAAGAGAAGCTGTGAGTGTGTGTGTGAGAGAAAGAGAAGCTGTGAGTGAGAGAGAGAGAAAGAAAGAGAAATTAGAGTGAGAAAGAGAGAGAGAAAGAGAAGCTGTGAGTGAGAGAGAGAGAGAGAAGATGTGAGTGATAGAGAGAGAGAATGAGAAGCTGTGATTGAGAGTGAGTGAGAGAGAGAAAGAGATGCTGTGAGTGAGAGAGAGAAGCTGTGAGTGAGAGAGAGAAAGAAAAGCGGTGAGTGAGAGAGAGAGAGAAAGAGAAGCTGTGAGTGAGACTGTGAGAGAGAGAAAGAGAAGCTGTTAGTGAGAGTGAGAGAGAGAGAGAAAGAGAAGCTGTGAGTGAGAGTGAGATTGAAAGAGAAGCTGTGAGTGAGAGAGAGAGAGAAAGAGAAGCTGTGAGTGAGAGAGAGAAAGAGATGCTGTGAGTGAGAGGGAGAGAAAGAGAAGCTGTGAGTGACACAGAGAGAGAGAAGCTGTGAGTTAGAGAGAGAGAAAGAGAAGCTGTGAGTGACAGAGAGAGAGGAAGAGAAGCTGTGAGTGAGAGTGAGAGAGAAAGAGAAGCTGTGTGTGTGTGTGAGACAGAAAGATAGTCTGAGAAAGAGAGAGTGAAAGAGAAGCTGTGAGTGAGACAGAGAGAGGGAGAAAGAGAAGCTGTGTGTGTGAGAGAGAAAGAGAAGCTGTGAGTGAGAGTGAGAGAGAGAAAGAGAAAGAGAAGCTGTGAGTGAGAGAGAGAGAGAAAGCGAAGCTGTGAGTGAGAGAGAGAGAGAAAGCGAAGCTGTGAGTGAGAGAGGGAGAGAGAATGAGAAGCTGTGAGTGTGAGAGAGAGAAGCTGTGAGTGAGAGAGAGAGATGTGAGTGATAGAGAGAGAGAAAGAGAAGCTGTGAGTGAGAGGGAGAGAAAGTAAGAGAAGCTGTGAGTGAGATAGAGAGAGAGAGAAAGAGAAGCTGTGAATGAGAGAGAGAGGGAGAAAGATAATCTGTGATTGAGAGTGAGAGAGAGAGAAAGAGAAGCTGTGAGTGAGAGAGAGAGAAAGAGAAGCTGTGAGTGAGAGAGAGAGAAGCTGTGTGTGAGAGAGAAAGAAAAGCTGTGAGTGAGAGAGAGAGAGAAAGAGAAGATATGAGTTAGAGAGAGAGAAGCAGTGAGTGAGAGAGAGAGAGAGAAAGAGAAGCTGTGAGTGAGACAGAGAGAGAGAGAGAGAAGCTGTGAGAGAGAGAGGGGAAGAAAGAGAAGCTGTGTGTGTGAGAGAGAGAAAGAGAAGCTGTGAGTGTGTGAGAGAGAAAGAGAAGCTGTGAGTGAGAGAGAGAGAGAAAGAAAGGGAAATTAGAGTGAGAAAGAGAGAGAGAAAGAGAAGCTGTGAGTGGGAGAGAGAGAAAGAGTCTGTGAGTGAGAGAGAGAGAGAGAAGCTGTGAGTGAGAGAGAGAGAGAGCTGCTGTGAGTGAGAGAGAGAGAAAGAGAAGCTGTGAATGAGAGAGAGAGAAACTGTGTGTGTGAGAGAGAGAAAGAGAAGCTGTGAGTGAGTAAGAGAGAGAAAGGGAAGTTGTGAGTGAGAGAGAGAGAGAAAGAGCTGTGAGTGAGAGAGAGAGAAAGAGAAGCTGTGAGTGAGAGAGAGAGAAAGAGAAGCTGTGAGTGAGAAGGAGAGGGAAAGAGAAGCTGTGAGTGAGTGAGAGAGAGAGAAAGAGAAGCTGTGAGAGAGAAAGAGAGAAGCTGTGAGTGAGAGAGTGAGAGAGAGAAAGAGAAGCTGTGAGTGAGAGAGAGAAAGAGAAGCTGTGAGTGAGAGGGAGAGAGAGAAAGAGAAGCTGAGTGAGAGAGAGAGAAAGAGAAGCTGTGAGGGAGAGAGAGAAAGAGAAGTTGTGAGTGAGAAGGAGAGAGAGAAAGAGAAGCTGTGTGACACACAGAGAGAGAAGCTGTGAGTTAGAGAGAGAGAGAAAGAGAAGTTGTGAGTGACAGAGAGAGAGAGAAAGAGAAGCTGTGAGTGAGAGAGAGAGAAAGAGAAGCTGTGAGTGAGAGAGAGAGAAAGAGATGCTGTGAGTGAGAGAGAGAGAGAAAGAGAAGCTGTGAGTGAGAGAGAAGCTATGAGTGAGAGAGGGAAAGAAAAGCTGTGAGTGAGAGAGAGAGAAAGAGAAGATATGAGTGAGAGAGAGAGAGAAGCAGTGAGAGAGAGAGAAACAGAAGCTGTGAGTGTGTGTGTGAGAGAGAGAAGCTGTGAGTGAGAGAGAGAGAAAGAAAGAGAAATTAGAGTGAGAAAGGGAGAGAAAGAGAAGCTGTGAGTGGGAGAGAGAGAAAGAGAGTCTGTGAATCAGAGAGAGAGAGAAGCTGTGAGAGAGAGAGAGAGAGAAACGCTGTGAGTGAGAGAGAGAGAAAGAGAAGCTGTGAATGAGAGAGAGAGAAAGAGAAGTTGTAAGTGAGAGAGAGAGAAAGAGAAGCTGTGAGTTAGTGAGAGAGAAAGGGAAGTTTGTGAGTGAGAGAGAGAGAGAAAGAGAAGCTGTGAGTGAGAGAGAGAAGCTGTGAGTGAGAGAGAGAAAGAAAAGCTGTGAGTGAGAGAGAGAGAGAAAGAGAAGATGTGTGTGTGTGTGAGAGAGAAAGATAGTCTGAGAAAGAGAGAGTGAAAGAGAAGCTGTGAGTGAGACAGAGAGAGGGAGAAAGAGAAGCTGTGTGCGTGAGAGAGAGAAAGAGAAGCTGTGAGTGAGAGTGAGAGAGAGAGAGAGAAAGAGAAGCTGAGAGTTAGAGAGAGAGAGAAAGTGAAGCTGTGAGTGAGAGAGAGAGACAGAGAAGCTGTGTGTGTGAGAGAGAGAGAAAGATAGTCTGAGAAAGAGAGAGTGAAAGAGAAGCTGTGAGTGAGACAGAGAGAGGGAGAAAGAGAAGCTGTGTGTGTGAGAGAGAGAGAGCTGCTGTGAGTGAGAGAGAGAAAGAGAAGCTGTAAATGAGAGAGAGAGAAACTGTGAGTGAGAGAGAGAGAAAGAGAAGCTGTGAGTGAGTAAGAGAGAGAAAGGGAAGTTGTGAGTGAGAGAGAGAGAGAAAGAGCTGTGAGTGAGAGAGAGAGAAAGAGAAGCTGTGAGTGAGAGAGAGAGAAAGAGAAGCTGTGAGTGAGAATGAGAGGGAAAGAGAAGTTGTGAGTGAGTGAGAGAGAGAGAAAGAGAAGCTGTGAGAGAGAAAGAGAGAAGCTGTGAGTGAGAGTGAGAGAGAGAAAGAGAAGCTGTGAGTGAGAGAGAGAAAGAGAAGCTGTGAGTGAGAGAGAGAGAAAGAAAGAGAAGCTGTGAGTGAGTGAGAGAGAGAAAGGGAAGTTGTGAGTGAGAGAGAGAGAAAGAGAAGCTGTGAGTGAGAGAGAGAAAGAGAAGCTGTGAGTGAGAGAGAGAGAAAGAGAAGTTGTGAGTGAGAAGGAGAGAGAGAGAGAGAAAGAGAAGCTATGAGTGAGAGAGAGAGAGAAAGAGAAGCTGTGAGTGAGAGAGAGAATGAGAAGCTGTGAGAGAGAGAGAAGTTGTGAGAGAGAGAGAGAGAGAGAAGCTGTGAGTGAGAGAGAGAGAGATGTGAGTGATAGAGAGAGAGAAAGAGAAGCTGTGTTTGAGAGAGAGAGAGAGGGAGAAAGAGAAGCTGTGAGTGAGAGAGAGAGAAAGAGAAGCTGTGAGTGAGAGAGAGAGAAAGAGAAGGAGAAGCTGTGAGTGAGACAGAGAGAGAGAGAGAAGCTGTGAGAGAGAGAGAGAGGGAGAAAGAGAAGCTGTGAGAGAGCGAGAGAAAGAGAAGCTGTGAGTGTGTGTGAGAGAGAAAGAGAAGCTGTGAGTGAGAGAGAAAGAAAGAGAAATTAGAGTGAGAAAGAGAGAGAGAAAGAGAAGCTGTGAGTGGGAGAGAGAGAAAGAGAGTCTGTGAGTGAGAGAGAGAGAGAGAAGCTGTGAGTGAGAGAGAGAGTGCCGCTGTGAGTGAGAGAGAGAGAAAGAGAAGCTGTGAATGAGAGAGAGAGAGAGAGAAGCTGTGAGTGAGAGGGAGAGAAAGAGAAGCTGTGAGTGACAGAGAGAGAAAGAGAAGCTGAGAGTGAGAGAGAGAAAGTGAAGCTGTGAATGAGAGAGAGAGAGAAAGAGAAGCTGTGAGTGAGTGAGAGAGAGAAAGGGAAGTTTGTGAGCGACAGAGAGAGAGAGAGAGAAAGAGAAGCTGTGAGTGAGAGAGAGAAGCTGTGAGTGAGAGAGAGAAAGAAAAGCTGTGTGAGACAGAGAGAGAGAAAGAGAAGCTGTGAGTGAGTGAGAGAGAGAGAGAAGGAGTGAGTGAGAGAGAGAGAGAAAGAGAAGCTGTCAGTGAAACAGAGAGAGAGAAAGAGAAGCTGTGAGAGAGAGAGGGAGAAAGAAAGAGAAATTAGAGTGAGAGAGAGAGAAGCTGTGAGTGAGAGAGAGAATGCCGCTGTGAGTGAGAGAGAGAGAAAGAGAAGCTGTGAATGAGAGAGAGAGAGAAAGAGAAGCTGTGAGTGAGAGAGAGAGAAAGAAAGAGAAGCTGTGAGTGAGTGAGAGAGAGAAAGGGAAGTTGTGAGTGAGAGAGAGAGAAAGAGAAGCTGTGAGTGAGAGAGAGAAAGAGAAGCTGTGAGTGAGAGAGAGAGAATGAGAAGCTGTGAGTGAGAAGGAGAGAGAGAGAGAGAAAGAGAAGCTATGAGTGAGAGAGAGAGAGAAAGAGAAGCTGTGAGTGAGAGAGAGAATGAGAAGCTGTGAGTGAGAGAGAGAAGTTGTGAGAGAGAGAGAAAGAGAAGCTGTGAGTGAGAGAGAGAGAAAGGGAAGTTTGTGAGTGAGAGAGAGAGAGAAAGAGAAGCTGTGAGTGAGAGAGAAGCTGTGAGTGAGAGAGAGAAAGAAAAGCTGTGAGTGAGAGAGAGAGAGAAAGAGAAGATGTGTGTGTGTGTGAGAGAGAAAGATAGTCTGAGAAAGAGAGAGTGAAAGAGAAGCTGTGAGTAAGACAGAGAGAGGGAGAAAGAGAAGCTGTGTGCGTGAGAGAGAGAAAGAGAAGCTGTGAGTGAGAGTGAGAGAGAGAGAGAGAGAGAAAGAGAAGCTGAGAGTTAGAGAGAGAGAGAAAGTGAAGCTGTGAGTGAGAGAGAGAGACAGAGAAGCTGTGTGTGTGTGAGAGAGAGAAAGATAGTCTGAGAAAGAGAGAGTGAAAGAGAAGCTGTGAGTGAGACAGAGAGAGGGAGAAAGAGAAGCTCTGTGTGTGAGAGAGAAAGAGAAGCTGTGAGTGAGAGTGTGAGAGAGAGAGAGAAAGAGAAGCTGTGAGTGAGAGAGAGCTGCTGTGAGTGAGAGAGAGAAAGAGAAGCTGTGAATGAGAGAGAGAGAAACTGTGAGTGAGAGAGAGAGAAAGAGAAGCTGTGAGTGAGTAAGAGAGAGAAAGGGAAGTTGTGAGTGAGAGAGAGAGAGAAAGAGCTGTGAGTGAGAGAGAGAGAGAAAGAGAAGCTGTGAGTGAGAGAGAGAGAAAGAGAACCTGTGAGTGAGAATGAGAGGGAAAGGGAAGCTGTGAGTGAGTGAGAGAGAGAGAAAGAGAAGCTGTGAGAGAGAAAGAGAGAAGCTGTGAGTGAGAGTGAGAGAGAGAAAGAAAGAGAAGCTGTGAGTGAGAGAGAGAAAGAGAAGCTGTGAGTGAGAGAGAGAGAAAGAAAGAGAAGCTGGGAGTGAGTGAGAGAGAGAAAGGGAAGTTGTGAGTGAGAGAGAGAGAAAGAGAAGCTGTGAGTGAGAGAGAGAAAGAGAAGCTGTGAGTGAGAGAGAGAGAAAGAGAAGTTGTGAGTGAGAAGGAGAGAGAGAGAGAGAAAGAGAAGCTGTGAGTGAGAGAGAGAATGAGAAGCTGTGAGAGAGAGAGAAGTTGTGAGAGAGAGAGAGAGAGAAAGAGAAGCTGTGAGTGAGAGAGAGAGAGAGATGTGAGTGATAGAGAGAGAGAAAGAGAAGCTGTGCATGAGAGAGAGAGAGGGAGAAAGAGAAGCTGTGAGTGAGACAGAGAAAGAGAAGCTGTGAGTGAGAGAGAGAGAAAGAGAAGGAGAAGCTGTGAGTGAGACAGAGAGAGAGAGAGAAGCTGTGAGAGAGAGAGAGAGGGAGAAAGAGAAGCTGTGAGAGAGTGAGAGAAAGAGAAGCTGTGAGTGTGTGTGAGAGAGAAAGAGAAGCTGTGAGTGAGAGAGAGAAAGAAAGAGAAATTAGAGTGAGAAAGAGAGAGAGAAAGAGAAGCTGTGAGTGGGAGAGAGAGAAAGAGAGTCTGTGAGTGAGAGAGAGAGAAAGAGAAGCTGTGAATGAGAGAGAGAGAGAGAAGCTGTGAGTGAGAGGGAGAGAAAGAGAAGCTGTGAGTGACAGAGAGAGAAAGAGAAGCTGAGAGTGAGAGAGAGAGGGAGAAAGAGAAGCTGTGAGTGAGAGAGAGAGAAAGAGAAGCTGTGAGTGAGAGAGAGAGAAAGAGAAGCTGTGAGTGAGAGAGAGAGAATCTATGAGTGAGAGAGAGAAATAAAAGCTGTGAGTGAGAGAGAGAGAGAAAGAGAAGATATGAGGGAGAGAGAAGCAGTGAGAGAGAGAGAGAGAGAAACAGAAGCTGTGAGTGAGACAGAGAGAGAAAGAGAAGCTGTGAGAGAGAGAGAGAAAGAGAAGCTGTGAGTGAGAGAGAGAAGCTGTGTGAGAGAGAGAAAGAAAAGCTGTGAGTGAGAGAGAGAGAGAGAAAGAGAAGATATGAGTGAGAGAGAGAGAAGCAGTGAGTGAGAGAGAGAGAGAAAGAGAAGCTGTGAGTGAGACAGAGAGAGAGAAAGAGAAGCTGTGAGAGAGAGAGAGGGGAAGAAAGAGAAGCTGTGTGTGTGAGAGAGAGAAAGAGAAGCTGTGAGTGTGTGAGAGAGAAAGAGAAGCTGTGAGTGAGAGAGAGAGAGAAAGAAAGAGAAATTAGTGTGAGAAAGAGAGAGAGAAAGAGAAGCTGTGAGTGGGAGAGAGAGAAAGAGTCTGTGAGTGAGAGAGAGAGAGAGAAGCTGTGAGTGAGAGAGAGAGAGAGCTGCTGTGAGTGAGAGAGAGAGAAAGAGAAGCTGTGAATGAGAGAGAGAGAAACTGTGTGTGTGAGAGAGAGAAAGAGAAGCTGTGAGTGAGTAAGAGAGAGAAAGGGAAGTTGTGAGTGAGAGAGAGAGAAAAAGAGCTGTGAGTGAGAGAGAGAGAAAGAGAAGCTGTGAGTGAGAGAGAGAGAAAGAGAAGCTGTGAGTGAGAAGGAGAGGGAAAGAGAAGCTGTGAGTGAGTGAGAGAGAGAGAAAGAGAAGCTGTGAGAGAGAAAGAGAGAAGCTGTGAGTGAGAGAGTGAGAGAGAGAAAGAGAAGCTGTGAGTGAGAGAGAGAAAGAGAAGCTGTGAGTGAGAGGGAGAGAGAGAAAGAGAAGCTGAGTGAGAGAGAGAGAAAGAGAAGCTGTGAGGGAGAGAGAGAAAGAGAAGTTGTGAGTGAGAATGAGAGAGAGAAAGAGAAGCTGTGAGTGACACACAGAGAGAGAAGCTGTGAGTTAGAGAGAGAGAGAAAGAGAAGTTGTGAGTGACAGAGAGAGAGAGAAAGAGAAGCTGTGAGTGAGAGAGAGAGAGAAAGAGAAGCTGTGAGTGAGAGAGAGAGAAAGAGATGCTGTGAGTGAGAGAGAGAGAAAGAGAAGCTGTGAGTGAGAGAGAAGCTGTGAGAGAGGGAAAGAAAAGCTGTGAGTGAGAGAGAGAGAAAGAGAAGATATGAGTGAGAGAGAGAGAAGCAGTGAGAGAGAGAGAAACAGAAGCTGTGAGTGTGTGTGAGAGAGACAGAAGCTGTGAGTGAGAGAGAGAGAAAGAAAGAGAAATTAGAGTGAGAAAGAGAGAGAGAAAGAGAAGCTGTGAATCAGAGAGAGAGAGAAGCTGTGAGTGAGAGAGAGAGAGAGACGCTGTGTGAGAGAGAGAGAAAGAGAAGCTGTGAATGAGAGAGAGAGAGAAAGAGAAGCTGTGAGTGAGAGAGAGAGAAAGAGAAGCTGTGAGTGAGTGAGAGAGAAAGGGAAGTTTGTGAGTGAGAGAGAGAGAGAAAGAGAAGCTGTGAGAGAGAAGCTGTGAGTGAGAGAGAGAAAGAAAAGCTGTGAGTGAGAGAGAGAGAGAAAGAGAAGATGTGTGTGTGTGTGAGAGAGAAAGATAGTCTGAGAAAGAGAGAGTGAAAGAGAAGCTGTGAGTAAGACAGAGAGAGGGAGAAAGAGAAGCTGTGTGCGTGAGAGAGAGAAAGAGAAGCTGTGAGTGAGAGTGTGAGAGAGAGAGAGAAAGAGAAGCTGTGAGTGAGAGAGAGCTGCTGTGAGTGAGAGAGAGAAAGAGAAGCTGTGAATGAGAGAGAGAGAAACTGTGAGTGAGAGAGAGAGAAAGAGAAGCTGTGAGTGAGTAAGAGAGAGAAAGGGAAGTTGTGAGTGAGAGAGAGAGAGAAAGAGCTGTGAGTGAGAGAGAGAGAGAAAGAGAAGCTGTGAGTGAGAGAGAGAGAAAGAGAAGCTGTGAGTGAGAATGAGAGGGAAAGGGAAGCTGTGAGTGAGTGAGAGAGAGAGAAAGAGAAGCTGTGAGAGAGAAAGAGAGAAGCTGTGAGTGAGAGTGAGAGAGAGAAAGAAAGAGAAGCTGTGAGTGAGAGAGAGAAAGAGAAGCTGTGAGTGAGAGAGAGAGAAAGAAAGAGAAGCTGTGAGTGAGTGAGAGAGAGAAAGGGAAGTTGTGAGTGAGAGAGAGAGAAAGAGAAGCTGTGAGTGAGAGAGAGAAAGAGAAGCTGTGAGTGAGAGAGAGAGAAAGAGAAGTTGTGAGTGAGAAGGAGAGAGAGAGAGAAAGAGAAGCTGTGAGTGAGAGAGAGAATGAGAAGCTGTGAGAGAGAGAGAAGTTGTGAGAGAGAGAGAGAGAGAAAGAGAAGCTGTGAGTGAGAGAGAGAGAGAGATGTGAGTGATAGAGAGAGAGAAAGAGAAGCTGTGCGTGAGAGAGAGAGAGGGAGAAAGAGAAGCTGTGAGTGAGACAGAGAAAGAGAAGCTGTGAGTGAGAGAGAGAGAAAGAGAAGGAGAAGCTGTGAGTGAGACAGAGAGAGAGAGAGAAGCTGTGAGAGAGAGAGAGAGGGAGAAAGAGAAGCTGTGAGAGAGTGAGAGAAAGAGAAGCTGTGAGTGTGTGTGAGAGAGAAAGAGAAGCTGTGAGTGAGAGAGAGAAAGAAAGAGAAATTAGAGTGAGAAAGAGAGAGAAAGAGAAGCTGTGAGTGGGAGAGAGAGAAATAGAGTCTGTGAGTGAGAGAGAGAGAAAGAGAAGCTGTGAATGAGAGAGAGAGAGAGAAGCTGTGAGTGAGAGGGAGAGAAAGAGAAGCTGTGAGTGACAGAGAGAGAAAGAGAAGCTGAGAGTGAGAGAGAGAGAGAAAGTGAAGCTGTGAATGAGAGAGAGAGAGAAAGAGAAGCTGTGAGTGAGTGAGAGAGAGAAAGGGAAGTTTGTGAGCGAGAGAGAGAGAGAGAAAGAGAAGCTGTGAGTGAGAGAGAGAAGCTGTGAGTGAGAGAGAGAAAGAAAAGCTGTGTGAGACAGAGAGAGAGAAAGAGAAGCTGTGAGTGAGTGAGAGAGAGAGAGAAGGAGTGAGTGAGAGAGAGAGAGAGAAAGAGAAGCTGTCAGTGAGACAGAGAGAGAGAAAGAGAAGCTGTGAGAGAGAGAGGGAGAAAGAAAGAGAAATTAGAGTGAGAGAGAGAGAGAAGCTGTGAGTGAGAGAGAGAGTGCCGCTGTGAGTGAGAGAGAGAGAAAGAGAAGCTGTGAATGAGAGAGAGAGAGAAAGAGAAGCTGTGAGTGAGAGAGAGAGAAAGAAAGAGAAGCTGTGAGTGAGTGAGAGAGAGAAAGGGAAGTTGTGAGTGAGAGAGAGAGAAAGAGAAGCTGTGAGTGAGAGAGAGAAAGAGAAGCTGTGAGTGAGAGAGAGAGAAAGAGAAGCTGTGAGTGAGAAGGAGAGAGAGAGAGAGAAAGAGAAGCTATGAGTGAGAGAGAGAGAGAAAGAGAAGCTGTGAGTGAGAGAGAGAATGAGAAGCTGTGAGTGAGAGAGAGAAGTTGTGAGATAGAGAGAGAAAGAGAAGCTGTGAGTGAGAGAGAGAGAGAGATGTGAGTGATCGAGAGAGAGAAAGAGAAGCTGTGTGTGAGAGAGAGAGAGGGAGAAAGAGAAGCTGTGAGTGAGAGAGAGAGAAAGAGAAGCTGTGAGTGAGAGAGAGAGAAAGAAAGAGAAGCTGTGAGTGAGAGAGAGAGAATCTTGAGTGAGAGAGAGAAATAAAAGCTGTGAGTGAGAGAGAAAGAGAAAGAGAAGATATGAGTGAGAGAGAAGCAGTGAGAGAGAGAGAGAGAAACAGAAGCTGTGTGAGACAGAGAGAGAAAGAGAAGCTGTGAGAGAGAGAGAAAGAGAAGCTGTGAGTGTGTGAGAGAGAGAAAGAGAAGCTGTGAGTGAGAGAGAGAGAAAGAAAGAGAAATTAGAGTGAGAAAGAGAGAGAGAAAGAGAAGCTGTGAGTGGGAGAGAGAGAAAGAGAGTCTGTGAGTGAGAGAGAGAGATAGAAGCTGTGAGTGAGAGAGAGAGAACCGCTGTGAGTGAGAGAGAGAAAGAGAAGCTGTGAATGAGAGAGAGAGAGAAAGAGAAGCTGTGTGTGTGAGAGAGAAAGGGAAGCTGTGAGTGAGTGAGAGAGAGAGAAAGGGAAGTTTTGAGTGAGAGAGAGAGAGAAAGAGAAGCTGTGAGTGTGAGAGAGAGAAAGAGAAGCTGTGAGTGAGAGAGAGAGACAGAGAAGGTGTGAGTGAGAAGGAGAGGGAAAGAGAAGCTGTGAGTGAGTGAGAGAGAGAGAAAGAGAAGCTGTGAGTGAGAGAGAGAGAAAGAGAAGCTGTGAGTGAGAGAGATTGAAAAAGAGAAGCTGTGAGTAAGAAGGAGAGGGAAAGAGAAGAAGTGAGTGAGTGAGAGAGAGAGAGAAAGAAGCTGTGAGAGAGAAAGAGAAGCTGTGAGTGAGAGAGTGAGAGAGAGAAAGAGAAGCTGTTAGTGAGAGAGAGAGAGAGAGAGAAGCTGTGAGTGAGAGAGAGATTGAAAGAGAAGCTGTGAGTGAGAGAGAGAGAGAGAAAGAGAAGCTGTGAGTGTGAGTGAGAGAGAAAGAGAAGCTGTGAGTGAGTGAGAGAGAGAGAATGAGAAGCTGTGAGAGAGAGAAGCTGTGAGAGAGAGAAAGAGAAGCTGTGAGTGAGAGAGAGAGAGAAGATGTGAGTGATAGAGTGAGAGAATGAGAAGCTGTCAGTGAGAGAGAGAGAAAGTAAGAGAAGCTGTGAGTGAGATAGAGAGAGAGAGAAAGAGAAGCTGTGAGTGAGAGAGAGAGAGGGAGAGAAAGATAATCTGTGTGTGAGAGAGAGAGAAAGAGAAGCTGTGTGTTTTAGAGAGAGAGAATGAGAAGCTGTGAGTGAGAGAGAGAGAAAGAGAAGCTGTGAGTGAGAGAGAGAGAAGCTATGAGTGAGAGAGAGAAAGAAAAGCTGTGAGTGAGAGAGAGAGAGAAAGAGAAGATATGAGTGAGAGAGAGAGAAAGAGAAGCTGTGAGTGAGAGAGAGAGAGAAAGAGAAGATATGAGTGAGAGAGAGAGAGAAGCAGTGAGAGAGAGAGAAACAGAAGCTGTGAGTGAGACAGAGAGAGAAAGAGAAGCTGTGAGAGAGAGAGGGGGAGAAATAGAAGCTGCGAGAGAGAGAGAGAAAGAGAAGCTGTGAGTGTGTGTGAGAGAGAAAGAGAAGCTGTGAGTGAGAGAGAGAGAAAGAAAGAGAAGCTGTGAGTGGGAGAGAGAGAAAGAGAGTCTGTGAATCAGAGAGAGAGAGAGAAGCTGTGAGTGAGAGAGACAGAGCCGCTGTGAGTGAGAGAGAGAGAAAGAGAAGCTGTGTGAGAGAGAGAGAAAGAGAAGCTGTGAGTGAGTGAGAGAGAGAGAAAGGGAAGTTGTGAGAGAGAGAGAGAGAGAGAAAGAGAAACTGTGAGTGTGAGAGAGAGAAAGAGAAGCTGTGAGTGAGAGAGAGAGAGAGAAGCTGTGAGTGAGAAGGAGAGGGAAAGAGAAGCTGTGAGTGAGTGAGAGAGAGAGAAAGAGAAGCTGTGAGTGAGAGAGAGAGAAAGAGAAGCTGTGAGTGAGAGAGATTGAAAAAGAGAAGCTGTGAGTAAGAAGGAGAGGGAAAGAGAAGAAGTGAGTGAGTGAGAGAGAGAGAGAGAAAGAGAAGCTGTGAGAGAGAAAGAGAAGCTGTGAGTGAGAGAGTGAGAGAGAGAAAGAGAAGCTGATAGTGAGAGTGAGAGAGAGAGAGAGAGAGAAGCTGTGAGTGAGACAGAGAGAGAGAGAGAAGCTGTGAGAGAGAGAGAGAGGGAGAAAGAGAAGCTGTGAGAGAGAGAGAGGGGGAGAAAGAGAAGCTGCGAGAGAGAGAGAGAAAGAGAAGCTGTGAGTGTGTGAGAGAGAGAAAGAGAAGCTGTGAGTGAGAGAGAGAGAAAGAAAGAGAAGCTGTGAGTGGGAGAGAGAGAAAGAGAGTCTGTGAATCAGAGAGAGAGAGAGAAGCTGTGAGTGAGAGAGACAGAGCCGCTGTGAGTGAGAGAGAGAGAAAGAGAAGCTGTGTGTGAGAGAGAGAAAGAGAAGCTGTGAGTGAGTGAGAGAGAGAGAAAGGGAAGTTGTGAGAGAGAGAGAGAGAAAGAGAAACTGTGAGTGTGAGAGAGAGAAAGAGAAGCTGTGAGTGAGAGAGAGAGAGAAGCTGTGAGTGAGAAGGAGAGGGAAAGAGAAGCTGTGAGTGAGTGAGAGAGAGAGAAAGAGAAGCTGTGAGTGAGAGAGAGAGAAAGAGAAGCTGTGAGTGAGAGAGATTGAAAAAGAGAAGCTGTGAGTAAGAAGGAGAGGGAAAGAGAAGAAGTGAGTGAGTGAGAGAGAGAGAGAGAGAAAGAGAAGCTGTGAGAGAGAAAGAGAAGCTGTGAGTGAGAGAGTGAGAGAGAGAAAGAGAAGCTGATAGTGAGAGTGAGAGAGAGAGAGAGAGAGAAGCTGTGAGTGAGACAGAGAGAGAGAGAAGCTGTGAGAGAGAGAGAGAGGGAGAAAGAGAAGCTGTGAGAGAGCGAGAGAAAGAGAAGCTGTGAGTGTGTGTGAGAGAGAAAGAGAAGCTGTGAGTGAGAGAGAGAAAGAAAGAGAAATTAGAGTGAGAAAGAGAGAGAGAAAGAGAAGCTGTGAGTGGGAGAGAGAGAAAGAGAGTCTGTGAGTGAGAGAGAGAGAGAGAAGCTGTGAGTGAGAGAGAGAGTGCCGCTGTGAGTGAGAGAGAGAGAAAGAGAAGCTGTGAATGAGAGAGAGAGAGAGAAGCTGTGAGTGAGAGTGAGAGAAAGAGAAGCTGTGAGTGACAGAGAGAGAAAGAGAAGCTGAGAGTGAGAGAGAGAGAGAAAGTGAAGCTGTGAATGAGAGAGAGAGAGAAAGAGAAGCTGTGAGTGAGTGAGAGAGAGAAAGGGAAGTTTGTGAGCGAGAGAGAGAGAGAGAGAAAGAGAAGCTGTGAGTGAGAGAGAGAAGCTGTGAGTGAGAGAGAGAAAGAAAAGCTGTGTGAGACAGAGAGAGAGAAAGAGAAGCTGTGAGTGAGTGAGAGAGAGAGAGGAGTGAGTGAGAGAGAGAGAGAGAAAGAGAAGCTGTCAGTGAGACAGAGAGAGAAAGAGAAGCTGTGAGAGAGAGAGGGAGAAAGAAAGAGAAATTAGAGTGAGAGAGAGAGAGAAGCTGTGAGTGAGAGAGAGAGTGCCGCTGTGAGTGAGAGAGAGAGAAAGAGAAGCTGTGAATGAGAGAGAGAGAGAAAGAGAAGCTGTGAGTGAGAGAGAGAAAGAAAGAGAAGCTGTGAGTGAGTGAGAGAGAGAAAGGGAAGTTGTGAGTGAGAAGGAGAGAGAGAGAGAAAGAGAAGCTATGAGTGAGAGAGAGAGAGAAAGAGAAGCTGTGAGTGAGAGAGAGAATGAGAAGCTGTGAGTGAGAGAGAGAAGTTGTGAGAGAGAGAGAGAAAGAGAAGCTGTGAGTGAGAGAGAGAGAGAGATGTGAGTGATCGAGAGAGAGAAAGAGAAGCTGTGTGTGAGAGAGAGAGAGGGAGAAAGAGAAGCTGTGAGTGAGAGAGAGAGAAAGAGAAGCTGTGAGTGAGAGAGAGAGAAAGAGAAGCTGTGAGTGAGAGAGAGAGAATCTGTGAGTGAGAGAGAGAAATAAAAGCTGTGAGTGAGAGAGAAAGAGAAAGAGAAGATATGAGTGAGAGAGAAGCAGTGAGAGAGAGAGAGAGAGAAACAGAAGCTGTGAGTGAGACAGAGAGAGAAAGAGAAGCTGTGAGAGAGAGAGAGAAAGAGAAGCTGTGAGTGTGTGAGAGAGAGAAAGAGAAGCTGTGAGTGAGAGAGAGAGAAAGAAAGAGAAATTAGAGTGAGAAAGAGAGAGAGAAAGAGAAGCTGTGAGTGGGAGAGAGAGAAAGAGAGTCTGTGAGTGAGAGAGAGAGATAGAAGCTGTGAGTGAGAGAGAGAGAGCCGCTGTGAGTGAGAGAGAGAAAGAGAAGCTGTGAATGAGAGAGAGAGAGAAAGAGAAGCTGTGTGTGTGAGAGAGAAAGGGAAGCTGTGAGTGAGTGAGAGAGAGAGAAAGGGAAGTTGTGAGTGAGAGAGAGAGAAAGAGAAGCTGTGAGTGTGAGAGAGAGAAAGAGAAGCTGTGAGTGAGAGAGAGAGAGAGAGAAGCTGTGAGTGAGAAGGAGAGGGAAAGAGAAGCTGTGAGTGAGTGAGAGAGAGAGAAAGAGAAGCTGTGAGTGAGAGAGAGAGAATGAGAAGCTGTGAGTGAGAGAGATTGAAAAAGAGAAGCTGTGAGTAAGAAGGAGAGGGAAAGAGAAGAAGTGAGTGAGTGAGAGAGAGAGAGAAAGATAAGCTGTGAGAGAGAAAGAGAAGCTGTTAGTGAGAGTGAGAGAGAGAGAGAGAGAAGCTGTGAGTGAGAGAGAGATTGAAAGAGAAGCTGTGAGTGAGAGAGAGAGAGAGAATGAGAAGCTGTGAGAGAGAGAGAAGCTGTGAGAGAGAGAAAGAGAAGCTGTGAGTTAGTGAGAGAGAGAAGATGTGAGTGATAGAGTCAGAGAATGAGAAGCTGTCAGTGAGAGAGAGAGAAAGTAAGAGAAGCTGTGAGTGAGATAGAGAGAGAGAGAAAGAGAAGCTGTGAGTGAGTGAGAGAGAGAGAATGAGAAGCTGTGAGAGAGAGAGAAGCTGTGAGAGAGAGAAAGAGAAGCTGTGAGTGAGAGAGAGAGAGAAGATGTGAGCGATAGAGTGAGAGAATGAGAAGCTGTCAGTGAGAGAGAGAGAAAGTAAGAGAAGCTGTGAGTGAGATAGAGAGAGAGAGAAAGAGAAGCTGTGAGTGAGAGAGAGAGAGGGAGAGAAAGATAATCTGTGTGTGTGAGAGAGAGAAAGAGAAGCTGTGTGTTTTAGAGAGAGAGAATGAGAAGCTGTGAGTGAGAGAGAGAGAAAGAGAAGCTGTGAGTGAGAGAGAGAGAAGCTATGAGTGAGAGAGAGAAAGAAAAGCTGTGAGTGAGAGAGAGAGAGAAAGAGAAGATATGAGTGAGAGAGAGAGAAAGAGAAGCTGTGAGTGAGAGAGAGAGAGAAAGAGAAGATATGAGTGAGAGAGAGAGAGAAGCAGTGAGAGAGAGAGAAACAGAAGCTGTGAGTGAGACAGAGAGAGAAAGAGAAGCTGTGAGAGAGAGAGAGGGGGAGAAAGAGAAGCTGCGAGAGAGAGAGAGAAAGAGAAGCTGTGAGTGTGTGAGAGAGAGAAAGAGAAGCTGTGAGTGAGAGAGAGAGAAAGAAAGAGAAGCTGTGAGTGGGAGAGAGAGAAAGAGAGTCTGTGAATCAGAGAGAGAGAGAGAAGCTGTGAGTGAGAGAGACAGAGCCGCTGTGAGTGAGAGAGAGAGAAAGAGAAGCTGTGTGTGAGAGAGAGAAAGAGAAGCTGTGAGTGAGTGAGAGAGAGAGAAAGGGAAGTTGTGAGTGAGAGAGAGAGAGAAAGAGAAACTGTGAGTGTGTGAGAGAGAGAAAGAGAAGCTGTGAGTGAGAGAGAGAGAGAGAAGCTGTGAGTGAGAAGGAGAGGGAAAGAGAAGCTGTGAGTGAGTGAGAGAGAGAGAAAGAGAAGTTGTGAGTGAGAGAGAGAGAAAGAGAAGCTGTGAGTGAGAGAGATTGAAAAAGAGAAGCTGTGAGTAAGGAGAGGGAAAGAGAAGAAGTGAGTGAGTGAGAGAGAGAGAGAGAAAGAGAAGCTGTGAGAGAGAAAGAGAAGCTGTGAGTGAGAGAGTGAGAGAGAGAAAGAGAAGCTGATAGTGAGAGTGAGAGAGAGAGAGAGAGAAGCTGTGAGTGAGAGAGAGATTGAAAGAGAAGCTGTGAGAAAGAGAGAGAGAGAGAAGCTGTGAGTGTGAGTGAGAGAGAAAGAGAAGCTGTGAGTGAGTGAGAGAGAGGGAATGAGAAGCTGTGAGAGAGAGAGAAGCTGTGAGAGAGAGAAAGAGAAGCTGTGAGTGAGAGAGAGAGAGAAGATGTGAGTGATAGAGTGAGAGAATAAGAAGCTGTCAGTGAGAGAGAGAGAAAGTAAGAGAATCTGTGAGTGAGATAGAGAGAGAGAGAAAGAGAAGCTGTGAGTGAGAGAGAGAGAGGGAGAGAAAGATAATCTGTGTGTGAGAGAGAGAGAAAGAGAAGCTGTGTGTTTTAGAGAGAGAGAATGAGAAGCTGTGAGTGAGAGAGAGAGAAAGAGAAGCTGTGAGTGAGAGAGAGAGAAGCTATGAGTGAGAGAGAGAAAGAAAAGCTGTGAGTGAGTGAGAGAGAGAAAGAGAAGCTGTGAGTGAGAGGGAGAGAAAGAGAAGCTGTGAGTGACACACACAGAGATAAACTGTGAGTGAGAGAGAGAGAAAGAGAAGCAGTGAGTGACAGAGAGAGAAAGAAGCTGAGAGTGAGAGAGAGAGAGAAAGTGAAGCTGTGAGTGAGAGAGAGAGAGAAAGAAAAGCTGTGAGTGAGAGAGAGAGAGAAAGAGAAGATGTGAGTGAGTGAGAGAGAGAGAGAAGCAATGAGTGAGAGAGAGAGAGAGAAAGAGAAGCTGTCAGTGAGACAGAGAGAGAGAAAGAGAAGCTGTGAGAGAGAGAGAGAAAGAGAAGCTGTGAGTGTGTGTGTGAGAGAAAGAGAAGCTGTGAGTGAGAGAGAGAGAAAGAAAGAGAAATTAGAGTGAGAAAGAGAGAGAGAAAGAGAAGCTGTGAGTGAGAGAGAGAGAGAAGCTGTGAGTGATAGAGAGAGAGAATGAGAAGCTGTGAGTGATAGAGAGAGTAAGTAAGAGAAGCTGTGAGTGAGATAGAGAGAGAGAGAAGGAGAAGCTGTGAGTGAGAGAGAGAGAGGGAGAAAGATAAGCTGTGAGAGAGAGAGAGAGAGAAGCTGTGTGTGTGTGAGAGAGAAAGAAAAGCTGTGATTGAGAGTGAGAGAGAGAGAGAAAGAGATGCTGTGAGTGAGAGAGAGAGAAGCTGTGAGTGAGAGAGAGAGAAAGAGAAGCTGTGAGTGAATGAGAGAGAGAAAGGGAAGTTTGTGAGTGAGAGAGAGAGAGAAAGAGAAGCTGTGTTTGAGAGAGAGAAGCTGAGAGTGAGAGAGAGAAAGAAAAGCTGTGAGTGAGAGAGAGAGAGAAAGAGAAGATGTGAGTGAGTGAGAGAGAGAGAGAAGCAATGAGTGAGAGAGAGAGAGAGAGAAAGAGAAGCTGTCAGTGAGACAGAGAGAGAGAAAGAGAAGCTGTGTGAGAGAGAGAGAGGGAGAAAGAGAAGCTGTGAGAGAGAGAGAGAAAGAGAAGCTGTGAGTGTGTGTGTGAGAGAAAGAGAAGCTGTGAGTGAGAGAGAGAGAAAGAAAGAGAAATTAGAGTGAGAAAGAGAGAGAGAAAGAGAAGCTGTGAGTGAGAGAGAGAGAGAAGATGTGAGTGATAGAGAGAGAGAATGAGAAGCTGTGATTGAGAGTGAGTGAGAGAGAGAAAGAGATGCTGTGAGTGAGAGAGAGAAGCTGTGAGTGAGAGAGAGAAAGAAAAGCGGTGAGTGAGAGAGAGAGAGAAAGAGAAGCTGTGAGTGAGACTGTGAGAGAGAGAAAGAGAAGCTGTTAGTGAGAGTGAGAGAGAGAGAGAAAGAGAAGCTGTGAGTGAGAGTGAGATTGAAAGAGAAGCTGTGAGTGAGAGAGAGAGAGAAAGAGAAGCTGTGAGTGAGAGAGAGAAAGAGATGCTGTGAGTGAGAGGGAGAGAAAGAGAAGCTGTGAGTGACACAGAGAGAGAGAAGCTGTGAGTTAGAGAGAGAGAAAGAGAAGCTGTGAGTGACAGAGAGAGAGGAAGCGAAGCTGTGAGTGAGAGTGAGAGAGAAAGAGAAGCTGTGTGTGTGTGTGAGACAGAAAGATAGTCTGAGAAAGAGAGAGTGAAAGAGAAGCTGTGAGTGAGACAGAGAGAGGGAGAAAGAGAAGCTGTGTGTGTGAGAGAGAAAGAGAAGCTGTGAGTGAGAGTGAGAGAGAGAAAGAGAAAGAGAAGCTGTGAGTGAGAGAGAGAGAGAAAGCGAAGCTGTGAGTGAGAGAGAGAGAGAAAGCGAAGCTGTGAGTGAGAGAGGGAGAGAGAATGAGAAGCTGTGAGTGTGAGAGAGAGAAGCTGTGAGTGAGAGAGAGAGATGTGAGTGATAGAGAGAGAGAAAGAGAAGCTGTGAGTGAGAGGGAGAGAAAGTAAGAGAAGCTGTGAGTGAGATAGAGAGAGAGAGAAAGAGAAGCTGTGAATGAGAGAGAGAGGGAGAAAGATAATCTGTGATTGAGAGTGAGAGAGAGAGAAAGAGAAGCTGTGAGTGAGAGAGAGAGAAAGAGAAGCTGTGAGTGAGAGAGAGAGAAGCTGTGTGTGAGAGAGAAAGAAAAGCTGTGAGTGAGAGAGAGAGAGAAAGAGAAGATATGAGTTAGAGAGAGAGAAGCAGTGAGTGAGAGAGAGAGAGAGAAAGAGAAGCTGTGAGTGAGACAGAGAGAGAGAGAGAGAAGCTGTGAGAGAGAGAGGGGAAGAAAGAGAAGCTGTGTGTGTGAGAGAGAGAAAGAGAAGCTGTGAGTGTGTGAGAGAGAAAGAGAAGCTGTGAGTGAGAGAGAGAGAGAAAGAAAGGGAAATTAGAGTGAGAAAGAGAGAGAGAAAGAGAAGCTGTGAGTGGGAGAGAGAGAAAGAGTCTGTGAGTGAGAGAGAGAGAGAAGCTGTGAGTGAGAGAGAGAGAGAGCTGCTGTGAGTGAGAGAGAGAGAAAGAGAAGCTGTGAATGAGAGAGAGAGAAACTGTGTGTGTGTGAGAGAGAAAGAGAAGCTGTGAGTGAGTAAGAGAGAGAAAGGGAAGTTGTGAGTGAGAGAGAGAGAGAAAGAGCTGTGAGTGAGAGAGAGAAAGAGAAGCTGTGAGTGAGAGAGAGAGAAAGAGAAGCTGTGAGTGAGAAGGAGAGGGAAAGAGAAGCTGTGAGTGAGTGAGAGAGAGAGAAAGAGAAGCTGTGAGAGAGAAAGAGAGAAGCTGTGAGTGAGAGAGTGAGAGAGAGAAAGAGAAGCTGTGAGTGAGAGAGAGAAAGAGAAGCTGTGAGTGAGAGGGAGAGAGAGAAAGAGAAGCTGAGTGAGAGAGAGAGAAAGAGAAGCTGTGAGGGAGAGAGAGAAAAAGAAGTTGTGAGTGAGAAGGAGAGAGAGAAAGAGAAGCTGTGTGACACACAGAGAGAGAAGCTGTGAGTTAGAGAGAGAGAGAAAGAGAAGTGAGTGACAGAGAGAGAGAGAAAGAGAAGCTGTGAGTGAGAGAGAGAGAGAAAGAGAAGCTGTGAGTGAGAGAGAGAGAAAGAGATGATGTGAGTGAGAGAGAGAGAAAGAGAAGCTGTGAGTGAGAGAGAAGCTATGAGTGAGAGAGGGAAAGAAAAGCTGTGAGTGAGAGAGAGAGAAAGAGAAGATATGAGTGAGAGAGAGAGAGAAGCAGTGAGAGAGAGAGAAACAGAAGCTGTGAGTGTGTGTGTGAGAGAGAGAAGCTGTGAGTGAGAGAGAGAGAAAGAAAGAGAAATTAGAGTGAGAAAGAGAGAGAAAGAGAAGCTGTGAGTGGGAGAGAGAGAAAGAGAGTCTGTGAATCAGAGAGAGAGAGAAGCTGTGAGTGAGAGAGAGAGAAACGCTGTGAGTGAGAGAGAGAGAAAGAGAAGCTGTGAATGAGAGAGAGAGAAAGAGAAGTTGTAAGTGAGAGAGAGAGAAAGAGAAGCTGTGAGTTAGTGAGAGAGAAAGGGAAGTTTGTGAGTGAGAGAGAGAGAGAAAGAGAAGCTGTGAGTGAGAGAGAGAAGCTGTGAGTGAGAGAGAGAAAGAAAAGCTGTGAGTGAGAGAGAGAGAGAGAAAGAGAAGATGTGTGTGTGTGTGAGAGAGAAAGATAGTCTGAGAAAGAGAGAGTGAAAGAGAAGCTGTGAGTGAGACAGAGAGAGGGAGAAAGAGAAGCTGTGTGCATGAGAGAGAAAGAGAAGCTGTGAGTGAGAGTGAGAGAGAGAGAGAGAAAGAGAAGCTGAGAGTTAGAGAGAGAGAGAAAGTGAAGCTGTGAGTGAGAGAGAGAGACAGAGAAGCTGTGTGTGTGAGAGAGAGAGAAAGATAGTCTGAGAAAGAGAGAGTGAAAGAGAAGCTGTGAGTGAGACAGAGAGAGGGAGAAAGAGAAGCTGTGTGTGTGAGAGAGAGAGAGCTGCTGTGAGTGAGAGAGAGAAAGAGAAGCTGTGAATGAGAGAGAGAGAAACTGTGAGTGAGAGAGAGAGAAAGAGAAGCTGTGAGTGAGTAAGAGAGAGAAAGGGAAGTTGTGAGTGAGAGAGAGAGAGAAAGAGCTGTGAGTGAGAGAGAGAGAAAGAGAAGCTGTGAGTGAGAGAGAGAGAAAGAGAAGCTGTGAGTGAGAATGAGAGGGAAAGAGAAGTTGTGAGTGAGTGAGAGAGAGAGAAAGAGAAGCTGTGAGAGAGAAAGAGAGAAGCTGTGAGTGAGAGTGAGAGAGAGAAAGAGAAGCTGTGAGTGAGAGAGAGAAAGAGAAGCTGTGAGTGAGAGAGAGAGAAAGAAAGAGAAGCTGTGAGTGAGTGAGAGAGAGAAAGGGAAGTTGTGAGTGAGAGAGAGAGAAAGAGAAGCTGTGAGTGAGAGAGAGAAAGAGAAGCTGTGAGTGAGAGAGAGAGAAAGAGAAGTTGTGAGTGAGAAGGAGAGAGAGAGAGAAAGAGAAGCTATGAGTGAGAGAGAGAGAGAAAGAGAAGCTGTGAGTGAGAGAGAGAATGAGAAGCTGTGAGAGAGAGAGAAGTTGTGAGAGAGAGAGAGAGAAGCTGTGAGTGAGAGAGAGAGAGATGTGAGTGATAGAGAGAGAGAAAGAGAAGCTGTGTTTGAGAGAGAGAGAGAGGGAGAAAGAGAAGCTGTGAGTGAGAGAGAGAGAAAGAGAAGCTGTGAGTGAGAGAGAGAGAGAAAGAGAAGGAGAAGCTGTGAGTGAGACAGAGAGAGAGAGAGAAGCTGTGAGAGAGAGAGAGAGGGAGAAAGAGAAGCTGTGAGAGAGCGAGAGAAAGAGAAGCTGTGAGTGTGTGTGAGAGAGAAAGAGAAGCTGTGAGTGAGAGAGAAAGAAAGAGAAATTAGAGTGAGAAAGAGAGAGAGAAAGAGAAGCTGTGAGTGGGAGAGAGAGAAAGAGAGTCTGTGAGTGAGAGAGAGAGAGAGAAGCTGTGAGTGAGAGAGAGAGTGCCGCTGTGAGTGAGAGAGAGAGAAAGAGAAGCTGTGAATGAGAGAGAGAGAGAGAAGCTGTGAGTGAGAGGGAGAGAAAGAGAAGCTGTGAGTGACAGAGAGAGAAAGAGAAGCTGAGAGTGAGAGAGAGAAAGTGAAGCTGTGAATGAGAGAGAGAGAGAAAGAGAAGCTGTGAGTGAGTGAGAGAGAGAAAGGGAAGTTTGTGAGTGAGAGAGAGAGAGAGAGAAAGAGAAGCTGTGAGTGAGAGAGAGAAGCTGTGAGTGAGAGAGAGAAGCTGTGAGTGAGAGAGAGAAAGAAAAGCTGTGTGAGACAGAGAGAGAGAAAGAGAAGCTGTGAGTGAGTGAG
The DNA here is from genome assembly GCA_035047305.1 of Bradypodion pumilum. Classification (NCBI taxonomy): domain Eukaryota; kingdom Metazoa; phylum Chordata; class Lepidosauria; order Squamata; family Chamaeleonidae; genus Bradypodion; species Bradypodion pumilum. The sequence continues at coordinate 235,898,713 of JAWDJD010000001.1, forward strand.
AGAGAGAGAGAAGGAGTGAGTGAGAGAGAGAGAGAAAGAGAAGCTGTCAGTGAAACAGAGAGAGAGAAAGAGAAGCTGTGAGAGAGAGAGGGAGAAAGAAAGAGAAATTAGAGTGAGAGAGAGAGAAGCTGTGAGTGAGAGAGAGAGTGCCGCTGTGAGTGAGAGAGAGAGAAAGAGAAGCTGTGAATGAGAGAGAGAGAGAAAGAGAAGCTGTGAGTGAGAGAGAGAGAAAGAAAGAGAAGCTGTGAGTGAGTGAGAGAGAGAAAGGGAAGTTGTGAGTGAGAGAGAGAGAAAGAGAAGCTGTGAGTGAGAGAGAGAAAGAGAAGCTGTGAGTGAGAGAGAGAGAATGAGAAGCTGTGAGTGAGAAGGAGAGAGAGAGAGAGAAAGAGAAGCTATGAGTGAGAGAGAGAGAGAAAGAGAAGCTGTGAGTGAGAGAGAGAATGAGAAGCTGTGAGTGAGAGAGAGAAGTTGTGAGAGAGAGAGAGAAAGAGAAGCTGTGAGTGAGAGAGAGAGAGAGATGTGAGTGATCGAGAGAGAGAAAGAGAAGCTGTGTGTGAGAGAGAGAGAGGGAGAAAGAGAAGCTGTGAGTGAGAGAGAGAGAAAGAGAAGCTGTGAGTGAGAGAGAGAGAATCTGTGAGTGAGAGAGAGAAATAAAAGCTGTGAGTGAGAGAGAGAGAGAAAGAGAAGATATGAGGGAGAGAGAAGCAGTGAGAGAGAGAGAGAGAGAAACAGAAGCTGTGAGTGAGACAGAGAGAAAGAGAATCTGTGAGAGAGAGAGAGAAAGAGAAGCTGTGAGTGAGAGAGAGAAGCTGTGTGAGAGAGAGAAAGAAAAGCTGTGAGTGAGAGAGAGAGAGAGAAAGAGAAGATATGAGTGAGAGAGAGAGAAGCAGTGAGTGAGAGAGAGAGAGAAAGAGAAGCTGTGAGTGAGACAGAGAGAGAGAAAGAGAAGCTGTGAGAGAGAGAGAGGGGAAGAAAGAGAAGCTGTGTGTGAGAGAGAGAGAAAGAGAAGCTGTGAGTGTGTGAGAGAGAAAGAGAAGCTGTGAGTGAGAGAGAGAGAGAAAGAAAGAGAAATTAGTGTGAGAAAGAGAGAGAGAAAGAGAAGCTGTGAGTGGGAGAGAGAGAAAGAGTCTGTGAGTGAGAGAGAGAGAGAGAAGCTGTGAGTGAGAGAGAGAGAGAGCTGCTGTGAGTGAGAGAGAGAGAAAGAGAAGCTGTGAATGAGAGAGAGAGAAACTGTGTGTGTGAGAGAGAGAAAGAGAAGCTGTGAGTGAGTAAGAGAGAGAAAGGGAAGTTGTGAGTGAGAGAGAGAGAAAAAGAGCTGTGAGTGAGAGAGAGAGAAAGAGAAGCTGTGAGAGAGAAAGAGAGAAGCTGTGAGTGAGAGAGTGAGAGAGAGAAAGAGAAGCTGTGAGTGAGAGAGAGAAAGAGAAGCTGTGAGTGAGAGGGAGAGAGAGAAAGAGAAGCTGAGTGAGAGAGAGAGAAAGAGAAGCTGTGAGGGAGAGAGAGAAAGAGAAGTTGTGAGTGAGAAGGAGAGAGAGAAAGAGAAGCTGTGAGTGACACACAGAGAGAGAAGCTGTGAGTTAGAGAGAGAGAGAAAGAGAAGTTGTGAGTGACAGAGAGAGAGAGAAAGAGAAGCTGTGAGTGAGAGAGAGAGAGAAAGAGAAGCTGTGAGTGAGAGAGAGAGAAAGAGATGCTGTGAGTGAGAGAGAGAGAAAGAGAAGCTGTGAGTGAGAGAGAAGCTGTGAGAGAGGGAAAGAAAAGCTGTGAGTGAGAGAGAGAGAAAGAGAAGATATGAGTGAGAGAGAGAGAAGCAGTGAGAGAGAGAGAAACAGAAGCTGTGAGTGTGTGTGTGAGAGACAGAAGCTGTGAGTGAGAGAGAGAGAAAGAAAGAGAAATTAGAGTGAGAAAGAGAGAGAGAAAGAGAAGCTGTGAATCAGAGATAGAGAGAAGCTGTGAGTGAGAGAGAGAGAGAGAGACGCTGTGTGAGAGAGAGAGAAAGAGAAGCTGTGAATGAGAGAGAGAGAGAAAGAGAAGCTGTGAGTGAGAGAGAGAGAAAGAGAAGCTGTGAGTGAGTGAGAGAGAAAGGGAAGTTTGTGAGTGAGAGAGAGAGAGAAAGAGAAGCTGTGAGTGAGAGAGAAGCTGTGAGTGAGAGAGAGAAAGAAAAGCTGTGAGTGAGAGAGAGAGAGAAAGAGAAGATGTGTGTGTGTGTGAGAGAGAAAGATAGTCTGAGAAAGAGAGAGTGAAAGAGAAGCTGTGAGTAAGACAGAGAGAGGGAGAAAGAGAAGCTGTGTGCGTGAGAGAGAGAAAGAGAAGCTGTGAGTGAGAGTGAGAGAGAGAGAGAGAGAGAAAGAGAAGCTGAGAGTTAGAGAGAGAGAGAAAGTGAAGCTGTGAGTGAGAGAGAGAGACAGAGAAGCTGTGTGTGTGAGAGAGAGAGAAAGATAGTCTGAGAAAGAGAGAGTGAAAGAGAAGCTGTGAGTGAGACAGAGAGAGGGAGAAAGAGAAGCTCTGTGTGTGAGAGAGAAAGAGAAGCTGTGAGTGAGAGTGTGAGAGAGAGAGAGAAAGAGAAGCTGTGAGTGAGAGAGAGCTGCTGTGAGTGAGAGAGAGAAAGAGAAGCTGTGAATGAGAGAGAGAGAAACTGTGAGTGAGAGAGAGAGAAAGAGAAGCTGTGAGTGAGTAAGAGAGAGAAAGGGAAGTTGTGAGTGAGAGAGAGAGAGAAAGAGCTGTGAGTGAGAGAGAGAGAGAAAGAGAAGCTGTGAGTGAGAGAGAGAGAAAGAGAAGCTGTGAGTGAGAATGAGAGGGAAAGGGAAGCTGTGAGTGAGTGAGAGAGAGAGAAAGAGAAGCTGTGAGAGAGAAAGAGAGAAGCTGTGAGTGAGAGTGAGAGAGAGAAAGAAAGAGAAGCTGTGAGTGAGAGAGAGAAAGAGAAGCTGTGAGTGAGAGAGAGAGAAAGAAAGAGAAGCTGTGAGTGAGTGAGAGAGAGAAAGGGAAGTTGTGAGTGAGAGAGAGAGAAAGAGAAGCTGTGAGTGAGAGAGAGAAAGAGAAGCTGTGAGTGAGAGAGAGAGAAAGAGAAGTTGTGAGTGAGAAGGAGAGAGAGAGAGAGAAAGAGAAGCTGTGAGTGAGAGAGAGAATGAGAAGCTGTGAGAGAGAGAGAAGTTGTGAGAGAGAGAGAGAGAGAAAGAGAAGCTGTGAGTGAGAGAGAGAGAGAGATGTGAGTGATAGAGAGAGAGAAAGAGAAGCTGTGCATGAGAGAGAGAGAGGGAGAAAGAGAAGCTGTGAGTGAGACAGAGAAAGAGAAGCTGTGAGTGAGAGAGAGAGAAAGAGAAGGAGAAGCTGTGAGTGAGACAGAGAGAGAGAGAGAAGCTGTGAGAGAGAGAGAGAGGGAGAAAGAGAAGCTGTGAGAGAGTGAGAGAAAGAGAAGCTGTGAGTGTGTGTGAGAGAGAAAGAGAAGCTGTGAGTGAGAGAGAGAAAGAAAGAGAAATTAGAGTGAGAAAGAGAGAGAGAAAGAGAAGCTGTGAGTGGGAGAGAGAGAAAGAGAGTCTGTGAGTGAGAGAGAGAGAAAGAGAAGCTGTGAATGAGAGAGAGAGAGAGAAGCTGTGAGTGAGAGGGAGAGAAAGAGAAGCTGTGAGTGACAGAGAGAGAAAGAGAAGCTGAGAGTGAGAGAGAGAGAGGGAGAAAGAGAAGCTGTGAGTGAGAGAGAGAGAAAGAGAAGCTGTGAGTGAGAGAGAGAGAAAGAGAAGCTGTGAGTGAGAGAGAGAGAATCTGTGAGTGAGAGAGAGAAATAAAAGCTGTGAGTGAGAGAGAGAGAGAAAGAGAAGATATGAGGGAGAGAGAAGCAGTGAGAGAGAGAGAGAGAGAAACAGAAGCTGTGAGTGAGACAGAGAGAGAAAGAGAAGCTGTGAGAGAGAGAGAGAAAGAGAAGCTGTGAGTGTGAGAGAGAAGCTGTGTGAGAGAGAGAAAGAAAAGCTGTGAGTGAGAGAGAGAGAGAGAAAGAGAAGATATGAGTGAGAGAGAGAGAAGCAGTGAGTGAGAGAGAGAGAGAAAGAGAAGCTGTGAGTGAGACAGAGAGAGAGAAAGAGAAGCTGTGAGAGAGAGAGAGGGGAAGAAAGAGAAGCTGTGTGTGAGAGAGAGAGAAAGAGAAGCTGTGAGTGTGTGAGAGAGAAAGAGAAGCTGTGAGTGAGAGAGAGAGAGAGAAAGAAAGAGAAATTAGTGTGAGAAAGAGAGAGAGAAAGAGAAGCTGTGAGTGGGAGAGAGAGAAAGAGTCTGTGAGTGAGAGAGAGAGAGAGAAGCTGTGAGTGAGAGAGAGAGAGAGCTGCTGTGAGTGAGAGAGAGAGAAAGAGAAGCTGTGAATGAGAGAGAGAGAAACTGTGTGTGTGTGAGAGAGAAAGAGAAGCTGTGAGTGAGTAAGAGAGAGAAAGGGAAGTTGTGAGTGAGAGAGAGAGAAAAAGAGCTGTGAGTGAGAGAGAGAGAAAGAGAAGCTGTGAGTGAGAGAGAGAGAAAGAGAAGCTGTGAGTGAGAAGGAGAGGGAAAGAGAAGCTGTGAGTGAGTGAGAGAGAGAGAAAGAGAAGCTGTGAGAGAGAAAGAGAGAAGCTGTGAGTGAGAGAGTGAGAGAGAGAAAGAGAAGCTGTGAGTGAGAGAGAGAAAGAGAAGCTGTGAGTGAGAGGGAGAGAGAGAAAGAGAAGCTGAGTGAGAGAGAGAGAAAGAGAAGCTGTGAGGGAGAGAGAAAAAGAGAAGTTGTGAGTGAGAAGGAGAGAGAGAAAGAGAAGCTGTGAGTGACACACAGAGAGAGAAGCTGTGAGTTAGAGAGAGAGAGAAAGAGAAGTTGTGAGTGACAGAGAGAGAGAGAAAGAGAAGCTGTGAGTGAGAGAGAGAGAAAGAGAAGCTGTGAGTGAGAGAGAGAGAAAGAGATGCTGTGAGTGAGAGAGAGAGAAAGAGAAGCTGTGAGTGAGAGAGAAGCTGTGAGAGAGGGAAAGAAAAGCTGTGAGTGAGAGAGAGAGAAAGAGAAGATATGAGTGAGAGAGAGAGAAGCAGTGAGAGAGAGAGAAACAGAAGCTGTGAGTGTGTGTGTGAGAGACAGAAGCTGTGAGTGAGAGAGAGAGAAAGAAAGAGAAATTAGAGTGAGAAAGAGAGAGAGAAAGAGAAGCTGTGAATCAGAGAGAGAGAAGCTGTGAGTGAGAGAGAGAGAGAGACGCTGTGTGAGAGAGAGAGAAAGAGAAGCTGTGAATGAGAGAGAGAGAGAAAGAGAAGCTGTGAGTGAGAGAGAGAGAAAGAGAAGCTGTGAGTGAGTGAGAGAGAAAGGGAAGTTTGTGAGTGAGAGAGAGAGAGAAAGAGAAGCTGTGAGAGAGAAGCTGTGAGTGAGAGAGAGAAAGAAAAGCTGTGAGTGAGAGAGAGAGAGAAAGAGAAGATGTGTGTGTGTGTGAGAGAGAAAGATAGTCTGAGAAAGAGAGAGTGAAAGAGAAGCTGTGAGTAAGACAGAGAGAGGGAGAAAGAGAAGCTGTGTGCGTGAGAGAGAGAAAGAGAAGCTGTGAGTGAGAGTGTGAGAGAGAGAGAGAGAGAGAAGCTGTGAGTGAGAGAGAGCTGCTGTGAGTGAGAGAGAGAAAGAGAAGCTGTGAATGAGAGAGAGAGAAACTGTGAGTGAGAGAGAGAGAAAGAGAAGCTGTGAGTGAGTTAGAGAGAGAAAGGGAAGTTGTGAGTGAGAGAGAGAGAGAAAGAGCTGTGAGTGAGAGAGAGAGAGAAAGAGAAGCTGTGAGTGAGAGAGAGAGAAAGAGAAGCTGTGAGTGAGAATGAGAGGGAAAGGGAAGCTGTGAGTGAGTGAGAGAGAGAGAAAGAGAAGCTGTGAGAGAGAAAGAGAGAAGCTGTGAGTGAGAGTGAGAGAGAGAAAGAAAGAGAAGCTGTGAGTGAGAGAGAGAAAGAGAAGCTGTGAGTGAGAGAGAGAGAAAGAAAGAGAAGCTGTGAGTGAGTGAGAGAGAGAAAGGGACGTTGTGAGTGAGAGAGAGAGAAAGAGAAGCTGTGAGTGAGAGAGAGAAAGAGAAGCTGTGAGTGAGAGAGAGAGAAAGAGAAGTTGTGAGTGAGAAGGAGAGAGAGAGAGAGAAAGAGAAGCTGTGAGTGAGAGAGAGAATGAGAAGCTGTGAGAGAGAGAAGTTGTGAGAGAGAGAGAGAGAGAAAGAGAAGCTGTGAGTGAGAGAGAGAGAGAGATGTGAGTGATAGAGAGAGAGAAAGAGAAGCTGTGCGTGAGAGAGAGAGAGGGAGAAAGAGAAGCTGTGAGTGAGACAGAGAAAGAGAAGCTGTGAGTGAGAGAGAGAGAAAGAGAAGGAGAAGCTGTGAGTGAGACAGAGAGAGAGAGAGAAGCTGTGAGAGAGAGAGAGAGGGAGAAAGAGAAGCTGTGAGAGAGTGAGAGAAAGAGAAGCTGTGAGTGTGTGTGAGAGAGAAAGAGAAGCTGTGAGTGAGAGAGAGAAAGAAAGAGAAATTAGAGTGAGAAAGAGAGAGAGAAAGAGAAGCTGTGAGTGGGAGAGAGAGAAAGAGAGTCTGTGAGTGAGAGAGAGAGAAAGAGAAGCTGTGAATGAGAGAGAGAGAGAGAAGCTGTGAGTGAGAGGGAGAGAAAGAGAAGCTGTGAGTGACAGAGAGAGAAAGAGAAGCTGAGAGTGAGAGAGAGAGAGAAAGTGAAGCTGTGAATGAGAGAGAGAGAGAAAGAGAAGCTGTGAGTGAGTGAGAGAGAGAAAGGGAAGTTTGTGAGCGAGAGAGAGAGAGAGAAAGAGAAGCTGTGAGTGAGAGAGAGAAGCTGTGAGTGAGAGAGAGAAAGAAAAGCTGTGTGAGACAGAGAGAGAGAAAGAGAAGCTGTGAGTGAGTGAGAGAGAGAGAGAAGGAGTGAGTGAGAGAGAGAGAGAGAAAGAGAAGCTGTCAGTGAGACAGAGAGAGAGAAAGAGAAGCTGTGAGAGAGGGAGAAAGAAAGAGAAATTAGAGTGAGAGAGAGAGAGAAGCTGTGAGTGAGAGAGAGAGTGCCGCTGTGAGTGAGAGAGAGAGAAAGAGAAGCTGTGAATGAGAGAGAGAGAGAAAGAGAAGCTGTGAGTGAGAGAGAGAGAAAGAAAGAGAAGCTGTGAGTGAGTGAGAGAGAGAAAGGGAAGTTGTGAGTGAGAGAGAGAGAAAGAGAAGCTGTGAGTGAGAGAGAGAAAGAGAAGCTGTGAGTGAGAGAGAGAGAAAGAGAAGCTGTGAGTGAGAAGGAGAGAGAGAGAGAGAAAGAGAAGCTATGAGTGAGAGAGAGAGAGAAAGAGAAGCTGTGAGTGAGAGAGAGAATGAGAAGCTGTGAGTGAGAGAGAGAAGTTGTGAGATAGAGAGAGAAAGAGAAGCTGTGAGTGAGAGAGAGAGAGAGATGTGAGTGATCGAGAGAGAGAAAGAGAAGCTGTGTGTGAGAGAGAGAGAGGGAGAAAGAGAAGCTGTGAGTGAGAGAGAGAGAAAGAGAAGCTGTGAGTGAGAGAGAGAGAAAGAAAGAGAAGCTGTGAGTGAGAGAGAGAGAATCTTGAGTGAGAGAGAGAAATAAAAGCTGTGAGTGAGAGAGAAAGAGAAAGAGAAGATATGAGTGAGAGAGAAGCAGTGAGAGAGAGAGAGAGAAACAGAAGCTGTGTGAGACAGAGAGAGAAAGAGAAGCTGTGAGAGAGAGAGAAAGAGAAGCTGTGAGTGTGTGAGAGAGAGAAAGAGAAGCTGTGAGTGAGAGAGAGAGAAAGAAAGAGAAATTAGAGTGAGAAAGAGAGAGAGAAAGAGAAGCTGTGAGTGGGAGAGAGAGAAAGAGAGTCTGTGAGTGAGAGAGAGAGATAGAAGCTGTGAGTGAGAGAGAGAGAACCGCTGTGAGTGAGAGAGAGAAAGAGAAGCTGTGAATGAGAGAGAGAGAGAAAGAGAAGCTGTGTGTGTGAGAGAGAAAGGGAAGCTGTGAGTGAGTGAGAGAGAGAGAAAGGGAAGTTTTGAGTGAGAGAGAGAGAGAAAGAGAAGCTGTGAGTGTGAGAGAGAGAAAGAGAAGCTGTGAGTGAGAGAGAGAGACAGAGAAGCTGTGAGTGAGAAGGAGAGGGAAAGAGAAGCTGTGAGTGAGTGAGAGAGAGAGAAAGAGAAGCTGTGAGTGAGAGAGAGAGAAAGAGAAGCTGTGAGTGAGAGAGATTGAAAAAGAGAAGCTGTGAGTAAGAAGGAGAGGGAAAGAGAAGAAGTGAGTGAGTGAGAGAGAGAGAGAAAGAAGCTGTGAGAGAGAAAGAGAAGCTGTGAGTGAGAGAGTGAGAGAGAGAAAGAGAAGCTGTTAGTGAGAGAGAGAGAGAGAGAGAAGCTGTGAGTGAGAGAGAGATTGAAAGAGAAGCTGTGAGTGAGAGAGAGAGAGAAAGAGAAGCTGTGAGTGTGAGTGAGAGAGAAAGAGAAGCTGTGAGTGAGTGAGAGAGAGAGAATGAGAAGCTGTGAGAGAGAGAAGCTGTGAGAGAGAGAAAGAGAAGCTGTGAGTGAGAGAGAGAGAGAAGATGTGAGTGATAGAGTGAGAGAATGAGAAGCTGTCAGTGAGAGAGAGAGAAAGTAAGAGAAGCTGTGAGTGAGATAGAGAGAGAGAGAAAGAGAAGCTGTGAGTGAGAGAGAGAGAGGGAGAGAAAGATAATGTGTGTGAGAGAGAGAGAAAGAGAAGCTGTGTGTTTTAGAGAGAGAGAATGAGAAGCTGTGAGTGAGAGAGAGAGAAAGAGAAGCTGTGAGTGAGAGAGAGAGAAGCTATGAGTGAGAGAGAGAAAGAAAAGCTGTGAGTGAGAGAGAGAGAAAGAGAAGATATGAGTGAGAGAGAGAGAAAGAGAAGCTGTGAGTGAGAGAGAGAGAGAAAGAGAAGATATGAGTGAGAGAGAGAGAGAAGCAGTGAGAGAGAGAGAAACAGAAGCTGTGAGTGAGACAGAGAGAGAAAGAGAAGCTGTGAGAGAGAGAGGGGGAGAAAGAGAAGCTGCGAGAGAGAGAGAGAAAGAGAAGCTGTGAGTGTGTGAGAGAGAGAAAGAGAAGCTGTGAGTGAGAGAGAGAGAAAGAAAGAGAAGCTGTGAGTGGGAGAGAGAGAAAGAGAGTCTGTGAATCAGAGAGAGAGAGAGAAGCTGTGAGTGAGAGAGACAGAGCCGCTGTGAGTGAGAGAGAGAGAAAGAGAAGCTGTGTGAGAGAGAGAGAAAGAGAAGCTGTGAGTGAGTGAGAGAGAGAGAAAGGGAAGTTGTGAGAGAGAGAGAGAGAAAGAGAAACTGTGAGTGTGAGAGAGAGAAAGAGAAGCTGTGAGTGAGAGAGAGAGAGAGAAGCTGTGAGTGAGAAGGAGAGGGAAAGAGAAGCTGTGAGTGAGTGAGAGAGAGAGAAAGAGAAGCTGTGAGTGAGAGAGAGAGAAAGAGAAGCTGTGAGTGAGAGAGATTGAAAAAGAGAAGCTGTGAGTAAGAAGGAGAGGGAAAGAGAAGAAGTGAGTGAGTGAGAGAGAGAGAGAGAAAGAGAAGCTGTGAGAGAGAAAGAGAAGCTGTGAGTGAGAGAGTGAGAGAGAGAAAGAGAAGCTGATAGTGAGAGTGAGAGAGAGAGAGAGAGAGAAGCTGTGAGTGAGACAGAGAGAGAGAGAGAAGCTGTGAGAGAGAGAGAGAGGGAGAAAGAGAAGCTGTGAGAGAGAGAGAGGGGGAGAAAGAGAAGCTGCGAGAGAGAGAGAGAAAGAGAAGCTGTGAGTGTGTGAGAGAGAGAAAGAGAAGCTGTGAGTGAGAGAGAGAGAAAGAAAGAGAAGCTGTGAGTGGGAGAGAGAGAAAGAGAGTCTGTGAATCAGAGAGAGAGAGAGAAGCTGTGAGTGAGAGAGACAGAGCCGCTGTGAGTGAGAGAGAGAGAAAGAGAAGCTGTGTGTGTGAGAGAGAAAGAGAAGCTGTGAGTGAGTGAGAGAGAGAGAAAGGGAAGTTGTGAGAGAGAGAGAGAGAAAGAGAAACTGTGAGTGTGAGAGAGAGAAAGAGAAGCTGTGAGTGAGAGAGAGAGAGAAGCTGTGAGTGAGAAGGAGAGGGAAAGAGAAGCTGTGAGTGAGTGAGAGAGAGAGAAAGAGAAGCTGTGAGTGAGAGAGAGAGAAAGAGAAGCTGTGAGTGAGAGAGATTGAAAAAGAGAAGCTGTGAGTAAGAAGGAGAGGGAAAGAGAAGAAGTGAGTGAGTGAGAGAGAGAGAGAGAGAAAGAGAAGCTGTGAGAGAGAAAGAGAAGCTGTGAGTGAGAGAGTGAGAGAGAGAAAGAGAAGCTGATAGTGAGAGTGAGAGAGAGAGAGAGAAGCTGTGAGTGAGACAGAGAGAGAGAGAAGCTGTGAGAGAGAGAGAGAGGGAGAAAGAGAAGCTGTGAGAGAGCGAGAGAAAGAGAAGCTGTGAGTGTGTGTGAGAGAGAAAGAGAAGCTGTGAGTGAGAGAGAGAAAGAAAGAGAAATTAGAGTGAGAAAGAGAGAGAGAAAGAGAAGCTGTGAGTGGGAGATAGAGAAAGAGAGTCTGTGAGTGAGAGAGAGAGAGAGAAGCTGTGAGTGAGAGAGAGAGTGCCGCTGTGAGTGAGAGAGAGAGAAAGAGAAGCTGTGAATGAGAGAGAGAGAGAGAAGCTGTGAGTGAGAGTGAGAGAAAGAGAAGCTGTGAGTGACAGAGAGAGAAAGAGAAGCTGAGAGTGAGAGAGAGAGGGAAAGTGAAGCTGTGAATGAGAGAGAGAGAGAAAGAGAAGCTGTGAGTGAGTGAGAGAGAGAAAGGGAAGTTTGTGAGCGAGAGAGAGAGAGAGAAAGAGAAGCTGTGAGTGAGAGAGAGAAGCTGTGAGTGAGAGAGAGAAAGAAAAGCTGTGTGAGACAGAGAGAGAGAAAGAGAAGCTGTGAGTGAGTGAGAGAGAGAGAGGAGTGAGTGAGAGAGAGAGAGAGAAATAGAAGCTGTCAGTGAGACAGAGAGAGAAAGAGAAGCTGTGAGAGAGAGAGGGAGAAAGAAAGAGAAATTAGAGTGAGAGAGAGAGAGAAGCTGTGAGTGAGAGAGAGAGTGCCGCTGTGAGTGAGAGAGAGAGAAAGAGAAGCTGTGAATGAGAGAGAGAGAGAAAGAGAAGCTGTGAGTGAGAGAGAGAAAGAAAGAGAAGCTGTGAGTGAGTGAGAGAGAGAAAGGGAAGTTGTGAGTGAGAAGGAGTGAGAGAGAGAAAGAGAAGCTATGAGTGAGAGAGAGAGAGAAAGAGAAGCTGTGAGTGAGAGAGAGAATGAGAAGCTGTGAGTGAGAGAGAGAAGTTGTGAGAGAGAGAGAGAAAGAGAAGCTGTGAGTGAGAGAGAGAGAGAGATGTGAGTGATCGAGAGAGAGAAAGAGAAGCTGTGTGAGAGAGAGAGAGAGGGAGAAAGAGAAGCTGTGAGTGAGAGAGAGAAAGAGAAGCTGTGAGTGAGAGAGAGAGAAAGAGAAGCTGTGAGTGAGAGAGAGAGAATCTGTGAGTGAGAGAGAGAAATAAAAGCTGTGAGTGAGACAGAGAGAGAAAGAGAAGCTGTGAGAGAGAGAGAGAAAGAGAAGCTGTGAGTGAGACAGAGAGAGAAAGAGAAGCTGTGAGAGAGAGAGAGAAAGAGAAGCTGTGATTGTGTGAGAGAGAGAAAGAGAAGCTGTGAGTGAGAGAGAGAGAAAGAAAGAGAAATTAGAGTGAGAAAGAGAGAGAGAAAGAGAAGCTGTGAGTGGGAGAGAGAGAAAGAGAGTCTGTGAGTGAGAGAGAGAGATAGAAGCTGTGAGTGAGAGAGAGAGAGCCGCTGTGAGTGAGAGAGAGAAAGAGAAGCTGTGAATGAGAGAGAGAGAGAAAGAGAAGCTGTGTGTGTGAGAGAGAAAGGGAAGCTGTGAGTGAGTGAGAGAGAGAGAAAGGGAAGTTGTGAGTGAGAGAGAGAGAAAGAGAAGCTGTGAGTGTGAGAGAGAGAAAGAGAAGCTGTGAGTGAGAGAGAGAGAGAGAGAGAAGCTGTGAGTGAGAAGGAGAGGGAAAGAGAAGCTGTGAGTGAGTGAGAGAGAGAGAAAGAGAAGCTGTGAGTGAGAGAGAGAGAATGAGAAGCTGTGAGTGAGAGAGATTGAAAAAGAGAAGCTGTGAGTAAGAAGGAGAGGGAAAGAGAAGAAGTGAGTGAGTGAGAGAGAGAGAGAAAGATAAGCTGTGAGAGAGAAAGAGAAGCTGTTAGTGAGAGTGAGAGAGAGAGAGAGAGAAGCTGTGAGTGAGAGAGAGATTGAAAGAGAAGCTGTGAGTGAGAGAGAGAGAGAGAATGAGAAGCTGTGAGAGAGAGAGAAGCTGTGAGAGAGAGAAAGAGAAGCTGTGAGTGAGTGAGAGAGAGAAGATGTGAGTGATAGAGTCAGAGAATGAGAAGCTGTCAGTGAGAGAGAGAGAAAGTAAGAGAAGCTGTGAGTGAGATAGAGAGAGAGAGAAAGAGAAGCTGTGAGTGAGTGAGAGAGAGAGAATGAGAAGCTGTGAGAGAGAGAGAAGCTGTGAGAGAGAGAAAGAGAAGCTGTGAGTGAGAGAGAGAGAGAAGATGTGAGTGATAGAGTGAGAGAATGAGAAGCTGTCAGTGAGAGAGAGAGAAAGTAAGAGAAGCTGTGAATGAGATAGAGAGAGAGAGAAAGAGAAGCTGTGAGTGAGAGAGAGAGAGGGAGAGAAAGATAATCTGTGTGTGTGTGAGAGAGAAAGAGAAGCTGTGTGTTTTAGAGAGAGAGAATGAGAAGCTGTGAGTGAGAGAGAGAGAAAGAGAAGATGTGAGTGAGAGAGAGAGAAGCTATGAGTGAGAGAGAGAAAGAAAAGCTGTGAGTGAGAGAGAGAGAGAAAGAGAAGATATGAGTGAGAGAGAGAGAAAGAGAAGCTGTGAGTGAGAGAGAGAGAGAAAGAGAAGATATGAGTGAGAGAGAGAGAGAAGCAGTGAGAGAGAGAGAAACAGAAGCTGTGAGTGAGACAGAGAGAGAAAGAGAAGCTGTGAGAGAGAGAGAGGGGGAGAAAAGAGAAGCTGCGAGAGAGAGAGAGAAAGAGAAGCTGTGAGTGTGTGAGAGAGAGAAAGAGAAGCTGTGAGTGAGAGAGAGAGAAAGAAAGAGAAGCTGTGAGTGGGAGAGAGAGAAAGAGAGTCTGTGAATCAGAGAGAGAGAGAGAAGCTGTGAGTGAGAGAGACAGAGCCGCTGTGAGTGAGAGAGAGAGAAAGAGAAGCTGTGTGTGAGAGAGAGAAAGAGAAGCTGTGAGTGAGTGAGAGAGAGAGAAAGGGAAGTTGTGAGTGAGAGAGAGAGAGAAAGAGAAACTGTGAGTGTGTGTGAGAGAGAAAGAGAAGCTGTGAGTGAGAGAGAGAGAGAGAAGCTGTGAGTGAGAAGGAGAGGGAAAGAGAAGCTGTGAGTGAGTGAGAGAGAGAGAAAGAGAAGCTGTGAGTGAGAGAGAGAGAAAGAGAAGCTGTGAGTGAGAGAGATTGAAAAAGAGAAGCTGTGAGTAAGGAGAGGGAAAGAGAAGAAGTGAGTGAGTGAGAGAGAGAGAGAGAAAGAGAAGCTGTGAGAGAGAAAGAGAAGCTGTGAGTGAGAGAGTGAGAGAGAGAAAGAGAAGCTGATAGTGAGAGTGAGAGAGAGAGAGAGAAGCTGTGAGTGAGAGAGAGATTGAAAGAGAAGCTGTGAGAGAGAGAGAGAGAGAGAAGCTGTGAGTGTGAGTGAGAGAGAAAGAGAAGCTGTGAGTGAGTGAGAGAGAGGGAATGAGAAGCTGTGAGAGAGAGAGAAGCTGTGAGAGAGAGAAAGAGAAGCTGTGAGTGAGAGAGAGAGAAGATGTGAGTGATAGAGTGAGAGAATGAGAAGCTGTCAGTGAGAGAGAGAGAGAAAGTAAGAGAATCTGTGAGTGAGATAGAGAGAGAGAGAAAGAGAAGCTGTGAGTGAGAGAGAGAGAGGGAGAGAAAGATAATCTGTGTGTGTGAGAGAGAGAAAGAGAAGCTGTGTGTTTTAGAGAGAGAGAATGAGAAGCTGTGAGTGAGAGAGAGAGAAAGAGAAGCTGTGAGTGAGAGAGAGAGAAGCTATGAGTGAGAGAGAAAGAAAAGCTGTGAGTGAGTGAGAGAGAGAAAGAGAAGCTGTGAGTGAGAGGGAGAGAAAGAGAAGCTGTGAGTGACACACACAGAGATAAACTGTGAGTGAGAGAGAGAGAAAGAGAAGCAGTGAGTGACAGAGAGAGAAAGAAGCTGAGAGTGAGAGAGAGAGAGAGAAAGTGAAGCTGTGAATGAGAGAGAGAGAGAAAGAGAAGCTGTGAGTGAGAGAGAGAGAAAGAGAAGCTGTGAGTGAGTGAGAGAGAGAAAGGGAAGTTTGTGAGCGAGAGAGAGAGAGAAAGAGAAGCTGTGAGTGAGAGAGAAGCTGTGAGTGAGAGAGAGAAAGAAAAGCTGTGAGTGAGAGAGAGAGAGAGAAAGAGAAGCTGTGAGTGAGTGAGAGAGAGAGAGAAGCAGTGAGTGAGAGAGAGAGAGAAAGAGAAGCTGTCAGTGAGACAGAGAGAGAGAAAGAGAAGCTGTGAGAGAGAGAGGGAGAAAGAGAAGCTGTGAGAGAGAGTGAAAGAGAAGCTGTGAGAGTGTGTGTGAGAAAAAGAGAAGCTGTGAGTGAGAGAGAGAGAAAGAAAGAGAAATTAGAGTGAGAAAGAGAGAGAGAAAGAGAAGCTGTGAGTGAGAGAGAGAGAGAGAAGATGTGAGTGATAGAGAGAGAGAATGAGAAGCTGTGAGTGATAGAGAGAGTAAGTAAGAGAAGCTGTGAGTGAGATAGAGAGAGAGAGAAGGAGAAGCTGTGAGTGAGACAGAGAGAGAGAGAAGCTGTGAGAGAGAGAGAGAGGGAGAAAGAGAAGCTGTGAGAGAGCGAGAGAAAGAGAAGCTGTGAGTGTGTGTGAGAGAGAAAAAGAAGCTGTGAGTGACAGAGAGAAAGAAAGAGAAATTAGAGTGAGAAAGAGAGAGAGAAAGAGAAGCTGTGAGTGGGAGAGAGCGAAAGAGAGTCTGTGAGTGAGAGAGAGAGAGAGAAGCTGTGAGTGAGAGAGAGAGTGCCGCTGTGAGTGAGAGAGAGAGAAAGAGAAGCTGTGAATGAGAGAGAGAGAGAGAAGCTGTGAGTGAGAGGGAGAGAAAGAGAAGCTGTGAGTGACAGAGAGAGAAAGAGAAGCTGAGAGTGAGAGAGAGAGAAAGTGAAGCTGTGAGCGAGAGAGAGAGAGAAAGAGAAGCTGTGAGTGAGAGAGAGAAGCTGTGAGTGAGAGAGAGAAAGAAAAGCTGCATGAGACAGAGAGAGAGAAAGAGAAGCTGTGAATGAGTGAGAGAGAGAGAGAAGGAGTGAGTGAGAGAGAGAGAGAAAGAGAAGCTGTCAGTGAGACAGAGAGAGAGAAAGAGAAGCTGTGAGAGAGAGAGGGAGAAAGAAATAGAAATTAGAGTGAGAGAGAGAGAGAGAAGCTGTGAGTGAGAGAGAGAGTGCCGCTGTGAGTGAGAAGGAGAGAAAGAGAAACTGTGAATGAGAGAGAGAGAGAAAGAGAAGCTGTGAGTGAGAGAGAGAGAAAGAAAGAGAAGCTGTGAGTGAGTGAGAGAGAGAAAGGGAAGTTGTGAGTGAGAGAGAGAGAAAGAGAAGCTGTGAGTGAGAGAGAGAAAGAGCTGTGAGTGAGAGAGAGAGAAAGAGAAGCTGTGAGTGAGAAGGAGAGAGAGAGAGAGAAAGAGAAGCTATGAGTGAGAGAGAGAGAGAAAGAGAAGCTGTGAGTGAGAGAGAGAATGAGAAGCTGTGAGTGAGAGAGAGAAGTTGTGAGAGAGAGAGAAAGAGAAGCTGTGAGAGAGAGAGAGAGAGATGTGAGTGATCGAGAGAGAGAAAGAGAAGCTGTGTGTGAGAGAGAGAGAGGGAGAAAGAGAAGCTGTGAGTGAGAGAGAGAGAAAGAGAAGCTGTGAGTGAGAGAGAGAGAAAGAGAAGCTGTGAGTGAGAGAGAGAGAATCTGTGAGTGAGAGAGAGAAATAAAAGCTGTGAGTGAGAGAGAGAGAGAAAGAGAAGATATGAGTGAGAGAGAAGCAGTGAGAGAGAGAGAGAGAGAAAAACAGAAGCTGTGAGTGAGACAGAGAGAGAAAGTGAAGCTGTGAGAGAGAGAGAGAAAGAGAAGCTGTGAGTGTGTGAGAGAGAGAAAGAGAAGCTGTGAGTGAGAGAGAGAGAAAGAAAGAGAAATTAGAGTGAGAAAGAGAGAGAGAAAGAGAAGCTGTGAGTGGGAGAGAGAGAAAGAGAGTCTGTGAGTGAGAGAGAGAGATAGAAGCTGTGAGTGAGAGAGAGAGAGCCGCTGTGAGTGAGAGAGAGAAAGAGAAGCTGTGAATGAGAGAGAGAGAGAAAGAGAAGCTGTGTGTGTGAGAGAGAAAAGGAAGCTGTGAGTGAGTGAGAGAGAGAGAAAGGGAAGTTGTGAGTGAGAGAGAGAGAGAAAGAGAAGCTGTGAGTGTGAGAGAGAGAAAGAGAAGCTGTGAGTGAGAGAGAGAGAGAGAAGCTGTGAGTGAGAAGGAGAGGGAAAGAGAAGCTGTGAGTGAGTGAGAGAGAGAGAAAGCGAAGCTGTGAGTGAGAGAGAGAAAGAGAAGCTGTGAGTGAGAGAGATTGAAAAAGAGAAGCTGTGAGTAAGAAGGAGAGGGAAAGAGAAGTGAGTGAGTGAGAGAGAGAGAGAGAAAGAGAAGCTGTGAGAGAGAAAGAGAAGCTGTGAGTGAGAGAGTAAGAGAGAGAGAGAAAGAGAAGCTGTTAGTGAGAGTGAGAGAGAGAGAGAGAGAGAGAAGCTGTGAGTGACAGAGAGATTGAAAGAGAAGCTGTGAGTGAGAGAGAGAGAGAGAAAGAGAAGCTGTGAGTGTGAGTGAGAGAGAAAGAGAAGCTGTGAGTGAATGAGAGAGAGAGAATGAGAAGCTGTGAGAGAGAGAGAAGCTGTGAGAGAGAGAAAGAGAAGCTGTGAGTGAGAGAGAGATGTGAGTGATAGAGTGAGAGAATGAGAAGCTGTCAGTGAGAGAGTGAGAAAGTAAGAGAAGCTGTGAGTGAGATAGAGAGAGAGAGAAAGAGAAGCTGTGAGTGAGAGAGAGAGAGGGAGAGAAAGATAATCTGTGTGTGTGAGGGAGAGAAAGAGAAGCTGTGTGTTTTAGAGAGAGAGAATGAGAAGCTGTGAGTGAGAGAGAGAGAAAGAGAAGCTGTGAGTGAGAGAGAGAGAAGCTATGAGTGAGAGAGAGAAAGAAAAGCTGTGAGTGAGAGAGAGAGAGAAAGAGAAGATATGAGTGAGAGAGAGAGAAAGAGAAGCTGTGAGTGAGAGAGAGAGAGAAAGAGAAGATATGAGTGAGAGAGAGAGAGAAGCAGTGAGAGAGAGAGAAACAGAAGCTGTGAGTGAGACAGAGAGAGAAAGAGAAGCTGTGAGAGAGAGAGAGGGGGAGAAAGAGAAGCTGTGAGAGAGAGAGAGAAAGAGAAGCTGTGAGTGTGTGAGAGAGAGAAGGAGAAGCTGTGAGTGAGAGAGAGAGAAAGAAAGAGAAGCTGTGAGTGGGAGAGAGAGAAAGAGAGTCTGAATCAGAGAGAGAGAGAGAAGCTGTGAGTGAGAGAGAGAGAGCCGCTGTGAGTGAGAGAGAGAGAAAGAGAAGCTGTGAATGAGAGAGAGAGAGAAAGAGAAGCTGTGAGTGAGAGAGAGAGAAAGAGAAGCTGTGAGTGAGTGAGAGAGAGAAAGGGAAGTTTGTGAGTGAGAGAGAGAGAGAAAGAGAAGCTGTGAGTGAGAGAGAGAAGCTGTGAGTGAGAGAGAAAAAGAAAAGCTGTGAGTGAGAGAGAGAGAGAAAGAGAAGATGTGTGTGTGTGAGAGAGAGAAAGATAGTCTGAGAAAGAGAGAGTTTAAGAGAAGCTGTGAGTGAGACAGAGAGAGGGAGAAAGAGAAGCTGTGTGCGTGAGAGAAAGAAAGAGAAGCTGTGAGTGAGAGTGAGAGAGAGAGAGAGAAAGAGAAGCTGTTTATGAGAGAGAGAGACAGAGAAGCTGTGTGTGTGTGAGAGAGAGAAAGAGAAGCTGTGAGAGAGAGAGGGAGAAAGAAATAGAAATTAGAGTGAGAGAGAGCGAGAGAAGCTGTGAGTGAGAGAGAGAGTGCCGCTGTGAGTGAGAGAGAGAGAAAGAGAAGCTGTGAATGAGAGAGAGAGAGAAAGAGAAGCTGTGAGTGAGAGAGAGAGAAAGAAAGAGAAGCTGTGAGTGAGTGAGAGAGAGAAAGGGAAGTTGTGAGTGAGAGAGAGAGAAAGAGAAGCTGTGAGTGAGAGAGAGAAAGAGAAGCTGTGAGTGAGAGAGAGAGAAAGAGAAGCTGTGAGTGAGAAGGAGAGAGAGAGAGAGAAAGAGAAGCTATGAGTGAGAGAGAGAGAGAAAGAGAAGCTGTGAGTGAGAGAGAGAATGAGAAGCTGTGAGTGAGAGAGAGAAGTTGTGCGAGAGAGAGAAAGAGAAGCTGTGAGTGAGAGAGAGAGAATCTGTGAGTGAGAGAGAGAAATAAAAGCTGTGAGTGAGAGAGAGAGAGAGAAAGAGAAGATATGAGTGAGAGAGAAGCTGTGAGAGAGAGAGAGAGAAACAGAAGCTGTGAGTGAGACAGAGAGAGAAAGAGAAGCTGTGAGAGAGAGAGAGAAAGAGAAGCTGTGAGTGTGTGTGAGAGAGAAAGAGAAGCTGTGAGTGAGAGAGAGAGAAAGAAAGAGAAATTAGAGTGAGAAAGAGAGAGAGAAAGAGAAGCTGTGAGTGGGAGAGAGAGAAAGAGAGTCTGTGAGTGAGAGAGAGAGATAGAAGCTGTGAGTGAGAGAGAGAGAGCCGCTGTGAGTGAGAGAGAGAAAGAGAAGCTGTGAATGAGAGAGAGAGAGAAAGAGAAGCTGTGTGTGTGAGAGAGAAAAGGAAGCTGTGAGTGAGTGAGAGAGAGAGAAAGGGAAGTTGTGAGTGAGAGAGAGAGAGAAAGAGAAGCTGTGAGTGTGAGAGAGAGAAAGAGAAGCTGTGAGTGAGAGAGAGAGAGAGAAGCTGTGAGTGAGAAGGAGAGGGAAAGAGAAGCTGTGAGTGAGTGAGAGAGAGAGAAAGAGAAGCTGTGAGTGAGAGAGAGAGAAAGAGAAGCTGTGAGTGAGAGAGATTGAAAAAGAGAAGCTGTGAGTAAGAAGGAGAGGGAAAGAGAATAAGTGAGTGAGTGAGAGAGAGAGAGAAAGAGAAGCTGTGAGAGAGAAAGAGAAGCTGTGAGTGAGAGAGTGAGAGAGAGAGAGAAAGAGAAGCTGTTAGTGAGAGTGAGAGAGAGAGAGAGAGAAGCTGTGAGTGAGAGAGAGATTGAAAGAGAAGCTGTGAGTGAGAGAGAGAGAGAGAAAGAGAAGCTGTGAGTGTGAGTGAGAGAGAAAGAGAAGCTGTGAGTGAGTGAGAGAGAGAGAATGAGAAGCTGTGAGAGAGAGAGAAGCTGTGAGAGAGAGAAAGAGAAGCTGTGAGTGAGAGAGAGATGTGAGTGATAGAGTGAGAGAATGAGAAGCTGTCAGTGAGAGAGTGAGAAAGTAAGAGAAGCTGTGAGTGAGATAGAGAGAGAGAGAAAGAGAAGCTGTGAGTGAGAGAGAGAGAGGGAGAGAAAGATAATCTGTGTGTGTGAGGGAGAGAAAGAGAAGCTGTGTGTTTTAGAGAGAGAGAATGAGAAGCTGTGAGTGAGAGAGAGAGAAAGAGAAGCTGTGAGTGAGAGAGAGAGAAGCTATGAGTGAGAGAGAGAAAGAAAAGCTATGAGTGAGAGAGAGAGAGAAAGAGAAGATATGAGTGAGAGAGAGAGAAAGAGAAGCTGTGAGTGAGAGAGAGAGAGAAAGAGAAGATATGAGTGAGAGAGAGAGAAACAGAAGCTGTGAGTGAGACAGAGAGAGAAAGAGAAGCTGTGAGAGAGAGAGAGAGGGGGAGAAAGAGAAGCTGTGAGAGAGAGAGAGAAAGAGAAGCTGTGAGTGTGTGAGAGAGAAAGAGAAGCTGTGAGTGAGAGAGAGAGAAAGAAAGAGAAGCTGTGAGTGGGAGAGAGAGAAAGAGAGTCTGAATCAGAGAGAGAGAGAGAAGCTGTGAGTGAGAGAGAGAGAGCCGCTGTGAGTGAGAGAGAGAGAAAGAGAAGCTGTGAATGAGAGAGAGAGAGAGAAAGAGAAGCTGTGAGTGAGAGAGAGAGAAAGAGAAGCTGTGAGTGAGTGAGAGAGAGAAAGGGAAGTTTGTGAGTGAGAGAGAGAGAGAAAGAGAAGCTGTGAGTGAGAGAGAGAAGCTGTGAGTGAGAGAGAGAAAGAAAAGCTGTGAGTGAGAGAGAGAGAGAGAAAGAGAAGATGTGTGTGTGTGAGAGAGAGAAAGATAGTCTGAGAAAGAGAGAGTGAAAGAGAAGCTGTGAGTGAGACAGAGAGAGGGAGAAAGAGAAGCTGTGTGCGTGAGAGAGAGAAAGAGAAGCTGTGAGTGAGAGTGGGAGAGAGAGAGAGAAAGAGAAGCTGTTTATGAGAGAGAGACAGAGAAGCTGTGTGTGTGTGAGAGAGAGAAAGATAGTCTGAGAAAGAGAGAGTGAAAGAGAAGCTGTGAGTGAGACAGAGAGAGGGAGAAAGAGAATCTGTGTGTGTGTGAGAGAGAAAGAGAAGCTGTGCGTGACAGTGAGAGAGAGAGAGAAAGAGAAGCTGTGAGTGAGAGAGAGATAAAGAGAAGCTGTGAGTGAGAGAGAGAGAGAATGAGAAGCTGTGAGTGAGAGAGAAGCTGTAAGTGAGAGAGAGAGATAGAAGCTGTGAGTGAGAGAGAGAGAGAGCCGCTGTGAGTGAGAGAGAGAAAGAGAAGCTGTGAATGAGAGGGAGAGAGAAAGAGAAGCTGTGTGTGTGAGAGAGAAAAGGAAACTGTGAGTGAGTGAGAGAGAGAGAAAGGGAAGTTGTGAGTGAGAGAGAGAGAGAAAGAGAAGCTGTGAGTGTGAGAGAGAGAAAGAGAAGCTGTGAGTGAGAGAGAGAGAGAGAAGCTGTGAGTGAGAAGGAGAGGGAAAGAGAAGCTGTGAGTGAGTGAGAGAGAGAGAAAGAGAAGCTGTGAGTGAGAGAGAGAGAAAGAGAAGCTGTGAGTGAGAGAGATTGAAAAAGAGAAGCTGTGAGTAAGAAGGAGAGGGAAAGAGAAGAAGTGAGTGAGTGAGAGAGAGAGAGAAAGAGAAGCTGTGAGAGAGAAAGAGAAGCTGTGAGTGAGAGAGTGAGAGAGAGAGAGAAAGAGAAGCTGTTAGTGAGAGTGAGAGAGAGAGAGAGAGAAGCTGTGAGTGAGAGAGAGATTGAAAGAGAAGCTGTGAGTGAGAGAGAGAGAGAGAAAGAGAAGCTGTGAGTGTGAGTGAGAGAGAAAGAGAAGCTGTGAGTGAGTGAGAGAGAGAGAATGAGAAGCTGTGAGAGAGAGAGAAGCTGTGAGAGAGAGAAAGAGAAGCTGTGAGTGAGAGAGAGATGTGAGTGATAGAGTGAGAGAATGAGAAGCTGTCAGTGAGAGAGTGAGAAAGTAAGAGAAGCTGTGAGTGAGATAGAGAGAGAGAGAAAGAGAAGCTGTGAGTGAGAGAGAGAGAGGGAGAGAAAGATAATCTGTGTGTGTGAGGGAGAGAAAGAGAAGCTGTGTGTTTTAGAGAGAGAGAATGAGAAGCTGTGAGTGAGAGAGAGAGAAAGAGAAGCTGTGAGTGAGAGAGAGAGAAGCTATGAGTGAGAGAGAGAAAGAAAAGCTATGAGTGAGAGAGAGAGAGAAAGAGAAGATATGAGTGAGAGAGAGAGAAAGAGAAGCTGTGAGTGAGAGAGAGAGAGAAAGAGAAGATATGAGTGAGAGAGAGAGAAACTGAAGCTGTGAGTGAGACAGAGAGAGAAAGAGAAGCTGTGAGAGAGAGAGAGGGGGAGAAAGAGAAGCTGTGAGAGAGAGAGAGAAAGAGAAGCTGTGAGTGTGTGAGAGAGAGAAAGAAAGAGAAGCTGTGAGTGGGAGAGAGAGAAAGAGAGTCTGAATCAGAGAGAGAGAGAGAAGCTGTGAGTGAGAGAGAGAGAGCCGCTGTGAGTGAGAGAGAGAGAAAGAGAAGCTGTGAATGAGAGAGAGAGAGAGAAAGAGAAGCTGTGAGTGAGAGAGTGAGAAAGAGAAGCTGTGAGTGAGTGAGAGAGAGAAAGGGAAGTTTGTGAGTGAGAGAGAGAGAGAAAGAGAAGCTGTGAGTGAGAGAGAGAAGCTGTGAGTGAGAGAGAGAAAGAAAAGCTGTGAGTGAGAGAGAGAGAGAGAAAGAGAAGATGTGTGTGTGTGAGAGAGAGAAAGATAGTCTGAGAAAGAGAGAGTGAAAGAGAAGCTGTGAGTGAGACAGAGAGAGGGAGAAAGAGAAGCTGTGTGCGTGAGAGAGAGAAAGAGAAGCTGTGAGTGAGAGTGGGAGAGAGAGAGAGAAAGAGAAGCTGTTTATGAGAGAGAGAGACAGAGAAGCTGTGTGTGTGTGAGAGAGAGAAAGATAGTCTGAGAAAGAGAGAGTGAAAGAGAAGGTGTGAGTGAGACAGAGAGAGGGAGAAAGAGAATCTGTGTGTGTGTGAGAGAGAAAGAGAAGCTGTGCGTGACAGTGAGAGAGAGAGAGAGAAAGAGAAGCTGTGAGTGAGAGAGAGATAAAGAGAAGCTGTGAGTGAGAGAGAGAGAGAATGAGAAGCTGTGAGTGAGAGAGAAGCTGTGAGTGAGAGAGAGAGAGAAGATGTGAGTGAGAGAGAGAGGGAGAAAGAGAAGCTGTGTGTGTGTGAAAGAGAAAGAGAAGCTGTGAGTGAGAGTGAGAGAGAGAGAAAGAGAAGCTGTGAGTGAGAGAGCGAGAGAGAGAAAGAGAAGCTGTTAGTGAGAGTGTGAGAGAGAGAGAGAAAGAGAAGCTGTGAGTGAGAGAGAGAGAGAAAGAGATGCTGTGAGTGAGAGAGAGAGAGAGAGAAGCTGTGTGAGAGAGAGAGAAAGAGAAGCTGTGAGTGAGAAGGAGAGAGAAAGAGAAGCTGTGAGTGAGTGAGAGAGAGAGAGAAGGAGTGAGTGAGAGAGAGAGAGAAAGAGAAGCTGTCAGTGAGACAGAGAGAGAGAAAGAGAAGCTGTGAGAGAGAGAGGGAGAAAGAAATAGAAATTAGAGTGAGAGAGAGAGAGAGAAGCTGTGAGTGAGAGAGAGAGTGCCGCTGTGAGTGAGAGAGAGAGAAAGAGAAGCTGTGAATGAGAGAGAGAGAGAAAGAGAAGCTGTGAGTGAGAGAGAGAGAAAGAAAGAGAAGCTGTGAGTGAGTGAGAGAGAGAAAGGGAAGTTGTGAGTGAGAGAGAGAGAAAGAGAAGCTGTGAGTGAGAGAGAGAAAGAGAAGCTGTGAGTGAGAGAGAGAGAAAGAGAAGCTGTGAGTGAGAAGGAGAGAGAGAGAGAGAAAGAGAAGCTATGAGTGAGAGAGAGAAAGAGAAGCTGTGAGTGAGAGAGAGAATGAGAAGCTGTGAGTGAGAGAGAGAAGTTGTGAGAGAGAGAGAAAGAGAAGCTGTGAGTGAGAGAGAGAGAGATGTGAGTGATCGAGAGAGAGAAAGAGAAGCTGTGTGTGAGAGAGAGAGAGGGAGAAAGAGAAGCTGTGAGTGAGAGAGAGAGAAAGAGAAGCTGTGAGTGAGAGAGAGAGAAAGAGAAGCTGTGAGTGAGAGAGAGAGAAGCAGTGAGAGAGAGAGAGAGAAACAGAAGCTGTGAGTGAGACAGAGAGAGAAAGAGAAGCTGTGAGAGAGAGAGAGAAAGAGAAGCTGTAAGTGTGTGAGAGAGAGAAAGAGAAGCTGTGAGTGAGAGAGAGAGAAAGAAAGAGAAATTAGAGTGAGAAAGAGAGAGAGAAAGAGAAGCTGTGAGTGGGAGAGAGAGAAAGAGAGTCTGTGAGTGAGAGAGAGAGATAGAAGATGTGAGTGAGAGAGAGAGAGCCGCTGTGAGTGAGAGAGAGAAAGAGAAGCTGTGAATGAGAGAGAGAGAGAAAGAGAAGCTGTGTGTGTGAGAGAGAAAGGGAAGCTGTGAGTGAGTGAGAGAGAGAGAAAGGGAAGTTGTGAGTGAGAGAGTGAGAAAGTAAGAGAAGCTGTGAGTGAGATAGAGAGAGAGAGAAAGAGAAGCTGTGAGTGAGAGAGAGAGGGAGAGAAAGATAATCTGTGTGTGTGAGGGAGAGAAAGAGAAGCTGTGTGTTTTAGAGAGAGAGAATGAGAAGCTGTGAGTGAGAGAGAGAGAAAGAGAAGCTGTGAGTGAGAGAGAGAGAAGCTATGAGTGAGAGAGAGAAAGAAAAGCTGTGAGTGAGAGAGAGAGAGAAAGAGAAGATATGAGTGAGAGAGAGAGAAAGAGAAGCTGTGAGTGAGAGAGAGAGAGAAAGAGAAGATATGAGTGAGAGAGAGAAACAGAAGCTGTGAGTGAGACAGAGAGAGAAAGAGAAGCCGTGAGAGAGAGAGAGGGGGAGAAAGAGAAGCTGTGAGAGAGAGAGAGAAAGAGAAGCTGTGAGTGTGTGAGAGAGAGAAAGAGAAGCTGTGAGTGAGAGAGAGAGAAAGAAAGAGAAGCTGTGAGTGGGAGAGAGAGAAAGAGAGTCTGAATCAGAGAGAGAGAGAGAAGCTGTGAGTGAGAGAGAGAGAGCCGCTGTGAGTGAGAGAGAGAGAAAGAGAAGCTGTGAATGAGAGAGAGAGAGAAAGAGAAGCTGTGAGTGAGAGAGAGAGAAAGAGAAGCTGTGAGTGAGTGAGAGAGAGAAAGGGAAGTTTGTGAGTGAGAGAGAGAGAGAAAGAGAAGCTGTGAGTGAGAGAGAGAAGCTGTGAGTGAGAGAGAGAAAGAAAAGCTGTGAGTGAGAGAGAGTGAGAGAGAGAAAGAGAAGATGTGTGTGTGTGAGAGAGAGAAAGATAGTCTGAGAAAGAGAGAGTGAAAGAGAAGCTGTGAGTGAGACAGAGAGAGGGAGAAAGAGAAGCTGTGTGCGTGAGAGAGAGAAAGAGAAGCTGTGAGTGAGAGTGAGAGAGAGAGAGAGAAAGAGAAGCTGTTTATGAGAGAGAGAGACAGAGAAGCTGTGTGTGTGTGAGAGAGAGAAAGATAGTCTGAGAAAGAGAGAGTGAAAGAGAAGCTGTGAGTGAGACAGAGAGAGGGAGAAAGAGAAGCTGTGTGTGTGTGAGAGAGAAAGAGAAGCTGTGCGTGACAGTGAGAGAGAGAGACAGAAAGAGAAGCTGTGAGTGAGAGAGAGATAAAGAGAAGCTGTGAGTGAGAGAGAGAGAGAATGAGAAGCTGTGAGTGAGAGAGAAGCTGTGAGTGAGAGAGAGAGAGAAGATGTGAGTGAGAGAGAGAGGGAGAAAGAGAAGCTGTGTGTGTGTGAAAGAGAAAGAGAAGCTGTGAGTGAGAGTGAGAGAGAGAGAAAGAGAAGCTGTGAGTGAGAGAGCGAGAGAGAGAAAGAGAAGCTGTTAGTGAGAGTGAGAGAGAGAGAGAGAAAGAGAAGCTGTGAGTGAGAGAGAGAGAAAGAGATGCTGTGAGTGAGAGAGAGAGAGAGAAGCTGTGTGTGTGAGAGAGAAAGAGAAGCTGTGAGTGAGAAGGAGAGAGAAAGAGAAGCTGTCAGTGAGTGAGAGAGAGAGAGAAGGAGTGAGTGAGAGAGAGAGAGAAAGAGAAGCTGTCAGTGAGACAGAGAGAGAGAAAGAGAAGCTGTGAGAGAGAGAGGGAGAAAGAAATAGAAATTAGAGTGAGAGAGAGAGAGAGAAGCTGTGAGTGAGAGAGAGAGTGCCGCTGTGAGTGAGAGAGAGAGAAAGAGAAGCTGTGAATGAGAGAGAGAGAGAAAGAGAAGCTGTGAGTGAGAGAGAGAGAAAAAAAGAGAAGCTGTGAGTGAGAGAGAGAGAAAGAGAAGCTGTGAGTGAGAAGGAGAGAGAGAGAAAGAGAAGCTATGAGTGAGAGAGAGAGAAAGAGAAGCTGTGAGTGAGAGAGAGAATGAGAAGCTGTGAGTGAGAGAGAGAAGTTGTGAGAGAGAGAAAGAGAAGCTGTGAGTGAGAGAGAGAGCGGTGAGTGATCGAGAGAGAGAAAGAGAAGCTGTGTGAGAGAGAGAGAGAGGGAGAAAGAGAAGCTGTGAGTGAGAGAGAGAGAAAGAGAAGCTGTGAGTGAGAGAGAGAGAAAGAGAAGCTGTGAGTGAGAGAGAGAGAATCTGTGAGTGAGAGAGAGAAATAAAAGCTGTGAGTGAGAGAGAGAGAGAAAGAGAAGATATGAGTGAGAGAGAAGCAGTGAGAGAGAGAGAGAGAAACAGAAGCTGTGAGTGAGACAGAGAGAGAAAGAGAAGCTGTGAGAGAGAGAGAGAAAGAGAAGCTGTAAGTGTGTGAGAGAGAGAAAGAGGAGCTGTGAGTGAGAGAGAGAGAAAGAAAGAGAAATTAGAGTGAGAAAGAGAGAGAGAAAGAGAAGCTGTGAGTGGGAGAGAGAGAAAGAGTGTGAGTGAGAGAGAGAGAGAGATGCTGTGAGTGAGAGAGAGCCGCTGTGAGTGAGAGAGAGAAAGAGAAGCTGTGAATGAGAGAGAGAGAGAAAGAGAAGCTGTGTGTGTGTGAGAGAAAGGGAAGCTGTGAGTGAGTGAGAGAGAGAGAAAGGGAAGTTGTGAGTGAGAGAGAGAGAGAAAGAGAAGCTGTGAGTGTGAGAGAGAGAAAGAGAAGCTGTGAGTGAGAGAGAGAGAGAGAGAGAAGCTGTGAGTGAGAAGGAGAGGGAAAGAGAAGCTGTGAGTGAGTGAGAGAGAGAGAAAGAGAAGCTGTGAGTGAGAGAGAGAGAAAGAGAAGTTGTGAGTGAGAGAGATTGAAAAAGAGAAGCTGTGAGTAAGAAGGAGAGGGAAAGAGAAGAAGTGAGTGAGTGAGAGAGAGAGAGAAAGAGAAGCTGTGAGAGAGAAAGAGAAGCTGTGAGTGAGAGAGTGAGAGAGAGAGAGAAAGAGAAGTTGTTAGTGAGAGTGAGAGAGAGAGAGAGAAGCTGTGAGTGAGAGAGAGATTGAAAGAGAAGCTGTGAGTGAGAGAGAGAGAGAGAAAGAGAAGCTGTGAGTGTGAGTGAGAGAGAAAGAGAAGCTGTGAGTGAGTGAGAGAGAGAGAATGAGAAGCTGTGAGAGAGAGAGAAGCTGTGAGAGAGAGAAAGAGAAGCTGTGAGTGAGTGAGAGAGAGATGTGAGTGATAGAGTGAGAGAATGAGAAGCTGTCAGTGAGAGAGAGAGAAAGTAAGAGAAGCTGTGAGTGAGATAGAGAGAGAGAGAAAGAGAAGCTGTGAGTGAGAGAGAGAGAGGGAGAGAAAGATAATCTGTGTGTGTGAGGGAGAGAAAGAGAAGCTGTGTGTTTTAGAGAGAGAGAATGAGAAGCTGTGAGTGAGAGAGAGAGAGAAAGAGAAGCTGTGAGTGAGAGAGAGAGAAGCTATGAGTGAGAGAGAGAAAGAAAAGCTGTGAGTGAGAGAGAGAGAGAAAGAGAAGATATGAGTGAGAGAGAGAGAAAGAGAAGCTGTGAGTGAGAGAGAGAGAGAAAGAGAAGATATGAGTGAGAGAGAGAGAGAAGCAGTGAGAGAGAGAGAAACAGAAGCTGTGAGTGAGACAGAGAGAGAAAGAGAAGCTGTGAGAGAGAGAGAGAGGGAGAAAGAGAAGCTGTGAGAGAGAGAGAGAAAGAGAAGCTGTGAGTGTGTGAGAGAGAGAAAGAGAAGCTGTGAGTGAGAGAGAGAGAAAGAAAGAGAAGCTGGGAGTGGGAGAGAGAGAAAGAGAGTCTGAATCAGAGAGAGAGAGAGAAGCTGTGAGTGAGAGAGAGAGAGCCGCTGTGAGTGAGAGAGAGAGAAAGAGAAGCTGTGAATGAGAGAGAGAGAGAGAAAGAGAAGCTGTGAGTGAGAGAGAGAAAGAGAAGCTGTGAGTGAGTGGGAGAGAGAAAGGGAAGTTTGTGAGTGAGAGAGAGAGAGAAAGAGAAGCTGTGAGTGAGAGAGAGAAGCTGTGAGTGAGAGAGAGAAAGAAAAGCTGTGAGTGAGAGAGAGAGAGAAAGAGAAGATGTGTGTGTGTGAGAGAGAGAAAGATAGTCTGAGAAAGAGAGAGTGAAAGAGAAGCTGTGAGTGAGACAGAGAGAGGGAGAAAGAGAAGCTGTGTGCGTGAGAGAGAGAGAAAGAGAAGCTGTGAGTGAGAGTGAGAGAGAGAGAGAGAAAGAGAAGCTGTTTATGAGAGAGAGAGACAGAGAAGCTGTGTGTGTGTGTGAGAGAGAAAGATAGTCTGAGAAAGAGAGAGTGAAAGAGCAGCTGTGAGTGAGACAGAGAGAGGGAGAAAGAGAAGCTGTGTGTGTGTGAGAGAGAAAGAGAAGCTGTGCGTGACAGTGAGAGAGAGAGAGAGAAAGAGAAGCTGTGAGTGAGAGAGAAATAAAGAGAAGCTGTGAGTGAGAGAGAGAGAGAATGAGAAGCTGTGAGTGAGAGAGAAGCTGTGAGTGAGAGAGAGAGAGAAGATGTGAGTGAGAGAGGGAGGGAGAAAGAGAAGCTGTGTGTGTGTGAAAGAGAAAGAGAAGCTGTGAGTGAGAGTGAGAGAGAGAGAAAGAGAAGCTGTGAGTGAGAGAGCGAGAGAGAGAGAAAGAGAAGCTGTTAGTGAGAGTGAGAGAGAGAGAAAAAGAGAAGCTGTGAGTGAGAGAGAGAGAGAAAGAGATGCTGTGAGTGAGAGAGAGAGAGAAAGAGAAGCTGTGAGTGAGAGAGAGAGAAAGAGAAGCTGTGTGAGAGAGAGAGAAAGAGAAGCTGTGAGTGAGAAGGAGAGGGAAAGAGAAGCTGTGAGTGAGTGAGAGAGAGAAAGAGAAGCTGTGAGTGAGAGAGAGAGAAAGAGAAGATGTGAGTGAGAGAGAGAGAAAGAGAAGCTGTGAGTGAGAGAGAGAGAGATAGAAAGAGAAGCTGTGTGTAAGAAGGAGAGGGAAAGAGAAGAAGTGAGTGAGAGAGAGAGAAAGAGAAGCTGTGATAGAGAAAGAGAAGCTGTGAGTGAGAGAGTGAGAGAGAGAATCTTAGTGAGAGTGAGAGAGAGAGAGAAAGAGAAGCTGTGAGTGAGAGAGAGATTGAAAGAGAAGCTGTGAGTGAGAGAGAGAGAGAGAAAGAGAAGCTGTGAGTGACAGAGAGAAAGAGAAGCTGTGAGTTAGAGAGAAAGAAAGAGAAGCTGTGAGTGAGAGAGAGAGAGAAGCTGTGAGTTAGAGAGAAAGAAAGAGAAGCTGTGAGTGAGAGAGAGAGAGACAGAGAAGCTGTGTGTGTGTGAGAGAGAGAAAGATAGTCTGAGAAAGAGAGAGTGAAAGAGAAGATGTGAGTGAGAGAGAGAGAGGGAGAAAGAGAAGCTGTGTGTGTGAGAGAGAGAAAGAGAAGCTGTTAGTGAGAGTGAGAGAGAGAGAAAAAAAGAGACGCTGTGAGTGTGAGTGAGAGTGAGAGAGAAAGAGAAGCTGTGAGTGAGAGAGAGAGAGAGAAGATGTGAGTGATAGAGAGAGAATGAGAAGCTGTCAGTGAGAGAGAGAGAAAGTAAGAGAAGCTGTGAGTGAGATAGAGAGAGAGAGAAAGAGAAGCTGTGAGTGAGAGAGAGAGAGGGAGAGAAAGATAATCTGTGAGAGAGAGAGAGAGAAAGAGAAGCTGTGTGTTTTAGAGAGAGAGAAAGAGAAGCTGTGATTGAGTGTGTGAGAGAGAGAAAGAGAAGCTGTGAGTGAGAGAGAGAGAAAGAGAAGCTGTGAGTGAGAGAGAGAGAAGATGAGTGAGAGAGAGAAAGAAAAGCTGTGAGTGAGAGAGAGAGAGAGAGAAAGAGAAGATATGAGTGAGAGAGAGAGAGAGGAGCAGTGAGAGAGAGATAAACAGAAGCTGTGAGTGAGACAGAGAGAGAGAAAGAGAAGCTGTGAGAGAGAGAGAGGGAGAAAGAGAAGCTGTGAGAGAGAGAGAGAAAGAGAAGCTGTGAGTGTGTGTGTGAGAGAAAGAGAAGCTGTGAGTGAGAGAGAGAGAAAGAAAGAGAAATTAGAGTGAGAAAGAGAGAGAGAAAGAGAAGCTGTGAGTGGGAGAGAGAGAAAGAGAGTCTGTGAATCAGAGAGAGAGAGAGAAGCTGTGAGTGAGAGAGAGAGAGAGAGCCGCTGTGAGTGAGAGAGAGAAAAAGAGAAACTGTGAATGAGAGAGAGAGAGAAAGAGAAGCTGTGAGTGAGAGAGAGAGCGAAAGAGAAGCTGTGAGTGAGTGAGAGAGAGAAAGGGAAGTTTGTGAGTGAGAGAGAGAAGCTGTGAGTGAGAGAGAGAAAGAAAAGCTGTGAGTGAGAGAGAGAGAGAGAAAGAGAAGATGTGAGTGAGTGAGAGAGAGAGAAGCAGTGAGTGAGAGAGAGAGAGAGAAAGAGAAGCTGTCAGTGAGACAGAGAGAGAGAAAGAGCTGTGAGAGAGAGAGAGAGGGAGAAAGAGAAGCTGTGAGAGAGAGAGAGAAAGAGAAGCTGTGAGTGTGTGTGTGAGAGAAAGAGAAGCTGTGAGTGAGAGAGAGAGAAACAAAGAGAAATTAGAGTGAGAAAGAGAGAGAGAAAGAGAAGCTGTGAGTGAGTGAGAGAGAGAGAAGATGTGAGTTATAGAGTGAGAGAATGAGAAGCTGTGAGTGATAGAGAGAGTAAGTAAGAGAAGCTGTGAGTGAGATAGAGAGAGAGAGAAGGAGAAGCTGTGAGTGAGAGAGAGAGTAAGTAAGAGAAGCTGTGAGTGAGATAGAGAGAGAGAGAAGGAGAAGCTGTGAGTGAGAGAGAGAGAGGGAGAAAGATAAGCTGTGTGTGTGAGAGAGAGAGAAGCTGTGTGTGTGTGTGAGAGAAAGAAAAGCTGTGATTGAGAGTGAGAGAGAGAGAAAGAGATGCTGTGAGTGAGAGAGAGAGAAGCTGTGAGTGAGAGAGAGAAAGAAAAGCGGTGAGTGAGAGAGAGAGAGAAAGAGAAGCTGTGAGTGAGAGAGTGAGAGAGAGAAAGAGAAGCTGTTAGTGAGAGTGAGAGAGAGAGAGAAAGAGAAGCTGTGAGTGAGAGAGAGATTGAAAGAGAAGCTGTGAGTGAGAGAGAGAGAGAAAGAGAAGCTGTGAGTGAGAGAGAGAAAGAGAAGCTGTGAGTGAGAGGGAGAGAAAGAGAAGCTGTGATTGACACAGAGAGAGAGAACCTGTGAGTTAGAGAGAGAGAAAGAGAAGCTGTGAGTGACAGAGAGAGAGAAAGAGAAGCTGAGAGTGAGAGAGAGAGAGAATGTGAAGCTGTGAGTGAGAGAGAGAGAGAAAGAGAAGCTGTGTGTGTGAGAGAGAGAGAAAGAGAAGCTGTGAGTGAGAGTGAGAGAGAGAAAGAGAAAGAGAAGCTGTGAGTGAGAGAGAGAGAAAGAGAAGCTGTGAGTGAGAGAGATAGAGAAAGTGAAGCTGTGAGTGAGAGACAGAGAGAGAATGAGAAGCTGTGAGTGTGAGAGAGAGAAGCTGTGAGTGAGAGAGAGAGAGATGTGAGTGATAGAGAGAGAGAAAGCGAAGCTGTGAGTGAGAGGGAAAGAAAGTAAGAGAAGCTGTGAGTGAGATAGAGAGAGAGAGAAAGAGAAGCTGTGAGTGAGAGAGAGAGAGGGAGAAAGATAATCTGTGATTGAGAGAGAGAGAGAGAGAGAAAGAGAAGCTGTGAGTGAGAGAGAGAGAAAGAGAAGCTGTGAGTGAGACAGAGAGAAGCTGTGTGAGAGAGAGAAAGAAAAGCTGTGAGTGAGAGAGAGAGAAAGAGAAGATATGAGTGAGAGAGAGAGAGAAGCAGTGAGTGAGAGAGAGAGAGAGAAAGAGAAGCTGTGAGTGAGACAGAGAGAGAGAAAGAGAAGCTGTGAGAGAGAGAGAGGGGAAGAAAGAGAAGCTGTGTGTGTGAGGGAGAGAAAGAGAAGCTGTGAGTGTGAGAGAGAGAAAGAGAAGCTGTGAGTGAGAGAGAGAGAGAGAAAGAAAGAGAAATTAGAGTGGGAAAGAGAGAGAGAAAGAGAAGCTGTGAGTGGGAGAGAGAGAAAGAGTCTGTGAGTGAGTGAGAGAGAGAGAAGCTGTGAGTGAGAGAGAGAGAAAGAGAAGCTGTGAATGAGAGAGAGAGAAACTGTGAGTGAGAGAGAGAGAAAGAGAAGCTGTGAGTGATTAAGAGAGAGAAAGGGAAGTTGTGAGTGAGAGAGAGAGAGAAAGAGAAGCTGTGAGTGAGAGAGAGAGAAAGAGAAGCTGTGAGAGAGAAAGAGAGAAGCTGTGAGTGAGAGAGTGAGAGAGAGAAAGAGAAGCTGTGAATGAGAGAGAGAAAGAGAAGCTGTGAGTGAGAGGGAGAGAGAGAAAGAGAAGCTGTGAGTGAGAGAGAGATTAAGAGAAGCTGTGAGTGAGAGAGGGAAAGAGAAGTTGTGAGTGAGAGGGAGAGAGAGAAAGAGAAGCTGTGAGTGACACACACAGAGAGAAGCTGTGAGTTAGAGAGAGAGAGA
Source organism: Bradypodion pumilum (assembly GCA_035047305.1). Lineage (NCBI taxonomy): Eukaryota > Metazoa > Chordata > Lepidosauria > Squamata > Chamaeleonidae > Bradypodion > Bradypodion pumilum. The sequence continues at coordinate 235,930,914 of JAWDJD010000001.1, forward strand.
AAGAGAAGTTGTGAGTGACAGAGAGAGAGAAAGAGAAGCTGTGAGTGAGAGAGTGAGAGAGAGAGAAAGAGAAGCTGTGAGTGAGAGAGAGAGACAGAGATGCTGTGAGTGAGAGAGAGAGAGAAAGAGAAGATGTGAGTGAGAGAGAGAGAAAGAGAAGCTGTGAGTGAGAGAGAGAGAGAAAGAGAAGCTGTGAGTGAGAGAGTGAGAGAGAGAAAGAGAAGCTGTGAGTGAGAGAGAGATTGAAAGAGAAGCTGTGAGTGAGTGAGAGAGAGAGAAAGAGAAGCTGTGAGTGAGAGAGAGAGAAAGAGTAGCTGTGAGTGAGAGAGAGAGAGAGAGAGAGAAGCTGTGATTAAGAAGGAGAGGGAAAGAGAAGAAGTGAGTGAGAGAGAGAGAGAGAGAGAGAGGCTGTGAGACAGAAAGAGAAGCTGTGAGTGAGAGAGTGTGAGAGAGAAAGAGAATCTGTTAGTGAGAGAGAGAGAGAAAGAGAATCTGTGAGTTAGAGAGAGAAAGAGAAGCTGTGAGTGAGAGGGAGAGAAAGAGAAGCTGTGAGTGACACACACAGAGAGAAGCTGTGAGTTAGAGAGAGATTAAGAGAAGCTGTGAGTGACAGAAAGAGAAAGAGAAGCTGAGAGTGAGAGAGAGAGAGAAAGTGAAGCTGTGAGTGAGAGAGAGAGAGAAAGAGAAGCTGTGTGCGTGAGAGAGAGAAAGAGAAGCTGTGAGTGAGAGTGAGAGAGAGAGAGAGAAAGAGAAGCTGAGAGTGAGAGAGAGAGAGAAAGTGAAGCTGTGAGTGAGAGAGAGAGACAGAGAAAGAGAAGCTGTGAGTGTGAGAGAGAGAGAAAGAGATGCTGTGAGTGAGAGAGAGAGAGAAAGAGAAGCTGTGAGTGAGACAGAGAGAGGGAGAAAGAGAAGCTGTGTGTGTGTGAGAGAGAGAAAGAGAAGCTGTGAGTGAGAGTGAGAGAGAGAGAGAGAAAGAGAAGCTGTGAGTGAGAGAGAGAGAATGAGAAGCTGTGAGTGAGAGAGAGTGAAGCTGTGAGTGAGAGAGAGAGAGAAGATGTGAGTGAGAGAGAGAGAGGGAGAAAGAGAAGCTGTGTGTGTGTGAGAGAGAAAGAGAAGCTGTGAGTGAGAGAGAGAGAGAGAGAAAGAGAAAGAGAAGCTGTGAGTGAGAGAGCGAGAGAGAGAAAGAGAAGCTGTTAGTGAGAGTGAGAGAGAGAGAGAAAGAGAAGCTGTGAGTGAGAGAGAGAGAGAGATGCTGTGAGTGAGAGAGAGAGAGAAAGAGAAGCTGTGAGTGAGAGAGAGAGAAAGAGAAGCTGTGAGAGAGAGAGAGAAAGAGAAGCTGTGAGTGAGAAGGAGAGGGAAAGAGAAGCTGTGAGTGAGTGAGAGAGAGAGAAAGAGAAGCTGTGAGTGAGAGAGAGAGAAAGAGAAGCTGTGAGTGAGAGAGAGAGAGAAAGAGAAGCTGTGAGTAAGAAGGAGAGGGAAGAGAGAAGAAGTGAGTGAGTGAGAGAGAGAGAAAGAGAAGCTGTGAGAGAGAAAGAGAAGCTGTGAGTGAGAGAGTGAGAGAGAGAAAGAGAATCTGTTAGTGAGAGTGAGAGAGAGAGAGAAAGAGAAGCTGTGAGTGAGAGAGAGATTGAAAGAGAAGCTGTGAGTGAGAGAGAGAGAGAAAGAGAAGCTGTGAGTGAGAGAGAGAAAGAGAAGCTGTGACTGAGAGGGAAAGAGAGAAAGAGAAGCTGTGAGTTACACAGAGAGAGAGAAGCTGTGAGTTAGAGAGAGAGAAAGAGAAGCTGTGAGTGACAGAGAGAGAGAAAGAGAACCTGAGAGTGAGAGAGAGGGAGGGAGAAAGAGAAGCTGTGTGCGTGAGAGAGAGAAAGAGAAGCTGTGAGTGAGAGAGAGAAAGTGAAGCTGTGAGTGAGAGAGAGAGAGAAAGAGAAGCTGTGTGTGTGAGAGAGAAAGATAGTCTGAGAAAGAGAGAGTGAAAGAGAAGCTGTGAGTGAGAGAGAGAGGGAGAAAGAGAAGCTGTGTGTGTGAGAGAGAGAAAGAGAAGCTGTGAGTGAGAGTGAGAGAGAGAGAGAAAGCTGTGAGTGTGAGTGAGAGAGAAAGAGAAGCTGTGAGTGAGTGAGAGAGAGAATGAGAAGCTGTGAGTGAGAGAGAGAAGCTGTGAGAGAGAGAAAGAGAAGCTGTGAGTGAGAGAGAGAGAGAGAAGATGTGAGTGATAGAGAGAGAGAATGAGAAGCTGTCAGTGATAGAGAGAGAAAGTAAGAGAAGCTGTGAGTGAGATAGAGAGAGAGAGAAAGAGAAGGTGTGAGTGAGAGAGAGAGAGGGAGAGAAAGATAATCTGTGAGAGAGAGAGAGAAAGAAAAGCTGTGAGTGAGAGAGAGAGAGAAAGAGAAGATATGAGTGAGAGAGAGAGAAGCTGTGAGTGAGAGAGAGAGAAAGAAAGAGAAATTAGAGTGAGAAAGAGAGAGAGAAAGACAAGCTGTGAGTGAGAGAGAGAGAAAGAGAGTCTGTGAATCAGAGAGAGAGAGGGAAGCTGTGAGTGAGAGAGAGAGAGAGAGCCGCTGTGAGTGAGAGAGAGAGAAAGAGAAGCTGTGAATGAGAGAGAGAGAGAAAGAGAAGCTGTGAGTGAGAAGGAGAGGGAAAGAGAAGCTGTGAGTGAGTGAGAGAGAGAGAAAGAGAAGCTGTGAGTGAGAGAGAGAAAAAGAGAAGCTGTGAGTGATAGAGAGAGAGAAAGAGAAGCTGTGAGTAAGAAGGAGAGGGAAAGAGAAGAAGTGAGTGAGTGAGAGAGAGAGAGAAAGAGAAGCTGTGAGAGAGAAAGAGAAGCTGTGAGTGAGAGAGTGAGAGAGAGAAAGAGAATCTGTTAGTGAGAGTGAGAGAGAGAGAAAGAGAAGCTGTGAGTGAGAGAGAGATTGAAAGAGAAGCTGTGAGTGAGAGAGAGAGAGAGAAAGAGAAGCTGTGAGTTACACAGAGAGAGAGAAGCTGTGAGTTAGAGAGAGAGAAAGAGAAGCTGTGAGTGACAGAGAGAGAGAAAGAGAAGCTGAGAGTGAGAGAGAGAGAGAGAAAGTGAAGCTGTGAGTGAGAGAGAGAGAGACAGAGAAGCTGTGTGTGTGTGAGAGAGAGAAAGATAGTCTGAGAAAGAGAGAGTGAAAGAGAAGCTGTGAGTGAGACAGAGAGAGGGAGAAAGAGAAGCTGTGTGCGTGAGAGAGAGAAAGAGAAGCTATGAGTGTGAGAGAGAGAAAGTGAAGCTGTGAGTGAGAGAGAGAGAGAAAGAGAAGCTGTGTGTGTGAGAGAGAAAGATAGTCTGAGAAAGAAAGAGTGAAAGAGAAGCTGTGAGTGAGAGAGAGAGAGAGGGAGAAAGAGAAGCTGTGTGTGAGAGAGAGAGAAAGAGAAGCTGTGAGTGAGAGTGAGAGAGAGAGAGAGAAAGAGAAGCTGTGAGTGTGAGTGAGAGAGAAAGAGAAGCTGTGAGTGAGTGAGAGAGAGAGAATGAGAAGCTGTGAGTGAGAGAGAGAAGCTGTGAGAGAGAGAAAGAGAAGCTGTGAGTGAGAGAGAGAGAGAAGATGTGAGTGATAGAGAGAGAGAATGAGAAGCTGTCAGTGAGAGAGAGAGAAAGTAAGAGAAGCTGTGAGTGAGATAGAGAGAGAGAGAGAAAGAGAAGCTGTGAGTGAGAGAGAGAGAGGGAGAGAAAGATAATCTGTGAGAGAGAGAGAGAAAGAGAAGCTGTGTGTTTTAGAGAGAGAGAAAGAGAAGCTGTGAGTGAGAGAGAGAGAAAGAGAAGCTGTGAGTGAGAGAGAGAAGCTATGAGTGAGAGAGAGAAAGAAAAGCTGTGAGTGAGAGAGAGAGAGAAAGAGAAGATATGAGTGAGAGAGAGAGAAAGAGAAGCTGTGCGTGAGAGAGAGAGAAGCTATGAGTGAGAGAGAGAAAGAAAAGCTGTGAGTGAGAGAGAAACAGAAGCTGTGAGTGAGACAGACAGAGAGAAAGAGAAGCTGTGTGAGAGAGAGAGAGGGAGAAAGAGAAGCTGTGAGAGAGAGAGAGAAAGAGAAGCTGTGAGTGAGAGAGAGAGAAAGAAAGAGAAATTAGAGTGAGAAAGAGAGAGAGAAAGAGAAGCTGTGTGTGGGAGAGAGAGAAAGAGAGAATGTGAATCAGAGAGAGAGAGAGAAGCTGTGAGTGTGAGAGAGAGAGAGCCGCTGTGAGTGAGTGAGAGAGAGAGAAAGAGAAGCTGTGAATGAGAGAGAGAGAGAAAGAGAAGCTGTGAGTGAGAGAGAGAGAGAAAGGGAAGTTTGTGATTGAGAGAGAGAGAAAGAGAAGCTGTGAGTGAGAGAGAGATGCTGTGAGTGAGAGAGAGAAAGAAAAGCTGTGAGTGAGAGAGAGAGAGAAAGAGAAGATGTGAGTGAGTGAGAGAGAGAGAGAAGCAGTGAGTGAGAGAGAGAGAGAGAAAGAGAAGCTGTGAGAGAGAGAGAGGGAGAAAGAGAAGCTGTGAGCGAGAGAGTGAAAGAGAAGCTGTGAGTGTGTGTGTGAGAGAAAGAGAAGCTGTGAGTAAGAGAGAGAGAAAGAAAGAGAAATTAGAGTGAGAAAGAGAGAGAGAAAGAGAAGCTGTGAGTGAGAGAGAGAGAGAGAAGATGTCAGTGATAGAGAGAGAGAATCAGAAGCTGTGAGTGATAGAGAGTAAGTAAGAGAAGCTGTGAGTGAGATAGAGAGAGAGAGAAGGAGAAGCTGTGAGTGAGAGAGAGAGAGGGAGAAAGATAAGCTGTGAGAGAGAGAGAGAGAAGCTGTGTGTGTGTGAGAGAGAAAGAAAAGCTGTGATTGAGAGTGAGAGAGAGAGAGAAAGAGATGCTGTGAGTGAGAGAGAGATTAGCTGTGAGTGAGAGAGAGAAAGAAAAGTGGTGAGTGAGAGAGAGAGAAAGAGAAGATATGAATGAGAGAGAGAGAGAAGCAGTGAGAGAGAGAGAGAGAGAAAGAGAAGCTGTGAGTGAGACAGAGAGAGAGAAAGAGAAGCTGTGAGAGAGAGGGAGAAAGAGAAGCTGTGAGAGAGCGAGAGAAAGAGAAGCTGTGAGTGTGTGTGAGAGAGAAAGAGAAGCTGTGAGTGAGAGAGAGAGAAAGAAAGAGAAATTAAAGTGAGAAAGAGAGAGAGAAAGAGAAGCTGTGAGTGGGAGAGAGAGCAAGAGAGTCTGTGAGTGAGAGAGAGAGAGACAAGCTGTGAGTGAGAGAGAGAGAAAGAGAAGATGTGAATGAGAGAGAGAGAGAAAGAGAAGCTGTGAGTGAGAGAGAAAGAAAGAAAGAGAAGCTGTGAGTGAGTGAGAGAGAGAAAGGGAAGTTGTGAGTGAGAGAGAGAGAGAAAGAGAAGCTGTGAGTGAGAGAGAGAAAGAGAAGCTGTGAGTGAGTGAGAGAGAGAAAGGGAAGTTGTGAGTGAGAGAGAGAGATAAAGAGAAGCTGTGAGTGAGAGAGAGAAAGAGAAGCTGTGAGTGAGAGAGAGAGAAAGAGAAGCTGTGAGTGAGAAGGAGAGAGAGAGAGAAAGAGAAGCTGTGAGTGAGAGAGAGAGAGAAAGAGAAGCTGTGAGTGAGAGAGAGAATGAGAAGCTGTGAGTGAGAGAGAGTTGTGAGAGAGAGAGAGAAAGAGAAGCTGTGAGTGAGAGAGAGAGAGATGTGAGTGATAGAGAGAGAGAAAGAGAAGCTGTGAGTGAGAGAGAGAGAGGGAGAAAGATAATCTGTGTGAGAGAGAGAGAGAAATAGAAACTGTGTGTGTGTGAGAGAGAGAAAGAGAAGGTGTGAGTGAGAGTGAGAGAGAGAAAGAGAAGCTGTGAGTGAGAGAGAGAGAAAGAGAAGCTGTGAGTGAGAGAGAGAGAATCTGTGAGTGAGAGAGAGAAAGAAAAGCTGTGAGTGAGAGAGAGAGAGAGAAAGAGAAGATATGAGTGAGAGAGAGAGAGTAGCAGTGAGAGAGAGAGAGAGAGAAACAGAAGCTGTGAGTGAGACAGAGAGAGAAACAGAAGCTGAGTGTGAGAGAGAGAAAGAGAAGCTGTGAGTGTGTGAAAGAGAGAAAGAGAAGCTGTGAGTGAGAGAGAGAGAAAGAAAGAGAAATTAGAGTGAGAAAGAGAAAGAGAAAGAGAAGCTGTGAGTGGGAGAGAGAGAAAGAGAGTCTGTGAGTGAGAGAGAGAGAGAACCTGTGAGTGAGAGAGAGAGAGCCGCTGTGAGTGAGAGAGAGAAAGAGAAGCTGTGAATGAGAGAGAGAGAGAAAGAGAAGCTATGTGTGTGAGAGAGAAAGAGAAGCTGTGAGTGAGTGAGAGAGAGAGAAAGGGAAGTTGTGAGTGAGAGAGAGAGAGAGAGAAAGAGAAGCTGTGAGTGTGTGAGAGAGAAAGAGAAGCTGTGAGTGAGAGAGAGAGAGAAAGAGAAGCTGTGAGTGAGAAGGAGAGGGAAAGAGAAGCTGTGAGTGAGTGAGAGAGAGAGAAAGAGAAGCTGTGAGTGAGAGAGAGAGAAAGAAGCTGTGAGTGAGAGAGAGAGAAAAAGAGAAGCTGTGAGTAAGAAGGAGAGGGAAAGAGAAGAAGTGAGTGAGTGAGAGAGAGAGAGAGAAAGAGAAGCTGTGAGAGAGAAAGAGAAGCTGTGAGTGAGAGTGAGAGAGAGAAAGAGAAGCTGTTGGTGAGAGTGAGAGAGAGAGAGAGAAGCTGTGAGTGAGAGAGATTGAAAGAGAAGCTGTGAGTGAGAGAGAGAGAGAGAAAGAGAAGCTGTGAGTGTGAGTGAGAGAGAAAGAGAAGCTGTGAGTGAGTGAGAGAGAGAGAATGAGAAGCTGTGAGTGAGAGAGAGAAGCTGTGAGAGAGAGAAAGAGAAGCTGTGAGTGAGTGAGAGAGAGAAGATGTGAGTGATAGAGAGAGAGAAAGAGAAGCTGTGAGTGAGAGAGAGAGAAAGAGAAGCTGTGAGTGAGAGAGAGAGAAGCTATGAGTGAGAGAGAGAAAGAAAAGCTGTGAGTGAGAGAGAGAGAGAAAGAGAAGATATGAGTGAGAGAGAGAAAGCGAAGCTGTGAGTGAGAGAGAGAGAAGGTATGAGTGAGAGAGAGAAAGAAAAGCTGTGAGTGAGAGAGAGAGAGAAAGAGAAGATATGAGTGAGAGAGAGAGAGAGAAGCAGTGAGAGAGAGAGAAAGAGAAGCTGTGAGTGAGACAGAGAGAGAGAAAGAGAAGCTGTGAGAGAAAGAGAGAGGGAGAAAGAGAAGCTGTGAGAGAGAGAGAGAAAGAGAAGCTGTGAGTGTGTGTGAGAGAGAAAGAGAAGCTGTGAGTGAGAGAGAGAGAAAGAAAGAGAAATTAGAGAGAAAGAGAGAGAGAAAGAAAAGCTGTGAGTGGGAGAGAGAGAGAAAGAGAGTCTGTGAATCAGAGAGAGAGAGAGAAGCTGTGAGTGAGAGAGAGAGAGAAAAGTTGTGATTGAGAGTGAGTGAGAGAGAGAAAGAGATGCTGTGAGTGTGAGAGAGAAGCTGTGAGTGAGAGAGAGAAAGAAAAGCGGTGAGAGAGAGAGTGAAAGGGAAGATATGAATGAGAGAGAGAGAGAAGCGGTGAGAGAGAGAGAGAAAGAGAAGCTGTGAGTGAGACAGAGAGAGAGAAAGAGAAGCTGTGAGAGAGAGAGAGGGAGAAAGAGAAGCTGTGAGAGAGAGAGAGAGAAGCTGTGAGTGTGTGTGAGAGAGAAAGAGAATCTGTGAGTGAGAGAGAGAGAAAGAAAGAGAAATTAGAGTGAGAAAGAGAGAGAGAAAGAGAAGCTGTGAGTGGGAGAGAGAGAAAGAGAGTCTGTGAGTGAGAGAGAGAGAGAGAAGCTGTGAGAGAGAGAGTGCCGCTGTGAGTGAGAGAGAGAGAAAGAGAAGCTGTGAATGAGAGAGAGAGAGAATGAGAAGCTGTGAGTGAGAGAGAGAGAGAGAAAGAAAGAGAAGCTGTGAGTGAGTGAGAGAGAAAAGGAAGTTGTGAGTGAGAGAGAGAGAGAAAGAGAAGCTGTGAGTGAGAGAGAGAAAGAGAAGCTGTGAGTGAGAGAGAGAGAAAGAGAAGCTGTGAGTGAGAAGGAGAGGGAAAGAGAAGCTGTGAGTGAGTGAGAGAGAGAGAGAGAGAAAGAGAAACTGTGAGTGTGTGAGAGAGAAAGAGAAGCTGTGAGTGAGAGAGAGAGAGAAAGAGAAGCTGTGAGTGAGAAGGAGAGGGAAAGAGAAGCTGTGAGTGAGTGAGAGAGAGAGAGAGAGAAAGAGAAGCTGTGAGAGAGAAAGAGAGAAGCTGTGAGTGAGAGAGTGAGAGAGAGAAAGAGAAGCTGTTAGTGAGAGTGTGTGTGTGAGAGAAAGAGAAGCTGTGAGTGAGAGAGAGAGAAAGAAAGAGAAGCTGTGAGTGAGTGAGAGAGAGAAAGGGAAGTTGTGAGTGAGAGAGAGAGAGAAAGAGAAGCTGTGAGTGAGAGAGAGAAAGAGAAGCTGTGAGTGAGTGAGAGAGAGAAAGGGAAGTTGTGAGTGAGAGAGAGAGATAAAGAGAAGCTGTGAGTGAGAGAGAGAAAGAGAAGCTGTGAGTGAGAGAGAGAGAAAGAGAAGCTGTGAGTGAGAAGGAGAGAGAGAGAGAAAGAGAAGCTGTGAGTGAGAGAGAGGGAGAAAGAGAAGCTGTGAGTGAGAGAGAGAATGAGAAGCTGTGAGTGAGAGAGAGTTGTGTGAGAGAGAGAGAAAGAGAAGCTGTGAGTGAGAGAGAGAGAGATGTGAGTGATAGAGAGAGAGAAAGAGAAGCTGTGAGTGAGAGAGAGAGAGGGAGAAAGATAATCTGTGAGAGAGAGAGAGAAAGAGAAACTGTGTGTGTGAGAGAGAGAGAAAGAGAAGGTGTGAGTGAGAGTGAGAGAGAGAAAGAGAAGCTGTGAGTGAGAGAGAGAGAAAGAGAAGCTGTGAGTGAGAGAGAGAGAATCTGTGAGTGAGAGAGAGAAAGAAAAGCTGTGAGTTAGAGAGAGAGAGAAAGAGAAGATATGAGTGAGAGAGAGAGAGTAGCAGTGAGAGAGAGAGAGAGAAACAGAAGCTGTGAGTGAGACAGAGAGAGAAACAGAAGCTGAGTGTGAGAGAGAGAAAGAGAAGCTGTGAGTGTGTGAAACAGAGAAAGAGAAGCTGTGAGTGAGAGAGAGAGAAAGAAAGAGAAATTAGAGTGAGAAAGAGAAAGAGAAAGAGAAGCTGTGAGTGGGAGAGAGAGAAAGAGAGTCTGTGAGTGAGAGAGAGAGAGAACCTGTGAGTGAGAGAGAGAGAGCCGCTGTGAGTGAGAGAGAGAAAGAGAAGCTGTGAATGAGAGAGAGAGAGAAAGAGAAGCTATGTGTGTGAGAGAGAAAGAGAAGCTGTGAGTGAGTGAGAGAGAGAGAAAGGGAAGTTGTGAGTGAGAGAGAGAGAGAGAGAAAGAGAAGCTGTGAGTGTGAGAGAGAGAAAGAGAAGCTGTGAGTGAGAGAGAGAGAAAGAGAAGCTGTGAGTGAGAAGGAGAGGGAAAGAGAAGCTGTGAGTGAGTGAGAGAGAGAGAAAGAGAAGCTGTGAGTGAGAGAGAGAGAAAGAGAAGCTGTGAGTGAGAGAGAGAGAAAAAGAGAAGCTGTGAGTAAGAAGGAGAGGGAAAGAGAAGAAGTGAGTGAGAGAGAGAGAGAAAGAGAAGCTGTGAGAGAGAAAGAGAAGCTGTGAGTGAGAGTGAGAGAGAGAAAGAGAAGCTGTTGGTGAGAGTGAGTGAGAGAGAGAGAAGCTGTGAGTGAGAGAGAGAGAGAGAGAGAAGCTGTGAGTGTGAGTGAGAGAGAAAGAGAAGCTGTGAGTGAGTGAGAGAGAGAGAATGAGAAGTTGTGAGTGAGAGAGAGAAGCTGTGAGAGAGAGAAAGAGAAGCTGTGAGTGAGTGAGAGAGAGAAGATGTGAGTGATAGAGAGAGAGAATGAGAAGCTGTCAGTGAGAGAGAGAGAAAGTAAGAGAAGCTGTGAGTGAGATAGAGAGAGAGAGAGAGATAAGCTGTGAGTGAGAGAGAGAGGGAGAGAAAGATAATCTGTGAGAGAGAGAGAGAGAAAGAGAAGCTGTGTGTTTTAGAGAGAGAGAGAAAGAGAAGCTGTGAGTGAGAGAGAGAGAAAGAGAAGCTGTGAGTGAGAGAGAGAGAAGCTATGAGTGAGAGAGAGAAAGAAAAGCTGTGAGTGAGAGAGAGAGAGAAAGAGAAGATATGAGTGAGAGAGAGAAAGAGAAGCTGTGAGTGAGAGAGAGAAGCTATGAGTGAGAGAGAGAAAGAAAAGCTGTGAGTGAGAGAGAGAGAGAAAGAGAAGATATGAGTGAGAGAGAGAGAGAGAAGCAGTGAGAGAGAGAGAAACAGAAGCTGTGAGTGAGACAGAGAGAGAGAAAGAGAAGCTGTGAGAGAAAGAGAGAGGGAGAAAGAGAAGCTGTGAGAGAGAGAGAGAAAGAGAAGCTGTGAGTGTGTGTTAGAGAGAAAGAGAAGCTGTGAGTGAGAGAGAGAGAAAGAAAGAGAAATTAGAGAGAAAGAGAGAGAGAAAGAGAAGCTGTGAGTGGGAGAGAGAGAGAAAGAGAGTCTGTGAATCAGAGAGAGAGAGAGAAGCTGTGAGTGAGAGAGAGAGAGAAAAGTTGTGATTGAGAGTGAGTGAGAGAGAGAAAGAGATGCTGTGAGTGTGAGAGAGAAGCTGTGAGTGAGAGAGAGAAAGAAAAGCGGTGAGAGAGAGAGTGAAAGGGAAGATATGAATGAGAGAGAGAGAGAGAAGCGGTGAGAGAGAGAGAGAAAGAGAAGCTGTGAGTGAGACAGAGAGAGAGAAAGAGAAGCTGTGAGAGAGAGAGAGGGAGAAAGAGAAGCTGTGAGAGAGAGAGAGAAGCTGTGAGTGTGTGTGAGAGAGAAAGAGAATCTGTGAGTGAGAGAGAGAGAAAGAAAGAGAAATTAGAGTGAGAAAGAGAGAGAGAAAGAGAAGCTGTGAGTGGGAGAGAGAGAAAGAGAGTCTGTGAGTGAGAGAGAGAGAGAAGCTGTGAGTGAGAGAGAGAGTGCCGCTGTGAGTGAGAGAGAGAGAAAGAGAAGCTGTGAATGAGAGAGAGAGAGAATGAGAAGCTGTGAGTGAGAGAGAGAGAGAAAGAAAGAGAAGCTGTGAGTGAGTGAGAGAGAGAAAAGGAAGTTGTGAGTGAGAGAGAGAGAAAGAGAAGCTGTGAGTGAGAGAGAGAAAGAGAAGCTGTGAGTGAGAGAGAGAGAAAGAGAAGCTGTGAGTGAGAAGGAGAGGGAAAGAGAAGCTGTGAGTGAGTGAGAGAGAGAGAGAGAAAGAGAAACTGTGAGTGTGTGAGAGAGAAAGAGAAGCTGTGAGTGAGAGAGAGAGAGAGAAAGAGAAGCTGTGAGTGAGAAGGAGAGGGAAAGAGAAGCTGTGAGTGAGAGAGAGAGAGAGAGAGAAAGAGAAGCTGTGAGAGAGAAAGATAGATGCTGTGAGTGAGAGAGTGAGAGAGAGAAAGAGAAGCTGTTAGTGAGAGTGTTTGTGTGAGAGAAAGAGAAGCTGTGAGTGAGAGAGAGATAGAGAAGCTGTCAGTGAGAGAGAGAGAGAAAGAGAAGCTGTGAGTGAGAGAGAGATAGAGAAGCTGTGAGTGAGAGGGAGAGAGAGAAAGAGAAGCTGTGAGTGACACACAGAGAGAGAAGCTGTGAGTTAGAGAGAGAGAAAGAGAAGCTGTGAGTGACAGAGAGAGAGAAAGAGAAGCTGAGAGTGAGAGAGAGAGAGAAAGTGAAGCTGTGAGTGAGAGAGAGAAAGAGAAGCTGTGTGTGTGTGAGATAGAGAAAGATAGTCTGAGAAAGAGAGAGTGAAAGAGAAGCTGTGAGTGAGAGAGAGAGAGGGAGAAAGAGAAGCTGTGTGTGTGAGAGAGAAAGAGAAGCTGTGAGTGAGAGTGAGAGAGAGAGAGAAAGAGAAGCTGTGAGTGAGAGAGAGAGTGAAAGAGAAGCTGTGAGTGAGAGAGAGAGAAAGAGAAGCTGTGAGTGAGAGAGAGAGAGAATGAGAAGCTGTGAGTGAGAGAGAGAGAAGATGTGAGTGAGAGAGAGAGAGAGAGAGAGAAAGTGAAGCTGTGAGTGAGAGAGAGAGAGAAAGAGAAGCTGTGTGTGTGTGTGTGAGAGAGAAAGATAGTCTGAGAAAGAGAGAGTGAAAGAGAAGCTGTGAGTGAGAGAGAGAGAGGGAGAAAGAGAAGCTGTGAGAGAGAGAGAGAAAGAGAAGCTGTGAGTGAGAGTGAGAGAGAGAGAAAGAGCTGTGAGAGAGAGAAAGAGAGATGTGAGTGATAGAGAGAGAGAATGAGAAGCTGTGAGTGAGATAGAGAGAGCGAGAAAGAGAAGCTGTGAGTGAGAGAGAGAGAGAGAGATGCTGTGAGTGAGAGAGAGAGAGAAAGAGAAGCTGTGAGTGAGAGAGAGAGAGAGAGAGAGATGCTGTGAGTGAGTGAGAGAGAGAGAGAAAGAGAAGCTGTGAGCGAGAGAGAGAGAAAGAGAAGCTGTGAGTGAGAAGGAGAGGGAAAGAGAAGCTGTGAGTGAGTGAGAGAGAGAGAAAGAGAAGCTGTGAGTTAGAGAGAGAGAAAGAGAAGCTGTGAGTGAGAGAGAGAGAGAAAGAGAAGCTGTGAGTAAGAAGGAGAGGGAAGAGAGAAGAAGTGAGTGAGTGAGAGAGAGAGAAAGAGAAGCTGTGAGAGAGAAAGAGAAGCTGTGAGTGAGAGAGTGAGAGAGAGAAAGAGAATCTGTTAGTGAGAGTGAGAGAGAGAGAAAGAGAAGCTGTGAGTGAGAGAGAGATTGAAAGAGAAGCTGTGAGTGAGAGAGAGAGAGAAAGAGAAGCTGTGAGTGAGAGAGAGAAAGAGAAGCTGTGACTGAGAGGGAGAGAGAGAAAGAGAAGCTGTGAGTTACACAGAGAGAGAGAAGCTGTGAGTTAGAGAGAGAGAAAGAGAAGCTGTGAGTTAGAGAGAGAGAAAGAGAAGCTGTGAGTGACAGAGAGGGAGGGAGAAAGAGAAGCTGTGTGCGTGAGAGAGAGAAAGAGAAGCTGTGAGTGAGAGAGAGAAAGTGAAGCTGTGAGTGAGAGAGAGAGAGAAAGAGAAGCTGTGTGTGTGAGAGAGAAAGATAGTCTGAGAAAGAGAGAGTGAAAGAGAAGCTGTGAGTGAGAGAGAGAGGGAGAAAGAGAAGCTGTGTGTGTGAGAGAGAGAAAGAGAAGCTGTGAGTGAGAGTGAGAGAGAGAGAGAAAGCTGTGAGTGTGAGTGAGAGAGAAAGAGAAGCTGTGAGTGAGTGAGAGAGAGAGAATGAGAAGCTGTGAGTGAGAGAGAGAAGCTGTGAGAGAGAGAAAGAGAAGCTGTGAGTGAGAGAGAGAGAGAGAAGATGTGAGTGATAGAGAGAGAGAAAGAGAAGCTGTCAGTGATAGAGAGAGAAAGTAAGAGAAGCTGTGAGTGAGATAGAGAGAGGGAGAGAAAGATAATCTGTGAGAGAGAGAGAGAAAGTAAAGCTGTGAGTGAGAGAGAGAGAAAGAGAAGATATGAGTGAGAGAGAGAGAAGCTGTGAGTGAGAGAGAGAGAAAGAAAGAGAAATTAGAGTGAGAAAGAGAGAGAGAAAGACAAGCTGTGAGTGAGAGAGAGAGAGAAAGAGAAGCTGTGAGTGAGAGAGAGAAAGAGAAGCTGTGACTGAGAGGGAGAGAGAGAAAGAGAAGCTGTGAGTTACACAGAGAGAGAGAAGCTGTGAGTTAGAGAGAGAGAAAGAGAAGCTGTGAGTGACAGAGAGAGAGAAAGAGAAGCTGAGAGTGAGAGAGAGGGAGGGAGAAAGAGAAGCTGTGTGCGTGAGAGAGAGAAAGAGAAGCTGTGAGTGAGAGAGAGAAAGTGAAGCTGTGAGTGAGAGAGAGAGAGAAAGAGAAGCTGTGTGTGTGAGAGAGAAAGATAGTCTGAGAAAGAGAGAGTGAAAGAGAAGCTGTGAGTGAGAGAGAGAGGGAGAAAGAGAAGCTGTGTGTGTGAGAGAGAGAAAGAGAAGCTGTGAGTGAGAGTGAGAGAGAGAGAGAAAGCTGTGAGTGTGAGTGAGAGAGAAAGAGAAGCTGTGAGTGAGTGAGAGAGAGAGAATGAGAAGCTGTGAGTGAGAGAGAGAAGCTGTGAGAGAGAGAAAGAGAAGCTGTGAGTGAGAGAGAGAGAGAGAAGATGTGAGTGATAGAGAGAGAGAAAGAGAAGCTGTCAGTGATAGAGAGAGAAAGTAAGAGAAGCTGTGAGTGAGATAGAGAGAGGGAGAGAAAGATAATCTGTGAGAGAGAGAGAGAAAGTAAAGCTGTGAGTGAGAGAGAGAGAAAGAGAAGATATGAGTGAGAGAGAGAGAAGCTGTGAGTGAGAGAGAGAGAAAGAAAGAGAAATTAGAGTGAGAAAGAGAGAGAGAAAGACAAGCTGTGAGTGAGAGAGAGAGAAAGAGAGTCTGTGAATCAGAGAGAGAGAGGGAAGCTGTGAGTGAGAGAGAGAGAGAGAGCCGCTGTGAGTGAGAGAGAGAGAAAGAGAAGCTGTGAATGAGAGAGAGAGAGAAAGAGAAGCTGTGAGTGAGAAGGAGAGGGAAAGAGAAGCTGTGAGTGAGTGAGAGAGAGAGAAAGAGAAGCTGTGAGTGAGAGAGAGAGAAAGAGAAGCTGTGAGTGATAGAGAGAGAGAAAGAGAAGCTGTGAGTAAGAAGGAGAGGGAAAGAGAAGAAGTGAGTGAGTGAGAGAGAGAGAGAAAGAGAAGCTGTGAGAGAGAAAGAGAAGCTGTGAGTGAGAGAGTGAGAGAGAGAAAGAGAATCTGTTAGTGAGAGTGAGAGAGAGAGAGAAAGAGAAGCTGTGAGTGAGAGAGAGATTGAAAGAGAAGCTGTGAGTGAGAGAGAGAGAGAGAAAGAGAAGCTGTGAGTTACACAGAGAGAGAGAAGCTGTGAGTTAGAGAGAGAGAAAGAGAAGCTGTGAGTGACAGAGAGAGAGAAAGAGAAGCTGAGAGTGAGAGAGAGAGAGACAGAGAAGCTGTGTGTGTGTGAGAGAGAGAAAGATAGTCTGAGAAAGAGAGAGTGAAAGAGAAGCTGTGAGTGAGACAGAGAGAGGGAGAAAGAGAAGCTGTGTGCATGAGAGAGAGAAAGAGAAGCTATGAGTGAGAGAGAGAGAAAGTGAAGCTGTGAGTGAGAGAGAGAGAGAAAGAGAAGCTGTGTGTGAGAGAGAGAAAGATAGTCTGAGAAAGAAAGAGTGAAAGAGAAGCTGTGAGTGAGAGAGAGAGAGAGGGAAAAAGAGAAGCTGTGTGTGTGAGAGAGAGAAAGAGAAGCTGTGAGTGAGAGTGAGAGAGAGAGAGAGAAAGAGAAGCTGTGAGTGTGAGTGAGAGAGAAAGAGATGCTGTGAGTGAGTGAGAGAGAGAGAATGAGAAGCTGTGAGTGAGAGAGAGAAGCTGTGAGAGAGAGAAAGAGAAGCTGTGAGTGAGAGAGAAGATGTGAGTGATAGAGAGAGAGAATAAGAAGCTGTCAGTGAGAGAGAGAGAAAGTAAGAGAAGCTGTGAGTGAGATAGAGAGAGATAGAGAAAGAGAAGCTGTGAGTGAGAGAGAGAGAGGGAGAGAAAGATAATCTGTGACAGAGAGAGAGAAAGAGAAGCTGTGTGAGAGAGAGAAAGAGAAGCTGTGAGTGAGAGAGAGAAGCTATGAGTGAGAGAGAGAAAGAAAAGCTGTGAGTGAGAGAGAGAGAGAAAGAGAAGATATGAGTGAGAGAGAGAAAGAGAAGCTGTGAGTGAGAGAGAGAGAAGGTATGAGTGAGAGAGAGAAAGAAAAGCTGTGAGTGAGAGAGAGAGAGAGAGAAAGAGAAGATATGAGTGAGAGAGAGAGAGAGAAAGAGAAGCTGTGTGAGAGAGAGAGAGGGAGAAAGAGAAGCTGTGAGAGAGAGAGAGAAAGAGAAGCTGTGAGTGTGTGAGAGAGAGAAAGAGAAGCTGTGAGTGAGAGAGAGAGAAAGAAAGAGAAATTAGAGTGAGAAAGAGAGAGAGAAAGAGAAGCTGTGTGTGGGAGAGAGAGAAAGAGAGAATGTGAATCAGAGAGAGAGAGAGAAGCTGTGAGTGAGAGAGAGAGAGAGCCGCTGTGAGTGAGAGAGAGAGAAAGAGAAGCTGTGAATGAGAGAGAGAGAGAAAGAGAAGCTGTGAGTGAGAGAGAGAGAGAAAGGGAAGTTTGTGAGTGAGAGAGAGAGAGAAAGAGAAGCTGTGAGTGAGAGAGAGATGCTGTGAGTGAGAGAGAGAAAGAAAAGCTGTGAGTGAGAGAGAGAGAGAAAGAGAAGATGTGAGTGAGTGAGAGAGAGAGAGAAGCTGTGAGAGAGAGAGAGGGAGAAAGAGAAGCAGTGAGCGAGAGAGTGAAAGAGAAGCTGTGAGTGTGTGTGTGAGAGAAAGAGAAGCTGTGAGTGAGAGAGAGAGAAAGAAAGAGAAATTAGAGTGAGAAAGAGAGAGAGAAAGAGAAGCTGTGAGTGAGAGAGAGAGAGAGAGAGAGAAGATGTGAGTGATAGAGAGAGAGAATCAGAAGCTGTGAGTGATAGAGAGTAAGTAAGAGAAGCTGTGAGTGAGATAGAGAGAGAGAGAAGGAGAAGCTGTGAGTGAGAGAGAGAGAGGGAGAAAGATAAGCTGTGAGAGAGAGAGAGAGAGAAGCTGTGTGTGTGTGAGAGAGAAAGAAAAGCTGTGATTGAGAGTGAGAGAGAGAGAGAAAGAGATGCTGTGAGTGAGAGAGAGAGAAGCTGTGAGTGAGAGAGAGAAAGAAAAGTGGTGAGTGAGAGAGAGAGAAAGAGAAGATATGAATGAGAGAGAGAGAGAAGCAGTGAGAGAGAGAGAAACAGAAGCTGTGAGTGAGACAGAGAGAGAGAAAGAGAAGCTGTGAGAGAGAGGGAGAAAGAGAAGCTGTGAGAGAGAGAGAGAAAGAGAAGCTGTGAGTGTGTGTGAGAGAGAAAGAGAAGCTGTGAGTGAGAGAGAGAGAAAGAAAGAGAAATTAAAGTGAGAAAGAGAGAGAGAAAGAGAAGCTGTGAGTGGGAGAGAGAGCAAGAGAGTCTGTGAGTGAGAGAGAGAGAGAGAAGCTGTGAGTGAGAGAGAGAGAAAGAGAAGATGTGAATGAGAGAGAGAGAGAAAGAGAAGCTGTGAGTGAGAGAGAGAGAAAGAAAGAGAAGCTGTGAGTGAGTGAGAGAGAGAAAGGGAAGTTGTGAGTGAGAGAGAGAAAGAGAAGCTGTGAGTGAGAGAGAGAAAGAGAAGCTGTGAGTGAGTGAGAGAGAGAAAGGGAAGTTGTGAGTGAGAGAGAGAGATAAAGAGAAGCTGTGAGTGAGAGAGAGAAAGAGAAGCTGTGAGTGAGAGAGAGAGAAAGAGAAGCTGTGAGTGAGAAGGAGAGAGAGAGAGAAAGAGAAGCTGTGAGTGAGAGAGAGAGAAAGAGAAGCTGTGAGTGAGAGAGAGAATGAGAAGCTGTGAGTGAGAGAGAGTTGTGAGAGAGAGAGAGAAAGAGAAGCTGTGAGTGAGAGAGAGAGATGTGAGTGATAGAGAGAGAGAAAGAGAAGCTGTGAGTGAGAGAGAGAGAGGGAGAAAGATAATCTGTGAGAGAGAGAGAGAGAAAGAGAAACTGTGTGTGTGAGAGAGAGAGAAAGAGAAGGTGTGAGTGAGATTGAGAGAGAGAAAGAGAAGCTGTGAGTGAGAGAGAGAGAAAGAGAAGCTGTGAGTGAGAGAGAGAGAATCTGTGAGTGAGAGAGAGAAAGAAAAGCTGTGAGTGAGAGAGAGAGAGAGAAAGAGAAGATATGAGTGAGAGAGAGAGAGTAGCAGTGAGAGAGAGAGAGAGAGAAACAGAAGCTGTGAGTGAGACAGAGAGAGAAACAGAAGCTGAGTGTGAGAGAGAGAAAGAGAAGCTGTGAGTGTGTGAAAGAGAGAAAGAGAAGCTGTGAGTGAGAGAGAGAGAAAGAAAGAGAAATTAGAGTGAGAAAGAGAAAGAGAAAGAGAAGCTGTGAGTGGGAGAGAGAGAAAGAGAGTCTGTGAGTGAGAGAGAGAGAGAGAACCTGTGAGTGAGAGAGAGAGAGCCGCTGTGAGTGAGAGAGAGAAAGAGAAGCTGTGAATGAGAGAGAGAGAGAAAGAGAAGCTATGTGTGTGAGAGAGAAAGAGAAGCTGTGAGTGAGTGAGAGAGAGAGAAAGGGAAGTTGTGAGTGAGAGAGAGAGAGAGAGAAAGAGAAGCTGTGAGTGTGAGAGAGAGAAAGAGAAGCTGTGAGTGAGAGAGAGAGAGAAAGAGAAGCTGTGAGTGAGAAGGAGAGGGAAAGAGAAGCTGTGAGTGAGTGAGAGAGAGAGAAAGAGAAGCTGTGAGTGAGAGAGAGAGAAAGAGAAGCTGTGAGTGAGAGAGAGAGAAAAAGAGAAGCTGTGAGTAAGAAGGAGAGGGAAAGAGAAGAAGTGAGTGAGTGAGAGAGAGAGAGAGAAAGAGAAGCTGTGAGAGAGAAAGAGAAGCTGTGAGTGAGAGTGAGAGAGAGAAAGAGAAGCTGTTGGTGAGAGTGAGAGAGAGAGAGAGAAGCTGTGAGTGAGAGAGATTGAAAGAGAAGCTGTGAGTGAGAGAGAGAGAGAGAGAAAGAGAAGCTGTGAGTGTGAATGAGAGAGAAAGAGAAGCTGTGAGTGAGTGAGAGAGAGAGAATGAGAAGCTGTGAGTGAGAGAGAGAAGCTGTGAGAGAGAGAAAGAGAAGCTGTGAGTGAGTGAGAGAGAGAAGATGTGAGTGATAGAGAGAGAGAATGAGAAGCTGTCAGTGAGAGAGAGAGAAAGTAAGAGAAGCTGTGAGTGAGATAGAGAGAGAAAGAAAGAGAAGCTGTGTGTTTTAGAGAGAGAGAGAAAGAGAAGCTGTGAGTGAGAGAGAGAGAAAGAGAAGCTGTGAGTGAGAGAGAGAGAAGCTATGAGTGAGAGAGAGAAAGAAAAGCTGTGAGTGAGAGAGAGAGAGAAAGAGAAGCTGTGAGTGAGAGAGAGAATGAGAAGCTGTGAGTGAGAGAGAGTTGTGAGAGAGAGAGAGAAAGAGAAGCTGTGAGTGAGAGAGAGAGAGATGTGAGTGATAGAGAGAGAGAAAGAGAAGCTTTGAGTGAGAGAGAGAGAGGGAGAAAGATAATCTGTGAGAGAGAGAGAGAGAAAGAGAAACTGTGTGTGTGAGAGAGAGAGAAAGAGAAGGTGTGAGTGAGAGTGAGAGAGAGAAAGAGAAGCTGTGAGTGAGAGAGAGAGAAAGAGAAGCTGTGAGTGAGAGAGAGAGAAGCTGTGAGTGTGTGTGAGAGAGAAAGAGAATCTGTGAGTGAGAGAGAGAGAAAGAAAGAGAAATTAGAGTGAGAAAGAGAGAGAGAAAGAGAAGCTGTGAGTGGGAGAGAGAGAAAGAGAGTCTGTGAGTGAGAGAGAGAGAGAGAAGCTGTGAGAGAGAGAGTGCCGCTGTGAGTGAGAGAGAGAGAAAGAGAAGCTGTGAATGAGAGAGAGAGAGAATGAGAAGCTGTGAGTTAGAGAGAGAGAGAAAGAAAGAGAAGCTGTGAGTGAGTGAGAGAGAGAAAAGGAAGTTGTGAGTGAGAGAGAGAGAAAGAGAAGCTGTGAGTGAGAGAGAGAAAGAGAAGCTGTGAGTGAGAGAGAGAGAAAGAGAAGCTGTGAGTGAGAAGGAGAGGGAAAGAGAAGCTGTGAGTGAGTGAGAGAGAGAGAGAGAGAAAGAGAAACTGTGAGTGTGTGAGAGAGAAAGAGAAGCTGTGAGTGAGAGAGAGAGAGAAAGAGAAGCTGTGAGTGAGAAGGAGAGGGAAAGAGAAGCTGTGAGTGAGTGAGAGAGAGAGAGAGAAAGAGAAGCTGTGAGAGAGAAAGAGAGAAGCTGTGAGTGAGAGAGTGAGAGAGAGAAAGAGAAGCTGTTAGTGAGAGTGTGTGTGTGAGAGAAAGAGAAGCTGTGAGTGAGAGAGAGAGAAAGAAAGAGAAGCTGTGAGTGAGTGAGAGAGAGAAAGGGAAGTTGTGAGTGAGAGAGAGAGAGAAAGAGAAGCTGTGAGTGAGAGAGAGAAAGAGAAGCTGTGAGTGAGTGAGAGAGAGAAAGGGAAGTTGTGAGTGAGAGAGAGAGATAAAGAGAAGCTGTGAGTGAGAGAGAGAAAGAGAAGCTGTGAGTGAGAGAGAGAGAAAGAGAAGCTGTGAGTGAGAAGGAGAGAGAGAGAGAAAGAGAAGCTGTGAGTGAGAGAGAGAGAGAAAGAGAAGCTGTGAGTGAGAGAGAGAATGAGAAGCTGTGAGTGAGAGAGAGTTGTGAGAGAGAGAGAGAAAGAGAAGCTGTGAGTGAGAGAGAGAGAGATGTGAGTGATAGAGAGAGAGAAAGAGAAGCTTTGATTGAGAGAGAGAGAGGGAGAAAGATAATCTGTGAGAGAGAGAGAGAGAGAAAGAGAAACTGTGTGTGTGAGAGAGAGAGAAAGAGAAGGTGTGAGTGATAGTGAGAGAGAGAAAGAGAAGCTGTGAGTGAGAGAGAGAGAAAGAGAAGCTTTGAGTGAGAGAGAGAGAATCTGTGAGTGAGAGAGAGAAAGAAAAGCTGTGAGTTAGAGAGAGAGAGAGAAAGAGAAGATATGAGTGAGAGAGAGAGAGTAGCAGTGAGAGAGAGAGAGAGAGAAACAGAAGCTGTGAGTGAGACAGAGAGAGAAACAGAAGCTGAGTGTGAGAGAGAGAAAGAGAAGCTGTGAGTGTGTGAAAGAGAGAAAGAGAAGCTGTGAGTGAGAGAGAGAGAAAGAAAGAGAAATTAGAGTGAGAAAGAGAAAGAGAAAGAGAAGCTGTGAGTGGGAGAGAGAGAAAGAGAGTCTGTGAGTGAGAGAGAGAGAGAGAACCTGTGAGTGAGAGAGAGAGAGCCGCTGTGAGTGAGAGAGAGAAAGAGAAGCTGTGAATGAGAGAGAGAGAGAAAGAGAAGCTATGTGTGTGAGAGAGAAAGAGAAGCTGTGAGTGAGTGAGAGAGAGAGAAAGGGAAGTTGTGAGTGAGAGAGAGAGAGAAAGAGAAGCTGTGAGTGTGAGAGAGAGAAAGAGAAGCTGTGAGTGAGAGAGAGAGAGAAAGAGAAGCTGTGAGTGAGAAGGAGAGGGAAAGAGAAGCTGTGAGTGAGTGAGAGAGAGAGAAAGAGAAGCTGTGAGTGAGAGAGAGAGAAAGAGAAGCTGTGAGTGAGAGAGAGAGAAAAAGAGAAGCTGTGAGTAAGAAGGAGAGGGAAAGAGAAGAAGTGAGTGAGTGAGAGAGAGAGAGAGAAAGAGAAGCTGTGAGAGAGAAAGAGAAGCTGTGAGTGAGAGTGAGAGAGAGAAAGAGAAGCTGTTGGTGAGAGTGAGTGAGAGAGAGAGAATCTGTGAGTGAGAGAGATTGAAAGAGAAGCTGTGAGTGAGAGAGAGAGAGAGAAAGAGAAGCTGTGAGTGTGAGTGAGAGAGAAAGAGAAGCTGTGAGTGAGTGAGAGAGAGAGAATGAGAAGCTGTGAGTGAGAGAGAGAAGCTGTGAGAGAGAGAAAGAGAAGCTGTGAGTGAGTGAGAGAGAGAAGATGTGAGTGATAGAGAGAGAGAATGAGAAGCTGTCAGTGAGAGAGAGAGAAAGTAAGAGAAGCTGTGAGTGAGATAGAGAGAGAGAGAGAGATAAGCTGTGAGTGAGAGAGAGAGAGGGAGAGAAAGATAATCTGTGAGAGAGAGAGAGAGAAAGAGAAGCTGTGTGTTTTAGAGAGAGAGAGAAAGAGAAGCTGTGAGTGAGAGAGAGAGAAAGAGAAGCTGTGAGTGAGAGAGAGAGAAGCTATGAGTGAGAGAGAGAAAGAAAAGCTGTGAGTGAGAGAGAGAGAGAAAGAGAAGATATGAGTGAGAGAGAGAAAGAGAAGCTGTGAGTGAGAGAGAGAGAAGGTATGAGTGAGAGAGAGAAAGAAAAGCTGTGAGTGAGAGAGAGAGAGAAAGAGAAGATATGAGTGAGAGAGAGAGAGAGAAGCAGTGATAGAGAGAGAAACAGAAGCTGTGAGTGAGACAGAGAGAGAGAAAGAGAAGCTGTGAGAGAAAGAGAGAGGGAGAAAGAGAAGCTGTGAGAGAGAGAGAGAAAGAGAAGCTGTGAGTGTGTGTTAGAGAGAAAGAGAAGCTGTGAGTGAGAGAGAGAGAAAGAAAGAGAAATTAGAGAGAAAGAGAGAGAGAAAGAGAAGCTGTGAGTGGGAGAGAGAGAGAAAGAGAGTCTGTGAATCAGAGAGAGAGAGAGAAGCTGTGAGTGAGAGAGAGAGAGAGAAAAGTTGTGATTGAGAGTGAGTGAGAGAGAGAAAGAGATGCTGTGAGTGTGAGAGAGAAGCTGTGAGTGAGAGAGAGAAAGAAAAGCGGTGAGAGAGAGAGTGAAAGGGAAGATATGAATGAGAGAGAGAGAGAGAAGCGGTGAGAGAGAGAGAGAAAGAGAAGCTGTGAGTGAGACAGAGAGAGAGAAAGAGAAGCTGTGAGAGAGAGAGAGGGAGAAAGAGAAGCTGTGAGAGAGAGAGAGAAGCTGTGAGTGTGTGTGAGAGAGAAAGAGAATCTGTGAGTGAGAGAGAGAGAAAGAAAGAGAAATTAGAGTGAGAAAGAGAGAGAGAAAGAGAAGCTGTGAGTGGGAGAGAGAGAAAGAGAGTCTGTGAGTGAGAGAGAGAGAGAGAAGCTGTGAGTGAGAGAGAGAGTGCCGCTGTGAGTGAGAGAGAGAGAAAGAGAAGCTGTGAATGAGAGAGAGAGAGAATGAGAAGCTGTGAGTGAGAGAGAGAGAGAAAGAAAGAGAAGCTGTGAGTGAGTGAGAGAGAGAAAAGGAAGTTGTGAGTGAGAGAGAGAGAAAGAGAAGCTGTGAGTGAGAGAGAGAAAGAGAAGCTGTGAGTGAGAGAGAGAGAAAGAGAAGCTGTGAGTGAGAAGGAGAGGGAAAGAGAAGCTGTGAGTGAGTGAGAGAGAGAGAGAGAAAGAGAAACTGTGAGTGTGTGAGAGAGAAAGAGAAGCTGTGAGTGAGAGAGAGAGAGAAAGAGAAGCTGTGAGTGAGAAGGAGAGGGAAAGAGAAGCTGTGAGTGAGTGAGAGAGAGAGAGAGAGAGAAAGAGAAGCTGTGAGAGAGAAAGAGAGAAGCTGTGAGTGAGAGAGTAAGAGAGAGAAAGAGAAGCTGTTAGTGAGAGTGTTTGTGTGAGAGAAAGAGAAGCTGTGAGTGAGAGAGAGATTGAAAGAGAAGCTGTGAGTGAGAGAGAGAGAAAGAGAAGCTGTGAGTGAGAGAGAGATAGAGAAGCTGTGAGTGAGAGGGAGAGACAGAAAGAGAAGCTGTGAGTGACACAGAGAGAGAGAAGCTGTGAGTTAGAGAGAGAGAAAGAAGCTGTGAGTGACAGAGAGAGAGAAAGAGAAGCTGAGAGTGAGAGAGAGAGAGAAAGTGAAGCTGTGAGTGAGAGAGAGAAAGAGAAGCTGTGTGTGTGTGAGATAGAGAAAGATAGTCTGAGAAAGAGAGAGTGAAAGAGAAGCTGTGAGTGAGAGAGAGAGAGGGAGAAAGAGAAGCTGTGTGTGTGAGAGAGAAAGAGAAGCTGTGAGTGAGAGTGAGAGAGAGAGAGAAAGAGAAGCTGTGAGTGAGAGAGAGAGTGAAAGAGAAGCTGTGAGTGAGAGAGAGAGAAAGAGAAGCTGTGAGTGAGAGAGAGAGAGAATGAGAAGCTGTGAGTGAGAGAGAGAGAAGATGTGAGTGAGAGAGAGAGAGAGAGAGAAAGTGAAGCTGTGAGTGAGAGAGAGAGAGAGAGAGAGAAGCTGTGTGTGTGTGAGAGAGAGAAAGATAGTCTGAGAAAGAGAGAGTGAAAGAGAAGCTGTGAGTGAGAGAGAGAGAGGGAGAAAGAGAAGCTGTGAGAGAGAGAGAGAGAAAGAGAAGCTGTGAGTGAGAGTGAGAGAGAGAGAAAGAGCTGTGAGTGAGAGAGAGAGAGATGTGAGTGATAGAGAGAGAGAATGAGAAGCTGTGAGTGAGATAGAGAGAGCGAGAAAGAGAAGCTGTGAGTGAGAGAGAGAGGGAGAAAGATAATCTGTGAGAGAGAGAGAGAGAGAAAGAAAGAGAAGCTGTGAGTGAGTGAGAGAGAGAAATGGAAGTTGTGAGTGAGAGAGAGAGAGAAAGAGAAGCTGTGAGTGAGAGAGAGAAAGAGAAGCTGTGACTGTGAGAGAGATAAAGAGAAGCTGTTTGTGTGTGAGAGAGAAAGAGAAACTGTGTGTGTGAGAGAGAGAGAAAGAGAAGGTGTGAGTGAGAGTGAGAGAGAGAAAGAGAAGCTGTGAGTGAGAGAGAGAGAAAGAGAAGCTGTGAGTGAGACAGAGAGAGAGAAAGAGAAGCTGTGAGAGAGAGAGGGAGAAAGAGAAGCTGTGAGAGAGAGAGAGAAAGAGAAGCTGTGAGTGTGTGTGTGAGAGAAAGAAAAGTTGTGATTGAGAGTGAGAGAGAGAGAGAAAGAGATGCTGTGAGTGTGAGAGAGAAGCTGTGAGTGAGAGAGAGAAAGAAAAGCGGTGAGTGAGAGAGAGAGAGAAAGAGAAGATATGAATGAGAGAGAGAGAGAAGCAGTGAGAGAGAGAGAGAGAGAGAAGATGTGAGTGATAGAGAGAGAGAATGAGAAGCTGTGAGTGATAGAGAGAGTAAGGAAGAGAAGCTGTGAGTGAGATAGAGAGAGAAGGAGAAGCTGTGAGTGAGAGAGAGAGAGGGAGAAAGATAGGCTGTGAGAGAGAGAGAGAGAGAAGCTGTGTGTGTGTGAGAGAGAAAGAAAAGATGTGATTGAGAGTGAGAGAGAGAGAGAAAGAGATGCTGTGAGTGAGAGAGAGAAGCTGTGAGTGAGAGAGAGAAAGAAAAGCGGTGAGTGAGAGAGAGAGAGAAAGAGAAGATATGAATGAGAGAGAGAGAGAAGCAGTGAGAGAGAGAGAGAGAGAGAAGCTGTGAGTGAGAAAGAGAGAGAGAAAGAGAAGCTGTGAGAGAGAGAGAGGGAGAAAGAGAAGCTGTGAGAGAGAGAGAGAGAA
Organism: Bradypodion pumilum; assembly: GCA_035047305.1. NCBI lineage: Eukaryota > Metazoa > Chordata > Lepidosauria > Squamata > Chamaeleonidae > Bradypodion > Bradypodion pumilum. Next base: position 235,955,738 of record JAWDJD010000001.1, read on the forward strand.
GCTGTGAGTGTGTGTGTGAGAGAAAGAGAAGCTGTGAGTGAGAGAGAGAGAAAGAAAGAGAAATTAGAGTGAGAAAGAGAGAGAGAAAGAGAAGCTGTGAGTGGGAGAGAGAGAAAGAGAGTCTGTGAGTGAGAGAGAGAGAGAGAAGCTGTGAGTGAGAGAGAGAGAGTGCCGCTGTGAGTGAGAGAGAGAGAAAGAGAAGCTGTGAATGAGAGAGAGAGAGAATGAGAAGCTGTGAGTGTGTGAGAGAGAAAGAAAGAGAAGCTGTGAGTGAGTGAGAGAGAGAAAGGGAAGTTGTGAGTGAGAGAGAGAGAAAGAGAAGCTGTGAGTGAGAGAGAGAAAGAGAAGCTGTGAGTGAGAGAGAGAGAAAGAGAAGTTGTGAGTGAGAAGGAGAGGGAAAGAGAAGCTGTGAGTGAGTGAGAGAGAGAGAGAAAGAGAAACTGTGAGTTTGTGAGAGAGAAAGAGAAGCTGTGAGTGAGAGAGAGAGAGAAAGAGAAGCTGTGAGTGAGAAGGAGAGGGAAAGAGAAGCTGTGAGTGAGTGAGAGAGAGAGAGAGAGAGAAGCTGTGAGTGAGAAGGAGAGGGAAAGAGAAGCTGTGAGTGAGTGAGAGAGAGAGAGAGAGAAAGAGAGAAGCTGTGAGTGAGAGAGTGAGAGAGAGATAGAGAAGCTGTTAGTGAGAGTGAGAGAGAGAGAAAGAGAAGCTGTGAGTGAGAAAGAGATTGAAAGAGAAGCTGTGAGTGAGAGAGAGAGTGAAAGAGAAGCTGTGAGTGAGAGAGAGATAGAGAAGCTGTGAGTGAGAGGGAGAGAGAGAAAGAGAAGCTGTGAGTGACACAGAGAGAGAGAAGCTGTGAGTTAGAGAGAGAGAAAGAGAAGCTGTGAGTGACAGAGAGAGAGAAAGAGAAGCTGAGAGTGAGAGAGAGAGAGAGAAAGTGAAGCTGTGAGTGAGAGAGAGAAAGAGAAGCTGTGTGTGTGTGAGAGAGAGAAAGATAGTCTGAGAAAGAGAGAGTGAAAGAGAAGCTGTGAGTGAGAGAGAGGGAGAAAGAGAAGCTGTGTGTGTGAGAGAGAGAAAGAGAAGCTGTGAGTGAGAGTGAGAGAGAGAGAGAGAAAGAGAAGCTGTGAGTGAGAGAGAGAGTGAAAGAGAAGCTGTGAGTGAGAGAGAGAGAAAGAGAAGCTGTGAGTGAGAGAGAGAAGCTGTGAGTGAGAGAGAGAGAGAGAGAGAAAGTGAAGCTGTGAGTGAGAGAGAGAGAGAATGAGAATCTGTGAGTGAGAGAGAAGTTGTGTGTGAGAGAGAGAAAGAGAAGCTGTGAGTGAGAGAGAGAGAGATGTGAGTGATAGAGAGAGAGAATGAGGAGCTGTGAGTGAGAGAGAGAGAAGGTAAGAGAAGCTGTGAGTGAGATAGAGAGAGAGAAAGAGAAGCTGTGAGTGAGAGAGAGAGAGGGAGAAAGAGAAACTGTGTGTGAGAGAGAGAGAGAAAGAGAAGGTGTGATTGAGAGTGAGAGAGAGAAAGAGAAGCTGTGAGTGAGAGAGAGAGAATGAGAAGCTGTGAGTGAGAGAGAGAGAATCTGTGAGTGAGAGAGAGAAAGAAAAGCTGTGAGTGAGAGAGAGAGAGAAAGAGAAGATATGAGTGTGTGAGAGAGAGAAGCAGTGAGAGAGAGAGAGAGAGACAGAAGCTGTGAGTGAGACAGAGAGAGAAAGAGAAGCTGTGAGAGAGAGAGAGGGAGAAAGAGAAGCTGTGAGAGAGAGAGAGAAAGAGAAGCTGTGAGTGTGTGAGAGAGAGAAAGAGAAGCTGTGAGTGAGAGAGAGAGAGAGAAAGAAAGAGAAATTAGAGTGAGAAAGAGAGAGAGAAAGAGAAGCTGTGAGTGGGAGAGAGAGAAAGAGAGTCTGTGAGTGAGAGAGAGAGAGAGAAGCTGTGAGTGAGAGAGAGAGAGAGCCGCTGTGAGTGAGAGAGAGAGAAAGAGAAGTTGTGAGTGAGAGAGAGAGAGAGAAAGAGAAGCTGTGAGTGAGAGAGAAAGAGAAGCTGTGAGTGAGTGAGTGAGAGAGAAAGGGAAGTTGTGAGAGAGAGAGAGAGAGAGAAGCTGTTTGTGAGAGAGAGAGAAAGAGAAGCTGTGAGTGAGAGAGAGAGAAAGAGAAGCTGTAAGTGAGAAGGAGATGGAAAGAGAAGCTGTGAGTGAGTGAGAGAGAGAGAGAGAAAGAGAAGCTGTGAGTGAGAGAGAGAGAAAGAGAAGCTGTGAGTGAGAGAGAGAGAGAAAGAGAAGCTGTGAGTAAGAAGGAGAGGGAAAGAGAAGAAGTGAGTGAGTGAGAGAGAGAGAGAGAGAAAGAGAAGCTGTGAGAGAGAAAGAGAAGCTGTGAGTGAGAGAGTGAGTGAGAGAGAGAGAAGCTGTGAGTGAGAGAGAGATTGAAAAAGAAGCTGTGAGTGAGAGAGAGAGAGAGAAAGAGAAGCTGTGAGTGAGAGAGAGAAAGAGAAGCTGTGAGTGAGAGGGAGAGAGAGAAAGAGAAGCTGTGAGTGACACAGAGAGAGAGAAGCTGTGAGTTAGAGAGAGAGAACGAGAAGCTGTGAGTGACAGAGAGAGAGAAAGAGAAGCTAAGAGAGAGAGAGAGAGAAAGTGAAGCTGTGAGTGAGAGAGAGAGAGAAAGAGAAGCTGTGTGTGTGAGAGAGAGAGAAGCTGTGAGTGAGAGAGAGAAAGAGAAGCTGTGAGTGAGAGAGAGAGAAGATGTGAGTGAGAGAGAGAATGAGAAGCTGTGAGTGAGATAGACAGAAAGTAAGAGAAGCTGTGAGTGATACAGAGAGAGAGAAAGAGAAGCTGTGAGTGAGAGAGAGAGAGGGAGAAAGATAAGCTCTGTGAGAGAGAGAGAGAAAGAGAAGCTGTGAGAGAGAGAGAGAGAAGCTGTGATTGAGAGTAAGAGAGAGAGAAAGAGAAGCTGTGAGTGAGAGAGAGAATGAGAAGCTGTGAGTGAGAGAGAGAGAAGCTGTGAGTGAGAGAGAGAAAGAAAAGCTGTGAGTGAGAGAGAGAGAAAGAGAAGATATGAGTGTGAGAGAGAGAGAAGCAGTGAGTGAGAGAGAGAAAGAAAGAGAAGCTGTGAGTGAGTGAGAGAGAGAAAAGGAAGTTGTGAGTGAGAGAGAGAGAAAGAGAAGCTGTGAGTGAGAGAGAGAAAGAGAAGCTGTGAGTGAGAGAGAGAGAAAGAGAAGCTGTGAGTGAGAAGGAGAGGGAAAGAGAAGCTGTGAGTGAGTGAGAGAGAGAGAGAGAGAAAGAGAAACTGTGAGTGTGTGAGAGAGAAAGAGAAGCTGTGAGTGAGAGAGAGAGAGAAAGAGAAGCTGTGAGTGAGAAGGAGAGGGAAAGAGAAGCTGTGAGTGAGTGAGAGAGAGAGAGAGAGAGAGAGAGAGAAAGAGAAGCTGTGAGAGAGAAAGAGAGAAGCTGTGAGTGAGAGAGTGAGAGAGAGAAAGAGAAGCTGTTAGTGGGAGTGTGTGTGTGAGAGAAAGAGAAATTGTGAGTGAGAGAGAGAGAAAGAAAGAGAAGCTGTGAGTGAGTGAGAGAGAGAAAGGGAAGTTGTGAGTGAGAGAGAGAGAGAAAGAGAAGCTGTGAGTGAGAGAGAGAAAGAGAAGCTGTGAGTGAGTGAGAGAGAGAAAGGGAAGTTTTGAGTGAGAGAGAGAGATAAAGAGAAGCTGTGAGTGAGAGAGAGAAAGAGAAGCTGTGAGTGAGAGAGAGAGAAAGAGAAGCTGTGAGTGAGAAGGAGAGAGAGAGAGAAAGAGAAGCTGTGAGTGAGAGAGAGAGAGAAAGAGAAGCTGTGAGTGAGAGAGAGAATGAGAAGCTGTGAGTGAGAGAGAGTTGTGAGAGAGAGAGAGAAAGAGAAGCTGTGAGTGAGAGAGAGAGAGATGTGAGTGATAGAGAGAGAGAAAGAGAAGCTGTGAGTGAGAGAGAGAGGGAGAAAGATAATCTGTGAGAGAGAGAGAGAGAAAGAGAAACTGTGTGTGTGTGAGAGAGAGAAAGAGAAGGTGTGAGTGAGAGTGAGAGAGAGAAAGAGAAGCTGTGAGTGAGAGAGAGAGAAAGAGAAGCTGTGAGTGAGAGAGAGAGAATCTGTGAGTGAGAGAGAGAAAGAAAAGCTGTGAGTTAGAGAGAGAGAGAAAGAGAAGATATGAGTGAGAGAGAGAGAGTAGCAGTGAGAGAGAGAGAGAGAGAAACAGAAGCTGTGAGTGAGACAGAGAGAGAAACAGAAGCTGAGTGTGAGAGAGAGAAAGAGAAGCTGTGAGTGTGTGAAAGAGAGAAAGAGAAGCTGTGAGTGAGAGAGAGAGAAAGAAAGAGAAATTAGAGTGAGAAAGAGAAAGAGAAAGAGAAGCTGTGAGTGGGAGAGAGAGAAAGAGAGTCTGTGAGTGAGAGAGAGAGAGAGAACCTGTGAGTGAGAGAGAGAGAGCCGCTGTGAGTGAGAGAGAGAAAGAGAAGCTGTGAATGAGAGAGAGAGAGAAAGAGAAGCTGTGAGTGTGTGAGAGAGAAAGAGAAGCTGTGAGTGAGAGAGAGAGAGAAAGAGAAGCTGTGAGTGAGAAGGAGAGGGAAAGAGAAGCTGTGAGTGAGTGAGAGAGAGAGAAAGAGAAGCTGTGAGTGAGAGAGAGAAAAAGAGAAGCTGTGAGTAAGAAGGAGAGGGAAAGAGAAGAAGTGAGTGAGTGAGAGAGAGAGAGAGAAAGAGAAGCTGTGAGAGAGAAAGAGAAGCTGTGAGTGAGAGTGAGAGAGAGAAAGAGAAGCTGTTGGTGAGAGTGAGTGAGAGAGAGAGAATCTGTGAGTGAGAGAGATTGAAAGAGAAGCTGTGAGTGAGAGAGAGAGAGAGAAAGAGAAGCTGTGAGTGTGAGTGAGAGAGAAAGAGAAGCTGTGAGTGAGTGAGAGAGAGAGAATGAGAAGCTGTGAGTGAGAGAGAGAAGCTGTGAGAGAGAGAAAGAGAAGCTGTGAGTGAGTGAGAGAGAGAAGATGTGAGTGATAGAGAGAGAGAATGAGAAGCTGTCAGTGAGAGAGAGAGAAAGTAAGAGAAGCTGTGAGTGAGATAGAGAGAGAGAGAGAGATAAGCTGTGAGTGAGAGAGAGAGAGGGAGAGAAAGATAATCTGTGAGAGAGAGAGAGAGAAAGAGAAGCTGTGTGTTTTAGAGAGAGAGAGAAAGAGAAGCTGTGAGTGAGAGAGAGAGAAAGAGAAGCTGTGAGTGAGAGAGAGAGAAGCTATGAGTGAGAGAGAGAAAGAAAAGCTGTGAGTGAGAGAGAGAGAGAAAGAGAAGATATGAGTGAGAGAGAGAAAGAGAAGCTGTGAGTGAGAGAGAGAGAAGGTATGAGTGAGAGAGAGAAAGAAAAGCTGTGAGTGAGAGAGAGAGAGAAAGAGAAGATATGAGTGAGTGAGAGAGAGAGAAGCAGTGAGAGAGAGAGAAACAGAAGCTGTGAGTGAGACAGAGAGAGAGAAAGAGAAGCTGTGAGAGAAAGAGAGAGGGAGAAAGAGAAGCTGTGAGAGAGAGAGAGAAAGAGAAGCTGTGAGTGTGTGTTAGAGAGAAAGAGAAGCTGTGAGTGAGAGAGAGAGAAAGAAAGAGAAATTAGAGAGAAAGAGAGAGAGAAAGAGAAGCTGTGAGTGGGAGAGAGAGAGAAAGAGAGTCTGTGAATCAGAGAGAGAGAGAGAAGCTGTGAGTGAGAGAGAGAGAGAAAAGTTGTGATTGAGAGTGAGTGAGAGAGAGAAAGAGATGCTGTGAGTGTGAGAGAGAAGCTGTGAGTGAGAGAGAGAAAGAAAAGCGGTGAGAGAGAGAGTGAAAGGGAAGATATGAATGAGAGAGAGAGAGAGAAGCGGTGAGAGAGAGAGAGAAAGAGAAGCTGTGAGTGAGACAGAGAGAGAGAAAGAGAAGCTGTGAGAGAGAGAGAGGGAGAAAGAGAAGCTGTGAGAGAGAGAGAGAAGCTGTGAGTGTGTGTGAGAGAGAAAGAGAATCTGTGAGTGAGAGAGAGAGAAAGAAAGAGAAATTAGAGTGAGAAAGAGAGAGAGAAAGAGAAGCTGTGAGTGGGAGAGAGAGAAAGAGAGTCTGTGAGTGAGAGAGAGAAAGAGAAGCTGTGAGTGAGAGAGAGAGTGCCGCTGTGAGTGAGAGAGAGAGAAAGAGAAGCTGTGAATGAGAGAGAGAGAGAATGAGAAGCTGTGAGTGAGAGAGAGAGAGAAAGAAAGAGAAGCTGTGAGTGAGTGAGAGAGAGAAAAGGAAGTTGTGAGTGAGAGAGAGAGAAAGAGAAGCTGTGAGTGAGAGAGAGAAAGAGAAGCTGTGAGTGAGAGAGAGAGAAAGAGAAGCTGTGAGTGAGAAGGAGAGGGAAAGAGAAGCTGTGAGTGAGTGAGAGAGAGAGAGAGAGAAAGAGAAACTGTGAGTGTGTGAGAGAGAAAGAGAAGCTGTGAGTGAGAGAGAGAGAGAAAGAGAAGCTGTGAGTGAGAAGGAGAGGGAAAGAGAAGCTGTGAGTGAGTGAGAGAGAGAGAGAGAGAGAAAGAGAAGCTGTGAGAGAGAAAGAGAGAAGCTGTGAGTGAGAGAGTGAGAGAGAGAAAGAGAAGCTGTTAGTGAGAGTGTGTGTGTGAGAGAAAGAGAAGCTGTGAGTGAGAGAGAGATTGAAAGAGAAGCTGTGAGTGAGAGAGAGAGAGAAAGAGAAGCTGTGAGTGAGAGAGAGATAGAGAAGCTGTGAGTGAGAGGGAGAGAGAGAAAGAGAAGCTGTGAGTGACACAGAGAGAGAGAAGCTGTGAGTTAGAGAGAGAGAAAGAGAAGCTGTGAGTGACAGAGAGAGAGAAAGAGAAGCTGAGAGTGAGAGAGAGAGAGAAAGTGAAGCTGTGAGTGAGAGAGAGAAAGAGAAGCTGTGTGTGTGTGAGATAGAGAAAGATAGTCTGAGAAAGAGAGAGTGAAAGAGAAGCTGTGAGTGCGAGAGAGAGAGGGAGAAAGAGAAGCTGTGTGTGAGAGAGAGAAAGAGAAGCTGTGAGTGAGAGTGAGAGAGAGAGAGAAAGAGAAGCTGTGAGTGAGAGAGAGAGTGAAAGAGAAGCTGTGAGTGAGAGAGAGAGAAAGAGAAGCTGTGAGTGAGAGAGAGAGAGAATGAGAAGCTGTGAGTGAGAGAGAGAGAAGATGTGAGTGAGAGAGAGAGAGAGAGAGAAAGTGAAGCTGTGAGTGAGAGAGAGAGAGAAAGAGAAGCTGTGTGTGTGTGAGAGAGAGAAAGATAGTCTGAGAAAGAGAGAGTGAAAGAGAAGCTGTGAGTGAGAGAGAGAGAGGGAGAAAGAGAAGCTGTGAGAGAGAGAGAGAGAAAGAGAAGCTGTGAGTGAGAGTGAGAGAGAGAGAAAGAGCTGTGAGTGAGAGAGAGAGAGATGTGAGTGATAGAGAGAGAATGAGAAGCTGTGAGTGAGATAGAGAGAGCGAGAAAGAGAAGCTGTGAGTGAGAGAGAGAGAGGGAGAAAGATAATCTGTGAGAGAGAGAGAGAGAAAGAAAGAGAAGCTGTGAGTGAGTGAGAGAGAGAAAGGGAAGTTGTGAGTGAGAGAGAGAGAGAAAGAGAAGCTGTGAGTGAGAGAGAGAAAGAGAAGCTGTGACTGTGAGAGAGAGAAAGAGAAGCTGTTTGTGTGTGAGAGAGAAAGAGAAACTGTGTGTGAGAGAGAGAGAGAAAGAGAAGGTGTGAGTGAGAGTGAGAGAGAGAAAGAGAAGCTGTGAGTGAGTGAGAGAGAAAGAGAAGCTGTGAGTGAGACAGAGAGAGAGAAAGAGAAGCTGTGAGAGAGAGAGAGAGGGAGAAAGAGAAGCTGTGAGAGAGAGAGAGAAAGAGAAGCTGTGAGTGTGTGTGTGAGAGAAAGAAAAGTTGTGATTGAGAGTGAGAGAGAGAGAGAAAGAGATGCTGTGAGTGTGAGAGAGAAGCTGTGAGTGAGAGAGAGAAAGAAAAGCGGTGAGTGAGAGAGAGAGAGAAAGAGAAGATATGAATGAGAGAGAGAGAAGCAGTGAGAGAGAGAGAGAGAAGCTGTGAGTGAGAGAGAGAGAGAGATGTGAGTGATAGAGAGAGAGAATGAGAAGCTGTGAGTGATAGAGAGAGTAAGGAAGAGAAGCTGTGAGTGAGATAGAGAGAGAAGGAGAAGCTGTGAGTGAGAGAGAGAGAGGGAGAAAGATAGGCTGTGAGAGAGAGAGAGAGAGAGAAGCTGTGTGTGTGAGAGAGAGAAAGAAAAGATGTGATTGAGAGTGAGAGAGAGAGAGAAAGAGATGCTGTGAGTGAGAGAGAGAAGCTGTGAGTGAGAGAGAGAAAGAAAAGCGGTGAGTGAGAGAGAGAGAAAGAGAAGATATGAATGAGAGAGAGAGAGAAGCAGTGAGAGAGAGAGAGAGAGAGAAGCTGTGAGTGAGAAAGAGAGAGAGAAAGAGAAGCTGTGAGAGAGAGAGAGGGAGAAAGAGAAGCTGTGTGAGAGAGAGAAGCTGTGAGTGTGTGTGTGAGAGAAAGAGAAGCTGTGAGTGAGAGAGAGAGAAAGAAAGAGAAATTAGAGTGAGAAAGAGAGAGAGAAAGAGAAGCTGTGAGTGGGAGAGAGAGAAAGAGAGTCTGTGAGTGAGAGAGAGAGAGAGAAGCTGTGAGTGAGAGAGAGAGAGTGCCGCTGTGAGTGAGAGAGAGAGAAAGAGAAGCTGTGAATGAGAGAGAGAGAGAATGAGAAGCTGTGAGTGTGTGAGAGAGAAAGAAAGAGAAGCTGTGAGTGAGTGAGAGAGAGAAAGGGAAGTTGTGAGTGAGAGAGAGAGAAAGAGAAGCTGTGAGTGAGAGAGAGAAAGAGAAGCTGTGAGTGAGAGAGAGAGAAAGAGAAGCTGTGAGTGAGAAGGAGAGGGAAAGAGAAGCTGTGAGTGAGTGAGAGAGAGAGAGAAAGAGAAACTGTGAGTTTGTGAGAGAGAAAGAGAAGCTGTGAGTGAGAGAGAGAGAGAAAGAGAAGCTGTGAGTGAGAAGGAGAGGGAAAGAGAAGCTGTGAGGGAGTGAGAGAGAGAGAGAGAGAAGCTGTGAGTGAGAAGGAGAGGGAAAGAGAAGCTGTGAGTGAGTGAGAGAGAGAGAGAGAGAGAGAGAGAGAGAGAAGCTGTGAGTGAGAGAGTGAGAGAGAGATAGAGAAGCTGTTAGTGAGAGTGAGAGAGAGAGAAAGAGAAGCTGTGAGTGAGAGAGAGATTGAAAGAGAAGCTGTGAGTGAGAGAGAGAGAGTGAAAGAGAAGCTGTTAGTGAGAGAGAGATAGAGAAGCTGTGAGTGAGAGGGAGAGAGAGAAAGAGAAGCTGTGAGTGACACAGAGAGAGAGAAGCTGTGAGTTAGAGAGAGAGAAAGAGAAGCTGTGAGTGACAGAGAGAGAAAGAGAAGCTGAGAGTGAGAGAGAGAGAGAGAAAGTGAAGCTGTGAGTGAGAGAGAGAAAGAGAAGCTGTGTGTGTGTGAGAGAGAGAAAGATAGTCTGAGAAAGAGAGAGTGAAAGAGAAGCTGTGAGTGAGAGAGAGAGAGGGAGAAAGAGAAGCTGTGTGTGTGAGAGAGAGAAAGAGAAGCTGTGAGTGAGAGTGAGAGAGAGAGAGAGAAAGAGAAGCTGTGAGTGAGAGAGAGAGTGAAAGAGAAGCTGTGAGTGAGAGAGAGAGAAAGAGAAGCTGTGAGTGAGAGAGAGAGAAGCTGTGAGTGAGAGAGAGAGAGAGAGAGAAAGTGAAGCTGTGAGTGAGAGAGAGAGAGAATGAGAATCTGTGAGTGAGAGAGAGAAGTTGTGTGAGAGAGAGAGAAAGAGAAGCTGTGAGTGAGAGAGATAGAGATGTGAGTGATAGAGAGAGAGAATGAGGAGCTGTGAGTGAGAGAGAGAGAAAGTAAGAGAAGCTGTGAGTGAGATAGAGAGAGAGAAAGAGAAGCTGTGAGTGAGAGAGAGAGAGGGAGAAAGAGAAACTGTGTGTGTGAGAGAGAGAGAAAGAGAAGGTGTGATTGAGAGTGAGAGAGAGAAAGAGAAGCTGTGAGTGAGAGAGAGAGAATCTGTGAGTGAGAGAGAGAAAGAAAAGCTGTGAGTGAGAGAGAGAGAGAAAGAGAAGATATGAGTGAGAGAGAGAGAGAAGCAGTGAGAGAGAGAGAGAGAGACAGAAGCTGTGAGTGAGACAGAGACAGAAAGAGAAGCTGTGAGAGAGAGAGAGGGAGAAAGAGAAGCTGTGAGAGAGAGAGAGAAAGAGAAGCTGTGAGTGTGAGAGAGAGAGAAAGAGAAGCTGTGAGTGAGAGAGAGAGAAAGAAAGAGAAATTAGAGTGAGAAAGAGAGAGAGAAAGAGAAGCTGTGAGTGGGAGAGAGAGAAAGAGAGTCTGTGAGTGAGAGAGAGAGAGAGAAGCTGTGAGTGAGAGAGAGAGAGAGCCGCTGTGAGTGAGAGAGAGAGAAAGAGAAGTTGTGAGTGAGAGAGAGAGAGAAAGAGAAGCTGTGAGTGAGAGAGAAAGAGAAGCTGTGAGTGAGTGAGAGAGAGAGAAAGGGAAGTTGTGAGAGAGAGAGAGAGAGAAAGAGAAGCTGTTTGTGAGAGAGAGAGAAAGAGAAGCTGTGAGTGAGAGAGAGAGAGAAAGAGAAGCTGTAAGTGAGAAGGAGATGGAAAGAGAAGCTGTGAGTGAGTGAGAGAGAGAGAGAGAAAGAGAAGCTGTGAGTGAGAGAGAGAGAAAGAGAAGCTGTGAGTGAGAGAGAGAGAGAAAGAGAAGCTGTGAGTAAGAAGGAGAGGGAAAGAGAAGAAGTGAGTGAGTGAGTGAGAGAGAGAGAGAAAGAGAAGCTGTGAGAGAGAAAGAGAAGCTGTGAGTGAGAGAGTGAGTGAGAGAGAGAGAAGCTGTGAGTGAGAGAGAGATTGAAAAAGAAGCTGTGAGTGAGAGAGAAAGAGAGAAAGAGAACCTGTGAGTGAGAGAGAGAAAGAGAAGCTGTGAGTGAGAGGGAGAGAGAGAAAGAGAAGCTGTGAGTGACACAGAGAGAGAGAAGCTGTGAGTTAGAGAGAGAGAAAGAGAAGCTGTGAGTGACAGAGAGAGAGAAAGAGAAGCTGTGTGTGTGAGAGAGAGAGAAGCTGTGAGTGAGAGAGAGAAAGAGAAGCTGTGAGTGAGAGAGAGAGAAGATGTGAGTGAGAGAGAGAGAGAATGAGAAGCTGTGAGTGAGATAGAGAGAAAGTAAGAGAAGCTGTGAGTGATACAGAGAGAGAGAAAGAGAAGCTGTGAGTGAGAGAGAGAGAGGGAGAAAGATAAGCTCTGTGAGAGAGAGAGAGAAAGAGAAGCTGTGTGAGAGAGAGAGAGAAGCTGTGATTGAGAGTAAGAGAGAGAGAAAGAGAAGCTGTGAGTGAGAGAGAGAGAATGAGAAGCTGTGAGTGAGAGAGAGAGAAGCTGTGAGTGAGAGAGAGAAAGAAAAGCTGTGAGTGAGAGAGAGAGAAAGAGAAGATATGAGTGTGAGAGAGAGAGAAGCAGTGAGTGAGAGAGAGAGAGAAAGAGAAGCTGTGAGTGAGAGAGAGAGAGAGAAAGAGAAGCTGTGAGTGAGACAGAGAGAGAGAAAGAGAAGCTGTGAGTGAGTGAGAGAGAGAAAGGGAAGTTGTGAGTGAGAGAGAGAGAAAGAGAAGCTGTGAGTGAGAGAGAGAAAGAGAAGCTGTGAGTGAGAGAGAGAGAAAGAGAAGCTGTGAGTGAGAAGGAGAGGGAAAGAGAAGCTGTGAGTGAGTGAGAGAGAGAGAGAGAAAGAGAGAAGCTGTGAGTGAGAGAGTGAGAGAGAGATAGAGAAGCTGTTAGTGAGAGTGAGAGAGAGAGAAATAGAAGCTGTGAGTGAGAGAGAGATTGAAAGAGAAGCTGTGAGTGAGAGAGAGAGAGAGAAAGAGAAGCTGTGAGTGAGAGAGAGATAGAGAAGCTGTGAGTGAGAGGGAGAGAGAGAAAGAGAAGCTGTGAGTGACACAGAGAGAGAGAAGCTGTGAGTTAGAGAGAGAGAAAGTGAAGCTGTGAGTGAGAGAGAGAGAAAGAGAAGCTGTGTGTGTGAGAGAGAGAGAAGCTGTGAGTGAGAGAGAGAAAGAGAAGCTGTATGTGAGAGAGAGAGAAGATGTGAGTGAGAGAGAGAGAATGAGAAGCTGTGAGTGAGAGAGAGAAAGTAAGAGAAGCTGTGAGTGATACAGAGAGAGAGAAAGAAAAGCTGTGAGTGAGAGAGAGAGAGGGAGAAAGATAAGCTGTGTGAGAGAGAGAGAGAGAAAGAGAAGCTGTGAGTGAGAGAGAGAGAAAGAGAAGCTGTGAGTGAGAGAGTGAGTGAGAGAGAGAGAAGCTGTGAGTGAGAGAGAGATTGAAAGAGAAGCTGTGAGTGAGAGAGAGAGAGAGAAAGAGAAGCTGTGAGTGAGAGAGAGAAAGAGAAGCTGTGAGTGAGAGGGAGAGAGAGAAAGAGAAGCTGTGAGTGACACAGAGAGAGAGAAGCTGTGAGTTAGAGAGAGAGAAAGAGAAGCTGTGAGTGAGAGAGTGAGTGAGAGAGAGAAGCTGTGAGTGAGAGAGAGATTGAAAGAGAAGCTGTGAGTGAGAGAGAGAGAGAGAAAGAGAAGCTGTGAGTGAGAGAGAGAAAGAGAAGCTGTGAGTGAGAGGGAGAGAGAGAAAGAGAAGCTGTGAGTGACACAGAGAGAGAGAAGCAGTGAGAGAGAGAGAGAGAGACAGAAGCTGTGAGTGAGAGAGAGATTGAAAGAGAAGCTGTGAGTGAGAGAGAGAGAGAGAAAGAGAAGCTGTGAGTGAGAGAGAGAAAGAGAAGCTGTGAGTGAGAGGGAGAGAGAGAAAGAGAAGCTGTGAGTGACACAGAGAGAGAGAAGCAGTGAGAGAGAGAGAGAGAGACAGAAGCTGTGAGTGAGACAGAGACAGAAAGAGAAGCTGTGAGAGAGAGAGAGGGAGAAAGAGAAGCTGTGAGAGAGAGAGAGAAAGAGAAGCTGTGAGTGTGTGAGAGAGAGAAAGAGAAGCTGTGTGTGTGAGAGAGAGAGAAGCTGTGAGTGAGAGAGAGAAAGAGAAGCTGTGAGTGAGAGAGAGGGAAGATGTGAGTGAGAGAGAGAGAGAATGAGAAGCTGTGAGTGAGATAGAGAGAAAGTAAGAGAAGCTGTGTGTGATACAGAGAGAGAGAAAGAGAAGCTGTGAGTGAGAGAGAGAGAGGGAGAAAGATAAGCTCTGTGAGAGAGAGAGAGAAAGAGAAGCTGTGAGAGAGAGAGAGAGAAGCTGTGATTGAGAGTAAGAGAGAGAGAAAGAGAAGCTGTGAGTGAGAGAGAGAGAAAGAGAAGCTGTGAGTGAGAGAGTGAGTGAGAGAGAGAGAAGCTGTGAGTGAGAGAGAGATTGAAAGAGAAGCTGTGAGTGAGAGAGAGAGAGAGAAAGAGAAGCTGTGAGTGAGAGAGAGAAAGAGAAGCTGTGAGTGAGAGGGAGAGAGAGAAAGAGAAGCTGTGAGTGACACAGAGAGAGAGAAGCAGTGAGAGAGAGAGAGAGACAGAAGCTGTGAGTGAGACAGAGACAGAAAGAGAAGCTGTGAGAGAGAGAGAGGGAGAAAGAGAAGCTGTGAGAGAGAGAGAGAAAGAGAAGCTGTGAGTGTGTGAGAGAGAGAAAGAGAAGCTGTGTGTGAGAGAGAGAGAAGCTGTGAGTGAGAGAGAGAAAGAGAAGCTGTGAGTGAGAGAGAGGGAAGATGTGAGTGAGAGAGAGAGAGAATGAGAAGCTGTGAGTGAGATAGAGAGAAAGTAAGAGAAGCTGTGTGTGATACAGAGAGAGAGAAAGAGAAGCTGTGAGTGAGAGAGAGAGAGGGAGAAAGATAAGCTCTGTGAGAGAGAGAGAGAAAGAGAAGCTGTGAGAGAGAGAGAGAGAAGCTGTGATTGAGAGTAAGAGAGAGAGAAAGAGAAGCTGTGAGTGAGAGAGAGAGAGAAAGAGAAGCTGTGTGTGTGTGAGAGAGAGAAAGATAGTCTGAGAAAGAGAGAGTGAAAGAGAAGCTGTGAGTGAGAGAGAGAGAGAGGGAGAAAGAAAGAGAAGCTGTGTGTGTGTGAGAGAGAATGAGAATCTGTGAGTGAGAGAGAGAGAATCTGTGAGTGAGAGAGAGAAAGAAAAGCTGTGAGTGAGAGAGAGAGAGAAAGAGAAGATATGAGTGAGAGAGAGAGAGAAGCAGTGAGAGAGAGAGAGAGACACAGAAGCTGTGAGTGAGACAGAGAGAGAAAGAGAAGCTGTGAGAGAGAGAGGGAGAAAGAGAAGCTGTGAGAGAGAGAGAGAAAGAGAAGCTGTGAGTGTGTGAGAGAGAGAAAGAGAAGCTGTGAGTGAGAGAGAGAGAAAGAAAGAGAAATTAGAGTGAGAAAGAGAGAGAGAAAGAGAGCTGTGAGAGAGAGAGAGAGAAAGAGAGTCTGTGAGTGAGTGAGAGAGAGAGAAGCTGTGAGTGAGAGAGAGAGAGCTGCTGTGAGTGAGAGAGAGAGAAAGAGAAGTTGTGAGTGAGAGAGAGAGGGAGAAAGATAAGCTCTGTGAGAGAGAGAGAGAAAGAGAAGCTGTGAGTGAGAGAGAGAGAAGCTGTGAGTGAGAGAGAGAAAGAAAAGCTGTGAGTGAGAGAGAGAGAGAGAAAGAGAAGATATGAGTGTGAGAGAGAGAGAAGCAGTGAGTGAGAGAGAGAGAGAGAGAAGCTGTGAGTGAGAGAGAGAGAGAAAGAGAAGCTGTGAGTGAGACAGAGAGAGAGAAAGAGAAGATGTGAGTGAGTGAGGGAGAGAAAGGGAAGTTGTGAGTGAGAGAGAGAGAAAGAGAAGCTGTGAGTGAGAGAGAGAAAGAGAAGCTGTGAGTGAGAGAGAGAGAGAAAGAGAAGCTGTGAGTGAGAAGGAGAGGGAAAGAGAAGCTGTGAGTGAGTGAGAGAGAGAGAGAGAGAAAGAGAGAAGCTGTGAGTGAGAGAGTGAGAGAGAGATAAAGAAGCTGTTAGTGAGAGTGTGAGAGAGAGAGAAATAGAAGCTGTGAGTGAGAGAGAGATTGAAAGAGAAGCTGTGAGTGAGAGAGAGAGAGAGAAAGAGAAGCTGTGAGTGAGAGAGAGATAGAGAAGCTGTGAGTGAGAGGGAGAGAGAGAAAGAGAAGCTGTGAGTGACACACAGAGAGAGAAGCTGTGAGTTAGAGAGAGAGAAAGTGAAGCTGTGAGTGAGAGAGAGAGAGGGAGAAAGATAAGCTGTGTGTGAGAGAGAGAGAGAAAGAGAAGCTGTGAGTGAGAGAGAGAGAAAGAGAAGCTGTGAGTGAGAGAGAGAGAGAATGAGAAGCTGTGAGTGAGAGAGAGAAGCTGTGAGTGAGAGAGAGTGACAGAAAGTGAAGCTGTGAGTGAGAGAGAGAGAGAAAGAGAAGCTGTGTGTGTGTGAGAGAGAAAGATAGTCTGAGAAAGAGAGAGTGAAAGAGAAGCTGTGAGTGAGAGAGAGAGAGAGGGAGAAAGAGAAGCTGTGTGTGTGTGAGAGAGAATGAGAAGCTGTGAGTGAGAGAGAGAGAATCTGTGAGTGAGAGAGAGAAAGAAAAGCTGTGAGTGAGAGAGAGAGAAAGAGAAGATATGAGTGAGAGAGAGAGAGAAGCAGTGAGAGAGAGAGAGAGAGACACAGAAGCTGTGAGTGAGACAGAGAGAGAAAGAGAAGCTGTGAGAGAGAGAGAGGGAGAAAGAGAAGCTGTGAGAGAGAGAGAGAAAGAGAAGCTGAGAGTGTGTGAGAGAGAGAAAGAGAAGCTGTGAGTGAGAGAGAGAGAAAGAAAGAGAAATTAGAGTGAGAAAGAGAGAGAGAAAGAGAAGCTGTGAGTGGGAGAGAGAGAAAGAGAGTCTGTGAGTGAGAGAGAGAGAGAAGCTGTGAGTGAGAGAGAGAGAAAGAGAAGCTGTGAGTGAGAGAGTGAGTGAGAGAGAGAGAAGCTGTGAGTGAGAGAGAGATTGAAAGAGAAGCTGTGAGTGAGAGAGAGAGAGAGAAAGAGAAGCTGTGAGTGAGAGAGAGAAAGAGAAGCTGTGAGTGAGAGGGAGAGAGAGAAAGAGAAGCTGTGAGTGACACAGAGAGAGAGAAGCAGTGAGAGAGAGAGAGAGAGACAGAAGCTGTGAGTGAGACAGAGACAGAAAGAGAAGCTGTGAGTGAGAGAGAGGGAAGATGTGAGTGAGAGAGAGAGAGAATGAGAAGCTGTGAGTGAGATAGAGAGAAAGTAAGAGAAGCTGTGTGTGATACAGAGAGAGAGAAAGAGAAGCTGTAAGTGAGAGAGAGAGAGGGAGAAAGATAAGCTCTGTGAGAGAGAGAGAGAAAGAGAAGCTGTGAGAGAGAGAGAGAGAAGCTGTGATTGAGAGTAAGAGAGAGAGAAAGAGAAGCTGTGAGTGAGAGAGAGAGAGAAAGAGAAGCTGTGTGTGTGTGAGAGAGAGAAAGATAGTCTGAGAAAGAGAGAGTGAAAGAGAAGCTGTGAGTGAGAGAGAGAGAGAGGGAGAAAGAAAGAGAAGCTGTGTGTGTGTGAGAGAGAATGAGAATCTGTGAGTGAGAGAGAGAGAATCTGTGAGTGAGAGAGAGAAAGAAAAGCTGTGAGTGAGAGAGAGAGAGAAAGAGAAGATATGAGTGAGAGAGAGAGAGAAGCAGTGAGAGAGAGAGAGAGACACAGAAGCTGTGAGTGAGACAGAGAGAGAAAGAGAAGCTGTGAGAGAGAGAGGGAGAAAGAGAAGCTGTGAGAGAGAGAGAGAAAGAGAAGCTGTGAGTGTGTGAGAGAGAGAAAGAGAAGCTGTGAGTGAGAGAGAGAGAAAGAAAGAGAAATTAGAGTGAGAAAGAGAGAGAGAAAGAGAGCTGTGAGAGAGAGATAGAGAAAGAGAGTCTGTGAGTGAGTGAGAGAGAGAGAAGCTGTGAGTGAGAGAGAGAGAGCTGCTGTGAGTGAGAGAGAGAGAAAGAGAAGTTGTGAGTGAGAGAGAGAGGGAGAAAGATAAGCTCTGTGAGAGAGAGAGAGAAAGAGAAGCTGTGAGTGAGAGAGAGAGAAGCTGTGAGTGAGAGAGAGAAAGAAAAGCTGTGAGTGAGAGAGAGAGAGAGAAAGAGAAGATATGAGTGTGAGAGAGAGAGAAGCAGTGAGTGAGAGAGAGAGAGAGAGAGAGAAGCTGTGAGTGAGAGAGAGAGAGAAAGAGAAGCTGGGAGTGAGACAGAGAGAGAGAAAGAGAAGATGTGAGTGAGTGAGGGAGAGAAAGGGAAGTTGTGAGTGAGAGAGAGAGAAAGAGAAGCTGTGAGTGAGAGAGAGAAAGAGAAGCTGTGAGTGAGAGAGAGAGAGAAAGAGAAGCTGTGAGTGAGAAGGAGAGGGAAAGAGAAGCTGTGAGTGAGTGAGAGAGAGAGAGAGAGAAAGAGAGAAGCTGTGAGTGAGAGAGTGAGAGAGAGATAAAGAAGCTGTTAGTGAGAGTGTGAGAGAGAGAGAAATAGAAGCTGTGAGTGAGAGAGAGATTGAAAGAGAAGCTGTGAGTGAGAGAGAGAGAGAGAAAGAGAAGCTGTGAGTGAGAGAGAGATAGAGAAGCTGTGAGTGAGAGGGAGAGAGAGAAAGAGAAGCTGTGAGTGACACACAGAGAGAGAAGCTGTGAGTTAGAGAGAGAGAAAGTGAAGCTGTGAGTGAGAGAGAGAGAGGGAGAAAGATAAGCTGTGTGTGAGAGAGAGAGAGAAAGAGAAGCTGTGAGTGAGAGAGAGAGAAAGAGAAGCTGTGAGTGAGAGAGAGAGAGAATGAGAAGCTGTGAGTGAGAGAGAGAAGCTGTGAGTGAGAGAGAGTGACAGAAAGTGAAGCTGTGAGTGAGAGAGAGAGAGAAAGAGAAGCTGTGTGTGTGTGAGAGAGAAAGATAGTCTGAGAAAGAGAGAGTGAAAGAGAAGCTGTGAGTGAGAGAGAGAGAGAGGGAGAAAGAGAAGCTGTGTGTGTGTGAGAGAGAATGAGAAGCTGTGAGTGAGAGAGAGAGAATCTGTGAGTGAGAGAGAGAAAGAAAAGCTGTGAGTGAGAGAGAGAGAAAGAGAAGATATGAGTGAGAGAGAGAGAGAAGCAGTGAGAGAGAGAGAGAGAGACACAGAAGCTGTGAGTGAGACAGAGAGAGAAAGAGAAGCTGTGAGAGAGAGAGAGGGAGAAAGAGAAGCTGTGAGAGAGAGAGAGAAAGAGAAGCTGAGAGTGTGTGAGAGAGAGAAAGAGAAGCTGTGAGTGAGAGAGAGAGAAAGAAAGAGAAATTAGAGTGAGAAAGAGAGAGAGAAAGAGAAGCTGTGAGTGGGAGAGAGAGAAAGAGAGTCTGTGAGTGAGAGAGAGAGAGAAGCTGTGAGTGAGAGAGAGAGAGCCGCGGTGAGTGAGAGAGAGAGAAAGAGAAGTTGTGAGTGAGAGAGAGAGAGAAAGAGAAGCTGTGAGTGAGAGAGAAAGAGAAGCTGTGAGTGAGTGAGAGAGAGAAAGGGAAGTTGTGAGTGAGAGAGAGAGAGAGAAAGAGAAGCTGTGAGTGAGAGAGAGAGAAAGAGAAGCTGTGAGTGAGAGAGAGAGAGAGAAAGAGAAGCTGTGAGTGAGAAGGAGATGGAAAGAGAAGCTGTGAGTGAGAGAGAGAGAAAGAGAAGCTGTGAGTGAGAGAGAGAGAAAGAGAAGCTGTGAATGAGAGAGACAGAGAAAGAGAAGCTGTGAGTAAGAAGGAGAGGGAAAGAGAAGAAGTGAGTGAGTGAGTGAGAGAGAGAGAAAGAGAAGCTGTGAGAGAGAAAGAGAAGCTGTGAGTGAGAGAGTGAGTGAGAGAGAGAGAAGCTGTGAGTGAGAGAGAGATTGAAAGAGAAGCTGTGAGTGAGAGAGAGAGAGAGAAAGAGAAGCTGTGAGTGAGAGAGAGAAAGAGAAGCTGTGAGTGAGAGGGAGAGAGAGAAAGAGAAGCTGTGAGTGACACACAGAGAGAGAAGCTGTGAGTTAGAGAGAGAGAAAGAGAAGCTGTGAGTGACAGAGAGAGAGAAAGAGAAGCTAAGAGAGAGAGAGAGAGAAAGTGAAGCTGTGAGTGAGAGAGAGAGAGAAAGAGAAGCTGTGTGTGTGAGAGAGAGAGAAGCTGTGAGTGAGAGAGAGAAAGAGAAGCTGTGAGTGAGAGAGAGAGAAGATGTGAGTGAGAGAGAGAGAGAATGAGAAGTTGTGAGTGAGAGAGAGAGAAAGTAAGAGAAGCTGTGAGTGATACAGAGAGAGAGAAAGAGAAGCTGTGAGTGAGAGAGAGAGAGGGAGAAAGAGAAGCTGTGTGAGAGAGAGAGAGAAAGAGAAGCTGTGTGTGAGAGAGAGAGAAGCTGTGATTGAGAGTAAGAGAGAGAGAAAGAGAAGCTGTGAGTGAGAGAGAGAGAATGAGAAGCTGTGAGTGAGAGAGAGAGAAGCTGTGAGTGAGAGAGAGAAAGAAAAGCTGTGAGTGAGAGAGAGAGAGAGAAAGAGAAGATATGAGTGTGAGAGAGAGAGAAGCAGTGAGTGAGAGAGAGAGAGAAAGAGAAGCTGTGAGTGAGAGAGAGAGAGAAAGAGAAGCTGTGAGTGAGACAGAGAGAGAGAAAGAGAAGCTGTGAGTGAGTGAGAGAGAGAAAGGGAAGTTGTGAGTGAGAGAGAGAGAAAGAGAAGCTGTGAGTGAGAGAGAGAAAGAGAAGCTGTGAGTGAGAGAGAGAGAAAGAGTAGCTGTGAGTGAGAAGGAGAGGGAAAGAGAAGCTGTGAGTGAGTGAGAGAGAGAGAGAGAAAGAGAGCTGTGAGTGAGAGAGTGAGAGAGAGATAGAGAAGCTGTTAGTGAGAGTGAGAGAGAGAGAGAAATAGAAGCTGTGAGTGAGAGAGAGATTGAAAGAGAAGCTGTGAGTGAGAGAGAGAGAAAGAGAAGCTGTGAGTGAGAGAGAGATAGAGAAGCTGTGAGTGAGAGGGAGAGAGAGAAAGAGAAGCTGTGAGTGACACACACAGAGAGAAGCTGTGAGTTAGAGAGAGAGAAAGTGAAGCTGTGAGTGAGAGAGAGAGAGAAAGAGAAGCTGTGTGTGTGAGAGAGAGAAGCTGTGAGTGAGAGAGAGAAAGAGAAGCTGTGAGTGAGAGAGAGAGAGAAGATGTGAGTGAGAGAGAGAGAATGAGAAGCTGTGAGTGAGAGAGAGAGAAAGTAAGAGAAGCTGTGAGTGATACAGAGAGAGAGAAAGAGAAGCTGTGAGTGAGAGAGAGAGAGGGAGAAAGATAAGCTGTGTGAGAGAGAGAGAGAAAGAGAAGCTGTGAGTGAGAGAGAGAGAAAGAGAAGCTGTGAGTAAGAGAGAGAGAGAATGAGAAGCTGTGTGTGAGAGAGAGAGAAGCTGTGAGTGAGAGAGAGAGAGAAAGTGAAGCTGTGAGTGAGAGAGAGAGAAAGAGAAGCTGTGTGTTTGTGTGAGAGAGAAAGATAGTCTGAGAAAGAGAGAGTGAAAGAGAAGCTGTGAGTGAGAGAGAGAGAGGGAGAAAGAGAAGCTGTGTGTGTGAGAGAGAGAAAGAGAAGCTGTGAGTGAGAGTGAGAGAGAGAGAGAGAAAGAGCTGTGAGTGAGAGAGAGAGAGAGAATGAGAAGCTGTGAGTGAGAGAGAGAAGTTGTGTGTGAGAGAGAGAAAGAGAAGCTGTGAGTGAGAGAGAGAGAGATGTGAGTGATAGAGAGAGAGAATGAGAAGCTGTGAGTGAGAGAGAGAAAGTAAGAGAAGCTGTGAGTGAGATAGAGAGAGAGAAAGAGAAGCTGTGAGTGAGATAGAGAGAGAGAGAGGGAGAAAGATAATCTGTGAGAGAGAGAGAGAGAGAAAGAGAAACTGTGTGTGTGTGAGAGAGAGAAAGAGAAGGTGTGATTGAGAGTGAGAGAGAGAAAGAGAAGCTGTGAGTGAGAGAGAAAGAGAAGCTGTGAGTGAGAGAGAGAGAGAATCTGTGAGTGAGAGAGAGAAAGAAAAGCTGTGAGTGAGAGAGAGAGAGAGAAAGAGAAGATATGAGTGAGAGAGAGAGAGAAGCAGTGAGAGAGAGAGAGAAAAACAGAAGCTGTGAGTGAGACAGAGAGAGAAAGAGAAGCTGTGAGAGAGAGAGAGAGAGGCAGAAAGAGAAGCTGTGAGAGAGAGAGAGAAAGAGAAGCTGTGAGTGTGTGAGAGAGAGAAAGAGAAGCTGTGAGTGAGAGAGAGAGAAAGAAAGAGAAATTAGAGTGAGAAAGAGAGAGAGAAAGAGAAGCTGTGAGTGGGAGAGAGAGAAAGAGAGTCTGTGAGTGAGAGAGAGAGAGAAGCTGTGAGTGTGAGAGAGAGGGAGCCGCTGTGAGTGAGAGAGAGAGAAAGAGAAGCTGTGAATGAGAGAGAGAGAGAGAAAGAGAAGCTTTGTGTGTGAGAGAGAAAGAGAAGCTGTGAGTGAGTGAGAGAGAGAGAAAGGGAAGTTGTGAGAGAGAGAGAGAGAAAGAGAAGCTGTGAGTGAGAGAGAGAGAAAGAGAAGCTGTGAGTGAGAGAGAGAGAGAAAGAGAAGCTGTGAGTGAGAAGGAGAGGGAAAGAGAAGCTGTGAGTGAGAGAGAGAGAAAGAGAAGCTGTGAGTGAGAGAGAGAGAGAAAGAGAAGCTGTGAGTGAGAGAGAGATAGAGAAGCTGTGAGTGAGAGGGAGAGAGAGAAAGAGAAGCTGTGAGTGACACACAGAGAGAGAAGCTGTGAGTTAGAGAGAGAGAAAGTGAAGCTGTGAGTGAGAGAGAGAGAGAAAGAGAAGCTGTGTGTGTGTGAGAGAGAGAAGCTGTGAGTGAGAGAGAGAAAGAGAAGCTGTGAGTGAGAGAGAGAGAGAAGATGTGAGTGAGAGAGAGAGAGAATGAGAAGCTGTGAGTGAGAGAGAGAGAAAGTAAGAGAAGCTGTGAGTGATACAGAGAGAGAGAAAGAGAAGCTGTGAGTGAGAGAGAGAGAGGGAGAAAGATAAGCTGCGTGAGAGAGAGAGAGAGAAAGAGAAGCTGTGAGTGAGAGAGAGAGAAAGAGAAGCTGTGAGTGAGAGAGAGAGAGAATGAGAAGCTGTGAGTGAGAGAGAGAGAAGCTGTGAGTGAGAGAGAGAGAGAAAGTGAAGCTGTGAGTGAGAGAGAGAGAAAGAGAAGCTGTGTGTGTGTGAGAGAGAGAAAGATAGTCTGAGAAAGAGAGAGTGAAAGAGAAGCTGTGAGTGAGAGAGAGGGAGAAAGAGAAGCTGTGTGTGTGAGAGAGAGAAAGAGAAGCTGTGAGTGAGAGTGAGAGAGAGAGAGAGAAAGAGCTGTGAGTGAGAGAGAGAGAGAGAATGAGAAGCTGTGAGTGAGAGAGAGAAGTGTGTGAGAGAGAGAAAGAGAAGCTGTGAGTGAGAGAGAGAGATGTGAGTGATAGAGAGAGAGAATGAGAAGCTGTGAGTGAGAGAGAGAAAGTAAGAGAAGCTGTGAGTGAGATAGAGAGAGAGAAAGAGAAGCTGTGAGTGAGAGAGAGAGAGGGAGAAAGATAATCTGTGAGAGAGAGAGAGAGAGAAAGAGAAACTGTGTGTGTGTGTGAGAGAGAGAAAGAGAAGGTGTGATTGAGAGTGAGAGAGAGAAAGAGAAGCTGTGAGTGAGTGAGAGAGAAAGAGAAGCTGTGAGTGAGAGAGAGAGAGAATCTGTGAGTGAGAGAGAGAAAGAAAAGCTGTGAGTGAGAGAGAGAGAGAGAAAGAGAAGATATGAGTGAGAGAGAGAGAGAAGCAGTGAGAGAGAGAGAGAGAAACAGAAGCTGTGAGTGAGACAGAGAGAGAAAGAGAAGCTGTGAGAGAGAGAGAGAGAGGCAGAAAGAGAAGCTGTGAGTGTGTGAGAGAGAGAAAGAGAAGCTGTGAGTGAGAGAGAGAGAAAGAAAGAGAAATTAGAGTGAGAAAGAGAGAGAGAAAGAGAAGCTGTGAGTGGGAGAGAGAGAAAGAGAGTCTGTGAGTGAGAGAGAGAGAAGCTGTGAGAGAGAGAGAGAGAGAGCCGCTGTGAGTGAGAGAGAGAGAAAGAGAAGCTGTGAATGAGAGAGAGAGAGAAAGAGAAGCTTTGTGTGTGAGAGAGAAAGAGAAGCTGTGAGTGAGTGAGAGAGAGAGAAAGGGAAGTTGTGAGAGAGAGAGAGAGAAAGAGAAGCTGTGAGTGAGAGAGAGAGAAAGAGAAGCTGTGAGTGAGAGAGAGAGAGAAAGAGAAGCTGTGAGTGAGAAGGAGAGGGAAAGAGAAGCTGTGAGTGAGAGAGAGAGAAAGAGAAGCTGTGAGTGAGAGAGAGAGAAAAAGAGAAGCTGTGAGTTAAGAAGGAGAGGGAAAGAGAAGAAGTGAGTGAGAGAGAGAGAGAGAGAAAGAGAAGCTGTGAGAGAGAAAGAGAAGCTGTGAGTGAGAGAGTGAGAGAGAGAAAGAGAAGCTGTTAGTGAGAGTGAGAGAGAGAGAGAGAGAAGCTGTGAGTGAGAGAGAGATTGAAAGAGAAGCTGTGAGTGAGAGAGAGAGAGAGAAAGAGAAGCTGTGAGTGAGAGAGAGAAAGAGAAGCTGTGAGGGAGAGGGAGAGAGAGAGAAAGAGAAGCTATGAGTGACAAACAGAGAGAGAAGCTGTGAGTTAGAAAGAGAGAAAGAGAAGCTGTGAGTGACAGAGAGAGAGAAAGAGAAGCTGAGAGTGAGAGAGAGAGAAAGAGAAGCTGTGTGTGTGAGAGAGAGAGAAAGATAGTCTGAGAAAGAGAGAGTGAAAGAGAAGCTGTGAGTGAGAGGGAGAGAGAGAAAGAGAAGCTATGAGTGACAAACAGAGAGAGAAGCTGTGAGTTAGAAAGAGAGAAAGAGAAGCTGTGAGTGACAGAGAGAGAGAACGAGCTGTGAGTGAGAGAGAGAGAGAGAATGAGAAGCTGTGAGTGAGAGAGAGAAGTTGTGTGTGAGAGAGAGAAAGAGAAGCTGTGAGTGAGAGAGAGAGAGATGTGAGTGATAGAGAGAGAGAATCAGAAGCTGTGAGTGAGAGAGAGAAAGTAAGAGAAGCTGTGAGTGAGATAGAGAGAGAGAGAAAGAGAAGCTGTGAGTGAGAGAGAGAGAGGGAGAAAGAAAATCTGTGAGAGAGAGAGAGAGAGAGAGAGAGAAACTGTGTGTGAGAGAGAGAGTAAGAGAAGGTGTGATTGAGAGTGAGAGAGAGAAAGAGAAGCTGTGAGTGAGAGAGAGAGAAAGAGAAGCTGTGAGTGAGAGAGAGAGAAAGAGAAGCTGTGAGTGAGAGAGAGAGAATCTGTGAGTGAGAGAGAGAAAGAAAAGCTGTGAGTGAGAGAGAGAGAGAGAAAGAGAAGATATGAGTGAGAGAGAGAGAGAAGCAGTGAGAGAGAGAGAGAAAAAAAGAAGCTGTGAGTGAGACAGAGAGAGAAAGAGAAGCTGTGAGAGAGAGAGAGAGGCAGAAAGAGAAGCTGTGAGTGAGAGAGAGAAGTTGTGTGTGAGAGAGAGAAAGAGAAGCTGTGAGTGAGAGAGAGAGAGATGTGAGTGATAGAGAGAGAGAATGAGAAGCTGTGAGTGAGAGAGAGAGAAAGTAAGAGAAGCTGTGAGTGAGATAGAGAGAGAGAGAAAGAGAAGCTGTGAGTGAGAGAGAGAGAGGGAGAAAGATAATCTGTGAGAGAGAGAGAGAGAAAGAGAAACTGTGTGTGTGAGAGAGAGAGTAAGAGAAGGTGTGATTGAGAGTGAGAGAGAGAAAGAGAAGCTGTGAGTGAGAGAGAGAGAGAAAGAGAAGCTGTGAGTGAGAGAGAGAGAATCTGTGAGTGAGAGAGAGAAAGAAAAGCTCTGAGTGAGAGAGAGAGAAAGAGAAGATATGAGTGAGAGAGTGAGAGAAGCAGTGAGAGAGAGAGAGAGAGAAACAGAAGCTGTGAGTGAGACAGAGAGAGAAAGAGAAGCTGTGAGAGAGAGAGAGGCAGAAAGAGAAGCTGTGAGAGAGAGAGAGAGAGAGAAGCTGTGAGTGTGTGTGAGAGAGAAAGAGAAGCTGTGAGTGAGAGAGAGAGAAAGAAAGAGAATTTAGAGTGAGAAAAAGAGAAAGAAAGAGAAGCTGTGAGTGGGAGAGAGAGAAAGAGAGTCTGTGAGATAGAGAGAGAGAGAAGCTGTGAGTGTGAGAGAGAGAGAGAGCCGCTGTGAGTGAGAGAGAGAGAAAGAGAAGCTGTGAATGAGAGAGAGAGAGAAAGAGAACCTTTGTGTGTGAGAGAGAAAGAGAAGCTGTGAGTGAGTGAGAGAGAGAGAAAGGGAAGTTGTGAGTGAGAGAGAGAGAGAAAGAGAAGCTGTGTGAGAGAGAGAGAAAGAGAAGCTGTGAGTGAGAGAGAGAGAGAAAGAGAAGCTGTGAGTGAGAAGGAGAGGGAAAGAGAAGCTGTGAGTGAGAGAGAGAGAAAGAGAAGCTGTGAGTGAGAGAGAGAGAAAAAGAGAAGCTGTGAGTTAAGAAGGAGAGGGAAAGAGAAGTGAGTGAGTGAGAGAGAGAGAAAGAGAAGCTGTGAGAGAGAAAGAGAAGCTGTGAGTGAGAGAGTGAGAGAGAGAAAGAGAAGCTGTTAGTGAGAGTGAGTGAGAGAGAGAGAAGCTGTGAGTGAGAGAGAGAGAGAGAAAGAGAAGCTGTGAGTGAGAGAAAGAAAGAGAAGCTGTGAGTGAGAGGGAGAGAGAGAAAGAGAAGCTAAGAGTGACAGAGAAGCTGTGAGTTAGAAAGAGAGAAAGAGAAGCTGTGAGTGACAGAGAGAGAGAAAGAGAAGCTGAGAGTGAGAGAGAGAGAGAAAGTGAAGCTGTGAGTGAGAGAGAGAGAAAGAGAAGCTGTGTGTGTGTGAGAGAGAGAAGCTGTGAGTGAGAGAGAGAAAGAGAAGCTGTGAGTGAGAGTGTGAGAGAGAAGATGTGAGTGAGAGAGAGAGAGAATGCGAAGCTGTGAGTGAGAGAGAGAGAGGGAGAAAGATAAGCTGTGTGAGAGAGAGAGGGAAAGAGAAGCTGTGAGAGAGAGAGAGAGAAAGAGAAGCTGTGATTGAGAGTGAGAGAGAGAGAAAGAGAAGCTGTGAGTGAGAGAGAGAGAAAGAGAAGCTGTGAGTGAGAGAGAGAGAAGCTGTGAGTGAGAGAGAGAAAGAAAAGCTGTGAGTGAGAGAGAGTGAGAGAAAGAGAAGATATGAGTGAGAGAGAGAGAGAAGCAGTGAGTGAGAGAGAGAGAAAGAGAAGCTGTGAATGAGAGAGAGAGAGAAAGAGAAGCTTTGTGTGTGAGAGAGAAAGAGAAGCTGTGAGTGAGTGAGTGAGAGAGAGAGAAAGGGAAGTTGTGAGTGAGAGAGAGAGAAGCTGTGAGTGAGAGAGAGAAAGAAAAGCTGTGAGTGAGAGAGAGAGAAAGAGAAGATATGAGTGTGAGAGAGAGAGAAGCAGTGAGTGAGAGAGAGAGATAAAGAGAAGCTGTGAGTGAGAGAGAGAGAGAAAGAGAAGCTGTGAGTGAGACAGAGAGAGAGAAAGAGAAGCTGTGAGTGAGTGAGAGAGAGAAAGGGAAGTTGTGAGTGAGAGAGAGAGAAAGAGAAGCTGTGAGTGAGAGAGAGAAAGAGAAGCTGTGAGTGAGAGAGAGAGAAAGAGTAGCTGTGAGTGAGAAGGAGAGGGAAAGAGAAGCTGTGAGTGAGTGAGAGAGAGAGAGAGAAAGAGAGCTGTGAGTGAGAGAGTGAGAGAGAGATAGAGAAGCTGTTAGTGAGAGTGAGAGAGAGAGAGAAATAGAAGCTGTGAGTGAGAGAGAGATTGAAAGAGAAGCTGTGAGTGAGAGAGAGAGAAAGAGAAGCTGTGAGTGAGAGAGAGATAGAGAAGCTGTGAGTGAGAGGGAGAGAGAGAAAGAGAAGCTGTGAGTGACACACACAGAGAGAAGCTGTGAGTTAGAGAGAGAGAAAGTGAAGCTGTGAGTGAGAGAGAGAGAGAAAGAGAAGCTGTGTGTGTGTGAGAGAGAGAAGCTGTGAGTGAGAGAGAGAAAGAGAAGCTGTGAGTGAGAGAGAGAGAGAAGATGTGAGTGAGAGAGAGAGAATGAGAAGCTGTGAGTGAGAGAGAGAGAAAGTAAGAGAAGCTGTGAGTGATACAGAGAGAGAGAAAGAGAAGCTGTGAGTGAGAGAGAGAGAGGGAGAAAGATAAGCTGTGTGAGAGAGAGAGAGAAAGAGAAGCTGTGAGTGAGAGAGAGAGAAAGAGAAGCTGTGAGTAAGAGAGAGAGAGAATGAGAAGCTGTGTGTGAGAGAGAGAGAAGCTGTGAGTGAGAGAGAGAGAGAAAGTGAAGCTGTGAGTGAGAGAGAGAGAAAGAGAAGCTGTGTGTTTGTGTGAGAGAGAAAGATAGTCTGAGAAAGAGAGAGTGAAAGAGAAGCTGTGAGTGAGAGAGAGAGAGGGAGAAAGAGAAGCTGTGTGTGTGAGAGAGAGAAAGAGAAGCTGTGAGTGAGAGTGAGAGAGAGAGAGAGAAAGAGCTGTGAGTGAGAGAGAGAGAGAGAATGAGAAGCTGTGAGTGAGAGAGAGAAGTTGTGTGTGAGAGAGAGAAAGAGAAGCTGTGAGTGAGAGAGAGAGAGATGTGAGTGATAGAGAGAGAGAATGAGAAGCTGTGAGTGAGAGAGAGAAAGTAAGAGAAGCTGTGAGTGAGATAGAGAGAGAGAAAGAGAAGCTGTGAGTGAGAGAGAGAGAGAGGGAGAAAGATAATCTGTGAGAGAGAGAGAGAGAGAAAGAGAAACTGTGTGTGTGTGAGAGAGAAAGAGAAGGTGTGATTGAGAGTGAGAGAGAGAAAGAGAAGCTGTGAGTGAGAGAGAAAGAGAAGCTGTGAGTGAGAGAGAGAGAGAATCTGTGAGAGAGAGAGAGAAAGAAAAGCTGTGAGTGAGAGAGAGAGAGAGAAAGAGAAGATATGAGTGAGAGAGAGAGAAGCAGTGAGAGAGAGAGAGAAAAACAGAAGCTGTGAGTGAGACAGAGAGAGAAAGAGAAGCTGTGAGAGAGAGAGAGAGAGGCAGAAAGAGAAGCTGTGAGAGAGAGAGAGAGAAAGAGAAGCTGTGAGTGTGTGAGAGAGAGAAAGAGAAGCTGTGAGTGAGAGAGAGAGAAAGAAAGAGAAATTAGAGTGAGAAAGAGAGAGAGAAAGAGAAGCTGTGAGTGGGAGAGAGAGAAAGAGAGTCTGTGAGTGAGAGAGAGAGAGAAGCTGTGAGTGTGAGAGAGAGGGAGCCGCTGTGAGTGAGAGAGAAAGAGAAGCTGTGAATGAGAGAGAGAGAGAGAAAGAGAAGCTTTGTGTGAGAGAGAGAAAGAGAAGCTGTGAGTGAGTGAGAGAGAGAGAAAGGGAAGTTGTGAGAGAGAGAGAGAGAAAGAGAAGCTGTGAGTGAGAGAGAGAGAAAGAGAAGCTGTGAGTGAGAGAGAGAGAGAAAGAGAAGCTGTGAGTGAGAAGGAGAGGGAAAGAGAAGCTGTGAGTGAGAGAGAGAGAAAGAGAAGCTGTGAGTGAGAGAGAGAGAGAAAGAGAAGCTGTGAGTGAGAGAGAGATAGAGAAGCTGTGAGTGAGAGGGAGAGAGAGAAAGAGAAGCTGTGAGTGACACACAGAGAGAGAAGCTGTGAGTTAGAGAGAGAGAAAGTGAAGCTGTGAGTGAGAGAGAGAGAGAAAGAGAAGCTGTGTGTGTGTGAGAGAGAGAAGCTGTGAGTGAGAGAGAGAAAGAGAAGGTGTGAGTGAGAGAGAGAGAGAAGATGTGAGTGAGAGAGAGAGAGAATGAGAAGCTGTGAGTGAGAGAGAGAGAAAGTAAGAGAAGCTGTGAGTGATACAGAGAGAGAGAAAGAGAAGCTGTGAGTGAGAGAGAGAGAGGGAGAAAGATAAGCTGTGTGAGAGAGAGAGAGAGAAAGAGAAGCTGTGAGTGAGAGAGAGAGAAAGAGAAGCTGTGAGTGAGAGAGAGAGAGAATGAGAAGCTGTGAGTGAGAGAGAGAGAAGCTGTGAGTGAGAGAGAGAGAGAAAGTGAAGCTGTGAGTGAGAGAGAGAGAAAGAGAAGCTGTGTGTGTGTGAGAGAGAGAAAGATAGTCTGAGAAAGTGAAAGAGAAGCTGTGAGTGAGAGAGAGGGAGAAAGAGAAGCTGTGTGTGTGAGAGAGAGAAAGAGAAGCTGTGAGTGAGAGTGAGAGAGAGAGAGAGAAAGAGCTGTGAGTGAGAGAGAGAGAGAGAATGAGAAGCTGTGAGTGAGAGAGAGAAGTGTGTGTGAGAGAGAAAGAGAAGCTGTGAGTGAGAGAGAGAGATGTGAGTGATAGAGAGAGAGAATGAGAAGCTGTGAGTGAGAGAGAGAAAGTAAGAGAAGCTGTGAGTGAGATAGAGAGAGAGAAAGAGAAGCTGTGAGTGAGAGAGAGAGAGGGAGAAAGATAATCTGTGAGAGAGAGAGAGAGAAAGAGAAACTGTGTGTGTGTGTGAGAGAGAGAAAGAGAAGGTGTGATTGAGAGTGAGAGAGAGAAAGAGAAGCTGTGAGTGAGTGAGAGAGAAAGAGAAGCTGTGAGTGAGAGAGAGAGAGAATCTGTGAGTGAGAGAGAGAAAGAAAAGCTGTGAGTGAGAGAGAGAGAGAGAAAGAGAAGATATGAGTGAGAGAGAGAGAGAAGCAGTGAGAGAGAGAGAGAGAAACAGAAGCTGTGAGTGAGACAGAGAGAGAAAGAGAAGCTGTGAGAGAGAGAGAGAGAGGCAGAAAGAGAAGCTGTGAGTGTGTGAGAGAGAGAAAGAGAAGCTGTGAGTGAGAGAGAGAGAAAGAAAGAGAAATTAGAGTGAGAAAGAGAGAGGAAGAGAAGCTGTGAGTGGGAGAGAGAGAAAGAGAGTCTGTGAGTGAGAGAGAGAGAAGCTGTGTGAGAGAGAGAGAGAGCCGCTGTGAGTGAGAGACAGAGAAAGAGAAGCTGTGAATGAGAGAGAGAGAGAAAGAGAAGCTTTGTGTGTGAGAGAGAAAGAGAAGCTGTGAGTGAGTGAGAGAGAGAGAAAGGGAAGTTGTGAGAGAGAGAGAGAGAAAGAGAAGCTGTGAGTGAGAGAGAGAGAAAGAGAAGCTGTGAGTGAGAGAGAGAGAGAAAGAGAAGCTGTGAGTGAGAAGGAGAGGGAAAGAGAAGCTGTGAGTGAGAGAGAGAGAAAGAGAAGCTGTGAGTGAGAGAGAGAGAAAAAGAGAAGCTGTGAGTTAAGAAGGAGAGGGAAAGAGAAGAAGTGAGTGAGAGAGAGAGAGAGAGAAAGAGAAGCTGTGAGAGATAAAGAGAAGCTGTGAGTGAGAGAGTGAGAGAGAGAAAGAGAAGCTGTTAGTGAGAGTGAGAGAGAGAGAGAGAGAAGCTGTGAGTGAGAGAGAGATTGAAAGAGAAGCTGTGAGTGAGAGAGAGAGAGAGAGAGAAAGAGAAGCTGTGAGTGAGAGAGAGAAAGAGAAGCTGTGAGGGAGAGGGAGAGAGAGAGAAAGAGAAGCTATGAGTGACAAACAGAGAGAGAAGCTGTGAGTTAGAAAGAGAGAAAGAGAAGCTGTGAGTGACAGAGAGAGAGAAAGAGAAGCTGAGAGTGAGAGAGAGAGAAAGAGAAGCTGTGTGTGTGTGAGAGAGAGAAAGATAGTCTGAGAAAGAGAGAGTGAAAGAGAAGCTGTGAGTGAGAGGGAGAGAGAGAAAGAGAAGCTATGAGTGACAAACAGAGAGAGAAGCTGTGAGTTAGAAAGAGAGAAAGAGAAGCTGTGAGTGACAGAGAGAGAGAACGAGCTGTGAGTGAGAGAGAGAGAGAGAATGAGAAGCTGTGAGTGAGAGAGAGAAGTTGTGTGAGAGAGAGAGAAAGAGAAGCTGTGAGTGAGAGAGAGAGAGATGTGAGTGATAGAGAGAGAGAATGAGAAGCTGTGAGTGAGAGAGAGAAAGTAAGAGAAGCTGTGAGTGAGATAGAGAGAGAGAGAGAAAGAGAAGCTGTGAGTGAGAGAGAGAGAGGGAGAAAGAAAATCTGTGTGAGAGAGAGAGAGAGAGAGAGAGAGAAACTGTGTGTGAGAGAGAGAGAGTAAGAGAAGGTGTGATTGAGAGTGAGAGAGAGAAAGAGAAGCTGTGAGTGAGAGAGAGAGAAAGAGAAGCTGTGAGTGAGAGAGAGAGAAAGAGAAGCTGTGAGTGAGAGAGAGAGAATCTGTGAGTGAGAGAGAGAAAGAAAAGCTGTGAGTGAGAGAGAGAGAGAGAAAGAGAAGATATGAGTGAGAGAGAGAGAGAAGCAGTGAGAGAGAGAGAGAAAAAAAGAAGCTGTGAGTGAGACAGAGAGAGAAAGAGAAGCTGTGAGAGAGAGAGATAGGCAGAAAGAGAAGCTGTGAGTGAGAGAGAGAAGTTGTGTGTGTGAGAGAGAAAGAGAAGCTGTGAGTGAGAGAGAGAGAGATGTGAGTGATAGAGAGAGAGAATGAGAAGCTGTGAGTGAGAGAGAGAGAAAGTAAGAGAAGCTGTGAGTGAGATAGAGAGAGAGAGAGAAAGAGAAGCTGTGAGTGAGAGAGAGAGAGGGAGAAAGATAATCTGTGAGAGAGAGAGAGAGAAAGAGAAACTGTGTGTGTGTGAGAGAGAGTAAGAGAAGGTGTGATTGAGAGTGAGAGAGAGAAAGAGAAGCTGTGAGTGAGAGAGAGAGAGAAAGAGAAGCTGTGAGTGAGAGAGAGAGAATCTGTGAGTGAGAGAGAGAAAGAAAAGCTCTGAGTGAGAGAGAGAGAAAGAGAAGATATGAGTGAGAGAGTGAGAGAAGCAGTGAGAGAGAGAGAGAGAGAAACAGAAGCTGTGAGTGAGACAGAGAGAGAAAGAGAAGCTGTGAGAGAGAGAGAGGCAGAAAGAGAAGCTGTGTGAGAGAGAGAGAGAGAGAAGCTGTGAGTGTGTGTGAGAGAGAAAGAGAAGCTGTGAGTGAGAGAGAGAGAAAGAAAGAGAATTTAGAGTGAGAAAAAGAGAAAGAAAGAGAAGCTGTGAGTGGGAGAGAGAGAAAGAGAGTCTGTGAGATAGAGAGAGAGAGAGAAGCTGTGAGTGTGAGAGAGAGAGAGAGCCGCTGTGAGTGAGAGAGAGAGAAAGAGAAGCTGTGAATGAGAGAGAGAGAGAAAGAGAACCTTTGTGTGAGAGAGAGAAAGAGAAGCTGTGAGTGAGAAGGAGAGGGAAAGGGAAGTTGTGAGTGAGAGAGAGAGAGAAAGAGAAGCTGTGAGTGAGAAGGAGAGGGAAAGAGAAGCTGTGAGTGAGAGAGAGAGAAAGAGAAGCTGTGAGTGAGAGAGAGAGAAAAAGAGAAGCTGTGAGTTAAGAAGGAGAGGGAAAGAGAAGTGAGTGAGTGAGAGAGAGAGAAAGAGAAGCTGTGAGAGAGAAAGAGAAGCTGTGAGTGAGAGAGTGAGAGAGAGAAAGAGAAGCTGTTAGTGAGAGTGAGTGAGAGAGAGAGAAGCTGTGAGTGAGAGAGAGAGAGAGAAAGAGAAGCTGTGAGTGAGAGAAAGAAAGAGAAGCTGTGAGTGAGAGGGAGAGAGAGAAAGAGAAGCTAAGAGTGACAGAGAAGCTGTGAGTTAGAAAGAGAGAAAGAGAAGCTGTGAGTGACAGAGAGAGAGAAAGAGAAGCTGAGAGTGAGAGAGAGAGAGAAAGTGAAGCTGTGAGTGAGAGAGAGAGAAAGAGAAGCTGTGTGTGTGTGTGAGAGAGAAGCTGTGAGTGAGAGAGAGAAAGAGAAGCTGTGAGTGAGAGTGTGAGAGAGAAGATGTGAGTGAGAGAGAGAGAGAATGCGAAGCTGTGAGTGAGAGAGAGAGAGGGAGAAAGATAAGCTGTGTGAGAGAGAGAGGGAAAGAGAAGCTGTGAGAGAGAGAGAGAGAAAGAGAAGCTGTGATTGAGAGTGAGAGAGAGAGAAAGAGAAGCTGTGAGTGAGAGAGAGAGAAAGAGAAGCTGTGAGTGAGAGAGAGAGAAGCTGTGAGTGAGAGAGAGAAAGGAAAGCTGTGAGTGAGAGAGAGTGAGAGAAAGAGAAGATATGAGTGAGAGAGAGAGAGAAGCAGTGAGTGAGAGAGAGAGAAAGAGAAGCTGTGAATGAGAGAGAGAGAGAAAGAGAAGCTTTGTGTGTGAGAGAGAAAGAGAAGCTGTGAGTGAGTGAGTGAGAGAGAGAGAAAAGGAAGTTGTGAGTGAGATAGAGAGAGAAAGAGAAGCTGTGAGTGAGAGAGAGAGAAAGAGAAGCTGTGAGTGAGAGAGAGAGAGAAAGAGAAGCTGTGAGTGAGAAGGAGAGGGAAAGAGAAGCTGTGAGTGAGAGAGAGAGAAAGCGAAGCTGTGAGTGAGAGAGAGAGAAAAAGAGAAGCTGTGAGTTAAGAAGGAGAGGGAAAGAGAAGAAGTGAGTGAGTGAGAGAGAGAGAGAAAGAGAAGCTGTGTGAGAGAAAGAGAAGCTGTGAGTGAGAGAGTGAGAGAGAGAAAGAGACGCTGTTAGTGAGAGTGAGAGAGAGAGAGAGAAGCTGTGAGTGAGAGAGAGATTGAAAGAGAAGCTGTGAGTGAGAGAGAGAGAGAAAGAGAAGCTGTGAGTGAGAGAGAGAAAGAGAAGCTGTGAGTGAGAGGGAGAGAGAGAAAGAGAAGCTATGAGTGACAAACAGAGAGAGAAGCTGTGAGTTAGAAAGAGAGAAAGAGAAGCTGTGAGTGACAGAGAGAGAGAAAGAGAAGCTGAGAGTGAGAGAGAGAGAAAGAGAAGCTGTGTGTGTGAGAGAGAGAAAGATAGTCTGAGAAAGAGAGAGTGAAAGAGAAGCTGTGAGTGAGAGAGAGAGAGAGGGAGAAAGAGCTGTGTGTGTGTGAGAGAGAAAGAGAAGCTGTGAGTGAGAGTGAGTGAGAGAGAGAGAGAGAAAGAGCTGTGAGTGAGAGAGAGAGAGAGAATGAGAAGCTGTGAGTGAGAGAGAGAGGTTGTGTGTGTGAGAGAGAAAGAGAAGCTGTGAGTGAGAGAGAGAGAGATGTGAGTGATAGAGAGAGAGAATGAGAAGCTGTGAGTGAGAGAGAGAGAAAGTAAGAGAAGCTGTGAGTGAGATAGAGAGAGAGAGAAAGAGAAGCTGTGAGTGAGAGAGAGAGAGGGAGAAAGATAATCTGTGAGAGAGAGAGAGAGAGAGAAACTGTGTGTGTGTGAGAGAGAGTAAGAGAAGGTGTGATTGAGAGTGAGAGAGAGAAAGAGAAGCTGTGAGTGAGAGAGAGAGAAAGAGAAGCTGTGAGTGAGAGAGAGAATCTGTGAGTGAGAGAGAGAAAGAAAAGCTGTGAGTGAGAGAGAGAGAAAGAGAAGATATGAGTGAGAGAGTGAGAGAAGCAGTGAGAGAGAGAGAGAAACAGAAGCTGTAAGTGAGACAGAGAGAGAAAGAGAAGCTGTGAGAGAGAGAGAGGCAGAAAGAGAAGCTGTGAGAGAGAGAGAGAAAGAGAAGCTGTGAGTGTGTGAGAGATAGAAAGAGAAGCTGTGAGTGAGAGAGAGAGAGAAAGAAAGAGAATTTAGAGTGAGAAAAAGAGAGAGAAAGAGAAGCTGTGAGTGGGAGAGAGAGAAAGAGAGTCTGTGAGATAGAGAGAGAGAGAAGCTGTGAGTGTGAGAGAGAGAGAGCCGCTGTGAGTGAGAGAGAGAGAAAGAGAAGCTGTGAATGAGAGAGAGAGAGAAAGAGAAGCTTTGTGTGAGAGAGAGAAAGAGAAGCTGTGAGTGAGTGAGAGAGAGAGAAAGGGAAGCTGTGAGTGAGAGAGAGAGAAAAAGAGAAGCTGTGAGTTAAGAAGGAGAGGGAAAGAGAAGTGAGTGAGTGAGAGAGAGAGAAAGAGAAGCTGTGAGAGAGAAAGAGAAGCTGTGAGTGAGAGAGTGAGAGAGAGAAAGAGAAGCTGTTAGTGAGAGTGAGAGAGAGAGAGAGAAGCTGTGAGTGAGAGAGAGATTGAAAGAGAAGCTGTGAGTGAGAGAGAGAGAGAGAAAGAGAAGCTGTGAGAGAGAGAAAGAGAAGCTGTGAGTGAGAGGGAGAGAGAGAAAGAGAAGCTAAGAGTGACAAACAGAGAGAGAAGCTGTGAGTTAGAAAGAGAGAAAGAGAAGCTGTGAGTGACAGAGAGAAAGAGAAGCTGAGAGTGAGAGAGAGAGAAAGTGAAGCTGTGAGTGAGAGAGAGAGAAAGAGAAGCTGTGTGTGTGTGAGAGAGAGAAGCTGTGAGTGAGAGAGAGAGAGAGAAGCTGTGAGTGAGAGTGTGAGAGAGAAGATGTGAGTGAGAGAGAGAGAATGCAAAGCTGTGAGTGAGAGAGAGAGAAAGTAAGAGAAGCTGTGAGTGATACAGAGAGAGAGAAAGAGAAGCTGTGAGTGAGAGAGAGAGAGAGGGAGAAAGATAAGCTGTGTGAGAGAGAGAGGGAATGAGAAGCTGTGTGAGAGAGAGAGAGAGAGAAAGAGAAGCTGTGATTGAGAGTGAGAGAGAGAGAGAAAGAGAAGCTGTGAGTGAGAGAGAGAAAGAGAAGCTGTGAGTGAGACAGAGAGAAGCTGTGAGTGAGAGAGAGAAAGAAAAGCTGTGAGTGAGAGAGAGAGAGAGAAAGAGAAGATATGAGTGAGAGAGAGAGAGAAGCAGTGAGTGAGAGATAGAGAGAGAAGGAGAAGCTGTGAGTGAGACAGAGAGAGAGAAAGAGAAGCTGTGTGAGAGAGAGAGGGGAAGAAAGAGAAGCTGTGTGAGAGAGAGAGAAAGAGAAGCTGTGAGTGTGTGAGACAGAGAAAGAGAAGCTGTGAGTGAGAGAGAGAGAAAGAAAGAGAAATTAGAGTGAGAAAGAGAGAGAGAAAGAGAAGCTGTGAGTGGGAGAGAGAGAAAGAGAGTCTGTGAGTGAGTGAGAGAGAGAGAGAAGCTGTGAGTGAGAGAGAGATAGAGCTGCTGTGAGTGAGAGAGAGAAAGAGAAGCTGTGAATGAGAGAGAGAGAAACTGTGAGTGAGAGAGAGAGAAAGAGAAGCTGTGAGTGAGTAAGAGAGAGAAAGGGAAGTTGTGAGTGAGAGAGAGAGTGAAAGATAAGCTGTGAGTGAGAGAGAGAGAGAAAGATAAGCTGTGAGTGAGAGAGAGAGAAAGAGAAGCTGTGAGTGAGAAGGAGAGGGAAAGAGAAGCTGTGAGTGAGTGAGAGAGAGAGAAAGAGAAGCTGTGAGAGAGAAAGAGAAGCTGTGAGTGAGAGAGTGAGAGAGAGAAAGAGAAGCTGTTAGTGAGAGTGAGAGAGAAAGAGAAGCTGTGAGTGAGAGAGAGAGAAAGAGAAGCTGTGAGTGAGAGAGACAGAGAGAAAGAGAAGCTGTGAGTGAGAGAGAGAAAGAGAAGCTGTGAGTGAGAGGGAGAGAGAGAAAGAGAAGCTGTGAGTGAGAGAGAGAGGGAGAAAGAGAATCTGTGTGTGTGAGAGAGAGAAAGAGAAGCTGTGAGTGAGAGTGAGAGTGAGAGAGAGAGAGAAAGAGAAAGAGAAGCTGTGAGTGAGAGAGTGAGAGAGAGAAAGAGAAGCTGTAAGTGAGAGAGAGAGAAAGAAAGAGAAGCTGTGAGTGAGTGAGAGAGAGAAAGGGAAGTTGTGAGTGAGAGAGAGAGAGAGAGAAAGAGAAGCTGTGAGTGAGAGAGAGAAAGAGAAGCTGTGAGTGTGTGAGAGAGAGAAAGAGAAGCTGTGAGTGAGTAGAAGAGAGGGAAAGAGAAGCTGTGAGTGAGTGAGAGAGAGAGAGAAAGAGAAACTGTGAGTGTGTGTGAGAGAAAGAGAAGCTGTGAGTGTGAGAGAGAGAGAAAGAGAAGCTGTGAGTGAGAAGGAGAGGGAAAGAGAAGCTGTGAGTGAGTGAGAGAGAGAGACAGAAAGAGAAGCTGTGAGAGAGAAAGAGAGAGAAAGAGAAGCTGTGAGTGAGAAGGAGAGGGAAAGAGAAGCTGTGAGTGAGAGAGAGAGAAAGCGAAGCTGTGAGTGAGAGAGAGAGAAAAAGAGAAGCTGTGAGTTAAGAAGGAGAGGGAAAGAGAAGAAGTGAGTGAGAGAGAGAGAGAGAGAGAAAGAGAAGCTGTGAGAGAGAGGGAGAGAGAAAGAGAAGCTGTGAGTGACACAGAGAGAGAGAAGCTGTGAGTTAGAGAGAGAAAGAGAAGCTGTGAGTGACAGAGAGAGAGAAAGAGAAGCTGAGAGTGAGAAAGAGAGAGTGAAAGAGAAGCTGTGAGTGAGAGAGAGAGGGAGAAAGAGAAGCTGTGTGTGTGTGAGAGAGAAAGAGAAGCTGTGAGTGAGAAGGAGAGGGAAAGAGAAGCTGTGAGTGAGAGAGAGAGAAAGAGAAGCTGTGAGTGAGAGAGAGAGAAAAAGAGAAGCTGTGAGTTAAGAAGGAGAGGGAAAGAGAAGAAGTGTGTGAGTGAGAGAGAGAGAGAAAGAGAAGCTGTGAGAGAGAAAGAGAAGCTGTGAGTGAGAGAGTGAGAGAGAGAAAGAGAAGCTGTTAGTGAGAGTGAGAGAGAGAGAGAGAGAAGCTGTGAGTGAGAGAGAGATTGAAAGAGAAGCTGTGAGTGAGAGAGAGAGAGAGAGAAAGAGAAGCTGTGAGTGAGAGAGAGAAAGAGAAGCTGTGAGTGAGAGGGAGAGAGAGAAAGTGAAGCTATGAGTGACAAACAGAGAGAGAAGCTGTGAGTTAGAAAGAGAGAAAGAGA
Source organism: Bradypodion pumilum (assembly GCA_035047305.1). NCBI lineage: Eukaryota > Metazoa > Chordata > Lepidosauria > Squamata > Chamaeleonidae > Bradypodion > Bradypodion pumilum. The sequence continues at coordinate 235,992,983 of JAWDJD010000001.1, forward strand.
AGCTGTGAGTGACAGAGAGAGAGAAAGAGAAGCTGAGAGTGAGAAAGAGAGAGAGAAAGAAGCTGTGAGTGGGAGAGAGAGAAAGAAAGTCTGTGAGTGAGAGAGAGAGAGAAGCTGAGTGTGAGAGAGAGAGAGCTGCTGTGAGTGAGAGAGAGAGAAAGAGAAGCTGTGAATGAGAGAGAGAGAGAAAGAGAAGCTTTGTGTGTGAGAGAGAAAGAGAAGCTGTGTGTGTGTGAGAGAGAGGAAGATAGTCTGAGAAAGAGAGAGTGAAAGAGAAGCTGTGAGTGAGAGAGAGATGGAAAAAGAGAAGGTGTGTGTGAGAGAGAGAGAAAGAGAAGCTGTGAGTGAGAGTGAGAGAGAAAGAGAAGCTGTGAGTGAGAGAGTGAGAGAGAGAAAGAGAAGCTGTTAGTGAGAGAGAGAGAGAAGCTGTGAGTGAGTGAGAGAGAGAGAGAAAGAGAAGCTTTGAGTGAGAGAGAGATTGAAAGAGAAGCTGTGAGTGAGAGAGTGAGAGAGAAAGAGAAGCTGTGAGTGTGAGAGAGAAAGGGAAGTTGTGAGTGAGAGAGAGAGAAAGAGAAGCTGTGAGTGAGAGAGAGAAAGAGAAGCTGTGAGTTAGAGAGAGGGAGAAAGAGAAGCTGTGAGTGACAGAGAGAGGGAAGGAGAAGCTGAGAGAGAGAGAGAGAGAAAGTGAATCTGTGAGTGAGATAGAGAGAGAAAGAGAATATGTGTGTGTGAGAGAGAGAAAGATAGTCTGAGAAAGAGAGAGTGAAAGAGAAGCTGTGAGTGAGAAAGAGAGAGGGAGAAAGAGAAGCTGTGTGTGAGAGAGAGAGAAAGATAAGCTGTGAGTGAGAGTGAGAGAGAAAGAAAGAAAAGCTGTGAGTGAGAGAGAGAGAAAGAGAAGCTTTGAGTGAGAGAGAGAGAGAGCTGCTGTGAGTGAGAGAGAGAAAAAGAGAAGCTGTGAATGAGAGAGAGAGAAAAACTGTGAGTGTGAGAGAGAGAAAGAGAAGCTGTGAGTGAGTGAGAGAGGAAAGGGAAGTTGTGAGTGAGAGAGAGAGAGAAAGAGAAGCTGTGAGTGAGAAGGAGAGGGAAAGAAAAGTTGTGAGTGAGTGAGAGAAAGAGAAGCTGTGAGTGAGAGGGAGAGAGAGAAAGAGAAGGTGTGAGTGACAGAGAGAGAGAAAGAGAAGCTGTGTGTGTGTGTGTGAGAGAAAGATAGTCTGAGAAAGAGAGAGTGAAAGAGAAGATGTGAATGAGAGAGAGAGGGGGAGAAAGAGAAGCTGTGTGTGAGAGAGAGAGAAAGAGAAGCTGTGAGTGAGAGTGAGAGAGAGAGAGAAAGAGAAGCTGTGAGTGAGAGAGTGAGAGAGAGAACGAGAAGCTGTTAGTGAGAGTGAGAGAGAGAGAGAGAAGCTGTGAGTGAGAGAGAGATTGAAAGAGAAGCTGTGAGTGAGAGAGAGAGAGAAAGAGAAGCTGTGAGTGAGAGAGAGAAAGAGAAGCTGTGAGTGAGAGGGAGAGAGAGAAAGAGAAGCTGTGAGTGAGACAGAGAGAGAAAGAGAAGCTGTGTGTGAGAGAGAGAGGGACAAAGAGAAGCTTGAGAGAGAGAGAGAGAAAGAGAAGCTGTGCGTATGTGTGTGAGAGAAAGAGAAGCTGTGAGTGAGTGAGAGAGAAAGAAAGAGAAATTAGAGTGAGAAAGAGAGAGAGAAAGAGAAGTAGTGATTGGGAAAGAGAGAAAGAGAGTCTGTGAGTGAGAGAGAGAGAAAGAGAGGCTGTGAATGAGAGAGAGAGAGAAAGAGAAGCTGTGAATGAGAGAGAGAGAGAAAGAGAAGCTGTGAGTGAGAGAGAGAGAGAATGAGAAGCTGTGAGTGTGTGTGAGAGAGAAAGAGAAGCTGTGAGTGAGTGAGAGAGAGAGAGAGAGAGAAGCTATGAGAGAGAAAGAGAGAAGCTGTGAGTGAGAGAGTGAGAGAGAGAAAGAGAAGCTGTTAGTGAGAGTGTGTGAGAGAGAGAAAGAGAAGCTGTGAGTGAGAGAGAGAGAAAGAGAAGCTGTGAGTGAGAGAGAGAGAGAGAGAGAGAAGCTATGAGGAAGAGAGAGAAAGCGAAGATGTGAGTGAGAGGGAGAGAGAGAAAAAGAAGCTGTGAGTGACACAGAGAGAGAGAAGCTGTGAGTTAGAGAGAGAGAAAGAGAAGCTGTGAGTGACAAAGAGAGAGAAAGAGAAGCTGTGTGTGTGTGAGAGATAAAGATAGTCTGAGAAAGAGAGAGTGAAAGAGAAGCTGTGAGTGAGAGTGAGAGAGAGAAAGAGAAGCTGTGAGTGAGAGAGTGAGAGAGAGAAAGAGAACCTGTTAGTGAGAGTGAGAGAGAGAGAGAAAGAGAAGCTGTGAGTGTGTGTGAGAGAAAGAGAAGCTGTGAGTGAGAGAGAGAAAGAAAGAGATTAGAGTGAGAAAGAGAGAGGGAAAGAGAAGCTGTGAGAGGGAGAGAGAGAAAGAGAAGCTATGAGTGACAAACAGAGAGAGAAGCTGTGAGTTAGAAAGAGAGAAAGAGAAGCTGTGAGTGACAGAGAGAGAGAAACAGAAGCTGAGAGTGAGAAAGAGAGAGAGAAAGAAGCTGTGAGTGGGAGAGAGAGAAAGAAAGTCTGTGAGTGAGAGAGAGAGAGAAGCTGAGTGTGAGAGAGAGAGAGCTGCTGTGAGTGAGAGAGAGAGAAAGAGAAGCTGTGAATGAGAGAGAGAGAGAAAGAGAAGCTTTGTGTGTGAGAGAGAAAGAGAAGCTGTGTGTGTGTGAGAGAGAGGAAGATAGTCTGAGAAAGAGAGAGTGAAAGAGAAGCTGTGAGTGAGAGAGAGATGGAAAAAGAGAAGGTGTGTGTGAGAGAGAAAGAGAAGCTGTGAGTGAGAGTGAGAGAGAAAGAGAAGCTGTGAGTGAGAGAGTGAGAGAGAGAAAGAGAAGCTGTTAGTGAGAGAGAGAGAGAAGCTGTGAGTGAGTGAGAGAGAGAGAGAAAGAGAAGCTGTGAGTGAGAGAGAGATTGAAAGAGAAGCTGTGAGTGAGAGAGTGAGAGAGAAAGAGAAGCTGTGAGTGTGAGAGAGAAAGGGAAGTTGTGAGTGAGAGAGAGAGAAAGAGAAGCTGTGAGTGAGAGAGAGAAAGAGAAGCTGTGAGTTAGAGAGAGGGAGAAAGAGAAGCTGTGAGTGACAGAGAGAGGGAAGGAGAAGCTGAGAGAGAGAGAGAGAGAAAGTGAATCTGTGAGTGAGATAGAGAGAGAAAGAGAATATGTGTGTGTGAGAGAGAGAAAGATAGTCTGAGAAAGAGAGAGTGAAAGAGAAGCTGTGAGTGAGAGAGAGAGAGGGAGAAAGAGAAGCTGTGTGTGAGAGAGAGAGAAAGATAAGCTGTGAGTGAGAGTGAGAGAGAAAGAAAGAAAAGCTGTGAGTGAGAGAGAGAGAAAGAGAAGCTTTGAGTGAGAGAGAGAGAGAGCTGCTGTGAGTGAGAGAGAGAGAAAGAGAAGCTGTGAATGAGAGAGAGAGAGAAAGAGAAGCTGTGAGTGAGAGAGAGAGAGAATGAGAAGCTGTGAGTGTGTGTGAGAGAGAAAGAGAAGCTGTGAGTGAGTGAGAGAGAGAGAGAGAGAAGCTATGAGAGAGAAAGAGAGAAGGTGTGAGTGAGAGAGTGAGAGAGAGAAAGAGAAGCTGTTAGTGAGAGTGTGTGAGAGAGAGAAAGAGAAGCTGTGAGTGAGAGAGAGAGAAAGAGAAGCTGTGAGTGAGAGAGAGAGAGAGAGAGAAGCTATGAGGAAGAGAGAGAAAGCGAAGATGTGAGTGAGAGGGAGAGAGAGAAAAAGAAGCTGTGAGTGACACAGAGAGAGAGAAGCTGTGAGTTAGAGAGAGAGAAAGAGAAGCTGTGAGTGACAAAGAGAGAGAAAGAGAAGCTGTGTGTGTGTGAGAGATAAAGATAGTCTGAGAAAGAGAGAGTGAAAGAGAAGCTGTGAGTGAGAGTGAGAGAGAGAAAGAGAAGCTGTGAGTGAGAGAGTGAGAGAGAGAAAGAGAACCTGTTAGTGAGAGTGAGAGAGAGAGAGAAAGAGAAGCTGTGAGTGTGTGTGAGAGAAAGAGAAGCTGTGAGTGAGAGAGAGAAAGAAAGAGATTAGAGTGAGAAAGAGAGAGGGAAAGAGAAGCTGTGAGAGGGAGAGAGAGAAAGAGAAGCTATGAGTGACAAACAGAGAGAGAAGCTGTGAGTTAGAAAGAGAGAAAGAGAAGCTGTGAGTGACAGAGAGAGAGAAACAGAAGCTGAGAGTGAGAAAGAGAGAGAGAAAGAAGCTGTGAGTGGGAGAGAGAGAAAGAAAGTCTGTGAGTGAGAGAGAGAGAGAAGCTGAGTGTGAGAGAGAGAGCTGCTGTGAGTGAGAGAGAGAGAAAGAGAAGCTGTGAATGAGAGAGAGAGAGAAAGAGAAGCTTTGTGTGTGAGAGAGAAAAAGAAGCTGTGTGTGTGTGTGAGAGAGGAAGATAGTCTGAGAAAGAGAGAGTGAAAGAGAAGCTGTGAGTGAGAGAGAGATGGAAAAAGAGAAGGTGTGTGTGAGAGAGAGAGAAAGAGAAGCTGTGAGTGAGAGTGAGAGAGAAAGAGAAGCTGTGAGTGAGAGAGTGAGAGAGAGAAAGAGAAGCTGTTAGTGAGAGAGAGAGAGAAGCTGTGAGTGAGTGAGAGAGAGAGAGAAAGAGAAGCTGTGAGTGAGAGAGAGATTGAAAGAGAAGCTGTGAGTGAGAGAGTGAGAGAGAAAGAGAAGCTGTGAGTGTGAGAGAGAAAGGGAAGTTGTGAGTGAGAGAGAGAGAAAGAGAAGCTGTGAGTGAGAGAGAGAAAGAGAAGCTGTGAGTTAGAGAGAGGGAGAAAGAGAAGCTGTGAGTGACAGAGAGAGGGAAGGAGAAGCTGAGAGAGAGAGAGAGAGAAAGTGAATCTGTGAGTGAGATAGAGAGAGAAAGAGAATATGTGTGTGTGAGAGAGAGAAAGATAGTCTGAGAAAGAGAGAGTGAAAGAGAAGCTGTGAGTGAGAGAGAGAGAGGGAGAAAGAGAAGCTGTGTGTGAGAGAGAGAGAAAGATAAGCTGTGAGTGAGAGTGAGAGAGAAAGAAAGAAAAGCTGTGAGTGAGAGAGAGAGAAAGAGAAGCTTTGAGTGAGAGAGAGAGAGAGCTGCTGTGAGTGAGAGAGAGAAAAAGAGAAGCTGTGAATGAGAGAGAGAGAAAAACTGTGAGTGTGAGAGAGAGAAAGAGAAGCTGTGAGTGAGTGAGAGAGAGAAAGGGAAGTTGTGAGTGAGAGAGAGAGAGAAAGAGAAGCTGTGAGTGAGAAGGAGAGGGAAAGAAAAGTTGTGAGTGAGTGAGAGAAAGAGAAGCTGTGAGTGAGAGGGAGAGAGAGAAAGAGAAGGTGTGAGTGACAGAGAGAGAGAAAGAGAAGCTGTGTGTGTGTGTGAGAGAGAAAGATAGTCTGAGAAAGAGAGAGTGAAAGAGAAGATGTGAATGAGAGAGAGAGGGGGAGAAAGAGAAGCTGTGTGTGAGAGAGAGAGAAAGAGAAGCTGTGAGTGAGAGTGAGAGAGAGAGAGAAAGAGAAGCTGTGAGTGAGAGAGTGAGAGAGAGAACGAGAAGCTGTTAGTGAGAGTGAGAGAGAGAGAGAGAAGCTGTGAGTGAGAGAGAGATTGAAAGAGAAGCTGTGAGTGAGAGAGAGAGAGAAAGAGAAGCTGTGAGTGAGAGAGAGAAAGAGAAGCTGTGAGTGAGAGGGAGAGAGAGAAAGAGAAGCTGTGAGTGAGACAGAGAGAGAAAGAGAAGCTGTGTGTGAGAGAGAGAGGGACAAAGAGAAGCTTGAGAGAGAGAGAGAAAGAGAAGCTGTGCGTATGTGTGTGAGAGAAAGAGAAGCTGTGAGTGAGTGAGAGAGAAAGAAAGAGAAATTAGAGTGAGAAAGAGAGAGAGAAAGAGAAGTAGTGATTGGGAAAGAGAGAAAGAGAGTCTGTGAGTGAGAGAGAGAGAAAGAGAGGCTGTGAATGAGAGAGAGAGAGAAAGAGAAGCTGTGAATGAGAGAGAGAGAGAAAGAGAAGCTGTGAGTGAGAGAGAGAGAAAGAGAAGCTGTGAGTGTGTGTGAGAGAGAAAGAGAAGCTGTGAGTGAGTGAGAGAGAGAGAGAGAGAGAGAGAGAAGCTATGAGAGAGAAAGAGAGAAGCTGTGAGTGAGAGAGTGAGAGAGAGAAAGAGAAGCTGTTAGTGAGAGTGTGTGAGAGAGAGAAAGAGAAGCTGTGAGTGAGAGAGAGAGAAAGAGAAGCTGTGAGTGAGAGAGAAAGAGAGAGAGAAGCTATGAGGAAGAGAGAGAAAGCGAAGATGTGAGTGAGAGGGAGAGAGAGAAAAAGAAGCTGTGAGTGACACAGAGAGAGAGAAGCTGTGAGTTAGAGAGAGAGAGAAAGAGAAGCTGTGAGTGACAAAGAGAGAGAAAGAGAAGCTGTGTGTGTGTGAGAGATAAAGATAGTCTGAGAAAGAGAGAGTGAAAGAGAAGCTGTGAGTGAGAGTGAGAGAGAGAAAGAGAAGCTGTGAGTGAGAGAGTGAGAGAGAGAAAGAGAACCTGTTAGTGAGAGTGAGAGAGAGAGAGAAAGAGAAGCTGTGAGTGTGTGTGTGAGAGAGAGAAGCTGTGAGTGAGTGAGAGAGAGAGCCGCTGTGAGTGAGAGAGAGAGAAAGAGAAGCTGTGAATGAGAGAGAGAGAAAGAGAAGCTGTGAGAGAGAAAGAGAGAAGCTGTGAGTGAGAGAGTGAGAGAGAGAAAGAAAAGCTGTTAGTGAGAGTGAGAGAGAGAATGAAAGAGAAGCTGTGAGTGAGAGAGAGAGAAAGAGAAGCTGTGAGTGAGTGAGAGAGAGAGAAATAATAGCTGTGAGTGAGAGAGAGAAAGAGAAGCTGTGAGTGAGAGTGAGAGAGAGAGAGAAAGAGAAGCTGTGAGTGAGAGAGAGAGAGCCGCTGTGAGTGAGAGAGAGAAAGAGAAGCTGTGAGTGAGAGAGAGAGAGGGAGAAAGAGAAGCTGTGTGAGAGAGAAAGAGAAAGAGAAGCTGTGAGAGAGAGTGAGAGAGAGAGAGAAAGAGAAGCTGTGAGTTAGAGAGAGAGAGAAAGAGAAGCTGTGAGTGACAGAGAGAGAGAAAGAGAAGCTGTGTGTGTGTGAGAGAGAGAAAGATAGTCTGAGAAAGAGAGAGTGAAAGAGAAGCTGTGAGTGAGAGGGAGAGAGAGAAAGAGAAGATGTGTGTGTGTGAGAGAGAGAAGCAGTGAGTGAGAGAAAGAGAGAGAGAGAAGCTGTCAGTGAGACAGAGAGAGAGAAAGAGAAGCTGTGAGAGAGAGAGAGGGAGAAAGAGAAGCTGTGAGAGAGAGAGAGAGAAAGAGAAGCTGTGAGTGAGAGAGAGAGAGAAAGAGATGCTGTGAGTGAGAGAGTGAGAGGGAGAAAGATAAGCTGTGAGAGAGAGAGAGAGAAAGAGAAGCTGTGATTGAGAGTGTGAGAGAGAGAGAAATAGAAGCTGTGAGTGAGAGAGAGAGAAAGAGAAGCTGTGAGTGAGAGAGAGAAAGAAAAGCTGTGAATGAGAGAGAGAGAGAGAAAGAGAAGATGTGTGCTTGTGAGAGAGAGAGAGAAGCAGTGAGTGAGAGAAAGAGAGAGAGAGAGAAGCTGTCAGTGAGACAGAGGGAGAAAGAGAAGCTGTGAGAGAGAGAGAGAAAGAAAAGCTGTGAGTGTGTGTGAGAGAAAGAGAAGCTGTGAGTGAGAGAGAGAAAGAAAGAGATTAGAGTGAGAAAGAGAGAGGGAAAGAGAAGCTGTGAGTGGGAGAGAGAGAAAGAGAAGCTGTGAGAGAGAAACAGAGAAGCTGTGAGTGAGAGAGTGAGAGAGAGAAAGAAAAGCTGTTAGTGAGAGTGAGAGAGAAAGAAAGAGAAGCTGTGAGTGAGAGAGAGAGAAAGAGAAGCTGTGAGTGAGAGAGACAAAGAGAAGCTGTGAGTGAGAGGGAGAGAGAGAAAGAGAAGATGTGAGAGAGAGAGAGAAAGAGAAGCTGTGAGAGAGAGAGAAAGCGAAGCTGTGAGTGAGAGAGAGAGAGAAGGAGAAGCTGTGAGTGAGAGAGATAAAGAGAAGCTGTGAGTGAGAGGGAGAGAAAGAGAAGCTGTGAGTGAGAGAGAAAGCGAAGCTGTGAGTGAGAGAGAGAGAGAAGGAGAAGCTGTGAGTGAGAGAGAGAAAGAGAAGCTGTGAGTGAGAGGGAGAGAGAGAAAGAGAAGTGTGTGTGTGTGAGAGAGAGAAGCAGTGAGTGAGTGAGAGAGAGAGAAGCTGTCAGTGAGACAGAGAGAGAAAGAGAAGCTGTGAGAGAGAGAGAGGGAGAAAGAGAAGCTGTGAGAGAGAGAGAGAGAAAGAGAAGCTGTGAGTGAGAGAGAGAAAGAAAGAGAAATTATAGTGACAAAGAGAGAGATAAAGAGAAGCTGTGAGTGAGAGGGAGAGTAAGAGAAGCTGTGAGTGAGAGAGAAAGCGAAGCTGTGAGTGAGAGAGAGAGAGAAGGAGAAGCTGTGAGTGAGAGAGAGAAAGAGAAGCTGTGAGTGAGAGGGAGAGAGAGAAAGAGAAGTGTGTGTGTGTGAGAGAGAGAGAAGCAGTGAGTGAGAGAGAGAGAGAGAAGCTGTCAGTGAGACAGAGAGAGAAAGAGAAGCTGTGAGAGAGAGAGAGGGAGAAAGAGAAGCTGTGAGAGAGAGAGAGAGAAAGAGAAGCTGTGAGTGAGAGAGAGAAAGAAAGAGAAATTAGAGTGACAAAGAGAGAGAGAAAGAGAAGCTGTGAGTGGGAGAGAGAGAAAGAGACTCTGTGAGTGAGAGAGAGAGAAGCTGTGAGTGAGTGAGAGAGAGAGACGCTGTGAGTGAGAGAGAGAAAAAGAGAAGCTGTGAATGAGAGAGAGAGAAAGAGAAGCTGTGAGAGAGAAAGAGAGAAGCTGTGAGTGAGAGAGTGAGAGAGAGAAAGAAAAGCTGTTAGTGAGAGTGAGAGAGAGAAAGAAAGAGAAGCTGTGACTGAGAGAGAGAGAAAGAGAAGCTGTGAGTGAGAGAGAGAGAGAGAAAGAGAAGCTGTGAGTGAGAGAGAGAAAGAGAAGCTGTGAGTGAGAGGGAGAGAGAGAAAGAAGCTGTGAGTAACACAGAGAGAGAGAAGCTGTGAGTTAGAGAGAGAGAGAAAGAGAAGCTGTGAGTGACAGAGAGAGAGAGAAAGCGAAGCTGTGAGTGAGAGGGAGAGAGAGAAAGAGAAGCTGTGAGTGACACACAGAGAGAGAAGCTGTGAGTTAGAGAGAGAGAGAAAGAGAAGCTGTGAGTGACAGAGAGAGAGAGAAAGAGAAGCTGTGAGTGAGAGTGAGTGAGATGAGAGAAAGAGAAGCTGTGAGTGAGAGAGTGAGAGAGAGAAAGAGAAGCTGTTAGTGAGATTGAGAGAGAGAGAGAAAGAGAAGCTGTGAATGAGAGAGAGAGAAAGAGAAGCTGTGAGTGAGAGAGAGAGAGAGAAAGAGAAGCTGTGAGTGTGTGTGTGAGAGAAAGAGAAGCTGTGAGTGAAAAGGAGAGGCAAAGAGAAGCTGTGAGTGAGTGAGAGAGAGAAAGAGAAGCTGTGAGTGAGTGAGAGAGAGAGAGAGAAAGAGAAGCTGTGAGGGAGAGAGAGAAAGCGAAGCTGTGAGTGAGAGGGAGAGAGAGAAAGAGAAGCTGTGAGTGACACAGTGAGAGAGAAGCTGTGAGTTAGAGAGAGAGAGAAAGAGAAGCTGTGAGTGACAGAGAGAGAGAAAGAGAAGCTGTGTGTGTGTGTGAGAGAGAAAGATAGTCCGAGAAAGAGAGAGTGAAAGAGAAGCTGTGAGTGAGAGAGAGAGAGGGAAAAAGAGAATCTGTGTGAGAGGGAGAGAGAAAGAGAAGCTGTGAGTGAGAGTGAGAGAGTGAAAGAGAAGCTGTGAGTGAGAGAGTGAGAGAGAGAGAAAGAGAAGATGTTAGTGAGAGTGAGAGAGAGAGAGAAAGAGAAGCTGTGAGTGAGATAGAGATTGAAAGAGAAGCTGTGAGTGAGACAGAGAGAAGGAGAAGCTGTGCGTGAGAGAGAGAAAGAGAAGCTGTGAGTGAGAGGGAGAGAGAAAGAGAAGCTGTGAGTGACACAGAGAGAGAGAAGCTGTGAGTTAGAGAGAGAGAGAAAGAGAAGCTGTGAGTGACAGAGAGAGGGAAGGAGAAGCTGAGAGAGAGAGAGAAAGTGAATCTGTGAGTGTGAGAGAGAGAGAAAGAGAATATGTGTGTGTGTGAGAGAGAGAAAGATAGTCTGAGAAAGAGAGAGTGAAAGAGAAGCTGTGAGTGAGAGAGAGAAAGGGAGAAAGAGAATGTTAGAGAGAGAGAGAGAAAGAGAAGCTTTGAGTGAGAGAGAGAGAGAGAATGAGAAGCTGTGAGTGAGAGAGAGAGGAGCTGTGAGTGAGAGAGAGAGAGAGAAGGTGAGACAGAGAGAGAGAAAGAGAAGCTGTGAGTGAGAGAGAGAGAGGGAGAAAGATAAGCTGTGAGAGAGAGAGAGAGAAAGAGATGCTGTGATTGAGAGTGAGAGAGAGAAAGAGAAGCTGTGAGTGAGAGAGAGAGAACCGCTGTGAGTGAGAGAGAGAGAAAGAGAAGCTGTGAATGAGAGAGAGAGAAAGCGAAGCTGTGAGTGAGAGAGAGAAAGCGAAGCTGTGAGTGAGAGAGAGAGAGAAAGAGAAGCTGTGAGTGAGAGAGAGAAAGAGAAGCTGTGAGTGAGAGAGAGAGAGAAAGAGAAGTTGTGAGTGAGAGAGATAAAGAGAAGCTGTGAGTGAGAGGGAGAGAAAGAGAAGCTGTGAGTGAGAGAGAGAAAGCGAAGCTGTGAGTGAGAGAGAGAGAGAGAAAGAGAAGCTGTGAGTGAGAGAGAGAAAGAGAAGCTGTGAGTGAGAGGGAGAAAGAGAAAGAGAAGATGTGTGTGTGTGAGAGAGAGAGAAGCAGTGAGTGAGAGAAATAGAGAGAGAGAGAAGTTGTCAGTGAGACAGAGAGAGAGAAAGAGAAGCTGTGAGAGAGAGAGAGGGAGAAAGAGAAGCTGTGAGAGAGAGAGAAAGAGAAGCTGTGAGTGTGTGTGTGAGAGAAAGAGGAGCTGTGAGTGAGAGAGAGAAAGAAAGAGAAATTAGAGTGAGAAAGGGAGAGAGAAAGGGAAGCTGTGAGTGGGAGAGAGAGAAAGAGAGTCTGTGAGTGAGAGAGAGAGAGAGAAGCTGTGAGTGAGTGAGAGAGAGAGCCGCTGTGAGTGAGAGAGAGAGAAAGTGAAGCTGTGAATGAGAGAGAGAGAAAGAGAAGCTGTGAGAGAGAAAGAGAGAAGCTGTGAGTGAGAGAGAGATGGAAAAAGAGAAGGTGTGTGTGTGAGAGAGAGAAAGAGAAGCTGTGAGTGAGAGTGAGAGAGAAAGAGAAGCTGTGAGTGAGAGAGAGAGAGAAGCTGTGAGTGAGTGAGAGAGAGAGAGAAAGAGAAGCTGTGAGTGAGAGAGAGATTGAAAGAGAAGCTGTGAGTGAGAGAGTGAGAGAGAAAGAGAAGCTGTGAGTGTGAGAGAGAAAGGGAAGTTGTGAGTGAGAGAGAGAGAAAGAGAAGCTGTGAGTGAGAGAGAGAAAGAGAAGCTGTGAGTTAGAGAGAGGGAGAAAGAGAAGCTGTGAGTGACAGAGAGAGGGAAGGAGAAGCTGAGAGAGAGAGAGAGAAAGTGAATCTGTGAGTGAGATAGAGAGAGAAAGAGAATATGTGTGTGTGAGAGAGAGAAAGATAGTCTGAGAAAGAGAGAGTGAAAGAGCTGTGAGTGAGAGAGAGAGAGGGAGAAAGAGAAGCTGTGTGTGAGAGAGAGAGAAAGAGAAGCTGTGAGTGAGAGTGAGAGAGAAAGAAAGAAAAGCTGTGAGTGAGAGAGAGAGAAAGAGAAGCTTTGAGTGAGAGAGAGAGAGCTGCTGTGAGTGAGAGAGAGAGAAAGAGAAGCTGTGAATGAGAGAGAGAGAAAAACTGTGAGTGTGAGAGAGAGAAAGAGAAGCTGTGAGTGAGTGAGAGAGAGAAAGGGAAGTTGTGAGTGAGAGAGAGAGAAAGAGTATCTGTGAGTGAGAGAGAGAGTGAAAGAGAAGCTGTGAGTGAGAGAGAGAGAGAAAGAGAAGCTGTGAGTGAGAAGGAGAGGGAAAGAAAATTTGTGAGTGAGTGAGAGAAAGAGAAGCTGTGAGTGAGAGGGAGAGAGAGAAAGAGAAGGTGTGAGTGACAGAGAGAGAGAAAGAGAAGCAGTGTGTTTGTGTGAGAGAGAAAGATAGTATGAGAAAGAGAGAGTGAAAGAGAAGATGTGAATGAGAGAGAGAGGGGGAGAAAGAGAAGCTGTGTGAGAGAGAGAGAGAAAGAGAAGCTGTGAGTGAGAGTGAGAGAGAGAGAAAAAGAGAAGCTGTGAGTGAGAGAGTGAGAGAGAGAACGAGAAGCTGTTAGTGAGAGTGAGAGAGAGAGAGAGAAGCTGTGAGTGAGAGAGAGATTGAAAGAGAAGCTGTGAGTGAGAGAGAGAGAGAGAGAAGCTGTGAGTGAGAGAGAGAAAGAGAAGCTGTGAGTGAGTGAGAGAGAGAAAGAGAAGCTGTGAGTGAGTGAGAGAGAGAGAGAAAGAGAAGCTGTGAGGGAGAGAGAGAAAGCGAAGCTGTGAGTGAGAGGGAGAGAGAGAAAGAGAAGCTGTGAGTGACACAGTGAGAGAGAAGCTGTGAGTTAGAGAGAGAGAGAAAGAGAAGCTGTGAGTGACAGAGAGAGAGAAAGAGAAGCTGTGTGTGTGTGTGAGAGAGAAAGATAGTCCGAGAAAGAGAGAGTGAAAGAGAAGCTGTGAGTGAGAGAGAGAGAGGGAAAAAGAGAATCTGTGTGAGAGGGAGAGAGAAAGAGTAGCTATGAGTGAGAGTGAGAGAGTGAAAGAGAAGCTGTGAGTGAGAGAGTGAGAGAGAGAGAAAGAGAAGATGTTAGTGAAAGTAAGAGAGAGAGAAAGAGAAGCTGTGAGTGAGATAGAGATTGAAAGAGAAGCTGTGAGTGAGACAGAGAGAAGGAGAAGCTGTGCGTGAGAGAGAGAAAGAGAAGCTGTGAGTGAGAGGGAGAGAGAAAGAGAAGCTGTGAGTGACACAGAGAGAGAGAAGCTGTGAGTTAGAGAGAGAGAGAAAGAGAAGCTGTGAGTGACAGAGAGAGGGAAGGAGAAGCTGAGAGAGAGAGAAAGTGAAGCTGTGAGTGAGAGAGAGAGAGAAAGAGAATATGTGTGTGTGTGTGAGAGAGAAAGATAGTCTGAGAAAGAGAGAGTGAAAGAGAAGCTGTGAGTGAGAGAGAGAAAGGGAGAAAGAGAAGCTGTTAGAGAGAGAGAGAGAAAGAGAAGCTTTGAGTGAGAGAGAGAGAGAGAATGAGAAGCTGTGAGTGAGAGAGAGAGGAGCTGTGAGTGAGAGAGAGAGAGAGAAGGTGAGACAGAGAGAGAGAAAGAGAAGCTGTGAGTGAGAGAGAGAGAGGGAGAAAGATAAGCTGTGAGAGAGAGAGAGAGAAAGAGATGCTGTGATTGAGAGTGAGAGAGAGAAAGAGAAGCTGTGAGTGAGAGAGAGAGAACCGCTGTGAGTGAGAGAGAGAGAAAGAGAAGCTGTGAATGAGAGAGAGAGAAAGCGAAGCTGTGAGTGAGAGAGAGAAAGCGAAGCTGTGAGTGAGAGAGAGAGAGAAAGAGAAGCTGTGAGTGAGAGAGAGAAAGAGAAGCTGTGAGTGAGAGAGAGAGAGAAAGAGAAGTTGTGAGTGAGAGAGATAAAGAGAAGCTGTGAGTGAGAGGGAGAGAAAGAGAAGCTGTGAGTGAGAGAGAGAAAGCGAAGCTGTGAGTGAGAGAGAGAGAGAGAAAGAGAAGCTGTGAGTGAGAGAGAGAAAGAGAAGCTGTGAGTGAGAGGGAGAAAGAGAAAGAGAAGATGTGTGTGTGTGTGAGAGAGAGAAGCAGTGAGTGAGAGAAAGAGAGAGAGAGAGAAGTTGTCAGTGAGACAGAGAGAGAGAAAGAGAAGCTGTGAGAGAGAGAGAGGGAGAAAGAGAAGCTGTGTGAGAGAGAGAGAAAGAGAAGCTGTGAGTGAGAGTGAGAGAGAAAGAAAGAAAAGCTGTGAGTGAGAGAGAGAGAAAGAGAAGCTTTGAGTGAGAGAGAGAGAGCTGCTGTGAGTGAGAGAGAGAGAAAGAGAAGCTGTGAATGAGAGAGAGAGAAAAACTGTGAGTGTGAGAGAGAGAAAGAGAAGCTGTGAGTGAGTGAGAGAGAGAAAGGGAAGTTGTGAGTGAGAGAGAGAGAAAGAGTATCTGTGAGTGAGAGAGAGAGTGAAAGAGAAGCTGTGAGTGAGAGAGAGAGAGAAAGAGAAGCTGTGAGTGAGAAGGAGAGGGAAAGAAAAGTTGTGAGTGAGTGAGAGAAAGAGAAGCTGTGAGTGAGAGGGAGAGAGAGAAAGAGAAGGTGTGAGTGACAGAGAGAGAGAAAGAGAAGCAGTGTGTTTGTGTGAGAGAGAAAGATAGTATGAGAAAGAGAGAGTGAAAGAGAAGATGTGAATGAGAGAGAGAGGGGGAGAAAGAGAAGCTGTGTGAGAGAGAGAGAGAAAGAGAAGCTGTGAGTGAGAGTGAGAGAGAGAGAAAAAGAGAAGCTGTGAGTGAGAGAGTGAGAGAGAGAACGAGAAGCTGTTAGTGAGAGTGAGAGAGAGAGAGAGAAGCTGTTAGTGAGAGTGAGAGAGAGAGAGAGAAGCTGTGAGTGAGAGAGAGATTGAAAGAGAAGCTGTGAGTGAGAGAGAGAGAGAGAGAAGCTGTGAGTGAGAGAGAGAAAGAGAAGCTGTGAGTGAGTGAGAGAGAGAAAGAGAAGCTGTGAGTGAGTGAGAGAGAGAGAGAAAGAGAAGCTGTGAGGGAGAGAGAGAAAGCGAAGCTGTGAGTGAGAGGGAGAGAGAGAAAGAGAAGCTGTGAGTGACACAGTGAGAGAGAAGCTGTGAGTTAGAGAGAGAGAGAAAGAGAAGCTGTGAGTGACAGAGAGAGAGAAAGAGAAGCTGTGTGTGTGTGTGAGAGAGAAAGATAGTCCGAGAAAGAGAGAGTGAAAGAGAAGCTGTGAGTGAGAGAGAGAGAGGGAAAAAGAGAATCTGTGTGAGAGGGAGAGAGAAAGAGAAGCTGTGAGTGAGAGTGAGAGAGTGAAAGAGAAGCTGTGAGTGAGAGAGTGAGAGAGAGAGAAAGAGAAGATGTTAGTGAAAGTAAGAGAGAGAGAAAGAGAAGCTGTGAGTGAGATAGAGATTGAAAGAGAAGCTGTGAGTGAGACAGAGAGAAGGAGAAGCTGTGCGTGAGAGAGAGAAAGAGAAGCTGTGAGTGAGAGGGAGAGAGAAAGAGAAGCTGTGAGTGACACAGAGAGAGAGAAGCTGTGAGTTAGAGAGAGAGAGAAAGAGAAGCTGTGAGTGACAGAGAGAGGGAAGGAGAAGCTGAGAGAGAGAGAAAGTGAAGCTGTGAGTGAGAGAGAGAGAGAAAGAGAATATGTGTGTGTGTGTGAGAGAGAACGATAGTCTGAGAAAGAGAGAGTGAAAGAGAAGCTGTGAGTGAGAGAGAGAAAGGGAGAAAGAGAAGCTGTTAGAGAGAGAGAGAGAAAGAGAAGCTTTGAGTGAGAGAGAGAGAGAGAATGAGAAGCTGTGAGTGAGAGAGAGAGGAGCTGTGAGTGAGAGAGAGAGAGAGAAGGTGAGACAGAGAGAGAGAAAGAGAAGCTGTGAGTGAGAGAGAGAGAGGGAGAAAGATAAGCTGTGAGAGAGAGAGAGAGAAAGAGATGCTGTGATTGAGAGTGAGAGAGAGAAAGAGAAGCTGTGAGTGAGAGAGAGAGAGAACCGCTGTGAGTGAGAGAGAGAGAAAGAGAAGCTGTGAATGAGAGAGAGAGAAAGCGAAGCTGTGAGTGAGAGAGAGAAAGCGAAGCTGTGAGTGAGAGAGAGAGAGAAAGAGAAGCTGTGAGTGAGAGAGAGAAAGAGAAGCTGTGAGTGAGAGAGAGAGAGAAAGAGAAGTTGTGAGTGAGAGAGATAAAGAGAAGCTGTGAGTGAGAGGGAGAGAAAGAGAAGCTGTGAGTGAGAGAGAGAAAGCGAAGCTGTGAGTGAGAGAGAGAGAGAGAAAGAGAAGCTGTGAGTGAGAGAGAGAAAGAGAAGCTGTGAGTGAGAGGGAGAAAGAGAAAGAGAAGATGTGTGTGTGTGTGAGAGAGAGAAGCAGTGAGTGAGAGAAAGAGAGAGAGAGAGAAGTTGTCAGTGAGACAGAGAGAGAGAAAGAGAAGCTGTGAGAGAGAGAGAGGGAGAAAGAGAAGCTGTGTGAGAGAGAGAGAAAGAGAAGCTGTGAGTGTGTGTGTGAGAGAAAGAGAAGCTGTGAGTGAGAGAGAGAAAGAAAGAGAAATTAGAGTGAGAAAGGGAGAGAGAAAGGGAAGCTGTGAGTGGGAGAGAGAGAAAGAGAGTCTGTGAGTGAGAGAGAGAGAGAGAAGCTGTGAGTGAGTGAGAGAGAGAGCCGCTGTGAGTGAGAGAGAGAGAAAGTGAAGCTGTGAATGAGAGAGAGAGAAAGAGAAGCTGTGAGAGAGAAAGAGAGAAGCTGTGAGTGAGAGAGAGAGATGGAAAAAGAGAAGGTGTGTGTGTGAGAGAGAGAAAGAGAAGCTGTGAGTGAGAGTGAGAGAGAAAGAGAAGCTGTGAGTGAGAGAGAGAGAGAAGCTGTGAGTGAGTGAGAGAGAGAGAGAAAGAGAAGCTGTGAGTGAGAGAGAGATTGAAAGAGAAGCTGTGAGTGAGAGAGTGAGAGAGAAAGAGAAGCTGTGAGTGTGAGAGAGAAAGGGAAGTTGTGAGTGAGAGAGAGAGAAAGAGAAGCTGTGAGTGAGAGAGAGAAAGAGAAGCTGTGAGTTAGAGAGAGGGAGAAAGAGAAGCTGTGAGTGACAGAGAGAGGGAAGGAGAAGCTGAGAGAGAGAGAGAGAAAGTGAATCTGTGAGTGAGATAGAGAGAGAAAGAGAATATGTGTGTGTGAGAGAGAGAAAGATAGTCTGAGAAAGAGAGAGTGAAAGAGAAGCTGTGAGTGAGAGAGAGAGAGGGAGAAAGAGAAGCTGTGTGTGAGAGAGAGAGAAAGAGAAGCTGTGATTGAGAGTGAGAGAGAAAGAAAGAAAAGCTGTGAGTGAGAGAGAGAGAAAGAGAAGCTTTGAGTGAGAGAGAGAGAGCTGCTGTGAGTGAGAGAGAGAGAAAGAGAAGCTGTGAATGAGAGAGAGAGAAAAACTGTGAGTGTGTGAGAGAGAAAGAGAAGCTGTGAGTGAGTGAGAGAGAGAAAGGGAAGTTGTGAGTGAGAGAGAGAGAAAGAGTATCTGTGAGTGAGAGAGAGAGTGAAAGAGAAGCTGTGAGTGAGAGAGAGAGAGAAAGAGAAGCTGTGAGTGAGAAGGAGAGGGAAAGAAAAGTTGTGAGTGAGTGAGAGAAAGAGAAGCTGTGAGTGAGAGGGAGAGAGAGAAAGAGAAGGTGTGAGTGACAGAGAGAGAGAAAGAGAAGCTGTGTGTTTGTGTGAGAGAGAAAGATAGTATGAGAAAGAGAGAGTGAAAGAGAAGATGTGAATGAGAGAGAGAGGGGGAGAAAGAGAAGCTGTGTGTGAGAGAGAGAGAAAGAGAAGCTGTGAGTGAGAGTGAGAGAGAGAGAGAAAGAGAAGCTGTGAGTGAGAGAGTGAGAGAGAGAACGAGAAGCTGTTAGTGAGAGTGAGAGAGAGAGAGAAGCTGTGAGTGAGAGAGAGATTGAAAGAGAAGCTGTGAGTGAGAGAGAGAGAGAAAGAGAAGCTGTGAGTGAGAGAGAGAAAGAGAAGCTGTGAGTGAGAGAGAGAGAAAGAGAAGCTGTGAGAGAGAAAGAGAGAAGCTGTGAGTGAGAGAGTGAGAGAGAGAAAGAAAAGCTGTTAGTGAGAGTGAGAGAGAGAAAGAAAGAGAAGCTGTGACTGAGAGAGAGAGAAAGAGAAGCTGTGAGTGAGAGAGAGAGAGAGAAAGAGAAGCTGTGAGTGAGAGAGAGAAAGAGAAGCTGTGAGTGAGAGGGAGAGAGAGAAAGAGAAGCTGTGAGTAACACAGAGAGAGAGAAGCTGTGAGTTAGAGAGAGAGAGAGAAAGAGAAGCTGTGAGTGACAGAGAGAGAGAGAAAGCGAAGCTGTGAGTGAGAGGGAGAGAGAGAAAGAGAAGCTGTGAGTGACACACAGAGAGAGAAGCTGTGAGTTAGAGAGAGAGAGAAAGAGAAGCTGTGAGTGACAGAGAGAGAGAGAAAGAGAAGCTGTGAGTGAGAGTGAGAGAGATGAGAGAAAGAGAAGCTGTGAGTGAGTGAGAGAGAGAGAGAGAAAGAGAAGCTGTGAGGGAGAGAGAGAAAGCGAAGCTGTGAGTGAGAGGGAGAGAGAGAAAGAGAAGCTGTGAGTGACACAGTGAGAGAGAAGCTGTGAGTTAGAGAGAGAGAGAAAGAGAAGCTGTGAGTGACAGAGAGAGAGAAAGAGAAGCTGTGTGTGGGTGTGAGAGAGAAAGATAGTCCGAGAAAGAGAGAGTGAAAGAGAAGCTGTGAGTGAGAGAGAGAGAGGGAAAAAGAGAATCTGTGTGAGAGGGAGAGAGAAAGAGAAGCTGTGAGTGAGAGTGAGAGAGAGAAAGAGAAGCTGTGAGTGAGAGAGTGAGAGAGAGAGAAAGAGAAGATGTTAGTGAGAGTGAGAGAGAGAGAGAAAGAGAAGCTGTGAGTGAGATAGAGATTGAAAGAGAAGCTGTGAGTGAGACAGAGAGAAGGAGAAGCTGTGCGTGAGAGAGAAAAAGAGAAGCTGTGAGTGAGAGGGAGAGAGAAAGAGAAGCTGTGAGTGACACAGAGAGAGAGAAGCTGTGCGTTAGAGAGAGAGAGAAAGAGAAGCTGTGAGTGACAGAGAGAGGGAAGGAGAAGCTGAGAGAGAGAGAGAAAGTGAATCTGTGAGTGAGAGAGAGAGAGAAAGAGAATATGTGTGTGTGTGAGAGAGAGAAAGATAGTCTGAGAAAGAGAGAGTGAAAGAGAAGCTGTGAGTGAGAGAGAGAAAGGGAGAAAGAGAAGCTGTTAGAGAGAGAGAGAGAGAGAGAAGCTTTGAGTGAGAGAGAGAGAGAGAATGAGAAGCTGTGAGTGAGAGAGAGAGGAGCTGTGAGTGAGAGAGAGAGAGAGAAGGTGAGACAGAGAGAGAGAAAGAGAAGCTGTGAGTGAGAGAGAGAGAGGGAGAAAGATAAGCTGTGAGAGAGAGAGAGAGAAAGAGATGCTGTGATTGAGAGTGAGAGAGAGAAAGAGAAGCTGTGAGTGAGAGAGAGAGAGAACCGCTGTGAGTGAGAGAGAGAGAAAGAGAAGCTGTGAATGAGAGAGAGAGAAAGCGAAGCTGTGAGTGAGAGAGAGAAAGCGAAGCTGTGAGTGAGAGAGAGAGAGAAAGAGAAGCTGTGAGTGAGAGAGAGAAAGAGAAGCTGTGAGTGAGAGAGAGAGAGAAAGAGAAGTTGTGAGTGAGAGAGATAAAGAGAAGCTGTGAGTGAGAGGGAGAGAAAGAGAAGCTGTGAGTGAGAGAGAGAAAGCGAAGCTGTGAGTGAGAGAGAGAGAGAGAAAGAGAAGCTGTGAGTGAGTGAGAGAGAGAGAGAAAGAGAAGCTGTGAGGGAGAGAGAGAAAGCGAAGCTGTGAGTGAGAGGGAGAGAGAGAAAGAGAAGCTGTGAGTGACACAGTGAGAGAGAAGCTGTGAGTTAGAGAGAGAGAGAAAGAGAAGCTGTGAGTGACAGAGAGAGAGAAAGAGAAGCTGTGTGTGTGTGTGTGAGAGAAAGATAGTCCGAGAAAGAGAGAGTGAAAGAGAAGCTGTGAGTGAGAGAGAGAGAGGGAAAAAGAGAATCTGTGTGAGAGGGAGAGAGAAAGAGAAGCTGTGAGTGAGAGTGAGAGAGTGAAAGAGAAGCTGTGAGTGAGAGAGTGAGAGAGAGAGAAAGAGAAGATGTTAGTGAAAGTAAGAGAGAGAGAAAGAGAAGCTGTGAGTGAGATAGAGATTGAAAGAGAAGCTGTGAGTGAGACAGAGAGAAGGAGAAGCTGTGCGTGAGAGAGAGAAAGAGAAGCTGTGAGTGAGAGGGAGAGAGAAAGAGAAGCTGTGAGTGACACAGAGAGAGAGAAGCTGTGAGTTAGAGAGAGAGAGAAAGAGAAGCTGTGAGTGACAGAGAGAGGGAAGGAGAAGCTGAGAGAGGGAGAAAGTGAAGCTGTGAGTGAGAGAGAGAGAGAAAGAGAATATGTGTGTGTGTGAGAGAGAGAAAGATAGTCTGAGAAAGAGAGAGTGAAAGAGAAGCTGTGAGTGAGAGAGAGAAAGGGAGAAAGAGAAGCTGTTAGAGAGAGAGAGAAAGAGAAGCTTTGAGTGAGAGAGAGAGAGAGAATGAGAAGCTGTGAGTGAGAGAGAGAGGAGCTGTGAGTGAGAGAGAGAGAAGGTGAGACAGAGAGAGAGAAAGAGAAGCTGTGAGTGAGAGAGAGAGAGGGAGAAAGATAAGCTGTGAGAGAGAGAGAGAGAAAGAGATGCTGTGATTGAGAGTGAGAGAGAGAAAGAGAAGCTGTGAGTGAGAGAGAGAGAGAACCGCTGTGAGTGAGAGAGAGAGAAAGAGAAGCTGTGAATGAGAGAGAGAGAAAGCGAAGCTGTGAGTGAGAGAGAGAAAGCGAAGCTGTGAGTGAGAGAGAGAGAGAAAGAGAAGCTGTGAGTGAGAGAGAGAAAGAGAAGCTGTGAGTGAGAGAGAGAGAGAAAGAGAAGTTGTGAGTGAGAGAGATAAAGAGAAGCTGTGAGTGAGAGGGAGAGAAAGAGAAGATGTGAGTGAGAGAGAGAAAGCGAAGCTGTGAGTGAGAGAGAGAGAGAGAAAGAGAAGCTGTGAGTGAGAGAGAGAAAGAGAAGCTGTGAGTGAGAGGGAGAAAGAGAAAGAGAAGATGTGTGTGTGTGTGAGAGAGAGAAGCAGTGAGTGAGAGAAAGAGAGAGAGAGAGAAGTTGTCAGTGAGACAGAGAGAGAGAAAGAGAAGCTGTGAGAGAGAGAGAGGGAGAAAGAGAAGCTGTGTGAGAGAGAGAGAAAGAGAAGCTGTGAGTGTGTGTGTGAGAGAAAGAGAAGCTGTGAGTGAGAGAGAGAAAGAAAGAGAAATTAGAGTGAGAAAGGGAGAGAGAAAGGGAAGCTGTGAGTGGGAGAGAGAGAAAGAGAGTCTGTGAGTGAGAGAGAGAGAGAGAAGCTGTGAGTGAGTGAGAGAGAGAGCCGCTGTGAGTGAGAGAGAGAGAAAGTGAAGCTGTGAATGAGAGAGAGAGAAAGAGAAGCTGTGAGAGAGAAAGAGAGAAGCTGTGAGTGAGAGAGAGATGGAAAAAGAGAAGGTGTGTGTGTGAGAGAGAGAAAGAGAAGCTGTGAGTGAGAGTGAGAGAGAAAGAGAAGCTGTGAGTGAGAGAGAGAGAGAAGCTGTGAGTGAGTGAGAGAGAGAGAGAAAGAGAAGCTGTGAGTGAGAGAGAGATTGAAAGAGAAGCTGTGAGTGAGAGAGTGAGAGAGAAAGAGAAGCTGTGAGTGTGAGAGAGAAAGGGAAGTTGTGAGTGAGAGAGAGAGAAAGAGAAGCTGTGAGTGAGAGAGAGAAAGAGAAGCTGTGAGTTAGAGAGAGGGAGAAAGAGAAGCTGTGAGTGACAGAGAGAGGGAAGGAGAAGCTGAGAGAGAGAGAGAGAAAGTGAATCTGTGAGTGAGATAGAGAGAGAAAGAGAATATGTGTGTGTGAGAGAGAGAAAGATAGTCTGAGAAAGAGAGAGTGAAAGAGAAGCTGTGAGTGAGAGAGAGAGAGGGAGAAAGAGAAGCTGTGTGTGAGAGAGAGAGAAAGAGAAGCTGTGAGTGAGAGTGAGAGAGAAAGAAAGAAAAGCTGTGAGTGAGAGAGAGAGAAAGAGAAGCTTTGAGTGAGAGAGAGAGAGCTGCTGTGAGTGAGAGAGAGAGAAAGAGAAGCTGTGAATGAGAGAGAGAGAAAAACTGTGAGTGTGTGAGAGAGAAAGAGAAGCTGTGAGTGAGTGAGAGAGAGAAAGGGAAGTTGTGAGTGAGAGAGAGAGAAAGAGTATCTGTGAGTGAGAGAGAGAGTGAAAGAGAAGCTGTGAGTGAGAGAGAGAGAGAAAGAGAAGCTGTGAGTGAGAAGGAGAGGGAAAGAAAAGTTGTGAGTGAGTGAGAGAAAGAGAAGCTGTGAGTGAGAGGGAGAGAGAGAAAGAGAAGGTGTGAGTGACAGAGAGAGAGAAAGAGAAGCTGTGTGTTTGTGTGAGAGAGAAAGATAGTATGAGAAAGAGAGAGTGAAAGAGAAGATGTGAATGAGAGAGAGAGGGGGAGAAAGAGAAGCTGTGTGAGAGAGAGAGAGAAAGAGAAGCTGTGAGTGAGAGTGAGAGAGAGAGAGAAAGAGAAGCTGTGAGTGAGAGAGTGAGAGAGAGAACGAGAAGCTGTTAGTGAGAGTGAGAGAGAGAGAGAAGCTGTGAGTGAGAGAGAGATTGAAAGAGAAGCTGTGAGTGAGAGAGAGAGAGAAAGAGAAGCTGTGAGTGAGAGAGAGAAAGAGAAGCTGTGAGTGAGAGAGAGAGAAAGAGAAGCTGTGAGAGAGAAAGAGAGAAGCTGTGAGTGAGAGAGTGAGAGAGAGAAAGAAAAGCTGTTAGTGAGAGTGAGAGAGAGAAAGAAAGAGAAGCTGTGACTGAGAGAGAGAGAAAGAGAAGCTGTGAGTGAGAGAGAGAGAGAGAAAGAGAAGCTGTGAGTGAGAGAGAGAAAGAGAAGCTGTGAGTGAGAGGGAGAGAGAGAAAGAGAAGCTGTGAGTAACACAGAGAGAGAGAAGCTGTGAGTTAGAGAGAGAGAGAGAAAGAGAAGCTGTGAGTGACAGAGAGAGAGAAAGCGAAGCTGTGAGTGAGAGGGAGAGAGAGAAAGAGAAGCTGTGAGTGACACACAGAGAGAGAAGCTGTGAGTTAGAGAGAGAGAGAAAGAGAAGCTGTGAGTGACAGAGAGAGAGAGAAAGAGAAGCTGTGAGTGAGAGTGAGAGAGATGAGAGAAAGAGAAGCTGTGAGTGAGTGAGAGAGAGAGAGAGAAAGAGAAGCTGTGAGGGAGAGAGAGAAAGCGAAGCTGTGAGTGAGAGGGAGAGAGAGAAAGAGAAGCTGTGAGTGACACAGTGAGAGAGAAGCTGTGAGTTAGAGAGAGAGAGAAAGAGAAGCTGTGAGTGACAGAGAGAGAGAAAGAGAAGCTGTGTGTGGGTGTGAGAGAGAAAGATAGTCCGAGAAAGAGAGAGTGAAAGAGAAGCTGTGAGTGAGAGAGAGAGAGGGAAAAAGAGAATCTGTGTGAGAGGGAGAGAGAAAGAGAAGCTGTGAGTGAGAGTGAGAGAGAGAAAGAGAAGCTGTGAGTGAGAGAGTGAGAGAGAGAGAAAGAGAAGATGTTAGTGAGAGTGAGAGAGAGAGAGAAAGAGAAGCTGTGAGTGAGATAGAGATTGAAAGAGAAGCTGTGAGTGAGACAGAGAGAAGGAGAAGCTGTGCGTGAGAGAGAGAAAGAGAAGCTGTGAGTGAGAGGGAGAGAGAAAGAGAAGCTGTGAGTGACACAGAGAGAGAGAAGCTGTGCGTTAGAGAGAGAGAGAAAGAGAAGCTGTGAGTGACAGAGAGAGGGAAGGAGAAGCTGAGAGAGAGAGAGAAAGTGAATCTGTGAGTGAGAGAGAGAGAGAAAGAGAATATGTGTGTGTGTGAGAGAGAGAAAGATAGTCTGAGAAAGAGAGAGTGAAAGAGAAGCTGTGAGTGAGAGAGAGAAAGGGAGAAAGAGAAGCTGTTAGAGAGAGAGAGAAAGAGAAGCTTTGAGTGAGAGAGAGAGAGAGAATGAGAAGCTGTGAGTGAGAGAGAGAGGAGCTGTGAGTGAGAGAGAGAGAGAGAAGGTGAGACAGAGAGAGGGAAAGAGAAGCTGTGAGTGAGAGAGAGAGAGGGAGAAAGATAAGCTGTGAGAGAGAGAGAGAGAAAGAGATGCTGTGATTGAGAGTGAGAGAGAGAAAGAGAAGCTGTGAGTGAGAGAGAGAGAGAACCGCTGTGAGTGAGAGAGAGAGAAAGAGAAGCTGTGAATGAGAGAGAGAGAAAGCGAAGCTGTGAGTGAGAGAGAGAAAGCGAAGCTGTGAGTGAGAGAGAGAGAGAAAGAGAAGCTGTGAGTGAGAGAGAGAAAGAGAAGCTGTGAGTGAGAGAGAGAGAGAAAGAGAAGTTGTGAGTGAGAGAGATAAAGAGAAGCTGTGAGTGAGAGGGAGAGAAAGAGAAGCTGTGAGTGAGAGAGAGAAAGCGAAGCTGTGAGTGAGAGAGAGAGAGAGAAAGAGAAGCTGTGAGTGAGAGAGAGAAAGAGAAGCTGTGAGTGAGAGGGAGAAAGAGAAAGAGAAGATGTGTGTGTGAGAGAGAGAGAGAAGCAGTGAGTGAGAGAAAGAGAGAGAGAGAGAAGTTGTCAGTGAGACAGAGAGAGAGAAAGAGAAGCTGTGAGAGAGAGAGAGGGAGAAAGAGAAGCTGTGAGAGAGAGAGAAAGAGAAGCTGTGAGTGTGTGTGAGAGAAAGAGAAGCTGTGAGTGAGAGAGAGAAAGAAAGAGAAATTAGAGTGAGAAAGGGAGAGAGAAAGGGAAGCTGTGAGTGGGAGAGAGAGAAAGAGAAGCTGTGAGTGAGAGAGAGAAAGAAAGAGAAATTAGAGTGAGAAAGGGAGAGAGAAAGGGAAGCTGTGAGTGAGAGAGAGAGAGAGAGAAGCTGTGAGTGAGTGAGAGAGAGAGCCGCTGTGAGTGAGAGAGAGAGAAAGTGAAGCTGTGAATGAGAGAGAGAGAAAGAGAAGCTGTGAGAGAGAAAGAGAGAAGATGTGAGTGAGAGAGAGATGGAAAAAGAGAAGGTGTGTGTGTGAGAGAGAGAAAGAGAAGCTGTGAGTGAGAGTGAGAGAGAAAGAGAAGCTGTGAGTGAGAGAGAGAGAGAAGCTGTGAGTGAGTGAGAGAGAGAGAGAAAGAGAAGCTGTGAGTGAGAGAGAGATTGAAAGAGAAGCTGTGAGTGAGAGAGTGAGAGAGAAAGAGAAGCTGTGAGTGTGAGAGAGAAAGAGAAGCTGTGAGTGAGAGAGAGAAAGAGAAGCTGTGAGTTAGAGAGAGGGAGAAAGAGAAGCTGTGAGTGACAGAGAGAGGGAAGGAGAAGCTGAGAGAGAGAGAGAAAGTGAATCTGTGAGTGAGATAGAGAGAGAAAGAGAATATGTGTGTGTGAGAGAGAGAAAGATAGTCTGAGAAAGAGAGAGTGAAAGAGAAGCTGTGAGTGAGAGAGAGAGAGGGAGAAAGAGAAGCTGTGTGTGAGAGAGAGAGAAAGAGAAGCTGTGAGTGAGAGTGAGAGAGAAAGAAAGAAAAGCTGTGAGTGAGAGAGAGAGAAAGAGAAGCTTTGAGTGAGAGAGAGAGAGCTGCTGTGAGTGAGAGAGAGAGAAAGAGAAGCTGTGAATGAGAGAGAGAGAAAAACTGTGAGTGTGAGAGAGAGAAAGAGAAGCTGTGAGTGAGTGAGAGAGAGAAAGGGAAGTTGTGAGTGAGAGAGAGAGAAAGAGTATCTGTGAGTGAGAGAGAGAGTGAAAGAGAAGCTGTGAGTGAGAGAGAGAGAGAAAGAGAAGCTGTGAGTGAGAAGGAGAGGGAAAGAAAAGTTGTGAGTGAGTGAGAGAAAGAGAAGCTGTGAGTGAGAGGGAGAGAGAGAAAGAGAAGGTGTGAGTGACAGAGAGAGAGAAAGAGAAGCTGTGTGTGTGTGAGAGAGAGAAAGATAGTCTGAGAAAGAGAGAGTGAAAGAGAAGATGTGAATGAGAGAGAGAGGGGGAGAAAGAGAAGCTGTGTGAGAGAGAGAGAGAAAGAGAAGCTGTGAGTGAGAGTGAGAGAGAGAGAGAAAGAGAAGCTGTGAGTGAGAGAGTGAGAGAGAGAACGAGAAGCTGTTAGTGAGAGTGAGAGAGAGAGAGAGAAGCTGTGAGTGAGAGAGAGATTGAAAGAGAAGCTGTGAGTGAGAGAGAGAGAGAAAGAGAAGCTGTGAGTGAGAGAGAGAAAGAGAAGCTGTGAGTGAGAGGGAGAGAGAGAAAGAGAAGCTGTGAGTGAGACAGAGAGAGAAAGAGAAGCTGTGTGTGTGAGAGAGAGGGACAAAGAGAAGCTTGAGAGAGAGAGAGAGAAAGAGAAGCTGTGCGTATGTGTGTGAGAGAAAGAGAAGCTGTGAGTGAGTGAGAGAGAAAGAAAGAGAAATTAGAGTGAGAAAGAGAGAGAGAAAGAGAAGTAGTGATTGGGAAAGAGAGAAAGAGAGTCTGTGAGTGAGAGAGAGAGAAAGAGAAGCTGTGAATGAGAGAGAGAGAGAAAGAGAAGCTGTGAATGAGAGAGAGAGAGAAAGAGAAGCTGTGAGTGAGAGAGAGAGAGAAAGAGAAGCTGTGAGTGTGTGTGAGAGAGAAAGAGAAGCTGTGAGTGAGTGAGAGAGAGAGAGAGAGAGAGAAGCTATGAGAGAGAAAGAGAGAAGCTGTGAGTGAGAGAGTGAGAGAGAGAAAGAGAAGCTGTTAGTGAGAGTGTGAGAGAGAGAGAAAGAGAAGCTGTGAGTGAGAGAGAGAGAAAGAGAAGCTGTGAGTGAGAGAGAAAGAGAGAGAGAAGCTATGAGGAAGAGAGAGAAAGCGAAGTTGTGAGTGAGAGGGAGAGAGAGAAAGAGAAGCTGTGAGTGACACAGAGAGAGAGAAGCTGTGAGTTAGAGAGAGAGAGAAAGAGAAGCTGTGAGTGACAAAGAGAGAGAAAGAGCAGCTGTGTGTGTGAGAGAGATAAAGATAGTCTGAGAAAGAGAGAGTGAAAGAGAAGCTGTGAGTGAGAGTGAGAGAGAGAAAGAGAAGCTGTGAGTGAGAGAGTGAGAGAGAAAGAGAACCTGTTAGTGAGAGTGAGAGAGAGAGAGAAAGAGAAGCTGTGAGTGTGTGTGAGAGAAAGAGAAGCTGTGAGTGAGAGAGAGAGAGAAAGAAAGAGATTAGAGTGAGAAAGAGAGAGGGAAAGAGAAGCTGTGAGTGGGAGAGAGAGAAAGAGAAGCTGTGAGAGAGAAAGAGAGAAGCTGTGAGTGAGAGAGTGAGAGAGAGAAAGAAAAGCTGTTAGTGAGAGTGAGAGAGAAAGAAAGAGAAGCTGTGAGTGAGAGAGAGAGAAAGAGAAGCTGTGAGTGAGAGAGAGAGAAAGAGAAGTTGTGAGTGAGAGAGATAAAGAGAAGCTGTGAGTGAGAGGGAGAGAAAGAGAAGCTGTGAGTGAGAGAGAAAGCGAAGCTGTGAGTGAGAGAGAGAGAGAAGGAGAAGCTGTGAGTGAGAGAGAGAAAGAGAAGCTGTGAGTGAGAGGGAGAGAGAGAAAGAGAAGTGTGTGTGTGAGAGAGAGAGAGAAGCAGTGAGTGAGTGAGAGAGAGAGAAGCTGTCAGTGAGACAGAGAGAGAAAGAGAAGCTGTGAGAGAGAGAGAGGGAGAAAGAGAAGCTGTGAGTGTGTGTGAGAGAGAAAGAGAAGCTGTGAGTGAGAGAGAGAGAGAAAGAGAAATTAGAGTGAGAAAGAGAGAGAGAAAGGGAAGCTGTGAGTGGGAGAGAGAGAAAGAGAGTCTGTGAGTGAGAGAGAGAGAGAGAAGTTGTGAGTGAGTGAGTGAGAGAGCCGCTGTGAGTGAGAGAGAGAGAAAGAGAAGCTGTGAATGAGAGAGAGAGAAAGAGAAGCTGTGAGAGAGAAAGAGAGAAGCTGTGAGTGAGAGAGTGAGAGAGAGAAAGAAAAGCTGTTAGTGAGAGTGAGAGAGAGAAAGAAAGAGAAGCTGTGAGTGAGAGAGAGAGAATGAGAAGCTGTGAGTGAGAGAGAGAGAGAGAAACAGAAGATGTGAGTGAGAGAGAGAAAGAGAAGCTGTGAGTGAGAGGGAGAGAGAGAAAGAGAAGCTGTGAGTGAGAGAGAGAAAGCGAAGCTGTGAGTGAGAGGGAGAGAGAGAAAGAGAAGCTGTGAGTGACACAGAGAGAGAGAAGCTGTGAGTTAGAGAGAGAGAAAGAGAAGCTGTGAGTGAGAGGGAGAGAGAGAAAGAGAAGCTGTGAGTGACACAGAGAGAGAGAAGCTGTGAGTTAGAGAGAGAGAAAGAGAAGCTGTGAGTGACAGAGAGAGAAAGAGAAGCTGTGTGTGTGTGAGAGAGAAAGATTGAGAAAGTGAGAGTGAAAGAGATGCTGTGAGTGAGAGAGACAGGGAGAAAGAGAAGCTGTGAGAGAGAGAGAGAAAGAGAAGCTGGGAGTGAGAGAGAGAGAGAAAGAGAAGCTGTGAGTGAGAGAGTGAGAGAGAGAAAGAGAAGCTGTTAGTGAGAGTGAGAGAGAGAGAGAAAGAGAAGCTGTGAGTGAGAGAGATTGAAAGAGAAGCTGTGAGTGAGAGAGAGAGAGAAAGAGAAGCTGTGAGTGAGATGGAGAGAGAGAAAGAGAAGCTGTGAGTGACACAGAGAGAGAGAGAAGCTGTGAGTGAAACAGAGAGAGAAAGCGAAGCTGTGAGTGACAGAGAGAGAGAAAGAGAAGCTGTGAGTGAGAGACAGATTGAAAAAGAAGCTGTGAGTGAGAGAGAGAGAAAGAGAAGCTGTGAGTGAGAGAAAGAGAAGCTATGAGTGAGAGGGAGAGAGAGAAAGAGAAGCTGTGAGTGACACAGAGAGAGAGAAGCTGTGAGTGAAAGAGAGAGAAAGCGAAGCTGTGAGTGACAGAGAGAGAGAAAGAGAAGCTGAGAGTGAGACAGAGAGAGAGAAAGAGAAGCTGTGAGTGAGAGAGAGAGAAAGAGAAGCTGTGTGTGTGTCTGAGAGAGAAAGATAGTCTGAGAAAGAGAGAGTGAAAGAAAAGCTGTGAGTGAGAGAGAGAGGGAGAAAGAGAAGCTGTGTGTGTGTGAGAGAGAAAGAGAAGCTGTGAGTGAGAGTGAGAGAGAGAGAGAGAAAGAGAAGCTGTGAGTGACAGAGAGAGAGAAAGAGAAGCTGTGAGTGAGAGAGAGAGAGCCGCTGTGAGTGAGAGAGAGAAAGAGAAGCCGTGAGTGAGAGAGAGAGAGGGAGAAAGAGAAGCTGTGTGAGAGAGAAAGAGAAAGAGAAGCTGTGAGAGAGAGTGAGTGAGAGAGAGAAAGAGAAGCTGTGAGTTAGAGAGAGAGAGAAAGAGAAGCTGTGAGTGACATAGAGAGAGAAAGAGAAGCTGTGTGTGTGTGAGAGAGAGAAAGATAGTCTGAGAAAGAGAGAGTGAAAGAGTAGCTGTGAGTGAGAGGGAGAGAGAGAAAGAGAAGATGTGTGTGTGTGAGAGAGAGAAGCAGTGAGTGAGAGAAAGAGAGAGAGAGAAGCTGTCAGTGAGACAGAGAGAGAGAAAGAGAAGCTGTGAGAGAGAGAGAGGGAGAAAGAGAAGCTGTGAGAGAGAGAGAGAGAGAGAAGCTGTGCGTGAGAGAGAGAGAGAAAGAGATGCTGTGAGTGAGAGTGAGAGAGAGAGAGAAATAGAAGCTGTGAGTGAGAGAGAGAAAGAGAAGCTGTGAGTGAGAGAGAGAAAGAAAAGCTGTGAGTGAGAGAGAGTGAGAGAAAGAGAAGATGTGTACTTGTGAGAGAGAGAGAGAAGCAGTGAGTGAGAGAAAGAGAGAGAGAGAGAAGCTGTCAGTGAGACAGAGAGAGAGAAAGAGAAGCTGTGAGAGAGAGAGAGAAAGAGAAGCTGTGAGAGAGAAAGAGAGAAGCTGTGAGTGAGAGAGTGAGAGAGAGAAAGAAAAGCTGTTAGTGAGAGTGAGAGAGAAAGAAAGAGAAGCTGTGAGTGAGAGAGAGAGAAAGAGAAGCTGTGAGTGAGAGAGAGAAAGAGAAGTTGTGAGTGAGAGAGACAAAGAGAAGCTGTGAGTGAGAGGGAGAGAAAGAGAAGCTGTGAGTGAGAGAGAAAGCGAAGCTGTGAGTGAGAGAGAGAGAGAAAGAGAAGCTGTGAGTGAGAGAGAGAAAGAGAAGGTGTGAGTGAGAGGGAGAGAGAGAAAGAGAAGATGTGTGTGTGTGTGAGAGAGAGAGAAGCAGTGAGTGAGAGAGAGAGAGAGAAGCTGTCAGTGAGACAGAGAGAGAAAGAGAAGCTGTGAGAGAGACAGAGGGAGAAAGAGAAGCTGTGAGACAGAGAGAGAGAAAGAGAAGCTGTGAGTGTGTGTGAGAGAGAAAGAGAAGCTGTGAGTGAGAGAGAGAAAGAAAGAGAAATTAGAGTGACAAAGAGAGAGAGAAAGAGAAGCTGTGAGTTGGAGAGAGAGAAAGAGACTCTGTGTGTGTGAGAGAGAGAGAAGCTGTGAGTGAGTGAGAGAGAGAGCCGCTGTGAGTGAGAGAGAGAGAGAAAGAGAAGCTGTGAATGAGAGAGAGAGAGAAAGAGAAGCTGTGAGAGAGAAAGAGAGAAGCTGTGAGTGAGAGAGTGAGAGAGAGAAAGAAAAGCTGTTAGTGAGAGTGAGAGAGAGAATGAAAGAGAAGCTGTGAGTGAGAGAGAGAGAAAGAGAAGCTGTGAGTGAGTGAGAGAGAGAGAAATAATAGCTGTGAGTGAGAGAGAGAAAGAGAAGCTGTGAGTGAGAGAGAGAGAGAGAGAGAGAAAGAGAAGCTGTGAGTGAGAGAGAGAGAGCCGCTGTGAGTGAGAGAGAGAAAGAGAAGCTGTGAGTGAGAGAGAGAGAGGGAGAAAGAGAACCTGTGTGAGAGAGAAAGAGAAAGAGAAGCTGTGAGAGAGAGTGAGAGAGAGAGAGAAAGAGAAGCTGTGAGTTAGAGAGAGAGAGAAAGAGAAGCTGTGAGTGACAGAGAGAGAGAAAGAGAAGCTGTGTGTGTGTGAGAGAGAGAAAGATAGTCTGAGAAAGAGAGAGTGAAAGAGTAGCTGTGAGTGAGAGGGAGAGAGAGAAAGAGAAGATGTGTGTGTGTGAGAGAGAGAAGCAGTGAGTGAGAGAAAGAGAGAGAGAGAAGCTGTCAGTGAGACAGAGAGAGAGAAAGAGAAGCTGTGAGAGAGAGAGAGGGAGAAAGAGAAGCTGTGAGAGAGAGAGAGAGAAAGAGAAGCTGTGCGTGAGAGAGAGAGAAAGAGATGCTGTGAGTGAGAGAGAGAAAGAGAAGTTGTGAGTGAGAGAGATAAAGAGAAGCTGTGAGTGAGAGGGAGAGAAAGAGAAGCTGTGAGTGAGAGAGAAAGCGAAGCTGTGAGTGAGAGAGAGAGAAAGAGAAGCTGTGAGTGAGAGAGAGAAAGAAAAGCTGTGAATGAGAGAGAGAGAGAGAAAGAGAAGATGTGTGCTTGTGAGAGAGAGAGAGAAGCAGTGAGTGAGAGAAAGAGAGAGAGAGAGAAGCTGTCAGTGAGACAGAGAGAGAAAGAGAAGCTGTGAGAGAGAGAGAGAAAGAAAAGCTGTGAGTGTGTGTGAGAGAAAGAGAAGCTGTGAGTGAGAGAGAGAAAGAAAGAGATTAGAGTGAGAAAGAGAGAGGGAAAGAGAAGCTGTGAGTGGGAGAGAGAGAAAGAGAAGCTGTGAGAGAGAAAGAGAGAAGCTGTGAGTGAGAGTGAGAGAGAAAAAGAAAAGCTGTTAGTGAGAGTGAGAGAGAAAGAAAGAGAAGCTGTGAGTGAGAGAGAGAGAAAGAGAAGCTGTGAGTGAGAGAGACAAAGAGAAGCTGTGAGTGAGAGGGAGAGAGAGAAAGAGAAGATGTGAGAGAGAGAGAAAGAGAAGCTGTGAGAGAGAAAGCGAAGCTGTGAGTGAGAGAGAGAGAGAAGGAGAAGCTGTGAGTGAGAGAGATAAAGAGAAGCTGTGAGTGAGAGGGAGAGAAAGAGAAGCTGTGAGTGAGAGAGAAAGCGAAGCTGTGAGTGAGAGAGAGAGAGAAGGAGAAGCTGTGAGTGAGAGAGAGAAAGAGAAGCTGTGAGTGAGAGGGAGAGAGAGAAAGAGAAGTGTGTGTGTGTGTGAGAGAGAGAAGCAGTGAGTGAGAGAGAGAGAGAGAAGCTGTCAGTGAGACAGAGAGAGAAAGAGAAGCTGTGAGAGAGAGAGAGGGAGAAAGAGAAGCTGTGAGAGAGAGAGAGAGAAAGAGAAGCTGTGAGTGAGAGAGAGAAAGAAAGAGAAATTAGAGTGACAAAGAGAGAGAGAAAGAGAAGCTGTGAGTGGGAGAGAGAGAAAGAGACTCTGTGAGTGAGAGAGAGAGAAGCTGTGAGTGAGTGAGAGAGAGAGCCGCTGTGAGTGAGAGAGAGAGAAAGAGAAGCTGTGAATGAGAGAGAGAGAGAAAGAGAAGCTGTGAGAGAGAAAGAGAGAAGCTGTGAGTGAGAGAGTGAGAGAGAGAAAGAAAAGCTGTTAGTGAGAGTGAGAGAGAGAAAGAAAGAGAAGCTGTGACTGAGAGAGAGAGAAAGAGAAGCTGTGAGTGAGAGAGAGAGAGAAAGAGAAGCTGTGAGTGAGAGAGAGAAAGAGAAGCTGTGAGTGAGAGGGAGAGAGAGAAAGAGAAGCTGTGAGTAACACAGAGAGAGAGAAGCTGTGAGTTAGAGAGAGAGAGAAAGAGAAGCTGTGAGTGACAGAGAGAGAGAGAAAGCGAAGCTGTGAGTGAGAGGGAGAGAGAGAAAGAGAAGCTGTGAGTGACACACAGAGAGAGAAGCTGTGAGTTAGAGAGAGAGAGAAAGAGAAGCTGTGAGTGACACAGAGAGAGAGAAGCTGTGAGTGAAAGAGAGAGAAAGCGAAGCTGTGAGTGACAGAGAGAGAGAAAGAGAAGCTGAGAGTGAGACAGAGAGAGAGAAAGAGAAGCTGTGAGTGAGAGAGAGAGAAAGAGAAGCTGTGTGTGTGTCTGAGAGAGAAAGATAGTCTGAGAAAGAGAGAGTGAAAGAAAAGCTGTGAGTGAGAGAGAGAGGGAGAAAGAGAAGCTGTGTGTGTGTGAGAGAGAAAGAGAAGCTGTGAGTGAGAGTGAGAGAGAGAGAGAGAAAGAGAAGCTGTGAGTGACAGAGAGAGAGAAAGAGAAGCTGTGAGTGAGAGAGAGAGAGCCGCTGTGAGTGAGAGAGAGAAAGAGAAGCCGTGAGTGAGAGAGAGAGAGGGAGAAAGAGAAGCTGTGTGAGAGAGAAAGAGAAAGAGAAGCTGTGAGAGAGAGTGAGTGAGAGAGAGAAAGAGAAGCTGTGAGTTAGAGAGAGAGAGAAAGAGAAGCTGTGAGTGACATAGAGAGAGAAAGAGAAGCTGTGTGTGTGTGAGAGAGAGAAAGATAGTCTGAGAAAGAGAGAGTGAAAGAGTAGCTGTGAGTGAGAGGGAGAGAGAGAAAGAGAAGATGTGTGTGTGTGAGAGAGAGAAGCAGTGAGTGAGAGAAAGAGAGAGAGAGAAGCTGTCAGTGAGACAGAGAGAGAGAAAGAGAAGCTGTGAGAGAGAGAGAGGGAGAAAGAGAAGCTGTGAGAGAGAGAGAGAGAAAGAGAAGCTGTGCGTGAGAGAGAGAGAGAAAGAGATGCTGTGAGTGAGAGAGTGAGAGGGAGAAATATAAGCTGAGAGAGAGAGAGAGAGAGAGAAAGAAAAGCTGTGATTGAGAGTGAGAGAGAGAGAGAAATAGAAGCTGTGAGTGAGAGAGAGAAAGAGAAGCTGTGAGTGAGAGAGAGAAAGAGAAGCTGTGTGTGTGTCTGAGAGAGAAAGATAGTCTGAGAAAGAGAGAGTGAAAGAAAAGCTGTGAGTGAGAGAGAGAGGGAGAAAGAGAAGCTGTGTGTGTGTGTGAGAGAAAGAGAAGCTGTGAGTGAGAGTGAGAGAGAGAGAGAAAGAGAAGCTGTGAGTGACAGAGAGAGAGAAAGAGAAGCTGTGAGTGAGAGAGAGAGAGCCGCTGTGAGTGAGAGAGAGAAAGAGAAGCCGTGAGTGAGAGAGAGAGAGGGAGAAAGAGAAGCTGTGTGAGAGAGAAAGAGAAAGAGAAGCTGTGAGAGAGAGTGAGTGAGAGAGAGAAAGAGAAGCTGTGAGTTAGAGAGAGAGAGAAAGAGAAGCTGTGAGTGACATAGAGAGAGAAAGAGAAGCTGTGTGTGTGTGTGAGAGAGAAAGATAGTCTGAGAAAGAGAGAGTGAAAGAGTAGCTGTGAGTGAGAGGGAGAGAGAGAAAGAGAAGATGTGTGTGTGTGAGAGAGAGAAGCAGTGAGTGAGAGAAAGAGAGAGAGAGAAGCTGTCAGTGAGACAGAGAGAGAGAAAGAGAAGCTGTGAGAGAGAGAGAGGGAGAAAGAGAAGCTGTGAGAGAGAGAGAGAGAGAAAGAGAAGCTGTGCGTGAGAGAGAGAGAGAAAGAGATGCTGTGAGTGAGAGAGTGAGAGGGAGAAATATAAGCTGAGAGAGAGAGAGAGAGAGAGAAAGAAAAGCTGTGAGTGAGAGAGAGAGAGAGAAAGAGAAGATGTGTACTTGTGAGAGAGAGAGAGAAGCAGTGAGTGAGAGAAAGAGAGAGAGAGAGAGAAGCTGTCAGTGAGACAGAGAGAGAGAAAGAGAAGCTGTGAGAGAGAGAGAGAAAGAGAAGCTGTGAGAGAGAAAGAGAGAAGCTGTGAGTGAGAGAGTGAGAGAGAGAAAGAAAAGCTGTTAGTGAGAGTGAGAGAGAAAGAAAGAGAAGCTGTGAGTGAGAGAGAGAGAAAGAGAAGCTGTGAGTGAGAGAGAGAAAGAGAAGTTGTGAGTGAGGGAGATAAAGAGAAGCTGTGAGTGAGAGGGAGAGAAAGAGAAGCTGTGAGTGAGAGAGAAAGCGAAGCTGTGAGTGAGAGAGAGAGAGAAAGAGAAGCTGTGAGTGAGAGAGAGAAAGAGAAGCTGTGAGTGAGAGGGAGAGAGAGAAAGATAAGATGTGTGTGTGTGAGAGAGAGAGAGAGAAGCAGTGAGTGAGAGAGAGAGAGAGAAGCTGTCAGTGAGACAGAGAGAGAAAGAGAAGCTGTGAGAGAGAGAGGGAGAAAGAGAAGCTGTGAGACAGAGAGAGAGAAAGAGAAGCTGTGAGTGTGTGTGAGAGAGAAAGAGAAGCTGTGAGTGAGAGAGAGAAAGAAAGAGAAATTAGAGTGACAAAGAGAGAGAGAAAGAGAAGCTGTGAGTGGGAGAGAGAGAAAGAGACTCTGTGAGTGTGTGTGAGAGAGAGAAGCTGTGAGTGAGTGAGAGAGAGAGCCGCTGTGAGTGAGAGAGAGAGAAAGAGAAGCTGTGAATGAGAGAGAGAGAAAGAGAAGCTGTGAGAGAGAAAGAGAGAAGCTGTGAGTGAGAGAGTGAGAGAGAGAAAGAAAAGCTGTTAGTGAGAGTGAGAGAGAGAATGAAAGAGAAGCTGTGAGTGAGAGAGAGAGAAAGAGAAGCTGTGAGTGAGTGAGAGAGAGAGAAATAATAGCTGTGAGTGAGAGAGAGAAAGAGAAGCTGTGAGTGAGAGAGAGAGAGAGAGAGAGAGAGAGAAGCTGTGAGTGAGAGAGAGAGAGCCGCTGTGTGTGAGAGAGAGAAAGAGAAGCTGTGAGTGAGAGAGAGAGAGGGAGAAAGAGAAGCTGTGTGAGAGAGAAAGAGAAAGAGAAGCTGTGAGAGAGAGTGAGAGAGAGAGAGAAAGAGAAGCTGTGAGTTAGAGAGAGAGAGAAAGAGAAGCTGTGAGTGACAGAGAGAGAGAAAGAGAAGCTGTGTGTGTGTGAGAGAGAGAAAGATAGTCTGAGAAAGAGAGAGTGAAAGAGAAGCTGTGAGTGAGAGGGAGAGAGAGAAAGAGAAGATGTGTGTGTGTGAGAGAGAGAAGCAGTGAGTGAGAGAAAGAGAGAGAGAGAAGCTGTCAGTGAGACAGAGAGAGAGAAAGAGAAGCTGTGAGAGAGAGAGAGAGGGAGAAAGAGAAGCTGTGAGAGAGAGAGAGAGAAAGAGAAGCTGTGAGTGAGAGAGAGAGAGAAAGAGATGCTGTGAGTGAGAGAGTGAGAGGGAGAAAGATAAGCTGTGAGAGAGAGAGAGAGAAAGAGAAGCTGTGATTGAGAGTGAGAGAGAGAGAGAAATAGAAGCTGTGAGTGAGAGAGAGAGAAAGAGAAGCTGTGAGTGAGAGAGAGAAAGAAAAGCTGTGAGTGAGAGAGAGAGAGAGAAAGAGAAGATGTGTACTTGTGAGAGAGAGAGAGAAGCAGTGAGTGAGAGAAAGAGAGAGAGAGAGAGAAGCTGTCAGTGAGACAGAGAGAGAGAAAGAGAAGCTGTGAGAGAGATTGAGAGAAAGAGAAGCTGTGAGAGAGAAAGAGAGAAGCTGTGAGTGAGAGAGTGAGAGAGAGAAAGAAAAGCTGTTAGTGAGAGTGAGAGAGAAAGAAAGAGAAGCTGTGAGTGAGAGAGAGAGAAAGAGAAGCTGTGAGTGAGAGAGAGAAAGAGAAGTTGTGAGTGAGAGAGATAAAGAGAAGCTGTGAGTGAGAGGGAGAGAAAGAGAAGCTGTGAGTGAGAGAGAAAGCGAAGCTGTGAGTGAGAGAGAGAGAAAGAGAAGCTGTGAGTGAGAGAGAGAAAGAAAAGCTGTGAATGAGAGAGAGAGAGAAAGAGAAGATGTGTGCTTGTGAGAGAGAGAGAAGCAGTGAGTGAGAGAAAGAGAGAGAGAGAGAAGCTGTCAGTGAGACAGAGAGAGAAAGAGAAGCTGTGAGAGAGAGAGAGAAAGAAAAGCTGTGAGTGTGTGTGAGAGAAAGAGAAGCTGTGAGTGAGAGAGAGAAAGAAAGAGATTAGAGTGAGAAAGAGAGAGGGAAAGAGAAGCTGTGAGTGGGAGAGAGAGAAAGAGAAGCTGTGAGAGAGAAAGAGACAAGCTGTGAGTGAGAGTGAGAGAGAGAAAGAAAAGCTGTTAGTGAGAGTGAGAGAGAAAGAAAGAGAAGCTGTGAGTGAGAGAGAGAGAAAGAGAAGCTGTGAGTGAGAGAGACAAAGAGAAGCTGTGAGTGAGAGGGAGAGAGAGAAAGAGAAGATGTGAGAGAGAGAGAGAAAGAGAAGCTGTGAGAGAGAAAGCGAAGCTGTGAGTGAGAGAGAGAGAGAAGGAGAAGCTGTGAGTGAGAGAGATAAAGAGAAGCTGTGAGTGAGAGGGAGAGAAAGAGAAGCTGTGAGTGAGAGAGAAAGCGAAGCTGTGAGTGAGAGAGAGAGAAGGAGAAGCTGTGAGTGAGAGAGAGAAAGAGAAGCTGTGAGTGAGAGGGAGAGAGAGAAAGAGAAGTGTGTGTGTGT
Organism: Bradypodion pumilum; assembly: GCA_035047305.1. NCBI lineage: Eukaryota > Metazoa > Chordata > Lepidosauria > Squamata > Chamaeleonidae > Bradypodion > Bradypodion pumilum. Next base: position 236,029,888 of record JAWDJD010000001.1, read on the forward strand.
GAGAGAGAGAGAAGCAGTGAGTGAGAGAGAGAGAGAGAAGCTGTCAGTGAGACAGAGAGAGAAAGAGAAGCTGTGAGAGAGAGAGAGGGAGAAAGAGAAGCTGTGAGAGAGAGAGAGAGAAAGAGAAGCTGTGAGTGAGAGAGAGAAAGAAAGAGAAATTAGAGTGACAAAGAGAGAGATAAAGAGAAGCTGTGAGTGAGAGGGAGAGAAAGAGAAGCTGTGAGTGAGAGAGAAAGCGAAGCTGTGAGTGTGAGAGAGAGAGAAGGAGAAGCTGTGAGTGAGAGAGAGAAAGAGAAGCTGTGAGTGAGAGGGAGAGAGAGAAAGAGAAGTTTGTGTGTGAGAGAGAGAGAGAAGCAGTGAGTGAGAGAGAGAGAGAGAAGCTGTCAGTGAGACAGAGAGAGAAAGAGAAGCTGTGAGAGAGAGAGAGGGAGAAAGAGAAGCTGTGAGAGAGAGAGAGAGAAAGAGAAGCTGTGAGTGAGAGAGAGAAAGAAAGAGAAATTAGAGTGACAAAGAGAGAGAGAAAGAGAAGCTGTGAGTGGGAGAGAGAGAAAGAGACTCTGTGAGTGAGAGAGAGAGAAGCTGTGAGTGAGTGAGAGAGAGAGCCGCTGTGAGTGAGAGAGAGAGAAAGAGAAGCTGTGAATGAGAGAGAGAGAAAGAGAAGCTGTGAGAGAGAAAGAGAGAAGCTGTGAGTGAGAGAGTGAGAGAGAGAAAGAAAAGATGTTAGTGAGAGTGAGAGAGAGAAAGAAAGAGAAGCTGTGACTGAGAGAGAGAGAAAGAGAAGCTGTGAGTGAGAGAGAGAGAGAGAAACAGAAGCTGTGAGTGAGAGAGAGAAAGAGAAGCTGTGAGTGAGAGGGAGAGAGAGAAAGAGAAGCTGTGAGTAACACAGAGAGAGAGAAGCTGTGAGTTAGAGAGAGAGAGAAAGAGAAGCTGTGAGTGACAGAGAGAGAGAGAAAGCGAAGCTGTGAGTGAGAGGGAGAGAGAGAAAGAGAAGCTGTGAGTGACACACAGAGAGAGAAGCTGTGAGGTAGAGAGAGAGAGAAAGAGAAGCTGTGAGTGACAGAGAGAGAGAAAGAGAAGCTGTGAATGAGAGTGAGAGAGATGAGAGAAAGAGAAGCTGTGAGTGAGAGAGTGAGAGAGAGAAAGAGAAGCTGTTAGTGAGATTGAGAGAGAGAGAGAAAGAGAAGCTGTGAATGAGAGAGAGAGAAAGAGAAGCTGTGAGTGAGAGAGAGAGAGAGAAAGAGAAGCTGTGAGTGTGTGTGTGAGAGAAAGAGAAGCTGTGAGTGAGAAGGAGAGGCAAAGAGAAGCTGTGAGTGAGTGAGAGAGAGAAAGAGAAGCTGTGAGTGAGTGAGAGAGAGAGAGAGAAAGAGAAGCTGTGAGGGAGAGAGAAAGCGAAGCTGTGAGTGAGAGGGAGAGAGAGAAAGAGAAGCTGTGAGTGACACAGTGAGAGAGAAGCTGTGAGTTAGAGAGAGAGAGAAAGAGAAGCTGTGAGTGACAGAGAGAGAGAAAGAGAAGCTGTGTGTGTGTGTGTGAGAGAGAAAGATAGTCCGAGAAAGAGAGAGTGAAAGAGAAGCTGTGAGTGAGAGAGAGAGAGGGAAAAAGAGAATCTGTGTGAGAGGGAGAGAGAAAGAGAAGCTGTGAGTGAGAGTGAGAGAGAGAAGCTGTCAGTGAGACAGAGAGAGAAAGAGAAGCTGTGAGAGAGAGAGAGGGAGAAAGAGAAGCTGTGAGAGAGAGAGAGAGAAAGAGAAGCTGTGAGTGAGAGAGAGAAAGAAAGAGAAATTAGAGTGACAAAGATAGAGAGAAAGAGAAGCTGTGAGTGGGAGAGAGAGAAAGAGACTCTGTGAGTGAGAGAGAGAGAAGCTGTGAGTGAGTGAGAGAGAGAGCCGCTGTGAGTGAGAGAGAGAGAAAGAGAAGCTGTGAATGAGAGAGAGAGAAAGAGAAGCTGTGAGAGAGAAAGAGAGAAGCTGTGAGTGAGAGAGTGAGAGAGAGAAAGAAAAGATGTTAGTGAGAGTGAGAGAGAGAAAGAAAGAGAAGCTGTGACTGAGAGAGAGAGAAAGAGAAGCTGTGAGTGAGAGAGAGAGAGAGAAAGAGAAGCTGTGAGTGAGAGAGAGAAAGAGAAGCTGTGAGTGAGAGGGAGAGAGAGAAAGAGAAGCTGTGAGTAACACAGAGAGAGAGAAGCTGTGAGTTAGAGAGAGAGAGAAAGAGAAGCTGTGAGTGACAGAGAGAGAGAGAAAGCGAAGCTGTGAGTGAGAGGGAGAGAGAGAAAGAGAAGCTGTGAGTGACACACAGAGAGAGAAGCTGTGAGTTAGAGAGAGAGAGAAAGAGAAGCTGTGAGTGACAGAGAGAGAGAAAGAGAAGCTGTGAATGAGAGTGAGAGAGATGAGAGAAAGAGAAGCTGTGAGTGAGAGAGTGAGAGAGAGAAAGAGAAGCTGTTAGTGAGATTGAGAGAGAGAGAGAAAGAGAAGCTGTGAATGAGAGAGAGAGAAAGAGAAGCTGTGAGTGAGAGAGAGAGAGAGAAAGAGAAGCTGTGAGTGTGTGTGTGAGAGAAAGAGAAGCTGTGAGTGAGAAGGAGAGGCAAAGAGAAGCTGTGAGTGAGTGAGAGAGAGAGAGAGAAAGAGAAGCTGTGAGTGAGAGGGAGAGAGAGAAAGAGAAGCTGTGAGTGACACAGTGAGAGAGAAGCTGTGAGTTAGAGAGAGAGAGAAAGAGAAGCTGTGAGTGACAGAGAGAGAGAAAGAGAAGCTGTGTGTGTGTGTGAGAGAGAGAAAGATAGTCCGAGAAAGAGAGAGTGAAAGAGAAGCTGTGAGTGAGAGAGAGAGAGGGAAAAAGAGAATCTGTGTGAGAGGGAGAGAGAAAGAGAAGCTGTGAGTGAGAGTGAGAGAGAGAAAGAGAAGCTGTGAGTGAGAGAGTGAGAGAGAGAGAAAGAGAAGATGTTAGTGAGAGTGAGAGAGAGAGAGAAAGAGAAGCTGTGAGTGAGATAGAGATTGAAAGAGAAGCTGTGAGTGAGACAGAGAGAAGGAGAAGCTGTGCGTGAGAGAGAGAAAGAGAAGCTGTGAGTGAGAGGGAGAGAGAAAGAGAACCTGTGAGTGACACAGAGAGAGAGAAGCTGTGAGTTAGAGAGAGGGAGAAAGAGAAGCTGTGAGTGACAGAGAGAGGGAAGGAGAAGCTGAGAGAGAGAGAGAAAGTGAATCTGTGAGTGAGAGAGAGAGAAAGAGAATATGTGTGTGTGTGAGAGAGAGAAAGATAGTCTGAGAAAGAGAGAGTGAAAGAGAAGCTGTGAGTGAGAGAGAGAAAGGGAGAAAGAGAAGCTGTTAGAGAGAGAGAGAGAAAGAGAAGCTTTGAGTGAGAGAGAGAGAGAGAATGAGAAGCTGTGAGTGAGAGAGAGAGGAGCTGTGAGTGAGAGAGAGAGAGAGAAGGTGAGACAGAGAGAGAGAAAGAGAAGCTGTGAGTGAGAGAGAGAGAGAGGGAGAAAGATAAGCTGTGAGAGAGAGAGAGAGAAAGAGATGCTGTGATTGAGAGTGAGAGAGAGAAAGAGAAGCTGTGAGTGAGAGAGAGAGAGAACCGCTGTGAGTGAGAGAGAGAGAAAGAGAAGCTGTGAATGAGAGAGAGAGAAAGCGAAGCTGTGAGTGAGAGAGAGAAAGCGAAGCTGTGAGTGAGAGAGAGAGAGAAAGAGAAGCTGTGAGTGAGAGAGAGAAAGAGAAGCTGTGAGTGAGAGAGAGAGAGAAAGAGAAGTTGTGAGTGAGAGAGATAAAGAGAAGCTGTGAGTGAGAGGGAGAGAAAGAGAAGCTGTGAGTGAGAGAGAGAAAGTGAAGCTGTGAGTGAGAGAGAGAGAGAGAAAGAGAAGCTGTGAGTGAGAGAGAGAAAGAGAAGCTGTGAGTGAGAGGGAGAAAGAGAAAGAGAAGATGTGTGTGTGAGAGAGAGAGAGAAGCAGTGAGTGAGAGAAAGAGAGAGAGAGAGAAGTTGTCAGTGAGACAGAGAGAGAGAAAGAGAAGCTGTGAGAGAGAGAGAGGGAGAAAGAGAAGCTGTGAGAGAGAGAGAAAGAGAAGCTGTGAGTGTGTGTGTGAGAGAAAGAGAAGCTGTGAGTGAGAGAGAGAAAGAAAGAGAAATTAGAGTGAGAAAGGGAGAGAGAAAGGGAAGCTGTGAGTGGGAGAGAGAGAAAGAGAGTCTGTGAGTGAGAGAGAGAGAGAGAAGCTGTGAGTGAGTGAGAGAGAGAGCCGCTGTGAGTGAGAGAGAGAGAAAGAGAAGCTGTGAATGAGAGAGAGAGAAAGAGAAGCTGTGAGAGATAAAGAGAGAAGCTGTGAGTGAGAGAGTGAGAGAGAGAAAGAAAAGCTGTTAGTGAGAGTGAGAGAGAGAAAGGGAAGTTGTGAGTGAGAGGGAGAGAGAGAAACAGAAGCTGTGAGTGACACAGAGAGAGAGAAGCTGTGAGTTAGAGAGAGAGAAAGAGAAGCTGTGAGTGACAGAGAGAGAGAAAGAGAAGCTGTGTTTGAGAGAGAGAGAAAGATTGAGAAAGAGAGAGTGAAAGAGAAGCTGTGAGTGAGAGGGAGAGAGAGAAAGAGAAGCTGTGAGTGACACAGAGAGAGAGAAGCTGTGAGTTAGAGAGAGAGAGAGAGAAGCTGTAAGTGACAGAGAGAGAAAGAGAAGCTGTGTGTGTGTGAGAGAGAGAAAGATAGTCTGAGAAAGAGAGAGTGAAAGAGAAGCTGTGAGTGAGAGAGAGAGAGGGAGAAAGAGAAGCTGTGTGTGTGAGAGAGAGAAAGAGCAGCTGTGAGTGAGAGTGAGAGAGAGAGAAAGAGACGCTGTGAGTGAGAGAGTGAGAGAGAGAAAGAGAAGCTGTTAGTGAGAGTGAGTGAGAGAGAGAGAGAAGCTGAGAGAGAGAGAGATTGAAAGAGAAGCTGTGAGTGAGAGAGAGAGAGAGATGCTGTGAGTGAGAGAGAGAAAGAGAAGCTGTGAGTGAGAGGGAGAGAAAGAGAAGCTGTGGGTGACACAGAGAGAGAGCTGCTGTGAGTGAGTGAGAGAGAAAGAGAAGCTGTGAGTGAGAGAGAGAGGGAGAAAGAGAAGCTGTGTGTGTGAGAGAGAAAGAGAAGCTGTGTGTGTGTGAGAGAGAGAAAGAGAAGGTGTGATTGAGAGTGAGAGAGAGAAAGAGAAGCTGTGAGTGAGAGAGAGAGAAAGAGAAGCTGTGAGTGACAGAGAGAGAGAAAGAGAAGCTGAGTGTGTGTGAGAGAGAAAGTTTAGCTGTGAGTGAGAGAGAGAGAGAAAGAGAAGCTGTGTGTGTGTGAGAGAGAGAAAGATAGTCTGAGAAAGAGAGAGAGAAAGAGAAGCTGTGAGTGAGAGAGAGAGAGAAAGAGAAGCTGTGAGTGAGAGAGAGAGAGCTGCTGTGAGTGAGTGAGAGAGAAAGAGAAGCTGTGAGTGAGAGAGAGAGGGAGAAAGAGAAGCTGTGTGTGTGAGAGAGAGAGAAAGAGAAGGTGTGATTGAGAGTGAGAGAGAGAAAGAGAAGCTGTGAGTGAGAGAGAGAGAAAGAGAAGCTGTGAGTGAGAGAGAGAGAATCTGTGAGTGAGAGAGAGAAAGAAAAGCTGTGAGTGAGAGAGAGAGAGAAAGAGAAGATATGAGTGAGAGAGAGAGAGAAGCAGTGAGAGAGAGAGAGAAACAGAAGCTGTGAGTGAGACAGAGAGAGAAAGAGAAGCTGTGAGAGAGAGAGAGAGGCAGAAAGAGAAGCTGTGAGAGAGAGAGAGAGAGAAAGAGAAGCTGTGAGTGTGTGTGAGAGAGAAAGAGAAGCTGTGAGTGAGAGAGAGAGAAAGAAAGAGAAATTAGAGTGAGAAAGAGAGAGAGAAAGTAGCTGTGAGTGGGAGAGAGAGAAAGAGAGTCTGTGAGTGAGAGAGAGAGACAAGCTGTGAGTGTGAGAGAGAGAGAGCCGCTGTGAGTGAGAGAGAGAGAAAGAGAAGCTGTGAATGAGAGAGAGAGAGAAAGAGAAGCTTTGTGTGAGAGAGAAAGAGAAGCTGTGAGTGAGAGAGAGAGAAAGAGAAGCTGTGAGTGAGAGAGAGAGAGAAAGAGAAGCTGTGAGTGAGAAGGTGAGGGAAAGAGAAGCTGTGAGTGAGAGAGAGAGAAAAAGAGAAGCTGTGAGTTAAGAAGGAGAGGGAAAGAGAAGAAGTGAGTGAGTGAGAGAGAGAGAGAAAGAGAAGCTGTGAGAGAGAAAGAGAAGCTGTGAGTGAGAGAGTGAGAGAGAGAAAGAGAAGCTGTTAGTGAGAGTGAGAGAGAGAGAGAGAGAAGCTGTGAGTGAGAGAGAGATTGAAAGAGAAGCTGTGAGTGAGAGAGAGAGAGAAAGAGAAGCTGTGAGTGAGAGAGAGAAAGAGAAGCTGTGAGAGGGAGACAGAGAAAGAGAAGCTAAGAGTGACAAACAGAGAGAGAATCTGTGAGTTAGAAAGAGAGAAAGAGAAGCTGTGAGTGACAGAGAGAGAGAAAGAGAAGCTGAGAGTGAGAGAGAGAGAGAAAGTGAAGCTGTGAGTGAGAGAGAGAGAGAAAGAGAAGCTGTGTGTGTGTGAGAGAGAGAAGCTGTGAGTGAGAGAGAGAAAGAGAAGCTGTGAGTGAGAGTGTGAGAGAGAAGATGTGAGTGAGAGAGAGAGAGAATGCGAAGCTGTGAGTGAGAGAGAGAGAAAGTAAGAGAAGCTGTGAGTGATACAGAGAGAGAGAAGGAGAAGCTGTGAGTGAGAGAGAGAGAGGGAGAAAGATAAGCTGTGTGAGAGAGAGAGGGAAAGAGAAGCTGTGAGAGAGAGAGAGAGAAAGAGAAGCTATGATTGAGAGTGAGAGAGAGAGGAAGAGAAGCTGTGAGTGAGAGAGAGAGAAAGAGAAGCTGTGAGTGAGAGAGAGAGAAGCTGTGAGTGAGAGAGAGAAAGAAAAGCTGTGAGTGAGAGAGAGAGAGAGAAAGAGAAGATATGAGTGAGAGAGAGAGAGAAGCAGTGAGTGAGAGAGAGAGAGAGAAAGAGAAGCTGTGAGTGAGACAGAGAGAGAGAAAGAGAAGCTGTGAGAGAGAGAGAAAGAGAAAGAGAAGCTGTGAGTGAGAGAGTGAGAGAGAGAAAGAGAAGCTGTGAGTGAGTGAGAGAGAGAAAGGGAAGTTGTGAGTGAGAGAGAGAGAGAGAAAGAGAAGCTGTGAGTGAGAGAGAGAAAGAGAAGCTGTGAGTGTGTGAGAGAGAGAAAGAGAAGCTGTGAGTGAGAAGGAGAGGTAAAGAGAAGCTGTGTGAGTGAGAGAGAGAGAAAGAGAAACTGTGAGTGTGTGTGAGAGAAAGAGAAGCTGTGAGTGTGAGAGAGAGAAAGAGAAGCTGTGAGTGAGAAAGAGAGACAGAAAATGTGAGTGAGAGAGAGAGAGAATGAGAAGCTGTGAGTGAGAGAGAGAGAAAGTAAGAGAAGCTGTGAGTGATACAGAGAGAGAGAAAGAGAAGCTGTGAGTGAGAGAGAGGGAGGGAGAAAGATAAGCTGTGTGAGAGAGAGAGAGAGAAAGAGAAGCTGTGAGTGAGAGAGAGAGAAAGAGAAGCTGTGAGTGAGAGAGAGAGAGAATGAGAAGCTGTGAGTGAGAGAGAGAGAAGCTGTGAGTGAGAGAGAGAGAGAGAGAAAGTGAAGCTGTGAGTGAGAGAGAGAGAGAGAAAGAGAAGCTGTGTGTGTGTGAGAGAGAGAAAGATAGTCTGAGAAAGAGAGAGTGAAAGAGAAGCTGTGTGTGTGTGTGAGAGAGAAAGAGAAGCTGTGAGTGAGAGTGAGTGAGAGAGAGAGAAAGAGCTGTGAGTGAGAGAGAGAGAGAGAATGAGAAGCTGTGAGTGTGAGAGAGAAGTTGTGAGAGAGAGAGAAAGAGAAGCTGTGAGTGAGAGAGAGAGATGTGAGTGATAGAGAGAGAGAATGAGAAGCTGTGAGTGAGAGAGAGAAACTAAGAGAAGCTGTGAGTGAGATAGAGAGAGAGAGAAAGAGAAGCTGTGAGTGAGAGAGAGAGAGGGAGAAAGATAATCTGTGTGAGAGAGAGAGAGAGAAAGAGAAACTGTGTGTGTGTGAGAGAGAGAAAGAGAAGGTGTGATTGAGAGTGAGAGAGAAAGAGAAGCTGTGAGTGAGAGAGAGAGAAAGAAAGAGAAGCTGTGAGTGAGAGAGAGAATCTGTGAGTGAGAGAGAGAAAGAAAAGCTGTGAGTGAGAGAGAGAGAGAGAAAGAGAAGATATGAGTGAGAGAGAGAGAGAGAAGCAGTGAGAGAGAGAGAGAGAAACAGAAGCTGTGAGTGAGACAGAGAGAGAAAGAGAAGCTGTGAGAGAGAGAGAGGCAGAAAGAGAAGCTGTGAGAGAGAGAGAGAAAGAGAAGCTGTGAGTGTGTGAGAGAGAGAAAGAGAAGCTGTGAGTGAGACAGAGAGAAAGAAAGAGAAATTAGAGTGAGAAAGAGAGAGAGAAAGAGAAGCTGTGAGTGGGAGAGAGAGAAAGAGTGTCTGTGAGTGAGAGAGAGAGAGAGAAGCTGTGAGTGTGAGAGAGAGAGAGCCGCTGTGAGTGAGAGAGAGAGAAAGAGAAGCTGTGAATGAGAGAGAGAGAGAAAGAGAAGCTTTGTGTGTGAGAGAGAAAGAGAAGCTGTGAGTGAGTGAAAGAGAGAGAAAGGGAAGTTGTGATTGAGAGAGAGAGAGAAAGAGAAGCTGTGAGTGAGAGAGAGAGAAAGAGAAGCTGTGAGTGAGAGAGAGAGAAAGAGAAGCTGTGAGTGAGAGAGAGAGAGAAAGAGAAGCTGTGAGTGAGAAGGAGAGGGAAAGAGAAGCTGTGAGTGAGTGAGAGAGAGAGAAAGAGAAGCTGTGAGTGAGAGAGAGAGAAAGAGAAGCTGTGAGTGAGAGAGAGAGAAAAAGAGAAGCTGTGAGTTAAGAAGGAGAGGGAAAGAGAAGAAGTGAGTGAGTGAGAGAGAGAGAGAAAGAGAAGCTGTGAGAGAGAAAGAGAAGCTGTTAGTGAGAGTGAGAGAGAGAGAAGCTGTGAGTGAGAGAGAGATTGAAAGAGAAGCTGTGAGTGAGAGAGAGAGAGAGAAATAGAAGCTGTGAGTGAGAGAGAGAAAGAGAAGCTGTGAGTGAGAGGGAGAGAGAGAAAGATAAGCTATGAGTGACAAACAGAGAGAGAAGCTGTGAGTTAGAGAGAGAGAAAGAGAAGCTGTGAGTGACAGAGAGAGAGAAAGAGAAGCTGAGAGTGTGTGTGTGAGAGAAAGAGAAGCTGTGAGTGAGTGAGAGAGAGAAAGAGAAGCTGTGTGTGTGTGAGAGAGAGAAGCTGTGAGTGAGAGAGAGAACGAGAAGCTGTGAGTGAGAGTGTGAGAGAGAAGATGTGAGTGAGAGAGAGAGAATGCGAAGCTGTGAGTGAGAGAGAGAGAAAGTAAGAGAAGCTGTGAGTGATACAGAGAGAGAAAGAGAAGCTGTGAGTGTGAGAGAGAGAGGGAGAAAGATAAGCTGCGTGAGAGAGAGAGGGAAAGAGAAGCTGTGAGAGAGAGAGAGAGAGAGAAAGAGAAACTGTGTGTGTGTGTGAGAGAGAGAAAGAGAAGGTGTGATTGAGAGTGAGAGAGAGAAAGAGAAGCTGTGAGTGTGAGAGAGAGAAAGAGAAGCTGTGAGTGAGAGAGAGAGAATCTGTGAGTGAGAGAGCGAAAGAAAAGCTGTGAGTGAGAGAGAGAGAGAGAGAGAAGATATGAGTGAGAGAAAGAGAGAAGCAGTGAGAGAGAGAGAGAGAGAGAAACAGAAGCTGTGAGTGAGACAGAGAGAGAAAGAGAAACTGTGAGTGTGTGAGAGAGAAAGAGAAGCTGTGAGTGAGAGAGAGAGAGAAAGAGAAGCTGTGAGTGAGAAGGAGAGGGAAAGAGAAGCTGTGAGTGAGTGAGAGAGAAAGAAAGAGAAATTAGAGTGAGAAAGAGAGAGAGAAAGTGAAGCTATGAGTGGGAGAGAGAGAAAGAGAGTCTGTGAGTGAGAGAGAGAGAGAAGCTGTGAGTGTGAGAGAGAGAGAGCCGCTGTGAGTGAGAGAGAGAGAAAGAGAAGCTGTGAATGAGAGAGAGAGAGAAAGAGAAGCTTTGTGTGTGAGAGAGAAAGAGAAGCTGTGAGTGAGTGAGAGAGAGAAAGGGAAGTTGTGAGTGAGAGAGAGAGAGAAAGAGAAGCTGTGAGTGAGAGAGAGAGAAAGAGAAGCTGTGAGTGAGAGAGAGAGAGAAAGAGAAGCTGTGAGTGAGAAGGAGAGGGAAAGAGAAGCTGTGAGTGAGTGAGAGAGAGAGAAAGAGAAGCTGTGAGTGAGAGAGAGAGAAAGAGAAGCTGTGAGAGAGAAAGAGAAGCTGTGAGTGAGAGAGAGAGAGAGAGAGAAAGAAGCTGTGAGTGAGAGAGAGATTGAAAGAGAAGCTGTGAGTGAGAGAGAGAGAAAGAGAAGCTGTGTGTGAGAGAGAGAAAGAGAAGCTGTGAGTGAGAGGGAGAGAGAGAAAGAGAAGCTATGAGTGACAAACAGAGAGAGAAGCTGTGAGTTAGAGAGAAAGAGAAGCTGTGAGTGACAGAGAGAGAGAAAGAGAAGCTGAGAGTGAGAGAGAGAGAGAAAGAGAAGCTGTGAGTGAGAGAGAGAGAAAGAGAAGCTGTGTGTGTGAGAGAGAGAGAAGCTGTGAGTGAGAGAGAGAAAGAGAAGTTGTGAGTGAGAGTGTGAGAGAGAAGATGTGAGTGAGAGAGAGAGAGAAGCAGTGAGTGAGAGAGAGAGAGAGAGAGAAGCTGTGAGTGAGACAGAGAGAGAGAAAGAGAAGCTGTGAGAGAGAGAGAGGGGAAGAAAGAGAAGCTGTGTGTGTGAGAGAGAAAGAGAAGCTGTGAGTGTGTGTGAGAGAGAAAGAGAAGCTGTGAGTGAGAGAGAGAGAAAGAAAGAGAAATTTGTGTGAGAAAGAGAGAGAGAAAGAGAAGCTGTGAGTGGGAGAGAGAGAAAGAGAGTCTGTGAGTGAGAGAGAGAAGCTGTGAGTGAGAGAGAGAGAGCTGCTGTGAGTGAGAGAGAGAAAGAGAAGCTGTGAATGAGAGAGAGAGAAACTGTGAGTGAGAGAGAGAGAAAGAGAAGCTGTGAGTGAGTAAGAGAGAGAAAGGGAAGTTGTGAGTGAGAGAGAGAGAGAAAGATAAGCTGTGAGTGAGAGAGAGAGAGAAAGAGAAGCTGTGAGTGAGAGAGAGAGAAAGAGAAGCTGTGAGTGAGAAGGAGAGGAAAAGAGAAGCTGTGAGTGAGTGAGAGAGAGAGAAAGAGAAGCTGTGAGAGAGAAAGAGAAGCTGTGAGTGAGAGAGTGAGAGAGAGAAAGAGAAGCTGTTAGTGAGAGTGAGAGAGAAAGAGAAGCTGTGAGTGAGAGAGAGAGAAAGAGAAGCTGTGAGTGAGAGAGAGAGAAAGAGAAGCTGTGAGTGAGAGAGAGAGAATCTGTGAGTGAGAGAGAGAAAGAAAAGCTGTGAGTGAGAGAGAGAGAGAGAAGATATGAGTGAGAGAAAGAGAGAAGCAGTGAGAGAGAGAGAGAGAAACAGAAGCTGTGAGTGAGACAGAGAGAGAAAGAGAAGCTGTGAGAGAGAGAGAGGCAGAAAGAGAAGCTGTGAGAGAGAGAGAGAAAGAGAAGCTGTGAGTGTGTGTGAGAGAGAAAGAGAAGCTGTGAGTGAGAGAGAGAGAAAGAAAGAGAAACTAGAGTGAGAAAGAGAGAGAGAAAGAGAAGCTGTGAGTGGGAGAGAGAGAAAGAGAGTCTGTGAGTGAGAGAGAGAGAGAAGCTGTGTGTGTGAGAGAGAGAGAGCCGTTGTGAGTGAGAGAGAGAGAAAGAGAAGCTGTGAATGAGAGAGAGAGAGAAAGAGAAGCTTTGTGTGAGAGAGAGAAAGAGAAGCTGTGAGTGAGTGAGAGAGAGAGAAAGGGAAGTTGTGAGTGAGAGAGAGAGAAAGAGAAGCTGTGAGTGAGAGAGAGAGAGAAAGAGAAGCTGTGAGTGAGAGAGAGAGAAAGAGAAGCTGTGAGTGAGAGAGAGAGAGAGAGAAGCTGTGAGTGAGAGAGAGAGAGAAAGAGAAGCTGTGAGTGAGAAGGAGAGGGAAAGAGAAGCTGTGAGTGAGTGAGAGAGAGAGAAAGAGAAGCTGTGAGTGAGAGAGAGAGAAAAAGAAGCTGTGAGAGAGAAAGAGAAGCTGTGAGTGAGAGAGTGAGAGAGAGAAAGAGAAGCTGTTAGTGAGAGTGAGAGAGAGAGAAAGAAGCTGTGAGTGAGAGAGAGATTGAAAGAGAAGCTGTGAGTGAGAGAGAGAGAGAAAGAGAAGCTGTGAGTGAGAGAGAGAAAGAGAAGCTGTGAGTGAGAGGGAGAGAGAGAAAGAGAAGCTATGAGTGACAAACAGAGAGAGAAGCTGTGAGTTAGAGAGAGAGAAAGAGAAGCTGTGAGTGACAGAGAGAGAGAAAGAGAAGCTGAGAGTGAGAGAGAGAGAGAAAGAGAAGCTGTGAGTGAGAGAGAGAGAGAAAGAGAAGCTGTGTGTGAGAGAGAGAGAGAAGGTGTGAGTGAGAGAGAGAAAGAGAAGCTGTGAGTGAGAGTGTGAGAGAGAAGATGTGAGTGAGAGAGAGAGAGAATGCGAAGCTGTGAGTGAGAGAGAGAGAAAGTAAGAGAAGCTGTGAGTGATACAGAGAGAGAGAAAGAGAAGCTGTGAGTGAGAGAGAGAGAGAGAGAAAGAGAAGCTGTGAGAGAGAGAGAGGGGAAGAAAGAGAAGTTGTGTGTGAGAGAGAGAAAGAGAAGCTGTGAGTGTGTGAGAGAGAGAAAGAGAAGCTGTGAGTGAGAGAGAGAGAAAGAAAGAGAAATTAGAGTGAGAAAGAGAGAGAGAAAGAGAAGCTGTGAGTGGGAGAGAGAGAAAGAGAGTCTGTGAGTGAGAGAGAGAGAGAAGCTGTGAGTGAGAGAGAGAGAGAGCTGCTGTGAGTGAGAGAGAGAAAGAGAAGCTGTGAATGAGAGAGAGAGAAACTGTGAGTGAGAGAGAGAGAAAGAGAAGCTGTGAGTGAGAGAGAGAGAGAAAGAGAAGCTGTGAGTGAGAGAGAGATAAAGAGAAGCTGTGAGTGAGAAGGAGAGGAAAAGAGAAGCTGTGAGTGAGTGAGAAAGAGAGAAAGAGAAGCTGTGAGAGAGAAAGAGAAGCTGTGAGTGAGAGAGTGAGAGAGAGAAAGAGAAGCTGTTAGTGAGAGTGAGAGAGAAAGAGAAGCTGTGAGTGAGAGAGAGAAAGAGAAGCTGTGAGTGAGAGAGAGAGAGAGAAAGAGAAGCTGTGAGTGAGAGAGAGAGAGGGAGAACGAGAATCTGTGTGTGTTTGTGTGAGAGATAGAGAAGCTGTGAGTGAGAGTGAGAGAGAGAGAAAGAGAAAGAGAAGCTGTGAGTGAGAGAGTGAGAGAGAGAAAGAGAAGCTGTGAGTGAGAGAGAGAAAGAAAGAGAAGCTGTGAGTGAGTGAGAGAGAGAAAGGGAAGTTGTGAGTGAGAGAGAAAGAGAAAGATAAGCTGTGAGTGAGAGAGAGAAAGAGAAGCTGTGAGTGAGAGAGAGAGAGAGAGAAAGAGAAACTGTGAGTGTGTGTGAGAGAAAGAGAAGCTGTGAGTGAGAGAGAGAGAGAGAGAAAGAGAAACTGTGAGTGTGTGAGAGAGAAAGAGAAGCTGTGAGTGAGAGAGAGAGAGAAAGAGAAGCTGTGAGTGAGAAGGAGAGGGAAAGAGAAGCTGTGAGTGAGTGAGAGAGAAAGAAAGAGAAATTAGAGTGAGAAAGAGAGAGAGAAAGTGAAGCTATGAGTGGGAGAGAGAGAAAGAGAGTCTGTGAGTGAGAGAGAGAGAGAAGCTGTGAGTGTGAGAGAGAGAGAGCCGCTGTGAGTGAGAGAGAGAGAAAGAGAAGCTGTGAATGAGAGAGAGAGAGAAAGAGAAGCTTTGTGTGAGAGAGAGAAAGAGAAGCTGTGAGTGAGTGAGAGAGAGAGAAAGGGAAGTTGTGAGTGAGAGAGAGAGAGAAAGAGAAGCTGTGAGTGAGAGAGAGAGAAAGAGAAGCTGTGAGTGAGAGAGAGAGAGAAAGAGAAGCTGTGAGTGAGAGAGAGAGAGAAAGAGAAGCTGTGAGTGAGAAGGAGAGGGAAAGAGAAGCTGTGAGTGAGTGAGAGAGAAAGAAAGAGAAGCTGTGAGTGAGAGAGAGAGAAAGAGAAGCTGTGAGAGAGAAAGAGAAGCTGTGAGTGAGAGAGAGAGAGAGAGAGAGAAAGAAGCTGTGAGTGAGAGAGAGATTGAAAGAGAAGCTGTGAGTGAGAGAGAGAGAAAGAGAAGCTGTGTGTGAGAGAGAGAAAGAGAAGCTGTGAGTGAGAGGGAGAGAGAGAAAGAGAAGCTATGAGTGACAAACAGAGAGAGAAGCTGTGAGTTAGAGAGAAAGAGAAGCTGTGAGTGACAGAGAGAGAGAAAGAGAAGCTGAGAGTGAGAGAGAGAGAGAAAGAGAAGCTGTGAGTGAGAGAGAGAGAAAGAGAAGCTGTGTGTGTGTGAGAGAGAGAAGCTGTGAGTGAGAGAGAGAAAGAGAAGTTGTGAGTGAGAGTGTGAGAGAGAAGATGTGAGTGAGAGAGAGAGAGAAGCAGTGAGTGAGAGAGAGAGAGAGAGAGAAGCTGTGAGTGAGACAGAGAGAGAGAAAGAGAAGCTGTGAGAGAGAGAGAGGGGAAGAAAGAGAAGCTGTGTGTGTGAGAGAGAAAGAGAAGCTGTGAGTGTGTGTGAGAGAGAAAGAGAAGCTGTGAGTGAGAGAGAGAGAAAGAAAGAGAAATTTGTGTGAGAAAGAGAGAGAGAAAGAGAAGCTGTGAGTGGGAGAGAGAGAAAGAGAGTCTGTGAGTGAGAGAGAGAAGCTGTGAGTGAGAGAGAGAGAGCTGCTGTGAGTGAGAGAGAGAAAGAGAAGCTGTGAATGAGAGAGAGAGAAACTGTGAGTGAGAGAGAGAGAAAGAGAAGCTGTGAGTGAGTAAGAGAGAGAAAGGGAAGTTGTGAGTGAGAGAGAGAGAGAAAGATAAGCTGTGAGTGAGAGAGAGAGAGAAAGAGAAGCTGTGAGTGAGAGAGAGAGAAAGAGAAGCTGTGAGTGAGAAGGAGAGGAAAAGAGAAGCTGTGAGTGAGTGAGAGAGAGAGAAAGAGAAGCTGTGAGAGAGAAAGAGAAGCTGTGAGTGAGAGAGTGAGAGAGAGAAAGAGAAGCTGTTAGTGAGAGTGAGAGAGAAAGAGAAGCTGTGAGTGAGAGAGAGAGAAAGAGAAGCTGTGAGTGAGAGAGAGAGAAAGAGAAGCTGTGAGTGAGAGAGAGAGAATCTGTGAGTGAGAGAGAGAAAGAAAAGCTGTGAGTGAGAGAGAGAGAGAAGATATGAGTGAGAGAAAGAGAGAAGCAGTGAGAGAGAGAGAGAGAAACAGAAGCTGTGAGTGAGACAGAGAGAGAAAGAGAAGCTGTGAGAGAGAGAGAGGCAGAAAGAGAAGCTGTGAGAGAGAGAGAGAGAAAGAGAAGCTGTGAGTGTGTGTGAGAGAGAAAGAGAAGCTGTGAGTGAGAGAGAGAGAAAGAAAGAGAAATTAGAGTGAGAAAGAGAGAGAGAAAGAGAAGCTGTGAGTGGGAGAGAGAGAAAGAGAGTCTGTGAGTGAGAGAGAGAGAGAAGCTGTGTGTGTGAGAGAGAGAGAGCCGCTGTGAGTGAGAGAGAGAGAAAGAGAAGCTGTGAATGAGAGAGAGAGAGAAAGAGAAGCTTTGTGTGAGAGAGAGAAAGAGAAGCTGTGAGTGAGTGAGAGAGAGAGAAAGGGAAGTTGTGAGTGAGAGAGAGAGAGAAAGAGAAGCTGTGAGTGAGAGAGAGAGAGAAAGAGAAGCTGTGAGTGAGAGAGAGAGAGAAAGAGAAGCTGTGAGTGAGAGAGAGAGAGAGAGAGAAGCTGTGAGTGAGAGAGAGAGAGAAAGAGAAGCTGTGAGTGAGAAGGAGAGGGAAAGAGAAGCTGTGAGTGAGTGAGAGAGAGAGAAAGAGAAGCTGTGAGTGAGAGAGAGAGAAAGAGAAGCTGTGAGAGAGAAAGAGAAGCTGTGAGTGAGAGAGTGAGAGAGAGAAAGAGAAGCTGTTAGTGAGAGTGAGAGAGAGAGAGAAAGAAGCTGTGAGTGAGAGAGAGATTGAAAGAGAAGCTGTTAGTGAGAGAGAGAGAGAAAGAGAAGCTGTGAGTGAGAGAGAGAAAGAGAAGCTGTGAGTGAGAGGGAGAGAGAGAAAGAGAAGCTATGAGTGACAAACAGAGAGAGAAGCTGTGAGTTAGAGAGAGAGAAAGAGAAGCTGTGAGTGACAGAGAGAGAGAAAGAGAAGCTGAGAGTGAGAGAGAGAGAGAAAGAGAAGCTGTGAGTGAGAGAGAGAGAGAAAGAGAAGCTGTGTGTGTGAGAGAGAGAGAAGGTGTGAGTGAGAGAGAGAAAGAGAAGCTGTGAGTGAGAGTGTGAGAGAGAAGATGTGAGTGAGAGAGAGAGAATGCGAAGCTGTGAGTGAGAGAGAGAGAAAGTAAGAGAAGCTGTGAGTGATACAGAGAGAGAGAAAGAGAAGCTGTGAGTGAGAGAGAGAGAGGGAGAAAGATAAGCTGTGTGAGAGAGAGAGGGAAAGAGAAGCTGTGAGAGAGAGAGAGAGAGAGAGAGAGAGAGAAGCTGTGAGAGAGAGAGAGGGGAAGAAAGAGAAGTTGTGTGTGAGAGAGAGAAAGAGAAGCTGTGAGTGTGTGAGAGAGAGAAAGAGAAGCTGTGAGTGAGAGAGAGAGAAAGAAAGAGAAATTAGAGTGAGAAAGAGAGAGAGAAAGAGAAGCTGTGAGTGGGAGAGAGAGAAAGAAAGTCTGTGAGTGAGAGAGAGAGAGAAGCTGTGAGTGAGAGAGAGAGAGAGCTGCTGTGAGTGAGAGAGAGAAAGAGAAGCTGTGAATGAGAGAGAGAGAAACTGTGAGTGAGAGAGAGAGAAAGAGAAGCTGTGAGTGAGTAAGAGAGAGAAAGGGAAGTTGTGAGTGAGAGAGAGAGAGAAAGATAAGCTGTGAGTGAGAGAGAGAGAGAAAGAGAAGCTGTGAGTGAGAGAGAGAGAAAGAGAAGCTGTGAGTGAGAAGGAGAGGAAAAGAGAAGCTGTGAGTGAGTGAGAAAGAGAGAAAGAGAAGCTGTGAGAGAGAAAGAGAAGCTGTGAGTGAGAGAGTGAGAGAGAGAAAGAGAAGCTGTTAGTGAGAGTGAGAGAGAAAGAGAAGCTGTGAGTGAGAGAGAGAGAAAGAGAAGCTGTGAGTGAGAGAGAGAGAGAGAAAGAGAAGCTGTGAGTGAGAGAGAGAAAGAGAAGCTGTGAGTGAGAGGGAGAGAGAGAAAGAGAAGCTGTGAGTGAGAGAGAGAGAGGGAGAACGAGAATCTGTGTGTGTTTGTGTGAGAGATAGAGAAGCTGTGAGTGAGAGTGAGAGAGAGAGAAAGAGAAAGAGAAGCTGTGAGTGAGAGAGTGAGAGAGAGAAAGAGAAGCTGTGAGTGAGAGAGAGAGAAAGAAAGAGAAGCTGTGAGTGAGTGAGAGAGAGAAAGGGAAGTTGTGAGTGAGAGAGAGAGAGAGAAGCTGTGAGTGAGAGAGAGAGAGAGAACGCGAAACTGTGAGTGTGTGTGAGAGAAAGAGAAGCTGTGAGTGAGAGAGAGAGAGAGAGAAAGAGAAACTGTGAGTGTGTGAGAGAGAAAGAGAAGCTGTGAGTGAGAGAGAGAGAGAAAGAGAAGCTGTGAGTGAGAAGGAGAGGGAAAGAGAAGCTGTGAGTGAGTGAGAGAGAGAGAGAGAAAGAGAAGCTGTGAGAGAGAAAGAGAGAAGCTGTGAGTGAGAGAGTGAGAGAGAGAAAGAGAAGCTGTTAGTGAGAGTGAGAGAGAGAGAAAGAGAAGCTGTGAGTGAGAGAGAGATTGAAAGAGAAGCTGTGAGTGAGAGAGAGAGAGAGAAAGAGAAGCTGTGAGTGAGAGGGAGAGAGAGAAAGAGAAGCTGTGAGTGACACAGAGAGAGAGAAGCTGTGAGTTAGAGAGAGAGAGAAAGAGAAGCTGTGAGTGACAGAGAGAGAGAAAGAGAAGCTGAGAGTGAGAGAGAGAGAAAGTGAAGCTGTGAGTGAGAGAGAGAAAGAGAAGCTGTGTGTGTGTGAGAGAGAGAAAGATAGTCTGAGAAAGAGAGAGTGAAAGAGAAGCTGTGAGTGAGAGAGAGAGGGAGAAAGAGAAGCTGTGTGTGTGAGAGAGAGAAAGAGAAGCTGTGAGTGAGAGTGAGAGCAAGAGAGAAAGAGAAGCTGTGAGTGAGAGAGAGAGAGTGAAAGAGAAGCTGTGAGTGAGAGAGAGAGAAAGAGAAGCTGTGAGTGAGAGAGAGAGAATGAGAAGCAGTGAGTGAGAGAGAGAGAAGATGTGAGTGAGAGAGAGAGAGAGAAAGTGAAGCTGTGAGTGAGAGAGAGAGAGAAAGAGAAGCTGTGTGTGTGTGTGAGAGAGAAATATTGTCTGAGAAAGAGAGAGTGAAAGAGAAGCTGTGAGTGAGAGAGAGAGAGGGAGAAAGAGAAGCTGTGTGTGTGAGAGAGAGAAAGAGAAGCTGTGAGTGAGAGTGAGAGAGAGAGAAAGAGAAGCTGTGAGTGAGAGAGAGAGAGAAAGAGAAGCTGTGAGTGAGAGAGAGAGAATGAGAAGCTGTGAGTGAGAGAGAGAAGTTGTTAGAGAGAGAGAGAAAGAGAAGTTGTGAGTGAGAGAGAGAGAGAGATGTGAGTGATAGAGAGAGAGAATGAGAAGCTGTGAGTGAGAGAGAGAGAAAGTAAGAGAAGCTGTGAGTGAGATAGAGAGAGAGAGAAAGAGAAGCTATGAGTGAGAGAGAGAGGGAGAAAGATAATCTGTGAGAGAGAAAGATCGAGAGAGAGAAACTGTGTGTGTGTGAGAGAGAATGAGAAGGTGTGTTAGAGAGTGAGAGAGAAAGAGAAGCTGTGAGTGAGAGAGAGAGAATGAGAAGCTGTGAGTGAGAGTGAGAGAATCTGTGAGTGAGAGAGAGAAAGAGAAGCTGTGAGTGAGAGTGTGAGAGAGAAGATGTGAGAGAGAGAGAGTGAGAATGCGAAGCTGTGAGTGAGAGAGAGAAAGTAAGAGAAGCTGTGAGTGATACAGAGAGAGAGAAAGAGAAGCTGTGAGTGAGTGAGAGAGAGGGAGAAAGATAAGCTGTGTGAGAGAGAGAGGGAAAGAGAAGCTGTGAGAGAGAGAGAGAGAAAGAGAAGCTGTGATTGAGAGTGAGAGAGAGAGAAAGAGAAGCTGTGAGTGAGAGAGAGAGAAGCTGTGAGTGAGAGAGAGAAAGAGAAGATATGAGTGAGAGAGAGAGAAGCAGTGAGTGAGAGAGAGAGAGAGAAAGAGAAGCTGTGAGTGAGACAGAGAGAGAGAAAGAGAAGCTGTGAGAGAGAGAGAGGGGAAGAAAGAGAAGCTGTGTGAGAGAGAGAGAAAGAGAAGCTGTGAGTGTGTGTGAGAGAGAAAGAGAAGCTGTGAGTGAGAGAGAGAGAAAGAAAGAGAAATTAGAGTGAGAAAGAGAGAGAGAAAGAGAAGGTGTGAGTGGGAGAGAGAGAAAGAGAGTCTGTGAGAGAGAGAGAGAGAAGCTGTGAGTGAGAGAGAGAGAGAGAGAGCTGCTGTGAGTGAGAGAGAGAAAGAGAAGCTGTGAATGAGAGAGAGAGAAACTGTGAGTGAGAGAGAGAGAAAGAGAAGCTGAGAGTGAGTAAGAGAGAGAAAGGGAAGTTGTGAGTGAGAGAGAGAGAGAAAGATAAGCTGTGAGTGAGAGAGAGAGAGAAAGAGAAGCTGTGAGTGAGAGAGAGAGAAAGAGAAGCTGTGAGTGAGAAGGAGAGGGAAAGAGAAGCTGTGAGTGAGTGAGAGAGAGAGAAAGAGAAGCTGTGAGAGAGAAAGAGAAGCTGTGAGTGAGAGAGTGAGAGAGATGAAGAGAAGCTGTTAGTGAGAGTGAGAGAGAAAGAGAAGCTGTGAGTGAGAGAGAGAGAAAGAGAAGCTGTGAGTGAGTGAGAGAGAGAGAAAGAGAAGCTGTGAGTGAGAGAGAGAAAGAGAAGCTGTGAGTGAGAGGGAGAGAGAGAAAGAGAAGCTGTGAGTGAGAGAGAGAGATGGAGAAAGAGAATCTGTGTGTGTGTGAGAGAAAGAGAAGCTGTGAGTGAGAGTGAGAGAGAGAGAAAGAGAAAGAGAAGCTGTGAGTGAGAGAGTGAGAGAGAGAAAGAGAAGCTGTGAGTGAGAGAGAGAGAAAGAAAGAGAAGCTGTGAGTGAGTAAGAGAGAGAAAGGGAAGTTGTGAGTGAGAGAGAGAGAGAAAGAGAAGCTGTGAGTGAGAGAGAGAAAGAGAAGCTGTGAGTGAGAGAGAGAAAGAGAAGCTGTGAGTGAGAGAGAGAGAGAAAGAGAAGCTGTGAGTGAGTAAGAGAGAGAAAGAGAAGCTGTGAGTGAGTGAGAGAGAGAGAGAAAGAGAAACTGTGAGTGTGTGAGAGAGAAAGAGAAGCTGTGAGTGAGAGAGAGAGAGAAAGAGAAGCTGTGAGTGAGAAGGAGAGGGAAAGAGAAGCTGTGAGTGAGTGAGAGAGAGAGAGAAAGAGAAGCTGTTAGTGAGAGTGAGAGAGAGAGAAAGAGAAGCTGTGAGTGAGAGAGAGATTGAAAGAGAAGCTGTGAGTGAGAGAGAGAGAGAGAAAGAGAAGCTGTGAGTGAGAGAGAGATAGAGAAGCTGTGAGTGAGAGGGAGAGGGAGAAAGAGAAGCTGTGAGTGACACAGAGAGAGAGAAGCTGTGAGTTAGAGAGAGAGAAAGAGAACCTGTGAGTAACAGAGAGAGAGAAAGAGAAGCTGAGAGTGAGAGAGAGAGAGTGAAAGTGAAGCTGTGAGTGAGAGAGAGAAACAGAAGCTGTGTGTGTGTGTGTGAGAGAGAAAGATAGTCTGAGAAAGAGAGAGTGAAAGAGAAGCTGTGAGTAAGAGAGAGGGAGAAAGAGAAGCTGTGTGTGTGAGAGAGAGAAAGAGAAGCTGTGAGTGAGAGTGAGAGCGAGAGAGAGAAAGAGAAGCTGTGAGTGAAAGAGAGTGAAAGAGAAGCTGTGAGTGAGAGAGAGAGAAAGAGAAGCTGTGAGTGAGAGAGAGAGAGAATGAGAAGCTGTGAGAGAGAGAGAGAGAAGCTGTGAGTGAGAGAGAGAGAGAGAGAAAGTGACGCTGTGAGTGAGAGAGAGAGAGAAAGAGAAGCTGTGTGTGTGTGTGGGAGAGAAAGATTGTCTGAGAAAGAGAGAGTGAAAGAGAAGCTGTGAGTGAGAGAGAGAGAGGGAGAAAGAGAAGCTGTGTGTGAGAGAGAGAGAGAGAGAAGCTGTGAGTGAGAGTGAGAGAGAGAGAAAGAGAAGCTGTGAGTGAGAGAGAGAGAATGAGAACCTGTGAGTGAGAGAGAGAAGTTGTTAGAGAGATAGAGAAAGAGAAGCTGTGAGTGAGAGAGAGAGAGAGATGTGAGTGATAGAGAGAGAGAATGAGAAGCTGTGAGTGAGAGAGAGAGAAAGTAAGAGAAGCTGTGAGTGAGATAGAGAGAGAGAGAAAGAGAAGCTGTGAGTGAGAGAGAGAGGGAGAAAGATAATCTGTGAGAGAGAGAGAAAGAGAAACTGTGTGTGTGAGAGAGAGAGAAGGAGAAGGTGTGATTGAGAGTGAGAGAGAGAAAGAGAAGCTGTGAGTGAGAGAGAGAATGAGAAGCTGTGAGTGAGAGAGAGAGAATCTGTGAGTGAGAGAGAGAAAGAAAAGCTGTGAGTGAGAGAGAGAGAGAGAAAGAGAAGATATGAATGAGAGAGAGAGAGAGAAGCAGTGAGAGAGAGAGAGAGAGAAACAGAAGCTGTGAGTGAGACAGAGAGAGAAAGAGAAGCTGTGAGTGTGTGTGAGAGAGAAAGAGAAGCTGTGAGTGAGAGAGAGAGAAAGAAAGAGAAATTAGAGTGAGAAAGAGAGAGAGAAAGAGAAGCTGTGAGTGGGAGAGAGAGAAAGAGAGTCTGTGAGTGAGAGAGAGAGAGAGAAGCTGTAAGTGAGAGAGAGAGAGAGCCGCTGTGAGTGAGAGAGAGAAAGAGAAGCTGTGAATGAGAGAGAGAGAGAAAGAGAAGCTGTGTGAGAGAGAGAAAGAGAAGCTGTGAGTGAGTGAGAGATAGAGAAAGGGAAGTTGTGAGTGAGAGAGAGAGAGAGAAAGAGAAGCTGTGAGTGAGAGAGAGAGAAAGAGAAGCTGTGAGTGAGAGAGAGAGAGAAAGAGAAGCTGTGAGTGAGAAGGAGATGGAAAGAGAAGCAGTGAGTGAGAGAGAGAGAAAGAGAAGCTGTGAGTGAGAGAGAGAGAAAGAGAAGCTGTGAGTGAGAGAGAGTGAGAAAGAGAATCTGTGAGTAAGAAGGAGAGGGAAAGAGAAGAAGTGAGTGAGTGAGAGAGAGAGAGAGAGAGAAAGAGAAGCTGTGAGAGAGAAAGAGAAGCTGTGAGTGAGAGAGTGAGTGAGAGAGAGAGAAGCTGTGAGTGAGAGAGAGATTGAAAGAGAAGCTGTGAGTGAGAGAGAGAGAAAGAGAAGCTGTGAGTGAGAGAGAGAAAGAGAAGCTGTGAGTGAGAGGGAGAGAGAGAAAGAGAAGCTGTGAGTGACACAGAGAGAGAAGCTGTGAGTTAGAGAGAGAGAAAGAGAAGCTGTGAGTGACAGAGAGAGAGAAAGAGAAGCTAAGAGAGAGAGAGAGAAAGTGAAGCTGTGTGTGTGTGAGAGAGAGAAAGAGAAGCTGTGTGTGTGTGAGAGAGAGAAGCTGTGAGTGAGAGAGAGAAAGAGAAGCTGTGAGTGAGTGAGAGAGAGAGAAGATGTGAGTGAGAGAGAGAGAGAATGAGAAGCTGTGAGTGAGAGAGAGAGAAAGTAAGAGAAGCTGTGAGTGATACAGAGAGAGGGAAAGAGAAGCTGTGAGTGAGAGAGAGAGAGGGAGAAAGATAAGCTGTGTGTGTGAGAGAGAGAGAGAAGCTGTGAGAGAGAGAGAGAGAAGCTGTGATTGAGTAAGAGAGAGAGAAAGAGAAGCTGTGAGTGAGAGAGAGAGAAAGAGAAGCTGTGAGTGAGAGAGAGAGAAGCTGTGAGTGAGAGAGAGAAAGAAAAGCTGTGAGTGAGAGAGAGAGAGAGAGAAGATATGAGTGTGAGAGAGAGAGAAGCTGTGAGTGAGAGAGAGAGAGAGAAAGAGAAGCTGTGAGTGAGAGAGAGAGAGAGAGAAGAGAAGCTGTGAGTGAGACAGAGAGAGAAAGAGAAGCTGTGAGAGAGAGAGAGGGGAAGAAAGAGAAGCTGTGAGAGAGAGAGAGAGAAAGAGAAGCTGTGAGTGTGTGAGAGAGAGAAAGAGAAGCTGTGAGTGAGAGAGAGAGAAAGAAAGAGAAATTAGAGTGAGAAAGAGAGAGAGAAAGAGAAGCTGTGAGTGGGAGAGAGAGAAAGAGAGTCTGTGAGTGAGAGAGAGAGAGAGAAGCTGTGAGTGAGAGAGAGAGAGAGCTGCTGTGAGTGAGAGAGAGAGAAAGAGAAGCTGTGAGTGAGAGAGAGAGAAGCTGTGAGTGTGAGAGAGAAAGAAAAGCTATGAGTGAGAGAGTGAGAGAGAAAGAGAAGCTGTGTGAGAGAGAGAAAGAGAAGCTGTGAGAGAGAGTAAGAAAAGCTGTGAGTGAGAGAGAGAGAGAGAAGATGTGAGTGAGAGAAGGAGAATGAGAAGCTGTGAGTGAGAGAGAGAAAGTAAGAGAAGCTGTGAGTGATACAGAGAGAGAGAAATAGAAGCTGTGAGTGAGAGAGAGAGGGAGAAAGATAAGCTGTGTGAGAGAGAGAGAGAAAGAGAAGTTGTGAGAGAGAGAGAGAGAAAGAGAAGCTGTGATTGAGAGTGAGAGAGAGAGAAAGAGAAGCTGTGAGTGAGTGAGAGAGAAAGAGAAGCTGTGAGTGAGAGAGAGAGAAGCTGTGAGTGAGAGAGAGAAAGAAAAGCTGTGAGTGAGAGAGAGAGAGAGAGAGAAGATATGAGAGAGAGAAAGAGAAGCTGTGAGTGAGTAAGAGAGAGAAAGGGAAGTTGTGAGTGAGAGAGAGAGAAAGAGAAGCTGTGAGTGAGAGAGAGAGAGAAAGAGAAGCTGTGAGTGAGAGAGAGAAAGAGAAGCTGTGAGTGAGAAGGAGAGGGAAAGAGAAGCTGTGAGTGAGTGAGAGAGAGAGAAAGAGAAGCTGTGAGAGGGAAAGAGAGAAGCTGTGAGTGAGAGAGTGAGAGAGAGAGAAAGAAAGGGAAGCTGTTAGTGAGAGTGAGAGTGAGACAGAAAGAGAAGCTGTGAGTGAGAGAGAGAGAAAGAGAAGCTGTGAGTGAGAGAGAGAGAGAGAAAGAGAAGCTGTGAGTGAGAGAGAGAAAGAGAAGCTGTGAGTGACACACAGAGAGAGAAGCTGTGAGTTAGAGAGAGAGAGAAAGAGAAGCTGTGGGTGACAGAGAGAGAGAGAAAGAGAAGCTGTGTGTGTGTGAGAGAGAGAAAGATAGTCTGAGAAAGAGAGAGTGAAAGAGAAGCTGTGAGTGAGAGAGAGAGAGGGAGAAAGAGAATCTGTGTGTGTGTGAGTGAGAAAGAGAAGCTGTGAGTGAGAGTGAGAGAAAGAAAGAGAAAGAGAAGCTGTTAGTGAGAGAGTGAGAGAGAGAAAGAGAAGCTGTTAGTGAGAGTGAGAGAGAGAGAAAGAGAAGCTGTGAGTGAGAGAGAGAGAAAGAGATGCTGTGAGTGAGTAAGAGAGAGAAAGAGAAGCTGTGTGTGTGTGTTTGAGAGAGAAAGATAGTCTGAGAAAGAGAGAGTGAAAGAGAAGCTGTGAGTGAGAGAGAGAGGGAGAAAGAGAAGCTGTGTGTGTGAGAGAGAGAAAGAGAAGCTGTGAGTGAGAGTGAGTGAGAGAGAGAGAAAGAGAAGCTGTGAGTGAGAGAGAGAGAGAGAGAAAGAGAAGCTGTGAGTGAGAGAGAGAAAGAGAAGCTGTGAGTGAGAGAGAGAAAGAGAAGCTGTGAGTGAGAGAGAGAGAGAAAGAGAAGCTGTGAGTGAGTAAGAGAGAGAAAGAGAAGCTGTGAGTGAGTGAGAGAGAGAGAGAGAGAGAAACTGTGAGTGTGTGAGAGAGAAAGAGAAGCTGTGAGTGAGAGAGAGAGAGAAAGAGAAGCTGTGAGTGAGAAGGAGAGGGAAAGAGAAGCTGTGAGTGAGTGAGAGAGAGAGAGAAAGAGAAGCTGTTAGTGAGAGTGAGAGAGAGAGAAAGAGAAGCTGTGAGTGAGAGAGAGATTGAAAGAGAAGCTGTGAGTGAGAGAGAGAGAGAGAAAGAGAAGCTGTGAGTGAGAGAGAGATAGAGAAGCTGTGAGTGAGAGGGAGAGGGAGAAAGAGAAGCTGTGAGTGACACAGAGAGAGAGAAGCTGTGAGTTAGAGAGAGAGAGAAAGAGAACCTGTGAGTGACAGAGAGAGAGAAAGAGAAGCTGAGAGTGAGAGAGAGAGAGTGAAAGTGAAGCTGTGAGTGAGAGAGAGAAACAGAAGCTGTGTGTGTGTGTGTGAGAGAGAAAGATAGTCTGAGAAAGAGAGAGTGAAAGAGAAGCTGTGAGTAAGAGAGAGGGAGAAAGAGAAGCTGTGTGTGTGAGAGAGAGAAAGAGAAGCTGTGAGTGAGAGTGAGAGCGAGAGAGAGAAAGAGAAGCTGTGAGTGAAAGAGAGTGAAAGAGAAGCTGTGAGTGAGAGAGAGAGAAAGAGAAGCTGTGAGTGAGAGAGAGAGAGAATGAGAAGCTGTGAGAGAGAGAGAGAGAAGCTGTGAGTGAGTGAGAGAGAGAGAGAAAGAGAAGCTGTGAGTGAGAGAGAGAGAAAGAGAAGCTGTGTGTGTGTGAGAGAGAGAAGCTGTGAGTGAGAGAGAGAAAGAGAAGTTGTGAGTGAGAGTGTGAGAGAGAAGATGTGAGTGAGAGAGAGAGAGAAGCAGTGAGTGAGAGAGAGAGAGAGAGAGAAGCTGTGAGTGAGACAGAGAGAGAGAAAGAGAAGCTGTGAGAGAGAGAGAGGGGAAGAAAGAGAAGCTGTGTGTGTGAGAGAGAAAGAGAAGCTGTGAGTGTGTGTGAGAGAGAAAGAGAAGCTGTGAGTGAGAGAGAGAGAAAGAAAGAGAAATTTGTGTGAGAAAGAGAGAGAGAAAGAGAAGCTGTGAGTGGGAGAGAGAGAAAGAGAGTCTGTGAGTGAGAGAGAGAAGCTGTGAGTGAGAGAGAGAGAGCTGCTGTGAGTGAGAGAGAGAAAGAGAAGCTGTGAATGAGAGAGAGAGAAACTGTGAGTGAGAGAGAGAGAAAGAGAAGCTGTGAGTGAGTAAGAGAGAGAAAGGGAAGTTGTGAGTGAGAGAGAGAGAGAAAGATAAGCTGTGAGTGAGAGAGAGAGAGAAAGAGAAGCTGTGAGTGAGAGAGAGAGAAAGAGAAGCTGTGAGTGAGAAGGAGAGGAAAAGAGAAGCTGTGAGTGAGTGAGAGAGAGAGAAAGAGAAGCTGTGAGAGAGAAAGAGAAGCTGTGAGTGAGAGAGTGAGAGAGAGAAAGAGAAGCTGTTAGTGAGAGTGAGAGAGAAAGAGAAGCTGTGAGTGAGAGAGAGAGAAAGAGAAGCTGTGAGTGAGAGAGAGAGAAAGAGAAGCTGTGAGTGAGAGAGAGAGAATCTGTGAGTGAGAGAGAGAAAGAAAAGCTGTGAGTGAGAGAGAGAGAGAAGATATGAGTGAGAGAAAGAGAGAAGCAGTGAGAGAGAGAGAGAGAAACAGAAGCTGTGAGTGAGACAGAGAGAGAAAGAGAAGCTGTGAGAGAGAGAGAGGCAGAAAGAGAAGCTGTGAGAGAGAGAGAGAGAAAGAGAAGCTGTGAGTGTGTGTGAGAGAGAAAGAGAAGCTGTGAGTGAGAGAGAGAGAAAGAAAGAGAAATTAGAGTGAGAAAGAGAGAGAGAAAGAGAAGCTGTGAGTGGGAGAGAGAGAAAGAGAGTCTGTGAGTGAGAGAGAGAGAGAAGCTGTGTGTGTGAGAGAGAGAGAGCCGCTGTGAGTGAGAGAGAGAGAAAGAGAAGCTGTGAATGAGAGAGAGAGAGAAAGAGAAGCTTTGTGTGAGAGAGAGAAAGAGAAGCTGTGAGTGAGTGAGAGAGAGAGAAAGGGAAGTTGTGAGTGAGAGAGAGAGAGAAAGAGAAGCTGTGAGTGAGAGAGAGAGAGAAAGAGAAGCTGTGAGTGAGAGAGAGAGAGAAAGAGAAGCTGTGAGTGAGAGAGAGAGAGAGAGAGAAGCTGTGAGTGAGAGAGAGAGAGAAAGAGAAGCTGTGAGTGAGAAGGAGAGGGAAAGAGAAGCTGTGAGTGAGTGAGAGAGAGAGAAAGAGAAGCTGTGAGTGAGAGAGAGAGAAAGAGAAGCTGTGAGAGAGAAAGAGAAGCTGTGAGTGAGAGAGTGAGAGAGAGAAAGAGAAGCTGTTAGTGAGAGTGAGAGAGAGAGAGAAAGAAGCTGTGAGTGAGAGAGAGATTGAAAGAGAAGCTGTTAGTGAGAGAGAGAGAGAAAGAGAAGCTGTGAGTGAGAGAGAGAAAGAGAAGCTGTGAGTGAGAGGGAGAGAGAGAAAGAGAAGCTATGAGTGACAAACAGAGAGAGAAGCTGTGAGTTAGAGAGAGAGAAAGAGAAGCTGTGAGTGACAGAGAGAGAGAAAGAGAAGCTGAGAGTGAGAGAGAGAGAGAAAGAGAAGCTGTGAGTGAGAGAGAGAGAGAAAGAGAAGCTGTGTGTGTGAGAGAGAGAGAAGGTGTGAGTGAGAGAGAGAAAGAGAAGCTGTGAGTGAGAGTGTGAGAGAGAAGATGTGAGTGAGAGAGAGAGAATGCGAAGCTGTGAGTGAGAGAGAGAGAAAGTAAGAGAAGCTGTGAGTGATACAGAGAGAGAGAAAGAGAAGCTGTGAGTGAGAGAGAGAGAGGGAGAAAGATAAGCTGTGTGAGAGAGAGAGGGAAAGAGAAGCTGTGAGAGAGAGAGAGAGAGAGAGAGAGAGAGAAGCTGTGAGAGAGAGAGAGGGGAAGAAAGAGAAGTTGTGTGTGAGAGAGAGAAAGAGAAGCTGTGAGTGTGTGAGAGAGAGAAAGAGAAGCTGTGAGTGAGAGAGAGAGAAAGAAAGAGAAATTAGAGTGAGAAAGAGAGAGAGAAAGAGAAGCTGTGAGTGGGAGAGAGAGAAAGAAAGTCTGTGAGTGAGAGAGAGAGAGAAGCTGTGAGTGAGAGAGAGAGAGAGCTGCTGTGAGTGAGAGAGAGAAAGAGAAGCTGTGAATGAGAGAGAGAGAAACTGTGAGTGAGAGAGAGAGAAAGAGAAGCTGTGAGTGAGTAAGAGAGAGAAAGGGAAGTTGTGAGTGAGAGAGAGAGAGAAAGATAAGCTGTGAGTGAGAGAGAGAGAGAAAGAGAAGCTGTGAGTGAGAGAGAGAGAAAGAGAAGCTGTGAGTGAGAAGGAGAGGAAAAGAGAAGCTGTGAGTGAGTGAGAAAGAGAGAAAGAGAAGCTGTGAGAGAGAAAGAGAAGCTGTGAGTGAGAGAGTGAGAGAGAGAAAGAGAAGCTGTTAGTGAGAGTGAGAGAGAAAGAGAAGCTGTGAGTGAGAGAGAGAGAAAGAGAAGCTGTGAGTGAGAGAGAGAGAGAGAAAGAGAAGCTGTGAGTGAGAGAGAGAAAGAGAAGCTGTGAGTGAGAGGGAGAGAGAGAAAGAGAAGCTGTGAGTGAGAGAGAGAGAGGGAGAACGAGAATCTGTGTGTGTTTGTGTGAGAGATAGAGAAGCTGTGAGTGAGAGTGAGAGAGAGAGAAAGAGAAAGAGAAGCTGTGAGTGAGAGAGTGAGAGAGAGAAAGAGAAGCTGTGAGTGAGAGAGAGAGAAAGAAAGAGAAGCTGTGAGTGAGTGAGAGAGAGAAAGGGAAGTTGTGAGTGAGAGAGAGAGAGAGAAGCTGTGAGTGAGAGAGAGAGAGAGAACGCGAAACTGTGAGTGTGTGTGAGAGAAAGAGAAGCTGTGAGTGAGAGAGAGAGAGAGAGAAAGAGAAACTGTGAGTGTGTGAGAGAGAAAGAGAAGCTGTGAGTGAGAGAGAGAGAGAAAGAGAAGCTGTGAGTGAGAAGGAGAGGGAAAGAGAAGCTGTGAGTGAGTGAGAGAGAGAGAGAGAAAGAGAAGCTGTGAGAGAGAAAGAGAGAAGCTGTGAGTGAGAGAGTGAGAGAGAGAAAGAGAAGCTGTTAGTGAGAGTGAGAGAGAGAGAAAGAGAAGCTGTGAGTGAGAGAGAGATTGAAAGAGAAGCTGTGAGTGAGAGAGAGAGAGAGAAAGAGAAGCTGTGAGTGAGAGGGAGAGAGAGAAAGAGAAGCTGTGAGTGACACAGAGAGAGAGAAGCTGTGAGTTAGAGAGAGAGAGAAAGAGAAGCTGTGAGTGACAGAGAGAGAGAAAGAGAAGCTGAGAGTGAGAGAGAGAGAAAGTGAAGCTGTGAGTGAGAGAGAGAAAGAGAAGCTGTGTGTGTGTGAGAGAGAGAAAGATAGTCTGAGAAAGAGAGAGTGAAAGAGAAGCTGTGAGTGAGAGAGAGAGGGAGAAAGAGAAGCTGTGTGTGTGAGAGAGAGAAAGAGAAGCTGTGAGTGAGAGTGAGAGCAAGAGAGAAAGAGAAGCTGTGAGTGAGAGAGAGAGAGTGAAAGAGAAGCTGTGAGTGAGAGAGAGAGAAAGAGAAGCTGTGAGTGAGAGAGAGAGAATGAGAAGCAGTGAGTGAGAGAGAGAGAAGATGTGAGTGAGAGAGAGAGAGAGAAAGTGAAGCTGTGAGTGAGAGAGAGAGAGAAAGAGAAGCTGTGTGTGTGTGTGAGAGAGAAATATTGTCTGAGAAAGAGAGAGTGAAAGAGAAGCTGTGAGTGAGAGAGAGAGAGGGAGAAAGAGAAGCTGTGTGTGTGAGAGAGAGAAAGAGAAGCTGTGAGTGAGAGTGAGAGAGAGAGAAAGAGAAGCTGTGAGTGAGAGAGAGAGAGAAAGAGAAGCTGTGAGTGAGAGAGAGAGAATGAGAAGCTGTGAGTGAGAGAGAGAAGTTGTTAGAGAGAGAGAGAAAGAGAAGTTGTGAGTGAGAGAGAGAGAGAGATGTGAGTGATAGAGAGAGAGAATGAGAAGCTGTGAGTGAGAGAGAGAGAAAGTAAGAGAAGCTGTGAGTGAGATAGAGAGAGAGAGAAAGAGAAGCTATGAGTGAGAGAGAGAGGGAGAAAGATAATCTGTGAGAGAGAAAGATCGAGAGAGAGAAACTGTGTGTGTGTGAGAGAGAATGAGAAGGTGTGTTAGAGAGTGAGAGAGAAAGAGAAGCTGTGAGTGAGAGAGAGAGAATGAGAAGCTGTGAGTGAGAGTGAGAGAATCTGTGAGTGAGAGAGAGAAAGAGAAGCTGTGAGTGAGAGTGTGAGAGAGAAGATGTGAGTGAGAGAGAGAGAGAATGCGAAGCTGTGAGTGAGAGAGAGAAAGTAAGAGAAGCTGTGAGTGATACAGAGAGAGAGAAAGAGAAGCTGTGAGTGAGTGAGAGAGAGGGAGAAAGATAAGCTGTGTGAGAGAGAGAGGGAAAGAGAAGCTGTGAGAGAGAGAGAGAGAAAGAGAAGCTGTGATTGAGAGTGAGAGAGAGAGAAAGAGAAGCTGTGAGTGAGAGAGAGAGAAGCTGTGAGTGAGAGAGAGAAAGAGAAGATATGAGTGAGAGAGAGAGAAGCAGTGAGTGAGAGAGAGAGAGAGAAAGAGAAGCTGTGAGTGAGACAGAGAGAGAGAAAGAGAAGCTGTGAGAGAGAGAGAGGGGAAGAAAGAGAAGCTGTGTGAGAGAGAGAGAAAGAGAAGCTGTGAGTGTGTGTGAGAGAGAAAGAGAAGCTGTGAGTGAGAGAGAGAGAAAGAAAGAGAAATTAGAGTGAGAAAGAGAGAGAGAAAGAGAAGG
The DNA here is from genome assembly GCA_035047305.1 of Bradypodion pumilum. Lineage (NCBI taxonomy): Eukaryota > Metazoa > Chordata > Lepidosauria > Squamata > Chamaeleonidae > Bradypodion > Bradypodion pumilum. The sequence continues at coordinate 236,060,571 of JAWDJD010000001.1, forward strand.
TGTGAGTGGGAGAGAGAGAAAGAGAGTCTGTGAGAGAGAGAGAGAGAAGCTGTGAGTGAGAGAGAGAGAGAGAGAGCTGCTGTGAGTGAGAGAGAGAAAGAGAAGCTGTGAATGAGAGAGAGAGAAACTGTGAGTGAGAGAGAGAGAAAGAGAAGCTGAGAGTGAGTAAGAGAGAGAAAGGGAAGTTGTGAGTGAGAGAGAGAGAGAAAGATAAGCTGTGAGTGAGAGAGAGAGAGAAAGAGAAGCTGTGAGTGAGAGAGAGAGAAAGAGAAGCTGTGAGTGAGAAGGAGAGGGAAAGAGAAGCTGTGAGTGAGTGAGAGAGAGAGAAAGAGAAGCTGTGAGAGAGAAAGAGAAGCTGTGAGTGAGAGAGTGAGAGAGATGAAGAGAAGCTGTTAGTGAGAGTGAGAGAGAAAGAGAAGCTGTGAGTGAGAGAGAGAGAAAGAGAAGCTGTGAGTGAGTGAGAGAGAGAGAAAGAGAAGCTGTGAGTGAGAGAGAGAAAGAGAAGCTGTGAGTGAGAGGGAGAGAGAGAAAGAGAAGCTGTGAGTGAGAGAGAGAGATGGAGAAAGAGAATCTGTGTGTGTGTGTGAGAGAAAGAGAAGCTGTGAGTGAGAGTGAGAGAGAGAGAAAGAGAAAGAGAAGCTGTGAGTGAGAGAGTGAGAGAGAGAAAGAGAAGCTGTGAGTGAGAGAGAGAGAAAGAAAGAGAAGCTGTGAGTGAGTAAGAGAGAGAAAGGGAAGTTGTGAGTGAGAGAGAGAGAGAAAGAGAAGCTGTGAGTGAGAGAGAGAAAGAGAAGCTGTGAGTGAGAGAGAGAAAGAGAAGCTGTGAGTGAGAGAGAGAGAGAAAGAGAAGCTGTGAGTGAGTAAGAGAGAGAAAGAGAAGCTGTGAGTGAGTGAGAGAGAGAGAGAAAGAGAAACTGTGAGTGTGTGAGAGAGAAAGAGAAGCTGTGAGTGAGAGAGAGAGAGAAAGAGAAGCTGTGAGTGAGAAGGAGAGGGAAAGAGAAGCTGTGAGTGAGTGAGAGAGAGAGAGAAAGAGAAGCTGTTAGTGAGAGTGAGAGAGAGAGAAAGAGAAGCTGTGAGTGAGAGAGAGATTGAAAGAGAAGCTGTGAGTGAGAGAGAGAGAGAGAAAGAGAAGCTGTGAGTGAGAGAGAGATAGAGAAGCTGTGAGTGAGAGGGAGAGGGAGAAAGAGAAGCTGTGAGTGACACAGAGAGAGAGAAGCTGTGAGTTAGAGAGAGAGAAAGAGAACCTGTGAGTAACAGAGAGAGAGAAAGAGAAGCTGAGAGTGAGAGAGAGAGAGTGAAAGTGAAGCTGTGAGTGAGAGAGAGAAACAGAAGCTGTGTGTGTGTGTGTGAGAGAGAAAGATAGTCTGAGAAAGAGAGAGTGAAAGAGAAGCTGTGAGTAAGAGAGAGGGAGAAAGAGAAGCTGTGTGTGTGAGAGAGAGAAAGAGAAGCTGTGAGTGAGAGTGAGAGCGAGAGAGAGAAAGAGAAGCTGTGAGTGAAAGAGAGTGAAAGAGAAGCTGTGAGTGAGAGAGAGAGAAAGAGAAGCTGTGAGTGAGAGAGAGAGAGAATGAGAAGCTGTGAGAGAGAGAGAGAGAAGCTGTGAGTGAGAGAGAGAGAGAGAGAAAGTGACGCTGTGAGTGAGAGAGAGAGAGAAAGAGAAGCTGTGTGTGTGTGTGGGAGAGAAAGATTGTCTGAGAAAGAGAGAGTGAAAGAGAAGCTGTGAGTGAGAGAGAGAGAGGGAGAAAGAGAAGCTGTGTGTGAGAGAGAGAGAGAGAGAAGCTGTGAGTGAGAGTGAGAGAGAGAGAAAGAGAAGCTGTGAGTGAGAGAGAGAGAATGAGAACCTGTGAGTGAGAGAGAGAAGTTGTTAGAGAGATAGAGAAAGAGAAGCTGTGAGTGAGAGAGAGAGAGAGATGTGAGTGATAGAGAGAGAGAATGAGAAGCTGTGAGTGAGAGAGAGAGAAAGTAAGAGAAGCTGTGAGTGAGATAGAGAGAGAGAGAAAGAGAAGCTGTGAGTGAGAGAGAGAGGGAGAAAGATAATCTGTGAGAGAGAGAGAAAGAGAAACTGTGTGTGTGAGAGAGAGAGAAGGAGAAGGTGTGATTGAGAGTGAGAGAGAGAAAGAGAAGCTGTGAGTGAGAGAGAGAATGAGAAGCTGTGAGTGAGAGAGAGAGAATCTGTGAGTGAGAGAGAGAAAGAAAAGCTGTGAGTGAGAGAGAGAGAGAGAAAGAGAAGATATGAATGAGAGAGAGAGAGAGAAGCAGTGAGAGAGAGAGAGAGAGAAACAGAAGCTGTGAGTGAGACAGAGAGAGAAAGAGAAGCTGTGAGTGTGTGTGAGAGAGAAAGAGAAGCTGTGAGTGAGAGAGAGAGAAAGAAAGAGAAATTAGAGTGAGAAAGAGAGAGAGAAAGAGAAGCTGTGAGTGGGAGAGAGAGAAAGAGAGTCTGTGAGTGAGAGAGAGAGAGAGAAGCTGTAAGTGAGAGAGAGAGAGAGCCGCTGTGAGTGAGAGAGAGAAAGAGAAGCTGTGAATGAGAGAGAGAGAGAAAGAGAAGCTGTGTGAGAGAGAGAAAGAGAAGCTGTGAGTGAGTGAGAGATAGAGAAAGGGAAGTTGTGAGTGAGAGAGAGAGAGAGAAAGAGAAGCTGTGAGTGAGAGAGAGAGAAAGAGAAGCTGTGAGTGAGAGAGAGAGAGAAAGAGAAGCTGTGAGTGAGAAGGAGATGGAAAGAGAAGCAGTGAGTGAGAGAGAGAGAAAGAGAAGCTGTGAGTGAGAGAGAGAGAAAGAGAAGCTGTGAGTGAGAGAGAGTGAGAAAGAGAATCTGTGAGTAAGAAGGAGAGGGAAAGAGAAGAAGTGAGTGAGTGAGAGAGAGAGAGAGAGAGAAAGAGAAGCTGTGAGAGAGAAAGAGAAGCTGTGAGTGAGAGAGTGAGTGAGAGAGAGAGAAGCTGTGAGTGAGAGAGAGATTGAAAGAGAAGCTGTGAGTGAGAGAGAGAGAAAGAGAAGCTGTGAGTGAGAGAGAGAAAGAGAAGCTGTGAGTGAGAGGGAGAGAGAGAAAGAGAAGCTGTGAGTGACACAGAGAGAGAAGCTGTGAGTTAGAGAGAGAGAAAGAGAAGCTGTGAGTGACAGAGAGAGAGAAAGAGAAGCTAAGAGAGAGAGAGAGAAAGTGAAGCTGTGTGTGTGTGAGAGAGAGAAAGAGAAGCTGTGTGTGTGTGAGAGAGAGAAGCTGTGAGTGAGAGAGAGAAAGAGAAGCTGTGAGTGAGTGAGAGAGAGAGAAGATGTGAGTGAGAGAGAGAGAGAATGAGAAGCTGTGAGTGAGAGAGAGAGAAAGTAAGAGAAGCTGTGAGTGATACAGAGAGAGGGAAAGAGAAGCTGTGAGTGAGAGAGAGAGAGGGAGAAAGATAAGCTGTGTGTGTGAGAGAGAGAGAGAAGCTGTGAGAGAGAGAGAGAGAAGCTGTGATTGAGTAAGAGAGAGAGAAAGAGAAGCTGTGAGTGAGAGAGAGAGAAAGAGAAGCTGTGAGTGAGAGAGAGAGAAGCTGTGAGTGAGAGAGAGAAAGAAAAGCTGTGAGTGAGAGAGAGAGAGAGAGAAGATATGAGTGTGAGAGAGAGAGAAGCTGTGAGTGAGTGAGAGAGAGAGAAAGAGAAGCTGTGAGTGAGAGAGAGAGAGAGAAAGAGAAGCTGTGAGTGAGACAGAGAGAGAAAGAGAAGCTGTGAGAGAGAGAGAGGGGAAGAAAGAGAAGCTGTGAGAGAGAGAGAGAGAAAGAGAAGCTGTGAGTGTGTGAGAGAGAGAAAGAGAAGCTGTGAGTGAGAGAGAGAGAAAGAAAGAGAAATTAGAGTGAGAAAGAGAGAGAGAAAGAGAAGCTGTGAGTGGGAGAGAGAGAAAGAGAGTCTGTGAGTGAGAGAGAGAGAGAGAAGCTGTGAGTGAGAGAGAGAGAGAGCTGCTGTGAGTGAGAGAGAGAGAAAGAGAAGCTGTGAGTGAGAGAGAGAGAAGCTGTGAGTGTGAGAGAGAAAGAAAAGCTATGAGTGAGAGAGTGAGAGAGAAAGAGAAGCTGTGTGAGAGAGAGAAAGAGAAGCTGTGAGAGAGAGTAAGAAAAGCTGTGAGTGAGAGAGAGAGAGAGAAGATGTGAGTGAGAGAAGGAGAATGAGAAGCTGTGAGTGAGAGAGAGAAAGTAAGAGAAGCTGTGAGTGATACAGAGAGAGAGAAATAGAAGCTGTGAGTGAGAGAGAGAGGGAGAAAGATAAGCTGTGTGAGAGAGAGAGAGAAAGAGAAGTTGTGAGAGAGAGAGAGAGAAAGAGAAGCTGTGATTGAGAGTGAGAGAGAGAGAAAGAGAAGCTGTGAGTGAGTGAGAGAGAAAGAGAAGCTGTGAGTGAGAGAGAGAGAAGCTGTGAGTGAGAGAGAGAAAGAAAAGCTGTGAGTGAGAGAGAGAGAGAGAGAGAAGATATGAGAGAGAGAAAGAGAAGCTGTGAGTGAGTAAGAGAGAGAAAGGGAAGTTGTGAGTGAGAGAGAGAGAAAGAGAAGCTGTGAGTGAGAGAGAGAGAGAAAGAGAAGCTGTGAGTGAGAGAGAGAAAGAGAAGCTGTGAGTGAGAAGGAGAGGGAAAGAGAAGCTGTGAGTGAGTGAGAGAGAGAGAAAGAGAAGCTGTGAGAGGGAAAGAGAGAAGCTGTGAGTGAGAGAGTGAGAGAGAGAGAAAGAAAGGGAAGCTGTTAGTGAGAGTGAGAGTGAGACAGAAAGAGAAGCTGTGAGTGAGAGAGAGAGAAAGAGAAGCTGTGAGTGAGAGAGAGAGAGAGAAAGAGAAGCTGTGAGTGAGAGAGAGAAAGAGAAGCTGTGAGTGACACACAGAGAGAGAAGCTGTGAGTTAGAGAGAGAGAGAAAGAGAAGCTGTGGGTGACAGAGAGAGAGAGAAAGAGAAGCTGTGTGTGTGTGAGAGAGAGAAAGATAGTCTGAGAAAGAGAGAGTGAAAGAGAAGCTGTGAGTGAGAGAGAGAGAGGGAGAAAGAGAATCTGTGTGTGTGTGAGAGAGAAAGAGAAGCTGTGAGTGAGAGTGAGAGAAAGAAAGAGAAAGAGAAGCTGTTAGTGAGAGAGTGAGAGAGAGAAAGAGAAGCTGTTAGTGAGAGTGAGAGAGAGAGAAAGAGAAGCTGTGAGTGAGAGAGAGAGAAAGAGATGCTGTGAGTGAGTAAGAGAGAGAAAGAGAAGCTGTGTGTGTGTGTTTGAGAGAGAAAGATAGTCTGAGAAAGAGAGAGTGAAAGAGAAGCTGTGAGTGAGAGAGAGAGGGAGAAAGAGAAGCTGTGTGTGTGAGAGAGAGAAAGAGAAGCTGTGAGTGAGAGTGAGTGAGAGAGAGAGAAAGAGAAGCTGTGAGTGAGAGAGAGAGAGAGAGAAAGAGAAGCTGTGAGTGAGAGAGAGAAAGAGAAGCTGTGAGTGAGAGAGAGAAAGAGAAGCTGTGAGTGAGAGAGAGAGAGAAAGAGAAGCTGTGAGTGAGTAAGAGAGAGAAAGAGAAGCTGTGAGTGAGTGAGAGAGAGAGAGAGAGAGAAACTGTGAGTGTGTGAGAGAGAAAGAGAAGCTGTGAGTGAGAGAGAGAGAGAAAGAGAAGCTGTGAGTGAGAAGGAGAGGGAAAGAGAAGCTGTGAGTGAGTGAGAGAGAGAGAGAAAGAGAAGCTGTTAGTGAGAGTGAGAGAGAGAGAAAGAGAAGCTGTGAGTGAGAGAGAGATTGAAAGAGAAGCTGTGAGTGAGAGAGAGAGAGAGAAAGAGAAGCTGTGAGTGAGAGAGAGATAGAGAAGCTGTGAGTGAGAGGGAGAGGGAGAAAGAGAAGCTGTGAGTGACACAGAGAGAGAGAAGCTGTGAGTTAGAGAGAGAGAGAAAGAGAACCTGTGAGTGACAGAGAGAGAGAAAGAGAAGCTGAGAGTGAGAGAGAGAGAGTGAAAGTGAAGCTGTGAGTGAGAGAGAGAAACAGAAGCTGTGTGTGTGTGTGTGAGAGAGAAAGATAGTCTGAGAAAGAGAGAGTGAAAGAGAAGCTGTGAGTAAGAGAGAGGGAGAAAGAGAAGCTGTGTGTGTGAGAGAGAGAAAGAGAAGCTGTGAGTGAGAGTGAGAGCGAGAGAGAGAAAGAGAAGCTGTGAGTGAAAGAGAGTGAAAGAGAAGCTGTGAGTGAGAGAGAGAGAAAGAGAAGCTGTGAGTGAGAGAGAGAGAGAATGAGAAGCTGTGAGAGAGAGAGAGAGAAGCTGTGAGTGAGTGAGAGAGAGAGAGAAAGTGACGCTGTGAGTGAGAGAGAGAGAGAAAGAGAAGCTGTGTGTGTGTGTGGGAGAGAAAGATTGTCTGAGAAAGAGAGAGTGAAAGAGAAGCTGTGAGTGAGAGAGAGAGAGGGAGAAAGAGAAGCTGTGTGTGTGAGAGAGAGAGAGAGAAGCTGTGAGTGAGAGTGAGAGAGAGAGAAAGAGAAGCTGTGAGTGAGAGAGAGAGAATGAGAACCTGTGAGTGAGAGAGAGAAGTTGTTAGAGAGATAGAGAAAGAGAAGCTGTGAGTGAGAGAGAGAGAGAGATGTGAGTGATAGAGAGAGAGAATGAGAAGCTGTGAGTGAGAGAGAGAGAAAGTAAGAGAAGCTGTGAGTGAGATAGAGAGAGAGAGAAAGAGAAGCTGTGAGTGAGAGAGAGAGGGAGAAAGATAATCTGTGAGAGAGAGAGAAAGAGAAACTGTGTGTGTGAGAGAGAGAGAAGGAGAAGGTGTGATTGAGAGTGAGAGAGAGAAAGAGAAGCTGTGAGTGAGAGAGAGAATGAGAAGCTGTGAGTGAGAGAGAGAGAATCTGTGAGTGAGAGAGAGAAAGAAAAGCTGTGAGTGAGAGAGAGAGAGAGAAAGAGAAGATATGAATGAGAGAGAGAGAGAAGCAGTGAGAGAGAGAGAGAGAGAAACAGAAGCTGTGAGTGAGACAGAGAGAGAAAGAGAAGCTGTGAGTGTGTGTGAGAGAGAAAGAGAAGCTGTGAGTGAGAGAGAGAGAAAGAAAGAGAAATTAGAGTGAGAAAGAGAGAGAGAAAGAGAAGCTGTGAGTGGGAGAGAGAGAAAGAGAGTCTGTGAGTGAGAGAGAGAGAGAGAAGCTGTAAGTGAGAGAGAGAGAGAGCCGCTGTGAGTGAGAGAGAGAAAGAGAAGCTGTGAATGAGAGAGAGAGAGAAAGAGAAGCTGTGTGAGAGAGAGAAAGAGAAGCTGTGAGTGAGTGAGAGATAGAGAAAGGGAAGTTGTGAGTGAGAGAGAGAGAGAGAAAGAGAAGCTGTGAGTGAGAGAGAGAGAAAGAGAAGCTGTGAGTGAGAGAGAGAGAGAAAGAGAAGCTGTGAGTGAGAAGGAGATGGAAAGAGAAGCAGTGAGTGAGAGAGAGAGAAAGAGAAGCTGTGAGTGAGAGAGAGAGAAAGAGAAGCTGTGAGTGAGAGAGAGTGAGAAAGAGAATCTGTGAGTAAGAAGGAGAGGGAAAGAGAAGAAGTGAGTGAGTGAGAGAGAGAGAGAGAGAGAAAGAGAAGCTGTGAGAGAGAAAGAGAAGCTGTGAGTGAGAGAGTGAGTGAGAGAGAGAGAAGCTGTGAGTGAGAGAGAGATTGAAAGAGAAGCTGTGAGTGAGAGAGAGAGAAAGAGAAGCTGTGAGTGAGAGAGAGAAAGAGAAGCTGTGAGTGAGAGGGAGAGAGAGAAAGAGAAGCTGTGAGTGACACAGAGAGAGAAGCTGTGAGTTAGAGAGAGAGAAAGAGAAGCTGTGAGTGACAGAGAGAGAAAGAGAAGCTAAGAGAGAGAGAGAGAAAGTGAAGCTGTGTGTGTGAGAGAGAGAGAAAGAGAAGCTGTGTGTGTGTGAGAGAGAGAAGCTGTGAGTGAGAGAGAGAAAGAGAAGCTGTGAGTGAGTGAGAGAGAGAGAAGATGTGAGTGAGAGAGAGAGAGAATGAGAAGCTGTGAGTGAGAGAGAGAGAAAGTAAGAGAAGCTGTGAGTGATACAGAGAGAGGGAAAGAGAAGCTGTGAGTGAGAGAGAGAGAGGGAGAAAGATAAGCTGTGTGTGTGAGAGAGAGAGAGAAGCTGTGAGAGAGAGAGAGAGAAGCTGTGATTGAGAGTAAGAGAGAGAGAAAGAGAAGCTGTGAGTGAGAGAGAGAGAAAGAGAAGCTGTGAGTGAGAGAGAGAGAAGCTGTGAGTGAGAGAGAGAAAGAAAAGCTGTGAGTGAGAGAGAGAGAGAGAGAAGATATGAGTGTGAGAGAGAGAGAAGCTGTGAGTGAGAGAGAGAGAGAGAAAGAGAAGCTGTGAGTGAGAGAGAGAGAGAGAAAGAGAAGCTGTGAGTGAGACAGAGAGAGAAAGAGAAGCTGTGAGAGAGAGAGAGGGGAAGAAAGAGAAGCTGTGAGAGAGAGAGAGAGAAAGAGAAGCTGTGAGTGTGTGAGAGAGAGAAAGAGAAGCTGTGAGTGAGAGAGAGAGAAAGAAAGAGAAATTAGAGTGAGAAAGAGAGAGAGAAAGAGAAGCTGTGAGTGGGAGAGAGAGAAAGAGAGTCTGTGAGTGAGAGAGAGAGAGAGAGAAGCTGTGAGTGAGAGAGAGAGAGAGCTGCTGTGAGTGAGAGAGAGAGAAAGAGAAGCTGTGAGTGAGAGAGAGAGAAGCTGTGAGTGTGAGAGAGAAAGAAAAGCTATGAGTGAGAGAGTGAGAGAGAAAGAGAAGCTGTGAGTGAGAGAGAGAAAGAGAAGCTGTGAGAGAGAGTAAGAAAAGCTGTGAGTGAGAGAGAGAGAGAGAAGATGTGAGTGAGAGAGAGAGAGAATGAGAAGCTGTGAGTGAGAGAGAGAAAGTAAGAGAAGCTGTGAGTGATACAGAGAGAGAGAAATAGAAGCTGTGAGTGAGAGAGAGAGGGAGAAAGATAAGCTGTGTGAGAGAGAGAGAGAAAGAGAAGTTGTGAGAGAGAGAGAGAGAAAGAGAAGCTGTGATTGAGAGTGAGAGAGAGAGAAAGAGAAGCTGTGAGTGAGTGAGAGAGAAAGAGAAGCTGTGAGTGAGAGAGAGAGAAGCTGTGAGTGAGAGAGAGAAAGAAAAGCTGTGAGTGAGAGAGAGAGAGAGAGAGAAGATATGAGTGAGAGAGAGAAAGAGAAGCTGTGAGTGAGTAAGAGAGAGAAAGGGAAGTTGTGAGTGAGAGAGAGAGAAAGAGAAGCTGTGAGTGAGAGAGAGAGAGAAAGAGAAGCTGTGAGTGAGAGAGAGAAAGAGAAGCTGTGAGTGAGAAGGAGAGGGAAAGAGAAGCTGTGAGTGAGTGAGAGAGAGAGAAAGAGAAGCTGTGAGAGGGAAAGAGAGAAGCTGTGAGTGAGAGAGTGAGAGAGAGAGAAAGAAAGGGAAGCTGTTAGTGAGAGTGAGAGTGAGACAGAAAGAGAAGCTGTGAGTGAGAGAGAGAGAAAGAGAAGCTGTGAGTGAGAGAGAGAGAGAGAAAGAGAAGCTGTGAGTGAGAGAGAGAAAGAGAAGCTGTGAGTGACACACAGAGAGAGAAGCTGTGAGTTAGAGAGAGAGAGAAAGAGAAGCTGTGGGTGACAGAGAGAGAGAGAAAGAGAAGCTGTGTGTGTGTGAGAGAGAGAAAGATAGTCTGAGAAAGAGAGAGTGAAAGAGAAGCTGTGAGTGAGAGAGAGAGAGGGAGAAAGAGAATCTGTGTGTGTGTGAGAGAGAAAGAGAAGCTGTGAGTGAGAGTGAGAGAAAGAAAGAGAAAGAGAAGCTGTTAGTGAGAGAGTGAGAGAGAGAAAGAGAAGCTGTTAGTGAGAGTGAGAGAGAGAAAGAGAAGCTGTGAGTGAGAGAGAGAGAAAGAGATGCTGTGAGTGAGTAAGAGAGAGAAAGAGAAGCTGTGTGTGTGTGTTTGAGAAGAAAGATAGTCTGAGAAAGAGAGAGTGAAAGAGAAGCTGTGAGTGAGAGAGAGAGGGAGAAAGAGAAGCTGTGTGTGTGAGAGAGAGAAAGAGAAGCTGTGAGTGAGAGTGAGTGAGAGAGAGAGAAAGAGAAGCTGTGAGTGAGAGAGAGAGAGAATGAGAAGCTGTGAGTGAGAGAGAGAGAAGCTGTGAGTGAGAGTGAGAGAGAGAGAAATAGAAGCTGTGAGTGAGAGAGAGAGAGAAAGAGAAGCTGTGAGTGAGAGAGAGAGAATGAGAAGCTGTGAGTGAGAGAGAGAAGTTGTTAGAGAGATAGAGAAAGAGAAGCTGTGAGTGAGAGAGAGAGAGATGTGAGTGATAGAGAGAGAGAATGAGAAGCTGTGAGTGTGAGAGAGAGAAAGTAAGAGAAGCTGTGAGTGAGATAGAGAGAGAGAGAGAGAAGCTGTGAGTGAGAGAGAGAGGGAGAAAGATAATCTGTGAGAGAGAGAGAGAGAGAAACTGTGTGTGTGAGAGAGAGAGAAGGAGAATGTGTGATTGAGAGTGAGAGAGAGAAAGAGAAGCTGTGAGTGAGAGAGAGAGAATGAGAAGCTGTGAGTGAGAGAGAGAGTGAAAGAGAAGCTGTGAGAGAGAGAGAGAGAAAGAGAAGCTGTGAGTGAGAGAGAGAGAGAATGAGAAGCTGTGAGTGAGAGAGAGAGAAGCTGTGAGTGAGAGAGAGAGAGAGAAAGATTAGCTGTGAGTGAGAGAGAGAGGGAGAAAGAGAAGCTGTGTGTGTGTGAGAGAGAAAGAGAAGCTGTGAGTGAGAGTGAGAGCGAGAGAGAGAAAGAGAAGCTGTGAGTGAGAGAGAGAGTGAAAGAGAAGCTGTGAGTGAGAGAGAGAGAAAGAGAAGCTGTGAGTGAGAGAGAGAGAGAATGAGAAGCTGTGAGTGAGAGAGAGAGAAGCTGTGAGTGAGAGAGAGAGAGAGAAAGAGAAGCTGTGAGTGAGAGAGAGAGAGAGAAAGAGAAGCTGTGAGTGTGAGAGAGAAAGAGAAGCTGTGAGTGAGAGGGAGAGAGAGAAAGAGAAGCTGTGAGTGAGAGAGAGAGATGGAGAAACAGAATCTGTGTGTGTGTGAGAGAGAAAGAGAAGCTGTGAGTGAGAGTGAGAGAGAGAGAAAGAGAAAGAGAAGCTGTGAGTGAGAGAGTGAGAGAGAGAAAGAGAAGCTGTGAGTGAGAGAGAGAGAAAGAAAGAGAAGCTGTGAGTGAGTGAGAGAGAGAAAGGGAAGTTGTGAGTGAGAGAGAGAGAAAGAGAAGCTGTGAGTGAGAGAGAGAAAGAGAAGCTGTGAGTGAGAGAGAGAAAGAGAAGCTGTGAGTGAGAGAGAGAGAGATAGAGAAGCTGTGAGTGAGAAGGAGAGGGAAAGAGAAGCTGTGAGTGAGTGAGAGAGAGAGAAAAAGAGAAACTGTGAGTGTGTGAGAGAGAAAGAGAAGCTGTGTGTGAGAGAGAGAGAGAAAGAGAAGCTGTGAGTGAGAAGGAGAGGGAAAGAGAAGCTGTGAGTGAGTGAGAGAGAGAGAGAGAGAAAGAGAAGCTGTGAGAGAGAAAGAGAGAAGGTGTGAGTGAGAGAGTGAGAGAGAGAAAGAGAAGCTGTTAGTGAGAGTGAGAGAGAGAGAAAGAGAAGCTGTGAGTGAGAGAGAGATTGAAAGAGGAGCTGTGAGTGAGAGAGAGAGAGAGAAAGAGAAGCTGTGAGTGAGAGAGAGATAGAGAAGCTGTGAGTGAGAGGGAGAGAGAGAAAGAGAAGCTGTGAGTGACACAGAGAGAGAGAGAAGCTGAGAGTGAGAGAGAGAGAGAGAAAGTGAAGCTGTGAGTGAGAGAGAGAAAGAGAAGCTGTGTGTGTGTGAGAGAGAGAAAGATAGTCTGAGAAAGAGAGAGTGAAAGAGAAGATGTGAGTAAGAGAGAGAGGGAGAAAGAGAAGCTGTGTGTGTGAGAGAGAGAAAGAGAAGCTGTGAGTGAGAGTGAGAGCGAGAGAGAGAAAGAGAAGCTGTGAGTGAGAGAGAGAGTGAATGAGAAGCTGTGAGTGAGAGAGAGAAAGAGAAGCTGTGAGTGAGTGAGAGAGAATGAGAAGCTGTGAGTGAGAGAGAGAGAAGCTGTGAGTGAGAGAGAGAGAGAGAAAGTGAAGCTGTGAGTGAGAGAGAGAGAGAAAGAGAAGCTGTGTGTGTGTGAGAGAGAGAAAAATTGTCTGAGAAAGAGAGAGTGAAAGAGAAGCTGTGAGTGAGAGAGAGAGGGGGAGAAAGAGAAGCTGTGTGAGAGAGAGAGAGAAAGAGAAGCTGTGAGTGAGAGTGAGAGAGAGAGAAAGAGAAGCTGTGAGTGAGAGAGAGAGAGAGAAAGAGAAGCTGTGAGTGAGAGAGAGAAGTTGTTAGAGAGAGAGAGAAAGAGAAGCTGTGAGTGAGAGAGAGAGAGATGTGAGTGATAGAGAGAGAGAATGAGAAGCTGTGTGAGAGAGAGAAAGTAAGAGAAGCTGTGAGTGAGATAGAGAGAGAGAGAAAGAGAAGCTGTGAGTGAGAGAGAGAGGGAGAAAGATAATCTGTGAGAGAGAGAGAGAGAGAGAAAAACTGTGTGTGTGTGAGAGAGAGAAGGAGAAGGTGTGATTGAGAGTGAGAGAGAGAAAGAGAAGCTGTGAGTGAGAGAGAGAGAATGAGAAGCTGTGAGTGAGAGAGAGAGAATCTGTGAGTGAGAGAGAGAAAGAAAAGCTGTGAGTGAGAGAGAGAGAGAAAGAGAAGATATGAGTGAGAGAGAGAGAGAAGCAGTGAGAGAGAGAGAGAGAGAAACAGAAGCTGTGAGTGAGACAGAGAGAGAAAGAGAAGCTGTGAGAGAGAGAGAGGGAGAAAGAGAAGCTGTGTGAGAGAGAGAGAGAAAGAGAAGCTGTGAGTGTGTGTGAGAGAGAAAGAGAAGCTGTGAGTGAGAGAGAGAGAAAGAAAGAGAAATTAGAGTGAGAAAGAGAGAGAGAAAGAGAAGCTGTGAGTGGGAGAGAGAGAAAGAGAGTCTGTGAGTGAGACAGAGAGAGAGAAGCTGTGAGTGAGAGAGAGAGAGCCGCTGTGAGAGAGAGAGAGAAAGAGAAGCTGTGAATGAGAGAGAGAGAGAGAGAAAGAGAAGCTGTGTGAGAGAGAGAAAGAGAAGCTGTGAGTGAGTGAGAGAGAGAGAAAGGGAAGTTGTGAGTGAGAGAGAGAGAGAGAAAAAGAAGCTGTGAGTGAGAGAGAGAGAAAGAGAAGCTGTGAGTGAGAGAGAGAGAAAGAGAAGCTGTGAGTGAGAAGGAGATGGAAAGAGAAGCTGTGAGTGAGTGAGAGAGAGAGAAAGAGAAGCTGTGAGTGAGAGAGAGAGAAAGAGAAGCTGTGAGTGAGAGAGAGAGAGAAAGAGAAGCTGTGAGTAAGAAGGAGAGGGAAAGAGAAGAAGTGAGTGAGTGAGTGAGAGAGAGAGAGAAAGAGAAGCTGTGAGAGAGAAAGAGAAGCTGTGAGTGAGAGAGTGAGTGAGAGAGAGAGATGCTGTGAGTGAGAGAGAGATTGAAAGAGAAGCTGTGATTGAGAGAGAGAGAGAGAGAGAAAGAGAAGCTGTGAGTGAGAGAGAGAAAGAGAAGCTGTGAGTGAGAGGGAGAGAGAGAAAGAGAAGCTGTGAGTGACACAGAGAGATAGAAGCTGTGAGTTAGAGAGAGAGAAAGAGAAGCTGTGAGTGACAGAGAGAGAGAAAGAGAAGATATGAGTGAGAGAGAGAGAAAGAGAAGCTGTGAGTGAGTAAGAGAGAGAAAGGGAAGTTGTGAGTGAGAGAGAGAGAAAGAGAAGCTGTGAGTGAGAGAGAGAGAGAGAGAAAGAGAAGCTGTGAGTGAGAGAGAGAGAAAGAGAAGCTGTGAGTGAGAGAGAGAGAAAGAGAAGCTGTGAGTGAGAGAGAGAAAGAGAAGCTGTGAGTGACACACAGAGAGAGAAGCTGTGAGTTAGAGAGAGAGAGAAAGAGAAGCTGTGAGTGACAGAGAGAGAGAGAGAAGCTGTGTGTGTGTGAGAGAGAGAAAGATAGTCTGAGAAAGAGAGAGTGAAAGAGAAGCTGTGAGTGAGAGAGAGAGGGAGAAAGAGAATCTGTGTGTGTGTGAGAGAGAAAGAGAAGCTGTGAGTGAGAGTGAGAGAAAGAAAGAGAAAGAGAAGCTGTTAGTGAGAGAGTGAGAGAGAGAAAGAGAAGCTGTTAGTGAGAGTGAGAGAGAGAGAAAGAGAAGCTGTGAGTGAGAGAGAGAGAAAGAGATGCTGTGAGTGAGAGAGAGAGAGAAAGAGAAACTGTGAGTGAGAGAGAGAGAAAGAGAAGCTGTGAGTGAGAGAGAGAGAAAGAGAAGCTGTGAGTGAGAAGGAGATGGAAAGAGAAGCTGTGAGTGAGTGAGAGAGAGAGAAAGAGAAGCTGTGAGTGAGAGAGAGAGAAAGAGAAGCTGTGAGTGAGAGAGAGAGAGAAAGAGAAGCTGTGAGTAAGAAGGAGAGGGAAAGAGAAGAAGTGAGTGAGAGAGAGAGAGAGAGAAAGAGAAGCTGTGAGAGAGAAAGAGAAGCTGTGAGTGAGAGAGTGAGTGAGAGAGAGAGAAGCTGTGAGTGAGAGAGAGATTGAAAGAGAAGCTGTGAGTGAGAGAGAGAGAGAAAGAGAAGCTGTGAGTGATAGAGAGAAAGAGAAGCTGTGAGTGAGAGGGAGAGAGAGAAAGAGAAGCTGTGAGTGACACAGAGAGATAGAAGCTGTGAGTTAGAGAGAGAGAAAGAGAAGCTGTGAGTGACAGAGAGAGAGAAAGAGAAGATATGAGTGAGAGAGAGAGAAAGAGAAGCTGTGAGTGAGTAAGAGAGAGAAAGGGAAGTTGTGAGTGAGAGAGAGAGAAAGAGAAGCTGTGAGTGAGAGAGAGAGAGAGAGAAAGAGAAGCTGTGAGTGAGAGAGAGAGAAAGAGAAGCTGTGAGTGAGAGAGAGAGAGAGAGAGAGAGAAGCTGTGAGTGAGAGAGAGAAAGAGAAGCTGTGAGTGACACACAGAGAGAGAAGCTGTGAGTTAGAGAGAGAGAGAAAGAGAAGCTGTGAGTGACAGAGAGAGAGAGAAAGGGAAGCTGTGTGTGTGTGAGAGAGAGAAAGATAGTCTGAGAAAGAGAGAGTGAAAGAGAAGCTGTGAGTGAGAGAGAGGGAGAAAGAGAATCTGTGTGTGTGTGAGAGAGAAAGAGAAGCTGTGAGTGAGAGTGAGAGAAAGAAAGAGAAAGAGAAGCTGTTAGTGAGAGAGTGAGAGAGAGAAAGAGAAGCTGTTAGTGAGAGTGAGAGAGAGAGAAAGAGAAGCTGTGAGTGAGAGAGAGAGAAAGAGATGCTGTGAGTGAGAGAGAGAGAGAAAGAGAAACTGTGAGTGAGAGAGAGAGAAAGAGAAGCTGTGAGTGAGAGAGAGAGAAAGAGAAGCTGTGAGTGAGAAGGAGAGGGAAAGAGAAGCTGTGAGTGAGTGAGAGAGAGAAAGAGAAGCTGTGAGTGAGAGAGAGAGAAAGAGAAGCTGTGAGTGAGAGAGAGAGAGAAAGAGAAGCTGTGAGTAAGAAGGAGAGGGAAAGAGAAGAAGTGAGTGAGTGAGAGAGAGAGAGAAAGAGAAGCTGTGAGAGAGAAAGAGAAGCTGTGAGTGAGAGAGTGAGAGAGAGAAAGAGAATCTGTTAGTGAGAGTGAGAGAGAGAGAAAGAGAAGCTGTGAGTGAGAGAGAGAGAAAGAGAAGCTGTGAGAGAGAGAAAGAGAAGCTGTGAGTGAGAGGGAGAGAGAAAGAGAAGCTGTGAGTGACACAGAGAGAGAGAAGCTGTGAGTTAGAGAGAGAGAAAGAGAAGCTGTGAGAGAGTGAGAGAGAGAAAGAGAAGCTGTTAGTGAGAGTGAGAGAGAAAGAGAAGCTGTGAGTGAGAGAGAGAGAAAGAGAAGCTGTGAGTGAGAAAGAGAGAGAGAGAAAGATAAGCTGTGAGTGAGAGAGAGAAAGAGAAGCTGTGAGTGAGAGAGAGAGAGGGAGAAAGAGAATCTGTGTGTGTGTGAGAGAGAAAGAGAAGCTGTGAGTGAGAGTGAAAGAGAGAGAAAGAGAAATAGAAGCTGTGAGTGAGAGAGTGAGAGAGAGAAAGAGAAGCTGTGAGTGAGAGAGAGAGAAAGAAAGAGAAGCTGTGAGTGAGTGAGAGAGAGAAAGGGAAGTTGTGAGTGAGAGAGAGAGAAAGAGAAGCTGTGAGTGAGAGAGAGAAAGAGAAGCTGTGAGTGAGAGAGAGAGAGAAAGAGAAGCTGTGAGTGAGAAGGAGAGGGAAAGAGAAGCTGTGAGTGAGTGAGAGAGAGAGAGAAAGAGAAACTGTGAGTGTGTGAGAGAGAAGCTGTGAGTGAGAGAGAGAAAGAAATGCTGTGAGTGAGAGAGAGAGAGAGAAAGAGAAGATATGAGTGTGTGAGAGAGAGAAGCAGTGAGTGAGAGAGAGAGAGAGAAAGAGAAGCTGTGAGTGAGAGAGAGAGAGAAAGAGAAGCTGTGAGTGAGACAGAGAGAGAAAGAGAAGCTGTGAGAGAGAGAGAGGGGAAGAAAAAGAAGCTGTGTGTGAGAAAGAGAGAAAGAGAAGTTGTGAGTGTGTGAGAGAGAGAAAGAGAAGCTGTGAGTGAGAGAGAGAGAAAGAAAGAGAAATTAGAGTGTGAAAGAGAGAGAGAAAGAGAAGCTGTGAGTGGGAGAGAGAGAAAGAGAAGCTTTGAGTGAGAGAGAGAGAGAAGCTGTGAGTGAGAGAGAGAGAGAGCTGCTGTGAGTGAGAGAGAGAGAAAGAGAAGCTGTGAGTGAGAGAGAGAGAAGCTGTGAGTGTGAGAGAGAAAGAAAAGCTATGAGTGAGAGAGTGAGAGAGAAAGAGAAGCTGTGAGTGAGAGAGAGAGAAAGAGAAGCTGTGAGAGAGAGTAAGAAAAGCTGTGAGTGAGAGTGAGAGTGAGAGAGAAAGAGAAGCTGTGAGTGAGAGAGAGAGAAAGAGAAGCTGTGAGTGAGAGAGAGAGAGAAAGAGAAGCTGTGAGTGAGATAGAGAGAGAGAAGATGTGAGTGAGAGCGAGAGAGAATGAGAAGCTGTGAGTGAGAGAGAGAAAGTAAGAGAAGCTGTGAGTGATACACAGAGAGAGAAATAGAAGCTGTGAGTGAGAGAGAGAGAGGGAGAAAGATAAGCTGTGTGAGAGAGAGAGAGAGAAAGAGAAGTTGTGAGAGAGAGAGAGAGAAAGAGAAGCTGTGATTGTGAGTGAGAGAGAGAGAAAGAGAAGCTGTGAGTGAGTAAGAGAGAGAAAGGGAAGTTGTGAGTGAGAGAGAGAGAAAGAGAAGCTGTGAGTGAGAGAGAGAGAGAGAAAGAGAAGCTGTGAGTGAGAGAAAGAGAAGCTGTGAGTGAGAAGGAGAGGGAAAGAGAAGCTGTGAGTGAGTGAGAGAGAGAAAGAGAAGCTGTGAGAGAGAAAGAGAGAAGCTGTGAGTGAGAGAGTGAGAGAGAGAAAGAGAAGCTGTTAGTGAGAGTGAGAGTGAGACAGAAAGAGAAGCTGT
The DNA here is from genome assembly GCA_035047305.1 of Bradypodion pumilum. Lineage (NCBI taxonomy): Eukaryota > Metazoa > Chordata > Lepidosauria > Squamata > Chamaeleonidae > Bradypodion > Bradypodion pumilum. The sequence continues at coordinate 236,077,853 of JAWDJD010000001.1, forward strand.
GAGTGAGAGAGAGAGAGAAAGAGAAGCTGTGAGTGAGAGAGAGAGAGAGAGAGAAAGAGAAGCTGTGAGTGAGAGAGAGAAAGAGAAGCTGTGAGTGACACACACAGAGAGAAGCTGTGAGTTAGAGAGAGAGAGAAAGAGAAGCTGTGAGTGACAGAGAGAGAGAGAAAGAGAAGCTGTGTGTGTGTGAGAGAGAGAAAGATAGTCTGAGAAAGAGAGAGTGAAAGAGAAGCTGTGAGTGAGAGAGAGAGGGGGAGAAAGAGAATCTGTGTGTGTGTGAGAGAGAAGCTGTGAGTGAGACTGAGAGAGAGAGAGAGAAAGAGAAGCTGTTAGTGAGAGAGTGAGAGAGAGAAAGAGAAGCTGTTAGTGAGAGTGAGAGAGAGAGAAAGAGAAGCTGTGAGTGAGAGAGAGAGAAAGAGATGCTGTGAGTGAGAGAGAGAGAGAAAGAGAAACTGTGAGTGAGAGAGAGAAAGAGAAGCTGTGAGTGAGAGAGAGAGAGAAAGAGAAGCTGTGAGTGAGAAGGAGAGGGAAAGAGAAGCTGTGAGTGAGTGAGAGAGAGAGAAAGAAAGAGAAGCTGTGAGTGAGAGAGAGAGAGAGAGAGAGAGAAGCTGTGAGTGAGAGAGAGAAAGAGAAGCTGTGAGTGACACACAGAGAGAGAAGCTGTGAGTTAGAGAGAGAGAGAAAGAGAAGCTGTGAGTGACAGAGAGAGAGAGAAAGGGAAGCTGTGTGTGTGTGAGAGAGAGAAAGATAGTCTGAGAAAGAGAGAGTGAAAGAGAAGCTGTGAGTGAGAGAGAGGGAGAAAGAGAATCTGTGTGTGTGTGAGAGAGAAAGAGAAGCTGTGAGTGAGAGTGAGAGAAAGAAAGAGAAAGAGAAGCTGTTAGTGAGAGAGTGAGAGAGAGAAAGAGAAGCTGTTAGTGAGAGTGAGAGAGAGAGAAAGAGAAGCTGTGAGTGAGAGAGAGAGAAAGAGATGCTGTGAGTGAGAGAGAGAGAGAAAGAGAAACTGTGAGTGAGAGAGAGAGAAAGAGAAGCTGTGAGTGAGAGAGAGAGAAAGAGAAGCTGTGAGTGAGAAGGAGAGGGAAAGAGAAGCTGTGAGTGAGTGAGAGAGAGAAAGAGAAGCTGTGAGTGAGAGAGAGAGAAAGAGAAGCTGTGAGTGAGAGAGAGAGAGAAAGAGAAGCTGTGAGTAAGAAGGAGAGGGAAAGAGAAGAAGTGAGTGAGTGAGAGAGAGAGAGAAAGAGAAGCTGTGAGAGAGAAAGAGAAGCTGTGAGTGAGAGAGTGAGAGAGAGAAAGAGAATCTGTTAGTGAGAGTGAGAGAGAGAGAAAGAGAAGCTGTGAGTGAGAGAGAGAGAAAGAGAAGCTGTGAGAGAGAGAAAGAGAAGCTGTGAGTGAGAGGGAGAGAGAAAGAGAAGCTGTGAGTGACACAGAGAGAGAGAAACTGTGAGTTAGAGAGAGAGAAAGAGAAGCTGTGAGAGAGTGAGAGAGAGAAAGAGAAGCTGTTAGTGAGAGTGAGAGAGAAAGAGAAGCTGTGAGTGAGAGAGAGAGAAAGAGAAGCTGTGAGTGAGAAAGAGAGAGAGAGAAAGATAAGCTGTGAGTGAGAGAGAGAAAGAGAAGCTGTGAGTGAGAGAGAGAGAGGGAGAAAGAGAATCTGTGTGTGTGTGAGAGAGAAAGAGAAGCTGTGAGTGAGAGTGAAAGAGAGAGAAAGAGAAATAGAAGCTGTGAGTGAGAGAGTGAGAGAGAGAAAGAGAAGCTGTGAGTGAGAGAGAGAGAAAGAAAGAGAAGCTGTGAGTGAGTGAGAGAGAGAAAGGGAAGTTGTGAGTGAGAGAGAGAGAAAGAGAAGCTGTGAGTGAGAGAGAGAAAGAGAAGCTGTGAGTGAGAGAGAGAGAGAAAGAGAAGCTGTGAGTGAGAAGGAGAGGGAAAGAGAAGCTGTGAGTGAGTGAGAGAGAGAGAGAAAGAGAAACTGTGAGTGTGTGAGAGAGAAGCTGTGAGTGAGAGAGAGAAAGAAATGCTGTGAGTGAGAGAGAGAGAGAGAAAGAGAAGATATGAGTGTGTGAGAGAGAGAAGCAGTGAGTGAGAGAGAGAGAGAGAAAGAGAAGCTGTGAGTGAGAGAGAGAGAGAAAGAGAAGCTGTGAGTGAGACAGAGAGAGAAAGAGAAGCTGTGAGAGAGAGAGAGGGGAAGAAAAAGAAGCTGTGTGTGAGAAAGAGAGAAAGAGAAGCTGTGAGTGTGTGAGAGAGAGAAAGAGAAGCTGTGAGTGAGAGAGAGAGAAAGAAAGAGAAATTAGAGTGTGAAAGAGAGAGAGAAAGAGAAGCTGTGAGTGGGAGAGAGAGAAAGAGAAGCTTTGAGTGAGAGAGAGAGAGAAGCTGTGAGTGAGAGAGAGAGAGAGCTGCTGTGAGTGAGAGAGAGAGAAAGAGAAGCTGTGAGTGAGAGAGAGAGAAGCTGTGAGTGTGAGAGAGAAAGAAAAGCTATGAGTGAGAGAGTGAGAGAGAAAGAGAAGCTGTGAGTGAGAGAGAGAGAAAGAGAAGCTGTGAGAGAGAGTAAGAAAAGCTGTGAGTGAGAGTGAGAGTGAGAGAGAAAGAGAAGCTGTGAGTGAGAGAGAGAGAAAGAGAAGCTGTGAGTGAGAGAGAGAGAGAAAGAGAAGCTGTGAGTGAGATAGAGAGAGAGAAGATGTGAGTGAGAGCGAGAGAGAATGAGAAGCTGTGAGTGAGAGAGAGAAAGTAAGAGAAGCTGTGAGTGATACACAGAGAGAGAAATAGAAGCTGTGAGTGAGAGAGAGAGAGGGAGAAAGATAAGCTGTGTGAGAGAGAGAGAGAGAAAGAGAAGTTGTGAGAGAGAGAGAGAGAAAGAGAAGCTGTGATTGTGAGTGAGAGAGAGAGAAAGAGAAGCTGTGAGTGAGTAAGAGAGAGAAAGGGAAGTTGTGAGTGAGAGAGAGAGAAAGAGAAGCTGTGAGTGAGAGAGAGAGAGAAAGAGAAGCTGTGAGTGAGAGAAAGAGAAGCTGTGAGTGAGAAGGAGAGGGAAAGAGAAGCTGTGAGTGAGTGAGAGAGAGAAAGAGAAGCTGTGAGAGAGAAAGAGAGAAGCTGTGAGTGAGAGAGTGAGAGAGAGAAAGAGAAGCTGTTAGTGAGAGTGAGAGTGAGACAGAAAGAGAAGCTGTGAGTGAGAGAGAGAGAGAAAGAGAAGCTGTGAGTGAGAGAGAGAGAGAGAGAGAAAGAGAAGCTGTGAGTGAGAGAGAGAAAGAGAAGCTGTGAGTGACACACACAGAGAGAAGCTGTGAGTTAGAGAGAGAGAGAAAGAGAAGCTGTGAGTGACAGAGAGAGAGAGAAAGAGAAGCTGTGTGTGTGTGAGAGAGAGAAAGATAGTCTGAGAAAGAGAGAGTGAAAGAGAAGCTGTGAGTGAGAGAGAGAGGGGGAGAAAGAGAATCTGTGTGTGTGTGAGAGAGAAGCTGTGAGTGAGACTGAGAGAGAGAGAGAGAAAGAGAAGCTGTTAGTGAGAGAGTGAGAGAGAGAAAGAGAAGCTGTTAGTGAGAGTGAGAGAGAGAGAAAGAGAAGCTGTGAGTGAGAGAGAGAGAAAGAGATGCTGTGAGTGAGAGAGAGAGAGAAAGAGAAACTGTGAGTGAGAGAGAGAAAGAGAAGCTGTGAGTGTGTGAGAGAGAGAAAGAGAAGCTGTGAGTGAGAAGGAGAGGGAAAGAGAAGCTGTGAGTGAGTGAGAGAGAGAGAAAGAAAGAGAAGCTGTGAGTGAGAGAGAGAGAAAGAGAAGCTGTGAGTGAGAGAGAGAGAGAGAAAGAGAAGCTGTGAGTAAGAAGGAGAGGGAAAGAGAAGAAGTGAGTGAGTGAGAGAGAGAGAGAGAGAAAGAGAAGCTGTGAGAGAGAAAGAGAAGCTGTGAGTGAGAGAGTGAGAGAGAGAAAGAGAATCTGTTAGTGAGAGTGAGAGAGAGAGAAAGAGAAGCTGTGAGTGAGAGAGAGAGAGAGAAAGAGAAGCTGTGAGAGAGAGAAAGAGAAGCTGTGTGTGAGAGGGAGAGAGAAAGAGAAGCTGTGAGTGACACAGAGAGAGAGAAGCTGTGAGTTAGAGAGAGAGAAAGAGAAGCTGTGAGTGAGAGAGTGAGAGAGAGAAAGAGAAGCTGTTAGTGAGAGTGAGAGAGAAAGAGAAGCTGTTAGTGAGAGTGAGAGAGAAAGAGAAGCTGTGAGTGAGAGAGAGAGAAAGAGAAGCTGTGAGTGAGAAAGAGAGAGAGAAAGAGAAGCTGTGAGTGAGAGAGAGAAAGAGAAGCTGTGAGTGAGAGGGAGAGAGAGAAAGAGAAGCTGTGAGTGAGAGAGAGAGAGGGAGAAAGAGAATCTGTGTGTTTGTGTGAGAGAAAGAGAAGCTGTGAGTGAGAGTGAGAGAGAGAGAAAGAGAAATAGAAGCTGTGAGTGAGAGAGTGAGAGAGAGAAAGAGAAGCTGTGAGTGAGAGAGAGAGAGAAAGAAAGAGAAGCTGTGAGTGAGTGAGAGAGAGAAAGGGAAGTTGTGAGTGAGAGAGAGAGAAAGAGAAGCTGTGAGTGAGAGAGAGAAAGAGAAGCTGTGAGTGAGAGAGAGAGAGAAAGAGAAGCTGTGAGTGAGAAGGAGAGGGAAAGAGAAGCTGTGAGTGAGTGAGAGAGAGAGAGAAAGAGAAACTGTGAGTGTGTGAGAGAGAAAGAGAAGCTGTGAGTGAGAGAGAGAGAGAGAAAGAGAAGCTGTGAGTGAGAAGGAGAGGGAAAGAGAAGCTGAGAGTGAGTGAGAGAGAGAGAGAGAAAGAGAAGCTGAGAGAGAGAGAACCTGTGACTGAGAGAGTGAGAGAGAGAAAGAGAAGCTGTTAGTGAGAGTGAGAGAGAGAGAAAGAGAAGCTGTGAGTGAGAGAGAGATTGAAAGAGAAGCTGTGAGTGAGAGAGAGAGAGAGAGAAGCTGTGAGTGAGAGAGAGATAGAGAAGCTGTGACTGAGAGGGAGAGAGAGAAAGAGAAGCTGTGAGTGACACAGAGAGAGAGAAGCTGTGAGTTAAAGAGAGAGAAAGAGAAGCTGTGAGTGACAGAGAGAGAGCAAGAGAAGCTGAGAGTGAGAGAGAGAGAGAGAAAGTGAAGCTGTGAGTGAGAGAGAGAAAGAGAAGCTGTGTGTGTGTGAGAGAGAGAAAGATAGTCTGAGAAAGAGAGAGTGAAAGAGAAGCTGTGAGTGAGAGAGAGATTGAAAGAGAAGCTGTGAGAGAGAGAGAGAGAAAGAGAAGCTGTGAGTGAGAGAGAGAAAGAGAAGCTGTGAGTGAGAGAGAGATTGAAAGAGAAGCTGTGAGAGAGAGAGAGAGAAAAAGAGAAGCTGTGAGTGAGAGAGAGAAAGATAAGCTGTGAGTGAGAGGGAGAGAGAGAAAGAGAAGCTGTGAGTGACACACAGAGAGAGAAGCTGTGAGTTAGAGAGAGAGAAAGAGAAGCTGTGAGTGACAGAGAGAGAGAAAGAGAAGCTGAGAGTGAGAGAGAGAGAGAGAGAAAGTGAAGCTGTGAGTGAGAGAGAGAGAGAAAGAGAAGCTGTGTGTGTGAGAGAGAGAGAAGCTGTGAGTGAGAGAGAGAAAGAGAAGCTGTGAGTGAGAGAGAGAGAGAAGATGTGAGTGAGAGAGAGAGAATGAGAAGCTGTGAGTGAGAGAGAGAGAAAGTAAGAGAAGCTGTGAGTGAGATAGAGAGAGAGAGAAAGGGAAGCTGTGAGTGAGAGAGAGAGAGAAAGAGATGCTGTGAGTGAGAGAGAGAGAGGAAGAGAAGTTGTGAGTGAGACAGAGAGAGGGAGAAAGAGATGCTGTGTGTGTGTGAGAGAGAAAGAGAAGCTGTGATTGAGAGTGAGAGAGAGAGAAAGAAAAGCTGTGAGTGAGAGAGAGAAAGACAAGCTAAGAGTTAGATAGAGAGAAGCAGTGAGTGAGAGAGAGAGAGAAGCAGTGAGTGAGAGAGAGAGAGAGAGAGAAGATGTGAGTGAGACAGAGAGAGAGAAAGATAAGCTGCGAGAGATAGAGAGGGAGAAAGAGAAGCTGTGTGAGAGAGAGAGAGAGAAAGAGAAGCTGTGTGTGTGAGAGAAAGATAGTCTGAGAAAGAGAGAGTGAAAGAGAAGCTGTGAGTGAGAGAGAGAGGGAGAAAGAGAAGCTGTGTGTGTGTGAGAGAGAAAGAGAAGCTGTGAGTGAGAGTGAGAGCGAGAGAGAGAAAGAGAAGCTGTGAGTGAGAGAGAGAGTGAAAGAGAAGCTGTGAGTGAGAGAGAGAGAAAGAGAAGCTGTGAGTGAGAGAGAGAGAGAATGAGAACCTGTGAGTGAGAGAGAGAGAAGCTGTGAGTGAGAGAGAGAGAGAGAAAGTGAAGCTGTGAGTGAGAGAGAGAGAGAAAGAGAAGCTGTGTGTGTGTGAGAGAGAGAAAGATTGTCTGAGAAAGAGAGAGTGAAAGAGAAGCTGTGAGTGAGAGAGAGAGAGGGAGAAAGAGAAGCTGTGTGAGAGAGAGAGAAAGAGAAGCTGTGAGTGAGAGTGAGAGAGAGAGAGAAAGAGAAGCTGTGAGTGAGAGAGAAAGAGAAAGAGAAGCTGTGAGTGAGAGAGAGAGAATGAGAAACTGTGAGTGAGAGAGAGAAGTTGTTAGAGAGAGAGAGAAAGAGAAGCTGTGAGTGAGAGAGAGAGAGATGTGAGTGATAGAGAGAGAGAATGAGAAGCTGTGAGTGAGAGAGAGAGTAAGTAAGAGAAGCTGTGAGTGAGATAGAGAGAGAGAGAAAGAGAAGCTGTGAGTGAGAGAGAGAGGGAGAAAGATAATATATGAGAGAGAGAGAGAGAGAAACTGTGTGTGTGAGAGAGAGAATGAGAAGCTGTGAGTGAGAGAGAGAGCGAAAGAGAAGCTGTGAGTGAGAGAGAGAGAAAGAGAAGCTGTGAGTGAGAGAGAGAGAGAATGAGAAGCTGTGAGTGAGAGAGAGAGAAGCTGTGAGAGAGAGAGAGAGAGAAAGAGAAGCTGTGAGTGAGAGAGAGAGGGAGAAAGAGAAGCTGTGTGTGAGAGAGAGAAAGAGAAGCTGTGAGTGAGAGTGAGAGCGAGAGAGAGAAAGAGAAGCTGTGAGTGAGAGAGAGAGTGAAAGAGAAGCTGTGAGTGAGAGAGAGAGAAAGAGAAGCTGTGCGTGAGAGAGAGAGAGAGAATGAGAAGCTGTGAGTGAGAGAGAGAAGCTGTGAGTGAGAGAGAGAGAGAGAAAGAGAAGCTGTGAGTGAGAGAGAGAGAGAGAAAGAGAAGCTGTGAGTGAGAGAAAGAGAAGCTGTGAGTGAGAGGGAGAGAGAGAGAAAGAGAAGCTGTGAGTGTGAGAGAGAGATGGAGAAAGAGAATCTGTGTGTGTGTGAGAGACAAAGAGAAGCTGTGAGTGAGAGTGAGAGAGAGAGAAAGAGAAAGAGAAGCTGTGAGTGAGAGAGTGAGAGAGAGAAAGAGAAGCTGTGAGTGAGAGAGAGAGGAAGAAAGAGAAGCTGTGAGTGAGTGAGAGAGAGAACGGGAAGTTGTGAGTGAGAGAGAGAGAGAAAGAGAAGCTGTGAGTGAGAGAGAGAAAGAGAAGCTGTGAGTGAGAGAGAGAAAGAGAAGCTGTGAGTGAGAGAGAGATTGAAAGAGAAGCTGTGAGAGAGAGAGAGAAAAAGAGAAGCTGTGAGTGAGAGAGAGAAAGATAAGCTGTGAGTGAGAGGGAGAGAGAGAAAGAGAAGCTGTGAGTGACACACAGAGAGAGAAGCTGTGAGTTAGAGAGAGAGAAAGAGAAGCTGTGAGTGACAGAGAGAGAGAAAGAGAAGCTGAGAGTGAGAGAGAGAGAGAGAGAAAGTGAAGCTGTGAGTGAGAGAGAGAGAGAAAGAGAAGCTGTGTGTGTGAGAGAGAGAGAAGCTGTGAGTGAGAGAGAGAAAGAGAAGCTGTGAGTGAGAGAGAGAGAGAAGATGTGAGTGAGAGAGAGAGAATGAGAAGCTGTGAGTGAGAGAGAGAGAAAGTAAGAGAAGCTGTGAGTGAGATAGAGAGAGAGAGAAAGGGAAGCTGTGAGTGAGAGAGAGAGAGAAAGAGATGCTGTGAGTGAGAGAGAGAGAGGAAGAGAAGTTGTGAGTGAGACAGAGAGAGGGAGAAAGAGATGCTGTGTGTGTGTGAGAGAGAAAGAGAAGCTGTGATTGAGAGTGAGAGAGAGAGAAAGAAAAGCTGTGAGTGAGAGAGAGAAAGACAAGCTAAGAGTTAGATAGAGAGAAGCAGTGAGTGAGAGAGAGAGAGAAGCAGTGAGTGAGAGAGAGAGAGAGAGAGAAGATGTGAGTGAGACAGAGAGAGAGAAAGATAAGCTGCGAGAGATAGAGAGGGAGAAAGAGAAGCTGTGTGAGAGAGAGAGAGAGAAAGAGAAGCTGTGTGTGTGAGAGAAAGATAGTCTGAGAAAGAGAGAGTGAAAGAGAAGCTGTGAGTGAGAGAGAGAGGGAGAAAGAGAAGCTGTGTGTGTGTGAGAGAGAAAGAGAAGCTGTGAGTGAGAGTGAGAGCGAGAGAGAGAAAGAGAAGCTGTGAGTGAGAGAGAGAGTGAAAGAGAAGCTGTGAGTGAGAGAGAGAGAAAGAGAAGCTGTGAGTGAGAGAGAGAGAGAATGAGAACCTGTGAGTGAGAGAGAGAGAAGCTGTGAGTGAGAGAGAGAGAGAGAAAGTGAAGCTGTGAGTGAGAGAGAGAGAGAAAGAGAAGCTGTGTGTGTGTGAGAGAGAGAAAGATTGTCTGAGAAAGAGAGAGTGAAAGAGAAGCTGTGAGTGAGAGAGAGAGAGGGAGAAAGAGAAGCTGTGTGAGAGAGAGAGAAAGAGAAGCTGTGAGTGAGAGTGAGAGAGAGAGAAAGAGAAGCTGTGAGTGAGAGAGAAAGAGAAAGAGAAGCTGTGAGTGAGAGAGAGAGAATGAGAAACTGTGAGTGAGAGAGAGAAGTTGTTAGAGAGAGAGAGAAAGAGAAGCTGTGAGTGAGAGAGAGAGATGTGAGTGATAGAGAGAGAGAATGAGAAGCTGTGAGTGAGAGAGAGAGTAAGTAAGAGAAGCTGTGAGTGAGATAGAGAGAGAGAGAAAGAGAAGCTGTGAGTGAGAGAGAGAGGGAGAAAGATAATATATGAGAGAGAGAGAGAGAGAAACTGTGTGTGTGAGAGAGAGAATGAGAAGCTGTGAGTGAGAGAGAGAGCGAAAGAGAAGCTGTGAGTGAGAGAGAGAGAAAGAGAAGCTGTGAGTGAGAGAGAGAGAGAATGAGAAGCTGTGAGTGAGAGAGAGAGAAGCTGTGAGAGAGAGAGAGAGAGAAAGAGAAGCTGTGAGTGAGAGAGAGAGGGAGAAAGAGAAGCTGTGTGTGAGAGAGAGAAAGAGAAGCTGTGAGTGAGAGTGAGAGCGAGAGAGAGAAAGAGAAGCTGTGAGTGAGAGAGAGAGTGAAAGAGAAGCTGTGAGTGAGAGAGAGAGAAAGAGAAGCTGTGCGTGAGAGAGAGAGAGAGAATGAGAAGCTGTGAGTGAGAGAGAGAATCTGTGAGTGAGAGAGAGAGAGAGAAAGAGAAGCTGTGAGTGAGAGAGAGAGAGAGAAAGAGAAGCTGTGAGTGAGAGAAAGAGAAGCTGTGAGTGAGAGGGAGAGAGAGAGAAAGAGAAGCTGTGAGTGTGAGAGAGAGATGGAGAAAGAGAATCTGTGTGTGTGTGAGAGACAAAGAGAAGCTGTGAGTGAGAGTGAGAGAGAGAGAAAGAGAAAGAGAAGCTGTGAGTGAGAGAGTGAGAGAGAGAAAGAGAAGCTGTGAGTGAGAGAGAGAGGAAGAAAGAGAAGCTGTGAGTGAGTGAGAGAGAGAACGGGAAGTTGTGAGTGAGAGAGAGAGAGAAAGAGAAGCTGTGAGTGAGAGAGAGAAAGAGAAGCTGTGAGTGAGAGAGAGAAAGAGAAGCTGTGAGTGAGAGAGAGAGAGAAAGAGAAGCTGTGAGTGAGAAGGAGAGGGAAAGAGAAGCTGTGAGTGAGTGAGAGAGAGAGAAAGAGAAACTGTGAGTGTGTGAGAGAGAAAGAGAAGCTGTGAGTGAGAGAGAGAGAGAAAGAGAGCCTGTGAGTGAGAAGGAGAGGAAAAGAGAAGCTGTGAGTGAGAGAGAGATAGAGAAGCTGTGAGAGAGAGTAAGAAAAGCTGTGATTGAGAGTGAGAGTGAGAGAGAAAGAGAAGCTGTGAGTGAGAGAGAGAGAATGAGAAGCTGCGAGAGAGAGAAAGAGAAGCTGTGAGTGAGAGAGAGAGAGAAAATGTGAGTGAGAGAGAGAGAGAATGAGAAGCTGTGAGTGAGAGAGAGAAAGTAAGAGAAGCTGTGAGTGATACAGAGAGAGAGAAAGAGAAGCTGTGAGTGAGAGAGAGAGAGAAAGAGAAGCTGTGATTGAGAGTGAGTGATAGAGAAAGAGAAGCTGTGAGTGAGTGAGAGAGAAAGAGAAGCTGTGAGTGAGAGAGAGAGAAGCTGTGAGTGAGAGAGAGAAAGAAAAGCTGTGAGTGAGAGAGAGAGAGAAAGAGAAGCTGTGAGAGAGAGAGAGAGAGAAAGAGAAGCTGTGATTGAGAGTGAGTGATAGAGAAAGAGAAGCTGTGAGTGAGTGAGAGAGAAAGAGAAGCTGTGAGTGAGAGAGAGAGAAGCTGTGAGTGAGAGAGAGAAAGAAAAGCTGTGAGTGAGAGAGAGAGAGAAAGAGAAGATATGAGTGAGAGAGAGAGAAAGAGAAGCTGTGAGTGAGTAAGAGAGAGAAAGGGAAGTTGTGAGTGAGAGAGAGAGAGAAAGAGAAGCTGTGAGTGAGAGAGAGAGAGAGAGAGAGAGAGAAGCTGTGAGTGAGAGAGAGAGAAAGAGAAGCTGTGAGTGAGAAGGAGAGGGAAAGAGAAGCTGTGAGTGAGTGAGAGAGAGAGAAAGAGAAGCTGTGAGAGAGAAAGAGAGAAGCTGTGAGTGAGAGAGTGAGAGAGAGAAAGAGAACCTGTTAGTGAGAGTAAGAGTGAGACAGAAAGAGAAGCTGTGAGTGAGAGAGAGAGAAAGAGAAGCTGTGAGTGAGAGAGAGAGAGAAGCTGTGAGTGACACACAGAGAGAGAAGCTGTGAGTTAGAGAGAGAGAGAAAGAGAAGCTGTGAGTGACAGAGAGAGAGAGAAAGAGAAGCTATGTGTGTGTGAGAGAGAGAAAGAGTGTCTGAGAAAGAGAGAGTGAAAGAGAAGCTGTGAGTGAGAGAGAGAGAGGGAGAAAGAGAATCTGTGTGTGTGTGAGAGAGAAAGAGAAGCTGTGAGTGAGAGTGAGAGAAAGAAAGAGAAAGCGAAGCTGTTAGTGAGAGAGTGAGAGAGAGAAAGAGAAGCTGTTAGTGAGAGTGAGAGAGAGAGAGAAAGAGAAGCTGTGAGTGAGAGAGAGAGAAAGAGATGCTGTGAGTGAGTGAGAGAGAGAAAGAGAAGCTGTGAGTGAGAGAGAGAGAAAGAGAAGCTGTGAGTGAGAGAGAGAGAAAGAGAAGCTGTGAGTAAGAAGGAGAGGGAAAGAGAAGAAGTGAGTGAGTGAGAGAGAGAGAGAGAAAGAGAAGCTGTGAGAGAGAAAGAGAAGCTGTGAGTGAGAGAGTGAGAGAGAGAAAGAGAATATGTTAGTGAGAGTGAGAGAGAGAGAAAGAGAAGCTGCGAGTGAGAGAGAGAGAGAGAAAGAGAAGCTGTGAGTGAGAGAGAGAAAGAGAAGCTGTGTGTGAGAGGGAGAGAGAGAAAGAGAAGCTGTGAGTGACACAGAGAGAGAGAAGCTGTGAGTTAGAGAGAGAGAAAGAGAAGCTGTGAGTGACAGAGAGAGAGAAAGAGAAGCTGAGAGTGAGAGAGAGAGAGAACGTGAAGCTGTGAGTGAGAGAGAGAGAGACAGAGAACCTGTGTGTGTGTGTGAGAGAGAAAGATAGTCTGAGAAAGAGAGAGTGAAAGAGCAGCTGTGAGTGAGACAGAGAGAGGGAGAAAGAGAAGCTGTGTGTGTGAGAGAGAGAAAGAGAAGCTGTGAGTGAGAGTAAGAGAGAGAGAGAAAGAGAAGCTGTGAGTGAGAGAGAGAGAGAAAGAGAAGCTGTGAGTGAGAGAGAGAGAAAGCGAAGCTGTGAGTGAGAGAGAGAGAGAATGAGAAGCTGTGAGTGAGAGAGAGAGAAGCTGTGAGTGAGAGAGAGAGAAGCTGTGAGTGAGAGAGAGAGAAGATGTGAGTGAGAGAGAGAGAGAATGAGAAGGTGTGAGTGAGAGAGAGAAAGTAAGAGAAGCTGTGAGTGAGAAAGAGAGAAAGAGAAGCTGTGAGTGAGAGAAAGAGAGGGAGAAAGAGAAGCTGTGAGTGAGGGAGAGAGAAAGAGAAGCTGTGAGTGGGAGAGAGAGAATGAGAAGCTGTGGGTGAGAGAGAGAGAAGCTGTGAGTGAGAGAGAAAGAGAAGCTGTGAGTGAGAGAGAGAGAGAAAGAGAAGCTGTGAGTGAGAAGGAGAGGGAAAGAGAAGCTGTGAGTGAGTGAGAGAGAGAGAGAAAGAGAAACTGTGAGTGTGTGAGAGAGAAAGAGAAGCTGTGAGTGAGAGAGAGAGAGAAAGAGAAGCTGTGAGTGAGAAGGAGAGGAAAAGAGAAGCTGTGAGTGAGCGAGAGAGAGAGAGAAAGAGAAGCTGTGAGAGAGAAAGAGAGAAGCTGTGAGTGAGAGAGTGAGAGAGAGAAAGAGAAGCTGTTAGTGAGAGTGAGAGAGAGAGAAAGAGAAGCTGTGAGTGAGAGAGAGAATGAAAGAGGAGCTGTGAGTGAGAGAGAGAGAGAAAGAGAAGCTGTGAGTGAGAGAGAGATAGAGAAGCTGTGAGTGAGACAGAGAGAGAAAGAGAAGCTGTGAGAGAGAGAGGGGAAGAAAGAGAAGCTGTGTGTGTGTGAGAGAGAAAGAGAAGCTGTGAGTGTGTGAGAGAGAGAAAGAGAAGCTGTGAGTGAGAGAGAGAGAAAGAAAGAGAAATTAGAGTGAGAAAGACAGAGAGAAAGAGAAGCTGTGAGTGGGAGAGAGAGAAAGAGAGTCTGTGAGTGAGAGAGAGAGAGAAGCTGTGAGTGAGAGAGAGAAAGAGAAGCTGTGAGTGAGAGAGAGAGAGATAGAGAAGCTGTGAGTGAGAAGGAGAGGGAAAGAGAAGCTGTGAGTGAGTGAGAGAGAGAGAAAAAGAGAAACTGTGAGTGTGTGAGAGAGAAAGAGAAGCTGTGTGTGAGAGAGAGAGAGAAAGAGAAGCTGTGAGTGAGAAGGAGAGGGAAAGAGAAGCTGTGAGTGAGTGAGAGAGAGAGAGAGAGAAAGAGAAGCTGTGAGAGAGAAAGAGAGAAGCTGTGAGTGAGAGAGTGAGAGAGAGAAAGAGAAGCTGTTAGTGAGAGTGAGAGAGAGAGAAAGAGAAGCTGTGAGTGAGAGAGAGATTGAAAGAGGAGCTGTGAGTGAGAGAGAGAGAGAGAAAGAGAAGCTGTCAGTGAGAGAGAGATAGAGAAGCTGTGAGTGAGAGGGAGAGAGAGAAAGAGAAGCTGTGAGTGACACAGAGAGAGAGAGAAGCTGTGAGTTAGAGAGAGAGAGAAAGAGAAGCTGTGAGTGACAGAGAGAGAGAAAGAGAAGCTGAGAGTGAGAGAGAGAGAGAGAAAGTGAAGCTGTGAGTGAGAGAGAGAAAGAGAAGCTGTGTGTGTGTGAGAGAGAGAAAGATAGTCTGAGAAAGAGAGAGTGAAAGAGAAGATGTGAGTAAGAGAGAGAGGGAGAAAGAGAAGCTGTGTGTGTGAGAGAGAGAAAGAGAAGCTGTGAGTTAGAGTGAGAGCGAGAGAGAGAAAGAGAAGCTGTGAGTGAGAGAGAGAGTGAATGAGAAGCTGTGAGTGAGAGAGAGAAAGAGAAGCTGTGAGTGAGTGAGAGAGAATGAGAAGCTGTGAGTGAGAGAGAGAGAAGCTGTGAGTGAGAGAGAGAGAGAGAAAGTGAAGCTGTGAGTGAGAGAGAGAGAGAAAGAGAAGCTGTGTGTGTGTGTGAGAGAGAAAAATTGTCTGAGAAAGAGAGAGTGAAAGAGAAGCTGTGAGTGAGAGAGAGAGGGGGAGAAAGAGAAGCTGTGTGAGAGAGAGAGAGAAAGAGAAGCTGTGAGTGAGAGTGAGAGAGAGAGAAAGAGAAGCTGTGAGTGAGAGAGAGAGAGAGAAAGAGAAGCTGTGAGTGAGAGAGAGAGAATGAGAAACTGTGAGTGAGAGAGAGAAGTTGTTAGAGAGAGAGAGAAAGAGAAGCTGTGAGTGAGAGAGAGAGAGATGTGAGTGATAGAGAGAGAGAATGAGAAGCTGTGAGAGAGAGAGAAAGTAAGAGAAGCTGTGAGTGAGATAGAGAGAGAGAGAAAGAGAAGCTGTGAGTGAGAGAGAGAGGGAGAAAGATAATCTGTGAGAGAGAGAGAGAGAGAGAAAAACTGTGTGTGTGAGAGAGAGAGAAGGAGAAGGTGTGATTGAGAGTGAGAGAGAGAAAGAGAAGCTGTGAGTGAGAGAGAGAGAATGAGAAGCTGTGAGTGAGAGAGAGAGAATCTGTGAGTGAGAGAGAGAAAGAAAAGCTGTGAGTGAGAGAGAGAGAGAGAAAGAGAAGATATGAGTGAGAGAGAGAGAGAAGCAGTGAGAGAGAGAGAAAGAGAAACAGAAGCTGTGAGTGAGACAGAGAGAGAAAGAGAAGCTGTGAGAGAGAGAGAGGGAGAAAGAGAAGCTGTGTGAGAGAGAGAGAGAAAGAGAAGCTGTGAGTGTGTGTGAGAGAGAAAGAGAAGCTGTGAGTGAGAGAGAGAGAAAGAAAGAGAAATTAGAGTGAGAAAGAGAGAGAGAAAGAGAAGCTGTGAGTGGGAGAGAGAGAAAGAGAGTCTGTGAGTGAGACAGAGAGAGAGAAGCTGTGAGTGAGAGAGAGAGAGCCGCTGTGAGAGAGAGAGAGAAAGAGAAGCTGTGAATGAGAGAGAGAGAGAGAGAAAGAGAAGCTGTGTGAGAGAGAGAAAGAGAAGCTGTGAGTGAGTGAGAGAGAGAGAAAGGGAAGTTGTGAGTGAGAGAGAGAGAGAGAAAGAAGCTGTGAGTGAGAGAGAGAGAAAGAGAAGCTGTGAGTGAGAGAGAGAGAAAGAGAAGCTGTGAGTGAGAAGGAGATGGAAAGAGAAGCTGTGAGTGAGTGAGAGAGAGAGAAAGAGAAGCTGTGAGTGAGAGAGAGAGAAAGAGAAGCTGTGAGTGAGAGAGAGAGAGAAAGAGAAGCTGTGAGTAAGAAGGAGAGGGAAAGAGAAGAAGTGAGTGAGTGAGTGAGAGAGAGAGAGAAAGAGAAGCTGTGAGAGAGAAAGAGAAGCTGTGAGTGAGAGAGTGAGTGAGAGAGAGAGATGCTGTGAGTGAGAGAGAGATTGAAAGAGAAGCTGTGATTGAGAGAGAGAGAGAGAGAAAGAGAAGCTGTGAGTGAGAGAGAGAAAGAGAAGCTGTGAGTGAGAGGGAGAGAGAGAAAGAGAAGCTGTGAGTGACACAGAGAGATAGAAGCTGTGAGTTAGAGAGAGAGAAAGAGAAGCTGTGAGTGACAGAGAGAGAGAAAGAGAAGATATGAGTGAGAGAGAGAGAAAGAGAAGCTGTGAGTGAGTAAGAGAGAGAAAGGGAAGTTGTGAGTGAGAGAGAGAGAAAGAGAAGCTGTGAGTGAGAGAGAGAGAGAGAGAAAGAGAAGCTGTGAGTGAGAGAGAGAGAAAGAGAAGCTGTGAGTGAGAGAGAGAGAAAGAGAAGCTGTGAGTGAGAGAGAGAAAGAGAAGCTGTGAGTGACACACAGAGAGAGAAGCTGTGAGTTAGAGAGAGAGAGAAAGAGAAGCTGTGAGTGACAGAGAGAGAGAGAGAGAAGCTGTGTGTGTGTGAGAGAGAGAAAGATAGTCTGAGAAAGAGAGAGTGAAAGAGAAGCTGTGAGTGAGAGAGAGAGGGAGAAAGAGAATCTGTGTGTGTGTGAGAGAGAAAGAGAAGCTGTGAGTGAGAGTGAGAGAAAGAAAGAGAAAGAGAAGCTGTTAGTGAGAGAGTGAGAGAGAGAAAGAGAAGCTGTTAGTGAGAGTGAGAGAGAGAGAAAGAGAAGCTGTGAGTGAGAGAGAGAGAAAGAGATGCTGTGAGTGAGAGAGAGAGAGAAAGAGAAACTGTGAGTGAGAGAGAGAGAAAGAGAAGCTGTGAGTGAGAGAGAGAGAAAGAGAAGCTGTGAGTGAGAAGGAGATGGAAAGAGAAGCTGTGAGTGAGTGAGAGAGAGAGAAAGAGAAGCTGTGAGTGAGAGAGAGAGAAAGAGAAGCTGTGAGTGAGAGAGAGAGAGAAAGAGAAGCTGTGAGTAAGAAGGAGAGGGAAAGAGAAGAAGTGAGTGAGAGAGAGAGAGAGAGAAAGAGAAGCTGTGAGAGAGAAAGAGAAGCTGTGAGTGAGAGAGTGAGTGAGAGAGAGAGAAGCTGTGAGTGAGAGAGAGATTGAAAGAGAAGCTGTGAGTGAGAGAGAGAGAGAAAGAGAAGCTGTGAGTGAGAGAGAGAAAGAGAAGCTGTGAGTGAGAGGGAGAGAGAGAAAGAGAAGCTGTGAGTGACACAGAGAGATAGAAGCTGTGAGTTAGAGAGAGAGAAAGAGAAGCTGTGAGTGACAGAGAGAGAGAAAGAGAAGATATGAGTGAGAGAGAGAGAAAGAGAAGCTGTGAGTGAGTAAGAGAGAGAAAGGGAAGTTGTGAGTGAGAGAGAGAGAAAGAGAAGCTGTGAGTGAGAGAGAGAGAGAGAGAAAGAGAAGCTGTGAGTGAGAGAGAGAGAAAGAGAAGCTGTGAGTGAGAGAGAGAGAGAGAGAGAAGCTGTGAGTGAGAGAGAGAAAGAGAAGCTGTGAGTGACACACAGAGAGAGAAGCTGTGAGTTAGAGAGAGAGAGAAAGAGAAGCTGTGAGTGACAGAGAGAGAGAGAAAGGGAAGCTGTGTGTGTGTGAGAGAGAGAAAGATAGTCTGAGAAAGAGAGAGTGAAAGAGAAGCTGTGAGTGAGAGAGAGAGGGAGAAAGAGAATCTGTGTGTGTGTGAGAGAGAAAGAGAAGCTGTGAGTGAGAGTGAGAGAAAGAAAGAGAAAGAGAAGCTGTTAGTGAGAGAGTGAGAGAGAGAAAGAGAAGCTGTTAGTGAGAGTGAGAGAGAGAGAAAGAGAAGCTGTGAGTGAGAGAGAGAGAAAGAGATGCTGTGAGTGAGAGAGAGAGAGAAAGAGAAACTGTGAGTGAGAGAGAGAGAAAGAGAAGCTGTGAGTGAGAGAGAGAGAAAGAGAAGCTGTGAGTGAGAAGGAGAGGGAAAGAGAAGCTGTGAGTGAGTGAGAGAGAGAAAGAGAAGCTGTGAGTGAGAGAGAGAGAAAGAGAAGCTGTGAGTGAGAGAGAGAGAGAAAGAGAAGCTGTGAGTAAGAAGGAGAGGGAAAGAGAAGAAGTGAGTGAGTGAGAGAGAGAGAGAAAGAGAAGCTGTGAGAGAGAAAGAGAAGCTGTGAGTGAGAGAGTGAGAGAGAGAAAGAGAATCTGTTAGTGAGAGTGAGAGAGAGAGAAAGAGAAGCTGTGAGTGAGAGAGAGAGAAAGAGAAGCTGTGAGAGAGAGAAAGAGAAGCTGTGAGTGAGAGGGAGAGAGAAAGAGAAGCTGTGAGTGACACAGAGAGAGAGAAGCTGTGAGTTAGAGAGAGAGAAAGAGAAGCTGTGAGAGAGTGAGAGAGAGAAAGAGAAGCTGTTAGTGAGAGTGAGAGAGAAAGAGAAGCTGTGAGTGAGAGAGAGAGAAAGAGAAGCTGTGAGTGAGAAAGAGAGAGAGAGAAAGATAAGCTGTGAGTGAGAGAGAGAAAGAGAAGCTGTGAGTGAGAGAGAGAGAGGGAGAAAGAGAATCTGTGTGTGTGTGAGAGAGAAAGAGAAGCTGTGAGTGAGAGTGAAAGAGAGAGAAAGAGAAATAGAAGCTGTGAGTGAGAGAGTGAGAGAGAGAAAGAGAAGCTGTGAGTGAGAGAGAGAGAAAGAAAGAGAAGCTGTGAGTGAGTGAGAGAGAGAAAGGGAAGTTGTGAGTGAGAGAGAGAGAGAAAGAGAAGCTGTGAGTGAGAGAGAGAAAGAGAAGCTGTGAGTGAGAGAGAGAGAGAAAGAGAAGCTGTGAGTGAGAAGGAGAGGGAAAGAGAAGCTGTGAGTGAGTGAGAGAGAGAGAGAAAGAGAAACTGTGAGTGTGTGAGAGAGAAGCTGTGAGTGAGAGAGAGAAAGAAATGCTGTGAGTGAGAGAGAGAGAGAGAAAGAGAAGATATGAGTGTGAGAGAGAGAGAAGCAGTGAGTGAGAGAGAGAGAGAGAGAAAGAGAAGCTGTGAGTGAGAGAGAGAGAGAAAGAGAAGCTGTGAGTGAGACAGAGAGAGAAAGAGAAGCTGTGAGAGAGAGAGAGGGGAAGAAAAAGAAGCTGTGTGTGAGAAAGAGAGAAAGAGAAGCTGTGAGTGTGTGAGAGAGAGAAAGAGAAGCTGTGAGTGAGAGAGAGAGAAAGAAAGAGAAATTAGAGTGTGAAAGAGAGAGAGAAAGAGAAGCTGTGAGTGGGAGAGAGAGAAAGAGAAGCTTTGAGTGAGAGAGAGAGAGAAGCTGTGAGTGAGAGAGAGAGAGCTGCTGTGAGTGAGAGAGAGAGAAAGAGAAGCTGTGAGTGAGAGAGAGAGAAGCTGTGAGTGTGAGAGAGAAAGAAAAGCTATGAGTGAGAGAGTGAGAGAGAAAGAGAAGCTGTGAGTGAGAGAGAGAGAAAGAGAAGCTGTGAGAGAGAGTAAGAAAAGCTGTGAGTGAGAGTGAGAGTGAGAGAGAAAGAGAAGCTGTGAGTGAGAGAGAGAGAAAGAGAAGCTGTGAGTGAGAGAGAGAGAAAGAGAAGCTGTGAGTGAGATAGAGAGAGAGAAGATGTGAGTGAGAGCGAGAGAGAATGAGAAGCTGTGAGTGAGAGAGAGAAAGTAAGAGAAGCTGTGAGTGATACACAGAGAGAGAAATAGAAGCTGTGAGTGAGAGAGAGAGGGAGAAAGATAAGCTGTGTGAGAGAGAGAGAGAGAAAGAGAAGTTGTGAGAGAGAGAGAGAGAAAGAGAAGCTGTGATTGTGAGTGAGAGAGAGAGAAAGAGAAGCTGTGAGTGAGTAAGAGAGAGAAAGGGAAGTTGTGAGTGAGAGAGAGAGAAAGAGAAGCTGTGAGTGAGAGAGAGAGAGAGAAAGAGAAGCTGTGAGTGAGAGAAAGAGAAGCTGTGAGTGAGAAGGAGAGGGAAAGAGAAGCTGTGAGTGAGTGAGAGAGAGAAAGAGAAGCTGTGAGAGAGAAAGAGAGAAGCTGTGAGTGAGAGAGTGAGAGAGAGAAAGAGAAGCTGTTAGTGAGAGTGAGAGTGAGACAGAAAGAGAAGCTGTGAGTGAGAGAGAGAGAGAAAGAGAAGCTGTGAGTGAGAGAGAGAGAGAGAGAGAAAGAGAAGCTGTGAGTGAGAGAGAGAAAGAGAAGCTGTGAGTGACACACACAGAGAGAAGCTGTGAGTTAGAGAGAGAGAGAAAGAGAAGCTGTGAGTGACAGAGAGAGAGAGAAAGAGAAGCTGTGTGTGTGTGAGAGAGAGAAAGATAGTCTGAGAAAGAGAGAGTGAAAGAGAAGCTGTGAGTGAGAGAGAGAGGGGGAGAAAGAGAATCTGTGTGTGTGTGAGAGAGAAGCTGTGAGTGAGACTGAGAGAGAGAGAGAGAAAGAGAAGCTGTTAGTGAGAGAGTGAGAGAGAGAAAGAGAAGCTGTTAGTGAGAGTGAGAGAGAGAGAAAGAGAAGCTGTGAGTGAGAGAGAGAGAAAGAGATGCTGTGAGTGAGAGAGAGAGAGAAAGAGAAACTGTGAGTGAGAGAGAGAAAGAGAAGCTGTGAGTGAGAGAGAGAGAGAAAGAGAAGCTGTGAGTGAGAAGGAGAGGGAAAGAGAAGCTGTGAGTGAGTGAGAGAGAGAGAAAGAAAGAGAAGCTGTGAGTGAGAGAGAGAGAAAGAGAAGCTGTGAGTGAGAGAGAGAGAGAGAAAGAGAAGCTGTGAGTAAGAAGGAGAGGGAAAGAGAAGAAGTGAGTGAGTGAGAGAGAGAGAGAGAGAGAAAGAGAAGCTGTGAGAGAGAAAGAGAAGCTGTGAGTGAGAGAGTGAGAGAGAGAAAGAGAATCTGTTAGTGAGAGTGAGAGAGAGAGAGAAAGAGAAGCTGTGAGTGAGAGAGAGAGAGAAAGAGAAGCTGTGAGAGAGAGAAAGAGAAGCTGTGTGTGAGAGGGAGAGAGAAAGAGAAGCTGTGAGTGACACAGAGAGAGAGAAGCTGTGAGTTAGAGAGAGAGAAAGAGAAGCTGTGAGTGAGAGAGTGAGAGAGAGAAAGAGAAGCTGTTAGTGAGAGTGAGAGAGAAAGAGAAGCTGTTAGTGAGAGTGAGAGAGAAAGAGAAGCTGTGAGTGAGAGAGAGAGAAAGAGAAGCTGTGAGTGAGAAAGAGAGAGAGAAAGAGAAGCTGTGAGTGAGAGAGAGAAAGAGAAGCTGTGAGTGAGAGGGAGAGAGAGAAAGAGAAGCTGTGAGTGAGAGAGAGAGAGGGAGAAAGAGAATCTGTGTGTTTGTGTGAGAGAAAGAGAAGCTGTGAGTGAGAGTGAGAGAGAGAGAAAGAGAAATAGAAGCTGTGAGTGAGAGAGTGAGAGAGAGAAAGAGAAGCTGTGAGTGAGAGAGAGAGAGAAAGAAAGAGAAGCTGTGAGTGAGTGAGAGAGAGAAAGGGAAGTTGTGAGTGAGAGAGAGAGAAAGAGAAGCTGTGAGTGAGAGAGAGAAAGAGAAGCTGTGAGTGAGAGAGAGAGAGAAAGAGAAGCTGTGAGTGAGAAGGAGAGGGAAAGAGAAGCTGTGAGTGAGTGAGAGAGAGAGAGAAAGAGAAACTGTGAGTGTGTGAGAGAGAAAGAGAAGCTGTGAGTGAGAGAGAGAGAGAGAAAGAGAAGCTGTGAGTGAGAAGGAGAGGGAAAGAGAAGCTGAGAGTGAGTGAGAGAGAGAGAGAGAAAGAGAAGCTGAGAGAGAGAGAACCTGTGACTGAGAGAGTGAGAGAGAGAAAGAGAAGCTGTTAGTGAGAGTGAGAGAGAGAGAAAGAGAAGCTGTGAGTGAGAGAGAGATTGAAAGAGAAGCTGTGAGTGAGAGAGAGAGAGAGAGAAGCTGTGAGTGAGAGAGAGATAGAGAAGCTGTGACTGAGAGGGAGAGAGAGAAAGAGAAGCTGTGAGTGACACAGAGAGAGAGAAGCTGTGAGTTAGAGAGAGAGAAAGAGAAGCTGTGAGTGACAGAGAGAGAGAGCAAGAGAAGCTGAGAGTGAGAGAGAGAGAGAGAAAGTGAAGCTGTGAGTGAGAGAGAGAAAGAGAAGCTGTGTGTGTGTGAGAGAGAGAAAGATAGTCTGAGAAAGAGAGAGTGAAAGAGAAGCTGTGAGTGAGAGAGAGATTGAAAGAGAAGCTGTGAGAGAGAGAGAGAAAAAGAGAAGCTGTGAGTGAGAGAGAGAAAGAGAAGCTGTGAGTGAGAGAGAGATTGAAAGAGAAGCTGTGAGAGAGAGAGAGAAAAAGAGAAGCTGTGAGTGAGAGAGAGAAAGATAAGGTGTGAGTGAGAGGGAGAGAGAGAAAGAGAAGCTGTGAGTGACACACAGAGAGAGAAGCTGTGAGTTAGAGAGAGAGAAAGAGAAGCTGTGAGTGACAGAGAGAGAGAAAGAGAAGCTGAGAGTGAGAGAGAGAGAGAGAGAAAGTGAAGCTGTGAGTGAGAGAGAGAGAGAAAGAGAAGCTGTGTGTGTGTGAGAGAGAGAAGCTGTGAGTGAGAGAGAGAAAGAGAAGCTGTGAGTGAGAGAGAGAGAGAAGATGTGAGTGAGAGAGAGAGAATGAGAAGCTGTGAGTGAGAGAGAGAGAAAGTAAGAGAAGCTGTGAGTGAGATAGAGAGAGAGAGAAAGGGAAGCTGTGAGTGAGAGAGAGAGAGAAAGAGATGCTGTGAGTGAGAGAGAGAGAGGAAGAGAAGTTGTGAGTGAGACAGTGAGAGGGAGAAAGAGACGCTGTGTGTGTGTGAGAGAGAAAGAGAAGCTGTGATTGAGAGTGAGAGAGAGAGAAAGAAAAGCTGTGAGTGAGAGAGAGAAAGACAAGCTAAGAGTTAGATAGAGAGAAGCAGTGAGTGAGAGAGAGAGAGAAGCAGTGAGTGAGAGAGAGAGAGAGAGAGAAGATGTGAGTGAGACAGAGAGAGAGAAAGATAAGCTGCGAGAGATAGAGAGGGAGAAAGAGAAGCTGTGTGAGAGAGAGAGAGAGAAAGAGAAGCTGTGTGTGTGAGAGAAAGATAGTCTGAGAAAGAGAGAGTGAAAGAGAAGCTGTGAGTGAGAGAGAGAGGGAGAAAGAGAAGCTGTGTGTGTGTGAGAGAGAAAGAGAAGCTGTGAGTGAGAGTGAGAGCGAGAGAGAGAAAGAGAAGCTGTGAGTGAGAGAGAGAGTGAAAGAGAAGCTGTGAGTGAGAGAGAGAGAAAGAGAAGCTGTGAGTGAGAGAGAGAGAGAATGAGAACCTGTGAGTGAGAGAGAGAGAAGCTGTGAGTGAGAGAGAGAGAGAGAAAGTGAAGCTGTGAGTGAGAGAGAGAGAGAAAGAGAAGCTGTGTGTGTGTGAGAGAGAGAAAGATTGTCTGAGAAAGAGAGAGTGAAAGAGAAGCTGTGAGTGAGAGAGAGAGAGGGAGAAAGAGAAGCTGTGTGAGAGAGAGAGAAAGAGAAGCTGTGAGTGAGAGTGAGAGAGAGAGAAAGAGAAGCTGTGAGTGAGAGAGAAAGAGAAAGAGAAGCTGTGAGTGAGAGAGAGAGAATGAGAAACTGTGAGTGAGAGAGAGAAGTTGTTAGAGAGAGAGAGAAAGAGAAGCTGTGAGTGAGAGAGAGAGATGTGAGTGATAGAGAGAGAGAATGAGAAGCTGTGAGTGAGAGAGAGAGTAAGTAAGAGAAGCTGTGAGTGAGATAGAGAGAGAGAGAAAGAGAAGCTGTGAGTGAGAGAGAGAGGGAGAAAGATAATATATGAGAGAGAGAGAGAGAGAAACTGTGTGTGTGAGAGAGAGAATGAGAAGCTGTGAGTGAGAGAGAGAGCGAAAGAGAAGCTGTGAGTGAGAGAGAGAGAAAGAGAAGCTGTGAGTGAGAGAGAGAGAATGAGAAGCTGTGAGTGAGAGAGAGAGAAGCTGTGAGAGAGAGAGAGAGAGAAAGAGAAGCTGTGAGTGAGAGAGAGAGGGAGAAAGAGAAGCTGTGTGTGAGAGAGAGAAAGAGAAGCTGTGAGTGAGAGTGAGAGCGAGAGAGAGAAAGAGAAGCTGTGAGTGAGAGAGAGAGTGAAAGAGAAGCTGTGAGTGAGAGAGAGAGAAAGAGAAGCTGTGAGTGAGAGAGAGAGAGAGAATGAGAAGCTGTGAGTGAGAGAGAGAAGCTGTGAGAGAGAGAGAGAGAGAAAGAGAAGCTGTGAGTGAGAGAGAGAGAGAGAAAGAGAAGCTGTGAGTGAGAGAAAGAGAAGCTGTGAGTGAGAGGGAGAGAGAGAGAAAGAGAAGCTGTGAGTGTGAGAGAGAGATGGAGAAAGAGAATCTGTGTGTGTGTGAGAGACAAAGAGAAGCTGTGAGTGAGAGTGAGAGAGAGAGAAAGAGAAAGAGAAGCTGTGAGTGAGAGAGTGAGAGAGAGAAAGAGAAGCTGTGAGTGAGAGAGAGAGGAAGAAAGAGAAGCTGTGAGTGAGTGAGAGAGAGAACGGGAAGTTGTGAGTGAGAGAGAGAGAGAAAGAGAAGCTGTGAGTGAGAGAGAGAAAGAGAAGCTGTGAGTGAGAGAGAGAAAGAGAAGCTGTGAGTGAGAGAGAGAGAGAAAGAGAAGCTGTGAGTGAGAAGGAGAGGGAAAGAGAAGCTGTGAGTGAGTGAGAGAGAGAGAAAGAGAAACTGTGAGTGTGTGAGAGAGAAAGAGAAGCTGTGAGTGAGAGAGAGAGAGAAAGAGAGCCTGTGAGTGAGGAGAGGAAAAGAGAAGCTGTGAGTGAGAGAGAGATAGAGAAGCTGTGAGAGAGAGTAAGAAAAGCTGTGATTGAGAGTGAGAGTGAGAGAGAAAGAGAAGCTGTGAGTGAGAGAGAGAGAATGAGAAGCTGCGAGAGAGAGAAAGAGAAGCTGTGAGTGAGAGAGAGAGAGAAAATGTGAGTGAGAGAGAGAGAGAATGAGAAGCTGTGAGTGAGAGAGAGAAAGTAAGAGAAGCTGTGAGTGATACAGAGAGAGAGAAAGAGAAGCTGTGAGTGAGAGAGAGAGAGAAAGAGAAGCTGTGATTGAGAGTGAGTGATAGAGAAAGAGAAGCTGTGAGTGAGTGAGAGAGAAAGAGAAGCTGTGAGTGAGAGAGAGAGAAGCTGTGAGTGAGAGAGAGAAAGAAAAGCTGTGAGTGAGAGAGAGAGAGAAAGAGAAGCTGTGAGAGAGAGAGAGAGAGAGAAAGAGAAGCTGTGATTGAGAGTGAGTGATAGAGAAAGAGAAGCTGTGAGTGAGTGAGAGAGAAAGAGAAGCTGTGAGTGAGAGAGAGAGAAGCTGTGAGTGAGAGAGAGAAAGAAAAGCTGTGAGTGAGAGAGAGAGAGAAAGAGAAGATATGAGTGAGTGAGAGAGAAAGAGAAGCTGTGAGTGAGTAAGAGAGAGAAAGGGAAGTTGTGAGTGAGAGAGAGAGAGAAAGAGAAGCTGTGAGTGAGAGAGAGAGAGAGAGAGAGAGAAGCTGTGAGTGAGAGAGAGAGAGAGAGAAGCTGTGAGTGAGAAGGAGAGGGAAAGAGAAGCTGTGAGTGAGTGAGAGAGAGAGAAAGAGAAGCTGTGAGAGAGAAAGAGAGAAGCTGTGAGTGAGAGAGTGAGAGAGAGAAAGAGAACCTGTTAGTGAGAGTGAGAGTGAGACAGAAAGAGAAGCTGTGAGTGAGAGAGAGAGAAAGAGAAGCTGTGAGTGAGAGAGAGAGAGAAGCTGTGAGTGACACACAGAGAAGCTGTGAGTTAGAGAGAGAGAGAAAGAGAAGCTGTGAGTGACAGAGAGAGAGAGAAAGAGAAGCTATGTGTGTGTGTGAGAGAGAAAGAGTGTCTGAGAAAGAGAGAGTGAAAGAGAAGCTGTGAGTGAGAGAGAGAGAGGGAGAAAGAGAATCTGTGTGTGTGTGAGAGAGAAAGAGAAGCTGTGTGTGAGAGTGAGAGAAAGAAAGAGAAAGCGAAGCTGTTAGTGAGAGAGTGAGAGAGAGAAAGAGAAGCTGTTAGTGAGAGTGAGAGAGAGAGAGAAAGAGAAGCTGTGAGTGAGAGAGAGAGAAAGAGATGCTGTGAGTGAGTGAGAGAGAGAAAGAGAAGCTGTGAGTGAGAGAGAGAGAAAGAGAAGCTGTGAGTGAGAGAGAGAGAAAGAGAAGCTGTGAGTAAGAAGGAGAGGGAAAGAGAAGAAGTGAGTGAGTGAGAGAGAGAGAGAGAAAGAGAAGCTGTGAGAGAGAAAGAGAAGCTGTGAGTGAGAGAGTGAGAGAGAGAAAGAGAATATGTTAGTGAGAGTGAGAGAGAGAGAAAGAGAAGCTGCGAGTGAGAGAGAGAGAGAGAGAAAGAGAAGCTGTGAGTGAGAGAGAGAAAGAGAAGCTGTGTGTGAGAGGGAGAGAGAGAAAGAGAAGCTGTGAGTGACACAGAGAGAGAGAAGCTGTGAGTTAGAGAGAGAGAAAGAGAAGCTGTGAGTGACAGAGAGAGAGAAAGAGAAGCTGAGAGTGAGAGAGAGAGAGAACGTGAAGCTGTGAGTGAGAGAGAGAGAGACAGAGAACCTGTGTGTGTGTGTGAGAGAGAAAGATAGTCTGAGAAAGAGAGAGTGAAAGAGCAGCTGTGAGTGAGACAGAGAGAGGGAGAAAGAGAAGCTGTGTGTGTGAGAGAGAGAAAGAGAAGCTGTGAGTGAGAGTAAGAGAGAGAGAGAGAGAAAGAGAAGCTGTGAGTGAGAGAGAGAGAGAAAGCGAAGCTGTGAGTGAGAGAGAGAGAGAATGAGAAGCTGTGAGTGAGAGAGAGAGAAGCTGTGAGTGAGAGAGAGAGAAGCTGTGAGTGAGAGAGAGAGAAGATGTGAGTGAGAGAGAGAGAGAATGAGAAGGTGTGAGTGAGAGAGAGAAAGTAAGAGAAGCTGTGAGTGAGAAAGAGAGAAAGAGAAGCTGTGAGTGAGAGAAAGAGAGGGAGAAAGAGAAGCTGTGAGTGAGGGAGAGAGAAAGAGAAGCTGTGAGTGGGAGAGAGAGAGAATGAGAAGCTGTGGGTGAGAGAGAGAGAAGCTGTGAGTGAGAGAGAAAGAGAAGCTGTGAGTGAGAGAGAGAGAGAGAAAGAGAAGCTGTGAGTGAGAAGGAGAGGGAAAGAGAAGCTGTGAGTGAGTGAGAGAGAGAGAGAAAGAGAAACTGTGAGTGTGTGAGAGAGAAAGAGAAGCTGTGAGTGAGAGAGAGAGAGAAAGAGAAGCTGTGAGTGAGAAGGAGAGGAAAAGAGAAGCTGTGAGTGAGCGAGAGAGAGAGAGAAAGAGAAGCTGTGAGAGAGAAAGAGAGAAGCTGTGAGTGAGAGAGTGAGAGAGAGAAAGAGAAGCTGTTAGTGAGAGTGAGAGAGAGAGAAAGAGAAGCTGTGAGTGAGAGAGAATGAAAGAGGAGCTGTGAGTGAGAGAGAGAGAGAGAAAGAGAAGCTGTGAGTGAGAGAGAGATAGAGAAGCTGTGAGTGAGACAGAGAGAGAAAGAGAAGCTGTGAGAGAGAGAGGGGAAGAAAGAGAAGCTGTGTGTGTGTGAGAGAGAAAGAGAAGCTGTGAGTGTGTGAGAGAGAGAAAGAGAAGCTGTGAGTGAGAGAGAGAGAAAGAAAGAGAAATTAGAGTGAGAAAGACAGAGAGAAAGAGAAGCTGTGAGTGGGAGAGAGAGAAAGAGAGTCTGTGAGTGAGAGAGAGAGAGAAGCTGTGAGTGAGAGAGAGAGAGAGCTGCTGTGAGTGAGAGAGAGAGAAAGAGAAGCTGTGAGTGAGAGAGAGAGAAGCTGTGAGTGAGAGAGAGAAAGAAAAGCTATGAGTGAGAGAGTGAGAGAGAAAGAGAAGCTGTGAGTGAGAGAGAGAGAAAGAGAAGCTGTGAGAGAGAGTAAGAAAAGCTGTGATTGAGAGTGAGAGTGAGAGAGAAAGAGAAGCTGTGAGTGAGAGAGAGAGAATGAGAAGCTGCGAGAGAGAGAAAGAGAAGCTGTGAGTGAGAGAGAGAGAGAAAATGTGAGTGAGAGAGAGAGAGAATGAGAAGCTGTGAGTGAGAGAGAGAAAGTAAGAGAAGCTGTGAGTGATACAGAGAGAGAGAAAGAGAAGCTGTGAGTGAGAGAGAGAGAGAAAGAGAAGCTGTGATTGAGAGTGAGTGATAGAGAAAGAGAAGCTGTGAGTGAGTGAGAGAGAAAGAGAAGCTGTGAGTGAGAGAGAGAGAAGCTGTGAGTGAGAGAGAGAAAGAAAAGCTGTGAGTGAGAGAGAGAGAGAAAGAGAAGCTGTGAGAGAGAGAGAGAGAGAGAAAGAGAAGCTGTGATTGAGAGTGAGTGATAGAGAAAGAGAAGCTGTGAGTGAGTGAGAGAGAAAGAGAAGCTGTGAGTGAGAGAGAGAGAAGCTGTGAGTGAGAGAGAGAAAGAAAAGCTGTGAGTGAGAGAGAGAGAGAAAGAGAAGATATGAGTGAGAGAGAGAGAAAGAGAAGCTGTGAGTGAGTAAGAGAGAAAGGGAAGTTGTGAGTGAGAGAGAGAGAGAAAGAGAAGCTGTGAGTGAGAGAGAGAGAGAGAGAGAAGCTGTGAGTGAGAGAGAGAGAAAGAGAAGCTGTGAGTGAGAAGGAGAGGGAAAGAGAAGCTGTGAGTGAGTGAGAGAGAGAAAGAGAAGCTGTGAGAGAGAAAGAGAGAAGCTGTGAGTGAGAGAGTGAGAGAGAGAAAGAGAACCTGTTAGTGAGAGTGAGAGTGAGACAGAAAGAGAAGCTGTGAGTGAGAGAGAGAGAAAGAGAAGCTGTGAGTGAGAGAGAGAGAGAAGCTGTGAGTGACACACAGAGAGAGAAGCTGTGAGTTAGAGAGAGAGAGAAAGAGAAGCTGTGAGTGACAGAGAGAGAGAGAAAGAGAAGCTATGTGTGTGTGTGAGAGAGAATGATAGTCTGAGAAAGAGAGAGTGAAAGAGAAGCTGTGAGTGAGAGAGAGAGAGGGAGAAAGAGAATCTGTGTGTGTGTGAGAGAGAAAGAGAAGCTGTGAGTGAGAGTGAGAGAAAGAAAGAGAAAGCGAAGCTGTTAGTGAGAGAGTGAGAGAGAGAAAGAGAAGCTGTTAGTGAGAGTGAGAGAGAGAGAGAAAGAGAAGCTGTGAGTGAGAGAGAGAGAAAGAGATGCTGTGAGTGAGAGAGAGAGAGAAAGAGAAACTATGAGTGAGAGAGAGAGAAAGAGAAGCTGTGAGTGAGAGAGAGAGAAAGAGAAGCTGTGAGTGAGAAGGAGAGGGAAAGAGAAGCTGTGAGTGAGTGAGAGAGAGAGAAAGAGAAGCTGTGAGTGAGAGAGAGAGAAAGAGAAGCTGTGAGTGAGAGAGAGAGAGAAAGAGAAGCTGTGAGTAAGAAGGAGAGGGAAAGAGAAGAAGTGAGTGAGTGAGAGAGAGAGAGAGAAAGAGAAGCTGTGAGAGAGAAAGAGAAGCTGTGAGTGAGAGAGTGAGAGAGAGAAAGAGAATCTGTTAGTGAGAGTGAGAGAGAGAGAAAGAGAAGCTGTGAGTGAGAGGAGAGAGAAAGAGAAGCTGTGAGTGAGAGAGAGAGAAGCTGTGAGTGAGAGAGAGAGAAGATGTGAGTGAGAGAGAGAGAGAATGAGAAGGTGTGAGTGAGAGAGAGAAAGTAAGAGAAGCTGTGAGTGAGAAAGAGAGAAAGAGAAGCTGTGAGTGAGAGAAAGAGAGGGAGAAAGAGAAGCTGTGAGTGAGGGAGAGAGAAAGAGAAGCTGTGAGTGGGAGAGAGAGAGAATGAGAGGCTGTGGGTGAGAGAGAGAGAAGCTGTGAGTGAGAGAGAAAGAGAAGCTGTGAGTGAGAGAGAGAGAGAAAGAGAAGCTGTGAGTGAGAAGGAGAGGGAAAGAGAAGCTGTGAGTGAGTGAGAGAGAGAGAGAAAGAGAAACTGTGAGTGTGTGAGAGAGAAAGAGAAGCTGTGAGTGAGAGAGAGAGAGAAAGAGAAGCTGTGAGTGAGAAGGAGAGGAAAAGAGAAGCTGTGAGTGAGCGAAAGAGAGAGAGAGAAAGAGAAGCTGTGAGAGAGAAAGAGAGAAGCTGTGAGTGAGAGAGTGAGAGAGAGAAAGAGAAGCTGTTAGTGAGAGTGAGAGAGAGAGAAAGAGAAGCTGTGAGTGAGAGAGAGAATGAAAGAGGAGCTGTGAGTCAGAGAGAGAGAGAGAAAGAGAAGCTGTGAGTGAGAGAGAGATAGAGAAGCTGTGAGTGAGACAGAGAGAGAAAGAGAAGCTGTGAGAGAGAGAGGGGAAGAAAGAGAAGCTGTGTGTGTGAGAGAGAGAAAGAGAAGCTGTGAGTGTGTGAGAGAGAGAAAGAGAAGCTGTGAGTGAGAGAGAGAGAAAGAAAGAGAAATTAGAGTGAGAAAGACAGAGAGAAAGAGAAGCTGTGAGTGGGAGAGAGAGAAAGAGAGTCTGTGAGTGAGAGAGAGAGAGAAGCTGTGAGTGAGAGAGAGAGAGAGCTGCTGTGAGTGAGAGAGAGAGAAAGAGAAGCTGTGAGTGAGAGAGAGAGAAGCTGTGAGTGAGAGAGAGAAAGAAAAGCTATGAGTGAGAGAGTGAGAGAGAAAGAGAAGCTGTGAGTGAGAGAGAGAGAAAGAGAAGCTGTGAGAGAGAGTAAGAAAAGCTGTGATTGAGAGTGAGAGTGAGAGAGAAAGAGAAGCTGTGAGTGTGAGAGAGAGAATGAGAAGCTGCGAGAGAGAGAAAGAGAAGCTGTGAGTGAGAGAGAGAGAGAAAATGTGAGTGAGAGAGAGAGAGAATGAGAAGCTGTGAGTGAGAGAGAGAAAGTAAGAGAAGCTGTGAGTGATACAGAGAGAGAGAAAGAGAAGCTGTGAGTGAGAGAGAGAGAGAAAGAGAAGCTGTGATTGAGAGTGAGTGATAGAGAAAGAGAAGCTGTGAGTGAGTGAGAGAGAAAGAGAAGCTGTGAGTGAGAGAGAGAGAAGCTGTGAGTGAGAGAGAGAAAGAAAAGCTGTGAGTGAGAGAGAGAGAGAAAGAGAAGCTGTGAGAGAGAGAGAGAGAGAGAAAGAGAAGCTGTGATTGAGAGTGAGTGATAGAGAAAGAGAAGCTGTGAGTGAGTGAGAGAGAAAGAGAAGCTGTGAGTGAGAGAGAGAGAAGCTGTGAGTGAGAGAGAGAAAGAAAAGCTGTGAGTGAGAGAGAGAGAGAAAGAGAAGATATGAGTGAGAGAGAGAGAAAGAGAAGCTGTGAGTGAGTAAGAGAGAAAGGGAAGTTGTGAGTGAGAGAGAGAGAGAAAGAGAAGCTGTGAGTGAGAGAGAGAGAGAGAGAGAGAAGCTGTGAGTGAGAGAGAGAGAAAGAGAAGCTGTGAGTGAGAAGGAGAGGGAAAGAGAAGCTGTGAGTGAGTGAGAGAGAGAGAAAGAGAAGCTGTGAGAGAGAAAGAGAGAAGCTGTGAGTGAGAGAGTGAGAGAGAGAAAGAGAACCTGTTAGTGAGAGTGAGAGTGAGACAGAAAGAGAAGCTGTGAGTGAGAGAGAGAGAAAGAGAAGCTGTGAGTGAGAGAGAGAGAGAAGCTGTGAGTGACACACAGAGAGAGAAGCTGTGAGTTAGAGAGAGAGAGAAAGAGAAGCTGTGAGTGACAGAGAGAGAGAGAAAGAGAAGCTATGTGTGTGTGAGAGAGAGAAAGATAGTCTGAGAAAGAGAGAGTGAAAGAGAAGCTGTGAGTGAGAGAGAGAGAGGGAGAAAGAGAATCTGTGTGTGTGTGAGAGAGAAAGAGAAGCTGTGAGTGAGAGTGAGAGAAAGAAAGAGAAAGCGAAGCTGTTAGTGAGAGAGTGAGAGAGAGAAAGAGAAGCTGTTAGTGAGAGTGAGAGAGAGAGAGAAAGAGAAGCTGTGAGTGAGAGAGAGAGAAAGAGATGCTGTGAGTGAGAGAGAGAGAGAAAGAGAAACTGTGAGTGAGAGAGAGAGAAAGAGAAGCTGTGAGTGAGAGAGAGAGAAAGAGAAGCTGTGAGTGAGAAGGAGAGGGAAAGAGAAGCTGTGAGTGAGTGAGAGAGAGAGAAAGAGAAGCTGTGAGTGAGAGAGAGAGAAAGAGAAGCTGTGAGTGAGAGAGAGAGAGAAAGAGAAGCTGTGAGTAAGAAGGAGAGGGAAAGAGAAGAAGTGAGTGAGTGAGAGAGAGAGAGAGAGAGAAAGAGAAGCTGTGAGAGAGAAAGAGAAGCTGTGAGTGAGAGAGTGAGAGAGAGAAAGAGAATCTGTTAGTGAGAGTGAGAGAGAGAGAAAGAGAAGCTGTGAGTGAGAGAGAGAGAGAGAAAGAGAAGCTGTGAGTGAGAGAGAGAAAGAGAAGCTGTGTGTGAGAGGGAGAGAGAGAAAGAGAAGCTGTGAGTGACACAGAGAGAGAGAAGCTGTGAGTTAGAGAGAGAGAAAGAGAAGCTGTGAGTGACAGAGAGAGAGAAAGAGAAGCTGAGAGTGAGAGAGAGAGAGAACGTGAAGCTGTGAGTGAGAGAGAGAGAGACAGAGAAGCTGTGTGTGTGTGTGAGCGAGAAAGATAGTCTGAGAAAGAGAGAGTGAAAGAGCAGCTGTGAGTGAGACAGAGAGAGGGAGAAAGAGAAGCTGTGTGTGTGTGAGAGAGAAAGAGAAGCTGTGAGTGAGAGTAAGAGAGAGAGAGAAAGAGAAGCTGTGAGTGAGAGAGAGAGAGAAAGAGAAGCTGTGAGTGAGAGAGAGAGAAAGCGAAGCTGTGAGTGAGAGAGAGAGAGAATAAGAAGCTGTGAGTGAGAGAGAGAGAAGCTGTGAGTGAGAGAGAGAGAAGCTGTGAGTGAGAGAGAGAAGATGTGAGTGAGAGAGAGAGAGAATGAGAAGGTGTGAGTGAGAGAGAGAAAGTAAGAGAAGCTGTGAGTGAGAAAGAGAGAAAGAGAAGCTGTGAGTGAGAGAAAGAGAGGGAGAAAGAGAAGCTGTGAGTGAGAGAGAGAGAAAGAGAAGCTGTGAGTGGGAGAGAGAGAATGAGAAGCTGTGGGTGAGAGAGAGAGAAGCTGTGAGTCAGAGAGAAAGAGAAGCTGTGAGTGAGAGTGAGAGAGAAGATGTGAGTAAGAGAGAGAGAGAATGAGAAGCTGTGAGTGAGAGAGAGAGAAAGTAAGAGAAGCTGTGAGTGATACAGAGAGAGAGAAAGAGAAGCTGTGAGTGAGAGAGAGAGAGGGAGAAAGATAAGCTGTGTGTGTGAGAGAGAGAGAGAAAGAGAAGCTGTGTGTGTGTGAGAGAGAGAAGCTGTGATTGAGAGTGAGAGAGAGAAAGAGAAGCTGTGAGTGAGAGACAGAGAAAGAGAAGCTGTGAGTGAGAGAGAGAGAAGCTGTGAGTGAGAGAGAGAAAGAAAAGCTGTGAGTGAGTGAGAGAGAGAGAGAGAAAGAGGATATGAGTGAGAGAGAGAGAGAGAAGCAGTGAGTGAGAGAGAGAGAGAAAGAGAATCTGTGAGTGAGACAGAGAGAGAGAAAGAGAAGCTGTGAGAGAGAGGGGGAAGAGAAGCTGTGTGTGTGAGAGAGAAAGAGAAGCTGTGAGTGAGAGAGAGAGAGAGAAAGAAAGAGAAATTAGAGTGAGAAAGAGAGAGAAAGAGAAGCTGCGAGTGGGAGAGAGAAAAAGAGAGTCTGTGAGTGAGAGAGAGAGAGAAGCTGTGAGTGAGAGAGAAAGAGAGCCGCTGTGAGTGAGAGAGAGAGAAAGAGAAGCTGTGAATGAGAGAGAGAGAAACTGTGAGTGAGAGAGAGAGAAAGAGAAGCTGTGAGTGAGTAAGAGAGAGAAAGGGAAGTTGTGAGTGAGGGAGAGAGAATAAGAGAAGCTGTGAGTGAGAGAGAGAGAGAAAGAGAAGCTGTGAGTGAGAGAGAGAGAGAAAGAGAAGCTGTGAGTGAGAAGGAGAGGGAAAGAGAAGCTTTGAGTGAGTGAGAGAGAAAGAGAAGCTGTGTGTGAGAGTGAGAGAGAGAAAGAAAGAGAAGCTGTGAGTGAGAGAGAGAGAGAAAGAGAAGCTGTGAGTGAGAGAGAGAGAGAGAAGCTGTGAGTGAGAGAGAGAAAGAGAAGCTGTGAGTGAGAGGGAGAGAGAGAAAGAGAAGCTGTGAGTGACACACAGAGAGAGAAGCTGTGAGAGAGAGAGAGAGAGAGAAGCTGTGAGTGACAGAGAGAGAGAGAAAGAGAAGCTGTGTGTGTGTGAGAGAGAGAAAGATAGTCTGAGAAAGAGAGTGTGAAAGAGAAGCTGTGAGTGAGAGAGAGAGAGGGAGAAAGAGAAGCTGTGTGTGTGTGAGAGAGAAAGAGAAGCTGTGAGTGAGAGTGAGAGAGAGAGAAAGAGAAAGAGAAGCTGTGAGTGAGAGAGTGAGAGAGAGAAAGAGAAGCTGTGAGTAAGAGTGAGAGAGAGAGAGAGAAAGAGAAGCTGTGAGTGAGAGAGAGAGAAAGAGATGCTGTGAGTGAGTGAGAGAGAGAAAGAGAAGCTGTGAGTGAGAGAGAGAGAAAGAGAAGCTGTGAGTGAGAGAGAGAAAGAGAAGCTGTGATTGAGAAGGAGAGGGAAAGAGAAGCTGTGAGTGAGTGAGAGAGAGAGAGAGAAAGAGAAGCTGTGAGTGATAGAGAGAGAAAGAGAAGCTGTGAGTGAGAGAGAGAGAGAAAGAGAAGCTGTGAGTATGAAGGAGAGGGAAAGAGAAGAAGTGAGTGAGTGAGAGAGAGTGAGAGAAAGAGAAGCTGTGAGAGAAAGAGAAGCTGTGAGTGAGAGTGAGAGAGAGAGAGAAAGAGAAGCTGTGAGTGAGAGAGGGAGTAAAAGAGAAGCTGTGAGTGAGAGAGAGAGAAAGAGAAGGTGTGAGTGAGAGAGAGAGAGTGAGAAGCTGTGAGTGAGTGAGAGAGAAGCTGTGAGAGAGAGAGAGAGAAAGTGAAGCTGTGAGTGAGTGAGAGAGAGAAGCTGTGTGTGTGTGTGAGAGAGAGAAAGATAGTCTGAGAAAGAGAGAGTGAAAGAGAAGCTGTGAGTGAGAGAGAGAGAGGCAGAAAGAGAAGCTGTGTGAGATAGAGAGAGAAAGAGAAGCTGTGAGTGAGAGTGAGAAAGAGAGAGAGAAAGAGAAGCTGTGAGTGAGAGAGAGAGAAAGAGAAGCTGTGAGTGAGAGAGAGAGAGAGAGAATGAGAAGCTGTGAGTGAGAAAGAGAAGTTGTGAGAGAGAGAAAGAGAAGTTGTGAGTGAGAGAGAGAGAGAGATGTGAGTGATAGAGAGAGAGAATGAGAAGCTGTGAGTGAGAGAGAGAGAAAGTAAGAGGAGCTGTGAGTGAGATAGAGAGAGAGAGAAAGAGAAGCTGTGAGTGAGAGAGAGAGAGGGAGAAAGATAATCTGAGAGAGAGAGAGAGAGGGAAAGAGTAACTGTGTGTGTGAGAGAGAGAGAAAGAGAAGCTGTGTGTGTGTGTGAGAGAGAGAAAGATAGTCTGAGAAAGAGAGAGTGAAAGAGAAGCTGTGACTGAGAGAGAGAGAGGGAGAAAGAGAAGCTGTGTGTGAGAGAGAGAAAGAGAAGCTGTGAGTGAGATATAGAGAGAGAGAAAGAGAAGCTGTGAGTGAGAGAGAGAGAGAGAGGGAGAAAGATAATCTGTGAGAGAGAGAGAAAGAGAAACTGTGTGTGTGTGAGAGAGAAAGAGAAGGTGTGATTGAGAGTGAGAGAGAGAAAGAAAAGCTGTGAGTGAGAGAGAGAGAGAGAAAGAGAAGATATGAGTGAGAGAGAGAGAGAGAAGCAGTGAGAGAGAGAGAGAGAAACAGAAGCTGTGAGTGAGACAGAGAGAGAAAGAGAAGCTGTGAGAGAGAGAGAGGGAGAAAGAGAAGCTGTGAGCGAGAGAGAGAGAAAGAGAAGCTGTGAGTGTGTGTGAGAGAGAAAGAGAAGCTGTGAGTGAGAGAGAGAGAAAGAAAGAGAAATCAGAGTGAGAAAGAGAGAGAGAAAGAGAAGCTGTGTGGGAGAGAGAGAAAGAGAGTCTGTGAGTGAGAGTAAGAGAGAAGCTGTGAGTGAGAGAGAGAGAATGAGAAGCTGTGAGTGAGAGAGAGAGAGAGAATGAGAAGCTGTGAGAGAGAGAGAGAGAAGCTGTGAGAGAGAGAGAGAGAGAAAGAGAAGCTGTGATTGAGAGTGAGAGTGAGAGAGAGAGAGAAAGAGAAGCTGTGAGTGAGAGAGAGAGAAAGAGAAGCTATGAGTGAGAGAGAGAGAAGCAGTGAGTGAGAGAGAGAAAGAAAAGCTGTGAGAGAGAGAAAGAGAAAGAGAAGATATGAGTGAGAGAGAGAGAAGCAGTGAGTGAGAGAGAGAGAGAGAGAAGCTGTGAGTGAGACAGAGAGAGAGAAAGAGAAGCTGTGAGTGAGAGAGTGAGAGAGAGAAAGAGAAGCTGTCAGTGAGAGAGAGAGAGGGAGAAAGAGAAGCTGTGTGTGTGTGAGAGAGAGAAGCTGTGATTGAGAGTGAGAGAGAGAGAAAGAGAAGCTGTGAGTGAGAGACAGAGAAAGAGAAGCTGTGAGTGAGAGAGAGAGAAGCTGTGAGTGAGAGAGAGAAAGAAAAGCTGTGAGTGAGTGAGAGAGAGAGAGAGAAAGAGGATATGAGTGAGAGAGAGAGAGAGAAGCAGTGAGTGAGAGAGAGAGAGAAAGAGAATCTGTGAGTGAGACAGAGAGAGAGAAAGAGAAGCTGTGAGAGAGAGGGGGAAGAGAAGCTGTGTGTGTGAGAGAGAAAGAGAAGCTGTGAGTGAGAGAGAGAGAGAGAAAGAAAGAGAAATTAGAGTGAGAAAGAGAGAGAAAGAGAAGCTGCGAGTGGGAGAGAGAAAAAGAGAGTCTGTGAGTGAGAGAGAGAGAGAAGCTGTGAGTGAGAGAGAAAGAGAGCCGCTGTGAGTGAGAGAGAGAGAAAGAGAAGCTGTGAATGAGAGAGAGAGAAACTGTGAGTGAGAGAGAGAGAAAGAGAAGCTGTGAGTGAGTAAGAGAGAGAAAGGGAAGTTGTGAGTGAGGGAGAGAGAATAAGAGAAGCTGTGAGTGAGAGAGAGAGAGAAAGAGAAGCTGTGAGTGAGAGAGAGAGAGAAAGAGAAGCTGTGAGTGAGAAGGAGAGGGAAAGAGAAGCTTTGAGTGAGTGAGAGAGAAAGAGAAGCTGTGTGTGAGAGTGAGAGAGAGAAAGAAAGAGAAGCTGTGAGTGAGAGAGAGAGAGAAAGAGAAGCTGTGAGTGAGAGAGAGAGAGAGAAGCTGTGAGTGAGAGAGAGAAAGAGAAGCTGTGAGTGAGAGGGAGAGAGAGAAAGAGAAGCTGTGAGTGACACACAGAGAGAGAAGCTGTGAGAGAGAGAGAGAGAGAGAAGCTGTGAGTGACAGAGAGAGAGAGAAAGAGAAGCTGTGTGTGTGTGAGAGAGAGAAAGATAGTCTGAGAAAGAGAGTGTGAAAGAGAAGCTGTGAGTGAGAGAGAGAGAGGGAGAAAGAGAAGCTGTGTGTGTGTGAGAGAGAAAGAGAAGCTGTGAGTGAGAGTGAGAGAGAGAGAAAGAGAAAGAGAAGCTGTGAGTGAGAGAGTGAGAGAGAGAAAGAGAAGCTGTGAGTAAGAGTGAGAGAGAGAGAGAGAAAGAGAAGCTGTGAGTGAGAGAGAGAGAAAGAGATGCTGTGAGTGAGTGAGAGAGAGAAAGAGAAGCTGTGAGTGAGAGAGAGAGAAAGAGAAGCTGTGAGTGAGAGAGAGAAAGAGAAGCTGTGATTGAGAAGGAGAGGGAAAGAGAAGCTGTGAGTGAGTGAGAGAGAGAGAGAGAAAGAGAAGCTGTGAGTGATAGAGAGAGAAAGAGAAGCTGTGAGTGAGAGAGAGAGAGAAAGAGAAGCTGTGAGTATGAAGGAGAGGGAAAGAGAAGAAGTGAGTGAGTGAGAGAGAGTGAGAGAAAGAGAAGCTGTGAGAGAAAGAGAAGCTGTGAGTGAGAGTGAGAGAGAGAGAGAAAGAGAAGCTGTGAGTGAGAGAGGGAGTAAAAGAGAAGCTGTGAGTGAGAGAGAGAGAAAGAGAAGGTGTGAGTGAGAGAGAGAGAGTGAGAAGCTGTGAGTGAGTGAGAGAGAAGCTGTGAGAGAGAGAGAGAGAAAGTGAAGCTGTGAGTGAGAGAGAGAGAGAAGCTGTGTGTGTGTGTGAGAGAGAGAAAGATAGTCTGAGAAAGAGAGAGTGAAAGAGAAGCTGTGAGTGAGAGAGAGAGAGGCAGAAAGAGAAGCTGTGTGAGATAGAGAGAGAAAGAGAAGCTGTGAGTGAGAGTGAGAAAGAGAGAGAGAAAGAGAAGCTGTGAGTGAGAGAGAGAGAAAGAGAAGCTGTGAGTGAGAGAGAGAGAGAGAGAATGAGAAGCTGTGAGTGAGAAAGAGAAGTTGTGAGAGAGAGAAAGAGAAGTTGTGAGTGAGAGAGAGAGAGAGATGTGAGTGATAGAGAGAGAGAATGAGAAGCTGTGAGTGAGAGAGAGAGAAAGTAAGAGGAGCTGTGAGTGAGATAGAGAGAGAGAAAGAGAAGCTGTGAGTGAGAGAGAGAGGGGGAGAAAGATAATCTGAGAGAGAGAGAGAGAGGGAAAGAGTAACTGTGTGTGTGTGAGAGAGAGAAAGAGAAGCTGTGTGTGTGTGTGTGAGAGAGAAAGATAGTCTGAGAAAGAGAGAGTGAAAGAGAAGCTGTGACTGAGAGAGAGAGAGGGAGAAAGAGAAGCTGTGTGTGAGAGAGAGAAAGAGAAGCTGTGAGTGAGATATAGAGAGAGAGAAAGAGAAGCTGTGAGTGAGAGAGAGAGAGAGAGGGAGAAAGATAATCTGTGAGAGAGAGAGAAAGAGAAACTGTGTGTGTGTGAGAGAGAAAGAGAAGGTGTGATTGAGAGTGAGAGAGAGAAAGAAAAGCTGTGAGTGAGAGAGAGAGAGAGAAAGAGAAGATATGAGTGAGAGAGAGAGAGAGAAGCAGTGAGAGAGAGAGAGAGAAACAGAAGCTGTGAGTGAGACAGAGAGAGAAAGAGAAGCTGTGAGAGAGAGAGAGGGAGAAAGAGAAGCTGTGAGCGAGAGAGAGAGAAAGAGAAGCTGTGAGTGTGTGTGAGAGAGAAAGAGAAGCTGTGAGTGAGAGAGAGAGAAAGAAAGAGAAATCAGAGTGAGAAAGAGAGAGAGAAAGAGAAGCTGTGTGGGAGAGAGAGAAAGAGAGTCTGTGAGTGAGAGTAAGAGAGAAGCTGTGAGTGAGAGAGAGAGAAAGAGAAGCTGTGAGTGAGAGAGAGAGAGAGAATGAGAAGCTGTGAGAGAGAGAGAGAGAAGCTGTGAGAGAGAGAGAGAGAGAAAGAGAAGCTGTGATTGAGAGTGAGAGTGAGAGAGAGAGAGAAAGAAAGAGAAGCTGTGAGTGAGAGAGAGAGAAAGAGAAGCTATGAGTGAGAGAGAGAGAAGCAGTGAGTGAGAGAGAGAAAGAAAAGCTGTGAGAGAGAGAAAGAGAAAGAGAAGATATGAGTGAGAGAGAGAGAAGCAGTGAGTGAGAGAGAGAGAGAGAAGCTGTGAGTGAGACAGAGAGAGAGAAAGAGAAGCTGTGAGTGAGAGAGTGAGAGAGAGAAAGAGAAGCTGTCAGTGAGAGAGAGAGAGGGAGAAAGAGAAGCTGAGTGTGTGAGAGAGAGAAAGAGAAGCTGTGAGTGAGAGTGAGAGAGAGAGAGAAAGAGAAGCTGTGAGTGAGAGAGGGAGTAAAAGAGAAGCTGTGAGTGAGAGAGAGAAAGAGAAGCTGTGAGTGAGAGAGAGAGAGAATGAGAAGCTGTGAGTGAGTGAGAGAGAAGCTGTGAGTGAGAGAGAGAGAGAGAGAAAGTGAAGCTGTGAGTGAGAGAGAGAGAGAAAGAGAAGCTGTGTGTGTGTGAGAGAGAGAAAGATAGTCTGAGAAAGAGAGAGTGAAAGAGAAGCTGTGAGTGAGAGAGAGAGAGAGGCAGAAAGAGAAGCTGTGTGAGATAGAGAGAGAAAGAGAAGTTGTGTGTGAGAGTGAGAGAGAGAGAGAGAAAGAGAAGCTGTGATTGAGAGAGAGAGAGAAAGAGAAGCTGTGAGTGTGAGAGAGAGAGAGAATGAGAAGCTGTGAGTGAGAGAGAGAAGTTGTGTGTGTGAGAGAGAAAGAGAAGTTGTGAGTAAGAGAGAGAGATGTGAGTGATAGAGAGAGAGAATGAGAAGCTGTGAGCGAGAGAGAGAGAAATTAAGAGAAGCTGTGAGTGAGATAGAGAGAGAGAAAGAGAAGCTGTGAGTGAGAGAGAGAGGGAGAAAGATAATCTGTGAGAGAGAGAGAGAGAAAGAGAAACTGTGTGTGTGAGAGAGAGAAAGATAGTCTGAGAAAGAGAGAGTGAAAGAGAAGCTGTGAGTGAGAGAGAGAGAGGGAGAAAGAGAAGCTGTGTGTGAGAGAGAGAAAGAGAAGCTGTGAGTGAGAGTGAGAGAGAAAGAGAGAAAGAGAAGCTGTGAGTGAGAGAGTGAGAGAAAGAGAAGTTGTGAGTGAGAGAGAGAGAGAGAATGAGAAGCTGTGAGTGAGAGAGAGAAGTTGTGAGAGAGAGAGAGAAAGAGAAGCTGTGAGTGAAGAGAGAGAGATGTGAGTGATAGAGAGAGAGAATGAGAAGCTGTGAGTGAGAGAGAGAGAAAGTAAGAGAAGCTGTGTGTGAGATAGAGAGAGAGAGAAAGAGAAGCTGTGTGTGAGAGAGAGAGGGAGAAAGATAATCTGTGTGTGAGAGAGAAAGAGAAACTGTGTGTGTGTGAGAGAGAAAGAGAAGGTGTGATTGAGAGTGAGAGAGAGAAAGAAAAGCTGTGAGTGAGAGAGAGAGAGAGAAAGAGAAGATATGAGTGAGAGAGAGAGAGAGAGAGAAGCAGTGAGAGAGAGAGAAAGAAACAGAAGCTGTGAGTGAGACAGAGAGAGAAAGAGAAGCTGTGAGAGAGAGAGAGAGGGAGAAAGTGAAGCTGTGAGAGAGAGAGAGAAAGAGAAGCTGTGAGTGTGTGTGAGAGAGAAAGAGAAGCTGTGAGTGAGAGAGAGAGAAAGAAAGAGAAATCAGAGTGAGAAAGAGAGAGAGAAAGAGAAGCTGTGTGGAAGAGAGAGAAAGAGAGTCCGTGAGTGAGAGTGAGAGAGAAGCTGTGAGTGAGAGAGAGAGAGAGCCGCTGTGAGTGAGAGAGAGAGAAAGAGAAGCTGTGTGTGTGAGAGAGAGAGAAAGATAGTCTG
Source organism: Bradypodion pumilum (assembly GCA_035047305.1). NCBI lineage: Eukaryota > Metazoa > Chordata > Lepidosauria > Squamata > Chamaeleonidae > Bradypodion > Bradypodion pumilum. The sequence goes on from JAWDJD010000001.1 coordinate 236,117,874, forward strand.
AGAAAGAGAGAGTGAAAGAGAAGCTGTGAGTGAGAGAGAGAGAGGCAGAAAGAGAAGCTGTGTGAGATAGAGAGAGAAAGAGAAGCTGTGAGTGAGAGTGAGAAAGAGAGAGAGAAAGAGAAGCTGTGAGTGAGAGAGAGAGAAAGAGAAGCTGTGAGTGAGAGAGAGAGAGAGAATGAGAAGCTGTGAGTGAGAGAGAGAAGTTGTGAGAGAGAGAAAGAGAAGTTGTGAGTGAGAGAGAGAGAGAGATGTGAGTGATAGAGAGAGAGAATGAGACGCTGTGAGTGAGAGAGAGAGAAAGTAAGAGGAGCTGTGAGTGAGATAGAGAGAGAGAAAGAGAAGCTGTGAGTGAGAGAGAGAGAGGGAGAAAGATAATCTGAGAGAGAGAGAGAGAGGGAAAGAGAAACTGTGTGTGAGAGAGAGAGAGAGAAAGAGAAGCTGTGTGTGTGTGTGTGAGAGAGAAAGATAGTCTGAGAAAGAGAGAGTGAAAGAGAAGCTGTGAGTGAGATAGAGAGAGAGAAAGAGAAGCTGTGAGTGAGAGAGAGAGAGGGAGAAAGATAATCTGTGTGAGAGAGAGAAAGAGAAACTGTGTGTGTGTGAGAGAGAAAGAGAAGGTGTGATTGAGAGTGAGAGAGAGAAAGAAAAGCTGTGAGTGAGAGAGAGAGAGAAAGAGAAGATATGAGTGAGAGAGAGAGAGAAGCAGTGAGAGAGAGAGAGAGAGAAACAGAAGCTGTGAGTGAGACAGAGAGAGAAAGAGAAGCTGTGAGAGAGAGAGAGGGAGAAAGAGAAGCTGTGAGCGAGAGAGAGAGAAAGAGAAGCTGTGAGTGTGTGTGAGAGAGAAAGAGAAGCTGTGAGTGAGAGAGAGAGAAAGAAAGAGAAATCAGAGTGAGAAAGAGAGAGAGAAAGAGAAGCTGTGTGGGAGAGAGAGAAAGAGAGTCTGTGAGTGAGAGTAAGAGAGAAGCTGTGAGTGAGAGAGAGAGAGCCGCTGTGAGTGAGAGAGAGAGAAAGAGAAGCTGTGAATGAAAGAGAGAGAGAAAGAGAAGCTGTGTGTGTGTGAGAGAGAGAAAGAGAAGCTGTGAGTGAGTGAGAGAGAGAGAAAGGGAAGTTGTGAGTGAGAGAGAGAGAGAAAGAGAAGCTGTGAGTGAGAGAGAAAAAGAGAAGCTGTGAGTGAGAGAGAGAAAGAGAAGCTGTGAGTGAGAGGGAGAGAGAGAGAGAAGCTGTGAGTGACACACAGAGAGAGAAGCTGTGAGTTAGAGAGAGAGAAAGAGAAGCTGTGAGTGACAGAGAGAGAAAAAGAGAAGCTGAGAGTGAGAGAGAGAGAAAGTGAAGCTGTGAGTGAGAGAGAGAGAGAAAGAGAAGCTGTGTGTGTGTGAGAGAGAGAGGCTGTGAGTGAGAGAGTGAAAGAGAAGCTGTGAGTGAGAGAGAGAGAGAGAAGATGTGAGTGAGAGAGAGAGAATGAGAAGCTGTGAGTGAGAGAGAGAGAAAGTAAGAGAAGCTGTGAGTGAGATAGAGAGAGAGAAAGGGAAGCTGTGAGTGAGAGAGAGAGAGAAAGAAGCTGTGAGTGAGAGAGAGAGAAAGAGAAGCTGTGAGTGAGAGAGAGAGAAAAAGAGAAGCTGTGAGTAAGAAGGAGAGGGAAAGAGAAGAAGTGAGTGAGTGAGAGAGAGAGAAAGAGAAGCTGTGAGAGAGAAAGGGAAGCTGTGAGTGAGAGAGTGAGAGAGAAAGAGAAGCTGTTAGTGAGAGTGAGAGAGAGAGAGAGAAGCTGTGAGTGAGAGAGAGATTGAAAGAGAAGCTGTGAGAGAGAGAGAAAAAGAGAAGCTGTGAGTGAGAGAGAGAAAGAGAAGCTGTGAGTGAGAGGGAGAGAGAGAGAGAAGCTGTGAGTGACACACAGAGAGAGAAGCTGTGAGTTAGAGAGAGAGAAAGAGAAGCTGTGAGTGACAGAGAGAGAAAAAGAGAAGCTGAGAGTGAGAGAGAGAGAAAGTGAAGCTGTGAGTGAGAGAGAGAGAGAAAGAGAAGCTGTGTGTGTGTGAGAGAGAGAGGCTGTGAGTGAGAGAGTGAAAGAGAAGCTGTGAGTGAGAGAGAGAGAGAGAAGATGTGAGTGAGAGAGAGAGAATGAGAAGCTGTGAGTGAGAGAGAGAGAAAGTAAGAGAAGCTGTGAGTGAGATAGAGAGAGAGAAAGGGAAGCTGTGAGTGAGAGAGAGAGAGAAAGAGATGCTGTGAGTGAGAGAGAGAGAGGAAGAGAAGCTGTGAGTGAGACAGAGAGGGAGAAAGAGATGCTGTGTGCGTGTGAGAGAGAAAGAGAAGCTGTGATTGAGAGTGAGAGAGAGAGAAAGAAAAGCTGTGAGTGAGAGAGAGAAAGACAAGCTAAGAGTTAGATAGAGAGAAGCAGTGAGTGAGAGAGAGAGAGAAGCAGTGAGTGAGAGAGAGAGAGAGAGAGAGAAGCTGTGAGTGAGACAGAGAGAGAGAAAGATAAGCTGCGAGAGATAGAGAGGGAGAAAGAGAAGCTGTGTGAGAGAGAGAGAGAAAGAGAAGCTGTGTGTGTGTGAGAGAGAAAGATAGTCTGAGAAAGAGAGAGTGAAAGAGAAGCTGTGAGTGAGAGAGAGAGAGGGAGAAAGAGAAGCTGAGAGAGAGAAAGAGAAGCTGTGAGTGAGAGTGAGAGAGAGAGAGAGAAAGAGAAGCTGTGAGTGAGAGAGAGAGAGAAAGAGAAGCTGTGAGTGTGTGAGAGAGAGAAAGCGAAGCTGTGAGTGAGAGAGAGAGAGAATGAGAAGCTGTGAGTGTGAGAGAGAGAAGCTGTGACTGAGAGAGAGAGAGAAGATGTGAGTGAGAGAGAGAGAATGAGAAGCTGTGAGTGAGAGAGAGAGAAAGTAAGAGAAGCTGTGAGTGAGAAAGAGAGAGAAAGAGAAGCTGTGAGTGAGAGAAAGAGAGGGAGAAAGATAAGTTGTGTGTGTGAGAGAGAAAGAGAAGCTGTGTGTGTGAGAGAGAGAAAGAGAAGCTGTGATTGAGAGTGAGAGAGAGAGAGAAAGAGAAGCTGTGAGTGAGCGAGAGAAAGAGAAGGTATGAGTGAGAGAGAGAAAGAGAAGGTATGAGTGAGTGAGAGAGAAGCAGTGAGTGAGAGAGAGAAAGAAAAGCTGTGTGAGAGAGAGAGAAAGAGAAGATATGAGTGAGAGAGAGAGAAGCAGTGAGTGAGAGAGAGAGAGAAAGAGAAGCTGTGAGTGAGACAGAGAGAGAGAAAGAGAAGCTGCGAGAGAGAGAGGAAGAGAAGCTGTGAGAGAGAAAGAGAAGCTGTGACTGAGAGAGTGAGAGAGAGAAAGAGAAGCTGTTAGTGAGAGTGAGAGAGAGAGAAAGAGGAGCTGTGACTGAGAGAGAGATTGAACGAGAAGCTGTGAGTGAGAGAGAGAGAGAGAGAAAGAGAAGCTGTGAGTGAGAGAGAGAAAGAGAAGCTGTGAGTGAGAGGGAGAGAAAGAGAAGCTGTGAGTGACACAGAGAGAGAGAAGCTGTGAGTTAGAGAGAGAGAAAGAGAAGCTGTGAGTGACAGAGAGAGAAAGAGAAGCTGAGAGTGAGAGAGAGAGAAAGTGAAGCTGTGAGTGAGAGAGAGAGAGAAAGAGAAGCTGTGTGTGTGTGTGTGAGAGAAAGATAGTCTGAGAAAGAGAGAGTGAAAGAGAAGCTGTGAGTGAGACAGAGAGAGGGAGAAAGAGAAGCTGTGTGTGTGTGAGAGAGAAAGAGAAGCTGTGAGTGAGAGTGAGAGAGAGAGAGAAAGAGAAGCTGTGAGTGAGTGAGAGGGAGAAAGAGAAGCTGTGAGTGAGAGAGAGAGAAAGTGAAGCTGTGAGTGAGTGAGAGAGAGAGAGAGAATGAGAAGCTGTGAGTGTGAGAGAGAGAAGCTGTGAGTGAGAGAGAGAGAAGATGTGTGAGAGAGAGAGAATGAGAAGCTGTGAGTGAGAGAGAGAGAAAGTAAGAGAAGCTGTGAGTGAGAAAGAGAGAGAAAGAGAAGCTGTGAGTGAGAGAAAGAGAGGGAGAAAGATAAGCTATGAGAGAGAGAGAGAGAAGCTGTGAGAGAGAGAGAGAGAAAGAGAAGCTGTGATTGAGAGTGAGAGTGAGAGAGAGAGAGAAAGAGAAGCTGTGAGTGAGAGAGAGAGAAAGAGAAGCTATGAGTGAGAGAGAGAGAAGCAGTGAGTGAGAGAGAGAAAGAAAAGCTGTGAGAGAGAGAGAGAAAGAGAAGATATGAGTGAGTGAGAGAGAGAGAAGCAGTGAGTGAGAGAGAGAGAGAGAGAGAAGCTGTGAGTGAGACAGAGAGAGAGAAAGAGAAGCTGTGAGTGAGAGAGTGAGAGAGAGAAAGAGAAGCTGTCAGTGAGAGAGAGAGAGGGAGAAAGAGAAGCTGAGTGTGTGTGAGAGAGAAAGAGAAGCTGTGAGTGAGAGTGAGAGAGAGAGAGAGAGAGAAGCTGTGAGTGAGAGAGGGAGTAAAAGAGAAGCTGTGAGTGAGAGAGAGAAAGAGAAGCTGTGAGTGAGAGAGAGAGAATGAGAAGCTGTGAGTGAGTGAGAGAGAAGCTGTGAGTGAGAGAGAGAGAGAGAGAAAGTGAAGCTGTGAGTGAGAGAGAGAGAGAAAGAGAAGCTGTGTGTGTGTGAGAGAGAGAAAGATAGTCTGAGAAAGAGAGAGTGAAAGAGAAGCTGTGAGTGAGAGAGAGAGAGGCAGAAAGAGAAGCTGTGTGAGATAGAGAGAGAAAGAGAAGTTGTGTGTGAGAGTGAGAGAGAGAGAGAGAAAGAGAAGCTGTGAGTGAGAGAGAGAGAGAAAGAGAAGCTGTGAGTGTGTGAGAGAGAGAGAATGAGAAGCTGTGAGTGAGAGAGAAGTTGTGTGTGAGAGAGAGAAAGAGAAGTTGTGAGTAAGAGAGAGAGATGTGAGTGATAGAGAGAGAGAATGAGAAGCTGTGAGCGAGAGAGAGAGAAATTAAGAGAAGCTGTGAGTGAGATAGAGAGAGAGAAAGAGAAGCTGTGAGTGAGAGAGAGAGAGGGAGAAAGATAATCTGTGAGAGAGAGAGAGAGAAAGAGAAACTGTGTGTGTGTGAGAGAGAAAGATAGTCTGAGAAAGAGAGAGTGAAAGAGAAGCTGTGAGTGAGAGAGAGAGAGGGAGAAAGAGAAGCTGTGTGTGAGAGAGAGAAAGAGAAGCTGTGAGTGAGAGTGAGAGAGAAAGAGAGAAAGAGAGAAAGAGAAGCTGTGAGTGAGAGAGTGAGAGAAAGAGAAGCTGTGAGTGAGAGAGAGAGAGAATGAGAAGCTGTGAGTGAGAGAGAGAAGTTGTGAGAGAGAGAGAGAAAGAGAAGCTGTGAGTGAGAGAGAGAGAGATGTGAGTGATAGAGAGAGAGAATGAGAAGCTGTGAGTGAGAGAGAGAGAAAGTAAGAGAAGCTGTGAGTGAGATAGAGAGAGAGAGAAAGAGAAGCTGTGTGTGAGAGAGAGAGGGAGAAAGATAATCTGTGTGTGAGAGAGAAAGAGAAACTGTGTGTGTGAGAGAGAGAAAGAGAAGGTGTGATTGAGAGTGAGAGAGAGAAAGAAAAGCTGTGAGTGAGAGAGAGAGAGAAAGAAACAGAAGCTGTGAGTGAGACAGAGAGAGAAAGAGAAGCTGTGAGAGAGAGAGAGAGGGAGAAAGTGAAGCTGTGTGAGAGAGAGAGAAAGAGAAGCTGTGAGTGTGTGTGAGAGAGAAAGAGAAGCTGTGAGTGAGAGAGAGAGAAAGAAAGAGAAATCAGAGTGAGAAAGAGAGAGAGAAAGAGAAGCTGTGTGGAAGAGAGAGAAAGAGAGTCCGTGAGTGAGAGTGAGAGAGAAGCTGTGAGTGAGAGAGAGAGAGAGCCGCTGTGAGTGAGAGAGAGAGAAAGAGAAGCTGTGAATGAGAGAGAGAGAGAAAGAGAAGCTGTGTGAGAGAGAGAGAAAGAGAAGCTGTGAGTGAGTGAGAGAGAGAAAGGGAAGTTGTGAGTGAGAGAGAGAGAGAAAGAGAAGCTGTGAGTGAGAGAGAGAGAAAGAGAAGCTGTGAGTGAGAGAGAGAGAGAAATAGAAGCTGTGAGTGAGAAGGAGAGTGAAAGAGAAGCTGTGAGTGAGTGAGAGAGAGAGAAAGAAGCTGTGAGTGAGAGAGAGAGAAAGAGAAGCTGTGAGTGAGAGAGAGAGAAAAAGAGAAGCTGTGAGTAAGAAGGAGAAGGAAAGAGAAGCTGTGAGTGAGAGAGTGAGAGAGAGAAAGAGAAGCTGTTAGTGAGAGTGAGAGAGAGAGAGAGAGAAGCTGTGAGTGAGAGAGAGATTGAAAGAGAAGCTGTGAGTGAGAGAGAGAGAGAAAAAGAGAAGCTGTGAGTGAGAGAGAGAAAGAGAAGCTGTGAGTGAGAGGGAGAGAGAGAAAGAGAAGCTGCGAGTGACACAGAGAGAGAGAAGCTGTGAGTTAGAGAGAGAGAAAGAGAAGCTGTGAGTGACAGAGAGAGAGAAAGAGAAGCTGAGAGTGAGAGAGAGAGAGAGAAAGTGAAGCTGTGAGTGAGAGAGAGAGAGAAAGAGAAGCTGTGTGTGTGAGAGAGAGAGAAGATGTGAGTGAGAGAGAGAGAATGAGAAGCTGTGAGTGAGAGAGAGAGAAAGAGAAGCTGTGAGTGACAGAGAGAGAGAGAAAGAAGCTGTGAGTGAGTGAAAGAGAGAGAAAGAGAAGCTGTGAGAGAGAAAGAGAGAAGCTGTGAGTGAGAGAGTGAGAGAGAGAAAGAGAAGCTGTGAGTGAGAGAGAGAGAGAAAGAGAAGCTGTGAGTGAGAGAGAGAAAGAGAAGCTGTGAGTGAGAGGGAGAGAGAGAAAGAGAAGCTGTGAGTGACACACAGAGAGAGAAGCTGTGAGTTAGAGAGAGAGAAAGAGAAGCTGTGAGTGACAGAGAGAGAGAGAAAGAGAAGCTGTGAGTAAGAGTGAGAGAGAGAGAGAAAGAGAAGCTGTGAGTGAGAGAGAGAGAAAGAGATGCTGTGAGTGAGAGAGAGAGAGAAAGATAAGCTGTGAGTGAGAGAGAGAGAAAGAGAAGCTGGGAGTGAGAGAGAGGGAAAGAGAAGCTGTGAGTGAGAGAGAGAGAGAGAAGGAGAAGCTGTGAGTAAGAAGGAGAGGGAAAGAGAAGAAGTGAGTGAGTGAGAGAGAGAGAGAGAAAGAGAATCTGTGAGTGAGAGAGAGAGAGAAAGAAGCTGTGAGTGAGAGAGAGAGAAAGAGATGCTGTGAGTGAGAGAGAGAGGGAAAGAGAAGCTGTGAGTGAGAGAGAGAGAAAGAGAAGCTGTGAGTGAGAGAGAGGGAAAGAGAAGCTGTGAGTGAGAGAGAGAGAGAAGGAGAAGCTGTGAGTAAGAAGGAGAGGGAAAGAGAAGAAGTAAGTGAGTGAGAGAGAGAGAGAAAGAGAAGCCGTGAGTGAGAGAGAGATTGAAAGAGAAGCTGTGAGTGAGAGATAGAGAGAGAAAGAGAAGCTGTGAGTGAGAGAGAGAGAAAGAAAAGCTGTGAGTGAGAGAGAGAGAGAAAGAGAAGCTGTGATTAAGAAGGAGAGGGAAAGAGAAGAAGTGAGTGAGTGAGAGAGAGAGAGAGAAAGAGAAGCTGTGAGAGAGAAAGAGAAGCTGTGAGTGAGAGAGTGAGAGAGAAAGAGAATCTGTTAGTGAGAGTGAGAGAGAGAGAAAGAGAAGCTGTGAGTGAGAGAGAGATTGAAAGAGAAGCTGTGAATGAGAGAGAGAGAGAAAGAGAAGCTGTGAGTGAGAGAGAGAAAGAGAAGCTGTGAGTGAGAGGGAGAGGAAGAGAAGCTGTGAGTGACACAGAGAGAGAGAAGCTGTGAGTTAGAGAGAGAGAAAGAGAAGCTGTGAGTGACAGAGAGAGAGAAAGAGAAACTGAGAAGGAGAGAGAGAGAGAAAGTGAAGCTGTGAGTGAGAGAGAGAGAAAGAGAAGCTGCGTGTATGTGAGAGAGAAAGATAGTCTGAGAAAGAGAGGGTGAAAGAGAAGCTGTGAGTGAGACAGAGAGAGGGAGAAAGAGAAGCTGTGTGTGTGAGAGAGAAAGAGAAGCTGTGAGTGAGAGTGAGAGAGAGAGAGAAGCTGTGAGTGAGAGAGAGGGAGAAAGAGAAGCTGTGAGTGAGAGAGAGAAAAAGCGAAGCTGTGAGTGAGAGAGAGAATGAGAAGCTGTGAGTGAGAGAGAGAGAAGCTGTGAGTGAGAGAGAGAGAGAAGGTGAGTGAGAGAGAGAGAGGGAGAAAGAGAAGCTGTGTGTGTGTGAGAGAGAAAGAGAAGCTGTGAGAGAGAGAGAGGGGAAGAAAGAGAAGCTGTGTGTGTGTGAGAGAGAAAGAGAAGCTGTGAGTGTGTGTGAGAGAGAAAGAGAAGCTGTGAGTGAGAGAGAGAGAAAGAAAGAGAAATTAGAGTGAGAAAGAGAGAGAGAAAGAGAAGCTGTGAGTGGGAGAGAGAGAAATAGAGTCTGTGAGTGAGAGAGAGAGAAGGTGTGAGTGAGTGAGAGAGAGAGCTGCTGTGAGTGAGAGAGAGTGAAAGAGAAGCTGTGAGTGAGAGAGAGAGAAAGAGAAGCTGTGAGTAAGAAGGAGAGGGAAAGAGAAGAAGTGAGTGAGTGAGAGAGAGAGAGAGAGAAAGAGAAGCTGTGAGTGAGAGAGTGAGAGAGAGAAAGAGAATCTGTTAGTGAGAGTGAGAGAGAGAGAAAGAGAAGCTGTGAGTGAGAGAGAGATTGAAAGAGAAGCTGTGAGTGAGAGAGAGAGAAAGAGAAGCTGTGAGTGAGAGAGAGAAAGAGAAGCTGTGAGTGAGAGGGAGAGAGAGAAAGAGAAGCTGTGAGTGACACAGAGAGAGAGAAGCTGTGAGTTAGAGAGAGAAAGAGAAGCTGTGAGTGACAGAGAGAGAGAAAGAGAAGCTGAGAGTGAGAGAGAGAGAGAGAAAGTGAAGCTGTGAGTGAGAGAGAGAGACACAGAGAAGCTGTGTGTGTGTGAGAGAGAGAAAGATAGTCTGAGAAAGAGAGAGTGAGAGAAGCTGTGAGAGAGAGAGAGAGAAAGAGAAGCTGTGAGTGAGAGAAAGAGAGAGAGAAAGAGAAGCTGTGAGTGAGAGAAAGAGAGAGAGAGAGAAAAGCTGTGTGTGAGAGAGAGAGACAGAAAGAGAAGCTGTGAGTGAGAGAGAGAGAGAGAAAGAGAAGCTGTGTGTGAGAGAGAGAGGGACAAAGAGAAGCTTGAGAGAGAGAGAGAAAGAGAAGCTGTGAGTGTGTGAGAGAGAGAAAGAGAAGCTGTGAGTGAGAAGGAGAGAAAAAGAGAAGCTGTGAGTGAGTGAGAGAGAGAGAAAGAGAAGCTGTGAGAGAGAAAGAGAGAAGCTGTGAGTGAGAGAGTGAGAGAGAAAGAGAAGCTGTTAGTGAGAGTGAGAGAGAGAGAGAAAGAGAAGCTGTGAGTGAGAGAGAGAGAAAGAGAAGCTGTGAGTGAGTGAGAGAGAGAGAGAGAAGCTGTGAGGAAGAGAGAGAAAGTGAAGTTGTGAGTGAGAGGGAGAGAGAGAAAGAGAAGCTGTGTGTGTGTGAGAGAGTGAATGAGAAGCTGTGAGTGAGAGATAGAGGGGGAGAAAGAGAATCTGTGTGTGTGTGAGAGAGAGAAGGAGAAGCTGTGAGTAAGAAGGAGAGGGAAAGAGAAGATATGAGTGAGAGAGAGAGAGAGAATGAGAAGCTGTGAGTGTGAGAGAGAGAAGCTGTGAGTGAGAGAGAGAGAAGATGTGAGAGAGAGAGAGAATGAGAAGCTGTGAGTGAGAGAGAGAGAAAGTAAGAGAAGCTGTGAGTGAGAAAGAGAGAGAAAGAGAAGCTGTGAGTGAGAGAAAGAGAGGGAGAAAGATAAGCTGTGAGAGAGAGAGAGAGAGAAGCTGTGAGAGAGAGAGAGAGAAAGAGAAGCTGTGATTGAGAGAGAGAGAGAGAAAGAGAAGCTGTGAGTGTGTGAGAGAGAAGGAGAAGCTATGAGTGAGAGAGAGAGAAGCAGTGAGTGAGAGAGAGAAAGAAAAGCTGTGAGTGAGAGAGAGAGAAAGAGAAGATATGAGTGAGAGAGAGAGAAGCAGTGAGTGAGCGAGAGAGAGAGAGAAGCTGTGAGAGAGACAGAGAGAGAGAAAGAGAAGCTGCGAGAGAGAGAGAGGGAGAAAGAGAAGCTGTGAGAGAGAGAGAGAGAAAGAGAAGCTGTGTGTGTGTGAGAGAGAGAAAGATAGTCTGAGAAAGAGAGAGTGAAAGAGAAGCTGTGAGTGAGAGAGAGAGAGGGAGAAAGAGAAGCTGAGTGTGTGTGAGAGAGAAAGAGAATCTGTGAGTGAGAGTGAGAGAGAGAGAAAGAGAAGCTGTGAGTGAGAGAGAGAGAAAGAGAAGCTGAGAGAGAGAGAGTGAGAAGCTGTGAGTGAGTGAGAGAGAAGCTGTGAGAGAGAGAGAGAGAGAAAGTGAAGCTGTGAGTGAGAGAGAGAGAGAAAGAGAAGCTGTGTGTGTGTGTGAGAGAGAAAGATAGTCTGAGAAAGAGAGAGTGAAAGAGAAGCTGTGAGTGAGAGAGAGAGAGGCAGAAAGAGAAGCTGTGTGAGATAGAGAGAGAAAGAGAAGCTGTGAGTGAGAGTGAGAAAAAGCGAAGCTGTGAGTGAGAGAGAGAATGAGAAGCTGTGAGTGAGAGAGAGAGAAGCTGTGAGTGAGAGAGAGAGAGAAGGTGAGTGAGAGAGAGAGAGGGAGAAAGAGAAGCTGTGTGTGTGTGAGAGAGAAAGAGAAGCTGTGAGAGAGAGAGAGGGGAAGAAAGAGAAGCTGTGTGTGTGTGAGAGAGAAAGAGAAGCTGTGAGTGTGTGTGAGAGAGAAAGAGAAGCTGTGAGTGAGAGAGAGAGAAAGAAAGAGAAATTAGAGTGAGAAAGAGAGAGAGAAAGAGAAGCTGTGAGTGGGAGAGAGAGAAATAGAGTCTGTGAGTGAGAGAGAGAGAAGCTGTGAGTGAGTGAGAGAGAGAGCTGCTGTGAGTGAGAGAGAGTGAAAGAGAAGCTGTGAGTGAGAGAGAGAGAAAGAGAAGCTGTGAGTAAGAAGGAGAGGGAAAGAGAAGAAGTGAGTGAGTGAGAGAGAGAGAGAGAGAAAGAGAAGCTGTGAGTGAGAGAGTGAGAGAGAGAAAGAGAATCTGTTAGTGAGAGTGAGAGAGAGAGAAAGAGAAGCTGTGAGTGAGAGAGAGATTGAAAGAGAAGCTGTGAGTGAGAGAGAGAGAAAGAGAAGCTGTGAGTGAGAGAGAGAAAGAGAAGCTGTGAGTGAGAGGGAGAGAGAGAAAGAGAAGCTGTGAGTGACACAGAGAGAGAGAAGCTGTGAGTTAGAGAGAGAAAGAGAAGCTGTGAGTGACAGAGAGAGAGAAAGAGAAGCTGAGAGTGAGAGAGAGAGAGAGAAAGTGAAGCTGTGAGTGAGAGAGAGAGACACAGAGAAGCTGTGTGTGTGTGAGAGAGAGAAAGATAGTCTGAGAAAGAGAGAGTGAGAGAAGCTGTGAGAGAGAGAGAGAGAAAGAGAAGCTGTGAGTGAGAGAAAGAGAGAGAGAAAGTGAAGCTGTGAGTGAGAGAAAGAGAGAGAGAGAAAAGCTGTGTGTGAGAGAGAGAGACAGAAAGAGAAGCTGTGAGTGAGAGAGAGAGAGAGAAAGAGAAGCTGTGTGTGAGAGAGAGAGGGACAAAGAGAAGCTTGAGAGAGAGAGAGAAAGAGAAGCTGTGAGTGTGTGTGAGAGAGAAAGAGAAGCTGTGAGTGAGAAGGAGAGGCAAAGAGAAGCTGTGAGTGAGTGAGAGAGAGAGAAAGAGAAGCTGTGAGAGAGAAAGAGAGAAGCTGTGAGTGAGAGAGTGAGAGAGAAAGAGAAGCTGTTAGTGAGAGTGAGAGAGAGAGAGAAAGAGAAGCTGTGAGTGAGAGAGAGAAAGAGAAGCTGTGAGTGAGTGAGAGAGAGAGAGAGAAGCTGTGAGGAAGAGAGAGAAAGTGAAGTTGTGAGTGAGAGGGAGAGAGAGAAAGAGAAGCTGTGTGTGTGTGAGAGAGTGAATGAGAAGCTGTGAGTGAGAGATAGAGGGGGAGAAAGAGAATCTGTGTGTGTGTGAGAGAGAGAAGGAGAAGCTGTGAGTAAGAAGGAGAGGGAAAGAGAAGATATGAGTGAGAGAGAGAGAGAGAGAGAATGAGAAGCTGTGAGTGTGAGAGAGAGAAGCTGTGAGTGAGAGAGAGAGAAGATGTGAGAGAGAGAGAGAATGAGAAGCTGTGAGTGAGAGAGAGAGAAAGTAAGAGAAGCTGTGAGTGAGAAAGAGAGAGAAAGAGAAGCTGTGAGTGAGAGAAAGAGAGGGAGAAAGATAAGCTGTGAGAGAGAGAGAGAGAGAAGCTGTGAGAGAGAGAGAGAAAGAGAAGCTGTGATTGAGAGAGAGAGAAAGAAAGAGAAGCTGTGAGTGTGTGAGAGAGAATGAGAAGCTATGAGTGAGAGAGAGAGAAGCAGTGAGTGAGAGAGAGAAAGAAAAGCTGTGAGTGAGAGAGAGAGAAAGAGAAGATATGAGTGAGAGAGAGAGAAGCAGTGAGTGAGCGAGAGAGAGAGAGAAGCTGTGAGTGAGACAGAGAGAGAGAAAGAGAAGCTGCGAGAGAGAGAGGGAGAAAGAGAAGCTGTGTGAGAGAGAGAGAGAAAGAGAAGCTGTGTGTGTGTGTGAGAGAGAAAGATAGTCTGAGAAAGAGAGAGTGAAAGAGAAGCTGTGAGTGAGAGAGAGAGAGGGAGAAAGAGAAGCTGAGTGTGTGTGTGAGAGAAAGAGAATCTGTGAGTGAGAGTGAGAGAGAGAGAGAAAGAGAAGCTGTGAGTGAGAGAGGGAGTAAAAGAGAAGCTGTGTGTGAGAGAGAGAGAAAGAGAAGCTGAGAGAGAGAGAGTGAGAAGCTGTGAGTGAGTGAGAGAGAAGCTGTGAGAGAGAGAGAGAGAGAGAAAGTGAAGCTGTGAGTGAGAGAGAGAGAGAAAGAGAAGCTGTGTGTGTGTGTGAGAGAGAAAGATAGTCTGAGAAAGAGAGAGTGAAAGAGAAGCTGTGAGTGAGAGAGAGAGAGGCAGAAAGAGAAGCTGTGTGAGATAGAGAGAGAAAGAGAAGCTGTGAGTGAGAGTGAGAGAGAGAGAGAGAGAGAAAGAGAAGCTGTGAGTGAGAGAGAGAGAGAAAGAGAAGCTGTGAGTGAGAGAGAGAGAGAATGAGAAGCTGTGAGTGAGAGAGAGAAGTTGTGAGAGAGAGAAAGAGAAGTTGTGAGTGAGTGAGAGAGAGATGTGAGTGATAGAGAGAGAGAATGAGAAGCTGTGAGTGAGAGAGAGAGAAAGTAAGAGGAGCTGTGAGTGAGATAGAGAGAGAGAAAGAGAAGCTGTGAGTGAGAGAGAGAGAGGGAGAAAGATAATCTGTGTGAGAGAGAGAGAGAGAGAGAGAAAGAGAAACTGTGTGTGTGAGAGAGAGAGAAAGAGAAGCTGTGTGTGTGTGAGAGAGAGAAAGATAGTCTGAGAAAGAGAGAGTGAAAGAGAAGCTGTGACTGAGAGAGAGAGAGGGAGAAAGAGAAGCTGTGTGTGAGAGAGAGAAAGAGAAGCTGTGAGTGAGATAGAGAGAGAGAGAAAGAGAAGCTGTGAGTGAGAGAGAGAGAGGGAGAAAGATAATCTGTGAGAGAGAGAGAAAGAGAAACTGTGTGTGTGAGAGAGAGAAAGAGAAGGTGTGATTGAGAGTGAGAGAGAGAAAGAAAAGCTGTGAGTGAGAGAGAGAGAGAGAAAGAGAAGATATGAGTGAGAGAGAGAGAGAGAAGCAGTGAGAGAGAGAGAGAGAAACAGAAGCTGTGAGTGAGACAGAGAGAGAAAGAGAAGCTGTGAGAGAGAGAGAGGGAGAAAGAGAAGCTGTGAGCGAGAGAGAGAGAAAGAGAAGCTGTGAGTGTGTGTGTGAGAGAAAGAGAAGCTGTGAGTGAGAGAGAGAGAAAGAAAGAGAAATCAGAGTGAGAAAGAGAGAGAGAAAGAGAAGCTGTGTGGGAGAGAGAGAAAGAGAGTCTGTGAGTGAGAGTAAGAGAGAAGCTGTGAGTGTGAGAGAGAGAGAGCCGCTGTGAGTGAGAGAGAGAGAAAGAGAAGCTGTGAATGAGAGAGAGAGAAAGAGAAGCTGTGTGTGTGTGTGTGAGAGAGAGAAAGAGAAGCTGTGAGTGAGTGAGAGAGAGAGAAAGGGAAGTTGTGAGTGAGAGAGAGAGAGAAAGAGAAGCTGTGAGTGAGAGAGAGAGAAAGAGAAGCTGTGAGTGAGAGAGAGAGAGAAAGAGAAGCTGTGAGTGAGAAGGAGAGGGAAAAATAAGCTGTGAGTGAGTGAGAGAGAGAAAGAAGCTGTGAGTGAGAGAGAGAGAAAGAGAAGCTGTGAGTGAGAGAGAGAGAAAAAGAGAAGCTGTGAGTAAGAAGGAGAGGGAAAGAGAAGAAGTGAGTGAGTGAGAGAGAGAGAAAGAGAAGCTGTGAGAGAGAAAGGGAAGCTGTGAGTGAGAGAGTGAGAGAGAAAGAGAAGCTGTTAGTGAGAGAGAGAGAGAGAGAAGCTGTGAGTGAGAGAGAGATTGAAAGAGAAGCTGTGAGAGAGAGAGAGAAAAAAAGAGAAGCTGTGAGTGAGAGAGAGAAAGAGAAGCTGTGAGTGAGAGGGAGAGAGAGAAAGAGAAGCTGTGAGTGACACACAGAGAGAGAAGCTGTGAGTTAGAGAGAGAGAAAGAGAAGCTGTGAGTGACAGAGAGAGAGAAAGAGAAGCTGAGAGTGAGAGAGAGAGAGAAAGTGAAGCTGTGAGTGAGAGAGAGAAAGAGAAGCTGTGTGTGTGTGAGAGAGAGAAGCTGTGAGTGAGAGAGAGAAAGAGAAGCTGTGAGTGAGAGAGAGAGAGAGAAGATGTGAGTGAGAGAGAGAATGAGAAGCTGTGAGTGAGAGAGAGAAAGTAAGAGAAGCTGTGAGTGAGATAGAGAGAGAGAAAGGGAAGCTGTGAGTGAGAGAGAGAGAGAAAGTGAAGTTGTGAGTGAGAGGGAGAGAGAGAAAGAGAAGCTGTGTGTGTGTGAGAGAGTGAATGAGAAGCTGTGAGTGAGAGAAAGAGGGGGAGAAAGAGAATCTGTGTGTGTGAGAGAGAGAGAAGGAGAAGCTGTGAGTAAGAAGGAGAGGGAAAGAGAAGATATGAGTGAGAGAGAGAGAGAGAATGAGAAGCTGTGAGTGTGAGAGAGAGAAGCTGTGAGTGAGAGAGAGAGAAGATGTGAGAGAGAGAGAGAATGAGAAGCTGTGAGTGAGAGAGAGAGAAAGTAAGAGAAGCTGTGAGTGAGAAAGAGAGAGAAAGAGAAGCTGTGAGTGAGAGAAAGAGAGGGAGAAAGATAAGCTGTGAGAGAGAGAGAGAGAGAAGCTGTGTGAGAGAGAGAGAGAAAGAGAAGCTGTGATTGAGAGAGAGAGAGAGAAAGAGAAGCTGTGAGTGTGTGAGAGAGAAGGAGAAGCTATGAGTGAGAGAGAGAGAAGCAGTGAGTGAGAGATAGAAAGAAAAGCTGTGAGTGAGAGAGAAAGAGAAGATATGAGTGAGAGAGAGAGAAGCAGTGAGTGAGCGAGAGAGAGAGAGAAGCTGTGAGTGAGACAGAGAGAGAGAAAGAGAAGCTGCGAGAGAGAGAGAGGGAGAAAGAGAAGCTGTGTGAGAGAGAGAGAGAAAGAGAAGCTGTGTGTGTGTGTGAGAGAGAAAGATAGTCTGAGAAAGAGAGAGTGAAAGAGAAGCTGTGAGTGAGAGAGAGAGAGGGAGAAAGAGAAGCTGAGTGTGTGTGAGAGAGAAAGAGAATCTGTGAGTGAGAGTGAGAGAGAGAGAGAAAGAGAAGCTGTGAGTGAGAGAGGGAGTAAAAGAGAAGCTGTGTGTGAGAGAGAGAGAAAGAGAAGCTGAGAGAGAGAGAGAGTGAGAAGCTGTGAGTGAGTGAGAGAGAAGCTGTGAGAGAGAGAGAGAGAGAGAGAGAAAGTGAAGCTGTGAGTGAGAGAGAGAGAGAAAGAGAAGCTGTGTGTGTGTGTGAGAGAGAAAGATAGTCTGAGAAAGAGAGAGTGAAAGAGAAGCTGTGAGTGAGAGAGAGAGAGGCAGAAAGAGAAGCTGTGTGAGATAGAGAGAGAAAGAGAAGCTGTGAGTGAGAGTGAGAGAGAGAGAGAGAAAGAGAAGCTGTGAGTGAGAGAGAGAGAGAAAGAGAAGCTGTGAGTGAGAGAGAGAGAGAATGAGAAGCTGTGAGTGAGAGAGAGAAGTTGTGAGAGAGAGAAAGAGAAGTTGTGAGTGAGTGAGAGAGAGATGTGAGTGATAGAGAGAGAGAATGAGAAGCTGTGAGTGAGAGAGAGAGAAAGTAAGAGGAGCTGTGAGTGAGATAGAGAGAGAGAAAGAGAAGCTGTGAGTGAGAGAGAGAGAGGGAGAAAGATAATCTGTGTGAGAGAGAGAGAGAGAGAAAGAGAAACTGTGTGTGTGTGAGAGAGAGAAAGAGAAGCTGTGTGTGTGTGAGAGAGAGAAAGATAGTCTGAGAAAGAGAGAGTGAAAGAGAAGCTGTGACTGAGAGAGAGAGAGGGAGAAAGAGAAGCTGTGTGAGAGAGAGAGAAAGAGAAGCTGTGAGTGAGATAGAGAGAGAGAGAAAGAGAAGCTGTGAGTGAGAGAGAGAGAGGGAGAAAGATAATCTGTGAGAGAGAGAGAAAGAGAAACTGTGTGTGTGAGAGAGAGAAAGAGAAGGTGTGATTGAGAGTGAGAGAGAGAAAGAAAAGCTGTGAGTGAGAGAGAGAGAGAGAAAGAGAAGATATGAGTGAGAGAGAGAGAGAGAAGCAGTGAGAGAGAGAGAGAGAAACAGAAGCTGTGAGTGAGACAGAGAGAGAAAGAGAAGCTGTGAGAGAGAGAGAGGGAGAAAGAGAAGCTGTGAGCGAGAGAGAGAGAAAGAGAAGCTGTGAGTGTGTGTGTGAGAGAAAGAGAAGCTGTGAGTGAGAGAGAGAGAAAGAAAGAGAAATCAGAGTGAGAAAGAGAGAGAGAAAGAGAAGCTGTGTGGGAGAGAGAGAAAGAGAGTCTGTGAGTGAGAGTAAGAGAGAAGCTGTGAGTGTGTGAGAGAGAGAGCCGCTGTGAGTGAGAGAGAGAGAAAGAGAAGCTGTGAATGAGAGAGAGAGAGAAAGAGAAGCTGTGTGTGTGTGAGAGAGAGAGAGAAAGAGAAGCTGTGAGTGAGTGAGAGAGAGAGAAAGGGAAGTTGTGAGTGAGAGAGAGAGAGAAAGAGAAGCTGTGAGTGAGAGAGAGAGAAAGAGAAGCTGTGAGTGAGAGAGAGAGAGAAAGAGAAGCTGTGAGTGAGAAGGAGAGGGAAAAATAAGCTGTGAGTGAGTGAGAGAGAGAAAGAAGCTGTGAGTGAGAGAGAGAGAAAGAGAAGCTGTGAGTGAGAGAGAGAGAAAAAGAGAAGCTGTGAGTAAGAAGGAGAGGGAAAGAGAAGAAGTGAGTGAGTGAGAGAGAGAGAAAGAGAAGCTGTGAGAGAGAAAGGGAAGCTGTGAGTGAGAGAGTGAGAGAGAAAGAGAAGCTGTTAGTGAGAGAGAGAGAGAGAGAGAGAGAGAGAAGCTGTGAGTGAGAGAGAGATTGAAAGAGAAGCTGTGAGAGAGAGAGAGAAAAAAAGAGAAGCTGTGAGTGAGAGAGAGAAAGAGAAGCTGTGAGTGAGAGGGAGAGAGAGAAAGAGAAGCTGTGAGTGACACACAGAGAGAGAAGCTGTGAGTTAGAGAGAGAGAAAGAGAAGCTGTGAGTGACAGAGAGAGAGAAAGAGAAGCTGAGAGTGAGAGAGAGAGAGAGAAAGTGAAGCTGTGAGTGAGAGAGAGAAAGAGAAGCTGTGTGTGTGAGAGAGAGAGAAGCTGTGAGTGAGAGAGAGAAAGAGAAGCTGTGAGTGAGAGAGAGAGAGAGAAGATGTGAGTGAGAGAGAGAATGAGAAGCTGTGAGTGAGAGAGAGAGAAAGTAAGAGAAGCTGTGAGTGAGATAGAGAGAGAGAGAAAGGGAAGCTGTGAGTGAGAGAGAGAGAGAAAGTGATGCTGTGAGTGAGAGAGAGAGAGGAAGAGAAGCTGTGAGTGAGACAGAGAGATGGAGAAAGAGAAGCTGTGTGTGTGTGTGAGAGAGAAAGAGAAGCTGTGAGTGAGAGTGAGAGAGAGAGAGAGAAAGAGAAGCTGTGAGTGAGAGTGAGAGAGAGAGAAAGAGAAGCTGTGAGTGAGAGAGAGATTGAAAGAGAAGCTGTGAGTGAGAGAGAGAGAGAAAAAGAGAAGCTGTGAGTGAGAGAGAGAAAGAGAAGCTGTGAGTGAGAGAGAGAGAAAGAGAAGCTGTGAGTGAGAGAGAGAGAAAAAGAGAAGCTGTGAGTAAGAAGGAGAAGGAAAGAGAAGAAGTGAGTGAGAGAGAGAGAGAGAAAGAGAAGCTGTGAGAGAGAGAGAGGGAGAAAGAGAAGCTGTGAGAGAGAGAGAGAGAAAGAGAAGCTGTGAGTGAGAGAGAGAAAGAAAGAGAAATTAGAGTGACAAAGAGAGAGAGAAAGAGAAGCTGTGAGTGGGAGAGAGAGAAAGAGACTCTGTGAGTGAGAGAGAGAGAAGCTGTGAGTGAGTGAGAGAGAGAGACGCTGTGAGTGAGAGAGAGAAAAAGAGAAGCTGTGAATGAGAGAGAGAGAAAGAGAAGCTGTGAGAGAGAAAGAGAGAAGCTGTGAGTGAGAGAGTGAGAGAGAGAAAGAAAAGCTGTTAGTGAGAGTGAGAGAGAGAAAGAAAGAGAAGCTGTGACTGAGAGAGAGAGAAAGAGAAGCTGTGAGTGAGAGAGAGAGAGAGAAAGAGAAGCTGTGAGTGAGAGAGAGAAAGAGAAGCTGTGAGTGAGAGGGAGAGAGAGAAAGAGAAGCTGTGAGTAACACAGAGAGAGAGAAGCTGTGAGTTAGAGAGAGAGAAAGAGAAGCTGTGAGTGACAGAGAGAGAGAGAAAGCGAAGCTGTGAGTGAGAGGGAGAGAGAGAAAGAGAAGCTGTGAGTGACACACAGAGAGAGAAGCTGTGAGTTAGAGAGAGAGAGAAAGAGAAGCTGTGAGTGACAGAGAGAGAGAGAAAGAGAAGCTGTGAGTGAGAGTGAGAGAGATGAGAGAAAGAGAAGCTGTGAGTGAGAGAGTGAGAGAGAGAAAGAGAAGCTGTTAGTGAGATTGAGAGAGAGAGAGAAAGAGAAGCTGTGAATGTGAGAGAGAGAAAGAGAAGCTGTGAGTGAGAGAGAGAGAGAAAGAGAAGCTGTGAGTGTGTGTGTGAGAGAAAGAGAAGCTGTGAGTGAGAAGGAGAGGCAAAGAGAAGCTGTGAGTGAGTGAGAGAGAGAAAGAGAAGCTGTGAGTGAGTGAGAGAGAGAGAGAGAAAGAGAAGCTGTGAGGGAGAGAGAGAAAGCGAAGCTGTGAGTGAGAGGGAGAGAGAGAAAGAGAAGCTGTGAGTGACACAGTGAGAGAGAAGCTGTGAGTTAGAGAGAGAGAGAAAGAGAAGCTGTGAGTGACAGAGAGAGAGAAAGAGAAGCTGTGTGTGTGTGTGAGAGAGAAAGATAGTCCGAGAAAGAGAGAGTGAAAGAGAAGCTGTGAGTGAGAGAGGGAGAGGGAAAAAGAGAATCTGTGTGAGAGGGAGAGAGAAAGAGAAGCTGTGAGTGAGAGTGAGAGAGTGAAAGAGAAGCTGTGAGTGAGAGAGTGAGAGAGAGAGAAAGAGAAGATGTTAGTGAGAGTGAGAGAGAGAGAGAAAGAGAAGCTGTGAGTGAGATAGAGATTGAAAGAGAAGCTGTGAGTGAGACAGAGAGAAGGAGAAGCTGTGCGTGAGAGAGAGAAAGAGAAGCTGTGAGTGAGAGGGAGAGAGAAAGAGAAGCTGTGAGTGACACAGAGAGAGAGAAGCTGTGAGTTAGAGAGAGAGAGAAAGAAAGAGAAGCTGTGAGTGACAGAGAGAGGGAAGGAGAAGCTGAGAGAGAGAGAGAAAGTGAATCTGTGAGTGAGAGAGAGAGAGAAAGAGAATATGTGTGTGTGTGAGAGAGAGAAAGATAGTCTGAGAAAGAGAGAGTGAAAGAGAAGCTGTGAGTGAGAGAGAGAAAGGGAGAAAGAGAAGCTGTTAGAGAGAGAGAGAGAGAAAGAGAAGCTTTGAGTGAGAGAGAGAGAGAGAATGAGAAGCTGTGAGTGAGAGAGAGAGGAGCTGTGAGTGAGAGAGAGAGAGAGAAGGTGAGACAGAGAGAGAGAAAGAGAAGCTGTGAGTGAGAGAGAGAGAGGGAGAAAGATAAGCTGTGAGAGAGAGAGAGAAAGAGATGCTGTGATTGAGAGTGAGAGAGAGAAAGAGAAGTTGTGAGTGAGAGAGAGAGAGAACCGCTGTGAGTGAGAGAGAGAGAAAGAGAAGCTGTGAATGAGAGAGAGAGAAAGCGAAGCTGTGAGTGAGAGAGAGAAAGCGAAGCTGTGAGTGAGAGAGAGAGAGAAAGAGAAGCTGTGAGTGAGAGAGAGAAAGAGAAGCTGTGAGTGAGAGAGAGAGAGAAAGAGAAGTTTATTTATTTATTTATTTATTTATTTATTTATTTATCATTCGCATTTGTAACTGCCGCCCACTCAGGCAGAACCCGACTCAGGGCGGCATTACAGCAGCTCAAGAAAATACATAAAAACATTATAAAAACCTTATAAAACCCACCCAATAAAAAACCCACCCAATAAGAAAAAACCGACATCCACCCCCATTTAAAACCCATATCCCACTAACCCGTCCCACCTACCACACAGAGGGAAAGAAAGAGAGTCTTATAAAAGCCAGCCGGCGGGGGCCATAGTCCCGTTCGGGCCCCACACCTGCCCTGCCAGCCAGGTCTTTACTCCTTTCCTGAAGGGCAGCAGTTCACTTTGAAGTCTTAGATCTGTTGGTAGGAGGTTCCAGAGAGTTGGTGCGGACACAGAGAAGGCCCTCCTTCGGGTGCCAGTCAAATGTGCACCCCTCGTTGATGGCACCACCAGAGAGCCTCTCCGGTCCGCTCTGGTTGGACGGGCAGTCACTCTTGGGACGATGCGGTCTCTAAGGTATCCTGGCCCCCTGCCATATAAGTTGTGAGTGAGAGAGATAAAGAGAAGCTGTGAGTGAGAGGGAGAGAAAGAGAAGCTGTGAGTGAGAGAGAGAAAGCGAAGCTGTGAGTGAGAGAGAGAGAGAGAAAGAGAAGCTGTGAGTGAGAGAGAGAAAGAGAAGCTGTGAGTGAGAGGGAGAAAGAGAAAGAGAAGATGTGTGTGTGTGAGAGAGAGAGAAGCAGTGAGTGAGAGAAAGAGAGAGAGAGAGAAGTTGTCAGTGAGACAGAGAGAGAGAAAGAGAAGCTGTGAGAGAGAGAGAGGGAGAAAGAGAAGCTGTGAGAGAGAGAGAAAGAGAAGCTGTGAGTGTGTGTGTGAGAGAAAGAGAAGCTGTGAGTGAGAGAGAGAAAGAAAGAGAAATTAGAGTGAGAAAGGGAGAGAGAAAGGGAAGCTGTGAGTGGGAGAGAGAGAAAGAGAGTCTGTGAGTGAGAGAGAGAGAGAGAAGCTGTGAGTGAGTGAGAGAGAGAGCCGCTGTGAGTGAGAGAGAGAGAAAGTGAAGCTGTAAATGAGAGAGAGAGAAAGAGAAGCTGTGAGAGAGAAAGAGAGAAGCTGTGAGTGAGAGAGAGATGGAAAAAGAGAAGGTGTGTGTGTGAGAGAGAGAAAGAGAAGCTGTGAGTGAGAGTGAGAGAGAAAGAGAAGCTGTGAGTGAGAGAGAGAGAGAAGCTGTGAGTGAGTGAGAGAGAGAGAGAAAGAGAAGCTGTGAGTGAGAGAGAGATTGAAAGAGAAGCTGTGAGTGAGAGAGTGAGAGAGAAAGAGAAGCTGTGAGTGTGAGAGAGAAAGGGAAGTTGTGAGTGAGAGAGAGAGAAAGAGAAGCTGTGAGTGAGAGAGAGAAAGAGAAGCTGTGAGTTAGAGAGAGGGAGAAAGAGAAGCTGTGAGTGACAGAGAGAGGGAAGGAGAAGCTGAGAGAGAGAGAGAGAGAAAGTGAATCTGTGAGTGAGATAGAGAGAGAAAGAGAATATGTGTGTGTGAGAGAGAGAAAGATAGTCTGAGAAAGAGAGAGTGAAAGAGAAGCTGTGAGTGAGAGAGAGAGAGGGAGAAAGAGAAGCTGTGTGTGAGAGAGAGAAAGAGAAGCTGTGAGTGAGAGTGAGAGAGAAAGAAAGAAAAGCTGTGAGTGAGAGAGAGAGAAAGAGAAGCTTTGAGTGAGAGAGAGAGAGCTGCTGTGAGTGAGAGAGAGAGAAAGAGAAGCTGTGAATGAGAGAGAGAGAAAAACTGTGAGTGTGAGAGAGAGAAAGAGAAGCTGTGAGTGAGTGAGAGAGAGAAAGGGAAGTTGTGAGTGAGAGAGAGAGAAAGAGTATCTGTGAGTGAGAGAGAGAGTGAAAGAGAAGGTGTGAGTGACAGAGAGAGAGAAAGAGAAGCTGTGTGTTTGTGTGAGAGAGAAAGATAGTATGAGAAAGAGAGAGTGAAAGAGAAGATGTGAATGAGAGAGAGAGGGGGAGAAAGAGAAGCTGTGTGAGAGAGAGAGAGAAAGAGAAGCTGTGAGTGAGAGTGAGAGAGAGAGAGAAAGAGAAGCTGTGAGTGAGAGAGTGAGAGAGAGAACGAGAAGCTGTTAGTGAGAGTGAGTGAGAGAGAGAGAAGCTGTGAGTAAGAGAGAGATTGAAAGAGAAGCTGTGAGTGAGAGAGAGAGAGAGAGAAGCTGTGAGTGAGAGAGAGAAAGAGAAGCTGTGAGTGAGTGAGAGAGAGAAAGAGAAGCTGTGAGTGAGTGAGAGAGAGAGAGAGAAAGAGAAGCTGTGAGGGAGAGAGAGAAAGCGAAGCTGTGAGTGAGAGGGAGAGAGAGAAAGAGAAGCTGTGAGTGACACAGTGAGAGAGAAGCTGTGAGTTAGAGAGAGAGAGAAAGAGAAGCTGTGTGTGTGAGAGAGAGAGAAAGATAGTCCGAGAAAGAGAGAGTGAAAGAGAAGCTGTGAGTGAGAGAGAGAGAGGGAAAAAGAGAATCTGTGTGAGAGGGAGAGAGAAAGAGAAGCTGTGAGTGAGAGTGAGAGAGTGAAAGAGAAGCTGTGAGTGAGAGAGTGAGAGAGAGAGAAAGAGAAAGAGAAGATGTTAGTGAGAGTGAGAGAGAGAGAGAAAGAGAAGCTGTGAGTGAGATAGAGATTGAAAGAGAAGCTGTGAGTGAGACAGAGAGAAGGAGAAGGTGTGCGTGAGAGAGAGAAAGAGAAGCTGTGAGTGAGAGGGAGAGAGAAAGAGAAGCTGTGAGTGACACAGAGAGAGAGAAGCTGTGAGTTAGAGAGAGAGAGAAAGAGAAGCTGTGAGTGACAGAGAGAGGGAAGGAGAAGCTGAGAGAGAGAGAGAAAGTGAATCTGTGAGTGAGAGAGAGAGAGAAAGAGAATATGTGTGTGTGTGTGAGAGAGAAAGATAGTCTGAGAAAGAGAGAGTGAAAGAGAAGCTGTGAGTGAGAGAGAGAAAGGGAGAAAGAGAAGCTGTTAGAGAGAGAGAGAAAGAGAAGCTTTGAGTGAGAGAGAGAGAGAGAATGAGAAGCTGTGAGTGAGAGAGAGAGGAGCTGTGAGTGAGAGAGAGAGAGAGAAGGTGAGACAGAGAGAGAGAAAGAGAAGCTGTGAGTGAGAGAGAGAGGGAGAAAGATAAGCTGTGTGTGTGAGAGAGAGAAAGAGATGCTGTGATTGAGAGTGAGAGAGAGAAAGAGAAGCTGTGAGTGAGAGAGAGAGAAAGCGAAGCTGTGAGTGAGAGAGAGAAAGCGAAGCTGTGAGTGAGAGAGAGAGAGAAAGAGAAGCTGTGAGTGAGAGAGAGAAAGAGAAGCTGTGAGTGAGAGAGAGAGAGAAAGAGAAGTTGTGAGTGAGAGAGATAAAGAGAAGCTGTGAGTGAGAGGGAGAAAGAGAAAGAGAAGATGTGTGTGTGAGAGAGAGAGAGAAGCAGTGAGTGAGAGAAAGAGAGAGAGAGAGAAGTTGTCAGTGAGACAGAGAGAGAGAAAGAGAAGCTGTGAGAGAGAGAGAGGGAGAAAGAGAAGCTGTGAGAGAGAGAGAAAGAGAAGCTGTGAGTGTGTGTGTGAGAGAAAGAGAAGCTGTGAGTGAGAGAGAGAAAGAAAGAGAAATTAGAGTGAGAAAGGGAGAGAGAAAGGGAAGCTGTGAGTGGGAGAGAGAGAAAGAGAGTCTGTGAGTGAGAGAGAGAGAGAGAAGCTGTGAGTGAGTGAGAGAGAGAGCCGCTGTGAGTGAGAGAGAGAGAAAGTGAAGCTGTGAATGAGAGAGAGAGAAAGAGAAGCTGTGAGAGAGAAAGAGAGAAGCTGTGAGTGAGAGAGAGATGGAAAAAGAGAAGGTGTGTGTGTGAGAGAGAGAAAGAGAAGCTGTGAGTGAGAGTGAGAGAGAAAGAGAAGCTGTGAGTGAGAGAGAGAGAGAAGCTGTGAGTGAGTGAGAGAGAGAGAGAAAGAGAAGCTGTGAGTGAGAGAGAGATTGAAAGAGAAGCTGTGAGTGAGAGAGTGAGAGAGAAAGAGAAGCTGTGAGTGTGAGAGAGAAAGGGAAGTTGTGAGTGAGAGAGAGAGAAAGAGAAGCTGTGAGTGAGAGAGAGAAAGAGAAGCTGTGAGTTAGAGAGAGGGAGAAAGAGAAGCTGTGAGTGACAGAGAGAGGGAAGGAGAAGCTGAGAGAGAGAGAGAGAAAGTGAATCTGTGAGTGAGATAGAGAGAGAAAGAGAATATGTCTGTGTGAGAGAGAGAAAGATAGTCTGAGAAAGAGAGAGTGAAAGAGAAGCTGTGAGTGAGAGAGAGAGAGGGAGAAAGAGAAGCTGTGTGTGAGAGAGAGAGAAAGAGAAGCTGTGAGTGAGAGTGAGAGAGAAAGAAAGAAAAGCTGTGTGTGAGAGAGAGAGAAAGAGAAGCTTTGAGTGAGAGAGAGAGAGCTGCTGTGAGTGAGAGAGAGAGAAAGAGAAGCTGTGAATGAGAGAGAGAGAAAAACTGTGAGTGTGAGAGAGAGAAAGAGAAGCTGTGAGTGAGTGAGAGAGAGAAAGGGAAGTTGTGAGTGAGAGAGAGAGAAAGAGTATCTGTGAGTGAGAGAGAGAGTGAAAGAGAAGCTGTGAGTGAGAGAGAGAGAGAAAGAGAAGCTGTGAGTGAGAAGGAGAGGGAAAGAAAAGTTGTGAGTGAGTGAGAGAAAGAGAAGCTGTGAGTGAGAGGGAGAGAGAGAAAGAGAAGGTGTGAGTGACAGAGAGAGAGAAAGAGAAGCTGTGTGTTTGTGTGAGAGAGAAAGATAGTATGAGAAAGAGAGAGTGAAAGAGAAGATGTGAATGAGAGAGAGAGGGGGAGAAAGAGAAGCTGTGTGAGAGAGAGAGAGAAAGAGAAGCTGTGAGTGAGAGTGAGAGAGAGAGAGAAAGAGAAGCTGTGAGTGAGAGAGTGAGAGAGAGAACGAGAAGCTGTTAGTGAGAGTGAGAGAGAGAGAGAGAAGCTGTGAGTGAGAGAGAGATTGAAAGAGAAGCTGTGAGTGAGAGAGAGAGAGAAAGAGAAGCTGTGAGTGAGAGAGAGAAAGAGAAGCTGTGAGTGAGAGAGAAAGAAAGAGAAGCTGTGAGAGAGAAAGAGAGAAGCTGTGAGTGAGTGAGTGAGAGAGAGAAAGAAAAGCTGTTAGTGAGAGTGAGAGAGAGAAAGAAAGAGAAGCTGTGACTGAGAGAGAGAGAAAGAGAAGCTGTGAGTGAGAGAGAGAGAGAGAAAGAGAAGCTGTGAGTGAGAGAGAGAAAGAGAAGCTGTGAGTGAGAGGGAGAGAGAGAAAGAGAAGCTGTGAGTAACACAGAGAGAGAGAAGCTGTGAGTTAGAGAGAGAGAGAGAAAGAGAAGCTGTGAGTGACAGAGAGAGAGAGAAAGCGAAGCTGTGAGTGAGAGGGAGAGAGAGAAAGAGAAGCTGTGAGTGACACACAGAGAGAAGCTGTGAGTTAGAGAGAGAGAGAAAGAGAAGCTGTGAGTGACAGAGAGAGAGAGAGAAAGAGAAGCTGTGAGTGAGAGTGAGAGAGATGAGAGAAAGAGAAGCTGTGAGTGAGAGAGTGAGAGAGAGAAAGAGAAGCTGTTAGTGAGATTGAGAGAGAGAGAGAAAGAGAAGCTGTGAATGAGAGAGAGAGAAAGAGAAGCTGTGAGTGAGAGAGAGAGAGAAAGAGAAGCTGTGAGTGTGTGTGTGAGAGAAAGAGAAGCTGTGAGTGAGAAGGAGAGGCAAAGAGAAGCTGTGAGTGAGTGAGAGAGAGAAAGAGAAGCTGTGAGTGAGTGAGAGAGAGAGAGAGAAAGAGAAGCTGTGAGGGAGAGAGAGAAAGCGAAGCTGTGAGTGAGAGGGAGAGAGAGAAAGAGAAGCTGTGAGTGACACAGTGAGAGAGAAGCTGTGAGTTAGAGAGAGAGAGAAAGAGAAGCTGTGAGTGACAGAGAGAGAGAAAGAGAAGCTGTGTGTGTGTGAGAGAGAGAAAGATAGTCCGAGAAAGAGAGAGTGAAAGAGAAGCTGTGAGTGAGAGAGAGAGAGGGAAAAAGAGAATCTGTGTGAGAGGGAGAGAGAAAGAGAAGCTGTGAGAGTGAGAGAGAGAAAGAGAAGCTGTGAGTGAGAGAGTGAGAGAGAGAGAAAGAGAAGATGTTAGTGAGAGTGAGAGAGAGAGAGAAAGAGAAGCTGTGAGTGAGATAGAGATTGAAAGAGAAGCTGTGAGTGAGACAGAGAGAAGGAGAAGCTGTGCGTGAGAGAGAGAAAGAGCAGCTGTGAGTGAGAGGGAGAGAGAAAGAGAAGCTGTGAGTGACACAGAGAGAGAGAAGCTGTGCCTTAGAGAGAGAGAGAAAGAGAAGCTGTGAGTGACAGAGAGAGGGAAGGAGAAGCTGAGAGAGAGAGAGAAAGTGAATCTGTGAGTGAGAGAGAGAGAGAAAGAGAATATGTGTGTGTGAGAGAGAGAGAAAGATAGTCTGAGAAAGAGAGAGTGAAAGAGAAGCTGTGAGTGAGAGAGAGAAAGGGAGAAAGAGAAGCTGTTAGAGAGAGAGAGAGAAAGAGAAGCTTTGAGTGAGAGAGAGAGAGAGAATGAGAAGCTGTGAGTGAGAGAGAGAGGAGCTGTGAGTGAGAGAGAGAGAGAGAAGGTGAGAGAGAGAGAGAGAAAGAGAAGCTGTGAGTGAGAGAGAGATTGAAAGAGAAGCTGTGAGTGAGAGAGAGAGAGAAAGAGAAGCTGTGAGTGAGAGAGAGAAAGAGAAGCTGTGAGTGAGAGAGAAAGAAAGAGAAGCTGTGAGAGAGAAAGAGATAAGCTGTGAGTGAGTGAGTGAGAGAGAGAAAGAAAAGCTGTTAGTGAGAGTGAGAGAGAGAAAGAAAGAGAAGCTGTGACTGAGAGAGAGAGAAAGAGAAGCTGTGAGTGAGAGAGAGAGAGAGAAAGAGAAGCTGTGAGTGAGAGAGAGAAAGAGAAGCTGTGAGTGAGAGGGAGAGAGAGAAAGAGAAGCTGTGAGTAACACAGAGAGAGAGAAGCTGTGAGTTAGAGAGAGAGAGAGAAAGAGAAGCTGTGAGTGACAGAGAGAGAGAGAAAGCAAAGCTGTGAGTGAGAGGGAGAGAGAGAAAGAGAAGCTGTGAGTGACACACAGAGAGAAGCTGTGAGTTAGAGAGAGAGAGAAAGAGAAGCTGTGAGTGACAGAGAGAGAGAGAGAAAGAGAAGCTGTGAGTGAGAGTGAGAGAGATGAGAGAAAGAGAAGCTGTGAGTGAGAGAGTGAGAGAGAGAAAGAGAAGCTGTTAGTGAGATTGAGAGAGAGAGAGAAAGAGAAGCTGTGAATGAGAGAGAGAGAAAGAGAAGCTGTGAGTGTGAGAGAGAGAGAAAGAGAAGCTGTGAGTGTGTGTGTGAGAGAAAGAGAAGCTGTGAGTGAGAAGGAGAGGCAAAGAGAAGCTGTGAGTGAGTGAGAGAGAGAAAGAGAAGCTGTGAGTGAGTGAGAGAGAGAGAGAGAAAGAGAAGCTGTGAGGGAGAGAGAGAAAGCGAAGCTGTGAGTGAGAGGGAGAGAGAGAAAGAGAAGCTGTGAGTGACACAGTGAGAGAGAAGCTGTGAGTTAGAGAGAGAGAGAAAGAGAAGCTGTGAGTGACAGAGAGAGAGAAAGAGAAGCTGTGTGTGTGTGAGAGAGAGAAAGATAGTCCGAGAAAGAGAGAGTGAAAGAGAAGCTGTGAGTGAGAGAGAGAGAGGGAAAAAGAGAATCTGTGTGAGAGGGAGAGAGAAAGAGAAGCTGTGAGAGTGAGAGAGAGAAAGAGAAGCTGTGAGTGAGAGAGTGAGAGAGAGAGAAAGAGAAGATGTTAGTGAGAGTGAGAGAGAGAGAGAAAGAGAAGCTGTGAGTGAGATAGAGATTGAAAGAGAAGCTGTGAGTGAGACAGAGAGAAGGAGAAGCTGTGCGTGAGAGAGAGAAAGAGCAGCTGTGAGTGAGAGGGAGAGAGAAAGAGAAGCTGTGAGTGACACAGAGAGAGAGAAGCTGTGCGTTAGAGAGAGAGAGAAAGAGAAGCTGTGAGTGACAGAGAGAGGGAAGGAGAAGCTGAGAGAGAGAGAGAAAGTGAATCTGTGAGTGAGAGAGAGAGAGAAAGAGAATATGTGTGTGTGAGAGAGAGAGAAAGATAGTCTGAGAAAGAGAGAGTGAAAGAGAAGCTGTGAGTGAGAGAGAGAAAGGGAGAAAGAGAAGCTGTTAGAGAGAGAGAGAGAAAGAGAAGCTTTGAGTGAGAGAGAGAGAGAGAATGAGAAGCTGTGAGTGAGAGAGAGAGGAGCTGTGAGTGAGAGAGAGAGAGAGAAGGTGAGAGAGAGAGAGAGAAAGAGAAGCTGTGAGTGAGAGAGAGAGGGAGAAAGATAAGCTGTGAGAGAGAGAGAGAGAAAGAGATGCTGTGATTGAGAGTGAGAGAGAGAAAGAGAAGCTGTGAGTGAGAGAGAGAGAGAACCGCTGTGAGTGAGAGAGAGAGAAAGAGAAGCTGTGAATGAGAGAGAGAGAAAGCGAAGCTGTGAGTGAGAGAGAGAAAGCGAAGCTGTGAGTGAGAGAGAGAGAGAAAGAGAAGCTGTGAGTGAGAGAGAGAAAGAGAAGCTGTGAGTGAGAGAGAGAGAGAAAGAGAAGTTGTGAGTGAGAGAGATAAAGAGAAGCTGTGAGTGAGAGGGAGAGAAAGAGAAGCTGTGAGTGAGAGAGAGAAAGCGAAGCTGTGAGTGAGAGAGAGAGAGAGAAAGAGAAGCTGTGAGTGAGAGAGAGAAAGAGAAGCTGTGAGTGACAGGGAGAAAGAGAAAGAGAAGATGTGTGTGTGTGAGAGAGAGAGAAGCAGTGAGTGAGAGAAAGAGAGAGAGAGAGAAGTTGTCAGTGAGACAGAGAGAGAGAAAGAGAAGCTGTGAGAGAGAGAGAGGGAGAAAGAGAAGCTGTGAGAGAGAGAGAAAGAGAAGCTGTGAGTGTGTGTGAGAGAAAGAGAAGCTGTGAGTGAGAGAGAGAAAGAAAGAGAAATTAGAGTGAGAAAGGGAGAGAGAAAGGGAAGCTGTGAGTGGGAGAGAGAGAAAGAGAGTCTGTGAGTGAGAGAGAGAGAGAGAAGCTGTGAGTGAGTGAGAGAGAGAGCCGCTGTGAGTGAGAGAGAGAGAAAGTGAAGCTGTGAGTGAGAGTGAGAGAGAAAGAGAAGCTGTGAGTGAGAGAGAGAGAGAAGCTGTGAGTGAGTGAGAGAGAGAGAGAAAGAGAAGCTGTGAGTGAGAGAGAGATTGAAAGAGAAGCTGTGAGTGAGAGAGTGAGAGAGAAAGAGAAGCTGTGAGTGTGAGAGAGAAAGGGAAGTTGTGAGTGAGAGAGAGAGAAAGAGAAGCTGTGAGTGAGAGAGAGAAAGAGAAGCTGTGAGTTAGAGAGAGGGAGAAAGAGAAGCTGTGAGTGACAGAGAGAGGGAAGGAGAAGCTGAGAGAGAGAGAGAGAAAGTGAATCTGTGAGTGAGATAGAGAGAGAAAGAGAATATGTGTGTGTGAGAGAGAGAAAGATAGTCTGAGAAAGAGAGAGTGAAAGAGAAGCTGTGAGTGAGAGAGAGAGAGGGAGAAAGAGAAGCTGTGTGTGTGAGAGAGAGAAAGAGAAGCTGTGAGTGAGAGTGAGAGAGAAAGAAAGAAAAGCTGTGAGTGAGAGAGAGAGAAAGAGAAGCTTTGAGTGAGAGAGCGAGAGCTGCTGTGAGTGAGAGAGAGAGAAAGAGAAGCTGTGAATGAGAGAGAGAGAAAAACTGTGAGTGTGAGAGAGAGAAAGAGAAGCTGTGAGTGAGTGAGAGAGAGAAAGGGAAGTTGTGAGTGAGAGAGAGAGAAAGAGTATCTGTGAGTGAGAGAGAGAGTGAAAGAGAAGCTGTGAGTGAGAGAGAGAGAGAAAGAGAAGCTGTGAGTGAGAAGGAGAGGGAAAGAAAAGTTGTGAGTGAGTGAGAGAAAGAGAAGCTGTGAGTGAGAGGGAGAGAGAGAAAGAGAAGGTGTGAGTGACAGAGAGAGAGAGAGAGAAGCTGTGTGTGTGTGAGAGAGAGAAAGATAGTCTGAGAAAGAGAGAGTGAAAGAGAAGATGTGAATGAGAGAGAGAGAGAAAGAGAAGCTGTGAGTGAGAGAGTGAGAGAGAGAACGAGAAGCTGTTAGTGAGAGTGAGAGAGAGAGAGAAGCTGTGAGTGAGAGAGAGATTGAAAGAGAAGCTGTGAGTGAGAGAGAGAGAAAGAGAAGCTGTGAGTGAGAGTGAGAGAGAGAGAGAGAAAGAGAAGCTGTGAGTGAGAGAGTGAGAGAGAGAACGAGAAGCTGTTAGTGAGAGTGAGAGAGAGAGAGAAGCTGTGAGTGAGAGAGAGATTGAAAGAGAATGTGAGTGAGAGAGAGAGAGAAAGAGAAGCTGTGAGTGAGAGAGAGAAAGAGAAGCTGTGAGTGAGAGGGAGAGAGAGAAAGAGAAGCTGTGAGTGAGACAGAGAGAGAAAGAGAAGCTGTGTGTGAGAGAGAGAGGGACAAAGAGAAGCTTGAGAGAGAGAGAGAGAAAGAGAAGCTGTGCGTATGTGTGTGAGAGAAAGAGAAGCTGTGAGTGAGTGAGAGAGAAAGAAAGAGAAATTAGAGTGAGAAAGAGAGAGAGAAAGAGAAGTAGTGATTGGGAAAGAGAGAAAGAGAGTCTGTGAGTGAGAGAGAGAGAAAGAGAAGCTGTGAATGAGAGAGAGAGAGAAAGAGAAGCTGTGAATGAGAGAGAGAGAGAAAGAGAAGCTGTGAGTGAGAGAGAGAGAGAAAGAGAAGCTGTGAGTGTGTGTGAGAGAGAAAGAGAAGCTGTGAGTGAGTGAGAGAGAGAGAGAGAGAGAGAAGCTATGAGAGAGAAAGAGAGAAGCTGTGAGTGAGAGAGTGAGAGAGAGAAAGAGAAGCTGTTAGTGAGAGTGTGTGTGAGAGAGAAAGAGAAGCTGTGAGTGAGAGAGAGAGAAAGAGAAGCTGTGAGTGAGAGAGAAAGAGAGAGAGAAGCTATGAGGAAGAGAGAGAAAGCGAAGTTGTGAGTGAGAGGGAGAGAGAGAAAGAGAAGCTGTGAGTGACACAGAGAGAGAGAAGCTGTGAGTTAGAGAGAGAGAAAGAGAAGCTGTGAGTGACAAAGAGAGAGAAAGAGAAGCTGTGTGTGTGTGAGAGATAAAGATAGTCTGAGAAAGAGAGAGTGAAAGAGAAGCTGTGAGTGAGAGTGAGAGAGAGAAAGAGAAGCTGTGAGTGAGAGAGTGAGAGAGAAAGAGAACCTGTTAGTGAGAGTGAGAGAGAGAGAGAAAGAGAAGCTGTGAGTGTGTGTGAGAGAAAGAGAAGCTGTGAGTGAGAGAGAGAAAGAAAGAGATTAGAGTGAGAAAGAGAGAGGGAAAGAGAAGCTGTGAGTGGGAGAGAGAGAAAGAGAAGCTGTGAGAGAGAAAGAGAGAAGCTGTGAGTGAGAGAGTGAGAGAGAGAAAGAAAAGCTGTTAGTGAGAGTGAGAGAGAAAGAAAGAGAAGCTGTGAGTGAGAGAGAGAGAAAGAGAAGCTGTGAGTGAGAGAGAGAGAGAAAGAGAAGTTGTGAGTGAGAGAGATAAAGAGAAGCTGTGAGTGAGAGGGGGAGAAAGAGAAGCTGTGAGTGGGAGAGAAAGCGAAGCTGTGAGTGAGAGAGAGAGAGAAGGAGAAGCTGTGAGTGAGAGAGAGAAAGAGAAGCTGTGAGTGAGAGGGAGAGAGAGAAAGAGAAGTGTGTGTGTGTGAGAGAGAGAGAAGCAGTGAGTGAGTGAGAGAGAGAGAAGCTGTCAGTGAGACAGAGAGAGAAAGAGAAGCTGTGAGAGAGAGAGAGGGAGAAAGAGAAGCTGTGAGTGTGTGTGAGAGAGAAAGAGAAGCTGTGAGTGAGAGAGAGAGAAAGAGAAATTAGAGTGAGAAAGAGAGAGAGAAAGGGAAGCTGTGAGTGGGAGAGAGAGAAAGAGAGTCTGTGAGTGAGAGAGAGAGAGAGAAGTTGTGAGTGAGTGAGTGAGTGAGAGAGCCGCTGTGAGTGAGAGAGAGAGAAAGAGAAGCTGTGAATGAGAGAGAGAGAAAGAGAAGCTGTGAGAGAGAAAGAGAGAAGCTGTGAGTGAGAGAGTGAGAGAGAGAAAGAAAAGCTGTTAGTGAGAGTGAGAGAGAGAAAGAAAGAGAAGCTGTGAGTGAGAGAGAGATAAAGAGAAGCTGTGAGTGAGAGAGAGAAAGCGAAGCTGTGAGTGAGAGGGAGAGAGAGAAAGAGAAGCTGTGAGTGACACAGAGAGAGAGAAGCTGTGAGTTAGAGAGAGAGAAAGAGAAGCTGTGAGTGAGAGGGAGAGAGAGAAAGAGAAGCTGTGAGTGACACAGAGAGAGAGAAGCTGTGAGTTAGAGAGAGAGAAAGAGAAGCTGTGAGTGACAGAGAGAGAAAGAGAAGCTGTGTGTGAGAGAGAGAGAAAGATTGAGAAAGTGAGAGTGAAAGAGATGCTGTGAGTGAGAGAGACAGGGAGAAAGAGAAGCTGTGAGAGAGAGAGAGAAAGAGAAGCTGGGAGTGAGAGAGAGAGAGAAAGAGAAGCTGTGAGTGAGAGAGTGAGAGAGAGAAAGAGAAGCTGTTAGTGAGAGTGAGAGAGAGAGAGAAAGAGAAGCTGTGAGTGAGAGAGATTGAAAGAGAAGCTGTGAGTGAGAGAGAGAAAGAGAAGCTGTGAGTGAGAGAAAGAGAAGCTGTGACTGAGAGGGAGAGAGAGAAAGAGAAGCTGTGAGTGACACAGAGAGAGAGAAGCTGTGAGTGAAAGAGAGAGAAAGCGAAGCTGTGAGTGACAGAGAGAGAGAAAGAGAAGCTGAGAGTGAGACAGAGAGAGAGAAAGAGAAGCTGTGAGTGAGAGAGAGAGAAAGAGAAGCTGTGTGTGTGTCTGAGAGAGAAAGATAGTCTGAGAAAGAGAGAGTGAAAGAAAAGCTGTGAGTGAGAGAGAGAGGGAGAAAGAGAAGCTGTGTGTGTGTGAGAGAGAAAGAGAAGCTGTGAGTGAGAGTGAGAGAGAGAGAGAGAAAGAGAAGCTGTGAGTGACAGAGAGAGAGAAAGAGAAGCTGTGAGTGAGAGAGAGAGAGCCGCTGTGAGTGAGAGAGAGAAAGAGAAGCCGTGAGTGAGAGAGAGAGAGGGAGAAAGAGAAGCTGTGTGAGAGAGAAAGAGAAAGAGAAGCTGTGAGAGAGAGTGAGTGAGAGAGAGAAAGAGAAGCTGTGAGTTAGAGAGAGAGAGAAAGAGAAGCTGTGAGTGACATAGAGAGAGAAAGAGAAGCTGTGTGTGTGTGAGAGAGAGAAAGATAGTCTGAGAAAGAGAGAGTGAAAGAGTAGCTGTGAGTGAGAGGGAGAGAGAGAAAGAGAAGATGTGTGTGTGTGAGAGAGAGAAGCAGTGAGTGAGAGAAAGAGAGAGAGAGAAGCTGTCAGTGAGACAGAGAGAGAGAAAGAGAAGCTGTGAGAGAGAGAGAGGGAGAAAGAGAAGCTGTGAGAGAGAGAGAGAGAGAAAGAGAAGCTGTGCGTGAGAGAGAGAGAGAAAGAGATGCTGTGAGTGAGAGAGTGAGAGGGAGAAATATAAGCTGAGAGAGAGAGAGAGAGAGAGAAAGAAAAGCTGTGATTGAGAGTGAGAGAGAGAGAGAAATAGAAGCTGTGAGTGAGAGAGAGAAAGAGAAGCTGTGAGTGAGAGAGAGAAAGAAAAGCTGTGAGTGAGAGAGAGAGAGAGAAAGAGAAGATGTGTACTTGTGAGAGAGAGAGAGAAGCAGTGAGTGAGAGAAAGAGAGAGAGAGAGAGAAGCTGTCAGTGAGACAGAGAGAGAGAAAGAGAAGTTGTGAGAGAGAGAGAGAAAGAGAAGCTGTGAGAGAGAAAGAGAGAAGCTGTGAGTGAGAGAGTGAG
Organism: Bradypodion pumilum; assembly: GCA_035047305.1. Classification (NCBI taxonomy): domain Eukaryota; kingdom Metazoa; phylum Chordata; class Lepidosauria; order Squamata; family Chamaeleonidae; genus Bradypodion; species Bradypodion pumilum. Next base: position 236,152,047 of record JAWDJD010000001.1, read on the forward strand.
AGAGAGAAAGAAAAGCTGTTAGTGAGAGTGAGAGAGAAAGAAAGAGAAGCTGTGAGTGAGAGAGAGAGCCGCTGTGAGTGAGAGAGAGAGAAAGAGAAGCTGTGAATGAGAGAGAGAGAAAGCGAAGCTGTGAGTGAGAGAGAGAAAGCGAAGCTGTGAGTGAGAGAGAGAGAGAAAGAGAAGCTGTGAGTGAGAGAGAGAAAGAGAAGCTGTGAGTGAGAGAGAGAGAGAAAGAGAAGTTGTGAGTGAGAGAGATAAAGAGAAGCTGTGAGTGAGAGGGAGAGAAAGAGAAGCTGTGAGTGAGAGAGAGAAAGCGAAGCTGTGAGTGAGAGAGAGAGAGAGAAAGAGAAGCTGTGAGTGAGAGAGAGAAAGAGAAGCTGTGAGTGACAGGGAGAAAGAGAAAGAGAAGATGTGTGTGTGAGAGAGAGAGAGAAGCAGTGAGTGAGAGAAAGAGAGAGAGAGAGAAGTTGTCAGTGAGACAGAGAGAGAGAAAGAGAAGCTGTGAGAGAGAGAGAGGGAGAAAGAGAAGCTGTGAGAGAGAGAGAAAGAGAAGCTGTGAGTGTGTGTGAGAGAAAGAGAAGCTGTGAGTGAGAGAGAGAAAGAAAGAGAAATTAGAGTGAGAAAGGGAGAGAGAAAGGGAAGCTGTGAGTGGGAGAGAGAGAAAGAGAGTCTGTGAGTGAGAGAGAGAGAGAGAAGCTGTGAGTGAGTGAGAGAGAGAGCCGCTGTGAGTGAGAGAGAGAGAAAGTGAAGCTGTGAATGAGAGAGAGAGAAAGAGAAGCTGTGAGAGAGAAAGAGAGAAGCTGTGAGTGAGAGAGAGATGGAAAAAGAGAAGGTGTGTGTGTGAGAGAGAGAAAGAGAAGCTGTGAGTGAGAGTGAGAGAGAAAGAGAAGCTGTGAGTGAGAGAGAGAGAGAAGCTGTGAGTGAGTGAGAGAGAGAGAGAAAGAGAAGCTGTGAGTGAGAGAGAGATTGAAAGAGAAGCTGTGAGTGAGAGAGTGAGAGAGAAAGAGAAGCTGTGAGTGTGAGAGAGAAAGGGAAGTTGTGAGTGAGAGAGAGAGAAAGAGAAGCTGTGAGTGAGAGAGAGAAAGAGAAGCTGTGAGTTAGAGAGAGGGAGAAAGAGAAGCTGTGAGTGACAGAGAGAGGGAAGGAGAAGCTGAGAGAGAGAGAGAGAAAGTGAATCTGTGAGTGAGATAGAGAGAGAAAGAGAATATGTGTGTGTGAGAGAGAGAAAGATAGTCTGAGAAAGAGAGAGTGAAAGAGAAGCTGTGAGTGAGAGAGAGAGAGGGAGAAAGAGAAGCTGTGTGTGAGAGAGAGAGAAAGAGAAGCTGTGAGTGAGAGTGAGAGAGAAAGAAAGAAAAGCTGTGAGTGAGAGAGAGAGAAAGAGAAGCTTTGAGTGAGAGAGCGAGAGCTGCTGTGAGTGAGAGAGAGAGAAAGAGAAGCTGTGAATGAGAGAGAGAGAAAAACTGTGAGTGTGAGAGAGAGAAAGAGAAGCTGTGAGTGAGTGAGAGAGAGAAAGGGAAGTTGTGAGTGAGAGAGAGAGAAAGAGTATCTGTGAGTGAGAGAGAGAGTGAAAGAGAAGCTGTGAGTGAGAGAGAGAGAGAAAGAGAAGCTGTGAGTGAGGAGAGGGAAAGAAAAGTTGTGAGTGAGTGAGAGAAAGAGAAGCTGTGAGTGAGAGGGAGAGAGAGAAAGAGAAGGTGTGAGTGACAGAGAGAGAGAGAGAGAAGCTGTGTGTGTGTGAGAGAGAGAAAGATAGTCTGAGAAAGAGAGAGTGAAAGAGAAGATGTGAATGAGAGAGAGAGAGAAAGAGAAGCTGTGAGTGAGAGAGTGAGAGAGAGAACGAGAAGCTGTTAGTGAGAGTGAGAGAGAGAGAGAAGCTGTGAGTGAGAGAGAGATTGAAAGAGAAGCTGTGAGTGAGAGAGAGAGAAAGAGAAGCTGTGAGTGAGAGTGAGAGAGAGAGAGAGAAAGAGAAGCTGTGAGTGAGAGAGTGAGAGAGAGAACGAGAAGCTGTTAGTGAGAGTGAGAGAGAGAGAGAAGCTGTGAGTGAGAGAGAGATTGAAAGAGAATGTGAGTGAGAGAGAGAGAGAAAGAGAAGCTGTGAGTGAGAGAGAGAAAGAGAAGCTGTGAGTGAGAGGGAGAGAGAGAAAGAGAAGCTGTGAGTGAGACAGAGAGAGAAAGAGAAGCTGTGTGTGTGAGAGAGAGGGACAAAGAGAAGCTTGAGAGAGAGAGAGAGAAAGAGAAGCTGTGCGTATGTGTGTGAGAGAAAGAGAAGCTGTGAGTGAGTGAGAGAGAAAGAAAGAGAAATTAGAGTGAGAAAGAGAGAGAGAAAGAGAAGTAGTGATTGGGAAAGAGAGAAAGAGAGTCTGTGAGTGAGAGAGAGAGAAAGAGAAGCTGTGAATGAGAGAGAGAGAGAAAGAGAAGCTGTGAATGAGAGAGAGAGAGAAAGAGAAGCTGTGAGTGAGAGAGAGAGAGAAAGAGAAGCTGTGAGTGTGTGTGAGAGAGAAAGAGAAGCTGTGAGTGAGTGAGAGAGAGAGAGAGAGAGAAGCTATGAGAGAGAAAGAGAGAAGCTGTGAGTGAGAGAGTGAGAGAGAGAAAGAGAAGCTGTTAGTGAGAGTGTGTGTGAGAGAGAAAGAGAAGCTGTGAGTGAGAGAGAGAGAAAGAGAAGCTGTGAGTGAGAGAGAAAGAGAGAGAGAAGCTATGAGGAAGAGAGAGAAAGCGAAGTTGTGAGTGAGAGGGAGAGAGAGAAAGAGAAGCTGTGAGTGACACAGAGAGAGAGAAGCTGTGAGTTAGAGAGAGAGAAAGAGAAGCTGTGAGTGACAAAGAGAGAGAAAGAGAAGCTGTGTGTGTGTGAGAGATAAAGATAGTCTGAGAAAGAGAGAGTGAAAGAGAAGCTGTGAGTGAGAGTGAGAGAGAGAAAGAGAAGCTGTGAGTGAGAGAGTGAGAGAGAAAGAGAACCTGTTAGTGAGAGTGAGAGAGAGAGAGAAAGAGAAGCTGTGAGTGTGTGTGAGAGAAAGAGAAGCTGTGAGTGAGAGAGAGAAAGAAAGAGATTAGAGTGAGAAAGAGAGAGGGAAAGAGAAGCTGTGAGTGGGAGAGAGAGAAAGAGAAGCTGTGAGAGAGAAAGAGAGAAGCTGTGAGTGAGAGAGTGAGAGAGAGAAAGAAAAGCTGTTAGTGAGAGTGAGAGAGAAAGAAAGAGAAGCTGTGAGTGAGAGAGAGAGAAAGAGAAGCTGTGAGTGAGAGAGAGAGAGAAAGAGAAGTTGTGAGTGAGAGAGATAAAGAGAAGCTGTGAGTGAGAGGGGGAGAAAGAGAAGCTGTGAGTGGGAGAGAAAGCGAAGCTGTGAGTGAGAGAGAGAGAGAAGGAGAAGCTGTGAGTGAGAGAGAGAAAGAGAAGCTGTGAGTGAGAGGGAGAGAGAGAAAGAGAAGTGTGTGTGTGTGAGAGAGAGAGAAGCAGTGAGTGAGTGAGAGAGAGAGAAGCTGTCAGTGAGACAGAGAGAGAAAGAGAAGCTGTGAGAGAGAGAGAGGGAGAAAGAGAAGCTGTGAGTGTGTGTGAGAGAGAAAGAGAAGCTGTGAGTGAGAGAGAGAGAAAGAGAAATTAGAGTGAGAAAGAGAGAGAGAAAGGGAAGCTGTGAGTGGGAGAGAGAGAAAGAGAGTCTGTGAGTGAGAGAGAGAGAGAGAAGTTGTGAGTGAGTGAGTGAGTGAGAGAGCCGCTGTGAGTGAGAGAGAGAGAAAGAGAAGCTGTGAATGAGAGAGAGAGAAAGAGAAGCTGTGAGAGAGAAAGAGAGAAGCTGTGAGTGAGAGAGTGAGAGAGAGAAAGAAAAGCTGTTAGTGAGAGTGAGAGAGAGAAAGAAAGAGAAGCTGTGAGTGAGAGAGAGATAAAGAGAAGCTGTGAGTGAGAGAGAGAAAGCGAAGCTGTGAGTGAGAGGGAGAGAGAGAAAGAGAAGCTGTGAGTGACACAGAGAGAGAGAAGCTGTGAGTTAGAGAGAGAGAAAGAGAAGCTGTGAGTGAGAGGGAGAGAGAGAAAGAGAAGCTGTGAGTGACACAGAGAGAGAGAAGCTGTGAGTTAGAGAGAGAGAAAGAGAAGCTGTGAGTGACAGAGAGAGAAAGAGAAGCTGTGTGTGTGAGAGAGAGAAAGATTGAGAAAGTGAGAGTGAAAGAGATGCTGTGAGTGAGAGAGACAGGGAGAAAGAGAAGCTGTGAGAGAGAGAGAGAAAGAGAAGCTGGGAGTGAGAGAGAGAGAGAAAGAGAAGCTGTGAGTGAGAGAGTGAGAGAGAGAAAGAGAAGCTGTTAGTGAGAGTGAGAGAGAGAGAGAAAGAGAAGCTGTGAGTGAGAGAGATTGAAAGAGAAGCTGTGAGTGAGAGAGAGAAAGAGAAGCTGTGAGTGAGAGAAAGAGAAGCTGTGACTGAGAGGGAGAGAGAGAAAGAGAAGCTGTGAGTGACACAGAGAGAGAGAAGCTGTGAGTGAAAGAGAGAGAAAGCGAAGCTGTGAGTGACAGAGAGAGAGAAAGAGAAGCTGAGAGTGAGACAGAGAGAGAGAAAGAGAAGCTGTGAGTGAGAGAGAGAGAAAGAGAAGCTGTGTGTGTGTCTGAGAGAGAAAGATAGTCTGAGAAAGAGAGAGTGAAAGAAAAGCTGTGAGTGAGAGAGAGAGGGAGAAAGAGAAGCTGTGTGTGTGAGAGAGAGAAAGAGAAGCTGTGAGTGAGAGTGAGAGAGAGAGAGAGAAAGAGAAGCTGTGAGTGACAGAGAGAGAGAAAGAGAAGCTGTGAGTGAGAGAGAGAGAGCCGCTGTGAGTGAGAGAGAGAAAGAGAAGCCGTGAGTGAGAGAGAGAGAGGGAGAAAGAGAAGCTGTGTGAGAGAGAAAGAGAAAGAGAAGCTGTGAGAGAGAGTGAGTGAGAGAGAGAAAGAGAAGCTGTGAGTTAGAGAGAGAGAGAAAGAGAAGCTGTGAGTGACATAGAGAGAGAAAGAGAAGCTGTGTGTGTGTGAGAGAGAGAAAGATAGTCTGAGAAAGAGAGAGTGAAAGAGTAGCTGTGAGTGAGAGGGAGAGAGAGAAAGAGAAGATGTGTGTGTGTGAGAGAGAGAAGCAGTGAGTGAGAGAAAGAGAGAGAGAGAAGCTGTCAGTGAGACAGAGAGAGAGAAAGAGAAGCTGTGAGAGAGAGAGAGGGAGAAAGAGAAGCTGTGAGAGAGAGAGAGAGAGAAAGAGAAGCTGTGCGTGAGAGAGAGAGAGAAAGAGATGCTGTGAGTGAGAGAGTGAGAGGGAGAAATATAAGCTGAGAGAGAGAGAGAGAGAGAGAAAGAAAAGCTGTGATTGAGAGTGAGAGAGAGAGAGAAATAGAAGCTGTGAGTGAGAGAGAGAAAGAGAAGCTGTGAGTGAGAGAGAGAAAGAAAAGCTGTGAGTGAGAGAGAGAGAGAGAAAGAGAAGATGTGTACTTGTGAGAGAGAGAGAGAAGCAGTGAGTGAGAGAAAGAGAGAGAGAGAGAGAAGCTGTCAGTGAGACAGAGAGAGAGAAAGAGAAGTTGTGAGAGAGAGAGAGAAAGAGAAGCTGTGAGAGAGAAAGAGAGAAGCTGTGAGTGAGAGAGTGAGAGAGAGAAAGAAAAGCTGTTAGTGAGAGTGAGAGAGAAAGAAAGAGAAGCTGTGAGTGAGAGAGAGAGAAAGAGAAGCTGTGAGTGAGAGAGAGAAAGAGAAGTTGTGAGTGAGAGAGATAAAGAGAAGCTGTGAGTGAGAGGGAGAGAAAGAGAAGCTGTGAGTGAGAGAGAAAGCGAAGCTGTGAGTGAGAGAGAGAGAGAAAGAGAAGCTGTGAGTGAGAGAGAGAAAGAGAAGCTGTGAGTGAGAGGGAGAGAGAGAAAGAGAAGATGTGTGTGTGTGAGAGAGAGACAGAAGCAGTGAGTGAGAGAGAGAGAGAAGCTGTCAGTGAGACAGAGAGAGAAAGAGAAGCTGTGAGAGAGAGAGAGGGAGAAAGAGAATCTGTGAGACAGAGAGAGAGAAAGAGAAGCTGTGAGTGTGTGTGAGAGAGAAAGAGTAGCTGTGAGTGAGAGAGAGAAAGAAAGAGAAATTAGAGTGACAAAGAGAGAGAGAAAGAGAAGCTGTGAGTGGGAGAGAGAGAAAGAGACTCTGTGAGTGTGTGAGAGAGAGAGAAGCTGTGAGTGAGTGAGAGAGAGAGCCGCTGTGAGTGAGAGAGAGAGAAAGAGAAGCTGTGAATGAGAGAGAGAGAAAGAGAAGCTGTGAGAGAGAAAGAGAGAAGCTGTGAGTGAGAGAGTGAGAGAGAGAAAGAAAAGCTGTTAGTGAGAGTGAGAGAGAGAATGAAAGAGAAGCTGTGAGTGAGAGAGAGAGAAAGAGAAGCTGTGAGTGAGTGAGAGAGAGAGAAATAATAGCTGTGAGTGAGAGAGAGAAAGAGAAGCTGTGAGTGAGAGAGAGAGAGAGAGAGAAAGAGAAGCTGTGAGTGAGAGAGAGAGAGCCGCTGTGAGTGAGAGAGAGAAAGAGAAGCTGTGAGTGAGAGAGAGAGAGGGAGAAAGAGAAGCTGTGTGAGAGAGAAAGAGAAAGAGAAGCTGTGAGAGAGAGTGAGAGAGAGAGAGAAAGAGAAGCTGTGAGTTAGAGAGAGAGAGAAAGAGAAGCTGTGAGTGACAGAGAGAGAGAAAGAGAAGCTGTGTGTGTGTGTGAGAGAGAAAGATAGTCTGAGAAAGAGAGAGTGAAAGAGAAGCTGTGAGTGAGAGGGAGAGAGAGAAAGAGAAGATGTGTGTGTGTGAGAGAGAGAAGCAGTGAGTGAGAGAAAGAGAGAGAGAGAAGCTGTCAGTGAGACAGAGAGAGAGAAAGAGAAGCTGTGAGAGAGAGAGAGGGAGAAAGAGAAGCTGTGAGAGAGAGAGAGAGAAAGAGAAGCTGTGAGTGAGAGAGAGAGAAAGAGATGCTGTGAGTGAGAGAGTGAGAGGGAGAAAGATAAGCTGTGAGAGAGAGAGAGAAAGAGAAGCTGTGATTGAGAGTGAGAGAGAGAGAGAAATAGAAGCTGTGAGTGAGAGAGAGAGAAAGAGAAGCTGTGAGTGAGAGAGAGAAAGAAAAGCTGTGAGTGAGAGAGAGAGAGAGAAAGAGAAGATGTGTACTTGTGAGAGAGAGAGAGAAGCAGTGAGTGAGAGAAAGAGAGAGAGAGAGAGAAGCTGTCAGTGAGACAGAGAGAGAGAAAGAGAAGCTGTGAGAGAGATTGAGAGAAAGAGAAGCTGTGAGAGAGAAAGAGAGAAGCTGTGAGTGAGAGAGTGAGAGAGAGAAAGAAAAGCTGTTAGTGAGAGTGAGAGAGAAAGAAAGAGAAGCTGTGAGTGAGAGAGAGAGAAAGAGAAGCTGTGAGTGAGAGAGAGAAAGAGAAGTTGTGAGTGAGAGAGATAAAGAGAAGCTGTGAGTGAGAGGGAGAGAAAGAGAAGCTTGAGTGAGAGAGAAAGCGAAGCTGTGAGTGAGAGAGAGAGAAAGAGAAGCTGTGAGTGAGAGAGAGAAAGAAAAGCTGTGAATGAGAGAGAGAGAGAGAAAGAGAAGATGTGTGCTTGTAAGAGAGAGAGAGAAGCAGTGAGTGAGAGAAAGAGAGAGAGAGAGAAGCTGTCAGTGAGACAGAGAGAGAAAGAGAAGCTGTGAGAGAGAGAGAGAAAGAGAAGCTGTGAGTGAGAGAGAGAAAGAAAGAGATTAGAGTGAGAAAGAGAGAGGGAAAGAGAAGCTGTGAGTGGGAGAGAGAGAAAGAGAAGCTGTGAGAGAGAAAGAGAGAAGCTGTGAGTGAGAGTGAGAGAGAGAAAGAAAAGCTGTTAGTGAGAGTGAGAGAGAAAGAAAGAGAAGCTGTGAGTGAGAGAGAGAGAAAGAGAAGCTGTGAGTGAGAGAGACAAAGAGAAGCTGTGAGTGAGAGGGAGAGAGAGAAAGAGAAGCTGTGAGAGAGAAAGCGAAGCTGTGAGTGAGAGAGAGAGAGAAGGAGAAGCTGTGAGTGAGAGAGATAAAGAGAAGCTGTGAGTGAGAGGGAGAGAAAGAGAAGCTGTGAGTGAGAGAGAAAGCGAAGCTGTGAGTGAGAGAGAGAGAGAAGGAGAAGCTGTGAGTGAGAGAGAGAAAGAGAAGCTGTGAGTGAGAGGGTGAGAGAGAAAGAGAAGTGTGTGTGTGTGAGAGAGAGAAGCAGTGAGTGAGTGAGAGAGAGAGAAGCTGTCAGTGAGACAGAGAGAGAAAGAGAAGCTGTGAGAGAGAGAGAGGGAGAAAGAGAAGCTGTGAGAGAGAGAGAGAGAAAGAGAAGCTGTGAGTGAGAGAGAGAAAGAAAGAGAAATTAGAGTGACAAAGAGAGAGATAAAGAGAAGCTGTGAGTGAGAGGGAGAGAAAGAGAAGCTGTGAGTGAGAGACAAAGCGAAGCTGTGAGTGAGACAGAGAGAGAAGTAGAAGCTGTGAGTGAGAGAGAGAAAGAGAAGCTGTGAGTGAGAGGGAGAGAGAGAAAGAGAAGTTTGTGTGTGTGAGAGAGAGAGAAGCAGTGAGTGAGAGAGAGAGAGAGAAGCTGTCAGTGAGACAGAGAGAGAAAGAGAAGCTGTGAGAGAGAGAGAGGGAGAAAGAGAAGCTGTGTGAGAGAGAGAGAGAAAGAGAAGCTGTGAGTGAGAGAGAGAAAGAAAGAGAAATTAGAGTGGCAAAGAGAGAGAGAAAGAGAAGCTGTGAGTGGGAGAGAGAGAAAGAGACTCTGTGAGTGAGAGAGAGAGAAGCTGTGAGTGAGTGAGAGAGAGAGCCGCTGTGAGTGAGAGAGAGAGAAAGAGAAGCTGTGAATGAGAGAGAGAGAAAGAGAAGCTGTGAGAGAGAAAGAGAGAAGCTGTGAGTGAGAGAGTGAGAGAGAGAAAGAAAAGCTGTTAGTGAGAGTGAGAGAGAGAAAGAAAGAGAAGCTGTGACTGAGAGAGAGAGAAAGAGAAGCTGTGAGTGAGAGAGAGAGAGAAAGAGAAGCTGTGAGTGAGAGAGAGAAAGAGAAGCTGTGAGTGAGAGGGAGAGAGAGAAAGAGAAGCTGTGAGTAACACAGAGAGAGAGAAGCTGTGAGTTAGAGAGAGAGAGAAAGAGAAGCTGTGAGTGACAGAGAGAGAGAGAAAGCGAAGCTGTGAGTGAGAGGGAGAGAGAGAAAGAGAAGCTGTGAGTGACACACACAGAGAGAAGCTGTGAGTTAGAGAGAGAGAGAAAGAGAAGCTGTGAGTGACAGAGAGAGAGAGAAAGAGAAGCTGTGAGTGAGAGTGAGAGAGATGAGAGAAAGAGAAGCTGTGAGTGAGAGAGTGAGAGAGAGAAAGAGAAGCTGTTAGTGAGATTGAGAGAGAGAGAAAGAGAAGCTGTGAATGAGAGAGAGAGAAAGAGAAGCTGTGAGTGAGAGAGAGAGAGAGAAAGAGAAGCTGTGAGTGTGTGTGTGAGAGAAAGAGAAGCTGTGAGTGAGAAGGAGAGGCAAAGAGAAGCTGTGAGTGAGTGAGAGAGAGAAAGAGAAGCTGTGAGTGAGTGAGAGAGAGAGAGAGAAAGAGAAGCTGTGAGGGAGAGAGAGAAAGCGAAGCTGTGAGTGAGAGGGAGAGAGAGAAAGAGAAGCTGTGAGTGACACAGTGAGAGAGAAGCTGTGAGTTAGAGAGAGAGAGAAAGAGAAGCTGTGAGTGACAGAGAGAGAGAAAGAGAAGCTGTGTGTGTGTGTGAGAGAGAAAGATAGTCCGAGAAAGAGAGAGTGAAAGAGAAGCTGTGAGTGAGAGAGAGAGAGGGAAAAAGAGAATCTGTGTGAGAGGGAGAGAGAAAGAGAAGCTGTGAGTGAGAGTGAGAGAGAGAAAGAGAAGCTGTGAGTGAGAGAGTGAGAGAGAGAGAAAGAGAAGATGTTAGTGAGAGTGAGAGAGAGAGAGAAAGAGAAGCTGTGAGTGAGATAGAGATTGAAAGAGAAGCTGTGAGTGAGACAGAGAGAAGGAGAAGCTGTGCGTGAGAGAGAGAAAGAGAAGCTGTGAGTGAGAGGGAGAGAGAAAGAGAAGCTGTGAGTGACACAGAGAGAGAGAAGCTGTGAGTTAGAGAGAGGGAGAAAGAGAAGCTGTGAGTGACAGAGAGAGGGAAGGAGAAGCTGAGAGAGAGAGAGAAAGAGAATATGTGTGTGTGTGAGAGAGAGAAAGATAGTCTGAGAAAAAGAGAGTGAAAGAGAAGCTGTGAGTGAGAGAGAGAAAGGGAGAAAGAGAAGCTGTTAGAGAGAGAGAGAGAAAGAGAAGCTTTGAGTGAGAGAGAGAGAGAATGAGAAGCTGTGAGTGAGAGAGAGAGGAGCTGTGAGTGAGAGAGAGAGAGAGAAGGTGAGACAGAGAGAGAGAAAGAGAAGCTGTGAGTGAGAGAGAGAGAGGGAGAAAGATAAGCTGTGAGAGAGAGAGAGAGAAAGAGATGCTGTGATTGAGAGTGAGAGAGAGAAAGAGAAGCTGTGAGTGAGAGAGAGAGAGAACCGCTGTGAGTGAGAGAGAGAGAAAGAGAAGCTGTGAATGAGAGAGAGAGAAAGCGAAGCTGTGAGTGAGAGAGAGAAAGCGAAGCTGTGAGTGAGAGAGAGAGAGAAAGAGAAGCTGTGAGTGAGAGAGAGAAAGAGAAGCTGTGAGTGAGAGAGAGAGAGAAAGAGAAGTTGTGAGTGAGAGAGATAAAGAGAAGCTGTGAGTGAGAGGGAGAGAAAGAGAAGCTGTGAGTGAGAGAGAGAAAGCGAAGCTGTGAGTGAGAGAGAGAGAGAGAAAGAGAAGCTGTGAGTGAGAGAGAGAAAGAGGAGCTGTGAGTGAGAGGGAGAAAGAGAAAGAGAAGATGTGTGTGAGAGAGAGAGAGAGAAGCAGTGAGTGAGAGAAAGAGAGAGAGAGAGAAGTTGTCAGTGAGACAGAGAGAGAGAAAGAGAAGCTGTGAGAGAGAGAGAGGGAGAAAGAGAAGCTGTGAGAGAGAGAGAAAGAGAAGCTGTGAGTGTGTGTGTGAGAGAAAGAGAAGCTGTGATTGAGAGAGAGAAAGAAAGAGAAATTAGAGTGAGAAAGGGAGAGAGAAAGGGAAGCTGTGAGTGGGAGAGAGAGAAAGAGAGTCTGTGAGTGAGAGAGAGAGAGAGAAGCTGTGAGTGAGTGAGAGAGAGAGCCGCTGTGAGTGAGAGAGAGAGAAAGAGAAGCTGTGAATGAGAGAGAGAGAAAGAGAAGCTGTGAGAGATAAAGAGAGAAGCTGTGAGTGAGAGAGTGAGAGAGAGAAAGAAAAGCTGTTAGTGAGAGTGAGAGAGAGAAAGGGAAGTTGTGAGTGAGAGGGAGAGAGAGAAACAGAAGCTGTGAGTGACACAGAGAGAGAGAAGCTGTGAGTTAGAGAGAGAGAAAGAGAAGCTGTGAGTGACAGAGAGAGAAAGAGAAGCTGTGTGTGTGTGAGAGAGAGAAAGATAGTCTGAGAAAGAGAGAGTGAAAGAGAAGCTGTGAGTGAGAGAGAGAGAGGGAGAAAGAGAAGCTGTGTGTGTGAGAGAGAGAAAGAGCAGCTGTGAGTGAGAGAGTGAGAGAGAAAGAGAAGCTGTTAGTGAGAGTGAGTGAGAGAGAGAGAGAAGCTGTGAGAGAGAGAGATTGAAAGAGAAGCTGTGAGTGAGAGAGAGAGAGAGATGCTGTGAGTGAGAGAGAGAAAGAGAAGCTGTGAGTGAGAGGGAGAGAAAGAGAAGCTGTGGGTGACACAGAGAGAGAGCTGCTGTGAGTGAGTGAGGGAGAAAGAGAAGCTGTGAGTGAGAGAGAGAGGGAGAAAGAGAAGCTGTGTGTGAGAGAGAGAAAGAGAAGCTGTGTGTGTGAGAGAGAGAGAAAGAGAAGGTGTGATTGAGAGTGAGAGAGAGAAAGAGAAGCTGTGAGTGAGAGAGAGAGAAAGAGAAGCTGTGAGTGACAGAGAGAGAGAAAGAGAAGCTGAGTGTGTGTGAGAGAGAAAGTTTAGCTGTGAGTGAGAGAGAGAAAGAGAAGCTGTGTGTGTGTGTGAGAGAGAAAGATAGTCTGAGAAAGAGAGAGAGAAAGAGAAGCTGTGAGTGAGAGAGAGAGAGAAAGAGAAGCTGTGAGTGAGAGAGAGAGAGCTGCTGTGAGTGAGTGAGAGAGAAAGAGAAGCTGTGAGTGAGAGAGAGAGGGAGAAAGAGAAGCTGTGTGTGTGAGAGAGAGAGAAAGAGAAGGTGTGAGTGAGAGAGAGAGAGAGAAAGAGAAGATATGAATGAGAGAGAGAGAGAAGCAGTGAGAGAGAGAGAGAGAATCTGTGAGTGAGAGAGAGAAAGAAAAGCTGTGAGTGAGAGAGAGAGAGAGAAAGAGAAGATATGAATGAGAGAGAGAGAGAAGCAGTGAGAGAGAGAGAGAAACAGAAGCTGTGAGTGAGACAGAGAGAGAAAGAGAAGCTGTGTGAGAGAGAGAGAGGCAGAAAGAGAAGCTGTGAGAGAGAGAGAGAGAAAGAGAAGCTGTGAGTGTGTGTGAGAGAGAAAGAGAAGCTGTGAGTGAGAGAGAGAGAAAGAAAGAGAAATTAGAGTGAGAAAGAGAGAGAGAAAGAAGCTGTGAGTGGGAGAGAGAGAAAGAGAGTCTGTGAGTGAGAGAGAGAGACAAGCTGTGAGTGTGAGAGAGAGAGAGCCGCTGTGAGTGAGAGAGAGAGAAAGAGAAGCTGTGAATGAGAGAGAGAGAAAGAGAAGCTTTGTGTGAGAGAGAAAGAGAAGCTGTGAGTGAGTGAGAGAGAGAGAAAGGGAAGTTGTGAGTGAGAGAGAGAGAGAAAGAGAAGCTGTGAGTGAGAGAGAGAGAAAGAGAAGCTGTGAGTGAGAGAGAGAGAGAAAGAGAAGCTGTGAGTGAGAAGGTGAGGGAAAGAGAAGCTGTGAGTGAGAGAGAGAGAAAAAGAGAAGCTGTGAGTTAAGAAGGAGAGGGAAAGAGAAGAAGTGAGTGAGTGAGAGAGAGAGAGAAAGAGAAGCTGTGAGAGAGAAAGAGAAGCTGTGCGTGAGAGAGTGAGAGAGAGAAAGAGAAGCTGTTAGTGAGAGTGAGAGAGAGAGAGAGAGAAGCTGTGAGTGAGAGAGAGATTGAAAGAGAAGCTGTGAGTGAGAGAGAGAGAGAAAGAGAAGCTGTGAGTGAGAGAGAGAAAGAGAAGCTGTGAGAGGGAGACAGAGAAAGAGAAGCTAAGAGTGACAAACAGAGAGAGAATCTGTGAGTTAGAAAGAGAGAAAGAGAAGCTGTGAGTGACAGAGAGAGAGAAAGAGAAGCTGAGAGTGAGAGAGAGAGAGAAAGTGAAGCTGTCAGTGAGAGAGAGAGAGAAAGAGAAGCTGTGTGTGTGAGAGAGAGAAGCTGTGAGTGAGAGAGAGAAAGAGAAGCTGTGAGTGAGAGTGTGAGAGAGAAGATGTGAGTGAGAGAGAGAGAGAATGCGAAGCTGTGAGTGAGAGAGAGAGAGAGTAAGAGAAGCTGTGAGTGATACAGAGAGAGAGAAAGAGAAGCTGTGAGTGAGAGAGAGAGAGGGAGAAAGATAAGCTGTGTGAGAGAGAGAGGGAAAGAGAAGCTGTGAGAGAGAGAGAGAGAGAAAGAGAAGCTATGATTGAGAGTGAGTGAGAGAGGAAGAGAAGCTGTGAGTGAGAGAGAGAGAAAGAGAAGCTGTGAGTGAGAGAGAGAGAAGCTGTGAGTGAGAGAGAGAAAGAAAAGCTGTGAGTGAGAGAGAGAGAGAGAAAGAGAAGATATGAGTGAGAGAGAGAGAGAAGCAGTGAGTGAGAGAGAGAGAGAGAAAGAGAAGCTGTGAGTGAGACAGAGAGAGAGAAAGAGAAGATGTGAGAGAGAGAGAGGGGAAGAAAGAGAAGCTGTGTGAGAGAGAGAGAGAAAGAGAAGCTGTGAGTGTGTGAGATAGAGAAAGAGAAGCTGTGAGTGAGAGAGAGAGAAAGAAAGAGAAATTAGAGTGAGAAAGAGAGAGAGAAAGAGAAGCTGTGAGTGGGAGAGAGAGAAAGAGAGTCTGTGAGTGAGAGAGAGAGAGAAGCTGTGAGTGAGAGAGAGAGAGCTGCTGTGAGTGAGAGAGAGAAAGAGAAGCTGTGAATGAGAGAGAGAGAAACTGTGAGTGAGAGAGAGAGAAAGAGAAGCTGTGAGTGAGTAAGAGAGAGAAAGGGAAGTTGTGAGTGAGAGAGAGAGAAAGATAAGCTGTGAATGAGAGAGAGAGAGAAAGAGAAGCTGTGAGTGAGAGAGAGAGAAAGAGAAGCTGTGAGTGAGAAGGAGAGGGAAAGAGAAGCTGTGAGTGAGTGAGAGAGAGAGAAAGAGAAGCTGTGAGAAAGAAAGAGAAGCTGTGAGTGAGAGAGTGAGAGAGAAAGAGAAGCTGTTAGTGAGAGTGAGAGAGAAAGAGAAGCTGTGAGTGAGAGAGAGAGAAAGAGAAGCTGTGAGTGAGAGAGAGAGAGAGAGAAAGAGAAGCTGTGAGTGAGAGAGAGAAAGAGAAGCTGTGAGTGAGAGGGAGAGAGAGAAAGAGCTGTGAGTGAGAGAGAGAGGGAGAAAGAGAATCTGTGTGTGTGTGAGAGAGAAAGAGAAGCTGTGAGAGAGAGAGAGAGAGAGAGAAAGAGAAAGAGAAGCTGTGAGTGAGAGAGTGAGAGAGAGAAAGAGAAGCTGTGAGTGAGTGAGAGAGAGAAAGGGAAGTTGTGAGTGAGAGAGAGAGAGAAAGAGAAGCTGTGAGTGAGAGAGAGAAAGAGAAGCTGTGAGTGTGTGTGAGAGAGAAAGAGAAGCTGTGAATGAGAAGGAGAGGGAAAGAGAAGCTGTGAGTGAGTGAGAGAGAGAGAGAAAGAGAAACTGTGAGTGTGTGAGAGAGAAAGAGAAGCTGTGAGTGTGAGAGAGAGAGAAAGAGAAGCTGTCAGTGAGAAGGAGAGGGAAAGAGAAGCTGTGAGTGAGTGAGAGAGAGAGAAAGAGAAGCTGTGAGAGAGAAAGAGAGAATCTGTGAGTGAGAGAGTGAGAGAGAGAAAGAGAAGCTGTTAGTGAGAGTGAGAGAGAGAGAGAAGCTGTGAGTGAGAGAGAGATTGAAAGAGAAGCTGTGAGTGAGATAGAGAGAGAGAAAGAGAAGCTGTGAGTGAGAGAGAGATAGAGAAGCTGGGAGTGAGAGGGAGAGAGAGAAAGAGAAGCTGTGAGTGAGAAGGTGAGGGAAAGAGAAGCTGTGAGTGAGAGAGAGAGAAAAAGAGAAGCTGTGAGTTAAGAAGGAGAGGGAAAGAGAAGAAGTGAGTGAGTGAGAGAGAGAGAGAAAGAGAAGCTGTGAGAGAGAAAGAGAAGCTGTGAGTGAGAGAGTGAGAGAGAGAAAGAGAAGCTGTTAGTGAGAGTGAGAGAGAGAGAGAGAAGCTGTGAGTGACAGAGAGATTGAAAGAGAAGCTGTGAGTGAGAGAGAGAGAGAGAAAGAGAAGCTGTGAGTGAGAGAGAGAAAGAGAAGCTGTGAGAGGGAGAGAGAGAAAGAGAAGCTAAGAGTGACAAACAGAGAGAGAAGCTGTGAGTTAGAAAGAGAGAAAGAGAAGCTGTGAGTGACAGAGAGAGAGAAAGAGAAGCTGAGAGTGAGAGAGAGAGAGAAAGTGAAGCTGTGAGTGAGAGAGAGAGAGAAAGAGAAGCTGTGTGTGTGTGAGAGAGAGAAGCTGTGAGTGAGAGAGAGAAAGAGAAGCTGTGAGTGAGAGTGTGAGAGAGAAGATGTGAGTGAGAGAGAGAGAGAATGCGAAGCTGTGAGTGAGAGAGAGAGAAAGTAAGAGAAGCTGTGAGTGATACAGAGAGAGAGAAAGAGAAGCTGTGAGTGAGAGAGAGAGAGGGAGAAAGATAAGCTGTGTGAGAGAGAGAGGGAAAGAGAAGCTGTGAGAGAGAGAGAGAGAGAAAGAGAAGCTATGATTGAGAGTGAGAGAGAGAGGAAGAGAAGCTGTGAGTGAGAGAGAGAGAAAGAGAAGCTGTGAGTGAGAGAGAGAGAAGCTGTGAGTGAGAGAGAGAAAGAAAAGCTGTGAGTGAGAGAGAGAGAGAGAAAGAAAGAGAAGATATGAGTGAGAGAGAGAGAGAAGCAGTGAGTGAGAGAGAGAGAGAGAAAGAGAAGCTGTGAGTGAGACAGAGAGAGAGAAAGAGAAGCTGTGAGAGAGAGAGGGGGGAAGAAAGAGAAGCTGTGAGAGAGAGAGAGAGAAAGAGAAGCTGTGAGTGTGTGAGATAGAGAAAGAGAAGCTGTGAGTGAGAGAGAGAGAAAGAAAGAGAAATTAGAGTGAGAAAGAGAGAGAGAAAGAGAAGCTGTGAGTGGGAGAGAGAGAAAGAGAGTCTGTGAGTGAGAGAGAGAGAGAAGCTGTGAGTGAGAGAGAGATAGAGCTGCTGTGAGTGAGAGAGAGAAAGAGAAGCTGTAAATGAGAGAGAGAGAAACTGTGAGTGAGAGAGAGAGAAAGAGAAGCTGTGAGTGAGTAAGAGAGAGAAAGGGAAGTTGTGAGTGAGAGAGAGAGAGAAAGATAAGCTGTGAGTGAGAGAGAGAGAGAAAGAGAAGCTGTGAGTGAGAGAGAGAGAAAGAGAAGCTGTGAGTGAGAAGGAGAGGGAAAGAGAAGCTGTGAGTGAGTGAGAGAGAGAGAAAGAGAAGCTCTGAGAGAGAAAGAAGCTGTGAGTGAGAGAGTGAGAGAGAGAAAGAGAAGCTGTTAGTGAGAGTGAGAGAGAAAGAGAAGCTGTGAGTGAGAGAGAGAGAAAGAGAAGCTGTGAGTGAGAGAGAGAGGGAGAGAAAGAGAAGCTGTGAGTGAGAGAGAGAAAGAGAAGCTGTGAGTGAGAGGGAGAGAGAGAAAGAGAAGCTGTGAGTGAGAGAGAGAGGGAGAAAGAGAATCTGTGTGTGTGTGAGAGAGAAAGAGAAGCTGTGAGTGAGAGTGAGAGAGAGAGAAAGAGAAAGAGAAGCTGTGAGTGAGAGAGTGAGAGAGAGAAAGAGAAGCTGTGAGTGAGTGAGAGAGAGAAAGGGAAGTTGTGAGTGAGAGAGAGAGAGAAAGAGAAGCTGTGAGTGAGAGAGAGAAAGAGAAGCTGTGAGTGTGTGAGAGAGAGAAAGAGAAGCTGTGAGTGAGAAGGAGAGGGAAAGAGAAGCTGTGTGAGTGAGAGAGAGAGAAAGAGAAGCTGTGAGTGAGTGAGAGAGAGAGAGAGAGAAAGAGAAGCTGTGAGAGAGAAAGAGAGAAGCTGTGAGTGAGAGAGTGAGAGAGAGAAAGAGAAGCTGTTAGTGAGAGTGAGAGAGAGAGAGAGAAGCTGTGAGTGAGAGAGAGATAGAGAAGCTGTGAGTGAGAGGGAGAGAGAGAAAGAGAAGCTGTGAGTGACAGAGAGAGAGAAAGAGAAGCTGAGAGTGAGAGAGAGAGAGAAAGTGAAGCTGTGAGTGAGAGAGAGAAAGAGAAGCTGTGTGTGTGTGAGAGAGAAAGATAGTCTGAGAAAGAGAGAGTGAAAGAGAAGCTGTGAGTGAGAGAGAGAGGGAGAAAGAGAAGCTGTGTGTGAGAGAGAGAGAAAGAGAAGCTGTGAGTGAGAGTGAGAGCGAGAGAGAGAAAGAGAAGCTGTGAGTGAGAGAGAGAGTGAAAGAGAATGTGAGTGAGAGAGAGAGAAAGAGAAGCTGTGAGTAAGAAGGAGAGGGAAAGCGAAGAAGTGAGTGAGTGAGTGAGAGAGAGAGAGAGAGAGAAGCTGTGAGAGAGAAAGAGAAGCTGTGAGTGAGAGAGTGAGTGAGAGAGAGAGAAGCTGTGAGTGAGAGAGATTGAAAGAGAAGCTGTGTGTGTGAGAGAGAGAGAAAGAGAAGCTGTGAGTGAGAGAGAGAAAGAGAAGCTGTGAGTGAGAGGGAGAGAGAGAAAGAGAAGCTTTGAGTGACACAGAGAGAGAGAAGCTGTGAGTTAGAGAGAGAGAAAGAGAAGCTTTGAGTGACAGAGAGAGAAAGAGAAGCTAAGAGAGAGAGAGAGAGAAAGTGAAGCTGTGAGTGAGAGAGAGAGAGAAAGAGAAGTTGTGTGTGTGAGAGAGAGAAGCTGTGAGTGAGAGAGAGAAAGAGAAGCTGTGAGTGAGAGAGAGAGACAGAAAATGTGAGTGAGAGAGAGAGAGAATGAGAAGCTGTGAGTGAGAGAGAGAGAAAGTAAGAGAAGCTGTGAGTGATACAGAGAGAGAAAGAGAAGCTGTGAGTGAGAGAGAGGGAGGGAGAAAGATAAGCTGTGTGAGAGAGAGAGAGAGAAAGAGAAGCTGTGAGTGAGAGAGAGAGAAAGAGAAGCTGTGAGTGAGAGAGAGAGAGAATGAGAAGCTGTGAGTGAGAGAGAGAGAAGCTGTGAGTGAGAGAGAGAGAGAGAGAGAAAGTGAAGCTGTGAGTGAGAGAGAGAGAGAGAAAGAGAAGCTGTGTGTGTGAGAGAGAGAGAAAGATAGTCTGAGAAAGAGAGAGTGAAAGAGAAGCTGTGTGTGTGTGAGAGAGAAAGAGAAGCTGTGAGTGAGAGTGAGTGAGAGAGAGAGAAAGAGCTGTGAGTGAGAGAGAGAGAGAGAATGAGAAGCTGTGAGTGTGAGAGAGAAGTTGTGAGAGAGAGAGAGAAAGAGAAGCTGTGAGTGAGAGAGAGAGAGAGAGAAAGAGAAAGAGAAGCTGTGAGTGAGAGAGTGAGAGAGAGAAAGAGAAACTGTGTGTGTGTGAGAGAGAGAAAGAGAAGGTGTGATTGAGAGTGAGAGAGAAAGAGAAGCTGTGAGTGAGAGAGAGAGAAAGAAAGAGAAGCTGTGAGTGAGAGAGAGAGAATCTGTGAGTGAGAGAGAGAAAGAAAAGCTGTGAGTGAGAGAGAGAGAGAGAAAGAGAAGATATGAGTGAGAGAGAGAGAGAGAAGCAGTGAGAGAGAGAGAGAGAAACAGAAGCTGTGAGTGAGACAGAGAGAGAAAGAGAAGCTGTGAGAGAGAGAGAGGCAGAAAGAGAAGCTGTGAGAGAGAGAGAGAAAGAGAAGCTGTGAGTGTGTGAGAGAGAGAAAGAGAAGCTGTGAGTGAGACAGAGAGAAAGAAAGAGAAATTAGAGTGAGAAAGAGAGAGAGAAAGAGAAGCTGTGAGTGGGAGAGAGAGAAAGAGAGTCTGTGAGTGAGAGAGAGAGAGAGAAGCTGTGAGTGTGTGAGAGAGAGCCGCTGTGAGTGAGAGAGAGAGAAAGAGAAGCTGTGAATGAGAGAGAGAGAGAAAGAGAAGCTTTGTGTGTGAGAGAGAAAGAGAAGCTGTGAGTGAGTGAAAGAGAGAGAAAGGGAAGTTGTGATTGAGAGAGAGAGAGAAAGAGAAGCTGTGAGTGAGAGAGAGAGAAAGAGAAGCTGTGAGTGAGAGAGAGAAAGAGAAGCTGTGAGTGAGAGAGAGAGAGAAAGAGAAGCTGTGAGTGAGAAGGAGAGGGAAAGAGAAGCTGTGAGTGAGTGAGAGAGAGAGAAAGAGAAGCTGTGAGTGAGAGAGAGAGAAAGAGAAGCTGTGAGTGAGAGAGAGAGAAAAAGAGAAGCTGTGAGTTAAGAAGGAGAGGGAAAGAGAAGAAGTGAGTGAGTGAGAGAGAGAGAGAAAGAGAAGCTGTGAGAGAGAAAGAGAAGCTGTGAGTGAGAGAGTGAGAGAGAGAAAGAGAAGCTGTTAGTGAGAGTGAGAGAGAGAGAAGCTGTGAGTGAGAGAGAGATTGAAAGAGAAGCTGTGAGTGAGAGAGAGAGAGAGAAATAGAAGCTGTGAGTGAGAGAGAGAAAGAGAAGCTGTGAGTGAGAGGGAGAGAGAGAAAGAGAAGCTATGAGTGACAAACAGAGAGAGAAGCTGTGAGTTAGAGAGAGAGAAAGAGAAGCTGTGAGTGACAGAGAGAGAGAAAGAGAAGCTGAGAGTGTGTGTGTGAGAGAAAGAGAAGCTGTGAGTGAGTGAGAGAGAGAAAGAGAAGCTGTGTGTGTGTGAGAGAGAGAAGCTGTGAGTGAGAGAGAGAACGAGAAGCTGTGAGTGAGAGTGTGAGAGAGAAGATGTGAGTGAGAGAGAGAGAGAATGCGAAGCTGTGAGTGAGAGAGAGAGAAAGTAAGAGAAGCTGTGAGTGATACAGAGAGAGAGAAAGAGAAGCTGTGAGTGTGAGAGAGAGAGGGAGAAAGATAAGCTGTGTGAGAGAGAGAGGGAAAGAGAAGCTGTGAGAGAGAGAGAGAGAGAGAGAGAGAAACTGTGTGTGTGTGTGAGAGAGTGAAAGAGAAGGTGTGATTGAGAGTGAGAGAGAGAAAGAGAAGCTGTGAGTGAGAGAGAGAGAAAGAGAAGCTGTGAGTGAGAGAGAGAGAATCTGTGAGTGAGAGAGAGAAAGAAAAGCTGTGAGTGAGAGAGAGAGAGAGAGAAGATATGAGTGAGAGAAAGAGAGAAGCAGTGAGAGAGAGAGAGAGAGAAACAGAAGCTGTGAGTGAGACAGAGAGAGAAAGAGAAGCTGTGAGAGAGAGAGAGAGGCAGAAAGAGAAGCTGTGTGTGTGTGTGAGAGAGAGAGAAGCTGTGAGTGTGTGTGAGAGAGAAAGAGAAGCTGTGAGTGAGAGAGAGAGAAAGAAAGAGAAATTAGAGTGAGAAAGAGAGAGAGAAAGTGAAGCTATGAGTGGGAGAGAGAGAAAGAGACTCTGTGAGTGAGAGAGAGAGAAGCTGTGAGTGAGTGAGAGAGAGAGCCGCTGTGAGTGAGAGAGAGAGAAAGAGAAGCTGTGAATGAGAGAGAGAGAAAGAGAAGCTGTGAGAGAGAAAGAGAGAAGCTGTGAGTGAGAGAGTGAGAGAGAGAAAGAAAAGCTGTTAGTGAGAGTGAGAGAGAGAAAGAAAGAGAAGCTGTGACTGAGAGAGAGAGAAAGAGAAGCTGTGAGTGAGAGAGAGAGAGAAAGAGAAGCTGTGAGTGAGAGAGAGAAAGAGAAGCTGTGAGTGAGAGGGAGAGAGAGAAAGAGAAGCTGTGAGTAACACAGAGAGAGAGAAGCTGTGAGTTAGAGAGAGAGAGAAAGAGAAGCTGTGAGTGACAGAGAGAGAGAGAAAGCGAAGCTGTGAGTGAGAGGGAGAGAGAGAAAGAGAAGCTGTGAGTGACACACAGAGAGAGAAGCTGTGTGTTAGAGAGAGAGAGAAAGAGAAGCTGTGAGTGACAGAGAGAGAGAGAAAGAGAAGCTGTGAGTGAGAGTGAGAGAGATGAGAGAAAGAGAAGCTGTGAGTGAGAGAGTGAGAGAGAGAAAGAGAAGCTGTTAGTGAGAGAGAGAGAAAGAAAGAGAAATTAGAGTGAGAAAGAGAGAGAGAAAGTGAAGCTATGAGTGGGAGAGAGAGAAAGAGACTCTGTGAGTGAGAGAGAGAGAAGCTGTGAGTGAGTGAGAGAGAGAGCCGCTGTGAGTGAGAGAGAGAGAAAGAGAAGCTGTGAATGAGAGAGAGAGAAAGAGAAGCTGTGAGAGAGAAAGAGAGAAGCTGTGAGTGAGAGAGTGAGAGAGAGAAAGAAAAGCTGTTAGTGAGAGTGAGAGAGAGAAAGAAAGAGAAGCTGTGACTGAGAGAGAGAGAAAGAGAAGCTGTGAGTGAGAGAGAGAGAGAAAGAGAAGCTGTGAGTGAGAGAGAGAAAGAGAAGCTGTGAGTGAGAGGGAGAGAGAGAAAGAGAAGCTGTGAGTAACACAGAGAGAGAGAAGCTGTGAGTTAGAGAGAGAGAGAAAGAGAAGCTGTGAGTGACAGAGAGAGAGAGAAAGCGAAGCTGTGAGTGAGAGGGAGAGAGAGAAAGAGAAGCTGTGAATGACACACAGAGAGAGAAGCTGTGAGTTAGAGAGAGAGAGAAAGAGAAGCTGTGAGTGACAGAGAGAGAGAGAAAGAGAAGCTGTGAGTGAGAGTGAGAGAGATGAGAGAAAGAGAAGCTGTGAGTGAGAGAGTGAGAGAGAGAAAGAGAAGCTGTTAGTGAGATTGAGAGAGAGAGAGAAAGAGAAGCTGTGAATGAGAGAGAGAGAAAGAGAAGCTGTGAGTGAGAGAGAGAGAGAGAAAGAGAAGCTGTGAGTGTGTGTGTGAGAGAAAGAGAAGCTGTGAGTGAGAAGGAGAGGCAAAGAGAAGCTGTGAGTGAGTGAGAGAGAGAAAGAGAAGCTGTGAGTGAGTGAGAGAGAGAGAGAGAAAGAGAAGCTGTGAGGGAGAGAGAGAAAGCGAAGCTGTGAGTGAGAGGGAGAGAGAGAAAGAGAAGCTGTGAGTGACACAGTGAGAGAGAAGCTGTGAGTTAGAGAGAGAGAGAAAGAGAAGCTGTGAGTGACAGAGAGAGAGAAAGAGAAGCTGTGTGTGTGTGTGAGAGAGAAAGATAGTCCGAGAAAGAGAGAGTGAAAGAGAAGCTGTGAGTGAGAGAGAGAGAGGGAAAAAGAGAATCTGTGTGAGAGGGAGAGAGAAAGAGAAGCTGTGAGTGAGAGTGAGAGAGAGAAAGAGAAGCTGTGAGTGAGAGAGTGAGAGAGAGAGAAAGAGAAGATGTTAGTGAGAGTGAGAGAGAGAGAGAAAGAGAAGCTGTGAGTGAGATAGAGATTGAAAGAGAAGCTGTGAGTGAGACAGAGAGAAGGAGAAGCTGTGCGTGAGAGAGAGAAAGAGAAGCTGTGAGTGAGAGGGAGAGAGAAAGAGAAGCTGTGAGTGACACAGAGAGAGAGAAGCTGTGAGTTAGAGAGAGGGAGAAAGAGAAGCTGTGAGTGACAGAGAGAGGGAAGGAGAAGCTGAGAGAGAGAGAGAAAGAGAATATGTGTGTGTGTGAGAGAGAGAAAGATAGTCTGAGAAAAAGAGAGTGAAAGAGAAGCTGTGAGTGAGAGAGAGAAAGGGAGAAAGAGAAGCTGTTAGAGAGAGAGAGAAAGAGAAGCTTTGAGTGAGAGAGAGAGAGAATGAGAAGCTGTGAGTGAGAGAGAGAGGAGCTGTGAGTGAGAGAGAGAGAGAGAAGGTGAGACAGAGAGAGAGAAAGAGAAGCTGTGAGTGAGAGAGAGAGAGGGAGAAAGATAAGCTGTGAGAGAGAGAGAGAGAAAGAGATGCTGTGATTGAGAGTGAGAGAGAGAAAAAGAAGCTGTGAGTGAGAGAGAGAGAGAACCGCTGTGAGTGAGAGAGAGAGAAAGAGAAGCTGTGAATGAGAGAGAGAGAAAGCGAAGCTGTGAGTGAGAGAGAGAAAGCGAAGCTGTGAGTGAGAGAGAGAGAGAAAGAGAAGCTGTGAGTGAGAGAGAGAAAGAGAAGCTGTGAGTGAGAGAGAGAGAGAAAGAGAAGTTGTGAGTGAGAGAGATAAAGAGAAGCTGTGAGTGAGAGGGAGAGAAAGAGAAGCTGTGAGTGAGAGAGAGAAAGCGAAGCTGTGAGTGAGAGAGAGAGAGAGAAAGAGAAGCTGTGAGTGAGAGAGAGAAAGAGGAGCTGTGAGTGAGAGGGAGAAAGAGAAAGAGAAGATGTGTGTGAGAGAGAGAGAGAGAAGCAGTGAGTGAGAGAAAGAGAGAGAGAGAGAAGTTGTCAGTGAGACAGAGAGAGAGAAAGAGAAGCTGTGAGAGAGAGAGAGGGAGAAAGAGAAGCTGTGAGAGAGAGAGAAAGAGAAGCTGTGAGTGTGTGTGTGAGAGAAAGAGAAGCTGTGATTGAGAGAGAGAAAGAAAGAGAAATTAGAGTGAGAAAGGGAGAGAGAAAGGGAAGCTGTGAGTGGGAGAGAGAGAAAGAGAGTCTGTGAGTGAGAGAGAGAGAGAGAAGCTGTGAGTGAGTGAGAGAGAGAGCCGCTGTGAGTGAGAGAGAGAGAAAGAGAAGCTGTGAATGAGAGAGAGAGAAAGAGAAGCTGTGAGAGATAAAGAGAGAAGCTGTGAGTGAGAGAGTGAGAGAGAGAAAGAAAAGCTGTTAGTGAGAGTGAGAGAGAGAAAGGGAAGTTGTGAGTGAGAGGGAGAGAGAGAAACAGAAGCTGTGAGTGACACAGAGAGAGAGAAGCTGTGAGTTAGAGAGAGAGAAAGAGAAGCTGTGAGTGACAGAGAGAGAAAGAGAAGCTGTGTGTGTGAGAGAGAGAGAAAGATAGTCTGAGAAAGAGAGAGTGAAAGAGAAGCTGTGAGTGAGAGAGAGAGAGGGAGAAAGAGAAGCTGTGTGTGTGAGAGAGAGAAAGAGCAGCTGTGAGTGAGAGAGTGAGAGAGAAAGAGAAGCTGTTAGTGAGAGTGAGTGAGAGAGAGAGAGAAGCTGTGAGAGAGAGAGATTGAAAGAGAAGCTGTGAGTGAGAGAGAGAGAGAGATGCTGTGAGTGAGAGAGAGAAAGAGAAGCTGTGAGTGAGAGGGAGAGAAAGAGAAGCTGTGGGTGACACAGAGAGAGAGCTGCTGTGAGTGAGTGAGGGAGAAAGAGAAGCTGTGAGTGAGAGAGAGAGGGAGAAAGAGAAGCTGTGTGTGAGAGAGAGAAAGAGAAGCTGTGTGTGTGAGAGAGAGAGAAAGAGAAGGTGTGATTGAGAGTGAGAGAGAGAAAGAGAAGCTGTGAGTGAGAGAGAGAGAAAGAGAAGCTGTGAGTGACAGAGAGAGAGAAAGAGAAGCTGAGTGTGTGTGAGAGAGAAAGTTTAGCTGTGAGTGAGAGAGAGAAAGAGAAGCTGTGTGTGTGTGTGAGAGAGAAAGATAGTCTGAGAAAGAGAGAGAGAAAGAGAAGCTGTGAGTGAGAGAGAGAGAGAAAGAGAAGCTGTGAGTGAGAGAGAGAGAGCTGCTGTGAGTGAGTGAGAGAGAAAGAGAAGCTGTGAGTGAGAGAGAGAGGGAGAAAGAGAAGCTGTGTGTGTGAGAGAGAGAGAAAGAGAAGGTGTGATTGAGAGTGAGAGAGAGAAAGAGAAGCTGTGAGTGAGAGAGAGAGAAAGAGAAGCTGTGAGTGAGAGAGAGAGAATCTGTGAGTGAGAGAGAGAAAGAAAAGCTGTGAGTGAGAGAGAGAGAGAGAAAGAGAAGATATGAATGAGAGAGAGAGAGAAGCAGTGAGAGAGAGAGAGAAACAGAAGCTGTGAGTGAGACAGAGAGAGAAAGAGAAGCTGTGAGAGAGAGAGAGAGGCAGAAAGAGAAGCTGTGAGAGAGAGAGAGAGAAAGAGAAGCTGTGAGTGTGTGTGAGAGAGAAAGAGAAGCTGTGAGTGAGAGAGAGAGAAAGAAAGAGAAATTAGAGTGAGAAAGAGAGAGAGAAAGAAGCTGTGAGTGGGAGAGAGAGAAAGAGAGTCTGTGAGTGAGAGAGAGAGACAAGCTGTGAGTGTGAGAGAGAGAGAGCCGCTGTGAGTGAGAGAGAGAGAAAGAGAAGCTGTGAATGAGAGAGAGAGAAAGAGAAGCTTTGTGTGAGAGAGAAAGAGAAGCTGTGAGTGAGTGAGAGAGAGAGAAAGGGAAGTTGTGAGTGAGAGAGAGAGAGAAAGAGAAGCTGTGAGTGAGAGAGAGAGAAAGAGAAGCTGTGAGTGAGAGAGAGAGAAAGAGAAGCTGTGAGTGAGAAGGTGAGGGAAAGAGAAGCTGTGAGTGAGAGAGAGAGAAAAAGAGAAGCTGTGAGTTAAGAAGGAGAGGGAAAGAGAAGAAGTGAGTGAGTGAGAGAGAGAGAGAAAGAGAAGCTGTGAGAGAGAAAGAGAAGCTGTGAGTGAGAGAGTGAGAGAGAGAAAGAGAAGCTGTTAGTGAGAGTGAGAGAGAGAGAGAGAGAAGCTGTGAGTGAGAGAGAGATTGAAAGAGAAGCTGTGAGTGAGAGAGAGAGAGAAAGAGAAGCTGTGAGTGAGAGAGAGAAAGAGAAGCTGTGAGAGGGAGACAGAGAAAGAGAAGCTAAGAGTGACAAACAGAGAGAGAATCTGTGAGTTAGAAAGAGAGAAAGAGAAGCTGTGAGTGACAGAGAGAGAGAAAGAGAAGCTGAGAGTGAGAGAGAGAGAGAAAGTGAAGCTGTCAGTGAGAGAGAGAGAGAAAGAGAAGCTGTGTGTGTGTGAGAGAGAGAAGCTGTGAGTGAGAGAGAGAAAGAGAAGCTGTGAGTGAGAGTGTGAGAGAGAAGATGTGAGTGAGAGAGAGAGAGAATGCGAAGCTGTGAGTGAGAGAGAGAGAAAGTAAGAGAAGCTGTGAGTGATACAGAGAGAGAGAAAGAGAAGCTGTGAGTGAGAGAGAGAGAGGGAGAAAGATAAGCTGTGTGAGAGAGAGAGGGAAAGAGAAGCTGTGAGAGAGAGAGAGAGAGAAAGAGAAGCTATGATTGAGAGTGAGTGAGAGAGGAAGAGAAGCTGTGAGTGAGAGAGAGAGAAAGAGAAGCTGTGAGTGAGAGAGAGAGAAGCTGTGAGTGAGAGAGAGAAAGAAAAGCTGTGAGTGAGAGAGAGAGAGAGAAAGAGAAGATATGAGTGAGAGAGAGAGAGAAGCAGTGAGTGAGAGAGAGAGAGAGAAAGAGAAGCTGTGAGTGAGACAGAGAGAGAGAAAGAGAAGCTGTGAGAGAGAGAGAGGGGAAGAAAGAGAAGCTGTGTGAGAGAGAGAGAGAAAGAGAAGCTGTGAGTGTGTGAGATAGAGAAAGAGAAGCTGTGAGTGAGAGAGAGAGAAAGAAAGAGAAATTAGAGTGAGAAAGAGAGAGAGAAAGAGAAGCTGTGAGTGGGAGAGAGAGAAAGAGAGTCTGTGAGTGAGAGAGAGAGAGAAGCTGTGAGTGAGAGAGAGAGAGCTGCTGTGAGTGAGAGAGAGAAAGAGAAGCTGTGAATGAGAGAGAGAGAAACTGTGAGTGAGAGAGAGAGAAAGAGAAGCTGTGAGTGAGTAAGAGAGAGAAAGGGAAGTTGTGAGTGAGAGAGAGAGAAAGATAAGCTGTGAATGAGAGAGAGAGAGAAAGAGAAGCTGTGAGTGAGAGAGAGAGAAAGAGAAGCTGTGAGTGAGAAGGAGAGGGAAAGAGAAGCTGTGAGTGAGTGAGAGAGAGAGAAAGAGAAGCTGTGAGAAAGAAAGAGAAGCTGTGAGTGAGAGAGTGAGAGAGAAAGAGAAGCTGTTAGTGAGAGTGAGAGAGAAAGAGAAGCTGTGAGTGAGAGAGAGAGAAAGAGAAGCTGTGAGTGAGAGAGAGAGAGAGAGAAAGAGAAGCTGTGAGTGAGAGAGAGAAAGAGAAGCTGTGAGTGAGAGGGAGAGAGAGAAAGAGCTGTGAGTGAGAGAGAGAGGGAGAAAGAGAATCTGTGTGTGTGTGAGAGAGAAAGAGAAGCTGTGAGAGAGAGTGAGAGAGAGAGAAAGAGAAAGAGAAGCTGTGAGTGAGAGAGTGAGAGAGAGAAAGAGAAGCTGTGAGTGAGTGAGAGAGAGAAAGGGAAGTTGTGAGTGAGAGAGAGAGAGAAAGAGAAGCTGTGAGTGAGAGAGAGAAAGAGAAGCTGTGAGTGTGTGTGAGAGAGAAAGAGAAGCTGTGAATGAGAAGGAGAGGGAAAGAGAAGCTGTGAGTGAGTGAGAGAGAGAGAGAAAGAGAAACTGTGAGTGTGTGAGAGAGAAAGAGAAGCTGTGAGTGTGAGAGAGAGAGAAAGAGAAGCTGTCAGTGAGAAGGAGAGGGAAAGAGAAGCTGTGAGTGAGTGAGAGAGAGAGAAAGAGAAGCTGTGAGAGAGAAAGAGAGAATCTGTGAGTGAGAGAGTGAGAGAGAGAAAGAGAAGCTGTTAGTGAGAGTGAGAGAGAGAGAGAAGCTGTGAGTGAGAGAGAGATTGAAAGAGAAGCTGTGAGTGAGATAGAGAGAGAGAAAGAGAAGCTGTGAGTGAGAGAGAGATAGAGAAGCTGGGAGTGAGAGGGAGAGAGAGAAAGAGAAGCTGTGAGTGAGAAGGTGAGGGAAAGAGAAGCTGTGAGTGAGAGAGAGAGAAAAAGAGAAGCTGTGAGTTAAGAAGGAGAGGGAAAGAGAAGAAGTGAGTGAGTGAGAGAGAGAGAGAAAGAGAAGCTGTGAGAGAGAAAGAGAAGCTGTGAGTGAGAGAGTGAGAGAGAGAAAGAGAAGCTGTTAGTGAGAGTGAGAGAGAGAGAGAGAAGCTGTGAGTGACAGAGAGATTGAAAGAGAAGCTGTGAGTGAGAGAGAGAGAGAGAAAGAGAAGCTGTGAGTGAGAGAGAGAAAGAGAAGCTGTGAGAGGGAGAGAGAGAAAGAGAAGCTAAGAGTGACAAACAGAGAGAGAAGCTGTGAGTTAGAAAGAGAGAAAGAGAAGCTGTGAGTGACAGAGAGAGAGAAAGAGAAGCTGAGAGTGAGAGAGAGAGAGAAAGTGAAGCTGTGAGTGAGAGAGAGAGAGAAAGAGAAGCTGTGTGTGTGTGAGAGAGAGAAGCTGTGAGTGAGAGAGAGAAAGAGAAGCTGTGAGTGAGAGTGTGAGAGAGAAGATGTGAGTGAGAGAGAGAGAGAATGCGAAGCTGTGAGTGAGAGAGAGAGAAAGTAAGAGAAGCTGTGAGTGATACAGAGAGAGAGAAAGAGAAGCTGTGAGTGAGAGAGAGAGAGGGAGAAAGATAAGCTGTGTGAGAGAGAGAGGGAAAGAGAAGCTGTGAGAGAGAGAGAGAAAGAGAAGCTATGATTGAGAGTGAGAGAGAGAGGAAGAGAAGCTGTGAGTGAGAGAGAGAGAAAGAGAAGCTGTGAGTGAGAGAGAGAGAAGCTGTGAGTGAGAGAGAGAAAGAAAAGCTGTGAGTGAGAGAGAGAGAGAGAAAGAGAAGATATGAGTGAGAGAGAGAGAAGCAGTGAGTGAGAGAGAGAGAGAGAAAGAGAAGCTGTGAGTGAGACAGAGAGAGAGAAAGAGAAGCTGTGAGAGAGAGAGAGGGGAAGAAAGAGAAGCTGTGTGAGAGAGAGAGAGAAAGAGAAGCTGTGAGTGTGTGAGATAGAGAAAGAGAAGCTGTGAGTGAGAGAGAGAGAAAGAAAGAGAAATTAGAGTGAGAAAGAGAGAGAGAAAGAGAAGCTGTGAGTGGGAGAGAGAGAAAGAGAGTCTGTGAGTGAGAGAGAGAGAGAAGCTGTGAGTGAGAGAGAGATAGAGCTGCTGTGAGTGAGAGAGAGAAAGAGAAGCTGTAAATGAGAGAGAGAGAAACTGTGAGTGAGAGAGAGAGAAAGAGAAGCTGTGAGTGAGTAAGAGAGAGAAAGGGAAGTTGTGAGTGAGAGAGAGAGAGAAAGATAAGCTGTGAGTGAGAGAGAGAGAGAAAGAGAAGCTGTGAGTGAGAGAGAGAGAAAGAGAAGCTGTGAGTGAGAAGGAGAGGGAAAGAGAAGCTGTGAGTGAGTGAGAGAGAGAGAAAGAGAAGCTCTGAGAGAGAAAGAGAAGCTGTGAGTGAGAGAGTGAGAGAGAGAAAGAGAAGCTGTTAGTGAGAGTGAGAGAGAAAGAGAAGCTGTGAGTGAGAGAGAGAGAAAGAGAAGCTGTGAGTGAGAGAGAGAGGGAGAGAAAGAGAAGCTGTGAGTGAGAGAGAGAAAGAGAAGCTGTGAGTGAGAGGGAGAGAGAGAAAGAGAAGCTGTGAGTGAGAGAGAGAGGGAGAAAGAGAATCTGTGTGTGTGTGAGAGAGAAAGAGAAGCTGTGAGTGAGAGTGAGAGAGAGAGAAAGAGAAAGAGAAGCTGTGAGTGAGAGAGTGAGAGAGAGAAAGAGAAGCTGTGAGTGAGTGAGAGAGAGAAAGGGAAGTTGTGAGTGAGAGAGAGAGAGAAAGAGAAGCTGTGAGTGAGAGAGAGAAAGAGAAGCTGTGAGTGTGTGAGAGAGAGAAAGAGAAGCTGTGAGTGAGAAGGAGAGGGAAAGAGAAGCTGTGTGAGTGAGAGAGAGAGAAAGAGAAGCTGTGAGTGAGTGAGAGAGAGAGAGAGAGAAAGAGAAGCTGTGAGAGAGAAAGAGAGAAGCTGTGAGTGAGAGAGTGAGAGAGAGAAAGAGAAGCTGTTAGTGAGAGTGAGAGAGAGAGAGAGAAGCTGTGAGTGAGAGAGAGATAGAGAAGCTGTGAGTGAGAGGGAGAGAGAGAAAGAGAAGCTGTGAGTGACAGAGAGAGAGAAAGAGAAGCTGAGAGTGAGAGAGAGAGAGAAAGTGAAGCTGTGAGTGAGAGAGAGAAAGAGAAGCTGTGTGTGTGTGAGAGAGAAAGATAGTCTGAGAAAGAGAGAGTGAAAGAGAAGCTGTGAGTGAGAGAGAGAGGGAGAAAGAGAAGCTGTGTGTGTGAGAGAGAGAAAGAGAAGCTGTGAGTGAGAGTGAGAGCGAGAGAGAGAAAGAGAAGCTGTGAGTGAGAGAGAGAGTGAAAGAGAATGTGAGTGAGAGAGAGAGAAAGAGAAGCTGTGAGTAAGAAGGAGAGGGAAAGCGAAGAAGTGAGTGAGTGAGTGAGAGAGAGAGAGAAAGAGAAGCTGTGAGAGAGAAAGAGAAGCTGTGAGTGAGAGAGTGAGTGAGAGAGAGAGAAGCTGTGAGTGAGAGAGATTGAAAGAGAAGCTGTGTGTGAGAGAGAGAGAGAAAGAGAAGCTGTGAGTGAGAGAGAGAAAGAGAAGCTGTGAGTGAGAGGGAGAGAGAGAAAGAGAAGCTTTGAGTGACACAGAGAGAGAGAAGCTGTGAGTTAGAGAGAGAGAAAGAGAAGCTTTGAGTGACAGAGAGAGAAAGAGAAGCTAAGAGAGAGAGAGAGAGAAAGTGAAGCTGTGAGTGAGAGAGAGAGAGAAAGAGAAGTTGTGTGTGTGAGAGAGAGAAGCTGTGAGTGAGAGAGAGAAAGAGAAGCTGTGAGTGAGAGAGAGAGACAGAAAATGTGAGTGAGAGAGAGAGAGAATGAGAAGCTGTGAGTGAGAGAGAGAGAAAGTAAGAGAAGCTGTGAGTGATACAGAGAGAGAAAGAGAAGCTGTGAGTGAGAGAGAGGGAGGGAGAAAGATAAGCTGTGTGAGAGAGAGAGAGAGAAAGAGAAGCTGTGAGTGAGAGAGAGAGAAAGAGAAGCTGTGAGTGAGAGAGAGAGAGAATGAGAAGCTGTGAGTGAGAGAGAGAGAAGCTGTGAGTGAGAGAGAGAGAGAGAGAGAAAGTGAAGCTGTGAGTGAGAGAGAGAGAGAGAAAGAGAAGCTGTGTGTGTGAGAGAGAGAGAAAGATAGTCTGAGAAAGAGAGAGTGAAAGAGAAGCTGTGTGTGTGTGAGAGAGAAAGAGAAGCTGTGAGTGAGAGTGAGTGAGAGAGAGAGAAAGAGCTGTGAGTGAGAGAGAGAGAGAGAATGAGAAGCTGTGAGTGTGAGAGAGAAGTTGTGAGAGAGAGAAAGAGAAGCTGTGAGTGAGAGAGAGAGATGTGAGTGATAGAGAGAGAGAATGAGAAGCTGTGAGTGAGAGAGAGAGAAACTAAGAGAAGCTGTGAGTGAGATAGAGAGAGAGAGAAAGAGAAGCTGTGAGTGAGAGAGAGAGAGGGAGAAAGATAATCTGTGTGAGAGAGAGAGAGAGAAAGAGAAACTGTGTGTGTGAGAGAGAGAGAAAGAGAAGGTGTGATTGAGAGTGAGAGAGAAAGAGAAGCTGTGAGTGAGAGAGAGAGAAAGAAAGAGAAGCTGTGAGTGAGAGAGAGAGAATCTGTGAGTGAGAGAGAGAAAGAAAAGCTGTGAGTGAGAGAGAGAGAGAGAAAGAGAAGATATGAGTGAGAGAGAGAGAGAGAAGCAGTGAGAGAGAGAGAGAGAAACAGAAGCTGTGAGTGAGACAGAGAGAGAAAGAGAAGCTGTGAGAGAGAGAGGCAGAAAGAGAAGCTGTGAGAGAGAGAGAGAAAGAGAAGCTGTGAGTGTGTGAGAGAGAGAAAGAGAAGCTGTGAGTGAGACAGAGAGAAAGAAAGAGAAATTAGAGTGAGAAAGAGAGAGAGAAAGAGAAGCTGTGAGTGGGAGAGAGAGAAAGAGAGTCTGTGAGTGAGAGAGAGAGAGAGAAGCTGTGAGTGTGTGAGAGAGAGCCGCTGTGAGTGAGAGAGAGAGAAAGAGAAGCTGTGAATGAGAGAGAGAGAGAAAGAGAAGCTTTGTGTGTGAGAGAGAAAGAGAAGCTGTGAGTGAGTGAAAGAGAGAGAAAGGGAAGTTGTGATTGAGAGAGAGAGAGAAAGAGAAGCTGTGAGTGAGAGAGAGAGAAAGAGAAGCTGTGAGTGAGAGAGAGAGAAAGAGAAGCTGTGAGTGAGAGAGAGAGAAAGAGAAGCTGTGAGTGAGAAGGAGAGGGAAAGAGAAGCTGTGAGTGAGTGAGAGAGAGAGAAAGAGAAGCTGTGAGTGAGAGAGAGAGAAAGAGAAGCTGTGAGTGAGAGAGAGAGAAAAAGAGAAGCTGTGAGTTAAGAAGGAGAGGGAAAGAGAAGAAGTGAGTGAGTGAGAGAGAGAGAGAAAGAGAAGCTGTGAGAGAGAAAGAGAAGCTGTGAGTGAGAGAGTGAGAGAGAGAAAGAGAAGCTGTTAGTGAGAGTGAGAGAGAGAGAAGCTGTGAGTGAGAGAGAGATTGAAAGAGAAGCTGTGAGTGAGAGAGAGAGAGAGAAATAGAAGCTGTGAGTGAGAGAGAGAAAGAGAAGCTGTGAGTGAGAGGGAGAGAGAGAAAGAGAAGCTATGAGTGACAAACAGAGAGAGAAGCTGTGAGTTAGAGAGAGAGAAAGAGAAGCTGTGAGTGACAGAGAGAGAGAAAGAGAAGCTGAGAGTGTGTGTGTGAGAGAAAGAGAAGCTGTGAGTGAGTGAGAGAGAGAAAGAGAAGCTGTGTGTGTGTGAGAGAGAGAAGCTGTGAGTGAGAGGGAGAACGAGAAGCTGTGAGTGAGAGTGTGAGAGAGAAGATGTGAGTGAGAGAGAGAGAGAATGCGAAGCTGTGAGTGAGAGAGAGAGAAAGTAAGAGAAGCTGTGAGTGATACAGAGAGAGAGAAAGAGAAGCTGTGAGTGTGAGAGAGAGAGGGAGAAAGATAAGCTGTGTGAGAGAGAGAGGGAAAGAGAAGCTGTGAGAGAGAGAGAGAGAGAGAGAGAAAGAGAAACTGTGTGTGTGTGTGAGAGAGAGAAAGAGAAGGTGTGATTGAGAGTGAGAGAGAGAAAGAGAAGCTGTGAGTGAGAGAGAGAGAAAGAGAAGCTGTGAGTGAGAGAGAGAGAATCTGTGAGTGAGAGAGAGAAAGAAAAGCTGTGAGTGAGAGAGAGAGAGAGAGAAGATATGAGTGAGAGAAAGAGAGAAGCAGTGAGAGAGAGAGAGAGAGAAACAGAAGCTGTGAGTGAGACAGAGAGAGAAAGAGAAGCTGTGAGAGAGAGAGAGAGGCAGAAAGAGAAGCTGTGTGTGTGTGTGTGAGAGAGAGAAGCTGTGAGTGTGTGTGAGAGAGAAAGAGAAGCTGTGAGTGAGAGAGAGAGAAAGAAAGAGAAATTAGAGTGAGAAAGAGAGAGAGAAAGTGAAGCTATGAGTGGGAGAGAGAGAAAGAGAGTCTGTGAGTGAGAGAGAGAGAGAAGCTGTGAGTGTGAGAGAGAGAGCCGCTGTGAGTGAGAGAGAGAGAAAGAGAAGCTGTGAATGAGAGAGAGAGAGAGAAAGAGAAGCTTTGTGTGTGAGAGAGAAAGAGAAGCTGTGAGTGAGTGAGAGAGAGAGAAAGGGAAGTTGTGAGTGAGAGAGAGAGAGAAAGAGAAGCTGTGAGTGAGAGAGAGAGAAAGAGAAGCTGTGAGTGAGAGAGAGAGAGAAAGAGAAGCTGTGAGTGAGAGAGAGAGAGAAAGAGAAGCTGTGAGTGAGAAGGAGAGGGAAAGAGAAGCTGTGAGTGAGTGAGAGAGAGAAAGTGAAGCTGTGAGTGAGAGAGAGAGAAAGAGAAGCTGTGAGAGAGAAAGAGAAGCTGTGAGTGAGAGAGAGAGAGAGAGAGAGAAAGAAGCTGTGAGTGAGAGAGAGATTGAAAGAGAAGCTGTGAGTGAGAGAGAGAGAAAGAGAAGCTGTGTGTGTGAGAGAGAAAGAGAAGCTGTGAGTGAGAGGGAGAGAGAGAAAGAGAAGCTATGAGTGACAAACAGAGAGAGAAGCTGTGAGTTAGAGAGAAAGAGAAGCTGTGAGTGACAGAGAGAGAGAAAGAGAAGCTGAGAGTGAGAGAGAGAGAGAAAGAGAAGCTGTGAGTGAGAGAGAGAGAAAGAGAAGCTGTGTGTGTGAGAGAGAGAAGCTGTGAGTGAGAGAGAGAAAGAGAAGTTGTGAGTGAGAGTGTGAGAGAGAAGATGTGAGTGAGAGAGAGAGAGAAGCAGTGAGTGAGAGAGAGAGAGAGAGAGAAGTTGTGAGTGAGACAGAGAGAGAGAAAGAGAAGCTGTGAGAGAGAGAGAGAGGGGAAGAAAGAGAAGCTGTGTGTGTGAGAGAGAAAGAGAAGCTGTGAGTGTGTGTGAGAGAGAAAGAGAAGCTGTGAGTGAGAGAGAGAGAAAGAAAGAGAAATTTGTGTGAGAAAGAGAGAGAGAAAGAGAAGCTGTGAGTGGGAGAGAGAGAAAGAGAAGCTGTGAGTGAGAGAGAGAAGCTGTGAGTGAGAGAGAGAGAGCTGCTGTGAGTGAGAGAGAGAAAGAGAAGCTGTGAATGAGAGAGAGAGAAACTGTGAGTGAGAGAGAGAGAAAGAGAAGCTGTGAGTGAGTAAGAGAGAGAAAGGGAAGTTGTGAGTGAGAGAGAGAGAGAAAGATAAGCTGTGAGTGAGAGAGAGAGAGAAAGAGAAGCTGTGAGTGAGAGAGAGAGAAAGAGAAGCTGTGAGTGAGAAGGAGAGGAAAAGAGAAGCTGTGAGTGAGTGAGAGAGAGAGAAAGAGAAGCTGTGAGAGAGAAAGAGAAGCTGTGAGTGAGAGAGTGAGAGAGAGAAAGAGAAGCTGTGAGTGAGAGAGAGAGAATCTGTGAGTGAGAGAGAGAAAGAAAAGCTGTGAGTGAGAGAGAGAGAGAGAAGATATGAGTGAGAGAAAGAGAGAAGCAGTGAGAGAGAGAGAGAGAAACAGAAGCTGTGAGTGAGACAGAGAGAGAAAGAGAAGCTGTGAGAGAGAGAGAGGCAGAAAGAGAAGCTGTGAGAGAGAGAGAGAGAAAGAGAAGCTGTGAGTGTGTGTGAGAGAGAAAGAGAAGCTGTGAGTGAGAGAGAGAGAAAGAAAGAGAAATTAGAGTGAGAAAGAGAGAGAGAAAGAGAAGCTGTGAGTGGGAGAGAGAGAAAGAGAGTCTGTGAGTGAGAGAGAGAGAGAAGCTGTGTGTGTGTGAGAGAGAGAGCCGCTGTGAGTGAGAGAGAGAGAAAGAGAAGCTGTGAATGAGAGAGAGAGAGAAAGAGAAGCTTTGTGTGAGAGAGAGAAAGAGAAGCTGTGAGTGAGTGAGAGAGAGAGAAAGGGACATTGTGAGTGAGAGAGAGAGAGAAAGAGAAGCTGTGAGTGAGAGAGAGAGAGAAAGAGAAGCTGTGAGTGAGAGAGAGAGAGAAAGAGAAGCTGTGAGTGAGAGAGAGAGAGAAAGAGAAGCTGTGAGTGAGAGAGAGAGAGAGAGAGAAGCTGTGAGTGAGAGAGAGAGAGAAAGAGAAGCTGTGAGTGAGAAGGAGAGGGAAAGAGAAGCTGTGAGTGAGTGAGAGAGAGAGAAAGAGAAGCTGTGAGTGAGAGAGAGAGAAAGAGAAGCTGTGAGAGAGAAAGAGAAGCTGTGAGTGAGAGAGTGAGAGAGAGAAAGAGAAGCTGTTAGTGAGAGTGAGAGAGAGAGAGAAAGAAGCTGTGAGTGAGAGAGAGATTGAAAGAGAAGCTGTGAGTGAGAGAGAGAGAGAAAGAGAAGCTGTGAGTGAGAGAGAGAAAGAGAAGCTGTGAGTGAGAGGGAGAGAGAGAAAGAGAAGCTATGAGTGACAAACAGAGAGAGAAGCTGTGAGTTAGAGAGAGAGAAAGAGAAGCTGTGAGTGAGAGAGAGAGAGAAAGAGAAGCTGAGAGTGAGAGAGAGAGAGAAAGAGAAGCTGTGAGTGAGAGAGAGAGAAAGAGAAGCTGTGTGTGTGTGAGAGAGAGAAGGTGTGAGTGAGAGAGAGAAAGAGAAGCTGTGAGTGAGAGTGTGAGAGAGAAGATGTGAGTGAGAGAGAGAGAATGCGAAGCTGTGAGTGAGAGAGAGAGAAAGGGAAGTTGTGAGTGAGAGAGAGAGAGAAAGAGAAGCTGTGAGTGAGAGAGAGAAAGAGAAGCTGTGAGTGAGAGAGAGAGAGAGAAAGAGAAACTGTGAGTGTGTGTGAGAGAAAGAGAAGCTGTGAGTGAGAGAGAGAGAGAGAGAGAGAGAAACTGTGAGTGTGTGAGAGAGAAAGAGAAGCTGTGAGTGAGAGAGAGAGAGAAAGAGAAGCTGTGAGTGAGAAGGAGAGGGAAAGAGAAGCTGTGAGTGAGTGAGAGAGAGAGAGAGAAAGAGAAGCTGTGAGAGAGAAAGAGAGAAGCTGTGAGTGAGAGAGTGAGAGAGAGAAAGAGAAGCTGTTAGTGAGAGTGAGAGAGAGAGAAAGAGAAGCTGTGAGTGAGAGAGAGATTGAAAGAGAAGCTGTGAGTGAGAGAGAGAGAGAGAAAGAGAAGCTGTGAGTGAGAGGGAGAGAGAGAAAGAGAAGCTGTGAGTGACACAGAGAGAGAGAAGCTGTGAGTTAGAGAGAGAGAGAAAGAGAAGCTGTGAGTGACAGAGAGAGAGAAAGAGAAGCTGAGAGTGAGAGAGAGAGAAAGTGAAGCTGTGATTGAGAGAGAGAAAGAGAAGCTGTGTGTGTGTGAGAGAGAGAAAGATAGTCTGAGAAAGAGAGAGTGAAAGAGAAGCTGTGAGTGAGAGAGAGAGGGAGAAAGAGAAGCTGTGTGTGTGTGAGAGAGAAAGAGAAGCTGTGAGTGAGAGTGAGAGCAAGAGAGAAAGAGAAGCTGTGAGTGAGAGAGAGAGTGAAAGAGAAGCTGTGAGTGAGAGAGAGAGAAAGAGAAGCTGTGAGTGAGAGAGAGAGAATGAGAAGCAGTGAGTGAGAGAGAGAGAAGATGTGAGTGAGAGAGAGAGAGAGAAAGTGAAGCTGTGAGTGAGAGAGAGAGAGAAAGAGAAGCTGTGTGTGTGTGAGAGAGAGAAAGATTGTCTGAGAAAGAGAGAGTGAAAGAGAAGCTGTGAGTGAGAGAGAGAGAGGGAGAAAGAGAAGCTGTGTGTGTGAGAGAGAGAAAGAGAAGCTGTGAGTGAGAGTGAGAGAGAGAGAAAGAGAAGCTGTGAGTGAGAGAGAGAGAGAAAGAGAAGCTGTGAGTGAGAGAGAGAGAATGAGAAGCTGTGAGTGAGAGAGAGAAGTTGTTAGAGAGAGAGAGAAAGAGAAGTTGTGAGTGAGAGAGAGAGAGAGAGATGTGAGTGATAGAGAGAGAGAATGAGAAGCTGTGAGTGAGAGAGAGAGAAAGTAAGAGAAGCTGTGAGTGAGATAGAGAGAGAGAGAAAGAGAAGCTATGAGTGAGAGAGAGAGGGAGAAATATAATCTGTGAGAGAGAAAGATCGAGAGAGAGAAACTGTGTGTGTGTGAGAGAGAGAATGAGAAGCTGTGAGTGAGAGTGAGAGAATCTGTGAGTGAGAGAGAGAAAGAGAAGCTGTGAGTGAGAGTGTGAGAGAGAAGATGTGAGTGAGAGAGAGAGAGAATGCGAAGCTGTGAGTGAGAGAGAGAAAGTAAGAGAAGCTGTGAGTGATACAGAGAGAGAGAAAGAGAAGCTGTGAGTGAGAGAGAGAGAGGGAGAAAGATAAGCTGTGTGAGAGAGAGGGAAAGAGAAGCTGTGTGAGAGAGAGAGAAAAAAAGAAGCTGTGATTGAGAGTGAGAGAGAGAGAAAGAGAAGCTGTGAGTGAGAGAGAGAGAAAGAGAAGCTGTGAGTGAGAGAGAGAGAAGCTGTGAGTGAGAGAGAGAAAGAGAAGATATGAGTGAGAGAGAGAGAAGCAGTGAGTGAGAGAGAGAGAGAGAAAGAGAAGCTGTGAGTGAGACAGAGAGAGAGAAAGAGAAGCTGTGAGAGAGAGAGGGGAAGAAAGAGAAGCTGTGTGAGAGAGAGAGAAAGAGAAGCTGTGAGTGTGTGTGAGAGAGAAAGAGAAGCTGTGAGTGAGAGAGAGAGAGAGAAAGAAAGAGAAATTAGAGTGAGAAAGAGAGAGAGAAAGAGAAGGTGTGAGTGGGAGAGAGAGAAAGAGTCTGTGAGAGAGAGAGAGAAGCTGTGAGTGAGAGAGAGAGAGAGAGAGAGCTGCTGTGAGTGAGAGAGAGAAAGAGAAGCTGTGAATGAGAGAGAGAGAAACTGTGAGTGAGAGAGAGAGAAAGAGAAGCTGAGAGTGAGTAAGAGAGAGAAAGGGAAGTTGTGAGTGAGAGAGAGAGAGAAAGATAAGCTGTGAGTGAGAGAGAGAGAATCTGTGAGTGAGAGAGAGAAAGAAAAGCTGTGAGTGAGAGAGAGAGAGAGAAGATATGAGTGAGAGAAAGAGAGAAGCAGTGAGAGAGAGAGAGAGAAACAGAAGCTGTGAGTGAGACAGAGAGAGAAAGAGAAGCTGTGTGAGAGAGAGAGGCAGAAAGAGAAGCTGTGTGAGAGAGAGAGAGAAAGAGAAGCTGTGAGTGTGTGTGAGAGAGAAAGAGAAGCTGTGAGTGAGAGAGAGAGAAAGAAAGAGAAATTAGAGTGAGAAAGAGAGAGAGAAAGAGAAGCTGTGAGTGGGAGAGAGAGAAAGAGAGTCTGTGAGTGAGAGAGAGAGAAGCTGTGTGTGAGAGAGAGAGAGAGCCGCTGTGAGTGAGAGAGAGAGAAAGAGAAGCTGTGAATGAGAGAGAGAGAGAAAGAGAAGCTTTGTGTGAGAGAGAGAAAGAGAAGCTGTGAGTGAGTGAGAGAGAGAGAAAGGGAAGTTGTGAGTGAGAGAGAGAGAGAAAGAGAAGCTGTGAGTGAGAGAGAGAGAGAAAGAGAAGCTGTGAGTGAG
The DNA here is from genome assembly GCA_035047305.1 of Bradypodion pumilum. Classification (NCBI taxonomy): domain Eukaryota; kingdom Metazoa; phylum Chordata; class Lepidosauria; order Squamata; family Chamaeleonidae; genus Bradypodion; species Bradypodion pumilum. Next base: position 236,190,427 of record JAWDJD010000001.1, read on the forward strand.
AGAGAGAGAGAAAGAGAAGCTGTGAGTGAGAGAGAGAGAGAGAGAAGCTGTGAGTGAGAGAGAGAGAGAAAGAGAAGCTGTGAGTGAGAAGGAGAGGGAAAGAGAAGCTGTGAGTGAGTGAGAGAGAGAGAAAGAGAAGCTGTGAGTGAGAGAGAGAGAAAGAGAAGCTGTGAGAGAGAAAGAAAAGCTGTGAGTGAGAGAGTGAGAGAGAGAAAGAGAAGCTGTTAGTGAGAGTGAGAGAGAGAGAGAAAGAAGCTGTGAGTGAGAGAGAGATTGAAAGAGAAGCTGTGAGTGAGAGAGAGAGAAAGAGAAGCTGTGAGTGAGAGAGAGAAAGAGAAGCTGTGAGTGAGAGGGAGAGAGAGAAAGAGAAGCTATGAGTGACAAACAGAGAGAGAAGCTGTGAGTTAGAGAGAGAGAAAGAGAAGCTGTGAGTGACAGAGAGAGAGAAAGAGAAGCTGAGAGTGAGAGAGAGAGAGAAAGAGAAGCTGTGAGTGAGAGAGAGAGAGAAAAGCTGTGTGTGTGAGAGAGAGAGAAGGTGTGAGTGAGAGAGAGAAAGAGAAGCTGTGAGTGAGAGTGTGAGAGAGAAGATGTGAGTGAGAGAGAGAGAGAATGCGAAGCTGTGAGTGAGAGAGAGAGAAAGGGAAGTTGTGAGTGAGAGAGAGAGAGAAAGAGAAGCTGTGAGTGAGAGAGAGAAAGAGAAGCTGTGAGTGAGAGAGAGAGAGAGAAAGAGAAACTGTGAGTGTGTGTGAGAGAAAGAGAAGCTGTGAGTGAGAGAGAGAGAGAGAGAAAGAGAAACTGTGAGTGTGTGAGAGAGAAAGAGAAGCTGTGAGTGAGAGAGAGAGAGAAAGAGAAGCTGTGAGTGAGAAGGAGAGGGAAAGAGAAGCTGTGAGTGAGTGAGAGAGAGAGAGAGAAAGAGAAGCTGTGAGAGAGAAAGAGAGAAGCTATGAGTGAGAGAGAGAGGGAGAAAGATAATCTGTGAGAGAGAAAGATCGAGAGAGAGAAACTGTGTGTGTGTGAGAGAGAGAATGAGAAGGTGTGATTGAGAGTGAGAGAGAGAAAGAGAAGCTGTGAGTGAGAGAGAGAGAATGAGAAGCTGTGAGTGAGAGTGAGAGAATCTGTGAGTGAGAGAGAGAAAGAGAAGCTGGGAGTGAGAGTGTGAGAGAGAAGATGTGAGTGAGAGAGTGAGAGAATGCGAAGCTGTGAGTGAGAGAGAGAAAGTAAGAGAAGCTGTGAGTGATACAGAGAGAGAGAAAGAGAAGCTGTGAGTGAGAGAGAGAGAGGGAGAAAGATAAGCTGTGTGAGAGAGAGAGGGAAAGAGAAGCTGTGAGAGAGAGAGAGAGAAAGAGAAGCTGTGATTGAGAGTGAGAGAGAGAGAAAGATAAGCTGTGAGTGAGAGAGAGAGAAAGAGAAGCTGTGAGTGAGAGAGAGAGAAGCTGTGAGTGAGAGAGAGAAAGAGAAGATATGAGTGAGAGAGAGAGAAGCAGTGAGTGAGAGAGAGAGAGAGAAAGAGAAGCTGTGAGTGAGACAGAGAGAGAGAAAGAGAAGCTGTGAGAGAGAGAGAGGGGAAGAAAGAGATGCTGTGTGAGAGAGAGAAAGAGAAGCTGTGAGTGTGTGAGAGAGAGAAAGAGAAGCTGTGAGTGAGAGAGAGAGAGAGAAAGAAAGAGAAATTAGAGTGAGAAAGAGAGAGAGAAAGAGAAGGTGTGAGTGGGAGAGAGAGAAAGAGAGTCTGTGAGAGAGAGAGAGAGAAGCTGTGAGTGAGAGAGAGAGAGAGAGAGCTGCTGTGAGTGAGAGAGAGAAAGTGAAGCTGTGAATGAGAGAGAGAGAAACTGTGAGTGAGAGAGAGAGAAAGAGAAGCTGAGAGTGAGTAAGAGAGAGAAAGGGAAGTTGTGAGTGAGAGAGAGAGAGAAAGATAAGCTGTGAGTGAGAGAGAGAGAGAAAGAGAAGCTGTGAGTGAGAGAGAGAGAAAGAGAAGCTGTGAGTGAGGAGAGGGAAAGAGAAGCTGTGAGTGAGTGAGAGAGAGAGAAAGAGAAGCTGTGAGAGAGAAAGAGAAGCTGTGAGTGAGAGAGTGAGAGAGATAAAGAGAAGCTGTTAGTGAGAGTGAGAGAGAAAGAGAAGCTGTGAGTGAGAGAGAGAGAAAGAGAAGCTGTGAGTGAGAGAGAGAGAGAGAAAGAGAAGCTGTGAGTGAGAGAGAGAAAGAGAAGCTGTGAGTGAGAGGGAGAGAGAGAAAGAGAAGCTGTGAATGAGAGAGAGAGATGGAGAAAGAGAATCTGTGTGTGTGAGAGAGAGAAAGAGAAGCTGTGAGTGAGAGTGAGAGAGAGAGAAAGAGAAAGAGAAGCTGTGAGTGAGAGAGTGAGAGAGAGAAAGAGAAGCTGTGAGTGAGAGAGAGAAAGAAAGAGAAGCTGTGAGTGAGTGAGAGAGAGAAAGGGAAGTTGTGAGTGAGAGAGAGAGAGAAAGAGAAGCTGTGAGTGAGAGAGAAAGAGAAGCTGTGAGTGAGAGAGAGAAAGAGAAGCTGTGAGTGAGAGAGAGAGAGAAAGAGAAGCTGTGAGTGAGTAAGAGAGAGAAAGAGAAGCTGTGAGTGAGTGAGAGAGAGAGAGAAAGAGAAACTGTGAGTGTGTGAGAGAGAAAGAGAAGCTGTGAGTGAGAGAGAGAGAGAAAGAGAAGCTGTGAGTGAGAAGGAGAGGGAAAGAGAAGCTGTGAGTGAGTGAGAGAGAGAGAGAAAGAGAAGCTGTTAGTGAGAGTGAGAGAGAGAGAAAGAGAAGCTGTGAGTGAGAGAGAGATTGAAAGAGAAGCTGTGAGTGAGAGAGAGAGAGAGAAAGAGAAGCTGTGAGTGAGAGAGAGATAGAGAAGCTGTGAGTGAGAGGGAGAGAGAGAAAGAGAAGCTGTGAGTGACACAGAGAGAGAAGCTGTGAGTTAGAGAGAGAGAGAAAGAGAACCTGTGAGTGTCAGAGAGAGAGAAAGAGAAGCTGAGAGTGAGAGAGAGAGAGAGAAAGTGAAGCTGTGAGTGTGAGAGAGAAACAGAAGCTGTGTGTGTGTGTGAGAGAGAGAAAGATAGTCTGAGAAAGAGAGAGTGAAAGAGAAGCTGTGAGTAAGAGAGAGGGAGAAAGAGAAGCTGTGTGTGTGAGAGAGAGAAAGAGAAGCTGTGAGTGAGAGTGAGAGCGAGAGAGAGAAAGAGAAGCTGTGAGTGAGAGAGAGTGAAAGAGAAGCTGTGAGTGAGAGAGAGAGAAAGAGAAGCTGTGAGTGAGAGAGAGAGAGAATGAGAAGCTGTGAGAGAGAGAGAGAGAAGCTGTGAGTGAGAGAGAGAGAGAGAAAATGACGCTGTGAGTGAGAGAGAGAGAGAAAGAGAAGCTGTGTGTGTGTGTGGGAGAGAAAGATTGTCTGAGAAAGAGAGAGTGAAAGAGAAGCTGTGAGTGAGAGAGAGAGATGGAGAAAGAGAAGCTGTGTGAGAGAGAGAGAGAAAGAGAAGCTGTGAGTGAGAGTGAGAGAGAGAGAAAGAGAAGCTGTGAGTGAGAGAGAGAGAATGAGAACCTGTGAGTGAGAGAGAGAAGTTGTTAGAGAGATAGAGAAAGAGAAGCTGTGAGTGAGAGAGAGAGAGAGATGTGAGTGATAGAGAGAGAGAATGAGAAGCTGTGAGTGAGAGAGAGAGAAAGTAAGAGAAGCTGTGAGTGAGATAGAGAGATAGAGAAAGAGAAGCTGTGAGTGAGAGAGAGAGGGAGAAAGATAATCTGTGAGAGAGAGAGAAAGAGAAACTGTGTGTGTGAGAGAGAGAGAAGGAGAAGGTGTGATTGAGAGTGAGAGAGAGAAAGAGAAGCTGTGAGTGAGAGAGAGAATGAGAAGCTGTGAGTGAGAGAGAGAAAGAAAAGCTGTGAGTGAGAGAGAGAGAGAAAGAGAAGATATGAATGAGAGAGAGAGAGAGAAGCAGTGAGAGAGAGAGAGAGAAACAGAAGCTGTGAGTGAGACAGAGAGAGAAAGAGAAGCTGTGAGAGAGAGAGAGAGGGAGAAAGAGAAACTGTGTGAGAATGAGAGAGAAAGAGAAGCTGTGAGTGTGTGTGAGAGAGAAAGAGAAGCTGTGAGTGAGAGAGAGAGAAAGAAAGAGAAATTAGAGTGAGAAAGAGAGAGAGAAAGAGAAGCTGTGAGTGGGAGAGAGAGAAAGAGAGTCTGTGAGTGAGAGAGAGAGAGAGAAGCTGTAAGTGAGAGAGAGAGAGAGCCGCTGTGAGTGAGAGAGAGAGAGAAAGAGAAGCTGTGAATGAGAGAGAGAGAAAGAGAAGCTGTGTGAGAGAGAGAAAGAGAAGCTGTGAGTGAGTGAGAGATAGAGAAAGGGAAGTTGTGAGTGAGAGAGAGAGAGAGAAAGAGAAGCTGTGAGTGAGAGAGAGAGAAAGAGATGCTGTGAGTGAGAGAGAGAGAGAAAGAGAAGCTGTGAGTGAGAAGGAGATGGAAAGAGAAGCAGTGAGTGAGAGAGAGAGAAAGAGAAGCTGTGAGTGAGAGAGAGAGAAAGAGAAGCTGTGAGTGAGAGAGAGTGAGAAAGAGAATCTGTGAGTAAGAAGGAGAGGGAAAGAGAAGAAGTGAGTGAGTGAGAGAGAGAGAGAGAGAGAGAGAGAGAGAAGCTGTGAGAGAGAAAGAGAAGCTGTGAGTGAGAGAGTGAGTGAGAGAGAGAGAAGCTGTGAGTGAGAGAGAGATTGAAAGAGAAGCTGTGAGTAAGAGAGAGAGAAAGAGAAGCTGTGAGTGAGAGAGAGAAAGAGAAGCTGTGAGTGAGAGGGAGAGAGAGAAAGAGAAGCTGTGAGTGACACAGAGAGAGAAGCTGTGAGTTAGAGAGAGAGAAAGAGAAGCTGTGAGTGAAAGAGAGAGAGAAAGAGAAGCTAAGAGAGAGAGAGAGAAAGTGAAGCTGTGTGTGTGAGAGAGAGAGAAAGAGAAGCTGTGTGTGTGAGAGAGAGAGAAGCTGTGAGTGAGAGAGAGAAAGAGAAGCTGCGAGTGAGAGAGAGAGAGAGAAGATGTGAGTGAGAGAGAGAGAGAATGAGAAGCTGTGAGTGAGAGAGAGAAAGTAAGAGAAGCTGTGAGTGATACAGAGAGAGGGAAAGAGAAGCTGTGAGTGAGAGAGAGAGAGGGAGAAAGATAAGCTGTGTGAGAGAGAGAGAGAAAGAGAAGCTGTGTGAGAGAGAGAGAGAGAAGCTGTGATTGAGAGTAAGAGAGAGAGAAAGAGAAGCTGTGAGTGAGAGAGAGAGAAAGAGAAGCTGTGAGTGAGAGAGAGAGAAGCTGTGAGTGAGAGAGAGAAAGAAAAGCTGTGAGTGAGAGAGAGAGAGAGACGATATGAGTGTGAGAGAGAGAGAAGCTGTGAGTGAGAGAGAGAGAGAAAGAGAAGCTGTGAGTGAGAGAGAGAGAGAGAAAGAGAAGCTGTGAGTGAGACAGAGAGAGAAAGAGAAGCTGTGAGAGAGAGAGAGGGGAAGAAAGAGAAGCTGTGAGAGAGAGAGAGAGAAAGAGAAGCTGTGAGTGTGTGTGAGAGAGAAAGAGAAGCTGTGAGTGAGAGAGAGAGAAAGAAAGAGAAATTAGAGTGAGAAAGAGAGAGAGAAAGAGAAGCTGTGAGTGGGAGAGAGAGAAAGAGAGTCTGTGAGTGAGAGAGAGAGAGAGAAGCTGTGAGTGAGAGAGAGAGAGCTGCTGTGAGTGAGAGAGAGAGAAAGAGAAGCTGTGAGTGAGAGAGAGAGAAGCTGTGAGTGTGAGAGAGAAAGAAAAGCTATGAGTGAGAGAGTGAGAGAGAAAGAGAAGCTGTGAGTGAGAGAGAGAAAGAGAAGCTGTGAGAGAGAGTAAGAAAAGCTGTGAGTGAGAGAGAGAGAGAGAAGATGTGAGTGAGAGAGAGAGAGAATGAGAAGCTGTGAGTGAGAGAGAGAAAGTAAGAGAAGCTGTGAGTGATACAGAGAGAGAGAAATAGAAGCTGTGAGTGAGAGAGAGAGGGAGAAAGATAAGCTGTGTGAGAGAGAGAGAGAAAGAGAAGTTGTGAGAGAGAGAGAGAGAAAGAGAAGCTGTGATTGAGAGTGAGAGAGAGAGAAAGAGAAGCTGTGAGTGAGTGAGAGAGAAAGAGAAGCTGTGAGTGAGAGAGAGAGAAGCTGTGAGTGAGAGAGAGAAAGAAAAGCTGTGAGTGAGAGAGAGAGAGAGAGAAGATATGAGTGAGAGAGAGAGAAAGAGAAGCTGTGAGTGAGTAAGAGAGAGAAAGGGAAGTTGTGAGTGAGAGAGAGAGAAAGAGAAGCTGTGAGTGAGAGAGAGAGAGAGAAAGAGAAGCTGTGAGTGAGAGAGAGAAAGAGAAGCTGTGAGTGAGAAGGAGAGGGAAAGAGAAGCTGTGAGTGAGTGAGAGAGAGAGAAAGAGAAGCTGTGAGAGAGAAAGAGAGAAGCTGTGAGTGAGAGAGTGAGAGAGAGAGAAAGAAAGAGAAGCTGTTAGTGAGAGTGAGAGTGAGACAGAAAGAGAAGCTGTGAGTGAGAGAGAGAGAAAGAGAAGCTGTGAGTGAGAGAGAGAGAGAGAGAAAGAGAAGCTGTGAGTGAGAGAGAGAAAGAGAAGCTGTGAGTGACACAGAGAGAGAGAAGCTGTGAGTTAGAGAGAGAGAGAAAGAGAAGCTGTGAGTGACAGAGAGAGAGAAAGAGAAGCTGAGAGTGAGAGAGAGAGAAAGTGAAGCTGTGATTGAGAGAGAGAAAGAGAAGCTGTGTGTGTGTGAGAGAGAGAAAGATAGTCTGAGAAAGAGAGAGTGAAAGAGAAGCTGTGAGTGAGAGAGAGAGGGAGAAAGAGAAGCTGTGTGTGTGTGAGAGAGAAAGAGAAGCTGTGAGTGAGAGTGAGAGCAAGAGAGAAAGAGAAGCTGTGAGTGAGAGAGAGAGTGAAAGAGAAGCTGTGAGTGAGAGAGAGAGAAAGAGAAGCTGTGAGTGAGAGAGAGAGAATGAGAAGCAGTGAGTGAGAGAGAGAGAAGATGTGAGTGAGAGAGAGAGAGAGAAAGTGAAGCTGTGAGTGAGAGAGAGAGAGAAAGAGAAGCTGTGTGTGTGTGAGAGAGAGAAAGATTGTCTGAGAAAGAGAGAGTGAAAGAGAAGCTGTGAGTGAGAGAGAGAGAGGGAGAAAGAGAAGCTGTGTGTGTGAGAGAGAGAAAGAGAAGCTGTGAGTGAGAGTGAGAGAGAGAGAAAGAGAAGCTGTGAGTGAGAGAGAGAGAGAAAGAGAAGCTGTGAGTGAGAGAGAGAGAATGAGAAGCTGTGAGTGAGAGAGAGAAGTTGTTAGAGAGAGAGAGAAAGAGAAGTTGTGAGTGAGAGAGAGAGAGAGAGATGTGAGTGATAGAGAGAGAGAATGAGAAGCTGTGAGTGAGAGAGAGAGAAAGTAAGAGAAGCTGTGAGTGAGATAGAGAGAGAGAGAAAGAGAAGCTATGAGTGAGAGAGAGAGGGAGAAATATAATCTGTGAGAGAGAAAGATCGAGAGAGAGAAACTGTGTGTGTGTGAGAGAGAGAATGAGAAGCTGTGAGTGAGAGTGAGAGAATCTGTGAGTGAGAGAGAGAAAGAGAAGCTGTGAGTGAGAGTGTGAGAGAGAAGATGTGAGTGAGAGAGAGAGAGAATGCGAAGCTGTGAGTGAGAGAGAGAAAGTAAGAGAAGCTGTGAGTGATACAGAGAGAGAGAAAGAGAAGCTGTGAGTGAGAGAGAGAGAGGGAGAAAGATAAGCTGTGTGAGAGAGAGGGAAAGAGAAGCTGTGTGAGAGAGAGAGAGAAAAAGAAGCTGTGATTGAGAGTGAGAGAGAGAGAAAGAGAAGCTGTGAGTGAGAGAGAGAGAAAGAGAAGCTGTGAGTGAGAGAGAGAGAAGCTGTGAGTGAGAGAGAGAAAGAGAAGATATGAGTGAGAGAGAGAGAAGCAGTGAGTGAGAGAGAGAGAGAGAAAGAGAAGCTGTGAGTGAGACAGAGAGAGAGAAAGAGAAGCTGTGAGAGAGAGAGAGGGGAAGAAAGAGAAGCTGTGTGAGAGAGAGAGAAAGAGAAGCTGTGAGTGTGTGTGAGAGAGAAAGAGAAGCTGTGAGTGAGAGAGAGAGAGAGAAAGAAAGAGAAATTAGAGTGAGAAAGAGAGAGAGAAAGAGAAGGTGTGAGTGGGGGAGAGAGAAAGAGTCTGTGAGAGAGAGAGAGAAGCTGTGAGTGAGAGAGAGAGAGAGAGAGCTGCTGTGAGTGAGAGAGAGAAAGAGAAGCTGTGAATGAGAGAGAGAGAAACTGTGAGTGAGAGAGAGAGAAAGAGAAGCTGAGAGTGAGTAAGAGAGAGAAAGGGAAGTTGTGAGTGAGAGAGAGAGAGAAAGATAAGCTGTGAGTGAGAGAGAGAGAATCTGTGAGTGAGAGAGAGAAAGAAAAGCTGTGAGTGAGAGAGAGAGAGAGAAGATATGAGTGAGAGAAAGAGAGAAGCAGTGAGAGAGAGAGAGAAACAGAAGCTGTGAGTGAGACAGAGAGAGAAAGAGAAGCTGTGTGAGAGAGAGAGGCAGAAAGAGAAGCTGTGAGAGAGAGAGAGAGAAAGAGAAGCTGTGAGTGTGTGTGAGAGAGAAAGAGAAGCTGTGAGTGAGAGAGAGAGAAAGAAAGAGAAATTAGAGTGAGAAAGAGAGAGAGAAAGAGAAGCTGTGAGTGGGAGAGAGAGAAAGAGAGTCTGTGAGTGAGAGAGAGAGAAGCTGTGTGTGAGAGAGAGAGAGAGCCGCTGTGAGTGAGAGAGAGAGAAAGAGAAGCTGTGAATGAGAGAGAGAGAGAAAGAGAAGCTTTGTGTGAGAGAGAGAAAGAGAAGCTGTGAGTGAGTGAGAGAGAGAGAAAGGGAAGTTGTGAGTGAGAGAGAGAGAGAAAGAGAAGCTGTGAGTGAGAGAGAGAGAGAAAGAGAAGCTGTGAGTGAGAGAGAGAGAGAAAGAGAAGCTGTGAGTGAGAGAGAGAGAGAGAGAAGCTGTGAGTGAGAGAGAGAGAGAAAGAGAAGCTGTGAGTGAGAAGGAGAGGGAAAGAGAAGCTGTGAGTGAGTGAGAGAGAGAGAAAGAGAAGCTGTGAGTGAGAGAGAGAGAAAGAGAAGCTGTGAGAGAGAAAGAAAAGCTGTGAGTGAGAGAGTGAGAGAGAGAAAGAGAAGCTGTTAGTGAGAGTGAGAGAGAGAGAGAAAGAAGCTGTGAGTGAGAGAGAGATTGAAAGAGAAGCTGTGAGTGAGAGAGAGAGAAAGAGAAGCTGTGAGTGAGAGAGAGAAAGAGAAGCTGTGAGTGAGAGGGAGAGAGAGAAAGAGAAGCTATGAGTGACAAACAGAGAGAGAAGCTGTGAGTTAGAGAGAGAGAAAGAGAAGCTGTGAGTGACAGAGAGAGAGAAAGAGAAGCTGAGAGTGAGAGAGAGAGAAAGAGAAGCTGTGAGTGAGAGAGAGAGAGAAAAGCTGTGTGTGTGAGAGAGAGAGAAGGTGTGAGTGAGAGAGAGAAAGAGAAGCTGTGAGTGAGAGTGTGAGAGAGAAGATGTGAGTGAGAGAGAGAGAGAATGCGAAGCTGTGAGTGAGAGAGAGAGAAAGGGAAGTTGTGAGTGAGAGAGAGAGAGAAAGAGAAGCTGTGAGTGAGAGAGAGAAAGAGAAGCTGTGAGTGAGAGAGAGAGAGAGAAAGAGAAACTGTGAGTGTGTGTGAGAGAAAGAGAAGCTGTGAGTGAGAGAGAGAGAGAGAGAAAGAGAAACTGTGAGTGTGTGAGAGAGAAAGAGAAGCTGTGAGTGAGAGAGAGAGAGAAAGAGAAGCTGTGAGTGAGAAGGAGAGGGAAAGAGAAGCTGTGAGTGAGTGAGAGAGAGAGAGAGAAAGAGAAGCTGTGAGAGAGAAAGAGAGAAGCTATGAGTGAGAGAGAGAGGGAGAAAGATAATCTGTGAGAGAGAAAGATCGAGAGAGAGAAACTGTGTGTGTGTGAGAGAGAGAATGAGAAGGTGTGATTGAGAGTGAGAGAGAGAAAGAGAAGCTGTGAGTGAGAGAGAGAGAATGAGAAGCTGTGAGTGAGAGTGAGAGAATCTGTGAGTGAGAGAGAGAAAGAGAAGCTGGGAGTGAGAGTGTGAGAGAGAAGATGTGAGTGAGAGAGAGAGAGAATGCGAAGCTGTGAGTGAGAGAGAGAAAGTAAGAGAAGCTGTGAGTGATACAGAGAGAGAGAAAGAGAAGCTGTGAGTGAGAGAGAGAGAGGGAGAAAGATAAGCTGTGTGAGAGAGAGAGGGAAAGAGAAGCTGTGAGAGAGAGAGAGAGAAAGAGAAGCTGTGATTGAGAGTGAGAGAGAGAGAAAGATAAGCTGTGAGTGAGAGAGAGAGAAAGAGAAGCTGTGAGTGAGAGAGAGAGAAGCTGTGAGTGAGAGAGAGAAAGAGAAGATATGAGTGAGAGAGAGAGAAGCAGTGAGTGAGAGAGAGAGAGAGAAAGAGAAGCTGTGAGTGAGACAGAGAGAGAGAAAGAGAAGCTGTGAGAGAGAGAGAGGGGAAGAAAGAGAAGCTGTGTGAGAGAGAGAAAGAGAAGCTGTGAGTGTGTGAGAGAGAGAAAGAGAAGCTGTGAGTGAGAGAGAGAGAGAGAGAAAGAAAGAGAAATTAGAGTGAGAAAGAGAGAGAGAAAGAGAAGGTGTGAGTGGGAGAGAGAGAAAGAGAGTCTGTGAGAGAGAGAGAGAAGCTGTGAGTGAGAGAGAGAGAGAGAGAGCTGCTGTGAGTGAGAGAGAGAAAGTGAAGCTGTGAATGAGAGAGAGAGAAACTGTGAGTGAGAGAGAGAGAAAGAGAAGCTGAGAGTGAGTAAGAGAGAGAAAGGGAAGTTGTGAGTGAGAGAGAGAGAGAAAGATAAGCTGTGAGTGAGAGAGAGAGAGAAAGAGAAGCTGTGAGTGAGAGAGAGAGAAAGAGAAGCTGTGAGTGAGAAGGAGAGGGAAAGAGAAGCTGTGAGTGAGTGAGAGAGAGAGAAAGAGAAGCTGTGAGAGAGAAAGAGAAGCTGTGAGTGAGAGAGTGAGAGAGATAAAGAGAAGCTGTTAGTGAGAGTGAGAGAGAAAGAGAAGCTGTGAGTGAGAGAGAGAGAAAGAGAAGCTGTGAGTGAGAGAGAGAGAGAGAAAGAGAAGCTGTGAGTGAGAGAGAGAAAGAGAAGCTGTGAGTGAGAGGGAGAGAGAGAAAGAGAAGCTGTGAATGAGAGAGAGAGATGGAGAAAGAGAATCTGTGTGTGTGAGAGAGAGAAAGAGAAGCTGTGAGTGAGAGTGAGAGAGAGAGAAAGAGAAAGAGAAGCTGTGAGTGAGAGAGTGAGAGAGAGAAAGAGAAGCTGTGAGTGAGAGAGAGAAAGAAAGAGAAGCTGTGAGTGAGTGAGAGAGAGAAAGGGAAGTTGTGAGTGAGAGAGAGAGAGAAAGAGAAGCTGTGAGTGAGAGAGAAAGAGAAGCTGTGAGTGAGAGAGAGAAAGAGAAGCTGTGAGTGAGAGAGAGAGAGAAAGAGAAGCTGTGAGTGAGTAAGAGAGAGAAAGAGAAGCTGTGAGTGAGTGAGAGAGAGAGAGAAAGAGAAACTGTGAGTGTGTGAGAGAGAAAGAGAAGCTGTGAGTGAGAGAGAGAGAGAAAGAGAAGCTGTGAGTGAGAAGGAGAGGGAAAGAGAAGCTGTGAGTGAGTGAGAGAGAGAGAGAAAGAGAAGCTGTTAGTGAGAGTGAGAGAGAGAGAAAGAGAAGCTGTGAGTGAGAGAGAGATTGAAAGAGAAGCTGTGAGTGAGAGAGAGAGAGAGAAAGAGAAGCTGTGAGTGAGAGAGAGATAGAGAAGCTGTGAGTGAGAGGGAGAGAGAGAAAGAGAAGCTGTGAGTGACACAGAGAGAGAAGCTGTGAGTTAGAGAGAGAGAGAAAGAGAACCTGTGAGTGTCAGAGAGAGAGAAAGAGAAGCTGAGAGTGAGAGAGAGAGAGAGAAAGTGAAGCTGTGAGTGAGAGAGAGAAACAGAAGCTGTGTGTGTGTGAGAGAGAGAAAGATAGTCTGAGAAAGAGAGAGTGAAAGAGAAGCTGTGAGTAAGAGAGAGGGAGAAAGAGAAGCTGTGTGTGTGAGAGAGAGAAAGAGAAGCTGTGAGTGAGAGTGAGAGCGAGAGAGAGAAAGAGAAGCTGTGAGTGAGAGAGAGTGAAAGAGAAGCTGTGAGTGAGAGAGAGAGAAAGAGAAGCTGTGAGTGAGAGAGAGAGAGAATGAGAAGCTGTGAGAGAGAGAGAGAGAAGCTGTGAGTGAGAGAGAGAGAGAGAAAATGACGCTGTGAGTGAGAGAGAGAGAGAAAGAGAAGCTGTGTGTGTGTGTGGGAGAGAAAGATTGTCTGAGAAAGAGAGAGTGAAAGAGAAGCTGTGAGTGAGAGAGAGAGATGGAGAAAGAGAAGCTGTGTGAGAGAGAGAGAGAAAGAGAAGCTGTGAGTGAGAGTGAGAGAGAGAGAAAGAGAAGCTGTGAGTGAGAGAGAGAGAATGAGAACCTGTGAGTGAGAGAGAGAAGTTGTTAGAGAGATAGAGAAAGAGAAGCTGTGAGTGAGTGAGAGAGAGAGATGTGAGTGATAGAGAGAGAGAATGAGAAGCTGTGAGTGAGAGAGAGAGAAAGTAAGAGAAGCTGTGAGTGAGATAGAGAGATAGAGAAAGAGAAGCTGTGAGTGAGAGAGAGAGGGAGAAAGATAATCTGTGAGAGAGAGAGAAAGAGAAACTGTGTGTGTGAGAGAGAGAGAAGGAGAAGGTGTGATTGAGAGTGAGAGAGAGAAAGAGAAGCTGTGAGTGAGAGAGAGAATGAGAAGCTGTGAGTGAGAGAGAGAAAGAAAAGCTGTGAGTGAGAGAGAGAGAGAGAGAGAAGATATGAATGAGAGAGAGAGAGAGAAGCAGTGAGAGAGAGAGAGAGAGAAACAGAAGCTGTGAGTGAGACAGAGAGAGAAAGAGAAGCTGTGAGAGAGAGAGAGAGGGAGAAAGAGAAACTGTGTGAGAATGAGAGAGAAAGAGAAGCTGTGAGTGTGTGTGAGAGAGAAAGAGAAGCTGTGAGTGAGAGAGAGAGAAAGAAAGAGAAATTAGAGTGAGAAAGAGAGAGAGAAAGAGAAGCTGTGAGTGGGAGAGAGAGAAAGAGAGTCTGTGAGTGAGAGAGAGAGAGAGAAGCTGTAAGTGAGAGAGAGAGAGAGCCGCTGTGAGTGAGAGAGAGAGAGAAAGAGAAGCTGTGAATGAGAGAGAGAGAAAGAGAAGCTGTGTGAGAGAGAGAAAGAGAAGCTGTGAGTGAGTGAGAGATAGAGAAAGGGAAGTTGTGAGTGAGAGAGAGAGAGAGAAAGAGAAGCTGTGAGTGAGAGAGAGAGAAAGAGATGCTGTGAGTGAGAGAGAGAGAGAAAGAGAAGCTGTGAGTGAGAAGGAGATGGAAAGAGAAGCAGTGAGTGAGAGAGAGAGAAAGAGAAGCTGTGAGTGAGAGAGAGAGAAAGAGAAGCTGTGAGTGAGAGAGAGTGAGAAAGAGAATCTGTGAGTAAGAAGGAGAGGGAAAGAGAAGAAGTGAGTGAGTGAGAGAGAGAGAGAGAGAGAGAGAAGCTGTGAGAGAGAAAGAGAAGCTGTGAGTGAGAGAGTGAGTGAGAGAGAGAGAAGCTGTGAGTGAGAGAGAGATTGAAAGAGAAGCTGTGAGTAAGAGAGAGAGAAAGAGAAGCTGTGAGTGAGAGAGAGAAAGAGAAGCTGTGAGTGAGAGGGAGAGAGAGAAAGAGAAGCTGTGAGTGACACAGAGAGAGAAGCTGTGAGTTAGAGAGAGAGAAAGAGAAGCTGTGAGTGAAAGAGAGAGAGAAAGAGAAGCTAAGAGAGAGAGAGAGAAAGTGAAGCTGTGTGTGTGAGAGAGAGAGAAAGAGAAGCTGTGTGTGTGAGAGAGAGAGAAGCTGTGAGTGAGAGAGAGAAAGAGAAGCTGCGAGTGAGAGAGAGAGAGAGAAGATGTGAGTGAGAGAGAGAGAGAATGAGAAGCTGTGAGTGAGAGAGAGAAAGTAAGAGAAGCTGTGAGTGATACAGAGAGAGGGAAAGAGAAGCTGTGAGTGAGAGAGAGAGAGGGAGAAAGATAAGCTGTGTGAGAGAGAGAGAGAAAGAGAAGCTGTGTGAGAGAGAGAGAGAGAAGCTGTGATTGAGAGTAAGAGAGAGAGAAAGAGAAGCTGTGAGTGAGAGAGAGAGAAAGAGAAGCTGTGAGTGAGAGAGAGAGAAGCTGTGAGTGAGAGAGAGAAAGAAAAGCTGTGAGTGAGAGAGAGAGAGAGAAGATATGAGTGTGAGAGAGAGAGAAGCTGTGAGTGAGAGAGAGAGAAAGAGAAGCTGTGAGTGAGAGAGAGAGAGAGAAAGAGAAGCTGTGAGTGAGACAGAGAGAGAAAGAGAAGCTGTGAGAGAGAGAGAGGGGAAGAAAGAGAAGCTGTGAGAGAGAGAGAGAGAAAGAGAAGCTGTGAGTGTGTGAGAGAGAGAAAGAGAAGCTGTGAGTGAGAGAGAGAGAAAGAAAGAGAAATTAGAGTGAGAAAGAGAGAGAGAAAGAGAAGCTGTGAGTGGGAGAGAGAGAAAGAGAGTCTGTGAGTGAGAGAGAGAGAGAGAAGCTGTGAGTGAGAGAGAGAGAGCTGCTGTGAGTGAGAGAGAGAGAAAGAGAAGCTGTGAGTGAGAGAGAGAGAAGCTGTGAGTGTGAGAGAGAAAGAAAAGCTATGAGTGAGAGAGTGAGAGAGAAAGAGAAGCTGTGAGTGAGAGAGAGAAAGAGAAGCTGTGAGAGAGAGTAAGAAAAGCTGTGAGTGAGAGAGAGAGAGAGAAGATGTGAGTGAGAGAGAGAGAGAATGAGAAGCTGTGAGTGAGAGAGAGAAAGTAAGAGAAGCTGTGAGTGATACAGAGAGAGAGAAATAGAAGCTGTGAGTGAGAGAGAGAGGGAGAAAGATAAGCTGTGTGAGAGAGAGAGAGAAAGAGAAGTTGTGAGAGAGAGAGAGAGAAAGAGAAGCTGTGATTGAGAGTGAGAGAGAGAGAAAGAGAAGCTGTGAGTGAGTGAGAGAGAAAGAGAAGCTGTGAGTGAGAGAGAGAGAAGCTGTGAGTGAGAGAGAGAAAGAAAAGCTGTGAGTGAGAGAGAGAGAGAGAGAGAAGATATGAGTGAGAGAGAGAGAAAGAGAAGCTGTGAGTGAGTAAGAGAGAGAAAGGAAAGTTGTGAGTGAGAGAGAGAGAAAGAGAAGCTGTGAGTGAGAGAGAGAGAGAGAAAGAGAAGCTGTGAGTGAGAGAGAGAAAGAGAAGCTGTGAGTGAGAAGGAGAGGGAAAGAGAAGCTGTGAGTGAGTGAGAGAGAGAGAAAGAGAAGCTGTGAGAGAGAAAGAGAGAAGCTGTGAGTGAGAGAGTGAGAGAGAGAGAAAGAAAGAGAAGCTGTTAGTGAGAGTGAGAGTGAGACAGAAAGAGAAGCTGTGAGTGAGAGAGAGAGAAAGAGAAGCTGTGAGTGAGAGAGAGAGAGAGAGAAAGAGAAGCTGTGAGTGAGAGAGAGAAAGAGAAGCTGTGAGTGACACACAGAGAGAGAAGCTGTGAGTTAGAGAGAGAGAGAAAGAGAAGCTGTGGGTGACAGAGAGAGAGAGAAAGAGAAGCTGTGTGTGTGTGAGAGAGAGAAAGATAGTCTGAGAAAGAGAGAGTGAAAGAGAAGCTGTGAGTGAGAGAGAGAGAGGGAGAAAGAGAATCTGTGTGTGTGTGAGAGAGAAAGAGAAGCTGTGAGTGAGAGTGAGAGAAAGAAAGAGAAAGAGAAGCTGTTAGTGAGAGAGTGAGAGAGAGAAAGAGAAGCTGTTAGTGAGAGTGAGAGAGAGAGAAAGAGAAGCTGTGAGTGAGAGAGAGAGAAAGAGATGCTGTGAGTGAGTGAGAGAGAGAAAGAGAAGCTGTGTGTGTGTTTGAGAGAGAAAGATAGTCTGAGAAAGAGAGAGTGAAAGAGAAGCTGTGAGTGAGAGAGAGAGGGAGAAAGAGAAGCTGTGTGTGTGAGAGAGAGAAAGAGAAGCTGTGAGTGAGAGTGAGTGAGAGAGAGAGAAAGAGAAGCTGTGAGTGAGAGAGAGAGAATGAGAAGCTGTGAGTGAGAGAGAGAGAAGCTGTGAGAGAGAGAGAGAGAGAGAGAAAGTGAAGCTGTGAGTGAGAGAGAGAGAGAAAGAGAAGCTGTGTGTGTGTGAGAGATAGAAAGATTGTCTGAGAAAGAGAGAGTGAAAGAGAAGCTGTGAGTGAGAGAGAGAGAGGGAGAAAGAGAAGCTGTGTGTGTGTGAGAGAGAAAGAGAAGCTGTGAGTGAGAGTGAGAGAGAGAGAAATAGAAGCTGTGAGTGAGAGAGAGAGAGAAAGAGAAGCTGTGAGTGAGAGAGAGAGAATGAGAAGCTGTGAGTGAGAGAGAGAAGTTGTTAGAGAGATAGAGAAAGAGAAGCTGTGAGTGAGAGAGAGAGAGATGTGAGTGATAGAGAGAGAGAATGAGAAGCTGTGAGTGTGAGAGAGAGAAAGTAAGAGAAGCTGTGAGTGAGATAGAGAGAGAGAGAGAGAGAAGCTGTGAGTGAGAGAGAGAGGGAGAAAGATAATCTGTGAGAGAGAGAGAGAGAGAAACTGTGTGTGTGAGAGAGAGAGAAGGAGAATGTGTGATTGAGAGTGAGAGAGAGAAAGAGAAGCTGTGAGTGAGAGAGAGAGAATGAGAAGCTGTGAGTGAGAGAGAGAGTGAAAGAGAAGCTGTGAGAGAGAGAGAGAAAGAGAAGCTGTGAGTGAGAGAGAGAGAGAATGAGAAGCTGTGAGTGAGAGAGAGAGAAGCTGTGAGTGAGAGAGAGAGAGAGAAAGATTAGCTGTGAGTGAGAGAGAGAGGGAGAAAGAGAAGCTGTGTGTGTGTGAGAGAGAAAGAGAAGCTGTGAGTGAGAGTGAGAGCGAGAGAGAGAAAGAGAAGCTGTGAGTGAGAGAGAGAGTGAAAGAGAAGCTGTGAGTGAGAGAGAGAGAAAGAGAAGCTGTGAGTGAGAGAGAGAGAGAAAGAGAAGCTGTGAGTGTGAGAGAGAAAGAGAAGCTGTGAGTGAGAGGGAGAGAGAGAAAGAGAAGCTGTGAGTGAGAGAGAGAGATGGAGAAAGAGAATCTGTGTGTGTGTGAGAGAGAAAGAGAAGCTGTGAGTGAGAGTGAGAGAGAGAGAAAGAGAAAGAGAAGCTGTGAGTGAGAGAGTGAGAGAGAGAAAGAGAAGCTGTGAGTGAGAGAGAGAGAAAGAAAGAGAAGCTGTGAGTGAGTGAGAGAGAGAAAGGGAAGTTGTGAGTGAGAGAGAGAGAAAGAGAAGCTGTGAGTGAGATAGAGAAAGAGAAGCTGTGAGTGAGAGAGAGAAAGAGAAGCTGTGAGTGAGAGAGAGAGAGATAGAGAAGCTGTGAGTGAGAAGGAGAGGGAAAGAGAAGCTGTGAGTGAGTGAGAGAGAGAGAAAAAGAGAAACTGTGAGTGTGTGAGAGAGAAAGAGAAGCTGTGTGTGAGAGAGAGAGAGAAAGAGAAGCTGTGAGTGAGAAGGAGAGGGAAAGAGAAGCTGTGAGTGAGTGAGAGAGAGAGAGAGAGAAAGAGAAGCTGTGAGAGAGAAAGAGAGAAGCTGTGAGTGAGAGAGTGAGAGAGAGAAAGAGAAGCTGTTAGTGAGAGTGAGAGAGAGAGAAAGAGAAGCTGTGAGTGAGAGAGAGATTGAAAGAGGAGCTGTGAGTGAGAGAGAGAGAGAGAAAGAGAAGCTGTGAGTGAGAGAGAGATAGAGAAGCTGTGAGTGAGAGGGAGAGAGAGAAAGAGAAGCTGTGAGTGACACAGAGAGAGAGAGAAGCTGTGAGTTAGAGAGAGAGAGAAAGAGAAGCTGTGAGTGACAGAGAGAGAGAAAGAGAAGCTGAGTGAGAGAGAGAGAGAGAAAGTGAAGCTGTGAGTGAGAGAGAGAAAGAGAAGCTGTGTGTGTGTGAGAGAGAGAAAGATAGTCTGAGAAAGAGAGAGTGAAAGAGAAGATGTGAGTAAGAGAGAGAGGGAGAAAGAGAAGCTGTGAGTGAGTAAGAGAGAGAAAGGGAAGTTGTGAGTGAGAGAGAGAGAAAGAGAAGCTGTGAGTGAGAGAGAGAGAGAGAGAAAGAGAAGCTGTGAGTGTGAGAGAGAGAGAAAGAGAAGCTGTGAGTGAGAGAGAGAGAGAGAGAAAGAGAAGCTGTGAGTGAGAGAGAGAAAGAGAAGCTGTGAGTGACACACAGAGAGAGAAGCTGTGAGTTAGAGAGAGAGAGAAAGAGAAGCTGTGAGTGACAGAGAGAGAGAGAAAGGGAAGCTGTGTGTGTGTGTGAGAGAGAAAGATAGTCTGAGAAAGAGAGAGTGAAAGAGAAGCTGTGAGTGAGAGAGAGAGGGAGAAAGAGAATCTGTGTGTGTGAGAGAGAGAAAGAGAAGCTGTGAGTGAGAGTGAGAGAAAGAAAGAGAAAGAGAAGCTGTTAGTGAGAGAGTGAGAGAGAGAAAGAGAAGCTGTTAGTGAGAGTGAGAGAGAGAGAAAGAGAAGCTGTGAGTGAGAGAGAGAGAAAGAGATGCTGTGAGTGAGAGAGAGAGAGAAAGAGAAACTGTGAGTGAGAGAGAGAGAAAGAGAAGCTGTGAGTGAGAGAGAGAGAAAGAGAAGCTGTGAGTGAGAAGGAGAGGGAAAGAGAAGCTGTGAGTGAGTGAGAGAGAGAAAGAGAAGCTGTGAGTGAGAGAGAGAGAAAGAGAAGCTGTGAGTGAGAGAGAGAGAGAAAGAGAAGCTGTGAGTAAGAAGGAGAGGGAAAGAGAAGAAGTGAGTGAGTGAGAGAGAGAGAGAGAAAGAGAAGCTGTGAGAGAGAAAGAGAAGCTGTGAGTGAGAGAGTGAGAGAGAGAAAGAGAATCTGTTAGTGAGAGTGAGAGAGAGAGAAAGAGAAGCTGTGAGTGAGAGAGAGAGAGAGAAAGAGAAGCTGTGAGAGAGAGAAAGAGAAGCTGTGAGTGAGAGGGAGAGAGAAAGAGAAGCTGTGAGTGACACAGAGAGAGAGAAGCTGTGAGTTAGAGAGAGAGAAAGAGAAGCTGTGAGAGAGTGAGAGAGAGAAAGAGAAGCTGTTAGTGAGAGTGAGAGAGAAAGAGAAGCTGTGAGTGAGAGAGAGAGAAAGAGAAGCTGTGAGTGAGAAAGAGAGAGAGAGAAAGAGAAGCTGTGAGTGAGAGAGAGAAAGAGAAGCTGTGAGTGAGAGGGAGAGAGAGAAAGAGAAGCTGTGAGTGAGAGAGAGAGAGGGAGAAAGAGAATCTGTGTGTGTGTGAGAGAGAAAGAGAAGCTGTGAGTGAGAGTGAGAGAGAGAGAAAGAGAAATAGAAGCTGTGAGTGAGAGAGTGAGAGAGAGAAAGAGAAGCTGTGAGTGAGAGAGAGAGAAAGAAAGAGAAGCTGTGAGTGAGTGAGAGAGAGAAAGGGAAGTTGTGAGTGAGAGAGAGAGAGAAAGAGAAGCTGTGAGTGAGAGAGAGAAAGAGAAGCTGTGAGTGAGAGAGAGAGAGAAAGAGAAGCTGTGAGTGAGAAGGAGAGGGAAAGAGAAGCTGTGAGTGAGTGAGAGAGAGAGAGAAAGAGAAACTGTGAGTGTGTGAGAGAGAAGCTGTGAGTGAGAGAGAGAAAGAAAAGCTGTGAGTGAGAGAGAGAGAGAGAAAGAGAAGATATGAGTGTGTGAGAGAGAGAAGCAGTGAGTGAGAGAGAGAGAGAGAGAAAGAGAAGCTGTGAGTGAGAGAGAGAGAGAAAGAGAAGCTGTGAGTGAGACAGAGAGAGAAAGAGAAGCTGTGAGAGAGAGAGAGGGGAAGAAAGAGAAGCTGTGTGTGAGAAAGAGAGAAAGAGAAGCTGTGAGTGTGTGAGAGAGAGAAAGAGAAGCTGTGAGTGAGAGAGAGAGAAAGAAAGAGAAATTAGAGTGTGAAAGAGAGAGAGAAAGAGAAGCTGTGAGTGGGAGAGAGAGAAAGAGAAGCTGTGAGTGAGAGAGAGAGAGAGAAGCTGTGAGTGAGAGAGAGAGAGAGCTGCTGTGAGTGAGAGAGAGAGAAAGAGAAGCTGTGAGTGAGAGAGAGAGAAGCTGTGAGTGTGAGAGAGAAAGAAAAGCTATGAGTGAGAGAGTGAGAGAGAAAGAGAAGCTGTGAGTGAGAGAGAGAGAAAGAGAAGCTGTGAGAGAGAGTAAGAAAAGCTGTGAGTGAGAGTGAGAGTGAGAGAGAAAGAGAAGCTGTGAGTGAGAGAGAGAGAAAGAGAAGCTGTGAGTGAGAGAGAGAGAGAAAGAGAAGCTGTGAGTGAGATAGAGAGAGAGAAGATGTGAGTGAGAGCGAGAGAGAATGAGAAGCTGTGAGTGAGAGAGAGAAAGTAAGAGAAGCTGTGAGTGATACACAGAGAGAGAAATAGAAGCTGTGAGTGAGAGAGAGAGAGGGAGAAAGATAAGCTGTGTGAGAGAGAGAGAGAGAAAGAGAAGTTGTGAGAGAGAGAGAGAAAGAGAAGCTGTGATTGTGAGTGAGAGAGAGAGAAAGAGAAGCTGTGAGTGAGTAAGAGAGAGAAAGGGAAGTTGTGAGTGAGAGAGAGAGAAAGAGAAGCTGTGAGTGAGAGAGAGAGAGAGAAAGAGAAGCTGTGAGTGAGAGAGAGAAAGAGAAGCTGTGAGTGAGAAGGAGAGGGAAAGAGAAGCTGTGAGTGAGTGAGAGAGAGAAAGAGAAGCTGTGAGAGAGAAAGAGAGAAGCTGTGAGTGAGAGAGTGAGAGAGAGAAAGAGAAGCTGTTAGTGAGAGTGAGAGTGAGACAGAAAGAGAAGCTGTGAGTGAGAGAGAGAGAGAGAGAAAGAGAAGCTGTGAGTGAGAGAGAGAGAGAGAAAGAGAAGCTGTGAGTGAGAGAGAGAAAGAGAAGCTGTGAGTGACACACACAGAGAGAAGCTGTGAGTTAGAGAGAGAGAGAAAGAGAAGCTGTGAGTGACAGAGAGAGAGAGAAAGAGAAGCTGTGTGTGTGTGAGAGAGAGAAAGATAGTCTGAGAAAGAGAGAGTGAAAGAGAAGCTGTGAGTGAGAGAGAGAGAGGGAGAAAGAGAATCTGTGTGTGTGTGAGAGAGAAGCTGTGAGTGAGACTGAGAGAGAGAGAGAGAGAAAGAGAAGCTGTTAGTGAGAGAGTGAGAAAGAGAAAGAGAAGCTGTTAGTGAGAGTGAGAGAGAGAGAAAGAGAAGCTGTGAGTGAGAGAGAGAGAAAGAGATGCTGTGAGTGAGAGAGAGAGAGAAAGAGAAACTGTGAGTGAGAGAGAGAAAGAGAAGCTGTGAGTGAGAGAGAGAGAGAAAGAGAAGCTGTGAGTGAGAAGGAGAGGGAAAGAGAAGCTGTGAGTGAGTGAGAGAGAGAGAAAGAAAGAGAAGCTGTGAGTGAGAGAGAGAGAAAGAGAAGCTGTGAGTGAGAGAGAGAGAGAGAAAGAGAAGCTGTGAGTAAGAAGGAGAGGGAAAGAGAAGAAGTGAGTGAGTGAGAGAGAGAGAGAGAGAAAGAGAAGCTGTGAGAGAGAAAGAGAAGCTGTGAGTGAGAGAGTGAGAGAGAGAAAGAGAATCTGTTAGTGAGAGTGAGAGAGAGAGAGAAAGAGAAGCTGTGAGTGAGAGAGAGAGAGAGAAAGAGAAGCTGTGAGAGAGAGAAAGAGAAGCTGTGTGTGAGAGGGAGAGAGAAAGAGAAGCTGTGAGTGACACAGAGAGAGAGAAGCTGTGAGTTAGAGAGAGAGAAAGAGAAGCTGTGAGTGAGAGAGTGAGAGAGAGAAAGAGAAGCTGTTAGTGAGAGTGAGAGAGAAAGAGAAGCTGTTAGTGAGAGTGAGAGAGAAAGAGAAGCTGTGAGTGAGAGAGAGAGAAAGAGAAGCTGTGAGTGAGAAAGAGAGAGAGAAAGAGAAGCTGTGAGTGAGAGAGAGAAAGAGAAGCTGTGAGTGAGAGGGAGAGAGAGAAAGAGAAGCTGTGAGTGAGAGAGAGAGAGGGAGAAAGAGAATCTGTGTGTTTGTGTGAGAGAAAGAGAAGCTGTGAGTGAGAGTGAGAGAGAGAGAAAGAGAAATAGAAGCTGTGAGTGAGAGAGTGAGAGAGAAAGAGAAGCTGTGAGTGAGAGAGAGAGAAAGAAAGAGAAGCTGTGAGTGAGTGAGAGAGAGAAAGGGAAGTTGTGAGTGAGAGAGAGAGAAAGAGAAGCTGTGAGTGAGAGAGAGAAAGAGAAGCTGTGAGTGAGAGAGAGAGAGAAAGAGAAGCTGTGAGTGAGAAGGAGAGGGAAAGAGAAGCTGTGAGTGAGTGAGAGAGAGAGAGAAAGAGAAACTGTGAGTGTGTGAGAGAGAAAGAGAAGCTGTGAGTGAGAGAGAGAGAGAGAGAGAGAAGCTGTGAGTGAGAAGGAGAGGGAAAGAGAAGCTGTGAGTGAGTGAGAGAGAGAGAGAGAAAGAGAAGCTGAGAGAGAGAGAACCTGTGACTGAGAGAGTGAGAGAGAGAAAGAGAAGCTGTTAGTGAGAGTGAGAGAGAGAGAAAGAGAAGCTGTGAGTGAGAGAGAGATTGAAAGAGAAGCTGTGAGTGAGAGAGAGAGAGAGAGAAGCTGTGAGTGAGAGAGAGATAGAGAAGCTGTGACTGAGAGGGAGAGAGAGAAAGAGAAGCTGTGAGTGACACAGAGAGAGAGAAGCTGTGAGTTAGAGAGAGAGAAAGAGAAGCTGTGAGTGACAGAGAGAGAGCAAGAGAAGCTGAGAGTGAGAGAGAGAGAGAGAAAGTGAAGCTGTGAGTGAGAGAGAGAAAGAGAAGCTGTGTGTGTGAGAGAGAGAGAAAGATAGTCTGAGAAAGAGAGAGTGAAAGAGAAGCTGTGAGTGAGAGAGAGATTGAAAGAGAAGCTGTGAGAGAGAGAGAGAAAAAGAGAAGCTGTGAGTGAGAGAGAGAAAGAGAAGCTGTGAGTGAGAGAGAGATTGAAAGAGAAGCTGTGAGAGAGAGAGAGAAAAAGAGAAGCTGTGAGTGAGAGAGAGAAAGAGAAGCTGTGAGTGAGAGGGAGAGAAAGAGAAGCTGTGAGTGACAGAGAGAGAGAAAGAGAAGCTGAGAGTGAGAGAGAGAGAAAGTGAAGCTGTGAGTGAGAGAGAGAGAGAAAGAGAAGCTGTGTGTGAGAGAGAGAGAGAAGCTGTGAGTGAGAGAGAGAAAGAGAAGCTGTGAGTGAGAGAGAGAGAGAGAAGATGTGAGTGAGAGAGAGAGAATGAGAAGCTGTGAGTGAGAGAGAGAGAAAGTAAGAGAAGCTGTGAGTGAGATAGAGAGAGAGAGAAAGGGAAGCTGTGAGTGAGAGAGAGAGAGAAAGAGATGCTGTGAGTGAGAGAGAGAGAGGAAGAGAAGCTGTGAGTGAGACAGAGAGAGGGAGAAAGAGACGCTGTGTGTGTGTGAGAGAGAAAGAGAAGCTGTGATTGAGAGTGAGAGAGAGAGAAAGAAAAGCTGTGAGTGAGAGAGAGAAAGACAAGCTAAGAGTTAGATAGAGAGAAGCAGTGAGTGAGAGAGAGAGAGAAGCAGTGAGTGAGAGAGAGAGAGAGAGAGAGAAGCTGTGAGTGAGACAGAGAGAGAGAAAGATAAGCTGCGAGAGATAGAGAGGGAGAAAGAGAAGCTGTGTGAGAGAGAGAGAGAGAAAGAGAAGCTGTGTGTGTGTGTGAGAGAAAGATAGTCTGAGAAAGAGAGAGTGAAAGAGAAGCTGTGAGTGAGAGAGAGAGGGAGAAAGAGAAGCTGTGTGTGTGTGAGAGAGAAAGAGAAGCTGTGAGTGAGAGTGAGAGCGAGAGAGAGAAAGAGAAGCTGTGAGTGAGAGAGAGAGTGAAAGAGAAGCTGTGAGTGAGAGAGAGAGAAAGAGAAGCTGTGAGTGAGAGAGAGAGAGAGAATGAGAACCTGTGAGTGAGAGAGAGAGAAGCTGTGAGTGAGAGAGAGAGAGAGAAAGTGAAGCTGTGAGTGAGAGAGAGAGAGAAAGAGAAGCTGTGTGTGTGTGAGAGAGAGAAAGATTGTCTGAGAAAGAGAGAGTGAAAGAGAAGCTGTGAGTGAGAGAGGGAGAGGGAGAAAGAGAAGCTGTGAGAGAGAGAGAGAAAGAGAAGCTGTGAGTGAGAGTGAGAGAGAGAGAAAGAGAAGCTGTGAGTGAGAGAGAAAGAGAAAGAGAAGCTGTGAGTGAGAGAGAGAGAATGAGAAGCTGTGAGTGAGAGAGAGAAGTTGTTAGAGAGAGAGAGAAAGAGAAGCTGTGAGTGAGAGAGAGAGAGATGTGAGTGATAGAGAGAGAGAATGAGAAGCTGTGAGTGAGAGAGAGAGTAAGTAAGAGAAGCTGTGAGTGAGATAGAGAGAGAGAGAAAGAGAAGCTGTGAGTGAGAGAGAGAGGGAGAAAGATAATATATGAGAGAGAGAGAGAGAGAAACTGTGTGTGAGAGAGAGAGAGAAGGAGAAGGAGTGATTGAGAGTGAGAGAGAGAAAGAGAAGCTGTGAGTGAGAGAGAGAGAATGAGAAGCTGTGAGTGAGAGAGAGAGTGAAAGAGAAGCTGTGAGTGAGAGAGAGAGAAAGAGAAGCTGTGAGTGAGAGAGAGAGAGAATGAGAAGCTGTGAGTGAGAGAGAGAGAAGCTGTGAGAGAGAGAGAGAGAAAGAGAAGCTGTGAGTGAGAGAGAGAGGGAGAAGGAGAAGCTGTGTGTGTGAGAGAGAAAGAGAAGCTGTGAGTGAGAGTGAGAGCGAGAGAGAGAGAAAGAGAAGCTTTGAGTGAGAGAGAGAGTGAAAGAGAAGCTGTGAGTGAGAGAGAGAGAAAGAGAAGCTGTGAGTGAGAGAGAGAGAGAGAATGAGAAGCTGTGAGTGAGAGAGAGAAGCTGTGAGTGAGAGAGAGAGAGAGAGAAAGAGAAGCTGTGAGTGAGAGAGAGAGAGAGAAAGAGAAGCTGTGAGTGAGAGAAAGAGAAGCTGTGAGTGAGAGGGAGAGAGAGAGAAAGAGAAGCTGTGAGTGTGAGAGAGAGATGGAGAAAGAGAATCTGTGTGTGTGTGAGAGACAAAGAGAAGCTGTGAGTGAGAGTGAGAGAGAGAGAAAGAGAAAGAGAAGCTGTGAGTGAGAGAGTGAGAGAGAGAAAGAGAAGCTGTGAGTGAGAGAGAGAGAAAGAAAGAGAAGCTGTGAGTGAGTGAGAGAGAGAACGGGAAGTTGTGAGTGAGAGAGAGAGAGAAAGAGAAGCTGTGAGTGAGAGTGAGAGCGAGAGAGAGAAAGAGAAGCTGTGAGTGAGAGAGAGAGTGAAAGAGAAGCTGTGAGTGAGAGAGAGAGAAAGAGAAGCTGTGAGTGAGAGAGAGAGAGAATGAGAACCTGTGAGTGAGAGAGAGAGAAGCTGTGAGTGAGAGAGAGAGAGAGAAAGTGAAGCTGTGAGTGAGAGAGAGAGAGAAAGAGAAGCTGTGTGTGTGTGAGAGAGAGAAAGATTGTCTGAGAAAGAGAGAGTGAAAGAGAAGCTGTGAGTGAGAGAGAGAGGGAGAAAGAGAAGCTGTGTGAGAGTGAGAGAAAGAGAAGCTGTGAGTGAGAGTGAGAGAGAGAGAAAGAGAAGCTGTGAGTGAGAGAGAGAGAATGAGAAGCTGTGAGTGTGAGAGAGAAGTTGTTAGAGAGAGAGAGAAAGAGAAGCTGTGAGTGAGAGAGAGAGAGATGTGAGTGATAGAGAGAGAGAATGAGAAGATGTGAGTGAGAGAGAAAGTAAGAGAAGCTGTGAGTGAGATAGAGAGAGAGAGAAAGAGAAGCTGTGAGTGAGAGAGAGAGGGAGAAAGATAATATATGAGAGAGAGAGAGAGAGAAACTGTGTGTGAGAGAGAGAGAGAAGGAGAAGGAGTGATTGAGAGTGAGAGAGAGAAAGAGAAGCTGTGAGTGAGAGAGAGAGAATGAGAAGCTGTGAGTGAGAGAGAGAGTGAAAGAGAAGCTGTGAGTGAGAGAGAGAGAAAGAGAAGCTGTGAGTGAGAGAGAGAGAGAATGAGAAGCTGTGAGTGAGAGAGAGAGGGAGAAAGAGAAGCTGTGTGTGAGAGAGAGAAAGAGAAGCTGTGAGTGAGAGTGAGAGCGAGAGAGAGAAAGAGAAGCTGTGAGTGAGAGAGAGAGTGAAAGAGAAGCTGTGAGTGAGAGAGAGAGAAAGAGAAGCTGTGAGTGAGAGAGAGAGAGAGAATGAGAAGCTGTGAGTGAGAGAGAGAAGCTGTGAGTGAGAGAGAGAGAGAGAGAAAGAGAAGCTGTGAGTGAGAGAGAGAGAGAGAGAAAGAGAAGCTGTGAGTGAGAGAAAGAGAAGCTGTGAGTGAGAGGGAGAGAGAGAGAAAGAGAAGCTGTGAGTGTGAGAGAGAGATGGAGAAAGAGAATCTGTGTGTGTGTGAGAGACAAAGAGAAGCTGTGAGTGAGAGTGAGAGAGAGAAAGAGAAAGAGAAGCTGTGAGTGAGAGAGTGAGAGAGAAAGAGAAGCTGTGTGTGAGAGAGAGAAAGAGAAGCTGTGAGTGAGAGTGAGAGCGAGAGAGAGAAAGAGAAGCTGTGAGTGAGAGAGAGAGTGAAAGAGAAGCTGTGAGTGAGAGAGAGAGAAAGAGAAGCTGTGAGTGAGAGAGAGAGAGAGAATGAGAAGCTGTGAGTGAGAGAGAGAGGGAGAAAGATAATATATGAGAGAGAGAGAGAGAGAAACTGTGTGTGAGAGAGAGAGAGAAGGAGAAGGAGTGATTGAGAGTGAGAGAGAGAAAGAGAAGCTGTGAGTGAGAGAGAGAGAATGAGAAGCTGTGAGTGAGAGAGAGAGTGAAAGAGAAGCTGTGAGTGAGAGAGAGAGAAAGAGAAGCTGTGAGTGAGAGAGAGAGAGAATGAGAAGCTGTGAGTGAGAGAGAGAGGGAGAAAGAGAAGCTGTGTGTGAGAGAGAGAAAGAGAAGCTGTGAGTGAGAGTGAGAGCGAGAGAGAGAAAGAGAAGCTGTGAGTGAGAG
Organism: Bradypodion pumilum; assembly: GCA_035047305.1. Taxonomy (NCBI): domain Eukaryota; kingdom Metazoa; phylum Chordata; class Lepidosauria; order Squamata; family Chamaeleonidae; genus Bradypodion; species Bradypodion pumilum. The sequence goes on from JAWDJD010000001.1 coordinate 236,217,131, forward strand.
AGAGAGTGAAAGAGAAGCTGTGAGTGAGAGAGAGAGAAAGAGAAGCTGTGAGTGAGAGAGAGAGAGAGAATGAGAAGCTGTGAGTGAGAGAGAGAAGCTGTGAGTGAGAGAGAGAGAGAGAGAAAGAGAAGCTGTGAGTGAGAGAGAGAGAGAGAGAAAGAGAAGCTGTGAGTGAGAGAAAGAGAAGCTGTGAGTGAGAGGGAGAGAGAGAGAAAGAGAAGCTGTGAGTGTGAGAGAGAGATGGAGAAAGAGAATCTGTGTGTGTGTGAGAGACAAAGAGAAGCTGTGAGTGAGAGTGAGAGAGAGAGAAAGAGAAAGAGAAGCTGTGAGTGAGAGAGTGAGAGAGAGAAAGAGAAGCTGTGAGTGAGAGAGAGAGAAAGAAAGAGAAGCTGTGAGTGAGTGAGAGAGAGAACGGGAAGTTGTGAGTGAGAGAGAGAGAGAAAGAGAAGCTGTGAGTGAGAGAGAGAAAGAGAAGCTGTGAGTGAGAGAGAGAAAGAGAAGCTGTGAGTGAGAGAGAGAGAGAAAGAGAAGCTGTGAGTGAGAAGGAGAGGGAAAGAGAAGCTGTGAGTGAGTGAGAGAGAGAGAAAGAGAAACTGTGAGTGTGTGAGAGAGAAAGAGAAGCTGTGAGTGAGAGAGAGAGAGAAAGAGAAGCTGTGAGTGAGAAGGAGAGGAAAAGAGAAGCTGTGAGTGAGCGAGAGATAGAGAGAAAGAGAAGCTGTGAGAGAGAAAGAGAGAAGCTGTGAGTGAGAGAGTGAGAGAGAGAAAGAAAAGCTGTTAGTGAGAGTGAGAGAGAGAGAAAGAGAAGCTGTGAGTGAGAGAGAGAATGAAAGAGGAGCTGTGAGTGAGAGAGAGAGAGAAAGAGAAGCTGTGAGTGAGAGAGAGATAGAGAAGCTGTGAGTGAGACAGAGAGAGAAAGAGAAGCTGTGAGAGAGAGAGGGGAAGAAAGAGAAGCTGTGTGTGTGAGAGAGAGAAAGAGAAGCTGTGAGTGTGTGAGAGAGAGAAAGAGAAGCTGTGAGTGAGAGAGAGAGAAAGAAAGAGAAATTAGAGTGAGAGACAGAGAGAAAGAGAAGCTGTGAGTGGGAGAGAGAGAAAGAGAGTCTGTGAGTGAGAGAGAGAGAGAGAAGCTGTGAGTGAGAGAGAGAGAGAGCTGCTGTGAGTGAGAGAGAGAGAAAGAGAAGCTGTGAGTGAGAGAGAGAGAAAGAGAAGCTGTGAGAGAGAGTAAGAAAAGCTGTGATTGAGAGTGAGAGTGAGAGAGAAAGAGAAGCTGTGAGTGAGAGAGAGAGAATGAGAAGCTGCGAGATAGAGAAAGAGAAGCTGTGAGTGAGAGAGAGAGAGAAAATGTGAGTGAGAGAGAGAGAGAATGAGAAGCTGTGAGTGAGAGAGAGAAAGTAAGAGAAGCTGTGAGTGATACAGAGAGAGAGAAAGAGAAGCTGTGAGTGAGAGAGAGAGAGAAAGAGAAGCTGTGATTGAGAGTGAGTGATAGAGAAAGAGAAGCTGTGAGTGAGTGAGAGAGAAAGAGAAGCTGTGAGTGAGAGAGAGAGAAGCTGTGAGTGAGAGAGAGAAAGAAAAGCTGTGAGTGAGAGAGAGAGAGAAAGAGAAGCTGTGAGAGAGAGAGAGAGAGAGAAAGAGAAGCTGTGATTGAGAGTGAGTGATAGAGAAAGAGAAGCTGTGAGTGAGTGAGAGAGAAAGAGAAGCTGTGAGTGAGAGAGAGAGAAGCTGTGAGTGAGAGAGAGAAAGAAAAGCTGTGAGTGAGAGAGAGAGAGAAAGAGAAGATATGAGTGAGAGAGAGAGAAAGAGAAGCTGTGAGTGAGTAAGAGAGAGAAAGGGAAGTTGTGAGTGAGAGAGAGAGAGAAAGAAAAGCTGTGAGTGAGAGAGAGAGAGAGAGAGAAGCTGTGAGTGAGAGAGAGAGAAAGAGAAGCTGTGAGTGAGAAGGAGAGGGAAAGAGAAGCTGTGAGTGAGTGAGAGAGAGAGAAAGAGAAGCTGTGAGAGAGAAAGAGAGAAGCTGTGAGTGAGAGAGTGAGAGAGAGAAAGAGAACCTGTTAGTGAGAGTGAGAGTGAGACAGAAAGAGAAGCTGTGAGTGAGAGAGAGAGAAAGAGAAGCTGTGAGTGAGAGAGAGAGAGAAGCTGTGAGTGACACACAGAGAGAGAAGCTGTGAGTTAGAGAGAGAGAGAAAGAGAAGCTGTGAGTGACAGAGAGAGAGAGAAAGAGAAGCTATGTGTGTGTGAGAGAGAGAAAGATAGTCTGAGAAAGAGAGAGTGAAAGAGAAGCTGTGAGTGAGAGAGAGAGAGGGAGAAAGAGAATCTGTGTGTGTGAGAGAGAGAAAGAGAAGCTGTGAGTGAGAGTGAGAGAAAGAAAGAGAAAGCGAAGCTGTTAGTGAGAGAGTGAGAGAGAGAAAGAGAAGCTGTTAGTGAGAGTGAGAGAGAGAGAGAAAGAGAAGCAGAGAGTGAGAGAGAGAGAAAGAGATGCTGTGAGTGAGAGAGAGAGAGAAAGAGAAACTGTGAGTGAGAGAGAGAGAAAGAGAAGCTGTGAGTGAGAGAGAGAGAAAGAGAAGCTGTGAGTGAGAAGGAGAGGGAAAGAGAAGCTGTGAGTGAGTGAGAGAGAGAGAAAGAGAAGCTGTGAGTGAGAGAGAGAGAAAGAGAAGCTGTGAGTGAGAGAGAGAGAGAAAGAGAAGCTGTGAGTAAGAAGGAGAGGGAAAGAGAAGAAGTGAGTGAGTGAGAGAGAGAGAGAGAAAGAGAAGCTGTGAGAGAGAAAGAGAAGCTGTGAGTGAGAGAGTGAGAGAGAGAAAGAGAATCTGTTAGTGAGAGTGAGAGAGAGAGAAAGAGAAGCTGTGAGTGAGAGAGAGAGAAAGAGAAGCTGTGAGTGAGAGAGAGAAAGAGAAGCTGTGTGTGAGAGGGAGAGAGAGAAAGAGAAGCTGTGAGTGACACAGAGAGAGAGAAGCTGTGAGTTAGAGAGAGAGAAAGAGAAGCTGTGAGTGACAGAGAGAGAGAAAGAGAAGCTGAGAGTGAGAGAGAGAGAGAACGTGAAGCTGTGAGTGAGAGAGAGAGAGACAGAGAAGCTGTGTGTGTGTGTGAGAGAGAAAGATAGTCTGAGAAAGAGAGAGTGAAAGAGCAGCTGTGAGTGAGACAGAGAGAGGGAGAAAGAGAAGCTGTGTGTGTGAGAGAGAGAAAGAGAAGCTGTGAGTGAGAGTAAGAGAGAGAGAGAAAGAGAAGCTGTGAGTGAGAGAGAGAGAGAAAGAGAAGCTGTGAGTGAGAGAGAGAGAAAGCGAAGCTGTGAGTGAGAGAGAGAGAGAATGAGAAGCTGTGAGTGAGAGAGAGAGAAGCTGTGAGTGAGAGAGAGAGAAGCTGTGAGTGAGAGAGAGAGAAGATGTGAGTGAGAGAGAGAGAGAATGAGAAGGTGTGAGTGAGAGAGAGAAAGTAAGAGAAGCTGTGAGTGAGAAAGAGAGAAAGAGAAGCTGTGAGTGAGAGAAAGAGAGGGAGAAAGAGAAGCTGTGAGTGAGGGAGAGAGAAAGAGAAGCTGTGAGTGGGAGAGAGAGAGAATGAGAAGCTGTGGGTGAGAGAGAGAGAAGCTGTGAGTGAGAGAGAAAGAGAAGCTGTGAGTGAGAGAGAGAGAGAAAGAGAAGCTGTGAGTGAGAAGGAGAGGGAAAGAGAAGCTGTGAGTGAGTGACAGAGAGAGAGAAAGAGAAACTGTGAGTGTGTGAGAGAGAAAGAGAAGCTGTGAGTGAGAGAGAGAGAGAAAGAGAAGCTGTGAGTGAGAAGGAGAGGAAAAGAGAAGCTGTGAGTGAGCGAGAGAGAGAGAGAAAGAGAAGCTGTGAGAGAGAAAGAGAGAAGCTGTGAGTGAGAGAGTGAGAGAGAGAAAGAGAAGCTGTTAGTGAGAGTGAGAGAGAGAGAAAGAGAAGCTGTGAGTGAGAGAGAGAATGAAAGAGGAGCTGTGAGTGAGAGAGAGAGAGAGAAAGAGAAGCTGTGAGTGAGAGAGAGATAGAGAAGCTGTGAGTGAGACAGAGAGAGAAAGAGAAGCTGTGAGAGAGAGAGGGGAAGAAAGAGAAGCTGTGTGTGTGAGAGAGAGAAAGAGAAGCTGTGAGTGTGTGAGAGAGAGAAAGAGAAGCTGTGAGTGAGAGAGAGAGAAAGAAAGAGAAATTAGAGTGAGAAAGACAGAGAGAAAGAGAAGCTGTGAGTGGGAGAGAGAGAAAGAGAGTCTGTGAGTGAGAGAGAGAGAGAGAAGCTGTGAGTGAGAGAGAGAGAGAGCTGCTGTGAGTGAGAGAGAGAGAAAGAGAAGCTGTGAGTGAGAGAGAGAGAAGCTGTGAGTGAGAGAGAGAAAGAAAAGCTATGAGTGAGAGAGTGAGAGAGAAAGAGAAGCTGTGAGTGAGAGAGAGAGAAAGAGAAGCTGTGAGAGAGAGTAAGAAAAGCTGTGATTGAGAGTGAGAGTGAGAGAGAAAGAGAAGCTGTGAGTGAGAGAGAGAGAATGAGAAGCTGCGAGAGAGAGAAAGAGAAGCTGTGAGTGAGAGAGAGAGAGAAAATGTGAGTGAGAGAGAGAGAGAATGAGAAGCTGTGAGTGAGAGAGAGAAAGTAAGAGAAGCTGTGAGTGATACAGAGAGAGAGAAAGAGAAGCTGTGAGTGAGAGAGAGAGAGAAAGAGAAGCTGTGATTGAGAGTGAGTGATAGAGAAAGAGAAGCTGTGAGTGAGTGAGAGAGAAAGAGAAGCTGTGAGTGAGAGAGAGAGAAGCTGTGAGTGAGAGAGAGAAAGAAAAGCTGTGAGTGAGAGAGAGAGAGAAAGAGAAGCTGTGAGAGAGAGAGAGAGAGAAAGAGAAGCTGTGATTGAGAGTGAGTGATAGAGAAAGAGAAGCTGTGAGTGAGTGAGAGAGAAAGAGAAGCTGTGAGTGAGAGAGAGAGAAGCTGTGAGTGAGAGAGAGAAAGAAAAGCTGTGAGTGAGAGAGAGAGAGAAAGAGAAGATATGAGTGAGAGAGAGAGAAAGAGAAGCTGTGAGTGAGTAAGAGAGAGAAAGGGAAGTTGTGAGTGAGAGAGAGAGAGAAAGAGAAGCTGTGAGTGAGAGAGAGAGAGAGAGAAGCTGTGAGTGAGAGAGAGAGAAAGAGAAGCTGTGAGTGAGAAGGAGAGGGAAAGAGAAGCTGTGAGTGAGTGAGAGAGAGAGAAAGAGAAGCTGTGAGAGAGAAAGAGAGAAGCTGTGAGTGAGAGAGTCAGAGAGAGAAAGAGAACCTGTTAGTGAGAGTGAGAGTGAGACAGAAAGAGAAGCTGTGAGTGAGAGAGAGAGAAAGAGAAGCTGTGAGTGAGAGAGAGAGAGAAGCTGTGAGTGACACACAGAGAGAGAAGCTGTGAGTTAGAGAGAGAGAGAAAGAGAAGCTGTGAGTGACAGAGAGAGAGAGAGAGAAAGAGAAGCTATGTGTGTGTAAGAGAGAGAAAGATAGTCTGAGAAAGAGAGAGTGAAAGAGAAGCTGTGAGTGAGAGAGAGAGAGGGAGAAAGAGAATCTGTGTGTGTGTGTGAGAGAAAGAGAAGCTGTGAGTGAGAGTGAGAGAAAGAAAGAGAAAGCGAAGCTGTTAGTGAGAGAGTGAGAGAGAGAAAGAGAAGCTGTTAGTGAGAGTGAGAGAGAGAGAGAAAGAGAAGCTGTGAGTGAGAGAGAGAGAGAGAGATGCTGTGAGTGAGAGAGAGAGAGAAAGAGAAACTGTGAGTGAGAGAGAGAGAAAGAGAAGCTGTGAGTGAGAGAGAGAGAAAGAGAAGCTGTGAGTGAGAAGGAGAGGGAAAGAGAAGCTGTGAGTGAGTGAGAGAGAGAGAAAGAGAAGCTGTGAGTGAGAGAGAGAGAAAGAGAAGCTGTGAGTGAGAGAGAGAGAGAAAGAGAAGCTGTGAGTAAGAAGGAGAGGGAAAGAGAAGAAGTGAGTGAGTGAGAGAGAGAGAGAGAAAGAGAAGCTGTGAGAGAGAAAGAGAAGCTGCGAGTGAGAGAGTGAGAGAGAGAAAGAGAATCTGTTAGTGAGAGTGAGAGAGAGAGAAAGAGAAGCTGTGAGTGACACAGAGAGAGAGAAGCTGTGAGTTAGAGAGAGAGAAAGAGAAGCTGTGAGTGACAGAGAGAGAGAAAGAGAAGCTGAGAGTGAGAGAGAGAGAGAACGTGAAGCTGTGAGTGAGAGAGAGAGAGACAGAGAAGCTGTGTGTGTGTGTGAGAGAGAAAGATAGTCTGAGAAAGAGAGAGTGAAAGAGCAGCTGTGAGTGAGACTGAGAGAGGAAGAGAAGCTGTGTGTGTGAGAGAGAGAAAGAGAAGCTGTGAGTGAGAGTAAGAGAGAGAGAGAAAGAGAAGCTGTGAGTGAGAGAGAGAGAGAAAGAGAAGCTGTGAGTGAGAGAGAGAGAAAGCGAAGCTGTGAGTGAGAGAGAGAGAGAATGAGAAGCTGTGAGTGAGAGAGAGAGAAGCTGTGAGTGAGAGAGAGAGAAGCTGTGAGTGAGAGAGAGAAGATGTGAGTGAGAGAGAGAGAGGGAGAAAGATAAGCTGTGTGAGAGAGAGAGAGAAAGAGAAGCTGTGTGTGAGAGAGAGAGAGAAGCTGTGATTGAGAGTAAGAGAGAGAGAAAGAGAAGCTGTGAGTGAGAGAGAGAGAAAGAGAAGCTGTGAGTGAGAGAGAGAGAAGCTGTGAGTGAGAGAGAGAAAGAAAAGCTGTGAGTGAGAGAGAGAGAGAGAGAAGATATGAGTGTGAGAGAGAGAGAAGCTGTGAGTGAGAGAGAGAGAGAGAAAGAGAAGCTGTGAGTGAGAGAGAGAGAGAAAGAGAAGCTGTGAGTGAGACAGAGAGAGAAAGAGAAGCTGTGAGAGAGAGAGAGGGGAAGAAAGAGAAGCTGTGAGAGAGAGAGAGAGAAAGAGAAGCTGTGAGTGTGTGTGAGAGAGAAAGAGAAGCTGTGAGTGAGAGAGAGAGAAAGAAAGAGAAATTAGAGTGAGAAAGAGAGAGAGAAAGAGAAGCTGTGAGTGGGAGAGAGAGAAAGAGAGTCTGTGAGTGAGAGAGAGAGAGAGAGAAGCTGTGAGTGAGAGAGAAAGAGAGCTGCTGTGAGTGAGAGAGAGAGAAAGAGAAGCTGTGAGTGAGAGAGAGAGAAGCTGTGAGTGTGAGAGAGAAAGAAAAGCTATGAGTGAGAGAGTGAGAGAGAAAGAGAAGCTGTGAGTGAGAGAGAGAAAGAGAAGCTGTGAGAGAGAGTAAGAAAAGCTGTGAGTGAGAGAGAGAGAGAGAAGATGTGAGTGAGAGAGAGAGAGAATGAGAAGCTGTGAGTGAGAGAGAGAAAGTAAGAGAAGCTGTGAGTGATACAGAGAGAGAGAAATAGAAGCTGTGAGTGAGAGAGAGAGGGAGAAAGATAAGCTGTGAGAGAGAGAGAGAGAAAGAGAAGTTGTGAGAGAGAGAGAGAGAAAGAGAAGCTGTGATTGAGAGTGAGAGAGAGAGAAAGAGAAGCTGTGAGTGAGTGAGAGAGAAAGAGAAGCTGTGAGTGAGAGAGAGAGAAGCTGTGAGTGAGAGAGAGAAAGAAAAGCTGTGAGTGAGAGAGAGAGAGAGAGAAGATATGAGTGAGAGAGAGAGAAAGAGAAGCTGTGAGTGAGTAAGAGAGAGAAAGGGAAGTTGTGAGTGAGAGAGAGAGAAAGAGAAGCTGTGAGTTAGAGAGAGAGAGAGAAAGAGAAGCTGTGAGTGAGAGAGAGAAAGAGAAGCTGTGAGTGAGAAGGAGAGGGAAAGAGAAGCTGTGAGTGAGTGAGAGAGAGAGAAAGAAAGAGAAGCTGTGAGAGAGAAAGAGAGAAGCTGTGAGTGAGAGAGTGAGAGAGAGAGAAAGAAAGAGAAGCTGTTAGTGAGAGTGAGACAGAAAGAGAAGCTGTGAGTGAGAGAGAGAGAAAGAGAAGCTGTGAGTGAGAGAGAGAGAGAGAGAGAAAGAGAAGCTGTGAGTGAGAGAGAGAAAGAGAAGCTGTGAGTGACACACAGAGAGAGAAGCTGTGAGTTAGAGAGAGAGAGAAAGAGAAGCTGTGGGTGACAGAGAGAGAGAGAAAGAGAAGCTGTGTGTGTGTGAGAGAGAGAAAGATAGTCTGAGAAAGAGAGAGTGAAAGAGAAGCTGTGAGTGAGAGAGAGAGAGGGAGAAAGAGAATCTGTGTGTGTGTGAGAGAGAAAGAGAAGCTGTGAGTGAGAGTGAGAGAAAGAAAGAGAAAGAGAAGCTGTTAGTGAGAGAGTGAGAGAGAGAAAGAGAAGCTGTTAGTGAGAGTGAGAGAGAGAGAAAGAGAAGCTGTGAGTGAGAGAGAGAGAGAGAAAGAGAAGCTGTGAGTGAGAGAGAGAAAGAGAAGCTGTGTGTGAGAGGGAGAGAGAGAAAGAGAAGCTGTGAGTGACACAGAGAGAGAGAAGCTGTGAGTTAGAGAGAGAGAAAGAGAAGCTGTGAGTGACAGAGAGAGAGAAAGAGAAGCTGAGAGTGAGAGACAGAGAGAACGTGAAGCTGTGAGTGAGAGAGAGAGAGACAGAGAAGCTGTGTGTGTGTGTGAGAGAGAAAGATAGTCTGAGAAAGAGAGAGTGAAAGAGCAGCTGTGAGTGAGACAGAGAGAGGGAGAAAGAGAAGCTGTGTGTGTGAGAGAGAGAAAGAGAAGCTGTGAGTGAGAGTAAGAGAGAGAGAGAAAGAGAAGCTGTGAGTGAGAGAGAGAGAGAAAGAGAAGCTGTGAGTGAGAGAGAGAGAAAGCGAAGCTGTGAGTGAGAGAGAGAGAGAATGAGAAGCTGTGAGTGAGAGAGAGAGAAGCTGTGAGTGAGAGAGAGAGAAGCTGTGAGTGAGAGAGAGAGAAGATGTGAGTGAGAGAGAGAGAGGGAGAAAGATAAGCTGTGTGAGAGAGAGAGAGAAAGAGAAGCTGTGTGAGAGAGAGAGAGAGAAGCTGTGATTGAGAGTAAGAGAGAGAGAAAGAGAAGCTGTGAGTGAGAGAGAGAGAAAGAGAAGCTGTGAGTGAGAGAGAGAGAAGCTGTGAGTGAGAGAGAGAAAGAAAAGCTGTGAGTGAGAGAGAGAGAGAGAGAAGATATGAGTGTGAGAGAGAGAGAAGCTGTGAGTGAGAGAGAGAGAGAGAAAGAGAAGCTGTGAGTGAGAGAGAGAGAGAGAAAGAGAAGCTGTGAGTGAGACAGAGAGAGAAACAGAAGCTGTGAGAGAGAGAGAGGGGAAGAAAGAGAAGCTGTGAGAGAGAGAGAGAAAGAGAAGCTGTGAGTGTGTGAGAGAGAGAAAGAGAAGCTGTGAGTGAGAGAGAGAGAAAGAAAGAGAAATTAGAGTGAGAAAGAGAGAGAGAAAGAGAAGCTGTGAGTGGGAGAGAGAGAAAGAGAGTCTGTGAGTGAGAGAGAGAGAGAGAGAAGCTGTGAGTGAGAGAGAGAGAGAGCTGCTGTGAGTGAGAGAGAGAGAAAGAGAAGCTGTGAGTGAGAGAGAGAGAAGCTGTGAGTGTGAGAGAGAAAGAAAAGCTATGAGTGAGAGAGTGAGAGAGAAAGAGAAGCTGTGAGTGAGAGAGAGAAAGAGAAGCTGTGAGAGAGAGTAAGAAAAGCTGTGAGTGAGAGAGAGAGAGAGAAGATGTGAGTGAGAGAGAGAGAGAATGAGAAGCTGTGAGTGAGAGAGAGAAAGTAAGAGAAGCTGTGAGTGATACAGAGAGAGAGAAATAGAAGCTGTGAGTGAGAGAGAGAGGGAGAAAGATAAGCTGTGTGAGAGAGAGAGAGAAAGAGAAGTTGTGAGAGAGAGAGAGAGAAAGAGAAGCTGTGATTGAGAGTGAGAGAGAGAGAAAGAGAAGCTGTGAGTGAGTGAGAGAGAAAGAGAAGCTGTGAGTGAGAGAGAGAGAAGCTGTGAGTGAGAGAGAGAAAGAAAAGCTGTGAGTGAGAGAGAGAGAGAGAGAAGATATGAGTGAGAGAGAGAGAAAGAGAAGCTGTGAGTGAGTAAGAGAGAGAAAGGGAAGTTGTGAGTAAGAGAGAGAGAAAGAGAAGCTGTGAGTGAGAGAGAGAGAGAGAAAGAGAAGCTGTGAGTGAGAGAGAGAAAGAGAAGCTGTGAGTGAGAAGGAGAGGGAAAGAGAAGCTGTGAGTGAGTGAGAGAGAGAGAAAGAGAAGCTGTGAGAGAGAAAGAGAGAAGCTGTGAGTGAGAGAGTGAGAGAGAGAGAAAGAAAGAGAAGCTGTTAGTGAGAGTGAGAGTGAGACAGAAAGAGAAGCTGTGAGTGAGAGAGAGAGAAAGAGAAGCTGTGAGTGAGAGAGAGAGAGAGAGAAAGAGAAGCTGTGAGTGAGAGAGAGAAAGAGAAGCTGTGAGTGACACACAGAGAGAGAAGCTGTGAGTTAGAGAGAGAGAGAAAGAGAAGCTGTGGGTGACAGAGAGAGAGAGAAAGAGAAGCTGTGTGTGTGTGAGAGAGAGAAAGATAGTCTGAGAAAGAGAGAGTGAAAGAGAAGCTCTGAGTGAGAGAGAGAGAGGGAGAAAGAGAATCTGTGTGTGTGTGAGAGAGAAAGAGAAGCTGTGAGTGAGAGTGAGAGAAAGAAAGAGAAAGAGAAGCTGTTAGTGAGAGAGTGAGAGAGAGAAAGAGAAGCTGTTAGTGAGAGTGAGAGAGAGAGAAAGAGAAGCTGTGAGTGAGAGAGAGAGAAAGAGATGCTGTGAGTGAGTGAGAGAGAGAAAGAGAAGCTGTGTGTGTGTTTGAGAGAGAAAGATAGTCTGAGAAAGAGAGAGTGAAAGAGAAGCTGTGAGTGAGAGAGAGAGGGAGAAAGAGAAGCTGTGTGTGTGTGAGAGAGAAAGAGAAGCTGTGAGTGAGAGTGAGTGAGAGAGAGAGAAAGAGAAGCTGTGAGTGAGAGAGAGAGAGAATGAGAAGCTGTGAGTGAGAGAGAGAGAAGCTGTGAGAGAGAGAGAGAGAGAGAAAGTGAAGCTGTGAGTGAGAGAGAGAGAGAAAGAGAAGCTGTGTGTGTGTGAGAGATAGAAAGATTGTCTGAGAAAGAGAGAGTGAAAGAGAAGCTGTGAGTGAGAGAGAGAGAGGGAGAAAGAGAAGCTGTGTGTGTGAGAGAGAGAAAGAGAAGCTGTGAGTGAGAGTGAGAGAGAGAGAAATAGAAGCTGTGAGTGAGAGAGAGAGAGAAAGAGAAGCTGTGAGTGAGAGAGAGAGAATGAGAAGCTGTGAGTGAGAGAGAGAAGTTGTTAGAGAGATAGAGAAAGAGAAGCTGTGAGTGAGAGAGAGAGAGATGTGAGTGATAGAGAGAGAGAATGAGAAGCTGTGAGTGTGAGAGAGAGAAAGTAAGAGAAGCTGTGAGTGAGATAGAGAGAGAGAGAGAGAAGCTGTGAGTGAGAGAGAGAGGGAGAAAGATAATCTGTGAGAGAGAGAGAGAGAAACTGTGTGTGTGTGAGAGAGAGAAGGAGAATGTGTGATTGAGAGTGAGAGAGAGAAAGAGAAGCTGTGAGTGAGAGAGAGAGAATGAGAAGCTGTGAGTGAGAGAGAGAGTGAAAGAGAAGCTGTGAGAGAGAGAGAGAGAAAGAGAAGCTGTGAGTGAGAGAGAGAGAGAATGAGAAGCTGTGAGTGAGAGAGAGAGAAGCTGTGAGTGAGAGAGAGAGAGAGAAAGATTAGCTGTGAGTGAGAGAGAGAGGGAGAAAGAGAAGCTGTGTGTGTGTGAGAGAGAAAGAGAAGCTGTGAGTGAGAGTGAGAGCGAGAGAGAGAAAGAGAAGCTGTGAGTGAGAGAGAGAGTGAAAGAGAAGCTGTGAGAGAGAGAGAGAGAGAGAAGCTGTGAGTGAGAGAGAGAGAGAATGAGAAGCTGTGAGTGAGAGAGAGAGAAGCTGTGAGTGAGAGAGAGAGAGAGAAAGAGAAGCTGTGAGTGAGAGAGAGAGAGAAAGAGAAGCTGTGAGTGTGAGAGAGAAAGAGAAGCTGTGAGTGAGAGGGAGAGAGAGAAAGAGAAGCTGTGAGTGAGAGAGAGAGATGGAGAAAGAGAATCTGTGTGTGTGTGAGAGAGAAAGAGAAGCTGTGAGTGAGAGTGAGAGAGAGAAAGAGAAGCTGTGAGTGAGAGAGAGAGAAAGAAAGAGAAGCTGTGAGTGAGTGAGAGAGAGAAAGGGAAGTTGTGAGTGAGAGAGAGAGAAAGAGAAGCTGTGAGTGAGATAGAGAAAGAGAAGCTGTGAGTGAGAGAGAGAAAGAGAAGCTGTGAGTGAGAGAGAGAGAGATAGAGAAGCTGTGAGTGAGAAGGAGAGGGAAAGAGAAGCTGTGAGTGAGTGAGAGAGAGAGAAAAAGAGAAACTGTGAGTGTGTGAGAGAGAAAGAGAAGCTGTGTGTGAGAGAGAGAGAGAAAGAGAAGCTGTGAGTGAGAAGGAGAGGGAAAGAGAAGCTGTGAGTGAGTGAGAGAGAGAGAGAGAGAAAGAGAAGCTGTGAGAGAGAAAGAGAGAAGCTGTGAGTGAGAGAGTGAGAGAGAGAAAGAGAAGCTGTTAGTGAGAGTGAGAGAGAGAGAAAGAGAAGCTGTGAGTGAGAGAGAGATTGAAAGAGGAGCTGTGAGTGAGAGAGAGAGAGAGAAAGAGAAGCTGTGAGTGAGAGAGAGATAGAGAAGCTGTGAGTGAGAGGGAGAGAGAGAAAGAGAAGCTGTGAGTGACACAGAGAGAGAGAGAAGCTGTGAGTTAGAGAGAGAGAGAAAGAGAAGCTGTGAGTGACAGAGAGAGAGAAAGAGAAGCTGAGAGTGAGAGAGAGAGAGAGTAAGTGAAGCTGTGAGTGAGAGAGAGAAAGAGAAGCTGTGTGTGTGTGTGAGAGAGAAAGATAGTCTGAGAAAGAGAGAGTGAAAGAGAAGATGTGAGTAAGAGAGAGAGGGAGAAAGAGAAGCTGTGTGTGTGAGAGAGAGAAAGAGAAGCTGTGAGTGAGAGTGAGAGCGAAAGAGAGAAAGAGAAGCTGTGAGTGAGAGAGAGAGAAAGAGAAGCTGTGAGTGAGTGAGAGAGAATGAGAAGCTGTGAGTGAGAGAGAGAGAAGCTGTGAGTGAGAGAGAGAGAGAGAAAGTGAAGCTGTGAGTGAGAGAGAGAGAGAAAGAGAAGCTGTGTGTGTGTGAGAGAGAGAAAAATTGTCTGAGAAAGAGAGAGTGAAAGAGAAGCTGTGAGTGAGAGAGTGAGGGGGAGAAAGAGAAGCTGTGTGAGAGAGAGAGAGAAAGAGAAGCTGTGAGTGAGAGTGAGAGAGAGAGAAAGAGAAGCTGTGAGTGAGAGAGAGAGAGAGAAAGAGAAGCTGTGAGTGAGAGAGAGAGAATGAGAAGCTGTGAGTGAGAGAGAGAAGTTGTTAGAGAGAGAGAGAAAGAGAAGCTGTGAGTGAGAGAGAGAGAGATGTGAGTGATAGATTGAGAGAATGAGAAGCTGTGTGAGAGAGAGAAAATAAGAGAAGCTGTGAGTGAGATAGAGAGAGAGAGAAAGAGAAGCTGTGAGTGAGAGAGAGAGGGAGAAAGATAATCTGTGAGAGAGAGAGAGAGAGAGAGAAACTGTGTGTGTGAGAGAGAGAGAAGGAGAAGGTGTGATTGAGAGTGAGAGAGAGAAAGAGAAGCTGTGAGTGAGAGAGAGAGAATGAGAAGCTGTGAGTGAGAGAGAGAGAATCTGTGAGTGAGAGAGAGAAAGAAAAGCTGTGAGTGAGAGAGAGAGAGAGAAAGAGAAGATATGAGTGAGAGAGAGAGAGAGAAGCAGTGAGAGAGAGAGAGAGAAACAGAAGCTGTGAGTGAGACAGAGAGAGAAAGAGAAGCTGTGAGAGAGAGAGGGAGAAAGAGAAGCTGTGTGAGAGAGAGAGAGAAAGAGAAGCTGTGAGTGTGTGTGAGAGAGAAAGAGAAGCTGTGAGTGAGAGAGAGAGAAAGAAAGAGAAATTAGAGTGAGAAAGAGAGAGAGAAAGAGAAGCTGTGAGTGGGAGAGAGAGAAAGAGAGTCTGTGAGTGAGACAGAGAGAGAGAAGCTGTGAGTGAGAGAGAGAGAGCCGCTGTGAGTGAGAGAGAGAGAGAAAGAGAAGCTGTGAATGAGAGAGAGAGAGAGAGAAAGAGAAGCTGTGTGAGAGAGAGAAAGAGAAGCTGTGAGTGAGTGAGAGAGAGAGAAAGGGAAGTTGTGAGTGAGAGAGAGAGAGAGAAAGAGAAGCTGTGAGTGAGAGAGAGAGAAAGAGAAGCTGTGAGTGAGAGAGAGAGAGAAAGAGAAGCTGTGAGTGAGAAGGAGATGGAAAGAGAAGCTGTGAGTGAGTGAGAGAGAGAGAAAGAGAAGCTGTGAGTGAGAGAGAGAGAAAGAGAAGCTGTGAGTGAGAGAGAGAGAAAGAGAAGCTGTGAGTAAGAAGGAGAGGGAAAGAGAAGAAGTGAGTGTGTGAGTGAGAGAGAGAGAGAAAGAGAAGCTGTGAGAGAGAAAGAGAAGCTGTGAGTGAGAGAGTGAGTGAGAGAGAGAGATGCTGTGAGTGAGAGAGAGATTGAAAGAGAAGCTGTGATTGAGAGAGAGAGAGAGAGAAAGAGAAGCTGTGAGTGAGAGAGAGAAAGAGAAGCTGTGAGTGAGAGGGAGAGAGAGAAAGAGAAGCTGTGAGTGACACAGAGAGATAGAAGCTGTGAGTTAGAGAGAGAGAAAGAGAAGCTGTGAGTGACAGAGAGAGAGAAAGAGAAGATATGAGTGAGAGAGAGAGAAAGAGAAGCTGTGAGTGAGTAAGAGAGAGAAAGGGAAGTTGTGAGTGAGAGAGAGAGAAAGAGAAGCTGTGAGTGAGAGAGAGAGAAAGAGAAGCTGTGAGTGAGAGAGAGAGAAAGAGAAGCTGTGAGTGAGAGAGAGAGAGAGAGAAAGAGAAGCTGTGAGTGAGAGAGAGAAAGAGAAGCTGTGAGTGACACACAGAGAGAGAAGCTGTGAGTTAGAGAGAGAGAGAAAGAGAAGCTGTGAGTGACAGAGAGAGAGAGAGAGAAGCTGTGTGTGTGTGTGTGAGAGAGAAAGATAGTCTGAGAAAGAGAGAGTGAAAGAGAAGCTGTGAGTGAGAGAGAGAGGGAGAAAGAGAATCTGTGTGTGTGTGAGAGAGAAAGAGAAGCTGTGAGTGAGAGTGAGAGAAAGAAAGAGAAAGAGAAGCTGTTAGTGAGAGAGTGAGAGAGAGAAAGAGAAGCTGTTAGTGAGAGTGAGAGAGAGAGAAAGAGAAGCTGTGAGTGAGAGAGAGAGAAAGAGATGCTGTGAGTGAGAGAGAGAGAGAAAGAGAAACTGTGAGTGAGAGAGAGAGAAAGAGAAGCTGTGAGTGAGAGAGAGAGAAAGAGAAGCTGTGAGTGAGAAGGAGATGGAAAGAGAAGCTGTGAGTGAGTGAGAGAGAGAGAAAGAGAAGCTGTGAGTGAGAGAGAGAGAAAGAAAGAGAAGCTGTGAGTGAGAGAGAGAGAGAAAGAGAAGCTGTGAGTAAGAAGGAGAGGGAAAGAGAAGAAGTGAGTGAGTGAGAGAGAGAGAGAAAGAGAAGCTGTGAGAGAGAAAGAGAAGCTGTGAGTGAGAGAGTGAGTGAGAGAGAGAGAAGCTGTGAGTGAGAGAGAGATTGAAAGAGAAGCTGTGAGTGAGAGAGAGAGAGAAAGAGAAGCTGTGAGTGAGAGAGAGAAAGAGAAGCTGTGAGTGAGAGGGAGAGAGAGAAAGAGAAGCTGTGAGTGACACAGAGAGATAGAAGCTGTGAGTTAGAGAGAGAGAAAGAGAAGCTGTGAGTGACAGAGAGAGAGAAAGAGAAGATATGAGTGAGAGAGAGAGAAAGAGAAGCTGTGAGTGAGTAAGAGAGAGAAAGGGAAGTTGTGAGTGAGAGAGAGAGAAAGAGAAGCTGTGAGTGAGAGAGAGAGAGAGAAAGAGAAGCTGTGAGTGAGAGAGAGAGAAAGAGAAGCTGTGAGTGAGAGAGAGAGAGAGAGAAAGAGAAGCTGTGAGTGAGAGAGAGAAAGAGAAGCTGTGAGTGACACACAGAGAGAGAAGCTGTGAGTTAGAGAGAGAGAGAAAGAGAAGCTGTGAGTGACAGAGAGAGAGAGAGAAAGGGAAGCTGTGTGTGTGTGTGAGAGAGAAAGATAGTCTGAGAAAGAGAGAGTGAAAGAGAAGCTGTGAGTGAGAGAGAGAGGGAGAAAGAGAATCTGTGTGTGTGTGAGAGAGAAAGAGAAGCTGTGAGTGAGAGTGAGAGAAAGAAAGAGAAAGAGAAGCTGTTAGTGAGAGAGTGAGAGAGAGAAAGAGAAGCTGTTAGTGAGAGTGAGAGAGAGAGAAAGAGAAGCTGTGAGTGAGAGAGAGAGAAAGAGATGCTGTGAGTGAGAGAGAGAGAGAAAGAGAAACTGTGAGTGAGAGAGAGAGAAAGAGAAGCTGTGAGTGAGAGAGAGAGAAAGAGAAGCTGTGAGTGAGAAGGAGAGGGAAAGAGAAGCTGTGAGTGAGTGAGAGAGAGAAAGAGAAGCTGTGAGTGAGAGAGAGAGAAAGAGAAGCTGTGAGTGAGAGAGAGAGAGAAAGAGAAGCTGTGAGTAAGAAGGAGAGGGAAAGAGAAGAAGTGAGTGAGTGAGAGAGAGAGAGAGAAAGAGAAGCTGTGAGAGAGAAAGAGAAGCTGTGAGTGAGAGAGTGAGAGAGAGAAAGAGAATCTGTTAGTGAGAGTGAGAGAGAGAGAAAGAGAAGCTGTGAGTGAGAGAGAGAGAGAGAAAGAGAAGCTGTGAGAGAGAGAAAGAGAAGCTGTGAGTGAGAGGGAGAGAGAAAGAGAAGCTGTGAGTGACACAGAGAGAGAGAAGCTGTGAGTTAGAGAGAGAGAGAAAGAGAAGCTGTGAGAGAGTGAGAGAGAGAAAGAGAAGCTGTTAGTGAGAGTGAGAGAGAAAGAGAAGCTGTGAGTGAGAGAGAGAGAAAGAGAAGCTGTGAGTGAGAAAGAGAGAGAGAGAAAGAGAAGCTGTGAGTGAGAGAGAGAAAGAGAAGCTGTGAGTGAGAGGGAGAGAGAGAAAGAGAAGCTGTGAGTGAGAGAGAGAGAGGGAGAAAGAGAATCTGTGTGTGTGTGAGAGAGAAAGAGAAGCTGTGAGTGAGAGTGAGAGAGAGAGAAAGAGAAATAGAAGCTGTGAGTGAGAGAGTGAGAGAGAGAAAGAGAAGCTGTGAGTGAGAGAGAGAGAAAGAAAGAGAAGCTGTGAGTGAGTGAGAGAGAGAAAGGGAAGTTGTGAGTGAGAGAGAGAGAGAAAGAGAAGCTGTGAGTGAGAGAGAGAAAGAGAAGCTGTGAGTGAGAGAGAGAGAGAAAGAGAAGCTGTGAGTGAGGAGAGGGAAAGAGAAGCTGTGAGTGAGTGAGAGAGAGAGAGAAAGAGAAACTGTGAGTGTGTGAGAGAGAAGCTGTGAGTGAGAGAGAGAAAGAAAAGCTGTGAGTGAGAGAGAGAGAGAGAAAGAGAAGATATGAGTGTGAGAGAGAGAGAAGCAGTGAGTGAGAGAGAGAGAGAAAGAGAAGCTGTGAGTGAGAGAGAGAGAGAAAGAGAAGCTGTGAGTGAGACAGAGAGAGAAAGAGAAGCTGTGAGAGAGAGAGAGGGGAAGAAAGAGAAGCTGTGTGTGAGAAAGAGAGAAAGAGAAGCTGTGAGTGTGTGAGAGAGAGAAAGAGAAGCTGTGAGTGAGAGAGAGAGAAAGAAAGAGAAATTAGAGTGTGAAAGGGAGAGAGAAAGAGAAGCTGTGAGTGGGAGAGAGAGAAAGAGAAGCTGTGAGTGAGAGAGAGAGAGAGAAGCTGTGAGTGAGAGAGAGAGAGCTGCTGTGAGTGAGAGAGAGAGAAAGAGAAGCTGTGAGTGAGAGAGAGAGAAGCTGTGAGTGTGAGAGAGAAAGAAAAGCTATGAGTGAGAGAGTGAGAGAGAAAGAGTAGCTGTGAGTGAGAGAGAGAGAAAGAGAAGCTGTGAGAGAGAGTAAGAAAAGCTGTGAGTGAGAGTGAGAGTGAGAGAGAAAGAGAAGCTGTGAGTGAGAGAGAGAGAAAGAGAAGCTGTGAGTGAGAGAGAGAGAGAAAGAGAAGCTGTGAGTGAGATAGAGAGAGAGAAGATGTGAGTGAGAGCGAGAGAGAATGAGAAGCTGTGAGTGAGAGAGAGAAAGTAAGAGAAGCTGTGAGTGATACACAGAGAGAGAAATAGAAGCTGTGAGTGAGAGAGAGAGAGGGAGAAAGATAAGCTGTGTGTGAGAGAGAGAGAAAGAGAAGTTGTGAGAGAGAGAGAGAGAAAGAGAAGCTGTGATTGTGAGTGAGAGAGAGAGAAAGAGAAACTGTGAGTGAGTAAGAGAGAGAAAGGGAAGTTGTGAGTGAGAGAGAGAGAAAGAGAAGCTGTGAGTGAGAGAGAGAGAGAGAAAGAGAAGCTGTGAGTGAGAGAGAGAAAGAGAAGCTGTGAGTGAGAAGGAGAGGGAAAGAGAAGCTGTGAGTGAGTGAGAGAGAGAAAGAGAAGCTGTGAGAGAGAAAGAGGGAAGCTGTGAGTGAGAGAGTGAGAGAGAGAAAGAGAAGCTGTTAGTGAGAGTGAGAGTGAGACAGAAAGAGAAGCTGTGAGTGAGAGAGAGAGAGAAAGAGAAGCTGTGAGTGAGAGAGAGAGAGACAAAGAGAAGCTGTGAGTGAGAGAGAGAAAGAGAAGCTGTGAGTGACACACACAGAGAGAAGCTGTGAGTTAGAGAGAGAGAGAAAGAGAAGCTGTGAGTGACAGAGAGAGAGAGAAAGAGAAGCTGTGTGTGTGTGTGAGAGAGAAAGATAGTCTGAGAAAGAGAGAGTGAAAGAGAAGCTGTGAGTGAGAGAGAGAGGGGGAGAAAGAGAATCTGTGTGTGTGTGAGAGAGAAGCTGTGAGTGAGAGAGAGAGGGAGAAAGAGAATCTGTGTGTGTGTGAGAGAGAAAGTGAAGCTGTGAGTGAGAGTGAGAGAAAGAAAGAGAAAGAGAAGCTGTTAGTGAGAGAGTGAGAGAGAGAAAGAGAAGCTGTTAGTGAGAGTGAGAGAGAGAGAAAGAGAAGCTGTGAGTGAGAGAGAGAGAAAGAGATGTTGTGAGTGAGAGAGAGAGAGAAAGAGAAACTGTGAGTGAGAGAGAGAGAAAGAGAAGCTGTGAGTGAGAGAGAGAGAAAGAGAAGCTGTGAGTGAGAAGGAGAGGGAAAGAGAAGCTGTGAGTGAGTGAGAGAGAGAAAGAGAAGCTGTGAGTGAGAGAGAGAGAAAGAGAAGCTGTGAGTGAGAGAGAGAGAGAAAGAGAAGCTGTGAGTAAGAAGGAGAGGGAAAGAGAAGAAGTGAGTGAGTGAGAGAGAGAGAGAGAAAGAGAAGCTGTGAGAGAGAAAGAGAAGCTGTGAGTGAGAGAGTGAGAGAGAGAAAGAGAATCTGTTAGTGAGAGTGAGAGAGAGAGAAAGAGAAGCTGTGAGTGAGAGAGAGAGAGAAAGAGAAGCTGTGAGAGAGAGAAAGAGAAGCTGTGAGTGAGAGGGAGAGAGAAAGAGAAGCTGTGAGTGACACAGAGAGAGAGAAGCTGTGAGTTAGAGAGAGAGAAAGAGAAGCTGTGAGAGAGTGAGAGAGAGAAAGAGAAGCTGTTAGTGAGAGTGAGAGAGAAAGAGAAGCTGTGAGTGAGAGAGAGAGAAAGAGAAGCTGTGAGTGAGAAAGAGAGAGAGAGAAAGAGAAGCTGTGAGTGAGAGAGAGAAAGAGAAGCTGTGAGTGAGAGGGAGAGAGAGAAAGAGAAGCTGTGAGTGAGAGAGAGAGAGGGAGAAAGAGAATCTGTGTGTGTGTGAGAGAGAAAGAGAAGCTGTGAGTGAGAGTGAGAGAGAGAGAAAGAGAAATAGAAGCTGTGAGTGAGAGAGTGAGAGAGAGAAAGAGAAGCTGTGAGTGAGAGAGAGAGAAAGAAAGAGAAGCTGTGAGTGAGTGAGAGAGAGAAAGGGAAGTTGTGAGTGAGAGAGAGAGAGAAAGAGAAGCTGTGAGTGAGAGAGAGAAAGAGAAGCTGTGAGTGAGAGAGAGAGAGAAAGAGAAGCTGTGAGTGAGGAGAGGGAAAGAGAAGCTGTGAGTGAGTGAGAGAGAGAGAGAAAGAGAAACTGTGAGTGTGTGAGAGAGAAGCTGTGAGTGAGAGAGAGAAAGAAAAGCTGTGAGTGAGAGAGAGAGAGAGAAAGAGAAGATATGAGTGTGAGAGAGAGAGAAGCAGTGAGTGAGAGAGAGAGAGAGAGAAAGAGAAGCTGTGAGTGAGAGAGAGAGAGAAAGAGAAGCTGTGAGTGAGACAGAGAGAGAAAGAGAAGCTGTGAGAGAGAGAGAGGGGAAGAAAGAGAAGCTGTGTGTGAGAAAGAGAGAAAGAGAAGCTGTGAGTGTGTGAGAGAGAGAAAGAGAAGCTGTGAGTGAGAGAGAGAGAAAGAAAGAGAAATTAGAGTGTGAAAGAGAGAGAGAAAGAGAAGCTGTGAGTGGGAGAGAGAGAAAGAGAAGCTGTGAGTGAGAGAGAGAGAGAGAAGCTGTGAGTGAGATAGAGAGAGAGCTGCTGTGAGTGAGAGAGAGAGAAAGAGAAGCTGTGAGTGAGAGAGAGAGAAGCTGTGAGTGTGAGAGAGAAAGAAAAGCTATGAGTGAGAGAGTGAGAGAGAAAGAGAAGCTGTGAGTGAGAGAGAGAGAAAGAGAAGCTGTGAGAGAGAGTAAGAAAAGCTGTGAGTGAGAGTGAGAGTGAGAGAGAAAGAGAAGCTGTGAGTGAGAGAGAGAGAAAGAGAAGCTGTGAGAGAGAGAGAGGGAGAAAGATAAGCTGTGTGAGAGAGAGAGAGAGAAAGAGAAGTTGTGAGAGAGAGAGAGAGAAAGAGAAGCTGTGATTGTGAGTGAGAGAGAGAGAAAGAGAAGCTGTGAGTGAGTAAGAGAGAGAAAGGGAAGTTGTGAGTGAGAGAGAGAGAAAGAGAAGCTGTGAGTGAGAGAGAGAGAGAGAAAGAAAGAGAAATTAGAGTGAGAAAGAGAGAGAGAAAGAGAAGGTGTGAGTGGGAGAGAGAGAAAGAGAGTCTGTGAGAGAGAGAGAGAGAGAAAGAGAAGCTGTGAGAGAGAAAGAGGGAAGCTGTGAGTGAGAGAGTGAGAGAGAGAAAGAGAAGCTGTTAGTGAGAGTGAGAGTTAGACAGAAAGAGAAGCTGTGAGTGAGAGAGAGAGAGAAAGAGAAGCTGTGAGTGAGAGAGAGAGAGAGAAAGAGAAGCTGTGAGTTAGAGAGAGAAAGAGAAGCTGTGAGTGACACACACAGAGAGAAGCTGTGAGTTAGAGAGAGAGAGAAAGAGAAGCTGTGAGTGACAGAGAGAGAGAGAGAAAGAGAAGCTGTGTGTGTGTGAGAGAGAGAAAGATAGTCTGAGAAAGAGAGAGTGAAAGAGAAGCTGTGAGTGAGAGAGAGAGGGGGAGAAAGAGAATCTGTGTGTGTGTGAGAGAGAAGCTGTGAGTGAGACTGAGAGAGAGAGAGAGAAAGAGAAGCTGTTAGTGAGAGAGTGAGAGAGAGAAAGAGAAGCTGTTAGTGAGAGTGAGAGAGAGAGAAAGAGAAGCTGTGAGTGAGAGAGAGAGAAAGAGGTGCTGTGAGTGAGAGAGAGAGAGAAAGAGAAACTGTGAGTGAGAGAGAGAAAGAGAAGCTGTGAGTGAGAGAGAGAGAGAAAGAGAAGCTGTGAGTGAGAAGGAGAGGGAAAGAGAAGCTGTGAGTGAGTGAGAGAGAGAGAAAGAAAGAGAAGCTGTGAGTGAGAGAGAGAGAAAGAGAAGCTGTGAGTGAGAGAGAGAGAGAGAAAGAGAAGCTGTGAGTAAGAAGGAGAGGGAAAGAGAAGAAGTGAGTGAGAGAGAGAGAGAGAGAGAGAAAGAAAGAGAAGCTGTGAGAGAGAAAGAGAAGCTGTGAGTGAGAGAGTGAGAGAGAGAAAGAGAATCTGTTAGTGAGAGTGAGAGAGAGAGAGAAAGAGAAGCTGTGAGTGAGAGAGAGAGAGAGAAAGAGAAGCTGTGAGAGAGAGAAAGAGAAGCTGTGTGTGAGAGGGAGAGAGAAAGAGAAGCTGTGAGTGACACAGAGAGAGAGAAGCTCTGAGTTAGAGAGAGAGAAAGAGAAGCTGTGAGTGAGAGAGTGAGAGAGAGAAAGAGAAGCTGTTAGTGAGAGTGAGAGAGAAAGAGAAGCTGTTAGTGAGAGTGAGAGAGAAAGAGAAGCTGTGAGTGAGAGAGAGAGAAAGAGAAGCTGTGAGTGAGAAAGAGAGAGAGAAAGAGAAGCTGTGAGTGAGAGAGAGAAAGAGAAGCTGTGAGTGAGAGGGAGAGAGAGAAAGAGAAGCTGTGAGTGAGAGAGAGAGAGGGAGAAAGAGAATCTGTGTGTTTGTGTGAGAGAAAGAGAAGCTGTGAGTGAGAGTGAGAGAGAGAGAAAGAGAAATAGAAGCTGTGAGTGAGAGAGTGAGAGAGAAAGAGAAGCTGTGAGTGAGAGAGAGAGAGAAAGAAAGAGAAGCTGTGAGTGAGTGAGAGAGAGAAAGGGAAGTTGTGAGTGAGAGAGAGAGAAAGAGAAGCTGTGAGTGAGAGAGAGAAAGAGAAGCTGTGAGTGAGAGAGAGAGAGAAAGAGAAGCTGTGAGTGAGAAGGAGAGGGAAAGAGAAGCTGTGAGTGAGTGAGAGAGAGAGAGAAAGAGAAACTGTGAGTGTGTGAGAGAGAAAGAGAAGCTGTGAGTGAGAGAGAGAGAGAGAGAGAGAAGCTGTGAGTGAGAAGGAGAGGGAAAGAGAAGCTGTGAGTGAGTGAGAGAGAGAGAGAGAAAGAGAAGCTGAGAGAGAGAGAACCTGTGACTGAGAGAGTGAGAGAGAGAAAGAGAAGCTGTTAGTGAGAGTGAGAGAGAGAGAAAGAGAAGCTGTGAGTGAGAGATTGAAAGAGAAGCTGTGAGTGAGAGAGAGAGAGAGAGAAGCTGTGAGAGAGAGATAAAGAAGCTGTGACTGAGAGGGAGAGAGAGAAAGAGAAGCTGTGAGTGACACAGAGAGAGAGAAGCTGTGAGTTAGAGAGAGAGAAAGAGAAGCTGTGAGTGACAGAGAGAGAGCAAGAGAAGCTGAGAGTGAGAGAGAGAGAGAGAAAGTGAAGCTGTGAGTGAGAGAGAGAAAGAGAAGCTGTATGTGTGTGAGAGAGAGAAAGATAGTCTGAGAAAGAGAGAGTGAAAGAGAAGCTGTGAGTGAGAGAGAGATTGAAAGAGAAGCTGTGAGAGAGAGAGAGAAAAAGAGAAGCTGTGAGTGAGAGAGAGAAAGAGAAGCTGTGAGTGAGAGAGAGATTGAAAGAGAAGCTGTGAGAGAGAGAGAGAAAAAGAGAAGCTGTGAGTGAGAGAGAGAAAGAGAAGCTGTGAGTGAGAGGGAGAGAGAGAAAGAGAAGCTGTGAGTGACACACAGAGAGAGAAGCTGTGAGTTAGAGAGAGAGAAAGAGAAGCTGTGAGTGACAGAGAGAGAGAAAGAGAAGCTGAGAGTGAGAGAGAGAGAAAGTGAAGCTGTGAGTGAGAGAGAGAGAGAAAGAGAAGCTGTGTGTGTGAGAGAGAGAGAAGCTGTGAGTGAGAGAGAGAAAGAGAAGCTGTGAGTGAGAGAGAGAGAGAGAAGATGTGAGTGAGAGAGAGAGAATGAGAAGCTGTGAGTGAGAGAGAGAAAGTAAGAGAAGCTGTGAGTGAGATAGAGAGAGAGAGAAAGGGAAGCTGTGAGTGAGAGAGAGAGAGAAAGAGATGCTGTGAGTGAGAGAGAGAGAGGAAGAGAAGCTGTGAGTGAGACAGAGAGAGGGAGAAAGAGACGCTGTGTGTGTGTGAGAGAGAAAGAGAAGCTGTGATTGAGAGTGAGAGAGAGAGAAAGAAAAGCTGTGAGTGAGAGAGAGAAAGACAAGCTAAGAGTTAGATAGAGAGAAGCAGTGAGTGAGAGAGAGAGAAGCAGTGAGTGAGAGAGAGAGAGAGAGAGAAGCTGTGAGTGAGACAGAGAGAGAGAAAGATAAGCTGCGAGAGATAGAGAGGGAGAAAGAGAAGCTGTGTGAGAGAGAGAGAGAGAAAGAGAAGCTGTGTGTGTGTGAGAGAGAAAGATAGTCTGAGAAAGAGAGAGTGAAAGAGAAGCTGTGAGTGAGAGAGAGAGGGAGAAAGAGAAGCTGTGTGTGTGTGAGAGAGAAAGAGAAGCTGTGAGTGAGAGTGAGAGCGAGAGAGAGAAAGAGAAGCTGTGAGTGAGAGAGAGAGTGAAAGAGAAGCTGTGAGTGAGAGAGAGAGAAAGAGAAGCTGTGAGTGAGAGAGAGAGAGAATGAGAACCTGTGAGTGAGAGAGAGAGAAGCTGTGAGTGAGAGAGAGAGAGAGAAAGTGAAGCTGTGAGTGAGAGAGAGAGAGAAAGAGAAGCTGTGTGTGTGTGAGAGAGAGAAAGATTGTCTGAGAAAGAGAGAGTGAAAGAGAAGCTGTGAGTGAGAGAGAGAGAGGGAGAAAGAGAAGCTGTGTGTGAGAGAGAGAAAGAGAAGCTGTGAGTGAGAGTGAGAGAGAGAGAAAGAGAAGCTGTGAGTGAGAGAGAAAGAGAAAGAGAAGCTGTGAGTGAGAGAGAGAGAATGAGAAGCTGTGAGTGAGAGAGAGAAGTTGTTAGAGAGAGAGAGAAAGAGAAGCTGTGAGTGAGAGAGAGAGAGATGTGAGTGATAGAGAGAGAGAATGAGAAGCTGTGAGTGAGAGAGAGAGTAAGTAAGAGAAGCTGTGAGTGAGAAAGAGAGAGAGAGAAAGAGAAGCTGTGAGTGAGAGAGAGAGGGAGAAAGATAATATATGAGAGAGAGAGAGAGAAACTGTGTGTGAGAGAGAGAGAGAAGGAGAAGGAGTGATTGAGAGTGAGAGAGAGAAAGAGAAGCTGTGAGTGAGAGAGAGAGAATGAGAAGCTGTGAGTGAGAGAGAGAGTGAAAGAGAAGCTGTGAGTGAGAGAGAGAGAAAGAGAAGCTGTGAGTGAGAGAGAGAGAGAATGAGAAGCTGTGAGTGAGAGAGAGAGAAGCTGTGAGAGAGAGAGAGAAAGAAAGAGAAGCTGTGAGTGAGAGAGAGAGGGAGAAAGAGAAGCTGTGTGTGTGAGAGAGAAAGAGAAGCTGTGAGTGAGAGTGAGAGCGAGAGAGAGAAAGAGAAGCTTTGAGTGAGAGAGAGAGTGAAAGAGAAGCTGTGAGTGAGAGAGAGAGAAAGAGAAGCTGTGAGTGAGAGAGAGAGAGAGAATGAGAAGCTGTGAGTGAGAGAGAGAAGCTGTGAGTGAGAGAGAGAGAGAGAAAGAGAAGCTGTGAGTGAGAGAGAGAGAGAGAGAAAGAGAAGCTGTGAGTGAGAGAAAGAGAAGCTGTGAGTGAGAGGGAGAGAGAGAGAAAGAGAAGCTGTGAGTGTGAGAGAGAGATGGAGAAAGAGAATCTGTGTGTGTGTGAGAGACAAAGAGAAGCTGTGAGTGAGAGTGAGAGAGAGAGAAAGAGAAAGAGAAGCTGTGAGTGAGAGAGTGAGAGAGAGAAAGAGAAGCTGTGAGTGAGAGAGAGAGAAAGAAAGAGAAGCTGTGAGTGAGTGAGAGAGAGAACGGGAAGTTGTGAGTGAGAGAGAGAGAGAAAGAGAAGCTGTGAGTGAGAGTGAGAGCGAGAGAGAGAAAGAGAAGCTGTGAGTGAGAGAGAGAGTGAAAGAGAAGCTGTGAGTGAGAGAGAGAGAAAGAGAAGCTGTGAGTGAGAGAGAGAGAGAATGAGAACCTGTGAGTGAGAGAGAGAGAAGCTGTGAGTGAGAGAGAGAGAGAGAAAGTGAAGCTGTGAGTGAGAGAGAGAGAGAAAGAGAAGCTGTGTGTGTGTGAGAGAGAGAAAGATTGTCTGAGAAAGAGAGAGTGAAAGAGAAGCTGTGAGTGAGAGAGAGAGGGAGAAAGAGAAGCTGTGTGAGAGAGAGAGAAAGAGAAGCTGTGAGTGAGAGTGAGAGAGAGAGAAAGAGAAGCTGTGAGTGAGAGAGAAAGAGAAAGAGAAGCTGTGAGTGAGAGAGAGAGAATGAGAAGCTGTGAGTGAGAGAGAGAAGTTGTTAGAGAGAGAGAAAGAGAAGCTGTGAGTGAGAGAGAGAGAGATGTGAGTGATAGAGAGAGAGAATGAGAAGATGTGAGTGAGAGAGAAAGTAAGAGAAGCTGTGAGTGAGATAGAGAGAGAGAGAAAGAGAAGCTGTGAGTGAGAGAGAGAGGGAGAAAGATAATATATGAGAGAGAGAGAGAGAGAAACTGTGTGTGAGAGAGAGAGAGAAGGAGAAGGAGTGATTGAGAGTGAGAGAGAGAAAGAGAAGCTGTGAGTGAGAGAGAGAGAATGAGAAGCTGTGAGTGAGAGAGAGAGTGAAAGAGAAGCTGTGAGTGAGAGAGAGAGAAAGAGAAGCTGTGAGTGAGAGAGAGAGAGAATGAGAAGCTGTGAGTGAGAGAGAGAGAAGCTGTGAGAGAGAGAGAGAGAGAAAGAGAAGCTGTGAGTGAGAGAGAGAGGGAGAAAGAGAAGCTGTGTGTGAGAGAGAGAGAAAGAGAAGCTGTGAGTGAGAGTGAGAGCGAGAGAGAGAAAGAGAAGCTGTGAGTGAGAGAGAGAGTGAAAGAGAAGCTGTGAGTGAGAGAGAGAGAAAGAGAAGCTGTGAGTGAGAGAGAGAGAGAGAATGAGAAGCTGTGAGTGAGAGAGAGAAGCTGTGAGTGAGAGAGAGAGAGAGAGAAAGAGAAGCTGTGAGTGAGAGAGAGAGAGAGAGAAAGAGAAGCTGTGAGTGAGAGAAAGAGAAGCTGTGAGTGAGAGGGAGAGAGAGAGAAAGAGAAGCTGTGAGTGTGAGAGAGAGATGGAGAAAGAGAATCTGTGTGTGTGTGAGAGACAAAGAGAAGCTGTGAGTGAGAGTGAGAGAGAGAGAAAGAGAAAGAGAAGCTGTGAGTGAGAGAGTGAGAGAGAGAAAGAGAAGCTGTGAGTGAGAGAGAGAGAAAGAAAGAGAAGCTGTGAGTGAGTGAGAGAGAGAACGGGAAGTTGTGAGTGAGAGAGAGAGAGAAAGAGAAGCTGTGAGTGAGAGTGAGAGCGAGAGAGAGAAAGAGAAGCTGTGAGTGAGAGAGAGAGTGAAAGAGAAGCTGTGAGTGAGAGAGAGAGAGAAAGAGAAGCTGTGAGTGAGAAGGAGAGGGAAAGAGAAGCTGTGAGTGAGTGAGAGAGAGAGAGAAAGAGAAACTGTGAGTGTGTGAGAGAGAAAGAGAAGCTGTGAGTGAGAGAGAGAGAGAAAGAGAAGCTGTGAGTGAGAAGGAGAGGAAAAGAGAAGCTGTGAGTGAGCGAGAGATAGAGAGAAAGAGAAGCTGTGAGAGAGAAAGAGAGAAGCTGTGAGTGAGAGAGAGTGAGAGAGAAAGAGAAGCTGTTAGTGAGAGTGAGAGAGAGAGAAAGAGAAGCTGTGAGTGAGAGAGAGAATGAAAGAGGAGCTGTGAGTGAGAGAGAGAGAGAAAGAGAAGCTGTGAGTGAGAGAGAGATAGAGAAGCTGTGAGTGAGACAGAGAGAGAAAGAGAAGCTGTGAGAGAGAGAGGGGAAGAAAGAGAAGCTGTGTGTGAGAGAGAGAGAAAGAGAAGCTGTGAGTGTGTGTGAGAGAGAAAGAGAAGCTGTGAGTGAGAGAGAGAGAAAGAAAGAGAAATTAGAGTGAGAAAGACAGAGAGAAAGAGAAGCTGTGAGTGGGAGAGAGAGAAAGAGAGTCTGTGAGTGAGAGAGAGAGAAAGAAGCTGTGAGTGAGAGAGAGAGAGAGCTGCTGTGAGTGAGAGAGAGAGAAAGAGAAGCTGTGAGTGAGAGAGAGAGAAGCTGTGAGTGAGAGAGAGAAAGAAAAGCTATGAGTGAGAGAGTGAGAGAGAAAGAGAAGCTGTGAGTGAGAGAGAGAGAAAGAGAAGCTGTGAGAGAGAGTAAGAAAAGCTGTGATTGAGAGTGAGAGTGAGAGAGAAAGAGAAGCTGTGAGTGAGAGAGAGAGAATGAGAAGCTGCGAGAGAGAGAAAGAGAAGCTGTGAGTGAGAGAGAGAGAGAAAATGTGAGTGAGAGAGAGAGAGAATGAGAAGCTGTGAGTGAGAGAGAGAAAGTAAGAGAAGCTGTGAGTGATACAGAGAGAGAGAAAGAGAAGCTGTGAGTGAGAGAGAGAGAGAAAGAGAAGCTGTGATTGAGAGTGAGTGATAGAGAAAGAGAAGCTGTGAGTGAGTGAGAGAGAAAGAGAAGCTGTGAGTGAGAGAGAGAGAAGCTGTGAGTGAGAGAGAGAAAGAAAAGCTGTGAGTGAGAGAGAGAGAGAAAGAGAAGCTGTGAGAGAGAGAGAGAGAGAGACAGAGAAGCTGTGATTGAGAGTGAGTGATAGAGAAAGAGAAGCTGTGAGTGAGTGAGAGAGAAAGAGAAGCTGTGAGTGAGAGAGAGAGAAGCTGTGAGTGAGAGAGAGAAAGAAAAGCTGTGAGTGAGAGAGAGAGAGAAAGAGAAGATATGAGTGAGAGAGAGAGAAAGAGAAGCTGTGAGTGAGTAAGAGAGAGAAAGGGAAGTTGTGAGTGAGAGAGAGAGAGAAAGAAAAGCTGTGAGTGAGAGAGAGAGAGAGAGAGAGAAGCTGTGAGTGAGAGAGAGAGAAAGAGAAGCTGTGAGTGAGAAGGAGAGGGAAAGAGAAGCTGTGAGTGAGTGAGAGAGAGAGAAACAGAAGCTGTGAGAGAGAAAGAGAGAAGCTGTGAGTGAGAGAGTGAGAGAGAGAAAGAGAACCTGTTAGTGAGAGTGAGAGTGAGACAGAAAGAGAAGCTGTGAGTGAGAGAGAGAGAAAGAGAAGCTGTGAGTGAGAGAGAGAGAGAAGCTGTGAGTGACACACAGAGAGAGAAGCTGTGAGTTAGAGAGAGAGAGAAAGAGAAGCTGTGAGTGACAGAGAGAGAGAGAAAGAGAAGCTATGTGTGTGTGAGAGAGAGAAAGATAGTCTGAGAAAGAGAGAGTGAAAGAGAAGCTGTGAGTGAGAGAGAGAGAGGGAGAAAGAGAATCTGTGTGTGTGTGAGAGAGAAAGAGAAGCTGTGAGTGAGAGTGAGAGAAAGAAAGAGAAAGCGAAGCTGTTAGTGAGAGAGTGAGAGAGAGAAAGAGAAGCTGTTAGTGAGAGTGAGAGAGAGAGAGAAAGAGAAGCTGTGAGTGAGAGAGAGAGAAAGAGATGCTGTGAGTGAGAGAGAGAGAGAGAAAGAGAAACTGTGAGTGAGAGAGAGAGAAAGAGAAGCTGTGAGTGAGAGAGAGAGAAAGAGAAGCTGTGAGTGAGAAGGAGAGGGAAAGAGAAGCTGTGAGTGAGTGAGAGAGAGAGAAAGAGAAGCTGTGAGTGAGAGAGAGAGAAAGAGAAGCTGTGAGTGAGAGAGAGAGAGAAAGAGAAGCTGTGAGTAAGAAGGAGAGGGAAAGAGAAGAAGTGAGTGAGTGAGAGAGAGAGAGAGAAAGAGAAGCTGTGAGAGAGAAAGAGAAGCTGTGAGTGAGAGAGTGAGAGAGAGAAAGAGAATCTGTTAGTGAGAGTGAGAGAGAGAGAAAGAGAAGCTGTGAGTGAGAGAGAGAGAGAGAAAGAGAAGCTGTGAGTGAGAGAGAGAAAGAGAAGCTGTGTGTGAGAGGGAGAGAGAGAAAGAGAAGCTGTGAGTGAGAGAGAGAGGGAGAAAGAGAATCTGTGTGTTTGTGTGAGAGAAAGAGAAGCTGTGAGTGAGAGTGAGAGAGAGAGAAAGAGAAATAGAAGCTGTGAGTGAGAGAGTGAGAGAGAAAGAGAAGCTGTGAGTGAGAGAGAGAGAGAAAGAAAGAGAAGCTGTGAGTGAGTGAGAGAGAGAAAGGGAAGTTGTGAGTGAGAGAGAGAGAAAGAGAAGCTGTGAGTGAGAGAGAGAAAGAGAAGCTGTGAGTGAGAGAGAGAGAGAAAGAGAAGCTGTGAGTGAGAAGGAGAGGGAAAGAGAAGCTGTGAGTGAGTGAGAGAGAGAGAGAAAGAGAAACTGTGAGTGTGTGAGAGAGAAAGAGAAGCTGTGAGAGAGAGAGAGAGAGAGAGAGAGAGAGAAGCTGTGAGTGAGAAGGAGAGGGAAAGAGAAGCTGTGAGTGAGTGAGAGAGAGAGAGAGAAAGAGAAGCTGAGAGAGAGAGAACCTGTGACTGAGAGAGTGAGAGAGAGAAAGAGAAGCTGTTAGTGAGAGTGAGAGAGAGAGAAAGAGAAGCTGTGAGTGAGAGAGAGATTGAAAGAGAAGCTGTGAGTGAGAGAGAGAGAGAGAGAAGCTGTGAGTGAGAGAGAGATAGAGAAGCTGTGACTGAGAGGGAGAGAGAGAAAGAGAAGCTGTGAGTGACACAGAGAGAGAGAAGCTGTGAGTTAGAGAGAGAGAAAGAGAAGCTGTGAGTGACAGAGAGAGAGCAAGAGAAGCTGAGAGTGAGAGAGAGAGAGAGAAAGTGAAGCTGTGAGTGAGAGAGAGAAAGAGAAGCTGTATGTGTGTGAGAGAGAGAAAGATAGTCTGAGAAAGAGAGAGTGAAAGAGAAGCTGTGAGTGAGAGAGAGATTGAAAGAGAAGCTGTGAGAGAGAGAGAGAAAAAGAGAAGCTGTGAGTGAGAGAGAGAAAGAGAAGCTGTGAGTGAGAGAGAGATTGAAAGAGAAGCTGTGAGAGAGAGAGAGAAAAAGAGAAGCTGTGAGTGAGAGAGAGAAAGAGAAGCTGTGAGTGAGAGGGAGAGAGAGAAAGAGAAGCTGTGAGTGACACACAGAGAGAGAAGCTGTGAGTTAGAGAGAGAGAAAGAGAAGCTGTGAGTGACAGAGAGAGAGAAAGAGAAGCTGAGAGTGAGAGAGAGAGAAAGTGAAGCTGTGAGTGAGAGAGAGAGAGAAAGAGAAGCTGTGTGTGTGAGAGAGAGAGAAGCTGTGAGTGAGAGAGAGAAAGAGAAGCTGTGAGTGAGAGAGAGAGAGAGAAGATGTGAGTGAGAGAGAGAGAATGAGAAGCTGTGAGTGAGAGAGAGAGAAAGTAAGAGAAGCTGTGAGTGATATAGAGAGAGAGAGAAAGGGAAGCTGTGAGTGAGAGAGAGAGAGAAAGAGATGCTGTGAGTGAGAGAGAGAGAGGAAGAGAAGCTGTGAGTGAGACAGAGAGAGGGAGAAAGAGACGCTGTGTGTGTGTGAGAGAGTAAGAGAAGCTGTGATTGAGAGTGAGAGAGAGAGAAAGAAAAGCTGTGAGTGAGAGAGAGAAAGACAAGCTAAGAGTTGGATAGAGAGAAGCAGTGAGTGAGAGAGAGAGAAGCAGTGAGTGAGAGAGAGAGAGAGAGAGAGAAGCTGTGAGTGAGACAGAGAGAGAGAAAGATAAGCTGCGAGAGATAGAGAGGGAGAAAGAGAAGCTGTGTGAGAGAGAGAGAGAGAAAGAGAAGCTGTGTGTGTGTGTGAGAGAAAGATAGTCTGAGAAAGAGAGAGTGAAAGAGAAGCTGTGAGTGAGAGAGAGAGGGAGAAAGAGAAGCTGTGTGTGTGTGAGAGAGAAAGAGAAGCTGTGAGTGAGAGTGAGAGCGAGAGAGAGAAATAGAAGCTGTGAGTGAGAGAGAGAGTGAAAGAGAAGCTGTGAGTGAGAGAGAGAGAAAGAGAAGCTGTGAGTGAGAGAGAGAGAGAATGAGAACCTGTGAGTGAGAGAGAGAGAAGCTGTGAGTGAGAGAGAGAGAGAGAAAGTGAAGCTGTGAGTGAGAGAGAGAGAGAAAGAGAAGCTGTGTGTGTGAGAGAGAGAAAGATTGTCTGAGAAAGAGAGAGTGAAAGAGAAGCTGTGAGTGAGAGAGAGAGAGGGAGAAAGAGAAGCTGTGTGTGAGAGAGAGAAAGAGAAGCTGTGAGTGAGAGTGAGAGAGAGAGAAAGAGAAGCTGTGAGTGAGAGAGAGAGAATGAGAAGCTGTGAGTGAGAGAGAGAAGTTGTTAGAGAGAGAGAGAAAGAGAAGCTGTGAGTGAGAGAGAGAGAGATGTGAGTGATAGAGAGAGAGAATGAGAAGCTGTGAGTGAGAGAGAGAGTAAGTAAGAGAAGCTGTGAGTGAGATAGAGAGAGAGAGAAAGAGAAGCTGTGAGTGAGAGAGAGAGGGAGAAAGATAATATATGAGAGAGAGAGAGAGAAACTGTGTGTGAGAGAGAGAGAGAAGGAGAAGGAGTGATTGAGAGTGAGAGAGAGAAAGAGAAGCTGTGAGTGAGAGAGAGAGAATGAGAAGCTGTGAGTGAGAGAGAGAGTGAAAGAGAAGCTGTGAGTGAGAGAGAGAGAAAGAGAAGCTGTGAGTGAGAGAGAGAGAGAATGAGAAGCTGTGAGTGAGAGAGAGAGAAGCTGTGAGAGAGAGAGAGAGAGAAAGAGAAGCTGTGTGTGAGAGAGAGAAAGAGAAGCTGTGAGTGAGAGTGAGAGCGAGAGAGAGAAAGAGAAGCTTTGAGTGAGAGAGAGAGTGAAAGAGAAGCTGTGAGTGAGAGAGAGAGAAAGAGAAGCTGTGAGTGAGAGAGAGAGAGAATGAGAAGCTGTGAGTGAGAGAGAGAAGCTGTGAGTGAGAGAGAGAGAGAGAAAGAGAAGCTGTGAGTGAGAGAGAGAGAGAGAGAAAGAGAAGCTGTGAGTGAGAGAAAGAGAAGCTGTGAGTGAGAGGGAGAGAGAGAGAAAGAGAAGCTGTGAGTGTGAGAGAGAGATGGAGAAAGAGAATCTGTGTGTGTGTGAGAGACAAAGAGAAGCTGTGAGTGAGAGTGAGAGAGAGAGAAAGAGAAAGAGAAGCTGTGAGTGAGAGAGTGAGAGAGAGAAAGAGAAGCTGTGAGTGAGAGAGAGAGAAAGAAAGAGAAGCTGTGAGTGAGTGAGAGAGAGAACGGGAAGTTGTGAGTGAGAGAGAGAGAGAAAGAGAAGCTGTGAGTGAGAGTGAGAGCGAGAGAGAGAAAGAGAAGCTGTGAGTGAGAGAGAGAGTGAAAGAGAAGCTGTGAGTGAGAGAGAGAGAAAGAGAAGCTGTGAGTGAGAGAGAGAGAGAATGAGAACCTGTGAGTGAGAGAGAGAGAAGCTGTGAGTGAGAGAGAGAGAGAGAAAGTGAAGCTGTGAGTGAGAGAGAGAGAGAAAGAGAAGTTGTGTGTGTGTGAGAGAGAGAAAGATTGTCTGAGAAAGAGAGAGTGAAAGAGAAGCTGTGAGTGAGAGAGAGAGGGAGAAAGTGAAGCTGTGTGAGAGAGAGAGAAAGAGAAGCTGTGAGTGAGAGTGAGAGAGAGAGAAAGAGAAGCTGTGAGTGAGAGAGAAAGAGAAAGAGAAGCTGTGAGTGAGAGAGAGAGAATGAGAAGCTGTGAGTGAGAGAGAGAAGTTGTTAGAGAGAGAGAGAAAGAGAAGCTGTGAGTGAGAGAGAGAGAGATGTGAGTGATAGAGAGAGAGAATGAGAAGATGTGAGTGAGAGAGAAAGTAAGAGAAGCTGTGAGTGAGATAGAGAGAGAGAGAAAGAGAAGCTGTGAGTGAGAGAGAGAGGGAGAAAGATAATATATGAGAGAGAGAGAGAGAGAAACTGTGTGTGAGAGAGAGAGAGAAGGAGAAGGAGTGATTGAGAGTGAGAGAGAGAAAGAGAAGCTGTGAGTGAGAGAGAGAGAATGAGAAGCTGTGAGTGAGAGAGAGAGTGAAAGAGAAGCTGTGAGTGAGAGAGAGAGAAAGAGAAGCTGTGAGTGAGAGAGAGAGAGAATGAGAAGCTGTGAGTGAGAGAGAGAGAAGCTGTGAGAGAGAGAGAGAGAGAAAGAGAAGCTGTGAGTGAGAGAGAGAGGGAGAAAGAGAAGCTGTGTGTGAGAGAGAGAAAGAGAAGCTGTGAGTGAGAGTGAGAGCGAGAGAGAGAAAGAGAAGCTGTGAGTGAGAGAGAGA
Source organism: Bradypodion pumilum (assembly GCA_035047305.1). Lineage (NCBI taxonomy): Eukaryota > Metazoa > Chordata > Lepidosauria > Squamata > Chamaeleonidae > Bradypodion > Bradypodion pumilum. Next base: position 236,250,609 of record JAWDJD010000001.1, read on the forward strand.
GTGAAAGAGAAGCTGTGAGTGAGAGAGAGAGAAAGAGAAGCTGTGAGTGAGAGAGAGAGAGAGAATGAGAAGCTGTGAGTGAGAGAGAGAAGCTGTGAGTGAGAGAGAGAGAGAGAAAGAGAAGCTGTGAGTGAGAGAGAGAGAGAGAGAAAGAGAAGCTGTGAGTGAGAGAAAGAGAAGCTGTGAGTGAGAGGGAGAGAGAGAGAAAGAGAAGCTGTGAGTGTGAGAGAGAGATGGAGAAAGAGAATCTGTGTGTGTGTGAGAGACAAAGAGAAGCTGTGAGTGAGAGTGAGAGAGAGAGAAAGAGAAAGAGAAGCTGTGAGTGAGAGAGTGAGAGAGAGAAAGAGAAGCTGTGAGTGAGAGAGAGAGAAAGAAAGAGAAGCTGTGAGTGAGTGAGAGAGAGAACGGGAAGTTGTGAGTGAGAGAGAGAGAAAGAGAAGCTGTGAGTGAGAGAGAGAAAGAGAAGCTGTGAGTGAGAGAGAGAAAGAGAAGCTGTGAGTGAGAGAGAGAGAGAAAGAGAAGCTGTGAGTGAGAAGGAGAGGGAAAGAGAAGCTGTGAGTGAGTGAGAGAGAGAGAGAAAGAGAAACTGTGAGTGTGTGAGAGAGAAAGAGAAGCTGTGAGTGAGAGAGAGAGAGAAAGAGAAGCTGTGAGTGAGAAGGAGAGGAAAAGAGAAGCTGTGAGTGAGCGAGAGATAGAGAGAAAGAGAAGCTGTGAGAGAGAAAGAGAGAAGCTGTGAGTGAGAGAGTGAGAGAGAGAAAGAGAAGCTGTTAGTGAGAGTGAGAGAGAGAGAAAGAGAAGCTGTGAGTGAGAGAGAGAATGAAAGAGGAGCTGTGAGTGAGAGAGAGAGAGAAAGAGAAGCTGTGAGTGAGAGAGAGATAGAGAAGCTGTGAGTGAGACAGAGAGAGAAAGAGAAGCTGTGAGAGAGAGAGGGGAAGAAAGAGAAGCTGTGTGTGAGAGAGAGAGAAAGAGAAGCTGTGAGTGTGTGTGAGAGAGAAAGAGAAGCTGTGAGTGAGAGAGAGAGAAAGAAAGAGAAATTAGAGTGAGAAAGACAGAGAGAAAGAGAAGCTGTGAGTGGGAGAGAGAGAAAGAGAAGCTGTGAGTGAGAGAGAGAGAAGCTGTGAGTGAGAGAGAGAAAGAAAAGCTGTGAGTGAGAGAGAGAGAGAAAGAGAAGATATGAGTGAGAGAGAGAGAAAGAGAAGCTGTGAGTGAGTAAGAGAGAGAAAGGGAAGTTGTGAGTGAGAGAGAGAGAGAAAGAAAAGCTGTGAGTGAGAGAGAGAGAGAGAGAGAGAAGCTGTGAGTGAGAGAGAGAGAAAGAGAAGCTGTGAGTGAGAAGGAGAGGGAAAGAGAAGCTGTGAGTGAGTGAGAGAGAGAGAAACAGAAGCTGTGAGAGAGAAAGAGAGAAGCTGTGAGTGAGAGAGTGAGAGAGAGAAAGAGAACCTGTTAGTGAGAGTGAGAGTGAGACAGAAAGAGAAGCTGTGAGTGAGAGAGAGAGAAAGAGAAGCTGTGAGTGAGAGAGAGAGAGAAGCTGTGAGTGACACACAGAGAGAGAAGCTGTGAGTTAGAGAGAGAGAGAAAGAGAAGCTGTGAGTGACAGAGAGAGAAAGAGAAGCTATGTGTGTGTGAGAGAGAGAAAGATAGTCTGAGAAAGAGAGAGTGAAAGAGAAGCTGTGAGTGAGAGAGAGAGAGGGAGAAAGAGAATCTGTGTGTGTGTGAGAGAGAAAGAGAAGCTGTGAGTGAGAGTGAGAGAAAGAAAGAGAAAGCGAAGCTGTTAGTGAGAGAGTGAGAGAGAGAAAGAGAAGCTGTTAGTGAGAGTGAGAGAGAGAGAGAAAGAGAAGCTGTGAGTGAGAGAGAGAGAAAGAGATGCTGTGAGTGAGAGAGAGAGAGAAAGAGAAACTGTGAGTGAGAGAGAGAGAAAGAGAAGCTGTGAGTGAGAGAGAGAGAAAGAGAAGCTGTGAGTGAGAAGGAGAGGGAAAGAGAAGCTGTGAGTGAGTGAGAGAGAGAGAAAGAGAAGCTGTGAGTGAGAGAGAGAGAAAGAGAAGCTGTGAGTGAGAGAGAGAGAGAAAGAGAAGCTGTGAGTAAGAAGGAGAGGGAAAGAGAAGAAGTGAGTGAGTGAGAGAGAGAGAGAGAAAGAGAAGCTGTGAGAGAGAAAGAGAAGCTGTGAGTGAGAGAGTGAGAGAGAGAAAGAGAATCTGTTAGTGAGAGTGAGAGAGAGAGAAAGAGAAGCTGTGAGTGAGAGAGAGAGAGAGAAAGAGAAGCTGTGAGTGAGAGAGAGAAAGAGAAGCTGTGTGTGAGAGGGAGAGAGAGAAAGAGAAGCTGTGAGTGAGAGAGAGAGGGAGAAAGAGAATCTGTGTGTTTGTGTGAGAGAAAGAGAAGCTGTGAGTGAGAGTGAGAGAGAGAGAAAGAGAAATAGAAGCTGTGAGTGAGAGAGTGAGAGAGAAAGAGAAGCTGTGAGTGAGAGAGAGAGAGAAAGAAAGAGAAGCTGTGAGTGAGTGAGAGAGAGAAAGGGAAGTTGTGAGTGAGAGAGAGAGAAAGAGAAGCTGTGAGTGAGAGAGAGAAAGAGAAGCTGTGAGTGAGAGAGAGAGAGAAAGAGAAGCTGTGAGTGAGAAGGAGAGGGAAAGAGAAGCTGTGAGTGAGTGAGAGAGAGAGAGAAAGAGAAACTGTGAGTGTGTGAGAGAGAAAGAGAAGCTGTGAGAGAGAGAGAGAGAGAGAGAGAGAAGCTGTGAGTGAGAAGGAGAGGGAAAGAGAAGCTGTGAGTGAGTGAGAGAGAGAGAGAGAAAGAGAAGCTGAGAGAGAGAGAACCTGTGACTGAGAGAGTGAGAGAGAGAAAGAGAAGCTGTTAGTGAGAGTGAGAGAGAGAGAAAGAGAAGCTGTGAGTGAGAGAGAGATTGAAAGAGAAGCTGTGAGTGAGAGAGAGAGAGAGAGAAGCTGTGAGTGAGAGAGAGATAGAGAAGCTGTGACTGAGAGGGAGAGAGAGAAAGAGAAGCTGTGAGTGACACAGAGAGAGAGAAGCTGTGAGTTAGAGAGAGAGAAAGAGAAGCTGTGAGTGACAGAGAGAGAGCAAGAGAAGCTGAGAGTGAGAGAGAGAGAGAGAAAGTGAAGCTGTGAGTGAGAGAGAGAAAGAGAAGCTGTATGTGTGTGAGAGAGAGAAAGATAGTCTGAGAAAGAGAGAGTGAAAGAGAAGCTGTGAGTGAGAGAGAGATTGAAAGAGAAGCTGTGAGAGAGAGAGAGAAAAAGAGAAGCTGTGAGTGAGAGAGAGAAAGAGAAGCTGTGAGTGAGAGAGAGATTGAAAGAGAAGCTGTGAGAGAGAGAGAGAAAAAGAGAAGCTGTGAGTGAGAGAGAGAAAGAGAAGCTGTGAGTGAGAGGGAGAGAGAGAAAGAGAAGCTGTGAGTGACACACAGAGAGAGAAGCTGTGAGTTAGAGAGAGAGAAAGAGAAGCTGTGAGTGACAGAGAGAGAGAAAGAGAAGCTGAGAGTGAGAGAGAGAGAAAGTGAAGCTGTGAGTGAGAGAGAGAGAGAAAGAGAAGCTGTGTGTGTGAGAGAGAGAGAAGCTGTGAGTGAGAGAGAGAAAGAGAAGCTGTGAGTGAGAGAGAGAGAGAGAAGATGTGAGTGAGAGAGAGAGAATGAGAAGCTGTGAGTGAGAGAGAGAGAAAGTAAGAGAAGCTGTGAGTGATATATAGAGAGAGAGAAAGGGAAGCTGTGAGTGAGAGAGAGAGAGAAAGAGATGCTGTGAGTGAGAGAGAGAGAGGAAGAGAAGCTGTGAGTGAGACAGAGAGAGGGAGAAAGAGACGCTGTGTGTGTGTGAGAGAGTAAGAGAAGCTGTGATTGAGAGTGAGAGAGAGAGAAAGAAAAGCTGTGAGTGAGAGAGAGAAAGACAAGCTAAGAGTTAGATAGAGAGAAGCAGTGAGTGAGAGAGAGAGAAGCAGTGAGTGAGAGAGAGAGAGAGAGAGAGAAGCTGTGAGTGAGACAGAGAGAGAGAAAGATAAGCTGCGAGAGATAGAGAGGGAGAAAGAGAAGCTGTGTGAGAGAGAGAGAGAGAAAGAGAAGCTGTGTGTGTGTGTGAGAGAAAGATAGTCTGAGAAAGAGAGAGTGAAAGAGAAGCTGTGAGTGAGAGAGAGAGGGAGAAAGAGAAGCTGTGTGTGTGTGAGAGAGAAAGAGAAGCTGTGAGTGAGAGTGAGAGCGAGAGAGAGAAATAGAAGCTGTGAGTGAGAGAGAGAGTGAAAGAGAAGCTGTGAGTGAGAGAGAGAGAAAGAGAAGCTGTGAGTGAGAGAGAGAGAGAATGAGAACCTGTGAGTGAGAGAGAGAGAAGCTGTGAGTGAGAGAGAGAGAGAGAAAGTGAAGCTGTGAGTGAGAGAGAGAGAGAAAGAGAAGCTGTGTGTGTGAGAGAGAGAAAGATTGTCTGAGAAAGAGAGAGTGAAAGAGAAGCTGTGAGTGAGAGAGAGAGAGGGAGAAAGAGAAGCTGTGTGTGAGAGAGAGAAAGAGAAGCTGTGAGTGAGAGTGAGAGAGAGAGAAAGAGAAGCTGTGAGTGAGAGAGAAAGAGAAAGAGAAGCTGTGAGTGAGAGAGAGAGAATGAGAAGCTGTGAGTGAGAGAGAGAAGTTGTTAGAGAGAGAGAGAAAGAGAAGCTGTGAGTGAGAGAGAGAGAGATGTGAGTGATAGAGAGAGAGAATGAGAAGCTGTGAGTGAGAGAGAGAGTAAGTAAGAGAAGCTGTGAGTGAGATAGAGAGAGAGAGAAAGAGAAGCTGTGAGTGAGAGAGAGAGGGAGAAAGATAATATATGAGAGAGAGAGAGAGAAACTGTGTGTGAGAGAGAGAGAGAAGGAGAAGGAGTGATTGAGAGTGAGAGAGAGAAAGAGAAGCTGTGAGTGAGAGAGAGAGAATGAGAAGCTGTGAGTGAGAGAGAGAGTGAAAGAGAAGCTGTGAGAGAGAGAGAGAGAAAGAGAAGCTGTGAGTGAGAGAGAGAGAGAATGAGAAGCTGTGAGTGAGAGAGAGAGAAGCTGTGAGAGAGAGAGAGAGAGAAAGAGAAGCTGTGTGTGAGAGAGAGAAAGAGAAGCTGTGAGTGAGAGTGAGAGCGAGAGAGAGAAAGAGAAGCTTTGAGTGAGAGAGAGAGTGAAAGAGAAGCTGTGAGTGAGAGAGAGAGAAAGAGAAGCTGTGAGTGAGAGAGAGAGAGAATGAGAAGCTGTGAGTGAGAGAGAGAAGCTGTGAGTGAGAGAGAGAGAGAGAAAGAGAAGCTGTGAGTGAGAGAGAGAGAGAGAGAAAGAGAAGCTGTGAGTGAGAGAAAGAGAAGCTGTGAGTGAGAGGGAGAGAGAGAGAAAGAGAAGCTGTGAGTGTGAGAGAGAGATGGAGAAAGAGAATCTGTGTGTGTGTGAGAGACAAAGAGAAGCTGTGAGTGAGAGTGAGAGAGAGAGAAAGAGAAAGAGAAGCTGTGAGTGAGAGAGTGAGAGAGAGAAAGAGAAGCTGTGAGTGAGAGAGAGAGAAAGAAAGAGAAGCTGTGAGTGAGTGAGAGAGAGAACGGGAAGTTGTGAGTGAGAGAGAGAGAGAAAGAGAAGCTGTGAGTGAGAGTGAGAGCGAGAGAGAGAAAGAGAAGCTGTGAGTGAGAGAGAGAGTGAAAGAGAAGCTGTGAGTGAGAGAGAGAGAAAGAGAAGCTGTGAGTGAGAGAGAGAGAGAATGAGAACCTGTGAGTGAGAGAGAGAGAAGCTGTGAGTGAGAGAGAGAGAGAGAAAGTGAAGCTGTGAGTGAGAGAGAGAGAGAAAGAGAAGCTGTGTGTGTGTGAGAGAGAGAAAGATTGTCTGAGAAAGAGAGAGTGAAAGAGAAGCTGTGAGTGAGAGAGAGAGGGAGAAAGTGAAGCTGTGTGAGAGAGAGAGAAAGAGAAGCTGTGAGTGAGAGTGAGAGAGAGAGAAAGAGAAGCTGTGAGTGAGAGAGAAAGAGAAAGAGAAGCTGTGAGTGAGAGAGAGAGAATGAGAAGCTGTGAGTGAGAGAGAGAAGTTGTTAGAGAGAGAGAGAAAGAGAAGCTGTGAGTGAGAGAGAGAGAGATGTGAGTGATAGAGAGAGAGAATGAGAAGATGTGAGTGAGAGAGAAAGTAAGAGAAGCTGTGAGTGAGATAGAGAGAGAGAGAAAGAGAAGCTGTGCGTGAGAGAGAGAGGGAGAAAGATAATATATGAGAGAGAGAGAGAGAGAAACTGTGTGTGAGAGAGAGAGAGAAGGAGAAGGAGTGATTGAGAGTGAGAGAGAGAAAGAGAAGCTGTGAGTGAGAGAGAGAGAATGAGAAGCTGTGAGTGAGAGAGAGAGTGAAAGAGAAGCTGTGAGTGAGAGAGAGAGAAAGAGAAGCTGTGAGTGAGAGAGAGAGAGAATGAGAAGCTGTGAGTGAGAGAGAGAGAAGCTGTGAGAGAGAGAGAGAGAGAAAGAGAAGCTGTGAGTGAGAGAGAGAGGGAGAAAGAGAAGCTGTGTGTGAGAGAGAGAAAGAGAAGCTGTGAGTGAGAGTGAGAGCGAGAGAGAGAAAGAGAAGCTGTGAGTGAGAGAGAGAGTGAAAGAGAAGCTGTGAGTGAGAGAGAGAGAAAGAGAAGCTGTGAGTGAGAGAGAGAGAGAGAATGAGAAGCTGTGAGTGAGAGAGAGAAGCTGTGAGTGAGAGAGAGAGAGAGAAAGAGAAGCTGTGAGTGAGAGAGAGAGAGAGAGAAAGAGAAGCTGTGAGTGAGAGAAAGAGAAGCTGTGAGTGAGAGGGAGAGAGAGAGAAAGAGAAGCTGTGAGTGTGAGAGAGAGATGGAGAAAGAGAATCTGTGTGTGTGTGAGAGACAAAGAGAAGCTGTGAGTGAGAGTGAGAGAGAGAGAAAGAGAAAGAGAAGCTGTGAGTGAGAGAGTGAGAGAGAGAAAGAGAAGCTGTGAGTGAGAGAGAGAGAAAGAAAGAGAAGCTGTGAGTGAGTGAGAGAGAGAACGGGAAGTTGTGAGTGAGAGAGAGAGAAAGAGAAGCTGTGAGTGAGAGAGAGAAAGAGAAGCTGTGAGTGAGAGAGAGAAAGAGAAGCTGTGAGTGAGAGAGAGAGAAAGAGAAGCTGTGAGTGAGAAGGAGAGGGAAAGAGAAGCTGTGAGTGAGTGAGAGAGAGAGAGAAAGAGAAACTGTGAGTGTGTGAGAGAGAAAGAGAAGCTGTGAGTGAGAGAGAGAGAGAAAGAGAAGCTGTGAGTGAGAAGGAGAGGAAAAGAGAAGCTGTGAGTGAGCGAGAGATAGAGAGAAAGAGAAGCTGTGAGAGAGAAAGAGAGAAGCTGTGAGTGAGAGAGTGAGAGAGAGAAAGAGAAGCTGTTAGTGAGAGTGAGAGAGAGAGAAAGAGAAGCTGTGAGTGAGAGAGAGAATGAAAGAGGAGCTGTGAGTGAGAGAGAGAGAGAAAGAGAAGCTGTGAGTGAGAGAGAGATAGAGAAGCTGTGAGTGAGACAGAGAGAGAAAGAGAAGCTGTGAGAGAGAGAGGGGAAGAAAGAGAAGCTGTGTGTGAGAGAGAGAGAAAGAGAAGCTGTGAGTGTGTGTGAGAGAGAAAGAGAAGCTGTGAGTGAGAGAGAGAGAAAGAAAGAGAAATTAGAGTGAGAAAGACAGAGAGAAAGAGAAGCTGTGAGTGGGAGAGAGAGAAAGAGAGTCTGTGAGTGAGAGAGAGAGAGAGAAGCTGTGAGTGAGAGAGAGAGAGAGCTGCTGTGAGTGAGAGAGAGAGAAAGAGAAGCTGTGAGTGAGAGAGAGAGAAGCTGTGAGTGAGAGAGAGAAAGAAAAGCTATGAGTGAGAGAGTGAGAGAGAAAGAGAAGCTGTGAGTGAGAGAGAGAGAAAGTGAAGCTGTGAGAGAGAGTAAGAAAAGCTGTGATTGAGAGTGAGAGTGAGAGAGAAAGAGAAGCTGTGAGTGAGAGAGAGAGAATGAGAAGCTGCGAGAGAGAGAAAGAGAAGCTGTGAGTGAGAGAGAGAGAAAATGTGAGTGAGAGAGAGAGAGAATGAGAAGCTGTGAGTGAGAGAGAGAAAGTAAGAGAAGCTGTGAGTGATACAGAGAGAGAGAAAGAGAAGCTGTGAGTGAGAGAGAGAGAGAAAGAGAAGCTGTGATTGAGAGTGAGTGATAGAGAAAGAGAAGCTGTGAGTGAGTGAGAGAGAAAGAGAAGCTGTGAGTGAGAGAGAGAGAAGCTGTGAGTGAGAGAGAGAAAGAAAAGCTGTGAGTGAGAGAGAGAGAGAAAGAGAAGCTGTGAGAGAGAGAGAGAGAGAGAAAGAGAAGCTGTGATTGAGAGTGAGTGATAGAGAAAGAGAAGCTGTGAGTGAGTGAGAGAGAAAGAGAAGCTGTGAGTGAGAGAGAGAGAAGCTGTGAGTGAGAGAGAGAAAGAAAAGCTGTGAGTGAGAGAGAGAGAGAAAGAGAAGATATGAGTGAGAGAGAGAGAAAGAGAAGCTGTGAGTGAGTAAGAGAGAGAAAGGGAAGTTGTGAGTGAGAGAGAGAGAGAAAGAAAAGCTGTGAGTGAGAGAGAGAGAGAGAGAGAGAAGCTGTGAGTGAGAGAGAGAGAAAGAGAAGCTGTGAGTGAGAAGGAGAGGGAAAGAGAAGCTGTGAGTGAGTGAGAGAGAGAGAAACAGAAGCTGTGAGAGAGAAAGAGAGAAGCTGTGAGTGAGAGAGTGAGAGAGAGAAAGAGAACCTGTTAGTGAGAGTGAGAGTGAGACAGAAAGAGAAGCTGTGAGTGAGAGAGAGAGAAAGAGAAGCTGTGAGTGAGAGAGAGAGAGAAGCTGTGAGTGACACACAGAGAGAGAAGCTGTGAGTTAGAGAGAGAGAGAAAGAGAAGCTGTGAGTGACAGAGAGAGAGAGAAAGAGAAGCTATGTGTGTGTGAGAGAGAGAAAGATAGTCTGAGAAAGAGAGAGTGAAAGTGAAGCTGTGAGTGAGAGAGAGAGAGGGAGAAAGAGAATCTGTGTGTGTGTGAGAGAGAAAGAGAAGCTGTGAGTGAGAGTGAGAGAAAGAAAGAGAAAGCGAAGCTGTTAGTGAGAGAGTGAGAGAGAGAAAGAGAAGCTGTTAGTGAGAGTGAGAGAGAGAGAGAAAGAGAAGCTGTGAGTGAGAGAGAGAGAAAGAGATGCTGTGAGTGAGAGAGAGAGAGAAAGAGAAACTGTGAGTGAGAGAGAGAGAAAGAGAAGCTGTGAGTGAGAGAGAGAGAAAGAGAAGCTGTGAGTGAGAAGGAGAGGGAAAGAGAAGCTGTGAGTGAGTGAGAGAGAGAGAAAGAGAAGCTGTGAGTGAGAGAGAGAGAAAGAGAAGCTGTGAGTGAGAGAGAGAGAGAAAGAGAAGCTGTGAGTAAGAAGGAGAGGGAAAGAGAAGAAGTGAGTGAGTGAGAGAGAGAGAGAAAGAGAAGCTGTGAGTGAGAGAAAGAGAAGCTGTGAGTGAGAGGGAGAGAGAGAGAAAGAGAAGCTGTGAGTGTGAGAGAGAGATGGAGAAAGAGAATCTGTGTGTGTGTGAGAGACAAAGAGAAGCTGTGAGTGAGAGTGAGAGAGAGAGAAAGAGAAAGAGAAGCTGTGAGTGAGAGAGTGAGAGAGAGAAAGAGAAGCTGTGAGTGAGAGAGAGAGAAAGAAAGAGAAGCTGTGAGTGAGTGAGAGAGAGAACGGGAAGTTGTGAGTGAGAGAGAGAGAGAAAGAGAAGCTGTGAGTGAGAGTGAGAGCGAGAGAGAGAAAGAGAAGCTGTGAGTGAGAGAGAGAGTGAAAGAGAAGCTGTGAGTGAGAGAGAGAGAGAAAGAGAAGCTGTGAGTGAGAAGGAGAGGGAAAGAGAAGCTGTGAGTGAGTGAGAGAGAGAGAGAAAGAGAAACTGTGAGTGTGTGAGAGAGAAAGAGAAGCTGTGAGTGAGAGAGAGAGAGAAAGAGAAGCTGTGAGTGAGAAGGAGAGGAAAAGAGAAGCTGTGAGTGAGCGAGAGATAGAGAGAAAGAGAAGCTGTGAGAGAGAAAGAGAGAAGCTGTGAGTGAGAGAGAGTGAGAGAGAAAGAGAAGCTGTTAGTGAGAGTGAGAGAGAGAGAAAGAGAAGCTGTGAGTGAGAGAGAGAATGAAAGAGGAGCTGTGAGTGAGAGAGAGAGAGAAAGAGAAGCTGTGAGTGAGAGAGAGATAGAGAAGCTGTGAGTGAGACAGAGAGAGAAAGAGAAGCTGTGAGAGAGAGAGGGGAAGAAAGAGAAGCTGTGTGTGAGAGAGAGAGAAAGAGAAGCTGTGAGTGTGTGTGAGAGAGAAAGAGAAGCTGTGAGTGAGAGAGAGAGAAAGAAAGAGAAATTAGAGTGAGAAAGACAGAGAGAAAGAGAAGCTGTGAGTGGGAGAGAGAGAAAGAGAGTCTGTGAGTGAGAGAGAGAGAAAGAAGCTGTGAGTGAGAGAGAGAGAGAGCTGCTGTGAGTGAGAGAGAGAGAAAGAGAAGCTGTGAGTGAGAGAGAGAGAAGCTGTGAGTGAGAGAGAGAAAGAAAAGCTATGAGTGAGAGAGTGAGAGAGAAAGAGAAGCTGTGAGTGAGAGAGAGAGAAAGAGAAGCTGTGAGAGAGAGTAAGAAAAGCTGTGATTGAGAGTGAGAGTGAGAGAGAAAGAGAAGCTGTGAGTGAGAGAGAGAGAATGAGAAGCTGCGAGAGAGAGAAAGAGAAGCTGTGAGTGAGAGAGAGAGAGAAAATGTGAGTGAGAGAGAGAGAGAATGAGAAGCTGTGAGTGAGAGAGAGAAAGTAAGAGAAGCTGTGAGTGATACAGAGAGAGAGAAAGAGAAGCTGTGAGTGAGAGAGAGAGAGAAAGAGAAGCTGTGATTGAGAGTGAGTGATAGAGAAAGAGAAGCTGTGAGTGAGTGAGAGAGAAAGAGAAGCTGTGAGTGAGAGAGAGAGAAGCTGTGAGTGAGAGAGAGAAAGAAAAGCTGTGAGTGAGAGAGAGAGAGAAAGAGAAGCTGTGAGAGAGAGAGAGAGAGAGACAGAGAAGCTGTGATTGAGAGTGAGTGATAGAGAAAGAGAAGCTGTGAGTGAGTGAGAGAGAAAGAGAAGCTGTGAGTGAGAGAGAGAGAAGCTGTGAGTGAGAGAGAGAAAGAAAAGCTGTGAGTGAGAGAGAGAGAGAAAGAGAAGATATGAGTGAGAGAGAGAGAAAGAGAAGCTGTGAGTGAGTAAGAGAGAGAAAGGGAAGTTGTGAGTGAGAGAGAGAGAGAAAGAAAAGCTGTGAGTGAGAGAGAGAGAGAGAGAGAAGCTGTGAGTGAGAGAGAGAGAAAGAGAAGCTGTGAGTGAGAAGGAGAGGGAAAGAGAAGCTGTGAGTGAGTGAGAGAGAGAGAAACAGAAGCTGTGAGAGAGAAAGAGAGAAGCTGTGAGTGAGAGAGTGAGAGAGAGAAAGAGAACCTGTTAGTGAGAGTGAGAGTGAGACAGAAAGAGAAGCTGTGAGTGAGAGAGAGAGAAAGAGAAGCTGTGAGTGAGAGAGAGAGAGAAGCTGTGAGTGACACACAGAGAGAGAAGCTGTGAGTTAGAGAGAGAGAGAAAGAGAAGCTGTGAGTGACAGAGAGAGAGAGAAAGAGAAGCTATGTGTGTGTGAGAGAGAGAAAGATAGTCTGAGAAAGAGAGAGTGAAAGAGAAGCTGTGAGTGAGAGAGAGAGAGGGAGAAAGAGAATCTGTGTGTGTGTGAGAGAGAAAGAGAAGCTGTGAGTGAGAGTGAGAGAAAGAAAGAGAAAGCGAAGCTGTTAGTGAGAGAGTGAGAGAGAGAAAGAGAAGCTGTTAGTGAGAGTGAGAGAGAGAGAGAAAGAGAAGCTGTGAGTGAGAGAGAGAGAAAGAGATGCTGTGAGTGAGAGAGAGAGAGAGAAAGAGAAACTGTGAGTGAGAGAGAGAGAAAGAGAAGCTGTGAGTGAGAGAGAGAGAAAGAGAAGCTGTGAGTGAGAAGGAGAGGGAAAGAGAAGCTGTGAGTGAGTGAGAGAGAGAGAAAGAGAAGCTGTGAGTGAGAGAGAGAGAAAGAGAAGCTGTGAGTGAGAGAGAGAGAGAAAGAGAAGCTGTGAGTAAGAAGGAGAGGGAAAGAGAAGAAGTGAGTGAGTGAGAGAGAGAGAGAGAAAGAGAAGCTGTGAGAGAGAAAGAGAAGCTGTGAGTGAGAGAGTGAGAGAGAGAAAGAGAATCTGTTAGTGAGAGTGAGAGAGAGAGAAAGAGAAGCTGTGAGTGAGAGAGAGAGAGAGAAAGAGAAGCTGTGAGTGAGAGAGAGAAAGAGAAGCTGTGTGTGAGAGGGAGAGAGAGAAAGAGAAGCTGTGAGTGAGAGAGAGAGGGAGAAAGAGAATCTGTGTGTTTGTGTGAGAGAAAGAGAAGCTGTGAGTGAGAGTGAGAGAGAGAGAAAGAGAAATAGAAGCTGTGAGTGAGAGAGTGAGAGAGAAAGAGAAGCTGTGAGTGAGAGAGAGAGAGAAAGAAAGAGAAGCTGTGAGTGAGTGAGAGAGAGAAAGGGAAGTTGTGAGTGAGAGAGAGAGAAAGAGAAGCTGTGAGTGAGAGAGAGAAAGAGAAGCTGTGAGTGAGAGAGAGAGAGAAAGAGAAGCTGTGAGTGAGAAGGAGAGGGAAAGAGAAGCTGTGAGTGAGTGAGAGAGAGAGAGAAAGAGAAACTGTGAGTGTGTGAGAGAGAAAGAGAAGCTGTGAGAGAGAGAGAGAGAGAGAGAGAGAGAAGCTGTGAGTGAGAAGGAGAGGGAAAGAGAAGCTGTGAGTGAGTGAGAGAGAGAGAGAGAAAGAGAAGCTGAGAGAGAGAGAACCTGTGACTGAGAGAGTGAGAGAGAGAAAGAGAAGCTGTTAGTGAGAGTGAGAGAGAGAGAAAGAGAAGCTGTGAGTGAGAGAGAGATTGAAAGAGAAGCTGTGAGTGAGAGAGAGAGAGAGAGAAGCTGTGAGTGAGAGAGAGATAGAGAAGCTGTGACTGAGAGGGAGAGAGAGAAAGAGAAGCTGTGAGTGACACAGAGAGAGAGAAGCTGTGAGTTAGAGAGAGAGAAAGAGAAGCTGTGAGTGACAGAGAGAGAGCAAGAGAAGCTGAGAGTGAGAGAGAGAGAGAGAAAGTGAAGCTGTGAGTGAGAGAGAGAAAGAGAAGCTGTATGTGTGTGAGAGAGAGAAAGATAGTCTGAGAAAGAGAGAGTGAAAGAGAAGCTGTGAGTGAGAGAGAGATTGAAAGAGAAGCTGTGAGAGAGAGAGAAAAAAAGAGAAGCTGTGAGTGAGAGAGAGAAAGAGAAGCTGTGAGTGAGAGAGAGATTGAAAGAGAAGCTGTGAGAGAGAGAGAGAAAAAGAGAAGCTGTGAGTGAGAGAGAGAAAGAGAAGCTGTGAGTGAGAGGGAGAGAGAGAAAGAGAAGCTGTGAGTGACACACAGAGAGAGAAGCTGTGAGTTAGAGAGAGAGAAAGAGAAGCTGTGAGTGACAGAGAGAGAGAAAGAGAAGCTGAGAGTGAGAGAGAGAGAAAGTGAAGCTGTGAGTGAGAGAGAGAGAGAAAGAGAAGCTGTGTGTGTGAGAGAGAGAGAAGCTGTGAGTGAGAGAGAGAAAGAGAAGCTGTGAGTGAGAGAGAGAGAGAGAAGATGTGAGTGAGAGAGAGAGAATGAGAAGCTGTGAGTGAGAGAGAGAGAAAGTAAGAGAAGCTGTGAGTGATATAGAGAGAGAGAGAAAGGGAAGTTGTGAGTGAGAGAGAGAGAGAAAGAGATGCTGTGAGTGAGAGAGAGAGAGGAAGAGAAGCTGTGAGTGAGACAGAGAGAGGGAGAAAGAGACGCTGTGTGTGTGTGAGAGAGTAAGAGAAGCTGTGATTGAGAGTGAGAGAGAGAGAAAGAAAAGCTGTGAGTGAGAGAGAGAAAGACAAGCTAAGAGTTAGATAGAGAGAAGCAGTGAGTGAGAGAGAGAGAAGCAGTGAGTGAGAGAGAGAGAGAGAGAGAGAAGCTGTGAGTGAGACAGAGAGAGAGAAAGATAAGCTGCGAGAGATAGAGAGGGAGAAAGAGAAGCTGTGTGAGAGAGAGAGAGAGAAAGAGAAGCTGTGTGTGTGTGTGAGAGAAAGATAGTCTGAGAAAGAGAGAGTGAAAGAGAAGCTGTGAGTGAGAGAGAGAGGGAGAAAGAGAAGCTGTGTGTGTGTGAGAGAGAAAGAGAAGCTGTGAGTGAGAGTGAGAGCGAGAGAGAGAAATAGAAGCTGTGAGTGAGAGAGAGAGTGAAAGAGAAGCTGTGAGTGAGAGAGAGAGAAAGAGAAGCTGTGAGTGAGAGAGAGAGAGAATGAGAACCTGTGAGTGAGAGAGAGAGAAGCTGTGAGTGAGAGAGAGAGAGAGAAAGTGAAGCTGTGAGTGAGAGAGAGAGAGAAAGAGAAGCTGTGTGTGTGAGAGAGAGAAAGATTGTCTGAGAAAGAGAGAGTGAAAGAGAAGCTGTGAGTGAGAGAGAGAGAGGGAGAAAGAGAAGCTGTGTGTGAGAGAGAGAAAGAGAAGCTGTGAGTGAGAGTGAGAGAGAGAGAAAGAGAAGCTGTGAGTGAGAGAGAAAGAGAAAGAGAAGCTGTGAGTGAGAGAGAGAGAATGAGAAGCTGTGAGTGAGAGAGAGAAGTTGTTAGAGAGAGAGAGAAAGAGAAGCTGTGAGTGAGAGAGAGAGAGATGTGAGTGATAGAGAGAGAGAATGAGAAGCTGTGAGTGAGAGAGAGAGTAAGTAAGAGAAGCTGTGAGTGAGATAGAGAGAGAGAGAAAGAGAAGCTGTGAGTGAGAGAGAGAGGGAGAAAGATAATATATGAGAGAGAGAGAGAGAAACTGTGTGTGAGAGAGAGAGAGAAGGAGAAGGAGTGATTGAGAGTGAGAGAGAGAAAGAGAAGCTGTGAGTGAGAGAGAGAGAATGAGAAGCTGTGAGTGAGAGAGAGAGTGAAAGAGAAGCTGTGAGTGAGAGAGAGAGAAAGAGAAGCTGTGAGTGAGAGAGAGAGAGAATGAGAAGCTGTGAGTGAGAGAGAGAGAAGCTGTGAGAGAGAGAGAGAGAGAAAGAGAAGCTGTGTGTGAGAGAGAGAAAGAGAAGCTGTGAGTGAGAGTGAGAGCGAGAGAGAGAAAGAGAAGCTTTGAGTGAGAGAGAGAGTGAAAGAGAAGCTGTGAGTGAGAGAGAGAGAAAGAGAAGCTGTGAGTGAGAGAGAGAGAGAATGAGAAGCTGTGAGTGAGAGAGAGAAGCTGTGAGTGAGAGAGAGAGAGAGAAAGAGAAGCTGTGAGTGAGAGAGAGAGAGAGAAAGAGAAGCTGTGAGTGAGAGAAAGAGAAGCTGTGAGTGAGAGGGAGAGAGAGAGAAAGAGAAGCTGTGAGTGTGAGAGAGAGATGGAGAAAGAGAATCTGTGTGTGTGTGAGAGACAAAGAGAAGCTGTGAGTGAGAGTGAGAGAGAGAGAAAGAGAAAGAGAAGCTGTGAGTGAGAGAGTGAGAGAGAGAAAGAGAAGCTGTGAGTGAGAGAGAGAGAAAGAAAGAGAAGCTGTGAGTGAGTGAGAGAGAGAACGGGAAGTTGTGAGTGAGAGAGAGAGAGAAAGAGAAGCTGTGAGTGAGAGTGAGAGCGAGAGAGAGAAAGAGAAGCTGTGAGTGAGAGAGAGAGTGAAAGAGAAGCTGTGAGTGAGAGAGAGAGAAAGAGAAGCTGTGAGTGAGAGAGAGAGAGAATGAGAACCTGTGAGTGAGAGAGAGAGAAGCTGTGAGTGAGAGAGAGAGAGAGAAAGTGAAGCTGTGAGTGAGAGAGAGAGAGAAAGAGAAGCTGTGTGTGTGAGAGAGAGAGAAAGATTGTCTGAGAAAGAGAGAGTGAAAGAGAAGCTGTGAGTGAGAGAGAGAGGGAGAAAGTGAAGCTGTGTGAGAGAGAGAGAAAGAGAAGCTGTGAGTGAGAGTGAGAGAGAGAGAAAGAGAAGCTGTGAGTGAGAGAGAAAGAGAAAGAGAAGCTGTGAGTGAGAGAGAGAGAATGAGAAGCTGTGAGTGAGAGAGAGAAGTTGTTAGAGAGAGAGAGAAAGAGAAGCTGTGAGTGAGAGAGAGAGAGATGTGAGTGATAGAGAGAGAGAATGAGAAGATGTGAGTGAGAGAGAAAGTAAGAGAAGCTGTGAGTGAGATAGAGAGAGAGAGAAAGAGAAGCTGTGAGTGAGAGAGAGAGGGAGAAAGATAATATATGAGAGAGAGAGAGAGAGAAACTGTGTGTGAGAGAGAGAGAGAAGGAGAAGGAGTGATTGAGAGTGAGAGAGAGAAAGAGAAGCTGTGAGTGAGAGAGAGAGAATGAGAAGCTGTGAGTGAGAGAGAGAGTGAAAGAGAAGCTGTGAGTGAGAGAGAGAGAAAGAGAAGCTGTGAGTGAGAGAGAGAGAGAATGAGAAGCTGTGAGTGAGAGAGAGAGAAGCTGTGAGAGAGAGAGAGAGAGAAAGAGAAGCTGTGAGTGAGAGAGAGAGGGAGAAAGAGAAGCTGTGTGTGAGAGAGAGAAAGAGAAGCTGTGAGTGAGAGTGAGAGCGAGAGAGAGAAAGAGAAGCTGTGAGTGAGAGAGAGAGTGAAAGAGAAGCTGTGAGTGAGAGAGAGAGAAAGAGAAGCTGTGAGTGAGAGAGAGAGAGAGAATGAGAAGCTGTGAGTGAGAGAGAGAAGCTGTGAGTGAGAGAGAGAGAGAGAAAGAGAATCTGTGAGTGAGAGAGAGAGAGAGAGAAAGAGAAGCTGTGAGTGAGAGAAAGAGAAGCTGTGAGTGAGAGGGAGAGAGAGAGAAAGAGAAGCTGTGAGTGTGAGAGAGAGATGGAGAAAGAGAATCTGTGTGTGTGTGAGAGACAAAGAGAAGCTGTGAGTGAGAGTGAGAGAGAGAGAAAGAGAAAGAGAAGCTGTGAGTGAGAGAGTGAGAGAGAGAAAGAGAAGCTGTGAGTGAGAGAGAGAGAAAGAAAGAGAAGCTGTGAGTGAGTGAGAGAGAGAACGGGAAGTTGTGAGTGAGAGAGAGAGAAAGAGAAGCTGTGAGTGAGAGAGAGAAAGAGAAGCTGTGAGTGAGAGAGAGAAAGAGAAGCTGTGAGTGAGAGAGAGAGAGAAAGAGAAGCTGTGAGTGAGAAGGAGAGGGAAAGAGAAGCTGTGAGTGAGTGAGAGAGAGAGAGAAAGAGAAACTGTGAGTGTGTGAGAGAGAAAGAGAAGCTGTGAGTGAGAGAGAGAGAAAGAGAAGCTGTGAGTGAGAAGGAGAGGAAAAGAGAAGCTGTGAGTGAGCGAGAGATAGAGAGAAAGAGAAGCTGTGAGAGAGAAAGAGAGAAGCTGTGAGTGAGAGAGTGAGAGAGAGAAAGAGAAGCTGTTAGTGAGAGTGAGAGAGAGAGAAAGAGAAGCTGTGAGTGAGAGAGAGAATGAAAGAGGAGCTGTGAGTGAGAGAGAGAGAGAAAGAGAAGCTGTGAGTGAGAGAGAGATAGAGAAGCTGTGAGTGAGACAGAGAGAGAAAGAGAAGCTGTGAGAGAGAGAGGGGAAGAAAGAGAAGCTGTGTGTGAGAGAGAGAGAAAGAGAAGCTGTGAGTGTGTGTGAGAGAGAAAGAGAAGCTGTGAGTGAGAGAGAGAGAAAGAAAGAGAAATTAGAGTGAGAAAGACAGAGAGAAAGAGAAGCTGTGAGTGGGAGAGAGAGAAAGAGAAGCTGTGAGTGAGAGAGAGAGAAGCTGTGAGTGAGAGAGAGAAAGAAAAGCTGTGAGTGAGAGAGAGAGAGAAAGAGAAGATATGAGTGAGAGAGAGAGAAAGAGAAGCTGTGAGTGAGTAAGAGAGAGAAAGGGAAGTTGTGAGTGAGAGAGAGAGAGAAAGAAAAGCTGTGAGTGAGAGAGAGAGAGAGAGAGAGAAGCTGTGAGTGAGAGAGAGAGAAAGAGAAGCTGTGAGTGAGAAGGAGAGGGAAAGAGAAGCTGTGAGTGAGTGAGAGAGAGAGAAACAGAAGCTGTGAGAGAGAAAGAGAGAAGCTGTGAGTGAGAGAGTGAGAGAGAGAAAGAGAACCTGTTAGTGAGAGTGAGAGTGAGACAGAAAGAGAAGCTGTGAGTGAGAGAGAGAGAAAGAGAAGCTGTGAGTGAGAGAGAGAGAGAAGCTGTGAGTGACACACAGAGAGAGAAGCTGTGAGTTAGAGAGAGAGAGAAAGAGAAGCTGTGAGTGACAGAGAGAGAGAGAAAGAGAAGCTATGTGTGTGTGAGAGAGAGAAAGATAGTCTGAGAAAGAGAGAGTGAAAGAGAAGCTGTGAGTGAGAGAGAGAGAGGGAGAAAGAGAATCTGTGTGTGTGTGAGAGAGAAAGAGAAGCTGTGAGTGAGAGTGAGAGAAAGAAAGAGAAAGCGAAGCTGTTAGTGAGAGAGTGAGAGAGAGAAAGAGAAGCTGTTAGTGAGAGTGAGAGAGAGAGAGAAAGAGAAGCTGTGAGTGAGAGAGAGAGAAAGAGATGCTGTGAGTGAGAGAGAGAGAGAAAGAGAAACTGTGAGTGAGAGAGAGAGAAAGAGAAGCTGTGAGTGAGAGAGAGAGAAAGAGAAGCTGTGAGTGAGAAGGAGAGGGAAAGAGAAGCTGTGAGTGAGTGAGAGAGAGAGAAAGAGAAGCTGTGAGTGAGAGAGAGAGAAAGAGAAGCTGTGAGTGAGAGAGAGAGAGAAAGAGAAGCTGTGAGTAAGAAGGAGAGGGAAAGAGAAGAAGTGAGTGAGTGAGAGAGAGAGAGAGAAAGAGAAGCTGTGAGAGAGAAAGAGAAGCTGTGAGTGAGAGAGTGAGAGAGAGAAAGAGAATCTGTTAGTGAGAGTGAGAGAGAGAGAAAGAGAAGCTGTGAGTGAGAGAGAGAGAGAGAAAGAGAAGCTGTGAGTGAGAGAGAGAAAGAGAAGCTGTGTGTGAGAGGGAGAGAGAGAAAGAGAAGCTGTGAGTGAGAGAGAGAGGGAGAAAGAGAATCTGTGTGTTTGTGTGAGAGAAAGAGAAGCTGTGAGTGAGAGTGAGAGAGAGAGAAAGAGAAATAGAAGCTGTGAGTGAGAGAGTGAGAGAGAAAGAGAAGCTGTGAGTGAGAGAGAGAGAGAAAGAAAGAGAAGCTGTGAGTGAGTGAGAGAGAGAAAGGGAAGTTGTGAGTGAGAGAGAGAGAAAGAGAAGCTGTGAGTGAGAGAGAGAAAGAGAAGCTGTGAGTGAGAGAGAGAGAGAAAGAGAAGCTGTGAGTGAGAAGGAGAGGGAAAGAGAAGCTGTGAGTGAGTGAGAGAGAGAGAGAAAGAGAAACTGTGAGTGTGTGAGAGAGAAAGAGAAGCTGTGAGAGAGAGAGAGAGAGAGAGAGAGAGAGAAGCTGTGAGTGAGAAGGAGAGGGAAAGAGAAGCTGTGAGTGAGTGAGAGAGAGAGAGAGAAAGAGAAGCTGAGAGAGAGAGAACCTGTGACTGAGAGAGTGAGAGAGAGAAAGAGAAGCTGTTAGTGAGAGTGAGAGAGAGAGAAAGAGAAGCTGTGAGTGAGAGAGAGATTGAAAGAGAAGCTGTGAGTGAGAGAGAGAGAGAGAGAAGCTGTGAGTGAGAGAGAGATAGAGAAGCTGTGACTGAGAGGGAGAGAGAGAAAGAGAAGCTGTGAGTGACACAGAGAGAGAGAAGCTGTGAGTTAGAGAGAGAGAAAGAGAAGCTGTGAGTGACAGAGAGAGAGCAAGAGAAGCTGAGAGTGAGAGAGAGAGAGAGAAAGTGAAGCTGTGAGTGAGAGAGAGAAAGAGAAGCTGTATGTGTGTGAGAGAGAGAAAGATAGTCTGAGAAAGAGAGAGTGAAAGAGAAGCTGTGAGTGAGAGAGAGATTGAAAGAGAAGCTGTGAGAGAGAGAGAGAAAAAGAGAAGCTGTGAGTGAGAGAGAGAAAGAGAAGCTGTGAGTGAGAGAGAGATTGAAAGAGAAGCTGTGAGAGAGAGAGAGAAAAAGAGAAGCTGTGAGTGAGAGAGAGAAAGAGAAGCTGTGAGTGAGAGGGAGAGAGAGAAAGAGAAGCTGTGAGTGACACACAGAGAGAGAAGCTGTGAGTTAGAGAGAGAGAAAGAGAAGCTGTGAGTGACAGAGAGAGAGAAAGAGAAGCTGAGAGTGAGAGAGAGAGAAAGTGAAGCTGTGAGTGAGAGAGAGAGAGAAAGAGAAGCTGTGTGTGTGAGAGAGAGAGAAGCTGTGAGTGAGAGAGAGAAAGAGAAGCTGTGAGTGAGAGAGAGAGAGAGAAGATGTGAGTGAGAGAGAGAGAATGAGAAGCTGTGAGTGAGAGAGAGAGAAAGTAAGAGAAGCTGTGAGTGATATATATAGAGAGAGAAAGGGAAGCTGTGAGTGAGAGAGAGAGAGAAAGAGATGCTGTGAGTGAGAGAGAGAGAGGAAGAGAAGCTGTGAGTGAGACAGAGAGAGGGAGAAAGAGACGCTGTGTGTGTGTGAGAGAGTAAGAGAAGCTGTGATTGAGAGTGAGAGAGAGAGAAAGAAAAGCTGTGAGTGAGAGAGAGAAAGACAAGCTAAGAGTTAGATAGAGAGAAGCAGTGAGTGAGAGAGAGAGAAGCAGTGAGTGAGAGAGAGAGAGAGAGAGAGAAGCTGTGAGTGAGACAGAGAGAGAGAAAGATAAGCTGCGAGAGATAGAGAGGGAGAAAGAGAAGCTGTGTGAGAGAGAGAGAGAGAAAGAGAAGCTGTGTGTGTGTGTGAGAGAAAGATAGTCTGAGAAAGAGAGAGTGAAAGAGAAGCTGTGAGTGAGAGAGAGAGGGAGAAAGAGAAGCTGTGTGTGTGTGAGAGAGAAAGAGAAGCTGTGAGTGAGAGTGAGAGCGAGAGAGAGAAATAGAAGCTGTGAGTGAGAGAGAGAGTGAAAGAGAAGCTGTGAGTGAGAGAGAGAGAAAGAGAAGCTGTGAGTGAGAGAGAGAGAGAATGAGAACCTGTGAGTGAGAGAGAGAGAAGCTGTGAGTGAGAGAGAGAGAGAGAAAGTGAAGCTGTGAGTGAGAGAGAGAGAGAAAGAGAAGCTGTGTGTGTGAGAGAGAGAAAGATTGTCTGAGAAAGAGAGAGTGAAAGAGAAGCTGTGAGTGAGAGAGAGAGAGGGAGAAAGAGAAGCTGTGTGTGAGAGAGAGAAAGAGAAGCTGTGAGTGAGAGTGAGAGAGAGAGAAAGAGAAGCTGTGAGTGAGAGAGAAAGAGAAAGAGAAGCTGTGAGTGAGAGAGAGAGAATGAGAAGCTGTGAGTGAGAGAGAGAAGTTGTTAGAGAGAGAGAGAAAGAGAAGCTGTGAGTGAGAGAGAGAGAGATGTGAGTGATAGAGAGAGAGAATGAGAAGCTGTGAGTGAGAGAGAGAGTAAGTAAGAGAAGCTGTGAGTGAGATAGAGAGAGAGAGAAAGAGAAGCTGTGAGTGAGAGAGAGAGGGAGAAAGATAATATATGAGAGAGAGAGAGAGAAACTGTGTGTGAGAGAGAGAGAGAAGGAGAAGGAGTGATTGAGAGTGAGAGAGAGAAAGAGAAGCTGTGAGTGAGAGAGAGAGAATGAGAAGCTGTGAGTGAGAGAGAGAGTGAAAGAGAAGCTGTGAGTGAGAGAGAGAGAAAGAGAAGCTGTGAGTGAGAGAGAGAGAGAATGAGAAGCTGTGAGTGAGAGAGAGAGAAGCTGTGAGAGAGAGAGAGAGAAAGAGAAGCTGTGTGTGAGAGAGAGAAAGAGAAGCTGTGAGTGAGAGTGAGAGCGAGAGAGAGAAAGAGAAGCTTTGAGTGAGAGAGAGAGTGAAAGAGAAGCTGTGAGTGAGAGAGAGAGAAAGAGAAGCTGTGAGTGAGAGAGAGAGAGAATGAGAAGCTGTGAGTGAGAGAGAGAAGCTGTGAGTGAGAGAGAGAGAGAGAAAGAGAAGCTGTGAGTGAGAGAGAGAGAGAGAGAGAGAGAAGCTGTGAGTGAGAGAAAGAGAAGCTGTGAGTGAGAGGGAGAGAGAGAGAAAGAGAAGCTGTGAGTGTGAGAGAGAGATGGAGAAAGAGAATCTGTGTGTGTGTGAGAGACAAAGAGAAGCTGTGAGTGAGAGTGAGAGAGAGAGAAAGAGAAAGAGAAGCTGTGAGTGAGAGAGTGAGAGAGAGAAAGAGAAGCTGTGAGTGAGAGAGAGAGAAAGAAAGAGAAGCTGTGAGTGAGTGAGAGAGAGAACGGGAAGTTGTGAGTGAGAGAGAGAGAGAAAGAGAAGCTGTGAGTGAGAGTGAGAGCGAGAGAGAGAAAGAGAAGCTGTGAGTGAGAGAGAGAGTGAAAGAGAAGCTGTGAGTGAGAGAGAGAGAAAGAGAAGCTGTGAGTGAGAGAGAGAGAGAATGAGAACCTGTGAGTGAGAGAGAGAGAAGCTGTGAGTGAGAGAGAGAGAGAGAAAGTGAAGCTGTGAGTGAGAGAGAGAGAGAAAGAGAAGCTGTGTGTGTGTGAGAGAGAGAAAGATTGTCTGAGAAAGAGAGAGTGAAAGAGAAGCTGTGAGTGAGAGAGAGAGGGAGAAAGTGAAGCTGTGTGAGAGAGAGAGAAAGAGAAGCTGTGAGTGAGAGTGAGAGAGAGAGAAAGAGAAGCTGTGAGTGAGAGAGAAAGAGAAAGAGAAGCTGTGAGTGAGAGAGAGAGAATGAGAAGCTGTGAGTGAGAGAGAGAAGTTGTTAGAGAGAGAGAGAAAGAGAAGCTGTGAGTGAGAGAGAGAGAGATGTGAGTGATAGAGAGAGAGAATGAGAAGATGTGAGTGAGAGAGAAAGTAAGAGAAGCTGTGAGTGAGATAGAGAGAGAGAGAAAGAGAAGCTGTGAGTGAGAGAGAGAGGGAGAAAGATAATATATGAGAGAGAGAGAGAGAAACTGTGTGTGAGAGAGAGAGAGAAGGAGAAGGAGTGATTGAGAGTGAGAGAGAGAAAGAGAAGCTGTGAGTGAGAGAGAGAGAATGAGAAGCTGTGAGTGAGAGAGAGAGTGAAAGAGAAGCTGTGAGTGAGAGAGAGAGAAAGAGAAGCTGTGAGTGAGAGAGAGAGAGAATGAGAAGCTGTGAGTGAGAGAGAGAGAAGCTGTGAGAGAGAGAGAGAGAGAAAGAGAAGCTGTGAGTGAGAGAGAGAGGGAGAAAGAGAAGCTGTGTGTGAGAGAGAGAAAGAGAAGCTGTGAGTGAGAGTGAGAGCGAGAGAGAGAAAGAGAAGCTGTGAGTGAGAGAGAGAGTGAAAGAGAAGCTGTGAGTGAGAGAGAGAGAAAGAGAAGCTGTGAGTGAGAGAGAGAGAGAGAATGAGAAGCTGTGAGTGAGAGAGAGAAGCTGTGAGTGAGAGAGAGAGAGAGAAAGAGAAGCTGTGAGTGAGAGAGAGAGAGAGAGAAAGAGAAGCTGTGAGTGAGAGAAAGAGAAGCTGTGAGTGAGAGGGAGAGAGAGAGAAAGAGAAGCTGTGAGTGTGAGAGAGAGATGGAGAAAGAGAATCTGTGTGTGTGTGAGAGACAAAGAGAAGCTGTGAGTGAGAGTGAGAGAGAGAGAAAGAGAAAGAGAAGCTGTGAGTGAGAGAGTGAGAGAGAGAAAGAGAAGCTGTGAGTGAGAGAGAGAGAAAGAAAGAGAAGCTGTGAGTGAGTGAGAGAGAGAACGGGAAGTTGTGAGTGAGAGAGAGAGAAAGAGAAGCTGTGAGTGAGAGAGAGAAAGAGAAGCTGTGAGTGAGAGAGAGAAAGAGAAGCTGTGAGTGAGAGAGAGAGAAAGAGAAGCTGTGAGTGAGAAGGAGAGGGAAAGAGAAGCTGTGAGTGAGTGAGAGAGAGAGAGAAAGAGAAACTGTGAGTGTGTGAGAGAGAAAGAGAAGCTGTGAGTGAGAGAGAGAGAGAAAGAGAAGCTGTGAGTGAGAAGGAGAGGAAAAGAGAAGCTGTGAGTGAGCGAGAGATAGAGAGAAAGAGAAGCTGTGAGAGAGAAAGAGAGAAGCTGTGAGTGAGAGAGTGAGAGAGAGAAAGAGAAGCTGTTAGTGAGAGTGAGAGAGAGAGAAAGAGAAGCTGTGAGTGAGAGAGAGAATGAAAGAGGAGCTGTGAGTGAGAGAGAGAGAGAAAGAGAAGCTGTGAGTGAGAGAGAGATAGAGAAGCTGTGAGTGAGACAGAGAGAGAAAGAGAAGCTGTGAGAGAGAGAGGGGAAGAAAGAGAAGCTGTGTGTGAGAGAGAGAGAAAGAGAAGCTGTGAGTGTGTGTGAGAGAGAAAGAGAAGCTGTGAGTGAGAGAGAGAGAAAGAAAGAGAAATTAGAGTGAGAAAGACAGAGAGAAAGAGAAGCTGTGAGTGGGAGAGAGAGAAAGAGAGTCTGTGAGTGAGAGAGAGAGAGAGAAGCTGTGAGTGAGAGAGAGAGAGAGCTGCTGTGAGTGAGAGAGAGAGAAAGAGAAGCTGTGAGTGAGAGAGAGAGAAGCTGTGAGTGAGAGAGAGAAAGAAAAGCTATGAGTGAGAGAGTGAGAGAGAAAGAGAAGCTGTGAGTGAGAGAGAGAGAAAGTGAAGCTGTGAGAGAGAGTAAGAAAAGCTGTGATTGAGAGTGAGAGTGAGAGAGAAAGAGAAGCTGTGAGTGAGAGAGAGAGAATGAGAAGCTGCGAGAGAGAGAAAGAGAAGCTGTGAGTGAGAGAGAGAGAGAAAATGTGAGTGAGAGAGAGAGAGAATGAGAAGCTGTGAGTGAGAGAGAGAAAGTAAGAGAAGCTGTGAGTGATACAGAGAGAGAGAAAGAGAAGCTGTGAGTGAGAGAGAGAGAGAAAGAGAAGCTGTGATTGAGAGTGAGTGATAGAGAAAGAGAAGCTGTGAGTGAGTGAGAGAGAAAGAGAAGCTGTGAGTGAGAGAGAGAGAAGCTGTGAGTGAGAGAGAGAAAGAAAAGCTGTGAGTGAGAGAGAGAGAGAAAGAGAAGCTGTGAGAGAGAGAGAGAGAGAGAAAGAGAAGCTGTGATTGAGAGTGAGTGATAGAGAAAGAGAAGCTGTGAGTGAGTGAGAGAGAAAGAGAAGCTGTGAGTGAGAGAGAGAGAAGCTGTGAGTGAGAGAGAGAAAGAAAAGCTGTGAGTGAGAGAGAGAGAGAAAGAGAAGATATGAGTGAGAGAGAGAGAAAGAGAAGCTGTGAGTGAGTAAGAGAGAGAAAGGGAAGTTGTGAGTGAGAGAGAGAGAGAAAGAAAAGCTGTGAGTGAGAGAGAGAGAGAGAGAGAGAAGCTGTGAGTGAGAGAGAGAGAAAGAGAAGCTGTGAGTGAGAAGGAGAGGGAAAGAGAAGCTGTGAGTGAGTGAGAGAGAGAGAAACAGAAGCTGTGAGAGAGAAAGAGAGAAGCTGTGAGTGAGAGAGTGAGAGAGAGAAAGAGAACCTGTTAGTGAGAGTGAGAGTGAGACAGAAAGAGAAGCTGTGAGTGAGAGAGAGAGAAAGAGAAGCTGTGAGTGAGAGAGAGAGAGAAGCTGTGAGTGACACACAGAGAGAGAAGCTGTGAGTTAGAGAGAGAGAGAAAGAGAAGCTGTGAGTGACAGAGAGAGAGAGAAAGAGAAGCTATGTGTGTGTGAGAGAGAGAAAGATAGTCTGAGAAAGAGAGAGTGAAAGTGAAGCTGTGAGTGAGAGAGAGAGAGGGAGAAAGAGAATCTGTGTGTGTGTGAGAGAGAAAGAGAAGCTGTGAGTGAGAGTGAGAGAAAGAAAGAGAAAGCGAAGCTGTTAGTGAGAGAGTGAGAGAGAGAAAGAGAAGCTGTTAGTGAGAGTGAGAGAGAGAGAGAAAGAGAAGCTGTGAGTGAGAGAGAGAGAAAGAGATGCTGTGAGTGAGAGAGAGAGAGAAAGAGAAACTGTGAGTGAGAGAGAGAGAAAGAGAAGCTGTGAGTGAGAGAGAGAGAAAGAGAAGCTGTGAGTGAGAAGGAGAGGGAAAGAGAAGCTGTGAGTGAGTGAGAGAGAGAGAAAGAGAAGCTGTGAGTGAGAGAGAGAGAAAGAGAAGCTGTGAGTGAGAGAGAGAGAGAAAGAGAAGCTGTGAGTAAGAAGGAGAGGGAAAGAGAAGAAGTGAGTGAGTGAGAGAGAGAGAGAAAGAGAAGCTGTGAGAGAGAAAGAGAAGCTGTGAGTGAGAGAGTGAGAGAGAGAAAGAGAATCTGTTAGTGAGAGTGAGAGAGAGAGAAAGAGAAGCTGTGAGAGAGAGAGAGAGAAAGAGAAGCTGTGAGTGAGAGAGAGAAAGAGAAGCTGTGTGTGAGAGGGAGAGAGAGAAAGAGAAGCTGTGAGTGAGAGAGAGAGAGGGAGAAAGAGAATCTGTGTGTTTGTGTGAGAGAAAGAGAAGCTGTGAGTGAGAGTGAGAGAGAGAGAAAGAGAAATAGAAGCTGTGAGTGAGAGAGTGAGAGAGAAAGAGAAGCTGTGAGTGAGAGAGAGAGAGAAAGAAAGAGAAGCTGTGAGTGAGTGAGAGAGAGAAAGGGAAGTTGTGAGTGAGAGAGAGAGAAAGAGAAGCTGTGAGTGAGAGAGAGAAAGAGAAGCTGTGAGTGAGAGAGAGAGAGAAAGAGAAGCTGTGAGTGAGAAGGAGAGGGAAAGAGAAGCTGTGAGTGAGTGAGAGAGAGAGAGAAAGAGAAACTGTGAGTGTGTGAGAGAGAAAGAGAAGCTGTGAGTGAGAAGGAGAGGGAAAGAGAAGCTGTGAGTGAGTGAGAGAGAGAGAGAGAAAGAGAAGCTGAGAGAGAGAGAACCTGTGACTGAGAGAGTGAGAGAGAGAAAGAGAAGCTGTTAGTGAGAGTGAGAGAGAGAGAAAGAGAAGCTGTGAGTGAGAGAGAGATTGAAAGAGAAGCTGTGAGTGAGAGAGAGAGAGAGAAGCTGTGAGTGAGAGAGAGATAGAGAAGCTGTGACTGAGAGGGAGAGAGAGAAAGAGAAGCTGTGAGTGACACAGAGAGAGAGAAGCTGTGAGTTAGAGAGAGAGAAAGAGAAGCTGTGAGTGACAGAGAGAGAGCAAGAGAAGCTGAGAGTGAGAGAGAGAGAGAGAAAGTGAAGCTGTGAGTGAGAGAGAGAAAGAGAAGCTGTATGTGTGTGAGAGAGAGAAAGATAGTCTGAGAAAGAGAGAGTGAAAGAGAAGCTGTGAGTGAGAGAGAGATTGAAAGAGAAGCTGTGAGAGAGAGAGAGAAAAAGAGAAGCTGTGAGTGAGAGAGAGAAAGAGAAGCTGTGAGTGAGAGAGAGATTGAAAGAGAAGCTGTGAGAGAGAGAGAGAAAAAGAGAAGCTGTGAGTGAGAGAGAGAAAGAGAAGCTGTGAGTGAGAGGGAGAGAGAGAAAGAGAAGCTGTGAGTGACACACAGAGAGAGAAGCTGTGAGTTAGAGAGAGAGAAAGAGAAGCTGTGAGTGACAGAGAGAGAGAAAGAGAAGCTGAGAGTGAGAGAGAGAGAAAGTGAAGCTGTGAGTGAGAGAGAGAGAGAAAGAGAAGCTGTGTGTGTGTGAGAGAGAGAAGCTGTGAGTGAGAGAGAGAAAGAGAAGCTGTGAGTGAGAGAGAGAGAGAGAAGATGTGAGTGAGAGAGAGAGAATGAGAAGCTGTGAGTGAGAGAGAGAGAAAGTAAGAGAAGCTGTGAGTGAGATAGAGAGAGAGAGAAAGGGAAGCTGTGAGTGAGAGAGAGAGAGAAAGAGATGCTGTGAGTGAGAGAGAGAGAGGAAGAGAAGCTGTGAGTGAGACAGAGAGAGGGAGAAAGAGACGCTGTGTGTGTGTGAGAGAGAAAGAGAAGCTGTGATTGAGAGTGAGAGAGAGAGAAAGAAAAGCTGTGAGTGAGAGAGAGAAAGACAAGCTAAGAGTTAGATAGAGAGAAGCAGTGAGTGAGAGAGAGAGAAGCAGTGAGTGAGAGAGAGAGAGAGAGAGAGAAGCTGTGAGTGAGACAGAGAGAGAGAAAGATAAGCTGCGAGAGATAGAGAGGGAGAAAGAGAAGCTGTGTGAGAGAGAGAGAGAGAAAGAGAAGCTGTGTGTGTGTGAGAGAGAAAGATAGTCTGAGAAAGAGAGAGTGAAAGAGAAGCTGTGAGTGAGAGAGAGAGGGAGAAAGAGAAGCTGTGTGTGTGTGAGAGAGAAAGAGAAGCTGTGAGTGAGAGTGAGAGCGAGAGAGAGAAATAGAAGCTGTGAGTGAGAGAGAGAGTGAAAGAGAAGCTGTGAGTGAGAGAGAGAGAAAGAGAAGCTGTGAGTGAGAGAGAGAGAGAATGAGAACCTGTGAGTGAGAGAGAGAGAAGCTGTGAGTGAGAGAGAGAGAGAGAAAGTGAAGCTGTGAGTGAGAGAGAGAGAGAAAGAGAAGCTGTGTGTGTGTGAGAGAGAGAAAGATTGTCTGAGAAAGAGAGAGTGAAAGAGAAGCTGTGAGTGAGAGAGAGAGAGGGAGAAAGAGAAGCTGTGTGTGAGAGAGAGAAAGAGAAGCTGTGAGTGAGAGTGAGAGAGAGAGAAAGAGAAGCTGTGAGTGAGAGAGAAAGAGAAAGAGAAGCTGTGAGTGAGAGAGAGAGAATGAGAAGCTGTGAGTGAGAGAGAGAAGTTGTTAGAGAGAGAGAGAAAGAGAAGCTGTGAGTGAGAGAGAGAGAGATGTGAGTGATAGAGAGAGAGAATGAGAAGCTGTGAGTGAGAGAGAGAGTAAGTAAGAGAAGCTGTGAGTGAGATAGAGAGAGAGAGAAAGAGAAGCTGTGAGTGAGAGAGAGAGGGAGAAAGATAATATATGAGAGAGAGAGAGAGAAACTGTGTGTGAGAGAGAGAGAGAAGGAGAAGGAGTGATTGAGAGTGAGAGAGAGAAAGAGAAGCTGTGAGTGAGAGAGAGAGAATGAGAAGCTGTGAGTGAGAGAGAGAGTGAAAGAGAAGCTGTGAGTGAGAGAGAGAGAAAGAGAAGCTGTGAGTGAGAGAGAGAGAGAATGAGAAGCTGTGAGTGAGAGAGAGAGAAGCTGTGAGAGAGAGAGAGAGAGAAAGAGAAGCTGTGAGTGAGAGAGAGAGGGAGAAAGAGAAGCTGTGTGTGAGAGAGAGAAAGAGAAGCTGTGAGTGAGAGTGAGAGCGAGAGAGAGAAAGAGAAGCTTTGAGTGAGAGAGAGAGTGAAAGAGAAGCTGTGAGTGAGAGAGAGAGAAAGAGAAGCTGTGAGTGAGAGAGAGAGAGAGAATGAGAAGCTGTGAGTGAGAGAGAGAAGCTGTGAGTGAGAGAGAGAGAGAAAGAGAAGCTGTGAGTGAGAGAGAGAGAGAGAGAAAGAGAAGCTGTGAGTGACAGAAAGAGAAGCTGTGAGTGAGAGGGAGAGAGAGAGAAAGAGAAGCTGTGAGTGTGAGAGAGAGATGGAGAAAGAGAATCTGTGTGTGTGTGAGAGACAAAGAGAAGCTGTGAGTGAGAGTGAGAGAGAGAGAAAGAGAAAGAGAAGCTGTGAGTGAGAGAGTGAGAGAGAGAAAGAGAAGCTGTGAGTGAGAGAGAGAGAAAGAAAGAGAAGCTGTGAGTGAGTGAGAGAGAGAACGGGAAGTTGTGAGTGAGAGAGAGAGAGAAAGAGAAGCTGTGAGTGAGAGTGAGAGCGAGAGAGAGAAAGAGAAGCTGTGAGTGAGAGAGAGAGTGAAAGAGAAGCTGTGAGTGATAGAGAGAGAAAGAGAAGCTGTGAGTGAGAGAGAGAGAGAATGAGAACCTGTGAGTGAGAGAGAGAGAAGCTGTGAGTGAGAGAGAGAGAGAGAAAGTGAAGCTGTGAGTGAGAGAGAGAGAGAAAGAGAAGCTGTGTGTGTGTGTGAGAGAGAAAGATTGTCTGAGAAAGAGAGAGTGAAAGAGAAGCTGTGAGTGAGAGAGAGAGGGAGAAAGAGAAGCTGTGTGAGAGAGAGAGAAAGAGAAGCTGTGAGTGAGAGTGAGAGAGAGAGAAAGAGAAGCTGTGAGTGAGAGAGAAAGAGAAAGAGAAGCTGTGAGTGAGAGAGAGAGAATGAGAAGCTGTGAGTGAGAGAGAGAAGTTGTTAGAGAGAGAGAGAAAGAGAAGCTGTGAGTGAGAGAGAGAGATGTGAGTGATAGAGAGAGAGAATGAGAAGATGTGAGTGAGAGAGAAAGTAAGAGAAGCTGTGAGTGAGATAGAGAGAGAGAGAAAGAGAAGCTGTGAGTGAGAGAGAGAGGGAGAAAGATAATATATGAGAGAGAGAGAGAGAGAGAAACTGTGTGTGAGAGAGAGAGAGAAGGAGAAGGAGTGATTGAGAGTGAGAGAGAGAAAGAGAAGCTGTGAGTGAGAGAGAGAGAATGAGAAGCTGTGAGTGAGAGAGAGAGTGAAAGAGAAGCTGTGAGTGAGAGAGAGAGAAAGAGAAGCTGTGAGTGAGAGAGAGAGAGAATGAGAAGCTGTGAGTGAGAGAGAGAGAAGCTGTGAGAGAGAGAGAGAGAGAAAGAGAAGCTGTGAGTGAGAGAGAGAGGGAGAAAGAGAAGCTGTGTGTGAGAGAGAGAAAGAGAAGCTGTGAGTGAGAGTGAGAGCGAGAGAGAGAAAGAGAAGCTGTGAGTGAGAGAGAGAGTGAAAGAGAAGCTGTGAGTGAGAGAGAAAGAAAGAGAAGCTGTGAGTGAGAGAGAGAGAGAGAATGAGAAGCTGTGAGTGAGAGAGAGAAGCTGTGAGTGAGAGAGAGAGAGAGAGAAAGGGAAGCTGTGAGTGAGAGAGAGAGAGAGAGAAAGAGAAGCTGTGAGTGAGAGAAAGAGAAGCTGTGAGTGAGAGGGAGAGAGAGAGAAAGAGAAGCTGTGAGTGTGAGAGAGAGATGGAGAAAGAGAATCTGTGTGTGTGTGAGAGACAAAGAGAAGCTGTGAGTGAGAGTGAGAGAGAGAGAAAGAGAAAGAGAAGCTGTGAGTGAGAGAGTGAGAAAGAGAAAGAGAAGCTGTGAGTGAGAGAGAGAGAAAGAAAGAGAAGCTGTGAGTGAGTGAGAGAGAGAACGGGAAGTTGTGAGTGAGAGAGAGAGAAAGAGAAGCTGTGAGTGAGAGAGAGAAAGAGAAGCTGTGAGTGAGAGAGAGAAAGAGAAGCTGTGAGTGAGAGAGAGAGAGAAAGAGAAGCTGTGAGTGAGAAGGAGAGGGAAAGAGAAGCTGTGAGTGAGTGAGAGAGAGAGAGAAAGAGAAACTGTGAGTGTGTGAGAGAGAAAGAGAAGCTGTGAGTGAGAGAGAGAGAGAAAGAGAAGCTGTGAGTGAGAAGGAGAGGAAAAGAGAAGCTGTGAGTGAGCGAGAGATAGAGAGAAAGAGAAGCTGTGAGAGAGAAAGAGAGAATCTGTGAGTGAGAGAGTGAGAGAGAGAAAGAGAAGCTGTTAGTGAGAGTGAGAGAGAGAGAAAGAGAAGCTGTGAGTGAGAGAGAGAATGAAAGAGGAGCTGTGAGTGAGAGAGAGAGAGAAAAAGAAGCTGTGAGTGAGAGAGAGATAGAGAAGCTGTGAGTGAGACAGAGAGAGAAAGAGAAGCTGTGAGAGAGAGAGGGGAAGAAAGAGAAGCTGTGTGTGTGAGAGAGAGAAAGAGAAGCTGTGAGTGTGTGTGAGAGAGAAAGAGAAGCTGTGAGTGAGAGAGAGAGAAAGAAAGAGAAATTAGAGTGAGAAAGACAGAGAGAAAGAGAAGCTGTGAGTGGGAGAGAGAGAAAGAGAGTCTGTGAGTGAGAGAGAGAGAGAGAAGCTGTGAGTGAGAGAGAGAGAGAGCTGCTGTGAGTGAGAGAGAGAGAAAGAGAAGCTGTGAGTGAGAGAGAGAGAAGCTGTGAGTGAGAGAGAGAAAGAAAAGCTATGAGTGAGAGAGTGAGAGAGAAAGAGAAGCTGTGAGTGAGAGAGAGAGAAAGAGAAGCTGTGAGAGAGAGTAAGAAAAGCTGTGATTGAGTGAGAGTGAGAGAGAAAGAGAAGCTGTGAGTGAGAGAGAGAGAATGAGAAGCTGCGAGAGAGAGAAAGAGAAGCTGTGAGTGAGAGAGAGAGAGAAAATGTGAGTGAGAGAGAGAGAGAATGAGAAGCTGTGAGTGAGAGAGAGAAAGTAAGAGAAGCTGTGAGTGATACAGAGAGAGAGAAAGAGAAGCTGTGAGTGAGAGAGAGAGAGAAAGAGAAGCTGTGATTGAGAGTGAGTGATAGAGAAAGAGAAGCTGTGAGTGAGTGAGAGAGAAAGAGAAGCTGTGAGTGAGAGAGAGAGAAGCTGTGAGTGAGAGAGAGAAAGAAAAGCTGTGAGTGAGAGAGAGAGAGAAAGAGAAGCTGTGTGAGAGAGAGAGAGAGAGAAAGAGAAGCTGTGATTGAGAGTGAGTGATAGAGAAAGAGAAGCTGTGAGTGAGTGAGAGAGAAAGAGAAGCTGTGAGTGAGAGAGAGAGAAGCTGTGAGTGAGAGAGAGAAAGAAAAGCTGTGAGTGAGAGAGAGAGAGAAAGAGAAGATATGAGTGAGAGAGAGAGAAAGAGAAGCTGTGAGTGAGTAAGAGAGAGAAAGGGAAGTTGTGAGTGAGAGAGAGAGAGAAAGAAAAGCTGTGAGTGAGAGAGAGAGAGAGAGAGAAGCTGTGAGTGAGAGAGAGAGAAAGAGAAGCTGTGAGTGAGAAGGAGAGGGAAAGAGAAGCTGTGAGTGAGTGAGAGAGAGAGAAACAGAAGCTGTGAGAGAGAAAGAGAGAAGCTGTGAGTGAGAGAGTGAGAGAGAGAAAGAGAACCTGTTAGTGAGAGTGAGAGTGAGACAGAAAGAGAAGCTGTGAGTGAGAGAGAGAGAAAGAGAAGCTGTGAGTGAGAGAGAGAGAGAAGCTGTGAGTGACACACAGAGAGAGAAGCTGTGAGTTAGAGAGAGAGAGAAAGAGAAGCTGTGAGTGACAGAGAGAGAGAGAAAGAGAAGCTATGTGTGTGTGAGAGAGAGAAAGATAGTCTGAGAAAGAGAGAGTGAAAGAGAAGCTGTGAGTGAGAGAGAGAGAGGGAGAAAGAGAATCTGTGTGAGAGAGAAAGAGAAGCTGTGAGTGAGAGTGAGAGAAAGAAAGAGAAAGCGAAGCTGTTAGTGAGAGAGTGAGAGAGAGAAAGAGAAGCTGTTAGTGAGAGTGAGAGAGAGAGAGAAAGAGAAGCTGTGAGTGAGAGAGAGAGAAAGAGATGCTGTGAGTGAGAGAGAGAGAGAAAGAGAAACTGTGAGTGAGAGAGAGAGAAAGAGAAGCTGTGAGTGAGAGAGAGAGAAAGAGAAGCTGTGAGTGAGAAGGAGAGGGAAAGAGAAGCTGTGAGTGAGTGAGAGAGAGAGAAAGAGAAGCTGTGAGTGAGAGAGAGAGAAAGAGAAGCTGTGAGTGAGAGAGAGAGAGAAAGAGAAGCTGTGAGTAAGAAGGAGAGGGAAAGAGAAGAAGTGAGTGAGTGAGAGAGAGAGAGAGAAAGAGAAGCTGTGAGAGAGAAAGAGAAGCTGTGAGTGAGAGAGTGAGAGAGAGAAAGAGAATCTGTTAGTGAGAGTGAGAGAGAGAGAAAGAGAAGCTGTGAGTGAGAGAGAGAGAGAGAAAGAGAAGCTGTGAGTGAGAGAGAGAAAGAGAAGCTGTGTGTGAGAGGGAGAGAGAGAAAGAGAAGCTGTGAGTGACACAGAGAGAGAGAAGCTGTGAGTTAGAGAGAGAGAAAGAGAAGCTGTGAGTGACAGAGAGAGAGAAAGAGAAGCTGAGAGTGAGAGAGAGAGAGAACGTGAAGCTGTGAGTGAGAGAGAGAGAGACAGAGAAGCTGTGTGTGTGTGTGAGAGAGAAAGATAGTCTGAGAAAGAGAGAGTGAAAGAGCAGCTGTGAGTGAGACAGAGAGAGGGAGAAAGAGAAGCTGTGTGTGTGTGAGAGAGAAAGAGAAGCTGTGAGTGAGAGTAAGAGAGAGAGAGAAAGAGAAGCTGTGAGTGAGAGAGAGAGAGAAAGAGAAGCTGTGAGTGAGAGAGAGAGAAAGCGAAGCTGTGAGTGAGAGAGAGAGAGAATGAGAAGCTGTGAGTGAGAGAGAGAGAAGCTGTGAGTGAGAGAGAGAGAAGCTGTGAGTGAGAGAGAGAGAAGATGTGAGTGAGAGAGAGAGAGAATGAGAAGGTGTGAGTGAGAGAGAGAAAGTAAGAGAAGCTGTGAGTGAGAAAGAGAGAAAGAGAAGCTGTGAGTGAGAGAAAGAGAGGGAGAAAGAGAAGCTGTGAGTGAGGGAGAGAGAAAGAGAAGCTGTGAGTGGGAGAGAGAGAATGAGAAGCTGTGGGTGAGAGAGAGAGAAGCTGTGAGTGAGAGAGAAAGAGAAGCTGTGAGTGAGAGAGAGAGAGAAAGAGAAGCTGTGAGTGAGAAGGAGAGGGAAAGAGAAGCTGTGAGTGAGTGACAGAGAGAGAGAAAGAGAAACTGTGAGTGTGTGAGAGAGAAAGAGAAGCTGTGAGTGAGAGAGAGAGAGAAAGAGAAGCTGTGAGTGAGAAGGAGAGGAAAAGAGAAGCTGTGAGTGAGCGAGAGAGAGAGAGAAAGAGAAGCTGTGAGAGAGAAAGAGAGAAGCTGTGAGTGAGAGAGTGAGAGAGAGAAAGAGAAGCTGTTAGTGAGAGTGAGAGAGAGAGAAAGAGAAGCTGTGAGTGAGAGAGAGAATGAAAGAGGAGCTGTGAGTGAGAGAGAGAGAGAAAGAGAAGCTGTGAGTGAGAGAGAGATAGAGAAGCTGTGAGTGAGACAGAGAGAGAAAGAGAAGCTGTGAGAGAGAGAGGGGAAGAAAGAGAAGCTGTGTGTGAGAGAGAGAGAAAGAGAAGCTGTGAGTGTGTGTGAGAGAGAAAGAGAAGCTGTGAGTGAGAGAGAGAGAAAGAAAGAGAAATTAGAGTGAGAAAGACAGAGAGAAAGAGAAGCTGTGAGTGGGAGAGAGAGAAAGAGAGTCTGTGAGTGAGAGAGAGAGAGAGAAGCTGTGAGTGAGAGAGAGAGAGAGCTGCTGTGAGTGAGAGAGAGAGAAAGAGAAGCTGTGAGTGAGAGAGAGAGAAGCTGTGAGTGAGAGAGAGAAAGAAAAGCTATGAGTGAGAGAGTGAGAGAGAAAGAGAAGCTGTGAGTGAGAGAGAGAGAAAGAGAAGCTGTGAGAGAGAGTAAGAAAAGCTGTGATTGAGAGTGAGAGTGAGAGAGAAAGAGAAGCTGTGAGTGAGAGAGAGAGAATGAGAAGCTGCGAGAGAGAGAAAGAGAAGCTGTGAGTGAGAGAGAGAGAGAAAATGTGAGTGAGAGAGAGAGAGAATGAGAAGCTGTGAGTGAGAGAGAGAAAGTAAGAGAAGCTGTGAGTGATACAGAGAGAGAGAAAGAGAAGCTGTGAGTGAGAGAGAGAGAGAAAGAGAAGCTGTGATTGAGAGTGAGTGATAGAGAAAGAGAAGCTGTGAGTGAGTGAGAGAGAAAGAGAAGCTGTGAGTGAGAGAGAGATTGAAAGAGAAGCTGTGAGAGAGAGAGAGAAAAAGAGAAGCTGTGAGTGAGAGAGAGAAAGAGAAGCTGTGAGTGAGAGGGAGAGAGAGAAAGAGAAGCTGTGAGTGACACACAGAGAGAGAAGCTGTGAGTTAGAGAGAGAGAAAGAGAAGCTGTGAGTGACAGAGAGAGAGAAAGAGAAGCTGAGAGTGAGAGAGAGAGAAAGTGAAGCTGTGAGTGAGAGAGAGAGAGAAAGAGAAGCTGTGTGTGTGTGAGAGAGAGAAGCTGTGAGTGAGAGAGAGAAAGAGAAGCTGTGAGTGAGAGAGAGAGAGAGAAGATGTGAGTGAGAGAGAGAGAATGAGAAGCTGTGAGTGAGAGAGAGAGAAAGTAAGAGAAGCTGTGAGTGAGATAGAGAGAGAGAGAAAGGGAAGCTGTGAGTGAGAGAGAGAGAGAAAGAGATGCTGTGAGTGAGAGAGAGAGAGGAAGAGAAGCTGTGAGTGAGACAGAGAGAGGGAGAAAGAGACGCTGTGTGTGTGTGAGAGAGAAAGAGAAGCTGTGATTGAGAGTGAGAGAGAGAGAAAGAAAAGCTGTGAGTGAGAGAGAGAAAGACAAGCTAAGAGTTAGATAGAGAGAAGCAGTGAGTGAGAGAGAGAGAAGCAGTGAGTGAGAGAGAGAGAGAGAGAGAGAAGCTGTGAGTGAGACAGAGAGAGAGAAAGATAAGCTGCGAGAGATAGAGAGGGAGAAAGAGAAGCTGTGTGAGAGAGAGAGAGAGAAAGAGAAGCTGTGTGTGTGTGAGAGAGAAAGATAGTCTGAGAAAGAGAGAGTGAAAGAGAAGCTGTGAGTGAGAGAGAGAGGGAGAAAGAGAAGCTGTGTGTGTGTGAGAGAGAAAGAGAAGCTGTGAGTGAGAGTGAGAGCGAGAGAGAGAAATAGAAGCTGTGAGTGAGAGAGAGAGTGAAAGAGAAGCTGTGAGTGAGAGAGAGAGAAAGAGAAGCTGTGAGTGAGAGAGAGAGAGAATGAGAACCTGTGAGTGAGAGAGAGAGAAGCTGTGAGTGAGAGAGAGAGAGAGAAAGTGAAGCTGTGAGTGAGAGAGAGAGAGAAAGAGAAGCTGTGTGTGTGTGAGAGAGAGAAAGATTGTCTGAGAAAGAGAGAGTGAAAGAGAAGCTGTGAGTGAGAGAGAGAGAGGGAGAAAGAGAAGCTGTGTGTGAGAGAGAGAAAGAGAAGCTGTGAGTGAGAGTGAGAGAGAGAGAAAGAGAAGCTGTGAGTGAGAGAGAAAGAGAAAGAGAAGCTGTGAGTGAGAGAGAGAGAATGAGAAGCTGTGAGTGAGAGAGAGAAGTTGTTAGAGAGAGAGAGAAAGAGAAGCTGTGAGTGAGAGAGAGAGATGTGAGTGATAGAGAGAGAGAATGAGAAGCTGTGAGTGAGAGAGAGAGTAAGTAAGAGAAGCTGTGAGTGAGATAGAGAGAGAGAGAAAGAGAAGCTGTGAGTGAGAGAGAGAGGGAGAAAGATAATATATGAGAGAGAGAGAGAGAAACTGTGTGTGAGAGAGAGAGAGAAGGAGAAGGAGTGATTGAGAGTGAGAGAGAGAAAGAGAAGCTGTGAGTGAGAGAGAGAGAATGAGAAGCTGTGAGTGAGAGAGAGAGTGAAAGAGAAGCTGTGAGTGAGAGAGAGAGAAAGAGAAGCTGTGAGTGAGAGAGAGAGAGAATGAGAAGCTGTGAGTGAGAGAGAGAGAAGCTGTGAGAGAGAGAGAGAGAGAAAGAGAAGCTGTGAGTGAGAGAGAGAGGGAGAAAGAGAAGCTGTGTGTGAGAGAGAGAAAGAGAAGCTGTGAGTGAGAGTGAGAGCGAGAGAGAGAAAGAGAAGCTTTGAGTGAGAGAGAGAGTGAAAGAGAAGCTGTGAGTGAGAGAGAGAGAAAGAGAAGCTGTGAGTGAGAGAGAGAGAGAGAATGAGAAGCTGTGAGTGAGAGAGAGAAGCTGTGAGTGAGAGAGAGAGAGAAAGAGAAGCTGTGAGTGAGAGAGAGAGAGAGAGAAAGAGAAGCTGTGAGTGACAGAAAGAGAAGCTGTGAGTGAGAGGGAGAGAGAGAGAAAGAGAAGCTGTGAGTGTGAGAGAGAGATGGAGAAAGAGAATCTGTGTGTGTGTGAGAGACAAAGAGAAGCTGTGAGTGAGAGTGAGAGAGAGAGAAAGAGAAAGAGAAGCTGTGAGTGAGAGAGTGAGAGAGAGAAAGAGAAGCTGTGAGTGAGAGAGAGAGAAAGAAAGAGAAGCTGTGAGTGAGTGAGAGAGAGAACGGGAAGTTGTGAGT
Source organism: Bradypodion pumilum (assembly GCA_035047305.1). Lineage (NCBI taxonomy): Eukaryota > Metazoa > Chordata > Lepidosauria > Squamata > Chamaeleonidae > Bradypodion > Bradypodion pumilum. The sequence continues at coordinate 236,287,755 of JAWDJD010000001.1, forward strand.
GAGAGAGAGAGAGAAAGAGAAGCTGTGAGTGAGAGTGAGAGCGAGAGAGAGAAAGAGAAGCTGTGAGTGAGAGAGAGAGTGAAAGAGAAGCTGTGAGTGAGAGAGAGAGAAAGAGAAGCTGTGAGTGAGAGAGAGAGAGAATGAGAACCTGTGAGTGAGAGAGAGAGAAGCTGTGAGTGAGAGAGAGAGAGAGAAAGTGAAGCTGTGAGTGAGAGAGAGAGAGAAAGAGAAGCTGTGTGTGTGTGTGAGAGAGAAAGATTGTCTGAGAAAGAGAGAGTGAAAGAGAAGCTGTGAGTGAGAGAGAGAGGGAGAAAGAGAAGCTGTGTGAGAGAGAGAGAAAGAGAAGCTGTGAGTGAGAGTGAGAGAGAGAGAAAGAGAAGCTGTGAGTGAGAGAGAAAGAGAAAGAGAAGCTGTGAGTGAGAGAGAGAGAATGAGAAGCTGTGAGTGAGAGAGAGAAGTTGTTAGAGAGAGAGAGAAAGAGAAGCTGTGAGTGAGAGAGAGAGATGTGAGTGATAGAGAGAGAGAATGAGAAGATGTGAGTGAGAGAGAAAGTAAGAGAAGCTGTGAGTGAGATAGAGAGAGAGAGAAAGAGAAGCTGTGAGTGAGAGAGAGAGGGAGAAAGATAATATATGAGAGAGAGAGAGAGAGAAACTGTGTGTGAGAGAGAGAGAGAAGGAGAAGGAGTGATTGAGAGTGAGAGAGAGAAAGAGAAGCTGTGAGTGAGAGAGAGAGAATGAGAAGCTGTGAGTGAGAGAGAGAGTGAAAGAGAAGCTGTGAGTGAGAGAGAGAGAAAGAGAAGCTGTGAGTGAGAGAGAGAGAGAATGAGAAGCTGTGAGTGAGAGAGAGAGAAGCTGTGAGAGAGAGAGAGAGAGAAAGAGAAGCTGTGAGTGAGAGAGAGAGGGAGAAAGAGAAGCTGTGTGTGAGAGAGAGAAAGAGAAGCTGTGAGTGAGAGTGAGAGCGAGAGAGAGAAAGAGAAGCTGTGAGTGAGAGAGAGAGTGAAAGAGAAGCTGTGAGTGAGAGAGAGAGAAAGAGAAGCTGTGAGTGAGAGAGAGAGAGAGAATGAGAAGCTGTGAGTGAGAGAGAGAAGCTGTGAGTGAGAGAGAGAGAGAGAGAAAGGGAAGCTGTGAGTGAGAGAGAGAGAGAGAGAAAGAGAAGCTGTGAGTGAGAGAAAGAGAAGCTGTGAGTGAGAGGGAGAGAGAGAGAAAGAGAAGCTGTGAGTGTGAGAGAGAGATGGAGAAAGAGAATCTGTGTGTGTGTGAGAGACAAAGAGAAGCTGTGAGTGAGAGTGAGAGAGAGAGAAAGAGAAAGAGAAGCTGTGAGTGAGAGAGTGAGAAAGAGAAAGAGAAGCTGTGAGTGAGAGAGAGAGAAAGAAAGAGAAGCTGTGAGTGAGTGAGAGAGAGAACGGGAAGTTGTGAGTGAGAGAGAGAGAAAGAGAAGCTGTGAGTGAGAGAGAGAAAGAGAAGCTGTGAGTGAGAGAGAGAAAGAGAAGCTGTGAGTGAGAGAGAGAGAGAAAGAGAAGCTGTGAGTGAGAAGGAGAGGGAAAGAGAAGCTGTGAGTGAGTGAGAGAGAGAGAGAAAGAGAAACTGTGAGTGTGTGAGAGAGAAAGAGAAGCTGTGAGTGAGAGAGAGAGAGAAAGAGAAGCTGTGAGTGAGAAGGAGAGGAAAAGAGAAGCTGTGAGTGAGCGAGAGATAGAGAGAAAGAGAAGCTGTGAGAGAGAAAGAGAGAAGCTGTGAGTGAGAGAGTGAGAGAGAGAAAGAGAAGCTGTTAGTGAGAGTGAGAGAGAGAGAAAGAGAAGCTGTGAGTGAGAGAGAGAATGAAAGAGGAGCTGTGAGTGAGAGAGAGAGAGAAAAAGAAGCTGTGAGTGAGAGAGAGATAGAGAAGCTGTGAGTGAGACAGAGAGAGAAAGAGAAGCTGTGAGAGAGAGAGGGGAAGAAAGAGAAGCTGTGTGTGTGAGAGAGAGAAAGAGAAGCTGTGAGTGTGTGTGAGAGAGAAAGAGAAGCTGTGAGTGAGAGAGAGAGAAAGAAAGAGAAATTAGAGTGAGAAAGACAGAGAGAAAGAGAAGCTGTGAGTGGGAGAGAGAGAAAGAGAGTCTGTGAGTGAGAGAGAGAGAGAGAAGCTGTGAGTGAGAGAGAGAGAGAGCTGCTGTGAGTGAGAGAGAGAGAAAGAGAAGCTGTGAGTGAGAGAGAGAGAAGCTGTGAGTGAGAGAGAGAAAGAAAAGCTATGAGTGAGAGAGTGAGAGAGAAAGAGAAGCTGTGAGTGAGAGAGAGAGAAAGAGAAGCTGTGAGAGAGAGTAAGAAAAGCTGTGATTGAGAGTGAGAGTGAGAGAGAAAGAGAAGCTGTGAGTGAGAGAGAGAGAATGAGAAGCTGCGAGAGAGAGAAAGAGAAGCTGTGAGTGAGAGAGAGAGAGAAAATGTGAGTGAGAGAGAGAGAGAATGAGAAGCTGTGAGTGAGAGAGAGAAAGTAAGAGAAGCTGTGAGTGATACAGAGAGAGAGAAAGAGAAGCTGTGAGTGAGAGAGAGAGAGAAAGAGAAGCTGTGATTGAGAGTGAGTGATAGAGAAAGAGAAGCTGTGAGTGAGTGAGAGAGAAAGAGAAGCTGTGAGTGAGAGAGAGAGAAGCTGTGAGTGAGAGAGAGAAAGAAAAGCTGTGAGTGAGAGAGAGAGAGAAAGAGAAGCTGTGTGAGAGAGAGAGAGAGAAAGAGAAGCTGTGATTGAGAGTGAGTGATAGAGAAAGAGAAGCTGTGAGTGAGTGAGAGAGAAAGAGAAGCTGTGAGTGAGAGAGAGAGAAGCTGTGAGTGAGAGAGAGAAAGAAAAGCTGTGAGTGAGAGAGAGAGAGAAAGAGAAGATATGAGTGAGAGAGAGAGAAAGAGAAGCTGTGAGTGAGTAAGAGAGAGAAAGGGAAGTTGTGAGTGAGAGAGAGAGAGAAAGAAAAGCTGTGAGTGAGAGAGAGAGAGAGAGAGAGAAGCTGTGAGTGAGAGAGAGAGAAAGAGAAGCTGTGAGTGAGAAGGAGAGGGAAAGAGAAGCTGTGAGTGAGTGAGAGAGAGAGAAACAGAAGCTGTGAGAGAGAAAGAGAGAAGCTGTGAGTGAGAGAGTGAGAGAGAGAAAGAGAACCTGTTAGTGAGAGTGAGAGTGAGACAGAAAGAGAAGCTGTGAGTGAGAGAGAGAGAAAGAGAAGCTGTGAGTGAGAGAGAGAGAGAAGCTGTGAGTGACACACAGAGAGAGAAGCTGTGAGTTAGAGAGAGAGAGAAAGAGAAGCTGTGAGTGACAGAGAGAGAGAGAAAGAGAAGCTATGTGTGTGTGAGAGAGAGAAAGATAGTCTGAGAAAGAGAGAGTGAAAGAGAAGCTGTGAGTGAGAGAGAGAGAGGGAGAAAGAGAATCTGTGTGTGTGTGAGAGAGAAAGAGAAGCTGTGAGTGAGAGTGAGAGAAAGAAAGAGAAAGCGAAGCTGTTAGTGAGAGAGTGAGAGAGAGAAAGAGAAGCTGTTAGTGAGAGTGAGAGAGAGAGAGAAAGAGAAGCTGTGAGTGAGAGAGAGAGAAAGAGATGATGTGAGTGAGAGAGAGAGAGAAAGAGAAACTGTGAGTGAGAGAGAGAGAAAGAGAAGCTGTGAGTGAGAGAGAGAGAAAGAGAAGCTGTGAGTGAGAAGGAGAGGGAAAGAGAAGCTGTGAGTGAGTGAGAGAGAGAGAAAGAGAAGCTGTGAGTGAGAGAGAGAGAAAGAGAAGCTGTGAGTGAGAGAGAGAGAGAAAGAGAAGCTGTGAGTAAGAAGGAGAGGGAAAGAGAAGAAGTGAGTGAGTGAGAGAGAGAGAGAGAAAGAGAAGCTGTGAGAGAGAAAGAGAAGCTGTGAGTGAGAGAGTGAGAGAGAGAAAGAGAATCTGTTAGTGAGAGTGAGAGAGAGAGAAAGAGAAGCTGTGAGTGAGAGAGAGAGAGAGAAAGAGAAGCTGTGAGTGAGAGAGAGAAAGAGAAGCTGTGTGTGAGAGGGAGAGAGAGAAAGAGAAGCTGTGAGTGACACAGAGAGAGAGAAGCTGTGAGTTAGAGAGAGAGAAAGAGAAGCTGTGAGTGACAGAGAGTGAGAAAGAGAAGCTGAGAGTGAGAGAGAGAGAGAACGTGAAGCTGTGAGTGAGAGAGAGAGAGACAGAGAAGCTGTGTGTGTGTGAGAGAGAAAGATAGTCTGAGAAAGAGAGAGTGAAAGAGCAGCTGTGAGTGAGACAGAGAGAGGGAGAAAGAGAAGCTGTGTGTGTGTGAGAGAGAAAGAGAAGCTGTGAGTGAGAGTAAGAGAGAGAGAGAAAGAGAAGCTGTGAGTGAGAGAGAGAGAGAAAGAGAAGCTGTGAGTGAGAGAGAGAGAAAGCGAAGCTGTGAGTGAGAGAGAGAGAGAATGAGAAGCTGTGAGTGAGAGAGAGAGAAGCTGTGAGTGAGAGAGAGAGAAGCTGTGAGTGAGAGAGAGAGAAGATGTGAGTGAGAGAGAGAGAGAATGAGAAGGTGTGAGTGAGAGAGAGAAAGTAAGAGAAGCTGTGAGTGAGAAAGAGAGAAAGAGAAGCTGTGAGTGAGAGAAAGAGAGGGAGAAAGAGAAGCTGTGAGTGAGGGAGAGAGAAAGAGAAGCTGTGAGTGGGAGAGAGAGAATGAGAAGCTGTGGGTGAGAGAGAGAGAAGCTGTGAGTGAGAGAGAAAGAGAAGCTGTGAGTGAGAGAGAGAGAGAAAGAGAAGCTGTGAGTGAGAAGGAGAGGGAAAGAGAAGCTGTGAGTGAGTGACAGAGAGAGAGAAAGAGAAACTGTGAGTGTGTGAGAGAGAAAGAGAAGCTGTGAGTGAGAGAGAGAGAGAAAGAGAAGCTGTGAGTGAGAAGGAGAGGAAAAGAGAAGCTGTGAGTGAGCGAGAGAGAGAGAGAAAGAGAAGCTGTGAGAGAGAAAGAGAGAAGCTGTGAGTGAGAGAGTGAGAGAGAGAAAGAGAAGCTGTTAGTGAGAGTGAGAGAGAGAGAAAGAGAAGCTGTGAGTGAGAGAGAGAATGAAAGAGGAGCTGTGAGTGAGAGAGAGAGAGAGAAAGAGAAGCTGTGAGTGAGAGAGAGATAGAGAAGCTGTGAGTGAGACAGAGAGAGAAAGAGAAGCTGTGAGAGAGAGAGGGGAAGAAAGAGAAGCTGTGTGTCTGAGAGAGAGAAAGAGAAGCTGTGAGTGTGTGTGAGAGAGAAAGAGAAGCTGTGAGTGAGAGAGAGAGAAAGAAAGAGAAATTAGAGTGAGAAAGACAGAGAGAAAGAGAAGCTGTGAGTGGGAGAGAGAGAAAGAGAGTCTGTGAGTGAGAGAGAGAGAGAGAAGCTGTGAGTGAGAGAGAGAGAGAGCTGCTGTGAGTGAGAGAGAGAGAAAGAGAAGCTGTGAGTGAGAGAGAGAGAAGCTGTGAGTGAGAGAGAGAAAGAAAAGCTATGAGTGAGAGAGTGAGAGAGAAAGAGAAGCTGTGAGTGAGAGAGAGAGAAAGAGAAGCTGTGAGTGAGAGAGAGAGAGAAAATGTGAGTGAGAGAGAGAGAGAATGAGAAGCTGTGAGTGAGAGAGAGAAAGTAAGAGAAGCTGTGAGTGATACAGAGAGAGAGAAAGAGAAGCTGTGAGTGAGAGAGAGAGAGAAAGAGAAGCTGTGATTGAGAGTGAGTGATAGAGAAAGAGAAGCTGTGAGTGAGAGAGAGAGAAAGAGAAGCTGTGAGTGAGAGAGAGAGAAGCTGTGAGTGAGGGAGAGAAAGAAAAGCTGTGAGTGAGAGAGAGAGAGAAAGAGAAGCTGTGAGAGAGAGAGAGAGAGAGAAAGAGAAGCTGTGATTGAGAGTGAGTGATAGAGAAAGAGAAGCTGTGAGTGAGTGAGAGAGAAAGAGAAGCTGTGAGTGAGAGAGAGAGAAGCTGTGAGTGAGAGAGAGAAAGAAAAGCTGTGAGTGAGAGAGAGAGAGAAAGAGAAGATATGAGTGAGAGAGAGAGAAAGAGAAGCTGTGAGTGAGTAAGAGAGAGAAAGGGAAGTTGTGAGTGAGAGAGAGAGAGAAAGAGAAGCTGTGAGTGAGAGAGAGAGAGAGAGAGAGAGAAGCTGTGAGTGAGAGAGAGAGAAAGAGAAGCTGTGAGTGAGAAGGAGAGGGAAAGAGAAGCTGTGAGTGAGTGAGAGAGAGAGAAAGAGAAGCTGTGAGAGAGAAAGAGAGAAGCTGTGAGTGAGAGAGTGAGAGAGAGAAAGAGAACCTGTTAGTGAGAGTGAGAGTGAGACAGAAAGAGAAGCTGTGAGTGAGAGAGAGAGAAAGAGAAGCTGTGAGTGAGAGAGAGAGAGAAGCTGTGAGTGACACACAGAGAGAGAAGCTGTGAGTTAGAGAGAGAGAGAAAGAGAAGCTGTGAGTGACAGAGAGAGAGAGAAAGAGAAGCTATGTGTGTGTAAGAGAGAGAAAGATAGTCTGAGAAAGAGAGAGTGAAAGAGAAGCTGTGAGTGAGAGAGAGAGAGGGAGAAAGAGAATCTGTGTGTGTGTGAGAGAGAAAGAGAAGCTGTGAGTGAGAGTGAGAGAAAGAAAGAGAAAGCGAAGCTGTTAGTGAGAGAGTGAGAGAGAGAAAGAGAAGCTGTTAGTGAGAGTGAGAGAGAGAGAGAAAGAGAAGCTGTGAGTGAGTGAGAGAGAAAGAGATGCTGTGAGTGAGAGAGAGAGAGAAAGAGAAACTGTGAGTGAGAGAGAGAGAAAGAGAAGCTGTGAGTGAGAGAGAGAGAAAGAGAAGCTGTGAGTGAGAAGGAGAGGGAAAGAGAAGCTGTGAGTGAGTGAGAGAGAGAGAAAGAGAAGCTGTGAGTGAGAGAGAGAGAAAGAGAAGCTGTGAGTGAGAGAGAGAGAGAAAGAGAAGCTGTGAGTAAGAAGGAGAGGGAAAGAGAAGAAGTGAGTGAGTGAGAGAGAGAGAGAGAAAGAGAAGCTGTGAGAGAGAAAGAGAAGCTGTGAGTGAGAGAGTGAGTGAGAGAAAGAGAATCTGTTAGTGAGAGTGAGAGAGAGAGAAAGAGAAGCTGTGAGTGAGAGAGAGAGAAAGAGAAGCTGTGAGTGAGAGAGAGAAAGAGAAGCTGTGTGTGAGAGGGAGAGAGAGAAAGAGAAGCTGTGAGTGACACAGAGAGAGAGAAGCTGTGAGTTAGAGAGAGAGAAAGAGAAGCTGTGAGTGACAGAGAGAGAGAAAGAGAAGCTGAGAGTGAGAGAGAGAGAGAACGTGAAGCTGTGAGTAAGAGAGAGAGAGACAGAGAAGCTGTGTGTGTGTGAGAGAGAGAAAGATAGTCTGAGAAAGAGAGAGTGAAAGAGCAGCTGTGAGTGAGACAGAGAGAGGGAGAAAGAGAAGCTGTGTGTGTGTGAGAGAGAAAGAGAAGCTGTGAGTGAGAGTAAGAGAGAGAGAGAAAGAGAAGCTGTGAGTGAGAGAGAGAGAGAAAGAGAAGCTGTGAGTGAGAGAGAGAGAAAGCGAAGCTGTGAGTGAGAGAGAGAGAGAATGAGAAGCTGTGAGTGAGAGAGAGAGAAGCTGTGAGTGAGAGAGAGAGAAGCTGTGAGTGAGAGAGAGAGAAGATGTGAGTGAGAGAGAGAGAGAATGAGAAGGTGTGAGTGAGAGAGAGAAAGTAAGAGAAGCTGTGAGTGAGAAAGAGAGAAAGAGAAGCTGTGAGTGAGAGAAAGAGAGGGAGAAAGAGAAGCTGTGAGTGAGAGAGAGAGAAAGAGAAGCTGTGAGTGGGAGAGAGAGAGAATGAGAAGCTGTGGGTGAGAGAGAGAGAAGCTGTGCGTGAGAGAGAAAGAGAAGCTGTGAGTGAGAGTGAGAGAGAAAGAGAAGCTGTGAGTGAGAGAGAGAGAAAGCGAAGCTGTGAGTGAGAGAGAGAGAGAATGAGAAGCTGTGAGTGAGAGAGAGAGAAGCTGTGAGTGAGAGAGAGAGAAGCTGTGAGTGAGAGAGAGAGAAGATGTGAGTGAGAGAGAGAGAGAATGAGAAGGTGTGAGTGAGAGAGAGAAAGTAAGAGAAGCTGTGAGTGAGAAAGAGAGAAAGAGAAGCTGTGAGTGAGAGAAAGAGAGGGAGAAAGAGAAGCTGTGAGTGAGAGAGAGAGAAAGAGAAGCTGTGAGTGGGAGAGAGAGAGAATGAGAAGCTGTGGGTGAGAGAGAGAGAAGCTGTGAGTGAGAGTGAGAGAGAAGATGTGAGTAAGAGAGAGAGAGAATGAGAAGCTGTGAGTGAGAGAGAGAGAAAGTAAGAGAAGCTGTGAGTGATACAGAGAGAGAGAAAGAGAAGCTGTGAGTGAGAGAGAGAGAGGGAGAAAGATAAGCTGTGTGTGTGTGAGAGAGAGAGAAAGAGAAGCTGTGTGTGTGTGAGAGAGAGAAGCTGTGATTGAGAGTGAGAGAGAGAGAAAGAGAAGCTGTGAGTGAGAGACAGAGAAAGAGAAGCTGTGAGAGAGAGAGAGAAGCTGTGAGTGAGAGAGAGAAAGAAAAGCTGTGAGTGAGTGAGAGAGAGAGAGAGAAAGAGGATATGAGTGAGAGAGAGAGAGAAGCAGTGAGTGAGAGAGAGAGAAAGAGAATCTGTGAGTGAGACAGAGAGAGAGAAAGAGAAGCTGTGAGAGAGAGGGGGAAGAGAAGCTGTGTGTGAGAGAGAGAAAGAGAAGCTGTGAGTGAGAGAGAGAGAGAGAAAGAAAGAGAAATTAGAGTGAGAAAGAGAGAGAAAGAGAAGCTGCGAGTGGGAGAGAGAAAAAGAGAGTCTGTGAGTGAGAGAGAGAGAGAAGCTGTGAGTGAGAGAGAAAGAGAGCAGCTGTGAGTGAGAGAGAGAGAAAGAGAAGCTGTGAATGAGAGAGAGAGAAACTGTGAGTGAGAGAGAGAGAAAGAGAAGCTGTGAGTGAGTAAGAGAGAGAAAGGGAAGTTGTGAGTGAGGGAGAGAGAATAAGAGAAGCTGTGAGTGAGAGAGAGAGAGAGAAAGAGAAGCTGTGAGTGAGAGAGAGAGAGAAAGAGAAGCTGTGAGTGAGAAGGAGAGGGAAAGAGAAGCTTTGAGTGAGTGAGAGAGAAAGAGAAGCTGTGTGTGAGAGTGAGAGAGAGAAAGAAAGAGAAGCTGTGAGTGAGAGAGAGAGAGAAAGAGAAGCTGTGAGTGAGAGAGAGAGAGAGAGAAGCTGTGAGTGAGAGAGAGAAAGAGAAGCTGTGAGTGAGAGGGAGAGAGAGAAAGAGAAGCTGTGAGTGACACACAGAGAGAGAAGCTGTGAGTTAGAGAGAGAGAGAGAGAGAAGCTGTGAGTGACAGAGAGAGAGAGAAAGAGAAGCTGTGTGTGTGAGAGAGAGAGAAAGATAGTCTGAGAAAGAGAGTGTGAAAGAGAAGCTGTGAGTGAGAGAGAGAGAGGGAGAAAGAGAAGCTGTGTGTGTGTGAGAGAAAAAGAGAAGCTGTGAGTGAGAGTGAGAGAGAGAGAAAGAGAAAGAGAAGCTGTGAGTGAGAGAGTGAGAGAGAGAAAGAGAAGCTGTGAGTAAGAGTGAGAGAGCGAGAGAGAAAGAGAAGCTGTGAGTGAGAGAGAGAGAAAGAGATGCTGTGAGTGAGTGAGAGAGAGAAAGAGAAGCTGTGAGTGAGAGAGAGAGAAAGAGAAGCTGTGAGTGAGAGAGAGAAAGAGAAGCTGTGATTGAGAAGGAGAGGGAAAGAGAAGCTGTGAGTGAGTGAGAGAGAGAGAGAGAAAGAGAAGCTGTGAGTGATAGAGAGAGAAAGAGAAGCTGTGAGTGAGAGAGAGAGAGAAAGAGAAGCTGTGAGTATGAAGGAGAGGGAAAGAGAAGAAGTGAGTGAGTGAGAGAGAGTGAGAGAAAGAGAAGCTGTGAGAGAAAGAGAAGCTGTGAGTGAGAGTGAGAGAGAGAGAGAAAGAGAAGCTGTGAGTGAGAGAGGGAGTAAAAGAGAAGCTGTGAGTGAGAGAGAGAGAAAGAGAAGCTGTGAGTGAGAGAGAGAGAGTGAGAAGCTGTGAGTGAGTGAGAGAGAAGCTGTGAGAGAGAGAGAGAGAAAGTGAAGCTGTGAGTGAGAGAGAGAGAGAAGCTGTGTGTGTGTGTGAGAGAGAGAGAAAGATAGTCTGAGAAAGAGAGAGTGAAAGAGAAGCTGTGAGTGAGAGAGAGAGAGGCAGAAAGAGAAGCTGTGTGAGATAGAGAGAGAAAGAGAAGCTGTGAGTGAGAGTGAGAAAGAGAGAGAGAAAGAGAAGCTGTGAGTGAGAGAGAGAGAAAGAGAAGCTGTGAGTGAGAGAGAGAGAGAGAATGAGAAGCTGTGAGTGAGAAAGAGAAGTTGTGAGAGAGAGAAAGAGAAGTTGTGAGTGAGAGAGAGAGAGAGAGATGTGAGTGATAGAGAGAGAGAATGAGAAGCTGTGAGTGAGAGAGAGAGAAAGTAAGAGGAGCTGTGAGTGAGATAGAGAGAGAGAAAGAGAAGCTGTGAGTGAGAGAGAGAGAGGGAGAAAGATAATCTGAGAGAGAGAGAGAGGGAAAGAGTAACTGTGTGTGTGAGAGAGAGAGAAAGAGAAGCTGTGTGTGTGTGTGAGAGAGAGAAAGATAGTCTGAGAAAGAGAGAGTGAAAGAGAAGCTGTGACTGAGAGAGAGAGAGGGAGAAAGAGAAGCTGTGAGTGAGATAGAGAGAGAGAGAAAGAGAAGCTGTGAGTGAGAGAGAGAGAGAGGGAGAAAGATAATCTGTGAGAGAGAGAGAAAGAGAAACTGTGTGTGTGAGAGAGAGAAAGAGAAGGTGTGATTGAGAGTGAGAGAGAGAAAGAAAAGCTGTGAGTGAGAGAGAGAGAGAGAAAGAGAAGATATGAGTGAGAGAGAGAGAGAGAAGCAGTGAGAGAGAGAGAGAGAAACAGAAGCTGTGAGTGAGACAGAGAGAGAAAGAGAAGCTGTGAGAGAGAGAGAGGGAGAAAGAGAAGCTGTGAGCGAGAGAGAGAGAAAGAGAAGCTGTGAGTGTGTGTGAGAGAGAAAGAGAAGCTGTGAGTGAGAGAGAGAAAGAAAGAGAAATCAGAGTGAGAAAGAGAGAGAGAAAGAGAAGCTGTGTGGGAGAGAGAGAAAGAGAGTCTGTGAGTGAGAGAGAGAGAGAGCCGCTGTGAGTGAGAGAGAGAGAAAGAGAAGCTGTGAATGAGAGAGAGAGAGAAAGAGAAGCTGTGTGTGTGAGAGAGAGAGAAAGAGAAGCTGTGAGTGAGTGAGAGAGAGAGAAAGGGAAGTTGTGAGTGAGAGAGAGAGAAAGAGAAGCTGTGAGTGAGAGAGAGAGAAAGAGAAGCTGTGAGTGAGAGAGAGAGAGAAAGAGAAGATGTGAGTGAGAAGGAGAGGGAAAGAGAAGCTGTGAGTGAGTGAGAGAGAGAAAGAAGCTGTGAGTGAGAGAGAGAGAAAGAGAAGCTGTGAGTGAGAGAGAGAGAAAAAGAGAAGCTGTGAGTAAGAAGGAGAGGGAAAGAGAAGAAGTGAGTGAGTGAGTGAGAGAGAGAGAAAGAGAAGCTGTGAGAGAGAAAGGGAAGCTGTGAGTGAGAGAGTGAGAGAGAAAGAGAAGCTGTTAGTGAGAGTGAGAGAGAGAGAGAGAGAGAAGCTGTGAGTGAGAGAGAGATTGAAAGAGAAGCTGTGAGAGAGAGAGAGAGAAAAAGAGAAGCTGTGAGTGAGAGAGAGAAAGAGAAGCTGTGAGTGAGAGGGAGAGAGAGAAAGAGAAGCTGTGAGTGACACACAGAGAGAGAAGCTGTGAGTTAGAGAGAGAGAAAGAGAAGCTGTGAGTGACAGAGAGAAAGAGAAGCTGAGAGTGAGAGAGAGAGAGAGAAAGTGAAGCTGTGAGTGAGAGAGAGAGAGAAAGAGAAGCTGTGTGTGTGAGAGAGAGAGAAGCTGTGAGTGAGAGAGAGAAAGAGAAGCTGTGAGTGAGAGAGAGAGAGAGAGAGAAGATGTGAGTGAGAGAGAGAGAATGAGAAGCTGTGAGTGAGAGAGAGAGAAAGTAAGAGAAGCTGTGAGTGAGATAGAGAGAGAGAGAAAGGGAAGCTGTGAGTGAGAGAGAGAGAGAAAGAGATGCTGTGAGTGAGAGAGAGAGAGGAAGAGAAGCTGTGAGTGAGACAGAGAGAGGGAGAAAGAGAAGCTGTGTGTGTGTGAGAGAGAAAGAGAAGCTGTGATTGAGAGTGAGAGAGAGAGAAAGAAAAGCTCTGAGTGAGAGAGAGAAAGACAAGCTAAGAGTTAGATAGAGAGAAGCAGTGAGTGAGAGAGAGAGAGAAGCAGTGAGTGAGAGAGAGAGAGAGAGAGAGAGAGAAGCTGTGATTGAGACAGAGAGAGAGAAAGATAAGGTGCGAGAGATAGAGAGGGAGAAAGAGAAGCTGTGTGTGAGAGAGAGAGGGAGAAAGAGAAGCTGTGAGTGAGATAGAGAGAGAGAGAAAGAGAAGCTGTGAGTGAGAGAGAGAGAGAAGCAGTGAGTGAGAGAGAGAGAGAGAGAGAGAGAGAGAAGCTGTGATTGAGACAGAGAGAGAGAAAGATAAGCTGCGAGAGATAGAGAGAGTGAAAGAGAAGCTGTTACTGAGAGAGAGAGAGGGAGAAAGAGAAGCTGTGTGTGAGATAGAGAGAGAGAGAAAGAGAAGCTGTGAGTGAGAGAGAGAGAGAGAGGGAGAAAGATAATCTGTGAGAGAGAGAGAAAGAGAAACTGTGTGTGTGAGAGAGAGAAAGAGGTGTGATTGAGAGTGAGAGAGAGAAAGAAAAGCTGTGAGTGAGAGAGAGAGAGAGAAAGAGAAGATATGAGTGAGAGAGAGAGAGAGAAGCAGTGAGAGAGAGAGAGAGAAACAGAAGCTGTGAGTGAGACAGAGAGAGAAAGAGAAGCTGTGAGAGAGAGAGAGGGAGAAAGAGAAGCTGTGAGCGAGAGAGAGAGAAAGAGAAGCTGTGAGTGTGTGTGAGAGAGAAAGAGAAGCTGTGAGTGAGAGAGAGAGAAAGAAAGAGAAATCAGAGTGAGAAAGAGAGAGAGAAAGAGAAGCTGTGTGGGAGAGAGAGAAAGAGAGTCTGTGAGTGAGAGTAAGAGAGAAGCTGTGAGTGAGAGAGAGAGAGAGCCGCTGTGAGTGAGAGAGAGAGAAAGAGAAGCTGTGAATGAGAGAGAGAGAGAAAGAGAAGCTGTGTGTGTGAGAGAGAGAGAAAGAGAAGCTGTGAGTGAGTGAGAGAGAGAGAAAGGGAAGTTGTGAGTGAGAGAGAGAGAGAAAGAGAAGCTGTGAGTGAGAGAGAGAGAAAGAGAAGCTGTGAGTGAGAGAGAGAGAGAAAGAGAAGATGTGAGTGAGAAGGAGAGGGAAAGAGAAGCTGTGAGTGAGTGAGAGAGAGAAAGAAGCTGTGAGTGAGAGAGAGAGAAGCTGTGAGTGAGAGAGAGAGAAAAAGAGAAGCTGTGAGTAAGAAGGAGAGGGAAAGAGAAGAAGTGAGTGAGTGAGTGAGAGAGAGAGAAAGAGAAGCTGTGAGAGAGAAAGGGAAGCTGTGAGTGAGAGAGTGAGAGAGAAAGAGAAGCTGTTAGTGAGAGTGAGAGAGAGAGAGAGAGAGAAGCTGTGAGTGAGAGAGAGATTGAAAGAGAAGCTGTGAGAGAGAGAGAGAGAAAAAGAGAAGCTGTGAGTGAGAGAGAGAAAGAGAAGCTGTGAGTGAGAGGGAGAGAGATAAAGAGAAGCTGTGAGTGACACACAGAGAGAGAAGCTGTGAGTTAGAGAGAGAGAAAGAGAAGCTGTGAGTGACAGAGAGAAAGAGAAGCTGAGAGTGAGAGAGAGAGAGAAAGTGAAGCTGTGAGTGAGAGAGAGAGAGAAAGAGAAGCTGTGTGTGTGAGAGAGAGAGAAGCTGTGAGTGAGAGAGAGAAAGAGAAGCTGTGAGTGAGAGAGAGAGAGAGAAGATGTGAGTGAGAGAGAGAGAATGAGAAGCTGTGAGTGAGAGAGAGAGAAAGTAAGAGAAGCTGTGAGTGAGATAGAGAGAGAGAGAAAGGGAAGCTGTGAGTGAGAGAGAGAGAGAAAGAGATGCTGTGAGTGAGAGAGAGAGAGGAAGAGAAGCTGTGAGTGAGACAGAGAGAGGGAGAAAGAGAAGCTGTGTGTGTGTGAGAGAGAAAGAGAAGCTGTGATTGAGAGTGAGAGAGAGAGAAAGAAAAGCTCTGAGTGAGAGAGAGAAAGACAAGCTAAGAGTTAGATAGAGAGAAGCAGTGAGTGAGAGAGAGAGAGAAGCAGTGAGTGAGAGAGAGAGAGAGAGAGAGAAGCTGTGATTGAGACAGAGAGAGAGAAAGATAAGCTGCGAGAGATAGAGAGGGAGAAAGAGAAGCTGTGTGTGAGAGAGAGAGAGAAAGAGAAGCTGTGTGTGTGTGAGAGAGAAAGATAGTCTGAGAAAGAAAGAGTGAAAGAGAAGCTGTGAGTGAGAGAGAGAGAGGGAGAAAGAGAAGCTGAGAGAGAGAAAGAAGCTGTGAGTGAGAGTGAGACAGAGAGAGAGAAAGAGAAGCTGTGAGTGAGAGAGAGAGAGAAAGAGAAGCTGTGAGTGTGTGAGAGAGAGAAAAAGCGAAGCTGTGAGTGAGAGAGAGAGAGAATGAGAAGCTGTGAGTGTGAGAGAGAGAAGCTGTGACTGAGAGAGAGAGAAGATGTGAGTGAGAGAGAGAGAATGAGAAGCTGTGAGTGAGAGAGAGAGAAAGTAAGAGAAGCTGTGAGTGAGAAAGAGAGAGAAAGAGAAGCTGTGAGTGAGAGAAAGAGAGGGAGAAAGATAAGTTGTGTGTGAGAGAGAGAAAGAGAAGCTGTGTGTGAGAGAGAGAGAAAGAGAAGCTGTGATTGAGAGTGAGAGAGAGAGAGAAAGAGAAGCTGTGAGTGAGAGAGAGAAAGAGAAGGTATGAGTGAGAGAGAGAAAGAGAAGGTATGAGTGAGAGAGAGAGAAGCAGTGAGTGAGAGAGAGAAAGAAAAGCTGTGAGTGAGAGAGAGAGAAAGAGAAGATATGAGTGAGAGAGAGAGAAGCAGTGAGTGAGAGAGAGAGAGAAAGAGAAGCTGTGAGTGAGACAGAGAGAGAGAAAGAGAAGCTGCGAGAGAGAGAGAGAAAGAGAAGCTGTGAGAGAGAAAGAGAAGCTGTGACTGAGAGAGTGAGAGAGAGAAAGAGAAGCTGTTAGTGAGAGTGAGAGAGAGAGAAAGAGAAGCTGTGACTGAGAGAGAGATTGAACGAGAAGCTGTGAGTGAGAGAGAGAGAGAGAGAAAGAGAAGCTGTGAGTGAGAGAGAGAAAGAGAAGCTGTGAGTGAGAGGGAGAGAAAGAGAAGCTGTGAGTGACACACACAGAGAGAAGCTGTGAGTTAGAGAGAGAGAAAGAGAAGCTGTGAGTGACAGAGAGAGAAAGAGAAGCTGAGAGTGAGAGAGAGAGAAAGTGAAGCTGTGAGTGAGAGAGAGAGAGAAAGAGAAGCTGTGTGTGTGTGAGAGAGAGAAAGATAGTCTGAGAAAGAGAGAGTGAAAGAGAAGCTGTGAGTGAGACAGAGAGAGGGAGAAAGAGAAGCTGTGTGTGTGAGAGAGAGAAAGAGAAGCTGTGAGTGAGAGTGAGAGAGAGAGAGAAAGAGAAGCTGTGAGTGAGAGAGAGGGAGAAAGAGAAGCTGTGAGTGAGAGAGAGAGAAAGCGAAGCTGTGAGTGAGAGAGAGAGAGAGAATGAGAAGCTGTGAGTGTGAGAGAGAGAAGCTGTGAGTGAGAGAGAGAGAAGATGTGAGAGAGAGAGAGAATGAGAAGCTGTGAGAGAGAGAGAAAGTAAGAGAAGCTGTGAGTGAGAAAGAGAGAGAAAGAGAAGCTGTGAGAGAGAAAGAGAGGGAGAAAGATAAGCTGTGAGAGAGAGAGAGAAGCTGTGAGAGAGAGAGAGAGAGAAAGAGAAGCTGTGATTGAGAGTGAGAGTGAGAGAGAGAGAGAAAGAGAAGCTGTGAGTGAGAGAGAGAGAGGGAGAAAGAGAAGCTGAGAGAGAGAAAGAAGCTGTGAGTGAGAGTGAGACAGAGAGAGAGAAAGAGAAGCTGTGAGTGAGAGAGAGAGAGAAAGAGAAGCTGTGAGTGTGTGAGAGAGAGAAAAAGCGAAGCTGTGAGTGAGAGAGAGAGAGAATGAGAAGCTGTGAGTGTGAGAGAGAGAAGCTGTGACTGAGAGAGAGAGAAGATGTGAGTGAGAGAGAGAGAATGAGAAGCTGTGAGTGAGAGAGAGAGAAAGTAAGAGAAGCTGTGAGTGAGAAAGAGAGAGAAAGAGAAGCTGTGAGTGAGAGAAAGAGAGGGAGAAAGATAAGTTGTGTGTGAGAGAGAGAAAGAGAAGCTGTGTGTGAGAGAGAGAGAAAGAGAAGCTGTGATTGAGAGTGAGAGAGAGAGAGAAAGAGAAGCTGTGAGTGAGAGAGAGAAAGAGAAGGTATGAGTGAGAGAGAGAAAGAGAAGGTATGAGTGAGAGAGAGAGAAGCAGTGAGTGAGAGAGAGAAAGAAAAGCTGTGAGTGAGAGAGAGAGAAAGAGAAGATATGAGTGAGAGAGAGAGAAGCAGTGAGTGAGAGAGAGAGAGAAAGAGAAGCTGTGAGTGAGACAGAGAGAGAGAAAGAGAAGCTGCGAGAGAGAGAGAGAAAGAGAAGCTGTGAGAGAGAAAGAGAAGCTGTGACTGAGAGAGTGAGAGAGAGAAAGAGAAGCTGTTAGTGAGAGTGAGAGAGAGAGAAAGAGAAGCTGTGACTGAGAGAGAGATTGAACGAGAAGCTGTGAGTGAGAGAGAGAGAGAGAGAAAGAGAAGCTGTGAGTGAGAGAGAGAAAGAGAAGCTGTGAGTGAGAGGGAGAGAAAGAGAAGCTGTGAGTGACACACACAGAGAGAAGCTGTGAGTTAGAGAGAGAGAAAGAGAAGCTGTGAGTGACAGAGAGAGAAAGAGAAGCTGAGAGTGAGAGAGAGAGAAAGTGAAGCTGTGAGTGAGAGAGAGAGAGAAAGAGAAGCTGTGTGTGTGTGAGAGAGAGAAAGATAGTCTGAGAAAGAGAGAGTGAAAGAGAAGCTGTGAGTGAGACAGAGAGAGGGAGAAAGAGAAGCTGTGTGTGTGAGAGAGAGAAAGAGAAGCTGTGAGTGAGAGTGAGAGAGAGAGAGAAAGAGAAGCTGTGAGTGAGAGAGAGGGAGAAAGAGAAGCTGTGAGTGAGAGAGAGAGAAAGCGAAGCTGTGAGTGAGAGAGAGAGAGAGAATGAGAAGCTGTGAGTGTGAGAGAGAGAAGCTGTGAGTGAGAGAGAGAGAAGATGTGAGAGAGAGAGAGAATGAGAAGCTGTGAGAGAGAGAGAAAGTAAGAGAAGCTGTGAGTGAGAAAGAGAGAGAAAGAGAAGCTGTGAGAGAGAAAGAGAGGGAGAAAGATAAGCTGTGAGAGAGAGAGAGAAGCTGTGAGAGAGAGAGAGAGAGAAAGAGAAGCTGTGATTGAGAGTGAGAGTGAGAGAGAGAGAGAAAGAGAAGCTGTGAGTGAGAGAGAGAGAAAGAGAAGCTATGAGTGAGAGAGAGAGAAGCAGTGAGTGAGAGAGAGAAAGAAAAGCTGTGAGAGAGAGAAAGAGAAAGAGAAGATATGAGTGAGAGAGAGAGAGAAGCAGTGAGTGAGAGAGAGAGAGAAGCTGTGAGTGAGACAGAGAGAGAGAAAGAGAAGCTGTGAGTGAGAGAGTGAGAGAGAGAAAGAGAAGCTGTCAGTGAGAGAGAGAGAGGGAGAAAGAGAAGCTGAGTGTGTGAGAGAGAGAAAGAGAAGCTGTGAGTGAGAGTGAGAGAGAGAGAGAAAGAGAAGCTGTGAGTGAGAGAGGGAGTAAAAGAGAAGCTGTGAGTGAGAGAGAGAAAGAGAAGCTGTGAGTGAGAGAGAGAGAGAATGAGAAGCTGTGAGTGAGTGAGAGAGAAGCTGTGAGTGAGAGAGAGAGAGAGAGAAAGTGAAGCTGTGAGTGAGAGAGAGAGAGAAAGAGAAGCTTTGTGTGTGTGAGAGAGAGAAAGATAGTCTGAGAAAGAGAGAGTGAAAGAGAAGCTGTGAGTGAGAGAGAGAGAGGCAGAAAGAGAAGCTGTGTGAGATAGAGAGAGAAAGAGAAGTTGTGTGTGAGAGTGAGAGAGAGAGAGAGAAAGAGAAGCTGTGAGTGAGAGAGAGAGAGAAAGAGAAGCTGTGAGTGTGAGAGAGAGAGAGAATGAGAAGCTGTGAGTGAGAGAGAGAAGTTGTGAGAGAGAGAGAGAAAGAGAAGTTGTGAGTAAGAGAGAGAGATGTGAGTGATAGAGAGAGAGAATGAGAAGCTGTGAGCGAGAGAGAGAGAAATTAAGAGAAGCTGTGAGTGAGATAGAGAGAGAGAAAGAGAAGCTGTGAGTGAGAGAGAGAGAGGGAGAAAGATAATCTGTGAGAGAGAGAGAAAGAGAAACTGTGTGTGTGAGAGAGAGAAAGATAGTCTGAGAAAGAGAGAGTGAAAGAGAAGCTGTGAGTGAGAGAGAGAGAGGGAGAAAGAGAAGCTGTGTGTGAGAGAGAGAAAGAGAAGCTGTGAGTGAGAGTGAGAGAGAAAGAGAGAAAGAGAAGCTGTGAGTGAGAGAGTGAGAGAAAGAGAAGTTGTGAGTGAGAGAGAGAATGAGAAGCTGTGAGTGAGAGAGAGAAGTTGTGAGAGAGAGAGAGAAAGAGAAGCTGTGAGTGAAGAGAGAGAGATGTGAGTGATAGAGAGAGAGAATGAGAAGCTGTGAGTGAGAGAGAGAGAAAGTAAGAGAAGCTGTGAGTGAGATAGAGAGAGAGAGAAAGAGAAGCTGTGTGTGAGAGAGAGAGGGAGAAAGATAATCTGTGTGTGAGAGAGAAAGAGAAACTGTGTGTGTGTGAGAGAGAAAGAGAAGGTGTGATTGAGAGTGAGAGAGAGAAAGAAAAGCTGTGAGTGAGAGAGAGAGAGAGAAAGAGAAGATATGAGTGAGAGAGAGAGAGAGAAGCAGTGAGAGAGAGAGAAAGAAACAGAAGCTGTGAGTGAGACAGAGAGAGAAAGAGAAGCTGTGAGAGAGAGAGAGAGGGAGAAAGTGAAGCTGTGAGAGAGAGAGAGAAAGAGAAGCTGTGAGTGTGTGTGAGAGAGAAAGAGAAGCTGTGAGTGAGAGAGAGAGAAAGAAAGAGAAATCAGAGTGAGAAAGAGAGAGAGAAAGAGAAGCTGTGTGGAAGAGAGAGAAAGAGAGTCCGTGAGTGAGAGTGAGAGAGAAGCTGTGAGTGAGAGAGAGAGCCGCTGTGAGTGAGAGAGAGAGAAAGAGAAGCTGTGTGTGTGTGTGAGAGAGAAAGATAGTCTGAGAAAGAGAGAGTGAAAGAGAAGCTGTGAGTGAGAGAGAGAGAGGCAGAAAGAGAAGCTGTGTGAGATAGAGAGAGAAAGAGAAGCTGTGAGTGAGAGTGAGAAAGAGAGAGAGAAAGAGAAGCTGTGAGTGAGAGAGAGAGAAAGAGAAGCTGTGAGTGAGAGAGAGAGAGAGAATGAGAAGCTGTGAGTGAGAGAGAGAAGTTGTGAGAGAGAGAAAGAGAAGTTGTGAGTGAGAGAGAGAGAGAGATGTGAGTGATAGAGAGAGAGAATGAGACGCTGTGAGTGAGAGAGAGAGAAAGTAAGAGGAGCTGTGAGTGAGATAGAGAGAGAGAAAGAGAAGCTGTGAGTGAGAGAGAGGGAGGGAGAAAGATAATCTGAGAGAGAGAGAGAGGGAAAGAGAAACTGTGTGTGAGAGAGAGAGAGAAAGAGTAGCTGTGTGTGTGTGTGAGAGAGAGAAAGATAGTCTGAGAAAGAGAGAGTGAAAGAGAAGCTGTGAGTGAGATAGAGAGAGAGAGAAAGAGAAGCTGTGAGTGAGAGAGAGAGAGGGAGAAAGATAATCTGTGCGAGAGAGAGAAAGAGAAACTGTGTGTGTGAGAGAGAGAAAGAGAAGGTGTGATTGAGAGTGAGAGAGAGAAAGAAAAGCTGTGAGTGAGAGAGAGAGAGAAAGAGAAGATATGAGTGAGAGAGAGAGAAGCAGTGAGAGAGAGAGAGAGAAACAGAAGCTGTGAGTGAGACAGAGAGAGAAAGAGAAGCTGTGAGAGAGAGAGAGGGAGAAAGAGAAGCTGTGAGCGAGAGAGAGAGAAAGAGAAGCTGTGAGTGTGTGTGAGAGAGAAAGAGAAGCTGTGAGTGAGAGAGAGAGAAAGAAAGAGAAATCAGAGAGAGAAAGAGAGAGAGAAAGAGAAGCTGTGTGGGAGAGAGAGAAAGAGAGTCTGTGAGTGAGAGTAAGAGAGAAGCTGTGAGTGAGAGAGAGAGAGCCGCTGTGAGTGAGAGAGAGAGAAAGAGAAGCTGTGAATGAGAGAGAGAAAGAGAAGCTGTGTGTGTGAGAGAGAGAGAAAGAGAAGCTGTGAGTGAGTGAGAGAGAGAGAAAGGGAAGTTGTGAGTGAGAGAGAGAGAGAGAGAAAGAGAAGCTGTGAGTGAGAGAGAGAGAAAGAGAAGCTGTGAGTGAGAAGGAGAGGGAAAGAGAAGCTGTGAGTGAGTGAGAGAGAGAAAGAAGCTGTGAGTGAGAGAGAGAGAAAGAGAAGCTGTGAGTGAGAGAGAGAGAAAAAGAGAAGCTGTGAGTAAGAAGGAGAGGGAAAGAGAAGAAGTGAGTGAGTGAGAGAGAGAGAAAGAGAAGCTGTGAGAGAGAAAGGGAAGCTGTGAGTGAGAGAGTGAGAGAGAAAGAGAAGCTGTTAGTGAGAGTGAGAGAGAGAGAGAGAAGCTGTGAGTGAGAGAGAGATTGAAAGAGAAGCTGTGAGAGAGAGAGAAAAAGAGAAGCTGTGAGTGAGAGAGAGAAAGAGAAGCTGTGAGTGAGAGGGAGAGAGAGAAAGAGAAGCTGTGAGTGACACACAGAGAGAGAAGCTGTGAGTTAGAGAGAGAGAAAGAGAAGCTGTGAGTGACAGAGAGAGAGAAAGAGAAGCTGAGAGTGAGAGAGAGAGAGAAAGTGAAGCTGTGAGTGAGAGAGAGAGAGAAAGAGAAGCTGTGTGTGTGTGAGAGAGAGAAGCTGTGAGTGAGAGAGTGAAAGAGAAGCTGTGAGTGAGAGAGAGAGAGAGAAGATGTGAGTGAGAGGGAGAGAATGAGAAGCTGTGAGTGAGAGAGAGAGAAAGTAAGAAAAGCTGTGAGTGAGATAGAGAGAGAGAGAAAGGGAAGCTGTGAGTGAGAGAGAGAGAGAAAGAGATGCTGTGAGTGAGAGAGAGAGAGGAAGAGAAGCTGTGAGTGAGACAGAGAGAGGGAGAAAGAGATGCTGTGTGTGTGTGAGAGAGAAAGAGAAGCTGTGATTGAGAGTGAGAGAGAGAGAAAGAAAAGCTGTGAGTGAGAGAGAGAAAGACAAGCTAAGAGTTAGATAGAGAGAAGCAGTGAGTGAGAGAGAGAGAGAAGCAGTGAGTGAGAGAGAGAGAGAGAGAGAGAGAAGCTGTGAGTGAGACAGAGAGAGAGAAAGATAAGCTGCGAGAGATAGAGAGGGAGAAAGAGAAGCTGTGTGTGAGAGAGAGAGAAAGAGAAGCTGTGTGTGTGTGAGAGAGAAAGATAGTCTGAGAAAGAGAGAGTGAAAGAGAAGCTGTGAGTGAGAGAGAGAGAGGGAGAAAGAGAAGCTGAGAGAGAGAAAGAGAAGCTGTGAGTGAGAGTGAGAGAGAGAGAGAGAAAGAGAAGCTGTGAGTGAGAGAGAGAGAAAGAGAAGCTGTGAGTGTGTGAGAGAGAGAAAGCGAAGCTGTGAGTGAGAGAGAGAGAGAATGAGAAGCTGTGAGTGTGAGAGAGAGAAGCTGTGACTGAGAGAGAGAGAGAAGATGTGAGTGAGAGAGAGAGAATGAGAAGCTGTGAGTGAGAGAGAGAGAAAGTAAGAGAAGCTGTGAGTGAGAAAGAGAGAGAAAGAGAAGCTGTGAGTGAGAGAAAGAGAGGGAGAAAGATAAGTTGTGTGTGTGAGAGAGAAAGAGAAGCTGTGTGTGTGAGAGAGAGAAAGAGAAGCTGTGATTGAGAGTGAGTGAGAGAGAGAAAGAGAAGGTATGAGTGAGAGAGAGAGAAGTAGTGAGTGAGAGAGAGAAAGAAAAGCTGTGAGTGAGAGAGAGAGAAAGAGAAGATATGAGTGAGAGAGAGAAGCAGTGAGTGAGAGAGAGAGAGAAAGAGAAGCTGTGAATGAGACAGAGAGAGAGAGAGAAGCTGCGAGAGAGAGAGAGGAAGAGAAGCTGTGAGAGAGAAAGAGAAGCTGTGACTGAGAGAGTGAGAGAGAGAAAGAGAAGCTGTTAGTGAGAGTGAGAGAGAGAGAAAGAGAAGCTGTGACTGAGAGAGAGATTGAACGAGAAGCTGTGAGTGAGAGAGAGAGAGAGAGAAAGAGAAGCTGTGAGTGAGAGAGAGAAAGAGAAGCTGTGAGTGAGAGGGAGAGAAAGAGAAGCTGTGAGTGACACAGAGAGAGAGAAGCTGTGAGTTAGAGAGAGAGAAAGAGAAGCTGTGAGTGACAGAGAGAGAAAGAGAAGCTGAGAGTGAGAGAGAGAGAAAGTGAAGCTGTGAGTGAGAGAGAGAGAGAAAGAGAAGCTGTGTGTGTGTGTGTGAGAGAAAGATAGTCTGAGAAAGAGAGAGTGAAAGAGAAGCTGTGAGTGAGACAGAGAGAGGGAGAAAGAGAAGCTGTGTGTGTGTGAGAGAGAAAGAGAAGCTGTGAGTGAGAGTGAGAGAGAGAGAGAAAGAGAAGCTGTGAGTGAGAGAGAGGGAGAAAGAGAAGCTGTGAGTGAGAGAGAGAGAAAGTGAAGCTGTGAGTGAGTGAGAGAGAGAGAGAATGAGAAGCTGTGAGTGTGAGAGAGAGAAGCTGTGAGTGAGAGAGAGAGAAGATGTGAGAGAGAGAGAGAATGAGAAGCTGTGAGTGAGAGAGAGAGAAAGTAAGAGAAGCTGTGAGTGAGAAAGAGAGAGAAAGAGAAGCTGTGAGTGAGAGAAAGAGAGGGAGAAAGATAAGCTATGAGAGAGAGAGAGAGAAGCTGTGAGAGAGAGACAGAGAAAGAGAAGCTGTGATTGAGAGTGAGAGAGAGAGAGAAAGAGAAGCTGTGAGTGAGAGAGAGAGAAAGAGAAGCTATGAGTGAGAGAGAGAGAAGCAGTGAGTGAGAGAGAGAAAGAAAAGCTGTGAGAGAGAGAGAGAGAAAGAGAAGATATGAGTGAGAGAGAGAGAGAGAAGCAGTGAGTGAGAGAGAGAGAGAGAAGCTGTGAGTGAGACAGAGAGAGAGAAAGAGAAGCTGTGAGTGAGAGAGTGAGAGAGAGAAAGAGAAGCTGTGAGTGAGAGAGTGAGAGAGAGAAAGAGAAGCTGTCAGTGAGAGAGAGAGAGGGAGAAAGAGAAGCTGAGTGTGTGTGAGAGAGAAAGAGAAGCTGTGAGTGAGAGTGAGAGAGAGAGAGAAAGAGAAGCTGTGAGTGAGAGAGGGAGTAAAAGAGAAGCTGTGAGTGAGAGAGAGAAAGAGAAGCTGTGAGTGAGAGAGAGAGAATGAGAAGCTGTGAGTGAGTGAGAGAGAAGCTGTGAGTGAGAGAGAGAGAGAGAGAAAGTGAAGCTGTGAGTGAGAGAGAGAGAGAAAGAGAAGCTGTGTGTGTGTGTGAGAGAGAAAGATAGTCTGAGAAAGAGAGAGTGAAAGAGAAGCTGTGAGTGAGAGAGAGAGAGGCAGAAAGAGAAGCTGTGTGAGATAGAGAGAGAAAGAGAAGTTGTGTGTGAGAGTGAGAGAGAGAGAGAGAGAGAAAGAGAAGCTGTGAGTGAGAGAGAGAGAGAAAGAGAAGCTGTGAGTGTGTGAGAGAGAGAGAATGAGAAGCTGTGAGTGAGAGAGAGAAGTTGTGTGTGTGAGAGAGAAAGAGAAGTTGTGAGTAAGAGAGAGAGATGTGAGTGATAGAGAGAGAGAATGAGAAGCTGTGAGCGAGAGAGAGAGAAATTAAGAGAAGCTGTGAGTGAGATAGAGAGAGAGAAAGAGAAGCTGTGAGTGAGAGAGAGAGAGGGAGAAAGATAATCTGTGAGAGAGAGAGAGAGAAAGAGAAACTGTGTGTGTGAGAGAGAGAAAGAGAAGGTGTGATTGAGAGTGAGAGAGAGAAAGAAAAGCTGTGAGTGAGAGAGAGAGAGAGAGAAAGAGAAGATATGAGTGAGAGAGAGAGAGAAGCAGTGAGAGAGAGAGAAAGAAACAGAAGCTGTGAGTGAGACAGAGAGAGAAAGAGAAGCTGTGAGAGAGAGAGAGAGGGAGAAAGTGAAGCTGTGAGAGAGAGAGAGAAAGAGAAGCTGTGAGTGTGTGTGAGAGAGAAAGAGAAGCTGTGAGTGAGAGAGAGAAAGAAAGAGAAATCAGAGTGAGAAAGAGAGAGAGAAAGAGAAGCTGTGTGGAAGAGAGAGAAAGAGAGTCCGTGAGTGAGAGTGAGAGAGAAGCTGTGAGTGAGAGAGAGAGAGAGCCGCTGTGAGTGAGAGAGAGAGAAAGAGAAGCTGTGAATGAGAGAGAGAGAGAAAGAGAAGCTGTGTGAGAGAGAGAGAAAGAGAAGCTGTGAGTGAGTGAGAGAGAGAAAGGGAAGTTGTGAGTGAGAGAGAGAAAGAGAAGCTGTGAGTGAGAGAGAGAGAAAGAGAAGCTGTGAGTGAGAGAGAGAGAGAAAGAGAAGCTGTGAGTGAGAAGCAGAGTGAAAGAGAAACTGTGAGTGAGTGAGAGAGAGAGAAAGAAGCTGTGAGTGAGAGAGAGAGAAAGAGAAGCTGTGAGTGAGAGAGAGAGAAAAAGAGAAGCTGTGAGTAAGAAGGAGAAGGAAAGAGAAGCTGTGAGTGAGAGAGTGAGAGAGAGAAAGAGAAGCTGTTAGTGAGAGTGAGAGAGAGAGAGAGAGAAGCTGTGAGTGAGAGAGAGAGATTGAAAGAGAAGCTGTGAGTGAGAGAGAGAGAGAAACAGAGAAGCTGTGAGTGAGAGAGAGAAAGAGAAGCTGTGAGTGAGAGGGAGAGAGAGAAAGAGAAGCTGCGAGTGACACAGAGAGAGAGAAGCTGTGAGTTAGAGAGAGAGAAAGAGAAGCTGTGAGTGACAGAAAGAGAGAAAGAGAAGCAGAGAGTGAGAGAGAGAGAGAGAAAGTGAAGCTGTGAGTGAGAGAGAGAGAGAAAGAGAAGCTGTGTGTGTGTGAGAGAGAGAAGCTGTGAGTGAGAGAGAGAAAGAGAAGCTGTGAGTGAGAGAGAGAGAGAGAAGATGTGAGTGAGAGAGAGAGAATGAGAAGCTGTGAGTGAGAGAGAGAGAAAGAGAAGCTGTGAGTGACAGAGAGAGAGAGAAAGAAGCTGTGAGTGAGTGAGAGAGAGAGAAAGAGAAGCTGTGAGAGAGAAAGAGAGAAGCTGTGAGTGAGAGAGTGAGAGAGAGAAAGAGAAGCTGTGAGTGAGAGAGAGAGAGAAAGAGAAGCTGTGAGTGAGAGAGAGAAAGAGAAGCTGTGAGTGAGAGGGAGAGAGAGAAAGAGAAGCTGTGAGTGACACACAGAGAGAGAAGCTGTGAGTTAGAGAGAGAGAAAGAGAAGCTGTGAGTGACAGAGAGAGAGAGAAAGAGAAGCTGTGAGTAAGAGTGAGAGAGAGAGAGAAAGAGAAGCTGTGAGTGAGAGAGAGAGAAAGAGATGCTGTGAGTGAGAGAGAGAGAGAAAGATAAGCTGTGAGTGAGAGAGAGAGAAAGAGAACCTGGGAGTGAGAGAGAGGGAAAGAGAAGCTGTGAGTGAGAGAGAGAGAGGAGAAGCTGTGAGTAAGAAGGAGAGGGAAAGAGAAGAAGTGAGTGAGTGAGAGAGAGAGAGAGAAAGAGAATCTGTGAGTGAGAGAGAGAGAGAAAGAAGCTGTGAGTGAGAGAGAGAAAAAGAGATGCTGTGAGTGAGAGAGAGAGGGAAAGAGAAGCTGTGAGTGAGAGAGAGAGAAAGAGAAGCTGTGAGTGAGAGAGAGGGAAAGAGAAGCTGTGAGTGAGAGAGAGAGAGAAGGAGAAGCTGTGAGTAAGAAGGAGAGGGAAAGAGAAGAAGTGAGTGAGTGAGAGAGAGAGAGAAAGAGAAGCTGTGAGTGAGAGAGAGATTGAAAGAGAAGCTGTGAGTGAGAGATAGAGAGAGAAAGAGAAGCTGTGAGTGAGAGAGAGAGAAAGAAAAGCTGTGAGTGAGAGAGAGAGAGAAAGAGAAGCTGTGATTAAGAAGGAGAGGGAAAGAGAAGAAGTGAGTGAGTGAGAGAGAGAGAGAGAAAGAGAAGCTGTGAGAGAGAAAGAGAAGCTGTGAGTGAGAGAGTGAGAGAGAAAGAGAATCTGTTAGTGAGAGTGAGAGAGAGAGAGAAAGAGAAGCTGTGAGTGAGAGAGAGATTGAAAGAGAAGCTGTGAATGAGAGAGAGAGAGAAAGAGAAGCTGTGAGTGAGAGAGAGAAAGAGAAGCTGTGAGTGAGAGGGAGAGGAAGAGAAGCTGTGAGTGACACAGAGAGAGAGAAGCTGTGAGTTAGAGAGAGAGAAAGAGAAGCTGTGAGTGACAGAGAGAGAGAAAGAGAAACTGAGAAGGAGAGAGAGAGAGAAAGTGAAGCTCTGAGTGAGAGAGAGAGAGAAAGAGAAGCTGCGTGTATGTGAGAGAGAAAGATAGTCTGAGAAAGAGAGAGTGAAAGAGAAGCTGTGAGTGAGACAGAGAGAGGGAGAAAGAGAAGCTGTGTGTGTGAGAGAGAAAGAGAAGCTGTGAGTGAGAGTGAGAGAGAGAGAGAAGCTGTGAGTGAGAGAGAGAGAGAAAGAGAAGCTGTGAGTGAGAGAGAGAAAAAGCGAAGCTGTGAGTGAGAGAGAGAATGAGAAGCTGTGAGTGAGAGAGAGAGAAGCTGTGAGTGAGAGAGAGAGAGAAGGTGAGTGAGAGAGAGAGAGGGAGAAAGAGAAGCTGTGTGTGTGTGAGAGAGAAAGAGAAGCTGTGAGAGAGAGAGAGTGGAAGAAAGAGAAGCTGTGTGTGTGAGAGAGAGAAAGAGAAGCTGTGAGTGTGTGTGAGAGAGAAAGAGAAGCTGTGAGTGAGAGAGAGAGAAAGAAAGAGAAATTAGAGTGAGAAAGAGAGAGAGAGAGAAGCTGTGAGTGGGAGAGAGAGAAATAGAGTCTGTGAGTGAGAGAGAGAGAAGCTGTGAGTGAGTGAGAGAGAGAGCTGCTGTGAGTGAGAGAGAGTGAAAGAGAAGCTGTGAGTGAGAGAGAGAGAAAGAGAAGCTGTGAGTAAGAAGGAGAGGGAAAGAGAAGAAGTGAGTGAGTGAGAGAGAGAGAGAGAGAAAGAGAAGCTGTGAGTGAGAGAGTGAGAGAGAGAAAGAGAATCTGTTAGTGAGATTGAGAGAGAGAGAAAGAGAAGCTGTGAGTGAGAGAGAGATTGAAAGAGAAGCTGTGAGTGAGAGAGAGAGAAAGAGAAGCTGTGAGTGAGAGAGAGAAAGAGAAGCTGTGAGTGAGAGGGAGAGAGAGAAAGAGAAGCTGTGAGTGACACACAGAGAGAGAAGCTGTGAGTTAGAGAGAGAAAGAGAAGCTGTGAGTGACAGAGAGAGAGAGAGAAAGAGAAGCTGAGAGTGAGAGAGAGAGAGAGAAAGTGAAGCTGTGAGTGAGAGAGAGAGACACAGATAAGCTGTGTGTGTGTGTGAGAGAGAAAGATAGTCTGAGAAAGAGAGAGTGAGAGAAGCTGTGTGAGAGAGAGAGAGAAAGAGAAGCTGTGAGTGAGAGAAAGAGAGAGAAAGAGAAGCTGTGAGTGAGAGAAAGAGAGAGAGAGAAAAGCTGTGTGTGAGAGAGAGAGAGACAGAAAGAGAAGCTGTGAGTGAGAGAGAGAGAGAGAAAGAGAAGCTGTGTGTGAGAGAGAGAGGGACAAAGAGAAGCTTGAGAGAGAGAGAGAAAGAGAAGCTGTGAGTGTGTGAGAGAGAGAAAGAGAAGCTGTGAGTGAGAAGGAGAGGCAAAGAGAAGCTGTGAGTGAGTGAGAGAGAGAGAAAGAGAAGCTGTGAGAGAGAAAGAGAGAAGCTGTGAGTGAGAGAGTGAGAGAGAAAGAGAAGCTGTTAGTGAGAGTGAGAGAGAGAGAGAAAGAGAAGCTGTGAGTGAGAGAGAGAGAAAGAGAAGCTGTGAGTGAGTGAGAGAGAGAGAGAGAAGCTGTGAGGAAGAGAGAGAAAGTGAAGTTGTGAGTGAGAGGGAGAGAGAGAAAGAGAAGCTGTGTGTGTGTGAGAGAGTGAATGAGAAGCTGTGAGTGAGAGATAGAGGGGGAGAAAGAGAATCTGTGTGTGTGTGAGAGAGAGAAGGAGAAGCTGTGAGTAAGAAGGAGAGGGAAAGAGAAGATATGAGTGAGAGAGAGAGAGAATGAGAAGCTGTGAGTGTGAGAGAGAGAAGCTGTGAGTGAGAGAGAGAGAAGATGTGAGAGAGAGAGAGAATGAGAAGCTGTGAGTGAGAGAGAGAGAAAGTAAGAGAAGCTGTGAGTGAGAAAGAGAGAGAAAGAGAAGCTGTGAGTGAGAGAAAGAGAGGGAGAAAGATAAGCTGTGAGAGAGAGAGAGAGAGAGAAGCTGTGAGAGAGAGAGAGAGAAAGAGAAGCTGTGATTGAGAGAGAGAGAGAGAAAGAGAAGCTGTGAGTGTGTGAGAGAGAAGGAGAAGCTATGAGTGAGAGAGAGAGAAGCAGTGAGTGAGAGAGAGAAAGAAAAGCTGTGAGTGAGAGAGAGAGAAAGAGAAGATATGAGTGAGAGAGAGAGAAGCAGTGAGTGAGCGAGAGAGAGAGAGAAGCTGTGAGTGAGACAGAGAGAGAGAAAGAGAAGCTGCGAGAGAGAGAGAGAGGGAGAAAGAGAAGCTGTGTGAGAGAGAGAGAGAAAGAGAAGCTGTGTGTGTGTGTGAGAGAGAAAGATAGTCTGAGAAAGAGAGAGTGAAAGAGAAGCTGTGAGTGAAAGAGAGAGAGGGAGAAAGAGAAGCTGAGTGTGTGTGAGAGAGAAAGAGAATCTGTGAGTGAGAGTGAGAGAGAGAGAGAAAGAGAAGCTGTGAGTGAGAGAGGGAGTAAAAGAGAAGCTGTGAGTGAGAGAGAGAGAAAGAGAAGCTGAGAGAGAGAGAGTGAGAAGCTGTGAGTGAGTGAGAGATTAGCTGTGAGAGAGAGAGAAAGTGAAGCTGTGAGTGAGAGAGAGAAAAGAGAAGCTGTGTGTGTGTGTGAGAGAGAAAGATAGTCTGAGAAAGAGAGAGTGAAAGAGAAGCTGTGAGTGAGAGAGAGAGAGGCAGAAAGAGAAGCTGTGTGAGATAGAGAGAGAAAGAGAAGCTGTGAGTGAGAGTGAGAGAGAGAGAGAGAGAGAAGCTGTGAGTGAGAGAGAGAGAGAAAGAGAAGCTGTGAGTGAGAGAGAGAGAGAATGAGAAGCTGTGAGTGAGAGAGAGAAGTTGTGAGAGAGAGAAAGAGAAGTTGTGAGTGAGTGAGAGAGAGATGTGAGTGATAGAGAGAGAGAATGAGAAGCTGTGAGTGAGAGAGAGAGAAAGTAAGAGGAGCTGTGAGTGAGATAGAGAGAGAGAAAGAGAAGCTGTGAGTGAGAGAGAGAGAGGGAGAAAGATAATCTGTGAGAGAGAGAGAGAGAGAAAGAGAAACTGTGTGTGAGAGAGAGAGAGAAAGAGAAGCTGTGTGTGTGTGAGAGAGAGAAAGAGAAGGTGTGATTGAGAGTGAGAGAGAGAAAGAAAAGCTGTGAGTGAGAGAGAGAGAGAGAGAGAAGATATGAGTGAGAGAGAGAGAGAGAAGCAGTGAGAGAGAGAGAAACAGAAGCTGTGAGTGAGACAGAGAGAGAAAGAGAAGCTGTGAGAGAGAGAGGGAGAAAGAGAAGCTGTGAGCGAGAGAGAGAAAGAGAAGCTGTGAGTGAGAGAGAGGGAAAGAGAAGCTGTGAGTGAGAGAGAGAGAAAAAGAGAAGCTGTGAGTAAGAAGGAGAGGGAAAGAGAAGAAGTGAGTGAGAGAGAGAGAGAGAAAGAGAAGCTGTGAGAGAGAAAGGGAAGCTGTGAGTGAGAGAGTGAGAGAGAAAGAGAAGCTGTTAGTGAGAGTGAGAGAGAGAGAGAGAAGCTGTGAGTGAGAGAGAGATTGAAAGAGAAGCTGTGAGAGAGAGAGAGAGAAAAAGAGAAGCTGTGAGTGAGAGAGAGAAAGAGAAGCTGTGAGTGAGAGGGAGAGAGAGAAAGAGAAGCTGTGAGTGACACACAGAGAGAGAAGCTGTGAGTTAGAGAGAGAGAAAGAGAAGCTGTGAGTGACAGAGAGAGAGAAAGAGAAGCTGAGAGTGAGAGAGAGAGAGAGAAAGTGAAGCTGTGAGTGAGAGAGAGAGAGAAAGAGAAGCTGTGTGTGTGAGAGAGAGAGAAGCTGTGAGTGAGAGAGAGAAAGAGAAGCTGTGAGTGAGAGAGAGAGAGAAGATGTGAGTGAGAGAGAGAGAATGAGAAGCTGTGAGTGAGAGAGAGAAGTTGTGAGAGAGAGAAAGAGAAGTTGTGAGTGAGAGAGAGAGAGATGTGAGTGATAGAGAGAGAGAATGAGAAGCTGTGAGTGAGAGAGAGAGAAAGTAAGAGGAGCTGTGAGTGAGATAGAGAGAGAGAAAGAGAAGCTGTGAGTGAGAGAGAGAGAGGGAGAAAGATAATCTGAGAGAGAGAGAGGGAAAGAGAAACTGTGTGTGTGAGAGAGAGAGAAAGAGAAGCTGTGTGTGTGTGTGTGAGAGAGAAAGATAGTCTGAGAAAGAGAGAGTGAAAGAGAAGCTGTGAGTGAGAGAGAGAGAGGGAGAAAGAGAAGCTGTGAGTGAGAGAGAGAGAGAAAGTGATGCTGTGAGTGAGAGAGAGAGAGGAAGAGAAGCTGTGAGTGAGACAGAGAGAGGGAGAAAGAGAAGCTGTGTGTGTGTGAGAGAGAGAAAGAGAAGCTGTGAGTGAGAGTGAGAGAGAGAGAGAGAAAGAGAAGCTGTGAGTGAGAGTGAGAGAGAGAGAAAGAGAAGCTGTGAGTGAGAGAGAGATTGAAAGAGAAGCTGTGAGTGAGAGAGAGAGAGAAAAAGAGAAGCTGTGAGTGAGAGAGAGAGAGGCAGAAAGAGAAGCTGTGTGAGATAGAGAGAGAAAGAGAAGCTGTGAGTGAGAGTGAGAAAGAGAGAGAGAAAGAGAAGCTGTGAGTGAGAGAGAGAGAAAGAGAAGCTGTGAGTGAGAGAGAGAGAATGAGAAGCTGTGAGTGAGAGAGAGAAGTTGTGAGAGAGAGAAAGAGAAGTTGTGAGTGAGAGAGAGAGAGATGTGAGTGATAGAGAGAGAGAATGAGAAGCTGTGAGTGAGAGAGAGAGAAAGTAAGAGGAGCTGTGAGTGAGATAGAGAGAGAGAAAGAGAAGCTGTGAGTGAGAGAGAGAGAGGGAGAAAGATAATCTGAGAGAGAGAGAGGGAAAGAGAAACTGTGTGTGAGAGAGAGAGAGAAAGAGAAGCTGTGTGTGTGAGAGAGAAAGAGAAGCTGTGAGTGAGATAGAGAGAGAGAGAAAGAGAAGCTGTGAGTGAGAGAGAGAGAGGGAGAAAGATAATCTGTGTGTGAGAGAGAAAGAGAAACTGTGTGTGTGAGAGAGAGAAAGAGAAGGTGTGATTGAGAGTGAGAGAGAGAAAGAAAAGCTGTGAGTGAGAGAGAGAGAGAAAGAGAAGATATGAGTGAGAGAGAGAGAGAAGCAGTGAGAGAGAGAGAGAGAGAAACAGAAGCTGTGAGTGAGACAGAGAAAGAAAGAGAAGCTGTGAGAGAGAGGGAGAAAGAGAAGCTGTGAGCGAGAGAGAGAGAAAGAGAAGCTGTGAGTGTGTGTGAGAGAGAAAGAGAAGCTGTGAGTGAGAGAGAGAAAGAAAGAGAAATCAGAGTGAGAAAGAGAGAGAGAAAGAGAAGCTGTGTGGGAGAGAGAGAAAGAGAGTCTGTGAGTGAGAGTAAGAGAGAAGCTGTGAGTGAGAGAGAGAGAGAGCCGCTGTGAGTGAGAGAGAGAGAAAGAGAAGCTGTGAATGAGAGAGAGAGAGAGAGAAGCTGTGTGTGTGTGAGAGAGAGAAAGAGAAGCTGTGAGTGAGTGAGAGAGAGAGAAAGGGAAGTTGTGAGTGAGAGAGAGAGAGAAAGAGAAGCTGTGAGTGAGAGAGAGAGAAAGAGAAGCTGTGAGTGAGAGAGAGAGAGAAAGAGAAGCTGTGAGTGAGAAGGAGAGGGAAAGAGAAGCTGTGAGTGAGTGAGAGAGAGAATGAAGCTGTGAGTGAGAGAGAGAGAAAGAGAAGCTGTGAGTGAGAGAGAGAGAAAAAGAGAAGCTGTGAGTAAGAAGGAGAGGGAAAGAGAAGAAGTGAGTGAGTGAGAGAGAGAGAAAGAGTAGCTGTGAGAGAGAAAGGGAAGCTGTGAGTGAGAGAGTGAGAGAGAAAGAGAAGCTGTTAGTGAGAGTGAGAGAGAGAGAGAGAGAGAAGCTGTGAGTGAGAGAGAGATTGAAAGAGAAGCTGTGAGAGAGAGAGAGAAAAAGAGAAGCTGTGAGTGAGAGAGAGAAAGAGAAGCTGTGAGTGAGAGGGAGAGAGAGAAAGAGAAGCT
Organism: Bradypodion pumilum; assembly: GCA_035047305.1. Taxonomy (NCBI): domain Eukaryota; kingdom Metazoa; phylum Chordata; class Lepidosauria; order Squamata; family Chamaeleonidae; genus Bradypodion; species Bradypodion pumilum. Next base: position 236,319,974 of record JAWDJD010000001.1, read on the forward strand.
GTGAGTGACACACAGAGAGAGAAGCTGTGAGTTAGAGAGAGAGAAAGAGAAGCTGTGAGTGACAGAGAGAGAAAGAGAAGCTGTGTGTGTGAGAGAGAGAGAAGCTGTGAGTGAGAGAGAGAAAGAGAAGCTGTGAGTGAGAGAGAGAGAGAAGATGTGAGTGAGAGAGAGAGAATGAGAAGCTGTGAGTGAGAGAGAGAGAAAGTAAGAGAAGCTGTGAGTGAGATAGAGAGAGAGAGAAAGGGAAGCTGTGAGTAAGAGAGAGAGAGAAAGAGATGCTGTGAGTGAGAGAGAGAGAGGAAGAGAAGCTGTGAGTGAGACAGAGAGAGGGAGAAAGAGACGCTGTGTGTGTGTGAGAGAGAAAGAGAAGCTGTGATTGAGAGTGAGAGAGAGAGAAAGAAAAGCTGTGAGTGAGAGAGAGAAAGACAAGCTAAGAGTTAGATAGAGAGAAGCAGTGAGTGAGAGAGAGAGAGAGAGAGAGAGAAGATGTGAGTGAGACAGAGAGAGAGAAAGATAAGCTGCGAGAGATAGAGAGGGAGAAAGAGAAGCTGTGTGAGAGAGAGAGAGAGAAAGAGAAGCTGTGTGTGTGTGTGAGAGAAAGATAGTCTGAGAAAGAGAGAGTGAAAGAGAAGCTGTGAGTGAGAGAGAGAGAGGGAGAAAGAGAAGCTGAGAGAGAGAAAGAGAAGCTGTGAGTGAGAGTGAGAGAGAGAGAGAGAAAGAGAAGCTGTGAGTGAGAGAGAGAGAGAAAGAGAAGCTGTGAGTGTGTGAGAGAGAGAAAGCGAAGCTGTGAGTGAGAGAGAGAGAGAATGAGAAGCTGTGAGTGTGAGAGAGAGAAGCTGTGACTGAGAGAGAGAGAGAAGATGTGAGTGAGAGAGAGAGAGAATGAGAAGCTGTGAGTGAGAGAAAGAGAGGGAGAAAGATAAGTTGTGTGTGAGAGAGAGAAAGAGAAGCTGTGTGTGTGAGAGAGAGAAAGAGAAGCTGTGAGTGAGAGAAAGAGAGGGAGAAAGATAAGTTGTGTGTGAGAGAGAGAAAGAGAAGCTGTGTGTGTGAGAGAGAGAAAGAGAAGCTGTGATTGAGAGTGAGAGAGAGAGAGAAGCTGTGAGTGAGAGAGAGAGAAAGTAAGAGAAGCTGTGAGTGAGAAAGAGAGAGAAAGAGAAGCTGTGAGTGAGAGAAAGAGAGGGAGAAAGATAGGTTGTGTGTGAGAGAGAGAAAGAGAAGCTGTGTGTGTGAGAGAGAGAAAGAGAAGCTGTGATTGAGAGTGAGAGAGAGAGAGAAAGAGAAGCTGTGAGTGAGAGAGAGAAAGAGAAGGTATGAGTGAGAGAGAGAAAGAGAAGGTATGAGTGAGAGAGAGAGAAGCAGTGAGTGAGAGAGAGAAAGAAAAGCTGTGAGTGAGAGAGAGAGAAAGAGAAGTTATGAGTGAGAGAGAGAGAAGCAGTGAGTGAGAGAGAGAGAGAAAGAGAAGCTGTGAGTGAGACAGAGAGAGGGAGAAAGAGAAGCTGTGTGTGTGAGAGAGAGAGAAAGAGAAGCTGTGAGTGAGAGTGAGAGAGAGAGAGAGAAAGAGAAGCTGTGAGTGAGAGTGAGAGAGAGAGAAAGAGAAGCTGTGAGTGAGAGAGAGATTGAAAGAGAAGCTGTGAGTGAGAGAGAGAGAGAAAAAGAGAAGCTGTGAGTGAGAGAGAGAGAGGCAGAAAGAGAAGCTGTGTGAGATAGAGAGAGAAAGAGAAGCTGTGAGTGAGAGTGAGAAAGAGAGAGAGAAAGAGAAGCTGTGAGTGAGAGAGAGAGAAAGAGAAGCTGTGAGTGAGAGAGAGAGAATGAGAAGCTGTGAGTGAGAGAGAGAAGTTGTGAGAGAGAGAAAGAGAAGTTGTGAGTGAGAGAGAGAGAGATGTGAGTGATAGAGAGAGAGAATGAGAAGCTGTGAGTGAGAGAGAGAGAAAGTAAGAGGAGCTGTGAGTGAGATAGAGAGAGAGAAAGAGAAGCTGTGAGTGAGAGAGAGAGAGGGAGAAAGATAATCTGAGAGAGAGAGAGGGAAAGAGAAACTGTGTGTGAGAGAGAGAGAGAAAGAGAAGCTGTGTGTGTGAGAGAGAAAGAGAAGCTGTGAGTGAGATAGAGAGAGAGAGAAAGAGAAGCTGTGAGTGAGAGAGAGAGAGGGAGAAAGATAATCTGTGTGAGAGAGAGAAAGAGGAAACTGTGTGTGTGAGAGAGAGAAAGAGAAGGTGTGATTGAGAGTGAGAGAGAGAAAGAAAAGCTGTGAGTGAGAGAGAGAGAGAAAGAGAAGATATGAGTGAGAGAGAGAGAGAAGCAGTGAGAGAGAGAGAGAGAGAAACAGAAGCTGTGAGTGAGACAGAGAGAGAAAGAGAAGCTGTGAGAGAGAGGGAGAAAGAGAAGCTGTGAGCGAGAGAGAGAGAAAGAGAAGCTGTGAGTGTGTGTGAGAGAGAAAGAGAAGCTGTGAGTGAGAGAGAGAAAGAAAGAGAAATCAGAGTGAGAAAGAGAGAGAGAAAGAGAAGCTGTGTGGGAGAGAGAGAAAGAGAGTCTGTGAGTGAGAGTAAGAGAGAAGCTGTGAGTGAGAGAGAGAGAGAGCCGCTGTGAGTGAGAGAGAGAGAAAGAGAAGCTGTGAATGAGAGAGAGAGAGAGAGAAGCTGTGTGTGTGTGAGAGAGAGAAAGAGAAGCTGTGAGTGAGTGAGAGAGAGAGAAAGGGAAGTTGTGAGTGAGAGAGAGAGAGAAAGAGAAGCTGTGAGTGAGAGAGAGAGAAAGAGAAGCTGTGAGTGAGAGAGAGAGAGAAAGAGAAGCTGTGAGTGAGAAGGAGAGGGAAAGAGAAGCTGTGAGTGAGTGAGAGAGAGAATGAAGCTGTGAGTGAGAGAGAGAGAAAGAGAAGCTGTGAGTGAGAGAGAGAGAAAAAGAGAAGCTGTGAGTAAGAAGGAGAGGGAAAGAGAAGAAGTGAGTGAGTGAGAGAGAGAGAAAGAGAAGCTGTGAGAGAGAAAGGGAAGCTGTGAGTGAGAGAGTGAGAGAGAAAGAGAAGCTGTTAGTGAGAGTGAGAGAGAGAGAGAGAGAGAAGCTGTGAGTGAGAGAGAGATTGAAAGAGAAGCTGTGAGAGAGAGAGAGAAAAAGAGAAGCTGTGAGTGAGAGAGAGAAAGAGAAGCTGTGAGTGAGAGGGAGAGAGAGAAAGAGAAGCTGTGAGTGACACACAGAGAGAGAAGCTGTGAGTTAGAGAGAGAGAAAGAGAAGCTGTGAGTGACAGAGAGAGAAAGAGAAGCTGAGAGTGAGAGAGAGAGAGAAAGTGAAGCTGTGAGTGAGAGAGAGAGAGAAAGAGAAGCTGTGTGTGTGAGAGAGAGAGAAGCTGTGAGTGAGAGAGAGAAAGAGAAGCTGTGAGTGAGAGAGAGAGAGAAGATGTGAGTGAGAGAGAGAGAATGAGAAGCTGTGAGTGAGAGAGAGAGAAAGTAAGAGAAGCTGTGAGTGAGATAGAGAGAGAGAGAAAGGGAAGCTGTGAGTAAGAGAGAGAGAGAAAGAGATGCTGTGAGTGAGAGAGAGAGAGGAAGAGAAGCTGTGAGTGAGACAGAGAGAGAGAAGCAGTGAGAGAGAGAGAAACAGAAGCTGTGAGTGAGACAGAGAGAGAAAGAGAAGCTGTGAGAGAGAGAGGGAGAAAGAGAAGCTGTGAGCGAGAGAGAGAAAGAGAAGCTGTGAGTGAGAGAGAGGGAAAGAGAAGCTGTGAGTGAGAGAGAGAGAAAAAGAGAAGCTGTGAGTAAGAAGGAGAGGGAAAGAGAAGAAGTGAGTGAGTGAGAGAGAGAGAAAGAGAAGCTGTGAGAGAGAAAGGGAAGCTGTGAGTGAGAGAGTGAGAGAGAAAGAGAAGCTGTTAGTGAGAGTGAGAGAGAGAGAGAGAAGCTGTGAGTGAGAGAGAGATTGAAAGAGAAGCTGTGAGAGAGAGAGAGAGAAAAAGAGAAGCTGTGAGTGAGAGAGAGAAAGAGAAGCTGTGAGTGAGAGGGAGAGAGAGAAAGAGAAGCTGTGAGTGACACACAGAGAGAGAAGCTGTGAGTTAGAGAGAGAGAAAGAGAAGCTGTGAGTGACAGAGAGAGAGAAAGAGAAGCTGAGAGTGAGAGAGAGAGAGAGAAAGTGAAGCTGTGAGTGAGAGAGAGAGAGAAAGAGAAGCTGTGTGTGTGAGAGAGAGAGAAGCTGTGAGTGAGAGAGAGAAAGAGAAGCTGTGAGTGAGAGAGAGAGAGAAGATGTGAGTGAGAGAGAGAGAATGAGAAGCTGTGAGTGAGAGAGAGAAGTTGTGAGAGAGAGAAAGAGAAGTTGTGAGTGAGAGAGAGAGAGATGTGAGTGATAGAGAGAGAGAATGAGAAGCTGTGAGTGAGAGAGAGAGAAAGTAAGAGGAGCTGTGAGTGAGATAGAGAGAGAGAAAGAGAAGCTGTGAGTGAGAGAGAGAGAGGGAGAAAGATAATCTGAGAGAGAGAGAGGGAAAGAGAAACTGTGTGTGTGAGAGAGAGAGAAAGAGAAGCTGTGTGTGTGTGTGTGAGAGAGAAAGATAGTCTGAGAAAGAGAGAGTGAAAGAGAAGCTGTGAGTGAGAGAGAGAGAGGGAGAAAGAGAAGCTGTGAGTGAGAGAGAGAGAGAAAGTGATGCTGTGAGTGAGAGAGAGAGAGGAAGAGAAGCTGTGAGTGAGACAGAGAGAGGGAGAAAGAGAAGCTGTGTGTGTGAGAGAGAGAGAAAGAGAAGCTGTGAGTGAGAGTGAGAGAGAGAGAGAGAAAGAGAAGCTGTGAGTGAGAGTGAGAGAGAGAGAAAGAGAAGCTGTGAGTGAGAGAGAGATTGAAAGAGAAGCTGTGAGTGAGAGAGAGAGAGAAAAAGAGAAGCTGTGAGTGAGAGAGAGAGAGGCAGAAAGAGAAGCTGTGTGAGATAGAGAGAGAAAGAGAAGCTGTGAGTGAGAGTGAGAAAGAGAGAGAGAAAGAGAAGCTGTGAGTGAGAGAGAGAGAAAGAGAAGCTGTGAGTGAGAGAGAGAGAATGAGAAGCTGTGAGTGAGAGAGAGAAGTTGTGAGAGAGAGAAAGAGAAGTTGTGAGTGAGAGAGAGAGAGATGTGAGTGATAGAGAGAGAGAATGAGAAGCTGTGAGTGAGAGAGAGAGAAAGTAAGAGGAGCTGTGAGTGAGATAGAGAGAGAGAAAGAGAAGCTGTGAGTGAGAGAGAGAGAGGGAGAAAGATAATCTGAGAGAGAGAGAGGGAAAGAGAAACTGTGTGTGAGAGAGAGAGAGAAAGAGAAGCTGTGTGTGTGAGAGAGAAAGAGAAGCTGTGAGTGAGATAGAGAGAGAGAGAAAGAGAAGCTGTGAGTGAGAGAGAGAGAGGGAGAAAGATAATCTGTGTGAGAGAGAGAAAGAGAAACTGTGTGTGTGAGAGAGAGAAAGAGAAGGTGTGATTGAGAGTGAGAGAGAGAAAGAAAAGCTGTGAGTGAGAGAGAGAGAGAAAGAGAAGATATGAGTGAGAGAGAGAGAGAAGCAGTGAGAGAGAGAGAGAGAGAAACAGAAGCTGTGAGTGAGACAGAGAGAGAAAGAGAAGCTGTGAGAGAGAGGGAGAAAGAGAAGCTGTGAGCGAGAGAGAGAGAAAGAGAAGCTGTGAGTGTGTGTGAGAGAGAAAGAGAAGCTGTGAGTGAGAGAGAGAAAGAAAGAGAAATCAGAGTGAGAAAGAGAGAGAGAAAGAGAAGCTGTGTGGGAGAGAGAGAAAGAGAGTCTGTGAGTGAGAGTAAGAGAGAAGCTGTGAGTGAGAGAGAGAGAGAGCCGCTGTGAGTGAGAGAGAGAGAAAGAGAAGCTGTGAATGAGAGAGAGAGAGAGAGAAGCTGTGTGTGTGTGAGAGAGAGAAAGAGAAGCTGTGAGTGAGTGAGAGAGAGAGAAAGGGAAGTTGTGAGTGAGAGAGAGAGAGAAAGAGAAGCTGTGAGTGAGAGAGAGAGAAAGAGAAGCTGTGAGTGAGAGAGAGAGAGAAAGAGAAGCTGTGAGTGAGAAGGAGAGGGAAAGAGAAGCTGTGAGTGAGTGAGAGAGAGAATGAAGCTGTGAGTGAGAGAGAGAGAAAGAGAAGCTGTGAGTGAGAGAGAGAGAAAAAGAGAAGCTGTGAGTAAGAAGGAGAGGGAAAGAGAAGAAGTGAGTGAGTGAGAGAGAGAGAAAGAGAAGCTGTGAGAGAGAAAGGGAAGCTGTGAGTGAGAGAGTGAGAGAGAAAGAGAAGCTGTTAGTGAGAGTGAGAGAGAGAGAGAGAGAGAAGCTGTGAGTGAGAGAGAGATTGAAAGAGAAGCTGTGAGAGAGAGAGAGAAAAAGAGAAGCTGTGAGTGAGAGAGAGAAAGAGAAGCTGTGAGTGAGAGGGAGAGAGAGAAAGAGAAGCTGTGAGTGACACACAGAGAGAGAAGCTGTGAGTTAGAGAGAGAGAAAGAGAAGCTGTGAGTGACAGAGAGAGAAAGAGAAGCTGAGAGTGAGAGAGAGAGAGAAAGTGAAGCTGTGAGTGAGAGAGAGAGAGAAAGAGAAGCTGTGTGTGTGAGAGAGAGAGAAGCTGTGAGTGAGAGAGAGAAAGAGAAGCTGTGAGTGAGAGAGAGAGAGAAGATGTGAGTGAGAGAGAGAGAATGAGAAGCTGTGAGTGAGAGAGAGAGAAAGTAAGAGAAGCTGTGAGTGAGATAGAGAGAGAGAGAAAGGGAAGCTGTGAGTAAGAGAGAGAGAGAAAGAGATGCTGTGAGTGAGAGAGAGAGAGGAAGAGAAGCTGTGAGTGAGACAGAGAGAGGGAGAAAGAGACGCTGTGTGTGTGTGAGAGAGAAAGAGAAGCTGTGATTGAGAGTGAGAGAGAGAGAAAGAAAAGCTGTGAGTGAGAGAGAGAAAGACAAGCTAAGAGTTAGATAGAGAGAAGCAGTGAGTGAGAGAAAGAGAGAGAGAGAGAGAGAAGATGTGAGTGAGACAGAGAGAGAGAAAGATAAGCTGCGAGAGATAGAGAGGGAGAAAGAGAAGCTGTGTGAGAGAGAGAGAGAGAAAGAGAAGCTGTGTGTGTGTGTGAGAGAAAGATAGTCTGAGAAAGAGAGAGTGAAAGAGAAGCTGTGAGTGAGAGAGAGAGAGGGAGAAAGAGAAGCTGAGAGAGAGAAAGAGAAGCTGTGAGTGAGAGTGAGAGAGAGAGAGAGAAAGAGAAGCTGTGAGTGAGAGAGAGAGAGAAAGAGAAGCTGTGAGTGTGTGAGAGAGAGAAAGCGAAGCTGTGAGTGAGAGAGAGAGAGAATGAGAAGCTGTGAGTGTGAGAGAGAGAAGCTGTGACTGAGAGAGAGAGAGAAGATGTGAGTGAGAGAGAGAGAGAATGAGAAGCTGTGAGTGAGAGAAAGAGAGGGAGAAAGATAAGTTGTGTGTGAGAGAGAGAAAGAGAAGCTGTGTGTGTGAGAGAGAGAAAGAGAAGCTGTGAGTGAGAGAAAGAGAGGGAGAAAGATAAGTTGTGTGTGAGAGAGAGAAAGAGAAGCTGTGTGTGTGAGAGAGAGAAAGAGAAGCTGTGATTGAGAGTGAGAGAGAGAGAGAAGCTGTGAGTGAGAGAGAGAGAAAGTAAGAGAAGCTGTGAGTGAGAAAGAGAGAGAAAGAGAAGCTGTGAGTGAGAGAAAGAGAGGGAGAAAGATAGGTTGTGTGTGAGAGAGAGAAAGAGAAGCTGTGTGTGTGTGAGAGAGAAAGAGAAGCTGTGATTGAGAGTGAGAGAGAGAGAGAAAGAGAAGCTGTGAGTGAGAGAGAGAAAGAGAAGGTATGAGTGAGAGAGAGAAAGAGAAGGTATGAGTGAGAGAGAGAGAAGCAGTGAGTGAGAGAGAGAAAGAAAAGCTGTGAGTGAGAGAGGGAGAAAGAGAAGCTGTGAGTGAGAGAGAGAGAGAAAGTGATGCTGTGAGTGAGAGAGAGAGAGGAAGAGAAGCTGTGAGTGAGACAGAGAGAGGGAGAAAGAGAAGCTGTGTGTGTGAGAGAGAGAGAAAGAGAAGCTGTGAGTGAGAGTGAGAGAGAGAGAGAGAAAGAGAAGCTGTGAGTGAGAGTGAGAGAGAGAGAAAGAGAAGCTGTGAGTGAGAGAGAGATTGAAAGAGAAGCTGTGAGTGAGAGAGAGAGAGAAAAAGAGAAGCTGTGAGTGAGAGAGAGAGAGGCAGAAAGAGAAGCTGTGTGAGATAGAGAGAGAAAGAGAAGCTGTGAGTGAGAGTGAGAAAGAGAGAGAGAAAGAGAAGCTGTGAGTGAGAGAGAGAGAAAGAGAAGCTGTGAGTGAGAGAGAGAGAATGAGAAGCTGTGAGTGAGAGAGAGAAGTTGTGAGAGAGAGAAAGAGAAGTTGTGAGTGAGAGAGAGAGAGATGTGAGTGATAGAGAGAGAGAATGAGAAGCTGTGAGTGAGAGAGAGAGAAAGTAAGAGGAGCTGTGAGTGAGATAGAGAGAGAGAAAGAGAAGCTGTGAGTGAGAGAGAGAGAGGGAGAAAGATAATCTGAGAGAGAGAGAGGGAAAGAGAAACTGTGTGTGAGAGAGAGAGAGAAAGAGAAGCTGTGTGTGTGAGAGAGAAAGAGAAGCTGTGAGTGAGATAGAGAGAGAGAGAAAGAGAAGCTGTGAGTGAGAGAGAGAGAGGGAGAAAGATAATCTGTGTGAGAGAGAGAAAGAGAAACTGTGTGTGTGAGAGAGAGAAAGAGAAGGTGTGATTGAGAGTGAGAGAGAGAAAGAAAAGCTGTGAGTGAGAGAGAGAGAGAAAGAGAAGATATGAGTGAGAGAGAGAGAGAAGCAGTGAGAGAGAGAGAGAGAGAAACAGAAGCTGTGAGTGAGACAGAGAGAGAAAGAGAAGCTGTGAGAGAGAGGGAGAAAGAGAAGCTGTGAGCGAGAGAGAGAGAAAGAGAAGCTGTGAGTGTGTGTGAGAGAGAAAGAGAAGCTGTGAGTGAGAGAGAGAAAGAAAGAGAAATCAGAGTGAGAAAGAGAGAGAGAAAGAGAAGCTGTGTGGGAGAGAGAGAAAGAGAGTCTGTGAGTGAGAGTAAGAGAGAAGCTGTGAGTGAGAGAGAGAGAGAGCCGCTGTGAGTGAGAGAGAGAGAAAGAGAAGCTGTGAATGAGAGAGAGAGAGAGAGAAGCTGTGTGTGTGTGAGAGAGAGAAAGAGAAGCTGTGAGTGAGTGAGAGAGAGAGAAAGGGAAGTTGTGAGTGAGAGAGAGAGAGAAAGAGAAGCTGTGAGTGAGAGAGAGAGAAAGAGAAGCTGTGAGTGAGAGAGAGAGAGAAAGAGAAGCTGTGAGTGAGAAGGAGAGGGAAAGAGAAGCTGTGAGTGAGTGAGAGAGAGAATGAAGCTGTGAGTGAGAGAGAGAGAAAGAGAAGCTGTGAGTGAGAGAGAGAGAAAAAGAGAAGCTGTGAGTAAGAAGGAGAGGGAAAGAGAAGAAGTGAGTGAGTGAGAGAGAGAGAAAGAGAAGCTGTGAGAGAGAAAGGGAAGCTGTGAGTGAGAGAGTGAGAGAGAAAGAGAAGCTGTTAGTGAGAGTGAGAGAGAGAGAGAGAGAGAAGCTGTGAGTGAGAGAGAGATTGAAAGAGAAGCTGTGAGAGAGAGAGAGAAAAAGAGAAGCTGTGAGTGAGAGAGAGAAAGAGAAGCTGTGTGTGAGAGGGAGAGAGAGAAAGAGAAGCTGTGAGTGACACACAGAGAGAGAAGCTGTGAGTTAGAGAGAGAGAAAGAGAAGCTGTGAGTGACAGAGAGAGAGAAAGAGAAGCTGAGAGTGAGAGAGAGAGAGAAAGTGAAGCTGTGAGTGAGAGAGAGAGAGAAAGAGAAGCTGTGTGTGTGAGAGAGAGAGAAGCTGTGAGTGAGAGAGAGAAAGAGAAGCTGTGAGTGAGAGAGAGAGAGAAGATGTGAGTGAGAGAGAGAGAATGAGAAGCTGTGAGTGAGAGAGAGAGAAAGTAAGAGAAGCTGTGAGTGAGATAGAGAGAGAGAGAAAGGGAAGCTGTGAGTAAGAGAGAGAGAGAAAGAGATGCTGTGAGTGAGAGAGAGAGAGGAAGAGAAGCTGTGAGTGAGACAGAGAGAGGGAGAAAGAGACGCTGTGTGTGTGTGAGAGAGAAAGAGAAGCTGTGATTGAGAGTGAGAGAGAGAGAAAGAAAAGCTGTGAGTGAGAGAGAGAAAGACAAGCTAAGAGTTAGATAGAGAGAAGCAGTGAGTGAGAGAGAGAGAGAGAGAGAGAGAGAAGATGTGAGTGAGACAGAGAGAGAGAAAGATAAGCTGCGAGAGATAGAGAGGGAGAAAGAGAAGCTGTGTGAGAGAGAGAGAGAGAGAAAGAGAAGCTGTGTGTGTGTGTGAGAGAAAGATAGTCTGAGAAAGAGAGAGTGAAAGAGAAGCTGTGAGTGAGAGAGAGAGAGGGAGAAAGAGAAGCTGAGAGAGAGAAAGAGAAGCTGTGAGTGAGAGTGAGAGAGAGAGAGAGAAAGAGAAGCTGTGAGTGAGAGAGAGAGAGAAAGAGAAGCTGTGAGTGTGTGAGAGAGAGAAAGCGAAGCTGTGAGTGAGAGAGAGAGAGAATGAGAAGCTGTGAGTGTGAGAGAGAGAAGCTGTGACTGAGAGAGAGAGAGAAGATGTGAGTGAGAGAGAGAGAGAATGAGAAGCTGTGAGTGAGAGAAAGAGAGGGAGAAAGATAAGTTGTGTGTGAGAGAGAGAAAGAGAAGCTGTGTGTGTGAGAGAGAGAAAGAGAAGCTGTGAGTGAGAGAAAGAGAGGGAGAAAGATAAGTTGTGTGTGAGAGAGAGAAAGAGAAGCTGTGTGTGTGAGAGAGAGAAAGAGAAGCTGTGATTGAGAGTGAGAGAGAGAGAGAAGCTGTGAGTGAGAGAGAGAGAAAGTAAGAGAAGCTGTGAGTGAGAAAGAGAGAGAAAGAGAAGCTGTGAGTGAGAGAAAGAGAGGGAGAAAGATAGGTTGTGTGTGAGAGAGAGAAAGAGAAGCTGTGTGTGTGAGAGAGAGAAAGAGAAGCTGTGATTGAGAGTGAGAGAGAGAGAGAAAGAGAAGCTGTGAGTGAGAGAGAGAAAGAGAAGGTATGAGTGAGAGAGAGAAAGAGAAGGTATGAGTGAGAGAGAGAGAAGCAGTGAGTGAGAGAGAGAAAGAAAAGCTGTGAGTGAGAGAGAGAGAAAGAGAAGTTATGAGTGAGAGAGAGAGAAGCAGTGAGTGAGAGAGAGAGAGAAAGAGAAGCTGTGAGTGAGACAGAGAGAGAGAAAGAGAAGCTGCGAGAGAGAGAGAGAAAGAGAAGCTGTGAGAGAGAAAGAGAAGCTGTGACTGAGAGAGTGAGAGAGAGAAAGAGAAGCTGTTAGTGAGAGTGAGAGAGAGAGAAAGAGAAGCTGTGACTGAGAGAGAGATTGAACGAGAAGCTGTGAGTGAGAGAGAGAGAGAGAGAAAGAGAAGCTGTGAGTGAGAGAGAGAAAGAGAAGCTGTGAGTGAGAGGGAGAGAAAGAGAAGCTGTGAGTGACACAGAGAGAGAGAAGCTGTGAGTTAGAGAGAGAGAAAGAGAAGCTGTGAGTGACAGAGAGAGAAAGAGAAGCTGAGAGTGAGAGAGAGAGAAAGTGAAGCTGTGAGTGAGAGAGAGAGAGAAAGAGAAGCTGTGTGTGTGTGAGAGAGAGAAAGATAGTCTGAGAAAGAGAGAGTGAAAGAGAAGCTGTGAGTGAGACAGAGAGAGGGAGAAAGAGAAGCTGTGTGTGTGTGAGAGAGAAAGAGAAGCTGTGAGTGAGAGTGAGAGAGAGAGAGAAAGAGAAGCTGTGAGTGAGAGAGAGGGAGAAAGAGAAGCTGTGAGTGAGAGAGAGAGAAAGCGAAGCTGTGAGTGAGTGAGAGAGAGAGAGAGAATGAGAAGCTGTGAGTGTGAGAGAGAGAAGCTGTGAGTGAGAGAGAGAGAAGATGTGAGAGAGAGAGAGAATGAGAAGCTGTGAGTGAGAGAGAGAGAAAGTAAGAGAAGCTGTGAGTGAGAAAGAGAGAGAAAGAGAAGCTGTGAGTGAGAGAAAGAGAGGGAGAAAGATAAGCTGTGAGAGAGAGAGAGAGAAGCTGTGAGAGAGAGAGAGAGAAAGAGAAGCTGTGATTGAGAGTGAGAGAGAGAGAGAAAGAGAAGCTGTGAGTGAGAGAGAGAGAAAGAGAAGCTATGAGTGAGAGAGAGAGAAGCAGTGAGTGAGAGAGAGAAAGAAAAGCTGTGAGAGAGAGAGAGAAAGAGAAGATATGAGTGAGAGAGAGAGAGAGAGAAGCAGTGAGTGAGAGAGAGAGAGAGAGAAGCTGTGAGTGAGACAGAGAGAGAGAAAGAGAAGCTGTGAGTGAGAGAGTGAGAGAGAGAAAGAGAAGCTGTCAGTGAGAGAGAGAGAGGGAGAAAGAGAAGCTGAGTGTGTGAGAGAGAGAAAGAGAAGCTGTGAGTGAGAGTGAGAGAGAGAGAGAAAGAGAAGCTGTGAGTGAGAGAGGGAGTAAAAGAGAAGCTGTGAGTGAGAGAGAGAAAGAGAAGCTGTGAGTGAGAGAGAGAGAATGAGAAGCTGTGAGTGAGTGAGAGAGAAGCTGTGAGTGAGAGAGAGAGAGAGAAAGTGAAGCTGTGAGTGAGAGAGAGAGAGAAAGAGAAGCTGTGTGTGTGTGAGAGAGAGAAAGATAGTCTGAGAAAGAGAGAGTGAAAGAGAAGCTGTGAGTGAGAGAGAGAGAGGCAGAAAGAGAAGCTGTGTGAGATAGAGAGAGAAAGAGAAGTTGTGTGTGAGAGTGAGAGAGAGAGAGAGAAAGAGAAGCTGTGAGTGAGAGAGAGAGATAGAAAGAGAAGCTGTGAGTGTGAGAGAGAGAGAGAATGAGAAGCTGTGAGTGAGAGAGAGAAGTTGTGTGTGAGAGAGAGAAAGAGAAGTTGTGAGTAAGAGAGAGAGATGTGAGTGATAGAGAGAGAGAATGAGAAGCTGTGAGCGAGAGAGAGAGAGAAATTAAGAGAAGCTGTGAGTGAGATAGAGAGAGAGAAAGAGAAGCTGTGAGTGAGAGAGAGAGAGGGAGAAAGATAATCTGTGAGAGAGGGAGAGAGAAAGAGAAACTGTGTGTGAGAGAGAGAGAAAGATAGTCTGAGAAAGAGAGAGTGAAAGAGAAGCTGTGAGTGAGAGAGAGAGAGGGAGAAAGAGAAGCTGTGTGTGAGAGAGAGAAAGAGAAGCTGTGAGTGAGAGTGAGAGAGAAAGAGAGAAAGAGAAGCTGTGAGTGAGAGAGTGAGAGAAAGAGAAGCTGTGAGTGAGAGAGAGAGAGAGAATGAGAAGCTGTGAGTGAGAGAGAGAAGTTGTGAGAGAGAGAGAGAAAGAGAAGCTGTGAGTGAGAGAGAGAGAGATGTGAGTGATAGAGAGAGAGAATGAGAAGCTGTGAGTGAGAGAGAGAGAAAGTAAGAGAAGCTGTGAGTGAGATAGAGAGAGAGAGAAAGAGAAGCTGTGTGTGAGAGAGAGAGGGAGAAAGATAATCTGTGTGTGAGAGAGAAAGAGAAACTGTGTGTGTGAGAGAGAGAAAGAGAAGGTGTGATTGAGAGTGAGAGAGAGAAAGAAAAGCTGTGAGTGAGAGAGAGAGAGAGAGAAAGAGAAGATATGAGTGAGAGAGAGAGAGAGAAGCAGTGAGAGAGAGAGAAAGAAACAGAAGCTGTGAGTGAGACAGAGAGAGAAAGAGAAGCTGTGAGAGAGAGAGAGAGGGAGAAAGTGAAGCTGTGAGAGAGAGAGAGAAAGAGAAGCTGTGAGTGTGTGTGAGAGAGAAAGAGAAGCTGTGAGTGAGAGAGAGAGAAAGAAAGAGAAATCAGAGTGAGAAAGAGAGAGAGAAAGAGAAGCTGTGTGGAAGAGAGAGAAAGAGAGTCCGTGAGTGAGAGTGAGAGAGAAGCTGTGAGTGAGAGAGAGAGAGAGCCGCTGTGAGTGAGAGAGAGAGAAAGAGAAGCTGTGAATGAGAGAGAGAGAAAGAGAAGCTGTGTGAGAGAGAGAGAAAGAGAAGCTGTGAGTGAGTGAGAGAGAGAAAGGGAAGTTGTGAGTGAGAGAGAGAGAGAAAGAGAAGCTGTGAGTGAGAGAGAGAGAAAGAGAAGCTGTGAGTGAGAGAGAGAGAAAGAGAAGCTGTGAGTGAGAAGGAGAGTGAAAGAGAAGCTGTGAGTGAGTGAGAGAGAGAAAGAAGCTGTGAGTGAGAGAGAGAGAAAGAGAAGCTGTGAGTGAGAGAGAGAGAAAAAGAGAAGCTGTGAGTAAGAAGGAGAAGGAAAGAGAAGCTGTGAGTGAGAGAGTGAGAGAGAGAAAGAGAAGCTGTTAGTGAGAGAGTGAGAGAGAGAGAGAGAAGCTGTGAGTGAGAGAGAGATTGAAAGAGAAGCAGTGAGTGAGAGAGAGAGAGAGAAAAAGAGAAGCTGTGAGTGAGAGAGAGAAAGAGAAGCTGTGAGTGAGAGGGAGAGAGAGAAAGAGAAGCTGCGAGTGACACAGAGAGAGAGAAGCTGTGAGTTAGAGAGAGAGAAAGAGAAGCTGTGAGTGACAGAGAGAGAGAAAGAGAAGCTGAGAGTGAGAGAGAGAGAGAAAGTGAAGCTGTGAGTGAGAGAGAGAGAGAAAGAGAAGCTGTGTGTGTGAGAGAGAGAGAGAAGATGTGAGTGAGAGAGAGAGAATGACAAGCTGTGAGTGAGAGAGAGAGAAAGAGAAGCTGTCAGTGACAGAGAGAGAGAGAAAGAAGCTGTGAGTGAGTGAGAGAGAGAGAAAGAGAAGCTGTGAGAGAGAAAGAGAGAAGCTGTGAGTGAGAGAGTGAGAGAGAGAAAGAGAAGCTGTGAGTGAGAGAGAGAGAGAGAAAGAGAAGCTGTGAGTGAGAGAGAGAAAGAGAAGCTGTGAGTGAGAGGGAGAGAGAGAAAGAGAAGCTGTGAGTGACACACAGAGAGAGAAGCTGTGAGTTAGAGAGAGAGAAAGAGAAGCTGTGAGTGACAGAGAGAGAGAGAAAGAGAAGCTGTGAGTAAGAGTGAGAGAGAGAGAGAAAATGAAGCTGTGAGTGAGAGAGAGAGAAAGAGATGCTGTGAGTGAGAGAGAGAGAGAAAGATAAGCTGTGAGTGAGAGAGAGAGAAAGAGAAGCTGGGAGTGAGAGAGAGGGAAAGAGAAGCTGTGAGTGAGAGAGAGAGAGAAGGAGAAGCTGTGAGTAAGAAGGAGAGGGAAAGAGAAGAAGTGAGTGAGTGAGAGAGAGAGAGAGAAAGAGAATCTGTGAGTGAGAGAGAGAGAGAAAGAAGCTGTGAGTGAGAGAGAGAGAAAGAGATGCTGTGAGTGAGAGAGAGAGGGAAAGAGAAGCTGTGAGTGAGAGAGAGAGAAAGAGAAGCTGTGAGTGAGAGAGAGGGAAAGAGAAGCTGTGAGTGAGAGAGAGAGAGAAGGAGAAGCTGTGAGTAAGAAGGAGAGGGAAAGAGAAGAAGTGAGTGAGTGAGAGAGAGAGAGAGAAAGAGAAGCTGTGAGTGAGAGAGAGATTGAAAGAGAAGCTGTGAGTGAGAGATAGAGAGAGAAAGAGAAGCTGTGAGTGAGAGAGAGAGAAAGAAAAGCTGTGAGTGAGAGAGAGAGAGAAAGAGAAGCTGTGATTAAGAAGGAGATGAAAGAGAAGAAGTGAGTGAGTGAGAGAGAGAGAGAGAAAGAGAAGCTGTGAGAGAGAAAGAGAAGCTGTGAGTGAGAGAGTGAGAGAGAAAGAGAATCTGTTAGTGAGAGTGAGAGAGAGAGAGAAAGAGAAGCTGTGAGTGAGAGAGAGATTGAAAGAGAAGCTGTGAATGAGAGAGAGAGAGAAAGAGAAGCTGTGAGTGAGAGAGAGAAAGAGAAGCTGTGAGTGAGAGGGAGAGGAAGAGAAGCTGTGAGTGACACACAGAGAGAGAAGCTGTGAGTTAGAGAGAGAGAAAGAGAAACTGAGAAGGAGAGAGAGAGAAAGTGAAGCTGTGAGTGAGAGAGAGAGAGAAAGAGAAGCTGCGTGTATGTGAGAGAGAAAGATAGTCTGAGAAAGAGAGAGTGAAAGAGAAGCTGTGAGTGAGACAGAGAGAGGGAGAAAGAGAAGCTGTGTGTGTAAGAGAGAAAGAGAAGCTGTGAGTGAGAGTGAGAGAGAGAGAAGCTGTGAGTGAGAGAGAGAGAGAAAGAGAAGCTGTGAGTGAGAGAGAGAAAAAGCGAAGCTGTGAGTGAGAGAGAGAATGAGAAGCTGTGAGTGAGAGAGAGAGAAGCTGTGAGGGAGAGAGAGAGAGAAGGTGAGTGAGAGAGAGAGAGGGAGAAAGAGAAGCTGTGTGTGTGTGATAGAGAGAAAGAGAAGCTGTGAGTGTGTGTGAGAGAGAAAGAGAAGCTGTGAGTGAGAGAGAGAGAAAGAAAGAGAAATTAGAGTGAGAAAGAGAGAGAGAAAGAGAAGCTGTGAGTGGGAGAGAGAGAAATAGAGTCTGTGAGTGAGAGAGAGATAAGCTGTGAGTGAGTGAGAGAGAGTGCTGCTGTGAGTGAGAGAGAGTGAAAGAGAAGCTGTGAGTGAGAGAGAGAGAAAGAGAAGCTGTGAGTAAGAAGGAGAGGGAAAGAGAAGAAGTGAGTGAGTGAGAGAGAGAGAGAGAGAAAGAGAAGCTGTGAGTGAGAGAGTGAGAGAGAGAAAGAGAATCTGTTAGTGAGAGTGAGAGAGAGAGAAAAAGAAGCTGTGAGTGAGAGAGAGATTGAAAGAGAAGCTGTGAGTGAGAGAGAGAGAAAGAGAAGCTGTGAGTGAGAGAGAGAAAGAGAAGCTGTGAGTGAGAGGGAGAGAGAGAAAGAGAAGCTGTGAGTGACACAGAGAGAGAGAAGCTGTGAGTTAGAGAGAGAGAAAGAGAAGCTGTGAGTGACAGAGAGAGAGAAAGAGAAGCTGAGAGTGAGAGAGAGAGAGAGAGAAAGTGAAGCTGTGAGTGAGAGAGAGAAAGAGAAGCTGTGTGTGTGTGAGAGAGAGAAGCTGTGAGTGAGAGAGAGAAAGAGAAGCTGTGAGTGAGAGAGAGAGAGAGAAGATGTGAGTGAGAGAGAGAATGAGAAGCTGTGAGTGAGAGAGAGAGAAAGTAAGAGAAGCTGTGAGTGAGATAGAGAGAGAGAAAGGGAAGCTGTGAGTGAGAGAGAGAGAGAAAGTGATGCTGTGAGTGAGAGAGAGAGAGGAAGAGAAGCTGTGAGTGAGACAGAGAGATGGAGAAAGAGAAGCTGTGTGTGAGAGAGAGAGAGAAAGAGAAGCTGTGAGTGAGAGTGAGAGAGAGAGAGAGAAAGAGAAGCTGTGAGTGAGAGTGAGAGAGAGAGAAAGAGAAGCTGTGAGTGAGAGAGAGATTGAAAGAGAAGCTGTGAGTGAGAGAGAGAGAGAAAAGAGAAGCTGTGAGTGAGAGAGAGAAAGAGAAGCTGTGAGTGAGAGAGAGGGAAAGAGAAGCTGTGAGTGAGAGAGAGAGAAAAAGAGAAGCTGTGAGTAAGAAGGAGAGGGAAAGAGAAGAAGTGAGTGAGTGAGAGAGAGAGAAAGAGAAGCTGTGAGAGAGAAAGGGAAGCTGTGAGTGAGAGAGTGAGAGAGAAAGAGAAGCTGTTAGTGAGAGTGAGAGAGAGAGAGAGAGAAGCTGTGAGTGAGAGAAAGAGAGAGAGAGAGAGAGAGAAAAGCTGTGAGTGTGAGAGAGAGAGACAGAAAGAGAAGCTGTGAGTGAAAGAGAGAGAGAGAAAGAGAAGCTGAGAGTGAGAGAGAGAGAGAAAGTGAAGCTGTGAGTGAGAGAGAGAGACACAGAGAAGCTGTGTGTGTGTGTGAGAGAGAAAGATAGTCTGAGAAAGAGAGAGTGAGAGAAGCTGTGAGAGAGAGAGAGAGAAAGAGAAGCTGTGAGTGAGAGAAAGAGAGAGAGAAAGAGAAGCTGTGAGTGAGAGAAAGAGAGAGAGAGAGAAAAGCTGTGTGTGAGAGAGAGAGACAGAAAGAGAAGCTGTGAGTGAGAGAGAGAGAGAGAAAGAGAAGCTGTGTGTGAGAGAGAGAGGGACAAAGAGAAGCTTGAGAGAGAGAGAGAAAGAGAAGCTGTGAGTGTGTGTGAGAGAGAAAGAGAAGCTGTGAGTGAGAAGGAGAGGCAAAGAGAAGCTGTGAGTGAGTGAGAGAGAGAGAAAGAGAAGCTGTGAGAGAGAAAGAGAGAAGCTGTGAGTGAGAGAGTGAGAGAGAAAGAGAAGCTGTTAGTGAGAGTGAGAGAGAGAGAGAAAGAGAAGCTGTGAGTGAGAGAGTGAGAAAGAGAAGCTGTGAGTGAGTGAGAGAGAGAGAAGCTGTGAGGAAGAGAGAGAAGGAGAAGCTGTGAGTAAGAAGGAGAGGGAAAGAGAAGATATGAGTGAGTGAGAGAGAGAGAATGAGAAGCTGTGAGTGTGAGAGAGAGAAGCTGTGAGTGAGAGAGAGAGAAGATGTGTGAGAGAGAGAGAGAATGAGAAGCTGTGAGTGAGAGAGAGAGAAAGTAAGAGAAGCTGTGAGTGAGAAAGAGAGAGAAAGAGAAGCTGTGAGTGAGAGAAAGAGAGGGAGAAAGATAAGCTGTGAGAGAGAGAGAGAGAAGCTGTGAGAGAGAGAGAGAGAAAGAGAAGCTGTGATTGAGAGAGAGAGAGAGAGAAAGAGAAGCTGTGAGTGTGAGAGAGAGAAGGAGAAGCTATGAGTGAGAGAGAGAGAAGCAGTGAGTGAGAGAGAGAAAGAAAAGCTGTGAGTGAGAGAGAGAGAAAGAGAAGATATGAGTGAGAGAGAGAGAAGCAGTGAGTGAGAGAGAGAGAGAGAGAAGCTGTGAGTGAGACAGAGAGAGAGAAAGAGAAGCTGCGAGAGAGGGAGAGAGGGAGAAAGAGAAGCTGTGTGTGAGAGAGAGAGAAAGAGAAGCTGTGTGTGTGTGTGAGAGAGAAAGATAGTCTGAGAAAGAGAGAGTGAAAGAGAAGCTGTGAATGAGAGAGAGAGAGGGAGAAAGAGAAGCTGAGTGTGTGTGAGAGAGAAAGAGAATCTGTGAGTGAGAGTGAGAGAGAGAGAGAAAGAGAAGCTGTGAGTGAGAGAGGGAGTAAAAGAGAAGCTGTGAGTGAGAGAGAGAAAGAGAAGCTGAGAGAGAGAGAGAGTGAGAAGCTGTGAGTGAGTGAGAGAGAAGCTGTGAGAGAGAGAGAGAGAGAGAGAAAGTGAAGCTGTGAGTGAGAGAGAGAGAGAAAGAGAAGCTGTGTGTGTGTGTGAGAGAGAATGAGAAGCTGTGAGTGAGAGAGAGAGAGGCAGAAAGAGAAGCTGTGTGAGATAGAGAGAGAAAGAGAAGCTGTGAGTGAGAGAGAGAGAGAGAAAGAGAAGCTGTGAGTGAGAGAGAGAGAGAAAGAGAAGCTGTGAGTGAGAGAGAGAGAGAATGAGAAGCTGTGAGTGAGAGAGAGAAGTTGTGAGAGAGAGAAAGAGAAGTTGTGAGTGAGAGAGAGAGAGAGATGTGAGTGATAGAGAGAGAGAATGAGAAGCTGTGAGTGAGAGAGAGAGAAAGTAAGAGGAGCTGTGAGTGAGATAGAGAGAGAGAAAGAGAAGCTGTGAGTGAGAGAGAGAGGGAGAAAGATAATCTGTGTGAGAGAGAGAGAGAGAAAGAGAAACTGTGTGTGTGAGAGAGAGAGAAAGAGAAGCTGTGTGTGTGAGAGAGAGAAAGATAGTCTGAGAAAGAGAGAGTGAAAGAGAAGCTGTGACTGAGAGAGAGAGAGGGAGAAAGAGAAGCTGTGTGAGAGAGAGAGAAAGAGAAGCTGTGAGTGAGATAGAAAGAGAGAGAAAGAGAAGCTGTGAGTGAGAGAGAGAGAGGGAGAAAGATAATCTGTGAGAGAGAGAGAAAGAGAAACTGTGTGTGTGAGAGAGAGAAAGAGAAGGTGTGATTGAGAGTGAGAGAGAGAAAGAAAAGCTGTGAGTGAGAGAGAGAGAGAGAAAGAGAAGATATGAGTGAGAGAGAGAGAGAGAAGCAGTGAGAGAGAGAGAGAGAAACAGAAGCTGTGAGTGAGACAGAGAGAGAAAGAGAAGCTGTGAGAGAGAGAGAGGGAGAAAGAGAAGCTGTGAGCGAGAGAGAGAGAAAGAGAAGCTGTGAGTGTGTGTGTGAGAGAAAGAGAAGCTGTGAGTGAGAGAGAGAGAAAGAAAGAGAAATCAGAGTGAGAAAGAGAGAGAGAAAGAGAAGCTGTGTGGGAGAGAGAGAAAGAGAGTCTGTGAGTGAGAGTAAGAGAGAAGCTGTGAGTGAGAGAGAGAGAGCCGCTGTGAGTGAGAGAGAGAGAAAGAGAAGCTGTGAATGAGAGAGAGAGAGAGAGAGAAGCTGTGTGTGTGTGAGAGAGAGAGAAAGAGAAGCTGTGAGTGAGTGAGAGAGAGAGAAAGGGAAGTTGTGAGTGAGAGAGAGAGAGAAAGAGAAGCTGTGAGTGAGAGAGAGAGAAAGAGAAGCTGTGAGTGAGAGAGAGAGAGAAAGAGAAGCTGTGAGTGAGAAGGAGAGGGAAAAAGAAGCTGTGAGTGAGTGAGAGAGAGAAAGAAGCTGTGAGTGAGAGAGAGAAAGAGAAGCTGTGAGTGAGAGAGAGAGAAAAAGAGAAGCTGTGAGTAAGAAGGAGAGGGAAAGAGAAGAAGTGAGTGAGTGAGAGAGAGAGAAAGAGAAGCTGTGAGAGAGAAAGGGAAGCTGTGAGTGAGAGAGTGAGAGAGAAAGAGAAGCTGTTAGTGAGAGTGAGAGAGAGAGAGAGAAGCTGTGAGTGAGAGAGAGATTGAAAGAGAAGCTGTGAGAGAGAGAGAGAGAAAAAGAGAAGCTGTGAGTGAGAGAGAGAAAGAGAAGCTGTGAGTGAGAGGGAGAGAGAGAAAGAGAAGCTGTGAGTGACACACAGAGAGAGAAGCTGTGAGTTAGAGAGAGAGAAAGAGAAGCTGTGAGTGACAGAGAGAGAGAAAGAGAAGCTGAGAGTGAGAGAGAGAGAGAGAAAGTGTAGCTGTGAGTGAGAGAGAGAGAGAAAGAGAAGCTGTGTGTGTGAGAGAGAGAGAAGCTGTGAGTGAGAGAGAGAGAGAAAGAGAAGCTGTGTGTGTGAGAGAGAGAGAAGCTGTGAGTGAGAGAGAGAAAGAGAAGCTGTGAGTGAGAGAGAGAGAGAGAAGATGTGAGTGAGAGAGAGAATGAGAAGCTGTGAGTGAGAGAGAGAGAAAGTAAGAGAAGCTGTGAGTGAGATAGAGAGAGAGAGAAAGGGAAGCTGTGAGTGAGAGAGAGAGAAAGTGATGCTGTGAGTGAGAGAGAGAGGAAGAGAAGCTGTGAGTGAGACAGAGAGAGGGAGAAAGAGAAGCTGTGTGTGTGTGAGAGAGAGAAAGAGAAGCTGTGAGTGAGAGTGAGAGAGAGAGAGAAAGAGAAGCTGTGAGTGAGAGTGAGAGAGAGAGAAAGAGAAGCTGTGAGTGAGAGAGAGATTGAAAGAGAAGCTGTGAGTGAGAGAGAGAGAGAAAAAGAGAAGCTGTGAGTGAGAGAGAGAAAGAGAAGCTGTGAGTGAGAGAGAGAGAAAGAGAAGCTGTGAGTGAGAGAGAGAGAAAAAGAGAAGCTGTGAGTAAGAAGGAGAGGGAAAGAGAAGAAGTGAGTGAGTGAGAGAGAGAGAAAGAGAAGCTGTGAGAGAGAAAGGGAAGCTGTGAGTGAGAGAGTGAGAGAGAAAGAGAAGCTGTTAGTGAGAGTGAGAGAGAGAGAGAGAGAAGCTGTGAGTGAGAGAGAGATTGAAAGAGAAGCTGTGAGAGAGAGAGAGAGAAAAAGAGAAGCTGTGAGTGAGAGAGAGAAAGAGAAGCTGTGAGTGAGAGGGAGAGAGAGAAAGAGAAGCTGTGAGTGACACACAGAGAGAGAAGCTGTGAGTTAGAGAGAGAGAAAGAGAAGCTGTGAGTGACAGAGAGAGAAAGAGAAGCTGAGAGTGAGAGAGAGAGAGAGAAAGTGAAGCTGTGAGTGAGAGAGAGAGAGAAAGAGAAGCTGTGTGTGTGAGAGAGAGAGAAGCTGTGAGTGAGAGAGAGAAAGAGAAGCTGTGAGTGAGAGAGAGAGAGAGAAGATGTGAGTGAGAGAGAGAGAATGAGAAGCTGTGAGTGAGAGATAGAGAAAGTAAGAGAAGCTGTGAGTGAGATAGAGAGAGAGAAAGGGAAGCTGTGAGTGAGAGAGAGAGAGAAAGTGATGCTGTGAGTGAGAGAGAGAGAGGAAGAGAAGCTGTGAGTGAGACAGAGAGAGGGAGAAAGAGAAGCTGTGTGTGTGAGAGAGAGAAAGAGAAGCTGTGAGTGAGAGTGAGAGAGAGAGAGAGAGAAGCTGTGAGGGAGTGAGAGAGAGAGAAAGAGAAAGAGAAGCTGTGAGTGAGAGAGAGATTGAAAGAGAAGATGTGAGTGAGAGAGAGAGAGAAAAAGAGAAGCTGTGAGTGAGAGAGAGAAAGAGAAGCTGAGAGTGAGAGGGAGAGAAAGAGAAGCTGTGAGAGAGAGAGAGAAAGAGAAGCTGTGATTGAGAGTGAGAGAGAGAGAAAGAAAAGCTGTGAGTGAGAGAGAGAAAGACAAGCTAAGAGTTAGATAGAGAGAAGCAGTGAGTGAGAGAGAGAAAGAAAAGCTGTGAGTGAGAGAGAGAAAGACAAGCTAAGAGTTAGATAGAGAGAAGCAGTGAGTGAGAGAGAGAAAGAAAAGCTGTGAGTGAGAGAGAGAGAGAAGGTGAGTGAGAGAGAGAGAGGGAGAAAGAGAAGCTGTGTGTGTGTGAGAGAGAAAGAGAAGCTGTGTGAGAGAGAGTGGGGAAGAAATAGAAGCTGTGTGTGTGTGAGAGAGAAAGAGAAGCTGTGAGTGTGTGTGAGAGAGAAAGAGAAGCTGTGAGTGAGAGAGAGAGAAAGAAAGAGAAATTAGAGTGAGAAAGAGAGAGAGAAAGAGAAGCTGTGAGTGGGAGAGAGAAAAATAGAGTCTGTGAGTGAGAGAGAGATAAGCTGTGAGTGAGTGAGAGAGAGAGCTGCTGTGAGTGAGAGAGAGTGAAAGAGAAGCTGTGAGTGAGAGAGAGAGAAAGAGAAGCTGTGAGTAAGAAGGAGAGGGAAAGAGAAGAAGTGAGTGAGTGAGAGAGAGAGAGAGAGAGAGAAAGAGAAGCTGTGAGTGAGAGAGTGAGAGAGAGAAAGAGAATCTGTTAGTGAGAGTGAGAGAGAGAGAAAGAGAAGCTGTGAGTGAGAGAGAGATTGAAAGAGAAGCTGTGAGTGAGAGAGAGAGAGAGAGAAGCTGTGAGTGAGAGAGAGAAAGAGAAGCTGTGAGTGAGAGGGAGAGAGAGAAAGAGAAGCTGTGAGTGACACAGAGAGAGAGAAGCTGTGAGTTAGAGAGAGAGAAAGAGAAGCTGTGAGTGACAGAGAGAGAGAAAGAGAAGCTGAGAGTGAGAGAGAGAGAGAGAAAGTGAAGCTGTGAGTGAGAGAGAGAAAGAGAAGCTGTGTGTGTGAGAGAGAGAGAAGCTGTGAGTGAGAGAGAGAAAGAGAAGCTGTGAGTGAGAGAGAGAGAGAGAAGATGTGAGTGAGAGAGAGAATGAGAAGCTGTGAGTGAGAGAGAGAGAAAGTAAGAGAAGCTGTGAGTGAGATAGAGAGAGAGAAAGGGAAGCTGTGAGTGAGAGAGAGAGAGAAAGTGATGCTGTGAGTGAGAGAGAGAGAGGAAGAGAAGCTGTGAGTGAGACAGAGAGATGGAGAAAGAGAAGCTGTGTGTGTGAGAGAGAGAGAAAGAGAAGCTGTGAGTGAGAGTGAGAGAGAGAGAGAGAAAGAGAAGCTGTGAGTGAGAGTGAGAGAGAGAGAAAGAGAAGCTGTGAGTGAGAGAGAGATTGAAAGAGAAGCTGTGAGTGAGAGAGAGAGAGAAAAAGAGAAGCTGTGAGTGAGAGAGAGAAAGAGAAGCTGTGAGTGAGAGAGAGGGAAAGAGAAGCTGTGAGTGAGAGAGAGAGAAAAAGAGAAGCTGTGAGTAAGAAGGAGAGGGAAAGAGAAGAAGTGAGTGAGTGAGAGAGAGAGAAAGAGAAGCTGTGAGAGAGAAAGGGAAGCTGTGAGTGAGAGAGTGAGAGAGAAAGAGAAGCTGTTAGTGAGAGTGAGAGAGAGAGAGAGAGAAGCTGTGAGTGAGAGAAAGAGAGAGAGAGAGAGAGAAAAGCTGTGAGTGTGAGAGAGAGAGACAGAAAGAGAAGCTGTGAGTGAGAGAGAGAGAGAGAAAGAGAAGCTGAGAGTGAGAGAGAGAGAGAGAAAGTGAAGCTGTGAGTGAGAGAGAGAGACACAGAGAAGCTGTGTGTGTGTGAGAGAGAGAAAGATAGTCTGAGAAAGAGAGAGTGAGAGAAGCTGTGAGAGAGAGAGAGAAAGAGAAGCTGTGAGTGAGAGAAAGAGAGAGAGAAAGAGAAGCTGTGAGTGAGAGAAAGAGAGAGAGAGAGAGAAAAGCTGTGTGTGAGAGAGAGAGACAGAAAGAGAAGCTGTGAGTGAGAGAGAGAGAGAGAAAGAGAAGCTGTGTGTGAGAGAGAGAGGGACAAAGAGAAGCTTGAGAGAGAGAGAGAAAGAGAAGCTGTGAGTGTGTGTGAGAGAGAAAGAGAAGCTGTGAGTGAGAAGGAGAGGCAAAGAGAAGCTGTGAGTGAGTGAGAGAGAGAGAAAGAGAAGCTGTGAGAGAGAAAGAGAGAAGCTGTGAGTGAGAGAGTGAGAGAGAAAGAGAAGCTGTTAGTGAGAGTGAGAGAGAGAGAAAGAGAAGCTGTGAGTGAGAGAGTGAGAAAGAGAAGCTGTGAGTGAGTGAGAGAGAGAGAAGCTGTGAGGAAGAGAGAGAAGGAGAAGCTGTGAGTAAGAAGGAGAGGGAAAGAGAAGATATGAGTGAGTGAGAGAGAGAGAATGAGAAGCTGTGAGTGTGAGAGAGAGAAGCTGTGAGTGAGAGAGAGAGAAGATGTGTGAGAGAGAGAGAGAATGAGAAGCTGTGAGTGAGAGAGAGAGAAAGTAAGAGAAGCTGTGAGTGAGAAAGAGAGAGAAAGAGAAGCTGTGAGTGAGAGAAAGAGAGGGAGAAAGATAAGCTGTGAGAGAGAGAGAGAGAAGCTGTGAGAGAGAGAGAGAGAAAGAGAAGCTGTGATTGAGAGAGAGAGAGAGAGAAAGAGAAGCTGTGAGTGTGTGAGAGAGAAGGAGAAGCTATGAGTGAGAGAGAGAGAAGCAGTGAGTGAGAGAGAGAAAGAAAAGCTGTGAGTTGAGAGAGAGAGAGAGAGAGAGAAAAGCTGTGAGTGTGTGAGAGAGAGACAGAAAGAGAAGCTGTGAGTGAGAGAGAGAGAGAAAGAGAAACTGTGTGTGAGAGAGAGAGGGACAAAGAGAAGCTTGAGAGAGAGAGAGAAAGAGAAGCTGTGAGTGTGTGTGTGAGAGAGAAAGAGAAGCTGTGAGTGAGAAGGAGAGGCAAAGAGAAGCTGTGAGTGAGTGAGAGAGAGAGAAAGAGAAGCTATGAGAGAGAAAGAGAGAAGCTGTGAGTGAGAGAGTGAGAGAGAAAGAGAAGCTGTTAGTGAGAGTGAGAGAGAGAGAGAAAGAGAAGCTGTGAATGAGAGAGAGAGAAAGAGAAGCTGTGAGTGAGTGAGAGAGAGAGAGAAGCTGTGAGGAAGAGAGAGAAAGTGAAGTTGTGAGTGAGAGGGAGAGAGAGAAAGAGAAGCTGTGTGTGTGTGAGAGAGAGAAAGATAGTCTGAGAAAGAGAGAGTGAAAGAGAAGCTGTGAGTGAGAGAGAGAGGGGGAGAAAGAGAATCTGTGTGTGTGTGAGAGAGAGAAGGAGAAGCTGTGAGTAAGAAGGAGAGGGAAAGAGAAGATATGAGTGAGAGAGAGAGAGAATGAGAAGCTGTGAGTGTGAGAGAGAGAAGCTGTGAGTGAGAGAGAGAGAAGATGTGTGAGAGAGAGAGAATGAGAAGCTGTGAGTGAGAGAGAGAGAAAGTAAGAGAAGCTGTGAGTGAGAAAGAGAGAGAAAGAGAAGCTGTGAGTGAGAGAAAGAGAGGGAGAAAGATAAGCTGTGAGAGAGAGAGAGAGAGAAGCTGTGAGAGAGAGAGAGAGAAAGAGAAGCTGTGATTGAGAGTGAGTGAGAGAGAGAAAGAGAAGCTGTGAGTGTGAGAGAGAGAAGGAGAAGCTATGAGTGAGAGAGAGAGAAGCAGTGAGTGAGAGAGAGAAAGAAAAGCTGTGAGTGAGAGAGAGAGAAAGAGAAGATATGAGTGAGAGAGAGAGAGAAGCAGTGAGTGAGAGAAAGAGAGAGAGAAGCTGTGAGTGAGACAGAGAGAGAAATATAAGCTGCGAGAGATAGAGAGGGAGAAAGAGAAGCTGTGTGAGAGAGAGAGAGAGAAAGAGAAGCTGTGTGTGTGTGAGAGAGAAAGATAGTCTGAGAAAGAGAGAGTGAAAGAGAAGCTGTGAGTGAGAGAGAGACAGGGAGAAAGAGAAGCTGAGTGTGAGAGAGAGAGAAAGAGAAGCTGAGTGTGAGAGAGAGAGAAAGAGAAGCTGTGAGTGAGAGTGAGAGAGAGAGAGAAAGAGAAGCTGTGAGTGAGAGAGAGAGAGAAAGAGAAGCTGTGAGTGTGTGAGAGAGAGAAAGCGAAGCTGTGAGTGAGAGAGAGAGAGAATGAGAAGCTGTGAGTGTGAGAGACAGAAGCTGTGACTGAGAGAGAGAGAAGATGTGAGTGAGAGAGAGAGAATGAGAGGCTGTGAGTGAGAGAGAGAGAAAGTAAGAGAAGCTGTGAGTGAGAAAGAGAGAGAAAGAGAAGCTGTGAGTGAGAGAAAGAGAGTGAGAAAGATAAGTTGTGTGTGAGAGAGAGAAAGAGAAGCTGTGTGTGTGTGAGAGAGAAAGAGATGCTGTGATTGAGAGTGAGAGAGAGAGAGAAAGAGATGCTGTGAGTGAGAGAGAGAAAGAGAAGGTATGAGTGAGAGAGAGAAAGAAAAGGTACGAGTGAGAGAGAGAGAAGCAGTGAGTGAGAGAGAGAAAGAAAAGCTGTGAGTGAGAGAGAGAGAAAGAGAAGATATGAGTGAGAGAGAGAGAAGCAGTGAGTGAGAGAGAGAGAGAAAGAGAAGCTGTGAGTGAGACAGAGAGAGAGAAAGAGAAGCTGTGAGAGAGAGAGAAAGAGAAGCTGTGAGAGAGAAAGAGAAGCTGTGACTGAGAGAGTGAGAGAGAGAAAGAGAAGCTGTTAGTGAGAGTGAGAGAGAGAGAAAGAGAAGCTGTGAGTGAGAGAGAGATTGAACGAGAAGCTGTGAGTGAGAGAGAGAGAGAGAAAGAGAAGCTGTGAGTGAGAGAGAGAAAGAGAAGCTGTGAGTGAGAGGGAGAGAAAGAGAAGCTGTGAGTGACACAGAGAGAGAGAAGCTGTGAGTTAGAGAGAGAGAAAGAGAAGCTGTGAGTGACAGAGAGAGAAAGAGAAGCTGAGAGTGAGAGAGAGAGAAAGTGAAGCTGTGAGTGAGAGAGAGAGAGAAAGAGAAGCTGTGTGTGTGTGAGAGAGAGAAAGATAGTCTGAGAAAGAGAGAGTGAAAGAGAAGCTGTGAGTGAGACAGAGAGAGGGAGAAAGAGAAGCTGTGTGTGTGTGAGAGAGAAAGAGAAGCTGTGAGTGAGAGTGAGAGAGAGAAAGAGAAGCTGTGAGTGAGAGAGAGGGAGAGAGAGAAGCTGTGAGTGAGAGAGAGAAGATGTGAGTGAGAGAGAGAGAGAATGAGAAGCTGTGAGTGAGAGAGAGAGAAAGTAAGAGAAGCTGTGAGTGAGAAAGAGAGAGAAAAGAAGCTGTGAGTGAGAGAAAGAGAGGGAGAAAGATAAGCTGTGAGAGAGAGAGAGAAGCTGTGAGAGAGAGAGAGAGAAAGAGAAGCTGTGATTGAGAGTGAGAGAGAGAGAGAAAGAGAAGCTGTGAGTGAGAGAGAGAGAAAGAGAAGCTATGAGTGAGAGAGAGAGAAGCAGTGAGTGAGAGAGAGAAAGAAATGCTGTGAGTGAGAGAGAGAGAGAAAGAGAAGATATGAGTGAGTGAGAGAGAGAGAAGCAGTGAGTGAGTGAGAGAGAGAGAGAAGCTGTGAGTGAGACAGAGAGAGAGAAAGAGAAGCTGTGAGTGAGAGAGTGAGAGAGAGAAAGAGAAGCTGTTAGTGAGAGAGAGAGAGGGAGAAAGAGAAGCTGAGTGTGTGAGAGAGAGAAAGAGAAGCTGTGAGTGAGAGTGAGAGAGAGAGAGAGAAATTGAAGCTGTGAGTGAGAGAGGGAGTAAAAGAGAAGCTGTGAGTGAGAGAGAGAGAGAATGAGAAGCTGTGAGTGAGTGAGAGAGAAGCTGTGAGTGAGAGAGAGAGAGAGAGAAAGTGAAAATGTGAGTGAGAGAGAGAGAGAAAGAGAAGATGTGTGTGTGTGAGAGAGAGAAAGATAGTCTGAGAAAGAGAGAGTGAAAGAGAAGCTGTGAGTGAGAGAGAGAGGCAGAAAGAGAAGCTGTGTGAGATAGAGAGAGAAAGAGAAGTTGTGTGTGAGAGTGAGAGAGAGAGAGAGAAAGAGAAGCTGTGAGTGAGAGAGAGAGAAAGAGAAGCTGTGAGTGAGATAGAGAGAGAGAAAGAGAAGCTGTGAGTGAGAGAGAGAGAGGGAGAAAGATAATCTGTGAGAGAGAGAGAGAGAGAAAGAGAAACTGTGTGAGAGAGAGAGAGAGAAAGAGAAGCTGTGTGTGTGTGTGAGAGAGAGAAAGATAGTCTGAGAAAGAGAGAGTGAAAGAGAAGCTGTGAGTGAGAGAGAGAGAGGGAGAAAGAGAAGCTGTGTGTGTGAGAGAGAAAGAGAAGCTGTGAGTGAGAGTGAGAGAGAAAGAGAGAAAGAGAAGCTGTGAGTGAGAGAGTGAGAGAAAGAGAAGCTGTGAGTGAGAGAGAGAGAGAGAGAATGAGAAGCTGTGAGTGAGAGAGAGAAGTTGTGAGAGAGAGAAAGAGAAGCTGTGAGTGAGAGAGAGAGATGTGAGTGAGAGAGAGAGAAGATGTGAGAGAGAGAGAGAATGAGAAGCTGTGAGTGAGATAGAGAGAGAGAGAAAGAGAAGCTGTGTGTGAGAGAGAGAGGGAGAAAGATAATCTGTGAGAGAGAGAGAAAGAGAAACTGTGTGTGAGAGAGAGAGAAAGAGAAGGTGTGATTGAGAGTGAGAGAGAGAAAGAAAAGCTGTGAGTGAGAGAGAGAGAGAGAAAGAGAAGATATGAGTCAGAGAGAGAGAGAAGCAGTGAGAGAGAGAGAGAGAAACAGAAGCTGTGAGTGAGACAGAGAGAGAAAGAGAAGCTGTGAGAGAGAGAGAGGGAGAAAGTGAAGCTGTGAGAGAGAGAGAGAGAGAGAAGCTGTGAGTGTGTGTGAGAGAGAAAGAGAAGCTGTGAGTGAGAGAGAGAGAGAAAGAAAGAGAAATCAGAGTG
Source organism: Bradypodion pumilum (assembly GCA_035047305.1). Classification (NCBI taxonomy): domain Eukaryota; kingdom Metazoa; phylum Chordata; class Lepidosauria; order Squamata; family Chamaeleonidae; genus Bradypodion; species Bradypodion pumilum. The sequence continues at coordinate 236,349,073 of JAWDJD010000001.1, forward strand.
AGAAAGAGAGAGAGAAAGAGAAGCTGTGTGGGAGAGAGAGAAAGAGAGTCCGTGAGTGAGAGTGAGAGAGAAGCTGTGAGTGAGAGAGAGAGAGAGATCCGCTGTGAGTGAGAGAGAGAGAAAGAGAAGCTGTGAATGAGAGAGAGAGAGAAAGAGAAGCTGTGTGTGAGAGAGAGAAAGAGAAGCTGTGAGTGAGTGAGAGAGAGAAAGGGAAGTTGTGAGTGAGAGAGAGAGAGAAAGAGAAGCTGTGAGTGAGAGAGAGAGAAAGAGAAGCTGTGAGTGAGAGAGAGAGAGAAAGAGAAGCTGTGAGTGAGAAGGACAGGGAAAGAGAAGCTGTGAGTGAGTGAGAGAGAGAGAAAGAAGCTGTGAGTGAGAGAGAGAAAGAGAAGCTGTGAGTGAGAGGGAGAGAGAGAAAGAGAAGCTGTGAGTGACACACAGAGAGAGAAGCTGTGAGTTAGAGAGAGATTGAAAGAGAAGCTGTGAGTGAGAGAGAGAGAGAGAAAGAGAAGCTGTGAGTGAGAGAGAGAAAGAGAAGCTGTGAGTGAGAGGGAGAGAGAGAAAGAGAAGCTGTGAGTGACACAGAGAGAGAGAAGCTGTGAGTTAGAGACAGAGAAAGAGAAGCTGTGAGTGACAGAGAGAGAAAGAGAAGCTGAGAGTGAGAGAGAGAGAGAAAGTGAAGCTGTGAGGTGAGAGAGAGAGAGAAAGAGAAGCTGTGTGTGTGAGAGAGAGAGAAGCTGTGAATGAGAGAGAGAAAGAGAAGCTGTGAGTGAGAGAGAGAGAGAAGATGTGAGTGAGAGAGAGAGAATGAGAAGCTGTGAGTGAGAGAGAGAGAAAGAGAAGCTGTGAGTGACAGAGAGAGAGAGAAAGAAGATGTGAGTGAGTGAGAGAGAGAGAAAGAGAAGCTGTGAGAGAGAAAGAGAGAAGCTGTGAGTGAGAGAGTGAGAGAGAGAAAGAGAGAAAGAGAAAGAGAAGCTGTGAGTGAGAGAGAGAAAGAGAAGCTGTGAGTGAGAGGGAGCGAGAGAAAGAGAAGCTGTGAGTGAGAGAGAGAGAAAGAGAAGCTGTGAGTGAGAGAGAGAAAGAGAAGCTGTGAGTGAGAGGGAGAGAGAGAAAGAGAAGCTGTGAGTGACACACAGAGAGAGAATGTGAGTTAGAGAGAGAGAGAAAGAGAAGCTGTGAGTGACAGAGAGAGAGAGAAAGAGAAGCTGTGAGTGAGAGAGAGATTGAAAGAGAAGCTGTGAGTGAGAGATAGAGAGAAAGAGAAGCTGTGAGTGAGAGAGAGAGAAAGAAAAGCTGTGAGTGAGAGAGAGAGAGAGAGAAGCTGTGAGAGAGAAAGAGAAGCTGTGAGTGAGAGAGTGAGAGAGAAAGAGAATCTGTTAGTGAGAGTGAGAGAGAGAGAAAGAGAAGCTGTGAGTGAGAGAGAGATTGAAAGAGAAGCTGTGAGTGAGAGAGAGAGAGAAAGAGAAGCTGTGAGTGAGAGAGAGAAAGAGAAGCTGTGAGTGAGAGGGAGAGAAAGAGAAGCTGTGAGTGACACAGAGAGAGAGAAGCTGTGAGTTAGAGAGAGAGAAAGAGAAGCTGTGAGTGACAGAGAGAGAGAAAGAGAAACTGAGAAGGAGAGAGAGAGAGAAAGTGAAGCTGTGAGTGAGAGAGAGTGAGAAAGAGAAGCTGTGTGTATGTGAGAGAGAAAGATAGTCTGAGAAAGAGAGAGTGAAAGAGAAGCTGTGAGTGAGACAGAGAGAGGGAGAAAGAGAAGCTGTGTGTGTGAGAGAGAAAGAGAAGCTGTGAGTGAGAGTGAGAGAGAGAGAGAAGCTGTGAGTGAGAGAGAGAGAAAGAGAAGCTGTGAGTGAGAGAGAGAAAAAGCGAAGCTGTGAGTGAGAGAGAGAATGAGAAGCTGTGAGTGAGAGAGAGAGAAGCTGTGAGTGAGAGAGAGAGAGAAGGTGAGTGAGAGAGAGAGAGGGAGAAAGAGAAGCTGTGTGTGTGTGAGAGAGAAAGAGAAGCTGTGAGAGAGAGAGAGGGGAAGAAAGAGAAGCTGTGTGTGTGAGAGAGAAAGAGAAGCTGTGAGTGTGTGTGAGAGAGAAAGAGAAGCTGTGAGTGAGAGAGAGAGAAAGAAAGAGAAATTAGAGTGAGAAAGAGAGAGAGAAAGAGAAGCTGTGAGTGGGAGAGAGAGAAATAGAGTCTGTGAGTGAGAGAGAGAGAAGCTGTAAGTGAGTGAGAGAGAGAGCTGCTGTGAGTGAGAGAAAGAGAAGCTGTGAGTGAGAGAGAGAGAAAGAGAAGCTGTGAGTAAGAAGGAGAGGGAAAGAGAAGAAGTGAGTGAGTGAGAGAGAGAGAGAAAGAGAAGCTGTGAGTGAGAGAGTGAGAGAGAGAAAGAGAAGCTGTGAGTGAGAGAGAGAGAGAAAGAGAAGCTGTGAGTGTGAGAGAGAGAGAGAATGAGAAGCTGTGAGTGAGAGAGAGAAGTTGTGAGAGAGAGAGAGAGAAAGAGAAGTTGTGAGTAAGAGAGAGAGAGAGATGTGAGTGATAGAGAGAGAGAATGAGAAGCTGTGAGCGAGAGAGAGGGAAAGTAAGAGAAGCTGTGAGTGAGATAGAGAGAGAGAAAGAGAAGCTGTGAGTGAGAGAGAGAGAGGGAGAAAGATAATCTGTGAGAGAGAGAGAGAGAGAAAGAGAAACTGTGTGTGAGAGAGAGAGAGAAAGAGAAGCTGTGTGTGTGTGTGAGAGAGAGAAAGATAGTCTGAGAAAGAGAGAGTGAAAGAGAAGCTGTGAGTGAGAGAGAGAGAGGGAGAAAGAGAAGCTGTGTGTGAGAGAGAGAAAGAGAAGCTGTGAGTGAGAGTGAGAGAGAAAGAGAGAAAGAGAAGCTGTGAGTGAGAGAGTGAGAGAAAGAGAAGCTGTGAGTGAGAGAGAGAGAGAGAATGAGAAGCTGTGAGTGAGAGAGAGAAGTTGTGAGAGAGAGAGAGAAAGAGAAGCTGTGAGTGAGAGAGAGAGAGATGTGAGTGATAGAGAGAGAGAATGAGAAGCTGTGAGTGAGAGAGAGAGAAAGTAAGAGAAGCTGTGAGTGAGATAGAGAGAGAGAAAGAGAAGCTGTGTGTGAGAGAGAGATTGAAAGAGAAGCTGTGAGTGAGAGATAGAGAGAAAGAGAAGCTGTGAGTGAGAGAGAGAGAAAGAAAAGCTGTGAGTGAGAGAGAGAGAGAGAGAAGCTGTGAGAGAGAAAGAGAAGCTGTGAGTGAGAGAGTGAGAGAGAAAGAGAATCTGTTAGTGAGAGTGAGAGAGAGAGAAAGAGAAGCTGTGAGTGAGAGAGAGATTGAAAGAGAAGCTGTGAGTGAGAGAGAGAGAGAAAGAGAAGCTGTGAGTGAGAGAGAGAAAGAGAAGCTGTGAGTGAGAGGGAGAGAAAGAGAAGCTGTGAGTGACACAGAGAGAGAGAAGCTGTGAGTTAGAGAGAGAGAAAGAGAAGCTGTGAGTGACAGAGAGAGAGAAAGAGAAACTGAGAAGGAGAGAGAGAGAGAAAGTGAAGCTGTGAGTGAGAGAGAGTGAGAAAGAGAAGCTGTGTGTATGTGAGAGAGAAAGATAGTCTGAGAAAGAGAGAGTGAAAGAGAAGCTGTGAGTGAGACAGAGAGAGGGAGAAAGAGAAGCTGTGTGTGTGAGAGAGAAAGAGAAGCTGTGAGTGAGAGTGAGAGAGAGAGAGAAGCTGTGAGTGAGAGAGAGAGAAAGAGAAGCTGTGAGTGAGAGAGAGAAAAAGCGAAGCTGTGAGTGAGAGAGAGAATGAGAAGCTGTGAGTGAGAGAGAGAGAAGCTGTGAGTGAGAGAGAGAGAGAAGGTGAGTGAGAGAGAGAGAGGGAGAAAGAGAAGCTGTGTGTGTGTGAGAGAGAAAGAGAAGCTGTGAGAGAGAGAGAGGGGAAGAAAGAGAAGCTGTGTGTGTGAGAGAGAAAGAGAAGCTGTGAGTGTGTGTGAGAGAGAAAGAGAAGCTGTGAGTGAGAGAGAGAGAAAGAAAGAGAAATTAGAGTGAGAAAGAGAGAGAGAAAGAGAAGCTGTGAGTGGGAGAGAGAGAAATAGAGTCTGTGAGTGAGAGAGAGAGAAGCTGTAAGTGAGTGAGAGAGAGAGCTGCTGTGAGTGAGAGAAAGAGAAGCTGTGAGTGAGAGAGAGAGAAAGAGAAGCTGTGAGTAAGAAGGAGAGGGAAAGAGAAGAAGTGAGTGAGTGAGAGAGAGAGAGAAAGAGAAGCTGTGAGTGAGAGAGTGAGAGAGAGAAAGAGAAGCTGTGAGTGAGAGAGAGAGAGAAAGAGAAGCTGTGAGTGTGAGAGAGAGAGAGAATGAGAAGCTGTGAGTGAGAGAGAGAAGTTGTGAGAGAGAGAGAGAGAAAGAGAAGTTGTGAGTAAGAGAGAGAGAGAGATGTGAGTGATAGAGAGAGAGAATGAGAAGCTGTGAGCGAGAGAGAGGGAAAGTAAGAGAAGCTGTGAGTGAGATAGAGAGAGAGAAAGAGAAGCTGTGAGTGAGAGAGAGAGAGGGAGAAAGATAATCTGTGAGAGAGAGAGAGAGAGAAAGAGAAACTGTGTGTGAGAGAGAGAGAGAAAGAGAAGCTGTGTGTGTGTGTGAGAGAGAGAAAGATAGTCTGAGAAAGAGAGAGTGAAAGAGAAGCTGTGAGTGAGAGAGAGAGAGGGAGAAAGAGAAGCTGTGTGTGAGAGAGAGAAAGAGAAGCTGTGAGTGAGAGTGAGAGAGAAAGAGAGAAAGAGAAGCTGTGAGTGAGAGAGTGAGAGAAAGAGAAGCTGTGAGTGAGAGAGAGAGAGAGAATGAGAAGCTGTGAGTGAGAGAGAGAAGTTGTGAGAGAGAGAGAGAAAGAGAAGCTGTGAGTGAGAGAGAGAGAGATGTGAGTGATAGAGAGAGAGAATGAGAAGCTGTGAGTGAGAGAGAGAGAAAGTAAGAGAAGCTGTGAGTGAGATAGAGAGAGAGAAAGAGAAGCTGTGTGTGAGAGAGAGAGGGAGAAAGATAATCTGTGAGAGAGAGAGAAAGAGAAACTGTGTGTGTGAGAGAGAGAAAGAGAAGGTGTGATTGAGAGTGAGAGAGAGAAAGAAAAGCTGTGAGTGAGAGAGAGAGAGAGAGAAAGAGATGATATGAGTGAGAGAGAGAGAAGCTGTGAGAGAGAGAGGGAGAAAGTGAAGCTGTGTGAGAGAGAGAGAGAAAGAGAAGCTGTGAGTGTGTGTGAGAGAGAAAGAGAAGCTGTGAGTGAGAGAGAGAGAAAGAAAGAGAAATCAGAGTGAGAAAGAGAGAGAGAAAGAGAAGCTGTGTGGGAGAGAGAGAAAGAGAGTCCGTGAGTGAGAGTGAGAGAGAAGCTGTGAGTGAGAGAGAGAGAGAGCCGCTGTGAGAGAGAGAGAAAGAGAAGCTGTGAATGAGAGAGAGAGAGAAAGAGAAGCTGTGTGAGAGAGAGAGAAAGAGAAGCTGTGAGTGAGTGAGAGAGAGAAAGGGAAGTTGTGAGTGAGAGAGAGAGAGAAAGAGAAGCTGTGAGTGAGAGAGAGAGAAAAAGAGAAGCTGTGAGTAAGAAGGAGAGGGAAAGAGAAGCTGTGAGTGAGAGAGTGAGAGAGAGAAAGAGAAGCTGTTAGTGAGAGTGAGAGAGAGAGAGAGAGAAGCTGTGAGTGAGAGAGAGATTGAAAGAGAAGCTGTGAGTGAGAGAGAGAGAGAAAAAGAGAAGCTGTGAGTGAGAGAGAGAAAGAGAAGCTGTGAGTGAGAGGGAGAGAGAGAAAGAGAAGCTGTGAGTGACACAGAGAGAGAGAAGCTGTGAGTTAGAGAGAGAGAAAGAGAAGCTGTGAGTGACAGAGAGAGAGAAAGAGAAGCTGAGAGTGAGAGAGAGAGAGAAAGTGAAGCTGTGAGTGAGAGAGAGAGAAAGAGAAGCTGTGTGTGTGAGAGAGAGAGAAGCTGTGAATGAGAGAGAGAAAGAGAAGCTGTGAGTGAGAGAGAGAGAGAAGATGTGAGTGAGAGAGAGAGAATGAGAAGCTGTGAGTGAGAGAGAGAGAAAGAGAAGCTGTGAGTGACAGAGAGAGAGAGAGAGAAAGAAGCTGTGAGTGAGTGAGAGAGAGAGAAAGAGAAGCTGTGAGAGAGAAAGAGAGAAGCTGTGAGTGAGAGAGTGAGAGAGAGAAAGAGAAAGAGAAGCTGTGAGTGAGAGAGAGAAAGAGAAGCTGTGAGTGAGAGGGAGCGAGAGAAAGAGAAGCTGTGAGTGAGAGAGAGAGAAAGAGAAGCTGTGAGTGAGAGAGAGAAAGAGAAGCTGTGAGTGAGAGGGAGAGAGAGAAAGAGAAGCTGTGAGTGACACACAGAGAGAGAAGCTGTGAGTTAGAGAGAGAGAGAAAGAGAAGCTGTGAGTGACAGAGAGAGAGAGAGAAAGAGAAGCTGTGAGTGAGAGAGAGATTGAAAGAGAAGCTGTGAGTGAGAGATAGAGAGAGAAAGAGAAGCTGTGAGTGAGAGAGAGAGAAAGAAAAGCTGTGAGTGAAAGAGAGAGAGAGAAAGAGAAGCTGTGAGAGAGAAAGAGAAGCTGTGAGTGAGAGAGTGAGAGAGAAAGAGAATCTGTTAGTGAGAGTGAGAGAGAGAGAAAGAGAAGCTGTGAGTGAGAGAGAGATTGAAAGAGAAGCTGTGAGTGAGAGAGAGAGAGAAAGAGAAGCTGTGAGTGAGAGAGAGAAAGAGAAGCTGTGAGTGAGAGGGAGAGAAAGAGAAGCTGTGAGTGACACAGAGAGAGAGAAGCTGTGAGTTAGAGAGAGAGAAAGAGAAGCTGTGAGTGACAGAGAGAGAGAAAGAGAAACTGAGAAGGAGAGAGAGAGAGAAAGTGAAGCTGTGAGTGAGAGAGAGAGAGAAAGAGAAGCTGTGTGTATGTGAGAGAGAAAGATAGTCTGAGAAAGAGAGAGTGAAAGAGAAGCTGTGAGAGAGACAGAGAGAGGGAGAAAGAGAAGCTGTGTGTGTGAGAGAGAAAGAGAAGCTGTGAGTGAGAGTGAGAGAGAGAGAGAAGCTGTGAGTGAGAGAGAGAGAAAGAGAAGCTGTGAGTGAGAGAGAGAAAAAGCGAAGCTGTGAGTGAGAGAGAGAATGAGAAGCTGTGAGTGAGAGAGAGAGAAGCTGTGAGTGAGAGAGAGAGAGAAGGTGAGTATGAGAGAGAGAGGGAGAAAGAGAAGCTGTGTGTGTGTGAGAGAGAAAGAGAAGCTGTGAGAGAGAGAGAGGGGAAGAAAGAGAAGCTGTGTGTGTGTGAGAGAGAAAGAGAAGCTGTGAGTGTGTGTGAGAGAGAAAGAGAAGCTGTGAGTGAGAGAGAGAGAAAGAAAGAGAAATTAGAGTGAGAAAGAGAGAAAGAGAAGCTGTGAGTGGGAGAGAGAGAAATAGAGTCTGTGAGTGAGAGAGAGAGAAGCTGTGAGTGAGTGAGGGAGAGAGCTGCTGTGAGTGAGAGAGAGTGAAAGAGAAGCTGTGAGTGAGAGAGAGAGAAAGAGAAGCTGTGAGTAAGAAGGAGAGGGAAAGAGAAGAAGTGAGTGAGTGAGAGAGAGAGAGAAAGAGAAGCTGTGAGTGAGAGAGTGAGAGAGAGAAAGAGAATCTGTTAGTGAGAGTGAGAGAGAGAGAAAGAGAAGCTGTGAGTGAGAGAGAGAAAGAGAAGCTGTGAGTGAGAGGGAGAGAGAGAAAGAGAAGCTGTGAGTGACACAGAGAGAGAGAAGCTGTGAGTTAGAGAGAGAGAAAGAGAAGCTGTGAGTGACAGAGAGAGAGAAAGAGAAGCTGAGAGTGAGAGAGAGAGAGAGAAAGTGAAGCTGTGAGTGAGAGAGAGAGACACAGAGAAGCTGTGTGTGTGTGAGAGAGAGAAAGATAGTCTGAGAAAGAGAGAGTGAGAGAAGCTGTGAGTGAGACAGAGAGAGGGAGAAAGAGAAGCTGTGTGTGTGAGAGAGAGAAAGAGAAGCTGTGAGTGAGAGTGAGAGAGAGAGAGAGAAAGAGAAGCTGTGAGTGTGTGAGAGAGAGAAAGAGAAGCTGTGAGTGAGAGAGAGAGAAAGCGAAGCTGTGAGTGAGAGAGAGAGAATGAGAAGCTGTGAGTGAGGGAGAGAGAGAAGATGTGAGTGAGAGAGAGAGAGAGAATGAGAAGCTGTGTGAGAGAGAGAGAAAGAGAAGCTGTGAGTGACAGAGAGAGAGAAAGAGAGGCTGAGAGTGAGAGAGAGAGAGAAAGTGAAGCTGTGAGTGAGAGAGAGAGAGAAAGAGAAGCTGTGTGTGTGTGAGAGAGAGAAGCTGTGAGTGAGAGAGAGAAAGAGAAGCTGTGAGTGAGAGAGAGAGAGAAGATGTGAGTGAGAGAGAGAGAATGAGAAGCTGTGAGTGAGAGAGAGAGAAAGAGAAGCTGTGTGTGTGTGTGAGAGAAAGAGAAGCTGTGAGAGAGAGAGAGGGGAAGAAAGAGAAGCTGTGTGTGTGAGAGAGAGAAAGAGAAGCTGTGAGTGTGTGTGAGAGAGAAAGAGAAGCTGTGAGTGAGAGAGAGAGAAAGAAAGAGAAATTAGAGTGAGAAAGAGAGAGAGAAAGAGAAGCTGTGAGTGGGAGAGAGAGAAATAGAGTGTGAGTGAGAGAGAGAGAAAGAGAAGCTGTGAGTAAGAAGGAGAGGGAAAGAGAAGAAGTGAGTGAGTGAGAGAGAGAGAGAAAGAGAAGCTGTGAGTGAGAGAGTGAGAGAGAGAAAGAGAAGCTGTGAGTGAGAGAGAGAGAGAAAGAGAAGCTGTGAGTGTGAGAGAGAGAGAGAATGAGAAGCTGTGAGTGAGAGAGAGAAGTTGTGAGAGAGAGAGAGAGAGAAAGAGAAGTTGTGAGTAAGAGAGAGAGAGAGATGTGAGTGATAGAGAGAGAATGAGAAGCTGTGAGCGAGAGAGAGGGAAAGTAAGAGAAGCTGTGAGTGAGATAGAGAGAGAGAAAGAGAAGCTGTGAGTGAGAGAGAGAGAGGGAGAAAGATAATCTGTGAGAGAGAGAGAGAGAAAGAGAAACTGTGTGTGAGAGAGAGAGAGAGAAAGAGAAGCTGTGTGTGTGTGAGAGAGAGAGAAAGATAGTCTGAGAAAGAGAGAGTGAAAGAGAAGCTGTGAGTGAGAGAGAGAGAGGGAGAAAGAGAAGCTGTGTGTGAGAGAGAGAAAGAGAAGCTGTGAGTGAGAGTGAGAGAGAAAGAGAGAAAGAGAAGCTGTGAGTGAGAGAGTGAGAGAAAGAGAAGCTGTGAGTGAGAGAGAGAGAGAGAATGAGAAGCTGTGAGTGAGAGAGAGAAGTTGTGAGAGAGAGAGAGAAAGAGAAGCTGTGAGTGAGAGAGAGAGATGTGAGTGATAGAGAGAGAGGATGAGAAGCTGTGAGTGAGAGAGAGAGAAAGTAAGAGAAGCTGTGAGTGAGATAGAGAGAGAGAAAGAGAAGCTGTGTGTGAGAGAGAGAGGGAGAAAGATAATCTGTGAGAGAGAGAGAAAGAGAAACTGTGTGTGTGAGAGAGAGAAAGAGAAGCTGTGAGTGAGAGAGAGAGAAAAAGAGAAGCTGTGAGTAAGAAGGAGAGGGAAAGAGAAGCTGTGAGTGAGAGAGTGAGAGAGAGAAAGAGAAGCTGTTAGTGAGAGTGAGAGAGAGAAAGAGAAGCTGTGAGTGAGAGAGAGATTGAAAGAGAAGCTGTGAGTGAGAGAGAGAGAGAAAGAGAAGCTGTGAGTGAGAGAGAGAAAGAGAAGCTGTGAGTGAGAGGGAGAGAAAGAGAAGCTGTGAGTGACACAGAGAGAGAGAAGCTGTGAGTTAGAGAGAGAGAAAGAGAAGCTGTGAGTGACAGAGAGAGAGAAAGAGAAGCTGAGAGTGAGAGAGAGAGAGAAAGTGAAGCTGTGAGTGAGAGAGAGAGAGAAAGAGAAGCTGTGTGTGTGAGAGAGAGAGAAGCTGTGAGTGAGAGAGAGAGAAAGAAAAGCTGTGAGTGAGAGAGAGAGAGAAAGAGAAGCTGTGAGAGAGAAAGAGAAGCTGTGAGTGAGAGAGTGAGAGAGAAAGAGAATCTGTTAGTGAGAGTGAGAGAGAGAGAAAGAGAAGCTGTGAGTGAGAGAGAGATTGAAAGAGAAGCTGTGAGTGAGAGAGTGAGAGAGAGAAAGAGAAAGAGAAGCTGTGAGTGAGAGAGAGAAAGAGAAGCTGTGAGTGAGAGGGAGCGAGAGAAAGAGAAGCTGTGAGTGACACAGAGAGAGAGAAGCTGTGAGTTAGAGAGAGAGAAAGAGAAGCTGTGAGTGACAGAGAGAGAGAAAGAGAAACTGAGAAGGAGAGAGAGAGAAAGTGAAGCTGTGAGTGAGAGAGAGAGAGAAGATGTGAGTGTGAGAGAGAGAATGAGAAGCTGTGAGTGAGAGAGAGAGAAAGAGAAGCTGTGAGTGACAGAGAGAGAGAGAAAGAAGCTGTGAGTGAGTGAGAGAGAGAGAAAGAGAAGCTGTGAGAGAGAAAGAGAGAAGCTGTGAGTGAGAGAGTGAGAGAGAGAAAGAGAAAGAGAAGCTGTGAGTGATAGAGAGAAAGAGAAGCTGTGAGTGAGAGGGAGCAAGAGAAAGAGAAGCTGTGAGTGAGAGAGAGAGAGAAAGAGAAGCTGTGAGTGAGAGAGAGAAAGAGAAGCTGTGAGTGAGAGGGAGAGAGAGAAAGAGAAGCTGTGAGTGACACACAGAGAGAGAAGCTGTGAGTTAGAGAGAGAGAGAAAGAGAAGCTGTGAGTGACACACAGAGAGAGAAGCTGTGAGTTAGAGAGAGAGAGAAAGAGAAGCTGTGAGTGACAGAGAGAGAGAGAGAAAGAGAAGCTGTGAGTGAGAGAGAGATTGAAAGAGAAGCTGTGAGTGAGAGATAGAGAGAGAAAGTGAAGCTGTGAGTGAGAGAGAGTGAGAAAGAGAAGCTGTGTGTATGTGAGAGAGAAAGATAGTCTGAGAAAGAGAGAGTGAAAGAGAAGCTGTGAGTGAGACAGAGAGAGGGAGAAAGAGAAGCTGTGTGTGTGAGAGAGAAAGAGAAGCTGTGAGTGAGAGTGAGAGAGAGAGAGAAGCTGTGAGTGAGAGAGAGAGAAAGAGAAGCTGTGAGTGAGAGAGAGAAAAAGCGAAGCTGTGAGTGAGAGAGAGAATGAGAAGCTGTGAGTGAGAGAGAGAGAAGCTGTGAGTGAGAGAGAGAGAGAAGGTGAGTGAGAGAGAGAGAGGGAGAAAGAGAAGCTGTGTGTGTGTGAGAGAGAAAGAGAAGCTGTGAGAGAGAGAGAGGGGAAGAAAGAGAAGCTGTGTGTGTGAGAGAGAAAGAGAAGCTGTGAGTGTGTGTGAGAGAGAAAGAGAAGCTGTGAGTGAGAGAGAGAGAAAGAAAGAGAAATTAGAGTGAGAAAGAGAGAGAGAAAGAGAAGCTGTGAGTGGGAGAGAGAGAAATAGAGTCTGTGAGTGAGAGAGAGAGAAGCTGTAAGTGAGTGAGAGAGAGAGCTGCTGTGAGTGAGAGAAAGAGAAGCTGTGAGTGAGAGAGAGAGAAAGAGAAGCTGTGAGTAAGAAGGAGAGGGAAAGAGAAGAAGTGAGTGAGTGAGAGAGAGAGAGAAAGAGAAGCTGTGAGTGAGAGAGTGAGAGAGAGAAAGAGAAGCTGTGAGTGAGAGAGAGAGAGAAAGAGAAGCTGTGAGTGTGAGAGAGAGAGAGAATGAGAAGCTGTGAGTGAGAGAGAGAAGTTGTGAGAGAGAGAGAGAGAAAGAGAAGTTGTGAGTAAGAGAGAGAGAGAGATGTGAGTGATAGAGAGAGAGAATGAGAAGCTGTGAGCGAGAGAGAGGGAAAGTAAGAGAAGCTGTGAGTGAGATAGAGAGAGAGAAAGAGAAGCTGTGAGTGAGAGAGAGAGAGGGAGAAAGATAATCTGTGAGAGAGAGAGAGAGAGAAAGAGAAACTGTGTGTGAGAGAGAGAGAGAAAGAGAAGCTGTGTGTGTGTGTGAGAGAGAGAAAGATAGTCTGAGAAAGAGAGAGTGAAAGAGAAGCTGTGAGTGAGAGAGAGAGAGGGAGAAAGAGAAGCTGTGTGTGAGAGAGAGAAAGAGAAGCTGTGAGTGAGAGTGAGAGAGAAAGAGAGAAAGAGAAGCTGTGAGTGAGAGAGTGAGAGAAAGAGAAGCTGTGAGTGAGAGAGAGAGAGAGAATGAGAAGCTGTGAGTGAGAGAGAGAAGTTGTGAGAGAGAGAGAGAAAGAGAAGCTGTGAGTGAGAGAGAGAGAGATGTGAGTGATAGAGAGAGAGAATGAGAAGCTGTGAGTGAGAGAGAGAGAAAGTAAGAGAAGCTGTGAGTGAGATAGAGAGAGAGAAAGAGAAGCTGTGTGTGAGAGAGAGATTGAAAGAGAAGCTGTGAGTGAGAGATAGAGAGAAAGAGAAGCTGTGAGTGAGAGAGAGAGAAAGAAAAGCTGTGAGTGAGAGAGAGAGAGAGAAGCTGTGAGAGAGAAAGAGAAGCTGTGAGTGAGAGAGTGAGAGAGAAAGAGAATCTGTTAGTGAGAGTGAGAGAGAGAGAAAGAGAAGCTGTGAGTGAGAGAGAGATTGAAAGAGAAGCTGTGAGTGAGAGAGAGAGAGAAAGAGAAGCTGTGAGTGAGAGAGAGAAAGAGAAGCTGTGAGTGAGAGGGAGAGAAAGAGAAGCTGTGAGTGACACAGAGAGAGAGAAGCTGTGAGTTAGAGAGAGAGAAAGAGAAGCTGTGAGTGACAGAGAGAGAGAAAGAGAAACTGAGAAGGAGAGAGAGAGAGAAAGTGAAGCTGTGAGTGAGAGAGAGTGAGAAAGAGAAGCTGTGTGTATGTGAGAGAGAAAGATAGTCTGAGAAAGAGAGAGTGAAAGAGAAGCTGTGAGTGAGACAGAGAGAGGGAGAAAGAGAAGCTGTGTGTGTGAGAGAGAAAGAGAAGCTGTGAGTGAGAGTGAGAGAGAGAGAGAAGCTGTGAGTGAGAGAGAGAGAAAGAGAAGCTGTGAGTGAGAGAGAGAAAAAGCGAAGCTGTGAGTGAGAGAGAGAATGAGAAGCTGTGAGTGAGAGAGAGAGAAGCTGTGAGTGAGAGAGAGAGAGAAGGTGAGTGAGAGAGAGAGAGGGAGAAAGAGAAGCTGTGTGTGTGTGAGAGAGAAAGAGAAGCTGTGAGAGAGAGAGAGGGGAAGAAAGAGAAGCTGTGTGTGTGAGAGAGAAAGAGAAGCTGTGAGTGTGTGTGAGAGAGAAAGAGAAGCTGTGAGTGAGAGAGAGAGAAAGAAAGAGAAATTAGAGTGAGAAAGAGAGAGAGAAAGAGAAGCTGTGAGTGGGAGAGAGAGAAATAGAGTCTGTGAGTGAGAGAGAGAGAAGCTGTAAGTGAGTGAGAGAGAGAGCTGCTGTGAGTGAGAGAAAGAGAAGCTGTGAGTGAGAGAGAGAGAAAGAGAAGCTGTGAGTAAGAAGGAGAGGGAAAGAGAAGAAGTGAGTGAGTGAGAGAGAGAGAGAAAGAGAAGCTGTGAGTGAGAGAGTGAGAGAGAGAAAGAGAAGCTGTGAGTGAGAGAGAGAGAGAAAGAGAAGCTGTGAGTGTGAGAGAGAGAGAGAATGAGAAGCTGTGAGTGAGAGAGAGAAGTTGTGAGAGAGAGAGAGAGAAAGAGAAGTTGTGAGTAAGAGAGAGAGAGAGATGTGAGTGATAGAGAGAGAGAATGAGAAGCTGTGAGCGAGAGAGAGGGAAAGTAAGAGAAGCTGTGAGTGAGATAGAGAGAGAGAAAGAGAAGCTGTGAGTGAGAGAGAGAGAGGGAGAAAGATAATCTGTGAGAGAGAGAGAGAGAGAAAGAGAAACTGTGTGTGAGAGAGAGAGAGAAAGAGAAGCTGTGTGTGTGTGTGAGAGAGAGAAAGATAGTCTGAGAAAGAGAGAGTGAAAGAGAAGCTGTGAGTGAGAGAGAGAGAGGGAGAAAGAGAAGCTGTGTGTGAGAGAGAGAAAGAGAAGCTGTGAGTGAGAGTGAGAGAGAAAGAGAGAAAGAGAAGCTGTGAGTGAGAGAGTGAGAGAAAGAGAAGCTGTGAGTGAGAGAGAGAGAGAGAATGAGAAGCTGTGAGTGAGAGAGAGAAGTTGTGAGAGAGAGAGAGAAAGAGAAGCTGTGAGTGAGAGAGAGAGAGATGTGAGTGATAGAGAGAGAGAATGAGAAGCTGTGAGTGAGAGAGAGAGAAAGTAAGAGAAGCTGTGAGTGAGATAGAGAGAGAGAAAGAGAAGCTGTGTGTGAGAGAGAGAGGGAGAAAGATAATCTGTGAGAGAGAGAGAAAGAGAAACTGTGTGTGTGAGAGAGAGAAAGAGAAGGTGTGATTGAGAGTGAGAGAGAGAAAGAAAAGCTGTGAGTGAGAGAGAGAGAGAGAGAAAGAGAAGATATGAGTGAGAGAGAGAGAAGCTGTGAGAGAGAGAGGGAGAAAGTGAAGCTGTGTGAGAGAGAGAGAGAAAGAGAAGCTGTGAGTGTGTGTGAGAGAGAAAGAGAAGCTGTGAGTGAGAGAGAGAGAAAGAAAGAGAAATCAGAGTGAGAAAGAGAGAGAGAAAGAGAAGCTGTGTGGGAGAGAGAGAAAGAGAGTCCGTGAGTGAGAGTGAGAGAGAAGCTGTGAGTGAGAGAGAGAGAGAGCCGCTGTGAGAGAGAGAGAAAGAGAAGCTGTGAATGAGAGAGAGAGAGAAAGAGAAGCTGTGTGAGAGAGAGAGAAAGAGAAGCTGTGAGTGAGTGAGAGAGAGAAAGGGAAGTTGTGAGTGAGAGAGAGAGAGAAAGAGAAGCTGTGAGTGAGAGAGAGAGAAAAAGAGAAGCTGTGAGTAAGAAGGAGAGGGAAAGAGAAGCTGTGAGTGAGAGAGTGAGAGAGAGAAAGAGAAGCTGTTAGTGAGAGTGAGAGAGAGAGAGAGAGAAGCTGTGAGTGAGAGAGAGATTGAAAGAGAAGCTGTGAGTGAGAGAGAGAGAGAAAAAGAGAAGCTGTGAGTGAGAGAGAGAAAGAGAAGCTGTGAGTGAGAGGGAGAGAGAGAAAGAGAAGCTGTGAGTGACACAGAGAGAGAGAAGCTGTGAGTTAGAGAGAGAGAAAGAGAAGCTGTGAGTGACAGAGAGAGAGAAAGAGAAGCTGAGAGTGAGAGAGAGAGAGAAAGTGAAGCTGTGAGTGAGAGAGAGAGAAAGAGAAGCTGTGTGTGTGAGAGAGAGAGAAGCTGTGAATGAGAGAGAGAAAGAGAAGCTGTGAGTGAGAGAGAGAGAGAAGATGTGAGTGAGAGAGAGAGAATGAGAAGCTGTGAGTGAGAGAGAGAGAAAGAGAAGCTGTGAGTGACAGAGAGAGAGAGAGAGAAAGAAGCTGTGAGTGAGTGAGAGAGAGAGAAAGAGAAGCTGTGAGAGAGAAAGAGAGAAGCTGTGAGTGAGAGAGTGAGAGAGAGAAAGAGAAAGAGAAGCTGTGAGTGAGAGAGAGAAAGAGAAGCTGTGAGTGAGAGGGAGCGAGAGAAAGAGAAGCTGTGAGTGAGAGAGAGAGAAAGAGAAGCTGTGAGTGAGAGAGAGAAAGAGAAGCTGTGAGTGAGAGGGAGAGAGAGAAAGAGAAGCTGTGAGTGACACACAGAGAGAGAAGCTGTGAGTTAGAGAGAGAGAGAAAGAGAAGCTGTGAGTGACAGAGAGAGAGAGAGAAAGAGAAGCTGTGAGTGAGAGAGAGATTGAAAGAGAAGCTGTGAATGAGAGATAGAGAGAGAAAGAGAAGCTGTGAGTGAGAGAGAGAGAAAGAAAAGCTGTGAGTGAAAGTGAGAGAGAGAAAGAGAAGCTGTGAGAGAGAAAGAGAAGCTGTGAGTGAGAGAGTGAGAGAGAAAGAGAATCTGTTAGTGAGAGTGAGAGAGAGAGAAAGAGAAGCTGTGAGTGAGAGAGAGATTGAAAGAGAAGCTGTGAGTGAGAGAGAGAGAGAAAGAGAAGCTGTGAGTGAGAGAGAGAAAGAGAAGCTGTGAGTGAGAGGGAGAGAAAGAGAAGCTGTGAGTGACACAGAGAGAGAGAAGCTGTGAGTTAGAGAGAGAGAAAGAGAAGCTGTGAGTGACAGAGAGAGAGAAAGAGAAACTGAGAAGGAGAGAGAGAGAGAAAGTGAAGCTGTGAGTGAGAGAGAGAGAGAAAGAGAAGCTGTGTGTATGTGAGAGAGAAAGATAGTCTGAGAAAGAGAGAGTGAAAGAGAAGCTGTGAGAGAGACAGAGAGAGGGAGAAAGAGAAGCTGTGTGTGTGAGAGAGAAAGAGAAGCTGTGAGTGAGAGTGAGAGAGAGAGAGAAGCTGTGAGTGAGAGAGAGAGAAAGAGAAGCTGTGAGTGAGAGAGAGAAAAAGCGAAGCTGTGAGTGAGAGAGAGAATGAGAAGCTGTGAGTGAGAGAGAGAGAAGCTGTGAGTGAGAGAGAGAGAGAAGGTGAGTATGAGAGAGAGAGGGAGAAAGAGAAGCTGTGTGTGTGTGAGAGAGAAAGAGAAGCTGTGAGAGAGAGAGAGGGGAAGAAAGAGAAGCTGTGTGTGTGTGAGAGAGAAAGAGAAGCTGTGAGTGTGTGTGAGAGAGAAAGAGAAGCTGTGAGTGAGAGAGAGAGAAAGAAAGAGAAATTAGAGTGAGAAAGAGAGAAAGAGAAGCTGTGAGTGGGAGAGAGAGAAATAGAGTCTGTGAGTGAGAGAGAGAGAAGCTGTGAGTGAGTGAGGGAGAGAGCTGCTGTGAGTGAGAGAGAGTGAAAGAGAAGCTGTGAGTGAGAGAGAGAGAAAGAGAAGCTGTGAGTAAGAAGGAGAGGGAAAGAGAAGAAGTGAGTGAGTGAGAGAGAGAGAGAAAGAGAAGCTGTGAGTGAGAGAGTGAGAGAGAGAAAGAGAATCTGTTAGTGAGAGTGAGAGAGAGAGAAAGAGAAGCTGTGAGTGAGAGAGAGAAAGAGAAGCTGTGAGTGAGAGGGGGAGAGAGAAAGAGAAGCTGTGAGTGACACAGAGAGAGAGAAGCTGTGAGTTAGAGAGAGAGAAAGAGAAGCTGTGAGTGACAGAGAGAGAGAAAGAGAAGCTGAGAGTGAGAGAGAGAGAGAGAAAGTGAAGCTGTGAGTGAGAGAGAGAGACACAGAGAAGCTGTGTGTGTGTGAGAGAGAGAAAGATAGTCTGAGAAAGAGAGAGTGAGAGAAGCTGTGAGTGAGACAGAGAGAGGGAGAAAGAGAAGCTGTGTGTGTGAGAGAGAGAAAGAGAAGCTGTGAGTGAGAGTGAGAGAGAGAGAGAGAAAGAGAAGCTGTGAGTGTGTGAGAGAGAGAAAGAGAAGCTGTGAGTGAGAGAGAGAGAAAGCGAAGCTGTGAGTGAGAGAGAGAGAATGAGAAGCTGTGAGTGAGGGAGAGAGAGAAGATGTGAGTGAGAGAGAGAGAGAGAATGAGAAGCTGTGTGAGAGAGAGAGAAAGAGAAGCTGTGAGTGACAGAGAGAGAGAAAGAGAGGCTGAGAGTGAGAGAGAGAGAGAAAGTGAAGCTGTGAGTGAGAGAGAGAGAGAAAGAGAAGCTGTGTGTGTGTGAGAGAGAGAAGCTGTGAGTGAGAGAGAGAAAGAGAAGCTGTGAGTGAGAGAGAGAGAGAAGATGTGAGTGAGAGAGAGAGAATGAGAAGCTGTGAGTGAGAGAGAGAGAAAGAGAAGCTGTGTGTGTGTGTGAGAGAAAGAGAAGCTGTGAGAGAGAGAGAGGGGAAGAAAGAGAAGCTGTGTGTGTGAGAGAGAGAAAGAGAAGCTGTGAGTGTGTGTGAGAGAGAAAGAGAAGCTGTGAGTGAGAGAGAGAGAAAGAAAGAGAAATTAGAGTGAGAAAGAGAGAGAGAAAGAGAAGCTGTGAGTGGGAGAGAGAGAAATAGAGTGTGAGTGAGAGAGAGAGAAAGAGAAGCTGTGAGTAAGAAGGAGAGGGAAAGAGAAGAAGTGAGTGAGTGAGAGAGAGAGAGAAAGAGAAGCTGTGAGTGAGAGAGTGAGAGAGAGAAAGAGAAGCTGTGAGTGAGAGAGAGAGAGAAAGAGAAGCTGTGAGTGTGAGAGAGAGAGAGAATGAGAAGCTGTGAGTGAGAGAGAGAAGTTGTGAGAGAGAGAGAGAGAGAAAGAGAAGTTGTGAGTAAGAGAGAGAGAGAGATGTGAGTGATAGAGAGAGAGAATGAGAAGCTGTGAGCGAGAGAGAGGGAAAGTAAGAGAAGCTGTGAGTGAGATAGAGAGAGAGAAAGAGAAGCTGTGAGTGAGAGAGAGAGAGGGAGAAAGATAATCTGTGAGAGAGAGAGAGAGAAAGAGAAACTGTGTGTGAGAGAGAGAGAGAGAAAGAGAAGCTGTGTGTGTGTGAGAGAGAGAGAAAGATAGTCTGAGAAAGAGAGAGTGAAAGAGAAGCTGTGAGTGAGAGAGAGAGAGGGAGAAAGAGAAGCTGTGTGTGAGAGAGAGAAAGAGAAGCTGTGAGTGAGAGTGAGAGAGAAAGAGAGAAAGAGAAGCTGTGAGTGAGAGAGTGAGAGAAAGAGAAGCTGTGAGTGAGAGAGAGAGAGAGAATGAGAAGCTGTGAGTGAGAGAGAGAAGTTGTGAGAGAGAGAGAGAAAGAGAAGCTGTGAGTGAGAGAGAGAGATGTGAGTGATAGAGAGAGAGGATGAGAAGCTGTGAGTGAGAGAGAGAGAAAGTAAGAGAAGCTGTGAGTGAGATAGAGAGAGAGAAAGAGAAGCTGTGTGTGAGAGAGATAGGGAGAAAGATAATCTGTGAGAGAGAGAGAAAGAGAAACTGTGTGTGAGAGAGAGAGAAAGAGAAGCTGTGAGTGAGAGAGAGAGAAAAAGAGAAGCTGTGAGTAAGAAGGAGAGGGAAAGAGAAGCTGTGAGTGAGAGAGTGAGAGAGAGAAAGAGAAGCTGTTAGTGAGAGTGAGAGAGAGAAAGAGAAGCTGTGAGTGAGAGAGAGATTGAAAGAGAAGCTGTGAGTGAGAGAGAGAGAGAAAGAGAAGCTGTGAGTGAGAGAGAGAAAGAGAAGCTGTGAGTGAGAGGGAGAGAAAGAGAAGCTGTGAGTGACACAGAGAGAGAGAAGCTGTGAGTTAGAGAGAGAGAAAGAGAAGCTGTGAGTGACAGAGAGAGAGAAAGAGAAGCTGAGAGTGAGAGAGAGAGAGAAAGTGAAGCTGTGAGTGAGAGAGAGAGAGAAAGAGAAGCTGTGTGTGTGAGAGAGAGAGAAGCTGTGAGTGAGAGAGAGAGAAAGAAAAGCTGTGAGTGAGAGAGAGAGAGAAAGAGAAGCTGTGAGAGAGAAAGAGAAGCTGTGAGTGAGAGAGTGAGAGAGAAAGAGAATCTGTTAGTGAGAGTGAGAGAGAGAGAAAGAGAAGCTGTGAGTGAGAGAGAGATTGAAAGAGAAGCTGTGAGTGAGAGAGTGAGAGAGAGAAAGAGAAAGAGAAGCTGTGAGTGAGAGAGAGAAAGAGAAGCTGTGAGTGAGAGGGAGCGAGAGAAAGAGAAGCTGTGAGTGACACAGAGAGAGAGAAGCTGTGAGTTAGAGAGAGAGAAAGAGAAGCTGTGAGTGACAGAGAGAGAGAAAGAGAAACTGAGAAGGAGAGAGAGAGAAAGTGAAGCTGTGAGTGAGAGAGAGAGAGAAGATGTGAGTGTGACAGAGAGAATGAGAAGCTGTGAGTGAGAGAGAGAGAAAGAGAAGCTGTGAGTGACAGAGAGAGAGAGAAAGAAGCTGTGAGTGAGTGAGAGAGAGAGAAAGAGAAGCTGTGAGAGAGAAAGAGAGAAGCTGTGAGTGAGAGAGTGAGAGAGAGAAAGAGAAAGAGAAGCTGTGAGTGATAGAGAGAAAGAGAAGCTGTGAGTGAGAGGGAGCAAGAGAAAGAGAAGCTGTGAGTGAGAGAGAGAGAGAAAGAGAAGCTGTGAGTGAGAGAGAGAAAGAGAAGCTGTGAGTGAGAGGGAGAGAGAGAAAGAGAAGCTGTGAGTGACACACAGAGAGAGAAGCTGTGAGTTAGAGAGAGAGAGAAAGAGAAGCTGTGAGTGACAGAGAGAGAGAGAGAAAGAGAAGCTGTGAGTGAGAGAGAGATTGAAAGAGAAGCTGTGAGTGAGAGATAGAGAGAGAAAGAGAAGCTGTGAGTGAGAGAGAGAGAAAGAAAAGCTGTGAGTGAGAGAGAGAGAGAGAAAGAGAAGCTGTGAGAGAGAAAGAGAAGCTGTGAGTGAGAGAGAGAGAAAGAGAAGCTGTGAGTGAGAGAGAAAGAGAAGCTGTGAGTGAGAGAGAGAGAAAGAAAAGCTGTGAGTGAGAGAGAGAGAGAGAAAGAGAAGCTGTGAGAGAGAAAGAGAAGATGTGAGTGAGAGAGAGAGAATGAGAAGCTGTGAGTGAGAGAGAGAGAAAGAGAAGCTGTGAGTGACAGAGAGAGAGAGAAAGAAGCTGTGAGTGAGTGAGAGAGAGAGAAAGAGAAGCTGTGAGAGAGAAAGAGAGAAGCTGTGAGTGAGAGAGTGAGAGAGAGAAAGAGAAAGAGAAGCTGTGAGTGAGAGAGAGAAAGAGAAGCTGTGAGTGAGAGGGAGCGAGAGAAAGAGAAGCTGTGAGTGAGAGAGAGAGAGAGAAAGAGAAGCTGTGAGTGAGAGAGAGAAAGAGAAGCTGTGAGTGAGAGGGAGAGAGAGAAAGAGAAGCTGTGAGTGACACACAGAGAGAGAAGCTGTGAGTTAGAGAGAGAGAGAAAGAGAAGCTGTGAGTGACAGAGAGAGAGAGAGAAAGAGAAGCTGTGAGTGAGAGAGAGATTGAAAGAGAAGCTGTGAGTGAGAGATAGAGAGAGAAAGAGAAGCTGTGAGTGAGAGAGAGAGAAAGAAAAGCTGTGAGTGAGAGAGAGAGAGAGAAAGAGAAGCTGTGAGAGAGAAAGAGAAGCTGTGAGTGAGAGAGTGAGAGAGAAAGAGAATCTGTTAGTGAGAGTGAGAGAGAGAGAGAAAGAGAAGCTGTGAGTGAGAGAGAGATTGAAAGAGAAGCTGTGAGTGAGAGAGAGAGAGAAAGAGAAGCTGTGAGTGAGAGAGAGAAAGAGAAGCTGTGAGTGAGAGGGAGAGAAAGAGAAGCTGTGAGTGACACAGAGAGAGAGAAGCTGTGAGTTAGAGAGAGAGAAAGAGAAGCTGTGAGTGACAGAGAGAGAGAAAGAGAAGCTGAGAGTGAGAGAGAGAGAGAAAGTGAAGCTGTGAGTGTGAGAGAGAGAGAAAGAGAAGCTGTGTGTGTGTGAGAGAGAGAAGCTGTGAGTGAGAGAGAGAAAGAGAAGCTGTGAGTGAGAGAGAGAGAAGATGTGAGTGAGAGAGAGAGAATGAGAAGCTGTGAGTGAGAGAGAGAGAAAGAGAAGCTGTGAGTGACAGAGAGAGAGAGAAAGAAGCTGTGAGTGAGTGAGAGAGAGAGAAAGAGAAGCTGTGAGAGAGAAAGAGAGAAGCTGTGAGTGAGAGAGTGAGAGAGAGAAAGAGAAAGAGAAGCTGTGAGTGAGAGAGAGAAAGAGAAGCTGTGAGTGAGAGGGAGCGAGAGAAAGAGAAGCTGTGAGTGAGAGAGAGAGAGAGAAAGAGAAGCTGTGAGTGAGAGAGAGAAAGAGAAGCTGTGAGTGAGAGGGAGAGAGAGAAAGAGAAGCTGTGAGTGACACACAGAGAGAGAAGCTGTGAGTTAGAGAGAGAGAGAAAGAGAAGCTGTGAGTGACAGAGAGAGAGAGAGAAAGAGAAGCTGTGAGTGAGAGAGAGATTGAAAGAGAAGCTGTGAGTGAGAGATAGAGAGAGAAAGAGAAGCTGTGAGTGAGAGAGAGAGAAAGAAAAGCTGTGAGTGAGAGAGAGAGAGAGAAAGAGAAGCTGTGAGAGAGAAAGAGAAGCTGTGAGTGAGAGAGTGAGAAAGAGAATCTGTTAGTGAGAGTGAGAGAGAGAGAGAAAGAGAAGCTGTGAGTGAGAGAGAGATTGAAAGAGAAGCTGTGAGTGAGAGAGAGAGAGAAAGAGAAGCTGTGAGTGAGAGAGAGAAAGAGAAGCTGTGAGTGAGAGGGAGAGAAAGAGAAGCTGTGAGTGACACAGAGAGAGAGAAGCTGTGAGTTAGAGAGAGAGAAAGAGAAGCTGTGAGTGACAGAGAGAGAGAAAGAGAAACTGAGAAGGAGAGAGAGAGAGAAAGTGAAGCTGTGAGTGAGAGAGAGAGAGAAGATGTGAGTGTGAGAGAGAGAATGAGAAGCTGTGAGTGAGAGAGAGAGAAAGAGAAGCTGTGAGTGACAGAGAGAGAGAGAAAGAAGCTGTGAGTGAGTGAGAGAGAGAGAAAGAGAAGCTGTGAGAGAGAAAGAGAGAAGCTGTGAGTGAGAGAGTGAGAGAGAGAAAGAGAAGCTGTGAGAGAGAGAAAGAGAAGCTGTGAGTGAGAGGGAGCAAGAGAAAGAGAAGCTGTGAGTGAGAGAGAGAGAGAGAAAGAGAAGCTGTGAGTGAGAGAGAGAAAGAGAAGCTGTGAGTGAGAGGGAGAGAGAGAAAGAGAAGCTGTGAGTGACACACAGAGAGAGAAGCTGTGAGTTAGAGAGAGAGAGAAAGAGAAGCTGTGAGTGACAGAGAGAGAGAAAGAGAAGCTGTGAGTGAGAGAGATTGAAAGAGAAGCTGTGAGTGAGAGATAGAGAGAGAAAGAGAAGCTGTGAGTGAGAGAGAGAGAAAGAAAAGCTGTGAGTGAGAGAGAGAGAAGGAAAGAGAAGCTGTGAGAGAGAAAGAGAAGCTGTGAGTGAGAGAGAGAGAGAAAGAGAAGCTGTGAGTGAGAGACAAAGAGAAGCTGTGAGAGAGAGAGTGAGAAAGAGAAGCTGTGAGTGTGTGTGAGAGAGAAAGAGAAGCTGTGTGAGAGAGAGAGAGAAGGAGAAGCTGTGAGTGAGAGAGAGAAAGAGAAGCTGTGTGTGTGAGAGAAAGAGAAGCTGTAAGTGAGAGAGGGTGAGAAAGAGAAGCTGTGATTGAGAGTGAGAGAGAAAGAGATACTGTGAGTGAGTACATGAGAGAGAGAAACGGAAGCTGTGAGTGAGAGAGAGAGAGAGAATGAGAAGCTGTGTGTGTGAGAGAGAGAAGCTGTGAGTGAGTGAGAGAGAGAGAAGGAGAAGCTGTGGGTGAGATAAGAGAGAGAAAGAAAGAGAAGCTGTGAGTGAGAGAGAGAGAAAGTGAAGCTATGAGTGAGAGAGAGAGAAGCTGTGAGTGAGAGAGAGAGAAAGCAATGCTGTGAGTGAGAGAGAAGCTGTGAGTGAGAGAGAGAGAACCTGTGAGTGAGAGAGAGAGAGAAAGAGAAGCTGTATGTGTGAGAGAGAGAAAAAGAAAGAGAAGCTGTCAGTGAGAGAGAAAGAGAGAAAATGAGAAGCTGTGATGGAGAGTGAGAGAGAGAAAGCAAGAGAAGTTGTGTGGTTGTGAAAGAGAGAACCTGTGAGTGAGTGAGAGAGAGAAAGAGAATCTGTGAGTGAGAGATAGAGAGAAAGAGAAGCTGAGAGAGAGAGAGAAAGAGAAGCTGTTAGTGAGAGAGAGATTGAAAGAGAAGCTGTGAGTGAGAGAGAGAGAGAAAGAGAAGCTGTGAGTGAGAGAGAGATTGAAAGAGAAGCTGTGAGTGAGAGAGAGAGAGAAAGAGAAGCTGTGAGTGAGAGAGAGAAAGAGAAGCTGTGAGTGAGAGAAAGAGAAGCTGTGAGTGAGAGAGAGAAAGAGAAGGAGTGAGTGAGAGAGAGAGACAAGGAGAAGCTGTGAGTGAGAGAGAGAGAAGCTGTGAGTGAGAGAGAGAAAGAGAAGATGTGAGTGAGAGAGAGAGATAGAAAGAGAAGCTGTGATTGAGAGAGAGAAAAAGAAGCTGTGAGTGAGAGAGAGAGAGAAAGGGAAGCTGTGAGTGAGAGAGAGAGAGAACGAGAAGCTGTAAAAGAATGAGAACCTGTGAGTGAGTGAGAGAGAGAGAAGGAGAAGCTGTGAGTGAGATAAGAGAGAGAAAGAAAGAGAAGCTGTGAGTGAGAGAGAGAGAGAGAAGCTGTGAGTGAGAGAGAGAGAGAAGCTGTGAGTGAGAGAGAGAGAGAAAGAAAAGCTGTGAGGGAGAGAGAGAGAAAGAGAAGCTGTGAGTGAGAGAGAAAGAGAAAGAGGAGCTGTGTGTGTGAGAGAGAGAAAGAGAACCTGTGTGTGTGTGAGAGAGAGAGAAGCTGTGAGTGAGAGAGAAAGAGAGAAAATGAAACTGTTAGTGAGAGAGACAGAAAGAGAAACTGTGAGAGAAAGAGAAAGAGAGAAAGAAGAAGCTGTGAGTGAGAGAGAGAGAAAGAGAATCTCTGAGTGGGAGAGAGAAAGAATGAGAAGCTGTGAGAGAGAGAGAAATAGAAGCTGTGAGTGAGAGAGAGAAATAGAGAAAGAGAAGATTTGAGTGAGAGAGAGAAAGAGAAGCTGTGAGTGAGAGGGAGAGAGAGAAAGAGAAGCTGTGAGTGACACACAGAGAGAGAAGCTGTGAGTTAGAGAGAGAGAGAAAGAGAAGCTGTGAGTGAGAGAGAGAAAGAGAAGCTGTGAGTGAGAGGGAGAGAGAGAAAGAGAAGCTGTGAGTGACACACAGAGAGAGAAGCTGTGAGTTAGAGAGAGAGAGAAAGAGAAGCTGTGAGTGACAGAGAGAGAGAGAGAAAGAGAAGCTGTGAGTGAGAGAGAGATTGAAAGAGAAGCTGTGAGTGAGAGATAGAGAGAGAAAGAGAAGCTGTGAGTGAGAGAGAGAGAAAGAAAAGCTGTGAGTGAGAGAGAGAGAGAGAAAGAGAAGCTGTGAGAGAGAAAGAGAAGCTGTGAGTGAGAGAGTGAGAGAGAAAGAGAATCTGTTAGTGAGAGTGAGAGAGAGAGAGAAAGAGAAGCTGTGAGTGAGAGAGAGATTGAAAGAGAAGCTGTGAGTGAGAGAGAGAGAGAAAGAGAAGCTGTGAGTGAGAGAGAGAAAGAGAAGCTGTGAGTGAGAGGGAGAGAAAGAGAAGCTGTGAGTGACACAGAGAGAGAGAAGCTGTGAGTTAGAGAGAGAGAAAGAGAAGCTGTGAGTGACAGAGAGAGAGAAAGAGAAGCTGAGAGTGAGAGAGAGAGAGAAAGTGAAGCTGTGAGTGAGAGAGAGAGAGAAAGAGAAGCTGTGTGTGTGTGAGAGAGAGAAGCTGTGAGTGAGAGAGAGAAAGAGAAGCTGTGAGTGAGAGAGAGAGAAGATGTGAGTGAGAGAGAGAGAATGAGAAGCTGTGAGTGAGAGAGAGAGAAAGAGAAGCTGTGAGTGACAGAGAGAGAGAGAAAGAAGCTGTGAGTGAGTGAGAGAGAGAGAAAGAGAAGCTGTGAGAGAGAAAGAGAGAAGCTGTGAGTGAGAGAGTGAGAGAGAGAAAGAGAAAGAGAAGCTGTGAGTGAGAGAGAGAAAGAGAAGCTGTGAGTGAGAGGGAGCGAGAGAAAGAGAAGCTGTGAGTGAGAGAGAGAGAGAAAGAGAAGCTGTGAGTGAGAGAGAGAAAGAGAAGCTGTGAGTGAGAGGGAGAGAGAGAAAGAGAAGCTGTGAGTGACACACAGAGAGAGAAGCTGTGAGTTAGAGAGAGAGAGAAAGAGAAGCTGTGAGTGACAGAGAGAGAGAGAGAGAGAAAGAGAAGCTGTGAGTGAGAGAGAGATTGAAAGAGAAGCTGTGAGTGAGAGATAGAGAGAGAAAGAGAAGCTGTGAGTGAGAGAGAGAGAAAGAAAAGCTGTGAGTGAGAGAGAGAGAGAGAAAGAGAAGCTGTGAGAGAGAAAGAGAAGCTGTGAGTGAGAGAGTGAGAAAGAGAATCTGTTAGTGAGAGTGAGAGAGAGAGAGAAAGAGAAGCTGTGAGTGAGAGAGAGATTGAAAGAGAAGCTGTGAGTGAGAGAGAGAGAGAAAGAGAAGCTGTGAGTGAGAGAGAGAAAGAGAAGCTGTGAGTGAGAGGGAGAGAAAGAGAAGCTGTGAGTGACACAGAGAGAGAGAAGCTGTGAGTTAGAGAGAGAGAAAGAGAAGCTGTGAGTGACAGAGAGAGAGAAAGAGAAACTGAGAAGGAGAGAGAGAGAGAAAGTGAAGCTGTGAGTGAGAGAGAGAGAGAAGATGTGAGTGTGAGAGAGAGAATGAGAAGCTGTGAGTGAGAGAGAGAGAAAGAGAAGCTGTGAGTGACAGAGAGAGAGAGAAAGAAGCTGTGAGTGAGTGAGAGAGAGAGAAAGAGAAGCTGTGAGAGAGAAAGAGAGAAGCTGTGAGTGAGAGAGTGAGAGAGAGAAAGAGAAAGAGAAGCTGTGAGAGAGAGAAAGAGAAGCTGTGAGTGAGAGGGAGCAAGAGAAAGAGAAGCTGTGAGTGAGAGAGAGAGAGAGAAAGAGAAGCTGTGAGTGAGAGAGAGAAAGAGAAGCTGTGAGTGAGAGGGAGAGAGAGAAAGAGAAGCTGTGAGTGACACACAGAGAGAGAAGCTGTGAGTTAGAGAGAGAGAGAAAGAGAAGCTGTGAGTGACAGAGAGAGAGAGAGAAAGAGAAGCTGTGAGTGAGAGAGATTGAAAGAGAAGCTGTGAGTGAGAGATAGAGAGAGAAAGAGAAGCTGTGAGTGAGAGAGAGAGAAAGAAAAGCTGTGAGTGAGAGAGAGAGAGAGAAAGAGAAGCTGTGAGAGAGAAAGAGAAGCTGTGAGTGAGAGAGAGAGAGAAAGAGAAGCTGTGAGTGAGAGAGAAAGAGAAGCTGTGAGAGAGAGAGTGAGAAAGAGAAGCTGTGAGTGTGTGTGAGAGAGAAAGAGAAGCTGTGTGAGAGAGAGAGAGAGAGAGAAGGAGAAGCTGTGAGTGAGAGAGAGAAAGAGAAGCTGTGTGTGTGAGAGAAAGAGAAGCTGTAAGTGAGAGAGGGTGAGAAAGAGAAGCTGTGATTGAGAGTGAGAGAGAAAGAGATACTGTGAGTGAGTACATGAGAGAGAGAAACGGAAGCTGTGAGTGAGAGAGAGAGAGAGAATGAGAAGCTGTGTGTGTGAGAGAGAGAAGCTGTGAGTGAGTGAGAGAGAGAGAAGGAGAAGCTGTGGGTGAGATAAGAGAGAGAAAGAAAGAGAAGCTGTGAGTGAGAGAGAGAGAAAGTGAAGCTATGAGTGAGAGAGAGAGAAGCTGTGAGTGAGAGAGAGAGAAAGCAAAGCTGTGAGTGAGAGAGAAGCTGTGAGTGAGAGAGAGAGAACCTGTGAGTGAGAGAGAGAGAGAAAGAGAAGCTGTATGTGTGAGAGAGAGAAAAAGAAAGAGAAGCTGTCAGTGAGAGAGAAAGAGAGAAAATGAGAAGCTGTGATGGAGAGTGAGAGAGAGAAAGCAAGAGAAGTTGTGTGGTTGTGAAAGAGAGAACCTGTGAGTGAGTGAGAGAGAGAAAGAGAATCTGTGAGTGAGAGATAGAGAGAAAGAGAAGCTGAGAGAGAGAGAGAAAGAGAAGCTGTTAGTGAGAGAGAGATTGAAAGAGAAGCTGTGAGTGAGAGAGAGAGAGAAAGAGAAGCTGTGAGTGAGAGAGAGATTGAAAGAGAAGCTGTGAGTGAGAGAGAGAGAGAAAGAGAAGCTGTGAGTGAGAGAGAGAAAGAGAAGCTGTGAGTGAGAGAAAGAGAAGCTGTGAGTGAGAGAGAGAAAGAGAAGGAGTGAGTGAGAGAGAGAGAGAAGGAGAAGCTGTGAGTGAGAGAGAGAGAAGCTGTGAGTGAGAGAGAGAAAGAGAAGATGTGAGTGAGAGAGAGAGATAGAAAGAGAAGCTGTGATTGAGAGAGAGAAAAAGAAGCTGTGAGTGAGAGAGAGAGAGAAAGGGAAGCTGTGAGTGAGAGAGAGAGAGAACGAGAAGCTGTAAAAGAATGAGAACCTGTGAGTGAGTGAGAGAGAGAGAAGGAGAAGCTGTGAGTGAGATAAGAGAGAGAAAGAAAGAGAAGCTGTGAGTGAGAGAGAGAGAGAGAAGCTGTGAGTGAGAGAGAGAGAGAAGCTGTGAGTGAGAGAGAGAGAGAAAGAAAAGCTGTGAGGGAGAGAGAGAGAAAGAGAAGCTGTGAGTGAGAGAGAAAGAGAAAGAGGAGCTGTGTGTGTGAGAGAGAGAAAGAGAACCTGTGTGTGTGTGAGAGAGAGAGAAGCTGTGAGTGAGAGAGAAAGAGAGAAAATGAAACTGTTAGTGAGAGAGACAGAAAGAGAAACTGTGAGAGAAAGAGAAAGAGAGAAAGAAGAAGCTGTGAGTGAGAGAGAGAGAAAGAGAATCTCTGAGTGGGAGAGAGAAAGAATGAGAAGCTGTGAGAGAGAGAGAAATAGAAGCTGTGAGTGAGAGAGAGAAATAGAGAAAGAGAAGATTTGAGTGAGAGAGAGAGAATGAGAAGCTGTGAGTGAGAGAAAGATAAGCTGTGAGTAAGAGAGAGATCGATAAGCTGTGAGTGAGAGGGAGAGAGAAAGAGAAGCTGTGAGTGAGACAGAGAGAAAGAGAAGCTGTGTGAGAGAGAAATAGAAGCTGTGAGTGTGAGAGAGAAATAGAGAAAGAGAAGCTGTGAGTGAGAGAGAGAGTGAGAATGAGAAGCTGTGAGTGAGAGAAAGATAAGCTGTGAGTAAGAGAGAGAGAAAGATAAGCGGTTAGTGAGAGAGAGAGAGAAAGAGAAGCTGTGAGTGAGAGAGAGAGAGAGAAGCTGTGAGTGACAGAGAGAGAAAGAAAAGCTGTGAGGGAGAGAGAGAGAAAGAGAAGCTGTGAGTGAGAGAGAAAGAGAAAGAGAAAGAGGAGCTGTGTGTGTGTGAGAGAGAAAGAGAACCTGTGTGTGTGTGTGAGAGAGAGAAGCTGTGAGTGAGAGAGAAAGAGAGAAAATGAAACTGTTAGTGAGAGAGACAGAAAGAGAAACTGTGAGAGAAAGAGAAAGAGAGAAAGAAGAAGCTGTGAGTGAGAGAGAGAGAAAGAGTGTTGGGATTTGATTCATGTAAAGATATCTTCTCAATCAGCCAGCCTCATTAGCAGCAGTTTATATTCTCAGATCTTTTGAGGTACCTATGAGTCCAGCTCCATTAGGCTTTTTGTAGGGAGAAACAGAGACAGACAAAAGCAGACACGACTGCTCTCTTTGGCTGGTCAAACGCTACTGAAGCCTTTTCTTTATTTTAGGCAGAGAGAGAGAGAGAAACGAACCTAGCAAGCATTGTATACCAGAAACGAAACTTAACCTACATAATAAATCAGAATGTCAGAACCCAAATAAGGAGAAAGAATTTCTCTCACTTTTCTACGCATGCCTAAGGTACAGCGTTGTCTCTCAGGCAAAGAGGCCTTGTTTACAATATGTGTCAGAAGACAGGCAAGACAGAATCCAGATGCATTCCTACATGTCCTCCTTTTTCATTTAAATTTGAGAGAGGGACGGCTAATCATACCCCTGCATGTCATCATACTCCATAACTACTCCTCCATATACATCATCACTGTCCTCCTGGACATCGTACCCCTCCTGACTCATGGTACTTTGTTCCGAAGGATGATACCTCATTGAGTACAATTGCCGTCGTGCAAAACTCGATGTCTCCCTTCTACGCAGTGGACATGTGTTACACATAGAAATAAGATTAGGAATACAAGTAATGCAAAAATACAAAGGTATAAAGCAGATAATAATAATAAACCCATAAAAGAAAACTTGTCTAAGGACAGATAAATCAGGCAACCAAGAAGTCACCCAATCAAAGAGATTAACATCAGTGCGTACATTGTTAATAATGCTCTCCTGTAAATTCTGAAGTTCTTTCTCAATAGTATTATTCAGATAAAATAACCCAATGCTGCACATTGATATTGACCTGGATGGAAATTCGTGGCAACTCCATTAAAAAAGAACCACACGTTAGGATCCTTGATTTGCCATCCATTGCAAATTGAACCACTATCTATAGCAGAATAATCAGGAGTAAACATAGGAAACACATCATATATATCCTCAATAGTAGTGTTAAACAAGGTATAATTAAGCTTATAAGAACTGTTATAACTACCCCATAACCAAAAATAATCATCACAACCCGTATAATTGCCTACATTCTGCAAAACCCTTCGTGCTTGAGTCCAGTACTTCCATTTACTATTCCAGACTCCAGAACTATGACAGCAGAAACAAAGTCCTTTAGTGTATTTCTTGAATGTCATGCTTCGCCAGTGGGTGTCGTTAAATTGTTCTGGAGGATTAGAGAAGAGTGTAGACCTATCAAGATGTTGCAAATGTCCAATAACCAACTCTGGCGTGTTGAACAATGCCGGAAGAAAAGCCATTTGAGACACTGCCAGTGGATGCTCATAGTATAACGTTGCATTCTTACCATGAACTTCAAACATATAGTTAGCATGACGAATCCAAAAGTTGGGGTTGCCCCCATGAGGCATTGTTCTTACAGCTGGAAGCACAGTAAGAAAGAAAACAAATGTCAGCAAATTTAGTCTACTGGTGAACCACCATCCTGGAGCTGAGTAACCTTTCTCCATGGGCGGATTGCTCCAGCAGGAATCCTTCCACTCAGAATCCCCTTGTTGCTAATAAATGACCAATGGCTTAGGGAGACACTCCCCTAAGAAACAGGAGCATGCCCTGTTATTACTAGTACCATGTAACTAAACATGAAACATGAGTGACATATAACACAAATGCAATATCACAAACCCAATTACATGTGTAGAGTACTGAAACCTCTTCCATGTGCTTCTGGAGGTACCTTGAGATATGCAGTTTCATAAGACAATACATAACATAAGCAAAGACAGGTCTTTTTCCTGCAAAAGAATAAGCAAAACATTTAAGCATAAACAAGACATGAACATTTTTTTTTCTTCCTTACATGAAGGAGGCATTCTAGCAAGCATTTAAAGCATTCTTCTTCTCTCACTGGTGTAAAAGGGAGAGAGGCATTAATAACTTTTACTAGCATAGCCTGGTAAATCAGCATAAATATCATCAAAGCATTTCACACACTCATAAAACAGGTACTAATATCAGCAGAGCATTTAAAGGCATTTGAATATAAAACAGAAAATAGCATGATCATACAGTTGAACTATTTATACAATTTAAAAGGTTTTCTGGTTTTATAATGCAAACAAAGCCAATTCTTCTTAGAGTCACACAAACTTTTAGGGTCCAATTAAAATGTCCAAATTAAAGACCAAACGTTGATTGAAGACAATTTAAACACAAAACACTATTTTCTCTCCAGTTCAGTTCTTGGAATGGCAAGTTGAAAGTAAGCCATAAATTACTTCTCACTGACTTCACAAGACAACCAGACCCCCCTTCTCTCAGCTTTTCAGGCAAACACACATTCCTTCATGCTCCGGCCATCCTGATCAGCCAAAAACTCCTTGTATTTTTGCAGCAGTCTGTTGTCGTTCGAGGCGGGATTCATCCCCCTCCTCCTCTGGACTTCTGTCATCTCCAGCATATGATTCTCAACCTTATGACAGCCTGCATCTGTTAGTTTGTACTTGCACCCCTTTTTTGTCTTGGGTTTTGTGAGTTCCTCCTTTGGGCCATCCTTCCATTTCTGCAGGATCTTCCTGCCCAAACGTGAGGTATCAAATTTACTACTCAGCTTCTCCTGCTTTTGTGATGAGGGTTGCTTCAGGGGGGGGGGGGCTGAGATCCCCTAAGCTGCTCTTTGAAACACAGTCCTTGCTTTCTGCCACTCTACATGCATTAACAGCTTCAATCTGTGATGAGTTTCCCACCATTTGTTCCCCATCAGCTGGCACTAGTATTGCAACAGTCTCATTTGCAAGCGGCTCTCTGTTCACTGGATATACATCAACAGGTTCCATATCCAGCACAGCTGTAGTTAACGCAGCAGAGAACAGGTCTTTTGTAAGGCTAAAAGGACTTGATTGTTGCAAGTCAGGACATAATTGCCCATCTCCTTTTCTACCTCCATCCCCATCAGGGGGCTGTTGTTTCTCATATGATGGAAGGGCAGTTGCCATGGCCCCCCTTTTATCTGGAGGCAAAAGCAGTGGGAGGGGGTGGCCATCAAGTCTTTGAGACAATAAAATATTTTTTGGAGTAAGTCTCTGAAGGCAGCCTTCAATTTCCTCCCATGTAAATAATATTGATCTAGAAATTCCATTATGCTTTTGCATTTCTCTCCCGATCTGTTTCCACTGTTTTAAGTCCAGACCTTCATATTTAAACCAAGGAAAGATTTTTGCTATAACTTTAACCAGCTGCTGTATCTCTTTATCATCAGCCTTTCGCCCATTCTCATGCAAAAGATCTGAGATATCTTTACAAAGTTCCTGCATTTCTGAAGAAAGCAAACAACCCATTTTCCACTCACCCTGTAGTAATTCTCAAGCGCTTGATTTATGACCTTCCCGGTCGGACCTTTTTGCCTGGTCGTAGGTGAATGAAGACCTTCCCCGGTCGATTATGAGGTGTTAATTGCTGCTAAATGCTGAAGCAGAGTTCAAAGCAGGCTCTCTCATTGTAGTTCAAAGCGTCACACGGAGCGCCACTTGTTGGGATTTGATTCATGTAAAGATATCTTCAATCAGTCAGCCTCATTAGCAGCAATTTATATTCTCAGATCTTTTGAGGTAGAGACAGAAAAACATGACTCCAGTCCTTGGCTGGTCAAACGCTACTGAAGCCTTCTCTGTATTTAGGCAGAGAGAGAGAGAGAAACGAAACTTGAGCAAGCATTGTATACCAGAAACGAAACTTAGCAGAGACAAAGCTGAGTCCTTACAGCCAATCAGAAGTATCAGAACCCAAAGAAAGAGAGATAAGGAGCGCTGTCTCTCAGTGAGCAAAGAGGCTTTTGTTTACAATATGTGTCAGAAGACAGGCAAGACAGAAATCAGATGCATTCCTACATCACAGCTTCTCTTTCTCTCACTCACAGCTTCTCTTTCACTCTCTCTCACTCACAGCTTCTCTCTCTCTCTCTCACTCACAGATTCTCTCTCTCTCTCACTCACAGGTTTTCTTTCTCTCACTCTCTCTCACTCACAGCTTCTCTCTCTCACACACACACACACAGTTCTTTCTCTCTTTCTCTCTCTCACAGCTTCTCTTTCTTTCTCTCTCTCTCACTCACAGTTTCTCTTTCTCTCTCTCACACACACACAGAGATTCTCTTTCTCTCACACACACAAACAGCTTCTCTCTCTGTGTCATTCACATCTTCTCTTTCCCTCTCTCTCTCACACAGCTTCTCTTTCTCTCTCACACACACTCACAGCTTCTCTTTCTCACTCTCTCTCTCACACAGCTTCTCTTTCTCTCTCACTCACAGCTTCTCTTTCTCTCTCTCTCTCACTCACAGCTTCTCTCTCTCTCACTCACAGCTTCTCTTATACTCTATCTCTCTCACTAACAGCTTCTCTTTCTCTCTCTCACACTCACAGCTTCTCTTTCTCTCTCTCTCACTCACAGCTTCTCTCTCTCTCTCACTCACAGCTTTTCTTTCTCTCTCTCACTCACAGCTTCTCTTTCTCTCTCTCTCACTCAGCTTCTCTCTCTCACTCACTCACAACTTCTTTTTCCCTCTCTCTCAATCACAGCTACTCTTTCTCTCTCTCTCTCTCACAGCTTCTCTTTCTCTCTCTCTCACTAACAGCTTCTCTCTCTCTCTCTCTCTCACAGCTTCTCTCTCTCTCTCTCTCACTCACAGCTACTCTTTCTCTCTCTCTCACTCAGCTTCTCTCTCTCTCACTAACAGCTTCTCTTTCCCCCTCTCTCTCACTCACAGCTACTCTTTCTCTCTCTCTCTCACTCACAGCTTCTCTTTCTCTCTCTCATGCACTCACTCACAGCATCTGTTTCTCTCTCACTCTCTCTCACAGCTTCTATTTTCTCTCTCTCACTCTCTCACTCACAGCTTCTCGTTCTCTCTCTCTCTTTCACTCACAGCTTCTCTTTCTCTCTCTCTCTCACTCAGCTTGTCTCTCTCTCTTACTCACAGCTTCTCTTTCTCTCTCTCTCACTCACAGCTTCTCTTTCTCTCTCTCTCTCACTCACAGCTTCTCTTTCTTCTCTCTCTCACTTACCGCT
The DNA here is from genome assembly GCA_035047305.1 of Bradypodion pumilum. Taxonomy (NCBI): domain Eukaryota; kingdom Metazoa; phylum Chordata; class Lepidosauria; order Squamata; family Chamaeleonidae; genus Bradypodion; species Bradypodion pumilum. The sequence goes on from JAWDJD010000001.1 coordinate 236,382,761, forward strand.
TCGCTTTCTTTCTCTCTCTCTCTAACATCTCTTTCTCTCCCTCTCTCTCACTCACAGCTTCTCTTTCTCTCTCTCTCTCTCACTCACTCCTTCTCTTTCTCTCTCTCTCACTCACAGCTTCTCTTTCTCTCACTCACAGCTTCTCTTTCTCTCTCTCTCACTCACAGCTTAGCTTTCTCTCTCTCTAACTCACAGATTCTCTCTCTCTCTCACTCACAGGTTTTCTTTCTCTCACTCTCTCTCACTCACATCTTCTCTCTTTCACACACTCACAGCTTCTCTTTCTCTCTCTCTCTCACTCACAGCTTCTCTCTCTCTCTCACACACACACAGTTCTTTCTCTCTTTCTCTCTCTCACAGCTTCTCTTTCTTTCTCTCTCTCTCACTCACAGCTTCTCTTTCTCTCTCACACACACACACACAGATTCTCTTTCTCTCTCACACACACACAGCTTCTCTCTCTCTGTGTCATTCACAGCATCTCTTTCCCTCTCTGTCTCACACAGCTTCTCTTTCTCTCACACACACACTCACAGCTTCTCTTTCTCACTCTCTCTCTCTCACAGCTTCTCTTTCTCTCTCACTCACAGCTTCTCTTTCTCTCTCTCTCTCACTCACAGCTTCTCTCTCTCTCTCACTCACAGCTTCTCTTATACTCTAACTCTCTCACTAACAGCTTCTCTTTCTCTCTCTCACACTCACAGCTTCTCTTTCTCTCTCTCTCACTCACAGCTTCTCTCTCTCTCTCTCACTCACAGCTTTTCTTTCTCTCTCTCACTCACAGCTTCTCTCTCTCTCACTCACTCACAGCTTCTTTTTCCCTCTCTCTCAATCACAGCTACTCTTTCTCTCTCTCTCACACAGCTTCTCTTTCTCTCTCTCTCACTAACAGCTTCTCTCTCTCTCTCTCACTCACAGCTTCTCTCTCACTCTCTCTCACTCACAGCTACTCTTTCTCTCTCTCTCACTCAGCTTCTCTCTCTCTCACTAACAGCTTCTCTTTCCCCTCTCTCTCACTCACAGCTACTCTTTCTCTCTCTCTCTCACTCACAGCTTCTCTTTTTCTCTCTCATGCACTCACTCACAGCGTCTGTTTCTCTCTCACTCTCTCTCACAGCTTCTATTTTCTCTCTCACACTCTCTCACTCACAGCTTCTCGTTCTCTCTCTCTCTTTCACTCACAGCTTCTCTTTCTCTCTCTCTCTCACTCAGCTTGTCTCTCTCTCTTACTCACAGCTTCTCTTTCTCTCTCTCTCACTCACAGCTTCTCTTTCTCTCTCTCTCTCACTCTCAGCTTCTCTTTCTTCTCTCTCTCACTTACCGCTTCGCTTTCTTTCTCTCTCTCTCGAACATCTCTTTCTCTCCCTCTCTCTCACTCACAGCTCTTTCTCTCTCTCTCTCTCACTCACAGCTTCTCTTTCTCTCTCTCACTCACAGCTTCTCTCTCTCTCTCACTCACAGCTTCTCTTTCTCTATTTCTCTCTCTCACTCACAGCTTCTCTTTCTCTCTCTCTCACTCTCAGCTTCTCTTTTTCTCTCTCTCACTCACAGCTTCTCTTTCTCTCTCACACACACACAGCTTCTCTTTCTCTCTCTCACTCACATCTTCTCTTTCTCTCTCACACACACAAAGCTTCCCTTTCCATCTCTCTCTCACTCAAAGCTTCTCTTTCTCTCTCTCTCACTCTCAGCGTCTCTTTCTGTCTTTCTCACTCAAAGCATCTCTTTCTCTCTCTCTCTAACACAGCTTCTCTTTCTCTCAGTCACTCACAGAATCTCTCTCTCTCTCTCTCTCACTCATAGCTTCTCTTTCACTCTCTCACTCACTCACTGCATCTCTTTCTCTCTCTCTCTCTCAGTCACAGCTTCTCTTTCTCTCTTTCTCTCTCACTCAAAGCTTATCTCTCTCTCTCACTGACAATTTCTCTTTCTTTCTCTCTCTCTCACACAGTTTCTCTTTCTCTCTCTCACTCACAGCTTCTCTTTCTCTCTCTCTCTCACTCACAGCTTCTCTTTCTCTCTCTCTCACTCAGCTTCTCTCTCTCTCTCTGTCTCTCACTCACAGCTTCTCTCTCTCTCACACTCACAGCTTCTCTTTCTCTCTCTCTCTTCTCTCACTCACAGCTTCTCTCTCTCTCACACACACAGTTCTTTCTCTCTTTCTCTCTCTCTCTCTCTCTCACAGCTTCTCTTTCTTTCTCTCTCTCTCGCTCACACCTTCTCTTTCTCTCACACACACAGCTTCTCTTTCTCTCTCTCACACACACACAGTTTCTCTCTCTCTCTCTCTCTGTCATTCACATCTTCTCTTTCCCACTCTCTCTCACACAGCTTCTCTTTCTCTCTCACACACACTCACAGCTTCTCTTTCTCACTCTCTCTCTCACACAGCTTCTCTTTCTCTCTCACTCACAGCTTCTCTTTCTCTCTCACACACACAAAGCTTCCCTTTCCATCTCTCTCTCAAAGCTTCTCTTTCTCTCTCTCTCACTCACAGCATCTCTTTCTGTCTCTCTCACTCAAAGCACCTCTTTCTCTCTCTCTCTCTAACACAGCTTCTCTTTCTCTCAGTCACTCACAGCTTCTCTCTCTCTCTCTCACTCATAGCTTCTCTTTCTCTCTCTCTCTCAGTCACAGCTTCTCTTTCTCTCTTTCTCTCTCACTCAAAGCTTATCTCTCTCTCTCTCACTGACAATTTCTCTTTCTTTCTCTCTCTCTCACACAGTTTCTCTTTCTCTCTCTCACTCACAGCTTCTCTTTCTCTCTCTCTCTCACTCACAGCTTCTCTTTCTCTCTCTCTCACTCAAAGATTCTATTTCTCTCTCTCTCTCACTCACAGCATCTCTTTCTCCCTCTCTCTCTCACTCACAGCTTCTCTCTCTCTCACACAGCTTTGCTCTCTCTCTCTCTCTCACTCACAGCTTCTCTTTCTCTCTCTCACTCACTCACAGCTTCTCTTTCTCTCCCTCTCTCACACAGCTTCTCTTTCTCTCTCACACACACACTCACAGCTTCTCTCTCTCACTCACTCACAGCTTCTCTTTCATTCTCTCTCTCACTCACAGCTTCTCTCTCTCTCTCGCACTCACAGCTTCTCTTTCTCTCTCTCTCTCACTTACAGATAATCCTTCTCTCTCACACACACAGCTTCTCTCTCTCTCTCACTCACAGCTTCTCTCTCTCACTAACTCACAGCTTCTCTTATACTCTCTCTCTCTCACTCACAGCTTCTCTCTCTCTCTCAATCACAGCTTCTCTTTCTCGCTCTCTCTCACTCACAGCTTCAATTTCTCTCTCTCTCTCACTCGCAGCTTATCTTTCTTTCTCTCTCTCTTTCTCTCTCACAGCTTCTCTTTCTCTCCCTCTCTCTCTCACTCACAGCTTCTCTTTCTCTCTCTCTCTCTCATTCACAGCTTCTCTTTCTCTCTCTCTCATTCACAGCTTCTCTTTCTCCTCTCTCTCACTCACAGACTCTCTTTCTCTCACACTCACAGCTTCTCTTTCTATCTCTCTCTCTCACTCACACTCTCTTTCTCTCTCAGTCTCTCTCACTCACAGCTTCTCTCTCTCTCTCTCAATCACAGCTTCTCTTTCTCTCTCTCTCTCACAGCTTCAATTTCTCTCTCTCTCACTCGCAGCTTATCTTTCTTTCTCTCTCTTTCTCTCACTCACAGCTTCTCTTTCTCTCTCTCTCTCTCACTCACAGCTTCTCCTTCTCTCTCTCTCACTCACAGCTTCTACTTCTATCTCTCTCTCACACAGCTTCTCTTTCTTACTCTCTCTCTCAAACACAGCTTCTCTTCCTCTCTCTCTCTCTTCACTCACAGCTTCTCTCTCTCTCTCATTCACAGCTTCTCTTTCTCTCTCTCACTCTCAGCTTCTCTTTCTCTCTCTCACTCACAGCTTCTCTCTCTCTCCCTCACTCACTCACAGCTTCTCTTTCTTTTCTCTCTCTCTCACACTCAGCTTCTCTTTCTCTCTCTCTCACTCACATCTTCTCTTTCTCTTTCTATCTCACTCACAGCTTCTCTTTCTCACTCTCTCTCACACAGCTTCTCTTTCTTTCTCTCTCTCTCACACAGTTTCTCTTTCTCTCTCTCACTCACAGCTTCTCTTTCTCTCTCTCTCTCACTCACAGCTTCTCTTTCTCTCACTCACAGCTTCTCTTTCTCTCTCTCTCACTCAAAGATTCTATTTCTCTCTCTCTCTCACTCACAGCATCTCTTTCTCCCTCTCTCTCTCACTCACAGCTTCTCTCTCTCTCACACAGCTTTGCTCTCTCTCTCTCTCTCACTCACAGCTTCTCTCTCACTCACAGCTTCTCTTTCTCTCTCTCACTCACTCACAGCTTCTCTTTCTCTCCCTCTCTCACACAGCTTCTCTTTCTCTCTCACACACACACTCACAGCTTCTCTCTCTCACTCACTCACAGCTTCTCTTTCTCTCTCTCTCTCACTCACAGCTTCTCTCTCTCTCTCGCACTCACAGCTTCTCTTTCTCTCTCTCTCACTACACAGCTTCTCTTTCTCTCTCTCACTAACAGCTTCTCTTTTTCTCTCTCTCTCACACCTTCTCTTTCTCTCTCTCTCTCACTCACAGTTTCTCTTTTTCTCTCTCTCACTCACAGCTTCTTTTTTTCTCTCTCTCACGCAAATCTTCTCTTTCTCTCTCTCTCCCTCACAGCTTCTCTCTTTCACAACCACACAACTTCTCTTTCTCTCACTCTCTCTCGCTCTCCCTCACAGCTTCTCATTTTCTCTCTTTCTCTCTCACTGACAGCTTCTCTTTCTCTTTCTCTCTCTCACACATACAGCTTCTCTTTCTCTCTCTCTCTCACTCACAGGTTCTCTCTCTCACACTCACAGATTATCTCTCACTCTCTCACTAACAGCTTCTCTTTCTCTCCCTCTCTCTCACTCACAGCTTCTCTTTCTCTATCTCTCTCACTCACAGCTTCTCTTTCTCTCTCTCACTCACAGCTTATCTTTCTCTCTCTCTCTCACTCACAGCTTCTCTTTCTCTATTTTTCTCTTACTCACAGCTTCTCTTTCTTTCTCTCACTCACTCACAACTTCTCTTTCTCTCTCCCTCACTCACAGCTTAGCTTCTCTCTCTCTCTCACTCACAGGTTTTCTTTCTCTCACTCTCTAACTCACAGCTTCTCTCTCACACACACTCACAGCTTCTCTTTCTCTCTCTCTCTTTCACTCACAGCTTCTCTCTCTCACACACACACAGTTCTTTCTCTCTTTCTCTCTCTCACAGCTTCTATTTCTTTCTCTCTCTCTCACTCACAGCTTCTCTTTCTCTCTCTCACACACACACACAGCTTCTCTTTCTCTCTCTCACACACACAGCTTCTCTCTGTGTGTGTCATTCACATCTTCTCTTTCTCACACTCTCTCTCACAGCTTCTCTTTCTCTCTCACTCACAGCTTCTCTTTCTCTCTCTCTCTCACTCACAGCTTCTCTTTCTCTCTCTCTTTCACTCAGATTCTCTCTCTCACTCACTCGCTCACAGCTTCTCTTTCTCACTCACTCACAGCTTCTCTCTCTCTCTCACTCATAGCTTCTATTTCTCCCTCTCTCACTCACTCACAGCTTTTCTTTCTCTCTCTCTATCTCTCTCACTCACAGCTTCTCTTTCTCTCTCTCTCTCACTCACAGCTTCTCTTTCTCTCTCTCTCTCACTTACAGATAATCCTTCTCTCTCACACACACAGCTTCTCTCTCTCTCACTCACAGCTTCTCTCTCTCACTAACTCACAGCGTCTCTTATACTCTCTCTCTCTCACTCACAGCTTCTCTCTCTCTCTCAATCACAGCTTCTCTTTCTCGCTCTCTCTTACTCACAGCTTCAATTTCTCTCTCTCTCTCACTCGCAGCTTATCTTTCTTTCTCTCTCTCTTTCTCTCTCACAGCTTCTCTTTCTCTCCCTCTCTCTCTCACTCACAGCTTCTCTTTCTCTCTCTCTCTCTCATTCACAGCTTCTCTTTCTCTCTCTCTCATTCACAGCTTCTCTTTCTCCTCTCTCTCACTCACAGACTCTCTTTCTCTCACACTCACAGCTTCTCTTTCTATCTCTCTCTCTCACTCACACTCTCTTTCTCTCTCAGTCTCTCTCACTCACAGCTTCTCTCTCTCTCTCAATCACAGCTTCTCTTTCTCTCTCTCTCTCACAGCTTCAATTTCTCTCTCTCTCACTCGCAGCTTATCTTTCTTTCTCTCTCTTTCTCTCACTCACAGCTTCTCTTTCTCTCTCTCTCTCTCACTCACAGCTTCTCCTTCTCTCTCTCTCACTCACAGCTTCTACTTCTATCTCTCTCTCACACAGCTTCTCTTTCTTACTCTCTCTCTCTCAAACACAGCTTCTCTTCCTCTCTCTCTCTCTTCACTCACAGCTTCTCTCTCTCTCTCATTCACAGCTTCTCTTTCTCTCTCTCACTCACAGCTTCTCTTTCTCTCTCTCTCACTCACAGCTTCTCTCTCTCTCTCTCACTCACTCACAGCTTCTCTTTCTTTTCTCTCTCTCTCACACTCAGCTTCTCTTTCTCTCTCTCTCACTCACATCTTCTCTTTCTCTTTCTATCTCACTCACAGCTTCTCTTTCTCACTCTCTCTCACACAGCTTCTCTTTCTTTCTCTCTCTCTCACACAGTTTCTCTTTCTCTCTCTCACTCACAGCTTCTCTTTCTCTCTCTCTCTCACTCACAGCTTCTCTTTCTCTCACTCACAGCTTCTCTTTCTCTCTCTCTCACTCAAAGATTCTATTTCTCTCTCTCTCTCACTCACAGCATCTCTTTCTCCCTCTCTCTCTCACTCACAGCTTCTCTCTCTCTCACACAGCTTTGCTCTCTCTCTCTCTCTCACTCACAGCTTCTCTCTCACTCACAGCTTCTCTTTCTCTCTCTCACTCACTCACAGCTTCTCTTTCTCTCCCTCTCTCACACAGCTTCTCTTTCTCTCTCACACACACACTCACAGCTTCTCTCTCTCACTCACTCACAGCTTCTCTTTCTCTCTCTCTCTCACTCACAGCTTCTCTCTCTCTCTCGCACTCACAGCTTCTCTTTCTCTCTCTCTCACTACACAGCTTCTCTTTCTCTCTCTCACTAACAGCTTCTCTTTTTCTCTCTCTCTCACACCTTCTCTTTCTCTCTCTCTCTCACTCACAGTTTCTCTTTTTCTCTCTCTCACTCACAGCTTCTTTTTTTCTCTCTCTCACGCAAATCTTCTCTTTCTCTCTCTCTCCCTCACAGCTTCTCTCTTTCACAACCACACAACTTCTCTTTCTCTCACTCTCTCTCGCTCTCCCTCACAGCTTCTCATTTTCTCTCTTTCTCTCTCACTGACAGCTTCTCTTTCTCTTTCTCTCTCTCACACATACAGCTTCTCTTTCTCTCTCTCTCTCACTCACAGGTTCTCTCTTTCACACTCACAGATTATCTCTCACTCTCTCACTAACAGCTTCTCTTTCTCTCCCTCTCTCTCACTCACAGCTTCTCTTTCTCTATCTCTCTCACTCACAGCTTCTCTTTCTCTCTCTCACTCACAGCTTATCTTTCTCTCTCTCTCTCACTCACAGCTTCTCTTTCTCTATTTTTCTCTTACTCACAGCTTCTCTTTCTTTCTCTCACTCACTCACAACTTCTCTTTCTCTCTCCCTCACTCACAGCTTAGCTTCTCTCTCTCTCTCACTCACAGGTTTTCTTTCTCTCACTCTCTAACTCACAGCTTCTCTCTCACACACACTCACAGCTTCTCTTTCTCTCTCTCTCTTTCACTCACAGCTTCTCTCTCTCTCACACACACAGTTCTTTCTCTCTTTCTCTCTCTCACAGCTTCTATTTCTTTCTCTCTCTCTCACTCACAGCTTCTCTTTCTCTCTCTCTCTCACACACACACAGCTTCTCTTTCTCTCTCACACACACACAGCTTCTCTCTGTGTGTGTCATTCACATCTTCTCTTTCTCACACTCTCTCTCACAGCTTCTCTTTCTCTCTCACTCACAGCTTCTCTTTCTCTCTCTCTCTCACTCACAGCTTCTCTTTCTCTCTCTCTTTCACTCAGATTCTCTCTCTCACTCACTCGCTCACAGCTTCTCTTTCTCACTCACTCACAGCTTCTCTCTCTCTCTCACTCATAGCTTCTATTTCTCCCTCTCTCACTCACTCACAGCTTTTCTTTCTCTCTCTCTATCTCTCTCACTCACAGCTTCTCTTTCTCTCTCTCTCTCACTCACAGCTTCTCTTTCTCTCTCTCTCTCACTTACAGATAATCCTTCTCTCTCACACACACAGCTTCTCTCTCTCTCTCACTCACAGCTTCTCTCTCTCACTAACTCACAGCTTCTCTTATACTCTCTCTCTCTCACTCACAGCTTCTCTCTCTCTCTCAATCACAGCTTCTCTTTCTCGCTCTCTCTCACTCACAGCTTCAATTTCTCTCTCTCTCTCACTCGCAGCTTATCTTTCTTTCTCTCTCTCTTTCTCTCTCACAGCTTCTCTTTCTCTCCCTCTCTCTCTCACTCACAGCTTCTCTTTCTCTCTCTCTCTCTCATTCACAGCTTCTCTTTCTCTCTCTCTCATTCACAGCTTCTCTTTCTCCTCTCTCTCACTCACAGACTCTCTTTCTCTCACACTCACAGCTTCTCTTTCTATCTCTCTCTCTCACTCACACTCTCTTTCTCTCTCAGTCTCTCTCACTCACAGCTTCTCTCTCTCTCTCTCAATCACAGCTTCTCTTTCTCTCTCTCTCTGACAGCTTCAATTTCTCTCTCTCTCACTCGCAGCTTATCTTTCTTTCTCTCTCTTTCTCTCACTCACAGCTTCTCTTTCTCTCTCTCTCTCTCACTCACAGCTTCTCCTTCTCTCTCTCTCACTCACAGCTTCTACTTCTATCTCTCTCTCACACAGCTTCTCTTTCTTACTCTCTCTCTCTCAAACACAGCTTCTCTTCCTCTCTCTCTCTCTTCACTCACAGCTTCTCTCTCTCTCTCATTCACAGCTTCTCTTTCTCTCTCTCACTCACAGCTTCTCTTTCTCTCTCTCTCACTCACAGCTTCTCTCTCTCTCTCTCTCACTCACTCACAGCTTCTCTTTCTTTTCTCTCTCTCTCACACTCAGCTTCTCTTTCTCTCTCTCTCACTCACATCTTCTCTTTCTCTTTCTATCTCACTCACAGCTTCTCTTTCTCACTCTCTCTCACACAGCTTCTCTTTCTTTCTCTCTCTCACTCACAGCTTCTCTTTCTCTCTCTCTCACTCACAGCTTCTCTTTCTCTCTCTCTCACCCACAGCTTCTCTTTCTCTCTCTCTCACTCACATCTCTTTCTTCTCTCTTTCACTTACATCTTCTCTTTCTCTCTCTCTCTCACTAACAGCTTCTCTTTCTCTCCCTCTCTCACTCACAGCTTCTCTTTCTCTCGTTCTCTCCCACTCACAGCTTCTCTTTCTCTCTCTCTTACAGCTTCTCGTTCTCTCTCTCCCACTCACAGCTTCTCTTTCTCTCTGTCTCACTCACAGCTTCTCTTTCTCTCTCTCTCTCTCACTCACAGCTTCCCTTTCTTTCTCTCTCTCACTCACAGCTTCTCTCTCTCTCTCTCTCTCACAGCTTCTCTTTCTCTCTCTCTCTCTCACTCACAGCTTCTCTTTCTTCTCTCTCTCACTTACCGCTTCTCTTTCTTTCACTCTCTCACTAACAGCTTCTCTTTCTCTCCCTCTCTCTCACTCACAGCTTCTCTTTCTTTCTCTCACTCACAGCTTCTCTTTCTCTCTCTCTCACTCACAGCTTCTCTCTCTCTCTCTCTCACTCACTCACAGCTTCTCTTTCTTTTCTCTCTCTCTCACACTCAGCTTCTCTTTCTCTCTCTCTCACTCACATCTTCTCTTTCTCTTTCTATCTCACTCACAGCTTCTCTTTCTCACTCTCTCTCACACAGCTTCTCTTTCTTTCTCTCTCTCACTCACAGCTTCTCTTTCTCTCTCTCTCACTCACAGCTTCTCTTTCTCTCTCTCTCACCCACAGCTTCTCTTTCTCTCTCTCTCACTCACATCTCTTTCTTCTCTCTTTCACTTACATCTTCTCTTTCTCTCTCTCTCTCACTAACAGCTTCTCTTTCTCTCCCTCTCTCACTCACAGCTTCTCTTTCTCTCGTTCTCTCCCACTCACAGCTTCTCTTTCTCTCTCTCTTACAGCTTCTCGTTCTCTCTCTCCCACTCACAGCTTCTCTTTCTCTCTGTCTCACTCACAGCTTCTCTTTCTCTCTCTCTCTCTCACTCACAGCTTCCCTTTCTTTCTCTCTCTCACTCACAGCTTCTCTCTCTCTCTCTCACAGCTTCTCTTTCTCTCTCTCTCTCACTCACAGCTTCTCTTTCTTCTCTCTCTCACTTACCGCTTCTCTTTCTTTCACTCTCTCACTAACAGCTTCTCTTTCTCTCCCTCTCTCTCACTCACAGCTTCTCTTTCTTTCTCTCACTCACAGCTTCTCTTTCTCTCTCTCACTCACAGCTTCTCTCTCTCTCTCTCACTCACAGCTTCTCTTTCTCTATTTCTCTCTCACTCACAGCTTAGCTTTCTCTCTCTCTTACTCACAGCTTCTCTCTCTCTCTCACTCACAGGTTTTCTTTCTCTCACTCTCTCTCACTCACAGCTTCTCTCTCTCTCACACTCACAGCTTCTCTTTCTCTCTCTCTCTCACTCACAGCTCTCTCTCTCACACACATACAGTTCTTTCTCTCTTTCTCTCTCTCACAACTTCTATTTCTTTCTCTCTCTCTCACTCACAGCTTCTCTTTCTCTCTCACACACACACACAGCTTCTCTTTCTCTCTCACACACACACAGCTTCTCTCTCTGTGTCATTCACATCTTCTCTTTCCCTCTCTCTCTCTCACAGCTTCTCTTTCTCTCTCACACACACTCACAGCTTCTCTTTCTCACTCTCTCTCTCTCACAGCTTCTCTTTCTCTCTCACTCACAGCTTCTCTTTCTCTCTCTCTCTCACTCACAGCTTCTATTTCTCTCTCTCTCTCACTCAGATTCTCTCTCTCTCTCACTCACTCACAGCTTCTCTTTTTCACTCACTCACAGCTTCTCTCTCTCACTCACAGCTTCTCTTTCACTCTCGCTGTCACTCACAGCTTCTCTTTTTCTCTCTCTCTCTCTCACAGCTTCTCACTCTCTCTCACACACAAACACATACAGCTTCTCTTTCTCACTCTCTCACTCACAGCTTCTCTCTCTCTCTCACTAACAGCTTCTCTTTCGCTCTCTCACTCACAGCTTCTCTCTGTCTCGCTCACAGCTTCTCATTCTCTCTCTCTCTCTCAATCACAGCTTCTCTTTCTCTCTCTCTCTCACTCACTCACAGCTTCTCTTTCTCTCTCTCTCTCACTCACAGCTTCCCTTTCTCTCTCTCTCTCACTCACAGCTTCTCTCTCTCTCTCACTCATAGCTTCTCTTTCTCTCTCTCTCACTCACAGCTTCTCTTTCTCTTTCTCTCTCTCTCTCACTCAGTTTCTCTTTCTCTCTCTCTCTCACTCATAGCTTCTCTCTCTCGCTCAATCACAGCTTCTCTCTCTCTCCTTCACTCACAGCTTCACTTTCACTCTCTCTCTCACTAACAGCTTCTCTTTCTCTCTCTCTCACAGCTTCTCTTTCTCTCTCTCTCTCACTTACATTTTCTCTTTCTCTCTCACACACACTCAAATCTTCTCTTTCTCTCTCTCTCCCTCATAGCTTCTCTCTTTCACAACCACACAACTTCTCTTTCTCTCTCTCACTCACATCTTCTCTTTCTTCTCTCTTTCACTTACATCTTCTCTTTCTCTCTCTCTCTCTCACTAATAGCTTCTCTTTCTCTCCCTCTCTCTCACTCACAGCTTCTCTTTCTCTCTTCCTCTCCCACTCACAGCTTCTCTTTCTCTCTCTCACTCACATCTTCTCTTTCTCTCTCTCACACACTCACAGCTTCTCTTTCTCTATTTCTCTCGCTCACTCACAGCTTCTCTTTCTCTCTCTCACACAGCTTCTCGTTCTCTCTCTCTCCCACTCACAGCTTCTCTTTCTCTCTGTCTCACTCACAGCTTCCCTTTCTCTCGCTCTCTCACCCACAGCTTCCCTTTCTTTCTCTCTCTCACTCACAGCTTCTCTCTCTCTCTTTCACTCACAGCTTCTCTTTCTCTCTCTCTCTCTCACTCACAGCTTCTCTTTCTTCTCTCTCTCACTTACCGCTTCTCTTTCTTTCTTTCTCTCTCTCACTAACAGCTTCTCTTTCTCTCCCTCTCTCTCACTCTCAGCTTCTCTTTCTCTCTCTCTCTCACTCACAGCTTCTCTTTCTCTCACACACACACACAGCTCCTCTTTCTCTTTCTCTCTCACTCACAGCTTCTCTTTCTCTCTCTCTCACTCACAGCTTCTCTTTCTCTATCTCTCACTCACAGCTTCTCTCTCTCTCTCTCTCTCACAGCTTCTCTTTCTCTCTCTCTCACTCACAGCTTCTCTTTCTCTCTTCCTCTCCCACTCACAGCTTCTCTTTCTCTCTCTCACTCAAATCTTCTCTTTCTCTCTCTCACACACACTCACAGCTTCTCTTTCTCTATTTCTCTCGCTCACTCACAGCTTCTCTTTCTCTCTCTCTCACAGCTTCTCATTCTCTCTCTCTCCCACTCACAGCTTCTCTTTCTCTCTGTCTCACTCACATTCCCTTTCTCTCGCTCTCTCACCCACAGCTTCCCTTTCTTTCTCTCTCTGACTCACAGCTTCTCTCTCTCTCTCACTCACAGCTTCTCTTTCTCTCTCTCTCTCTCACTCACAGCTTCTCTTTCTTCTCTCTCTCACTTACCGCTTCTCTTTCTTTCTTTCTCTCTCTCACTAACAGCTTCTCTTTCTCTCCCTCTCTCTCACTCACAGCTTCTCTTTCTCTCTCTCTCTCACTCACAGCTTCTCTTTCTCTCTCACACACACACAGCTTCTCTTTCTCTCTCACACACACACACAGCTTCTCTCTCTCTGTCATTCACATCTTCTCTTTCCCTCTCTCTCTCTCACAGTTTCTCTTTCTCTCTCACACACACTCACAGCTTCTCTTTCTCACTCTCTCTATCACAGCTTCTCTTTCTCTCTCACTCACAGCTTCTCTTTCTCTCTCTCTCTCACTCACAGCTTCTCCTTCTCTCTCTCTCACTCACAGCTTTTCTCTCTCTCACAGCTTCTCGTTCTCTCTCTCTCTCACTCACAGCTTCTCTTTCTCTCTCTCACTAACAGCTTCTCTCTCACACACACACACCTTCTCTTTCTCTCTCTGCCTCACTCACAGCTTCTCTTTCTCTCTCACTCACTGCTTCTCTTTCTCACTCTCTCTCACTCACAGCTTCTCTTTCTCTCTCTCTCACTCACAGCTTCTCTCTCTCTCACTCACAGCTTCTCTCTCTCTCTCACTCAAAGCTTCTCTTTCACACTCACTCTCACTAACAGCTTCTCTTTCTCTCTCTCACTCGCAGGTTCTCTTTCTCTCTCTCTCTCACTCACTGCTTCTCTCTCTCTCACACACATAGCTTCTCTTTCTCTCTCTCTCTCATCTCACAGCTTCTCTTTCTCTCTCTCTCTCACTCAGTTTCTCTTTCTCTCTCTCTCTCACTCACAGCTTCTCTCTCTCAACCACAGCTTCTCTCTCTCCTTCACTCACAGCTTCTCTTTCACTCTCTCTCTCACTAACCGCTTATCTTTCTCTCTCTCTTACTCACAGCTTATCTTTCTCTCACTCACAGCTTCTCATTCTCACTCTCTCTCTCACTCACAGCTTCTCTTTCTCTATTTCTCTCTCACACTCACAGCTTCTATTTCTCTCTCACACAGCTTCTCTTACTCTCTGTCTCACTCACAGCTTCTCTTTCTCTCTCCCTCTCACTCACAGCTTATCGATCTCTCTCTTACTCACAGCTTATCTTTCTCTCACTCACAGCTTCTCATTCTCTCTCTCTCACTCAAATCTTCTCTTTCTCTATTTATTTCTCTCTCTCACTCACAGCTTCTATTTCTCTCTCTCTCACAGCTTCTTCTTTCTCTCTTTCTATTTCTCTCACAGTTTCTCTTTCTGTCTCTCTCACTAACAGTTTCATTTTCTCTCTTTCTCTCTCACTCACAGCTTCTCTCTCTCTCACACACACACAGGTTCTCTTTCTCTCTCACACACACACAGCTCCTCTTTCTCTTTCTCTTTCTCTCTCACTCACAGCTTCTCTTTCTCTCTCTCTCCCTCACAGCTTTTCTTTCTCTCTCTCTCACTCACAGCTTCTCTCTCTCTCTCACTCACAGCTTCTCTTTCTCTCTCTCTCACTCACAGCTTCTCTTTCTTTCTCTCTCTTATCTCACTCACATCTTCTCCTTCTCTCTCTCTCACTCACTCACAGGTTCTCTCTCTCTCACAGCTTCTCGTTCTCTCTCTCTCTCACTCACAGCTTCCCTTTCTCTCTCTCTCTCACTCACAGCTTCTTTTTCTCTCTCTCAATCACAGCTTCTCTTTCTCTCTCTCTCTCACTCACATCTTCTCTTTCTCTTTCTATCTCACTCACAGCTTCTCTTTCTCACTCTCTCTCACTTACAGCTTCTCTTTCTTTCTCTTTCTTTCTCTCTCTCACTCACAGCTTCTCTTTCTCTCTCTCTCACCCACAGCTTCTCTTTCTCTCTCTCTCTCTCTCACACATCTTCTCTTTCTTCTCTCTTTCACTTACATCTTCTCTTTCTCTCTCTCTCACAGCTTCTCTTTCTCTCTCTCTCTCTCACTCAAAGCTTCTCTTTCTCTATTTCTCTCACTCACAGCTTCTCTTTCTCTCTCTCTCTCCCACTCACAGCTTCTCATTCTCTCTCTCTCTCCCACTCACAGCTTCTCTTTCTCTCTGTCTCACTCACAGCTTCTCTTTCTCTCTCTCTCTCTCACTCACAGCTTCTCTTTCTCTCTGTCTCTCACTCACAACTTCTCTCTCTCTCTCACTCACTCACAGCTTCTCTTTCTCTCTCTCTCTCTCACTCACAGCTTCTCTTTCTTCTCTCTCTCACTTACCGCTTTTCTTTCTTTCTCTCTCTCACTAACATCTCTTTCTCTCCCTCTCTCTCACTCACAGCTTCTCTTTCTCTCTCTCTCTCTCTCACTCACAGCTTCTCTTTCTCTCTCTCACTCACAGCTTCTCTCTCTCTCTCACTCACAGCTTCTCTTTCTCTATTTCTCTCTCTCACTCATAGCTTCTCTTTCTCTCTCTCTCTCTCAGCTTCTCTTTTTCTCTCTCTCACTCACAGCTTCTCTTTCTCTCTCTCCCACTCACAGCTTCTCTTTCTTTCTCTCTCTCTGACACACAGCTTCTCTTTCTCTCTCTCTCACTCACAGCTTCTCTCTTTCTCTCTCTCACAGCTTCTCATTCTCTCTCTCTCTCACTCACAGCTCCTCTTTCTCTCTCACACACACACAGCTTCTCTCTCTCTCACAGCTTCTCTTTCTCACTCTCTCTCACTTACAGCTTCTCTTTCTCTCTCTCTCACTCACAGCTTCTCTTTGTCTCTCTCACTCACAGCTTCTCCTTCTCTCTCTCTCTCACTCACAGCTTCTCTTTCTCTCTCTCCTCACTCACAGCTACTCTTTCTCTTTCTCTCACTCACAGCTTCTCTTTCTCTCTCTCTCACTCACAGCTTCTCTTTCTCTCTCTCTATCTCACTCACAGCTTCTCTTTCTCTCTCTCACTCACAGCTTCTCTCTCTCTCACTCACAGCTTCTCTTTCTCTCTCTCTCTCACTCACTCCTTCTCTTTCTCTCTCTCTCTCACTCACAGCTTCTCTTTCTCTCACTCACAGCTTCTCTTTCTCTCTCTCTCACTCACAGCTTCTCTCTCTCTCTCACTCACAGCTTCTCTTTCTCTCTCATTTACAGCTTCTCTTTCTATCTCTCTCACTCACAGCTTCTCTCTCTCTCTCTCACTCACAGCTTCTCTTTCTCTCTCACACACACAGCTTCTCTCTCTCACTCACTCACTTCTCTTTCTCCCTCTCTCACTCACAGCATCTCTTTCTTTCTCTCTCTCTCTCACTCACAGCTTCTCCTTCTCTCTCACTCACAGCTTTTCTCTCTCTCACAGCTTCTCGTTCTCTCTCTCTCTCACTCACAGCTTCTCTTTCTCTCTCTCACTAACAGCTTCTCTCTCTCACACACACACCTTCTCTTTCTCTCTCTGCCTCACTCACAGCTTCTCTTTCTCTCTCACTCACTGCTTCTCTTTCTCACTCTCTCTCACTCACAGCTTCTCTTTCTCTCTCACTCACTCACAGCTTCTCTCTCTCTCTCACTCACAGCTTCTCTCTCTCACTCACTCAAAGCTTCTCTTTCACACTCACTCTCACTAACAGCTTCTCTTTCTCTCTCTCACATGCAGGTTCTCTTTCTCTCTCTCTCTCACTCACTGCTTCTCTCTCTCACACACACATAGCTTCTCTTTCTCTCTCTCTCTCACTCACAGCTTCTCTTTCTCTCTCTCTCTCACTCAGTTTCTCTTTCTCTCTCTCTCTCACTCACAGCTTCTTTCTCTCAATCACAGCTTCTCTCTCTCCTTCACTCACAGCTTCTCTTTCACTCTCTCTCTCACTAACCGCTTATCTTTCTCTCTCTCTTACTCACAGCTTATCTTTCTCTCACTCACAGCTTCTCATTCTCACTCTCTCTCTCACTCACAGCTTCTCTTTCTCTATTTCTCTCTCACACTCACAGCTTCTATTTCTCTCTCACACAGCTTCTCTTTCTCTCTGTCTCACTCACAGCTTCTCTTTCTCTCTCCCTCTCACTCACAGCTTATCGATCTCTCTCTCTTACTCACAGCTTATCTTTCTCTCACTCACAGCTTCTCATTCTCTCTCTCTCACTCAAATCTTCTCTTTCTCTATTTCTCTCTCTCACTCACAGCTTCTATTTCTCTCTCTCTCACAGCTTCTCATTCTTTCTCTCTCCCACTCACAGCTTCTTCTTTCTCTCTTTCTCTTTCTCTCACAGTTTCTCTTTCTGTCTCTCTCACTAACAGTTTCATTTTCTCTCTTTCTCTCTCACTCACAGCTTCTCTCTCTCTCACACACACACAGGTTCTCTTTCTCTCTCACACACACACAGCTCCTCTTTCTCTTTCTCTTTCTCTCTCACTCACAGCTTCTCTTTCTCCCTCTCTCCCTCACAGCTTTTCTTTCTCTCTCTCTCACTCACAGCTTCTCTCTCTCTCTCTCACTCACAGCTTCTCTTTCTCTCTCTCTCACTCACAGCTTCTCTTTCTTTCTCTCTCTTATCTCACTCACAGCTTCTCCTTCTCTCTCTCTCACTCACTCACAGGTTCTCATTCTCTCACAGCTTCTCGTTCTCTCTCTCTCTCACTCACAGCTTCCCTTTCTCTCTCTCTCTCTCACTCACAGCTTCTTTTTCTCTCTCTCAATCACAGCTTCTCTTTCTATCTCTCTCTCTCACTCACATCTTCTCTTTCTTTCTCTCTCTCACTCACAGCTTCTCTTTCTCTCTCTCTCTCACCCACATGTTCTCTTTCTCTCTCACACACACACATCTTCTCTTTCTTCTCTCTTTCACTTACATCTTCTCTTTCTCTCTCTCTCACAGCTTCTCTTTCTCTCTCTCTCTCTCACTCACAGCATCTCTTTCTCTCTCTCCTCACTCACAGCTTCTCCTTCTCTCTCTCTCTCTCACTCACAGCTTCTCTTTCTCTCTCTCCTCACTCATAGCTACTCTTTCTCTTTCTCTCACTCACAGCTTCTCTTTCTCTCTCTCTCACTCACAGCTTCTCTTTCTCTCTCTCTCTATCTCACTCACAGCTTCTCTTTCTCTCTCTCTCACTCACAGCTTCTCTCTCTCTCACTCACAGCTTCTCTTTCTCTCTCTCTCTCTCACTCACTCCTTCTCTTTCTCTCTCTCTCACTCACAGTGTTGGGATTTGATTCATGTAAAGATATCTTCAATCAGTTAGCCTCATTAGCAGCAATTTATATTCTCAGATCTTTTGAGGTAGAGACAGAAAAACATGACTCCAGTCCTTGGCTGGTCAAACGCTACTGAAGCCTTCTCTTTATTTAGGCAGAGAGAGAGAGAGAAACGAAACTTGAGCAAGCATTGTATACCAGAAACGAAACTTAGCAGAGACAAAGCTGAGTCCTTACAGCCAATCAGAAGTGTCAGAACCCAAAGAAAGAGAGATAAGGAGCGCTGTCTCTCAGTGAGCAAAGAGGCTTTTGTTTACAATATGTGTCAGAAGACAGGCAAGACAGAAACCAGATGCATTCCTACATGTCCTCCTTTTTTCATTTAAATTTGAGAGAGGGACAACTAATCATACCCCTGCATGTCATCATATACATCATTACTGTCCACCTGGACATCGTACCCCTCCTGACTCATGGTACTTTGTTCCGAAGGATGATACCTCATTGAGTACAATTGCCGTCGTGCAAAACTCGATGTCTCCCTTCTACGCAGTGGACATGTGTTACACATAGAAATAAGATTAGGATTTACAAGTAATGCAAAAATACAAAGGTATAAAGCAGATAATAATAATAAACCCATAAAAGAAAACTTGTCTAAGGACAGATAAATCAGGCAACCAAGAAGTCACCCAATCAAAGAGATTAACATCAGTGCGTACATTGTTAGTAATACTCTCCTGTAAATTCTGAAGTTCTTTCTCAATAGTATTATTCAGATCCTGGAATTTTATCCGACATCCCTGGTTCCCGACCAGTTTACAAAATCCTCCGGATTTTGCTAACAGGTAATCTATGGCCAGTCTGTCCTGCATTTGGTCTTGATGAAGCTCAGTGATTTCCATTTGAAGATCCCGTATGACCCTCCCTGTGGCATTGATTGATTTCTCCAGCCTACAGGTGATTCCCAAAATGGACCTTCTATTCTCCTGGGAAATGACACCTGGGTATGATCCCAATGTGAGTGCGCCAGTGATAGCACTCCCTATAGCTCTCCCCCAGGAGCTACCATCAGACAGCTGAACATCGATTATCACTTCATCATTGCAACCAGAACCCATCGGGCCGGCAGCAGCTCTCCGGCGCCGTGCATGTGCCTGAGGCGGCATTTGCACTTGTACGGGTAAGGTAAAATAACCCAATGCTGCACATTGATATTGTCCTGGATGGAAATTCGTGGCAACTCCATTAAAAAAGAACCACATGTTAGGATCCTTGATTTGCCATCCATTGCAAATTGAACCACTATCTATAGCAGAATAATCAGGAGTAAACATAGGAAATACATCATATATATCTTCAATAGTAGTGTTAAACAAGGTATAATTAAGCTTATAAGAACTGTTATAACTACCCCATAACCAAAAATAATCATCACAACCCGTATAATTGCCTACATTCCACAAAACCCTTTGTGCTTGAGTCCAGTACTTCCATTTACTATTCCAGACTCCAGAACTATGACAGCAGAAACAAAGTCCTTTAGTGTATTTCTTGAATGTCATGCTTCGCCAGCGGGTGTTGTTAAATTGTTCTGGAGGATTAGAGAAGAGTGTAGACCTATCAAGATGTTGCAAATGTCCAATAACCAACTCTGGTGTGTTGAACAATGCCGGAAGAAAAGCCATTTGAGACACTGCCAGTGGATGCTCATAGTATAACGTTGCATTCTTACCATGAACCTCAAACATATAGTTAGCATGACGAATCCAAAAGTTGGGGTTGCCCCCATGAGGTATTGTTCTTACAGCTGGAAGCACAGTAAGAAAGAAAACAAATGTCAGCACATTTAGTTTACTGGTGAACCACCATCCTGGAGCTGAGTAACCTTCTTCTCTCTCCATGGACGGATCGCTCGAGCAGGAATCCTTCCACCCAGAATCCCCTTGTTGCCAATAAATGACCAATGGCTTAGGGAGACACTCCCCTAAGAAACAGGAGCATGCCCTGTTATTACTAGTACCATGTAACTAAACATGAAACATGAGTGACATATAACACAAATGCAATATCACAAACCCAATTACATGTGTAGAGTACTGAAACCTCTTCCATGTGCTTCTGGAGGTACCCTGAGATATGCAGTTTCATAAGACAATACATAACATAAACAAGGACAGGTCTTTCTCCTGCAAAAGAATAAGCAAAACATTTAAGCATAAACAAGACATGAACATTTTTTTTTCTTCCTTACATGAAGGAGGCCTGGTTGCATATTAGAAAGCAGTTCTTACTTCCCCAATTACATGAGTAAGGCATTAAATTTCTTCTTCTCCCACTAGATGTAAAGTGAAAGAGGCATTCAATAACTTATAATCAGCATAGCATGGTAACTCAAATACAGTACAAATCTCATTAGCATGAGCAGGTAGACAATTTCTTAAAAAGGCTGTCAGGTCTTATAATTCAAACAAAGCCAATTCTTTTTTTTTTAAGTCCACACAAACTTTTTTTCCTTTTTAGTCCAATTAAAATGTCCAAATTAAAAGTCCCAATCTTGATTGAAGCTCTCTGAAACACCATCTCCTCTCCAGCACAGTCCTTGGCATGGCAAGTTGAAATTAAGCCATAAATTAAGTCTCACTGACTTCACAAGACAATCCCCCACAACCCCCCTTTTCAGCTTTTCAGGCAGACACACATTCCTTCATGCTCCAGCCACACCCATTTGCAAGGCAGGCCGAAGAGGTATGAACAAACTTGGAACAGCTCACTCTGGGTCTCTTTGTTTGAGGGTTGGGCAATTCAAAATCAGCCAAAAACTCCTTGTATTTTTGCCACAGTCTGTTGTCGTTCGAGGTGGGATTCATCCCCCTCCTCCTCTGGACTTCTGTCATCTGCAGTAGCTGATTCTCAACTTTATGACAACCTGCATCTGTTAGTTTGTACTTGCACCCCTTTTTTGTCTTTGTTTTTGTGCGTTCCTCCTTTGGGCCATCCTTCCATTTCTGCAGGATCTTCCTGCCCAAACGTGAGATATCAAATTTACTACTCAGCTTCTCCTGCTTTTGTGATGAGGGTTGCTTCACGGGGGGGGGCTGAGATCCCCTAAGCTGCTCTTTGAAACACAGTCCTTGCTTTCTGCCACTCTGCATGCATCAACAAGTTCAATCTGTGATGAGTTTCCCATCATTTGTTCCCCATCAGATGGCACTAGTATTGCAACAGTCTCATTTGCAAGCGGCTCTCTGTTCACTGGATATACATCAACAGGTTCCATATCCAGCACAGCTGTAGTTAACGCAGCAGAGAACAGGTCTTTTGTAGGGCTAAAAGCACTTGATTGTTGCAAGTCAGGACATAATTGCCCATCTCCTTTTCTACCTCCACCACCATCAGGAAGCTGTTGTTTCTCATATGATGGAGGAGCAGTTGCCCTGGCTGCCATGGTTGCCATGCCCCCCCTTTCTCTGAAGGCAAAGGCTGTGGGAGGGGATGGCCATCAAGTCTTTGAGACAATAAAATATTTTTTGGAGTAAGTCTCTGAAGGCAGCCTTCAATTTCCTCCCATGTAATTAATATTGACACAGAAATTCCATTATGCTTCTGCATTTCTCTCCCAATCTGTTTCCACTGTTTTAAGTCCAGACCTTCATATTTAAACCAAGGACAGATTTTTGCTATAACTTTAACCAGCTGCTGTATCCTCTTCTCATCTACCTTTCACCCATTCTCATGCAAAAGATCTGAGATATCTTTACAAAGTTCCTGCATTTCTGAAGAAAGCAAACACCCCATGATAAAAAAATATATTTTTCTCTTTCCACTTACCCTATATATGGGACCCAAAGTTGACTTTGGATGAATTTTCGAGCTCGATTTATGACCTTCCCGGTCGGGGGTAAATGAGACCTTGTCCCCGGTCACCAATTATGGGGTGTTAATTAGATGCTAAATGCTGAAGCAGCTTTCACAGAGAGTCCTTTGAAGTTCATTCAATCGCCTCATCACGGAGCACCACTTGTTCGGATTTGATTCATGTAAAGATATCTTCTCAATCAGCCAGCCTCATTAGCAGCAGTTTATATTCTCAGATCTTTTGAGGTACCTATGAGTCCAGCTCCATTAGGCTTTTTGTAGGGAGAAACAGAGACAGACAAAAGCAGACACGACTGCTCTCTTTGGCTGGTCAAACGCTACTGAAGCCTTTTCTTTATTTTAGGCAGAGAGAGAGAGAGAAACGAACCTAGCAAGCATTGTATACCAGAAACGAAACTTAACCTACATAATAAATCAGAATGTCAGAACCCAAATAAGGAGAAAGAATTTCTCTCACTTTTCTACATGCCTAAGGTACAGCGTTGTCTCTCAGGCAAAGAGGCCTTGTTTACAATATGTGTCAGAAGACAGGCAAGACAGAATCCAGATGCATTCCTACAAAAGAGAAGCTCTGAGTGGGAGAGAGAAAGAATGAGAAGCTGTGAGAGAGAGAGAAATAGAAGCTGTGAGTGAGAGAGAGAAATAGAGAAAGAGAAGATTTGAGTGAGAGAGAGAGAATGAGAAGCTGTGAGTGAGAGAAAGATAAGCTGTGAGTAAGAGAGAGAGATCGATAAGCTGTGAGTGAGAGGGAGAGAGAAAGAGAAGCTGTGAGTGAGACAGAGAGAAAGAGAAGCTGTGTGAGAGAGAAATAGAAGCTGTGAGTGTGAGAGAGAAATAGAGAAAGAGAAGCTGTGAGTGAGAGAGAGAGTGAGAATGAGAAGCTGTGAGTGAGAGAAAGATAAGCTGTGAGTAAGAGAGAGAGAAAGATAAGCGGTTAGTGAGAGAGAGAGTGAAAGAGAAGCTGTGAGTGAAGGAGAGAGAGAAGCTGTGATTGAGAGAAAGAAGCTGTGAGTGAGAGAGAGAGAGAAAGAGAAACTGAGTGAGAGAGAGAGAGAAAGAGAAGCTGTGAGTGAGAGAGAGAGAGAAAGAGAAGCTATGTGTGTGTGAGAGAGAGAAGCAGTGAGTGTGAGAGAGAGAGAAAGAGAACCTGCAAGTGAGAGAGAGAAAGAGAAGCTGTTAGTGAGAGTGAGTGTGAAAGAGAAGCTTTGAGTGAGTGAGAGAGAGAAGCTGTGAGTGAGAGAGAGAGAGAAGCTGTGAGTGAGAGAGAGAGAAAGAGAAGCTGTGAGTGAGAGAGAGTGAGAAAGAGAAGCAGTGAGTGAGAGAGAAAGAGAAGCTGTGAGTGAGGCAGAGAGAGAAAGAGAAGGTGTGTGTGTGAGAGAGAGAAGCTGTTAGTGAGAGAGAGAAAGAGAAGCTGTGAGTGAGAGAGAGAGAGAACGAGAAGCTGTGAGAGAGAGAAAAGCTGTGAGTGAGAGAGAGAGAAGGAGAAGCTGTGAGTGAGAGAGAGAGAGAAAGAAAGAGATGCTGTGAGTGAGAGAGGGAGAAAGAGAAGTGAGTGAGTGAGAGAGAGAAGCTGTGTGTGTGAGAGAGAAAGAGAAGCTGTGAGTGAGAGAGAGAGAGAAGCTGTGAGTGAGAGAGATAGAAAGAGAAGCTGTAAATGAGAGAGAAAGAGAAGCTGTGAGTGAGAGAGAGAGAGAGAAGCTGTGAGTGAGAGAGAGAGAAAGAGAAGCTGTGAGTGAGAGAAAGAGAAGCTGTGAGTGAGAGAGAGAGAAAGAGAAGGAGTGAGTGAGAGAGAGAGAGAAAGAGAAGCTGTGAGTGAGAGAGAGAGAAGCTGTGAGTGAGAGAGAGAAAGAGAAGCTGTGAGTGAGATAGAGAGAGAGAGAAAGAAAAGCTGTGAGTGAGAGAGAGAGAAAGAAGCTGTGAGTGAGAGAAAGAGAAAGAGTAGCTGTGAGTGAGGAGAGAGAGAAAGAGAAGCTGTGAGTGAGAGAGAGAGAGAAAGAGAAGCTGAGAGTGAGAGAGAGGGAGAGAAAGAGAAGCTGTGAGTGAGAGAGAGAAAGAAAGAAAGAGAAGCGGTAAGTGAGAGAGAGAAGAAAGAGAAGCTGTGAGTGAGAGAGAGAGAGAGAGAAGCTGTGAGTGAGAGAGAGAAAAAGAGAAGCTGAGAGAGAGAGAGAGAAAGAGAAGCTGTGAGTGAGAGAGAACAAGAAGCTGTGTGTCAGAGAGAGAGAAAGAAAGAGAAGCTGTGAGTGAGAGAGAGAGAAAGAGAAGCTGTGAGTGAGAGAGAGAAAAAGAGAAGCTGAGAGAGAGAGAGAGAAAGAGAAGCTATGAGTGAGAGAGAGAAATAGAGAAAGAGAAGCTGTGAGTGAGAGAGAGAGAGAAGCTGTGAGTGAGAGAGAGAAAGAGCTGTGAGTGAGAGAGAGAGAGAGAGAAAGAGAAGCTGTGAGTGAGAGAGAGGGAGAGAAAGAGATGTTAGTGAGAGAGAGAAAGAAAGAAAAGCGGTAAGTGAGAGAGAGAAGAAAGAGAAGCTGTGAGTGAGAGAGAGAGAGAAAGAGAAGCTGTGTGAGAGAGAGAAAGAGAAGATGTAAGTGAAAGAGAGAAGAAAGAGAAGATGTGTGTGAGAGAGAGAGAGAGAAAGAGAAGCTGTGGGTGAGAGAGAGAGAAAGAGAAGCTGTGAGTGAGAGAGAGAAAGAAAGAGAAAGAAAGAGAAGCTGTAAGTGAGAGAGAGTGAGAAAGAGAAGCTGTGAGTGAGATAGAAAGAGAAAGAGATGTGAGTGAGAGAGAGATAGAAAGAGAAGCTGTGATTGAGAGAGAGAAAAAGAAGCTGTGAGTGAGAGAGAGAGAGAAAGGGAAGCTGTGAGTGAGAGAGAGAGAGAACGAGAAGCTGTGAGAGAGAGAGAACCTGTGAGTGAGTGAGAGAGAGAGAAGGAGAAGCTGTGAGTGAGATAAGAGAGAGAAAGAAAGAGAAGCTGTGAGTGAGAGAGAGAGAAAGAGAAGCTGTGAGTGAGAGAGAGAGAGAAGCTGTGAGTGAGAGAGAGAGAAAGAAAAGCTGTGAGGGAGAGAGAGAGAAAGAGAAGCTGTGAGTGAGAGAGAAAGAGAAAGAGAAAGAGAAAGAGAAAGAGGAGCTGTGTGTGTGTGAGAGAGAAAGAGAACCTGTGTGTGTGTGTGAGAGAGAGAAGCTGTGAGTGAGAGAGAAAGAGAGAAAATGAAACTGTTAGTGAGAGAGACAGAAAGAGAAACTGTGAGAGAAATAGAAAGAGAGAAAGAAGAAGCTGTGAGAGAGAGAGAAATAGAAGCTGTGAGTGAGAGAGAGAAATAGAGAAAGAGAAGATTTGAGTGAGAGAGAGAGAATGAGAAGCTGTGAGTGAGAGAAAGATAAGCTGTGAGTAAGAGAGAGATCGATAAGCTGTGAGTGAGAGGGAGAGAGAAAGAGAAGCTGTGAGTGAGACAGAGAGTAAGAGAAGCTGTGTGAGAGAGAAATAGAAGCTGTGAGTGTGAGAGAGAAATAGAGAAAGAGAAGCTGTGAGTGAGAGAGAGAGTGAGAATGAGAAGCTGTGAGTGAGAGAAAGATAAGCTGTGAGTAAGAGAGAGAGAAAGATAAGCGGTTAGTGAGAGAGAGAGTGAAAGAGAAGCTGTGAGTGAAGGAGAGAGAGAAGCTGTGGTTGAGAGAGAGAAGCTGTGAGTGAGAGAGAGAGAGAAAGAGAAACTGAGTGAGAGAGAGAGAAAGAGAAGCTGTGAGATGAGAGAGAGAGAAAGAGAAGCTATGTGTGTGAGAGAGAGAGAAGCAGTGAGTGAGAGAGAGAGAAAGAGAACCTGCGAGTGAGAGAGAGAAAGAGAAGCTGTTAGTGAGAGTGAGTGTGAAAGAGAAGCTTTGAGTGAGAGAGAGAGAGAAGCTGTGAGTGAGAGAGAGAGAAGCTGTGAGTGAGAGAGAGAGAAAGAGAAGCTGTGAGTGAGAGAGAGTGAGAAAGAGAAGCAGTGAGTGAGAGAGAAAGAGAAGCTGTGAGTGAGGCAGAGAGAGAAAGAGAAGGTGTGTGTGTGAGAGAGAGAAGCTGTTAGTGAGAGAGAGAAAGAGAAGCTGTGAGTGAGAGAGAGAGAACGAGAAGCTGTGAGAGAGAGAAAAACTGTGAGTGAGAGAGAGAGAAGGAGAAGCTGTGAGTGAGAGAGAGAGAGAAAGAGAAGCTGTGAGTGAGAGAGAAAGAGAAGCTGTGAGAGAGAGAGTGAGAAAGAGAAGCTGTGAGTGTGTGTGAGAGAGAAAGAGAAACTGTGAGAGAGAGAGAGGGAAAGAGAAGATGTGAATGACAGAGAGAGAGAAGCTGTGTGTGTGTGTGAGAGAGAGAAAGAGAAGCTGTGTGTGTGTGAGAGAGAAAGAGAAGCTGTGAGTGAGAGAGAGAGAGAAAGAGAAGCTGTGAGTGAGAGAGAGGGAGAGAAAGAGAAGCTGTTAGTGAGAGAGAGAAAGAAAGAAAGAGAAGCGGTAAGTGAGAGAGAGAAGAAAGAGAAGCTGTGAGTGAGAGAGAGAGAGAGAGAAAGAGAAGCTGTGAGTGAGAGAGAGAGAGAAGCTGTGAGAGAGAGAAAGAAAGGGAAGCTGTGGGTGAGAGAGCGAGAGAAAGGGAATGTGAGTGAGACAGAGAGAAAGAGAAGCTGTGAGTGGGAGAGAGAGAATGAGAAGCTGTGAGAGAGAGAGAAAGAGAAGCTGTGAGTGAGCGAGAGAAATAGAGAAAGAGAAGCTGTGAGTGTGTGTGAGAGAGAGAAAGAGAAGATTTGAGTGAGAGAGAGAAAGAGAAGCTGTGAGTGGGAGAGGAAGAGAGAAAGAGAAGCTGTGAGTGAGAGAGAGAGAAAGAGAAGCTGTGAGAGAGAGAGAGAGAGAGAAGCTGTGAGTGAGAGATAGAGAAAGAGAAGCTGTGAGTGAGAGAGAGAGAAAGAGAAGCTGTGAGTGAGAGAGAAAGAGAAAGAGGAGCTGTGTGTGTGTGTGAGAGAAAGAGAAGCTGTGAGTGAGAGAGAGAGAGAAAGAGAAGCTGAGAGTGAGAGAGAGGGAGAGAAAGAGAAGCTGTTAGTGAGAGAGAGAAAGAAAGAAAGAGAAGCGGTAAGTGAGAGAGAGAAGAAAGAGAAGCTGTGAGTGAGAGAGAGAGAGAAAGAGAAGCTGTGAGTGAAAGAGAGAGAGAGAAGCTGTGAGTGAGAGAGAGAAAGAAAGGGAAGCTGTGGGTGAGACAGAGAGAAAGAGAAGCTGTGAGTGGGAGAGAGAGAGAACGAGAAGCTGTGTGAGAGAGAGAAAGAGAAGCTGTGAGTGAGCGAGAGAAATAGAGAAAGAGAAGCTGTGAGTGTGTGAGAGAGAGAAAGAGAAGATGTGAGTGAGAGAGAGAAAGAGAAGCTGTGAGTGGGAGAGGAAGAGAGAAAGAGAAGCTGTGAGTGAGAGAGAGGGAGAGAAAGAGAAGCTATTAGTGAGAGAGAGAGAGAGAAAGAGAAGATGTAAGTGAAAGAGAGAAGAAAGAGAAGATGTGAGTGAGAGAGAGAAAGAGAAGTTGTGTGGTTGTGAAAGAGAGAAGCTATGAGGGAGAGAGAGAGAAAGAGAAGATTTGAGTGTGTGAGAGAGAGAAAGAGAAACTGTAAGTGAGAGAGAGAGAGAAAGAGAAGCTGTGAGAGAGAGAGAAAGAGAAGCTGTTAGTGAGAGAGAGAGTGAAAGTGAAGCTGTGAGTGAAGGAGAGAGAGAGAAGCTGTGATTGAGCGAGAGAGAGAAGCTATGAGTGAGAGAGAGAGAGAAAGAGAAACTGAGTGAGAGAGAGAGAAAGAGAAAGAGAAGCTGTGAGTGAGAGAGAGAGAAAGAGAAGCTATGAGTGAGAGAGAGAGAGAAGCTGTGAGTGAGAGAGAGAGAGAAAGGGAAGCTGTGAGTGAGTGAGAGAGAGAAAGAGAAGCTGTGAGTGAGTGAGAGAGAGAGAGAAAGAGAAGCTGTGATTGAGAGAGAGAGAGAATGAGAAGCTGTGAGCGAGACAGAGAGAAGCTGTGAGTGAGAGAGCGAAAGAGAAGCTGTTAGTGAGAGAGAGAGAGAAGCTGTGAGTGAGAGAGTGAGAAAGAGAAGCTGTATGTGTTTGTGTGTGAGAGAGAGTGAGAAGCTGTGAGAGAGAGAGAGAGAAAAAGTGAAGCTGTGAGTGACAGCGAGAGTGAAAGAGAAGCTGTGAGTGAGAGAGAGAAGCTGTGAGTGAGTGAAAAAGAGAAGCTGTGAGTGAGTGAGAGAGAGAGAGAATCTGAGTGAGAGAGAGAGAAATAGAAGCTGTGAGTGAGAGAGAGAGAGAAAGAGAAGCTGTGAGTGAGAGAGAAAGAGAAGCTGTGAGAGAGAGAGAGTGAGAAAGAGAAGCTGTGAGTGTGTGTGAGAGAGAAAGAGAAGCTGTGAGAGAGAGAGAGGGAAAGAGAAGATGTGAATGACACAGAGAGAGAAGCTGTGTGTGTGTGAGAGAGAGAAAGAGAAGCTGTGAGTGAGAGAGAGAGAAAGAAATAGAAGTTGTGAGAGAGAGAAAGAGAGAAAGAACTGTATGTGTGTGAGAGAGAGAGCTGTGAGTGAGAGAGAGAGAGAAAGAGAAGCTGTGAGTGTGAGAGAGAGAGAAGCTGTGAGTGAGAGAGAGTGAGAGAAAGAAAACCTGTGAGTGAGAGAGAGAGAGAAGCTGTGAGTAAGAGAGAGAGAAAGCTAAGCTGTGAGTGAGAGAGAAATAGAGAAAGAGAAGCTGTGAGTGAGAGAGAGAGAGAGAAGCTGTGAGTGAGAGAGAGAAAGAGAAGCTGTGAGTGAGAGAAAGAAAGAGAAGCTGTGAGTGAGAGAGAGGGAGAGAAAGAGAAGCTGTTAGTGAGGGAGTGAAAGAAAGAGAAGCGGTAAGTGAGAGAGAGAAGAAAGAGAAGCTGTGAGTGAGAGAGAGAGAGAAAGAGAAGCTGTGAGTGAGAGAGAGAGAGAGAAGCTGTGAGTGAGAGAGAGAAAGAAAGGGAAGCTGTGAGTGAGAGAGAGAGAGAGAAAGAGAAGCTGTGAGTGAGACAGAGAGAAAGAGAAGCTGTGAGTGGGAGAGAGAGAACGAGAAGCTGTAAGAGAGAGAGAAAGAGAAGCTGTGAGTGGGAGAGAAAGAGAGAAAGAGAAGCTGTGAGTGAGAGAGGGAGAGAAAGAGAAGCTGTTAGTGAGAGAGAGAGAGAGAAAGAGAAGATGTAAGTGAAAGAGAGAAGAAAGAGATGTGAGTGAGAGAGAGAGAAAGAGAAGCTGTGGGTGAGAGAGAGAGAAAGAGAAGCTGTGAGTGAGAGAGAGAAAGAAAGAGAAGCTGTGTGAGAGAGAGTGAGAAAGAGAAGCTGTGAGTGAGATAGAAAGAGAAAGAGAAGATGTGAGTGAGAGAGAGAGAAAGAGAAGCTGAGTGTGAGAGAGAGAGAAAAGAAAGAGAAGCTGTGAGTGAGTGAGAGAGAGAGAGAGAGAAGCTGTGAGTGAGAGAGAGAGAAAGAGAAGCTGTGAGTGAGAGAGAGAAAGAGAAGCTGTGAATGAGAGAGAGAGAGAAGCTGTGAGTGAAGAGAGAGAGAGAAGAAGAGAAGCTGTGTTTGAGAGAGAGAGAGTAAGAAAGAGAAGCTGTGTGAGAGAGAGATAGAAGTAGAAGCTGTGAGTGAGAGAGAGAGAAGGAGAAGCTGTGAGTGAGAGAGAGAGAGAGAAAGAGAAGCTGTGAGTGAGAGAAAGAGAGAGAAAGAAAGATAAGCTGCGAGTGAGAGAGAGAGAGAAATTGAAGCTGTGAGAGAGAGAGAGAGAAAGAGAAGCTGTGATTGAGAGAGAGAGAGAAGCTGTGAGTGAGAGAGACTGAGAGAGAAAGAGAGTGTGAGTGAGAGAGAGAGATAGAAAAAGAAGCTGTGAGTGTGAGAGAAAGAGAGTCTGTGAGTGAGAGAGAGGAGAAAGAGAAGCTGTGAATGAGAGATAGAGAAAGAGAAGCTGTGAACGAGAGAGAGAGAAAGAGAAGCTGTGAGTGAGAGAGAGAGGGAGAGAAAGAGAAGCTGTGAGAGAGAAAGAGAGAGAGAAAGAAAGATAAGCTGCGAGTGAGAGAGAGAGAGAAATTGAAGCTGTGAGTGAGAGAGAGCGAGAAAGAGAAGCTGTGATTGAGAGAGAGAGAGAAGCTGTGAGTGAGAGAGAGAGAGTATAAGAGAAGCTGTGAGTGAGTGAGAGAGAGAAGCTGTGAGTGAGAGAGAGAGAGAAGCTGTGTGTGTGAGAGAGAAGGATTATCTGTAAGTGAGAGAGAGAGAGAAAGAGAAGCTGTGAGTGAGAGAGAGAGAGAAAGAGAAGCTGTGAGTGAGAGAGATAGAGAGAGAGAAAGAAAAGCTGAGAGTGAGTGAGAGAGGGAGAAATAGAAGCTATGAGTGAGAGAGAGAGAGAAGCTGTGAGTGAGTGAGAAAGAGAAGCTGTGAGCGAGTGAGTGAGAGAGAGAATCTGAGTGAAAGAGAGAGAGAAAGAGAAGCTGTGAGTGAGAGAGAGAGAGAAAGAGAAGCTGTGAGTGAGAGAGAAAGAGAAGCTGTGAGAGAGAGAGTGAGAAAGAGAAGCTGTGAGTGTGTGTGAGAGAGAAAGAGAAGCTGTGAGAGAGAGAGAGGGAAAGAGAAGATGTGAATGACACACACAGAGAGAAGCTGTGTGTGTGAGAGAGAGAAAGAGAAGCTGTGTGTGTGTGAGAGAGAGAGAAAGAGAAGCTGTGAGTGAGAGAGAGAGAAAGAAATAGAAGCTGTGAGAGAGAGAAAGAGAGAAAGAACTGTGTGTGTGTGTGAGAGAGAAGCTGTGAGTGAAAGAGAGAGAGAGAAAGAGAAGCTGTGAGTGTGTGTGATAGAGAAGCTGTGAGTGAGAGAGTGAGAGAAAGAAAACCTGTGAGTGAGAGAGAGAGAGAAGCTAAGCTGTGAGTGAGGGAGAGAGAAAGAGAAGTTGTGAGTGAGTGAGAGAAAGAAAGAGAAGCTGTGAGTGAGAGAGAGAAATAGAGAAAGAGAAGCTGTGAGTGAGAGAGAGAGAGAAAGATAAGCTGTGAGTGAGAGAGAGAAAGAGAAACTGTGAGTGAGAGAGATAGAGAAAGAGAAGCTGTGAGTGAGAGAGAGGGAGAGAAAGAGAAGCTGTTAGTGAGAGAGTGAGAGATAATCTGTGAGTGTGAGAGAGAGAACTTGTGAGTGAGAGAGAGAGAGAAAGAGAAGCTGTATGTGTGAGAGAGAGAAAGAGAAAGAGAAGCTGTCAGTGAGAGAGAAAGAGAGAAAATGAGAAGCTGTGAGGGAGAGCGAGAGAGAGTGAGAGAAAGAGAAGTTGTGTGGTTGTGAAAGAGAGAAGTTGTGAGGGAGAGAGAGAGAAAGAGAAGATTTGCGTGAGAGAGAGAAAAAAAGAAGCTGTGAGTGAGAGAGAGAGAAAGAGAAAATGTGAGTGAGAGAGAGAGAGAAAGAGAAGGTGTGAGAGAGAGAGAAAAAGAGAAGCTGTTAGTGAGAGAGAGAAAGAGAAGCTGTGTAGTGAGAGAGAGAGAGAAAGAGAAGCTGTGAGTGCGAGAGAGAGAGAGAAGCTGTGAGTGAGAGAGAGAGAGAAAGGGAAGATGTGAGTGAGAGAGAGAAAGAGAAGCTGTGAGTGAGAGAGAAAGAGAAGCTGTGAGAAAGAGAGAGAAAAATAGAAGCTGTGACTGGAGAGAGAGAGAAGCTGTGAGTGAGAGAGAGAGAGAAAGAGAAGCTGTGAGTGAGTGAGAGAGAGAAGCTGTGAGTGTGTGTGTGAGAGAGAAAGAGAAGCTGTGTGAGAGAGGGAGAGAAAGAGAAGCTGTGAGTGAGTGAGAGAGAGAAAGAGAAGCTGTGAGTGAGAGAGAGAAGCTGTGAGTGAGAGAGAGAGAGAGAGCAAAGCTGTGTGAGAGAGAGAGAAGCTGTGAGTGAGAGAGAGAGGGAGAAAGAGATGCTGTGAGTGAGAGAGAGAGAGAAATAGAATCTTTGAGTGAGAGAGAGAGAAAGAGAAGCTGTGAGTGAGAGAAAGAGAAGCTGTGAGTGAGAGAGAGAGAGAAAGAGAAGCTGTGAGTGAGAGAGAGAAAGAAAGAGAAACTGTGTGAGAGAGAGAGAAAGAAAGAGAAATTGTCAGTGAGAGAGAGAGATAAGCTTTGAGTGAGAGAGAAAGAGAGAAAGAGAAGCTGTGACTGAGAGAGAGAGAGAAAGAGAAGCTATGAGTGAGAGAGAGAGAGAGAAGCTGTGAGTGACTGAGAGAAAGAGAAGCTGTGTTAGAGAGAGAGAGAGAAAGAGATGCTTTGAGTGCGAGAGACAGAAAGAGATGCTGTGAGTGAGAGAGAGAGAAAGAGAAGCTTTGAGAGAGAGATGGAAAGGGAAGCTTTGTGTGTGTGAGAGAGAAAGAGAAGCTGTGAGTGAGAGAGAAAGAGAAGCTGTGTGAGAGAGAGAGTGAGAAAGAGAAGCTGTGAGTGTGTGTGAGAGAGAAAGAGAAGCTGTGTGAGAGAGAGTGGGAAAGAGAAGATGTGAATGACAGAGAGAGAGAGAGAAACTGTGTGTGTGTGAGAGAGAGAAAGAGAAGCTGTGTGTGTGAGAGAAAGAGAAGGTGTGAGTGAGAGAGAGAGAAAGAAAGAGAAGCTGTGAGAGAGAGAGAGAGAAAGAGAGAAAGAACTGTGTGTGTGAGAGAGAGAGAAGCTGTGAGTGAGAGAAGAGAGAGAGAGAAAGAGAAGCTGTGAGTGTGAGAGAGAGAGAAGCTGTGAGTGAGAGACAGAGAGAGAGAGAGAAGCTGAGTGAGAGAGAGAGAGAAAGAGAAGCTGTGAGTGAGAGAGAGAGAGAAAGAGAAGCTGTGAGTGAGAGAGAGAAAGAGAAACTGTGTGAGAGAGAGAGAAAGAAAGAGAAATTGTCAGTGAGAGAGAGAGAGATAAGCTTTGAGTGAGAGAGAAAGAGAGAAAGAGAAGCTGTGACTGAGAGAGAGAGAGACAAAGAGATGCAGTGAGTGAGTGAGAGAGTGAAAGAGAAGCTATGAGTGAGAGAGAGAGAGAGAGAGAGAAGCTGTGAGTGACTGAGAGAAAGAGAAGCTGTGTTAGAGAGAGAGAGAAAGAGATGCTTTGAGTGAGAAAGACAGAAAGAGACGCTGTGAGTGAGAGAGAGAGAAAGAGAAGCTTTGAGTGAGAGAGAGATGGAAAGGGAAGCTTTGTGTGTGTGAGAGAGAAAGAGAAGATGTGAGTGAGAGAGAGAAAGAGAAGCTGTGTGTGTGTGAGAGAGAAAGAGAAGCTGTGAGTGAGAGAGAGAAAAAGAGAAGCTGAGAGTGAGAGAGAGAGAAAGAGAAGCTGTGAGTGAGAGAGAGAAATAGAGAAAGAGAAGCTGTGAGTGAGAGAGAGAGAGAGAGAAGCTGTGAGTGAGAGAGAGAAAGAGAAGCTGTGAGTGAGAGAGAGAGAGAGAAAGAGAAGCTGTGAGTGAGAGAGAGGGAGAGAAAGAGATGTTCGAGAGAGAGAGAGAAAGAAAGCGAAGCGGTAAGTGAGAGAGAGAAGAAAGAGAAGCTGTGAGTGAGAGAGAGAGAGAAAGAGAAGCTGTGAGTGAGAGAGAGAGAAAGAGAAGCTGTGAGTAAGAGAGAGAGACAAGCTGAGTGAGAGAGAGAGAGAAAGAGAAGCTGTGAGTGAAAGAGAGAGAGAGAATGAGAAGCTGTGAATGAGAGAGTGAGAGAGAGAAAATAGAAGCTGTGAGAGAGAGTGAGAGAGAAACAGACGCTGTGAGTGAGTGCATGAGAGAGAAAAAGAGAAGCTGTGAGTGAGAGAGAGAGAGAAAGAGTAGCTGTGAGTGAGAGAGAGGGGGAAAGAGAAGCTGTTAGTGAGAGAGAGAGAAGCTGAGTGAGAGAGAGAGAAAGAGTAGCTGTGAGTGAGAGAGAGTGAGAGAGAAGCTGTGAGTGAGAGAGAGAGAGAAGCTGTTAGTGAGAGAGAGAGAAAGAGAAGCTGTGAGAGAGAGAGAGAAAGAGTAGCTGTGATTGAGAGAGAGGGAAAAAGAAGCTGTGAGTGAGTGAGAGAGAGAGAAGCTGTGAGTGAGAGAGAGAAAGAAAAGCTGTGAGTGAGAGAGAGAGAGAGAAGCTGTGAGTGAGAGAGAGAGAAAGAGAAGCTGTGAGTGTGAGAGAGAGAAAGAGAAGCTGTTAGTGAGAGAGATAGAGTATAAGAGAAGCTGTGAGTGAGAGAGAGAGAGAAGCTGTGAGTGAGAGAGAGAGAAAGAGAAGCTGTGAGAGAGAGAGAGTGAGAAAGAGAAGCTGTGAGTGTGTGTGTGAGAGAAAGAGAAGCTGTGTGAGAGAGAGAGGGAAAGAGATGATGTGAATGACACAGAGAGAGAGAAGCTGTGTGTGTGTGAGAGAGAAAGAGAATCTGTGTGTGTGTGTGAGAGAGAGAAAGAGAAGCTGTGAGTGAGAGAGAGAGAAAGAAAGAGAAGCTGTGAGAGAGAGAAAGAGAGAAAGAACTGTGTGTGTGTGTGAGAGAGAGAGAAGCTGTGAGTGAGAGAGAGAGAGAAAGAGAAGCTGTGAGTGTGTGAAAGAGTGAAGCTGTGAGTGAGAGAGAGTGAGAGAAAGAAAACCTGTGAGTGAGAGAGAGAGAGAATCTGTGAGTTAGAGAGAAAGCTAAGCTGTGAGTGAGAGAGAGAGAAAGAGAAGCTGTGAGTGAGAGAAAGAGAAGCTGTGAGAGAGAGAGAGAAAGATAAGGAGTGAGTGAGAGAGAGAGAGAGAGAGAGAAGCTGTGAGTGAGAGAGAGGGAGAGAAAGAGATGTTAGAGAGAGAGAGAAAGAAAGCGAAGCGGTAAGTGAGAGAGAGAAGAAAGAGAAGCTGTGAGTGAGAGAGAGAGAGAAAGAGAAACTGTGAGTGAGAGAGAGAGAAAGAGAAGCTGTGAGTAAGAGAGAGAGACAAGCTGAGTGAGAGAGAGAGAGAAAGAGAAGCTGTGAGTGAAAGAGAGAGAGAGAACAAGAAGCTGTGAGTGAGAGAGTGAGAGAGAGAAAATAGAAGCTGTGAGAGAGAGTGAGAGAGAAACAGATGCTGTGAGTGAGTGCATGAGAGAGAGAAAGAGAAGCTGTGAGTGAGAGAGAGAGAGAGAAAGAGTAGCTGTGTGTGAGAGAGAGGGGGAAAGAGAAGCTGTTAGTGAGAGAGAGAGAAGCTGAGTGAGAGAGAGAGAAAGAGTAGCTGTGAGTGAGAGAGAGAGAGAGAGAGAAGCTGTGAGTGAGAGAGAGAGAGAGAACGAGAAGCTGTGTGAGAGAGAGAAGCTGTGAGTGAGAGAGAGAGAAGTAGAATCTGTGAGTGAGAGAGAGAGAGAAAGAGAAGCTGTGAGTGAGAGAGAAAGAGAAGCTGTGAGAGAGAGTGAGAAAGAGAAGCTGTGAATGTGTGTGAGAGAGAAAGAGAAGCTGTGAGAGAGAGAGAGGGAAAGAGAAGATGTGAATGACACACAGGGAGAGAAGCTGTGTGTGTGAGAGAGAGAAAGAGAAGCTGTGTGTGTGTGAGAGAGAGAGAAAGAAGCTGTGAGTGAGAGAGGGAGAAAGAAAGAGAAGCTGTGAGAGAGAGAAAGAGAAAAAGAACTGTGTGTGTGTGTGTGAGAGAGAAGCTGTGAGTGAGAGAGAGAGAGAGAAAGAGAAGCTGTGAGTGTGTGTGAGAGAGAAGCTGTGAGTGAGAGAGAGTGAGAGAAAGAAAACCTGTGAGTGAGAGAGAGAGAGAAGCTGTGAGTAAGAGAGAGAGAAAGATAAGCTGTGAGTGAGGGAGAGAGAAAGAGAAGCTGTGAGTGAGAGAGAGAGAGAAAGAGAAGCTGTGAGTGTGAGAGAGAAATAGAGAAAGAGAAGCTGTGAGTGAGAGAGAGAGAAAGAGAAGCTGTTAGTGAGAGAGAGAGAGTATAAGAGAAGCTGTGAGTGAGAGAGAGAGAAGCTGTGAGTGAGAGAGAGAGAGAAATAGAAGCTGTGAGTGAGAGAGAAAGAGAAGCTGTGAGAGAGAGAGAGTGAGAAAGAGAAGCTGTGAGTGTGTGAGAGAGAGAAAGAGAAGCTGTGTGAGAGAGAGAGAGGGAAAGAGAAGATGTGAATGACACACAGAGAGAGAAGCTGTGTGTGTGTGAGAGAGAAAGAGAATCTGTGTGTGTGTGAGAGAGAGAAAGAGAAGCTGTGAGAGAGAGAAAGAGAGAAAGAACTGTGTGTGTGTGAGAGAGAGAGAGAAGCTGTGAGTGAGAGAGAGAGAGAGAGAGAGAAAGAGAAGCTGTGAGTGTGTGTGAGAGAGAAGCTGTGAGTGAGAGAGAGTGAGAGAAAGAAAACCTGTGAGTGAGAGAGAGAGAGAATCTGTGAGTAAGAGAGAGAGAAAGCTAAGCTGTGAGTGAGGGAGAGAGAAAGAGAAGCTGTGAGTGAGTGAGAGAGAGAAAGAGAAGCTGTGAGTGAGAGAGAGAAAGAGAGAAAGAGAAGCTGTGAGTGAGAGAGAGATAGAGAAGCTGTGAGTGAGAGAGAGAGAAAGAGAAGCTGTGAGTGAGAGAGAGGGAGAGAAAGAGAAGCTGTTAGTGAGAGAGAGTGAGAGATAAGCTATGAGTGTGAGAGAGAACCTGTGAGTGAGAGAGAGAGAGAAAGAAAGAGAAGCTGTATGTGTGAGAGAGAGAAAGAGAAAGAGAAGCTGTCAGTGAGAGAGAAAGAGAGAAAATGAGAAGCTGTGAGGGAGAGCGAGAGAGAGAGAGAGAGAGAAAGAGAAGTTGTGTGGTTGTGAAAGAGAGAAGCTGTGAGGGAGAGAGAGAGAAAGAGAAGATTTGAGTGAGATAGAAAGAGAAAGAGAAGATGTGAGTGAGAGAGAGAGAAAGAGAAGCTGAGTGTGAGAGAGAGAGAAAAGAAAGAGAAGCTGTGAGTGAGTGAGAGAGAGAGAGAGAGAAGCTGTGAGTGAGAGAGAGAGAAAGAGAAGCTGTGAGTGAGAGAGAGAAAGAGAAGCTGTGAATGAGAGAGAGAGAGAAGCTGTGAGTGAAGAGAGAGAGAGAAGAAGAGAAGCTGTGTTTGAGAGAGAGAGAGTAAGAAAGAGAAGCTGTGTGAGAGAGAGATAGAAGTAGAAGCTGTGAGTGAGAGAGAGAGAAGGAGAAGCTGTGAGTGAGAGAGAGAGAGAGAAAGAGAAGCTGTGAGTGAGAGAAAGAGAGAGAAAGAAAGATAAGCTGCGAGTGAGAGAGAGAGAGAAATTGAAGCTGTGAGAGAGAGAGAGAGAGAGAGAAGCTGTGATTGAGAGAGAGAGAGAAGCTGTGAGTGAGAGAGACTGAGAGAGAAAGAGAGTGTGAGTGAGAGAGAGAGATAGAAAAAGAAGCTGTGAGTGTGAGAGAAAGAGAGTCTGTGAGTGAGAGAGAGGAGAAAGAGAAGCTGTGAATGAGAGATAGAGAAAGAGAAGCTGTGAACGAGAGAGAGAGAAAGAGAAGCTGTGAGTGAGAGAGAGAGGGAGAGAAAGAGAAGCTGTGAGAGAGAAAGAGAGAGAGAAAGAAAGATAAGCTGCGAGTGAGAGAGAGAGAGAAATTGAAGCTGTGAGTGAGAGAGAGCGAGAAAGAGAAGCTGTGATTGAGAGAGAGAGAGAAGCTGTGAGTGAGAGAGAGAGAGTATAAGAGAAGCTGTGAGTGAGTGAGAGAGAGAAGCTGTGAGTGAGAGAGAGAGAGAAGCTGTGTGTGTGAGAGAGAAGGATTATCTGTAAGTGAGAGAGAGAGAGAAAGAGAAGCTGTGAGTGAGAGAGAGAGAGAAAGAGAAGCTGTGAGTGAGAGAGATAGAGAGAGAGAAAGAAAAGCTGAGAGTGAGTGAGAGAGGGAGAAATAGAAGCTATGAGTGAGAGAGAGAGAGAAGCTGTGAGTGAGTGAGAAAGAGAAGCTGTGAGCGAGTGAGTGAGAGAGAGAATCTGAGTGAAAGAGAGAGAGAAAGAGAAGCTGTGAGTGAGAGAGAGAGAGAAAGAGAAGCTGTGAGTGAGAGAGAAAGAGAAGCTGTGAGAGAGAGAGTGAGAAAGAGAAGCTGTGAGTGTGTGTGTGAGAGAAAGAGAAGCTGTGAGAGAGAGAGAGGGAAAGAGAAGATGTGAATGACACACACAGAGAGAAGCTGTGTGTGTGAGAGAGAGAAAGAGAAGCTGTGTGTGTGTGAGAGAGAGAGAAAGAGAAGCTGTGAGTGAGAGAGAGAGAAAGAAATAGAAGCTGTGAGAGAGAGAAAGAGAGAAAGAACTGTGTGTGTGTGTGAGAGAGAAGCTGTGAGTGAAAGAGAGAGAGAGAAAGAGAAGCTGTGAGTGTGTGTGATAGAGAAGCTGTGAGTGAGAGAGTGAGAGAAAGAAAACCTGTGAGTGAGAGAGAGAGAGAAGCTAAGCTGTGAGTGAGGGAGAGAGAAAGAGAAGTTGTGAGTGAGTGAGAGAAAGAAAGAGAAGCTGTGAGTGAGAGAGAGAAATAGAGAAAGAGAAGCTGTGAGTGAGAGAGAGAGAGAAAGATAAGCTGTGAGTGAGAGAGAGAAAGAGAAACTGTGAGTGAGAGAGATAGAGAAAGAGAAGCTGTGAGTGAGAGAGAGGGAGAGAAAGAGAAGCTGTTAGTGAGAGAGTGAGAGATAATCTGTGAGTGTGAGAGAGAGAACTTGTGAGTGAGAGAGAGAGAGAAAGAGAAGCTGTATGTGTGAGAGAGAGAAAGAGAAAGAGAAGCTGTCAGTGAGAGAGAAAGAGAGAAAATGAGAAGCTGTGAGGGAGAGCGAGAGAGAGTGAGAGAAAGAGAAGTTGTGTGGTTGTGAAAGAGAGAAGTTGTGAGGGAGAGAGAGAGAAAGAGAAGATTTGCGTGAGAGAGAGAAAAAAAGAAGCTGTGAGTGAGAGAGAGAGAAAGAGAAAATGTGAGTGAGAGAGAGAGAGAAAGAGAAGGTGTGAGAGAGAGAGAAAAAGAGAAGCTGTTAGTGAGAGAGAGAAAGAGAAGCTGTGTAGTGAGAGAGAGAGAGAAAGAGAAGCTGTGAGTGCGAGAGAGAGAGAGAAGCTGTGAGTGAGAGAGAGAGAGAAAGGGAAGATGTGAGTGAGAGAGAGAAAGAGAAGCTGTGAGTGAGAGAGAAAGAGAAGCTGTGAGAAAGAGAGAGAAAAATAGAAGCTGTGACTGGAGAGAGAGAGAAGCTGTGAGTGAGAGAGAGAGAGAAAGAGAAGCTGTGAGTGAGTGAGAGAGAGAAGCTGTGAGTGTGTGTGTGAGAGAGAAAGAGAAGCTGTGTGAGAGAGGGAGAGAAAGAGAAGCTGTGAGTGAGTGAGAGAGAGAAAGAGAAGCTGTGAGTGAGAGAGAGAAGCTGTGAGTGAGAGAGAGAGAGAGAGCAAAGCTGTGTGAGAGAGAGAGAAGCTGTGAGTGAGAGAGAGAGGGAGAAAGAGATGCTGTGAGTGAGAGAGAGAGAGAAATAGAATCTTTGAGTGAGAGAGAGAGAAAGAGAAGCTGTGAGTGAGAGAAAGAGAAGCTGTGAGTGAGAGAGAGAGAGAAAGAGAAGCTGTGAGTGAGAGAGAGAAAGAAAGAGAAACTGTGTGAGAGAGAGAGAAAGAAAGAGAAATTGTCAGTGAGAGAGAGAGATAAGCTTTGAGTGAGAGAGAAAGAGAGAAAGAGAAGCTGTGACTGAGAGAGAGAGAGAAAGAGAAGCTATGAGTGAGAGAGAGAGAGAGAAGCTGTGAGTGACTGAGAGAAAGAGAAGCTGTGTTAGAGAGAGAGAGAGAAAGAGATGCTTTGAGTGCGAGAGACAGAAAGAGATGCTGTGAGTGAGAGAGAGAGAAAGAGAAGCTTTGAGAGAGAGATGGAAAGGGAAGCTTTGTGTGTGTGAGAGAGAAAGAGAAGCTGTGAGTGAGAGAGAAAGAGAAGCTGTGTGAGAGAGAGAGTGAGAAAGAGAAGCTGTGAGTGTGTGTGAGAGAGAAAGAGAAGCTGTGTGAGAGAGAGTGGGAAAGAGAAGATGTGAATGACAGAGAGAGAGAGAGAAACTGTGTGTGTGTGAGAGAGAGAAAGAGAAGCTGTGTGTGTGAGAGAAAGAGAAGGTGTGAGTGAGAGAGAGAGAAAGAAAGAGAAGCTGTGAGAGAGAGAGAGAGAGAAAGAGAGAAAGAACTGTGTGTGAGAGAGAGAGAGAAGCTGTGAGTGAGAGAAGAGAGAGAGAGAAAGAGAAGCTGTGAGTGTGAGAGAGAGAGAAGCTGTGAGTGAGAGACAGAGAGAGAGAGAGAAGCTGAGTGAGAGAGAGAGAGAAAGAGAAGCTGTGAGTGAGAGAGAGAGAGAAAGAGAAGCTGTGAGTGAGAGAGAGAAAGAGAAACTGTGTGAGAGAGAGAGAAAGAAAGAGAAATTGTCAGTGAGAGAGAGAGAGATAAGCTTTGAGTGAGAGAGAAAGAGAGAAAGAGAAGCTGTGACTGAGAGAGAGAGAGACAAAGAGATGCAGTGAGTGAGTGAGAGAGTGAAAGAGAAGCTATGAGTGAGTGAGAGAGAGAGAGAGAGAAGCTGTGAGTGACTGAGAGAAAGAGAAGCTGTGTTAGAGAGAGAGAGAAAGAGATGCTTTGAGTGAGAAAGACAGAAAGAGACGCTGTGAGTGAGAGAGAGAGAAAGAGAAGCTTTGAGTGAGAGAGAGATGGAAAGGGAAGCTTTGTGTGTGTGAGAGAGAAAGAGAAGATGTGAGTGAGAGAGAGAAAGAGAAGCTGTGTGTGTGTGAGAGAGAAAGAGAAGCTGTGAGTGAGAGAGAGAAAAAGAGAAGCTGAGAGTGAGAGAGAGAGAAAGAGAAGCTGTGAGTGAGAGAGAGAAATAGAGAAAGAGAAGCTGTGAGTGAGAGAGAGAGAGAGAGAAGCTGTGAGTGAGAGAGAGAAAGAGAAGCTGTGAGTGAGAGAGAGAGAGAGAAAGAGAAGCTGTGAGTGAGAGAGAGGGAGAGAAAGAGATGTTCGAGAGAGAGAGAGAAAGAAAGCGAAGCGGTAAGTGAGAGAGAGAAGAAAGAGAAGCTGTGAGTGAGAGAGAGAGAGAAAGAGAAGCTGTGAGTGAGAGAGAGAGAAAGAGAAGCTGTGAGTAAGAGAGAGAGACAAGCTGAGTGAGAGAGAGAGAGAAAGAGAAGCTGTGAGTGAAAGAGAGAGAGAGAATGAGAAGCTGTGAATGAGAGAGTGAGAGAGAGAAAATAGAAGCTGTGAGAGAGAGTGAGAGAGAAACAGACGCTGTGAGTGAGTGCATGAGAGAGAAAAAGAGAAGCTGTGAGTGAGAGAGAGAGAGAAAGAGTAGCTGTGAGTGAGAGAGAGGGGGAAAGAGAAGCTGTTAGTGAGAGAGAGAGAAGCTGAGTGAGAGAGAGAGAAAGAGTAGCTGTGAGTGAGAGAGAGTGAGAGAGAAGCTGTGAGTGAGAGAGAGAGAGAAGCTGTTAGTGAGAGAGAGAGAAAGAGAAGCTGTGAGAGAGAGAGAGAAAGAGTAGCTGTGATTGAGAGAGAGGGAAAAAGAAGCTGTGAGTGAGTGAGAGAGAGAGAAGCTGTGAGTGAGAGAGAGAAAGAAAAGCTGTGAGTGAGAGAGAGAGAGAGAAGCTGTGAGTGAGAGAGAGAGAAAGAGAAGCTGTGAGTGTGAGAGAGAGAAAGAGAAGCTGTTAGTGAGAGAGATAGAGTATAAGAGAAGCTGTGAGTGAGAGAGAGAGAGAAGCTGTGAGTGAGAGAGAGAGAAAGAGAAGCTGTGAGTGAGAGAGAAAGAGAAGCTGTGAGAGAGAGAGAGTGAGAAAGAGAAGCTGTGAGTGTGTGTGTGAGAGAAAGAGAAGCTGTGTGAGAGAGAGAGGGAAAGAGATGATGTGAATGACACAGAGAGAGAGAAGCTGTGTGTGTGTGAGAGAGAAAGAGAATCTGTGTGTGTGTGTGAGAGAGAGAAAGAGAAGCTGTGAGTGAGAGAGAGAGAAAGAAAGAGAAGCTGTGAGAGAGAGAAAGAGAGAAAGAACTGTGTGTGTGTGTGAGAGAGAGAGAAGCTGTGAGTGAGAGAGAGAGAGAAAGAGAAGCTGTGAGTGTGTGAAAGAGTGAAGCTGTGAGTGAGAGAGAGTGAGAGAAAGAAAACCTGTGAGTGAGAGAGAGAGAGAATCTGTGAGTTAGAGAGAGAGAAAGCTAAGCTGTGAGTGAGAGAGAGAGAAAGAGAAGCTGTGAGTGAGAGAAAGAGAAGCTGTGAGAGAGAGAGAGAAAGATAAGGAGTGAGTGAGAGAGAGAGAGAGAGAGAGAAGCTGTGAGTGAGAGAGAGGGAGAGAAAGAGATGTTAGAGAGAGAGAGAAAGAAAGCGAAGCGGTAAGTGAGAGAGAGAAGAAAGAGAAGCTGTGAGTGAGAGAGAGAGAGAAAGAGAAACTGTGAGTGAGAGAGAGAGAAAGAGAAGCTGTGAGTAAGAGAGAGAGACAAGCTGAGTGAGAGAGAGAGAGAAAGAGAAGCTGTGAGTGAAAGAGAGAGAGAGAACAAGAAGCTGTGAGTGAGAGAGTGAGAGAGAGAAAATAGAAGCTGTGAGAGAGAGTGAGAGAGAAACAGATGCTGTGAGTGAGTGCATGAGAGAGAGAAAGAGAAGCTGTGAGTGAGAGAGAGAGAGAGAAAGAGTAGCTGTGTGTGAGAGAGAGGGGGAAAGAGAAGCTGTTAGTGAGAGAGAGAGAAGCTGAGTGAGAGAGAGAGAAAGAGTAGCTGTGAGTGAGAGAGAGAGAGAGAGAGAAGCTGTGAGTGAGAGAGAGAGAGAGAACGAGAAGCTGTGTGAGAGAGAGAAGCTGTGAGTGAGAGAGAGAGAAGTAGAATCTGTGAGTGAGAGAGAGAGAGAAAGAGAAGCTGTGAGTGAGAGAGAAAGAGAAGCTGTGAGAGAGAGTGAGAAAGAGAAGCTGTGAATGTGTGTGAGAGAGAAAGAGAAGCTGTGAGAGAGAGAGAGGGAAAGAGAAGATGTGAATGACACACAGGGAGAGAAGCTGTGTGTGTGAGAGAGAGAAAGAGAAGCTGTGTGTGTGTGAGAGAGAGAGAAAGAAGCTGTGAGTGAGAGAGGGAGAAAGAAAGAGAAGCTGTGAGAGAGAGAAAGAGAAAAAGAACTGTGTGTGTGTGTGTGAGAGAGAAGCTGTGAGTGAGAGAGAGAGAGAGAAAGAGAAGCTGTGAGTGTGTGTGAGAGAGAAGCTGTGAGTGAGAGAGAGTGAGAGAAAGAAAACCTGTGAGT
The DNA here is from genome assembly GCA_035047305.1 of Bradypodion pumilum. Taxonomy (NCBI): domain Eukaryota; kingdom Metazoa; phylum Chordata; class Lepidosauria; order Squamata; family Chamaeleonidae; genus Bradypodion; species Bradypodion pumilum. The sequence continues at coordinate 236,425,615 of JAWDJD010000001.1, forward strand.
GAGAGAGAGAGAGAAGCTGTGAGTAAGAGAGAGAGAAAGATAAGCTGTGAGTGAGGGAGAGAGAAAGAGAAGCTGTGAGTGAGAGAGAGAGAGAAAGAGAAGCTGTGAGTGTGAGAGAGAAATAGAGAAAGAGAAGCTGTGAGTGAGAGAGAGAGAAAGAGAAGCTGTTAGTGAGAGAGAGAGAGTATAAGAGAAGCTGTGAGTGAGAGAGAGAGAAGCTGTGAGTGAGAGAGAGAGAGAAATAGAAGCTGTGAGTGAGAGAGAAAGAGAAGCTGTGAGAGAGAGAGAGTGAGAAAGAGAAGCTGTGAGTGTGTGAGAGAGAGAAAGAGAAGCTGTGTGAGAGAGAGAGAGGGAAAGAGAAGATGTGAATGACACACAGAGAGAGAAGCTGTGTGTGTGTGAGAGAGAAAGAGAATCTGTGTGTGTGTGTGAGAGAGAAAGAGAAGCTGTGAGAGAGAGAAAGAGAGAAAGAACTGTGTGTGTGTGAGAGAGAGAGAGAAGCTGTGAGTGAGAGAGAGAGAGAGAGAAAGAGAAGCTGTGAGTGTGTGTGAGAGAGAAGCTGTGAGTGAGAGAGAGTGAGAGAAAGAAAACCTGTGAGTGAGAGAGAGAAAGAGAGAAAGAGAAGCTGTGAGTGAGAGAGAGAGATAGAGAAGCTGTGAGTGAGAGAGAGAGAAAGAGAAGCTGTGAGTGAGAGAGAGGGAGAGAAAGAGAAGCTGTTAGTGAGAGAGAGTGAGAGATAAGCTATGAGTGTGAGAGAGAACCTGTGAGTGAGAGAGAGAGAGAAAGAAAGAGAAGCTGTATGTGTGAGAGAGAGAAAGAGAAAGAGAAGCTGTCAGTGAGAGAGAAAGAGAGAAAATGAGAAGCTGTGAGGGAGAGCGAGAGAGAGAGAGAGAGAGAAAGAGAAGTTGTGTGGTTGTGAAAGAGAGAAGCTGTGAGGGAGAGAGAGAGAAAGAGAAGATTTGAGTGAGAGAGAGAGAAAAAAGAATCTGTGAGTGAGAGAGAGAGAAAGAGAAACTGTGAGTGAGAGAGAGAGAGAAAGAGAAGCTGTGTGAGAGAGAGAGAAAAAGAGAAGCTGAGAGTGAGAGAGAGAGAAAGAGAAGCTGTGAGTGAGAGAGAGAAATAGAGAAAGAGAAGCTGTGAGTGAGAGAGAGAGAGAGAGAAGCTGTGAGTGAGAGAGAGAAAGAGAAACTGTGAGTGAGAGAGAGAGAGAGAAAGAGAAGCTGTGAGTGAGAGAGAGGGAGAGAAAGAGATGTTCGAGAGAGAGAGAGAAAGAAAGCGAAGCGGTAAGTGAGAGAGAGAAGAAAGAGAAGCTGTGAGTGAGAGAGAGAGAGAAAGAGAAGCTGTGAGTGAGAGAGAGAGAAAGAGAAGCTGTGAGTAAGAGAGAGAGACAAGCTGAGTGAGAGAGAGAGAGAAAGAGAAGCTGTGAGTGAAAGAGAGAGAGAGAATGAGAAGCTGTGAATGAGAGAGTGAGAGAGAGAAAATAGAAGCTGTGAGAGAGAGTGAGAGAGAAACAGACGCTGTGAGTGAGTGCATGAGAGAGAAAAAGAGAAGCTGTGAGTGAGAGAGAGAGAGAAAGAGTAGCTGTGAGTGAGAGAGAGGGGGAAAGAGAAGCTGTTAGTGAGAGAGAGAGAAGCTGAGTGAGAGAGAGAGAAAGAGTAGCTGTGAGTGAGAGAGAGTGAGAGAGAAGCTGTGAGTGAGAGAGAGAGAGAAGCTGTTAGTGAGAGAGAGAGAAAGAGAAGCTGTGAGAGAGAGAGAGAAAGAGTAGCTGTGATTGAGAGAGAGGGAAAAAGAAGCTGTGAGTGAGTGAGAGAGAGAGAAGCTGTGAGTGAGAGAGAGAAAGAAAAGCTTGAGTGAGAGAGAGAGAGAGAAGCTGTGAGTGAGAGAGAGAGAAAGAGAAGCTGTGAGTGTGAGAGAGAGAAAGAGAAGCTGTTAGTGAGAGAGATAGAGTATAAGAGAAGCTGTGAGTGAGAGAGAGAGAGAAGCTGTGAGTGAGAGAGAGAGAAAGAGAAGCTGTGAGAGGGAGAAAGAGAAGCTGTGAGAGAGAGAGAGTGAGAAAGAGAAGCTGTGAGTGTGTGTGTGAGAGAAAGAGAAGCTGTGTGAGAGAGAGAGGGAAAGAGATGATGTGAATGACACAGAGAGAGAGAAGCTGTGTGTGTGTGAGAGAGAAAGAGAATCTGTGTGTGTGTGTGAGAGAGAGAAAGAGAAGCTGTGAGTGAGAGAGAGAGAAAGAAAGAGAAGCTGTGAGAGAGAGAAAGAGAGAAAGAACTGTGTGTGTGTGTGAGAGAGAGAGAAGCTGTGAGTGAGAGAGAGAGAGAAAGAGAAGCTGTGAGTGTGTGAAAGAGTGAAGCTGTGAGTGAGAGAGAGTGAGAGAAAGAAAACCTGTGAGTGAGAGAGAGAGAGAATCTGTGAGTTAGAGAGAGAGAATGCTAAGCTGTGAGTGAGAGAGAGAGAAAGAGAAGCTGTGAGTGAGAGAAAGAGATGCTGTGAGAGAGAGAGAGAAAGATAAGGAGTGAGTGAGAGAGAGAGAGAGAGAGAAGCTGTGAGTGAGAGAGAGGGAGAGAAAGAGATGTTAGAGAGAGAGAGAAAGAAAGCGAAGCGGTAAGTGAGAGAGAGAAGAAAGAGAAGCTGTGAGTGAGAGAGAGAGAGAAAGAGAAACTGTGAGTGAGAGAGAGAGAAAGAGAAGCTGTGAGTAAGAGAGAGAGACAAGCTGAGTGAGAGAGAGAGAGAAAGAGAAGCTGTGAGTGAAAGAGAGAGAGAGAACAAGAAGCTGTGAGTGAGAGAGTGAGAGAGAGAAAATAGAAGCTGTGAGAGAGAGTGAGAGAGAAACAGATGCTGTGAGTGAGTGCATGAGAGAGAGAAAGAGAAGCTGTGAGTGAGAGAGAGAGAGAGAAAGAGTAGCTGTGTGTGAGAGAGAGGGGGAAAGAGAAGCTGTTAGTGAGAGAGAGAGAAGCTGAGTGAGAGAGAGAGAAAGAGTAGCTGTGAGTGAGAGAGAGAGAGAGAGAGAAGCTGTGAGTGAGAGAGAGAGAGAGAACGAGAAGCTGTGTGAGAGAGAGAAGCTGTGAGTGAGAGAGAGAGAAGTAGAATCTGTGAGTGAGAGAGAGAGAGAAAGAGAAGCTGTGAGTGAGAGAGAAAGAGAAGCTGTGAGAGAGAGTGAGAAAGAGAAGCTGTGAATGTGTGTGAGAGAGAAAGAGAAGCTGTGAGAGAGAGAGAGGGAAAGAGAAGATGTGAATGACACACAGGGAGAGAAGCTGTGTGTGTGAGAGAGAGAAAGAGAAGCTGTGTGTGTGTGAGAGAGAGAGAAAGAAGCTGTGAGTGAGAGAGGGAGAAAGAAAGAGAAGCTGTGAGAGAGAGAAAGAGAAAAAGAACTGTGTGTGTGTGTGTGAGAGAGAAGCTGTGAGTGAGAGAGAGAGAGAGAAAGAGAAGCTGTGAGTGTGTGTGAGAGAGAAGCTGTGAGTGAGAGAGAGTGAGAGAAAGAAAACCTGTGAGTGAGAGAGAGAGAGAAGCTGTGAGTAAGAGAGAGAGAAAGATAAGCTGTGAGTGAGGGAGAGAGAAAGAGAAGCTGTGAGTGAGAGAGAGAGAGAAAGAGAAGCTGTGAGTGTGAGAGAGAAATAGAGAAAGAGAAGCTGTGAGTGAGAGAGAGAGAAAGAGAAGCTGTTAGTGAGAGAGAGAGAGTATAAGAGAAGCTGTGAGTGAGAGAGAGAGAAGCTGTGAGTGAGAGAGAGAGAGAAATAGAAGCTGTGAGTGAGAGAGAAAGAGAAGCTGTGAGAGAGAGAGAGTGAGAAAGAGAAGCTGTGAGTGTGTGAGAGAGAGAAAGAGAAGCTGTGTGAGAGAGAGAGAGGGAAAGAGAAGATGTGAATGACACACAGAGAGAGAAGCTGTGTGTGTGTGAGAGAGAAAGAGAATCTGTGTGTGTGTGTGAGAGAGAAAGAGAAGCTGTGAGAGAGAGAAAGAGAGAAAGAACTGTGTGTGTGTGTGAGAGAGAGAGAAGCTGTGAGTGAGAGAGAGAGAGAGAGAAAGAGAAGCTGTGAGTGTGTGTGAGAGAGAAGCTGTGAGTGAGAGAGAGTGAGAGAAAGAAAACCTGTGAGTGAGAGAGAGAGAGAATCTGTGAGTAAGAGAGAGAGAAAGCTAAGCTGTGAGTGAGGGAGAGAGAAAGAGAAGCTGTGAGTGAGTGAGAGAGAGAAAGAGAAGCTGTGAGTGAGAGAGAGAAAGAGAGAAAGAGAAGCTGTGAGTGAGAGAGAGAGATAGAGAAGCTGTGAGTGAGAGAGAGAGAAAGAGAAGCTGTGAGTGAGAGAGAGGGAGAGAAAGAGAAGCTGTTAGTGAGAGAGAGTGAGAGATAAGCTATGAGTGTGAGAGAGAACCTGTGAGTGAGAGAGAGAGAGAAAGAAAGAGAAGCTGTATGTGTGAGAGAGAGAAAGAGAAAGAGAAGCTGTCAGTGAGAGAGAAAGAGAGAAAATGAGAAGCTGTGAGGGAGAGCGAGAGAGAGAGAGAGAGAGAAAGAGAAGTTGTGTGGTTGTGAAAGAGAGAAGCTGTGAGGGAGAGAGAGAGAAAGAGAAGATTTGAGTGAGAGAGAGAGAAAAAAGAATCTGTGAGTGAGAGAGAGAGAAAGAGAAACTGTGAGTGAGAGAGAGAGAGAAAGAGAAGCTGTGTGAGAGAGAGAGAAAGAGAAGCTGTTAGTGAGAGAGAGAGTGAAAGTGAAGCTGTGAGTGAAGGAGAGAGAGAGAAGCTGTGATTGAGCGAGAGAGAGAAGCTGTGAGTGAGAGAGAGAGAGAAAGAGAAACTGAGTGAGAGAGAGAGAGAAAGAGAAAGAGAAGCTGTGAGTGAGAGAGAGAAAGAGAAGCTGTTAGTGTGTGTGTGAGAGAGAGAGAGAAGCTGTGAGTGAGAGAGAGAAGCTGTGAGTGAGAGAGTGAGAAAGAGAAGCTGTATGTGTTTGTGTGTGAGATAGAGTGAGAAGCTGTGAGACAGAGAGAGAAAAAGAGAAGCTGTGAGTGAGTGAGTGAGAGAGTGAAAGAGAAGCTGTGAGTGAGAGAGAGAGAAGCTGTGAGTGAGTGAGAAAGAGAAGCTGTGAGAGAGTGAGTGAGAGAGAGAATCTGAGTGAAAGAGAGAGAAAGAGAAGCTATGAGTGAGAGAGAGAGAGAAAGAGAAGCTGTGAGTGAGAGAGAGAGAGAGAGAAAGAGAAGCTGTGAGTGTGAGAGAGAGAGAAGCTGTGAGTGAGAGAGAGTGAGAGAGAAAGAGAAGCTGTGAGTGTGTGTGAGAGAGAAGCTGTGAGTGAGAGAGAGTGAGAGAAAGAAAACCTGTGAGTGTGAGAGAGAGAGAAGCTGTGAGTAAGAGAGAGAGAAAGATAAGCTGTGAGTGAGGGAGAGAGAAAGAGAAGCTGTGAGTGAGAGAGAGAGAGAAAAAGAAGCTGTGAGTGTGAGAGAGAAATAGAGAAAGAGAAGCTATGAGTGAGAGAGAGAGATAGAGAAGCTGTGAGTGAGAGAGAGAAAGAGAAGCTGTGAGTGAGAGAGAGAGAGAAAGAGAAGCTGTGAGTGAGAGAGAGGGAGAGAAAGAGAAGCTGTTAGTGAGAGAGAGAAAGAAAGAGAAGCGGTAAGTAAAGAGAGAGAAGAAAGAGAAGCTGTGAGTGAGAGAGAGAGAGAAAGAGAAGCTGTGAGTGCGAGAGAGAGAGAGAAGCTGTGAGTGAGAGAGAGAGAGAAAGGGAAGCTGTGAGTGAGTGAGAGAGAGAAAGAGAAGCTGTGAGTGAGAGAGAAAGAGAAGCTGTGAGAAAGAGAGAGAGAAAGAGAAGCTGTGACTGGAGAGAGAGTGAGAAGCTGTGAGTGAGTGAGAGAGAGAAGCTGTGAGTGTGTGTGTGAGAGAGAAAGAGAAGCTGTGTGAGAGAGGGAGAGAAAGAGAAGCAGTGAGTGAGTGAGAGAGAGAAAGAGAAGCTGTGAGTGAGAGAGAGAGAGAAACTGTAAGTGAGAGAGAGAGAGAGAAAGCAAAGCTGTGTGAGAGAGAGAGAAGCTGTGAGTGAGAGAGAGAGGGAGAAAGAGATGCTGTGAGTGAGAGAGAGAGAAAGAGAAGCTGTGAGTGAGCGAGAGAGGGAGAAAGAGATGCTGTGAGTGAGAGAGAGAGAGAGAAAGAGAATCTTTGAGTGAGAGCGAGAGAAAGAGTATCTGAGTGAGAGAGAGAGAAAGAGAAGCTGTGTGTGTGAGAGAGAGAGAATGAGAAGTTGTGAGTGAGAGAGTGAGAGAGAGAAATAGAAGCTGTGAGAAATAGTGAGAGAGAAAGAGATGCTGTGAGTGAGAGCATGAGAGAGAGAAAGAGAAGGTGTGAGTGAGAGAGAGAGAGAAAGAGTAGCTGTGAGTGAGTGAGAGAGAAAGAGAAGCTGTGAGTGAGAGAGAGAGAGAAAGAAGCTGAGTGAGAGAGAGAGATAAAGAGAAGCTGTGAGTGAGAGAGAGAGAAAGAGAAGCTGTGAGTGAGAGAGAGAGAGAAGCTGTTAGTGAGAGAGAGAGAAAGAGAAGCTGTGAGAGAGAGAAAGAGTAGCTATGAGTGAGAGATAGAGAGAAAGAGAAGCTGTGAGTAAGAGAGAGAGAAAGAGAAGCTGTTAGTGAGAGAGAGAGTATAAGAGAAGCTGTGAGTGAGTGAGAGAAAGAGAAGCTGTGAGTGAGTGAGTGAGAGAGAAGCTGTGAGTGAGAGAGAGAGAGAGAGAAGCTGTGAGTGAGAGAAAAAAAAGAGAAGCTGTTAGTGAGAGAGAGAGCATAAGAGAAGCCGTGAGTGAGTGTGAGAGAGAGAAGCTGTGAGTGAGAGAGACAGAGAAGCTGTGAGAGAGAGAGAGAGAGAGAAAGAGAAGCTATGAGTGAGAGAGAGTGAGAGAGAAGCTGTGAGTGAGAGAGAGAGAAGCTGTGAGTGAGAGAGAGAGAAAGAGAAGCTGTATGTGTGAGAGAGAAAGAGAAAGAGAAGCTGTCAGTGAGAGAGAAAGAGAGATAATGAGAAGCTGTGAGGGAGAGAGAGAGAGAGAAAGAGAAGTTGTGTGGTTGTGAAAGAGAGAAGTTGTGAGGGAGAGAGAGAGAAAGAGAAGATTTGAGTGAGACAGAAAGAAAAAAGAAGCTGTGAGTGAGAGAGAGAGACAGAGAAACTGTGAGTGAGAGAGAGAGAGAAAGAGAAGCTGTGTGTGAGAGAGAGAGAAAGAGAAGCTGTGAGTGAGAGAGAGAGAGAATCTGTGAGTAAGAGAGAGAGAAAGCTAAGCTGTGAGTGAGGGAGAGAGGAAGAGAAGCTGTGAGTGAGTGAGAGAGAGAAAGAGAAGCTGTGAGTGAGAGAGAGAAAGAGAGAAAGAGAAGCTGTGAGTGAGAGAGAGAGATAGAGAAGCTGTGAGTGAGAGAGAGAGAGAAAGAGAAGCTGTGAGTGAGAGAGAGGGAGAGAAAGAGAAGCTGTTAGTGAGAGAGAGTGAGAGATAAGCTATGAGTGTGAGAGAGAGAACCTGTGAGTGAGAGAGAGAGAGAAAGAGAAGCTGTATGTGTGAGAGAGAGAAAGAGAAAGAGAAGCTGTCAGTGAGAGAGAAAGAGAGAAAATGAGAAGCTGTGAGGGAGAGCGAGAGAGAGAGAGAGAAAGTGAAGTTGTGTCGTTGTGAAAGAGAGAAGCTGTGAGGGAGAGAGAGAGAAAGAGAAGATTTGAGTGAGAGAGAGAGAAAAAAGAATCTGTGAGTGAGAGAGAGAGAAAGAGAAACTGTGAGTGAGAGAGAGAGAGAAAGAGAAGCTGTGAGAGAGAGAGAGAAAGAGAAGCTGTTAGTGAGAGAGAGAGTGAAAGTGAAGCTGTGAGTGAAGGAGAGAGAGAGAAGCTGTGATTGAGCGAGAGAGAGAAGCTGTGAGTGAGAGAGAGAGAGAAAGAGAAACTGAGTGAGAGAGAGAGAGAAAGAGAAAGAGAAGCTGTGAGTGAGAGAGAGAAAGAGAAGCTGTTAGTGTGTGTGAGAGAGAGAGAGAGAAGCTGTGAGTGAGAGAGAGAGAGAAAGAGAAGCTGTGAGTGAGAGAGAAAGAGAAGCTGTGAGAGAGAGAGTGAGAAAGAGAAGCTGTGAGTGTGTGAGAGAGAGAAAGAGAAGCTGTGTGAGAGAGAGAGAGAGAAGGAGAAGCTGTGAGTGAGAGAGAGAAAGAGAAGCTGTGTGTGTGAGAGAAAGAGAAGCTGTAAGTGAGAGAGGGTGAGAAAGAGAAGCTGTGATTGAGAGTGAGAGAGAAAGAGATACTGTGAGTGAGTACATGAGAGAGAGAAACGGAAGCTGTGAGTGAGAGAGAGAGAGAGAATGAGAAGCTGTGTGTGTGAGAGAGAGAAGCTGTGAGTGAGTGAGAGAGAGAGAAGGAGAAGCTGTGGGTGAGATAAGAGAGAGAAAGAAAGAGAAGCTGTGAGTGAGAGAGAGAGAAAGTGAAGCTATGAGTGAGAGAGAGAGAAGCTGTGAGTGAGAGAGAGAGAAAGCAAAGCTGTGAGTGAGAGAGAAGCTGTGAGTGAGAGAGAGAGAAGCTGTGAGTGAGAGAGAGAGAGAAAGAGAAGCTGTATGTGTGAGAGAGAGAAAAAGAAAGAGAAGCTGTCAGTGAGAGAGAAAGAGAGAAAATGAGAAGCTGTGAGGGAGAGTGAGAGAGAGAAAGAAAGAGAAGTTGTGTGGTTGTGAAAGAGAGAACCTGTGAGTGAGTGAGAGAGAGAAAGAGAATCTGTGAGTGAGAGATAGAGAGAAAGAGAAGCTGAGAGAGAGAGAGAAAGAGAAGCTGTTAGTGAGAGAGTGAAAGGGAAGCTGTGAGTGAAGGAGAGAGAGAGAAGCTGTGATTGAGCGAGAGAGAGAAGCTGTGAGTGAGAGAGAGAAAGAGAAGATGTTAGTGAGAGAGAGAGAGAAGCTGTGAGTGAGAGAGAGAGAAGCTGTGAGTGAGAGAATGAGAAAGAGAAGCTGTATGTGTTTGTGTGTGTGAGAGAGTGAGAAGCTGTGAGAGAGAGAGAAAAAAAGAGAAGCTGTGAGTGAGAGAGAGAATGAACGAGAAGCTATGAGTGAGAGAGAGAGGTGTGAGTGAGTGAGAAAGAGAACTTGTGAGTGAGTGAGTGAGAGAGAGAGAATCTGTGAGAGAGAGAGAGAAAGTGAAGCTGTGAGTGAGAGAGAGAGAGAAAGAGAAGATGTGAGTGAGAGAGTAAGAGAAGCTGTGAGGGAGAGAGAGTGAGAAAGAGAAGCTGTGAGTGTGTGTGTGAGAGAAAGAGAAGCTGTGAGAGAGAGAGATGGAAAGAGAAGATGTGAATGACAGAGAGAGAGAGAAGCTGTGTGTGTCTGAGATAGAGAAAGAGAAGCTGTGTGTGTGTGAGAGAGAGAGAAAGAGAAGCTGTGAGTGAGAGAGAGAGAAAGAAAGAGAAGTTGTGAGAGGGAGAAAGAGATAAAGAACTGTGTGTGTGTGTGTGAGAGAGAGAAGCTGTGAGTGAGAGAGAGAGAGAAAGAGAAGCTGTGAGTGTGAGAGAGAGAAGCTGTGAGTGAGAGAGAGAGAGAAAGAGAAGCTGAGTGAGAGAGAGAGAGAAAGAGAAGCTGTGAGTGAAAGAGAGAGAGAAAGAGAAGCTGAGTGAGTGAGAGAGAGAAAGAGAAGCTGTGTGAGAGAGAGAGAAAGAAAGAGAAATTGTCAATGAGAGAGAGAGAGAGAAGCTTTGAGTGAGAGAGAAAGAGAGAAAGAGAAGCTGTGAGTGAGAGAGAGAGAGAAAGGGATGCTGTGAGTGAGAGAGAGAGTGAAAGAGAAGCTGTGAGTGAGAGAGAGAAAGAGAAGCTGTGAGTGACTGAGAGAAAGAGAAGCTGTGTTATAGAGAGAGAGAGAGAGAGATGCTGTGAGTGAGAGAGACAGAAAGAGAAGCGGTGAGTGAGAGAGAGAGAAAGAGAAGCTTTGAGTGAGAGAGAGAGAGAAAGAGAAGCTTTGTGTGTGTGAGAGAGAAAGAGAAGTTGTGAGTGAGAGAGAGAAAGAGAAGCTGTGTGTGTGTGAGAGAGAAAGAGAAGCTGTGAGTGAGAGAGAAAGAGAAGCTGTGAGAAAGAGAGAGAGAGAGAAAGAGAAGCTGTGACTGGAGAGAGAGAGAGAGAAGCTGTGAGTGAGAGAGAGAGAGAAAGAGAAGCTGTGAGTGAGTGAGAGAGAGAAGCTGTGAGTGTGTGTGAGGGAGAGAAAGAGAAGCTGAGTGAGAGAGGGAGAGAAAGAGAAGCTGTGAGTGAGAGAGAGAGAGAGAAAGAGAAGCTGTGAGTGAGAGGGAGAGAGAAGCTGTGAGTGAGTGAGAGAGAGAGAAGCTGTGAGTGAGAGAGAGGGAAAGAGAAGCTGTAAGTGAGAGAGAGAGAAAGAGAAGCTGTGAGTGTGTGTGTGAGAGAGAAAGAGATGCTGTGAGTGAGAGAGAGAGAAAGAGATGCTGTGAGTGAGAGAGAGAGAAATAGAAGCTGTGAGAGAGAGTGATTGAGAAAGAGATGCTGTGAGTGAGTGCATGAGAGAGAGAGAAGCTGTGAGTGAGAGAGAGAGAGAAAGGGTAGCTGTGAGTGAAAGAGAAAGAGAAGCTGTGAGTGAGAGAGAGAGAGAAGCTGAGTGAGAGAGAGAGAAAGAGAAGCTGTGAGTGAGAGAGAGAGAGAAGCTGTGAGTGAGAGAGAGAGAGAAGCTGTTAGTGAGAGAGAGAAAGAGAAGCTGTTAGAGAGAGAGAAAGAAAAGCTGTGAGTAAGAGAGCGAGACAAGCTGAGTGAGAGAGAGAGAAAGAGAAGCTGTGAGTGACAGAGATGGAGAAATAGAAGTTGTGAGTGAGAGAGTGAGAGAGAGAAATAGAAGCTGTGAGAGAGAGTGAGAGAGATACAGATGCTGTGAGTGAGTGCATGAGAGAGAGAGAGAGAAGCTGTGAGTGAGTGAGAGAGAGAAAGAGTAGCTGTGATTGAAAGAGAAAGAGAAGCTGTGAGTGAGAGAGAGAGACGCTGAGTGAGAGAGAGAGAGAGAGAAGCTGTGAGTGAGAGAGAGAGAGAAGCTGTGTGTGTGTGAGAGAGAGAAGCTGTTAGTGAGAGAGAGAAAGAGAAGCTGAGTGAGAGAGAGAAAGAGAAGCTGTGAGTGAGAGAGAGAGAGAAAGAGAAGCTGTGAGTGAGAGAGAGAGAAGCTGTGAGTGAGAGAGAGAGTATAAGAGAAGCTGTGAGTGAGAGAGAGAGAGAGAGCTGTGAGTGAGAGAGAGAGAAGCTGTCAGTGAGAGAGAGAGAAGTAGAATCTGTGAGTGAGAGAGAGAGAGAAAGAGAAGCTATGAGTGAGAGAGAGAGAGAAAGAGAAGCTGTGAGTGAGAGAGAGAGAAATAGAAGCTATGAGTGAGAGAGAGTGAGAGAGAAGCTGTGAGTGAGAGAGAGAACCTGTGAGTGAGAGAGAGAGAGAAAGAGAAGCTGTGAGTGAGAGAGAAAGAGAAGCTGTGAGTGAGAGAGAGAGAGAGAAGCTGTGAGTGAGAGAGAGAAAGAGAAGCTGTGAGTGAGAGAGAGAGAGAAAGAGAAGCTGTGAGTGAGAGAGAGAGAGAAGCTGTGAGTGAGAGAGAGAGAGAAAGAGAAGCTGTGAGTGAGAGAGAGAGAAAGAGAAGCTGTTAGTGAGAGAGAGAGTATAAGAGAAGCTGTGAGTAAGAGAGAGAGAGAGAGAGAAGCTGTGAGTGAGAGAGAGAGAAGCTGTGAGTGAGAGAGAGAGAGAAGTAGAATCTGTGAGTGAGAGAGAGAGAGAAAGAGAAGCTGTGAGTGAGAGAGAGAGAGAAAGAGAAGCTGTGAGTGAGAGAGAGAAATAGAAGCTATGAGTGAGAGAGAGTGAGAGAGAAGCTGTGAGTGAGAGAGAGAGAAGCTGTGAGTGAGAGAGAGAGAGAAAGAGAAGCTGTGAGTGAGAGAGAGAAATAGAAGCTATGAGTGAGAGAGAGTGAGAGAGAAGCTGTGAGTGAGAGAGAGAGAACCTGTGAGTGAGAGAGAGAGAGAAAGAAAGAGAAGCTGTATGTGAGAGAGAGAGAAAGAGAAAGAGAAGCTGTCAGTGAGAGAGAAAGAGAGAAAATGAGAAGCTGTGAGGGAGAGAGAGAGAGAAAGAGAGGTTGTGTGGTTGTGTGAGAGAGAAGCTGTGAGGGAGAGAGAGAAAGAGAAACTGTGAGTGAGAGAGAGAGAGAGAAAGAAAAGCTGTGAGTGAGAGAGAGAGAAGCTGTGAGGGAGAGAGAGAGAGAAAGAGAAGCTGTGAGTCAGACAGAGAGAAAGAGAAGCTGTGAGTGGGAGGGAGAGAGAACAAGAAGCTGTGAGAGAGAGAGAAAGAGAAGATATGAGTGAGAGAGAGAAATAAAGAAAGAGAAGCTGTGAGTGAGAGAGAGAGAGAGAAAGAGAAGATGTGAGTGAGAGAGAGAAAGAGAAGCTGTGAGTGGGAGAGAAAGAGAGAAAGAGAAGCTGTGAGTGAGAGAGAGTGAGAGAGAGAAGCTGTGAGTGAGAGAGAGAGAGAAAGAGAAGATGTGAGTGAGAGAGAGAAAGAGAAGCTGTGAGTGGGAGAGAAAGAGAGAAAGAGAAGCTGTGAGTGAGAGAAGGAGAGAGAAGCTGTGAGTGAGAGTGAGAGAAAGAGAAGCTGTGAGTGAGAGAGAGAGAAGCTGTGAGTGAGAGGAAGAGAAAGAGAAGATGTGTGAGAGATAGAGAAAGAGAAGTTGTAAGTGAGAGAGAGTGAGAAAGAGAAGCTGTGTGTATGTGAGAGAGAGAGAAGCTGTGTGTGTGAGAGAGAAAGAGAAGCTGTGAGTGAGAGAGAGATAGAAAGAGAAGCTGTGATTGAGAGTGAGAGAGAAAGAGATGCTGTGAGTGAGTGCATGAGAGAGAGAAAGGGAAGCTGTGAGTGAGAGAGAGAGAACGAGAAGCTGTGTGTGTGAGAGAGAGAAGCTGTGAGTGAGTGAGAGAGAGAGAAGGAGAAGCTGTGGGTGAGATAAGAGAGAGAAAGAAAGAGAAGCTGTGAGTGAGAGAGAGAGAAAGAAAGTGAAGCTATGAGTGAGAGAGAGAGAGAAGCTGTGAGTGAGAGAGAGAGAAAGCAAAGCTGTGAGTGAGAGAGAAGCTGTGAGTGTGAGAGAGAGAACCTGTGAGTGAGAGAGAGAGAGAAAGAGAAGTTGTATGTGTGAGAGAGAGAGAAAGAGAAAGAGAAGCTCTCAGTGAGAGAGAAAGAGAGAAAATGAGAAGCTGTGAGGGAGAGAGAGAGAGAAAGAGAGGTTGTGTGGTTGTGTGAGAGAGAATCTGTGAGGGAGAGAGAGAGAAAGAGAAACTGTGAGTGAGAGAGAGAGAAAGAGAAGTGGTTAGTGAGAGAGAGAGTGAAAAAGAAGCTGTGAGTGAAGGAGAGAGAGAAGCTGTGATTGAGAGAGAGAAGCTGTGAGTGAGAGAGAGAGATTAAGAGAAACTGAGTGAGAGAGAGAGAAAGAGAAGCTGTGAGTGAGAGAGAGAGAGAAAGAGAAGCTATGTGTGTGTGTGAGAGAGAAGCAGTGAGTGAGAGAGAGAGAGAAAGAGAACCTGTGAGTGAGAGAGAGAAAGAGAAGCTGTTAGTGAGAGTGAGTGTGAAAGAGAAGCTTTGAGTGAGAGAGAGAAATGCTGTGAGTGAGAGAGAGAGAGAAGCTGTGAGTGAGAGAGAGAAAGAGAAGCTGTGAGTGAGAGAGAGTGAGAAAGAGAAGCTGTGAGTGAGAGAGAAAGAGAAGGTGTGAATGAGGCAGAGAGAGAAAGAGAAGGTGTGTGTGTGTGAGAGAGAAGCTGTTAGTGAGGAGAAAAAGAGAAGCTGTGAGTGTGAGAGAGAGAGAGAACGAGAAGCTGTGTGAGAGAGAGAAGCTGTGAGTGAGAGAGAGAAGTAGAATCTGTGAGTGAGAGAGAGAGAGAAAGAGAAGCTGTGAGTGAGAGAGAGAGAGAAAGAGAAGCTGTGAGTGAGAGAGAGAGAAATAGAAGCTATGAGTGAGAGAGAGTGAGAGAGAAGCTGTGAGTGAGAGAGAGAGAACCTGTGAGTGAGAGAGAGAGAGAAAGAGAAGCTGTATGTGTGAGAGAGAGAAAGAGAAAGAGAAGCTGTCAGTGAGAGAGAAAGAGAGAAAATGAGAAGCTGTGAGGGAGAGAGAGAGAGAGAAAGAGAGGTTGTGTGGTTGTGTGAGAGAGAAGCTGTGAGGGAGAGAGAGAAAGAGAAACTGTGAGTGAGAGAGAGAGAGAAAGAAAAGCTGTGAGTGAGAGAGAGAGAGAAGCTGTGAGGGAGAGAGAGAGAGAAAGAGAAGCTGTGAGTGAGACAGAGAGAAAGAGAAGCTGTGAGTGGGAGGGAGAGAGAACGAGAAGCTGTGAGAGAGAGAGAAAGAGAAGATATGAGTGAGAGAGAGAAATAAAGAAAGAGAAGCTGTGTGAGAGAGAGAGAGAAAGTGAAGATGTGAGTGAGAGAGAGAAAGAGAAGCTGTGAGTGGGAGAGAAAGAGAGAAAGAGAAGCTGTGAGTGAGAGAGAGTGAGAGAGAAGCTGTGAGTGAGAGAGAGAGAGAAAGAGAAGATGTGAGTGAGAGAGAGAAAGAGAAGCTGTGAGTGGGAGAGAAAGAGAGAAAGAGAAGCTGTGAGTGAGAGAGAGAGAGAAGCTGTGAGTGAGAGAGAAAGAGAAGCTGAGTGAGAGAGAAAGAGAAGCTGTGAGTGAGAGGAAGAGAAAGAGAAGATGTGTGAGAGAAAGAGAAAGAGAAGTTGTAAGTGAGAGAGAGTGAGAAAGAGAAGCTGTGTGTATGTGAGAGAGAGAGAAGCTGTGTGTGTGAGAGAGAAAGAGAAGCTGTGAGTGAGAGAGAGATAGAAAGAGAAGCTGTGATTGAGAGTGAGAGAGAAAGAGATGCTGTGAGTGAGTGCATGAGAGAGAGAAAGGGAAGCTGTGAGTGAGAGAGAGAGAACGAGAAGCTGTGTGTGTGAGAGAGAGAAGCTGTGAGTGAGTGAGAGAGAGAGAAGGAGAAGCTGTGGGTGAGATAAGAGAGAGAAAGAAAGAGAAGCTGTGAGTGAGAGAGAGAGAAAGTGAAGCTATGAGTGAGAGAGAGAGAAGCTGTGAGTGAGAGAGAGAGAAAGCAAAGCTGTGAATGAGAGAGAAGCTGTGAGTGTGAGAGAGAGAACCTGTGAGAGAGAGAGAGAGAGAAAGAGAAGTTGTATGTGTGAGAGAGAGAGAAAGAAAGAGAAAGAGAAGCTGTCAGTGAGAGAGAAAGAGAGAAAATGAGAAGCTGTGAGGGAGAGAGAGAGAGAAAGAGAGGTTGTGTGGTTGTGTGAGAGAGAATCTGTGAGGGAGAGAGAGAGAAAGAGAAACTGTGAGTGAGAGAGAGAGAAAGAGAAGTGGTTAGTGAGAGAGAGAGTGAAAAAGAAGCTGTGAGTGAAGGAGAGAGAGAAGCTGTGATTGAGAGAGAGAAGCTGTGAGTGAGAGAGAGAGAGAAAGAGAAACTGAGTGAGAGAGAGAGAAAGAGAAGCTGTGAGTGAGAGAGAGAGAAAGAGAAGCTATGTGTGTGTGTGAGAGAGAAGCAGTGAGTGAGAGAGAGAGAGAAAGAGAACCTGTGAGTGAGAGAGAGAAAGAGAAGCTGTTAGTGAGAGTGAGTGTGAAAGAGAAGCTTTGAGTGAGAGAGAGAAATGCTGTGAGTGAGTGAGAGAGAGAGAAGCTGTGAGTGAGAGAGAGAAAGAGAAGCTGTGAGTGAGAGAGAGTGAGAAAGAGAAGCTGTGAGTGAGAAAGAAAGAGAAGCTGTGAATGAGGCAGAGAGAGAAAGAGAAGGTGTGTGTGTGTGAGAGAGAAGCTGTTAGTGAGGAGAAAAAGAGAAGCTGTGAGTGAGAGAGAGAGAGAACGAGAAGCTGTGTGAGAGAGAGAAGCTGTGAGTGAGAGAGAGAGAAGTAGAATCTGTGAGTGAGAGAGAGAGAGAAAGAGAAGCTGTGAGTGAGAGAGAGAGAGAAAGAGAAGCTGTGAGTGAGAGAGAGAGAAATAGAAGCTATGAGTGAGAGAGAGTGAGAGAGATGCTGTGAGTGAGAGAGAGAGAACCTGTGAGTGTGTGAGAGAGAGAAAGAGAAGCTGTATGTGTGAGAGAGAGAAAGAGAAAGAGAAGCTGTCAGTGAGAGAGAAAGAGAGAAAATGAGAAGCTGTGAGGGAGAGAGAGAGAGAGAAAGAGAGGTTGTGTGGTTGTGTGAGAGAGAAGCTGTGAGGGAGAGAGAGAAAGAGAAACTGTGAGTGAGAGAGAGAGAGAAAGAAAAGCTGTGAGTGAGAGAGAGAGAGAAGCTGTGAGGGAGAGAGAGAGAGAAAGAGAAGCTGTGAGTCAGACAGAGAGAAAGAGAAGCTGTGAGTGGGAGGGAGAGAGAACGAGAAGCTGTGAGAGAGAGAGAAAGAGAAGATATGAGTGAGAGAGAGAAATAAAGAAAGAGAAGCTGTGTGAGAGAGAGAGAGAGAAAGAGAAGATGTGAGTGAGAGAGAGAAAGAGAAGCTGTGAGTGGGAGAGAAAGAGAGAAAGAGAAGCTGTGAGTGAGAGAGAGTGAGAGAGAGAAGCTGTGAGTGAGAGAGAGAGAGAGAAATAGAAGCTGTGAGTGAGAGAGAGAAATAGAGAAAGAGAAGATTTGAGTGAGAGAGAGAGAATGAGAAGCTGTGAGTGAGAGAAAGATAAGCTGTGAGTAAGAGAGAGAGATCGATAAGCTGTGAGTGAGAGGGAGAGAGAAAGAGAAGCTGTGAGTGAGACAGAGAGAAAGAGAAGCTGTGTGTGAGAGAAATAGAAGCTGTGAGTGTGAGAGAGAAATAGAGAAAGAGAAGCTGTGAGTGAGAGAGAGTGAGAATGAGAAGCTGTGAGTGAGAGAAAGATAAGCTGTGAGTAAGAGAGAGAGAAAGATAAGCGGTTAGTGAGAGAGAGAGTGAAAAAGAAGCTGTGAGTGAAGGAGAGAGAGAAGCTGTGATTGAGAGAAAGAAGCTGTGAGTGAGAGAGAGAGAAAGAGAAACTGAGTGAGAGAGAGAGAGAAAGAGAAGCTATGTGTGTGTGTGAGAGAGAAGCAGTGAGTGAGAGAGAGAGAGAAAGAGAACCTGCGAGTGAGAGAGAGAAAGAGAAGCTGTTAGTGAGAGTGAGTGTGAAAGAGAAGCTTTGAGTGTGAGAGAGAGAAGCTGTGAGTGAGAGAGAGAGAGAAGCTGTGAGTGAGAGAGAGAGAAAGAAAAGCTGTGAGTGAGAGAGAGTGAGAAAGAGAAGCAGTGAGTGAGAGAGAAAGAGAAGCTGTGAGTGAGGCAGAGAGAGAAAGAGAAGGTGTGTGTGTGTGAGAGAGAAGCTGTTAGTGAGAGAGAGAAAGAGAAGCTGTGAGTGAGAGAGAGAGAGAACGAGAAGCTGTGAGAGAGAGAAAAGCTGTGAGTGAGAGAGAGAGAAGGAGAAGCTGTGAGTGAGAGAGAGAGAGAAAGAAAGAGATGCTGTGAGTGAGAGAGGGAGATAGAGAAGTGAGTGAGTGAGAGAGAGAAGCTGTGTGTGTGAGAGAGAAAGAGAAGCTGTGAGTGAGAGAGAGAGAGAAAGAGAAGCTGTGAGTGAGAGAGATAGAAAGAGAAGCTGTAAATGAGAGAGAAAGAGAAGCTGTGAGTGAGAGAGAGAGAGAAGCTGTGAGTGAGAGAGAGAGAGAAAGAGAAGCTGTGAGTGAGAGAAAGAGAAGCTGTGAGTGAGAGAGAGAAAGAGAAGGAGTGAGTGAGAGAGAGAGAGAGAAGGAGAAGCTGTGAGTGAGAGAGAGAGAAGCTGTGAGTGAGAGAGAGAAAGAGAAGCTGTGAGTGAGAGAGAGAGAAAGAGAAGCTGTAAGTGAGAGAGAGTGAGAAAGAGAAGCTGTGTGAGAGAGAGAGAAGCTGTGTGTGTGTGAGAGAGAAAGAGGAGCTGTGAGTGAGAGAGAGAGAGAATGAGAAGCTGTGAGAGAGAGAAAGAGAGAAGCTGTGAGTGAGAGAGAACAAGAAGCTGTGTGTCAGAGAGAGAGAAAGAAAGAGAAGCTGTGAGTGAGAGAGAGAGAAAGAGAAGCTGTGAGTGAGAGAGAGAGAGAAGCTGTGAGTGAGAGACAGAGAAAGAGAAGCTGTGAGTGAGAGAGAGAAAAAGAGAAGCTGAGAGAGAGAGAGAAAGAGAAGCTATGAGTGAGAGAGAGAAATAGAGAAAGAGAAGCTGTGAGTGTGAGAGAGAGAGAAGCTGTGAGTGAGAGAGAGAAAGAGAAGCTGTGAGTGAGAGAGAGAGAGAGAGAAAGGGAAGCTGTGAGTGAGAGAGAGAGAACCTGTGAGTGAGAGAGAGAGAGAAAGAGAAGCTGTATGTGTGAGAGAGAGAAAGAGAAAGAGAAGCTGTCAGTGAGAGAGAAAGAGAGAAAATGAGAAGCTGTGAGGGAGAGAGAGAGAGAGAAAGAGAGGTTGTGTGGTTGTGTGAGAGAGAAGCTGTGAGGGAGAGAGAGAAAGAGAAACTGTGAGTGAGAGAGAGAGAGAAAGAAAAGCTGTGAGTGAGAGAGAGAGAGAAGCTGTGAGGGAGAGAGAGAGAGAAAGAGAAGCTGTGAGTGAGACAGAGAGAAAGAGAAGCTGTGAGTGGGAGGGAGAGAGAACGAGAAGCTGTGAGAGAGAGAGAAAGAGAAGATATGAGTGAGAGAGAGAAATAAAGAAAGAGAAGCTGTGTGTGTGAGAGAGAGAGAAAGTGAAGATGTGAGTGAGAGAGAGAAAGAGAAGCTGTGAGTGGGAGAGAAAGAGAGAAAGAGAAGCTGTGAGTGAGAGAGAGAGAGAAGCTGTGAGTGAGAGAGAGAGAGAAAGAGAAGATGTGAGTGAGAGAGAGAAAGAGAAGCTGTGAGTGGGAGAGAAAGAGAGAAAGAGAAGCTGTGAGTGAGAGAGAGAGAGAAGCTGTGAGTGAGAGAGAAAGAGAAGCTGAGTGAGAGAGAAAGAGAAGCTGTGAGTGAGAGGAAGAGAAAGAGAAGATGTGTGAGAGAAAGAGAAAGAGAAGTTGTAAGTGAGAGAGAGTGAGAAAGAGAAGCTGTGTGTATGTGTGAGAGAGAGAAGCTGTGTGTGTGAGAGAGAAAGAGAAGCTGTGAGTGAGAGAGAGATAGAAAGAGAAGCTGTGATTGAGAGTGAGAGAGAAAGAGATGCTGTGAGTGAGTGCATGAGAGAGAGAAACGGAAGCTGTGAGTGAGAGAGAGAGAACGAGAAGCTGTGTGTGTGAGAGAGAGAAGCTGTGAGTGAGTGAGAGAGAGAGAAGGAGAAGCTGTGGGTGAGATAAGAGAGAGAAAGAAAGAGAAGCTGTGAGTGAGAGAGAGAGAAAGTGAAGCTATGAGTGAGAGAGAGAGAAGCTGTGAGTGAGAGAGAGAGAAAGCAAAGCTGTGAATGAGAGAGAAGCTGTGAGTGTGAGAGAGAGAACCTGTGAGAGAGAGAGAGAGAGAAAGAGAAGTTGTATGTGTGAGAGAGAGAGAAAGAAAGAGAAAGAGAAGCTGTCAGTGAGAGAGAAAGAGAGAAAATGAGAAGCTGTGAGGGAGAGAGAGAGAGAAAGAGAGGTTGTGTGGTTGTGTGAGAGAGAATCTGTGAGGGAGAGAGAGAGAAAGAGAAACTGTGAGTGAGAGAGAGAGAAAGAGAAGTGGTTAGTGAGAGAGAGAGTGAAAAAGAAGCTGTGAGTGAAGGAGAGAGAGAAGCTGTGATTGAGAGAGAGAAGCTGTGAGTGAGAGAGAGAGAGAAAGAGAAACTGAGTGAGAGAGAGAGAAAGAGAAGCTGTGAGTGAGAGAGAGAGAAAGAGAAGCTATGTGTGTGTGTGAGAGAGAAGCAGTGAGTGAGAGAGAGAGAGAAAGAGAACCTGTGAGTGAGAGAGAGAAAGAGAAGCTGTTAGTGAGAGTGAGTGTGAAAGAGAAGCTTTGAGTGAGAGAGAGAAATGCTGTGAGTGAGTGAGAGAGAGAGAAGCTGTGAGTGAGAGAGAGAAAGAGAAGCTGTGAGTGAGAGAGAGTGAGAAAGAGAAGCTGTGAGTGAGAAAGAAAGAGAAGCTGTGAATGAGGCAGAGAGAGAAAGAGAAGGTGTGTGTGTGTGAGAGAGAAGCTGTTAGTGAGGAGAAAAAGAGAAGCTGTGAGTGAGAGAGAGAGAGAACGAGAAGCTGTGTGAGAGAGAGAAGCTGTGAGTGAGAGAGAGAGAAGTAGAATCTGTGAGTGAGAGAGAGAGAGAAAGAGAAGCTGTGAGTGAGAGAGAGAGAGAAAGAGAAGCTGTGAGTGAGAGAGAGAGAAATAGAAGCTATGAGTGAGAGAGAGTGAGAGAGATGCTGTGAGTGAGAGAGAGAGAACCTGTGAGTGTGTGAGAGAGAGAAAGAGAAGCTGTATGTGTGAGAGAGAGAAAGAGAAAGAGAAGCTGTCAGTGAGAGAGAAAGAGAGAAAATGAGAAGCTGTGAGGGAGAGAGAGAGAGAGAAAGAGAGGTTGTGTGGTTGTGTGAGAGAGAAGCTGTGAGGGAGAGAGAGAAAGAGAAACTGTGAGTGAGAGAGAGAGAGAAAGAAAAGCTGTGAGTGAGAGAGAGAGAGAAGCTGTGAGGGAGAGAGAGAGAGAAAGAGAAGCTGTGAGTCAGACAGAGAGAAAGAGAAGCTGTGAGTGGGAGGGAGAGAGAACGAGAAGCTGTGAGAGAGAGAGAAAGAGAAGATATGAGTGAGAGAGAGAAATAAAGAAAGAGAAGCTGTGTGAGAGAGAGAGAGAGAAAGAGAAGATGTGAGTGAGAGAGAGAAAGAGAAGCTGTGAGTGGGAGAGAAAGAGAGAAAGAGAAGCTGTGAGTGAGAGAGAGTGAGAGAGAGAAGCTGTGAGTGAGAGAGAGAGAGAGAAATAGAAGCTGTGAGTGAGAGAGAGAAATAGAGAAAGAGAAGATTTGAGTGAGAGAGAGAGAATGAGAAGCTGTGAGTGAGAGAAAGATAAGCTGTGAGTAAGAGAGAGAGATCGATAAGCTGTGAGTGAGAGGGAGAGAGAAAGAGAAGCTGTGAGTGAGACAGAGAGAAAGAGAAGCTGTGTGTGAGAGAAATAGAAGCTGTGAGTGTGAGAGAGAAATAGAGAAAGAGAAGCTGTGAGTGAGAGAGAGTGAGAATGAGAAGCTGTGAGTGAGAGAAAGATAAGCTGTGAGTAAGAGAGAGAGAAAGATAAGCGGTTAGTGAGAGAGAGAGTGAAAAAGAAGCTGTGAGTGAAGGAGAGAGAGAAGCTGTGATTGAGAGAAAGAAGCTGTGAGTGAGAGAGAGAGAAAGAGAAACTGAGTGAGAGAGAGAGAGAAAGAGAAGCTATGTGTGTGTGTGAGAGAGAAGCAGTGAGTGAGAGAGAGAGAGAAAGAGAACCTGCGAGTGAGAGAGAGAAAGAGAAGCTGTTAGTGAGAGTGAGTGTGAAAGAGAAGCTTTGAGTGTGAGAGAGAGAAGCTGTGAGTGAGAGAGAGAGAGAAGCTGTGAGTGAGAGAGAGAGAAAGAAAAGCTGTGAGTGAGAGAGAGTGAGAAAGAGAAGCAGTGAGTGAGAGAGAAAGAGAAGCTGTGAGTGAGGCAGAGAGAGAAAGAGAAGGTGTGTGTGTGTGAGAGAGAAGCTGTTAGTGAGAGAGAGAAAGAGAAGCTGTGAGTGAGAGAGAGAGAGAACGAGAAGCTGTGAGAGAGAGAAAAGCTGTGAGTGAGAGAGAGAGAAGGAGAAGCTGTGAGTGAGAGAGAGAGAGAAAGAAAGAGATGCTGTGAGTGAGAGAGGGAGATAGAGAAGTGAGTGAGTGAGAGAGAGAAGCTGTGTGTGTGAGAGAGAAAGAGAAGCTGTGAGTGAGAGAGAGAGAGAAAGAGAAGCTGTGAGTGAGAGAGATAGAAAGAGAAGCTGTAAATGAGAGAGAAAGAGAAGCTGTGAGTGAGAGAGAGAGAGAAGCTGTGAGTGAGAGAGAGAGAGAAAGAGAAGCTGTGAGTGAGAGAAAGAGAAGCTGTGAGTGAGAGAGAGAAAGAGAAGGAGTGAGTGAGAGAGAGAGAGAGAAGGAGAAGCTGTGAGTGAGAGAGAGAGAAGCTGTGAGTGAGAGAGAGAAAGAGAAGCTGTGAGTGAGAGAGAGAGAAAGAGAAGCTGTAAGTGAGAGAGAGTGAGAAAGAGAAGCTGTGTGAGAGAGAGAGAAGCTGTGTGTGTGTGAGAGAGAAAGAGGAGCTGTGAGTGAGAGAGAGAGAGAATGAGAAGCTGTGAGAGAGAGAAAGAGAGAAGCTGTGAGTGAGAGAGAACAAGAAGCTGTGTGTCAGAGAGAGAGAAAGAAAGAGAAGCTGTGAGTGAGAGAGAGAGAAAGAGAAGCTGTGAGTGGGAGAGAAAGAGAGAAAGAGAAGCTGTGAGTGAGAGAGAGAGAGAAGCTGTGAGTGAGAGAGAGAGAGAAAGAGAAGATGTGAGTGAGAGAGAGAAAGAGAAGCTGTGAGTGGGAGAGAAAGAGAGAAAGAGAAGCTGTGAGTGAGAGAGAGAGAGAAGCTGTGAGTGAGAGAGAAAGAGAAGCTGAGTGAGAGAGAAAGAGAAGCTGTGAGTGAGAGGAAGAGAAAGAGATGATGTGTGAGAGAAAGAGAAAGAGAAGTTGTAAGTGAGAGAGAGTGAGAAAGAGAAGCTGTGTGTATGTGTGAGAGAGAGAAGCTGTGTGTGTGAGAGAGAAAGAGAAGCTGTGAGTGAGAGAGAGATAGAAAGAGAAGCTGTGATTGAGAGTGAGAGAGAAAGAGATGCTGTGAGTGAGTGCATGAGAGAGAGAAACGGAAGCTGTGAGTGAGAGAGAGAGAACGAGAAGCTGTGTGTGTGAGAGAGAGAAGCTGTGAGTGAGTGAGAGAGAGAGAAGGAGAAGCTGTGGGTGAGATAAGAGAGAGAAAGAAAGAGAAGCTGTGAGTGAGAGAGAGAGAAAGTGAAGCTATGAGTGAGAGAGAGAGAAGCTGTGAGTGAGAGAGAGAGAAAGCAAAGCTGTGAATGAGAGAGAAGCTGTGAGTGTGAGAGAGAGAACCTGTGAGAGAGAGAGAGAGAGAAAGAGAAGTTGTATGTGTGAGAGAGAGAGAAAGAAAGAGAAAGAGAAGCTGTCAGTGAGAGAGAAAGAGAGAAAATGAGAAGCTGTGAGGGAGAGAGAGAGAGAAAGAGAGGTTGTGTGGTTGTGTGAGAGAGAATCTGTGAGGGAGAGAGAGAGAAAGAGAAACTGTGAGTGAGAGAGAGAGAAAGAGAAGTGGTTAGTGAGAGAGAGAGTGAAAAAGAAGCTGTGAGTGAAGGAGAGAGAGAAGCTGTGATTGAGAGAGAGAAGCTGTGAGTGAGAGAGAGAGAGAAAGAGAAACTGAGTGAGAGAGAGAGAAAGAGAAGCTGTGAGTGAGAGAGAGAGAAAGAGAAGCTATGTGTGTGTGTGAGAGAGAAGCAGTGAGTGAGAGAGAGAGAGAAAGAGAACCTGTGAGTGAGAGAGAGAAAGAGAAGCTGTTAGTGAGAGTGAGTGTGAAAGAGAAGCTTTGAGTGAGAGAGAGAAATGCTGTGAGTGAGTGAGAGAGAGAGAAGCTGTGAGTGAGAGAGAGAAAGAGAAGCTGTGAGTGAGAGAGAGTGAGAAAGAGAAGCTGTGAGTGAGAAAGAAAGAGAAGCTGTGAATGAGGCAGAGAGAGAAAGAGAAGGTGTGTGTGTGAGAGAGAGAAGCTGTTAGTGAGGAGAAAAAGAGAAGCTGTGAGTGAGAGAGAGAGAGAACGAGAAGCTGTGTGAGAGAGAGAAGCTGTGAGTGAGAGAGAGAGAAGTAGAATCTGTGAGTGAGAGAGAGAGAGAAAGAGAAGCTGTGAGTGAGAGAGAGAGAGAAAGAGAAGCTGTGAGTGAGAGAGAGAGAAATAGAAGCTATGAGTGAGAGAGAGTGAGAGAGATGCTGTGAGTGAGAGAGAGAGAACCTGTGAGTGTGTGAGAGAGAGAAAGAGAAGCTGTATGTGTGAGAGAGAGAAAGAGAAAGAGAAGCTGTCAGTGAGAGAGAAAGAGAGAAAATGAGAAGCTGTGAGGGAGAGAGAGAGAGAGAAAGAGAGGTTGTGTGGTTGTGTGAGAGAGAAGCTGTGAGGGAGAGAGAGAAAGAGAAACTGTGAGTGAGAGAGAGAGAGAAAGAAAAGCTGTGAGTGAGAGAGAGAGAGAAGCTGTGAGGGAGAGAGAGAGAGAAAGAGAAGCTGTGAGTCAGACAGAGAGAAAGAGAAGCTGTGAGTGGGAGGGAGAGAGAACGAGAAGCTGTGAGAGAGAGAGAAAGAGAAGATATGAGTGAGAGAGAGAAATAAAGAAAGAGAAGCTGTGTGAGAGAGAGAGAGAGAAAGAGAAGATGTGAGTGAGAGAGAGAAAGAGAAGCTGTGAGTGGGAGAGAAAGAGAGAAAGAGAAGCTGTGAGTGAGAGAGAGTGAGAGAGAGAAGCTGTGAGTGAGAGAGAGAGAGAGAAATAGAAGCTGTGAGTGAGAGAGAGAAATAGAGAAAGAGAAGATTTGAGTGAGAGAGAGAGAATGAGAAGCTGTGAGTGAGAGAAAGATAAGCTGTGAGTAAGAGAGAGAGATCGATAAGCTGTGAGTGAGAGGGAGAGAGAAAGAGAAGCTGTGAGTGAGACAGAGAGAAAGAGAAGCTGTGTGTGAGAGAAATAGAAGCTGTGAGTGTGAGAGAGAAATAGAGAAAGAGAAGCTGTGAGTGAGAGAGAGTGAGAATGAGAAGCTGTGAGTGAGAGAAAGATAAGCTGTGAGTAAGAGAGAGAGAAAGATAAGCGGTTAGTGAGAGAGAGAGTGAAAAAGAAGCTGTGAGTGAAGGAGAGAGAGAAGCTGTGATTGAGAGAAAGAAGCTGTGAGTGAGAGAGAGAGAAAGAGAAACTGAGTGAGAGAGAGAGAGAAAGAGAAGCTATGTGTGTGTGTGAGAGAGAAGCAGTGAGTGAGAGAGAGAGAGAAAGAGAACCTGCGAGTGAGAGAGAGAAAGAGAAGCTGTTAGTGAGAGTGAGTGTGAAAGAGAAGCTTTGAGTGTGAGAGAGAGAAGCTGTGAGTGAGAGAGAGAGAGAAGCTGTGAGTGAGAGAGAGAGAAAGAAAAGCTGTGAGTGAGAGAGAGTGAGAAAGAGAAGCAGTGAGTGAGAGAGAAAGAGAAGCTGTGAGTGAGGCAGAGAGAGAAAGAGAAGGTGTGTGTGTGTGAGAGAGAAGCTGTTAGTGAGAGAGAGAAAGAGAAGCTGTGAGTGAGAGAGAGAGAGAACGAGAAGCTGTGAGAGAGAGAAAAGCTGTGAGTGAGAGAGAGAGAAGGAGAAGCTGTGAGTGAGAGAGAGAGAGAAAGAAAGAGATGCTGTGAGTGAGAGAGGGAGATAGAGAAGTGAGTGAGTGAGAGAGAGAAGCTGTGTGTGTGAGAGAGAAAGAGAAGCTGTGAGTGAGAGAGAGAGAGAAAGAGAAGCTGTGAGTGAGAGAGATAGAAAGAGAAGCTGTAAATGAGAGAGAAAGAGAAGCTGTGAGTGAGAGAGAGAGAGAAGCTGTGAGTGAGAGAGAGAGAAAGAGAAGCTGTGAGTGAGAGAAAGAGAAGCTGTGAGTGAGAGAGAGAAAGAGAAGGAGTGAGTGAGAGAGAGAGAGAGAAGGAGAAGCTGTGAGTGAGAGAGAGAGAAGCTGTGAGTGAGAGAGAGAAAGAGAAGCTGTGAGTGAGAGAGAGAGAAAGAGAAGCTGTAAGTGAGAGAGAGTGAGAAAGAGAAGCTGTGTGAGAGAGAGAGAAGCTGTGTGTGTGTGAGAGAGAAAGAGGAGCTGTGAGTGAGAGAGAGAGAGAATGAGAAGCTGTGAGAGAGAGAAAGAGAGAAGCTGTGAGTGAGAGAGAACAAGAAGCTGTGTGTCAGAGAGAGAGAAAGAAAGAGAAGCTGTGAGTGAGAGAGAGAGAAAGAGAAGCTGTGAGTGAGAGAGAGAGAGAAGCTGTGAGTGAGAGACAGAGAAAGAGAAGCTGTGAGTGAGAGAGAGAAAAAGAGAAGCTGAGAGAGAGAGAGAAAGAGAAGCTATGAGTGAGAGAGAGAAATAGAGAAAGAGAAGCTGTGAGTGTGAGAGAGAGAGAAGCTGTGAGTGAGAGAGAGAAAGAGAAGCTGTGAGTGAGAGAGAGAGAGAGAGAAAGGGAAGCTGTGAGTGAGAGAGAGAGAACGAGAAGCTGTGTGTGTGAGAGAGAGAAGCTGTGAGTGAGTGAGAGAGAGAGAAGGAGAAGCTGTGGGTGAGATAAGAGAGAGAAAGAAAGAGAAGCTGTGAGTGAGAGAGAGAGAAAGTGAAGCTATGAGTGAGAGAGAGAGAGAGAAGCTGTGAGTGAGAGAGAGAGAAAGCAAAGCTGTGAATGAGAGAGAAGCTGTGAGTGTGAGAGAGAGAACCTGTGAGTGAGAGAGAGAGAGAAAGAGAAGTTGTATGTGTGAGAGAGAGAGAAAGAAAGAGAAAGAGAAGCTGTCAGTGAGAGAGAAAGAGAGAAAATGAGAAGCTGTGAGGGAGAGAGAGAGAGAAAGAGAGGTTGTGTGGTTGTGTGAGAGAGAATCTGTGAGGGAGAGAGAGAGAAAGAGAAACTGTGAGTGAGAGAGAGAGAAAGAGAAGTGGTTAGTGAGAGAGAGAGTGTAAAAGAAGCTGTGAGTGAAGGAGAGAGAGAAGCTGTGATTGAGAGAGAGAAGCTGTGAGTGAGAGAGAGAGAGAAAGAGAAACTGAGTGAGAGAGAGAGAAAGAGAAGCTGTGAGTGAGAGAGAGAGAAAGAGAAGCTATGTGTGTGTGTGAGAGAGAAGCAGTGAGTGAGAGAGAGAGAGAAAGAGAACCTGTGAGTGAGAGAGAGAAAGAGAAGCTGTTAGTGAGAGTGAGTGTGAAAGAGAAGCTTTGAGTGAGAGAGAGAAATGCTGTGAGTGAGTGAGAGAGAGAGAAGCTGTGAGTGAGAGAGAGAAAGAGAAGCTGTGAGTGAGAGAGAGTGAGAAAGAGAAGCTGTGAGTGAGAAAGAAAGAGAAGCTGTGAATGAGGCAGAGAGAGAAAGAGAAGGTGTGTGTGTGTGAGAGAGAAGCTGTTAGTGAGGAGAAAAAGAGAAGCTGTGAGGAGAGAGAGAGAACGAGAAGCTGTGTGAGAGAGAGAAGCTGTGAGTGAGAGAGAGAGAAGTAGAATCTGTGAGTGAGAGAGAGAGAGAAAGAGAAGCTGTGAGTGAGAGAGAGAGAGAAAGAGAAGCTGTGAGTGAGAGAGAGAGAAATAGAAGCTATGAGTGAGAGAGAGTGAGAGAGATGCTGTGAGTGAGAGAGAGAGAACCTGTGAGTGTGTGAGAGAGAGAAAGAGAAGCTGTATGTGTGAGAGAGAGAAAGAGAAAGAGAAGCTGTCAGTGAGAGAGAAAGAGAGAAAATGAGAAGCTGTGAGGGAGAGAGAGAGAGAAAGAGAGGTTGTGTGGTTGTGTGAGAGAGAAGCTGTGACGGAGAGAGAGAAAGAGAAACTGTGAGTGAGAGAGAGAGAGAAAGAAAAGCTGTGAGTGAGAGAGAGAGAGAAGCTGTGAGGGAGAGAGAGAGAGAAAGAGAAGCTGTGAGTCAGACAGAGAGAAAGAGAAGCTGTGAGTGGGAGGGAGAGAGAACGAGAAGCTGTGAGAGAGAGAGAAAGAGAAGATATGAGTGAGAGAGAGAAATAAAGAAAGAGAAGCTGTGTGAGAGAGAGAGAGAGAAAGAGAAGATGTGAGTGAGAGAGAGAAAGAGAAGCTGTGAGTGGGAGAGAAAGAGAGAAAGAGAAGCTGTGAGTGAGAGAGAGTGAGAGAGAGAAGCTGTGAGTGAGAGAGAGAGAGAGAAATAGAAGCTGTGAGTGAGAGAGAGAAATAGAGAAAGAGAAGATTTGAGTGAGAGAGAGAGAATGAGAAGCTGTGAGTGAGAGAAAGATAAGCTGTGAGTAAGAGAGAGAGATCGATAAGCTGTGAGTGAGAGGGAGAGAGAAAGAGAAGCTGTGAGTGAGACAGAGAGAAAGAGAAGCTGTGTGTGAGAGAAATAGAAGCTGTGAGTGTGAGAGAGAAATAGAGAAAGAGAAGCTGTGAGTGAGAGAGAGTGAGAATGAGAAGCTGTGAGTGAGAGAAAGATAAGCTGTGAGTAAGAGAGAGAGAAAGATAAGCGGTTAGTGAGAGAGAGAGTGAAAAAGAAGCTGTGAGTGAAGGAGAGAGAGAAGCTGTGATTGAAAGAAGCTGTGAGTGAGAGAGAGAGAAAGAGAAACTAAGTGAGAGAGAGAGAGAAAGAGAAGCTGTGAGTGAGAGAGAGAGAGAAAGAGAAGCTATGTGTGTGTGTGAGAGAGAAGCAGTGAGTGAGAGAGAGAGAGAAAGAGAACCTGCGAGTGAGAGAGAGAAAGAGAAGCTGTTAGTGAGAGTGAGTGTGAAAGAGAAGCTTTGAGTGTGAGAGAGAGAAGCTGTGAGTGAGAGAGAGAGAGAAGCTGTGAGTGAGAGAGAGAGAAAGAAAAGCTGTGAGTGAGAGAGAGTGAGAAAGAGAAGCAGTGAGTGAGAGAGAAAGAGAAGCTGTGAGTGAGGCAGAGAGAGAAAGAGAAGGTGTGTGTGTGTGAGAGAGAAGCTGTTAGTGAGAGAGAGAAAGAGAAGCTGTGAGTGAGAGAGAGAGAGAACGAGAAGCTGTGAGAGAGAGAAAAGCTGTGAGGGAGAGAGAGAGAAGGAGAAGCTGTGAGTGAGAGAGAGAGAGAAAGAAAGAGATGCTGTGAGTGAGAGAGGGAGATAGAGAAGTGAGTGAGTGAGAGAGAGAAGCTGTGTGTGTGAGAGAGAAAGAGAAGCTGTGAGTGAGAGAGAGAGAGAAAGAGAAGCTGTGAGTGAGAGAGATAGAAAGAGAAGCTGTAAATGAGAGAGAAAGAGAAGCTGTGAGTGAGAGAGAGAGAGAAGCTGTGAGTGAGAGAGAGAGAAAGAGAAGCTGTGAGTGAGAGAAAGAGAAGCTGTGAGTGAGAGAGAGAAAGAGAAGGAGTGAGTGAGAGAGAGAGAGAGAAGGAGAAGCTGTGAGTGAGAGAGAGAGAAGCTGTGAGTGAGAGAGAGAAAGAGAAGCTGTGAGTGAGAGAGAGAGAAAGAGAAGCTGTAAGTGAGAGAGAGTGAGAAAGAGAAGCTGTGTGAGAGAGAGAGAAGCTGTGTGTGTGTGAGAGAGAAAGAGGAGCTGTGAGTGAGAGAGAGAGAGAATGAGAAGCTGTGAGAGAGAGAAAGAGAGAAGCTGTGAGTGAGAGAGAACAAGAAGCTGTGTGTCAGAGAGAGAGAAAGAAAGAGAAGCTGTGAGTGAGAGAGAGAGAAAGAGAAGCTGTGAGTGAGAGAGAGAGAGAAGCTGTGAGTGAGAGACAGAGAAAGAGAAGCTGTGAGTGAGAGAGAGAAAAAGAGAAGCTGAGAGAGAGAGAGAAAGAGAAGCTATGAGTGAGAGAGAGAAATAGAGAAAGAGAAGCTGTGAGTGTGAGAGAGAGAGAAGCTGTGAGTGAGAGAGAGAAAGAGAAGCTGTGAGTGAGAGAGAGAGAGAGAGAAAGAGAAGCTGTGAGTGAGAGAGAGGGAGAGAAAGAGATGTTAGTGAGAGAGAGAAAGAAAGAAAAGCGGTAAGTGAGAGAGAGAAGAAAGAGAAGCTGTGAGTGAGGAGAGAGAGAAAGAGAAGCTGTGAGTGAGAGAGAGAGAAGGAGAAGCTGTGAGTGAGAGAGAGAAAGAGAAGCTGTGAGTGAGAGAGAGAGAAAGAGAAGGTGTGAGTGAGAGAGAGTGAGTGAGAGAAGCTGTGTGAGAGAGAGAGAAGCTGTGTGTGTGAGAGAGAAAGAGGAGCTGTGAGTGAGAGAGAGAATGAGAAGCTGTGAGAGAGAAAGAGAGAAGCTGTGAGTGAGAGAGAGAGAAGGAGAAGCTGTGATTGAGAGAGAGAAAGAGAAGCTGTGAGTGAGAGAAAGAGAAAGAGAAGCTGTAAGTGAGAGAGTGAGAAAGAGAAGCTGTGAGAGAGAGAGAGAAAGAAGCAGTGTGTTAGAGAGAGAGAAAGAGAAGCTGTGAGTGAGAGAGAAAGAGAAGCTGTGAGTGAGAGAGAGAGAGAAGCTGTGAGTGAGAGAGAGAAAGAGAAGCTGTGAGTGAGAGAGAGAGAGAAAGAGAAGCTGTGAGTGAGAGAGAGAGAGAAGCTGTGAGTGAGAGAGAGAGAAAGAGAAGCTGTGAGTGAGAGAGAGAGAAAGAGAAGCTGTCAGTGAGAGAGAGAGTATAAGAGAAGCTGTGAGTGAGAGAGAGAGAGAGAGAGAAGCTGTGAGTGAGAGAGAGAGAAGCTGTGAGTGTGAGAGAGAGAGAGAAGTAGAATCTGTGAGTGAGAGAGAGAGAAAGAGAAGCTGTGAGTGAGAGAGAGAGAGAAAGAGAAGCTGTGAGTGAGAGAGAGAAATAGAAGCTATGAGTGAGAGAGAGTGAGAGAGAAGCTGTGAGTGAGAGAGAGAGAACCTGTGAGTGAGAGAGAGAGAGAAAGAGAAGCTGTGAGTGAGAGAGAGAAATAGAAGCTATGAGTGAGAGAGAGTGAGAGAGAAGCTGTGAGTGAGAGAGAGAACCTGTGAGTGAGAGAGAGAGAGAAAGAGAAGCTGTATGTGTGAGAGAGAGAAAGAGAAAGAGAAGCTGTCAGTGAGAGAGAAAGAGAGAAAATGAGAAGCTGTGAGGGAGAGAGAGAGAGAGAAAGAGAGGTTGTGTGGTTGTGTGAGAGAGAAGCTGTGAGGGAGAGAGAGAAAGAGAAACTGTGAGTGAGAGAGAGAGAGAGAAAGAAAAGCTGTGAGTGAGAGAGAGAGAGAAGCTGTGAGGGAGAGAGAGAGAGAAAGAGAAGCTGTGAGTCAGACAGAGAGAAAGAGAAGCTGTGAGTGGGAGGGAGAGAGAACGAGAAGCTGTGAGAGAGAGAGAAAGAGAAGATATGAGTGAGAGAGAGAAATAAAGAAAGAGAAGCTGTGAGTGAGAGAGAGAGAGAGAAAGAGAAGATGTGAGTGAGAGAGAGAAAGAGAAGCTGTGAGTGGGAGAGAAAGAGAGAAAGAGAAGCTGTGAGTGAGAGAGAGTGAGAGAGAGAAGCTGTGAGTGAGAGAGAGAGAAAGAGAAGCTGTGAGTGAGAGAGAAAGAGAAGCTGTGAGTGAGAGGAAGAGAAAGAGAAGATGTGTGAGAGATAGAGAAAGAGAAGTTGTAAGTGAGAGAGAGTGAGAAAGAGAAGCTGTGTGTATGTGAGAGAGGGAGAAGCTGTGTGTGTGAGAGAGAAAGAGAAGCTGTGAGTGAGAGAGAGATAGAAAGAAAAGCTGTGATTGAGAGTGAGAGAGAAAGAGATGCTGTGAGTGAGTGCATGAGAGAGAGAAAGGGAAGCTGTGAGTGAGTGAGAGAGAACGAGAAGCTGTGTGTGTGAGAGAGAGAAGCTGTGAGTGAGTGAGAGAGAGAGAAGGAGAAGCTGTGGGTGAGATAAGAGAGAGAAAGAAAGAGAAGCTGTGAGTGAGAGAGAGAGAAAGTGAAGCTATGAGTGAGAGAGAGAGAGAAGCTGTGAGTGAGAGAGAGAGAAAGCAAAGCTGTGAGTGAGAGAGAAGCTGTGAGTGTGAGAGAGAGAACCTGTGAGTGAGAGAGAGAGAGAGAAAGAGAAGTTGTATGTGTGAGAGAGAGAGAAAGAGAAAGAGAAGCTGTCAGTGAGAGAGAAAGAGAGAAAATGAGAAGCTGTGAGGGAGAGAGAGAGAGAAAGAGAGGTTGTGTGGTTGTGTGACAGAGAATCTGTGAGGGAGAGAGAGAGAAAGAGAAACTGTGAGTGAGAGAGAGAGAAAGAGAAGTGGTTAGTGAGAGAGAGAGTGAAAAAGAAGCTGTGAGTGAAGGAGAGAGAGAAGCTGTGATTGAGAGAGAGAAGCTGTGAGTGAGAGAGAGAGAGAAAGAGAAACTGAGTGAGAGAGAGAGAAAGAGAAGCTGTGAGTGAGAGAGAGAGAGAGAAAGAGAAGCTATGTGTGTGTGTGAGAGAGAAGCAGTGAGTGAGAGAGAGAGAGAAAGAGAACCTGTGAGTGAGAGAGAGAAAGAGAAGCTGTTAGTGAGAGTGAGTGTGAAAGAGAAGCTTTGAGTGAGAGAGAGAAATGCTGTGAGTGAGAGAGAGAGAGAAGCTGTGAGTGAGAGAGAGAAAGAGAAGCTGTGAGTGAGAGAGAGTGAGAAAGAGAAGCTGTGAGTGAGAGAGAAAGAGAAGGTGTGAATGAGGCAGAGAGAGAAAGAGAAGGTGTGTGTGTGTGCGAGAGAACCTGTTAGTGAGGAGAAAAAGAGAAGCTGTGAGTGTGAGAGAGAGAGAGAACGAGAAGCTGTGTGAGAGAGAGAAGCTGTGAGTGAGAGAGAGAAGTAGAATCTGTGAGTGAGAGAGAGAGAGAAAGAGAAGCTGTGAGTGAGAGAGAGAGAGAAAGAGAAACTGTGAGTGAGAGAGAGAGAAATAGAAGCTATGAGTGAGAGAGAGTGAGAGAGAAGCTGTGAGTGAGAGAGAGAGAACCTGTGAGTGAGAGAGAGAGAGAAAGAGAAGCTGTATGTGTGAGAGAGAGAAAGAGAAAGAGAAGCTGTCAGTGAGAGAGAAAGAGAGAAAATGAGAAGCTGTGAGGGAGAGAGAGAGAGAGAAAGAGAGGTTGTGTGGTTGTGTGAGAGAGAAGCTGTGAGGGAGAGAGAGAAAGAGAAACTGTGAGTGAGAGAGAGAGAGAAAGAAAAGCTGTGAGTGAGAGAGAGAGAGAAGCTGTGAGGGAGAGAGAGAGAGAAAGAGAAGCTGTGAGTCAGACAGAGAGAAAGAGAAGCTGTGAGTGGGAGGGAGAGAGAACGAGAAGCTGTGAGAGAGAGAGAAAGAGAAGATATGAGTGAGAGAGAGAAATAAAGAAAGAGAAGCTGTGTGAGAGAGAGAGAGAAAGAGAAGATGTGAGTGAGAGAGAGAAAGAGAAGCTGTGAGTGGGAGAGAAAGAGAGAAAGAGAAGCTGTGAGTGAGAGAGAGTGAGAGAGAAGCTGTGAGTGAGAGAGAGAGAGAAAGAGAAGATGTGAGTGAGAGAGAGAAAGAGAAGCTGTGAGTGGGAGAGAAAGAGAGAAAGAGAAGCTGTGAGTGAGAGAGAGAGAGAGAAGCTGTGAGTGAGAGAGAAAGAGAAGCTGAGTGAGAGAGAAAGAGAAGCTGTGAGTGAGAGGAAGAGAAAGAGAAGATGTGTGAGAGAAAGAGAAAGAGAAGTTGTAAGTGAGAGAGAGTGAGAAAGAGAAGCTGTGTGTATGTGAGAGAGAGAGAAGCTGTGTGTGTGAGAGAGAAAGAGAAGCTGTGAGTGAGAGAGAGATAGAAAGAGAAGCTGTGATTGAGAGTGAGAGAGAAAGAGATGCTGTGAGTGAGTGCATGAGAGAGAGAAAGGGAAGCTGTGAGTGAGAGAGAGAGAACGAGAAGCTGTGTGTGTGTGAGAGAGAAGCTGTGAGTGAGTGAGAGAGAGAGAAGGAGAAGCTGTGGGTGAGATAAGAGAGAGAAAGAAAGAGAAGCTGTGAGTGAGAGAGAGAGAAAGTGAAGCTATGAGTGAGAGAGAGAGAAGCTGTGAGTGAGAGAGAGAGAAAGCAAAGCTGTGAGTGAGAGAGAAGCTGTGAGTGTGAGAGAGAGAACCTGTGAGTGAGAGAGAGAGAGAGAAAGAGAAGCTGTGAGTGAGAGAGAGAGAAAGAGAAGCTGTTAGTGAGAGAGAGAGTATAAGAGAAGCTGTGAGTGAGAGAGAGAGAGAGAGAGAGAGAAGCTGTGAGTGAGAGAGAGAGAAGCTGTGAGTGAGAGAGAGAGAGAAGTAGAATCTGTGAGTGAGAGAGAGAGAGAAAGAGAAGCTGTGAGTGAGAGAGAGAGAGAAAGAGAAGCTGTGAGTGAGAGAGAGAAATAGAAGCTATGAGTAAGAGAGAGTGAGAGAGAAGCTGTGAGTGAGAGAGAGAGAACCTGTGAGTGAGAGAGAGAGAGAAAGAGAAGCTGTGAGTGAGAGAGAGAAATAGAAGCTATGTGTGAGAGAGAGTGAGAGAGAAGCTGTGAGTGAGAGAGAGAGAACCTGTGAGTGAGAGAGAGAGAGAAAGAGAAGCTGTATGTGTGAGAGAGAGAAAGAGAAAGAGAAGCTGTCAGTGAGAGAGAAAGAGAGAAAATGAGAAGCTGTGAGGGAGAGAGAGAGAGAGAAAGAGAGGTTGTGTGGTTGTGTGAGAGAGAAGCTGTGAGGGAGAGAGAGAAAGAGAAACTGTGAGTGAGAGAGAGAGAGAGAAAGAAAAGGTGTGAGTGAGAGAGAGAGAGAAGCTGTGAGGGAGAGAGAGAGAGAAAGAGAAGCTGTGAGTCAGACAGAGAGAAAGAGAAGCTGTGAGTGGGAGGGAGAGAGAACGAGAAGCTGTGAGAGAGAGAGAAAGAGAAGATATGAGTGAGAGAGAGAAATAAAGAAAGAGAAGCTGTGAGTGAGAGAGAGAGAGAGAAAGAGAAGATGTGAGTGAGAGAGAGAAAGAGAAGCTGTGAGTGGGAGAGAAAGAGAGAAAGAGAAGCTGTGAGTGAGAGAGAGTGAGAGAGAGAAGCTGTGAGTGAGAGAGAGAGAAAGAGAAGATGTGAGTGAGAGAGAGAAAGAGAAGCTGTGAGTGGGAGAGAAAGAAAGAAAGAGAAGCTGTGAGTGAGAGAGAGAGAGAAGCTGTGAGTGAGAGAGAAAGAGAAGCTGAGTGAGAGAGAAAGAGAAGCTGTGAGTGAGAGAAAGAGAAGATGTGTGAGAGAAAGAGAAAGAGAAGTTGTAAGTGAGAGAGAGTGAGAAAGAGAAGCTGTGTGTATGTGAGAGAGAGAGAAGCTGTGTGTGAGAGAGAGAAACAGAAGCTGTGAGTGAGAGAGAGATAGAAAGAGAAGCTGTGATTGAGAGTGAGAGAGAAAGAGATGCTGTGAGTGAGTGCATGAGAGAGAGAAAGGGAAGCTGTGAGTGAGAGAGAGAGAACGAGAAGCTGTGTGTGTGTGAGAGAGAAGCTGTGAGTGAGTGAGAGAGAGAGAAGGAGAAGCTGTGGGTGAGATAAGAGAGAGAAAGAAAGAGAAGCTGTGAGTGAGAGAGAGAGAAAGTGAAGCTATGAGTGAGAGAGAGAGAGAGAAGCTGTGAGTGAGAGAGAGAGAAAGCAAAGCTGTGAGTGAGAGAGAAGCTGTGAGTGTGAGAGAGAGAACCTGTGAGTGAGAGAGAGAGAGAAAGAGAAGTTGTATGTGTGAGAGAGAGAGAAAGAGAAAGAGAAGCTGTCAGTGAGAGAGAAAGAGAGAAAATGAGAAGCTGTGAGGGAGAGAGAGAGAGAAAGAGAGGTTGTGTGGTTGTGTGAGAGAGAATCTGTGAGGGAGAGAGAGAGAAAGAGAAACTGTGAGTGAGAGAGAGAGAAAGAGAAGTGGTTAGTGAGAGAGAGAGTGAAAAAGAAGCTGTGAGTGAAGGAGAGAGAGAAGCTGTGATTGAGAGAGAGAAGCTGTGAGTGAGAGAGAGAGAGAAAGAGAAACTGAGTGAGAGAGAGAGAAAGAGAAGCTGTGAGTGAGAGAGAGAGAGAAAGAGAAGCTATGTGTGTGTGAGAGAGAGAAGCAGTGAGTGAGAGAGAGAGAGAAAGAGAACCTGTGAGTGAGAGAGAGAAAGAGAAGCTGTTAGTGAGAGTGAGTGTGAAAGAGAAGCTTTGAGTGAGAGAGAGAAATGCTGTGAGTGAGAGAGAGAGAGAGAAGCTGTGAGTGAGAGAGAGAAAGAGAAGCTGTGAGTGAGAGAGAGTGAGAAAGAGAAGCTGTGAGTGAGAAAGAAAGAGAAGCTGTGAATGAGGCAGAGAGAGAAAGAGAAGGTGTGTGTGTGAGAGAGAGAAGCTGTTAGTGAGGAGAAAAAGAGAAGCTGTGAGTGAGAGAGAGAGAGAGAACGAGAAGCTGTGTGAGAGAGAGAAGCTGTGAGTGAGAGAGAGAGAAGTAGAATCTGTGAGTGAGAGAGAGAGAGAAAGTGAAGCTGTGAGTGAGTGAGAGAGAGAAAGAGAAGCTGTGAGTGAGAGAGAGAGAAATAGAAGCTATGAGTGAGAGAGAGTGAGAGAGAAGCTGTGAGTGAGAGAGAGAGAACCTGTGAGTGTGAGAGAGAGAGAAAGAGAAGCTGTATGTGTGAGAGAGAGAAAGAGAAAGAGAAGCTGTCAGTGAGAGAGAAAGAGAGAAAATGAGAAGCTGTGAGGGAGAGAGAGAGAGAGAGAAAGAGAGGTTGTGTGGTTGTGTGAGAGAGAAGCTGTGAGGGAGAGAGAGAAAGAGAGACTATGAGGGAGAGAGAGAGAGAAAGAAAAGCTGTGAGTGAGAGAGAGAGGGAAGCTGTGAGGGAGAGAGAGAGAGAAAGAGAAGCTGTGAGTCAGACAGAGAGAAAGAGAAGCTGTGAGTGGGAGTGAGGGAGAACGAGAAGCTGTGAGAGAGAGAAAGAGAAGATATGAGTGAGAGAGAGAAATAAAGAAAGAGAAGCTGTGTGAGAGACAGAGAGAAAGAGAAGATGTGAGTGAGAGAGAGAAAGAGAAGCTGTGAGTGGGAGAGAAAGAGAGAAAGAGAAGCTGTGAGTGAGAGAGAGTGAGAGAGAGAAGCTGTGAGTGAGAGAGAGAGAGAAATAGAAGCTGTGAGTGAGAGAGAGAAATAGAGAAAGAGAAGATTTGAGTGAGAGAGAGAGAATGAGAAGCTGTGAGTGAGAGAAAGATAAGCTGTGAGTAAGAGAGAGAGATCGATAAGCTGTGAGTGAGAGGGAGAGAGAAAGAGAAGCTGTGAGTGAGACAGAGAGAAAGAGAAGCTGTGTGAGAGAGAAATAGAAGCTGTGAGTGTGAGAGAGAAATAGAGAAAGAGAAGCTGTGAGTGAGAGAGAGTGAGAATGAGAAGCTGTGAGTGAGAGAAAGATAAGCTGTGAGTAAGAGAGAGAGAAAGATAAGCGGTTAGTGAGAGAGAGAGTGAAAGAGAAGCTGTGAGTGAAGGAGAGAGAGAAGCTGTGATTGAGAGAAAGAAGCTGTGAGTGAGAGAGAGAGAGAGAAAGAGAAACTGAGTGAGAGAGAGAGAGAAAGAGAAGCTGTGAGTGAGAGAGAGAGAGAAAGAGAAGCTATGTGTGTGTGAGAGAGAGAAGCAGTGAGTGAGAGAGAGAGAGAAAGAGAACCTGCGAGTGAGAGAGAGAAAGAGAAGCTGTTAGTGAGAGTGAGTGTGAAAGAGAAGCTTTGAGTGAGAGAGAGAGAAGCTGTGAGTGAGAGAGAGAGAGAAGCTGTGAGTGAGAGAGAGAGAAAGAAAAGCTGTGAGTGAGAGAGAGTGAGAAAGAGAAGCAGTGAGTGAGAGAGAAAGAGAAGCTGTGAGTGAGGCAGAGAGAGAAAGAGAAGGTGTGTGTGTGAGAGAGAGAAGCTGTTAGTGAGAGAGAGAAAGAGAAGCTGTGAGTGAGAGAGAGAGAGAACGAGAAGCTGTGAGAGAGAGAAAAGCTGTGAGTGAGAGAGAGAGAAGGAGAAGCTGTGAGTGAGAGAGAGAGAGAAGGAAAGAGATGCTGTGAGTGAGAGAGGGAGATAGAGAAGTGAGTGAGTGAGAGAGAGAAGCTGTGTGTGTGAGAGAGAAAGAGAAGCTGTGAGTGAGAGAGAGAGAGAAAGAGAAGCTGTGAGTGAGAGAGATAGAAAGAGAAGCTGTAAATGAGAGAGAAAGAGAAGCTGTGAGTGAGAGAGAGAGAGAAGCTGTGAGTGAGAGAGAGAGAAAGAGAAGCTGTGAGTGAGAGAAAGAGAAGCTGTGAGTGAGAGAGAGAAAGAGAAGGAGTGAGTGAGAGAGAGAGAGAGAAGGAGAAGCTGTGAGTGAGAGAGAGAGAAGCTGTGAGTGAGAGAGAAAGAGAAGCTGTGAGTGAGAGAGAGAGAAAGAGAAGCTGTAAGTGAGAGAGAGTGAGAAAGAGAAGCTGTGTGTGAGAGAGAGAAGCTGTGTGTGTGTGAGAGAGAAAGAGGAGCTGTGAGTGAGAGAGAGAGAGAATGAGAAGCTGTGAGAGAGAGAAAGAGAGAAGCTGTGAGTGAGAGAGAACAAGAAGCTGTGTGTCAGAGAGAGAGAAAGAAAGAGAAGCTGTGAGTGAGAGAGAGAGAAAGAGAAGCTGTGAGTGAGAGAGAGAGAGAGAAGCTGTGAGTGAGAGACAGAGAAAGAGAAGCTGTGAGTGAGAGAGAGAAAAAGAGAAGCTGAGAGAGAGAGAAAAAGAGAAGCTATGAGTGAGAGAGAGAAATAGAGAAAGAGAAGCTGTGAGTGAGAGAGAGAGAGAAGCTGTGAGTGAGAGAGAGAAAGAGAAGCTGTGAGTGAGAGAGAGAGAGAGAAAGAGAAGCTGTGAGTGAGAGAGAGGGAGAGAAAGAGATGTTAGTGAGAGAGAGAAAGAAAGAAAAGCGGTAAGTGAGAGAGAGAAGAAAGAGAAGCTGTGAGTGAGGAGAGAGAGAAAGAGAAGCTGTGAGTGAGAGAGAGAGAAGGAGAAGCTGTGAGTGAGAGAGAGAAAGAGAAGGTGTGAGTGAGAGAGAGAGAGAGAAAGAGAAGGTGTGAGTGAGAGAGAGTGAATGAGAGAAGCTGTGTGAGAGAGAGAGAAGCTGTGTGTGTGAGAGAGAAAGAGGAGCTGTGAGTGAGAGAGAGAATGAGAAGCTGTGAGAGAGAAAGAGAGAAGCTGTGAGTGAGAGAGAGAGAAGGAGAAGCTGTGATTGAGAGAGAGAAAGAGAAGCTGTGAGTGAGAGAAAGAGAAAGAGAAGCTGTAAGTGAGAGAGTGAGAAAGAGAAGCTGTGAGAGAGAGAGAGAAAGAAGCAGTGTGTTAGAGAGAGAGAAAGAGGAGCTGTGAGTGAGAGAGAGAGAGAATGAGAAGCTGTGAGAGAGAGAAAGAGAGAAGCTGTGAGTGAGAGAGAACAAGAAGCTGTGTGTCAGAGAGAGAGAAAGAAAGAGAAGCTGTGAGTGAGAGAGAGAGAAAGAGAAGCTGTGAGTGAGAGAGAGAGAAGCTGTGAATGAGAGACAGAGAAAGAGAAGCTGTGAGTGAGAGAGAGAAAAAGAGAAGCTGAGAGAGAGAGAGAAAGAGAAGCTATGAGTGAGAGAGAGAAATAGAGAAAGAGAAGCTGTGAGTGAGAGAGAGAGAGAAGCTGTGAGTGAGAGAGAGAAAGAGAAGCTGTGAGTGAGAGAGAGAGAGAGAGAGAAAGAGAAGCTGTGAGTGAGAGAGAGGGAGAGAAAGAGATGTTAGTGAGAGAGAGAAAGAAAAAAAGCGGTAAGTGAGAGAGAGAAGAAAGAGAAGCTGTGAGTGAGAGAGAGAGAGAAAGAGAAGCTGTGAGTGAGTGAGAGAGAGAGAGAAGCTGTGAGTGAGAGACAGAGAGAAAGAGAAGCTGTGAGTGAGAGAGAGAGAGAGAAAGAGAAGCTGTGAGTGAGACAGAGAGAAAGAGAAGCTGTGAGTGGGAGAGAGAGAGAGAATGAGAAGCTGTGAGTGGGAGAGAGAGAGAGAAAGAGAAGCAGTGAGTGAGAGAAATAGAGAAAGAGAAGCTGTGAGTGAGAGAGAGAGAGAGAAAGAGAAGCTGTGAGAGAGAGAGAAAGAGAAGATGTAAGTGAAAGAGAGAAGAAAGAGAAGATGTGTGAGAGAGAGAGAGAGAAAGAGAAGCTGTGGGTGAGAGAGAGAGAGAAAGAGAAGCTGTGAGTGAGAGAGAGAGAGAGAAGGAGAAGCTGTGAGTGAGAGAGAGAAAGAGAAGCTGTGAGTGAGAGAGAGAGAAAGAGAAGCTGTAAGTGAGAGAGAGTGAGAAGGAGAAGCTGTGTGAGAGAGAGAGAAGCTGTGTGTGTGTGAGAGAGAAAGAGGAGCTGTGAGTGAGAGAGAGAGAGAATGAGTAGCTGTGAGAGAGAGAAAGAGAGAAGCTGTGAGTGAGAGAGAACAAGAAGCTGTGTGTCAGAGAGAGAGAAAGAAAGAGAAGCTGTGAGTGAGAGAGAGAGAAAGAGAAGCTGTGAGTGAGAGAGAGAGAGAGAGAAGCTGTGAGTGAGAGACAGAGAAAGAGAAGCTGTGAGTGAGAGAGAGAAAAAGAGAAGCTGAGAGAGAGAGAGAAAGAGAAGCTATGAGTGAGAGAGAGAAATAGAGAAAGAGAAGCTGTGAGTGAGAGAGAGAGAGAAGCTGTGAGTGAGAGAGAGAAAGAGAAGCTGTGAGAGAGAGAGAGAGAGAGAAAGAGAAGCTGTGAGTGAGAGAGAGGGAGAGAAAGAGATGTTAGTGAGAGAGAGAAAGAAAGAAAAGCGGTAAGTGAGAGAGAGAAGAAAGAGAAGCTGTGAGTGAGGAGAGAGAGAAAGAGAAGCTGTGAGTGAGAGAGAGAGAGAAAGAAGCTGTGATTGAGAGAAAGAAGCTGTGAGTGAGAGAGAGTGAGAAAGAGAAACTGAGTGAGAGAGAGAGAGAAAGAGAAGCTGTGAGTGAGAGAGAGAGAGAAAGAGAAGCTATGTGTGTGTGAGAGAGAAAAGCAGTGAGTGAGAGAGAGAGAGAAAGAGAAGGTGTGAGTGAGAGAGAGTGAGTGAGAGAAGCTGTGTGAGAGAGAGAGAAGCTGTGATTGAGAGAAAGAAGCTGTGAGTGAGAGAGAGTGAGAAAGAGAAACTGAGAGAGAGAGAGAGAGAAAGAGAAGCTGTGAGTGAGAGAGAGAGAGAAAGAGAAGCTATGTGTGTGTGTGAGAGAAAAGCAGTGAGTGAGAGAGAGAGAGAAAGAGAAGGTGAGAGTGAGTGAGAGAAGCTGTGTGAGAGAGAGAGAAGCTGTGTGTGAGAGAGAGAAAGAGGAGCTGTGAGGGAGAGAGAATGAGAAGCTGTGAGAGAGAAAGAGAGAAGCTGTGAGTGAGAGAGAGAGAGAAGGAGAAGCTGTGAGTGAGAGAGAGAAAGAGAAGCTGTGAGTGAGAGAAAGAGAAAGAGAAGCTGTAAGTGAGAGAGTGAGAAAGAGAAGCTGTGTGTGAGAGAGAGAAAGAAGCAGTGTGTTAGAGAGAGAGAAAGAGGAGCTGTGAGTGAGAGAGAGAGAGAATGAGAAGATGTGAGAGAGAGAAAGAGAGAAGCTGTGAGTGAGAGAGAACAAGAAGCTGTGTGTCAGAGAGAGAGAAAGAAAGAGAAGCTGTGAGTGAGAGAGAGAGAAAGAGAAGCTGTGAGTGAGAGAGAGAGAGAGAGAAGCTGTGAATGAGAGACAGAGAAAGAGAAGCTGTGAGTGAGAGAGAGAAAAAGAGAAGCTGAGAGAGAGAGAGAGAGAAAGAGAAGCTATGAGTGAGAGAGAGAAATAGAGAAAGAGAAGCTGTGAGTGAGAGAGAGAGAAGCTGTGAGTGAGAGAGAGAAAGAGAAGCTGTGAGTGAGAGAGAGAGAGAGAGAAAGAGAAGCTGTGAGTGAGAGAGAGGGAGAGAAAGAGATGTTAGTGAGAGAGAGAAAGAAAAAAAGCGGTAAGTGAGAGAGAGAAGAAAGAGAAGCTGTGAGTGAGAGAGAGAGAGAAAGAGAAGCTGTGAGTGAGTGAGAGAGAGAGAGAAGCTGTGAGT
Organism: Bradypodion pumilum; assembly: GCA_035047305.1. NCBI lineage: Eukaryota > Metazoa > Chordata > Lepidosauria > Squamata > Chamaeleonidae > Bradypodion > Bradypodion pumilum. The sequence continues at coordinate 236,466,794 of JAWDJD010000001.1, forward strand.
GAGAGACAGAGAGAAAGAGAAGCTGTGAGTGAGAGACAGAGAGAAAGAGAAGCTGTGAGTGGGAGAGAGAGAGAGAATGAGAAGCTGTGAGTGGGAGAGAGAGAGAGAAAGAGAAGCAGTGAGTGAGAGAAATAGAGAAAGAGAAGCTGTGAGTGAGAGAGAGAGAGAGAAAGAGAAGCTGTGTGAGAGAGAGATAGAGAAGCTGTGAGTGAGAGAGAGAAAGAGAAGCTGTGAGTGAGAGAGAGAGAGAAAGAGAAGCTGTGAGTGAGAGAGAGGGAGAGAAAGAGAAGCTGTTAGTGAGAGAGAGAAAGAAAGAGAAGCGGTAAGTGAAGAGAGAGAAGAAAGAGAAGCTGTGAGTGAGAGAGAGAGAGAGAAAGAGAAGCTGTGAGTGCGAGAGAGAGAGAGAAGCTGTGAGTGAGAGAGAGAGAGAAAGGGAAGCTGTGAGTGAGTGAGAGAGAGAAAGAGAAGCTGTGAGTGAGAGAGAAAGAGAAGCTGTGAGAAAGAGAGAGAGAAAGAGAAGCTGTGACTGGAGAGAGAGTGAGAAGCTGTGAGTGAGTGAGAGAGAGAAGCTGTGAGTGTGTGTGTGAGAGAGAAAGAGAAGCTGTGTGAGAGAGGGAGAGAAAGAGAAGCAGTGAGTGAGTGAGAGAGAGAAAGAGAAGCTGTGAGTGAGAGAGAGAGAGAAGCTGTGAGTGAGAGAGAGAGAGAGAAAGCAAAGCTGTGTGAGAGAGAGAGAAGCTGTGAGTGAGAGAGAGAGGGAGAAAGAGATGCTGTGAGTGAGAGAGAGAGAAAGAGAAGCTGTGAGTGAGCGAGAGAGGGAGAAAGAGATGCTGTGAGTGAGAGAGAGAGAGAAAGAGAATCTTTGAGTGAGAGCGAGAGAAAGAGTATCTGAGTGAGAGAGAGAGAAAGAGAAGCTGTGTGTGAGAGAGAGAGAGAATGAGAAGTTGTGAGTGAGAGAGTGAGAGAGAGAAATAGAAGCTGTGAGAAATAGTGAGAGAGAAAGAGATGCTGTAAGTGAGAGCATGAGAGAGAGAAAGAGAAGCTGTGAGTGAGAGAGAGAGAGAAAGAGTAGCTGTGAGTGAGTGAGAGAGAAAGAGAAGCTGTGAGTGAGAGAGAGAGAGAAAGAAGCTGAGTGAGAGAGAGAGATAAAGAGAAGCTGTGAGTGAGAGAGAGAGAAAGAGAAGCTGTGAGTGAGAGAGAGAGAGAAGCTGTTAGTGAGAGAGAGAGAAAGAGAAGCTGTGAGAGAGAGAAAGAGTAGCTATGAGTGAGAGATAGAGAGAAAGAGAAGCTGTGAGTAAGAGAGAGAGAAAGAGAAGCTGTTAGTGAGAGAGAGAGTATAAGAGAAGCTGTGAGTGAGTGAGAGAAAGAGAAGCTGTGAGTGAGTGAGTGAGAGAGAAGCTGTGAGTGAGAGAGAGAGAGAGAGAAGCTGTGAGTGAGAGAGAAAAAAAGAGAAGCTGTTAGTGAGAGAGAGAGCATAAGAGAAGCCGTGAGTGAGTGAGTGTGAGAGAGAGAAGCTGTGAGTGAGAGAGACAGAGAAGCTGTGAGAGAGAGAGAGAGAGAGAGAAAGAGAAGCTATGAGTGAGAGAGAGTGAGAGAGAAGCTGTGAGTGAGAGAGAGAGAAGCTGTGAGTGAGAGAGAGAGAAAGAGAAGCTGTATGTGTGAGAGAGAAAGAGAAAGAGAAGCTGTCAGTGAGAGAGAAAGAGAGATAATGAGAAGCTGTGAGGGAGAGAGAGAGAGAGAAAGAGAAGTTGTGTGGTTGTGAAAGAGAGAAGTTGTGAGGGAGAGAGAGAGAAAGAGAAGATTTGAGTGAGACAGAAAGAAAAAAGAAGCTGTGAGTGAGAGAGAGAGACAGAGAAACTGTGAGTGAGAGAGAGAGAGAAAGAGAAGCTGTGTGTGTGAGAGAGAGAAAGAGAAGCTGTGAGTGAGAGAGAGAGAGAATCTGTGAGTAAGAGAGAGAGAAAGCTAAGCTGTGAGTGAGGGAGAGAGGAAGAGAAGCTGTGAGTGAGTGAGAGAGAGAAAGAGAAGCTGTGAGTGAGAGAGAGAAAGAGAGAAAGAGAAGCTGTGAGTGAGAGAGAGAGATAGAGAAGCTGTGAGTGAGAGAGAGAGAGAAAGAGAAGCTGTGAGTGAGAGAGAGGGAGAGAAAGAGAAGCTGTTAGTGAGAGAGAGTGAGAGATAAGCTATGAGTGTGAGAGAGAGAACCTGTGAGTGAGAGAGAGAGAGAAAGAGAAGCTGTATGTGTGAGAGAGAGAAAGAGAAAGAGAAGCTGTCAGTGAGAGAGAAAGAGAGAAAATGAGAAGCTGTGAGGGAGAGCGAGAGAGAGAGAGAGAAAGTGAAGTTGTGTGGTTGTGAAAGAGAGAAGCTGTGAGGGAGAGAGAGAGAAAGAGAAGATTTGAGTGAGAGAGAGAAAAAAAAGAATCTGTGAGTGAGAGAGAGAGAAAGAGAAACTGTGAGTGAGAGAGAGAGAGAAAGAGAAGCTGTGAGAGAGAGAGAGAAAGAGAAGCTGTTAGTGAGAGAGAGAGTGAAAGTGAAGCTGTGAGTGAAGGAGAGAGAGAGAAGCTGTGATTGAGCGAGAGAGAAAAGCTGTGAGTGAGAGAGAGAGAGAAAGAGAAACTGAGTGAGAGAGAGAGAGAAAGAGAAAGAGAAGCTGTGAGTGAGAGAGAGAAAGAGAAGCTGTTAGTGTGTGTGTGAGAGAGAGAGAGAAGCTGTGAGTGAGAGAGAGAGAGAAAGAGAAGCTGTGAGTGAGAGAGAAAGAGAAGCTGTGAGAGAGAGAGTGAGAGAGAGAAGCTGTGAGTGTGTGTGAGAGAGAAAGAGAAGCTGTGTGAGAGAGAGAGAGAGAAGGAGAAGCTGTGAGTGAGAGAGAGAAAGAGAAGCTGTGTGTGTGAGAGAAAGAGAAGCTGTAAGTGAGAGAGGGTGAGAAAGAGAAGCTGTGATTGAGAGTGAGAGAGAAAGAGATACTGTGAGTGAGTACATGAGAGAGAGAAACGGAAGCTGTGAGTGAGAGAGAGAGAGAATGAGAAGCTGTGTGTGAGAGAGAGAGAAGCTGTGAGTGAGTGAGAGAGAGAGAAGGAGAAGCTGTGGGTGAGATAAGAGAGAGAAAGAAAGAGAAGCTGTGAGTGAGAGAGAGAGAAAGTGAAGCTATGAGTGAGAGAGAGAGAAGCTGTGAGTGAGAGAGAGAGAAAGCAAAGCTGTGAGTGAGAGAGAAGCTGTGAGTGAGAGAGAGAGAACCTGTGAGTGAGAGAGAGAGAGAAAGAGAAGCTGTATGTGTGAGAGAGAGAAAAAGAAAGAGAAGCTGTCAGTGAGAGAGAAAGAGAGAAAATGAGAAGCTGTGAGGGAGAGTGAGAGAGAGAAAGAAAGAGAAGTTGTGTGGTTGTGAAAGAGAGAACCTGTGAGTGAGTGAGAGAGAGAAAGAGAATCTGTGAGTGAGAGATAGAGAGAAAGAGAAGCTGAGAGAGAGAGAGAAAGAGAAGCTGTTAGTGAGAGAGTGAAAGAGAAGCTGTGAGTGAAGGAGAGAGAGAGAAGCTGTGATTGAGCGAGAGAGAGAAGCTGTGAGTGAGAGAGAGAAAGAGAAGATGTTAGTGAGAGAGAGAGAGAAGCTGTGAGTGAGAGAGAGAGAAGCTGTGAGTGAGAGAATGAGAAAGAGAAGCTGTATGTGTTTGTGTGTGTGAGAGAGTGAGAAGCTGTGAGAGAGAGAGAAAAAAGAGAAGCTGTGAGTGAGAGAGAGAATGAACGAGAAGCTATGAGTGAGAGAGAGAGGTGTGAGTGAGTGAGAAAGAGAACTTGTGAGTGAGTGAGTGAGAGAGAGAGAATCTGTGAGAGAGAGAGAGAAAGTGAAGCTGTGAGTGAGAGAGAGAGAGAAAGAGAAGATGTGAGTGAGAGAGTAAGAGAAGCTGTGAGGGAGAGAGAGTGAGAAAGAGAAGCTGTGAGTGTGTGTGTGAGAGAAAGAGAAGCTGTGAGAGAGAGAGATGGAAAGAGAAGATGTGAATGACAGAGAGAGAGAGAAGCTGTGTGTGTCTGAGATAGAGAAAGAGAAGCTGTGTGTGTGTGTGTGAGAGAGAAAGAGAAGCTGTGAGTGAGAGAGAGAGAAAGAAAGAGAAGTTGTGAGAGGGAGAAAGAGATAAAGAACTGTGTGTGTGTGAGAGAGAGAGAAGCTGTGAGTGAGAGAGAGAGAGAAAGAGAAGCTGTGAGTGTGAGAGAGAGAAGCTGTGAGTGAGAGAGAGAGAGAAAGAGAAGCTGAGTGAGAGAGAGAGAGAAAGAGAAGCTGTGAGTGAAAGAGAGAGAGAAAGAGAAGCTGAGTGAGTGAGAGAGAGAAAGAGAAGCTGTGTGAGAGAGAGAGAAAGAAAGAGAAATTGTCAATGAGAGAGAGAGAGAAGCTTTGAGTGAGAGAGAAAGAGAGAAAGAGAAGCTGTGAGTGAGAGAGAGAGAGAAAGGGATGCTGTGAGTGAGAGAGAGAGTGAAAGAGAAGCTGTGAGTGAGAGAGAGAAAGAGAAGCTGTGAGTGACTGAGAGAAAGAGAAGCTGTGTTATAGAGAGAGAGAGAGAGATGCTGTGAGTGAGAGAGACAGAAAGAGAAGCGGTGAGTGAGAGAGAGAGAAAGAGAAGCTTTGAGTGAGAGAGAGAGAGAAAGAGAAGCTTTGTGTGTGTGAGAGAGAAAGAGAAGTTGTGAGTGAGAGAGAGAAAGAGAAGCTGTGTGTGTGTGAGAGAGAAAGAGAAGCTGTGAGTGAGAGAGAAAGAGAAGCTGTGAGAAAGAGAGAGAGAGAGAAAGAGAAGCTGTGACTGGAGAGAGAGAGAGAGAGAAGCTGTGAGTGAGAGAGAGAGAGAAAGAGAAGCTGTGAGTGAGTGAGAGAGAGAAGCTGTGAGTGTGTGTGAGGGAGAGAAAGAGAAGCTGAGTGAGAGAGGGAGAGAAAGAGAAGCTGTGAGTGAGAGAGAGAGAGAGAAAGAGAAGCTGTGAGTGAGAGAGAGAGAGAAGCTGTGAGTGAGTGAGAGAGAGAGAAGCTGTGAGTGAGAGAGAGGGAAAGAGAAGTTGTAAGTGAGAGAGAGAGAAAGAGAAGCTGTGAGTGTGTGTGTGAGAGAGAAAGAGATGCTGTGAGTGAGAGAGAGAGAAAGAGATGCTGTGAGTGAGAGAGAGAGAAATAGAAGCTGTGAGAGAGAGTGATTGAGAAAGAGATGCTGTGAGTGAGTGCATGAGAGAGAGAGAAGCTGTGAGTGAGAGAGAGAGAGAAAGGGTAGCTGTGAGTGAAAGAGAAAGAGAAGCTGTGAGTGAGAGAGAGAGAGAAGCTGAGTGAGAGAGAGAGAAAGAGAAGCTGTGAGTGAGAGAGAGAGAGAAGCTGTGAGTGAGAGAGAGAGAGAAGCTGTTAGTGAGAGAGAGAAAGAGAAGCTGTTAGAGAGAGAGAAAGAAAAGCTGTGAGTAAGAGAGCGAGACAAGCTGAGTGAGAGAGAGAGAAAGAGAAGCTGTGAGTGACAGAGATGGAGAAATAGAAGTTGTGAGTGAGAGAGTGAGAGAGAGAAATAGAAGCTGTGAGAGAGAGTGAGAGAGATACAGATGCTGTGAGTGAGTGCATGAGAGAGAGAGAGAGAAGCTGTGAGTGAGTGAGAGAGAGAAAGAGTAGCTGTGATTGAAAGAGAAAGAGAAGCTGTGAGTGAGAGAGAGAGACGCTGAGTGAGAGAGAGAGAAAGAGAAGCTGTGAGTGAGAGAGAGAAAGAGAAGCTGTGAGTGAGAGAGAGAGAGAAAGAGAAGCTGTGAGTGAGAGAGAGAGAGAAGCTGTGAGTGAGAGAGAGAGTATAAGAGAAGCTGTGAGTGAGAGAGAGAGAGAGAGCTGTGAGTGAGAGAGAGAGAAGCTGTCAGTGAGAGAGAGAGAAGTAGAATCTGTGAGTGAGAGAGAGAGAGAAAGAGAAGCTATGAGTGAGAGAGAGAGAGAGAAAGAGAAGCTGTGAGTGAGAGAGAGAGAAATAGAAGCTATGAGTGAGAGAGAGTGAGAGAGAAGCTGTGAGTGAGAGAGAGAACCTGTGAGTGAGAGAGAGAGAGAAAGAGAAGCTGTGAGTGAGAGAGAAAGAGACGCTGTGAGTGAGAGAGAGAGAGAGAAGCTGTGAGTGAGAGAGAGAAAGAGAAGCTGTGAGTGAGAGAGAGAGAGAAAGAGAAGCTGTGTGAGAGAGAGAGAGAAGCTGTGAGTGAGAGAGAGAAAGAGAAGCTGTGAGTGAGAGAGAGAGAAAGAGAAGCTGTTAGTGAGAGAGAGAGTATAAGAGAAGCTGTGAGTAAGAGAGAGAGAGAGAGAGAGAAGCTGTGAGTGAGAGAGAGAGAAGCTGTGAGTGAGAGAGAGAGAGAAGTAGAATCTGTGAGTGAGAGAGAGAGAGAAAGAGAAGCTGTGAGTGAGAGAGAGAGAGAAAGAGAAGCTGTGAGTGAGAGAGAGAAATAGAAGCCAGGAGTGAGAGAGAGTGAGAGAGAAGCTGTGAGTGAGAGAGAGAGAACCTGTGAGTGAGAGAGAGAGAGAAAGAGAAGCTGTGAGTGAGAGAGAGAAATAGAAGCTATGAGTGAGAGAGAGTGAGAGAGAAGCTGTGAGTGAGAGAGAGAGAACCTGTGAGTGAGAGAGAGAGAGAAAGAGAAGCTGTATGTGAGAGAGAGAGAAAGAGAAAGAGAAGCTGTCAGTGAGAGAGAAAGAGAGAAAATGAGAAGCTGTGAGGGAGAGAGAGAGAGAAAGAGAGGTTGTGTGGTTGTGTGAGAGAGAAGCTGTGAGGGAGAGAGAGAAAGAGAAACTGTGAGTGAGAGAGAGAGAGAGAAAGAAAAGCTGTGAGTGAGAGAGAGAGAGAAGCTGTGAGGGAGAGAGAGAGAGAAAGAGAAGCTGTGAGTCAGACAGAGAGAAAGAGAAGCTGTGAGTGGGAGGGAGAGAGAACGAGAAGCTGTGAGAGAGAGAGAAAGAGAAGATATGAGTGAGAGAGAGAAATAAAGAAAGAGAAGCTGTGAGTGAGAGAGAGAGAGAGAAAGAGAAGATGTGAGTGAGAGAGAGAAAGAGAAGCTGTGAGTGGGAGAGAAAGAGAGAAAGAGAAGCTGTGAGTGAGAGAGAGTGAGAGAGAGAAGCTGTGAGTGAGAGAGAGAGAGAAAGAGAAGATGTGAGTGAGAGAGAGAAAGAGAAGCTGTGAGTGGGAGAGAAAGAGAGAAAGAGAAGCTGTGAGTGAGAGAAGGAGAGAGAAGCTGTGAGTGAGAGTGAGAGAAAGAGAAGCTGTGAGTGAGAGAGAAAGAGAAGCTGTGAGTGAGAGGAAGAGAAAGAGAAGATGTGTGAGAGATAGAGAAAGAGAAGTTGTAAGTGAGAGAGAGTGAGAAAGAGAAGCTGTGTGTATGTGAGAGAGAGAGAAGCTGTGTGTGTGAGAGAGAAAGAGAAGCTGTGAGTGAGAGAGAGATAGAAAGAGAAGCTGTGATTGAGAGTGAGAGAGAAAGAGATGCTGTGAGTGAGTGCATGAGAGAGAGAAAGGGAAGCTGTGAGTGAGAGAGAGAGAACGAGAAGCTGTGTGTGTGTGAGAGAGAAGCTGTGAGTGAGTGAGAGAGAGAGAAGGAGAAGCTGTGGGTGAGATAAGAGAGAGAAAGAAAGAGAAGCTGTGAGTGAGAGAGAGAGAAAGAAAGTGAAGCTATGAGTGAGAGAGAGAGAGAAGCTGTTAGTGAGAGAGAGAGAAAGCAAAGCTGTGAGTGAGAGAGAAGCTGTGAGTGTGAGAGAGAGAACCTGTGAGTGAGAGAGAGAGAGAAAGAGAAGTTGTATGTGTGAGAGAGAGAGAAAGAGAAAGAGAAGCTGTCAGTGAGAGAGAAAGAGAGAAAATGAGAAGCTGTGAGGGAGAGAGAGAGAGAAAGAGAGGTTGTGTGGTTGTGTGAGAGAGAATCTGTGAGGGAGAGAGAGAGAAAGAGAAACTGTGAGTGAGAGAGAGAGAAAGAGAAGTGGTTAGTGAGAGAGAGAGTGAAAAAGAAGCTGTGAGTGAAGGAGAGAGAGAAGCTGTGATTGAGAGAGAGAAGCTGTGAGTGAGAGAGAGAGAGAAAGAGAAACTGAGTGAGAGAGAGAAAGAGAAGCTGTGAGTGAGAGAGAGAGAGAAAGAGAAGCTATGTGTGTGTGTGAGAGAGAAGCAGTGAGTGAGAGAGAGAGAGAAAGAGAACCTGTGAGTGAGAGAGAGAAAGAGAAGCTGTTAGTGAGAGTGAGTGTGAAAGAGAAGCTTTGAGTGAGAGAGAGAAATGCTGTGAGTGAGAGAGAGAGAGAAGCTGTGAGTGAGAGAGAGAAAGAGAAGCTGTGAGTGAGAGAGAGTGAGAAAGAGAAGCTGTGAGTGAGAGAGAAAGAGAAGGTGTGAATGAGGCAGAGAGAGAAAGAGAAGGTGTGTGTGTGTGAGAGAGAAGCTGTTAGTGAGGAGAAAAAGAGAAGCTGTGAGTGTGAGAGAGAGAGAGAACGAGAAGCTGTGTGAGAGAGAGAAGCTGTGAGTGAGAGAGAGAGAAGTAGAATCTGTGAGTGAGAGAGAGAGAGAAAGAGAAGCTGTGAGTGAGAGAGAGAGAGAAAGAGAAGCTGTGAGTGAGAGAGAGAGAAATAGAAGCTATGAGTGAGAGAGAGTGAGAGAGAAGCTGTGAGTGAGAGAGAGAGAACCTGTGAGTGAGAGAGAGAGAGAAAGAGAAGCTGTATGTGTGAGAGAGAGAAAGAGAAAGAGAAGCTGTCAGTGAGAGAGAAAGAGAGAAAATGAGAAGCTGTGAGGGAGAGAGAGAGAGAGAAAGAGAGGTTGTGTGGTTGTGTGAGAGAGAAGCTGTGAGGGAGAGAGAGAAAGAGAAACTGTGAGTGAGAGAGAGAGAGAAAGAAAAGCTGTGAGTGAGAGAGAGAGAGAAGCTGTGAGGGAGAGAGAGAGAAAGAGAAGCTGTGAGTCAGACAGAGAGAAAGAGAAGCTGTGAGTGGGAGGGAGAGAGAACGAGAAGCTGTGAGAGAGAGAGAAAGAGAAGATATGAGTGAGAGAGAGAAATAAAGAAAGAGAAGCTGTGTGAGAGAGAGAGAGAGAAAGTGAAGATGTGAGTGAGAGAGAGAAAGAGAAGCTGTGAGTGGGAGAGAAAGAGAGAAAGAGAAGCTGTGAGTGAGAGAGAGTGAGAGAGAAGCTGTGAGTGAGAGAGAGAGAGAAAGAGAAGATGTGAGTGAGAGAGAGAAAGAGAAGCTGTGAGTGGGAGAGAAAGAGAGAAAGAGAAGCTGTGAGTGAGAGAGAGAGAGAAGCTGTGAGTGAGAGAGAAAGAGAAGCTGAGTGAGAGAGAAAGAGAAGCTGTGAGTGAGAGGAAGAGAAAGAGAAGATGTGTGAGAGAAAGAGAAAGAGAAGTTGTAAGTGAGAGAGAGTGAGAAAGAGAAGCTGTGTGTATGTGAGAGAGAGAGAAGCTGTGTGAGAGAGAGAGAAAGAGAAGCTGTGAGTGAGAGAGAGATAGAAAGAGAAGCTGTGATTGAGAGTGAGAGAGAAAGAGATGCTGTGAGTGAGTGCATGAGAGAGAGAAAGGGAAGCTGTGAGTGAGAGAGAGAGAACGAGAAGCTGTGTGTGTGAGAGAGAGAAGCTGTGAGTGAGTGAGAGAGAGAGAAGGAGAAGCTGTGGGTGAGATAAGAGAGAGAAAGAAAGAGAAGCTGTGAGTGAGAGAGAGAGAAAGTGAAGCTATGAGTGAGAGAGAGAGAGAGAAGCTGTGAGTGAGAGAGAGAGAAAGCAAAGCTGTGAATGAGAGAGAAGCTGTGAGTGTGAGAGAGAGAACCTGTGAGTGAGAGAGAGAGAGAAAGAGAAGTTGTATGTGTGAGAGAGAGAGAAAGAAAGAGAAAGAGAAGCTGTCAGTGAGAGAGAAAGAGAGAAAATGAGAAGCTGTGAGGGAGAGAGAGAGAGAAAGAGAGGTTGTGTGGTTGTGTGAGAGAGAATCTGTGAGGGAGAGAGAGAGAAAGAGAAACTGTGAGTGAGAGAGAGAGAAAGAGAAGTGGTTAGTGAGAGAGAGAGTGAAAAAGAAGCTGTGAGTGAAGGAGAGAGAGAAGCTGTGATTGAGAGAGAGAAGCTGTGAGTGAGAGAGAGAGAGAAAGAGAAACTGAGTGAGAGAGAGAGAAAGAGAAGCTGTGAGTGAGAGAGAGAGAAAGAGAAGCTATGTGTGTGTGTGAGAGAGAAGCAGTGAGTGAGAGAGAGAGAGAAAGAGAACCTGTGAGTGAGAGAGAGAAAGAGAAGCTGTTAGTGAGAGTGAGTGTGAAAGAGAAGCTTTGAGTGAGAGAGAGAAATGCTGTGAGTGAGTGAGAGAGAGAGAAGCTGTGAGTGAGAGAGAGAAAGAGAAGCTGTGAGTGAGAGAGAGTGAGAAAGAGAAGCTGTGAGTGAGAAAGAAAGAGAAGCTGTGAATGAGGCAGAGAGAGAAAGAGAAGGTGTGTGTGTGTGAGAGAGAAGCTGTTAGTGAGGAGAAAAAGAGAAGCTGTGAGTGAGAGAGAGAGAGAACGAGAAGCTGTGTGAGAGAGAGAAGCTGTGAGTGAGAGAGAGAGAAGTAGAATCTGTGAGTGAGAGAGAGAGAGAAAGAGAAGCTGTGAGTGAGAGAGAGAGAGAAAGAGAAGCTGTGAGTGAGAGAGAGAGAAATAGAAGCTATGAGTGAGAGAGAGTGAGAGAGATGCTGTGAGTGAGAGAGAGAGAACCTGTGAGTGTGTGAGAGAGAGAAAGAGAAGCTGTATGTGTGAGAGAGAGAAAGAGAAAGAGAAGCTGTCAGTGAGAGAGAAAGAGAGAAAATGAGAAGCTGTGAGGGAGAGAGAGAGAGAGAAAGAGAGGTTGTGTGGTTGTGTGAGAGAGAAGCTGTGAGGGAGAGAGAGAAAGAGAAACTGTGAGTGAGAGAGAGAGAGAAAGAAAAGCTGTGAGTGAGAGAGAGAGAGAAGCTGTGAGGGAGAAAGAGAGAGAAAGAGAAGCTGTGAGTCAGACAGAGAGAAAGAGAAGCTGTGAGTGGGAGGGAGAGAGAACGAGAAGCTGTGTGAGAGAGAGAAAGAGAAGATATGAGTGAGAGAGAGAAATAAAGAAAGAGAAGCTGTGTGAGAGAGAGAGAGAGAGAAAGAGAAGATGTGAGTGAGAGAGAGAAAGAGAAGCTGTGAGTGGGAGAGAAAGAGAGAAAGAGAAGCTGTGAGTGAGAGAGAGTGAGAGAGAGAAGCTGTGAGTGAGAGAGAGAGAGAGAAATAGAAGCTGTGAGTGAGAGAGAGAAATAGAGAAAGAGAAGATTTGAGTGAGAGAGAGAATGAGAAGCTGTGAGTGAGAGAAAGATAAGCTGTGAGTAAGAGAGAGAGATCGATAAGCTGTGAGTGAGAGGGAGAGAGAAAGAGAAGCTGTGAGTGAGACAGAGAGAAAGAGAAGCTGTGTGTGAGAGAAATAGAAGCTGTGAGTGTGAGAGAGAAATAGAGAAAGAGAAGCTGTGAGTGAGAGAGAGTGAGAATGAGAAGCTGTGAGTGAGAGAAAGATAAGCTGTGAGTAAGAGAGAGAGAAAGATAAGCGGTTAGTGAGAGAGAGAGTGAAAGAGAAGCTGTGAGTGAAGGAGAGAGAGAAGCTGTGATTGAGAGAAAGAAGCTGTGAGTGAGAGAGAGAGAAAGAGAAACTGAGTGAGAGAGAGAGAGAAAGAGAAGCTGTGAGTGAGAGAGAGAGAGAAAGAGAAGCTATGTGTGTGTGTGAGAGAGAAGCAGTGAGTGAGAGAGAGAGAGAAAGAGAACCTGCGAGTGAGAGAGAGAAAGAGAAGCTGTTAGTGAGAGTGAGTGTGAAAGAGAAGCTTTGAGTGTGAGAGAGAGAAGCTGTGAGTGAGAGAGAGAGAGAAGCTGTGAGTGAGAGAGAGAGAAAGAAAACCTGTGAGTGAGAGAGAAAGAGAAGCTGTGAGTGAGGCAGAGAGAGAAAGAGAAGGTGTGTGTGTGTGAGAGAGAAGCTGTTAGTGAGAGAGAGAAAGAGAAGCTGTGAGTGAGAGAGAGAGAGAACGAGAAGCTGTGAGAGAGAGAAAAGCTGTGAGTGAGAGAGAGAGAAGGAGAAGCTGTGAGTGAGAGAGAGAGAGAAAGAAAGAGATGCTGTGAGTGAGAGAGGGAGATAGAGAAGTGAGTGAGTGAGAGAGAGAAGCTGTGTGTGTGAGAGAGAAAGAGAAGCTGTGAGTGAGAGAGAGAGAGAAAGAGAAGCTGTGAGTGAGAGAGATAGAAAGAGAAGCTGTAAATGAGAGAGAAAGAGAAGCTGTGAGTGAGAGAGAGAGAAGCTGTGAGTGAGAGAGAGAGAGAAAGAGAAGGTGTGAGTGAGAGAGAGTGAGTGAGAGAAGCTGTGTGAGAGAGAGAGAAGCTGTGTGTGAGAGAGAGAAAGAGGAGCTGTGAGTGAGAGAGAGAATGAGAAGCTGTGAGAGAGAAAGAGAGAAGCTGTGAGTGAGAGAGAGAGAAGGAGAAGCTGTGATTGAGAGAGAGAAAGAGAAGCTGTGAGTGAGAGAAAGAGAAAGAGAAGCTGTAAGTGAGAGAGTGAGAAAGAGAAGCTGTGAGAGAGAGAGAGAAAGAAGCAGTGTGTTAGAGAGAGAGAAAGAGAAGCTGTGAGTGAGAGAGAGAGAGAGAAGCTGTGAGTGAGAGAGAGAAAGAGAAGCTGTGAGTGAGAGAGAGAGAGAAAGAGAAGCTGTGAGTGAGAGAGAGAGAGAAGCTGTGAGTGAGAGAGAGAGAAAGAGAAGCTGTGAGTGAGAGAGAGAGAAAGAGAAGCTGTCAGTGAGAGAGAGAGTATAAGAGAAGCTGTGAGTGAGAGAGAGAGAGAGAGAGAAGCTGTGAGTGAGAGAGAGAGAAGCTGTGAGTGTGAGAGAGAGAGAGAAGTAGAATCTGTGAGTGAGAGAGAGAGAAAGAGAAGCTGTGAGTGAGAGAGAGAGAGAAAGAGAAGCTGTGAGTGAGAGAGAGAAATAGAAGCTATGAGTGAGAGAGAGTGAGAGAGAAGCTGTGAGTGAGAGAGAGAGAACCTGTGAGTGAGAGAGAGAGAGAAAGAGAAGCTGTGAGTGAGAGAGAGAAATAGAAGCTATGAGTGAGAGAGAGTGAGAGAGAAGCTGTGAGTGAGAGAGAGAACCTGTGAGTGAGAGAGAGAGAGAAAGAGAAGCTGTATGTGTGAGAGAGAGAAAGAGAAAGAGAAGCTGTCAGTGAGAGAGAAAGAGAGAAAATGAGAAGCTGTGAGTGAGAGAGAGAGAGAGAAAGAGAAGATGTGAGTGAGAGAGAGAAAGAGAAGCTGTGAGTGGGAGAGAAAGAGAGAAAGAGAAGCTGTGAGTGAGAGAGAGTGAGAGAGAGAAGCTGTGAGTGAGAGAGAGAGAAAGAGAAGCTGTGAGTGAGAGAGAAAGAGAAGCTGTGAGTGAGAGGAAGAGAAAGAGAAGATGTGTGAGAGATAGAGAAAGAGAAGTTGTAAGTGAGAGAGAGTGAGAAAGAGAAGCTGTGTGTATGTGAGAGAGGGAGAAGCTGTGTGTGTGAGAGAGAAAGAGAAGCTGTGAGTGAGAGAGAGATAGAAAGAAAAGCTGTGATTGAGAGTGAGAGAGAAAGAGATGCTGTGAGTGAGTGCATGAGAGAGAGAAAGGGAAGCTGTGAGTGAGTGAGAGAGAACGAGAAGCTGTGTGTGTGAGAGAGAGAAGCTGTGAGTGAGTGAGAGAGAGAGAAGGAGAAGCTGTGGGTGAGATAAGAGAGAGAAAGAAAGAGAAGCTGTGAGTGAGAGAGAGAGAAAGTGAAGCTATGAGTGAGAGAGAGAGAGAAGCTGTGAGTGAGAGAGAGAGAAAGCAAAGCTGTGAGTGAGAGAGAAGCTGTGAGTGTGAGAGAGAGAACCTGTGAGTGAGAGAGAGAGAGAAAGAGAAGTTGTATGTGTGAGAGAGAGAGAAAGAGAAAGAGAAGCTGTCAGTGAGAGAGAAAGAGAGAAAATGAGAAGCTGTGAGGGAGAGAGAGAGAGAAAGAGAGGTTGTGTGGTTGTGTGAGAGAGAATCTGTGAGGGAGAGAGAGAGAAAGAGAAACTGTGAGTGAGAGAGAGAGAAAGAGAAGTGGTTAGTGAGAGAGAGAGTGAAAAAGAAGCTGTGAGTGAAGGAGAGAGAGAAGCTGTGATTGAGAGAGAGAAGCTGTGAGTGAGAGAGAGAGAGAAAGAGAAACTGAGTGAGAGAGAGAGAAAGAGAAGCTGTGAGTGAGAGAGAGAGAGAGAAAGAGAAGCTATGTGTGTGTGTGAGAGAGAAGCAGTGAGTGAGAGAGAGAGAGAAAGAGAACCTGTGAGTGAGAGAGAGAAAGAGAAGCTGTTAGTGAGAGTGAGTGTGAAAGAGAAGCTTTGAGTGAGAGAGAGAAATGCTGTGAGTGAGAGAGAGAGAGAAGCTGTGAGTGAGAGAGAGAAAAAGAAGCTGTGAGTGAGAGAGAGTGAGAAAGAGAAGCTGTGAGTGAGAGAGAAAGAGAAGGTGTGAATGAGGCAGAGAGAGAAAGAGAAGGTGTGTGTGTGTGCGAGAGAACCTGTTAGTGAGGAGAAAAAGAGAAGCTGTGAGTGTGAGAGAGAGAGAACGAGAAGCTGTGTGAGAGAGAGAAGCTGTGAGTGAGAGAGAGAAGTAGAATCTGTGAGTGAGAGAGAGAGAGAAAGAGAAGCTGTGAGTGTGAGAGAGAGAGAAAGAGAAGCTGTGAGTGAGAGAGAGAGAAATAGAAGCTATGAGTGAGAGAGAGTGAGAGAGAAGCTGTGAGTGAGAGAGAGAGAACCTGTGAGTGAGAGAGAGAGAGAAAGAGAAGCTGTATGTGTGAGAGAGAGAAAGAGAAAGAGAAGCTGTCAGTGAGAGAGAAAGAGAGAAAATGAGAAGCTGTGAGGGAGAGAGAGAGAGAGAAAGAGAGGTTGTGTGGTTGTGTGAGAGAGAAGCTGTGAGGGAGAGAGAGAAAGAGAAACTGTGAGTGAGAGAGAGAGAGAAAGAAAAGCTGTGAGTGAGAGAGAGAGAGAAGCTGTGAGGGAGAGAGAGAGAGAAAGAGAAGCTGTGAGTCAGACAGAGAGAAAGAGAAGCTGTGAGTGGGAGGGAGAGAGAACGAGAAGCTGTGAGAGAGAGAGAAAGAGAAGATATGAGTGAGAGAGAGAAATAAAGAAAGAGAAGCTGTGTGAGAGAGAGAGAGAGAAAGAGAAGATGTGAGTGAGAGAGAGAAAGAGAAGCTGTGAGTGGGAGAGAAAGAGAGAAAGAGAAGCTGTGAGTGAGAGAGAGTGAGAGAGAAGCTGTGAGTGAGAGAGAGAGAGAAAGAGAAGATGTGAGTGAGAGAGAGAAAGAGAAGCTGTGAGTGGGAGAGAAAGAGAGAAAGAGAAGCTGTGAGTGAGAGAGAGAGAGAGAAGCTGTGAGTGAGAGAGAAAGAGAAGCTGAGTGAGAGAGAAAGAGAAGCTGTGAGTGAGAGGAAGAGAAAGAGAAGATGTGTGAGAGAAAGAGAAAGAGAAGTTGTAAGTGAGAGAGAGTGAGAAAGAGAAGCTGTGTGTATGTGAGAGAGAGAGAAGCTGTGTGTGTGAGAGAGAAAGAGAAGCTGTGAGTGAGAGAGAGATAGAAAGAGAAGCTGTGATTGAGAGTGAGAGAGAAAGAGATGCTGTGAGTGAGTGCATGAGAGAGAGAAAGGGAAGCTGTGAGTGAGAGAGAGAGAACGAGAAGCTGTGTGTGTGTGAGAGAGAAGCTGTGAGTGAGTGAGAGAGAGAGAAGGAGAAGCTGTGGGTGAGATAAGAGAGAGAAAGAAAGAGAAGCTGTGAGTGAGAGAGAGAGAAAGTGAAGCTATGAGTGAGAGAGAGAGAAGCTGTGAGTGAGAGAGAGAGAAAGCAAAGCTGTGAGTGAGAGAGAAGCTGTGAGTGTGAGAGAGAGAACCTGTGAGTGAGAGAGAGAGAGAAAGAGAAGCTGTGAGTGAGAGAGAGAGAAAGAGAAGCTGTTAGTGAGAGAGAGAGTATAAGAGAAGCTGTGAGTGAGAGAGAGAGAGAGAGAGAGAGAAGCTGTGAGTGAGAGAGAGAGAAGCTGTGAGTGAGAGAGAGAGAGAAGTAGAATCTGTGAGTGAGAGAGAGAGAGAAAGAGAAGCTGTGAGTGAGAGAGAGAGAGAAAGAGAAGCTGTGAGTGAGAGAGAGAAATAGAAGCTATGAGTGAGAGAGAGTGAGAGAGAAGCTGTGAGTGAGAGAGAGAGAACCTGTGAGTGAGAGAGAGAGAGAAAGAGAAGCTGTGAGTGAGAGAGAGAAATAGAAGCTATGTGTGAGAGAGAGTGAGAGAGAAGCTGTGAGTGAGAGAGAGAGAACCTGTGAGTGAGAGAGAGAGAGAAAGAGAAGCTGTATGTGTGAGAGAGAGAAAGAGAAAGAGAAGCTGTCAGTGAGAGAGAAAGAGAGAAAATGAGAAGCTGTGAGGGAGAGAGAGAGAGAGAAAGAGAGGTTGTGTGGTTGTGTGAGAGAGAAGCTGTGAGGGAGAGAGAGAAAGAGAAACTGTGAGTGAGAGAGAGAGAGAGAAAGAAAAGGTGTGAGTGAGAGAGAGAGAGAAGCTGTGAGGGAGAGAGAGAGAGAAAGAGAAGCTGTGAGTCAGACAGAGAGAAAGAGAAGCTGTGAGTGGGAGGGAGAGAGAACGAGAAGCTGTGAGAGAGAGAGAAAGAGAAGATATGAGTGAGAGAGAGAAATAAAGAAAGAGAAGCTGTGAGTGAGAGAGAGAGAGAGAAAGAGAAGATGTGAGTGAGAGAGAGAAAGAGAAGCTGTGAGTGGGAGAGAAAGAGAGAAAGAGAAGCTGTGAGTGAGAGAGAGTGAGAGAGAGAAGCTGTGAGTGAGAGAGAGAGAGAAAGAGAAGATGTGAGTGAGAGAGAGAAAGAGAAGCTGTGAGTGGGAGAGAAAGAAAGAAAGAGAAGCTGTGAGTGAGAGAGAGAGAGAAGCTGTGAGTGAGAGAGAAAGAGAAGCTGAGTGAGAGAGAAAGAGAAGCTGTGAGTGAGAGAAAGAGAAGATGTGTGAGAGAAAGAGAAAGAGAAGTTGTAAGTGAGAGAGAGTGAGAAAGAGAAGCTGTGTGTATGTGAGAGAGAGAGAAGCTGTGTGTGAGAGAGAGAAACAGAAGCTGTGAGTGAGAGAGAGATAGAAAGAGAAGCTGTGATTGAGAGTGAGAGAGAAAGAGATGCTGTGAGTGAGTGCATGAGAGAGAGAAAGGGAAGCTGTGAGTGAGAGAGAGAGAACGAGAAGCTGTGTGTGTGTGAGAGAGAAGCTGTGAGTGAGTGAGAGAGAGAGAAGGAGAAGCTGTGGGTGAGATAAGAGAGAGAAAGAAAGAGAAGCTGTGAGTGAGAGAGAGAGAAAGTGAAGCTATGAGTGAGAGAGAGAGAGAGAAGCTGTGAGTGAGAGAGAGAGAAAGCAAAGCTGTGAGTGAGAGAGAAGCTGTGAGTGTGAGAGAGAGAACCTGTGAGTGAGAGAGAGAGAGAAAGAGAAGTTGTATGTGTGAGAGAGAGAGAAAGAGAAAGAGAAGCTGTCAGTGAGAGAGAAAGAGAGAAAATGAGAAGCTGTGAGGGAGAGAGAGAGAGAAAGAGAGGTTGTGTGGTTGTGTGAGAGAGAATCTGTGAGGGAGAGAGAGAGAAAGAGAAACTGTGAGTGAGAGAGAGAGAAAGAGAAGTGGTTAGTGAGAGAGAGAGTGAAAAAGAAGCTGTGAGTGAAGGAGAGAGAGAAGCTGTGATTGAGAGAGAGAAGCTGTGAGTGAGAGAGAGAGAGAAAGAGAAACTGAGTGAGAGAGAGAGAAAGAGAAGCTGTGAGTGAGAGAGAGAGAGAAAGAGAAGCTATGTGTGTGTGTGAGAGAGAAGCAGTGAGTGAGAGAGAGAGAGAAAGAGAACCTGTGAGTGAGAGAGAGAAAGAGAAGCTGTTAGTGAGAGTGAGTGTGAAAGAGAAGCTTTGAGTGAGAGAGAGAAATGCTGTGAGTGAGAGAGAGAGAGAGAAGCTGTGAGTGAGAGAGAGAAAGAGAAGCTGTGAGTGAGAGAGAGTGAGAAAGAGAAGCTGTGAGTGAGAAAGAAAGAGAAGCTGTGAATGAGGCAGAGAGAGAAAGAGAAGGTGTGTGTGTGAGAGAGAGAAGCTGTTAGTGAGGAGAAAAAGAGAAGCTGTGAGTGAGAGAGAGAGAGAGAACGAGAAGCTGTGTGAGAGAGAGAAGCTGTGAGTGAGAGAGAGAGAAGTAGAATCTGTGAGTGAGTGAGAGAGAGAAAGTGAAGCTGTGAGTGAGTGAGAGAGAGAAAGAGAAGCTGTGAGTGAGAGAGAGAGAAATAGAAGCTATGAGTGAGAGAGAGTGAGAGAGAAGCTGTGAGTGAGAGAGAGAGAACCTGTGAGTGTGAGAGAGAGAGAAAGAGAAGCTGTATGTGTGAGAGAGAGAAAGAGAAAGAGAAGCTGTCAGTGAGAGAGAAAGAGAGAAAATGAGAAGCTGTGAGGGAGAGAGAGAGAGAGAGAAAGAGAGGTTGTGTGGTTGTGTGAGAGAGAAGCTGTGAGGGAGAGAGAGAAAGAGAGACTGTGAGTGAGAGAGAGAGAGAAAGAAAAGCTGTGAGTGAGAGAGAGAGAGAAGCTGTGAGGGAGAGAGAGAGAGAAAGAGAAGCTGTGAGTCAGACAGAGAGAAAGAGAAGCTGTGAGTGGGAGTGAGGGAGAACGAGAAGCTGTGAGAGAGAGAAAGAGAAGATATGAGTGAGAGAGAGAAATAAAGAAAGAGAAGCTGTGTGAGAGAGAGAGAGAGAAAGAGAAGATGTGAGTGAGAGAGAGAAAGAGAAGCTGTGAGTGGGAGAGAAAGAGAGAAAGAGAAGCTGTGAGTGAGAGAGAGTGAGAGAGAGAAGCTGTGAGTGAGAGAGAGAGAGAAATAGAAGCTGTGAGTGAGAGAGAGAAATAGAGAAAGAGAAGATTTGAGTGAGAGAGAGAGAATGAGAAGCTGTGAGTGAGAGAAAGATAAGCTGTGAGTAAGAGAGAGAGATCGATAAGCTGTGAGTGAGAGGGAGAGAGAAAGAGAAGCTGTGAGTGAGACAGAGAGAAAGAGAAGCTGTGTGAGAGAGAAATAGAAGCTGTGAGTGTGAGAGAGAAATAGAGAAAGAGAAGCTGTGAGTGAGAGAGAGTGAGAATGAGAAGCTGTGAGTGAGAGAAAGATAAGCTGTGAGTAAGAGAGAGAGAAAGATAAGCGGTTAGTGAGAGAGAGAGTGAAAGAGAAGCTGTGAGTGAAGGAGAGAGAGAAGCTGTGATTGAGAGAAAGAAGCTGTGAGTGAGAGAGAGAGAGAGAAAGAGAAACTGAGTGAGAGAGAGAGAAAGAGAAGCTGTGAGTGAGAGAGAGAGAGAAAGAGAAGCTATGTGTGTGTGTGAGAGAGAAGCAGTGAGTGAGAGAGAGAGAGAAAGAGAACCTGCGAGTGAGAGAGAGAAAGAGAAGCTGTTAGTGAGAGTGAGTGTGAAAGAGAAGCTTTGAGTGAGAGAGAGAGAAGCTGTGAGTGAGAGAGAGAGAAGCTGTGAGTGAGAGAGAGAGAAAGAAAAGCTGTGAGTGAGAGAGAGTGAGAAAGAGAAGCAGTGAGTGAGAGAGAAAGAGAAGCTGTGAGTGAGGCAGAGAGAGAAAGAGAAGGTGTGTGTGTGAGAGAGAGAAGCTGTTAGTGAGAGAGAGAAAGAGAAGCTGTGAGTGAGAGAGAGAGAGAACGAGAAGCTGTGAGAGAGAGAAAAGCTGTGAGTGAGAGAGAGAGAAGGAGAAGCTGTGAGTGAGAGAGAGAGAGAAAGAAAGAGATGCTGCGAGTGAGAGAGGGAGATAGAGAAGTGAGTGAGTGAGAGAGAGAAGCTGTGTGTGTGAGAGAGAAAGAGAAGCTGTGAGTGAGAGAGAGAGAGAAAGAGAAGCTGTGAGTGAGAGAGATAGAAAGAGAAGCTGTAAATGAGAGAGAAAGAGAAGCTGTGAGTGAGAGAGAGAGAGAAGCTGTGAGTGAGAGAGAGAGAAAGAGAAGCTGTGAGTGAGAGAAAGAGAAGCTGTGAGTGAGAGAGAGAAAGAGAAGGAGTGAGTGAGAGAGAGAGAGAGAAGGAGAAGCTGTGAGTGAGAGAGAGAGAAGCTGTGAGTGAGAGAGAAAGAGAAGCTGTGAGTGAGAGAGAGAGAAAGAGAAGCTGTAAGTGAGAGAGAGTGAGAAAGAGAAGCTGTGTGTGAGAGAGAGAAGCTGTGTGTGTGTGAGAGAGAAAGAGGAGCTGTGAGTGAGAGAGAGAGAGAATGAGAAGCTGTGAGAGAGAGAAAGAGAGAAGCTGTGAGTGAGAGAGAACAAGAAGCTGTGTGTCAGAGAGAGAGAAAGAAAGAGAAGCTGTGAGTGAGAGAGAGAGAAAGAGAAGCTGTGAGTGAGAGAGAGAGAGAGAAGCTGTGAGTGAGAGACAGAGAAAGAGAAGCTGTGAGTGAGAGAGAGAAAAAGAGAAGCTGAGAGAGAGAGAGAAAGAGAAGCTATGAGTGAGAGAGAGAAATAGAGAAAGAGAAGCTGTGAGTGAGAGAGAGAGAGAAGCTGTGAGTGAGAGAGAGAAAGAGAAGCTGTGAGTGAGAGAGAGAGAGAGAAAGAGAAGCTGTGAGTGAGAGAGAGGGAGAGAAAGAGATGTTAGTGAGAGAGAGAAAGAAAGAAAAGCGGTAAGTGAGAGAGAGAAGAAAGAGAAGCTGTGAGTGAGGAGAGAGAGAAAGAGAAGCTGTGAGTGAGAGAGAGAGAAGGAGAAGCTGTGAGTGAGAGAGAGAAAGAGAAGCTGTGAGTGAGAGAGAGAGAGAGAAAGAGAAGGTGTGAGTGAGAGAGAGTGAATGAGAGAAGCTGTGTGAGAGAGAGAGAAGCTGTGTGTGTGAGAGAGAAAGAGGAGCTGTGAGTGAGAGAGAGAATGAGAAGCTGTGAGAGAGAAAGAGAGAAGCTGTGAGTGAGAGAGAGAGAAGGAGAAGCTGTGATTGAGAGAGAGAAAGAGAAGCTGTGAGTGAGAGAAAGAGAAAGAGAAGCTGTAAGTGAGAGAGTGAGAAAGAGAAGCTGTGAGAGAGAGAGAGAAAGAAGCAGTGTGTTAGAGAGAGAGAAAGAGGAGCTGTGAGTGAGAGAGAGAGAGAATGAGAAGCTGTGAGAGAGAGAAAGAGAGAAGCTGTGAGTGAGAGAGAACAAGAAGCTGTGTGTCAGAGAGAGAGAAAGAAAGAGAAGCTGTGAGTGAGAGAGAGAGAAAGAGAAGCTGTGAGAGAGAGAAAGAGAAGCTGTGTGAGAGAGAGATTGAAAGAGAAGCTGTGAGTGAGAGAGAGAAAAAGAGAAGCTGAGAGAGAGAGAGAAAGAGAAGCTATGAGTGAGAGAGAGAAATAGAGAAAGAGAAGCTGTGAGTGAGAGAGAGAGAGAAGCTGTGAGTGAGAGAGAGAAAGAGAAGCTGTGAGTGAGAGAGAGAGAGAGAGAAAGAGAAGCTGTGAGTGAGAGAGAGGGAGAGAAAGAGATGTTAGTGAGAGAGAGAAAGAAAAAAAGCGGTAAGTGAGAGAGAGAAGAAAGAGAAGCTGTGAGTGAGAGAGAGAGAGAAAGAGAAGCTGTGAGTGAGTGAGAGAGAGAAGCTGTGAGTGAGAGACAGAGAGAAAGAGAAGCTGTGAGTGAGAGAGAGAGAGAGAAAGAGAAGCTGTGAGTGAGACAGAGAGAAAGAGAAGCTGTGAGTGGGAGAGAGAGAGAGAATGAGAAGCTGTGAGTGGGAGAGAGAGAGAGAAAGAGAAGCAGTGAGTGAGAGAAATAGAGAAAGAGAAGCTGTGAGTGAGAGAGAGAGAGAGAAAGAGAAGCTGTGAGAGAGAGAGAAAGAGAAGATGTAAGTGAAAGAGAGAAGAAAGAGAAGATGTGTGAGAGAGAGAGAGAAAGAGAAGCTGTGGGTGAGAGAGAGAGAGAAAGAGAAGCTGTGAGTGAGAGAGAGAGAGAGAAGGAGAAGCTGTGAGTGAGAGAGAGAAAGAGAAGCTGTGAGTGAGAGAGAGAGAAAGAGAAGCTGTAAGTGAGAGAGAGTGAGAAGGAGAAGCTGTGTGAGAGAGAGAGAAGCTGTGTGTGTGTGAGAGAGAAAGAGGAGCTGTGAGTGAGAGAGAGAGAGAATGAGAAGCTGTGAGAGAGAGAAAGAGAGAAGCTGTGAGTGAGAGAGAACAAGAAGCTGTGTGTCAGAGAGAGAGAAAGAAAGAGAAGCTGTGAGTGAGAGAGAGAGAAAGAGAAGCTGTGAGTGAGAGAGAGAGAGAGAGAAGCTGTGAGTGAGAGACAGAGAAAGAGAAGCTGTGAGTGAGAGAGAGAAAAAGAGAAGCTGAGAGAGAGAGAGAAAGAGAAGCTATGAGTGAGAGAGAGAAATAGAGAAAGAGAAGCTGTGAGTGAGAGAGAGAGAGAAGCTGTGAGTGAGAGAGAGAAAGAGAAGCTGTGAGAGAGAGAGAGAGAGAGAGAAAGAGAAGCTGTGAGTGAGAGAGAGGGAGAGAAAGAGATGTTAGTGAGAGAGAGAAAGAAAGAAAAGCGGTAAGTGAGAGAGAGAAGAAAGAGAAGCTGTGAGTGAGGAGAGAGAGAAAGAGAAGCTGTGAGTGAGAGAGAGAGAGAAAGAAGCTGTGATTGAGAGAAAGAAGCTGTGAGTGAGAGAGAGTGAGAAAGAGAAACTGAGTGAGAGAGAGAGAGAAAGAGAAGCTGTGAGTGAGAGAGAGAGAGAAAGAGAAGCTATGTGTGTGTGAGAGAGAAAAGCAGTGAGTGAGAGAGAGAGAGAAAGAGAAGGTGTGAGTGAGAGAGAGTGAGTGAGAGAAGCTGTGTGTGAGAGAGAGAAGCTGTGATTGAGAGAAAGAAGCTGTGAGTGAGAGAGAGTGAGAAAGAGAAACTGAGTAAGAGAGAGAGAGAAAGAGAAGCTGTGAGTGAGAGAGAGAGAGAAAGAGAAGCTATGTGTGTGTGTGAGAGAAAAGCAGTGAGTGAGAGAGAGAGAGAAAGAGAAGGTGAGAGTGAGTGAGAGAAGCTGTGTGAGAGAGAGAGAAGCTGTGTGTGAGAGAGAGAAAGAGGAGCTGTGAGGGAGAGAGAATGAGAAGCTGTGAGAGAGAAAGAGAGAAGCTGTGAGTGAGAGAGAGAGAGAAGGAGAAGCTGTGAGTGAGAGAGAGAAAGAGAAGCTGTGAGTGAGAGAAAGAGAAAGAGAAGCTGTAAGTGAGAGAGTGAGAAAGAGAAGCTGTGTGTGAGAGAGAGAAAGAAGCAGTGTGTTAGAGAGAGAGAAAGAGGAGCTGTGAGTGAGAGAGAGAGAGAATGAGAAGATGTGAGAGAGAGAAAGAGAGAAGCTGTGAGTGAGAGAGAACAAGAAGCTGTGTGTCAGAGAGAGAGAAAGAAAGAGAAGCTGTGAGTGAGAGAGAGAGAAAGAGAAGCTGTGAGTGAGAGAGAGAGAGAGAGAAGCTGTGAATGAGAGACAGAGAAAGAGAAGCTGTGAGTGAGAGAGAGAAAAAGAGAAGCTGAGAGAGAGAGAGAGAGAAAGAGAAGCTATGAGTGAGAGAGAGAAATAGAGAAAGAGAAGCTGTGAGTGAGAGAGAGAGAAGCTGTGAGTGAGAGAGAGAAAGAGAAGCTGTGAGTGAGAGAGAGAGAGAGAGAAAGAGAAGCTGTGAGTGAGAGAGAGGGAGAGAAAGAGATGTTAGTGAGAGAGAGAAAGAAAAAAAGCGGTAAGTGAGAGAGAGAAGAAAGAGAAGCTGTGAGTGAGAGAGAGAGAGAAAGAGAAGCTGTGAGTGAGTGAGAGAGAGAGAGAAGCTGTGAGTGAGAGACAGAGAGAAAGAGAAGCTGTGAGTGAGAGAGAGAGAGAAAGAGAAGCTGTGAGTGAGACAGAGAGAAAGAGAAGCTGTGAGTGGGAGAGAGAGAGAGAATGAGAAGCTGTGAGTGGGAGAGAGAGAGAGAAAGAGAAGCAGTGAGTGAGAGAAATAGAGAAAGAGAAGCTGTGAGTGAGAGAGAGAGAGAGAAAGAGAAGCTGTGTGAGAGAGAGATAGAGAAGCTGTGAGTGAGAGAGAGAAAGAGAAGCTGTGAGTGAGAGAGAGAGAGAAAGAGAAGCTGTGAGTGAGAGAGAGGGAGAGAAAGAGAAGCTGTTAGTGAGAGAGAGAAAGAAAGAGAAGCGGTAAGTGAAGAGAGAGAAGAAAGAGAAGCTGTGAGTGAGAGAGAGAGAGAGAAAGAGAAGCTGTGAGTGCGAGAGAGAGAGAGAAGCTGTGAGTGAGAGAGAGAGAGAAAGGGAAGCTGTGAGTGAGTGAGAGAGAGAAAGAGAAGCTGTGAGTGAGAGAGAAAGAGAAGCTGTGAGAAAGGGAGAGAGAAAGAGAAGCTGTGACTGGAGAGAGAGTGAGAAGCTGTGAGTGAGTGAGAGAGAGAAGCTGTGAGTGTGTGTGTGAGAGAGAAAGAGAAGCTGTGTGAGAGAGGGAGAGAAAGAGAAGCAGTGAGTGAGTGAGAGAGAGAAAGAGAAGCTGTGAGTGAGAGAGAGAGAGAAGCTGTGAGTGAGAGAGAGAGAGAGAAAGCAAAGCTGTGTGAGAGAGAGAGAAGCTGTGAGTGAGAGAGAGAGGGAGAAAGAGATGCTGTGAGTGAGAGAGAGAGAAAGAGAAGCTGTGAGTGAGCGAGAGAGGGAGAAAGAGATGCTGTGAGTGAGAGAGAGAGAGAAAGAGAATCTTTGAGTGAGAGCGAGAGAAAGAGTATCTGAGTGAGAGAGAGAGAAAGAGAAGCTGTGTGTGTGAGAGAGAGAGAATGAGAAGTTGTGAGTGAGAGAGTGAGAGAGAGAAATAGAAGCTGTGAGAAATAGTGAGAGAGAAAGAGATGCTGTGAGTGAGAGCATGAGAGAGAGAAAGAGAAGCTGTGAGTGAGAGAGAGAGAGAAAGAGTAGCTGTGAGTGAGTGAGAGAGAAAGAGAAGCTGTGAGTGAGAGAGAGAGAGAAAGAAGCTGAGTGAGAGAGAGAGATAAAGAGAAGCTGTGAGTGAGAGAGAGAGAAAGAGAAGCTGTGAGTGAGAGAGAGAGAGAAGCTGTTAGTGAGAGAGAGAGAAAGAGAAGCTGTGAGAGAGAGAAAGAGTAGCTATGAGTGAGAGATAGAGAGAAAGAGAAGCTGTGAGTAAGAGAGAGAGAAAGAGAAGCTGTTAGTGAGAGAGAGAGTATAAGAGAAGCTGTGAGTGAGTGAGAGAAAGAGAAGCTGTGAGTGAGTGAGTGAGAGAGAAGCTGTGAGTGAGAGAGAGAGAGAGAGAAGCTGTGAGTGAGAGAGAAAAAAAGAGAAGCTGTTAGTGAGAGAGAGAGCATAAGAGAAGCCGTGAGTGAGTGTGAGAGAGAGAAGCTGTGAGTGAGAGAGACAGAGAAGCTGTGAGAGAGAGAGAGAGAGAGAGAGAGAAAGAGAAGCTATGAGTGAGAGAGAGTGAGAGAGAAGCTGTGAGTGAGAGAGAGAGAAGCTGTGAGTGAGAGAGAGAGAAAGAGAAGCTGTATGTGTGAGAGAGAAAGAGAAAGAGAAGCTGTCAGTGAGAGAGAAAGAGAGATAATGAGAAGCTGTGAGGGAGAGAGAGAGAGAGAAAGAGAAGTTGTGTGGTTGTGAAAGAGAGAAGTTGTGAGGGAGAGAGAGAGAAAGAGAAGATTTGAGTGAGACAGAAAGAAAAAAGAAGCTGTGAGTGAGAGAGAGAGACAGAGAAACTGTGAGTGAGAGAGAGAGAGAAAGAGAAGCTGTGTGTGTGAGAGAGAGAAAGAGAAGCTGTGAGTGAGAGAGAGAGAGAATCTGTGAGTAAGAGAGAGAGAAAGCTAAGCTGTGAGTGAGGGAGAGAGGAAGAGAAGCTGTGAGTGAGTGAGAGAGAGAAAGAGAAGCTGTGAGTGAGAGAGAGAAAGAGAGAAAGAGAAGCTGTGAGTGAGAGAGAGAGATAGAGAAGCTGTGAGTGAGAGAGAGAGAGAAAGAGAAGCTGTGAGTGAGAGAGAGGGAGAGAAAGAGAAGCTGTTAGTGAGAGAGAGTGAGAGATAAGCTATGAGTGTGAGAGAGAGAACCTGTGAGTGAGAGAGAGAGAGAAAGAGAAGCTGTATGTGTGAGAGAGAGAAAGAGAAAGAGAAGCTGTCAGTGAGAGAGAAAGAGAGAAAATGAGAAGCTGTGAGGGAGAGCGAGAGAGAGAGAGAAAGTGAAGTTGTGTGGTTGTGAAAGAGAGAAGCTGTGAGGGAGAGAGAGAGAAAGAGAAGATTTGAGTGAGAGAGAGAGAAAAAAGAATCTGTGAGTGAGAGAGAGAGAAAGAGAAACTGTGAGTGAGAGAGAGAGAGAAAGAGAAGCTGTGAGAGAGAGAGAGAGAGAAAGAGAAGCTGTTAGTGAGAGAGAGAGTGAAAGTGAAGCTGTGAGTGAAGGAGAGAGAGAGAAGCTGTGATTGAGCGAGAGAGAGAAGCTGTGAGTGAGAGAGAGAGAGAAAGAGAAACTGAGTGAGAGAGAGAGAGAAAGAGAAAGAGAAGCTGTGAGTGAGAGAGAGAAAGAGAAGCTGTTAGTGTGTGTGAGAGAGAGAGAGAGAAGCTGTGAGTGAGAGAGAGAGAGAAAGAGAAGCTGTGAGTGAGAGAGAAAGAGAAGCTGTGAGAGAGAGAGTGAGAGAGAGAAGCTGTGAGTGTGTGAGAGAGAGAAAGAGAAGCTGTGTGAGAGAGAGAGAGAGAAGGAGAAGCTGTGAGTGAGAGAGAGAAAGAGAAGCTGTGTGTGTGAGAGAAAGAGAAGCTGTAAGTGAGAGAGGGTGAGAAAGAGAAGCTGTGATTGAGAGTGAGAGAGAAAGAGATACTGTGAGTGAGTACATGAGAGAGAGAAACGGAAGCTGTGAGTGAGAGAGAGAGAGAGAATGAGAAGCTGTGTGTGTGAGAGAGAGAAGCTGTGAGTGAGTGAGAGAGAGAGAAGGAGAAGCTGTGGGTGAGATAAGAGAGAGAAAGAAAGAGAAGCTGTGAGTGAGAGAGAGAGAAAGTGAAGCTATGAGTGAGAGAGAGAGAAGCTGTGAGTGAGAGAGAGAGAAAGCAAAGCTGTGAGTGAGAGAGAAGCTGTGAGTGAGAGAGAGAGAACCTGTGAGTGAGAGAGAGAGAGAAAGAGAAGCTGTATGTGTGAGAGAGAGAAAAAGAAAGAGAAGCTGTCAGTGAGAGAGAAAGAGAGAAAATGAGAAGCTGTGAGGGAGTGAGAGAGAGAAAGAAAGAGAAGTTGTGTGGTTGTGAAAGAGAGAACCTGTGAGTGAGTGAGAGAGAAAGAGAATCTGTGAGTGAGAGATAGAGAGAAAGAGAAGCTGAGAGAGAGAGAGAAAGAGAAGCTGTTAGTGAGAGAGTGAAAGAGAAGCTGTGAGTGAAGGAGAGAGAGAGAAGCTGTGATTGAGCGAGAGAGAGAAGCTGTGAGTGAGAGAGAGAAAGAGAAGATGTTAGTGAGAGAGAGAGAGAAGCTGTGAGTGAGAGAGAGAGAAGCTGTGGGTGAGAGAATGAGAAAGAGAAGCTGTATGTGTTTGTGTGTGTGAGAGAGTGAGAAGCTGTGAGAGAGAGAGAAAAAAAGAGAAGCTGTGAGTGAGAGAGAGAATGAACGAGAAGCTATGAGTGAGAGAGAGAGGTGTGAGTGAGTGAGAAAGAGAACTTGTGAGTGAGTGAGTGAGAGAGAGAGAATCTGTGAGAGAGAGAGAGAAAGTGAAGCTGTGAGTGAGAGAGAGAGAGAAAGAGAAGATGTGAGTGAGAGAGTAAGAGAAGCTGTGAGGGAGAGAGAGTGAGAAAGAGAAGCTGTGAGTGTGTGTGTGAGAGAAAGAGAAGCTGTGAGAGAGAGAGATGGAAAGAGAAGATGTGAATGACAGAGAGAGAGAGAAGCTGTGTGTGTCTGAGATAGAGAAAGAGAAGCTGTGTGTGTGTGTGTGAGAGAGAAAGAGAAGCTGTGAGTGAGAGAGAGAGAAAGAAAGAGAAGTTGTGAGAGGGAGAAAGAGATAAAGAACTGTGTGTGTGTGAGAGAGAGAGAGAAGCTGTGAGTGAGAGAGAGAGAGAAAGAGAAGCTGTGAGTGTGAGAGAGAGAAGCTGTGAGTGAGAGAGAGAGAGAAAGAGAAGCTGAGTGAGAGAGAGAGAGAAAGAGAAGCTGTGAGTGAAAGAGAGAGAGAAAGAGAAGCTGAGTGAGTGAGAGAGAGAAAGAGAAGCTGTGTGAGAGAGAGAGAAAGAAAGAGAAATTGTCAATGAGAGAGAGAGAGAAGCTTTGAGTGAGAGAGAAAGAGAGAAAGAGAAGCTGTGAGTGAGAGAGAGAGAGAAAGGGATGCTGTGAGTGAGAGAGAGAGTGAAAGAGAAGCTGTGAGTGAGAGAGAGAAAGAGAAGCTGTGAGTGACTGAGAGAAAGAGAAGCTGTGTTATAGAGAGAGAGAGAGAGAGATGCTGTGAGTGAGAGAGACAGAAAGAGAAGCGGTGAGTGAGAGAGAGAGAAAGAGAAGCTTTGAGTGAGAGAGAGAGAGAAAGAGAAGCTTTGTGTGTGTGAGAGAGAAAGAGAAGTTGTGAGTGAGAGAGAGAAAGAGAAGCTGTGTGTGTGTGAGAGAGAAAGAGAAGCTGTGAGTGAGAGAGAAAGAGAAGCTGTGAGAAAGAGAGAGAGAGAGAAAGAGAAGCTGTGACTGGAGAGAGAGAGAGAGAGAAGCTGTGAGTGAGAGAGAGAGAGAAAGAGAAGCTGTGAGTGAGTGAGAGAGAGAAGCTGTGAGTGTGTGTGAGGGAGAGAAAGAGAAGCTGAGTGAGAGAGGGAGAGAAAGAGAAGCTGTGAGTGAGAGAGAGAGAGAGAAAGAGAAGCTGTGAGTGAGAGAGAGAGAGAAGCTGTGAGTGAGTGAGAGAGAGAGAAGCTGTGAGTGAGAGAGAGGGAAAGAGAAGTTGTAAGTGAGAGAGAGAGAAAGAGAAGCTGTGAGTGTGTGTGTGAGAGAGAAAGAGATGCTGTGAGTGAGAGAGAGAGAAAGAGATGCTGTGAGTGAGAGAGAGAGAAATAGAAGCTGTGAGAGAGAGTGATTGAGAAAGAGATGCTGTGAGTGAGTGCATGAGAGAGAGAGAAGCTGTGAGTGAGAGAGAGAGAGAAAGGGTAGCTGTGAGTGAAAGAGAAAGAGAAGCTGTGAGTGAGAGAGAGAGAGAAGCTGAGTGAGAGAGAGAGAAAGAGAAGCTGTGAGTGAGAGAGAGAGAGAAGCTGTGAGTGAGAGAGAGAGAGAAGCTGTTAGTGAGAGAGAGAAAGAGAAGCTGTTAGAGAGAGAGAAAGAAAAGCTGTGAGTAAGAGAGCGAGACAAGCTGAGTGAGAGAGAGAGAAAGAGAAGCTGTGAGTGACAGAGATGGAGAAATAGAAGTTGTGAGTGAGAGAGTGAGAGAGAGAAATAGAAGCTGTGAGAGAGAGTGAGAGAGATACAGATGCTGTGAGTGAGTGCATGAGAGAGAGAGAGAGAGAAGCTGTGAGTGAGTGAGAGAGAGAAAGAGTAGCTGTGATTGAAAGAGAAAGAGAAGCTGTGAGTGAGAGAGAGAGACGCTGAGTGAGAGAGAGAGAAAGAGAAGCTGTGAGTGAGAGAGAGAAAGAGAAGCTGTGAGTGAGAGAGAGAGAGAGAAAGAGAAGCTGTGAGTGAGAGAGAGAGAGAAGCTGTGAGTGAGAGAGAGAGTATAAGAGAAGCTGTGAGTGAGAGAGAGAGAGAGAGCTGTGAGTGAGAGAGAGAGAAGCTGTCAGTGAGAGAGAGAGAAGTAGAATCTGTGAGTGAGAGAGAGAGAGAAAGAGAAGCTATGAGTGAGAGAGAGAGAGAAAGAGAAGCTGTGAGTGAGAGAGAGAGAAATAGAAGCTATGAGTGAGAGAGAGTGAGAGAGAAGCTGTGAGTGAGAGAGAGAACCTGTGAGTGAGAGAGAGAGAGAAAGAGAAGCTGTGAGTGAGAGAGAAAGAGAAGCTGTGAGTGAGAGAGAGAGAGAGAAGCTGTGAGTGAGAGAGAGAAAGAGAAGCTGTGAGTGAGAGAGAGAGAGAGAAAGAGAAGCTGTGAGTGAGAGAGAGAGAGAAGCTGTGAGTGAGAGAGAGAGAAAGAGAAGCTGTGAGTGAGAGAGAGAGAAAGAGAAGCTGTTAGTGAGAGAGAGAGTATAAGAGAAGCTGTGAGTAAGAGAGAGAGAGAGAAAGAGAAGCTGTGAGTGAGAGAGAGAGAAGCTGTGAGTGAGAGAGAGAGAGAAGTAGAATCTGTGAGTGAGAGAGAGAGAGAAAGAGAAGCTGTGAGTGAGAGAGAGAGAGAAAGAGAAGCTGTGAGTGAGAGAGAGAAATAGAAGCCAGGAGTGAGAGAGAGTGAGAGAGAAGCTGTGAGTGAGAGAGAGAGAACCTGTGAGTGAGAGAGAGAGAGAAAGAGAAGCTGTGAGTGAGAGAGAGAAATAGAAGCTATGAGTGAGAGAGAGTGAGAGAGAAGCTGTGAGTGAGAGAGAGAGAACCTGTGAGTGAGAGAGAGAGAGAAAGAGAAGCTGTATGTGAGAGAGAGAGAAAGAGAAAGAGAAGCTGTCAGTGAGAGAGAAAGAGAGAAAATGAGAAGCTGTGAGGGAGAGAGAGAGAGAAAGAGAGGTTGTGTGGTTGTGTGAGAGAGAAGCTGTGAGGGAGAGAGAGAAAGAGAAACTGTGAGTGAGAGAGAGAGAGAGAGAAAGAAAAGCTGTGAGTGAGAGAGAGAGAGAAGCTGTGAGGGAGAGAGAGAGAGAAAGAGAAGCTGTGAGTCAGACAGAGAGAAAGAGAAGCTGTGAGTGGGAGGGAGAGAGAACGAGAAGCTGTGAGAGAGAGAGAAAGAGAAGATATGAGTGAGAGAGAGAAATAAAGAAAGAGAAGCTGTGAGTGAGAGAGAGAGAGAGAAAGAGAAGATGTGAGTGAGAGAGAGAAAGAGAAGCTGTGAGTGGGAGAGAAAGAGAGAAGGAGAAGCTGTGAGTGAGAGAGAGTGAGAGAGAGAAGCTGTGAGTGAGAGAGAGAGAGAAAGAGAAGATGTGAGTGAGAGAGAGAAAGAGAAGCTGTGAGTGGGAGAGAAAGAGAGAAAGAGAAGCTGTGAGTGAGAGAAGGAGAGAGAAGCTGTGAGTGAGAGTGAGAGAAAGAGAAGCTGTGAGTGAGAGAGAAAGAGAAGCTGTGAGTGAGAGGAAGAGAAAGAGAAGATGTGTGAGAGATAGAGAAAGAGAAGTTGTAAGTGAGAGAGAGTGAGAAAGAGAAGCTGTGTGTATGTGAGAGAGAGAGAAGCTGTGTGTGTGAGAGAGAAAGAGAAGCTGTGAGTGAGAGAGAGATAGAAAGAGAAGCTGTGATTGAGAGTGAGAGAGAAAGAGATGCTGTGAGTGAGTGCATGAGAGAGAGAAAGGGAAGCTGTGAGTGAGAGAGAGAGAACGAGAAGCTGTGTGTGTGTGAGAGAGAAGCTGTGAGTGAGTGAGAGAGAGAGAAGGAGAAGCTGTGGGTGAGATAAGAGAGAGAAAGAAAGAGAAGCTGTGAGTGAGAGAGAGAGAAAGAAAGTGAAGCTATGAGTGAGAGAGAGAGAGAAGCTGTGAGTGAGAGAGAGAGAAAGCAAAGCTGTGAGTGAGAGAGAAGCTGTGAGTGTGAGAGAGAGAACCTGTGAGTGAGAGAGAGAGAGAAAGAGAAGTTGTATGTGTGAGAGAGAGAGAAAGAGAAAGAGAAGCTGTCAGTGAGAGAGAAAGAGAGAAAATGAGAAGCTGTGAGGGAGAGAGAGAGAGAAAGAGAGGTTGTGTGGTTGTGTGAGAGAGAATCTGTGAGGGAGAGAGAGAGAGAGAGAAACTGTGAGTGAGAGAGAGAGAAAGAGAAGTGGTTAGTGAGAGAGAGAGTGAAAAAGAAGCTGTGAGTGAAGGAGAGAGAGAAGCTGTGATTGAGAGAGAGAAGCTGTGAGTGAGAGAGAGAGAGAAAGAGAAACTGAGTGAGAGAGAGAGAAAGAGAAGCTGTGAGTGAGAGAGAGAGAGAAAGAGAAGCTATGTGTGTGTGTGAGAGAGAAGCAGTGAGTGAGAGAGAGAGAGAAAGAGAACCTGTGAGTGAGAGAGAGAAAGAGAAGCTGTTAGTGAGAGTGAGTGTGAAAGAGAAGCTTTGAGTGAGAGAGAGAAATGCTGTGAGTGAGAGAGAGAGAGAAGCTGTGAGTGAGAGAGAGAAAGAGAAGCTGTGAGTGAGAGAGAGTGAGAAAGAGAAGCTGTGAGTGAGAGAGAAAGAGAAGGTGTGAATGAGGCAGAGAGAGAAAGAGAAGGTGTGTGTGTGTGAGAGAGAAGCTGTTAGTGAGGAGAAAAAGAGAAGCTGTGAGTGTGAGAGAGAGAGAGAACGAGAAGCTGTGTGAGAGAGAGAAGCTGTGAGTGAGAGAGAGAGAAGTAGAATCTGTGAGTGAGAGAGAGAGAGAAAGAGAAGCTGTGAGTGAGAGAGAGAGAGAAAGAGAAGCTGTGAGTGAGAGAGAGAGAAATAGAAGCTATGAGTGAGAGAGAGTGAGAGAGAAGCTGTGAGTGAGAGAGAGAGAAGCTGTGAGTGAGAGAGAGAGAGAAAGAGAAGCTGTATGTGTGAGAGAGAGAAAGAGAAAGAGAAGCTGTCAGTGAGAGAGAAAGAGAGAAAATGAGAAGCTGTGAGGGAGAGAGAGAGAGAGAAAGAGAGGTTGTGTGGTTGTGTGAGAGAGAAGCTGTGAGGGAGAGAGAGAAAGAGAAACTGTGAGTGAGAGAGAGAGAGAAAGAAAAGCTGTGAGTGAGAGAGAGAGAGAAGCTGTGAGGGAGAGAGAGAGAAAGAGAAGCTGTGAGTCAGACAGAGAGAAAGAGAAGCTGTGAGTGGGAGGGAGAGAGAACGAGAAGCTGTGAGAGAGAGAGAAAGAGAAGATATGAGTGAGAGAGAGAAATAAAGAAAGAGAAGCTGTGTGAGAGAGAGAGAGAGAAAGTGAAGATGTGAGTGAGAGAGAGAAAGAGAAGCTGTGAGTGGGAGAGAAAGAGAGAAAGAGAAGCTGTGTGTGAGAGAGAGTGAGAGAGAAGCTGTGAGTGAGAGAGAGAGAGAAAGAGAAGATGTGAGTGAGAGAGAGAAAGAGAAGCTGTGAGTGGGAGAGAAAGAGAGAAAGAGAAGCTGTGAGTGAGAGAGAGAGAGAAGCTGTGAGTGAGAGAGAAAGAGAAGCTGAGTGAGAGAGAAAGAGAAGCTGTGAGTGAGAGGAAGAGAAAGAGAAGATGTGTGAGAGAAAGAGAAAGAGAAGTTGTAAGTGAGAGAGAGTGAGAAAGAGAAGCTGTGTGTATGTGAGAGAGAGAGAAGCTGTGTGAGAGAGAGAGAAAGAGAAGCTGTGAGTGAGAGAGAGATAGAAAGAGAAGCTGTGATTGAGAGTGAGAGAGAAAGAGATGCTGTGAGTGAGTGCATGAGAGAGAGAAAGGGAAGCTGTGAGTGAGAGAGAGAGAACGAGAAGCTGTGTGTGTGAGAGAGAGAAGCTGTGAGTGAGTGAGAGAGAGAGAAGGAGAAGCTGTGGGTGAGATAAGAGAGAGAAAGAAAGAGAAGCTGTGAGTGAGAGAGAGAGAAAGTGAAGCTATGAGTGAGAGAGAGAGAGAGAAGCTGTGAGTGAGAGAGAGAGAAAGCAAAGCTGTGAATGAGAGAGAAGCTGTGAGTGTGAGAGAGAGAACCTGTGAGTGAGAGAGAGAGAGAAAGAGAAGTTGTATGTGTGAGAGAGAGAGAAAGAAAGAGAAAGAGAAGCTGTCAGTGAGAGAGAAAGAGAGAAAATGAGAAGCTGTGAGGGAGAGAGAGAGAGAAAGAGAGGTTGTGTGGTTGTGTGAGAGAGAATCTGTGAGGGAGAGAGAGAGAAAGAGAAACTGTGAGTGAGAGAGAGAGAAAGAGAAGTGGTTAGTGAGAGAGAGAGAGTGAAAAAGAAGCTGTGAGTGAAGGAGAGAGAGAAGCTGTGATTGAGAGAGAGAAGCTGTGAGTGAGAGAGAGAGAGAAAGAGAAACTGAGTGAGAGAGAGAGAAAGAGAAGCTGTGAGTGAGAGAGAGAGAAAGAGAAGCTATGTGTGTGTGTGAGAGAGAAGCAGTGAGTGAGAGAGAGAGAGAAAGAGAACCTGTGAGTGAGAGAGAGAAAGAGAAGCTGTTAGTGAGAGTGAGTGTGAAAGAGAAGCTTTGAGTGAGAGAGAGAAATGCTGTGAGTGAGTGAGAGAGAGAGAAGCTGTGAGTGAGAGAGAGAAAGAGAAGCTGTGAGTGAGAGAGAGTGAGAAAGAGAAGCTGTGAGTGAGAAAGAAAGAGAAGCTGTGAATGAGGCAGAGAGAGAAAGAGAAGGTGTGTGTGTGTGAGAGAGAAGCTGTTAGTGAGGAGAAAAAGAGAAGCTGTGAGTGAGAGAGAGAGAGAACGAGAAGCTGTGTGAGAGAGAGAAGCTGTGAGTGAGAGAGAGAGAAGTAGAATCTGTGAGTGAGAGAGAGAGAGAAAGAGAAGCTGTGAGTGAGAGAGAGAGAGAAAGAGAAGCTGTGAGTGAGAGAGAGAGAGAAATAGAAGCTATGAGTGAGAGAGAGTGAGAGAGATGCTGTGAGTGAGAGAGAGAGAACCTGTGAGTGTGTGAGAGAGAGAAAGAGAAGCTGTATGTGTGAGAGAGAGAAAGAGAAAGAGAAGCTGTCAGTGAGAGAGAAAGAGAGAAAATGAGAAGCTGTGAGGGAGAGAGAGAGAGAGAAAGAGAGGTTGTGTGGTTGTGTGAGAGAGAAGCTGTGAGGGAGAGAGAGAAAGAGAAACTGTGAGTGAGAGAGAGAGAGAAAGAAAAGCTGTGAGTGAGAGAGAGAGAGAAGCTGTGAGGGAGAGAGAGAGAGAAAGAGAAGCTGTGAGTCAGACAGAGAGAAAGAGAAGCTGTGAGTGGGAGGGAGAGAGAACGAGAAGCTGTGAGAGAGAGAGAAAGAGAAGATATGAGTGAGAGAGAGAAATAAAGAAAGAGAAGCTGTGTGAGAGAGAGAGAGAGAAAGAGAAGATGTGAGTGAGAGAGAGAAAGAGAAGCTGTGAGTGGGAGAGAAAGAGAGAAAGAGAAGCTGTGAGTGAGAGAGAGTGAGAGAGAGAAGCTGTGAGTGAGAGAGAGAGAGAGAAATAGAAGCTGTGAGTGAGAGAGAGAAATAGAGAAAGAGAAGATTTGAGTGAGAGAGAGAGAATGAGAAGCTGTGAGTGAGAGAAAGATAAGCTGTGAGTAAGAGAGAGAGATCGATAAGCTGTGAGTGAGAGGGAGAGAGAAAGAGAAGCTGTGAGTGAGACAGAGAGAAAGAGAAGCTGTGTGTGAGAGAAATAGAAGCTGTGAGTGTGAGAGAGAAATAGAGAAAGAGAAGCTGTGAGTGAGAGAGAGTGAGAATGAGAAGCTGTGAGTGAGAGAAAGATAAGCTGTGAGTAAGAGAGAGAGAAAGATAAGCGGTTAGTGAGAGAGAGAGTGAAAGAGAAGCTGTGAGTGAAGGAGAGAGAGAAGCTGTGATTGAGAGAAAGAAGCTGTGAGTGAGAGAGAGAGAAAGAGAAACTGAGTGAGAGAGAGAGAGAAAGAGAAGCTGTGAGTGAGAGAGAGAGAGAAAGAGAAGCTATGTGTGTGTGTGAGAGAGAAGCAGTGAGTGAGAGAGAGAGAGAAAGAGAACCTGCGAGTGAGAGAGAGAAAGAGAAGCTGTTAGTGAGAGTGAGTGTGAAAGAGAAGCTTTGAGTGTGAGAGAGAGAAGCTGTGAGTGAGAGAGAGAGAGAAGCTGTGAGTGAGAGAGAGAGAAAGAAAACCTGTGAGTGAGAGAGAAAGAGAAGCTGTGAGTGAGGCAGAGAGAGAAAGAGAAGGTGTGTGTGTGTGAGAGAGAAGCTGTTAGTGAGAGAGAGAAAGAGAAGCTGTGAGTGAGAGAGAGAGAGAACGAGAAGCTGTGAGAGAGAGAAAAGCTGTGAGTGAGAGAGAGAGAAGGAGAAGCTGTGAGTGAGAGAGAGAGAGAAAGAAAGAGATGCTGTGAGTGAGAGAGGGAGATAGAGAAGTGAGTGAGTGAGAGAGAGAAGCTGTGTGTGTGAGAGAGAAAGAGAAGCTGTGAGTGAGAGAGAGAGAGAAAGAGAAGCTGTGAGTGAGAGAGATAGAAAGAGAAGCTGTAAATGAGAGAGAAAGAGAAGCTGTGAGTGAGAGAGAGAGAGAAGCTGTGAGTGAGAGAGAGAGAAAGAGAAGCTGTGAGTGAGAGAAAGAGAAGCTGTGAGTGAGAGAGAGAAAGAGAAGGAGTGAGTGAGAGAGAGAGAGAGAAGGAGAAGCTGTGAGTGAGAGAGAGAGAAGCTGTGAGTGAGAGAGAGAAAGAGAAGCTGTGAGTGAGAGAGAGAGAAAGAGAAGCTGTAAGTGAGAGAGAGTGAGAAAGAGAAGCTGTGTGAGAGAGAGAGAAGCTGTGTGTGTGTGAGAGAGAAAGAGGAGCTGTGAGTGAGAGAGAGAGAGAATGAGAAGCTGTGAGAGAGAGAAAGAGAGAAGCTGTGAGTGAGAGAGAACAAGAAGCTGTGTGTCAGAGAGAGAGAAAGAAAGAGAAGCTGTGAGTGAGAGAGAGAGAAAGAGAAGCTGTGAGTGAGAGAGAGAGAGAAGCTGTGAGTGAGAGACAGAGAAAGAGAAGCTGTGAGTGAGAGAGAGAAAAAGAGAAGCTGAGAGAGAGAGAGAAAGAGAAGCTATGAGTGAGAGAGAGAAATAGAGAAAGAGAAGCTGTGAGTGTGAGAGAGAGAGAAGCTGTGAGTGAGAGAGAGAAAGAGAAGCTGTGAGTGAGAGAGAGAGAGTGAGAAAGAGAAGCTGTGAGTGAGAGAGAGGGAGAGAAAGAGATGTTAGTGAGAGAGAGAAAGAAAGAAAAGCGGTAAGTGAGAGAGAGAAGAAAGAGAAGCTGTGAGTGAGGAGAGAGAGAAAGAGAAGCTGTGAGTGAGAGAGAGAGAAGGAGAAGCTGTGAGTGAGAGAGAGAAAGAGAAGCTGTGAGTGAGAGAGAGAGAGAAAGAGAAGGTGTGAGTGAGAGAGAGTGAGTGAGAGAAGCTGTGTGAGAGAGAGAGAAGCTGTGTGTGTGAGAGAGAAAGAGGAGCTGTGAGTGAGAGAGAGAATGAGAAGCTGTGAGAGAGAAAGAGAGAAGCTGTGAGTGAGAGAGAGAGAAGGAGAAGCTGTGATTGAGAGAGAGAAAGAGAAGCTGTGAGTGAGAGAAAGAGAAAGAGAAGCTGTAAGTGAGAGAGTGAGAAAGAGAAGCTGTGAGAGAGAGAGAGAAAGAAGCAGTGTGTTAGAGAGAGAGAAAGAGAAGCTGTGAGTGAGAGAGAAAGAGAAGCTGTGAGTGAGAGAGAGAGAGAGAAGCTGTGAGTGAGAGAGAGAAAGAGAAGCTGTGAGTGAGAGAGAGAGAGAAAGAGAAGCTGTGAGTGAGAGAGAGAGAGAAGCTGTGAGTGAGAGAGAGAGAAAGAGAAGCTGTGAGTGAGAGAGAGAGAAAGAGAAGCTGTCAGTGAGAGAGAGAGTATAAGAGAAGCTGTGAGTGAGAGAGAGAGAGAGAGAAGCTGTGAGTGAGAGAGAGAGAAGCTGTGAGTGTGTGAGAGAGAGAGAAGTAGAATCTGTGAGTGAGAGAGAGAGAAAGAGAAGCTGTGAGTGAGAGAGAGAGAGAAAGAGAAGCTGTGAGTGAGAGAGAGAAATAGAAGCTATGAGTGAGAGAGAGTGAGAGAGAAGCTGTGAGTGAGAGAGAGAGAACCTGTGAGTGAGAGAGAGAGAGAAAGAGAAGCTGTGAGTGAGAGAGAGAAATAGAAGCTATGAGTGAGAGAGAGTG
The DNA here is from genome assembly GCA_035047305.1 of Bradypodion pumilum. NCBI lineage: Eukaryota > Metazoa > Chordata > Lepidosauria > Squamata > Chamaeleonidae > Bradypodion > Bradypodion pumilum. The sequence continues at coordinate 236,504,248 of JAWDJD010000001.1, forward strand.
AGAGAGAAGCTGTGAGTGAGAGAGAGAGAAGCTGTGAGTGAGAGAGAGAGAGAAAGAGAAGCTGTATGTGTGAGAGAGAGAAAGAGAAAGAGAAGCTGTCAGTGAGAGAGAAAGAGAGAAAATGAGAAGCTGTGAGGGAGAGAGAGAGAGAGAAAGAGAGGTTGTGTGGTTGTGTGAGAGAGAAGCTGTGAGGGAGAGAGAGAAAGAGAAACTGTGAGTGAGAGAGAGAGAGAGAAAGAAAAGCTGTGAGTGAGAGAGAGAGAGAAGCTGTGAGGGAGAGAGAGAGAGAAAGAGAAGCTGTGAGTCAGACAGAGAGAAAGAGAAGCTGTGAGTGGGAGGGAGAGAGAACGAGAAGCTGTGAGAGAGAGAGAAAGAGAAGATATGAGTGAGAGAGAGAAATAAAGAAAGAGAAGCTGTGAGTGAGAGAGAGAGAGAGAAAGAGAAGATGTGAGTGAGAGAGAGAAAGAGAAGCTGTGAGTGGGAGAGAAAGAGAGAAAGAGAAGCTGTGAGTGAGAGAGAGTGAGAGAGAGAAGCTGTGAGTGAGAGAGAGAGAAAGAGAAGCTGTGAGTGAGAGAGAAAGAGAAGCTGTGAGTGAGAGGAAGAGAAAGAGAAGATGTGTGAGAGATAGAGAAAGAGAAGTTGTAAGTGAGAGAGAGTGAGAAAGAGAAGCTGTGTGTATGTGAGAGAGAGAGAAGCTGTGTGTGTGAGAGAGAAAGAGAAGCTGTGAGTGAGAGAGAGATAGAAAGAAAAGCTGTGATTGAGAGTGAGAGAGAAAGAGATGCTGTGAGTGAGTGCATGAGAGAGAGAAAGGGAAGCTGTGAGTGAGTGAGAGAGAACGAGAAGCTGTGTGTGTGAGAGAGAGAAGCTGTGAGTGAGTGAGAGAGAGAGAAGGAGAAGCTGTGGGTGAGATAAGAGAGAGAAAGAAAGAGAAGCTGTGAGTGAGAGAGAGAGAAAGTGAAGCTATGAGTGAGAGAGAGAGAGAAGCTGTGAGTGAGAGAGAGAGAAAGCAAAGCTGTGAGTGAGAGAGAAGCTGTGAGTGTGAGAGAGAGAACCTGTGAGTGAGAGAGAGAGAGAAAGAAAAGTTGTATGTGTGAGAGAGAGAGAAAGAGAAAGAGAAGCTGTCAGTGAGAGAGAAAGAGAGAAAATGAGAAGCTGTGAGGGAGAGAGAGAGAGAAAGAGAGGTTGTGTGGTTGTGTGAGAGAGAATCTGTGAGGGAGAGAGAGAGAAAGAGAAACTGTGAGTGAGAGAGAGAGAAAGAGAAGTGGTTAGTGAGAGAGAGAGTGAAAAAGAAGCTGTGAGTGAAGGAGAGAGAGAAGCTGTGATTGAGAGAGAGAAGCTGTGAGTGAGAGAGAGAGAGAAAGAGAAACTGAGTGAGAGAGAGAGAAAGAGAAGCTGTGAGTGAGAGAGAGAGAGAAAGAGAAGCTATGTGTGTGTGTGAGAGAGAAGCAGTGAGTGAGAGAGAGAGAGAAAGAGAACCTGTGAGTGAGAGAGAGAAAGAGAAGCTGTTAGTGAGAGTGAGTGTGAAAGAGAAGCTTTGAGTGAGAGAGAGAAATGCTGTGAGTGAGAGAGAGAGAGAAGCTGTGAGTGAGAGAGAGAAAGAGAAGCTGTGAGTGAGAGAGAGTGAGAAAGAGAAGCTGTGAGTGAGAGAGAAAGAGAAGGTGTGAATGAGGCAGAGAGAGAAAGAGAAGGTGTGTGTGTGTGCGAGAGAACCTGTTAGTGAGGAGAAAAAGAGAAGCTGTGAGTGTGAGAGAGAGAGAGAACGAGGATCTGTGTGAGAGAGAGAAGCTGTGAGTGAGAGAGAGAGAAGTAGAATCTGTGAGTGAGAGAGAGAGAGAAAGAGAAGCTGTGAGTGAGAGAGAGAGAGAAAGAGAAGCTGTGAGTGAGAGAGAGAGAAATAGAAGCTATGAGTGAGAGAGAGTGAGAGAGAAGCTGTGAGTGAGAGAGAGAGAACCTGTGAGTGAGAGAGAGAGAGAAAGAGAAGCTGTATGTGTGAGAGAGAGAAAGAGAAAGAGAAGCTGTCAGTGAGAGAGAAAGAGAGAAAATGAGAAGCTGTGAGGGAGAGAGAGAGAGAGAAAGAGAGGTTGTGTGGTTGTGTGAGAGAGAAGCTGTGAGGGAGAGAGAGAAAGAGAAACTGTGAGTGAGAGAGAGAGAAAGAAAAGCTGTGAGTGAGAGAGAGAGAGAAGCTGTGAGGGAGAGAGAGAGAGAAAGAGAAGCTGTGAGTCAGACAGAGAGAAAGAGAAGCTGTGAGTGGGAGGGAGAGAGAACGAGAAGCTGTGAGAGAGAGAGAAAGAGAAGATATGAGTGAGAGAGAGAAATAAAGAAAGAGAAGCTGTGTGAGAGAGAGAGAGAAAGAGAAGATGTGAGTGAGAGAGAGAAAGAGAAGCTGTGAGTGGGAGAGAAAGAGAGAAAGAGAAGCTGTGAGTGAGAGAGAGTGAGAGAGAAGCTGTGAGTGAGAGAGAGAGAGAAAGAGAAGATGTGAGTGAGAGAGAGAAAGAGAAGCTGTGAGTGGGAGAGAAAGAGAGAAAGAGAAGCTGTGAGTGAGAGAGAGAGAGAGAAGCTGTGAGTGAGAGAGAAAGAGAAGCTGAGTGAGAGAGAAAGAGAAGCTGTGAGTGAGAGGAAGAGAAAGAGAAGATGTGTGAGAGAAAGAGAAAGAGAAGTTGTAAGTGAGAGAGAGTGAGAAAGAGAAGCTGTGTGTATGTGAGAGAGAGAGAAGCTGTGTGTGAGAGAGAGAAAGAGAAGCTGTGAGTGAGAGAGAGATAGAAAGAGAAGCTGTGATTGAGAGTGAGAGAGAAAGAGATGCTGTGAGTGAGTGCATGAGAGAGAGAAAGGGAAGCTGTGTGAGAGAGAGAGAACGAGAAGCTGTGTGTGTGTGAGAGAGAAGCTGTGAGTGAGTGAGAGAGAGAGAAGGAGAAGCTGTGGGTGAGATAAGAGAGAGAAAGAAAGAGAAGCTGTGAGTGAGAGAGAGAGAAAGTGAAGCTATGAGTGAGAGAGAGAGAGAGAAGCTGTGAGTGAGAGAGAGAGAAAGCAAAGCTGTGAGTGAGAGAGAAGCTGTGAGTGTGAGAGAGAGAACCTGTGAGTGAGAGAGAGAGAGAGAAAGACAAGCTGTGAGTGAGAGAGAGAGAAAGAGAAGCTGTTAGTGAGAGAGAGAGTATAAGAGAAGCTGTGAGTGAGAGAGAGAGAGAGAGAGAAGCTGTGAGTGAGAGAGAGAGAAGCTGTGAGTGAGAGAGAGAGAGAAGTAGAATCTGTGAGTGAGAGAGAGAGAGAAAGAGAAGCTGTGAGTGAGAGAGAGAGAGAAAGAGAAGCTGTGAGTGAGAGAGAGAAATAGAAGCTATGAGTGAGAGAGAGTGAGAGAGAAGCTGTGAGTGAGAGAGAGAGAACCTGTGAGTGAGAGAGAGAGAGAAAGAGAAGCTGTGAGTGAGAGAGAGAAATAGAAGCTATGAGTGAGAGAGAGTGAGAGAGAAGCTGTGAGTGAGAGAGAGAGAACCTGTGAGTGAGAGAGAGAGAGAAAGAGAAGCTGTATGTGTGAGAGAGAGAAAGAGAAAGAGAAGCTGTCAGTGAGAGAGAAAGAGAGAAAATGAGAAGCTGTGAGGGAGAGAGAGAGAGAAAGAGAGGTTGTGTGGTTGTGTGAGAGAGAAGCTGTGAGGGAGAGAGAGAAAGAGAAACTGTGAGTGAGAGAGAGATTGAGAAAGAAAAGGTGTGAGTGAGAGAGAGAGAGAAGCTGTGAGGGAGAGAGAGAGAGAAAGAGAAGCTGTGAGTCAGACAGAGAGAAAGAGAAGCTGTGAGTGGGAGGGAGAGAGAACGAGAAGCTGTGAGAGAGAGAGAAAGAGAAGATATGAGTGAGAGAGAGAAATAAAGAAAGAGAAGCTGTGAGTGAGAGAGAGAGAGAGAAAGAGAAGATGTGAGTGAGAGAGAGAAAGAGAAGCTGTGAGTGGGAGAGAAAGAGAGAAAGAGAAGCTGTGAGTGAGAGAGAGTGAGAGAGAGAAGCTGTGAGTGAGAGAGAGAGAGAAAGAGAAGATGTGAGTGAGAGAGAGAAAGAGAAGCTGTGAGTGGGAGAGAAAGAGAGAAAGAAGCTGTGAGTGAGAGAGAGAGAGAGAAGCTGTGAGTGAGAGTGAGAGAAAGAGAAGCTGTGTGTGATAGAGAAAGAGAAGCTGTGAGTGAGAGGAAGAGAAAGAGAAGATGTGTGAGAGATAGAGAAAGAGAAGTTGTAAGTGAGAGAGAGGGAGAAAGAGAAGCTGTGTGCATGTGAGAGAGAGAGAAGCTGTGTGTGCGAGAGAGAAAGAGAAGCTGTGAGTGAGAGAGAGATAGAAAGAGAAGCTGTGATTGAGAGTGAGAGAGAAAGAGATGCTGTGAGTGAGTGCATGAGAGAGAGAAAGGGAAGCTGTGAGTGAGAGAGAGAGAACGAGAAGCTGTGTGTGTGAGAGAGAGAAGCTGTGAGTGAGTGAGAGAGAGAGAAGGAGAAGCTGTGGGTGAGATAAGAGAGAGAAAGAAAGAGAAGCTGTGAGTGAGAGAGAGAGAAAGTGAAGCTATGAGTGAGAGAGAGAGAGAAGCTGTGAGTGAGAGAGAGAGAAAGCAAAGCTGTGAGTGAGAGAGAAGCTGTGAGTGTGAGAGAGAGAACCTGTGAGTGAGAGAGAGAGAGAAAGAGAAGTTGTATGTGTGAGAGAGAGAGAAAGAGAAAGAGAAGCTGTCAGTGAGAGAGAAAGAGAGAAAATGAGAAGCTGTGAGGGAGAGAGAGAGAGAAAGAGAGGTTGTGTGGTTGTGTGAGAGAGAATCTGTGAGGGAGAGAGAGAGAAAGAGAAACTGTGAGTGAGAGAGAGAGAAAGAGAAGTGGTTAGTGAGAGAGAGAGTGAAAAAGAAGCTGTGAGTGAAGGAGAGAGAGAAGCTGTGATTGAGAGAGAGAAGCTGTGAGTGAGAGAGAGAGAGAAAGAGAAGCTGTGAGTGAGAGAGAGAGAGAAAGAGAAGCTATGTGTGTGTGTGAGAGAGAAGCAGTGAGTGAGAGAGAGAGAGAAAGAGAACCTGTGAGTGAGAGAGAGAAAGAGAAGCTGTTAGTGAGAGTGAGTGTGAAAGAGAAGCTTTGAGTGAGAGAGAGAAATGCTGTGAGTGAGAGAGAGAGAGAAGCTGTGAGTGAGAGAGAGAAAGAGAAGCTGTGAGTGAGAGAGAGTGAGAAAGAGAAGCTGTGACTGAGAGAGAAAGAGAAGGTGTGAATGAGGCAGAGAGAGAAAGAGAAGGTGTGTGTGTGTGAGAGAGAAGCTGTTAGTGAGGAGAAAAAGAGAAGCTGTGCGTGTGAGAGAGAGAGAGAACGAGAAGCTGTGTGAGAGAGAGAAGCTGTGAGTGAGAGAGAGAGAAGTAGAATCTGTGAGTGAGAGAGAGAGAGAAAGAGAAGCTGTGAGTGAGAGAGAGAGAGAAAGAGAAGCTGTGAGTGAGAGAGAGAGAAATAGAAGCTATGAGTGAGAGAGAGTGAGAGAGAAGCTGTGAGTGAGAGAGAGAGAACCTGTGAGTGAGAGAGAGAGAGAAAGAGAAGCTGTATGTGTGAGAGAGAGAAAGAGAAAGAGAAGCTGTCAGTGAGAGAGAAAGAGAGAAAATGAGAAGCTGTGAGGGAGAGAGAGAGAGAGAAAGAGAGGTTGTGTGGTTGTGTGAGAGAGAAGCTGTGAGGGAGAGAGAGAAAGAGAAACTGTGAGTGAGAGAGAGAGAAAGAAAAGCTGTGAGTGAGAGAGAGAGAGAAGCTGTGAGGGAGAGAGAGAGAGAAAGAGAAGCTGTGAGTCAGACAGAGAGAAAGAGAAGCTGTGAGTGGGAGGGAGAGAGAACGAGAAGCTGTGAGAGAGAGAGAAAGAGAAGATATGAGTGAGAGAGAGAAATAAAGAAAGAGAAGCTGTGTGTGAGAGAGAGAGAGAAAGAGAAGATGTGAGTGAGAGAGAGAAAGAGAAGCTGTGAGTGGGAGAGAAAGAGAGAAAGAGAAGCTGTGAGTGAGAGAGAGAGAGAAGCTGTGAGTGAGAGAGAAAGAGAAGCTGAGTGAGAGAGAAAGAGAAGCTGTGAGTGAGAGAAAGAGAAGATGTGTGAGAGAAAGAGAAAGAGAAGTTGTAAGTGAGAGAGAGTGAGAAAGAGAAGCTGTGTGTATGTGAGAGAGAGAGAAGCTGTGTGTGAGAGAGAGAAACAGAAGCTGTGAGTGAGAGAGAGATAGAAAGAGAAGCTGTGATTGAGAGTGAGAGAGAAAGAGATGCTGTGAGTGAGTGCATGAGAGAGAGAAAGGGAAGCTGTGAGTGAGAGAGAGAGAACGAGAAGCTGTGTGTGTGTGAGAGAGAAGCTGTGAGTGAGTGAGAGAGAGAGAAGGAGAAGCTGTGGGTGAGATAAGAGAGAGAAAGAAAGAGAAGCTGTGAGTGAGAGAGAGAGAAAGTGAAGCTATGAGTGAGAGAGAGAGAGAGAAGCTGTGAGTGAGAGAGAGAGAAAGCAAAGCTGTGAGTGAGAGAGAAGCTGTGAGTGTGAGAGAGAGAACCTGTGAGTGAGAGAGAGAGAGAAAGAGAAGTTGTATGTGTGAGAGAGAGAGAAAGAGAAAGAGAAGCTGTCAGTGAGAGAGAAAGAGAGAAAATGAGAAGCTGTGAGGGAGAGAGAGAGAGAAAGAGAGGTTGTGTGGTTGTGTGAGAGAGAATCTGTGAGGGAGAGAGAGAGAAAGAGAAACTGTGAGTGAGAGAGAGAGAAAGAGAAGTGGTTAGTGAGAGAGAGAGTGAAAAAGAAGCTGTGAGTGAAGGAGAGAGAGAAGCTGTGATTGAGAGAGAGAAGCTGTGAGTGAGAGAGAGAGAGAAAGAGAAACTGAGTGAGAGAGAGAGAAAGAGAAGCTGTGAGTGAGAGAGAGAGAGAAAGAGAAGCTATGTGTGTGTGAGAGAGAGAAGCAGTGAGTGAGTGAGAGAGAGAAAGAGAACCTGTGAGTGAGAGAGAGAAAGAGAAGCTGTTAGTGAGAGTGAGTGTGAAAGAGAAGCTTTGAGTGAGAGAGAGAAATGCTGTGAGTGAGAGAGAGAGAGAAGCTGTGAGTGAGAGAGAGAAAGAGAAGCTGTGAGTGAGAGAGAGTGAGAAAGAGAAGCTGTGAGTGAGAAAGAAAGAGAAGCTGTGAATGAGGCAGAGAGAGAAAGAGAAGGTGTGTGTGTGTGAGAGAGAAGCTGTTAGTGAGGAGAAAAAGAGAAGCTGTGAGTGAGAGAGAGAGAGAGAACGAGAAGCTGTGTGAGAGAGAGAAGCTGTGAGTGAGAGAGAGAGAAGTAGAATCTGTGAGTGAGAGAGAGAGAGAAAGTGAAGCTGTGAGTGAGTGAGAGAGAGAAAGAGAAGCTGTGAGTGAGAGAGAGAGAAATAGAAGCTATGAGTGAGAGAGAGTGAGAGAGAAGCTGTGAGTGAGAGAGAGAGAACCTGTGAGTGTGAGAGAGAGAGAAAGAGAAGCTGTATGTGTGAGAGAGAGAAAGAGAAAGAGAAGCTGTCAGTGAGAGAGAAAGAGAGAAAATGAGAAGCTGTGAGGGAGAGAGAGAGAGAGAGAAAGAGAGGTTGTGTGGTTGTGTGAGAGAGAAGCTGTGAGGGAGAGAGAGAAAGAGAAACTGTGAGTGAGAGAGAGAGAGAAAGAAAAGCTGTGAGTGAGAGAGAGAGAGAAGCTGTGAGGGAGAGAGAGAGAGAAAGAGAAGCTGTGAGTCAGACAGAGAGAAAGAGAAGCTGTGAGTGGGAGGGAGGGAGAACGAGAAGCTGTGAGAGAGAGAAAGAGAAGATATGAGTGAGAGAGAGAAATAAAGAAAGAGAAGCTGTGTGAGAGAGAGAGAGAGAAAGAGAAGATGTGAGTGAGAGAGAGAAAGAGAAGCTGTGAGTGGGAGAGAAAGAGAGAAAGAGAAGCTGTGAGTGAGAGAGAGTGAGAGAGAGAAGCTGTGAGTGAGAGAGAGAGAGAAATAGAAGCTGTGAGTGAGAGAGAGAAATAGAGAAAGAGAAGATTTGAGTGAGAGAGAGAGAATGAGAAGCTGTGAGTGAGAGAAAGATAAGCTGTGAGTAAGAGAGAGAGATCGATAAGCTGTGAGTGAGAGGGAGAGAGAAAGAGAAGCTGTGAGTGAGACAGAGAGAAAGAGAAGCTGTGTGAGAGAGAAATAGAAGCTGTGAGTGTGAGAGAGAAATAGAGAAAGAGAAGCTGTGAGTGAGAGAGAGTGAGAATGAGAAGCTGTGAGTGAGAGAAAGATAAGCTGTGAGTAAGAGAGAGAGAAAGATAAGCGGTTAGTGAGAGAGAGAGTGAAAGAGAAGCTGTGAGTGAAGGAGAGAGAAGCTGTGATTGAGAGAAAGAAGCTGTGAGTGAGAGAGAGAGAGAGAAAGAGAAACTGAGTGAGAGAGAGAGAGAAAGAGAAGCTGTGAGTGAGAGAGAGAGAGAAAGAGAAGCTATGTGTGTGTGTGAGAGAGAAGCAGTGAGTGAGAGAGAGAGAGAAAGAGAACCTGCGAGTGAGAGAGAGAAAGAGAAGCTGTTAGTGAGAGTGAGTGTGAAAGAGAAGCTTTGAGTGAGAGAGAGAGAAGCTGTGAGTGAGAGAGAGAGAAGCTGTGAGTGAGAGAGAGAGAAAGAAAAGCTGTGAGTGAGAGAGAGTGAGAAAGAGAAGCAGTGAGTGAGAGAGAAAGAGAAGCTGTGAGTGAGGCAGAGAGAGAAAGAGAAGGTGTGTGTGTGAGAGAGAGAAGCTGTTAGTGAGAGAGAGAAAGAGAAGCTGTGAGTGAGAGAGAGAGAGAACGAGAAGCTGTGAGAGAGAGAAAAGCTGTGAGTGAGAGAGAGAGAAGGAGAAGCTGTGAGTGAGAGAGAGAGAGAAAGAAAGAGATGCTGTGAGTGAGAGAGGGAGATAGAGAAGTGAGTGAGTGAGAGAGAGAAGCTGTGTGTGTGAGAGAGAAAGAGAAGCTGTGAGTGAGAGAGAGAGAGAAAGAGAAGCTGTGAGTGAGAGAGATAGAAAGAGAAGCTGTAAATGAGAGAGAAAGAGAAGCTGTGAGTGAGAGAGAGAGAGAAACTGTGAGTGAGAGAGAGAGAAAGAGAAGCTGTGAGTGAGAGAAAGAGAAGCTGTGAGTGAGAGAGAGAAAGAGAAGGAGTGAGTGAGAGAGAGAGAGAGAAGGAGAAGCTGTGAGTGAGAGAGAGAGAAGCTGTGAGTGAGAGAGAGAAAGAGAAGCTGTGAGTGAGAGAGAGAGAAAGAGAAGCTGTAAGTGAGAGAGAGTGAGAAAGAGAAGCTGTGTGTGAGAGAGAGAAGCTGTGTGTGTGTGAGAGAGAAAGAGGAGCTGTGAGTGAGAGAGAGAGAATGAGAAGCTGTGAGAGAGAGAAAGAGAGAAGCTGTGAGTGAGAGAGAACAAGAAGCTGTGTGTCAGAGAGAGAGAAAGAAAGAGAAGCTGTGAGTGAGAGAGAGAGAAAGAGAAGCTGTGAGTGAGGAGAGAGAGAAAGAGAAGCTGTGAGTGAGAGAGAGAGAAGGAGAAGCTGTGAGTGAGAGAGAGAGAGAGAAAGAGAAGGTGTGAGTGAGAGAGAGTGAAGGAGAAGCTGTGAGTGAGAGAGAGAAAGAGAAGCTGTGAGTGAGAGAGAGAGAGAGAAAGAGAAGGTGTGAGTGAGAGAGAGTGAATGAGAGAAGCTGTGTGAGAGAGAGAGAAGCTGTGTGTGAGAGAGAGAAAGAGGAGCTGTGAGTGAGAGAGAGAATGAGAAGCTGTGAGAGAGAAAGAGAGAAGCTGTGAGTGAGAGAGAGAGAAGGAGAAGCTGTGATTGAGAGAGAGAAAGAGAAGCTGTGAGTGAGAGAAAGAGAAAGAGAAGCTGTAAGTGAGAGAGTGAGAAAGAGAAGCTGTGAGAGAGAGAGAGAAAGAAGCAGTGTGTTAGAGAGAGAGAAAGAGGAGCTGTGAGTGAGAGAGAGAGAGAATGAGAAGCTGTGAGAGAGAGAAAGAGAGAAGCTGTGAGTGAGAGAGAACAAGAAGCTGTGTGTCAGAGAGAGAGAAAGAAAGAGAAGCTGTGAGTGAGAGAGAGAGAAAGAGAAGCTGTGAGTGAGAGAGAGAGAGAAGCTGTGAATGAGAGACAGAGAAAGAGAAGCTGTGAGTGAGAGAGAAAAAGAGAAGCTGAGAGAGAGAGAGAGAAAGAGAAGCTATGAGTGAGAGAGAGAAATAGAGAAAGAGAAGCTGTGAGTGAGAGAGAGAGAGAAGCTGTGAGTGAGAGAGAGAAAGAGAAGCTGTGAGTGAGAGAGAGAGAGAGAAAGAGAAGCTGTGAGTGAGAGAGAGGGAGAGAAAGAGATGTTAGTGAGAGAGAGAAAGAAAAAAGCGGTAAGTGAGAGAGAGAAGAAAGAGAAGCTGTGAGTGAGAGAGAGAGAGAAAGAGAAGCTGTGAGTGAGTGAGAGAGAGAGAGAAGCTGTGAGTGAGAGACAGAGAGAAAGAGAAGCTGTGAGTGAGAGAGAGAGAGAGAAAGAGAAGCTGTGAGTGGGAGAGAGAGAGAGAATGAGAAGCTGTGAGTGGGAGAGAGAGAGAGAAAGAGAAGCAGTGAGTGAGAGAAATAGAGAAAGAGAAGCTGTGAGTGAGAGAGAGAGAGAATGAGAAGCTGTGAGAGAGAGAAAGAGAGAAGCTGTGAGTGAGAGAGAACAAGAAGCTGTGTGTCAGAGAGAGAGAAAGAAAGAGAAGCTGTGAGTGAGAGAGAGAGAAAGAGAAGCTGTGAGTGAGAGAGAGAGAGAGAGAAGCTGTGAGTGAGAGACAGAGAAAGAGAAGCTGTGAGTGAGAGAGAGTAAAAGAGAAGCTGAGAGAGAGAGAGAAAGAGAAGCTATGAGTGAGAGAGAGAAATAGAGAAAGAGAAGCTGTGAGTGAGAGAGAGAGAGAAGCTGTGAGTGAGAGAGAGAAAGAGAAGCTGTGAGAGAGAGAGAGAGAGAGAGAAAGAGAAGCTGTGAGTGAGAGAGAGGGAGAGAAAGAGATGTTAGTGAGAGAGAGAAAGAAAGAAAAGCGGTAAGTGAGAGAGAGAAGAAAGAGAAGCTGTGAGTGAGGAGAGAGAGAAAGAGAAGCTGTGAGTGAGAGAGAGAGAGAAAGAAGCTGTGATTGAGAGAAAGAAGCTGTGAGTGAGAGAGAGTGAGAAAGAGAAACTGAGTGAGAGAGAGAGAGAAAGAGAAGCTGTGAGTGAGAGAGAGAGAGAAAGAGAAGCTATGTGTGTGTGAGAGAGAAAAGCAGTGAGTGAGAGAGAGAGAGAAAGAGAAGGTGTGAGTGAGAGAGAGTGAGTGAGAGAAGCTGTGTGAGAGAGAGAGAAGCTGTGATTGAGAGAAAGAAGCTGTGAGTGAGAGAGAGTGAGAAAGAGAAACTGAGTGAGAGAGAGAGAGAAAGAGAAGCTGTGAGTGAGAGAGAGAGAGAAAGAGAAGCTATGTGTGTGTGTGAGAGAAAAGCAGGGAGAGAGAGAGAGAAAGAGAAGGTGTGAGTGAGAGAGAGTGAGTGAGAGAAGCTGTGTGTGTGAGAGAGAAGCTGTGTGTGAGAGAGAGAAAGAGGAGCTGTGAGTGAGAGAGAATGAGAAGCTGTGAGAGAGAAAGAGAGAAGCTGTGAGTGAGAGAGAGAGAAGGAGAAGCTGTGAGTGAGAGAGAGAAAGAGAAGCTGTGAGTGAGAGAAAGAGAAAGAGAAGCTGTAAGTGAGAGAGTGAGAAAGAGAAGCTGTGTGAGAGAGAGAGAAAGAAGCAGTGTGTTAGAGAGAGAGAAAGAGGAGCTGTGAGTGAGAGAGAGAGAGAATGAGAAGATGTGAGAGAGAGAAAGAGAGAAGCTGTGAGTGAGAGAGAACAAGAAGCTGTGTGTCAGAGAGAGAGAAAGAAAGAGAAGCTGTGAGTGAGAGAGAGAGAAAGAGAAGCTGTGAGTGAGAGAGAGAGAGAGAGAAGCTGTGAATGAGAGACAGAGAAAGAGAAGCTGTGAGTGAGAGAGAGAAAAAGGGAAGCTGAGAGAGAGAGAGAGAGAAAGAGAAGCTATGAGTGAGAGAGAGAAATAGAGAAAGAGAAGCTGTGAGTGAGAGAGAGAGAAGCTGTGAGTGAGAGAGAGAAAGAGAAGCTGTGAGTGAGAGAGAGAGAGAGAAAGAGAAGCTGTGAGTGAGAGAGAGGGAGAGAAAGAGATGTTAGTGAGAGAGAGAAAGAAAAAAAAGCGGTAAGTGAGAGAGAGAAGAAAGAGAAGCTGTGAGTGAGAGAGAGAGAGAAAGAGAAGCTGTGAGTGAGAGAGAGAGAGAGAGAAGCTGTGAGTGAGAGACAGAGAGAAAGAGAAGCTGTGAGTGAGAGAGAGAGAAAGAGAAGCTGTGAGTGAGACAGAGAGAAAGAGAAGCTGTGAGTGGGAGAGAGAGAGAGAATGAGAAGCTGTGAGTGGGAGAGAGAGAGAGAAAGAGAAGCAGTGAGTGAGAGAAATAGAGAAAGAGAAGCTGTGAGTGAGAGAGAGAGAGAGAAAGAGAAGCTGTGTGAGAGAGAGAAAGAGAAGATGTAAGTGAAAGAGAGAAGAAAGAGAAGATGTGTGTGTGTGAGAGAGAAAGAGAACATGTGGGTGAGAGAGAGAGAGAAAGAGAAGCTGTGAGTGAGAGAGAGAAAGAAAGAGAAGATGTGAGTGAGAGAGAGAGATAGAAAGAGAAGCTGTGATTGAGAGAGAGAAAAAGAAGCTGTGAGTGAGAGAGAGAGAGAAAGGGAAGCTGTGAGTGAGAGAGAGAGAGAACGAGAAGCTGTGAGAGAATGAGAACCTGTGAGTGAGTGAGAGAGAGAGAAGGAGAAGCTGTGAGTGAGATAAGAGAGAGAAAGAAAGAGAAGCTGTGAGTGAGAGAGAGAGAAAGAGAAGCTGTGAGTGAGAGAGAGAGAGAGAAGCTGTGAGTGAGAGAGAGAGAAAGAAAAGCTGTGAGGGAGAGAGAGAGAAAGAGAAGCTGTGAGTGAGAGAGAAAGAGAAAGAGAAAGAGGAGCTGTGTGTGTGAGAGAGAGAGAAGCTGTAAGTGAGAGAGAAAGAGAGAAAATGAAACTGTTAGTGAGAGAGACAGAAAGAGAAACTGTGAGAGAAAGAGAAAGAGAGAAAGAAGAAGCTGTGAGTGAGAGAGAGAGAAAGAGAAGCTCTGAGTGGGAGAGAGAAAGAATGAGAAGCTGTGAGAGAGAGAGAAATAGAAGCTGTGAGTGAGAGAGAGAAATAGAGAAAGAGAAGATTTGAGTGAGAGAGAGAGAATGAGAAGCTGTGAGTGAGAGAAAGATAAGCTGTGAGTAAGAGAGAGAGATCGATAAGCTGTGAGTGAGAGGGAGAGAGAAAGAGAAGCTGTGAGTGAGACAGAGAGAAAGAGAAGCTGTGTGAGAGAGAAATAGAAGCTGTGAGTGTGAGAGAGAAATAGAGAAAGAGAAGCTATGAGTGAGAGAGAGAGTGAGAATGAGAAGCAGTGAGTGAGAGAAAGATAAGCTGTGAGTAAGAGAGAGAGAAAGATAAGCGGTTAGTGAGAGAGAGAGTGAAAGAGAAGCTGTGAGTGAAGGAGAGAGAGAAGCTGTGATTGAGAGAAAGAAGCTGTGAGTGAGAGAGAGAGAGAAAGAGAAACTGAATGAGAGAGAGAGAGAAAGAGAAGCTGTGAGTGAAAGAGAGAGAGAAAGAGAAGCTATGTGTGTGTGAGAGAGAGAAGCAGTGAGTGAGAGAGAGAGAGAAAGAGAACCTGCAAGTGAGAGAGAGAAAGAGAAGCTGTTAGTGAGAGTGAGTGTGAAAGAGAAGCTTTGAGTGAGTGAGAGAGAGAAGCTGTGAGTGAGAGAGAGAGAAGCTGTGAGTGAGAGAGAGAGAAAGAGAAGCTGTGAGTGAGAGAGAGTGATAAAGAGAAGCAGTGAGTGAGAGAGAAAGAGAAGCTGTGAGTGAGGCAGAGAGAGAAAGAGAAGGTGTGTGTGTGAGAGAGAGAAGCTGTTAGTGAGAGAGAGAAAGAGAAGCTGTGAGTGAGAGAGAGAGAACGAGAAGCTGTGAGAGAGAGAAAAGCTGTGAGTGAGAGAGAGAGAAGGAGAAGCTGTGAGTGAGAGAGAGAGAGAAAGAAAGAGATGCTGTGAGTGAGAGAGGGAGAAAGAGAAGTGAGTGAGTGAGAGAGAGAAGCTGTGTGTGTGAGAGAGAAAGAGAAGCTGTGAGTGAGAGAGAGAGAGAGAGAAGCTGTGAGTGAGAGAGATAGAAAGAGAAGCTGTAAATGAGAGAGAAAGAGAAGCTGTGAGTGAGAGAGAGAGAGAGAAGCTGTGAGTGAGAGAGAGAGAAAGAGAAGCTGTGAGTGAGAGAAAGAGAAGCTGTGAGTGAGAGAGAGAGAAAGAGAAGGAGTGAGTGAGAGAGAGAGAGAAAGAGAAGCTGTGAGTGAGAGAGAGAGACGCTGTGAGTGAGAGAGAGAAAGAGAAGCTGTGAGTGAGATAGAGAGAGAGAAAGAGAAGCTGTGAGTGAGAGAGAGAGAAAGAGAAGCTGTGAGTGAGAGAAAGAGAAAGAGTAGCTGTGAGTGAGAAGAGAGAGAAAGAGAAGCTGTGAGTGAGAGAGAGAGAGAAGGAGAAGCTGTGAGTGAGAGAGAGAAAGAGAAGCTGTGAGTGAGAGAGAGAAAGAGAAGCTGTAAGTGAGAGAGAGTGAGAAAGAGAAGCTGTGAGAGAGAGAGAAGCTGTGTGTGTGTGAGAGAGAAAGAGGAGCTGTGAGTGAGAGAGAGAGAGAATGAGAAGCTGTGAGAGAGAGAAAGAGAGAAGCTGTGAGTGAGAGAGAGAGAAAGAGAAGCTGTGTGTCAGAGAGAGAGAAAGAAAGAGAAGCTGTGAGTGAGAGAGAGAGAAAGAGAAGCTGTGAGTGAGAGAGAGAAAAAGAGAAGCTGAGAGAGAGAGAGAGAAAGAGAAGCTATGAGTGAGAGAGAGAAATAGAGAAAGAGAAGCTGTGAGTGAGAGAGAGAGAGAAGCTGTGAGTGAGAGAGAGAAAGAGAAGCTGTGAGTGAGAGAGAGAGAGAGAGAAAGAGAAGCTGTGAGTGAGAGAGAGGGAGAGAAAGAGATGTTAGTGAGAGAGAGAAAGAAAGAAAAGCGGTAAGTGAGAGAGAGAAGAAAGAAGCTGTGAGTGAGAGAGAGAGAGAGAAAGAGAAGCTGTGAGTGAGTGAGAGAGAGAGAGAAGTTGTGAGTGAGAGACAGAGAGAAAGAGAAGCTGTGAGTGAGAGAGAGAGAGAGAAAGAGAAGCTGTGAGTGAGACAGAGAGAAAGAGAAGCTGTGAGTGGGAGAGAGAGAGAGAATGAGAAGCTGTGAGTGGGAGAGAGAGAGAGAAAGAGAAGCTGTGAGTGAGAGAAATAGAGAAAGAGAAGCTGTGAGAGAGAGAGAGAGAGAGAAAGAGAAGCTGTGAGAGAGAGAGAAAGAGAAGATGTAAGTGAAAGAGAGAAGAAAGAGAAGATGTGTGTGAGAGAGAGAGAGAAAGAGAAGCTGTCGGTGAGAGAGAGAGAAAGAGAAGCTGTGAGTGAGAGAGAGAAAGAAAGAGAAAGAAAGAGAAGCTGTAAGTGAGAGAGAGTGAGAAAGAGAAGCTGTGAGTGAGATAGAAAGAGAAAGAGAAGATGTGAGTGAGAGAGAGAGATAGAAAGAGAAGCTGTGATTGAGAGAGAGAAAAAGAAGCTGTGAGTGAGAGAGAGAGAGAAAGGGAAGCTGTGAGTGAGAGAGAGAGAGAACGAGAAGCTGTGAGAGAGAGAGAACCTGTGAGTGAGTGAGAGAGAGAGAAGGAGAAGCTGTGAGTGAGATAAGAGAGAGAAAGAAAGAGAAGCTGTGAGTGAGAGAGAGAGAAAGAGAAGCTGTGAGTGAGAGAGAGAGAGAAGCTGTGAGTGAGAGAGAGAGAAAGAAAAGCTGTGAGGGAGAGAGAGAGAAAGAGAAGCTGTGAGTGAGAGAGAAAGAGAAAGAGAAAGAGGAGCTGTGTGTGTGTGAGAGAGAAAGAGAACCTGTGTGTGTGTGTGAGAGAGAGAAGCTGTGAGTGAGAGAGAAAGAGAGAAAATGAAACTGTTAGTGAGAGAGACAGAAAGAGAAACTGTGAGAGAAATAGAAAGAGAGAAAGAAGATGCTGTGAGAGAGAGAGAAATAGAAGCTGTGAGTGAGAGAGAGAAATAAATAGAGAAAGAGAAGATTTGAGTGAGAGAGAGAGAATGAGAAGCTGTGAGTGAGACAGAGAGTAAGAGAAGCTGTGTGAGAGAGAAATAGAAGCTGTGAGTGTGAGAGAGAAATAGAGAAAGAGAAGCTGTGAGTGAGAGAGAGAGTGAGAATGAGAAGCTGTGAGTGAGAGAAAGATAAGCTGTGAGTAAGAGAGAGAGAAAGATAAGCGGTTAGTGAGAGAGAGAGAGAAGCTGTGAGTGAGAGAGAGTGAGAGAAAGAAAACCTGTGAGTGAGAGAGAGAGAGAAGCTGTGAGTAAGAGAGAGAGAAAGCTAAGCTGTGAGTGAGAGAGAGAAAGAGAAGCTGTGAGTGAGAGAAAGAAAGAGAAGCTGTGAGTGAGAGAGAGGGAGAGAAAGAGAAGCTGTTAGTGAGAGAGTGAAAGAAAGAGAAGCGGTAAGTGAGAGAGAGAAGAAAGAGAAGCTGTGAGTGAGAGAGAGAGAGAAAGAGAAGCTGTGAGAGAGAGAGAGAGAAGCTGTGAGTGAGAGAGAGAAAGAAAGGGAAGCTGTGAGTGAGAGAGAGAGAGAGAAAGAGAAGCTGTGAGTGAGACAGAGAGAAAGAGAAGCTGTGAGTGGGAGAGAGAGAACGAGAAGCTGTAAGAGAGAGAGAAAGAGAAGCTGTGAGTGGGAGAGAACGAGAGAAAGAGAAGCTGTGAGTGAGAGAGGGAGAGAAAGAGAAGCTGTTAGTGAGAGAGAGAGAGAAAGAGAAGATGTAAGTGAAAGAGAGAAGAAAGAGATGTGAGTGAGAGAGAGAGAAAGAGAAGCTGTGGGTGAGAGAGAGAGAAAGAGAAGCTGTGAGTGAGAGAGAGAAAGAAAGAGAAGCTGTGAGTGAGATAGAAAGAGAAAGAGAAGATGTGAGTGAGAGAGAGAGAAAGAGAAGCTGAGTGTGAGAGAGAGAGAAAAGAAAGAGAAGCTGTGAGTGAGTGAGAGAGAGAGAGAGAAGCTGTGAGTGAGAGAGAGAGAAAGAGAAGCTGTGAGTGAGAGAGAGAAAGAGAAGCTGTGAATGAGAGAGAGAGAGAAGCTGTGAGTGAAGAGAGAGAGGAAGAGAAGCTGTGTTTGAGAGAGAGAGAGTAAGAAAGAGAAGCTGTGTGAGAGAGAGATAGAAGTAGAAGCTGTGAGTGAGAGAGAGAGAAGGAGAAGCTGTGAGTGAGAGAGAGAGAGAGAGAAAGAGAAGCTGTGAGTGAGAGAAAGAGAGAGAAAGAAAGATAAGCTGCGAGTGAGAGAGAGAGAGAAATTGAAGCTGTGAGAGAGAGAGAGAGAAAGAGAAGCTGTGATTGAGAGAGAGAGAGAAGCTGTGAGTGAGAGAGACTGAGAGAGAAAGAGAGTGTGAGTGAGAGAGAGAGATAGAAAGAGAAGCTGTGAGTGTGAGAGAAAGAGAGTCTGTGAGTGAGAGAGAGGAGAAAGAGAAGCTGTGAATGAGAGAGAGAGAAAGAGAAGCTGTGAATGAGAGAGAGAGAGAGAAAGAGAAGCTGTGAGTGAGAGAGAGAGGGAGAGAAAGAGAAGCTGTGAGAGAGAAAGAGAGAGAGAAAGAAAGATAAGCTGCGAGTGAGAGAGAGAGAAATTGAAGCTGTGAGTGAGAGAGAGCGAGAAAGAGAAGCTGTGATTGAGAGAGAGAGAGAAGCTGTGAGTGAGAGAGAGAGAGTATAAGAGAAGCTGTGAGTTAGTGAGAGAGAGAAGCTGTGAGTGAGAGAGAGAGAGAAGCTGTGTGTGTGAGAGAGAAGGATTATCTGTAAGTGAGAGAGAGAGAGAAAGAGAAGCTGTGAGTGAGAGAGAGAGAGAAAGAGAAGCTGTGAGTGAGAGAGATAGAGAGAGAGAAAGAAAAGCTGTGAGTGAGTGAGAGAGGGAGAAATAGAAGCTATGAGTGAGAGAGAGAGAGAAGCTGTGAGTGAGTGAGAAAGAGAAGCTGTGAGCGAGTGAGTGAGAGAGAGAATCTGAGTGAAAGAGAGAGAGAAAGAGAAGCTGTGAGTGAGAGAGAGAGAGAAAGAGAAGCTGTGAGTGAGAGAGAAAGAGAAGCTGTGAGAGAGAGAGTGAGAAAGAGAAGCTGTGAGTGTGTGTGAGAGAGAAAGAGAAGCTGTGAGAGAGAGAGAGGGAAAGAGAAGATGTGAATGACACACACAGAGAGAAGCTGTGTGTGTGAGAGAGAGAAAGAGAAGCTGTGTGTGTGTGTGAGAGAGAGAAAGAGAAGCTGTGAGTGAGAGAGAGAGAAAGAAATAGAAGCTGTGAGAGAGAGAAAGAGAGAAAGAACTGTGTGTGTGTGAGAGAGAGAAGCTGTGAGTGAAAGAGAGAGAGAGAAAGAGAAGCTGTGAGTGTGTGTGAGAGAGAAGCTGTGAGTTAGTGAGTGAGAGAGAGAGAGAAGCTAAGCTGTGAGTGAGGGAGAGAGAAAGAGAAGTTGTGAGTGAGTGAGAGAAAGAAAGAGAAGCTGTGAGTAAGAGAAAAATAGAGAAAGAGAAGCTGTGAGTGAGAGAGAGAGAGAAAGATAAGCTGTGAGTGAGAGAGAGAAAGAGAAGCTGTGAGTGAGAGAGATAGAGAAAGAGAAGCTGTGAGTGAGAGAGAGGGAGAGAAAGAGAAGCTGTTAGTGAGAGAGTGAGAGATAATCTGTGAGTGTGAGAGAGAGAACCTGTGAGTGAGAGAGAGAGAGAAAGAGAAGCTGTATGTGTGAGAGAGAGAAAGAGAAAGAGAAGCTGTGAGTGAGAGAGAGAAGCTGTGAGTGAGAGAGAGAGAGAGCAAAGCTGTGTGAGAGAGAGAGAAGCTGTGAGTGAGAGAGAGAGGGAGAAAGAGATGCTGTGAGTGAGAGAGAGAGAGAAATAGAATCTTTGAGTGAGAGAGAGAGAAAGAGAAGCTGTGAGTGAGAGAAAGAGAAGCTGTGAGTGAGAGAGAGAGAGAAAGAGAAGCTGTGAGTGAGAGAGAGAAAGAGAAACTGTGTGAGAGAGAGAGAAAGAAAGAGAAATTGTCAGTGAGAGAGAGAGAGATAAGCTTTGAGTGAGAGAGAAAGAGAGAAAGAGAAGCTGTGACTGAGAGAGAGAGAGAAAGAGAAGCTATGAGTGAGAGAGAGAGAGAGAAGCTGTGAGTGACTGAGAGAAAGAGAAGCTGTGTTAGAGAGAGAGAGAAAGAGATGCTTTGAGTGCGAGAGACAGAAAGAGATGCTGTGAGTGAGAGAGAGAGAAAGAGAAGCTTTGAGAGAGAGATGGAAAGGGAAGCTTTGTGTGTGTGAGAGAGAAAGAGAAGCTGTGAGTGAGAGAGAAAGAGAAGCTGTGTGAGCGAGAGAGTGAGAAAGAGAAGCTGTGAGTGTGTGTGAGAGAGAAAGAGAAGCTGTGTGAGAGAGAGTGGGAAAGAGAAGATGTGAATGACAGAGAGAGAGAGAAACTGTGTGTGTGTGTGAGAGAGAAAGAGAAGCTGTGTGTGTGAGAGAAAGAGAAGGTGTGAGTGAGAGAGAGAGAAAGAAAGAGAAGCTGTGAGAGAGAGAGAGAGAGAAAGAGAGAAAGAACTGTGTGTGTGAGAGAGAGAGAAGCTGTGAGTGAGAGAAGAGAGAGAGAGAAAGAGAAGCTGTGAGTGTGAGAGAGAGAGAAAGAGAAGCTGTGAGTGAGAGAGAGAGAGAAAGAGAAGCTGTGAGTCAGACAGAGAGAAAGAGAAGCTGTGAGTGGGAGGGAGAGAGAACGAGAAGCTGTGAGAGAGAGAGAAAGAGAAGATATGAGTGAGAGAGAGAAATAAAGAAAGAGAAGCTGTGAGTGAGAGAGAGAGAGAGAAAGAGAAGATGTGAGTGAGAGAGAGAAAGAGAAGCTGTGAGTGGGAGAGAAAGAGAGAAAGAGAAGCTGTGAGTGAGAGAGAGTGAGAGAGAGAAGCTGTGAGTGAGAGAGAGAGAGAAAGAGAAGATGTGAGTGAGAGAGAGAAAGAGAAGCTGTGAGTGGGAGAGAAAGAGAGAAAGAAGCTGTGAGTGAGAGAGAGAGAGAGAAGCTGTGAGTGAGAGTGAGAGAAAGAGAAGCTGTGTGTGATAGAGAAAGAGAAGCTGTGAGTGAGAGGAAGAGAAAGAGAAGATGTGTGAGAGATAGAGAAAGAGAAGTTGTAAGTGAGAGAGAGGGAGAAAGAGAAGCTGTGTGTATGTGAGAGAGAGAGAAGCTGTGTGTGTGTGAGAGAAAGAGAAGCTGTGAGTGAGAGAGAGATAGAAAGAGAAGCTGTGATTGAGAGTGAGAGAGAAAGAGATGCTGTGAGTGAGTGCATGAGAGAGAGAAAGGGAAGCTGTGAGTGAGAGAGAGAGAACGAGAAGCTGTGTGTGTGAGAGAGAGAAGCTGTGAGTGAGTGAGAGAGAGAGAAGGAGAAGCTGTGGGTGAGATAAGAGAGAGAAAGAAAGAGAAGCTGTGAGTGAGAGAGAGAGAAAGTGAAGCTATGAGTGAGAGAGAGAGAGAAGCTGTGAGTGAGAGAGAGAGAAAGCAAAGCTGTGAGTGAGAGAGAAGCTGTGAGTGTGAGAGAGAGAACCTGTGAGTGAGAGAGAGAGAGAAAGAGAAGTTGTATGTGTGAGAGAGAGAGAAAGAGAAAGAGAAGCTGTCAGTGAGAGAGAAAGAGAGAAAATGAGAAGCTGTGAGGGAGAGAGAGAGAGAAAGAGAGGTTGTGTGGTTGTGTGAGAGAGAATCTGTGAGGGAGAGAGAGAGAAAGAGAAACTGTGAGTGAGAGAGAGAGAAAGAGAAGTGGTTAGTGAGAGAGAGAGTGAAAAAGAAGCTGTGAGTGAAGGAGAGAGAGAAGCTGTGATTGAGAGAGAGAAGCTGTGAGTGAGAGAGAGAGAGAAAGAGAAGCTGTGAGTGAGAGAGAGAGAGAAAGAGAAGCTATGTGTGTGTGTGAGAGAGAAGCAGTGAGTGAGAGAGAGAGAGAAAGAGAACCTGTGAGTGAGAGAGAGAAAGAGAAGCTGTTAGTGAGAGTGAGTGTGAAAGAGAAGCTTTGAGTGAGAGAGAGAAATGCTGTGAGTGAGAGAGAGAGAGAAGCTGTGAGTGAGAGAGAGAAAGAGAAGCTGTGAGTGAGAAAGAGTGAGAAAGAGAAGCTGTGACTGAGAGAGAAAGAGAAGGTGTGAATGAGGCAGAGAGAGAAAGAGAAGGTGTGTGTGTGTGAGAGAGAAGCTGTTAGTGAGGAGAAAAAGAGAAGCTGTGCGTGTGAGAGAGAGAGAGAACGAGAAGCTGTGTGAGAGAGAGAAGCTGTGAGTGAGAGAGAGAGAAGTAGAATCTGTGAGTGAGAGAGAGAGAGAAAGAGAAGCTGTGAGTGAGAGAGAGAGAGGAAGAGAAGCTGTGAGTGAGAGAGAGAGAAATAGAAGCTATGAGTGAGAGAGAGTGAGAGAGAAGCTGTGAGTGAGAGAGAGAGAACCTGTGAGTGAGAGAGAGAGAGAAAGAGAAGCTGTATGTGTGAGAGAGAGAAAGAGAAAGAGAAGCTGTCAGTGAGAGAGAAAGAGAGAAAATGAGAAGCTGTGAGGGAGAGAGAGAGAGAGAAAGAGAGGTTGTGTGGTTGTGTGAGAGAGAAGCTGTGAGGGAGAGAGAGAAAGAGAAACTGTGAGTGAGAGAGAGAGAAAGAAAAGCTGTGAGTGAGAGAGAGAGAGAAGCTGTGAGGGAGAGAGAGAGAGAAAGAGAAGCTGTGAGTCAGACAGAGAGAAAGAGAAGCTGTGAGTGGGAGGGAGAGAGAACGAGAAGCTGTGAGAGAGAGAGAAAGAGAAGATATGAGTGAGAGAGAGAAATAAAGAAAGAGAAGCTGTGTGTGAGAGAGAGAGAGAAAGAGAAGATGTGAGTGAGAGAGAGAAAGAGAAGCTGTGAGTGGGAGAGAAAGAGAGAAAGAGAAGCTGTGAGTGAGAGAGAGAGAGAAGCTGTGAGTGAGAGAGAAAGAGAAGCTGAGTGAGAGAGAAAGAGAAGCTGTGAGTGAGAGAAAGAGAAGATGTGTGAGAGAAAGAGAAAGAGAAGTTGTAAGTGAGAGAGAGTGAGAAAGAGAAGCTGTGTGTATGTGAGAGAGAGAGAAGCTGTGTGTGAGAGAGAGAAACAGAAGCTGTGAGTGAGAGAGAGATAGAAAGAGAAGCTGTGATTGAGAGTGAGAGAGAAAGAGATGCTGTGAGTGAGTGCATGAGAGAGAGAAAGGGAAGCTGTGAGTGAGAGAGAGAGAACGAGAAGCTGTGTGTGTGTGAGAGAGAAGCTGTGAGTGAGTGAGAGAGAGAGAAGGAGAAGCTGTGGGTGAGATAAGAGAGAGAAAGAAAGAGAAGCTGTGAGTGAGAGAGAGAGAAAGTGAAGCTATGAGTGAGAGAGAGAGAGAGAAGCTGTGAGTGAGAGAGAGAGAAAGCAAAGCTGTGAGTGAGAGAGAAGCTGTGAGTGTGAGAGAGAGAACCTGTGAGTGAGAGAGAGAGAGAAAGAGAAGTTGTATGTGTGAGAGAGAGAGAAAGAGAAAGAGAAGCTGTCAGTGAGAGAGAAAGAGAGAAAATGAGAAGCTGTGAGGGAGAGAGAGAGAGAAAGAGAGGTTGTGTGGTTGTGTGAGAGAGAATCTGTGAGGGAGAGAGAGAGAAAGAGAAACTGTGAGTGAGAGAGAGAGAAAGAGAAGTGGTTAGTGAGAGAGAGAGTGAAAAAGAAGCTGTGAGTGAAGGAGAGAGAGAAGCTGTGATTGAGAGAGAGAAGCTGTGAGTGAGAGAGAGAGAGAAAGAGAAACTGAGTGAGAGAGAGAGAAAGAGAAGCTGTGAGTGAGAGAGAGAGAGAAAGAGAAGCTATGTGTGTGTGAGAGAGAGAAGCAGTGAGTGAGTGAGAGAGAGAAAGAGAACCTGTGAGTGAGAGAGAGAAAGAGAAGCTGTTAGTGAGAGTGAGTGTGAAAGAGAAGCTTTGAGTGAGAGAGAGAAATGCTGTGAGTGAGAGAGAGAGAGAAGCTGTGAGTGAGAGAGAGAAAGAGAAGCTGTGAGTGAGAGAGAGTGAGAAAGAGAAGCTGTGAGTGAGAAAGAAAGAGAAGCTGTGAATGAGGCAGAGAGAGAAAGAGAAGGTGTGTGTGTGTGAGAGAGAAGCTGTTAGTGAGGAGAAAAAGAGAAGCTGTGAGTGAGAGAGAGAGAGAGAACGAGAAGCTGTGTGAGAGAGAGAAGCTGTGAGTGAGAGAGAGAGAAGTAGAATCTGTGAGTGAGAGAGAGAGAAAGTGAAGCTGTGAGTGAGTGAGAGAGAGAAAGAGAAGCTGTGAGTGAGAGAGAGAGAAATAGAAGCTATGAGTGAGAGAGAGTGAGAGAGAAGCTGTGAGTGAGAGAGAGAGAACCTGTGAGTGTGAGAGAGAGAGAAAGAGAAGCTGTATGTGTGAGAGAGAGAAAGAGAAAGAGAAGCTGTCAGTGAGAGAGAAAGAGAGAAAATGAGAAGCTGTGAGGGAGAGAGAGAGAGAGAGAAAGAGAGGTTGTGTGGTTGTGTGAGAGAGAAGCTGTGAGGGAGAGAGAGAAAGAGAAACTGTGAGTGAGAGAGAGAGAGAAAGAAAAGCTGTGAGTGAGAGAGAGAGAGAAGCTGTGAGGGAGAGAGAGAGAGAAAGAGAAGCTGTGAGTCAGACAGAGAGAAAGAGAAGCTGTGAGTGGGAGGGAGGGAGAACGAGAAGCTGTGAGAGAGAGAAAGAGAAGATATGAGTGAGAGAGAGAAATAAAGAAAGAGAAGCTGTGTGAGAGAGAGAGAGAGAAAGAGAAGATGTGAGTGAGAGAGAGAAAGAGAAGCTGTGAGTGGGAGAGAAAGAGAGAAAGAGAAGCTGTGAGTGAGAGAGAGTGAGAGAGAGAAGCTGTGAGTGAGAGAGAGAGAGAAATAGAAGCTGTGAGTGAGAGAGAGAAATAGAGAAAGAGAAGATTTGAGTGAGAGAGAGAGAATGAGAAGCTGTGAGTGAGAGAAAGATAAGCTGTGAGTAAGAGAGAGAGATCGATAAGCTGTGAGTGAGAGGGAGAGAGAAAGAGAAGCTGTGAGTGAGACAGAGAGAAAGAGAAGCTGTGTGAGAGAGAAATAGAAGCTGTGAGTGTGAGAGAGAAATAGAGAAAGAGAAGCTGTGAGTGAGAGAGAGTGAGAATGAGAAGCTGTGAGTGAGAGAAAGATAAGCTGTGAGTAAGAGAGAGAGAAAGATAAGCGGTTAGTGAGAGAGAGAGTGAAAGAGAAGCTGTGAGTGAAGGAGAGAGAAGCTGTGATTGAGAGAAAGAAGCTGTGAGTGAGAGAGAGAGAGAGAAAGAGAAACTGAGTGAGAGAGAGAGAGAAAGAGAAGCTGTGAGTGAGAGAGAGAGAGAAAGAGAAGCTATGTGTGTGTGTGAGAGAGAAGCAGTGAGTGAGAGAGAGAGAGAAAGAGAACCTGCGAGTGAGAGAGAGAAAGAGAAGCTGTTAGTGAGAGTGAGTGTGAAAGAGAAGCTTTGAGTGAGAGAGAGAGAAGCTGTGAGTGAGAGAGAGAGAAGCTGTGAGTGAGAGAGAGAGAAAGAAAAGCTGTGAGTGAGAGAGAGTGAGAAAGAGAAGCAGTGAGTGAGAGAGAAAGAGAAGCTGTGAGTGAGGCAGAGAGAGAAAGAGAAGGTGTGTGTGTGAGAGAGAGAAGCTGTTAGTGAGAGAGAGAAAGAGAAGCTGTGAGTGAGAGAGAGAGAGAACGAGAAGCTGTGAGAGAGAGAAAAGCTGTGAGTGAGAGAGAGAGAAGGAGAAGCTGTGAGTGAGAGAGAGAGAGAAAGAAAGAGATGCTGTGAGTGAGAGAGGGAGATAGAGAAGTGAGTGAGTGAGAGAGAGAAGCTGTGTGTGTGAGAGAGAAAGAGAAGCTGTGAGTGAGAGAGAGAGAGAAAGAGAAGCTGTGAGTGAGAGAGATAGAAAGAGAAGCTGTAAATGAGAGAGAAAGAGAAGCTGTGAGTGAGAGAGAGAGAGAAACTGTGAGTGAGAGAGAGAGAAAGAGAAGCTGTGAGTGAGAGAAAGAGAAGCTGTGAGTGAGAGAGAGAAAGAGAAGGAGTGAGTGAGAGAGAGAGAGAGAAGGAGAAGCTGTGAGTGAGAGAGAGAGAAGCTGTGAGTGAGAGAGAGAAAGAGAAGCTGTGAGTGAGAGAGAGAGAAAGAGAAGCTGTAAGTGAGAGAGAGTGAGAAAGAGAAGCTGTGTGTGAGAGAGAGAAGCTGTGTGTGTGTGAGAGAGAAAGAGGAGCTGTGAGTGAGAGAGAGAGAATGAGAAGCTGTGAGAGAGAGAAAGAGAGAAGCTGTGAGTGAGAGAGAACAAGAAGCTGTGTGTCAGAGAGAGAGAAAGAAAGAGAAGCTGTGAGTGAGAGAGAGAGAAAGAGAAGCTGTGAGTGAGGAGAGAGAGAAAGAGAAGCTGTGAGTGAGAGAGAGAGAAGGAGAAGCTGTGAGTGAGAGAGAGAAAGAGAAGCTGTGAGTGAGAGAGAGAGAGAGAAAGAGAAGGTGTGAGTGAGAGAGAGTGAAGGAGAAGCTGTGAGTGAGAGAGAGAAAGAGAAGCTGTGAGTGAGAGAGAGAGAGAGAAAGAGAAGGTGTGAGTGAGAGAGAGTGAATGAGAGAAGCTGTGTGAGAGAGAGAGAAGCTGTGTGTGAGAGAGAGAAAGAGGAGCTGTGAGTGAGAGAGAGAATGAGAAGCTGTGAGAGAGAAAGAGAGAAGCTGTGAGTGAGAGAGAGAGAAGGAGAAGCTGTGATTGAGAGAGAGAAAGAGAAGCTGTGAGTGAGAGAAAGAGAAAGAGAAGCTGTAAGTGAGAGAGTGAGAAAGAGAAGCTGTGAGAGAGAGAGAGAAAGAAGCAGTGTGTTAGAGAGAGAGAAAGAGGAGCTGTGAGTGAGAGAGAGAGAGAATGAGAAGCTGTGAGAGAGAGAAAGAGAGAAGCTGTGAGTGAGAGAGAACAAGAAGCTGTGTGTCAGAGAGAGAGAAAGAAAGAGAAGCTGTGAGTGAGAGAGAGAGAAAGAGAAGCTGTGAGTGAGAGAGAGAGAGAAGCTGTGAATGAGAGACAGAGAAAGAGAAGCTGTGAGTGAGAGAGAAAAAGAGAAGCTGAGAGAGAGAGAGAGAAAGAGAAGCTATGAGTGAGAGAGAGAAATAGAGAAAGAGAAGCTGTGAGTGAGAGAGAGAGAGAAGCTGTGAGTGAGAGAGAGAAAGAGAAGCTGTGAGTGAGAGAGAGAGAGAGAAAGAGAAGCTGTGAGTGAGAGAGAGGGAGAGAAAGAGATGTTAGTGAGAGAGAGAAAGAAAAAAAGCGGTAAGTGAGAGAGAGAAGAAAGAGAAGCTGTGAGTGAGAGAGAGAGAGAAAGAGAAGCTGTGAGTGAGTGAGAGAGAGAGAGAAGCTGTGAGTGAGAGACAGAGAGAAAGAGAAGCTGTGAGTGAGAGAGAGAGAGAGAAAGAGAAGCTGTGAGTGGGAGAGAGAGAGAGAATGAGAAGCTGTGAGTGGGAGAGAGAGAGAGAAAGAGAAGCAGTGAGTGAGAGAAATAGAGAAAGAGAAGCTGTGAGTGAGAGAGAGAGAGAATGAGAAGCTGTGAGAGAGAGAAAGAGAGAAGCTGTGAGTGAGAGAGAACAAGAAGCTGTGTGTCAGAGAGAGAGAAAGAAAGAGAAGCTGTGAGTGAGAGAGAGAGAAAGAGAAGCTGTGAGTGAGAGAGAGAGAGAGAGAAGCTGTGAGTGAGAGACAGAGAAAGAGAAGCTGTGAGTGAGAGAGAGTAAAAGAGAAGCTGAGAGAGAGAGAGAAAGAGAAGCTATGAGTGAGAGAGAGAAATAGAGAAAGAGAAGCTGTGAGTGAGAGAGAGAGAGAAGCTGTGAGTGAGAGAGAGAAAGAGAAGCTGTGAGAGAGAGAGAGAGAGAGAGAAAGAGAAGCTGTGAGTGAGAGAGAGGGAGAGAAAGAGATGTTAGTGAGAGAGAGAAAGAAAGAAAAGCGGTAAGTGAGAGAGAGAAGAAAGAGAAGCTGTGAGTGAGGAGAGAGAGAAAGAGAAGCTGTGAGTGAGAGAGAGAGAGAAAGAAGCTGTGATTGAGAGAAAGAAGCTGTGAGTGAGAGAGAGTGAGAAAGAGAAACTGAGTGAGAGAGAGAGAGAAAGAGAAGCTGTGAGTGAGAGAGAGAGAGAAAGAGAAGCTATGTGTGTGTGAGAGAGAAAAGCAGTGAGTGAGAGAGAGAGAGAAAGAGAAGGTGTGAGTGAGAGAGAGTGAGTGAGAGAAGCTGTGTGAGAGAGAGAGAAGCTGTGATTGAGAGAAAGAAGCTGTGAGTGAGAGAGAGTGAGAAAGAGAAACTGAGTGAGAGAGAGAGAGAAAGAGAAGCTGTGAGTGAGAGAGAGAGAGAAAGAGAAGCTATGTGTGTGTGTGAGAGAAAAGCAGGGAGAGAGAGAGAGAAAGAGAAGGTGTGAGTGAGAGAGAGTGAGTGAGAGAAGCTGTGTGTGTGAGAGAGAAGCTGTGTGTGTGAGAGAGAAAGAGGAGCTGTGAGTGAGAGAGAATGAGAAGCTGTGAGAGAGAAAGAGAGAAGCTGTGAGTGAGAGAGAGAGAAGGAGAAGCTGTGAGTGAGAGAGAGAAAGAGAAGCTGTGAGTGAGAGAAAGAGAAAGAGAAGCTGTAAGTGAGAGAGTGAGAAAGAGAAGCTGTGTGTGAGAGAGAGAAAGAAGCAGTGTGTTAGAGAGAGAGAAAGAGGAGCTGTGAGTGAGAGAGAGAGAGAATGAGAAGATGTGAGAGAGAGAAAGAGAGAAGCTGTGAGTGAGAGAGAACAAGAAGCTGTGTGTCAGAGAGAGAGAAAGAAAGAGAAGCTGTGAGTGAGAGAGAGAGAAAGAGAAGCTGTGAGTGAGAGAGAGAGAGAGAGAAGCTGTGAATGAGAGACAGAGAAAGAGAAGCTGTGAGTGAGAGAGAGAAAAAGGGAAGCTGAGAGAGAGAGAGAGAGAAAGAGAAGCTATGAGTGAGAGAGAGAAATAGAGAAAGAGAAGCTGTGAGTGAGAGAGAGAGAAGCTGTGAGTGAGAGAGAGAAAGAGAAGCTGTGAGTGAGAGAGAGAGAGAGAAAGAGAAGCTGTGAGTGAGAGAGAGGGAGAGAAAGAGATGTTAGTGAGAGAGAGAAAGAAAAAAAAGCGGTAAGTGAGAGAGAGAAGAAAGAGAAGCTGTGAGTGAGAGAGAGAGAGAAAGAGAAGCTGTGAGTGAGAGAGAGAGAGAGAGAAGCTGTGAGTGAGAGACAGAGAGAAAGAGAAGCTGTGAGTGAGAGAGAGAGAGAAAGAGAAGCTGTGAGTGAGACAGAGAGAAAGAGAAGCTGTGAGTGGGAGAGAGAGAGAGAATGAGAAGCTGTGAGTGGGAGAGAGAGAGAGAAAGAGAAGCAGTGAGTGAGAGAAATAGAGAAAGAGAAGCTGTGAGTGAGAGAGAGAGAGAGAAAGAGAAGCTGTGTGAGAGAGAGAAAGAGAAGATGTAAGTGAAAGAGAGAAGAAAGAGAAGATGTGTGTGTGTGAGAGAGAAAGAGAACATGTGGGTGAGAGAGAGAGAGAAAGAGAAGCTGTGAGTGAGAGAGAGAAAGAAAGAGAAGATGTGAGTGAGAGAGAGAGATAGAAAGAGAAGCTGTGATTGAGAGAGAGAAAAAGAAGCTGTGAGTGAGAGAGAGAGAGAAAGGGAAGCTGTGAGTGAGAGAGAGAGAGAACGAGAAGCTGTGAGAGAATGAGAACCTGTGAGTGAGTGAGAGAGAGAGAAGGAGAAGCTGTGAGTGAGATAAGAGAGAGAAAGAAAGAGAAGCTGTGAGTGAGAGAGAGAGAAAGAGAAGCTGTGAGTGAGAGAGAGAGAGAGAAGCTGTGAGTGAGAGAGAGAGAAAGAAAAGCTGTGAGGGAGAGAGAGAGAAAGAGAAGCTGTGAGTGAGAGAGAAAGAGAAAGAGAAAGAGGAGCTGTGTGTGTGAGAGAGAGAGAAGCTGTAAGTGAGAGAGAAAGAGAGAAAATGAAACTGTTAGTGAGAGAGACAGAAAGAGAAACTGTGAGAGAAAGAGAAAGAGAGAAAGAAGAAGCTGTGAGTGAGAGAGAGAGAAAGAGAAGCTCTGAGTGGGAGAGAGAAAGAATGAGAAGCTGTGAGAGAGAGAGAAATAGAAGCTGTGAGTGAGAGAGAGAAATAGAGAAAGAGAAGATTTGAGTGAGAGAGAGAGAATGAGAAGCTGTGAGTGAGAGAAAGATAAGCTGTGAGTAAGAGAGAGAGATCGATAAGCTGTGAGTGAGAGGGAGAGAGAAAGAGAAGCTGTGAGTGAGACAGAGAGAAAGAGAAGCTGTGTGAGAGAGAAATAGAAGCTGTGAGTGTGAGAGAGAAATAGAGAAAGAGAAGCTATGAGTGAGAGAGAGAGTGAGAATGAGAAGCAGTGAGTGAGAGAAAGATAAGCTGTGAGTAAGAGAGAGAGAAAGATAAGCGGTTAGTGAGAGAGAGAGTGAAAGAGAAGCTGTGAGTGAAGGAGAGAGAGAAGCTGTGATTGAGAGAAAGAAGCTGTGAGTGAGAGAGAGAGAGAAAGAGAAACTGAATGAGAGAGAGAGAGAAAGAGAAGCTGTGAGTGAGAGAGAGAGAGAAAGAGAAGCTATGTGTGTGAGAGAGAGAGAAGCAGTGAGTGAGAGAGAGAGAGAAAGAGAACCTGCAAGTGAGAGAGAGAAAGAGAAGCTGTTAGTGAGAGTGAGTGTGAAAGAGAAGCTTTGAGTGAGTGAGAGAGAGAAGCTGTGAGTGAGAGAGAGAGAAGCTGTGAGTGAGAGAGAGAGAAAGAGAAGCTGTGAGTGAGAGAGAGTGATAAAGAGAAGCAGTGAGTGAGAGAGAAAGAGAAGCTGTGAGTGAGGCAGAGAGAGAAAGAGAAGGTGTGTGTGTGAGAGAGAGAAGCTGTTAGTGAGAGAGAGAAAGAGAAGCTGTGAGTGAGAGAGAGAGAACGAGAAGCTGTGAGAGAGAGAAAAGCTGTGAGTGAGAGAGAGAGAAGGAGAAGCTGTGAGTGAGAGAGAGAGAGAAAGAAAGAGATGCTGTGAGTGAGAGAGGGAGAAAGAGAAGTGAGTGAGTGAGAGAGAGAAGCTGTGTGTGTGAGAGAGAAAGAGAAGCTGTGAGTGAGAGAGAGAGAGAGAGAAGCTGTGAGTGAGAGAGATAGAAAGAGAAGCTGTAAATGAGAGAGAAAGAGAAGCTGTGAGTGAGAGAGAGAGAGAGAAGCTGTGAGTGAGAGAGAGAGAAAGAGAAGCTGTGAGTGAGAGAAAGAGAAGCTGTGAGTGAGAGAGAGAGAAAGAGAAGGAGTGAGTGAGAGAGAGAGAGAAAGAGAAGCTGTGAGTGAGAGAGAGAGACGCTGTGAGTGAGAGAGAGAAAGAGAAGCTGTGAGTGAGATAGAGAGAGAGAAAGAGAAGCTGTGAGTGAGAGAGAGAGAAAGAGAAGCTGTGAGTGAGAGAAAGAGAAAGAGTAGCTGTGAGTGAGAAGAGAGAGAAAGAGAAGCTGTGAGTGAGAGAGAGAGAGAAGGAGAAGCTGTGAGTGAGAGAGAGAAAGAGAAGCTGTGAGTGAGAGAGAGAAAGAGAAGCTGTAAGTGAGAGAGAGTGAGAAAGAGAAGCTGTGAGAGAGAGAGAAGCTGTGTGTGTGTGAGAGAGAAAGAGGAGCTGTGAGTGAGAGAGAGAGAGAATGAGAAGCTGTGAGAGAGAGAAAGAGAGAAGCTGTGAGTGAGAGAGAGAGAAAGAGAAGCTGTGTGTCAGAGAGAGAGAAAGAAAGAGAAGCTGTGAGTGAGAGAGAGAGAAAGAGAAGCTGTGAGTGAGAGAGAGAAAAAGAGAAGCTGAGAGAGAGAGAGAGAAAGAGAAGCTATGAGTGAGAGAGAGAAATAGAGAAAGAGAAGCTGTGAGTGAGAGAGAGAGAGAAGCTGTGAGTGAGAGAGAGAAAGAGAAGCTGTGAGTGAGAGAGAGAGAGAGAGAAAGAGAAGCTGTGAGTGAGAGAGAGGGAGAGAAAGAGATGTTAGTGAGAGAGAGAAAGAAAGAAAAGCGGTAAGTGAGAGAGAGAAGAAAGAAGCTGTGAGTGAGAGAGAGAGAGAGAAAGAGAAGCTGTGAGTGAGTGAGAGAGAGAGAGAAGTTGTGAGTGAGAGACAGAGAGAAAGAGAAGCTGTGAGTGAGAGAGAGAGAGAGAAAGAGAAGCTGTGAGTGAGACAGAGAGAAAGAGAAGCTGTGAGTGGGAGAGAGAGAGAGAATGAGAAGCTGTGAGTGGGAGAGAGAGAGAGAAAGAGAAGCTGTGAGTGAGAGAAATAGAGAAAGAGAAGCTGTGAGAGAGAGAGAGAGAGAGAAAGAGAAGCTGTGAGAGAGAGAGAAAGAGAAGATGTAAGTGAAAGAGAGAAGAAAGAGAAGATGTGTGTGAGAGAGAGAGAGAAAGAGAAGCTGTCGGTGAGAGAGAGAGAAAGAGAAGCTGTGAGTGAGAGAGAGAAAGAAAGAGAAAGAAAGAGAAGCTGTAAGTGAGAGAGAGTGAGAAAGAGAAGCTGTGAGTGAGATAGAAAGAGAAAGAGAAGATGTGAGTGAGAGAGAGAGATAGAAAGAGAAGCTGTGATTGAGAGAGAGAAAAAGAAGCTGTGAGTGAGAGAGAGAGAGAAAGGGAAGCTGTGAGTGAGAGAGAGAGAGAACGAGAAGCTGTGAGAGAGAGAGAACCTGTGAGTGAGTGAGAGAGAGAGAAGGAGAAGCTGTGAGTGAGATAAGAGAGAGAAAGAAAGAGAAGCTGTGAGTGAGAGAGAGAGAAAGAGAAGCTGTGAGTGAGAGAGAGAGAGAAGCTGTGAGTGAGAGAGAGAGAAAGAAAAGCTGTGAGGGAGAGAGAGAGAAAGAGAAGCTGTGAGTGAGAGAGAAAGAGAAAGAGAAAGAGGAGCTGTGTGTGTGTGAGAGAGAAAGAGAACCTGTGTGTGTGTGTGAGAGAGAGAAGCTGTGAGTGAGAGAGAAAGAGAGAAAATGAAACTGTTAGTGAGAGAGACAGAAAGAGAAACTGTGAGAGAAATAGAAAGAGAGAAAGAAGATGCTGTGAGAGAGAGAGAAATAGAAGCTGTGAGTGAGAGAGAGAAATAAATAGAGAAAGAGAAGATTTGAGTGAGAGAGAGAGAATGAGAAGCTGTGAGTGAGACAGAGAGTAAGAGAAGCTGTGTGAGAGAGAAATAGAAGCTGTGAGTGTGAGAGAGAAATAGAGAAAGAGAAGCTGTGAGTGAGAGAGAGAGTGAGAATGAGAAGCTGTGAGTGAGAGAAAGATAAGCTGTGAGTAAGAGAGAGAGAAAGATAAGCGGTTAGTGAGAGAGAGAGAGAAGCTGTGAGTGAGAGAGAGTGAGAGAAAGAAAACCTGTGAGTGAGAGAGAGAGAGAAGCTGTGAGTAAGAGAGAGAGAAAGCTAAGCTGTGAGTGAGAGAGAGAAAGAGAAGCTGTGAGTGAGAGAAAGAAAGAGAAGCTGTGAGTGAGAGAGAGGGAGAGAAAGAGAAGCTGTTAGTGAGAGAGTGAAAGAAAGAGAAGCGGTAAGTGAGAGAGAGAAGAAAGAGAAGCTGTGAGTGAGAGAGAGAGAGAAAGAGAAGCTGTGAGAGAGAGAGAGAGAGAAGCTGTGAGTGAGAGAGAGAAAGAAAGGGAAGCTGTGAGTGAGAGAGAGAGAGAGAAAGAGAAGCTGTGAGTGAGACAGAGAGAAAGAGAAGCTGTGAGTGGGAGAGAGAGAACGAGAAGCTGTAAGAGAGAGAGAAAGAGAAGCTGTGAGTGGGAGAGAACGAGAGAAAGAGAAGCTGTGAGTGAGAGAGGGAGAGAAAGAGAAGCTGTTAGTGAGAGAGAGAGAGAAAGAGAAGATGTAAGTGAAAGAGAGAAGAAAGAGATGTGAGTGAGAGAGAGAGAAAGAGAAGCTGTGGGTGAGAGAGAGAGAAAGAGAAGCTGTGAGTGAGAGAGAGAAAGAAAGAGAAGCTGTGAGTGAGATAGAAAGAGAAAGAGAAGATGTGAGTGAGAGAGAGAGAAAGAGAAGCTGAGTGTGAGAGAGAGAGAAAAGAAAGAGAAGCTGTGAGTGAGTGAGAGAGAGAGAGAGAAGCTGTGAGTGAGAGAGAGAGAAAGAGAAGCTGTGAGTGAGAGAGAGAAAGAGAAGCTGTGAATGAGAGAGAGAGAGAAGCTGTGAGTGAAGAGAGAGAGGAAGAGAAGCTGTGTTTGAGAGAGAGAGAGTAAGAAAGAGAAGCTGTGTGAGAGAGAGATAGAAGTAGAAGCTGTGAGTGAGAGAGAGAGAAGGAGAAGCTGTGAGTGAGAGAGAGAGAGAGAAAGAGAAGCTGTGAGTGAGAGAAAGAGAGAGAAAGAAAGATAAGCTGCGAGTGAGAGAGAGAGAGAAATTGAAGCTGTGAGAGAGAGAGAGAGAAAGAGAAGCTGTGATTGAGAGAGAGAGAGAAGCTGTGAGTGAGAGAGACTGAGAGAGAAAGAGAGTGTGAGTGAGAGAGAGAGATAGAAAGAGAAGCTGTGAGTGTGAGAGAAAGAGAGTCTGTGAGTGAGAGAGAGGAGAAAGAGAAGCTGTGAATGAGAGAGAGAGAAAGAGAAGCTGTGAATGAGAGAGAGAGAGAGAAAGAGAAGCTGTGAGTGAGAGAGAGAGGGAGAGAAAGAGAAGCTGTGAGAGAGAAAGAGAGAGAGAAAGAAAGATAAGCTGCGAGTGAGAGAGAGAGAGAAATTGAAGCTGTGAGTGAGAGAGAGCGAGAAAGAGAAGCTGTGATTGAGAGAGAGAGAGAAGCTGTGAGTGAGAGAGAGAGAGTATAAGAGAAGCTGTGAGTTAGTGAGAGAGAGAAGCTGTGAGTGAGAGAGAGAGAGAAGCTGTGTGTGTGAGAGAGAAGGATTATCTGTAAGTGAGAGAGAGAGAGAAAGAGAAGCTGTGAGTGAGAGAGAGAGAGAAAGAGAAGCTGTGAGTGAGAGAGATAGAGAGAGAGAAAGAAAAGCTGTGAGTGAGTGAGAGAGGGAGAAATAGAAGCTATGAGTGAGAGAGAGAGAGAAGCTGTGAGTGAGTGAGAAAGAGAAGCTGTGAGCGAGTGAGTGAGAGAGAGAATCTGAGTGAAAGAGAGAGAGAAAGAGAAGCTGTGAGTGAGAGAGAGAGAGAAAGAGAAGCTGTGAGTGAGAGAGAAAGAGAAGCTGTGAGAGAGAGAGTGAGAAAGAGAAGCTGTGAGTGTGTGTGAGAGAGAAAGAGAAGCTGTGAGAGAGAGAGAGGGAAAGAGAAGATGTGAATGACACACACAGAGAGAAGCTGTGTGTGTGAGAGAGAGAAAGAGAAGCTGTGTGTGTGTGAGAGAGAGAGAAAGAGAAGCTGTGAGTGAGAGAGAGAGAAAGAAATAGAAGCTGTGAGAGAGAGAAAGAGAGAAAGAACTGTGTGTGTGTGAGAGAGAGAAGCTGTGAGTGAAAGAGAGAGAGAGAAAGAGAAGCTGTGAGTGTGTGTGAGAGAGAAGCTGTGAGTTAGTGAGTGAGAGAGAGAGAGAAGCTAAGCTGTGAGTGAGGGAGAGAGAAAGAGAAGTTGTGAGTGAGTGAGAGAAAGAAAGAGAAGCTGTGAGTAAGAGAAAAATAGAGAAAGAGAAGCTGTGAGTGAGAGAGAGAGAGAAAGATAAGCTGTGAGTGAGAGAGAGAAAGAGAAGCTGTGAGTGAGAGAGATAGAGAAAGAGAAGCTGTGAGTGAGAGAGAGGGAGAGAAAGAGAAGCTGTTAGTGAGAGAGTGAGAGATAATCTGTGAGTGTGAGAGAGAGAACCTGTGAGTGAGAGAGAGAGAGAAAGAGAAGCTGTATGTGTGAGAGAGAGAAAGAGAAAGAGAAGCTGTGAGTGAGAGAGAGAAGCTGTGAGTGAGAGAGAGAGAGAGCAAAGCTGTGTGAGAGAGAGAGAAGCTGTGAGTGAGAGAGAGAGGGAGAAAGAGATGCTGTGAGTGAGAGAGAGAGAGAAATAGAATCTTTGAGTGAGAGAGAGAGAAAGAGAAGCTGTGAGTGAGAGAAAGAGAAGCTGTGAGTGAGAGAGAGAGAGAAAGAGAAGCTGTGAGTGAGAGAGAGAAAGAGAAACTGTGTGAGAGAGAGAGAAAGAAAGAGAAATTGTCAGTGAGAGAGAGAGAGATAAGCTTTGAGTGAGAGAGAAAGAGAGAAAGAGAAGCTGTGACTGAGAGAGAGAGAGAAAGAGAAGCTATGAGTGAGAGAGAGAGAGAGAAGCTGTGAGTGACTGAGAGAAAGAGAAGCTGTGTTAGAGAGAGAGAGAAAGAGATGCTTTGAGTGCGAGAGACAGAAAGAGATGCTGTGAGTGAGAGAGAGAGAAAGAGAAGCTTTGAGAGAGAGATGGAAAGGGAAGCTTTGTGTGTGTGAGAGAGAAAGAGAAGCTGTGAGTGAGAGAGAAAGAGAAGCTGTGTGAGAGAGAGAGTGAGAAAGAGAAGCTGTGAGTGTGTGTGAGAGAGAAAGAGAAGCTGTGTGAGAGAGAGTGGGAAAGAGAAGATGTGAATGACAGAGAGAGAGAGAAACTGTGTGTGTGTGTGAGAGAGAAAGAGAAGCTGTGTGTGTGAGAGAAAGAGAAGGTGTGAGTGAGAGAGAGAGAAAGAAAGAGAAGCTGTGAGAGAGAGAGAGAGAGAAAGAGAGAAAGAACTGTGTGTGTGAGAGAGAGAGAAGCTGTGAGTGAGAGAAGAGAGAGAGAGAAAGAGAAGCTGTGAGTGTGAGAGAGAGAGAAGCTGTGAGTGAGAGACAGAGAGAGAGAGAGAAGCTGAGTGAGAGAGAGAGAGAAAGAGAAGCTGTGAGTGAGAGAGAGAGAGAAAGAGAAGCTGTGAGTGAGAGAGAGAAAGAGAAACTGTGTGAGAGAGAGAGAGAAAGAAAGAGAAATTGTCAGTGAGAGAGAGAGATAAGCTTTGAGTGAGAGAGAAAGAGAGAAAGAGAAGCTGTGACTGAGAGAGAGAGAGAGAAAGAGATGCAGTGAGTGAGTGAGAGAGTGAAAGAGAAGCTATGAGTGAGAGAGAGTGAGAGAGAGAGAGAAGCTGTGAGTGACTGAGAGAAAGAGAAGCTGTGTTAGAGAGAGAGAGAAAGAGATGCTTTGAGTGAGAAAGACAGAAAGAGATGCTGTGAGTGAGAGAGAGAGAAAGAGAAGCTTTGAGTGAGAGAGAGATGGAAAGGGAAGCTTTGTGTGTGTGAGAGAGAAAGAGAAGATGTGAGTGAGAGAGAGAAAGAGAAGCTGTGTGTGTGTGAGAGAGAAAGAGAAGCTGTGAGTGAGAGAGAGAAAAAGAGAAGCTGAGAGTGAGAGAGAGAGAAAGAGAAGCTGTGAGTGAGAGAGAGAAATAGAGAAAGAGAAGCTGTGAGTGAGAGAGAGAGAGAGAGAAGCTGTGAGTGAGAGAGAGAAAGAGAAGCTGTGAGTGAGAGAGAGAGAGAGAAAGAGAAGCTGTGAGTGAGAGAGAGGGAGAGAAAGAGATGTTCGAGAGAGAGAGAGAAAGAAAGCGAAGCGGTAAGTGAGAGAGAGAAGAAAGAGAAGCTGTGAGTGAGAGAGAGAGAGAAAGAGAAGCTGTGAGTGAGAGAGAGAGAAAGAGAAGCTGTGAGTAAGAGAGAGAGACAAGCTGAGTGAGAGAGAGAGAGAAAGAGAAGCTGTGAGTGAAAGAGAGAGAGAGAATGAGAAGCTGTGAATGAGAGAGTGAGAGAGAGAAAATAGAAGCTGTGAGAGAGAGTGAGAGAGAAACAGACGCTGTGAGTGAGTGCATGAGAGAGAAAAAGAGAAGCTGTGAGTGAGAGAGAGAGAGAAAGAGTAGCTGTGAGTGAGAGAGAGGGGGAAAGAGAAGCTGTTAGTGAGAGAGAGAGAAGCTGAGTGAGAGAGAGAGAAAGAGTAGCTGTGAGTGAGAGAGAGTGAGAGAGAAGCTGTGAGTGAGAGAGAGAGAGAAGCTGTTAGTGAGAGAGAGAGAAAGAGAAGCTGTGAGAGAGAGAGAGAAAGAGTAGCTGTGATTGAGAGAGAGGGAAAAAGAAGCTGTGAGTGAGTGAGAGAGAGAGAAGCTGTGAGTGAGAGAGAGAAAGAAAAGCTGTGAGTGAGAGAGAGAGAGAGAAGCTGTGAGTGAGAGAGAGAGAAAGAGAAGCTGTGAGTGTGAGAGAGAGAAAGAGAAGCTGTTAGTGAGAGAGATAGAGTATAAGAGAAGCTGTGAGTGAGAGAGAGAGAGAAGCTGTGAGTGAGAGAGAGAGAAAGAGAAGCTGTGAGTGAGAGAGAAAGAGAAGCTGTGAGAGAGAGAGAGTGAGAAAGAGAAGCTGTGAGTGTGTGTGTGAGAGAAAGAGAAGCTGTGTGAGAGAGAGAGGGAAAGAGATGATGTGAATGACACAGAGAGAGAGAAGCTGTGTGTGTGTGAGAGAGAAAGAGAATCTGTGTGTGTGTGTGAGAGAGAGAAAGAGAAGCTGTGAGTGAGAGAGAGAGAAAGAAAGAGAAGCTGTGAGAGAGAGAAAGAGAGAAAGAACTGTGTGTGTGTGTGAGAGAGAGAGAAGCTGTGAGTGAGAGAGAGAGAGAAAGAGAAGCTGTGAGTGTGTGAAAGAGAGAAGCTGTGAGTGAGAGAGAGTGAGAGAAAGAAAACCTGTGAGTGAGAGAGAGAGAGAATCTGTGAGTTAGAGAGAGAGAAAGCTAAGCTGTGAGTGAGAGAGAGAGAAAGAGAAGCTGTGAGTGAGAGAAAGAGAAGCTGTGTGAGAGAGAGAGAAAGATAAGGAGTGAGAGAGAGAGAGAGAGAGAGAGAGAGAAGCTGTGAGTGAGAGAGAGGGAGAGAAAGAGATGTTAGAGAGAGAGAGAAAGAAAGCGAAGCGGTAAGTGAGAGAGAGAAGAAAGAGAAGCTGTGAGTGAGAGAGAGAGAGAAAGAGAAGCTGTGAGTGAGAGAGAGAGAAAGAGAAGCTGTGAGTAAGAGAGAGAGACAAGCTGAGTGAGAGAGAGAGAGAAAGAGAAGCTGTGAGTGAAAGAGAGAGAGAGAACAAGAAGCTGTGAGTGAGAGAGTGAGAGAGAGAAAATAGAAGCTGTGAGAGAGAGTGAGAGAGAAACAGATGCTGTGAGTGAGTGCATGAGAGAGAGAAAGAGAAGCTGTGAGTGAGAGAGAGAGAGAGAAAGAGTAGCTGTGTGTGAGAGAGAGGGGGAAAGAGAAGCTGTTAGTGAGAGAGAGAAGCTGAGTGAGAGAGAGAGAAAGAGTAGCTGTGAGTGAGAGAGAGAGAGAGAGAGAGAGAAGCTGTGAGTGAGTGAGAGAGAGAGAACGAGAAGCTGTGTGAGAGAGAGAAGCTGTGAGTGAGAGAGAGAGAAGTAGAATCTGTGAGTGAGAGAGAGAGAGAAAGAGAAGCTGTGAGTGAGAGAGAAAGAGAAGCTGTGAGAGAGAGTGAGAAAGAGAAGCTGTGAATGTGTGTGAGAGAGAAAGAGAAGCTGTGAGAGAGAGAGAGGGAAAGAGAAGATGTGAATGACACACAGGGAGAGAAGCTGTGTGTGTGAGAGAGAGAAAGAGAAGCTGTGTGTGTGTGAGAGAGAGAGAAAGAAGCTGTGAGTGAGAGAGGGAGAAAGAAAGAGAAGCTGTGAGAGAGAGAAAGAGAAAAAGAACTGTGTGTGTGTGTGAGAGAGAGAAGCTGTGAGTGAGAGAGAGAGAGAGAAAGAGAAGCTGTGAGTGTGTGTGAGAGAGAAGCTGTGAGTGAGAGAGAGTGAGAGAAAGAAAACCTGTGAGTGAGAGAGAGAGAGAAGCTGTGAGTAAGAGAGAGAGAAAGATAAGCTGTGAGTGAGGGAGAGAGTAAGAGAAGCTGTGAGTGAGAGAGAGAGAGAAAGAGAAGCTGTGAGTGTGAGAGAGAAATAGAGAAAGAGAAGCTGTGAGTGAGAGAGAGAGAAAGAGAAGCTGTTAGTGAGAGAGAGAGAGTATAAGAGAAGCTGTGAGTGAGAGAGAGAGAGAAGCTGTGAGTGAGAGAGAGAGAGAAATAGAAGCTGTGAGTGAGAGAGAAAGAGAAGCTGTGAGAGAGAGAGAGTGAGAAAGAGAAGCTGTGAGTGTGTGTGAGAGAGAAAGAGAAGCTGTGTGAGAGAGAGAGAGGGAAAGAGAAGATGTGAATGACACACAGAGAGAGAAGCTGTGTGTGTGAGAGAGAGAAAGAGAATCTGTGTGTGTGTGAGAGAGAAAGAGAAGCTGTGAGAGAGAGAAAGAGAGAAAGAACTGTGTGTGTGTGTGTGAGAGAGAGAAGCTGTGAGTGAGAGAGAGAGAGAGAAAGAGAAGCTGTGAGTGTGTGTGAGAGAGAAGCTGTGAGTGAGAGAGAGTGAGAGAAAGAAAACCTGTGAGTGAGAGAGAGAGAGAATCTGTGAGTAAGAGAGAGAGAAAGCTAAGCTGTGAGTGAGGGAGAGAGAAAGAGAAGCTGTGAGTGAGTGAGAGAGAGAAAGAGAAGCTGTGAGTGAGAGAGAGAAAGAGAGAAAGAGAAGCTGTGAGTGAGAGAGAGAGATAGAGAAGCTGTGAGTGAGAGAGAGAGAGAAAGAGAAGCTGTGAGTGAGAGAGAGGGAGAGAAAGAGAAGCTGTTAGTGAGAGAGAGTGAGAGATAAGCTATGAGTGTGAGAGAGAACCTGTGAGTGAGAGAGAGAGAGAAAGAAAGAGAAGCTGTATGTGTGAGAGAGAGAAAGAGAAAGAGAAGCTGTCAGTGAGAGAGAAAGAGAGAAAATGAGAAGCTGTGAGGGAGAGCGAGAGAGAGAGAGAGAGAAAGAGAAGTTGTGTGGTTGTGAAAGAGAGAAGCTGTGAGGGAGAGAGAGAAAGAGAAGATTTGAGTGAGAGAGAGAGAAAAAAGAATCTGTGAGTGAGAGAGAGAGAAAGAGAAACTGTGAGTGAGAGAGAGAGAGAAAGAGAAGCTGTGTGAGAGAGAGAGAAAGAGAAGCTGTTAGTGAGAGAGAGAGTGAAAGTGAAGCTGTGAGTGAAGGAGAGAGAGAGAAGCTGTGATTGAGCGAGAGAGAGAAGCTGTGAGTGAGAGAGAGAGAGAAAGAGAAACTGAGTGAGAGAGAGAGAGAAAGAGAAAGAGAAGCTGTGAGTGAGAGAGAGAAAGAGAAGCTGTTAGTGTGTGTGTGTGAGAGAGAGAGAAGCTGTGAGTGAGAGAGAGAAGCTGTGAGTGAGAGAGTGAGAAAGAAAAGCTGTATGTGTTTGTGTGTGAGATAGAGTGAGAAGCTGTGAGACAGAGAGAGAAAAAGAGAAGCTGTGAGTGAGTGAGTGAGAGAGTGAAAGAGAAGCTGTGAGTGAGAGAGAGAGAAGCTGTGAGTGAGTGAGAAAGAGAAGCTGTGAGAGAGTGAGTGAGAGAGAGAATCTGAGTGAAAGAGAGAGAAAGAGAAGC
Organism: Bradypodion pumilum; assembly: GCA_035047305.1. NCBI lineage: Eukaryota > Metazoa > Chordata > Lepidosauria > Squamata > Chamaeleonidae > Bradypodion > Bradypodion pumilum. The sequence goes on from JAWDJD010000001.1 coordinate 236,544,392, forward strand.
TATGAGTGAGAGAGAGAGAGAAAGAGAAGCTGTGAGTGAGAGAGAAAGAGAAGCTATGAGAGAGAGTGAGAAAGAGAAGCTGTGAATGTGTGTGAGAGAGAAAGAGAAGCTGTGAGAGAGAGAGAGGGAAAGAGAAGATGTGAATGACACACAGAGAGAGAAGCTGTGTGTGTGTGAGAGAGAAAGAGAACCTGTGTGTTTGTGAGAGAGAGAAAGAGAACCTGTGAGTGAGAGAGAGAGAAAGAAAGAGAAGCTGTGAGAGAGAGAAAGAGAAAAAGAACTGTGTGTGTGTGTGAGAGAGAGAAGCTGTGAGTGAGAGAGAGAGAGAGAGAAAGAGAAGCTGTGAGTGTGTGTGAGAGAGAAGCTGTGAGTGAGAGAGAGTGAGAGAAAGAAAACCTGTGAGTGAGAGAGAGAGAGAAGCTGTGAGTAAGAGAGAGAGAAAGATAAGCTGTGAGTGAGGGAGAGAGAAAGAGAAGCTGTGAGTGAGAGAGAGAGAGAAAAAGAAGCTGTGAGTGTGAGAGAGAAATAGAGAAAGAGAAGCTATGAGTGAGAGAGAGATAGAGAAGCTGTGAGTGAGAGAGAGAAAGAGAAGCTGTGAGTGAGAGAGAGAGAGAAAGAGAAGCTGTGAGTGAGAGAGAGGGAGAGAAAGAGAAGCTGTTATTGAGAGAGAGAAAGAAAGAGAAGCGGTAAGTGAAGAGAGAGAAGAAAGAGAAGCTGTGAGTGAGAGAGAGAGAGAGAAAGAGAAGCTGTGAGTGCGAGAGAGAGAGAGAAGCTGTGAGTGAGAGAGAGAGAGAAAGGGAAGCTGTGAGTGAGTGAGAGAGAGAAAGAGAAGCTGTGAGTGAGAGAGAAAGAGAAGCTGTGAGAAAGAGAGAGAGAAAGAGAAGCTGTGACTGGAGAGAGAGTGAGAAGCTGTGAGTGAGTGAGAGAGAGAAGCTGTGAGTGTGTGTGTGAGAGAGAAAGAGAAGCTGTGTGAGAGAGGGAGAGAAAGAGAAGCAGTGAGTGAGTGAGAGAGAGAAAGAGAAGCTGTGAGTGAGAGAGAGAGAGAAGCTGTGAGTGAGAGAGAGAGAGAGAGAAAGCAAAGCTGTGTGAGAGAGAGAAGCTGTGAGTGAGAGAGAGAGGGAGAAAGAGATGCTGTGAGTGAGAGAGAGAGAAAGAGAAGCTGTGAGTGAGCGAGAGAGGGAGAAAGAGATGCTGTGAGTGAGAGAGAGAGAGAAAGAGAATCTTTGAGTGAGAGCGAGAGAAAGAGTATCTGAGTGAGAGAGAGAGAAAGAGAAGCTGTGTGTGAGAGAGAGAGAGAATGAGAAGTTGTGAGTGAGAGAGTGAGAGAGAGAAATAGAAGCTGTGAGAAATAGTGAGAGAGAAAGAGATGCTGTGAGTGAGAGCATGAGAGAGAGAAAGAGAAGCTGTGAGTGAGAGAGAGAGAGAAAGAGTAGCTGTGAGTGAGTGAGAGAGAAAGAGAAGCTGTGAGTGAGAGAGAGAGAGAAAGAAGCTGAGTGAGAGAGAGAGATAAAGAGAAGCTGTGAGTGAGAGAGAGAGAAAGAGAAGCTGTGAGTGAGAGAGAGAGAGAAGCTGTTAGTGAGAGTGAGAGAAAGAGAAGCTGTGAGAGAGAGAAAGAGTAGCTATGAGTGAGAGATAGAGAGAAAGAGAAGCTGTGAGTAAGAGAGAGAGAAAGAGAAGCTGTTAGTGAGAGAGAGAGCATAAGAGAAGCCGTGAGTGAGTGTGAGAGAGAGAAGCTGTGAGTGAGAGAGACAGAGAAGCTGTGAGAGAGAGAGAGAGAGAGAGAGAAAGAGAAGCTATGAGTGAGAGAGAGTGAGAGAGAAGCTGTGAGTGAGAGAGAGAGAAGCTGTGAGTGAGAGAGAGAGAAAGAGAAGCTGTATGTGTGAGAGAGAAAGAGAAAGAGAAGCTGTCAGTGAGAGAGAAAGAGAGATAATGAGAAGCTGTGAGGGAGAGAGAGAGAGAGAAAGAGAAGTTGTGTGGTTGTGAAAGAGAGAAGTTGTGAGGGAGAGAGAGAGAAAGAGAAGATTTGAGTGAGACAGAAAGAAAAAAGAAGCTGTGAGTGAGAGAGAGAGACAGAGAAACTGTGAGTGAGAGAGAGAGAGAAAGAGAAGCTGTGTGTGAGAGAGAGAGAAAGAGAAGCTGTGAGTGAGAGAGAGAGAGAATCTGTGAGTAAGAGAGAGAGAAAGCTAAGCTGTGAGTGAGGGAGAGAGGAAGAGAAGCTGTGAGTGAGTGAGAGAGAGAAAGAGAAGCTGTGAGTGAGAGAGAGAAAGAGAGAAAGAGAAGCTGTGAGTGAGAGAGAGAGATAGAGAAGCTGTGAGTGAGAGAGAGAGAGAAAGAGAAGCTGTGAGTGAGAGAGAGGGAGAGAAAGAGAAGCTGTTAGTGAGAGAGAGTGAGAGATAAGCTATGAGTGTGAGAGAGAGAACCTGTGAGTGAGAGAGAGAGAGAAAGAGAAGCTGTATGTGTGAGAGAGAGAAAGAGAAAGAGAAGCTGTCAGTGAGAGAGAAAGAGAGAAAATGAGAAGCTGTGAGGGAGAGCGAGAGAGAGAGAGAGAAAGTGAAGTTGTGTGGTTGTGAAAGAGAGAAGCTGTGAGGGAGAGAGAGAGAAAGAGAAGATTTGAGTGAGAGAGAGAGAAAAAAGAATCTGTGAGTGAGAGAGAGAGAAAGAGAAACTGTGAGTGAGAGAGAGAGAAAGAGAAGCTGTGAGAGAGAGAGAAAGAGAAGCTGTTAGTGAGAGAGAGAGTGAAAGTGAAGCTGTGAGTGAAGGAGAGAGAGAGAAGCTGTGATTGAGCGAGAGAGAGAAGCTGTGAGTGAGAGAGAGAGAGAAAGAGAAACTGAGTGAGAGAGAGAGAGAAAGAGAAAGAGAAGCTGTGAGTGAGAGAGAGAAAGAGAAGCTGTGTGTGTGAGAGAAAGAGAAGCTGTAAGTGAGAGAGGGTGAGAAAGAGAAGCTGTGAGTGAGAGAGAGAGAGAAAGAGAAGCTGTGAGTGAGAGAGAAAGAGAAGCTGTGAGAGAGAGAGTGAGAAAGAGAAGCTGTGAGTGTGTGAGAGAGAGAAAGAGAAGCTGTGTGAGAGAGAGAGAGAGAAGGAGAAGCTGTGAGTGAGAGAGAGAAAGAGAAGCTGTGTGTGTGAGAGAAAGAGAAGCTGTAAGTGAGAGAGGGTGAGAAAGAGAAGCTGTGATTGAGAGTGAGAGAGAAAGAGATACTGTGAGTGAGTACATGAGAGAGAGAAACGGAAGCTGTGAGTGAGAGAGAGAGAGAGAATGAGAAGCTGTGTGTGAGAGAGAGAGAAGCTGTGAGTGAGTGAGAGAGAGAGAAGGAGAAGCTGTGGGTGAGATAAGAGAGAGAAAGAAAGAGAAGCTGTGAGTGAGAGAGAGAGAAAGTGAAGCTATGAGTGAGAGAGAGAGAAGCTGTGAGTGAGAGAGAGAGAAAGCAAAGCTGTGAGTGAGAGAGAATCTGTGAGTGAGAGAGAGAGAACCTGTGAGTGAGAGAGAGAGAGAAAGAGAAGCTGTATGTGTGAGAGAGAGAAAAAGAAAGAGAAGCTGTCAGTGAGAAAGAGAGAAAATGAGAAGCTGTGAGGGAGAGTGAGAGAGAGAAAGAAAGAGAAGTTGTGTGGTTGTGAAAGAGAGAACCTGTGAGTGAGTGAGAGAGAGAAAGAGAATCTGTGAGTGAGAGATAGAGAGAAAGAGAAGCTGAGAGAGAGAGAGAAAGAGAAGCTGTTAGTGAGAGAGTGAAAGAGAAGCTGTGAGTGAAGGAGAGAGAGAGAAGCTGTGATTGAGCGAGAGAGAGAGAAGCTGTGAGTGAGAGAGAGAAAGAGAAGATGTTAGTGAGAGAGAGAGAGAAGCTGTGAGTGAGAGAGAGAAGCTGTGAGTGAGAGAATGAGAAAGAGAAGCTGTATGTGTTTGTGTGTGTGAGAGAGTGAGAAGCTGTGAGAGAGAGAGAAAAAAAGAGAAGCTGTGAGTGAGAGAGAGAATGAACGAGAAGCTATGAGTGAGAGAGAGAGGTGTGAGTGAGTGAGAAAGAGAACTTGTGAGTGAGTGAGTGAGAGAGAGAGAATCTGTGAGAGAGAGAGAGAAAGTGAAGCTGTGAGTGAGAGAGAGAGAGAAAGAGAAGATGTGAGTGAGAGAGTAAGAGAAGCTGTGAGGGAGAGAGAGTGAGAAAGAGAAGCTGTGAGTGTGTGTGTGAGAGAAAGAGAAGCTGTGAGAGAGAGAGATGGAAAGAGAAGATGTGAATGACAGAGAGAGAGAGAAGCTGTGTGTGTCTGAGATAGAGAAAGAGAAGCTGTGAGTGAGAGAGAGAGAAAGAAAGAGAAGTTGTGAGAGGGAGAAAGAGATAAAGAACTGTGTGTGTGTGTGAGAGAGAGAGAAGCTGTGAGTGAGAGAGAGAGAGAAAGAGAAGCTGTGAGTGTGAGAGAGAGAAGCTGTGAGTGAGAGAGAGAGAGAAAGAGAAGCTGAGTGAGAGAGAGAGAGAAAGAGAAGCTGTGAGTGAAAGAGAGAGAGAAAGAGAAGCTGAGTGAGTGAGAGAGAGAAAGAGAAGCTGTGTGAGAGAGAGAGAAAGAAAGAGAAATTGTCAATGAGAGAGAGAGAGAGAAGCTTTGAGTGAGAGAGAAAGAGAGAAAGAGAAGCTGTGAGTGAGAGAGAGAGAGAAAGGGATGCTGTGAGTGAGAGAGAGAGTGAAAGAGAAGCTGTGAGTGAGAGAGAGAAAGAGAAGCTGTGAGTGACTGAGAGAAAGAGAAGCTGTGTTATAGAGAGAGAGAGAGATGCTGTGAGTGAGAGAGACAGAAAGAGAAGCGGTGAGTGAGAGAGAGAGAAAGAGAAGCTTTGAGTGAGAGAGAGAGAGAAAGAGAAGCTTTGTGTGTGTGAGAGAGAAAGAGAAGTTGTGAGTGAGAGAGAGAAAGAGAAGCTGTGTGTGTGTGAGAGAGAAAGAGAAGCTGTGAGTGAGAGAGAAAGAGAAGCTGTGAGAAAGAGAGAGAGAGAGAAAGAGAAGCTGTGACTGGAGAGAGAGAGAGAGAGAAGCTGTGAGTGAGAGAGAGAGAGAAAGAGAAGCTGTGAGTGAGTGAGAGAGAGAAGCTGTGAGTGTGTGTGAGGGAGAGAAAGAGAAGCTGAGTGAGAGAGGGAGAGAAAGAGAAGCTGTGAGTGAGAGAGAGAGAGAGAAAGAGAAGCTGTGAGTGAGAGAGAGAGAGAAGCTGTGAGTGAGTGAGAGAGAGAGAAGCTGTGAGTGAGAGAGAGGGAAAGAGAAGCTGTAAGTGAGAGAGAGAGAAAGAGAAGCTGTGAGTGTGTGTGTGAGAGAGAAAGAGATGCTGTGAGTGAGAGAGAGAGAAAGAGATGCTGTGAGTGAGAGAGAGAGAAATAGAAGCTGTGAGAGAGAGTGATTGAGAAAGAGATGCTGTGAGTGAGTGCATGAGAGAGAGAGAAGCTGTGAGTGAGAGAGAGAGAGAAAGGGTAGCTGTGAGTGAAAGAGAAAGAGAAGCTGTGAGTGAGAGAGAGAGAGAAGCTGAGTGAGAGAGAGAGAAAGAGAAGCTGTGAGTGAGAGAGAGAGAGAAGCTGTGAGTGAGAGAGAGAGAGAAGCTGTTAGTGAGAGAGAGAAAGAGAAGCTGTTAGAGAGAGAGAAAGAAAAGCTGTGAGTAAGAGAGCGAGACAAGCTGAGTGAGAGAGAGAGAAAGAGAAGCTGTGAGTGACAGAGATGGAGAAATAGAAGTTGTGAGTGAGAGAGTGAGAGAGAGAAATAGAAGCTGTGAGAGAGAGTGAGAGAGATACAGATGCTGTGAGTGAGTGCATGAGAGAGAGAGAGAGAGAAGCTGTGAGTGAGTGAGAGAGAGAAAGAGTAGCTGTGATTGAAAGAGAAAGAGAAGCTGTGAGTGAGAGAGAGAGACGCTGAGTGAGAGAGAGAGAAAGAGAAGCTGTGAGTGAGAGAGAGAGAGAAGCTGTGTGTGTGTGAGAGAGATAAGCTGTTAGTGAGAGAGAGAAAGAGAAGCTGAGTGAGAGAGAGAAAGAGAAGCTGTGAGTGAGAGAGAGAGAGAGAAAGAGAAGCTGTGAGTGAGTGAGAGAGAGAAGCTGTGAGTGAGAGAGAGAGTATAAGAGAAGCTGTGAGTGAGAGAGAGAGAGAGAGAGCTGTGAGTGAGAGAGAGAGAAGCTGTCAGTGAGAGAGAGAGAAGTAGAATCTGTGAGTGAGAGAGAGAGAGAAAGAGAAGCTATGAGTGAGAGAGAGAGAGAAAGAGAAGCTGTGAGTGAGAGAGAGAGAAATAGAAGCTATGAGTGAGAGAGAGTGAGAGAGAAGCTGTGAGTGAGAGAGAGAACCTGTGAGTGAGAGAGAGAGAGAAAGAGAAGCTGTGAGTGAGAGAGAAAGAGAAGCTGTGAGTGAGAGAGAGAGAGAGAAGCTGTGAGTGAGAGAGAGAAAGAGAAGCTGTGAGTGAGAGAGAGAGAGAGAAAGAGAAGCTGTGAGTGAGAGAGAGAGAGAAGCTGTGAGTGAGAGAGAGAGAAAGAGAAGCTGTGAGTGAGAGAGAGAGAAAGAGAAGCTGTTAGTGAGAGAGAGAGTATAAGAGAAGCTGTGAGTAAGAGAGAGAGAGAGAGAGAGAAGCTGTGAGTGAGAGAGAGAGAAGCTGTGAGTGAGAGAGAGAGAGAAGTAGAATCTGTGAGTGAGAGAGAGAGAGAAAGAGAAGCTGTGAGTGAGAGAGAGAGAGAAAGAGAAGCTGTGAGTGAGAGAGAGAAATAGAAGCTATGAGTGAGAGAGAGTGAGAGAGAAGCTGTGAGTGAGAGAGAGAGAACCTGTGAGTGAGAGAGAGAGAGAAAGAGAAGCTGTGAGTGAGAGAGAGAAATAGAAGCTATGAGTGAGAGAGAGTGAGAGAGAAGCTGTGAGTGAGAGAGAGAGAACCTGTGTGAGAGAGAGAGAGAAAGAGAAGCTGTATGTGAGAGAGAGATAAAGAGAAAGAGAAGCTGTCAGTGAGAGAGAAAGAGAGAAAATGAGAAGCTGTGAGGGAGAGAGAGAGAGAAAGAGAGGTTGTGTGGTTGTGTGAGAGAGAAGCTGTGAGGGAGAGAGAGAAAGAGAAACTGTGAGTGAGAGAGAGAGAGAGAAAGAAAAGCTGTGAGTGAGAGAGAGAGAGAAGCTGTGAGGGAGAGAGAGAGAGAAAGAGAAGCTGTGAGTCAGACAGAGAGAAAGAGAAGCTGTGAGTGGGAGGGAGAGAGAACGAGAAGCTGTGAGAGAGAGAGAAAGAGAAGATATGAGTGAGAGAGAGAAATAAAGAAAGAGAAGCTGTATGTGAGAGAGAGAGAAAGAGAAAGAGAAGCTGTCAGTGAGAGAGAAAGAGAGAAAATGAGAAGCTGTGAGGGAGAGAGAGAGAGAGAAAGAGAGGTTGTGTGGTTGTGTGAGAGAGAAGCTGTGAGGGAGAGAGAGAAAGAGAAACTGTGAGTGAGAGAGAGAGAGAGAAAGAAAAGCTGTGAGTGAGAGAGAGAGAGAAGCTGTGAGGGAGAGAGAGAGAGAAAGAGAAGCTGTGAGTCAGACAGAGAGAAAGAGAAGCTGTGAGTGGGAGGGAGAGAGAACGAGAAGCTGTGAGAGAGAGAGAAAGAGAAGATATGAGTGAGAGAGAGAAATAAAGAAAGAGAAGCTGTGTGAGAGAGAGAGAGAGAAAGTGAAGATGTGAGTGAGAGAGAGAAAGAGAAGCTGTGAGTGGGAGAGAAAGAGAGAAAGAGAAGCTGTGAGTGAGAGAGAGTGTGAGAGAAGCTGTGAGTGAGAGAGAGAGAAAGAGAAGATGTGAGTGAGAGAGAGAAAGAGAAGCTGTGAGTGGGAGAGAAAGAGAGAAAGAGAAGCTGTGAGTGAGAGAGAGAGAGAAGCTGTGAGTGAGAGAGAAAGAGAAGCTGAGTGAGAGAGAAAGAGAAGCTGTGAGTGAGAGGAAGAGAAAGAGAAGATGTGTGAGAGAAAGAGAAAGAGAAGTTGTAAGTGAGAGAGAGTGAGAAAGAGAAGCTGTGTGTATGTGAGAGAGAGAGAAGCTGTGTGTGAGAGAGAGAAAGAGAAGCTGTGAGTGAGAGAGAGATAGAAACAGAAGCTGTGATTGAGAGTGAGAGAGAAAGAGATGCTGTGAGTGAGTGCATGAGAGAGAGAAAGGGAAGCTGTGAGTGAGAGAGAGAGAACGAGAAGCTGTGTGTGTGAGAGAGAGAAGCTGTGAGTGAGTGAGAGAGAGAGAAGGAGAAGCTGTGGGTGAGATAAGAGAGAGAAAGAAAGAGAAGCTGTGAGTGAGAGAGAGAGAAAGTGAAGCTATGAGTGAGAGAGAGAGAGAGAAGCTGTGAGTGAGAGAGAGAGAAAGCAAAGCTGTGAATGAGAGAGAAGCTGTGAGTGTGAGAGAGAGAACCTGTGAGTGAGAGAGAGAGAGAAAGAGAAGTTGTATGTGTGAGAGAGAGAGAAAGAAAGAGAAAGAGAAGCTGTCAGTGAGAGAGAAAGAGAGAAAATGAGAAGCTGTGAGGGAGAGAGAGAGAGAAAGAGAGGTTGTGTGGTTGTGTGAGAGAGAATCTGTGAGGGAGAGAGAGAGAAAGAGAAACTGTGAGTGAGAGAGAGAGAAAGAGAAGTGGTTAGTGAGAGAGAGAGTGAAAAAGAAGCTGTGAGTGAAGGAGAGAGAGAAGCTGTGAGTGAGAGAGAGAGAAAGAGAAACTGAGTGAGAGAGAGAGAAAGAGAAGCTGTGAGTGAGAGAGAGAGAAAGAGAAGCTATGTGTGTGTGTGAGAGAGAAGCAGTGAGTGAGAGAGAGAGAGAAAGAGAACCTGTGAGTGAGAGAGAGAAAGAGAAGCTGTTAGTGAGAGTGAGTGTGAAAGAGAAGCTTTGAGTGAGAGAGAGAAATGCTGTGAGTGAGTGAGAGAGAGAGAAGCTGTGAGTGAGAGAGAGAAAGAGAAGCTGTGAGTGAGAGAGAGTGAGAAAGAGAAGCTGTGAGTGAGAAAGAAAGAGAAGCTGTGAATGAGGCAGAGAGAGAAAGAGAAGGTGTGTGTGTGTGAGAGAGAAGCTGTTAGTGAGGAGAAAAAGAGAAGCTGTGAGTGAGAGAGAGAGAGAAAGAGAAAGAGAAGCTGTGAGTGAGAGAGAGAAAGAGAAGCTGTGTGTGTGAGAGAAAGAGAAGCTGTGAGTGAGAGAGAGAGAGAAAGAGAAGCTGTGAGTGAGAGAGAGAGAGAAAGAGAAGCTGTGAGTGAGAGAGAGAGAAATAGAAGCTATGAGTGAGAGAGAGTGAGAGAGATGCTGTGAGTGAGAGAGAGAGAACCTGTGAGTGTGTGAGAGAGAGAAAGAGAAGCTGTATGTGTGAGAGAGAGAAAGAGAAAGAGAAGCTGTCAGTGAGAGAGAAAGAGAGAAAATGAGAAGCTGTGAGGGAGAGAGAGAGAGAGAAAGAGAGGTTGTGTGGTTGTGTGAGAGAGAAGCTGTGAGGGAGAGAGAGAAAGAGAAACTGTGAGTGAGAGAGAGAGAGAAAGAAAAGCTGTGAGTGAGAGAGAGAGAGAAGCTGTGAGGGAGAGAGTGAGAGAAAGAGAAGCTGTGAGTCAGACAGAGAGAAAGAGAAGCTGTGAGTGGGAGGGAGAGAGAACGAGAAGCTGTGAGAGAGAGAGAAAGAGAAGATATGAGTGAGAGAGAGAAATAAAGAAAGAGAAGCTGTGTGAGAGAGAGAGAGAGAAAGAGAAGATGTGAGTGAGAGAGAGAAAGAGAAGCTGTGAGTGGGAGAGAAAGAGAGAAAGAGAAGCTGTGAGTGAGAGAGAGTGAGAGAGAGAAGCTGTGAGTGAGAGAGAGAGAGAGAAATAGAAGCTGTGAGTGAGAGAGAGAAATAGAGAAAGAGAAGATTTGAGTGAGAGAGAGAGAATGAGAAGCTGTGAGTGAGAGAAAGATAAGCTGTGAGTAAGAGAGAGAGATCGATAAGCTGTGAGTGAGAGGGAGAGAGAAAGAGAAGCTGTGAGTGAGACAGAGAGAAAGAGAAGCTGTGTGTGAGAGAAATAGAAGCTGTGAGTGTGAGAGAGAAATAGAGAAAGAGAAGCTGTGAGTGAGAGAGAGTGAGAATGAGAAGCTGTGAGTGAGAGAAAGATAAGCTGTGAGTAAGAGAGAGAGAAAGATAAGCGGTTAGTGAGAGAGAGAGTGAAAGAGAAGCTGTGAGTGAAGGAGAGAGAGAAGCTGTGATTGAGAGAAAGAAGCTGTGAGTGAGAGAGAGAGAAAGAGAAACTGAGTGAGAGAGAGAGAGAAAGAGAAGCTATGTGTGTGTGTGAGAGAGAAGCAGTGAGTGAGAGAGAGAGAGAAAGAGAACCTGCGAGTGAGAGAGAGAAAGAGAAGCTGTTAGTGAGAGTGAGTGTGAAAGAGAAGCTTTGAGTGTGAGAGAGAGAAGCTGTGAGTGAGAGAGAGAGAGAAGCTGTGAGTGAGAGAGAGAGAAAGAAAAGCTGTGAGTGAGAGAGAGTGAGAAAGAGAAGCAGTGAGTGAGAGAGAAAGAGAAGCTGTGAGTGAGGCAGAGAGAGAAAGAGAAGGTGTGTGTATGTGAGAGAGAAGCTGTTAGTGAGAGAGAGAAAGAGAAGCTGTGAGTGAGAGAGAGAGAGAACGAGAAGCTGTGAGAGAGAGAAAAGCTGTGAGTGAGAGAGAGAGAAGGAGAAGCTGTGAGTGAGAGAGAGAGAGAAAGAAAGAGATGCTGTGAGTGAGAGAGGAAGATAGAGAAGTGAGTGAGTGAGAGAGAGAAGCTGTGTGTGTGAGAGAGAAAGAGAAGCTGTGAGTGAGAGAGAGAGAGAAAGAGAAGCTGTGAGTGAGAGAGATAGAAAGAGAAGCTGTAAATGAGAGAGAAAGAGAAGCTGTGAGTGAGAGAGAGAGAGAAGCTGTGAGTGAGAGAGAGAGAAAGAGAAGCTGTGAGTGAGAGAAAGAGAAGCTGTGAGTAAGAGAGAGAAAGAGAAGGAGTGAGTGAGAGAGAGAGAGAGAAGGAGAAGCTGTGAGTGAGAGAGAGAGAAGCTGTGAGTGAGAGAGAGAAAGAGAAGCTGTGAGTGAGAGAGAGAGAAAGAGAAGCTGTAAGTGAGAGAGAGTGAGAAAGAGAAGCTGTGTGAGAGAGAGAGAAGCTGTGTGTGTGTGAGAGAGAAAGAGGAGCTGTGAGTGAGAGAGAGAGAGAATGAGAAGCTGTGAGAGAGAGAAAGAGAGAAGCTGTGAGTGAGAGAGAACAAGAAGCTGTGTGTCAGAGAGAGAGAAAGAAAGAGAAGCTGTGAGTGAGAGAGAGAGAAAGAGAAGCTGTGAGTGAGAGAGAGAGAGAAGCTGTGAGTGAGAGACAGAGAAAGAGAAGCTGTGAGTGAGAGAGAGAAAAAGAGAAGCTGAGAGAGAGAGAGAAAGAGAAGCTATGAGTGAGAGAGAGAAATAGAGAAAGAGAAGCTGTGAGTGTGAGAGAGAGAGAAGCTGTGAGTGAGAGAGAGAAAGAGAAGCTGTGAGTGAGAGAGAGAGAGAGAAAGAGAAGCTGTGAGTGAGAGAGAGGGAGAGAAAGAGATGTTAGTGAGAGAGAGAAAGAAAGAAAAGCGGTAAGTGAGAGAGAGAAGAAAGAGAAGCTGTGAGTGAGGAGAGAGAGAAAGAGAAGCTGTGAGTGAGAGAGAGAGAAGGAGAAGCTGTGAGTGAGAGAGAGAAAGAGAAGCTGTGAGTGAGAGAGAGAGAGAAAGAGAAGGTGTGAGTGAGAGAGAGTGAGTGAGAGAAGCTGTGTGTGTGAGAGAGAAAGAGGAGCTGTGAGTGAGAGAGAGAATGAGAAGCTGTGAGAGAGAAAGAGAGAAGCTGTGAGTGAGAGAGAGAGAAGGAGAAGCTGTGATTGAGAGAGAGAAAGAGAAGCTGTGAGTGAGAGAAAGAGAAAGAGAAGCTGTAAGTGAGAGAGTGAGAAAGAGAAGCTGTGAGAGAGAGAGAGAAAGAAGCAGTGTGTTAGAGAGAGAGAAAGAGAAGCTGTGAGTGAGAGAGAAAGAGAAGCTGTGAGTGAGAGAGAGAGAGAGAAGCTGTGAGTGAGAGAGAGAAAGAGAAGCTGTGAGTGAGAGAGAGAGAGAAAGAGAAGCTGTGAGTGAGAGAGAGAGAGAAGCTGTGAGTGAGAGAGAGAGAAAGAGAAGCTGTGAGTGAGAGAGAGAGAAAGAGAAGCTGTCAGTGAGAGAGAGAGTATAAGAGAAGCTGTGAGTGAGAGAGAGAGAGAGAGAGAAGCTGTGAGTGAGAGAGAGAGAAGCTGTGAGTGTGTGAGAGAGAGAGAAGTAGAATCTGTGAGTGAGAGAGAGAGAAAGAGAAGCTGTGAGTGAGAGAGAGAGAGAAAGAGAAGCTGTGAGTGAGAGAGAGAAATAGAAGCTATGAGTGAGAGAGAGTGAGAGAGAAGCTGTGAGTGAGAGAGAGAGAACCTGTGAGTGAGAGAGAGAGAGAAAGAGAAGCTGTGAGTGAGAGAGAGAAATAGAAGCTGTTAGTGAGAGTGAGTGTGAAAGAGAAGCTTTGAGTGAGAGAGAGAAATGCTGTGAGTGAGTGAGAGAGAGAGAAGCTGTGAGTGTGAGAGAGAAAGAGAAGCTGTGAGTGAGAGAGAGTGAGAAAGAGAAGCTGTGAGTGAGAAAGAAAGAGAAGCTGTGAATGAGGCAGAGAGAGAAAGAGAAGGTGTGTGTGTGTGAGAGAGAAGCTGTTAGTGAGGAGAAAAAGAGAAGCTGTGAGTGAGAGAGAGAGAGAAAGAGAAAGAGAAGCTGTGAGTGAGAGAGAGAAAGAGAAGCTGTGTGTGTGAGAGAAAGAGAAGCTGTGAGTGAGAGAGAGAGAGAAAGAGAAGCTGTGAGTGAGAGAGAGAGAAATAGAAGCTATGAGTGAGAGAGAGTGAGAGAGATGCTGTGAGTGAGAGAGAGAGAACCTGTGAGTGTGTGAGAGAGAGAAAGAGAAGCTGTATGTGTGAGAGAGAGAAAGAGAAAGAGAAGCTGTCAGTGAGAGAGAAAGAGAGAAAATGAGAAGCTGTGAGGGAGAGAGAGAGAGAGAAAGAGAGGTTGTGTGGTTGTGTGAGAGAGAAGCTGTGAGGGAGAGAGAGAAAGAGAAACTGTGAGTGAGAGAGAGAGAGAAAGAAAAGCTGTGAGTGAGAGAGAGAGAGAAGCTGTGAGGGAGAGAGAGAGAGAAAGAGAAGCTGTGAGTCAGACAGAGAGAAAGAGAAGCTGTGAGTGGGAGGGAGAGAGAACGAGAAGCTGTGAGAGAGAGAGAAAGAGAAGATATGAGTGAGAGAGAGAAATAAAGAAAGAGAAGCTGTGTGAGAGAGAGAGAGAGAAAGAGAAGATGTGAGTGAGAGAGAGAAAGAGAAGCTGTGAGTGGGAGAGAAAGAGAGAAAGAGAAGCTGTGAGTGAGAGAGAGTGAGAGAGAGAAGCTGTGAGTGAGAGAGAGAGAGAGAAATAGAAGCTGTGAGTGAGAGAGAGAAATAGAGAAAGAGAAGATTTGAGTGAGAGAGAGAGAATGAGAAGCTGTGAGTGAGAGAAAGATAAGCTGTGAGTAAGAGAGAGAGATCGATAAGCTGTGAGTGAGAGGGAGAGAGAAAGAGAAGCTGTGAGTGAGACAGAGAGAAAGAGAAGCTGTGTGTGAGAGAAATAGAAGCTGTGAGTGTGAGAGAGAAATAGAGAAAGAGAAGCTGTGAGTGAGAGAGAGTGAGAATGAGAAGCTGTGAGTGAGAGAAAGATAAGCTGTGAGTAAGAGAGAGAGAAAGATAAGCGGTTAGTGAGAGAGAGAGTGAAAGAGAAGCTGTGAGTGAAGGAGAGAGAGAAGCTGTGATTGAGAGAAAGAAGCTGTGAGTGAGAGAGAGAGAAAGAGAAACTGAGTGAGAGAGAGAGAGAAAGAGAAGCTATGTGTGTGTGTGAGAGAGAAGCAGTGAGTGAGAGAGAGAGAGAAAGAGAACCTGCGAGTGAGAGAGAGAAAGAGAAGCTGTTAGTGAGAGTGAGTGTGAAAGAGAAGCTTTGAGTGTGAGAGAGAGAAGCTGTGAGTGAGAGAGAGAGAGAAGCTGTGAGTGAGAGAGAGAGAAAGAAAAGCTGTGAGTGAGAGAGAGTGAGAAAGAGAAGCAGTGAGTGAGAGAGAAAGAGAAGCTGTGAGTGAGGCAGAGAGAGAAAGAGAAGGTGTGTGTGTGTGAGAGAGAAGCTGTTAGTGAGAGAGAGAAAGAGAAGCTGTGAGTGAGAGAGAGAGAGAACGAGAAGCTGTGAGAGAGAGAAAAGCTGTGAGTGAGAGAGAGAGAAGGAGAAGCTGTGAGTGAGAGAGAGAGAGAAAGAAAGAGATGCTGTGAGTGAGAGAGGGAGATAGAGAAGTGAGTGAGTGAGAGAGAGAAGCTGTGTGTGTGAGAGAGAAAGAGAAGCTGTGAGTGAGAGAGAGAGAGAAAGAGAAGCTGTGAGTGAGAGAGATAGAAAGAGAAGCTGTAAATGAGAGAGAAAGAGAAGCTGTGAGTGAGAGAGAGAGAGAAGCTGTGAGTGAGAGAGAGAGAAAGAGAAGCTGTGAGTGAGAGAAAGAGAAGCTGTGAGTGAGAGAGAGAAAGAGAAGGAGTGAGTGAGAGAGAGAGAGAGAAGGAGAAGCTGTGAGTGAGAGAGAGAGAAGCTGTGAGTGAGAGAGAGAAAGAGAAGCTGTGAGTGAGAGAGAGAGAAAGAGAAGCTGTAAGTGAGAGAGAGTGAGAAAGAGAAGCTGTGTGAGAGAGAGAGAAGCTGTGTGTGTGTGAGAGAGAAAGAGGAGCTGTGAGTGAGAGAGAGAGAGAATGAGAAGCTGTGAGAGAGAGAAAGAGAGAAGCTGTGAGTGAGAGAGAACAAGAAGCTGTGTGTCAGAGAGAGAGAAAGAAAGAGAAGCTGTGAGTGAGAGAGAGAGAAAGAGAAGCTGTGAGTGAGAGAGAGAGAGAAGCTGTGAGTGAGAGACAGAGAAAGAGAAGCTGTGAGTGAGAGAGAGAAAAAGAGAAGCTGAGAGAGAGAGAGAAAGAGAAGCTATGAGTGAGAGAGAGAAATAGAGAAAGAGAAGCTGTGAGTGTGAGAGAGAGAGAAGCTGTGAGTGAGAGAGAGAAAGAGAAGCTGTGAGTGAGAGAGAGAGAGAGAAAGAGAAGCTGTGAGTGAGAGAGAGGGAGAGAAAGAGATGTTAGTGAGAGAGAGAAAGAAAGAAAAGCGGTAAGTGAGAGAGAGAAGAAAGAGAAGCTGTGAGTGAGGAGAGAGAGAAAGAGAAGCTGTGAGTGAGAGAGAGAGAAGGAGAAGCTGTGAGTGAGAGAGAGAAAGAGAAGCTGTGAGTGAGAGAGAGAGAGAAAGAGAAGGTGTGAGTGAGAGAGAGTGAGTGAGAGAAGCTGTGTGTGTGAGAGAGAAAGAGGAGCTGTGAGTGAGAGAGAGAATGAGAAGCTGTGAGAGAGAAAGAGAGAAGCTGTGAGTGAGAGAGAGAGAAGGAGAAGCTGTGATTGAGAGAGAGAAAGAGAAGCTGTGAGTGAGAGAAAGAGAAAGAGAAGCTGTAAGTGAGAGAGTGAGAAAGAGAAGCTGTGAGAGAGAGAGAGAAAGAAGCAGTGTGTTAGAGAGAGAGAAAGAGAAGCTGTGAGTGAGAGAGAAAGAGAAGCTGTGAGTGAGAGAGAGAGAGAGAAGCTGTGAGTGAGAGAGAGAAAGAGAAGCTGTGAGTGAGAGAGAGAGAGAAAGAGAAGCTGTGAGTGAGAGAGAGAGAGAAGCTGTGAGTGAGAGAGAGAGAAAGAGAAGCTGTGAGTGAGAGAGAGAGAAAGAGAAGCTGTCAGTGAGAGAGAGAGTATAAGAGAAGCTGTGAGTGAGAGAGAGAGAGAGAGAGAAGCTGTGAGTGAGAGAGAGAGAAGCTGTGAGTGTGTGAGAGAGAGAGAAGTAGAATCTGTGAGTGAGAGAGAGAGAAAGAGAAGCTGTGAGTGAGAGAGAGAGAGAAAGAGAAGCTGTGAGTGAGAGAGAGAAATAGAAGCTATGAGTGAGAGAGAGTGAGAGAGAAGCTGTGAGTGAGAGAGAGAGAACCTGTGAGTGAGAGAGAGAGAGAAAGAGAAGCTGTGAGTGAGAGAGAGAAATAGAAGCTATGAGTGAGAGAGAGTGAGAGAGAAGCTGTGAGTGAGAGAGAGAACCTGTGAGTGAGAGAGAGAGAGAAAGAGAAGCTGTATGTGTGAGAGAGAGAAAGAGAAAGAGAAGCTGTCAGTGAGAGAGAAAGAGAGAAAATGAGAAGCTGTGAGGGAGAGAGAGAGAGAGAAAGAGAGGTTGTGTGGTTGTGTGAGAGAGAAGCTGTGAGGGAGAGAGAGAAAGAGAAACTGTGAGTGAGAGAGAGAGAGAGAAAGAAAAGCTGTGAGTGAGAGAGAGAGAGAAGCTGTGAGGGAGAGAGAGAGAGAAAGAGAAGCTGTGAGTCAGACAGAGAGAAAGAGAAGCTGTGAGTGGGAGGGAGAGAGAACGAGAAGCTGTGAGAGAGAGAGAAAGAGAAGATATGAGTGAGAGAGAGAAATAAAGAAAGAGAAGCTGTGAGTGAGAGAGAGAGAGAGAAAGAGAAGATGTGAGTGAGAGAGAGAAAGAGAAGCTGTGAGTGGGAGAGAAAGAGAGAAAGAGAAGCTGTGAGTGAGAGAGAGTGAGAGAGAGAAGCTGTGAGTGAGAGAGAGAGAAAGAGAAGCTGTGAGTGAGAGAGAAAGAGAAGCTGTGAGTGAGAGGAAGAGAAAGAGAAGATGTGTGAGAGATAGAGAAAGAGAAGTTGTAAGTGAGAGAGAGTGAGAAAGAGAAGCTGTGTGTATGTGAGAGAGAGAGAAGCTGTGTGTGTGAGAGAGAAAGAGAAGCTGTGAGTGAGAGAGAGATAGAAAGAAAAGCTGTGATTGAGAGTGAGAGAGAAAGAGATGCTGTGAGTGAGTGCATGAGAGAGAGAAAGGGAAGCTGTGAGTGAGTGAGAGAGAACGAGAAGCTGTGTGTGTGAGAGAGAGAAGCTGTGAGTGAGTGAGAGAGAGAGAAGGAGAAGCTGTGGGTGAGATAAGAGAGAGAAAGAAAGAGAAGCTGTGAGTGAGAGAGAGAGAAAGTGAAGCTATGAGTGAGAGAGAGAGAGAAGCTGTGAGTGAGAGAGAGAGAAAGCAAAGCTGTGAGTGAGAGAGAAGCTGTGAGTGTGAGAGAGAGAACCTGTGAGTGAGAGAGAGAGAGAAAGAGAAGTTGTATGTGTGAGAGAGAGAGAAAGAGAAAGAGAAGCTGTCAGTGAGAGAGAAAGAGAGAAAATGAGAAGCTGTGAGGGAGAGAGAGAGAGAAAGAGAGGTTGTGTGGTTGTGTGAGAGAGAATCTGTGAGGGAGAGAGAGAGAAAGAGAAACTGTGAGTGAGAGAGAGAGAAAGAGAAGTGGTTAGTGAGAGAGAGAGTGAAAAAGAAGCTGTGAGTGAAGGAGAGAGAGAAGCTGTGATTGAGAGAGAGAAGCTGTGAGTGAGAGAGAGGGAGAAAGAGAAACTGAGTGAGAGAGAGAGAAAGAGAAGCTGTGAGTGAGAGAGAGAGAAAGAGAAGCTATGTGTGTGTGTGAGAGAGAAGCAGTGAGTGAGAGAGAGAGAGAAAGAGAACCTGTGAGTGAGAGAGAGAAAGAGAAGCTGTTAGTGAGAGTGAGTGTGAAAGAGAAGCTTTGAGTGAGAGAGAGAAATGCTGTGAGTGAGAGAGAGAGAGAAGCTGTGAGTGAGAGAGAGAAAGAGAAGCTGTGAGTGAGAGAGAGTGAGAAAGAGAAGCTGTGAGTGAGAGAGAAAGAGAAGGTGTGAATGAGGCAGAGAGAGAAAGAGAAGGTGTGTGTGTGTGCGAGAGAACCTGTTAGTGAGGAGAAAAAGAGAAGCTGTGAGTGTGAGAGAGAGAGAGAACGAGAAGCTGTGTGAGAGAGAGAAGCTGTGAGTGAGAGAGAGAGAAATAGAATCTGTGAGTGAGAGAGAGAGAAAGAGAAGCTGTGAGTGAGAGAGAGAGAGAAAGAGAAGCTGTGAGTGAGAGAGAGAGAAATAGAAGCTATGAGTGAGAGAGAGTGAGAGAGAAGCTGTGAGTGAGAGAGAGAGAACCTGTGAGTGAGAGAGAGAGAGAAAGAGAAGCTGTATGTGTGAGAGAGAGAAAGAGAAAGAGAAGCTGTCAGTGAGAGAGAAAGAGAGAAAATGAGAAGCTGTGAGGGAGAGAGAGAGAGAGAAAGAGAGGTTGTGTGGTTGTGTGAGAGAGAAGCTGTGAGGGAGAGAGAGAAAGAGAAACTGTGAGTGAGAGAGAGAGAGAAAGAAAAGCTGTGAGTGAGAGAGAGAGAGAAGCTGTGAGGGAGAGAGAGAGAGAAAGAGAAGCTGTGAGTCAGACAGAGAGAAAGAGAAGCTGTGAGTGGGAGGGAGAGAACGAGAAGCTGTGAGAGAGAGAGAAAGAGAAGATATGAGTGAGAGAGAGAAATAAAGAAAGAGAAGCTGTGTGAGAGAGAGAGAGAGAAAGAGAAGATGTGAGTGAGAGAGAGAAAGAGAAGCTGTGAGTGGGAGAGAAAGAGAGAAAGAGAAGCTGTGAGTGAGAGAGAGTGAGAGAGAAGCTGTGAGTGAGAGAGAGAGAGAAAGAGAAGATGTGAGTGAGAGAGAGAAAGAGAAGCGGTGAGTGGGAGAGAAAGAGAGAAAGAGAAGCTGTGAGTGAGAGAGAGAGAGAATCTGTGAGTGAGAGAGAAAGAGAAGCTGAGTGAGAGAGAAAGAGAAGCTGTGAGTGAGAGGAAGAGAAAGAGAAGATGTGTGAGAGAAAGAGAAAGAGAAGTTGTAAGTGAGAGAGAGTGAGAAAGAGAAGCTGTGTGTATGTGAGAGAGAGAGAAGCTGTGTGTGAGAGAGAGAAAGAGAAGCTGTGAGTGAGAGAGAGATAGAAAGAGAAGCTGTGATTGAGAGTGAGAGAGAAAGAGATGCTGTGAGTGAGTGCATGAGAGAGAGAAAGGGAAGCTGTGAGTGAGAGAGAGATAACGAGAAGCTGTGTGTGTGTGAGAGAGAAGCTGTGAGTGAGTGAGAGAGAGAGAAGGAGAAGCTGTGGGTGAGATAAGAGAGAGAAAGAAAGAGAAGCTGTGAGTGAGAGAGAGAGAAAGTGAAGCTATGAGTGAGAGAGAGAGAGAGAAGCTGTGAGTGAGAGAGAGAGAAAGCAAAGCTGTGAGTGAGAGAGAAGCTGTGTGTGTGAGAGAGAGAACCTGTGAGTGAGAGAGAGAGAGAGAAAGAGAAGCTGTGAGTGAGAGAGAGAGAAAGAGAAGCTGTTAGTGAGAGAGAGAGTATAAGAGAAGCTGTGAGTGAGAGAGAGAGAGAGAGAGAAGCTGTGAGTGAGAGAGAGAGAAGCTGTGAGTGAGAGAGAGAGAGAAGTAGAATCTGTGAGTGAGAGAGAGAGAGAAAGAGAAGCTGTGAGTGAGAGAGAGAGAGAAAGAGAAGCTGTGAGTGAGAGAGAGAAATAGAAGCTATGAGTGAGAGAGAGTGAGAGAGAAGCTGTGAGTGAAAGAGAGAGAACCTGTGAGTGAGAGAGAGAGAGAAAGAGAAGCTGTGAGTGAGAGAGAGAAATAGAAGCTATGAGTGAGAGAGAGTGAGAGAGAAGCTGTGAGTGAGAGAGAGAGAACCTGTGAGTGAGAGAGAGAGAGAAAGAGAAGCTGTATGTGTGAGAGAGAGAAAGAGAAAGAGAAGCTGTCAGTGAGAGAGAAAGAGAGAAAATGAGAAGCTGTGAGGGAGAGAGAGAGAGAAAGAGAGGTTGTGTGGTTGTGTGAGAGAGAAGCTGTGAGGGAGAGAGAGAAAGAGAAACTGTGAGTGAGAGAGAGAGAGAGAAAGAAAAGGTGTGAGTGAGAGAGAGAGAGAAGCTGTGAGGGAGAGAGAGAGAGAAAGAGAAGCTGTGAGTCAGACAGAGAGAAAGAGAAGCTGTGAGTGGGAGGGAGAGAGAACGAGAAGCTGTGAGAGAGAGAGAAAGAGAAGATATGAGTGAGAGAGAGAAATAAAGAAAGAGAAGCTGTGAGTGAGAGAGAGAGAGAGAAAGAGAAGATGTGAGTGAGAGAGAGAAAGAGAAGCTGTGAGTGGGAGAGAAAGAGAGAAAGAGAAGCTGTGAGTGAGAGAGAGTGAGAGAGAGAAGCTGTGAGTGAGAGAGAGAGAGAAAGAGAAGATATGAGTGAGAGAGAGAAAGAGAAGCTGTGAGTGGGAGAGAAAGAGAGAAAGAAGCTGTGAGTGAGAGAGAGAGAGAGAAGCTGTGAGTGAGAGTGAGAGAAAGAGAAGCTGTGTGTGATAGAGAAAGAGAAGCTGTGAGTGAGAGGAAGAGAAAGAGAAGATGTGTGAGAGATAGAGAAAGAGAAGTTGTAAGTGAGAGAGAGTGAGAAAGAGAAGCTGTGTGTATGTGAGAGAGAGAGAAGCTGTGTGTGTGAGAGAGAAAGAGAAGCTGTGAGTGAGAGAGAGATAGAAAGAGAAGCTGTGATTGAGAGTGAGAGAGAAAGAGATGCTGTGAGTGAGTGCATGAGAGAGAGAAAGGGAAGCTGTGAGTGAGAGAGAGAGAACGAGAAGCTGTGTGTGTGAGAGAGAGAAGCTGTGAGTGAGTGAGAGAGAGAGAAGGAGAAGCTGTGGGTGAGATAAGAGAGAGAAAGAAAGAGAAGCTGTGAGTGAGAGAGAGAGAAAGTGAAGCTATGAGTGAGAGAGAGAGAGAAGCTGTGAGTGAGAGAGAGAGAAAGCAAAGCTGTGAGTGAGAGAGAAGCTGTGAGTGTGAGAGAGAGAACCTGTGAGTGAGAGAGAGAGAGAAAGAGAAGTTGTATGTGTGAGAGAGAGAGAAAGAGAAAGAGAAGCTGTCAGTGAGAGAGAAAGAGAGAAAATGAGAAGCTGTGAGGGAGAGAGAGAGAGAAAGAGAGGTTGTGTGGTTGTGTGAGAGAGAATCTGTGAGGGAGAGAGAGAGAAAGAGAAACTGTGAGTGAGAGAGAGAGAAAGAGAAGTGGTTAGTGAGAGAGAGTGAAAAAGAAGCTGTGAGTGAAGGAGAGAGAGAAGCTGTGATTGAGAGAGAGAAGCTGTGAGTGTGAGAGAGAGAGAAAGAGAAGCTGTGAGTGAGAGAGAGAGAGAAAGAGAAGCTATGTGTGTGTGAGAGAGAGAAGCAGTGAGTGAGAGAGAGAGAGAAAGAGAACCTGTGAGTGAGAGAGAGAAAGAGAAGCTGTTAGTGAGAGTGACTGTGAAAGAGAAGCTTTGAGTGAGAGAGAGAAATGCTGTGAGTGAGAGAGAGAGAGAAGCTGTGAGTGAGAGAGAGAAAGAGAAGCTGTGAGTGAGAGAGAGTGAGAAAGAGAAGCTGTGAGTGAGAGAGAAAGAGAAGGTGTGAATGAGGCAGAGAGAGAAAGAGAAGGTGTGTGTGTGTGAGAGAGAAGCTGTTAGTGAGGAGAAAAAGAGAAGCTGTGAGTGTGAGAGAGAGAGAGAACGAGAAGCTGTGTGAGAGAGAGAAGCTGTGAGTGAGAGAGAGAGAAGTAGAATCTGTGAGTGAGAGAGAGAGAGAAAGAGAAGCTGTGAGTGAGAGAGAGAGAGAAAGAGAAGCTGTGAGTGAGAGAGAGAGAAATAGAAGCTATGAGTGAGAGAGAGTGAGAGAGAAGCTGTGAGTGAGAGAGAGAGAACCTGTGAGTGAGAGAGAGAGAGAAAGAGAAGCTGTATGTGTGAGAGAGAGAAAGAGAAAGAGAAGCTGTCAGTGAGAGAGAAAGAGAGAAAATGAGAAGCTGTGAGGGAGAGAGAGAGAGAGAAAGAGAGGTTGTGTGGTTGTGTGAGAGAGAAGCTGTGAGGGAGAGAGAGAAAGAGAAACTGTGAGTGAGAGAGAGAGAAAGAAAAGCTGTGAGTGAGAGAGAGAGAGAAGCTGTGAGGGAGAGAGAGAGAGAAAGAGAAGCTGTGAGTGAGAGAGAGAAAGAGAAGCTGTGAGTGGGAGAGAAAGAGAGAAAGAGAAGCTGTGAGTGAGTGAGTGAGAGAGAGAGAAGCTGTGAGTGAGAGAGAGAAAGAGAAGCTGTGAGTGAGAGAGAGTGAGAAAGAGAAGCTGTGAGTGAGAAAGAAAGAGAAGCTGTGAATGAGGCAGAGAGAGAAAGAGAAGGTGTGTGTGTGTGAGAGAGAAGCTGTTAGTGAGGAGAAAAAGAGAAGCTGTGAGTGAGAGAGAGAGAGAACGAGAAGCTGTGTGAGAGAGAGAAGCTGTGAGTGAGAGAGAGAGAAGTAGAATCTGTGAGTGAGAGAGAGAGAGAAAGAGAAGCTGTGAGTGAGAGAGAGAGAGAAAGAGAAGCTGTGAGTGAGAGAGAGAGAAATAGAAGCTATGAGTGAGAGAGAGTGAGAGAGATGCTGTGAGTGAGAGAGAGAGAACCTGTGAGTGTGTGAGAGAGAGAAAGAGAAGCTGTATGTGTGAGAGAGAGAAAGAGAAAGAGAAGCTGTCAGTGAGAGAGAAAGAGAGAAAATGAGAAGCTGTGAGGGAGAGAGAGAGAAAGAGAGGTTGTGTGGTTGTGTGAGAGAGAAGCTGTGAGGGAGAGAGAGAAAGAGAAACTGTGAGTGAGAGAGAGAGAGAAAGAAAAGCTGTGAGTGAGAGAGAGAGAGAAGCTGTGAGGGAGAGAGAGAGAGAAAGAGAAGCTGTGAGTCAGACAGAGAGAAAGAGAAGCTGTGAGTGGGAGGGAGAGAGAACAAGAAGCTGTGAGAGAGAGAGAAAGAGAAGATATGAGTGAGAGAGAGAAATAAAGAAAGAGAAGCTGTGTGAGAGAGAGAGAGAGAAGCTGTGAGTGAGAGAGAGAAAGAGAAGCTGTGAGTGAGAGAGAGAGAGAAAGAGAAGCTGTGAGTGAGAGAGAGAGAGAAGCTGTGAGTGAGAGAGAGAGAAAGAGAAGCTGTGAGTGAGAGAGAGAGAAAGAGAAGCTGTCAGTGAGAGAGAGAGTATAAGAGAAGCTGTGAGTGAGAGAGAGAGAGAGAGAGAAGCTGTGAGTGAGAGAGAGAGAAGCTGTGAGTGTGTGTGAGAGAGAGAAGTAGAATCTGTGAGTGAGAGAGAGAGAAAGAGAAGCTGTGAGTGAGAGAGAGAGAGAAAGAGAAGCTGTGAGTGAGAGAGAGAAATAGAAGCTATGAGTGAGAGAGAGTGAGAGAGAAGCTGTGAGTGAGAGAGAGAGAACCTGTGAGTGAGAGAGAGAGAGAAAGAGAAGCTGTGAGTGAGAGAGAGAAATAGAAGCTATGAGTGAGAGAGAGTGAGAGAGAAGCTGTGAGTGAGAGAGAGAACCTGTGAGTGAGAGAGAGAGAGAAAGAGAAGCTGTATGTGTGAGAGAGAGAAAGAGAAAGAGAAGCTGTCAGTGAGAGAGAAAGAGAGAAAATGAGAAGCTGTGAGGGAGAGAGAGAGAGAGAAAGAGAGGTTGTGTGGTTGTGTGAGAGAGAAGCTGTGAGGGAGAGAGAGAAAGAGAAACTGTGAGTGAGAGAGAGAGAGAGAAAGAAAAGCTGTGAGTGAGAGAGAGAGAGAAGCTGTGAGGGAGAGAGAGAGAGAAAGAGAAGCTGTGAGTCAGACAGAGAGAAAGAGAAGCTGTGAGTGGGAGGGAGAGAGAACGAGAAGCTGTGAGAGAGAGAGAAAGAGAAGATATGAGTGAGAGAGAGAAATAAAGAAAGAGAAGCTGTGAGTGAGAGAGAGAGAGAGAAAGAGAAGATGTGAGTGAGAGAGAGAAAGAGAAGCTGTGAGTGGGAGAGAAAGAGAGAAAGAGAAGCTGTGAGTGAGAGAGAGTGAGAGAGAGAAGCTGTGAGTGAGAGAGAGAGAAAGAGAAGCTGTGAGTGAGAGAGAAAGAGAAGCTGTGAGTGAGAGGAAGAGAAAGAGAAGATGTGTGAGAGATAGAGAAAGAGAAGTTGTAAGTGAGAGAGAGTGAGAAAGAGAAGCTGTGTGTATGTGAGAGAGAGAGAAGCTGTGTGTGTGAGAGAGAAAGAGAAGCTGTGAGTGAGAGAGAGATAGAAAGAAAAGCTGTGATTGAGAGTGAGAGAGAAAGAGATGCTGTGAGTGAGTGCATGAGAGAGAGAAAGGGAAGCTGTGAGTGAGTGAGAGAGAACGAGAAGCTGTGTGTGTGAGAGAGAGAAGCTGTGAGTGAGTGAGAGAGAGAGAAGGAGAAGCTGTGGGTGAGATAAGAGAGAGAAAGAAAGAGAAGCTGTGAGTGAGAGAGAGAGAAAGTGAAGCTATGAGTGAGAGAGAGAGAGAAGCTGTGAGTGAGAGAGAGAGAAAGCAAAGCTGTGAGTGAGAGAGAAGCTGTGAGTGTGAGAGAGAGAACCTGTGAGTGAGAGAGAGAGAGAAAGAGAAGTTGTATGTGTGAGAGAGAGAGAAAGAGAAAGAGAAGCTGTCAGTGAGAGAGAAAGAGAGAAAATGAGAAGCTGTGAGGGAGAGAGAGAGAGAAAGAGAGGTTGTGTGGTTGTGTGAGAGAGAATCTGTGAGGGAGAGAGAGAGAAAGAGAAACTGTGAGTGAGAGAGAGAGAAAGAGAAGTGGTTAGTGAGAGAGAGAGTGAAAAAGAAGCTGTGAGTGAAGGAGAGAGAGAAGCTGTGATTGAGAGAGAGAAGCTGTGAGTGAGAGAGAGAGAGAAAGAGAAACTGAGTGAGAGAGAGAGAAAGAGAAGCTGTGAGTGAGAGAGAGAGAAAGAGAAGCTATGTGTGTGTGTGAGAGAGAAGCAGTGAGTGAGAGAGAGAGAGAAAGAGAACCTGTGAGTGAGAGAGAGAAAGAGAAGCTGTTAGTGAGAGTGAGTGTGAAAGAGAAGCTTTGAGTGAGAGAGAGAAATGCTGTGAGTGAGAGAGAGAGAGAAGCTGTGAGTGAGAGAGAGAAAGAGAAGCTGTGAGTGAGAGAGAGTGAGAAAGAGAAGCTGTGAGTGAGAGAGAAAGAGAAGGTGTGAATGAGGCAGAGAGAGAAAGAGAAGGTGTGTGTGTGTGCGAGAGAACCTGTTAGTGAGGAGAAAAAGAGAAGCTGTGAGTGTGAGAGAGAGAGAGAACGAGAAGCTGTGTGAGAGAGAGAAGCTGTGAGTGAGAGAGAGAGAAATAGAATCTGTGAGTGAGAGAGAGAGAGAAAGAGAAGCTGTGAGTGAGAGAGAGAGAGAAAGAGAAGCTGTGAGTGAGAGAGAGAGAAATAGAAGCTATGAGTGAGAGAGAGTGAGAGAGAAGCTGTGAGTGAGAGAGAGAGAACCTGTGAGTGAGAGAGAGAGAGAAAGAGAAGCTGTATGTGTGAGAGAGAGAAAGAGAAAGAGAAGCTGTCAGTGAGAGAGAAAGAGAGAAAATGAGAAGCTGTGAGGGAGAGAGAGAGAGAGAAAGAGAGGTTGTGTGGTTGTGTGAGAGAGAAGCTGTGAGGGAGAGAGAGAAAGAGAAACTGTGAGTGAGAGAGAGAGAGAAAGAAAAGCTGTGAGTGAGAGAGAGAGAGAAGCTGTGAGGGAGAGAGAGAGAGAAAGAGAAGCTGTGAGTCAGACAGAGAGAAAGAGAAGCTGTGAGTGGGAGGGAGAGAACGAGAAGCTGTGAGAGAGAGAGAAAGAGAAGATATGAGTGAGAGAGAGAAATAAAGAAAGAGAAGCTGTGTGAGAGAGAGAGAGAGAAAGAGAAGATGTGAGTGAGAGAGAGAAAGAGAAGCTGTGAGTGGGAGAGAAAGAGAGAAAGAGAAGCTGTGAGTGAGAGAGAGTGAGAGAGAAGCTGTGAGTGAGAGAGAGAGAGAAAGAGAAGATGTGAGTGAGAGAGAGAAAGAGAAGCTGTGAGTGGGAGAGAAAGAGAGAAAGAGAAGCTGTGAGTGAGAGAGAGAGAGAATCTGTGAGTGAGAGAGAAAGAGAAGCTGAGTGAGAGAGAAAGAGAAGCTGTGAGTGAGAGGAAGAGAAAGAGAAGATGTGTGAGAGAAAGAGAAAGAGAAGTTGTAAGTGAGAGAGAGTGAGAAAGAGAAGCTGTGTGTATGTGAGAGAGAGAGAAGCTGTGTGTGAGAGAGAGAAAGAGAAGCTGTGAGTGAGAGAGAGATAGAAAGAGAAGCTGTGATTGAGAGTGAGAGAGAAAGAGATGCTGTGAGTGAGTGCATGAGAGAGAGAAAGGGAAGCTGTGAGTGAGAGAGAGAGAACGAGAAGCTGTGTGTGTGTGAGAGAGAAGCTGTGAGTGAGTGAGAGAGAGAGAAGGAGAAGCTGTGGGTGAGATAAGAGAGAGAAAGAAAGAGAAGCTGTGAGTGAGAGAGAGAGAAAGTGAAGCTATGAGTGAGAGAGAGAGAGAGAAGCTGTGAGTGAGAGAGAGAGAAAGCAAAGCTGTGAGTGAGAGAGAAGCTGTGTGTGTGAGAGAGAGAACCTGTGAGTGAGAGAGAGAGAGAGAAAGAGAAGCTGTGAGTGAGAGAGAGAGAAAGAGAAGCTGTTAGTGAGAGAGAGAGTATAAGAGAAGCTGTGAGTGAGAGAGAGAGAGAGAGAAGCTGTGAGTGAGAGAGAGAGAAGCTGTGAGTGAGAGAGAGAGAGAAGTAGAATCTGTGAGTGAGAGAGAGAGAGAAAGAGAAGCTGTGAGTGAGAGAGAGAGAGAAAGAGAAGCTGTGAGTGAGAGAGAGAAATAGAAGCTATGAGTGAGAGAGAGTGAGAGAGAAGCTGTGAGTGAGAGAGAGAGAACCTGTGAGTGAGAGAGAGAGAGAAAGAGAAGCTGTGAGTGAGAGAGAGAAATAGAAGCTATGAGTGAGAGAGAGTGAGAGAGAAGCTGTGAGTGAGAGAGAGAGAACCTGTGAGTGAGAGAGAGAGAGAAAGAGAAGCTGTATGTGTGAGAGAGAGAAAGAGAAAGAGAAGCTGTCAGTGAGAGAGAAAGAGAGAAAATGAGAAGCTGTGAGGGAGAGAGAGAGAGAAAGAGAGGTTGTGTGGTTGTGTGAGAGAGAAGCTGTGAGGGAGAGAGAGAAAGAGAAACTGTGAGTGAGAGAGAGAGAGAGAAAGAAAAGGTGTGAGTGAGAGAGAGAGAGAAGCTGTGAGGGAGAGAGAGAGAGAAAGAGAAGCTGTGAGTCAGACAGAGAGAAAGAGAAGCTGTGAGTGGGAGGGAGAGAGAACGAGAAGCTGTGAGAGAGAGAGAAAGAGAAGATATGAGTGAGAGAGAGAAATAAAGAAAGAGAAGCTGTGAGTGAGAGAGAGAGAGAGAAAGAGAAGATGTGAGTGAGAGAGAGAAAGAGAAGCTGTGAGTGGGAGAGAAAGAGAGAAAGAGAAGCTGTGAGTGAGAGAGAGTGAGAGAGAGAAGCTGTGAGTGAGAGAGAGAGAGAAAGAGAAGATATGAGTGAGAGAGAGAAAGAGAAGCTGTGAGTGGGAGAGAAAGAGAGAAAGAAGCTGTGAGTGAGAGAGAGAGAGAGAAGCTGTGAGTGAGAGTGAGAGAAAGAGAAGCTGTGTGTGATAGAGAAAGAGAAGCTGTGAGTGAGAGGAAGAGAAAGAGAAGATGTGTGAGAGATAGAGAAAGAGAAGTTGTAAGTGAGAGAGAGTGAGAAAGAGAAGCTGTGTGTATGTGAGAGAGAGAGAAGCTGTGTGTGTGAGAGAGAAAGAGAAGCTGTGAGTGAGAGAGAGATAGAAAGAGAAGCTGTGATTGAGAGTGAGAGAGAAAGAGATGCTGTGAGTGAGTGCATGAGAGAGAGAAAGGGAAGCTGTGAGTGAGAGAGAGAGAACGAGAAGCTGTGTGTGTGAGAGAGAGAAGCTGTGAGTGAGTGAGAGAGAGAGAAGGAGAAGCTGTGGGTGAGATAAGAGAGAGAAAGAAAGAGAAGCTGTGAGTGAGAGAGAGAGAAAGTGAAGCTATGAGTGAGAGAGAGAGAGAAGCTGTGAGTGAGAGAGAGAGAAAGCAAAGCTGTGAGTGAGAGAGAAGCTGTGAGTGTGAGAGAGAGAACCTGTGAGTGAGAGAGAGAGAGAAAGAGAAGTTGTATGTGTGAGAGAGAGAGAAAGAGAAAGAGAAGCTGTCAGTGAGAGAGAAAGAGAGAAAATGAGAAGCTGTGAGGGAGAGAGAGAGAGAAAGAGAGGTTGTGTGGTTGTGTGAGAGAGAATCTGTGAGGGAGAGAGAGAGAAAGAGAAACTGTGAGTGAGAGAGAGAGAAAGAGAAGTGGTTAGTGAGAGAGAGTGAAAAAGAAGCTGTGAGTGAAGGAGAGAGAGAAGCTGTGATTGAGAGAGAGAAGCTGTGAGTGAGAGAGAGAGAGAAAGAGAAGCTGTGAGTGAGAGAGAGAGAGAAAGAGAAGCTATGTGTGTGTGAGAGAGAGAAGCAGTGAGTGAGAGAGAGAGAGAAAGAGAACCTGTGAGTGAGAGAGAGAAAGAGAAGCTGTTAGTGAGAGTGAGTGTGAAAGAGAAGCTTTGAGTGAGAGAGAGAAATGCTGTGAGTGAGAGAGAGAGAGAAGCTGTGAGTGAGAGAGAGAAAGAGAAGCTGTGAGTGAGAGAGAGTGAGAAAGAGAAGCTGTGAGTGAGAGAGAAAGAGAAGGTGTGAATGAGGCAGAGAGAGAAAGAGAAGGTGTGTGTGTGTGAGAGAGAAGCTGTTAGTGAGGAGAAAAAGAGAAGCTGTGAGTGTGAGAGAGAGAGAGAATGAGAAGCTGTGTGAGAGAGAGAAGCTGTGAGTGAGAGAGAGAGAAGTAGAATCTGTGAGTGAGAGAGAGAGAGAAAGAGAAGCTGTGAGTGAGAGAGAGAGAGAAAGAGAAGCTGTGAGTGAGAGAGAGAGAAATAGAAGCTATGAGTGAGAGAGAGTGAGAGAGAAGCTGTGAGTGAGAGAGAGAGAACCTGTGAGTGAGAGAGAGAGAGAAAGAGAAGCTGTATGTGTGAGAGAGAGAAAGAGAAAGAGAAGCTGTCAGTGAGAGAGAAAGAGAGAAAATGAGAAGCTGTGAGGGAGAGAGAGAGAGAGAAAGAGAGGTTGTGTGGTTGTGTGAGAGAGAAGCTGTGAGGGAGAGAGAGAAAGAGAAACTGTGAGTGAGAGAGAGAGAAAGAAAAGCTGTGAGTGAGAGAGAGAGAGAAGCTGTGAGGGAGAGAGAGAGAGAAAGAGAAGCTGTGAGTGAGAGAGAGAAAGAGAAGCTGTGAGTGGGAGAGAAAGAGAGAAAGAGAAGCTGTGAGTGAGTGAGTGAGAGAGAGAGAAGCTGTGAGTGAGAGAGAGAAAGAGAAGCTGTGAGTGAGAGAGAGTGAGAAAGAGAAGCTGTGAGTGAGAAAGAAAGAGAAGCTGTGAATGAGGCAGAGAGAGAAAGAGAAGGTGTGTGTGTGTGAGAGAGAAGCTGTTAGTGAGGAGAAAAAGAGAAGCTGTGAGTGAGAGAGAGAGAGAACGAGAAGCTGTGTGAGAGAGAGAAGCTGTGAGTGAGAGAGAGAGAAGTAGAATCTGTGAGTGAGAGAGAGAGAGAAAGAGAAGCTGTGAGTGAGAGAGAGAGAGAAAGAGAAGCTGTGAGTGAGAGAGAGAGAAATAGAAGCTATGAGTGAGAGAGAGTGAGAGAGATGCTGTGAGTGAGAGAGAGAGAACCTGTGAGTGTGTGAGAGAGAGAAAGAGAAGCTGTATGTGTGAGAGAGAGAAAGAGAAAGAGAAGCTGTCAGTGAGAGAGAAAGAGAGAAAATGAGAAGCTGTGAGGGAGAGAGAGAGAAAGAGAGGTTGTGTGGTTGTGTGAGAGAGAAGCTGTGAGGGAGAGAGAGAAAGAGAAACTGTGAGTGAGAGAGAGAGAGAAAGAAAAGCTGTGAGTGAGAGAGAGAGAGAAGCTGTGAGGGAGAGAGAGAGAGAAAGAGAAGCTGTGAGTCAGACAGAGAGAAAGAGAAGCTGTGAGTGGGAGGGAGAGAGAACAAGAAGCTGTGAGAGAGAGAGAAAGAGAAGATATGAGTGAGAGAGAGAAATAAAGAAAGAGAAGCTGTGTGAGAGAGAGAGAGAGAAAGAGAAGATGTGAGTGAGAGAGAGAAAGAGAAGCTGTGAGTGGGAGAGAAAGAGAGAAAGAGAAGCTGTGAGTGAGAGAGAGTGAGAGAGAGAAGCTGTGAGTGAGAGAGAGAGAGAGAAATAGAAGCTGTGAGTGAGAGAGAGAAATAGAGAAAGAGAAGATTTGAGTGAGAGAGAGAGAATGAGAAGCTGTGAGTGAGAGAAAGATAAGCTGTGAGTAAGAGAGAGAGATCGATAAGCTGTGAGTGAGAGGGAGAGAGAAAGAGAAGCTGTGAGTGAGACAGAGAGAAAGAGAAGCTGTGTGTGAGAGAAATAGAAGCTGTGAGTGTGAGAGAGAAATAGAGAAAGAGAAGCTGTGAGTGAGAGAGAGTGAGAATGAGAAGCTGTGAGTGAGAGAAAGATAAGCGGTTAGTGAGAGAGAGAGTGAAAGAGAAGCTGTGAGTGAAGGAGAGAGAGAAGCTGTGATTGAGAGAAAGAAGCTGTGAGTGAGAGAGAGAGAAAGAGAAACTGAGTGAGAGAGAGAGAGAAAGAGAAGCTGTGAGTGAGAGAGAGAGAGAAAGAGAAGCTATGTGTGTGTGTGAGAGAGAAGCAGTGAGTGAGAGAGAGAGAGAAAGAGAACCTGCGAGTGAGAGAGAGAAAGAGAAGCTGTTAGTGAGAGTGAGTGTGAAAGAGAAGCTTTGAGTGTGAGAGAGAGAAGCTGTGAGTGAGAGAGAGAGAGAAGCTGTGAGTGAGAGAGAGAGAAAGAAAAGCTGTGAGTGAGAGAGAAAGAGAAGCTGTGAGTGAGGCAGAGAGAGAAAGAGAAGGTGTGTGTGTGAGAGAGAGAAGCTGTTAGTGAGAGAGAGAAAGAGAAGCTGTGAGTGAGAGAGAGAGAGAACGAGAAGCTGTGAGAGAGAGAAAAGCTGTGAGTGAGAGAGAGAGAAGGAGAAGCTGTGAGTGAGAGAGAGAGAGAAAGAAAGAGATGCTGTGAGTGAGAGAGGGAGATAGAGAAGTGAGTGAGTGAGAGAGAGAAGCTGTGTGTGTGAGAGAGAAAGAGAAGCTGTGAGTGAGAGAGAGAGAGAAAGAGAAGCTGTGAGTGAGAGAGATAGAAAGAGAAGCTGTAAATGAGAGAGAAAGAGAAGCTGTGAGTGAGAGAGAGAGAGAAGCTGTGAGTGAGAGAGAGAGAAAGAGAAGCTGTGAGTGAGAGAAAGAGAAGCTGTGAGTGAGAGAGAGAAAGAGAAGGAGTGAGTGAGAGAGAGAGAGAGAAGGAGAAGCTGTGAGTGAGAGAGAGAGAAAGAGAAGCTGTGAGTGAGAGAGAGAGAGAAGCTGTGAGTGAGAGACAGAGAAAGAGAAGCTGTGAGTGAGAGAGAGAAAAAGAGAAGCTGAGAGAGAGAGAGAAAGAGAAGCTATGAGTGAGAGAGAGAAATAGAGAAAGAGAAGCTGTGAGTGTGAGAGAGAGAGAAGCTGTGAGTGAGAGAGAGAAAGAGAAGCTGTGAGTGAGAGAGAGAGAGAGAAAGAGAAGCTGTGAGTGAGAGAGAGGGAGAGAAAGAGATGTTAGTGAGAGAGAGAAAGAAAGAAAAGCGGTAAGTGAGAGAGAGAAGAAAGAGAAGCTGTGAGTGAGGAGAGAGAGAAAGAGAAGCTGTGAGTGAGAGAGAGAGAAGGAGAAGCTGTGAGTGAGAGAGAGAAAGAGAAGCTGTGAGTGAGAGAGAGAGAGAAAGAGAAGGTGTGAGTGAGAGAGAGTGAGTGAGAGAAGCTGTGTGAGAGAGAGAGAAGCTGTGTGTGTGAGAGAGAAAGAGGAGCTGTGAGTGAGAGAGAGAATGAGAAGCTGTGAGAGAGAAAGAGAGAAGCTGTGAGTGAGAGAGAGAGAAGGAGAAGCTGTGATTGAGAGAGAGAAAGAGAAGCTGTGAGTGAGAGAAAGAGAAAGAGAAGCTGTAAGTGAGAGAGTGAGAAAAAGAAGCTGTGAGAGAGAGAGAGAAAGAAGCAGTGTGTTAGAGAGAGAGAAAGAGAAGCTGTGAGTGAGAGAGAAAGAGAAGCTGTGAGTGAGAGAGAGAGAGAGAAGCTGTGAGTGAGAGAGAGAAAGAGAAGCTGTGAGTGAGAGAGAGAGAGAAAGAGAAGCTGTGAGTGAGAGAGAGAGAGAAAGAGAAGCTGTGAGTGAGAGAGAGAAATAGAAGCTATGAGTGAGAGAGAGTGAGAGAGAAGCTGTGAGTGAGAGAGAGAGAACCTGTGAGTGAGAGAGAGAGAGAAAGAGAAGCTGTGAGTGAGAGAGAGAAATAGAAGCTATGAGTGAGAGAGAGTGAGAGAGAAGCTGTGAGTGAGAGAGAGAGAACCTGTGAGTGAGAGAGAGAGAGAAAGAGAAGCTGTATGTGTGAGAGAGAGAAAGAGAAAGAGAAGCTGTCAGTGAGAGAGAAAGAGAGAAAATGAGAAGCTGTGAGGGAGAGAGAGAGAGAGAAAGAGAGGTTGTGTGGTTGTGTGAGAGAGAAGCTGTGAGGGAGAGAGAGAAAGAGAAACTGTGAGTGAGAGAGAGAGAGAGAAAGAAAAGCTGTGAGTGAGAGAGAGAGAGAAGCTGTGAGGGAGAGAGAGAGAGAAAGAGAAGCTGTGAGTCAGACAGAGAGAAAGAGAAGCTGTGAGTGGGAGGGAGAGAGAACGAGAAGCTGTGAGAGAGAGAGAAAGAGAAGATATGAGTGAGAGAGAGAAATAAAGAAAGAGAAGCTGTGAGTGAGAGAGAGAGAGAGAAAGAGAAGATGTGAGTGAGAGAGAGAAAGAGAAGCTGTGAGTGGGAGAGAAAGAGAGAAAGAGAAGCTGTGAGTGAGAGAGAGTGAGAGAGAGAAGCTGTGAGTGAGAGAGAGAGAAAGAGAAGCTGTGAGTGAGAGAGAAAGAGAAGCTGTGAGTGAGAGGAAGAGAAAGAGAAGATGTGTGAGAGATAGAGAAAGAGAAGTTGTAAGTGAGAGAGAGTGAGAAAGAGAAGCTGTGTGTATGTGAGAGAGAGAGAAGCTGTGTGTGTGAGAGAGAAAGAGAAGCTGTGAGTGAGAGAGAGATAGAAAGAAAAGCTGTGATTGAGAGTGAGAGAGAAAGAGATGCTGTGAGTGAGTGCATGAGAGAGAGAAAGGGAAGCTGTGAGTGAGTGAGAGAGAACGAGAAGCTGTGTGTGTGAGAGGGAGAAGCTGTGAGTGAGTGAGAGAGAGAGAAGGAGAAGCTGTGGGTGAGATAAGAGAGAGAAAGAAAGAGAAGCTGTGAGTGAGAGAGAGAGAAAGTGAAGCTATGAGTGAGAGAGAGAGAGAAGCTGTGAGTGAGAGAGAGAGAAAGCAAAGCTGTGAGTGAGAGAGAAGCTGTGAGTGTGAGAGAGAGAACCTGTGAGTGAGAGAGAGAGAGAAAGAGAAGTTGTATGTGTGAGAGAGAGAGAAAGAGAAAGAGAAGCTGTCAGTGAGAGAGAAAGAGAGAAAATGAGAAGCTGTGAGGGAGAGAGAGAGAGAAAGAGAGGTTGTGTGGTTGTGTGAGAGAGAATCTGTGAGGGAGAGAGAGAGAAAGAGAAACTGTGAGTGAGAGAGAGAGAAAGAGAAGTGGTTAGTGAGAGAGAGAGTGAAAAAGAAGCTGTGAGTGAAGGAGAGAGAGAAGCTGTGATTGAGAGAGAGAAGCTGTGAGTGAGAGAGAGAGAGAAAGAGAAACTGAGTGAGAGAGAGAGAAAGAGAAGCTGTGAGTGAGAGAGAGAGAGAAAGAGAAGCTATGTGTGTGTGTGAGAGAGAAGCAGTGAGTGAGAGAGAGAGAGAAAGAGAAGCTTTGAGTGAGAGAGAGAAATGCTGTGAGTGAGAGAGAGAGAGAAGCTGTGAGTGAGAGAGAGAAAGAGAAGCTGTGAGTGAGAGAGAGTGAGAAAGAGAAGCTGTGAGTGAGAGAGAAAGAGAAGGTGTGAATGAGGCAGAGAGAGAAAGAGAAGGTGTGTGTGTGTGCGAGAGAACCTGTTAGTGAGGAGAAAAAGAGAAGCTGTGAGTGTGAGAGAGAGAGAGAACGAGAAGCTGTGTGAGAGAGAGAAGCTGTGAGTGAGAGAGAGAGAAGTAGAATCTGTGAGTGAGAGAGAGAGAGAAAGAGAAGCTGTGAGTGAGAGAGAGAGAGAAAGAGAAGCTGTGAGTGAGAGAGAGAGAAATAGAAGCTATGAGTGAGAGAGAGTGAGAGAGAAGCTGTGAGTGAGAGAGAGAGAACCTGTGAGTGAGAGAGAGAGAGAAAGAGAAGCTGTATGTGTGAGAGAGAGAAAGAGAAAGAGAAGCTGTCAGTGAGAGAGAAAGAGAGAAAATGAGAAGCTGTGAGGGAGAGAGAGAGAGAGAAAGAGAGGTTGTGTGGTTGTGTGAGAGAGAAGCTGTGAGGGAGAGAGAGAAAGAGAAACTGTGAGTGAGAGAGAGAGAAAGAAAAGCTGTGAGTGAGAGAGAGAGAGAAGCTGTGAGGGAGAGAGAGAGAGAAAGAGAAGCTGTGAGTCAGACAGAGAGAAAGAGAAGCTGTGAGTGGGAGGGAGAGAGAACGAGAAGCTGTGAGAGAGAGAGAAAGAGAAGATATGAGTGAGAGAGAGAAATAAAGAAAGAGAAGCTGTGTGAGAGAGAGAGAGAGAAAGAGAAGATGTGAGTGAGAGAGAGAAAGAGAAGCTGTGAGTGGGAGAGAAAGAGAGAAAGAGAAGCTGTGAGTGAGAGAGAGTGAGAGAGAAGCTGTGAGTGAGAGAGAGAGAGAAAGAGAAGATGTGAGTGAGAGAGAGAAAGAGAAGCTGTGAGTGGGAGAGAAAGAGAGAAAGAGAAGCTGTGAGTGAGAGAGAGAGAGAGAAGCTGTGAGTGAGAGAGAAAGAGAAGCTGAGTGAGAGAGAAAGAGAAGCTGTGAGTGAGAGGAAGAGAAAGAGAAGATGTGTGAGAGAAAGAGAAAGAGAAGTTGTAAGTGAGAGAGAGTGAGAAAGAGAAGCTGTGTGTATGTGAGAGAGAGAGAAGCTGTGTGTGAGAGAGAGAAAGAGAAGCTGTGAGTGAGAGAGAGATAGAAAGAGAAGCTGTGATTGAGAGTGAGAGAGAAAGAGATGCTGTGAGTGAGTGCATGAGAGAGAGAAAGGGAAGCTGTGAGTGAGAGAGAGAGAACGAGAAGCTGTGTGTGTGTGAGAGAGAAGCTGTGAGTGAGTGAGAGAGAGAGAAGGAGAAGCTGTGGGTGAGATAAGAGAGAGAAAGAAAGAGAAGCTGTGAGTGAGAGAGAGAGAAAGTGAAGCTATGAGTGAGAGAGAGAGAGAGAAGCTGTGAGTGAGAGAGAAAGCAAAGCTGTGAGTGAGAGAGAAGCTGTGAGTGTGAGAGAGAGAACCTGTGAGTGAGAGAGAGAGAGAGAAAGAGAAGCTGTGAGTGAGAGAGAGAGAAAGAGAAGCTGTTAGTGAGAGAGAGAGAAGCTGTGAGTGAGAGAGAGAGAGAAGTAGAATCTGTGAGTGAGAGAGAGAGAGAAAGAGAAGCTGTGAGTGAGAGAGAGAGAGAAAGAGAAGCTGTGAGTGAGAGAGAGAAATAGAAGCTATGAGTGAGAGAGAGTGAGAGAGAAGCTGTGAGTGAGAGAGAGAGAACCTGTGAGTGAGAGAGAGAGAGAAAGAGAAGCTGTGAGTGAGAGAGAGAAATAGAAGCTATGAGTGAGAGAGAGTGAGAGAGAAGCTGTGAGTGAGAGAGAGAGAACCTGTGAGTGAGAGAGAGAGAGAAAGAGAAGCTGTATGTGTGAGAGAGAGAAAGAGAAAGAGAAGCTGTCAGTGAGAGAGAAAGAGAGAAAATGAGAAGCTGTGAGGGAGAGAGAGAGAGAAAGAGAGGTTGTGTGGTTGTGTGAGAGAGAAGCTGTGAGGGAGAGAGAGAAAGAGAAACTGTGAGTGAGAGAGAGAGAGAGAAAGAAAAGGTGTGAGTGAGAGAGAGAGAGAAGCTGTGAGGGAGAGAGAGAGAGAAAGAGAAGCTGTGAGTCAGACAGAGAGAAAGAGAAGCTGTGAGTGGGAGGGAGAGAGAACGAGAAGCTGTGAGAGAGAGAGAAAGAGAAGATATGAGTGAGAGAGAGAAATAAAGAAAGAGAAGCTGTGAGTGAGAGAGAGAGAGAGAAAGAGAAGATGTGAGTGAGAGAGAGAAAGAGAAGCTGTGAGTGGGAGAGAAAGAGAGAAAGAGAAGCTGTGAGTGAGAGAGAGTGAGAGAGAGAAGCTGTGAGTGAGAGAGAGAGAGAAAGAGAAGATGTGAGTGAGAGAGAGAAAGAGAAGCTGTGAGTGGGAGAGAAAGAGAGAAAGAAGCTGTGAGTGAGAGAGAGAGAGAGAAGCTGTGAGTGAGAGTGAGAGAAAGAGAAGCTGTGTGTGATAGAGAAAGAGAAGCTGTGAGTGAGAGGAAGAGAAAGAGAAGATGTGTGAGAGATAGAGAAAGAGAAGTTGTAAGTGAGAGAGAGTGAGAAAGAGAAGCTGTGTGTATGTGAGAGAGAGAGAAGCTGTGTGTGTGAGAGAGAAAGAGAAGCTGTGAGTGAGAGAGAGATAGAAAGAGAAGCTGTGATTGAGAGTGAGAGAGAAAGAGATGCTGTGAGTGAGTGCATGAGAGAGAGAAAGGGAAGCTGTGAGTGAGAGAGAGAGAATGAGAAGCTGTGTGTGTGAGAGAGAGAAGCTGTGAGTGAGTGAGAGAGAGAGAAGGAGAAGCTGTGGGTGAGATAAGAGAGAGAAAGAAAGAGAAGCTGTGAGTGAGAGAGAGAGAAAGTGAAGCTATGAGTGAGAGAGAGAGAGAAGCTGTGAGTGAGAGAGAGAGAAAGCAAAGCTGTGAGTGAGAGAGAAGCTGTGAGTGTGAGAGAGAGAACCTGTGAGTGAGAGAGAGAGAGAAAGAGAAGTTGTATGTGTGAGAGAGAGAGAAAGAGAAAGAGAAGCTGTCAGTGAGAGAGAAAGAGAGAAAATGAGAAGCTGTGAG
Source organism: Bradypodion pumilum (assembly GCA_035047305.1). Classification (NCBI taxonomy): domain Eukaryota; kingdom Metazoa; phylum Chordata; class Lepidosauria; order Squamata; family Chamaeleonidae; genus Bradypodion; species Bradypodion pumilum. Next base: position 236,580,900 of record JAWDJD010000001.1, read on the forward strand.
GGAGAGAGAGAGAGAAAGAGAGGTTGTGTGGTTGTGTGAGAGAGAATCTGTGAGGGAGAGAGAGAGAAAGAGAAACTGTGAGTGAGAGAGAGAGAAAGAGAAGTGGTTAGTGAGAGAGAGAGTGAAAAAGAAGCTGTGAGTGAAGGAGAGAGAGAAGCTGTGATTGAGAGAGAGAGAGAAGCTGTGAGTGAGAGAGAGAAAGAGAAGCTGTGAGTGAGAGAGAGAAAGAGAAGCTGTTAGTGAGAGTGAGTGTGAAAGAGAAGCTTTGAGTGAGAGAGAGAAATGCTGTGAGTGAGAGAGAGAGAGAAGCTGTGAGTGAGAGAGAGAAAGAGAAGCTGTGAGTGAGAGAGAGTGAGAAAGAGAAGCTGTGAGTGAGAGAGAAAGAGAAGGTGTGAATGAGGCAGAGAGAGAAAGAGAAGGTGTGTGTGTGAGAGAGAGAAGCTGTTAGTGAGGAGAAAAAGAGAAGCTGTGAGTGTGAGAGAGAGAGAGAACGAGAAGCTGTGTGTGAGAGAGAAGCTGTGAGTGAGAGAGAGAGAAGTAGAATCTGTGAGTGAGAGAGAGAGAGAAAGAGAAGCTGTGAGTGAGAGAGAGAGAGAAAGAGAAGCTGTGAGTGAGAGAGAGAGAAATAGAAGCTATGAGTGAGAGAGAGTGAGAGAGAAGCTGTGAGTGAGAGAGAGAGAACCTGTGAGTGAGAGAGAGAGAGAAAGAGAAGCTGTATGTGTGAGAGAGAGAAAGAGAAAGAGAAGCTGTCAGTGAGAGAGAAAGAGAGAAAATGAGAAGCTGTGAGGGAGAGAGAGAGAGAGAAAGAGAGGTTGTGTGGTTGTGTGAGAGAGAAGCTGTGAGGGAGAGAGAGAAAGAGAAACTGTGAGTGAGAGAGAGAGAAAGAAAAGCTGTGAGTGAGAGAGAGAGAGAAGCTGTGAGGGAGAGAGAGAGAGAAAGAGAAGCTGTGAGTCAGACAGAGAGAAAGAGAAGCTGTGAGTGGGAGGGAGAGAGAACGAGAAGCTGTGAGAGAGAGAGAAAGAGAAGATATGAGTGAGAGAGAGAAATAAAGAAAGAGAAGCTGTGTGTGAGAGAGAGAGAGAAAAAGAAGATGTGAGTGAGAGAGAGAAAGAGAAGCTGTGAGTGGGAGAGAAAGAGAGAAAGAGAAGCTGTGAGTGAGAGAGAGAGAGAAGCTGTGAGTGAGAGAGAAAGAGAAGCTGAGTGAGAGAGAAAGAGAAGCTGTGAGTGAGAGAAAGAGAAGATGTGTGAGAGAAAGAGAAAGAGAAGTTGTAAGTGAGAGAGAGTGAGAAAGAGAAGCTGTGTGTATGTGAGAGAGAGAGAAGCTGTGTGTGAGAGAGAGAAACAGAAGCTGTGAGTGAGAGAGAGATAGAAAGAGAAGCTGTGATTGAGAGTGAGAGAGAAAGAGATGCTGTGAGTGAGTGCATGAGAGAGAGAAAGGGAAGCTGTGAGTGAGAGAGAGAGAACGAGAAGCTGTGTGTGTGTGAGAGAGAAGCTGTGAGTGAGTGAGAGAGAGAGAAGGAGAAGCTGTGGGTGAGATAAGAGAGAGAAAGAAAGAGAAGCTGTGAGTGAGAGAGAGAGAAAGTGAAGCTATGAGTGAGAGAGAGAGAGAGAAGCTGTGAGTGAGAGAGAGAGAAAGCAAAGCTGTGAGTGAGAGAGAAGCTGTGAGTGTGAGAGAGAGAACCTGTGAGTGAGAGAGAGAGAGAAAGAGAAGTTGTATGTGTGAGAGAGAGAGAAAGAGAAAGAGAAGCTGTCAGTGAGAGAGAAAGAGAGAAAATGAGAAGCTGTGAGGGAGAGAGAGAGAGAAAGAGAGGTTGTGTGGTTGTGTGAGAGAGAATCTGTGAGGGAGAGAGAGAGAAAGAGAAACTGTGAGTGAGAGAGAGAGAAAGAGAAGTGGTTAGTGAGAGAGAGAGTGAAAAAGAAGCTGTGAGTGAAGGAGAGAGAGAAGCTGTGATTGAGAGAGAGAAGCTGTGAGTGAGAGAGAGAGAGAAAGAGAAACTGAGTGAGAGAGAGAGAAAGAGAAGCTGTGAGTGAGAGAGAGAGAGAAAGAGAAGCTATGTGTGTGTGAGAGAGAGAAGCAGTGAGTGAGAGAGAGAGAGAAAGAGAACCTGTGAGTGAGAGAGAGAAAGAGAAGCTGTTAGTGAGAGTGAGTGTGAAAGAGAAGCTTTGAGTGAGAGAGAGAAATGCTGTGAGTGAGAGAGAGAGAGAGAAGCTGTGAGTGAGAGAGAGAAAGAGAAGCTGTGAGTGAGAGAGAGTGAGAAAGAGAAGCTGTGAGTGAGAAAGAAAGAGAAGCTGTGAATGAGGCAGAGAGAGAAAGAGAAGGTGTGTGTGTGTGAGAGAGAAGCTGTTAGTGAGGAGAAAAAGAGAAGCTGTGAGTGAGAGAGAGAGAGAGAACGAGAAGCTGTGTGAGAGAGAGAAGCTGTGAGTGAGAGAGAGAGAAGTAGAATCTGTGAGTGAGAGAGAGAGAGAAAGTGAAGCTGTGAGTGAGTGAGAGAGAGAAAGAGAAGCTGTGAGTGAGAGAGAGAGAAATAGAAGCTATGAGTGAGAGAGAGTGAGAGAGAAGCTGTGAGTGAGAGAGAGAGAACCTGTGAGTGAGAGAGAGAGAGAAAGAGAAGCTGTATGTGTGAGAGAGAGAAAGAGAAAGAGAAGCTGTCAGTGAGAGAGAAAGAGAGAAAATGAGAAGCTGTGAGGGAGAGAGAGAGAGAGAAAGAGAGGTTGTGTGGTTGTGTGAGAGAGAAGCTGTGAGGGAGAGAGAGAAAGAGAAACTGTGAGTGAGAGAGAGAGAAAGAAAAGCTGTGAGTGAGAGAGAGAGAGAAGCTGTGAGGGAGAGAGAGAGAGAAAGAGAAGCTGTGAGTGAGAGAGAGAAAGAGAAGCTGTGAGTGGGAGAGAAAGAGAGAAAGAGAAGCTGTGAGTGAGTGAGTGAGAGAGAGAGAAGCTGTGAGTGAGAGAGAGAAAGAGAAGCTGTGAGTGAGAGAGAGTGAGAAAGAGAAGCTGTGAGTGAGAAAGAAAGAGAAGCTGTGAATGAGGCAGAGAGAGAAAGAGAAGGTGTGTGTGTGTGAGAGAGAAGCTGTTAGTGAGGAGAAAAAGAGAAGCTGTGAGTGAGAGAGAGAGAGAACGAGAAGCTGTGTGAGAGAGAGAAGCTGTGAGTGAGAGAGAGAGAAGTAGAATCTGTGAGTGAGAGAGAGAGAGAAAGAGAAGCTGTGAGTGAGAGAGAGAGAGAAAGAGAAGCTGTGAGTGAGAGAGAGAGAAATAGAAGCTATGAGTGAGAGAGAGTGAGAGAGATGCTGTGAGTGAGAGAGAGAGAACCTGTGAGTGTGTGAGAGAGAGAAAGAGAAGCTGTATGTGTGAGAGAGAGAAAGAGAAAGAGAAGCTGTCAGTGAGAGAGAAAGAGAGAAAATGAGAAGCTGTGAGGGAGAGAGAGAGAAAGAGAGGTTGTGTGGTTGTGTGAGAGAGAAGCTGTGAGGGAGAGAGAGAAAGAGAAACTGTGAGTGAGAGAGAGAGAGAAAGAAAAGCTGTGAGTGAGAGAGAGAGAGAAGCTGTGAGGGAGAGAGAGAGAGAAAGAGAAGCTGTGAGTCAGACAGAGAGAAAGAGAAGCTGTGAGTGGGAGGGAGAGAGAACAAGAAGCTGTGAGAGAGAGAGAAAGAGAAGATATGAGTGAGAGAGAGAAATAAAGAAAGAGAAGCTGTGTGAGAGAGAGAGAGAGAAAGAGAAGATGTGAGTGAGAGAGAGAAAGAGAAGCTGTGAGTGGGAGAGAAAGAGAGAAAGAGAAGCTGTGAGTGAGAGAGAGTGAGAGAGAGAAGCTGTGAGTGAGAGAGAGAGAGAGAAATAGAAGCTGTGAGTGAGAGAGAGAAATAGAGAAAGAGAAGATTTGAGTGAGAGAGAGAGAATGAGAAGCTGTGAGTGAGAGAAAGATAAGCTGTGAGTAAGAGAGAGAGATCGATAAGCTGTGAGTGAGAGGGAGAGAGAAAGAGAAGCTGTGAGTGAGACAGAGAGAAAGAGAAGCTGTGTGTGAGAGAAATAGAAGCTGTGAGTGTGAGAGAGAAATAGAGAAAGAGAAGCTGTGAGTGAGAGAGAGTGAGAATGAGAAGCTGTGAGTGAGAGAAAGATAAGCGGTTAGTGAGAGAGAGAGTGAAAGAGAAGCTGTGAGTGAAGGAGAGAGAGAAGCTGTGATTGAGAGAAAGAAGCTGTGAGTGAGAGAGAGAGAAAGAGAAACTGAGTGAGAGAGAGAGAGAAAGAGAAGCTGTGAGTGAGAGAGAGAGAGAAAGAGAAGCTATGTGTGTGTGTGAGAGAGAAGCAGTGAGTGAGAGAGAGAGAGAAAGAGAACCTGCGAGTGAGAGAGAGAAAGAGAAGCTGTTAGTGAGAGTGAGTGTGAAAGAGAAGCTTTGAGTGTGAGAGAGAGAAGCTGTGAGTGAGAGAGAGAGAGAAGCTGTGAGTGAGAGAGAGAGAAAGAAAAGCTGTGAGTGAGAGAGAAAGAGAAGCTGTGAGTGAGGCAGAGAGAGAAAGAGAAGGTGTGTGTGTGAGAGAGAGAAGCTGTTAGTGAGAGAGAGAAAGAGAAGCTGTGAGTGAGAGAGAGAGAGAACGAGAAGCTGTGAGAGAGAGAAAAGCTGTGAGTGAGAGAGAGAGAAGGAGAAGCTGTGAGTGAGAGAGAGAGAGAAAGAAAGAGATGCTGTGAGTGAGAGAGGGAGATAGAGAAGTGAGTGAGTGAGAGAGAGAAGCTGTGTGTGTGAGAGAGAAAGAGAAGCTGTGAGTGAGAGAGAGAGAGAAAGAGAAGCTGTGAGTGAGAGAGATAGAAAGAGAAGCTGTAAATGAGAGAGAAAGAGAAGCTGTGAGTGAGAGAGAGAGAGAAGCTGTGAGTGAGAGAGAGAGAAAGAGAAGCTGTGAGTGAGAGAAAGAGAAGCTGTGAGTGAGAGAGAGAAAGAGAAGGAGTGAGTGAGAGAGAGAGAGAGAAGGAGAAGCTGTGAGTGAGAGAGAGAGAAAGAGAAGCTGTGAGTGAGAGAGAGAGAGAAGCTGTGAGTGAGAGACAGAGAAAGAGAAGCTGTGAGTGAGAGAGAGAAAAAGAGAAGCTGAGAGAGAGAGAGAAAGAGAAGCTATGAGTGAGAGAGAGAAATAGAGAAAGAGAAGCTGTGAGTGTGAGAGAGAGAGAAGCTGTGAGTGAGAGAGAGAAAGAGAAGCTGTGAGTGAGAGAGAGAGAGAGAAAGAGAAGCTGTGAGTGAGAGAGAGGGAGAGAAAGAGATGTTAGTGAGAGAGAGAAAGAAAGAAAAGCGGTAAGTGAGAGAGAGAAGAAAGAGAAGCTGTGAGTGAGGAGAGAGAGAAAGAGAAGCTGTGAGTGAGAGAGAGAGAAGGAGAAGCTGTGAGTGAGAGAGAGAAAGAGAAGCTGTGAGTGAGAGAGAGAGAGAAAGAGAAGGTGTGAGTGAGAGAGAGTGAGTGAGAGAAGCTGTGTGAGAGAGAGAGAAGCTGTGTGTGTGAGAGAGAAAGAGGAGCTGTGAGTGAGAGAGAGAATGAGAAGCTGTGAGAGAGAAAGAGAGAAGCTGTGAGTGAGAGAGAGAGAAGGAGAAGCTGTGATTGAGAGAGAGAAAGAGAAGCTGTGAGTGAGAGAAAGAGAAAGAGAAGCTGTAAGTGAGAGAGTGAGAAAAAGAAGCTGTGAGAGAGAGAGAGAAAGAAGCAGTGTGTTAGAGAGAGAGAAAGAGAAGCTGTGAGTGAGAGAGAAAGAGAAGCTGTGAGTGAGAGAGAGAGAGAGAAGCTGTGAGTGAGAGAGAGAAAGAGAAGCTGTGAGTGAGAGAGAGAGAGAAAGAGAAGCTGTGAGTGAGAGAGAGAGAGAAAGAGAAGCTGTGAGTGAGAGAGAGAAATAGAAGCTATGAGTGAGAGAGAGTGAGAGAGAAGCTGTGAGTGAGAGAGAGAGAACCTGTGAGTGAGAGAGAGAGAGAAAGAGAAGCTGTGAGTGAGAGAGAGAAATAGAAGCTATGAGTGAGAGAGAGTGAGAGAGAAGCTGTGAGTGAGAGAGAGAGAACCTGTGAGTGAGAGAGAGAGAGAAAGAGAAGCTGTATGTGTGAGAGAGAGAAAGAGAAAGAGAAGCTGTCAGTGAGAGAGAAAGAGAGAAAATGAGAAGCTGTGAGGGAGAGAGAGAGAGAGAGAAAGAGAGGTTGTGTGGTTGTGTGAGAGAGAAGCTGTGAGGGAGAGAGAGAAAGAGAAACTGTGAGTGAGAGAGAGAGAGAGAAAGAAAAGCTGTGAGTGAGAGAGAGAGAGAAGCTGTGAGGGAGAGAGAGAGAGAAAGAGAAGCTGTGAGTCAGACAGAGAGAAAGAGAAGCTGTGAGTGGGAGGGAGAGAGAACGAGAAGCTGTGAGAGAGAGAGAAAGAGAAGATATGAGTGAGAGAGAGAAATAAAGAAAGAGAAGCTGTGAGTGAGAGAGAGAGAGAGAAAGAGAAGATGTGAGTGAGAGAGAGAAAGAGAAGCTGTGAGTGGGAGAGAAAGAGAGAAAGAGAAGCTGTGAGTGAGAGAGAGTGAGAGAGAGAAGCTGTGAGTGAGAGAGAGAGAAAGAGAAGCTGTGAGTGAGAGAGAAAGAGAAGCTGTGAGTGAGAGGAAGAGAAAGAGAAGATGTGTGAGAGATAGAGAAAGAGAAGTTGTAAGTGAGAGAGAGTGAGAAAGAGAAGCTGTGTGTATGTGAGAGAGAGAGAAGCTGTGTGTGTGAGAGAGAAAGAGAAGCTGTGAGTGAGAGAGAGATAGAAAGAAAAGCTGTGATTGAGAGTGAGAGAGAAAGAGATGCTGTGAGTGAGTGCATGAGAGAGAGAAAGGGAAGCTGTGAGTGAGTGAGAGAGAACGAGAAGCTGTGTGTGTGAGAGGGAGAAGCTGTGAGTGAGTGAGAGAGAGAGAAGGAGAAGCTGTGGGTGAGATAAGAGAGAGAAAGAAAGAGAAGCTGTGAGTGAGAGAGAGAGAAAGTGAAGCTATGAGTGAGAGAGAGAGAGAAGCTGTGAGTGAGAGAGAGAGAAAGCAAAGCTGTGAGTGAGAGAGAAGCTGTGAGTGTGAGAGAGAGAACCTGTGAGTGAGAGAGAGAGAGAAAGAGAAGTTGTATGTGTGAGAGAGAGAGAAAGAGAAAGAGAAGCTGTCAGTGAGAGAGAAAGAGAGAAAATGAGAAGCTGTGAGGGAGAGAGAGAGAGAAAGAGAGGTTGTGTGGTTGTGTGAGAGAGAATCTGTGAGGGAGAGAGAGAGAAAGAGAAACTGTGAGTGAGAGAGAGAGAAAGAGAAGTGGTTAGTGAGAGAGAGAGTGAAAAAGAAGCTGTGAGTGAAGGAGAGAGAGAAGCTGTGATTGAGAGAGAGAAGCTGTGAGTGAGAGAGAGAGAGAAAGAGAAACTGAGTGAGAGAGAGAGAAAGAGAAGCTGTGAGTGAGAGAGAGAGAGAAAGAGAAGCTATGTGTGTGTGTGAGAGAGAAGCAGTGAGTGAGAGAGAGAGAGAAAGAGAAGCTTTGAGTGAGAGAGAGAAATGCTGTGAGTGAGAGAGAGAGAGAAGCTGTGAGTGAGAGAGAGAAAGAGAAGCTGTGAGTGAGAGAGAGTGAGAAAGAGAAGCTGTGAGTGAGAGAGAAAGAGAAGGTGTGAATGAGGCAGAGAGAGAAAGAGAAGGTGTGTGTGTGTGCGAGAGAACCTGTTAGTGAGGAGAAAAAGAGAAGCTGTGAGTGTGAGAGAGAGAGAGAACGAGAAGCTGTGTGAGAGAGAGAAGCTGTGAGTGAGAGAGAGAGAAGTAGAATCTGTGAGTGAGAGAGAGAGAGAAAGAGAAGCTGTGAGTGAGAGAGAGAGAGAAAGAGAAGCTGTGAGTGAGAGAGAGAGAAATAGAAGCTATGAGTGAGAGAGAGTGAGAGAGAAGCTGTGAGTGAGAGAGAGAGAACCTGTGAGTGAGAGAGAGAGAGAAAGAGAAGCTGTATGTGTGAGAGAGAGAAAGAGAAAGAGAAGCTGTCAGTGAGAGAGAAAGAGAGAAAATGAGAAGCTGTGAGGGAGAGAGAGAGAGAGAAAGAGAGGTTGTGTGGTTGTGTGAGAGAGAAGCTGTGAGGGAGAGAGAGAAAGAGAAACTGTGAGTGAGAGAGAGAGAAAGAAAAGCTGTGAGTGAGAGAGAGAGAGAAGCTGTGAGGGAGAGAGAGAGAGAAAGAGAAGCTGTGAGTCAGACAGAGAGAAAGAGAAGCTGTGAGTGGGAGGGAGAGAGAACGAGAAGCTGTGAGAGAGAGAGAAAGAGAAGATATGAGTGAGAGAGAGAAATAAAGAAAGAGAAGCTGTGTGAGAGAGAGAGAGAGAAAGAGAAGATGTGAGTGAGAGAGAGAAAGAGAAGCTGTGAGTGGGAGAGAAAGAGAGAAAGAGAAGCTGTGAGTGAGAGAGAGTGAGAGAGAAGCTGTGAGTGAGAGAGAGAGAGAAAGAGAAGATGTGAGTGAGAGAGAGAAAGAGAAGCTGTGAGTGGGAGAGAAAGAGAGAAAGAGAAGCTGTGAGTGAGAGAGAGAGAGAGAAGCTGTGAGTGAGAGAGAAAGAGAAGCTGAGTGAGAGAGAAAGAGAAGCTGTGAGTGAGAGGAAGAGAAAGAGAAGATGTGTGAGAGAAAGAGAAAGAGAAGTTGTAAGTGAGAGAGAGTGAGAAAGAGAAGCTGTGTGTATGTGAGAGAGAGAGAAGCTGTGTGTGAGAGAGAGAAAGAGAAGCTGTGAGTGAGAGAGAGATAGAAAGAGAAGCTGTGATTGAGAGTGAGAGAGAAAGAGATGCTGTGAGTGAGTGCATGAGAGAGAGAAAGGGAAGCTGTGAGTGAGAGAGAGAGAACGAGAAGCTGTGTGTGTGTGAGAGAGAAGCTGTGAGTGAGTGAGAGAGAGAGAAGGAGAAGCTGTGGGTGAGATAAGAGAGAGAAAGAAAGAGAAGCTGTGAGTGAGAGAGAGAGAAAGTGAAGCTATGAGTGAGAGAGAGAGAGAGAAGCTGTGAGTGAGAGAGAAAGCAAAGCTGTGAGTGAGAGAGAAGCTGTGAGTGTGAGAGAGAGAACCTGTGAGTGAGAGAGAGAGAGAGAAAGAGAAGCTGTGAGTGAGAGAGAGAGAAAGAGAAGCTGTTAGTGAGAGAGAGAGAAGCTGTGAGTGAGAGAGAGAGAGAAGTAGAATCTGTGAGTGAGAGAGAGAGAGAAAGAGAAGCTGTGAGTGAGAGAGAGAGAGAAAGAGAAGCTGTGAGTGAGAGAGAGAAATAGAAGCTATGAGTGAGAGAGAGTGAGAGAGAAGCTGTGAGTGAGAGAGAGAGAACCTGTGAGTGAGAGAGAGAGAGAAAGAGAAGCTGTGAGTGAGAGAGAGAAATAGAAGCTATGAGTGAGAGAGAGTGAGAGAGAAGCTGTGAGTGAGAGAGAGAGAACCTGTGAGTGAGAGAGAGAGAGAAAGAGAAGCTGTATGTGTGAGAGAGAGAAAGAGAAAGAGAAGCTGTCAGTGAGAGAGAAAGAGAGAAAATGAGAAGCTGTGAGGGAGAGAGAGAGAGAGAAAGAGAGGTTGTGTGGTTGTGTGAGAGAGAAGCTGTGAGGGAGAGAGAGAAAGAGAAACTGTGAGTGAGAGAGAGAGAGAGAAAGAAAAGGTGTGAGTGAGAGAGAGAGAGAAGCTGTGAGGGAGAGAGAGAGAGAAAGAGAAGCTGTGAGTCAGACAGAGAGAAAGAGAAGCTGTGAGTGGGAGGGAGAGAGAACGAGAAGCTGTGAGAGAGAGAGAAAGAGAAGATATGAGTGAGAGAGAGAAATAAAGAAAGAGAAGCTGTGAGTGAGAGAGAGAGAGAGAAAGAGAAGATGTGAGTGAGAGAGAGAAAGAGAAGCTGTGAGTGGGAGAGAAAGAGAGAAAGAGAAGCTGTGAGTGAGAGAGAGTGAGAGAGAGAAGCTGTGAGTGAGAGAGAGAGAGAAAGAGAAGATGTGAGTGAGAGAGAGAAAGAGAAGCTGTGAGTGGGAGAGAAAGAGAGAAAGAAGCTGTGAGAGAGAGAGAGAGAGAGAAGCTGTGAGTGAGAGTGAGAGAAAGAGAAGCTGTGTGTGATAGAGAAAGAGAAGCTGTGAGTGAGAGGAAGAGAAAGAGAAGATGTGTGAGAGATAGAGAAAGAGAAGTTGTAAGTGAGAGAGAGTGAGAAAGAGAAGCTGTGTGTATGTGAGAGAGAGAGAAGCTGTGTGTGTGAGAGAGAAAGAGAAGCTGTGAGTGAGAGAGAGATAGAAAGAGAAGCTGTGATTGAGAGTGAGAGAGAAAGAGATGCTGTGAGTGAGTGCATGAGAGAGAGAAAGGGAAGCTGTGAGTGAGAGAGAGAGAATGAGAAGCTGTGTGTGTGAGAGAGAGAAGCTGTGAGTGAGTGAGAGAGAGAGAAGGAGAAGCTGTGGGTGAGATAAGAGAGAGAAAGAAAGAGAAGCTGTGAGTGAGAGAGAGAGAAAGTGAAGCTATGAGTGAGAGAGAGAGAGAAGCTGTGAGTGAGAGAGAGAGAAAGCAAAGCTGTGAGTGAGAGAGAAGCTGTGAGTGTGAGAGAGAGAACCTGTGAGTGAGAGAGAGAGAGAAAGAGAAGTTGTATGTGTGAGAGAGAGAGAAAGAGAAAGAGAAGCTGTCAGTGAGAGAGAAAGAGAGAAAATGAGAAGCTGTGAGGGAGAGAGAGAGAGAAAGAGAGGTTGTGTGGTTGTGTGAGAGAGAATCTGTGAGGGAGAGAGAGAGAAAGAGAAACTGTGAGTGAGAGAGAGAGAAAGAGAAGTGGTTAGTGAGAGAGAGAGTGAAAAAGAAGCTGTGAGTGAAGGAGAGAGAGAAGCTGTGATTGAGAGAGAGAGAGAAGCTGTGAGTGAGAGAGAGAAAGAGAAGCTGTGAGTGAGAGAGAGAAAGAGAAGCTGTTAGTGAGAGTGAGTGTGAAAGAGAAGCTTTGAGTGAGAGAGAGAAATGCTGTGAGTGAGAGAGAGAGAGAAGCTGTGAGTGAGAGAGAGAAAGAGAAGCTGTGAGTGAGAGAGAGTGAGAAAGAGAAGCTGTGAGTGAGAGAGAAAGAGAAGGTGTGAATGAGGCAGAGAGAGAAAGAGAAGGTGTGTGTGTGAGAGAGAGAAGCTGTTAGTGAGGAGAAAAAGAGAAGCTGTGAGTGTGAGAGAGAGAGAGAACGAGAAGCTGTGTGAGAGAGAGAAGCTGTGAGTGAGAGAGAGAGAAGTAGAATCTGTGAGTGAGAGAGAGAGAGAAAGAGAAGCTGTGAGTGAGAGAGAGAGAGAAAGAGAAGCTGTGAGTGAGAGAGAGAGAAATAGAAGCTATGAGTGAGAGAGAGTGAGAGAGAAGCTGTGAGTGAGAGAGAGAGAACCTGTGAGTGAGAGAGAGAGAGAAAGAGAAGCTGTATGTGTGAGAGAGAGAAAGAGAAAGAGAAGCTGTCAGTGAGAGAGAAAGAGAGAAAATGAGAAGCTGTGAGGGAGAGAGAGAGAGAGAAAGAGAGGTTGTGTGGTTGTGTGAGAGAGAAGCTGTGAGGGAGAGAGAGAAAGAGAAACTGTGAGTGAGAGAGAGAGAAAGAAAAGCTGTGAGTGAGAGAGAGAGAGAAGCTGTGAGGGAGAGAGAGAGAGAAAGAGAAGCTGTGAGTCAGACAGAGAGAAAGAGAAGCTGTGAGTGGGAGGGAGAGAGAACGAGAAGCTGTGAGAGAGAGAGAAAGAGAAGATATGAGTGAGAGAGAGAAATAAAGAAAGAGAAGCTGTGTGTGAGAGAGAGAGAGAAAGAGAAGATGTGAGTGAGAGAGAGAAAGAGAAGCTGTGAGTGGGAGAGAAAGAGAGAAAGAGAAGCTGTGAGTGAGAGAGAGAGAGAAGCTGTGAGTGAGAGAGAAAGAGAAGCTGAGTGAGAGAGAAAGAGAAGCTGTGAGTGAGAGAAAGAGAAGATGTGTGAGAGAAAGAGAAAGAGAAGTTGTAAGTGAGAGAGAGTGAGAAAGAGAAGCTGTGTGTATGTGAGAGAGAGAGAAGCTGTGTGTGAGAGAGAGAAACAGAAGCTGTGAGTGAGAGAGAGATAGAAAGAGAAGCTGTGATTGAGAGTGAGAGAGAAAGAGATGCTGTGAGTGAGTGCATGAGAGAGAGAAAGGGAAGCTGTGAGTGAGAGAGAGAGAACGAGAAGCTGTGTGTGTGTGAGAGAGAAGCTGTGAGTGAGTGAGAGAGAGAGAAGGAGAAGCTGTGGGTGAGATAAGAGAGAGAAAGAAAGAGAAGCTGTGAGTGAGAGAGAGAGAAAGTGAAGCTATGAGTGAGAGAGAGAGAGAGAAGCTGTGAGTGAGAGAGAGAGAAAGCAAAGCTGTGAGTGAGAGAGAAGCTGTGAGTGTGAGAGAGAGAACCTGTGAGTGAGAGAGAGAGAGAAAGAGAAGTTGTATGTGTGAGAGAGAGAGAAAGAGAAAGAGAAGCTGTCAGTGAGAGAGAAAGAGAGAAAATGAGAAGCTGTGAGGGAGAGAGAGAGAGAAAGAGAGGTTGTGTGGTTGTGTGAGAGAGAATCTGTGAGGGAGAGAGAGAGAAAGAGAAACTGTGAGTGAGAGAGAGAGAAAGAGAAGTGGTTAGTGAGAGAGAGAGTGAAAAAGAAGCTGTGAGTGAAGGAGAGAGAGAAGCTGTGATTGAGAGAGAGAAGCTGTGAGTGAGAGAGAGAGAGAAAGAGAAACTGAGTGAGAGAGAGAGAAAGAGAAGCTGTGAGTGAGAGAGAGAGAGAAAGAGAAGCTATGTGTGTGTGAGAGAGAGAAGCAGTGAGTGAGAGAGAGAGAGAAAGAGAACCTGTGAGTGAGAGAGAGAAAGAGAAGCTGTTAGTGAGAGTGAGTGTGAAAGAGAAGCTTTGAGTGAGAGAGAGAAATGCTGTGAGTGAGAGAGAGAGAGAGAAGCTGTGAGTGAGAGAGAGAAAGAGAAGCTGTGAGTGAGAGAGAGTGAGAAAGAGAAGCTGTGAGTGAGAAAGAAAGAGAAGCTGTGAATGAGGCAGAGAGAGAAAGAGAAGGTGTGTGTGTGTGAGAGAGAAGCTGTTAGTGAGGAGAAAAAGAGAAGCTGTGAGTGAGAGAGAGAGAGAGAACGAGAAGCTGTGTGAGAGAGAGAAGCTGTGAGTGAGAGAGAGAGAAGTAGAATCTGTGAGTGAGAGAGAGAGAGAAAGTGAAGCTGTGAGTGAGTGAGAGAGAGAAAGAGAAGCTGTGAGTGAGAGAGAGAGAAATAGAAGCTATGAGTGAGAGAGAGTGAGAGAGAAGCTGTGAGTGAGAGAGAGAGAACCTGTGAGTGTGTGAGAGAGAGAAAGAGAAGCTGTATGTGTGAGAGAGAGAAAGAGAAAGAGAAGCTGTCAGTGAGAGAGAAAGAGAGAAAATGAGAAGCTGTGAGGGAGAGAGAGAGAGAGAGAAAGAGAGGTTGTGTGGTTGTGTGAGAGAGAAGCTGTGAGGGAGAGAGAGAAAGAGAAACTGTGAGTGAGAGAGAGAGAGAAAGAAAAGCTGTGAGTGAGAGAGAGAGAGAGAAGCTGTGAGGGAGAGAGAGAGAGAAAGAGAAGCTGTGAGTCAGACAGAGAGAAAGAGAAGCTGCGAGTGAGAGGGAGGGAGAACGAGAAGCTGTGAGAGAGAGAAAGAGAAGATATGAGTGAGAGAGAGAAATAAAGAAAGAGAAGCTGTGTGAGAGAGAGAGAGAGAAAGAGAAGATGTGAGTGAGAGAGAGAAAGAGAAGCTGTGAGTGGGAGAGAAAGAGAGAAAGAGAAGCTGTGAGTGAGAGAGAGTGAGAGAGAGAAGCTGTGAGTGAGAGAGAGAGAGAAATAGAAGCTGTGAGTGAGAGAGAGAAATAGAGAAAGAGAAGATTTGAGTGAGAGAGAGAATGAGAAGCTGTGAGTGAGAGAAAGATAAGCTGTGAGTAAGAGAGAGAGATCGATAAGCTGTGAGTGAGAGGGAGAGAGAAAGAGAAGCTGTGAGTGAGACAGAGAGAAAGAGAAGCTGTGTGAGAGAGAAATAGAAGCTGTGAGTGTGAGAGAGAAATAGAGAAAGAGAAGCTGTGAGTGAGAGAGAGTGAGAATGAGAAGCTGTGAGTGAGAGAAAGATAAGCTGTGAGTAAGAGAGAGAGAAAGATAAGCGGTTAGTGAGAGAGAGAGTGAAAGAGAAGCTGTGAGTGAAGGAGAGAGAGAAGCTGTGATTGAGAGAAAGAAGCTGTGAGTGAGAGAGAGAGAGAGAAAGAGAAACTGAGTGAGAGAGAGAGAGAAAGAGAAGCTGTGAGTGAGAGAGAGAGAGAAAGAGAAGCTATGTGTGTGTGTGAGAGAGAAGCAGTGAGTGAGTGAGAGAGAGAAAGAGAACCTGCGAGTGAGAGAGAGAAAGAGAAGCTGTTAGTGAGAGTGAGTGTGAAAGAGAAGCTTTGAGTGAGAGAGAGAGAAGCTGTGAGTGAGAGAGAGAGAGAAGCTGTGAGTGAGAGAGAGAGAAAGAAAAGCTGTGAGTGAGAGAGAGTGAGAAAGAGAAGCAGTGAGTGAGAGAGAAAGAGAAGCTGTGAGTGAGGCAGAGAGAGAAAGAGAAGGTGTGTGTGTGTGAGAGAGAAGCTGTTAGTGAGAGAGAGAAAGAGAAGCTGTGAGTGAGAGAGAGAGAGAACGAGAAGCTGTGAGAGAGAGAAAAGCTGTGAGTGAGAGAGAGAGAAGGAGAAGCTGTGAGTGAGAGAGAGAGAGAAAGAAAGAGATGCTGTGAGTGAGAGAGGGAGATAGAGAAGTGAGTGAGTGAGAGAGAGAAGCTGTGTGTGTGAGAGAGAAAGAGAAGCTGTGAGTGAGAGAGAGAGAGAAAGAGAAGCTGTGAGTGAGAGAGATAGAAAGAGAAGCTGTAAATGAGAGAGAAAGAGAAGCTGTGAGTGAGAGAGAGAGAGAAGCTGTGAGTGAGAGAGAGAGAAAGAGAAGCTGTGAGTGAGAGAAAGAGAAGCTGTGAGTGAGAGAGAGAAAGAGAAGGAGTGAGTGAGAGAGAGAGAGAGAAGGAGAAGCTGTGAGTGAGAGAGAGAGAAGCTGTGAGTGAGAGAGAGAAAGAGAAGCTGTGAGTGAGAGAGAGAGAAAGAGAAGCTGTAAGTGAGAGAGAGTGAGAAAGAGAAGCTGTGTGTGAGAGAGAGAAGCTGTGTGTGTGAGAGAGAGAAAGAGGAGCTGTGAGTGAGAGAGAGAGAGAATGAGAAGCTGTGAGAGAGAGAAAGAGAGAAGCTGTGAGTGAGAGAGAACAAGAAGCTGTGTGTCAGAGAGAGAGAAAGAAAGAGAAGCTGTGAGTGAGAGAGAGAGAAAGAGAAGCTGTGAGTGAGAGAGAGAGAGAGAAGCTGTGAGTGAGAGACAGAGAAAGAGAAGCTGTGAGTGAGAGAGAGAAAAAGAGAAGCTGAGAGAGAGAGAGAAAGAGAAGCTATGAGTGAGAGAGAGAAATAGAGAAAGAGAAGCTGTGAGTGAGAGAGAGAGAGAAGCTGTGAGTGAGAGAGAGAAAGAGAAGCTGTGAGTGAGAGAGAGAGAGAGAAAGAGAAGCTGTGAGTGAGAGAGAGGGAGAGAAAGAGATGTTAGTGAGAGAGAGAAAGAAAGAAAAGCGGTAAGTGAGAGAGAGAAGAAAGAGAAGCTGTGAGTGAGGAGAGAGAGAAAGAGAAGCTGTGAGTGAGAGAGAGAGAAGGAGAAGCTGTGAGTGAGAGAGAGAAAGAGAAGCTGTGAGTGAGAGAGAGAGAGAGAAAGAGAAGGTGTGAGTGAGAGAGAGTGAATGAGAGAAGCTGTGTGAGAGAGAGAGAAGCTGTGTGTGTGAGAGAGAAAGAGGAGCTGTGAGTGAGAGAGAGAATGAGAAGCTGTGAGAGAGAAAGAGAGAAGCTGTGAGTGAGAGAGAGAGAAGGAGAAGCTGTGATTGAGAGAGAGAAAGAGAAGCTGTGAGTGAGAGAAAGAGAAAGAGAAGCTGTAAGTGAGAGAGTGAGAAAGAGAAGCTGTGAGAGAGAGAGAGAAAGAAGCAGTGTGTTAGAGAGAGAGAAAGAGGAGCTGTGAGTGAGAGAGAGAGAGAATGAGAAGCTGTGAGAGAGAGAAAGAGAGAAGCTGTGAGTGAGAGAGAACAAGAAGCTGTGTGTCAGAGAGAGAGAAAGAAAGAGAAGCTGTGAGTGAGAGAGAGAGAAAGAGAAGCTGTGAGTGAGAGAGAGAGAGAAGCTGTGAATGAGAGACAGAGAAAGAGAAGCTGTGAGTGAGAGAGAGAAAAAGAGAAGCTGAGAGAGAGAGAGAAAGAGAAGCTATGAGTGAGAGAGAGAAATAGAGAAAGAGAAGCTGTGAGTGAGAGAGAGAGAGAAGCTGTGAGTGAGAGAGAGAAAGAGAAGCTGTGAGTGAGAGAGAGAGAGAGAGAGAAAGAGAAGCTGTGAGTGAGAGAGAGGGAGAGAAAGAGATGTTAGTGAGAGAGAGAAAGAAAAAAAGCGGTAAGTGAGAGAGAGAAGAAAGAGAAGCTGTGAGTGAGAGAGAGAGAGAAAGAGAAGCTGTGAGTGAGTGAGAGAGAGAGAGAAGCTGTGAGTGAGAGACAGAGAGAAAGAGAAGCTGTGAGTGAGAGAGAGAGAGAGAAAGAGAAGCTGTGAGTGGGAGAGAGAGAGAGAATGAGAAGCTGTGAGTGGGAGAGAGAGAGAGAAAGAGAAGCAGTGAGTGAGAGAAATAGAGAAAGAGAAGCTGTGAGTGAGAGAGAGAGAGAGAAAGAGAAGCTGTGAGAGAGAGAGAAAGAGAAGATGTAAGTGAAAGAGAGAAGAAAGAGAAGATGTGTGAGAGAGAGAGAGAGAAAGAGAAGCTGTGGGTGAGAGAGAGAGAGAAAGAGAAGCTGTGAGTGAGAGAGAGAGAGAGAGAAGGAGAAGCTGTGAGAGAGAGAGAGAAAGAGAAGCTGTGAGTGAGAGAGAGAGAAAGAGAAGCTGTAAGTGAGAGAGAGTGAGAAGGAGAAGCTGTGTGAGAGAGAGAGAAGCTGTGTGTGTGTGAGAGAGAAAGAGGAGCTGTGAGTGAGAGAGAGAGAGAATGAGAAGCTGTGAGAGAGAGAAAGAGAGAAGCTGTGAGTGAGAGAGAACAAGAAGCTGTGTGTCAGAGAGAGAGAAAGAAAGAGAAGCTGTGAGTGAGAGAGAGAGAAAGAGAAGCTGTGAGTGAGAGAGAGAGAGAGAAGCTGTGAGTGAGAGACAGAGAAAGAGAAGCTGTGAGTGAGAGAGAGAAAAAGAGAAGCTGAGAGAGAGAGAGAAAGAGAAGCTATGAGTGAGAGAGAGAAATAGAGAAAGAGAAGCTGTGAGTGAGAGAGAGAGAGAAGCTGTGAGTGAGAGAGAGAAAGAGAAGCTGTGAGAGAGAGAGAGAGAGAGAGAAAGAGAAGCTGTGAGTGAGAGAGAGGGAGAGAAAGAGATGTTAGTGAGAGAGAGAAAGAAAGAAAAGCGGTAAGTGAGAGAGAGAAGAAAGAGAAGCTGTGAGTGAGGAGAGAGAGAAAGAGAAGCTGTGAGTGAGAGAGAGAGAGAAAGAAGCTGTGATTGAGAGAAAGAAGCTGTGAGTGAGAGAGAGTGAGAAAGAGAAACTGAGTGAGAGAGAGAGAGAAAGAGAAGCTGTGAGTGAGAGAGAGAGAGAAAGAGAAGCTATGTGTGTGAGAGAGAGAAAAGCAGTGAGTGAGAGAGAGAGAGAAAGAGAAGGTGTGAGTGAGAGAGAGTGAGTGAGAGAAGCTGTGTGTGTGAGAGAGAAGCTGTGATTGAGAGAAAGAAGCTGTGAGTGAGAGAGAGTGAGAAAGAGAAACTGAGTGAGAGAGAGAGAGAAAGAGAAGCTGTGAGTGAGAGAGAGAGAGAAAGAGAAGCTATGTGTGTGTGTGAGAGAAAAGCAGTGAGTGAGAGAGAGAGAGAAAGAGAAGGTGTGAGTGAGAGAGAGTGAGTGAGAGAAGCTGTGTGAGAGAGAGAGAAGCTGTGTGTGAGAGAGAGAAAGAGGAGCTGTGAGTGAGAGAGAATGAGAAGCTGTGAGAGAGAAAGAGAGAAGCTGTGAGTGAGAGAGAGAGAGAAGGAGAAGCTGTGAGTGAGAGAGAGAAAGAGAAGCTGTGAGTGAGAGAAAGAGAAAGAGAAGCTGTAAGTGAGAGAGTGAGAAAGAGAAGCTGTGTGAGAGAGAGAGAAAGAAGCAGTGTGTTAGAGAGAGAGAAAGAGGAGCTGTGAGTGAGAGAGAGCGAGAATGAGAAGATGTGAGAGAGAGAAAGAGAGAAGCTGTGAGTGAGAGAGAACAAGAAGCTGTGTGTCAGAGAGAGAGAAAGAAAGAGAAGCTGTGAGTGAGAGAGAGAGAAAGAGAAGCTGTGAGTGAGAGAGAGAGAGAGAGAAGCTGTGAATGAGAGACAGAGAAAGAGAAGCTGTGAGTGAGAGAGAGAAAAAGAGAAGCTGAGAGAGAGAGAGAGAAAGAGAAGCTATGAGTGAGAGAGAGAAATAGAGAAAGAGAAGCTGTGAGTGAGAGAGAGAGAAGCTGTGAGTGAGAGAGAGAAAGAGAAGCTGTGAGTGGGAGAGAGAGAGAGAATGAGAAGCTGTGAGTGGGAGAGAGAGAGAGAAAGAGAAGCAGTGAGTGAGAGAAATAGAGAAAGAGAAGCTGTGAGTGAGAGAGAGAGAGAGAAAGAGAAGCTGTGAGAGAGAGAGAAAGAGAAGATGTAAGTGAAAGAGAGAAGAAAGAGAAGATGTGTGAGAGAAAGAGAGAGAAAGAGAAGCTGTGGGTGAGAGAGAGAGAGAAAGAGAAGCTGTGAGTGAGAGAGAGAGAGAGAGAAGGAGAAGCTGTGAGTGAGAGAGAGAAAGAGAAGCTGTGAGTGAGAGAGAGAGAAAGAGAAGCTGTAAGTGAGAGAGAGTGAGAAGGAGAAGCTGTGTGAGAGAGAGAGAAGCTGTGTGTGTGTGAGAGAGAAAGAGGAGCTGTGAGTGAGAGAGAGAGAATGAGAAGCTGTGAGAGAGAGAAAGAGAGAAGCTGTGAGTGAGAGAGAACAAGAAGCTGTGTGTCAGAGAGAGAGAAAGAAAGAGAAGCTGTGAGTGAGAGAGAGAGAAAGAGAAGCTGTGAGTGAGAGAGAGAGAGAGAAGCTGTGAGTGAGAGACAGAGAAAGAGAAGCTGTGAGTGAGAGAGAGAAAAAGAGAAGCTGAGAGAGAGAGAGAAAGAGAAGCTATGAGTGAGAGAGAGAAATAGAGAAAGAGAAGCTGTGAGTGAGAGAGAGAGAGAAGCTGTGAGTGAGAGAGAGAAAGAGAAGCTGTGAGAGAGAGAGAGAGAGAGAGAAAGAGAAGCTGTGAGTGAGAGAGAGGGAGAGAAAGAGATGTTAGTGAGAGAGAGAAAGAAAGAAAAGCGGTAAGTGAGAGAGAGAAGAAAGAGAAGCTGTGAGTGAGGAGAGAGAGAAAGAGAAGCTGTGAGTGAGAGAGAGAGAGAGAAAGAAGCTGTGATTGAGAGAAAGAAGCTGTGAGTGAGAGAGAGTGAGAAAGAGAAACTGAGTGAGAGAGAGAGAGAAAGAGAAGCTGTGAGTGAGAGAGAGAGAGAAAGAGAAGCTATGTGTGTGTGTGAGAGAAAAGCAGTGAGTGAGAGAGAGAGAGAAAGAGAAGGTGTGAGTGAGAGAGAGTGAGTGAGAGAAGCTGTGTGAGAGAGAGAGAAGCTGTGTGTGAGAGAGAGAAAGAGGAGCTGTGAGTGAGAGAGAATGAGAAGCTGTGAGAGAGAAAGAGAGAAGCTGTGAGTGAGAGAGAGAGAGAAGGAGAAGCTGTGAGTGAGAGAGAGAAAGAGAAGCTGTGAGTGAGAGAAAGAGAAAGAGAAGCTGTAAGTGAGAGAGTGAGAAAGAGAAGCTGTGTGAGAGAGAGAGAAAGAAGCAGTGTGTTAGAGAGAGAGAAAGAGGAGCTGTGAGTGAGAGAGAGCGAGAATGAGAAGATGTGAGAGAGAGAAAGAGAGAAGCTGTGAGTGAGAGAGAACAAGAAGCTGTGTGTCAGAGAGAGAGAAAGAAAGAGAAGCTGTGAGTGAGAGAGAGAGAAAGAGAAGCTGTGAGTGAGAGAGAGAGAGAGAGAAGCTGTGAATGAGAGACAGAGAAAGAGAAGCTGTGAGTGAGAGAGAGAAAAAGAGAAGCTGAGAGAGAGAGAGAGAAAGAGAAGCTATGAGTGAGAGAGAGAAATAGAGAAAGAGAAGCTGTGAGTGAGAGAGAGAGAAGCTGTGAGTGAGAGAGAGAAAGAGAAGCTGTGAGTGAGAGAGAGAGAGAGAGAAAGAGAAGCTGTGAGTGAGAGAGAGGGAGAGAAAGAGATGTTAGTGAGAGAGAGAAAGAAAAAAAAGCGGTAAGTGAGAGAGAGAAGAAAGAGAAGCTGTGAGTGAGAGAGAGAGAGAAAGAGAAGCTGTGAGTGAGTGAGAGAGAGAGAGAAGCTGTGAGTGAGAGACAGAGAGAAAGAGAAGCTGTGAGTGAGAGAGAGAGAGAAAGAGAAGCTGTGAGTGAGACAGAGAGAAAGAGAAGCTGTGAGTGGGAGAGAGAGAGAGAATGAGAAGCTGTGAGTGGGAGAGAGAGAGAGAAAGAGAAGCAGTGAGTGAGAGAAATAGAGAAAGAGAAGCTGTGAGTGAGAGAGAGAGAGAAAGAGAAGCTATGTGTGTGTGTGAGAGAGAAGCAGTGAGTGAGAGAGAGAGAGAAAGAGAACCTGCGAGTGAGAGAGAGAAAGAGAAGCTGTTAGTGAGAGTGAGTGTGAAAGAGAAGCTTTGAGTGAGAGAGAGAGAAGCTGTGAGTGAGAGAGAGAGAGAAGCTGTGAGTGAGAGAGAGACAGAAAGAAAAGCTGTGAGTGAGAGAGAGTGAGAAAGAGAAGCAGTGAGTGAGAGAGAAAGAGAAGCTGTGAGTGAGGCAGAGAGAGAAAGAGAAGGTGTGTGTGTGAGAGAGAGAAGCTGTTAGTGAGAGAGAGAAAGAGAAGCTGTGAGTGAGAGAGAGAGAGAACGAGAAGCTGTGAGAGAGAGAAAAGCTGTGAGTGAGAGAGAGAGAAGGAGAAGCTGTGAGTGAGAGAGAGAGAGAAAGAAAGAGATGCTGTGAGTGAGAGAGGGAGATAGAGAAGTGAGTGAGTGAGAGAGAGAAGCTGTGTGTGTGAGAGAGAAAGAGAAGCTGTGAGTGAGAGAGAGAGAGAAAGAGAAGCTGTGAGTGAGAGAGATAGAAAGAGAAGCTGTAAATGAGAGAGAAAGAGAAGCTGTGAGTGAGAGAGAGAGAGAAGCTGTGAGTGAGAGAGAGAGAAAGAGAAGCTGTGAGTGAGAGAAAGAGAAGCTGTGAGTGAGAGAGAGAAAGAGAAGGAGTGAGTGAGAGAGAGAGAGAGAAGGAGAAGCTGTGAGTGAGAGAGAGAGAAGCTGTGAGTGAGAGAGAGAAAGAGAAGCTGTGAGTGAGAGAGAGAGAAAGAGAAGCTGTAAGTGAGAGAGAGTGAGAAAGAGAAGCTGTGTGTGAGAGAGAGAAGCTGTGTGTGTGAGAGAGAGAAAGAGGAGCTGTGAGTGAGAGAGAGAGAGAATGAGAAGCTGTGAGAGAGAGAAAGAGAGAAGCTGTGAGTGAGAGAGAACAAGAAGCTGTGTGTCAGAGAGAGAGAAAGAAAGAGAAGCTGTGAGTGAGAGAGAGAGAAAGAGAAGCTGTGAGTGAGAGAGAGAGAGAGAAGCTGTGAGTGAGAGACAGAGAAAGAGAAGCTGTGAGTGAGAGAGAGAAAAAGAGAAGCTGAGAGAGAGAGAGGAAGAGAAGCTATGAGTGAGAGAGAGAAATAGAGAAAGAGAAGCTGTGAGTGAGAGAGAGAGAGAAGCTGTGAGTGAGAGAGAGAAAGAGAAGCTGTGAGTGAGAGAGAGAGAGAGAAAGAGAAGCTGTGAGTGAGAGAGAGGGAGAGAAAGAGATGTTAGTGAGAGAGAGAAAGAAAGAAAAGCGGTAAGTGAGAGAGAGAAGAAAGAGAAGCTGTGAGTGAGGAGAGAGAGAAAGAGAAGCTGTGAGTGAGAGAGAGAGAAGGAGAAGCTGTGAGTGAGAGAGAGAAAGAGAAGCTGTGAGTGAGAGAGAGAGAGAGAAAGAGAAGGTGTGAGTGAGAGAGAGTGAATGAGAGAAGCTGTGTGAGAGAGAGAGAAGCTGTGTGTGTGAGAGAGAAAGAGGAGCTGTGAGTGAGAGAGAGAATGAGAAGCTGTGAGAGAGAAAGAGAGAAGCTGTGAGTGAGAGAGAGAGAAGGAGAAGCTGTGATTGAGAGAGAGAAAGAGAAGCTGTGAGTGAGAGAAAGAGAAAGAGAAGCTGTAAGTGAGAGAGTGAGAAAGAGAAGCTGTGAGAGAGAGAGAGAAAGAAGCAGTGTGTTAGAGAGAGAGAAAGAGGAGCTGTGAGTGAGAGAGAGAGAGAATGAGAAGCTGTGAGAGAGAGAAAGAGAGAAGCTGTGAGTGAGAGAGAACAAGAAGCTGTGTGTCAGAGAGAGAGAAAGAAAGAGAAGCTGTGAGTGAGAGAGAGAGAAAGAGAAGCTGTGAGTGAGAGAGAGAGAGAAGCTGTGAATGAGAGACAGAGAAAGAGAAGCTGTGAGTGAGAGAGAGAAAAAGAGAAGCTGAGAGAGAGAGAGAGAAAGAGAAGCTATGAGTGAGAGAGAGAAATAGAGAAAGAGAAGCTGTGAGTGAGAGAGAGAGAGAAGCTGTGAGTGAGAGAGAGAAAGAGAAGCTGTGAGTGAGAGAGAGAGAGAGAGAGAGAGAAAGAGAAGCTGTGAGTGAGAGAGAGGGAGAGAAAGAGATGTTAGTGAGAGAGAGAAAGAAAAAAAGCGGTAAGTGAAGAGAGAAGAAAGAGAAGCTGTGAGTGAGAGAGAGAGAGAAAGAGAAGCTGTGAGTGAGTGAGAGAGAGAGAGAAGCTGTGAGTGAGAGACAGAGAGAAAGAGAAGCTGTGAGTGAGAGAGAGAGAGAGAAAGAGAAGCTGTGAGTGGGAGAGAGAGAGAGAATGAGAAGCTGTGAGTGGGAGAGAGAGAGAAAGAGAAGCAGTGAGTGAGAGAAATAGAGAAAGAGAAGCTGTGAGTGAGAGAGAGAGAGAGAAAGAGAAGCTGTGAGAGAGAGAGAAAGAGAAGATGTAAGTGAAAGAGAGAAGAAAGAGAAGATGTGTGAGAGAGAGAGAGAGAAAGAGAAGCTGTGGGTGAGAGAGAGAGAGAAAGAGAAGCTGTGAGTGAGAGAGAGAGAGAGAGAAGGAGAAGCTGTGAGTGAGAGAGAGAAAGAGAAGCTGTGAGTGAGAGAGAGAGAAAGAGAAGCTGTAAGTGAGAGAGAGTGAGAAGGAGAAGCTGTGTGAGAGAGAGAGAAGCTGTGTGTGTGTGAGAGAGAAAGAGGAGCTGTGAGTGAGAGAGAGAGAGAATGAGAAGCTGTGAGAGAGAGAAAGAGAGAAGCTGTGAGTGAGAGAGAACAAGAAGCTGTGTGTCAGAGAGAGAGAAAGAAAGAGAAGCTGTGAGTGAGAGAGAGAGAAAGAGAAGCTGTGAGTGAGAGAGAGAGAGAAGCTGTGAGTGAGAGACAGAGAAAGAGAAGCTGTGAGTGAGAGAGAGAAAAAGAGAAGCTGAGAGAGAGAGAGAAAGAGAAGCTATGAGTGAGAGAGAGAAATAGAGAAAGAGAAGCTGTGAGTGAGAGAGAGAGAGAAGCTGTGAGTGAGAGAGAGAAAGAGAAGCTGTGAGAGAGAGAGAGAGAGAGAGAAAGAGAAGCTGTGAGTGAGAGAGAGGGAGAGAAAGAGATGTTAGTGAGAGAGAGAAAGAAAGAAAAGCGGTAAGTGAGAGAGAGAAGAAAGAGAAGCTGTGAGTGAGGAGAGAGAGAAAGAGAAGCTGTGAGTGAGAGAGAGAGAGAAAGAAGCTGTGATTGAGAGAAAGAAGCTGTGAGTGAGAGAGAGTGAGAAAGAGAAACTGAGTGAGAGAGAGAGAGAAAGAGAAGCTGTGAGTGAGAGAGAGAGAGAAAGAGAAGCTATGTGTGTGTGAGAGAGAAAAGCAGTGAGTGAGAGAGAGAGAGAAAGAGAAGGTGTGAGTGAGAGAGAGTGAGTGAGAGAAGCTGTGTGTGAGAGAGAGAAGCTGTGATTGAAAGAAGCTGTGAGTGAGAGAGAGTGAGAAAGAGAAACTGAGTGAGAGAGAGAGAGAAAGAGAAGCTGTGAGTGAGAGAGAGAGAAAGAGAAGCTATGTGTGTGTGTGAGAGAAAAGCAGTGAGTGAGAGAGAGAGAGAAAGAGAAGGTGTGAGTGAGAGAGAGTGTGTGAGAGAAGCTGTGTGAGAGAGAGAGAAGCTGTGTGTGAGAGGGAGAAAGAGGAGCTGTGAGTGAGAGAGAATGAGAAGCTGTGAGAGAGAAAGAGAGAAGCTGTGAGTGAGAGAGAGAGAGAAGGAGAAGCTGTGAGTGAGAGAGAGAAAGAGAAGCTGTGAGTGAGAGAAAGAGAAAGAGAAGCTGTAAGTGAGAGAGTGAGAAAGAGAAGCTGTGTGTGAGAGAGAGAAAGAAGCAGTGTGTTAGAGAGAGAGAAAGAGGAGCTGTGAGTGAGAGAGAGAGAGAATGAGAAGATGTGAGAGAGAGAAAGAGAGAAGCTGTGAGTGAGAGAGAACAAGAAGCTGTGTGTCAGAGAGAGAGAAAGAAAGAGAAGCTGTGAGTGAGAGAGAGAGAAAGAGAAGCTGTGAGTGAGAGAGAGAGAGAGAGAAGCTGTGAATGAGAGACAGAGAAAGATAAGCTGTGAGTGAGAGAGAGAAAAAGAGAAGCTGAGAGAGAGAGAGAGAAAGAGAAGCTATGAGTGAGAGAGAGAAATAGAGAAAGAGAAGCTGTGAGTGAGAGAGAGAGAAGCTGTGAGTGAGAGAGAGAAAGAGAAGCTGTGAGTGAGAGAGAGAGAGAGAGAAAGAGAAGCTGTGAGTGAGAGAGAGGGAGAGAAAGAGATGTTAGTGAGAGAGAGAAAGAAAAAAAAGCGGTAAGTGAGAGAGAGAAGAAAGAGAAGCTGTGAGTGAGAGAGAGAGAGAAAGAGAAGCTGTGAGTGAGTGAGAGAGAGAGAGAAGCTGTGAGTGAGAGACAGAGAGAAAGAGAAGCTGTGAGTGAGAGAGAGAAAGAGAAGCTGTGAGTGAGACAGAGAGAAAGAGAAGCTGTGAGTGGGAGAGAGAGAGAGAATGAGAAGCTGTGAGTGGGAGAGAGAGAGAGAAAGAGAAGCAGTGAGTGAGAGAAATAGAGAAAGAGAAGCTGTGAGTGAGAGAGAGAGAGAAAGAGAAGCTGTGTGAGAGAGAGAAAGAGAAGATGTAAGTGAAAGAGAGAAGAAAGAGAAGATGTGTGTGTGTGAGAGAGAAAGAGAACATGTGGGTGAGAGAGAGAGAGAAAGAGAAGCTGTGAGTGAGAGAGAGAAAGAAAGAGAAGATGTGAGTGAGAGAGAGAGATAGAAAGAGAAGCTGTGATTGAGAGAGAGAAAAAGAAGCTGTGAGTGAGAGAGAGAGAGAAAGGGAAGCTGTGAGTGAGAGAGAGAGAGAACGAGAAGCTGTGAGAGAATGAGAACCTGTGAGTGAGTGAGAGAGAGAGAAGGAGAAGCTGTGAGTGAGATAAGAGAGAGAAAGAAAGAGAAGCTGTGAGTGAGAGAGAGAGAAAGAGAAGCTGTGAGTGAGAGAGAGAGAGAGAAGCTGTGAGTGAGAGAGAGAGAAAGAAAAGCTGTGAGGGAGAGAGAGAGAAAGAGAAGCTGTGAGTGAGAGAGAAAGAGAAAGAGAAAGAGGAGCTGTGTGTGTGAGAGAGAGAAAGAGAACCTGTGTGTGTGTGTGAGAGAGAGAAGCTGTAAGTGAGAGAGAAAGAGAGAAAATGAAACTGTTAGTGAGAGAGACAGAAAGAGAAACTGTGAGAGAAAGAGAAAGAGAGAAAGAAGAAGCTGTGAGTGAGAGAGAGAGAAAGAGAAGCTCTGAGTGGGAGAGAGAAAGAATGAGAAGCTGTGAGAGAGAGAGAAATAGAAGCTGTGAGTGAGAGAGAGAAATAGAGAAAGAGAAGATTTGAGTGAGAGAGAGAGAATGAGAAGCTGTGAGTGAGAGAAAGATAAGCTGTGAGTAAGAGAGAGAGATCGATAAGCTGTGAGTGAGAGGGAGAGAGAAAGAGAAGCTGTGAGTGAGACAGAGAGAAAGAGAAGCTGTGTGAGAGAGAAATAGAAGCTGTGAGTGTGAGAGAGAAATAGAGAAAGAGAAGCTGTGAGTGAGAGAGAGAGTGAGAATGAGAAGCAGTGAGTGAGAGAAAGATAAGCTGTGAGTAAGAGAGAGAGAAAGATAAGCGGTTAGTGAGAGAGAGAGTGAAAGAGAAGCTGTGAGTGAAGGAGAGAGAGAAGCTGTGATTGAGAGAAAGAAGCTGTGAGTGAGAGAGAGAGAGAAAGAGAAACTGAATGAGATAGAGAGAGAAAGAGAAGCTGTGAGTGAGAGAGAGAGAGAAAGAGAAGCTATGTGTGTGAGAGAGAGAGAAGCAGTGAGTGAGAGAGAGAGAGAAAGAGAACCTGCAAGTGAGAGAGAGAAAGAGAAGCTGTTAGTGAGAGTGAGTGTGAAAGAGAAGCTTTGAGTGAGTGAGAGAGAGAAGCTGTGAGTGAGAGAGAGAGAAGCTGTGAGTGAGAGAGAGAGAAAGAGAAGCTGTGAGTGAGAGAGAGTGATAAAGAGAAGCAGTGAGTGAGAGAGAAAGAGAAGCTGTGAGTGAGGCAGAGAGAGAAAGAGAAGGTGTGTGTGTGAGAGAGAGAAGCTGTTAGTGAGAGAGAGAAAGAGAAGCTGTGAGTGAGAGAGAGAGAGAACGAGAAGCTGTGAGAGAGAGAAAAGCTGTGAGTGAGAGAGAGAGAAGGAGAAGCTGTGAGTGAGAGAGAGAGAAAGAAAGAGATGCTGTGAGTGAGAGAGGGAGAAAGAGAAGTGAGTGAGTGAGAGAGAGAAGCTGTGTGTGTGAGAGAGAAAGAGAAGCTGTGAGTGAGAGAGAGAGAGAGAGAAGCTGTGAGTGAGAGAGATAGAAAGAGAAGCTGTAAATGAGAGAGAAAGAGAAGCTGTGAGTGAGAGAGAGAGAGAGAAGCTGTGAGTGAGAGAGAGAGAAAGAGAAGCTGTGAGTGAGAGAAAGAGAAGCTGTGAGTGAGAGAGAGAGAAAGAGGAGTGAGTGAGAGAGAGAGAGAGAAAGAGAAGCTGTGAGTGAGAGAGAGAGATGCTGTGAGTGAGAGAGAGAAAGAGAAGCTGTGAGTGAGATAGAGAGAGAGAAAGAGAAGCTGTGAGTGAGAGAGAGAGAAAGAGAAGCTGTGAGTGAGAGAAAGAGAAAGAGTAGCTGTGAGTGAGGAGAGAGAGAAAGAGAAGCTGTGAGTGAGAGAGAGAGAGAAGGAGAAGCTGTGAGTGAGAGAGAGAAAGAGAAGCTGTGAGTGAGAGAGAGAGAAAGAGAAGCTGTAAGTGAGAGAGAGTGAGAAAGAGAAGCTGTGAGAGAGAAAGAAGCTGTGTGTGTGAGAGAGAGAAAGAGGAGCTGTGAGTGAGAGAGAGAGAGAATGAGAAGCTGTGAGAGAGAGAAAGAGAGAAGCTGTGAGTGAGAGAGAGAGAAAGAGAAGCTGTGTGTCAGAGAGAGAGAAAGAAAGAGAAGCTGTGAGTGAGAGAGAGAGAAAGAGAAGCTGTGAGTGAGAGAGAGAAAAAGAGAAGCTGAGAGAGAGAGAGAAAGAGAAGCTATGAGTGAGAGAGAGAAATAGAGAAAGAGAAGCTGTGAGTGAGAGAGAGAGAGAAGCTGTGAGTGAGAGAGAGAAAGAGAAGCTGTGAGTGAGAGAGAGAGAGAGAAAGAGAAGCTGTGAGTGAGAGAGAGGGAGAGAAAGAGATGTTAGTGAGAGAGAGAAAGAAAGAAAAGCGGTAAGTGAGAGAGAGAAGAAAGAAGCTGTGAGTGAGAGAGAGAGAGAGAAAGAGAAGCTGTGAGTGAGTGAGAGAGAGAGAGAAGTTGTGAGTGAGAGACAGAGAGAAAGAGAAGCTGTGAGTGAGAGAGAGAGAGAGAAAGAGAAGCTGTGAGTGAGACAGAGAGAAAGAGAAGCTGTGAGTGGGAGAGAGAGAGAGAATGAGAAGCTGTGAGTGGGAGAGAGAGAGAGAAAGAGAAGCTGTGAGTGAGAGAAATAGAGAAAGAGAAGCTGTGAGAGAGAGAGAGAGAAAGAGAAGCTGTGAGAGAGAGAGAAAGAGAAGATGTAAGTGAAAGAGAGAAGAAAGAGAAGATGTGTGAGAGAGAGAGAGAAAGAGAAGCTGTCGGTGAGAGAGAGAGAAAGAGAAGCTGTGAGTGAGAGAGAGAAAGAAAGAGAAAGAAAGAGAAGCTGTAAGTGAGAGAGAGTGAGAAAGAGAAGCTGTGAGTGAGATAGAAAGAGAAAGAGAAGATGTGAGTGAGAGAGAGAGATAGAAAGAGAAGCTGTGATTGAGAGAGAGAAAAAGAAGCTGTGAGTGAGAGAGAGAGAGAAAGGGAAGCTGTGAGTGAGAGAGAGAGAGAACGAGAAGCTGTGAGAGAGAGAGAACCTGTGAGTGAGTGAGAGAGAGAGAAGGAGAAGCTGTGAGTGAGATAAGAGAGAGAAAGAAAGAGAAGCTGTGAGTGAGAGAGAGAGAAAGAGAAGCTGTGAGTGAGAGAGAGAAGCTGTGAGTGAGAGAGAGAGAAAGAAAAGCTGTGAGGGAGAGAGAGAGAAAGAGAAGCTGTGAGTGAGAGAGAAAGAGAAAGAGGAGCTGTGTGTGTGTGAGAGAGAAAGAGAACCTGTGTGTGTGTGTGAGAGAGAGAAGCTGTGAGTGAGAGAGAAAGAGAGAAAATGAAACTGTTAGTGAGAGAGACAGAAAGAGAAACTGTGAGAGAAATAGAAAGAGAGAAAGAAGATGCTGTGAGAGAGAGAGAAATAGAAGCTGTGAGTGAGAGAGAGAAATAAATAGAGAAAGAGAAGATTTGAGTGAGAGAGAGAGAATGAGAAGCTGTGAGTGAGAGAAAGATAAGCTGTGAGTAAGAGAGAGATCGATAAGCTGTGAGTGAGAGGGAGAGAGAAAGAGAAGCTGTGAGTGAGACAGAGAGTAAGAGAAGCTGTGTGAGAGAGAAATAGAAGCTGTGAGTGTGAGAGAGAAATAGAGAAAGAGAAGCTGTGAGTGAGAGAGAGAGTGAGAATGAGAAGCTGTGAGTGAGAGAAAGATAAGCTGTGAGTAAGAGAGAGAGAAAGATAAGCGGTTAGTGAGAGAGAGAGTGAAAGAGAAGCTGTGAGTGAAGGAGAGAGAGAAGCTGTGGTTGAGAGAGAGAAGCTGTGAGTGAGAGAGAGAGAGAAAGAGAAACTGAGTGAGAGAGAGAGAGAAAGAGAAGCTGTGAGATGAGAGAGAGAGAGAAAGAGAAGCTATGTGTGTGAGAGAGAGAGAAGCAGTGAGTGAGAGAGAGAGAGAAAGAGAACCTGCGAGTGAGAGAGAGAAAGAGAAGCTGTTAGTGAGAGTGAGTGTGAAAGAGAAGCTTTGAGTGAGAGAGAGAGAGAAGCTGTGAGTGAGAGAGAGAGAAGCTGTGAGTGAGAGAGAGAGAAAGAGAAGCTGTGAGTGAGAGAGAGTGAGAAAGAGAAGCAGTGAGTGAGAGAGAAAGAGAAGCTGTGAGTGAGGCAGAGAGAGAAAGAGAAGGTGTGTGTGTGTGAGAGAGAAGCTGTTAGTGAGAGAGAGAAAGAGAAGCTGTGAGTGAGAGAGAAAGAGAACGAGAAGCTGTGAGAGAGAGAAAAGCTGTGAGTGAGAGAGAGAGAAGGAGAAGCTGTGAGTGAGAGAGAGAGAGAAAGAGAAGCTGTGAGTGAGAGAGAAAGAGAAGCTGTGAGAGAGAGAGTGAGAAAGAGAAGCTGTGAGTGTGTGTGAGAGAGAAAGAGAAACTGTGAGAGAGAGAGAGGGAAAGAGAAGATGTGAATGACAGAGAGAGAGAAGCTGTGTGTGTGTGAGAGAGAGAAAGAGAAGCTGTGTGTGTGTGAGAGAGAAAGAGAAGCTGTGAGTGAGAGAGAGAGAGAAAGAGAAGCTGTGAGTGAGAGAGAGGGAGAGAAAGAGAAGCTGTTAGTGAGAGAGAGAAAGAAAGAAAGAGAAGCGGTAAGTGAGAGAGAGAAGAAAGAGAAGCTGTGAGTGAGAGAGAGAGAGAGAAAGAGAAGCTGTGAGTGAGAGAGAGAGAGAAGCTGTGAGTCAGAGAGAGAAAGAAAGGGAAGCTGTGGGCGAGAGAAAGGGAATGTGAGTGAGACAGAGAGAAAGAGAAGCTGTGAGTGGGAGAGAGAGAGAATGAGAAGCTGTGAGAGAGAGAGAAAGAGAAGCTGTGAGTGAGCGAGAGAAATAGAGAAAGAGAAGCTGTGAGTGTGTGTGAGAGAGAGAAAGAGAAGATTTGAGTGAGAGAGAGAAAGAGAAGCTGTGAGTGGGAGAGGAAGAGAGAAAGAGAAGCTGTGAGTGAGAGAGAGAGAAAGAGAAGCTGTGAGAGAGAGAGAGAGAGAGAAGCTGTGAGTGAGAGATAGAGAAAGAGAAGCTGTGAGTGAGAGAGAGAGAAAGAGAAGCTGTGAGTGAGAGAGAAAGAGAAAGAGGAGCTGTGTGTGTGTGAGAGAGAAAGAGAAGCTGTGAGTGAGAGAGAGAGAGAAAGAGAAGCTGAGAGTGAGAGAGAGGGAGAGAAAGAGAAGCTGTTAGTGAGAGAGAGAGAGAAAGAAAGAGAAGCGGTAAGTGAGAGAGAGAAGAAAGAGAAGCTGTGAGTGAGAGAGAGAGAGAGAAAGAGAAGCTGTGAGTGAAAGAGAGAGAGAGAAGCTGTGAGTGAGAGAGAGAAAGAAAGGGAAGCTGTGGGTGAGAAAGCGAGAGAAAGGGAAGCTGTGAGTGAGACAGAGAGAAAGAGAAGCTGTGAGTGGGAGAGAGAGAGAACGAGAAGCTGTGTGAGAGAGAGAAAGAGAAGCTGTGAGTGAGCGAGAGAAAGAGAAGCTGTGAGTGGGAGAGGAAGAGAGAAAGAGAAGCTGTGAGTGAGAGAGAGGGAGAGAAAGAGAAGCTATTAGTGAGAGAGAGAGAGAGAAAGAGAAGATGTAAGTGAAAGAGAGAAGAAAGAGAAGATGTGAGTGAGAGAGAGAAAGAGAAGTTGTGTGGTTGTGAAAGAGAGAAGCTATGAGGGAGAGAGAGAGAAAGAGAAGATTTGAGTGTGTGAAAGAGAGAAAGAGAAACTGTAAGTGAGAGAGAGAGAGAAAGAGAAGCTGTGAGAGAGAGAGAAAGAGAAGCTGTTAGTGAGAGAGAGAGTGAAAGTGAAGCTGTGAGTGAAGGAGAGAGAGAGAAGCTGTGATTGAGCGAGAGAGAGAAGCTATGAGTGAGAGAGAGAAAGAGAAAGAGAAGCTGTGAGTGAGAGAGAGAGAAAGAGAAGCTATGAGTGAGAGAGAGAGAGAAGCTGTGAGTGAGAGAGAGAGAGAGAGAGAGAAGCTGTGAGTGTGTGAGAGAGAGAAAGAGAAGATGTGAGTGAGAGAGAGAAAGAGAAGCTGTGAGTGGGAGAGGAAGAGAGAAAGAGAAGCTGTGAGTGAGAGAGAGGGAGAGAAAGAGAAGCTATTAGTGAGAGAGAGAGAGAGAAAGAGAAGATGTAAGTGAAAGAGAGAAGAAAGAGAAGATGTGAGTGAGAGAGAGAAAGAGAAGTTGTGTGGTTGTGAAAGAGAGAAGCTATGAGGGAGAGAGAGAGAAAGAGAAGATTTGAGTGTGTGAAAGAGAGAAAGAGAAACTGTAAGTGAGAGAGAGAGAGAAAGAGAAGCTGTGAGAGAGAGAGAAAGAGAAGCTGTTAGTGAGAGAGAGAGTGAAAGTGAAGCTGTGAGTGAAGGAGAGAGAGAGAAGCTGTGATTGAGCGAGAGAGAGAAGCTATGAGTGAGAGAAAGAGAAAGAGAAGCTGTGAGTGAGAGAGAGAGAAAGAGAAGCTATGAGTGAGAGAGAGAGAGAAGCTGTGAGTGAGAGAGAGAGAGAAAGGGAAGCTGTGAGTGAGTGAGAGAGAGAAAGAGAAGCTGTGATTGAGAGAGAGAGAGAATGAGAAGCTGTGAGCGAGACAGAGAAGCTGTGAGTGAGAGAGCGAAAGAGAAGCTGTTAGTGAGAGAGAGAGAGAAGCTGTGAGTGAGAGAGTGAGAAAGAGAAGCTGTATGTGTTTGTGTGTGAGAGAGAGTGAGAAGCTGTGAGAGAGAGAGAGAGAAAAAGAGAAGCTGTGAGTGACAGCAAGAGTGAAAGAGAAGCTGTGAGTGTGAGAGAGAAGCTGTGAGTGAGTGAAAAAGAGAAGCTGTGAGTGAGTGAGAGAGAGAGAGAATCTGAGTGAGAGAGAGAGAAATAGAAGCTGTGAGTGAGAGAGAGAGAGAAAGAGAAGCTGTGAGAGAGAGAGAGTGAGAAAGAGAAGCTGTGAGTGTGTGTGAGAGAGAAAGAGAAGCTGTGAGAGAGAGAGAGGGAAAGAGAAGATGTGAATGACACAGAGAGAGAAGCTGTGTGTGTGTGAGAGAGAAAGAGAAGCTGTGTGTGTGTGAGAGAGAGAAAGAGAAGCTGTGAGTGAGAGAGAGAGAAAGAAATAGAAGTTGTGAGAGAGAGAAAGAGAGAAAGAACTGTATGTGTGTGAGAGAGAGAGCTGTGAGTGAGAGAGAGAGAGAAAGAGAAGCTGTGAGTGTGAGAGAGAGAGAAGCTGTGAGTGAGAGAGAGTGAGAGAAAGAAAACCTGTGAGTGAGAGAGAGAGAGAAGCTGTGAGTAAGAGAGAGAGAAAGCTAAGCTGTGAGTGAGTGAGAGAAAGAGAAGCTGTGAGTGAGAGAAAGAAAGAGAAGCTGTGAGTGAGAGAGAGGGAGAGAAAGAGAAGCTGTTAGTGAGAGAGTGAAAGAAAGAGAAGCGGGAAGTGAGAGAGAGAAGAAAGAGAAGCTGTGAGTGAGAGAGAGAGAGAAAGAGAAGCTGTGTGAGAGAGAGAGAGAAGCTGTGAGTGAGAGAGAGAAAGAAAGGGAAGCTGTGAGTGAGAGAGAGAGAGAGAAAGAGAAGCTGTGAGTGAGACAGAGAGAAAGAGAAGCTGTGAGTGGGAGAGAGAGAACGAGAAGCTGTAAGAGAGAGAGAAAGAGAAGCTGTGAGTGGGAGAGAACGAGAGAAAGAGAAGCTGTGAGTGAGAGAGGGAGAGAAAGAGAAGCTGTTAGTGAGAGAGAGAGAGAAAGAGAAGATGTAAGTGAAAGAGAGAAGAAAGAGATGTGAGTGAGAGAGAGAGAAAGAGAAGCTGTGGGTGAGAGAGAGAGAAAGAGAAGCTGTGAGTGAGAGAGAGAAAGAAAGAGAAGCTGTGTGAGAGAGAGTGAGAAAGAGAAGCTGTGAGTGAGATAGAAAGAGAAAGAGAAGATGTGAGTGAGAGAGAGAGAAAGAGAAGCTGAGTGTGAGAGAGAGAGAAAAGAAAGAGAAGCTGTGAGTGAGTGAGAGAGAGAGAGAGAGAAGCTGTGAGTGAGAGAGAGAGAAAGAGAAGCTGTGAGTGAGAGAGAGAAAGAGAAGCTGTGAATGAGAGAGAGAGAGAAGCTGTGAGTGAAGAGAGAGAGAGAGGAAGAGAAGCTGTGTTTGAGAGAGAGAGAGTAAGAAAGAGAAGCTGTGTGAGAGAGAGATAGAAGTAGAAGCTGTGAGTGAGAGAGAGAGAAGGAGAAGCTGTGAGTGAGAGAGAGAGAGAGAAAGAGAAGCTGTGAGTGAGAGAAAGAGAGAGAAAGAAAGATAAGCTGCGAGTGAGAGAGAGAGAGAAATTGAAGCTGTGAGAGAGAGAGAGAGAAAGAGAAGCTGTGATTGAGAGAGAGAGAGAAGCTGTGAGTGAGAGAGACTGAGAGAGAAAGAGAGTGTGAGTGAGAGAGAGAGATAGAAAGAGAAGCTGTGAGTGTGAGAGAAAGAGAGTCTGTGAGTGAGAGAGAGGAGAAAGAGAAGCTGTGAATGAGAGAGAGAGAAAGAGAAGCTGTGAATGAGAGAGAGAGAGAGAAAGAGAAGCTGTGAGTGAGAGAGAGAGGGAGAGAAAGAGAAGCTGTGAGAGAGAAAGAGAGAGAGAAAGAAAGATAAGCTGCGAGTGAGAGAGAGAGAGAAATTGAAGCTGTGAGTGAGAGAGAGCGAGAAAGAGAAGCTGTGATTGAGAGAGAGAGAGAAGCTGTGAGTGAGAGAGAGAGAGTATAAGAGAAGCTGTGAGTTAGTGAGAGAGAGAAGCTGTGAGTGAGAGAGAGAGAGAAGCTGTGTGTGTGAGAGAGAAGGATTATCTGTAAGTGAGAGAGAGAGAGAAAGAGAAGCTGTGAGTGAGAGAGAGAGAGAAAGAGAAGCTGTGAGTGAGAGAGATAGAGAGAGAGAAAGAAAAGCTGTGAGTGAGTGAGAGAGGGAGAAATAGAAGCTATGAGTGAGAGAGAGAGAGAAGCTGTGAGTGAGTGAGAAAGAGAAGCTGTGAGCGAGTGAGTGAGAGAGAGAATCTGAGTGAAAGAGAGAGAGAAAGAGAAGCTGTGAGTGAGAGAGAGAGAGAAAGAGAAGCTGTGAGTGAGAGAGAAAGAGAAGCTGTGAGAGAGAGAGTGAGAAAGAGAAGCTGTGAGTGTGTGTGAGAGAGAAAGAGAAGCTGTGAGAGAGAGAGAGGGAAAGAGAAGATGTGAATGACACACACAGAGAGAAGCTGTGTGTGTGAGAGAGAGAAAGAGAAGCTGTGTGTGTGTGAGAGAGAGAGAAAGAGAAGCTGTGAGTGAGAGAGAGAAAGAAATAGAAGTTGTGAGAGAGAGAAAGAGAGAAAGAACTGTGTGTGTGTGAGAGAGAGAAGCTGTGAGTGAAAGAGAGAGAGAGAAAGAGAAGCTGTGAGTGTGTGTGAGAGAGAAGCTGTGAGTTAGAGAGTGAGAGAAAGAAAACCTGTGAGTGAGAGAGAGAGAGAAGCTAAGCTGTGAGTGAGGGAGAGAGAAAGAGAAGTTGTGAGTGAGTGAGAGAAAGAAAGAGAAGCTGTGAGTAAGAGAAAAATAGAGAAAGAGAAGCTGTGAGTGAGAGAGAGAGAGAAAGATAAGCTGTGAGTGAGAGAGAGAAAGAGAAGCTGTGAGTGAGAGAGATAGAGAAAGAGAAGCTGTGAGTGAGAGAGAGGGAGAGAAAGAGAAGCTGTTAGTGAGAGAGTGAGAGATAATCTGTGAGTGTGAGAGAGAGAACCTGTGAGTGAGAGAGAGAGAGAAAGAGAAGCTGTATGTGTGAGAGAGAGAAAGAGAAAGAGAAGCTGTCAGTGAGAGAGAAAGAGAGAAAATGAGAAGCTGTGAGGGAGAGCGAGAGAGAGTGAGAGAAAGAGAAGTTGTGTGGTTGTGAAAGAGAGAAGCTGTGAGGGAGAGAGAGAGAAAGAGAAGATTTGCGTGAGAGAGAGAAAAAAAGAAGCTGTGAGTGAGAGAGAGAGAAAGAGAAACTGTGAGTGAGAGAGAGAGAGAAAGAGAAGGTGTGAGAGAGAGAGAAAAAGAGAAGCTGTTAGTGAGAGAGAAAGAGAAGCTGTGTAGTGAGAGAGAGAGAAAGAGAAGCTGTGAGTGCGAGAGAGAGAGAGAAGCTGTGAGTGAGAGAGAGAGAGAAAGGGAAGATGTGAGTGAGAGAGAGAAAGAGAAGCTGTGAGTGAGAGAGAAAGAGAAGCTGTGAGAAAGAGAGAGAAAAATAGAAGCTGTGACTGGAGAGAGAGAGAAGCTGTGAGTGAGAGAGAGAGAGAAAGAGAAGCTGTGAGTGAGTGAGAGAGAGAAGCTGTGAGTGTGTGTGTGAGAGAGAAAGAGAAGCTGTGTGAGAGAGGGAGAGAAAGAGAAGCTGTGAGTGAGTGAGAGAGAGAAAGAGAAGCTGTGAGTGAGAGAGAGAAGCTGTGAGTGAGAGAGAGAGAGAGAGCAAAGCTGTGTGAGAGAGAGAGAAGCTGTGAGTGAGAGAGAGAGGGAGAAAGAGATGCTGTGAGTGAGAGAGAGAGAGAAATAGAATCTTTGAGTGAGAGAGAGAGAAAGAGAAGCTGTGAGTGAGAGAAAGAGAAGCTGTGAGTGAGAGAGAAAGAGAAAGAGAAGCTGTGAGTGAGAGAGAGAAAGAGAAACTGTGTGAGAGAGAGAGAAAGAAAGAGAAATTGTCAGTGAGAGAGAGAGAGATAAGCTTTGAGTGAGAGAGAAAGAGAGA
The DNA here is from genome assembly GCA_035047305.1 of Bradypodion pumilum. NCBI lineage: Eukaryota > Metazoa > Chordata > Lepidosauria > Squamata > Chamaeleonidae > Bradypodion > Bradypodion pumilum. The sequence goes on from JAWDJD010000001.1 coordinate 236,616,711, forward strand.
AAGAGAAGCTGTGACTGAGAGAGAGAGAGAAAGAGAAGCTATGAGTGAGAGAGAGAGAGAGAAGCTGTGAGTGACTGAGAGAAAGAGAAGCTGTGTTAGAGAGAGAGAGAGAAAGAGATGCTTTGAGTGAGAGAGACAGAAAGAGATGCTGTGAGTGAGAGAGAGAGAAAGAGAAGCTTTGAGAGAGAGATGGAAAGGGAAGCTTTGTGTGTGTGAGAGAGAAAGAGAAGCTGTGAGTGAGAGAGAAAGAGAAGCTGTGTGAGAGAGAGAGTGAGAAAGAGAAGCTGTGAGTGTGTGTGTGAGAGAAAGAGAAGCTGTGTGAGAGAGAGTGGGAAAGAGAAGATGTGAATGACAGAGAGAGAGAGAGAAACTGTGTGTGTGTGAGAGAGAAAGAGAAGCTGTGTGTGTGAGAGAAAGAGAAGGTGTGAGTGAGAGAGAGAGAAAGAAAGAGAAGCTGTGAGAGAGAGAGAGAGAGAAAGAGAGAAAGAACTGTGTGTGTGTGAGAGAGAGAAGCTGTGAGTGAGAGAAGAGAGAGAGAGAAAGAGAAGCTGTGAGTGTGAGAGAGAGAGAAGCTGTGAGTGAGAGACAGAGAGAGAGAGAAGCTGAGTGAGAGAGAGAGAGAAAGAGAAGCTGTGAGTGAGAGAGAGAGAGAAAGAGAAGCTGTGAGTGAGAGAGAGAAAGAGAAACTGTGTGAGAGAGAGAGAAAGAAAGAGAAATTGTCAGTGAGAGAGAGAGAGATAAGCTTTGAGTGAGAGAGAAAGAGAGAAAGAGAAGCTGTGACTGAGAGAGAGAGAGAGAAAGAGATGCAGTGAGTGAGTGAGAGAGTGAAAGAGAAGCTATGAGTGAGAGAGAGAGAGAGAGAGAGAAGCTGTGAGTGACTGAGAGAAAGAGAAGCTGTGTTAGAGAGAGAGAGAAAGAGATGCTTTGAGTGAGAAAGACAGAAAGAGACGCTGTGAGTGAGAGAGAGAGAAAGAGAAGCTTTGAGTGAGAGAGAGATGGAAAGGGAAGCTTTGTGTGTGTGAGAGAGAAAGAGAAGATGTGAGTGAGAGAGAGAAAGAGAAGCTGTGTGTGTGTGAGAGAGAAAGAGAAGCTGTGAGTGAGAGAGAGAAAAAGAGAAGCTGAGAGTGAGAGAGAGAGAAAGAGAAGCTGTGAGTGAGAGAGAGAAATAGAGAAAGAGAAGCTGTGAGTGAGAGAGAGAGAGAAGCTGTGAGTGAGAGAGAGAAAGAGAAGCTGTGAGTGAGAGAGAGAGAGAAAGAGCTGTGAGTGAGAGAGAGGGAGAGAAAGAGATGTTCGAGAGAGAGAGAAAGAAAGCGAAGCGGTAAGTAGAGAGAAGAAAGAGAAGCTGAGAGTGAGAGAGAGAGAGAAAGAGAAGCTGTGAGTGAGAGAGAGAGAAAGAGAAGCTGTGAGTAAGAGAGAGAGACAAGCTGAGTGAGAGAGAGAGAGAAAGAGAAGCTGTGAGTGAAAGAGAGAGAGAGAACGAGAAGCTGTGAGTGAGAGAGTGAGAGAGAGAAAATAGAAGCTGTGAGAGAGAGTGAGAGAGAAACAGACGCTGTGAGTGAGTGCATGAGAGAGAAAAAGAGAAGCTGTGAGTGAGAGAGAGAGAGAAAGAGTAGCTGTGAGTGAGAGAGGGGGAAAGAGAAGCTGTTAGTGAGAGAGAGAGAAGCTGAGTGAGAGAGAGAGAAAGAGTAGCTGTGAGTGAGAGAGAGTGAGAGAGAAGCTGTGAGTGAGAGAGAGAGAGAGAAGCTGTTAGTGAGAGAGAGAGAAAGAGAAGCTGTGAGAGAGAGAGAGAAAGAGTAGCTGTGATTGAGAGAGAGGGAAAAAGAAGCTGTGAGTGAGTGAGAGAGAGAGAAGCTGTGAGTGAGAGAGAGAAAGAAAAGCTGTGAGTGAGAGAGAGAGAGAGAAGCTGTGAGTGAGAGAGAGAGAAAGAGAAGCTGTGAGTGTGAGAGAGAGAAAGAGAAGCTGTTAGTGAGAGAGATAGAGTATAAGAGAAGCTGTGAGTGAGAGAGAGAGAGAAGCTGTGAGTGAGAGAGAGAGAGAAAGAGAAGCTGTGAGTGAGAGAGAAAGAGAAGCTGTGAGAGAGAGAGAGTGTGAAAGAGAAGCTGTGAGTGTGTGTGAGAGAGAAAGAGAAGCTGTGTGAGAGAGAGAGGGAAAGAGATGATGTGAATGACACAGAGAGAGAGAAGCTGTGTGTGTGTGAGAGAGAAAGAGAATCTGTGTGTGTGTGTGTAAGAGAGAAAGAGAAGCTGTGAGTGAGAGAGAGAGAAAGAAAGAGAAGCTGTGAGAGAGAGAAAGAGAGAAAGAACTGTGTGTGTGTGAGAGAGAGAGAGAAGCTGTGAGTGAGAGAGAGAGAGAAAGAGAAGCTGTGAGTGTGTGAAAGAGAGAAGCTGTGAGTGAGAGAGAGTGAGAGAAAGAAAACCTGTGAGTGAGAGAGAGAGAGAATCTGTGAGTTAGAGAGAGAGAAAGCTAAGCTGTGAGTGAGAGAGAGAGAAAGAGAAGTTGTGAGTGAGAGAAAGAGAAGCTGTGAGTGAGAGAGAGAGAAAGAGAAGGAGTGAGTGAGAGAGAGAGAGAGAAAGAGAAGCTGTGAGTGAGAGAGAGGGAGAGAAAGAGATGTTAGAGAGAGAGAGAAAGAAAGCGAAGCGGTAAGTGAGAGAGAGAAGAAAGAGAAGCTGTGAGTGAGAGAGAGAGAAAGAGAAGATGTGAGTGAGAGAGAGAGAAAGAGAAGCTGTGAGTAAGAGAGAGAGACAAGCTGAGTGAGAGAGAGAGAGAAGAGAAGCTGTGAGTGAAAGAGAGAGAGAGAACGAGAAGCTGTGAGTGAGAGAGTGTGAGAGAGAAAATAGAAGCTGTGAGAGAGAGTGAGAGAGAAACAGATGCTGTGAGTGAGTGCATGAGAGAGAGAAAGAGAAGCTGTGAGTGAGAGAGAGAGAGAAAGAGTAGCTGTGAGTGAGAGAGAGGGGGAAAGAGAAGCTGTTAGTGAGAGAGAGAGAAGCTGAGTGAGAGAGAGAGAAAGAGTAGCTGTGAGTGAGAGAGAGAGAGAGAGAAGCTGTGAGTGAGAGAGAGAGAGAGAAGCTGTTAGTGAGAGAGAGAGAAAGAGAAGCTGTGTGAGAGAGAGAGAGAAAGAGTAGCTGTGATTGAGAGAGAGGGAAAAAGAAGTTGTGAGTGAGTGAGAGAGAGGAGCTGAGTGAGAGAGAGAGAAAGAGAAGTTGTGAGTGAGAGAGAGAAAGAAAAGCTGTGAGTGAGAGAGAGAGAGAAGCTGTGAGTGAGAGAGAGAAAGAGCTGTGAGTGAGAGAGAGGGAGAGAAAGAGATGTTCGAGAGAGAGAGAGAAAGAAAGCGAAGCGGTAAGTGAGAGAGAGAAGAAAGAGAAGCTGAGAGTGAGAGAGAGAGAAAGAGAAGCTGTGAGTAAGAGAGAGAGACAAGCTGAGTGAGAGAGAGAGAGAAAGAGAAGCTGTGAGTGAAAGAGAGAGAGAGAACGAGAAGCTGTGAGTGAGAGAGTGAGAGAGAGAAAATAGAAGCTGTGAGAGAGAGTGAGAGAGAAACAGACGCTGTGAGTGAGTGCATGAGAGAGAAAAAGAGAAGCTGTGAGTGAGAGAGAGAGAGAAAGAGTAGCTGTGAGTGAGAGAGAGGGGGAAAGAGAAGCTGTTAGTGAGAGAGAGAGAAGCTGAGTGAGAGAGAGAGAAAGAGTAGCTGTGAGTGAGAGAGAGTGAGAGAGAAGCTGTGAGTGAGAGAGAGAGAGAGAAGCTGTTAGTGAGAGAGAGAGAAAGAGAAGCTGTGAGAGAGAGAGAGAAAGAGTAGCTGTGATTGAGAGAGAGGGAAAAAGAAGCTGTGAGTGAGTGAGAGAGAGAGAAGCTGTGAGTGAGAGAGAGAAAGAAAAGCTGTGAGTGAGAGAGAGAGAGAGAAGCTGTGAGTGAGAGAGAGAGAAAGAGAAGCTGTGAGTGTGAGAGAGAGAAAGAGAAGCTGTTAGTAAGAGAGATAGAGTATAAGAGAAGCTGTGAGTGAGAGAGAGAGAGAAGCTGTGAGTGAGAGAGAGAGAGAAAGAGAAGCTGTGAGTGAGAGAGAAAGAGAAGCTGTGAGAGAGAGAGAGTGAGAAAGAGAAGCTGTGAGTGTGTGTGTGAGAGAAAGAGAAGCTGTGTGAGAGAGAGAGGGAAAGAGATGATGTGAATGACACAGAGAGTGAGAAGCTGTGTGTGTGTGAGAGAGAAAGAGAATCTGTGTGTGTGTGTGAGAGAGAGAAAGAGAAGCTGTGAGTGAGAGAGAGAGAAAGAAAGAGAAGCTGTGAGAGAGAGAAAGAGAGAAAGAACTGTGTGTGTGTGAGAGAGAGAGAAGCTGTGAGTGAGAGAGAGAGAGAAAGAGAAGCTGTGAGTGTGTGAAAGAGAGAAGCTGTGAGTGAGAGAGAGTGAGAGAAAGAAAACCTGTGAGTGAGAGAGAGAGATAATCTGTGAGTTAGAGAGAGAGAAAGCTAAGCTGTGAGTGAGAGAGAGAGAAAGAGAAGCTGTGAGTGAGAGAAAGAGAAGCTGTGAGTGAGAGAGAGAGAAAGAGAAGGAGTGAGTGAGAGAGAGAGAGAGAAAGAGAAGCTGTGAGTGAGAGAGAGGGAGAGAAAGAGATGTTAGAGAGAGAGAGAAAGAAAGCGAAGCGGTAAGTGAGAGAGAGAAGAAAGAGAAGCTGTGAGTGAGAGAGAGAGAGAAAGAGAAGCTGTGAGTGAGAGAGAGAGAAAGAGAAGGAGTGAGTGAGAGAGAGAGAAAGAGAAGCTGTGAGTGAGAGAGAGAGAAACTGTGAGTGAGAGAGAGAGAAAGAGAAGCTGTGAGTGAGATAGAGAGAGAGAGAAAGAGAAGCTGTGAGTGAGAGAGAGAGAAAGAGAAGCTGTGAGTGAGAGAAAGAGTAGCTGTGAGTGAGGAGAGAGAGAAAGAGAAGCTGTGAGTGAGAGAGAGAGAGAAGGAGAAGCTGTGAGTGAGAGAGAGAAAGAGAAGCTGTGAGTGTGAGAGAGAGAAAGAGAAGCTGTAAGTGAGAGAGAGTGAGAAAGAGAAGCTGTGTGAGAGAGAGAGAAGCTGTGTGTGTGTGAAAGAGAAAGAGGAGCTGTGAGTGAGAGAGAGAGAGAATGAGAAGCTGTGAGAGAGAGAACGAGAGAAGCTGTGAGTGAGAGAGAACAAGAAGCTGTGTGTCAGAGAGAGAGAAAGAAAGAGAAGCTGTGAGTGAGAGAGAGAGAAAGAGAAGCTGTGAGTGAGAGAGAGAGAGAGAAGCTGTGAGTGAGAGACAGAGAAAGAGAAGCTGTGAGTGAGAGAGAGAAAAAGAGAAGCTGAGAGAGAGAGAGAAAGAGAAGCTATGAGTGAGAGAGAGAAATAGAGAAAGAGAAGCTGTGAGTGAGTGAGAGAGAGAAGCTGTGAGTGAGAGAGAGAAAGAGAAGCTGTGAGTGAGAGAGAGAGAGAGAGAAAGAGAAGCTGTGAGTGAGAGAGAGAGAAAGAGAAGCTGTGAGTGAGAGAGAGAGAGAAGCTGTGAGTGAGAGAGAGAGAAAGAAAAGCTGTGAGGGAGAGAGAGAGAAAGAGAAAGAGAAGCTGTGAGTGAGAGAGAAAGAGAAAGAGAAAGAGGAGCTGTGTGTGTGTGAGAGAGAAAGAGAACCTGTGTGTGTGTGTGAGAGAGAGAAAATGTGAGTGAGAGAGAAAGAGAGAAAATGAAACTGTTTGTGAGAGAGACAGAAAGAGAAACTGTGAGAGAAAGAGAAAGAGAGAAAGAAGAAGCTGTGAGTGAGAGAGAGAGAAAGAGAAGCTGTGAGTGGGAAAGAGAAAGAATGAGAAGCTGTGAGAGAGAGAGAAATAGAAGCTGTGAGTGTGAGAGAGAAATAGAGAAAGAGAAGATTTGAGTGAGAGAGAGAGAATGAGAAGCTGTGAGTGAGAGAAAGATAAGCTGTGAGTAAGAGAGAGAGATCGATAAGCTGTGAGTGAGAGGGAGAGAGAAAGAGAAGCTGTGAGTGAGACAGAGAGAAAGAGAAGCTGTGTGAGAGAGAAATAGAAGCTGTGAGTGTGAGAGAGAAATAGAGAAAGAGAAGCTGTGAGTGAGAGAGAGAGTGAGAATGAGAAGCTGTGAGTGAGAGAAAGATAAGCTGTGAGTAAGAGAGAGAGAAAGATAAGCGGTTAGTGAGAGAGAGAGTGAAAGAGAAGCTGTGAGTGAAGGAGAGAGAGAAGCTGTGATTGAGAGAGAGAAGCTGTGAGTGAGAGAGAGAGAGAGAAAGAGAAGCTGTGAGTGAGAGAGAGAGAAAGAGAAGCTATGTGTGTGTGAGAGAGAGAAGCAGTGAGTGAGAGAGAGAGAGAAAGAGAACCTGCGAGTGAGAGAGAGAAAGAGAAGCTGTTAGTGAGAGTGAGTGTGAAAGAGAAGCTTTTGAGTGAGAGAGAGAGAGAGATGCTGTGAGTGAGAGAGAGAGAAGCTGTGAGTGAGAGAGAGAGAAAGAGAAGCTGTGAGTGAGAGAGAGTGAGAAAGAGAAGCAGTGAGTGAGAGAGAAAGAGAAGCTGTGAGTGAGGCAGAGAGAGAAAGAGAAGGTGTGTGTGTGTGAGAGAGAAGCTGTTAGTGAGAGAGAGAAAGAGAAGCTGTGAGTGAGAGAGAGAGAACGAGAAGCTGTGTGAGAGAGAAAAGCTGTGAGTGAGAGAGACAGAAGGAGAAGCTGTGAGTGAGAGAGAGAGAGAAAGAAAGAGATGCTGTGAGTGAGAGAGGGAGAAAGAGAAGTGAGTGAGTGAGAGAGAGAAGCTGTGTGTGTGAGAGAGAAAGAGAAGCTGTGAGTGAGAGACAGAGAGAAAGAGAAGCTGTGAGTGAGAGAGATAGAAAGAGAAGCTGTAAATGAGAGAGAAAGAGAAGCTGTGAGTGAGAGAGAGAGAGAGAGAAGCTGTGAGTGAGAGAGAGAGAAAGAGAAGCTGTGAGTGAGAGAAAGAGAAGCTGTGAGTGAGAGAGAGAAAGAGAAGGAGTGAGTGAGAGAGAGAGAGAGAAAGCGAAGCTGTGAGTGAGAGAGAGAGAAGCTGTGAGTGAGAGAGAGAGAAAGAGAAGCTGTGAGTGAGATAGAGAGAGAGAGAAAGAGAAGCTGTGAGTGAGAGAGAGAGAAAGAGAAGCTGTGAGTGAGAGAAAGAGAAAGAGTAGCTGTGAGTGAGGAGAGAGAGAAAGAGAAGCTGTGAGTGAGAGAGAGAGAGAGAAGAAGCTGTGTGTGAGAGAGAGAAAGAGAAGCTGTGAGTGAGAGAGAGAGAAAGAGAAGGAGTGAGTGAGAGAGAGAGAAAGAGAAGCTGTGAGTGAGAGAGAGAGAAACTGTGAGTGAGAGAGAGAGAAAGAGAAGCTGTGAGTGAGATAGAGAGAGAGAGAAAGAGAAGCTGTGAGTGAGAGAGAGAGAAAGAGAAGCTGTGAGTGAGAGAAAGAGTAGCTGTGAGTGAGGAGAGAGAGAAAGAGAAGCTGTGAGTGAGAGAGAGAGAGAAGGAGAAGCTGTGAGTGAGAGAGAGAAAGAGAAGCTGTGAGTGAGAGAGAGAGAAAGAGAAGCTGTAAGTGAGAGAGAGTGAGAAAGAGAAGCTGTGAGAGAGAGAGAGAAGCTGTGTGTGTGTGAGAGAGAAAGAGGAGCTGTGAGTGAGAGAGAGAGAGAATGAGAAGCTGTGAGAGAGAGAACGAGAGAAGCTGTGAGTGAGAGAGAACAAGAAGCTGTGTGTCAGAGAGAGAGAAAGAAAGAGAAGCTGTGAGTGAGAGAGAGAGAAAGAGAAGCTGTGAGTGAGAGAGAGAGAGAGAAGCTGTGAGTGAGAGACAGAGAAAGAGAAGCTGTGAGTGAGAGAGAGAAAAAGAGAAGCTGAGAGAGAGAGAAAGAGAAGCTATGAGTGAGAGAGAGAAATAGAGAAAGAGAAGCTGTGAGTGAGAGAGAGAGAGAAGCTGTGAGTGAGAGAGAGAAAGAGAAGCTGTGAGTGAGAGAGAGAGAGAGAAAGAGAAGCTGTGAGTGAGAGAGAGGGAGAGAAAGAGATGTTAGTGAGAGAGAGAAAGAAAGAAAAGCGGTAAGTGAGAGAGAGAAGAAAGAGAAGCTGTGAGTGAGAGAGAGAGAGAAAGAGAAGCTGTGAGTGAGTGAGAGAGAGAGAAGCTGTGAGTGAGAGACAGAGAGAAAGAGAAGCTGTGAGTGAGAGAGAGAGAGAGAAAGAGAAGCTGTGAGTGAGATAGAGAGAAAGAGAAGCTGTGAGTGGGAGAGAGAGAATGAGAAGCTGTGAGTGGGAGAGAGAGAGAGATAGAGAAGCTGTGAGTGAGAGAAATAGAGAAAGAGAAGCTGTGAGTGAGAGAGAGAGAGAGAAAGAGAAGCTGTGAGAGAGAGAGAAAGAGATGTAAGTGAAAGAGAGAAGAAAGAGAAGATGTGTGAGAGAGAGCGAGAGAAAGAGAAGCTGTGTGAGAGAGAAATAGAAGCTGTGTGTGAGAGAGAGTGAGAATGAGAAGCTGTGAGTGAGAGAAAGATAAGCTGTGAGTAAGAGAGAGAGAAAGATAAGCGGTTAGTGAGAGAGAGAGTGAAAGAGAAGCTGTGAGTGAAGGAGAGAGAGAAGCTGTGATTGAGAGAGAGAAGCTGTGAGTGAGAGAGAGAGAGAAAGAGAAACTGAGTGAGAGAGAGAGAAAGAGAAGCTGTGTGAGAGAGAGAGAGAAAGAGAAGCTATGTGTGTGTGAGAGAGAGAAGCAGTGAGTGAGTGAGAGAGAGAAAGAGAACCTGCGAGTGAGAGAGAGAAAGAGAAGCTGTTAGTGAGAGTGAGTGTGAAAGAGAAGCTTTGAGGGAGAGAGAGAGAGATGCTGTGAGTGAGAGAGAGAGAGAAGCTGTGAGTGAGAGTGAGAGAAAGAGAAGCTGTGAGTGAGAGAGAGTGAGAAAGAGAAGCAGTGAGTGAGAGAGAAAGAGAAGCTGTGAGTGAGGCAGAGAGAGAAAGAGAAGGTGTGTGTGTGAGAGAGAGAAGCTGTTAGTAAGAGAGAGAGAAAGAGAAGCTGTGAGTGAGAGAGAGAGAGAACGAGAAGCTGTGTGAGAGAGAAAAGCTGTGAGTGAGAGAGAGAGAAGGAGAAGCTGTGAGTGAGAGAGAGAGAGAAAGAAAGAGATGCTGTGAGTGAGAGAGGGAGAAAGAGAAGTGAGTGAGTGAGAGAGAGAAGCTGTGTGTGTGAGAGAGAAAGAGAAGCTGTGAGTGAGAGAGAGAGAAAGAGAAGCTGTGAGTGAGAGAGATAGAAAAAGAAGCTGTAAATGAGAGAAAGAGAAGCTGTGAGTGAGAGAGAGAAAGAGAAGCTGTGAGGGAGAGAAAGAGAAGCTGTGAGTGAGAGAGAGAGAAAGAGAAGGAGTGAGTGAGAGAGAGAGAGAGAAAGAGAAGCTGTGAGTGAGAGAGAGAGAAGCTGTGAGTGAGAGAGAGAGAAAGAGAAGCTGTGAGTGAGATAGAGAGAGAGAGAAAGAGAAGCTGTGAGTGAGAGAGAGAGAAAGAGAAGCTGTGAGTGAGAGAAAGAGAAAGAGTAGCTGTGAGTGAGGAGAGAGAGAAAGAGAAGCTGTGAGTGAGAGAGAGAGAGAGAAGGAGAAGCTGTGTGTGTGAGAGAGAAAGAGAAGCTGTGAGTGAGAGAGAGAGAAAGAGAAGGAGTGTGTGAGAGAGAGAGAGAGAAAGAGAAGCTGTGAGTGAGAGAGAGAGAAGCTGTGAGTGAGAGAGAGAGAAAGAGAAGCTGTGAGTGAGATAGAGAGAGAGGAAGAGAAGCTGTGAGTGAGAGAGAGAGAAAGAGAAGCTGTGAGTGAGAGAAAGAGAAAGAGTAGCTGTGAGTGAGGAGAGAGAGAAAGAGAAGCTGTGAGTGAGAGAGAGAGAGAAGGAGAAGCTGTGAGTGAGAGAGAGAAAGAGAAGCTGTGAGTGAGAGAGAGAGAAAGAGAAGCTGTAAGTGAGAGAGAGTGAGAAAGAGAAGCTGTGTGAGAGAGAGAGAAGCTGTGTGTGTGAGAGAGAGAAAGAGGAGCTGTGAGTGAGAGAGAGAGAGAATGAGAAGCTGTGAGAGAGAGAAAGAGAGAAGCTGTGAGTGAGAGAGAACAAGAAGCTGTGTGTCAGAGAGAGAGAGAAAGAAAGAGAAGCTGTGAGTGAGAGAGAGAGAAAGAGAAGCTGTGAGTGAGAGAGAGAGAGAAGCTGTGAGTGAGAGACAGAGAAAGAGAAGCTGTGAGTGAGAGAGAGAAAAAGAGAAGCTGAGAGAGAGAGAGAGAAAGAGAAGCTATGAGTGAGAGAGAGAAATAGAGAAAGAGAAGCTGTGAGTGAGAGAGAGAGAGAAGCTGTGAGTGAGAGAGAGAAAGAGAAGCTGTGAGTGAGAGAGAGAGAGAGAAAGAGAAGCTGTGAGTGAGAGGGAGAGAAAGAGATGTTAGTGAGAGAGAGAAAGAAAGAAAAGCGGTAAGTGAGAGAGAGAAGAAAGAGAAGCTGTGAGTGAGTGAGAGAGAGAGAGAAGCTGTGAGTGAGAGACAGAGAGAAAGAGAAGCTGTGAGTGAGAGACAGAGAGAGAAAGAGAAGCTGTGAGTGAGACAGAGAGAAAGAGACGCTGTGAGTGGGAGAGAGAGAGAGAATGAGAAGCTGTGAGTGGGAGAGAGAGAGAGAAAGAGAAGCTGTGAGTGAGAGAAATAGAGAGAGAAGCTGTGAGTGAGAGAGAGAGAGAGAAAGAGAAGCTGTGTGAGAGAGAGAAAGAGAAGATGTAAGTGAAAGAGAGAAGAAAGAGAAGATGTGTGCGAGAGAGAGAGAAAGAGAAGCTGTGGGTGAGAGAGAGAGAGAAAGAGAAGCTGTGAGTGAAAGAGAGAAAGAAAGAGAAAGAAAGAGAAGCTGTAAGTGAGAGAGAGTGAGAAAGAGAAGCTGTGAGTGAGATAGAAAGAGAAAGAGAAGATGTGAGTGAGAGAGAGAGATAGAAAGAGAAGCTGTGATTGAGAGAGAGAAAAAGAAGCTGTGAGTGAGAGAGAGAGAGAAAGGGAAGCTGTGAGTGAGAGAGAGAGAGAACGAGAAGCTGTGAGAGAGAGAGAACCTGTGAGTGAGTGAGAGAGAGAGAAGGAGAAGCTGTGAGTGAGATAAGAGAGAGAAAGAAAGAGAAGCTGTGAGTGAGAGAGAGAGAAAGAGAAGCTGTGAGTGAGAGAGAGAGAGAAGCTGTGAGTGAGAGAGAGAGAAAGAAAAGCTGTGAGGGAGAGAGAGAGAAAGAGAAGCTGTGAGGGAGAGAGAAAGAGAAAGCGAAAGAGGAGGTGTGTGTGTGTGAGAGAGAAAGAGAACCTGTGTGTGTGTGTGAGAGAGAGAAGCTGTGAGTGAGAGAGAAAGAGAGAAAATGAAACTGTTAGTGAGAGAGACAGAAAGAGAAACTGTGAGAGAAAGAGAAAGAGAGAAAGAAGAAGCTGTGAGTGAGAGAGAGAGAAAGAGAAGCTGTGAGTGGGAGAGAGAAAGAATGAGAAGCTGTGAGAGAGAGAGAAATGGAAGCTGTGAATGAGAGCGAGAAATAGAGAAAGAGAAGATTAGAGTGAGAGAGAGAGAATGAGAAGCTGTGAGTGAGAGAAAGATAAGCTGTGAGTAAGAGTGAGAGATCGATAAGCTGTGAGTGAGAGGGAGAGAGAAAGAGAAGCTGTGAGTGAGACAGAGAGAAAGAGAAGCTGTGAGAGAGAGAAATAGAAGCAGTGAGTGTGAGAGAGAAATAGAGAAAGAGAAGCTGTGAGTGAGAGAGAGAGTGAGAATGAGAAGCTGTGAGTGAGAGAAAGATAAGCTGTGAGTAAGAGAGAGAGAAAGATAAGCGGTTAGTGAGAGAGAGAGTGAAAGAGAAGCTGTGAGTGAAGGAGAGAGAGAAGCTGTGATTGAGAGAGAGAAGCTGTGAGTGAGAGAGAGAGAAAGAGAAACTGAGTGAGAGAGAGAGAAAGAGAAGCTGTGAGTGAGAGAGAGAGAGAAAGAGAAGCTATGTGTGTGTGAGAGAGAGAAGCAGTGAGTGAGAGAGAGAGAGAAAGAGAACCTGCGAGTGAGAGAGAGAAAGAGAAGCTGTTAGTGATAGTGAGTGTGAAAGAGAAGCTTTGAGTGAGAGAGAGAGAGATGCTGTGAGTGAGAGAGAGAGAGAAGCTGTGAGTGAGAGAGAGAGAAAGAGAAGCTGTGAGTGAGAGAGAAAGAGAAGCTGTGAGTGAGGCAGAGAGAGAAAGAGAAGGTGTGTGTGTGTGAGAGAGAAGCTGTTAGTGAGAGAGAGAAAGAGAAGCTGTGATTGAGAGAGAGAGAGAACGAGAAGCTGTGAGAGAGAGAAAAGCTGTGAGTGAGAGCGAGAGAAGGAGAAGCTGTGAGTGAGAGAGAGAGAGAAAGAAAGAGATGCTGTGAGTGAGAGAGGGAGAAAGAGAAGTGAGTGAGTGAGAGAGAGAAGCTGTGTGTGTGTGAGAGAAAGAGAAGCTGTGAGTGAGAGAGAGAGAGAAAGAGAAGCTGTGAGTGAGAGAGATAGAAAGAGAAGCTGTAAATGAGAGAGAAAGAGAAGCTGTGAGTGAGAGAGAGAGAGAAGCTGTGAGTGAGAGAGAGAGAAAGAGCTGTGAGTGAGAGAAAGAGAAGCTGTGAGAGAGAGAGAGAGAAAGAGAAGCTGTGAGTGAGAGAGAGAGAAGCTGTGAGTGAGAGAGAGAGAAAGAGAAGCTGTGAGTGAGATAGAGAGAGAGAGAAAAAGAAGCTGTGAGTGAGAGAGAGAGAAAGAGAAGCTGTGAGTGAGAGAAAGAGAAAGAGTAGCTGTGAGTGAGGAGAGAGAGAAAGAGAAGCTGTGAGTGAGAGAGAGAGAGAGAAGGAGAAGCTGTGTGTGTGAGAGAGAAAGAGAAGCTGTGAGTGAGAGAGATAGAAAGAGAAGCTGTAAATGAGAGAGAAAGAGAAGCTGTGAGTGAGAGAAAGAGAGAGAAGCTGTGAGTGAGAGAGAGAGAAAGAGAAGCTGTGAGTGAGAGAAAGAGAAGCTGTGAGTGAGAGAGAGAGAAAGAGAAGGAGTGAGTGAGAGAGAGAGAGAAAGAGAAGCTGTGAGTGAGAGAGAGAGAAGCTGTGAGTGAGAGAGAGAGAAAGAGAAGCTGTGAGTGAGAGAAAGAGAAAGAGTAGCTGTGAGTGAGGAGAGAGAGAAAGAGAAGCTGTGAGTGAGAGAGAGAGAGAGAAGGAGAAGCTGTGAGTGAGAGAGAGAAAGAGAAGCTGTGAGTGAGAGAGAGAGAAAGAGAAGCTGTAAGTGAGAGAGAGTGAGAAAGAGAAGCTGTGTGAGAGAGAGAGAAGCTGTGTGTGTGTGAGAGAGAAAGAGGAGCTGTGAGTGAGAGAGAGAGAATGAGAAGCGGTGAGAGAGAAAGAGAGAAGCTGTGAGTGAAAGAGAGAGAGAGAGGAGAAGCTGTGAGTGAGAGAGAGAAAGAGAAGCTGTGAGTGAGAGAAAGAGAAAGAGAAGCTGTAAGTGAGAGAGAGTGAGAAAGAGAAGCTGTGAGAGAGAGAGAGAGAGAGAAAGAGAAGCTGTGAGTGGGAGAGAGAGAGAGAATGAGAAGCTGTGAGTGGGAGAGAGAGAGAGAAAGAGAAGCAGTGAGTGAGAGAAATAGAGAAAGAGAAGCTGTGAGTGAGAGAGAGAGAGAGAAAGAGAAGCTGTGAGAGAGAGAGAAAGAGAAGTTGTAAGTGAAAGAGAGAAGAAAGAGAAGATGTGTGAGAGAGAGAGAGAGAAAGAGAAGCTGTGGGTGAGAGAGAGAGAGAAAGAGAAGCTGTGAGTGAGAGAGAGAGAGAGAAGGAGAAGCTGTGAGTGAGAGAGAGAAAGAGAAGCTGTGAGTGAGAGAGAGAGAAAGAGAAGCTGTAAGTGAGAGAGAGTGAGAAGGAGAAGCTGTGTGAGAGAGAGAGAAGCTGTGTGTGTGTGAGAGAGAAAGAGGAGCTGTGAGTGAGAGAGAGAGAATGAGAAGCTGTGAGAGAGAGAAAGAGAGAAGCTGTGAGTGAGAGAGAACAAGAAGCTGTGTGTCAGAGAGAGAGAAAGAAAGAGAAGCTGTGAGTGAGAGAGAGAGAAAGAGAAGCTGTGAGTGAGAGAGAGAGAGAGAAGCTGTGAGTGAGAGACAGAGAAAGAGAAGCTGTGAGTGAGAGAGAGAAAAAGAGAAGCTGAGAGAGAGAGAGAAAGAGAAGCTATGAGTGAGAGAGAGAAATAGAGAAAGAGAAGCTGTGAGTGAGAGAGAGAGAGAAGCTGTGAGTGAGAGAGAGAAAGAGAAGCTGTGAGAGAGAGAGAGAGAAAGAGAAGCTGTGAGTGAGAGAGAGGGAGAGAAAGAGATGTTAGTGAGAGAGAGAAAGAAAGAAAAGCGGTAAGTGAGAGAGAGAAGAAAGAGAAGCTGTGAGTGAGGAGAGAGAGAAAGAGAAGCTGTGAGTGTGAGAGAGAGAGAAAGAAGCTGTGATTGAGAGAAAGAAGCTGTGAGTGAGAGAGAGTGAGAAAGAGAAACTGAGTGAGAGAGAGAGAGAAAGAGAAGCTGTGAGTGAGAGAGAGAGAGAAAGAGAAGCTATGTGTGTGAGAGAGAGAAAAGCAGTGAGTGAGAGAGAGAGAGAAAGAGAAGGTGTGAGTGAGAGAGAGTGAGTGAGAGAAGCTGTGTGAGAGAGAGAGAAGCTGTGATTGAGAGAAAGAAGCTGTGAGTGAGAGAGAGTGAGAAAGAGAAACTGAGTGAGAGAGAGAGAAAGAGAAGCTGTGAGTGAGAGAGAGAGAGAAAGAGAAGCTATGTGTGTGTGAGAGAGAAAAGCAGTGAGTGAGAGAGAGAGAGAAAGAGAAGGTGTGAGTGAGAGAGAGTGAGTGAGAGAAGCTGTGTGAGAGAGAGAGAAGCTGTGTGTGAGAGAGAGAAAGAGGAGCTGTGAGTGAGAGAGAATGAGAAGCTGTGAGAGAGAAAGAGAGAAGCTGTGAGTGAGAGAGAGAGAGAAGGAGAAGCTGTGAGTGAGAGAGAGAAAGAGAAGCTGTGAGTGAGAGAAAGAGAAAGAGAAGCTGTAAGTGAGAGAGTGAGAAAGAGAAGCTGTGTGAGAGAGAGAGAAAGAAGCAGTGTGTTAGAGAGAGAGAAAGAGGAGCTGTGAGTGAGAGAGAGCGAGAATGAGAAGATGTGAGAGAGAGAAAGAGAGAAGCTGTGAGTGAGAGAGAACAAGAAGCTGTGTGTCAGAGAGAGAGAAAGAAAGAGAAGCTGTGAGTGAGAGAGAGAGAAAGAGAAGCTGTGAGTGAGAGAGAGAGAGAGAAGCTGTGAATGAGAGACAGAGAAAGAGAAGCTGTGAGTGAGAGAGAGAAAAAGAGAAGCTGAGAGAGAGAGAGAGAAAGAGAAGCTATGAGTGAGAGAGAGAAATAGAGAAAGAGAAGCTGTGAGTGAGAGAGAGAGAAGCTGTGAGTGAGAGAGAGAAAGAGAAGCTGTGAGTGAGAGAGAGAGAGAGAGAAAGAGAAGCTGTGAGTGAGAGAGAGGGAGAGAAAGAGATGTTAGTGAGAGAGAGAAAGAAAAAAAAGCGGTAAGTGAGAGAGAGAAGAAAGAGAAGCTGTGAGTGAGAGAGAGAGAGAAAGAGAAGCTGTGAGTGAGTGAGAGAGAGAGAAGCTGTGAGTGAGAGACAGAGAGAAAGAGAAGCTGTGAGTGAGAGAGAGAGAGAAAGAGAAGCTGTGAGTGAGACAGAGAGAAAGAGAAGCTGTGAGTGGGAGAGAGAGAGAGAATGAGAAGCTGTGAGTGGGAGAGAGAGAGAGAAAGAGAAGCAGTGAGTGAGAGAAATAGAGAAAGAGAAGCTGTGAGTGAGAGAGAGAGAGAAAGAGAAGCTATGTGTGTGTGTGAGAGAGAAGCAGTGAGTGAGAGAGAGAGAGAAAGAGAACCTGCGAGTGAGAGAGAGAAAGAGAAGCTGTTAGTGAGAGTGAGTGTGAAAGAGAAGCTTTGAGTGAGAGAGAGAGAAGCTGTGAGTGAGAGAGAGAGAGAAGCTGTGAGTGAGAGAGAGAGAAAGAAAAGCTGTGAGTGAGAGAGAGTGAGAAAGAGAAGCAGTGAGTGAGAGAGAAAGAGAAGCTGTGAGTGAGGCAGAGAGAGAAAGAGAAGGTGTGTGTGTGAGAGAGAGAAGCTGTTAGTGAGAGAGAGAAAGAGAAGCTGTGAGTGAGAGAGAGAGAGAACGAGAAGCTGTGAGAGAGAGAAAAGCTGTGAGTGAGAGAGAGAGAAGGAGAAGCTGTGAGTGAGAGAGAGAGAGAAAGAAAGAGATGCTGTGAGTGAGAGAGGGAGATAGAGAAGTGAGTGAGTGAGAGAGAGAAGCTGTGTGTGTGAGAGAGAAAGAGAAGCTGTGAGTGAGAGAGAGAGAGAAAGAGAAGCTGTGAGTGAGAGAGATAGAAAGAGAAGCTGTAAATGAGAGAGAAAGAGAAGCTGTGAGTGAGAGAAAGAGAGAGAAGCTGTGAGTGAGAGAGAGAGAAAGAGAAGCTGTGAGTGAGAGAAAGAGAAGCTGTGAGTGAGAGAGAGAGAAAGAGAAGGAGTGAGTGAGAGAGAGAGAGAAAGAGAAGCTGTGAGTGAGAGAGAGAGAAGCTGTGAGTGAGAGAGAGAGAAAGAGAAGCTGTGAGTGAGAGAAAGAGAAAGAGTAGCTGTGAGTGAGGAGAGAGAGAAAGAGAAGCTGTGAGTGAGAGAGAGAGAGAGAAGGAGAAGCTGTGAGTGAGAGAGAGAAAGAGAAGCTGTGAGTGAGAGAGAGAGAAAGAGAAGCTGTAAGTGAGAGAGAGTGAGAAAGAGAAGCTGTGTGAGAGAGAGAGAAGCTGTGTGTGTGAGAGAGAGAAAGAGGAGCTGTGAGTGAGAGAGAGAGAATGAGAAGCGGTGAGAGAGAAAGAGAGAAGCTGTGAGTGAAAGAGAGAGAGAGAGGAGAAGCTGTGAGTGAGAGAGAGAAAGAGAAGCTGTGAGTGAGAGAAAGAGAAAGAGAAGCTGTAAGTGAGAGAGAGTGAGAAAGAGAAGCTGTGAGAGAGAGAGAGAGAGAGAAAGAGAAGCTGTGAGTGGGAGAGAGAGAGAGAATGAGAAGCTGTGAGTGGGAGAGAGAGAGAGAAAGAGAAGCAGTGAGTGAGAGAAATAGAGAAAGAGAAGCTGTGAGTGAGAGAGAGAGAGAGAAAGAGAAGCTGTGTGAGAGAGAGAAAGAGAAGTTGTAAGTGAAAGAGAGAAGAAAGAGAAGATGTGTGAGAGAGAGAGAGAAAGAGAAGCTGTGGGTGAGAGAGAGAGAGAAAGAGAAGCTGTGAGTGAGAGAGAGAGAGAGAGAAGGAGAAGCTGTGAGTGAGAGAGAGAAAGAGAAGCTGTGAGTGAGAGAGAGAGAAAGAGAAGCTGTAAGTGAGAGAGAGTGAGAAGGAGAAGCTGTGTGAGAGAGAGAGAAGCTGTGTGTGTGTGAGAGAGAAAGAGGAGCTGTGAGTGAGAGAGAGAGAATGAGAAGCTGTGAGAGAGAGAAAGAGAGAAGCTGTGAGTGAGAGAGAACAAGAAGCTGTGTGTCAGAGAGAGAGAAAGAAAGAGAAGCTGTGAGTGAGAGAGAGAGAAAGAGAAGCTGTGAGTGAGAGAGAGAGAGAGAAGCTGTGAGTGAGAGACAGAGAAAGAGAAGCTGTGAGTGAGAGAGAGAAAAAGAGAAGCTGAGAGAGAGAGAGAAAGAGAAGCTATGAGTGAGAGAGAGAAATAGAGAAAGAGAAGCTGTGAGTGAGAGAGAGAGAGAAGCTGTGAGTGAGAGAGAGAAAGAGAAGCTGTGAGAGAGAGAGAGAGAAAGAGAAGCTGTGAGTGAGAGAGAGGGAGAGAAAGAGATGTTAGTGAGAGAGAGAAAGAAAGAAAAGCGGTAAGTGAGAGAGAGAAGAAAGAGAAGCTGTGAGTGAGGAGAGAGAGAAAGAGAAGCTGTGAGTGTGTGAGAGAGAGAAAGAAGCTGTGATTGAGAGAAAGAAGCTGTGAGTGAGAGAGAGTGAGAAAGAGAAACTGAGTGAGAGAGAGAGAGAAAGAGAAGCTGTGAGTGAGAGAGAGAGAGAAAGAGAAGCTATGTGTGTGAGAGAGAGAAAAGCAGTGAGTGAGAGAGAGAGAGAAAGAGAAGGTGTGAGTGAGAGAGAGTGAGTGAGAGAAGCTGTGTGAGAGAGAGAGAAGCTGTGATTGAGAGAAAGAAGCTGTGAGTGAGAGAGAGTGAGAAAGAGAAACTGAGTGAGAGAGAGAGAGAAAGAGAAGCTGTGAGTGAGAGAGAGAGAGAAAGAGAAGCTATGTGTGTGTGAGAGAGAAAAGCAGTGAGTGAGAGAGAGAGAGAAAGAGAAGGTGTGAGTGAGAGAGAGTGAGTGAGAGAAGCTGTGTGAGAGAGAGAGAAGCTGTGTGTGAGAGAGAGAAAGAGGAGCTGTGAGTGAGAGAGAATGAGAAGCTGTGAGAGAGAAAGAGAGAAGCTGTGAGTGAGAGAGAGAGAGAAGGAGAAGCTGTGAGTGAGAGAGAGAAAGAGAAGCTGTGAGTGAGAGAAAGAGAAAGAGAAGCTGTAAGTGAGAGAGTGAGAAAGAGAAGCTGTGTGAGAGAGAGAGAAAGAAGCAGTGTGTTAGAGAGAGAGAAAGAGGAGCTGTGAGTGAGAGAGAGCGAGAATGAGAAGATGTGAGAGAGAGAAAGAGAGAAGCTGTGAGTGAGAGAGAACAAGAAGCTGTGTGTCAGAGAGAGAGAAAGAAAGAGAAGCTGTGAGTGAGAGAGAGAGAAAGAGAAGCTGTGAGTGAGAGAGAGAGAGAGAGAAGCTGTGAATGAGAGACAGAGAAAGAGAAGCTGTGAGTGAGAGAGAGAAAAAGAGAAGCTGAGAGAGAGAGAGAGAAAGAGAAGCTATGAGTGAGAGAGAGAAATAGAGAAAGAGAAGCTGTGAGTGAGAGAGAGAGAAGCTGTGAGTGAGAGAGAGAAAGAGAAGCTGTGAGTGAGAGAGAGAGAGAGAGAAAGAGAAGCTGTGAGTGAGAGAGAGGGAGAGAAAGAGATGTTAGTGAGAGAGAGAAAGAAAAAAAAGCGGTAAGTGAGAGAGAGAAGAAAGAGAAGCTGTGAGTGAGAGAGAGAGAGAAAGAGAAGCTGTGAGTGAGTGAGAGAGAGAGAAGCTGTGAGTGAGAGACAGAGAGAAAGAGAAGCTGTGAGTGAGAGAGAGAGAGAAAGAGAAGCAGTGAGTGAGACAGAGAGAAAGAGAAGCTGTGAGTGGGAGAGAGAGAGAGAATGAGAAGCTGTGAGTGGGAGAGAGAGAGAGAAAGAGAAGCAGTGAGTGAGAGAAATAGAGAAAGAGAAGCTGTGAGTGAGAGAGAGAGAGAAAGAGAAGCTATGTGTGTGTGTGAGAGAGAAGCAGTGAGTGAGAGAGAGAGAGAAAGAGAACCTGCGAGTGAGAGAGAGAAAGAGAAGCTGTTAGTGAGAGTGAGTGTGAAAGAGAAGCTTTGAGTGAGAGAGAGAGAAGCTGTGAGTGAGAGAGAGAGAGAAGCTGTGAGTGAGAGAGAGAGAAAGAAAAGCTGTGAGTGAGAGAGAGTGAGAAAGAGAAGCAGTGAGTGAGAGAGAAAGAGAAGCTGTGAGTGAGGCAGAGAGAGAAAGAGAAGGTGTGTGTGTGAGAGAGAGAAGCTGTTAGTGAGAGAGAGAAAGAGAAGCTGTGAGTGAGAGAGAGAGAGAACGAGAAGCTGTGAGAGAGAGAAAAGCTGTGAGTGAGAGAGAGAGAAGGAGAAGCTGTGAGTGAGAGAGAGAGAGAAAGAAAGAGATGCTGTGAGTGAGAGAGGGAGATAGAGAAGTGAGTGAGTGAGAGAGAGAAGCTGTGTGTGTGAGAGAGAAAGAGAAGCTGTGAGTGAGAGAGAGAGAGAAAGAGAAGCTGTGAGTGAGAGAGATAGAAAGAGAAGCTGTAAATGAGAGAGAAAGAGAAGCTGTGAGTGAGAGAGAGAGAGAAGCTGTGAGTGAGAGAGAGAGAAAGAGAAGCTGTGAGTGAGAGAAAGAGAAGCTGTGAGTGAGAGAGAGAAAGAGAAGGAGTGAGTGAGAGAGAGAGAGAGAAGGAGAAGCTGTGAGTGAGAGAGAGAGAAGCTGTGAGTGAGAGAGAGAAAGAGAAGCTGTGAGTGAGAGAGAGAGAAAGAGAAGCTGTAAGTGAGAGAGAGTGAGAAAGAGAAGCTGTGTGTGAGAGAGAGAAGCTGTGTGTGTGTGAGAGAGAAAGAGGAGCTGTGAGTGAGAGAGAGAGAGGAGAAGCTGTGAGAGAGAGAAAGAGAGAAGCTGTGAGTGAGAGAGAACAAGAAGCTGTGTGTCAGAGAGAGAGAAAGAAAGAGAAGCTGTGAGTGAGAGAGAGAGAAAGAGAAGCTGTGAGTGAGAGAGAGAGAGAAGCTGTGAGTGAGAGACAGAGAAAGAGAAGCTGTGAGTGAGAGAGAGAAAAAGAGAAGCTGAGAGAGAGAGAGAAAGAGAAGCTATGAGTGAGAGAGAGAAATAGAGAAAGAGAAGCTGTGAGTGAGAGAGAGAGAGAAGCTGTGAGTGAGAGAGAGAAAGAGAAGCTGTGAGTGAGAGAGAGAGAGAGAAAGAGAAGCTGTGAGTGAGAGAGAGGGAGAGAAAGAGATGTTAGTGAGAGAGAGAAAGAAAGAAAAGCGGTAAGTGAGAGAGAGAAGAAAGAGAAGCTGTGAGTGAGGAGAGAGAGAAAGAGAAGCTGTGAGTGAGAGAGAGAGAAGGAGAAGCTGTGAGTGAGAGAGAGAAAGAGAAGCTGTGAGTGAGAGAGAGAGAGAGAAAGAGAAGGTGTGAGTGAGAGAGAGTGAATGAGAGAAGCTGTGTGAGAGAGAGAGAAGCTGTGTGTGTGAGAGAGAAAGAGGAGCTGTGAGTGAGAGAGAGAATGAGAAGCTGTGAGAGAGAAAGAGAGAAGCTGTGAGTGAGAGAGAGAGAAGGAGAAGCTGTGATTGAGAGAGAGAAAGAGAAGCTGTGAGTGAGAGAAAGAGAAAGAGAAGCTGTAAGTGAGAGAGTGAGAAAGAGAAGCTGTGAGAGAGAGAGAGAAAGAAGCAGTGTGTTAGAGAGAGAGAAAGAGGAGCTGTGAGTGAGAGAGAGAGAGAATGAGAAGCTGTGAGAGAGAGAAAGAGAGAAGCTGTGAGTGAGAGAGAACAAGAAGCTGTGTGTCAGAGAGAGAGAAAGAAAGAGAAGCTGTGAGTGAGAGAGAGAGAAAGAGAAGCTGTGAGTGAGAGAGAGAGAGAAGCTGTGAATGAGAGACAGAGAAAGAGAAGCTGTGAGTGAGAGAGAGAAAAAGAGAAGCTGAGAGAGAGAGAGAGAAAGAGAAGCTATGAGTGAGAGAGAGAAATAGAGAAAGAGAAGCTGTGAGTGAGAGAGAGAGAGAAGCTGTGAGTGAGAGAGAGAAAGAGAAGCTGTGAGTGAGAGAGAGAGAGAGAGAAAGAGAAGCTGTGAGTGAGAGAGAGGGAGAGAAAGAGATGTTAGTGAGAGAGAGAAAGAAAAAAAGTGGTAAGTGAGAGAGAGAAGAAAGAGAAGCTGTGAGTGAGAGAGAGAGAGAAAGAGAAGCTGTGAGTGAGTGAGAGAGAGAGAGAAGCTGTGAGTGAGAGACAGAGAGAAAGAGAAGCTGTGAGTGAGAGAGAGAGAGAGAAAGAGAAGCTGTGAGTGGGAGAGAGAGAGAGAATGAGAAGCTGTGAGTGGGAGAGAGAGAGAAAGAGAAGCAGTGAGTGAGAGAAATAGAGAAAGAGAAGCTGTGAGTGAGAGAGAGAGAGAGAAAGAGAAGCTGTGAGAGAGAGAGAAAGAGAAGATGTAAGTGAAAGAGAGAAGAAAGAGAAGATGTGTGAGAGAGAGAGAGAGAAAGAGAAGCTGTAAGTGAGAGAGAGTGAGAAGGAGAAGCTGTGTGAGAGAGAGAGAAGCTGTGTGTGAGAGAGAGAGAAAGAGGAGCTGTGAGTGAGAGAGAGAGAGAATGAGAAGCTGTGAGAGAGAGAAAGAGAGAAGCTGTGAGTGAGAGAGAACAAGAAGCTGTGTGTCAGAGAGAGAGAAAGAAAGAGAAGCTGTGAGTGAGAGAGAGAGAAAGAGAAGCTGTGAGTGAGAGAGAGAGAGAAAGCTGTGAGTGAGAGACAGAGAAAGAGAAGCTGTGAGTGAGAGAGAGAAAAAGTGAAGCTGAGAGAGAGAGAGAAAGAGAAGCTATGAGTGAGAGAGAGAAATAGAGAAAGAGAAGCTGTGAGTGAGAGAGAGAGAGAAGCTGTGAGTGAGAGAGAGAAAGAGAAGCTGTGAGAGAGAGAGAGAGAGAGAGAAAGAGAAGCTGTGAGTGAGAGAGAGGGAGAGAAAGAGATGTTAGTGAGAGAGAGAAAGAAAGAAAAGCGGTAAGTGAGAGAGAGAAGAAAGAGAAGCTGTGAGTGAGGAGAGAGAGAAAGAGAAGCTGTGAGTGAGAGAGAGAGAGAAAGAAGCTGTGATTGAGAGAAAGAAGCTGTGAGTGAGAGAGAGTGAGAAAGAGAAACTGAGTGAGAGAGAGAGAGAAAGAGAAGCTGTGAGTGAGAGAGAGAGAGAAAGAGAAGCTATGTGTGTGTGTGAGAGAAAAGCAGTGAGTGAGAGAGAGAGAGAAAGAGAAGGTGTGAGTGAGAGAGAGTGAGTGAGAGAAGCTGTGTGAGAGAGAGAGAAGCTGTGATTGAGAGAAAGAAGCTGTGAGTGAGAGAGAGTGAGAAAGAGAAACTGAGTGAGAGAGAGAGAGAAAGAGAAGCTGTGAGTGAGAGAGAGAGAGAAAGAGAAGCTATGTGTGTGTGTGAGAGAAAAGCAGTGAGTGAGAGAGAGAGAGAAAGAGAAGGTGTGAGTGAGAGAGAGTGAGTGAGAGAAGCTGTGTGAGAGAGAGAGAAGCTGTGTGTGAGAGAGAGAAAGAGGAGCTGTGAGTGAGAGAGAATGAGAAGCTGTGAGAGAGAAAGAGAGAAGCTGTGAGTGAGAGAGAGAGAGAAGGAGAAGCTGTGAGTGAGAGAGAGAAAGAGAAGCTGTGAGTGAGAGAAAGAGAAAGAGAAGCTGTAAGTGAGAGAGTGAGAAAGAGAAGCTGTGTGAGAGAGAGAGAAAGAAGCAGTGTGTTAGAGAGAGAGAAAGAGGAGCTGTGAGTGAGAGAGAGCGAGAATGAGAAGATGTGAGAGAGAGAAAGAGAGAAGCTGTGAGTGAGAGAGAACAAGAAGCTGTGTGTCAGAGAGAGAGAAAGAAAGAGAAGCTGTGAGTGAGAGAGAGAGAAAGAGAAGCTGTGAGTGAGAGAGAGAGAGAGAAGCTGTGAATGAGAGACAGAGAAAGAGAAGCTGTGAGTGAGAGAGAGAAAAAGAGAAGCTGAGAGAGAGAGAGAGAAAGAGAAGCTATGAGTGAGAGAGAGAAATAGAGAAAGAGAAGCTGTGAGTGAGAGAGAGAGAAGCTGTGAGTGAGAGAGAGAAAGAGAAGCTGTGAGTGAGAGAGAGAGAGAGAGAAAGAGAAGCTGTGAGTGAGAGAGAGGGAGAGAAAGAGATGTTAGTGAGAGAGAGAAAGAAAAAAAAGCGGTAAGTGAGAGAGAGAAGAAAGAGAAGCTGTGAGTGAGAGAGAGAGAGAAAGAGAAGCTGTGAGTGAGTGAGAGAGAGAGAGAAGCTGTGAGTGAGAGACAGAGAGAAAGAGAAGCTGTGAGTGAGAGAGAGAGAGAAAGAGAAGCTGTGAGTGAGACAGAGAGAAAGAGAAGCTGTGAGTGGGAGAGAGAGAGAGAATGAGAAGCTGTGAGTGGGAGAGAGAGAGAGAAAGAGAAGCAGTGAGTGAGAGAAATAGAGAAAGAGAAGCTGTGAGTGAGAGAGAGAGAGAGAAAGAGAAGCTGTGTGAGAGAGAGAAAGAGAAGATGTAAGTGAAAGAGAGAAGAAAGAGAAGATGTGTGTGTGTGAGAGAGAAAGAGAACATGTGGGTGAGAGAGAGAGAGAAAGAGAAGCTGTGAGTGAGAGAGAGAAAGAAAGAGAAGATGTGAGTGAGAGAGAGACATAGAAAGAGAAGCTGTGATTGAGAGAGAGAAAAAGAAGCTGTGAGTGAGAGAGAGAGAGAAAGGGAAGCTGTGAGTGAGAGAGAGAGAGAACGAGAAGCTGTGAGAGAATGAGAACCTGTGAGTGAGTGAGAGAGAGAGAAGGAGAAGCTGTGAGTGAGATAAGAGAGAGAAAGAAAGAGAAGCTGTGAGTGAGAGAGAGAGAAAGAGAAGCTGTGAGTGAGAGAGAGAGAGAGAAGCTGTGAGTGAGAGAGAGAGAAAGAAAAGCTGTGAGGGAGAGAGAGAGAAAGAGAAGCTGTGAGTGAGAGAGAAAGAGAAAGAGAAAGAGGAGCTGTGTGTGTGAGAGAGAGAAAGAGAACCTGTGTGTGTGTGAGAGAGAGAGAAGCTGTAAGTGAGAGAGAAAGAGAGAAAATGAAACTGTTAGTGAGAGAGACAGAAAGAGAAACTGTGAGAGAAAGAGAAAGAGAGAAAGAAGAAGCTGTGAGTGAGAGAGAGAGAAAGAGAAGCTCTGAGTGGGAGAGAGAAAGAATGAGAAGCTGTGAGAGAGAAAGAAATAGAAGCTGTGAGTGAGAGAGAGAAATAGAGAAAGAGAAGATTTGAGTGAGAGAGAGAGAATGAGAAGCTGTGAGTGAGAGAAAGATAAGCTGTGAGTAAGAGAGAGAGATCGATAAGCTGTGAGTGAGAGGGAGAGAGAAAGAGAAGCTGTGAGTGAGACAGAGAGAAAGAGAAGCTGTGTGAGAGAGAAATAGAAGCTGTGAGTGTGAGAGAGAAATAGAGAAAGAGAAGCTGTGAGTGAGAGAGAGAGTGAGAATGAGAAGCAGTGAGTGAGAGAAAGATAAGCTGTGAGTAAGAGAGAGAGAAAGATAAGCGGTTAGTGAGAGAGAGAGTGAAAGAGAAGCTGTGAGTGAAGGAGAGAGAGAAGCTGTGATTGAGAGAAAGAAGCTGTGAGTGAGAGAGAGAGAGAAAGAGAAACTGAATGAGATAGAGAGAGAAAGAGAAGCTGTGAGTGAGAGAGAGAGAGAAAGAGAAGCTATGTGTGTGAGAGAGAGAGAAGCAGTGAGTGAGAGAGAGAGAGAAAGAGAACCTGCAAGTGAGAGAGAGAAAGAGAAGCTGTTAGTGAGAGTGAGTGTGAAAGAGAAGCTTTGAGTGAGTGAGAGAGAGAAGCTGTGAGTGAGAGAGAGAGAAGCTGTGAGTGAGAGAGAGAGAAAGAGAAGCTGTGAGTGAGAGAGAGTGATAAAGAGAAGCAGTGAGTGAGAGAGAAAGAGAAGCTGTGAGTGAGGCAGAGAGAGAAAGAGAAGGTGTGTGTGTGAGAGAGAGAAGCTGTTAGTGAGAGAGAGAAAGAGAAGCTGTGAGTGAGAGAGAGAGAGAACGAGAAGCTGTGAGAGAGAGAAAAGCTGTGAGTGAGAGAGAGAGAAGGAGAAGCTGTGAGTGAGAGAGAGAGAGAAAGAAAGAGATGCTGTGAGTGAGAGAGGGAGAAAGAGAAGTGAGTGAGTGAGAGAGAGAAGCTGTGTGTGAGAGAGAGAAAGAGAAGCTGTGAGTGAGAGAGAGAGAGAGAGAAGCTGTGAGTGAGAGAGATAGAAAGAGAAGCTGTAAATGAGAGAGAAAGAGAAGCTGTGAGTGAGAGAGAGAGAGAGAAGCTGTGAGTGAGAGAGAGAGAAAGAGAAGCTGTGAGTGAGAGAAAGAGAAGCTGTGAGTGAGAGAGAGAGAAAGAGGAGTGAGTGAGAGAGAGAGAGAAAGAGAAGCTGTGAGTGAGAGAGAGAGATGCTGTGAGTGAGAGAGAGAAAGAGAAGCTGTGAGTGAGATAGAGAGAGAGAAAGAGAAGCTGTGAGTGAGAGAGAGAGAAAGAGAAGCTGTGAGTGAGAGAAAGAGAAAGAGTAGCTGTGAGTGAGGAGAGAGAGAAAGAGAAGCTGTGAGTGAGAGAGAGAGAGAAGGAGAAGCTGTGAGTGAGAGAGAGAAAGAGAAGCTGTGAGTGAGAGAGAGAGAAAGAGAAGCTGTAAGTGAGAGAGAGTGAGAAAGAGAAGCTGTGAGAGAGAGAGAAGCTGTGTGTGTGTGAGAGAGAAAGAGGAGCTGTGAGTGAGAGAGAGAGAGAATGAGAAGCTGTGAGAGAGAGAAAGAGAGAAGCTGTGAGTGAGAGAGAGAGAAAGAGAAGCTGTGTGTCAGAGAGAGAGAAAGAAAGAGAAGCTGTGAGTGAGAGAGAGAGAAAGAGAAGCTGTGAGTGAGAGAGAGAAAAAGAGAAGCTGAGAGAGAGAGAGAGAAAGAGAAGCTATGAGTGAGAGAGAGAAATAGAGAAAGAGAAGCTGTGAGTGAGAGAGAGAGAAGCTGTGAGTGAGAGAGAGAAAGAGAAGCTGTGAGTGAGAGAGAGAGAGAGAGAAAGAGAAGCTGTGAGTGAGAGAGAGGGAGAGAAAGAGATGTTAGTGAGAGAGAGAAAGAAAGAAAAGCGGTAAGTGAGAGAGAGAAGAAAGAAGCTGTGAGTGAGAGAGAGAGAGAGAAAGAGAAGCTGTGAGTGAGTGAGAGAGAGAGAGAAGTTGTGAGTGAGAGACAGAGAGAAAGAGAAGCTGTGAGTGAGAGAGAGAGAGAGAAAGAGAAGCTGTGAGTGAGACAGAGAGAAAGAGAAGCTGTGAGTGGGAGAGAGAGAGAGAATGAGAAGCTGTGAGTGGGAGAGAGAGAGAGAAAGAGAAGCTGTGAGTGAGAGAAATAGAGAAAGAGAAGCTGTGAGTGAGAGAGAGAGAGAGAAAGAGAAGCTGTGAGAGAGAGAGAAAGAGAAGATGTAAGTGAAAGAGAGAAGAAAGAGAAGATGTGTGAGAGAGAGAGAGAGAAAGAGAAGCTGTCGGTGAGAGAGAGAGAAAGAGAAGCTGTGAGTGAGAGAGAGAAAGAAAGAGAAAGAAAGAGAAGCTGTAAGTGAGAGAGAGTGAGAAAGAGAAGCTGTGAGTGAGATAGAAAGAGAAAGAGAAGATGTGAGTGAGAGAGAGAGATAGAAAGAGAAGCTGTGATTGAGAGAGAGAAAAAGAAGCTGTGAGTGAGAGAGAGAGAGAAAGGGAAGCTGTGAGTGAGAGAGAGAGAGAACGAGAAGCTGTGAGAGAGAGAGAACCTGTGAGTGAGTGAGAGAGAGAGAAGGAGAAGCTGTGAGTGAGATAAGAGAGAGAAAGAAAGAGAAGCTGTGAGTGAGAGAGAGAGAAAGAGAAGCTGTGAGTGAGAGAGAGAGAGAAGCTGTGAGTGAGAGAGAGAGAAAGAAAAGCTGTGAGGGAGAGAGAGAGAAAGAGAAGCTGTGAGTGAGAGAGAAAGAGAAAGAGGAGCTGTGTGTGTGTGAGAGAGAAAGAGAACCTGTGTGTGTGTGTGAGAGAGAGAAGCTGTGAGTGAGAGAGAAAGAGAGAAAATGAAACTGTTAGTGAGAGAGACAGAAAGAGAAACTGTGAGAGAAATAGAAAGAGAGAAAGAAGATGCTGTGAGAGAGAGAGAAATAGAAGCTGTGAGTGAGAGAGAGAAATAAATAGAGAAAGAGAAGATTTGAGTGAGAGAGAGAGAATGAGAAGCTGTGAGTGAGAGAAAGATAAGCTGTGAGTAAGAGAGAGATCGATAAGCTGTGAGTGAGAGGGAGAGAGAAAGAGAAGCTGTGAGTGAGACAGAGAGTAAGAGAAGCTGTGTGAGAGAGAAATAGAAGCTGTGAGTGTGAGAGAGAAATAGAGAAAGAGAAGCTGTGAGTGAGAGAGAGAGTGAGAATGAGAAGCTGTGAGTGAGAGAAAGATAAGCTGTGAGTAAGAGAGAGAGAAAGATAAGCGGTTAGTGAGAGAGAGAGTGAAAGAGAAGCTGTGAGTGAAGGAGAGAGAGAAGCTGTGATTGAGAGAGAGAAGCTGTGAGTGAGAGAGAGAGAGAAAGAGAAACTGAGTGAGAGAGAGAGAGAAAGAGAAGCTGTGAGTGAGAGAGAGAGAGAAAGAGAAGCTATGTGTGTGTGAGAGAGAGAAGCAGTGAGTGAGAGAGAGAGAGAAAGAGAACCTGTGAGAGAGAGAGAAAGAGAAGATGTAAGTGAAAGAGAGAAGAAAGAGAAGATGTGTGTGTGTGAGAGAGAAAGAGAACATGTGGGTGAGAGAGAGAGAGAAAGAGAAGCTGTGAGTGAGAAAGAGAAAGAAAGAGAAGATGTGAGTGAGAGAGAGACATAGAAAGAGAAGCTGTGATTGAGAGAGAGAAAAAGAAGCTGTGAGTGAGAGAGAGAGAGAAAGGGAAGCTGTGAGTGAGAGAGAGAGAGAACGAGAAGCTGTGAGAGAATGAGAACCTGTGAGTGAGTGAGAGAGAGAGAAGGAGAAGCTGTGAGTGAGATAAGAGAGAGAAAGAAAGAGAAGCTGTGAGTGAGAGAGAGAGAAAGAGAAGCTGTGAGTGAGAGAGAGAGAGAGAAGCTGTGAGTGAGAGAGAGAGAAAGAAAAGCTGTGAGGGAGAGAGAGAGAAAGAGAAGCTGTGAGTGAGAGAGAAAGAGAAAGAGAAAGAGGAGCTGTGTGTGTGTGAGAGAGAAAGAGAACCTGTGTGTGTGTGAGAGAGAGAGAAGCTGTAAGTGAGAGAGAAAGAGAGAAAATGAAACTGTTAGTGAGAGAGACAGAAAGAGAAACTGTGAGAGAAAGAGAAAGAGAGAAAGAAGAAGCTGTGAGTGAGAGAGAGAGAAAGAGAAGCTCTGAGTGGGAGAGAGAAAGAATGAGAAGCTGTGAGAGAGAAAGAAATAGAAGCTGTGAGTGAGAGAGAGAAATAGAGAAAGAGAAGATTTGAGTGAGAGAGAGAGAATGAGAAGCTGTGAGTGAGAGAAAGATAAGCTGTGAGTAAGAGAGAGAGATCGATAAGCTGTGAGTGAGAGGGAGAGAGAAAGAGAAGCTGTGAGTGAGACAGAGAGAAAGAGAAGCTGTGTGAGAGAGAAATAGAAGCTGTGAGTGTGAGAGAGAAATAGAGAAAGAGAAGCTGTGAGTGAGAGAGAGAGTGAGAATGAGAAGCAGTGAGTGAGAGAAAGATAAGCTGTGAGTAAGAGAGAGAGAAAGATAAGCGGTTAGTGAGAGAGAGAGTGAAAGAGAAGCTGTGAGTGAAGGAGAGAGAGAAGCTGTGATTGAGAGAAAGAAGCTGTGAGTGAGAGAGAGAGAGAAAGAGAAACTGAATGAGATAGAGAGAGAAAGAGAAGCTGTGAGTGAGAGAGAGAGAGAAAGAGAAGCTATGTGTGTGAGAGAGAGAGAAGCAGTGAGTGAGAGAGAGAGAGAAAGAGAACCTGCAAGTGAGAGAGAGAAAGAGAAGCTGTTAGTGAGAGTGAGTGTGAAAGAGAAGCTTTGAGTGAGTGAGAGAGAGAAGCTGTGAGTGAGAGAGAGAGAAGCTGTGAGTGAGAGAGAGAGAAAGAGAAGCTGTGAGTGAGAGAGAGTGATAAAGAGAAGCAGTGAGTGAGAGAGAAAGAGAAGCTGTGAGTGAGGCAGAGAGAGAAAGAGAAGGTGTGTGTGTGAGAGAGAGAAGCTGTTAGTGAGAGAGAGAAAGAGAAGCTGTGAGTGAGAGAGAGAGAGAACGAGAAGCTGTGAGAGAGAGAAAAGCTGTGAGTGAGAGAGAGAGAAGGAGAAGCTGTGAGTGAGAGAGAGAGAGAAAGAAAGAGATGCTGTGAGTGAGAGAGGGAGAAAGAGAAGTGAGTGAGTGAGAGAGAGAAGCTGTGTGTGAGAGAGAGAAAGAGAAGCTGTGAGTGAGAGAGAGAGAGAGAGAAGCTGTGAGTGAGAGAGATAGAAAGAGAAGCTGTAAATGAGAGAGAAAGAGAAGCTGTGAGTGAGAGAGAGAGAGAGAAGCTGTGAGTGAGAGAGAGAGAAAGAGAAGCTGTGAGTGAGAGAAAGAGAAGCTGTGAGTGAGAGAGAGAGAAAGAGGAGTGAGTGAGAGAGAGAGAGAAAGAGAAGCTGTGAGTGAGAGAGAGAGATGCTGTGAGTGAGAGAGAGAAAGAGAAGCTGTGAGTGAGATAGAGAGAGAGAAAGAGAAGCTGTGAGTGAGAGAGAGAGAAAGAGAAGCTGTGAGTGAGAGAAAGAGAAAGAGTAGCTGTGAGTGAGGAGAGAGAGAAAGAGAAGCTGTGAGTGAGAGAGAGAGAGAAGGAGAAGCTGTGAGTGAGAGAGAGAAAGAGAAGCTGTGAGTGAGAGAGAGAGAAAGAGAAGCTGTAAGTGAGAGAGAGTGAGAAAGAGAAGCTGTGAGAGAGAGAGAAGCTGTGTGTGTGTGAGAGAGAAAGAGGAGCTGTGAGTGAGAGAGAGAGAGAATGAGAAGCTGTGAGAGAGAGAAAGAGAGAAGCTGTGAGTGAGAGAGAGAGAAAGAGAAGCTGTGTGTCAGAGAGAGAGAAAGAAAGAGAAGCTGTGAGTGAGAGAGAGAGAAAGAGAAGCTGTGAGTGAGAGAGAGAAAAAGAGAAGCTGAGAGAGAGAGAGAGAAAGAGAAGCTATGAGTGAGAGAGAGAAATAGAGAAAGAGAAGCTGTGAGTGAGAGAGAGAGAAGCTGTGAGTGAGAGAGAGAAAGAGAAGCTGTGAGTGAGAGAGAGAGAGAGAGAAAGAGAAGCTGTGAGTGAGAGAGAGGGAGAGAAAGAGATGTTAGTGAGAGAGAGAAAGAAAGAAAAGCGGTAAGTGAGAGAGAGAAGAAAGAAGCTGTGAGTGAGAGAGAGAGAGAGAAAGAGAAGCTGTGAGTGAGTGAGAGAGAGAGAGAAGTTGTGAGTGAGAGACAGAGAGAAAGAGAAGCTGTGAGTGAGAGAGAGAGAGAGAAAGAGAAGCTGTGAGTGAGACAGAGAGAAAGAGAAGCTGTGAGTGGGAGAGAGAGAGAGAATGAGAAGCTGTGAGAGAGAGAGAAAGAGAAGATGTAAGTGAAAGAGAGAAGAAAGAGAAGATGTGTGAGAGAGAGAGAGAGAAAGAGAAGCTGTCGGTGAGAGAGAGAGAAAGAGAAGCTGTGAGTGAGAGAGAGAAAGAAAGAGAAAGAAAGAGAAGCTGTAAGTGAGAGAGAGTGAGAAAGAGAAGCTGTGAGTGAGATAGAAAGAGAAAGAGAAGATGTGAGTGAGAGAGAGAGATAGAAAGAGAAGCTGTGATTGAGAGAGAGAAAAAGAAGCTGTGAGTGAGAGAGAGAGAGAAAGGGAAGCTGTGAGTGAGAGAGAGAGAGAACGAGAAGCTGTGTGAGAGAGAGAACCTGTGAGTGAGTGAGAGAGAGAGAAGGAGAAGCTGTGAGTGAGATAAGAGAGAGAAAGAAAGAGAAGCTGTGAGTGAGAGAGAGAGAAAGAGAAGCTGTGAGTGAGAGAGAGAGAGAAGCTGTGAGTGAGAGAGAGAGAAAGAAAAGCTGTGAGGGAGAGAGAGAGAAAGAGAAGCTGTGAGTGAGAGAGAAAGAGAAAGAGGAGCTGTGTGTGTGTGAGAGAGAAAGAGAACCTGTGTGTGTGTGTGAGAGAGAGAAGCTGTGAGTGAGAGAGAAAGAGAGAAAATGAAACTGTTAGTGAGAGAGACAGAAAGAGAAACTGTGAGAGAAATAGAAAGAGAGAAAGAAGATGCTGTGAGAGAGAGAGAAATAGAAGCTGTGAGTGAGAGAGAGAAATAAATAGAGAAAGAGAAGATTTGAGTGAGAGAGAGAGAATGAGAAGCTGTGAGTGAGAGAAAGATAAGCTGTGAGTAAGAGAGAGATCGATAAGCTGTGAGTGAGAGGGAGAGAGAAAGAGAAGCTGTGAGTGAGACAGAGAGTAAGAGAAGCTGTGTGAGAGAGAAATAGAAGCTGTGAGTGTGAGAGAGAAATAGAGAAAGAGAAGCTGTGAGTGAGAGAGAGAGTGAGAATGAGAAGCTGTGAGTGAGAGAAAGATAAGCTGTGAGTAAGAGAGAGAGAAAGATAAGCGGTTAGTGAGAGAGAGAGTGAAAGAGAAGCTGTGAGTGAAGGAGAGAGAGAAGCTGTGGTTGAGAGAGAGAAGCTGTGAGTGAGAGAGAGAGAGAAAGAGAAACTGAGTGAGAGAGAGAGAGAAAGAGAAGCTGTGAGATGAGAGAGAGAGAAAGAGAAGCTATGTGTGTGAGAGAGAGAGAAGCAGTGAGTGAGAGAGAGAGAGAAAGAGAACCTGCGAGTGAGAGAGAGAAAGAGAAGCTGTTAGTGAGAGTGAGTGTGAAAGAGAAGCTTTGAGTGAGAGAGAGAGAGAAGCTGTGAGTGAGAGAGAGAGAAGCTGTGAGTGAGAGAGAGAGAAAGAGAAGCTGTGAGTGAGAGAGAGTGAGAAAGAGAAGCAGTGAGTGAGAGAGAAAGAGAAGCTGTGAGTGAGGCAGAGAGAGAAAGAGAAGGTGTGAGTGTGTGAGAGAGAAGCTGTTAGTGAGAGAGAGAAAGAGAAGCTGTGAGTGAGAGAGAAAGAGAACGAGAAGCTGTGAGAGAGAGAAAAGCTGTGAGTGAGAGAGAGAGAAGGAGAAGCTGTGAGTGAGAGAGAGAGAAAGAGAAGTTGTGAGTGAGAGAGAAAGAGAAGCTGTGAGAGAGAGAGTGAGAAAGAGAAGCTGTGAGTGTGTGTGAGAGAGAAAGAGAAACTGTGAGAGAGAGAGAGGGAAAGAGAAGATGTGAATGACAGAGAGAGAGAAGCTGTGTGTGTGTGTGAGAGAGAAAGAGAAGCTGTGTGTGTGTGAGAGAGAAAGAGAAGCTGTGAGTGAGAGAGAGAGAGAAAGAGAAGCTGTGAGTGAGAGAGAGGGAGAGAAAGAGAAGCTGTTAGTGAGAGAGAGAAAGAAAGAAAGAGAAGCGATAAGTGAGAGAGAGAAGAAAGAGAAGCTGTGAGTGAGAGAGAGAGAGAGAAAGAGAAGCTGTGAGTGAGAGAGAGAGAGAAGCTGTGAGTCAGAGAGAGAAAGAAAGGGAAGCTGTGGACGAGAGAAAGGGAATGTGAGTGAGACAGAGAGAAAGAGAAGCTGTGAGTGGGAGAGAGAGAGAATGAGAAGCTGTGAGAGAGAGAGAAAGAGAAGCTGTGAGTGAGCGAGAGAAATAGAGAAAGAGAAGCTGTGAGTGTGTGTGAGAGAGAGAAAGAGAAGATTTGAGTGAGAGAGAGAAAGAGAAGCTGTGAGTGGGAGAGGAAGAGAGATAGAGAAGCTGTGAGTGAGAGAGAGAGAAAGAGAAGCTGTGAGAGAGAGAGAGAGAGAGAAGCTGTGAGTGAGAGATAGAGAAAGAGAAGCTGTGAGTGAGAGAGAGAGAAAGAGAAGCTGTGAGTGAGAGAGAAAGAGAAAGAGGAGCTGTGTGTGTGTGAGAGAGAAAGAGAAGCTGTGAGTGAGAGAGAGAGAGAAAGAGAAGCTGAGAGTGAGAGAGAGGGAGAGAAAGAGAAGCTGTTAGTGAGAGAGAGAAAGAAAGAAAGAGAAGCGGTAAGTGAGAGAGAGAAGAAAGAGAAGCTGTGAGTGAGGGAGAGAGAGAGAAAGAGAAGCTGTGAGTGAGAGAGAAAGTGAAAGAGAAAGAGGAGCTGTGTGTGTGTGAGAGAGAAAGAGAACCTGTGTGTGTGTGAGAGAGAGAGAAGCTGTAAGTGAGAGAGAAAGAGAGAAAATGAAACTGTTAGTGAGAGAGACAGAAAGAGAAACTGTGAGAGAAAGAGAAAGAGAGAAAGAAGAAGCTGTGAGTGAGAGAGAGAGAAAGAGAAGCTCTGAGTGGGAGAGAGAAAGAATGAGAAGCTGTGAGAGAGAGAGAAATAGAAGCTGTGAGTGAGAGAGAGAAATAGAGAAAGAGAAGATTTGAGTGAGAGAGAGAGAATGAGAAGCTGTGAGTGAGAGAAAGATAACCTGTGAGTAAGAGAGAGAGATCGATAAGCTGTGAGTGAGAGGGAGAGAGAAAGAGAAGCTGTGAGTGAGACAGAGAGAAAGAGAAGCTGTGTGAGAGAGAAATAGAAGCTGTGAGTGTGAGAGAGAAATAGAGAAAGAGAAGCTGTGAGTGAGAGAGAGAGTGAGAATGAGAAGCAGTGAGTGAGAGAAAGATAAGCTGTGAGTAAGAGAGAGAGAAAGATAAGCGATTAGTGAGAGAGAGAGTGAAAGAGAAGCTGTGAGTGAAGGAGAGAGAGAAGCTGTGATTGAGAGAAAGAAGCTGTGAGTGAGAGAGAGAGAGAAAGAGAAACTGAATGAGATAGAGAGAGAAAGAGAAGCTGTGAGTGAGAGAGAGAGAGAAAGAGAAGCTATGTGTGTGAGAGAGAGAGAAGCAGTGAGTGAGAGAGAGAGAGAAAGAGAACCTGCAAATGAGAGAGAGAAAGAGAAGCTGTTAGTGAGAGTGAGTGTGAAAGAGAAGCTTTGAGTGAGTGAGAGAGAGAAGCTGTGAGTGAGAGAGAGAGAAGCTGTG
Organism: Bradypodion pumilum; assembly: GCA_035047305.1. NCBI lineage: Eukaryota > Metazoa > Chordata > Lepidosauria > Squamata > Chamaeleonidae > Bradypodion > Bradypodion pumilum. The sequence goes on from JAWDJD010000001.1 coordinate 236,650,743, forward strand.
AGTGAGAGAGAGAGAAAGAGAAGCTGTGAGTGAGAGAGAGTGATAAAGAGAAGCAGTGAGTGAGAGAGAAAGAGAAGCTGTGAGTGAGGCAGAGAGAGAAAGAGAAGGTGTGTGTGTGAGAGAGAGAAGCTGTTAGTGAGAGAGAGAAAGAGAAGCTGTGAGTGAGAGAGAGAGAGAACGAGAAGCTGTGAGAGAGAGAAAAGCTGTGAGTGAGAGAGAGAGAAGGAGAAGCTGTGAGTGAGAGAGAGAGAGAAAGAAAGAGATGCTGTGAGTGAGAGAGGGAGAAAGAGAAGTGAGTGAGTGAGAGAGAGAAGCTGTGTGTGAGAGAGAGAAAGAGAAGCTGTGAGTGAGAGAGAGAGAGAGAGAAGCTGTGAGTGAGAGAGATAGAAAGAGAAGCTGTAAATGAGAGAGAAAGAGAAGCTGTGAGTGAGAGAGAGAGAGAGAAGCTGTGAGTGAGAGAGAGAGAAAGAGAAGCTGTGAGTGAGAGAAAGAGAAGCTGTGAGTGAGAGAGAGAGAAAGAGGAGTGAGTGAGAGAGAGAGAGAAAGAGAAGTTGTGAGTGAGAGAGAGAGATGCTGTGAGTGAGAGAGAGAAAGAGAAGCTGTGAGTGAGATAGAGAGAGAGAAAGAGAAGCTGTGAGTGAGAGAGAGAGAAAGAGAAGCTGTGAGTGAGAGAAAGAGAAAGAGTAGCTGTGAGTGAGGAGAGAGAGAAAGAGAAGCAGTGAGTGAGAGAGAGAGAGAAGGAGAAGCTGTGAGTGAGAGAGAGAAAGAGAAGCTGTGAGTGAGAGAGAGAGAAAGAGAAGCTGTAAGTGAGAGAGAGTGAGAAAGAGAAGCTGTGAGAGAGAGAGAAGCTGTGTGTGTGTGAGAGAGAAAGAGGAGCTGTGAGTGAGAGAGAGAGAGAATGAGAAGCTGTGAGAGAGAGAAAGAGAGAAGCTGTGAGTGAGAGAGAGAGAAAGAGAAGCTGTGTGTCAGAGAGAGAGAAAGAAAGAGAAGCTGTGAGTGAGAGAGAGAGAAAGAGAAGCTGTGAGTGAGAGAGAGAAAAAGAGAAGCTGAGAGAGAGAGAGAGAAAGAGAAGCTATGAGTGAGAGAGAGAAATAGAGAAAGAGAAGCTGTGAGTGAGAGAGAGAGAGAAGCTGTGAGTGAGAGAGAGAAAGAGAAGCTGTGAGTGAGAGAGAGAGAGAGAGAAAGAGAAGCTGTGAGTGAGAGAGAGGGAGAGAAAGAGATGTTAGTGAGAGAGAGAAAGAAAGAAAAGCGGTAAGTGAGAGAGAGAAGAAAGAAGCTGTGAGTGAGAGAGAGAGAGAGAAAGAGAAGCTGTGAGTGAGTGAGAGAGAGAGAGAAGTTGTGAGTGAGAGACAGAGAGAAAGAGAAGCTGTGAGTGAGAGAGAGAGAGAGAAAGAGAAGCTGTGAGTGAGACAGAGAGAAAGAGAAGCTGTGAGTGGGAGAGAGAGAGAGAAAGAGAAGCTGTGAGTGGGAGAGAGAGAGAGAAAGAGAAGCTGTGAGTGAGAGAAATAGAGAAAGAGAAGCTGTGAGTGAGAGAGAGAGAGAGAAAGAGAAGCTGTGAGAGAGAGAGAGAAAGAGAAGATGTAAGTGAAAGAGAGAAGAAAGAGAAGATGTGTGAGAGAGAGAGAGAGAAAGAGAAGCTGTCGGTGAGAGAGAGAGAAAGAGAAGCTGTGAGTGAGAGAGAGAAAGAAAGAGAAAGAAAGAGAAGCTGTAAGTGAGAGAAAGTGAGAAAGAGAAGCTGTGAGTGAGATAGAAAGAGAAAGAGAAGATGTGAGTGAGAGAGAGAGATAGAAAGAGAAGCTGTGATTGAGAGAGAGAAAAAGAAGCTGTGAGTGAGAGAGAGAGAGAAAGGGAAGCTGTGAGTGAGAGAGAGAGAGAACGAGAAGCTGTGAGAGAGAGAGAACCTGTGAGTGAGTGAGAGAGAGAGAAGGAGAAGCTGTGAGTGAGATAAGAGAGAGAAAGAAAGAGAAGCTGTGAGTGAGAGAGAGAGAAAGAGAAGCTGTGAGTGAGAGAGAGAGAGAAGCTGTGAGTGAGAGAGAGAGAAAGAAAAGCTGTGAGGGAGAGAGAGAGAAAGAGAAGCTGTGAGTGAGAGAGAAAGAGAAAGAGGAGCTGTGTGTGTGTGAGAGAGAAAGAGAACCTGTGTGTGTGTGTGAGAGAGAGAAGCTGTGAGTGAGAGAGAAAGAGAGAAAATGAAACTGTTAGTGAGAGAGACAGAAAGAGAAACTGTGAGAGAAATAGAAAGAGAGAAAGAAGATGCTGTGAGAGAGACAGAAATAGAAGCTGTGAGTGAGAGAGAGAAATAAATAGAGAAAGAGAAGATTTGAGTGAGAGAGAGAATGAGAAGCTGTGAGTGAGAGAAAGATAAGCTGTGAGTAAGAGAGAGATCGATAAGCTGTGAGTGAGAGGGAGAGAGAAAGAGAAGCTGTGAGTGAGACAGAGAGTAAGAGAAGCTGTGTGAGAGAGAAATAGAAGCTGTGAGTGTGAGAGAGAAATAGAGAAAGAGAAGCTGTGAGTGAGAGAGAGAGTGAGAATGAGAAGCTGTGAGTGAGAGAAAGATAAGCTGTGAGTAAGAGAGAGAGAAAGATAAGCGGTTAGTGAGAGAGAGAGTGAAAGAGAAGCTGTGAGTGAAGGAGAGAGAGAAGCTGTGGTTGAGAGAGAGAAGCTGTGAGTGAGAGAGAGAGAGAAAGAGAAACTGAGTGAGAGAGAGAGAGAAAGAGAAGCTGTGAGATGAGAGAGAGAGAGAAAGAGAAGCTATGTGTGTGAGAGAGAGAGAAGCAGTGAGTGAGAGAGAGAGAGAAAGAGAACCTGCGAGTGAGAGAGAGAAAGAGAAGCTGTTAGTGAGAGTGAGTGTGAAAGAGAAGCTTTGAGTGAGAGAGAGAGAGAAGCTGTGAGTGAGAGAGAGAGAAGCTGTGAGTGAGAGAGAGAGAAAGAGAAGCTGTGAGTGAGAGAGAGTGAGAAAGAGAAGCAGTGAGTGAGAGAGAAAGAGAAGCTGTGAGTGAGGCAGAGAGAGAAAGAGAAGGTGTGTGTGTGTGAGAGAGAAGCTGTTAGTGAGAGAGAGAAAGAGAAGCTGTGAGTGAGAGAGAAAGAGAACGAGAAGCTGTGAGAGAGAGAAAAGCTGTGAGTGAGAGAGAGAGAAGGAGAAGCTGTGAGTGAGAGAGAGAGAAAGAGAAGCTGTGAGTGAGAGAGAAAGAGAAGCTGTGAGAGAGAGAGTGAGAAAGAGAAGCTGTGAGTGTGTGTGAGAGAGAAAGAGAAACTGTGAGAGAGAGAGAGGGAAAGAGAAGATGTGAATGACAGAGAGAGAGAAGCTGTGTGTGTGTGAGAGAGAGAAAGAGAAGCTGTGTGTGTGTGAGAGAGAAAGAGAAGCTGTGAGTGAGAGAGAGAGAGAAAGAGAAGCTGTGAGTGAGAGAGAGGGAGAGAAAGAGAAGCTGTTAGTGAGAGAGAGAAAGAAAGAAAGAGAAGCGGTAAGTGAGAGAGAGAAGAAAGAGAAGCTGTGAGTGAGAGAGAGAGAGAGAAAGAGAAGCTGTGAGTGAGAGAGAGAGAGAAGCTGTGAGTCAGAGAGAGAAAGAAAGGGAAGCTGTGGGCGAGAGAAAGGGAATGTGAGTGAGACAGAGAGAAAGAGAAGCTGTGAGTGGGAGAGAGAGAGAATGAGAAGCTGTGAGAGAGAGAGAAAGAGAAGCTGTGAGTGAGCGAGAGAAATAGAGAAAGAGAAGCTGTGAGTGTGTGTGAGAGAGAGAAAGAGAAGATTTGAGTGAGAGAGAGAAAGAGAAGCTGTGAGTGGGAGAGGAAGAGAGAAAGAGAAGCTGTGAGTGAGAGAGAGAGAAAGAGAAGCTGTGAGAGAGAGAGAGAGAGAGAAGCTGTGAGTGAGAGATAGAGAAAGAGAAGCTGTGAGTGAGAGAGAGAGAAAGAGAAGCTGTGAGTGAGAGAGAAAGAGAAAGAGGAGCTGTGTGTGTGTGAGAGAGAAAGAGAAGCTGTGAGTGAGAGAGAGAGAGAAAGAGAAGCTGAGAGTGAGAGAGAGGGAGAGAAAGAGAAGCTGTTAGTGAGAGAGAGAAAGAAAGAAAGAGAAGCGGTAAGTGAGAGAGAGAAGAAAGAGAAGCTGTGAGTGAGAGAGAGAGAGAAAGAGAAGCTGTGAGTGAAAGAGAGAGAGAGAAGCTGTGAGTGAGAGAGAGAAAGAAAGGGAAGCTGTGGGTGAGAGAGCGAGAGAAAGGGAAGCTGTGAGTGAGACAGAGAGAAAGAGAAGCTGTGAGTGGGAGAGAGAGAGAACGAGAAGCTGTGTGAGAGAGAGAAAGAGAAGCTGTGAGTGAGCGAGAGAAATAGAGAAAGAGAAGCTGTGAGTGTGTGAGAGAGAGAAAGAGAAGATGTGAGTGAGAGAGAGAAAGAGAAGCTGTGAGTGGGAGAGGAAGAGAGAAAGAGAAGCTGTGAGTGAGAGAGAGGGAGAGAAAGAGAAGCTATTAGTGAGAGAGAGAGAGAGAGAAAGAGAAGATGTAAGTGAAAGAGAGAAGAAAGAGAAGATGTGAGTGAGAGAGAGAAAGAGAAGTTGTGTGGTTGTGAAAGAGAGAAGCTATGAGGGAGAGAGAGAGAAAGAGAAGATTTGAGTGTGTGAAAGAGAGAAAGAGAAACTGTAAGTGAGAGAGAGAGAGAAAGAGAAGCTGTGTGAGAGAGAGAAAGAGAAGCTGTTAGTGAGAGAGAGAGTGAAAGTGAAGCTGTGAGTGAAGGAGAGAGAGAGAAGCTGTGATTGAGCGAGAGAGAGAAGCTATGAGTGAGAGAGAGAAAGAGAAAGAGAAGCTGTGAGTGAGAGAGAGAGAAAGAGAAGCTATGAGTGAGAGAGAGAGAGAAGCTGTGAGTGAGAGAGAGAGAGAAAGGGAAGCTGTGAGTGAGTGAGAGAGAGAAAGAGAAGCTGTGAGTGAGTGAGAGAGAGAGAGAAAGAGAAGCTGTGATTGAGAGAGAGAGAGAATGAGAAGCTGTGAGCGAGACAGAGAAGCTGTGAGTGAGAGAGCGAAAGAGAAGCTGTTAGTGAGAGAGAGAGAGAAGCTGTGAGTGAGAGAGTGAGAAAGAGAAGCTGTATGTGTTTGTGTGTGAGAGAGAGTGAGAAGCTGTGAGAGAGAGAGAGAGAAAAAGAGAAGCTGTGAGTGACAGCAAGAGTGAAAGAGAAGCTGTGAGTGTGAGAGAGAAGCTGTGAGTGAGTGAAAAAGAGAAGCTGTGAGTGAGTGAGAGAGAGAGAGAATCTGAGTGAGAGAGAGAGAGAAATAGAAGCTGTGAGTGAGAGAGAGAGAGAAAGAGAAGCTGTGAGAGAGAGAGAGTGAGAAAGAGAAGCTGTGAGTGTGTGTGAGAGAGAAAGAGAAGCTGTGAGAGAGAGAGAGGGAAAGAGAAGATGTGAATGACACAGAGAGAGAAGCTGTGTGTGTGTGAGAGAGAAAGAGAAGCTGTGTGTGTGTGAGAGAGAGAAAGAGAAGCTGTGATTGAGCGAGAGAGAGAAGCTATGAGTGAGAGAGAGAAAGAGAAAGAGAGAGCTGTGAGTGAGAGAGAGAGAGAAAGAGAAGCTGTGAGTGTGAGAGAGAGAGAAGCTGTGAGTGAGAGAGAGTGAGAGAAAGAAAACCTGTGAGTGAGAGAGAGAGAGAAGCTGTGAGTAAGAGAGAGAGAAAGCTAAGCTGTGAGTGAGAGAGAGAAAGAGAAGCTGTGAGTGAGAGAAAGAAAGAGAAGCTGTGAGTGAGAGAGAGGGAGAGAAAGAGAAGCTGTTAGTGAGAGAGTGAAAGAAAGAGAAGCGGTAAGTGAGAGAGAGAAGAAAGAGAAGCTGTGAGTGAGAGAGAGAGAGAAAGAGAAGCTGTGAGAGAGAGAGAGAGAGAAGCTGTGAGTGAGAGAGAGAAAGAAAGGGAAGCTGTGAGTGAGAGAGAGAGAGAGAAAGAGAAGCTGTGAGTGAGACAGAGAGAAAGAGAAGCTGTGAGTGGGAGAGAGAGAATGAGAAGCTGTAAGAGAGAGAGAAAGAGAAGCTGTGAGTGGGAGAGAACGAGAGAAAGAGAAGCTGTGAGTGAGAGACGGAGAGAAAGAGAAGCTGTTAGTGAGAGAGAGAGAGAAAGAGAAGATGTAAGTGAAAGAGAGAAGAAAGAGATGTGAGTGAGAGAGAGAGAAAGAGAAGCTGTGGGTGAGAGAGAGAGAAAGAGAAGCTGTGAGTGAGAGAGAGAAAGAAAGAGAAGCTGTGTGAGAGAGAGTGAGAAAGAGAAGCTGTGAGTGAGATAGAAAGAGAAAGAGAAGATGTGAGTGAGAGAGAGAGAAAGAGAAGCTGAGTGTGAGAGAGAGAGAAAAGAAAGAGAAGCTGTGAGTGAGTGAGAGAGAGAGAGAGAGAAGCTGTGAGTGAGAGAGAGAGAAAGAGAAGCTGTGAGTGAGAGAGAGAAAGAGAAGCTGTGAATGAGAGAGAGAGAGAAGCTGTGAGTGAAGAGAGAGAGAGAGGAAGAGAAGCTGTGTTTGAGAGAGAGAGAGTAAGAAAGAGAAGCTGTGTGAGAGAGAGATAGAAGTAGAAGCTGTGAGTGAGAGAGAGAGAAGGAGAAGCTGTGAGTGAGAGAGAGAGAGAAAGAGAAGCTGTGAGTGAGAGAAAGAGAGAGAAAGAAAGATAAGCTGCGAGTGAGAGAGAGAGAGAAATTGAAGCTGTGAGAGAGAGAGAGAGAAAGAGAAGCTGTGATTGAGAGAGAGAGAGAAGCTGTGAGTGAGAGAGACTGAGAGATAAAGAGAGTGTGAGTGAGAGAGAGAGATAGAAAGAGAAGCTGTGAGTGTGAGAGAAAGAGAGTCTGTGAGTGAGAGAGAGGAGAAAGAGAAGCTGTGAATGAGAGAGAGAGAAAGAGAAGCTGTGAATGAGAGAGAGAGAGAGAAAGAGAAGCTGTGAGTGAGAGACAGAGGGAGAGAAAGAGAAGCTGTGAGAGAGAAAGAGAGAGAGAAAGAAAGATAAGCTGCGAGTGAGAGAGAGAGAAATTGAAGCTGTGAGTGAGAGAGAGCGAGAAAGAGAAGCTGTGATTGAGAGAGAGAGAGAAGCTGTGAGTGAGAGAGAGAGAGTATAAGAGAAGCTGTGAGTTAGTGAGAGAGAGAAGCTGTGAGTGAGAGAGAGAGAGAAGCTGTGTGTGTGAGAGAGAAGGATTATCTGTAAGTGAGAGAGAGAGAGAAAGAGAAGCTGTGAGTGAGAGAGAGAGAGAAAGAGAAGCTGTGAGTGAGAGAGATAGAGAGAGAGAAAGAAAAGCTGTGAGTGAGTGAGAGAGGGAGAAATAGAAGCTATGAGTGAGAGAGAGAGAGAAGCTGTGAGTGAGTGAGAAAGAGAAGCTGTGAGCGAGTGAGTGAGAGAGAGAATCTGAGTGAAAGAGAGAGAGAAAGAGAAGCTGTGAGTGAGAGAGAGAGAGAAAGAGAAGCTGTGAGTGAGAGAGAAAGAGAAGCTGTGAGAGAGAGAGTGAGAAAGAGAAGCTGTGAGTGTGTGTGAGAGAGAAAGAGAAGCTGTGAGAGAGAGAGAGGGAAAGAGAAGATGTGAATGACACACACAGAGAGAAGCTGTGTGTGTGAGAGAGAGAAAGAGAAGCTGTGTGTGTGTGAGAGGGAGAGAAAGAGAAGCTGTGAGTGAGAGAGAGAGAAAGAAATAGAAGCTGTGAGAGAGAGAAAGAGAGAAAGAACTGTGTGTGTGTGAGAGAGAGAAGCTGTGAGTGAAAGAGAGAGAGAGAAAGAGAAGCTGTGAGTGTGTGTGAGAGAGAAGCTGTGAGTTAGAGAGTGAGAGAAAGAAAACCTGTGAGTGAGAGAGAGAGAGAAGCTAAGCTGTGAGTGAGGGAGAGAGAAAGAGAAGTTGTGAGTGAGTGAGAGAAAGAAAGAGAAGCTGTGAGTAAGAGAAAAATAGAGAAAGAGAAGCTGTGAGTGAGAGAGAGAGAGAAAGATAAGCTGTGAGTGAGAGAGAGAAAGAGAAGCTGTGAGTGAGAGAGATAGAGAAAGAGAAGCTGTGAGTGAGAGAGAGGGAGAGAAAGAGAAGCTGTTAGTGAGAGAGTGAGAGATAATCTGTGAGTGTGAGAGAGAGAACCTGTGAGTGAGAGAGAGAGAGAAAGAGAAGCTGTATGTGTGAGAGAGAGAAAGAGAAAGAGAAGCTGTCAGTGAGAGAGAAAGAGAGAAAATGAGAAGCTGTGAGGGAGAGCGAGAGAGAGTGAGAGAAAGAGAAGTTGTGTGGTTGTGAAAGAGAGAAGCTGTGAGGGAGAGAGAGAGAAAGAGAAGATTTGCGTGAGAGAGAGAAAAAAAGAAGCTGTGAGTGAGAGAGAGAGAAAGAGAAACTGTGAGTGAGAGAGAGAGAGAAAGAGAAGGTGTGAGAGAGAGAGAAAAAGAGAAGCTGTTAGTGAGAGAGAGAAAGAGAAGCTGTGTAGTGAGAGAGAGAGAAAGAGAAGCTGTGAGTGCGAGAGAGAGAGAGAAGCTGTGAGTGAGAGAGAGAGAGAAAGGGAAGATGTGAGTGAGAGAGAGAAAGAGAAGCTGTGAGTGAGAGAGAAAGAGAAGCTGTGAGAAAGAGAGAGAAAAATAGAAGCTGTGACTGGAGAGAGAGAGAAGCTGTGAGTGAGAGAGAGAGAGAAAGAGAAGCTGTGAGTGAGTGAGAGAGAGAAGCTGTGAGTGTGTGTGTGAGAGAGAAAGAGAAGCTGTGTGAGAGAGGGAGAGAAAGAGAAGCTGTGAGTGAGTGAGAGAGAGAAAGAGAAGCTGTGAGTGAGAGAGAGAAGCTGTGAGTGAGAGAGAGAGAGAGAGAGCAAAGCTGTGTGAGAGAGAGAGAAGCTGTGAGTGAGAGAGAGAGGGAGAAAGAGATGCTGTGAGTGAGAGAGAGAGAGAAATAGAATCTTTGAGTGAGAGAGAGAGAAAGAGAAGCTGTGAGTGAGAGAAAGAGAAGCTGTGAGTGAGAGAGAAAGAGAAAGAGAAGCTGTGAGTGAGAGAGAGAAAGAGAAACTGTGTGAGAGAGAGAGAAAGAAAGAGAAATTGTCAGTGAGAGAGAGAGAGATAAGCTTTGAGTGAGAGAGAAAGAGAGAAAGAGAAGCTGTGACTGAGAGAGAGAGAGAAAGAGAAGCTATGAGTGAGAGAGAGAGAGAGCTGTGAGTGACTGAGAGAAAGAGAAGCTGTGTTAGAGAGAGAGAGAGAAAGAGATGCTTTGAGTGAGAGAGACAGAAAGAGATGCTGTGAGTGAGAGAGAGAGAAAGAGAAGCTTTGAGAGAGAGATGGAAAGGGAAGCTTTGTGTGTGTGAGAGAGAAAGAGAAGCTGTGAGTGAGAGAGAAAGAGAAGCTGTGTGAGAGAGAGAGTGAGAAAGAGAAGCTGTGAGTGTGTGTGAGAGAGAAAGAGAAGCTGTGTGAGAGAGAGTGGGAAAGAGAAGATGTGAATGACAGAGAGAGAGAGAGAAACTGTGTGTGTGTGTGAGAGAGAAAGAGAAGCTGTGTGTGTGAGAGAAAGAGAGGGTGTGAGTGAGAGAGAGAGAAAGAAAAAGAAGCTGTGAGAGAGAGAGAGAGAGAAAGAGAGAAAGAACTGTGTGTGTGTGAGAGAGAGAAGCTGTGAGTGAGAGAAGAGAGAGAGAGAAAGAGAAGCTGTGAGTGTGAGAGAGAGAGAAGCTGTGAGTGAGAGACAGAGAGAGAGAGAGAAGCTGAGTGAGAGAGAGAGAGAAAGAGAAGCTGTGAGTGAGAGAGAGAGAGAAAGAGAAGCTGTGAGTGAGAGAGAGAAAGAGAAACTGTGTGAGAGAGAGAGAAAGAAAGAGAAATTGTCAGTGAGAGAGAGAGAGATAAGCTTTGAGTGAGAGAGAAAGAGAGAAAGAGAAGCTGTGACTGAGAGAGAGAGAGAGAAAGAGATGCAGTGAGTGAGTGAGAGAGTGAAAGAGAAGCTATGAGTGAGAGAGAGAAAGAGAGAGAGAGAAGCTGTGAGTGACTGAGAGAAAGAGAAGCTGTGTTAGAGAGAGAGAGAAAGAGATGCTTTGAGTGAGAAAGACAGAAAGAGACGCTGTGAGTGAGAGAGAGAGAAAGAGAAGCTTTGAGTGAGAGAGAGATGGAAAGGGAAGCTTTGTGTGTGTGAGAGAGAAAGAGAAGATGTGAGTGAGAGAGAGAAAGAGAAGCTGTGTGTGTGTGAGAGAGAAAGAGAAGCTGTGAGTGAGAGAGAGAAAAAGAGAAGCTGAGAGTGAGAGAGAGAGAAAGAGAAGCTGTGAGTGAGAGAGAGAAATAGAGAAAGAGAAGCTGTGAGTGAGAGAGAGAGAGAAGCTGTGAGTGAGAGAGAGAAAGAGAAGCTGTGAGTGAGAGAGAGAGAGAAAGAGCTGTGAGTGAGAGAGAGGGAGAGAAAGAGATGTTCGAGAGAGAGAGTGAAAGAAAGCGAAGCGGTAAGTAGAGAGAAGAAAGAGAAGCTGAGAGTGAGAGAGAGAGAGAAAGAGAAGCTGTGAGTGAGAGAGAGAGAAAGAGAAGCTGTGAGTAAGAGAGAGAGACAAGCTGAGTGAGAGAGAGAGAGAAAGAGAAGCTGTGAGTGAAAGAGAGAGAGAGAACGAGAAGATGTGAGTGAGAGAGTGAGAGAGAGAAAATAGAAGCTGTGAGAGAGAGTGAGAGAGAAACAGACGCTGTGAGTGAGTGCATGAGAGAGAAAAAGAGAAGCTGTGAGTGAGAGAGAGAGAGAAAGAGTAGCTGTGAGTGAGCGAGGGGGAAAGAGAAGCTGTTAGTGAGAGAGAGAGAAGCTGAGTGAGAGAGAGAGAAAGAGTAGCTGTGAGTGAGAGAGAGTGAGAGAGAAGCTGTGAGTGAGAGAGAGAGAGAAGCTGTTAGTGAGAGAGAGAGAAAGAGAAGCTGTGAGAGAGAGAGAGAAAGAGTAGCTGTGATTGAGAGAGAGGGAAAAAGAAGCTGTGAGTGAGTGAGAGAGAGAGAAGCTGTGAGTGAGAGAGAGAAAGAAAAGCTGTGAGTGAGAGAGAGAGAGAGAAGCTGTGAGTGAGAGAGAGAGAAAGAGAAGCTGTGAGTGTGAGAGAGAGAAAGAGAAGCTGTTAGTGAGAGAGATAGAGTATAAGAGAAGCTGTGAGTGAGAGAGAGAGAGAAGCTGTGAGTGAGAGAGAGAGAGAAAGAGAAGCTGTGAGTGAGAGAGAAAGAGAAGCTGTGAGAGAGAGAGAGTGTGAAAGAGAAGCTGTGAGTGTGTGTGAGAGAGAAAGAGAAGCTGTGTGAGAGAGAGAGGGAAAGAGATGATGTGAATGACACAGAGAGAGAGAAGCTGTGTGTGTGTGAGAGAGAAAGAGAATCTGTGTGTGTGTGTGTAAGAGAGAAAGAGAAGCTGTGAGTGAGAGAGAGAGAAAGAAAGAGAAGCTGTGAGAGAGAGAAAGAGAGAAAGAACTGTGTGTGTGTGTGTGAGAGAGAGAAGCTGTGAGTGAGAGAGAGAGAGAAAGAGAAGCTGTGAGTGTGTGAAAGAGAGAAGCTGTGAGTGAGAGAGAGTGAGAGAAAGAAAACCTGTGAGTGAGAGAGAGAGAGAATCTGTGAGTTAGAGAGAGAGAAAGCTAAGCTGTGAGTGAGAGAGAGAGAAAGAGAAGCTGTGAGTGAGAGAAAGAGAAGCTGTGAGTGAGAGAGAGAGAAAGAGAAGGAGTGAGTGAGAGAGAGAGAGAGAAAGAGAAGCTGTGAGTGAGAGAGAGGGAGAGAAAGAGATGTTAGAGAGAGAGAGAAAGAAAGCGAAGCGGTAAGTGAGAGAGAGAAGAAAGAGAAGCTGTGAGTGAGAGAGAGAGAGAAAGAGAAGATGTGAGTGAGAGAGAGAGAAAGAGAAGCTGTGAGTAAGAGAGAGAGACAAGCTGAGTGAGAGAGAGAGAGAAAGAGAAGCTGTGAGTGAAAGAGAGAGAGAGAACGAGAAGCTGTGAGTGAGAGAGTGTGAGAGAGAAAATAGAAGCTGTGAGAGAGAGTGAGAGAGAAACAGATGCTGTGAGTGAGTGCATGAGAGAGAGAAAGAGAAGCTGTGAGTGAGAGAGAGAGAGAAAGAGTAGCTGTGAGTGAGAGAGAGGGGGAAAGAGAAGCTGTTAGTGAGAGAGAGAGAAGCTGAGTGAGAGAGAGAGAAAGAGTAGCTGTGAGTGAGAGAGAGAGAGAGAGAAGCTGTGAGTGAGAGAGAGAGAGAGAAGCTGTTAGTGAGAGAGAGAGAAAGAGAAGCTGTGAGAGAGAGAGAGAGAAAGAGTAGCTGTGATTGAGAGAGAGGGAAAAAGAAGTTGTGAGTGAGTGAGAGAGAGGAGCTGAGTGAGAGAGAGAGAAAGAGAAGTTGTGAGTGAGAGAGAGAAAGAAAAGCTGTGAGTGAGAGAGAGAGAGAAGCTGTGAGTGAGAGAGAGAAAGAGCTGTGAGTGAGAGAGAGGGAGAGAAAGAGATGTTCGAGAGAGAGAGAGAAAGAAAGCGAAGCGGTAAGTGAGAGAGAGAAGAAAGAGAAGCTGAGAGTGAGAGAGAGAGAAAGAGAAGCTGTGAGTGTGAGAGAGAGAAAGAGAAGCTGTTAGTGAGAGAGATAGAGTATAAGAGAAGCTGTGAGTGAGAGAGAGAGAGAAGCTGTGAGTGAGAGAGAGAGAGAAAGAGAAGCTGTGAGTGAGAGAGAAAGAGAAGCTGTGAGAGAGAGAGAGTGAGAAAGAGAAGCTGTGAGTGTGTGTGTGAGAGAAAGAGAAGCTGTGTGAGAGAGAGAGGGAAAGAGATGATGTGAATGACACAGAGAGTGAGAAGCTGTGTGTGTGTGAGAGAGAAAGAGAATCTGTGTGTGTGTGTGAGAGAGAGAAAGAGAAGCTGTGAGTGAGAGAGAGAGAAAGAAAGAGAAGCTGTGAGAGAGAGAAAGAGAAAGAACTGTGTGTGTGTGAGAGAGAGAGAGAAGCTGTGAGTGAGAGAGAGAGAGAAAGAGAAGCTGTGAGTGTGTGAAAGAGAGAAGCTGTGAGTGAGAGAGAGTGAGAGAAAGAAAACCTGTGAGTGAGAGAGAGAGATAATCTGTGAGTTAGAGAGAGAGAAAGCTAAGCTGTGAGTGAGAGAGAGAGAAAGAGAAGCTGTGAGTGAGAGAAAGAGAAGCTGTGAGTGAGAGAGAGAGAAAGAGAAGGAGTGAGTGAGAGAGAGAGAGAGAAAGAGAAGCTGTGAGTGAGAGAGAGGGAGAGAAAGAGATGTTAGAGAGAGAGAGAAAGAAAGCGAAGCGGTAAGTGAGAGAGAGAAGAAAGAGAAGCTGTGAGTGAGAGAGAGAGAGAAAGAGAAGCTGTGAGTGAGAGAGAGAGAAAGAGAAGGAGTGAGTGAGAGAGAGAGAAAGAGAAGCTGTGAGTGAGAGAGAGAGAAACTGTGAGTGAGAGAGAGAGAAAGAGAAGCTGTGAGTGAGATAGAGAGAGAGAGAAAGAGAAGCTGTGAGTGAGAGAGAGAGAAAGAGAAGCTGTGAGTGAGAGAAAGAGTAGCTGTGAGTGAGGAGAGAGAGAAAGAGAAGCTGTGAGGGAGAGAGAGAGAGAAGGAGAAGCTGTGAGTGAGAGAGAGAAAGAGAAGCTGTGAGTGTGAGAGAGAGAAAGAGAAGCTGTAAGTGAGAGAGAGTGAGAAAGAGAAGCTGTGTGAGAGAGAGAGAAGCTGTGTGTGTGTGAAAGAGAAAGAGGAGCTGTGAGTGAGAGAGAGAGAGAATGAGAAGCTGTGAGAGAGAGAACGAGAGAAGCTGTGAGTGAGAGAGAACAAGAAGCTGTGTGTCAGAGAGAGAGAAAGAAAGAGAAGCTGTGAGTGAGAGAGAGAGAAAGAGAAGCTGTGAGTGAGAGAGAGAGAGAAGCTGTGAGTGAGAGACAGAGAAAGAGAAGCTGTGAGTGAGAGAGAGAAAAAGAGAAGCTGAGAGAGAGAGAGAAAGAGAAGCTATGAGTGAGAGAGAGAAATAGAGAAAGAGAAGCTGTGAGTGAGAGAGAGAGAGAAGCTGTGAATGAGAGAGAGAAAGAGAAGCTGTGAGTGAGAGAGAGAGAGAGAGAAAGAGAAGCTGTGAGTGAGAGAGAGAGAAAGAGAAGCTGTGAGTGAGAGAGAGAGAGAAGCTGTGAGTGAGAGAGAGAGAAAGAAAAGCTGTGAGGGAGAGAGAGAGAAAGAGAAAGAGAAGCTGTGAGTGAGAGAGAAAGAGAAAGAGAAAGAGGAGCTGTGTGTGTGTGTGAGAGAAAGAGAACCTGTGTGTGTGTGTGAGAGAGAGAAGCTGTGAGTGAGAGAGAAAGAGAGAAAATGAAACTGTTAGTGAGAGAGACAGAAAGAGAAACTGTGAGAGAAAGAGATAGAGAGAAAGAAGAAGCTGTGAGTGAGAGAGAGAGAAAGAGAAGCTGTGAGTGGGAAAGAGAAAGAATGAGAAGCTGTGAGAGAGAGAGAAATAGAAGCTGTGAGTGTGAGAGAGAAATAGAGAAAGAGAAGATTTGAGTGAGAGAGAGAGAATGAGAAGCTGTGAGTGAGAGAAAGATAAGCTGTGAGTAAGAGAGAGAGATCGATAAGCTGTGAGTGAGAGGGAGAGAGAAAGAGAAGCTGTGAGTGAGACAGAGAGAAAGAGAAGCTGTGTGAGAGAGAAATAGAAGCTGTGAGTGTGAGAGAGAAATAGAGAAAGAGAAGCTGTGAGTGAGAGAGAGAGTGAGAATGAGAAGCTGTGAGTGAGAGAAAGATAAGCTGTGAGTAAGAGAGAGAGAAAGATAAGCGGTTAGTGAGAGAGAGAGTGAAAGAGAAGCTGTGAGTGAAGGAGAGAGAGAAGCTGTGATTGAGAGAGAGAAGCTGTGAGTGAGAGAGAGAGAGAGAAAGAGAAGCTGTGAGTGAGAGAGAGAGAAAGAGAAGCTATGTGTGTGTGAGAGAGAGAAGCAGTGAGTGAGAGAGAGAGAGAAAGAGAACCTGCGAGTGAGAGAGAGAAAGAGAAGCTGTTAGTGAGAGTGAGTGTGAAAGAGAAGCTTTTGAGTGAGAGAGAGAGAGAGATGCTGTGAGTGAGAGAGAGAGAAGCTGTGAGTGAGAGAGAGAGAAAGAGAAGCTGTGAGTGAGAGAGAGTGAGAAAGAGAAGCAGTGAGTGAGAGAGAAAGAGAAGCTGTGAGTGAGGCAGAGAGAGAAAGAGAAGGTGTGTGTGTGTGAGAGAGAAGCTGTTAGTGAGAGAGAGAAAGAGAAGCTGTGAGTGAGAGAGAGAGAACGAGAAGCTGTGTGAGAGAGAAAAGCTGTGAGTGAGAGAGACAGAAGGAGAAGCTGTGAGTGAGAGAGAGAGAGAAAGAAAGAGATGCTGTGAGTGAGAGAGGGAGAAAGAGAAGTGAGTGAGTGAGAGAGAGAAGCTGTGTGTGTGAGAGAGAAAGAGAAGCTGTGAGTGAGAGACAGAGAGAAAGAGAAGCTGTGAGTGAGAGAGATAGAAAGAGAAGCTGTAAATGAGAGAGAAAGAGAAGCTGTGAGTGAGAGAGAGAGAGAGAGAAGCTGTGAGTGAGAGAGAGAGAAAGAGAAGCTGTGAGTGAGAGAAAGAGAAGCTGTGAGTGAGAGAGAGAAAGAGAAGGAGTGAGTGAGAGAGAGAGAGAGAAAGAGAAGCTGTGAGTGAGAGAGAGAGAAGCTGTGAGTGAGAGAGAGAGAAAGAGAAGCTGTGAGTGAGATAGAGAGAGAGAGAAAGAGAAGCTGTGAGTGAGAGAGAGAGAAAGAGAAGCTGTGAGTGAGAGAAAGAGAAAGAGTAGCTGTGAGTGAGGAGAGAGAGAAAGAGAAGCTGTGAGTGAGAGAGAGAGAGAGAAGAAGCTGTGTGTGAGAGAGAGAAAGAGAAGCTGTGAGTGAGAGAGAGAGAAAGAGAAGGAGTGAGTGAGAGAGAGAGAAAGAGAAGCTGTGAGTGAGAGAGAGAGAAACTGTGAGTGAGAGAGAGAGAAAGAGAAGCTGTGAGTGAGATAGAGAGAGAGAGAAAGAGAAGCTGTGAGTGAGAGAGAGAGAAAGAGAAGCTGTGAGTGAGAGAAAGAGTAGCTGTGAGTGAGGAGAGAGAGAAAGAGAAGCTGTGAGTGAGAGAGAGAGAGAAGGAGAAGCTGTGAGTGAGAGAGAGAAAGAGAAGCTGTGAGTGAGAGAGAGAGAAAGAGAAGCTGTAAGTGAGAGAGAGTGAGAAAGAGAAGCTGAGAGAGAGAGAGAAGCTGTGTGTGTGTGAGAGAGAAAGAGGAGCTGTGAGTGAGAGAGAGAGAGAATGAGAAGCTGTGAGAGAGAGAACGAGAGAAGCTGTGAGTGAGAGAGAACAAGAAGCTGTGTCAGAGAGAGAGAAAGAAAGAGAAGCTGTGAGTGAGAGAGAGAGAAAGAGAAGCTGTGAGTGAGAGAGAGAGAGAGAAGCTGTGAGTGAGAGACAGAGAAAGAGAAGCTGTGAGTGAGAGAGAGAAAAAGAGAAGCTGAGAGAGAGAGAAAGAGAAGCTATGAGTGAGAGAGAGAAATAGAGAAAGAGAAGCTGTGAGTGAGAGAGAGAGAGAAGCTGTGATTGAGAGAGAGAAAGAGAAGCTGTGAGTGAGAGAGAGAGAGAGAAGGAGAAGCTGTGAGTGAGAGAGAGGGAGAGAAAGAGATGTTAGTGAGAGAGAGAAAGAAAGAAAAGCGGTAAGTGAGAGAGAGAAGAAAGAGAAGCTGTGAGTGAGAGAGAGAGAGAGAAAGAGAAGCTGTGAGTGAGTGAGAGAGAGAGAAGCTGTGAGTGAGAGACAGAGAGAAAGAGAAGCTGTGAGTGAGAGAGAGAGAGAGAAAGAGAAGCTGTGAGTGAGATAGAGAGAAAGAGAAGCTGTGAGTGGGAGAGAGAGAATGAGAAGCTGTGAGTGGGAGAGAGAGAGAGAAAGAGAAGCTGTGAGTGAGAGAAATAGAGAAAGAGAAGCTGTGAGTGAGAGAGAGAGAGAGAAAGAGAAGCTGTGAGAGAGAGAGAAAGAGATGTAAGTGAAAGAGAGAAGAAAGAGAAGATGTGTGAGAGAGAGAGAGAGAAAGAGAAGCTGTGTGAGAGAGAAATAGAAGCTGTGTGTGTGAGAGAGTGAGAATGAGAAGCTGTGAGTGAGAGAAAGATAAGCTGTGAGTAAGAGAGAGAGAAAGATAAGCGGTTAGTGAGAGAGAGAGTGAAAGAGAAGCTGTGAGTGAAGGAGAGAGAGAAGCTGTGATTGAGAGAGAGAAGCTGTGAGTGAGAGAGAGAGAGAAAGAGAAACTGAGTGAGAGAGAGAGAAAGAGAAGCTGTGTGAGAGAGAGAGAGAAAGAGAAGCTATGTGTGTGTGAGAGAGAGAAGCAGTGAGTGAGTGAGAGAGAGAAAGAGAACCTGCGAGTGAGAGAGAGAAAGAGAAGCTGTTAGTGAGAGTGAGTGTGAAAGAGAAGCTTTGAGGGAGAGAGAGAGAGATGCTGTGAGTGAGAGAGAGAGAGAAGCTGTGAGTGAGAGTGAGAGAAAGAGAAGCTGTGAGTGAGAGAGAGTGAGAAAGAGAAGCAGTGAGTGAGAGAGAAAGAGAAGCTGTGAGTGAGGCAGAGAAAGAAAGAGAAGGTGTGTGTGTGAGAGAGAGAAGCTGTTAGTAAGAGAGAGAGAAAGAGAAGCTGTGAGTGAGAGAGAGAGAGAACGAGAAGCTGTGTGAGAGAGAAAAGCTGTGAGTGAGAGAGAGAGAAGGAGAAGCTGTGAGTGAGAGAGAGAGAGAAAGAAAGAGATGCTGTGAGTGAGAGAGGGAGAAAGAGAAGTGAGTGAGTGAGAGAGAGAAGCTGTGTGTGTGAGAGAGAAAGAGAAGCTGTGAGTGAGAGAGAGAGAAAGAGAAGCTGTGAGTGAGAGAGATAGAAAAAGAAGCTGTAAATGAGAGAAAGAGAAGCTGTGAGTGAGAGAGAGAAAGAGAAGCTGTGAGGGAGAGAAAGAGAAGCTGTGAGTGAGAGAGAGAGAAAGAGAAGGAGTGAGTGAGAGAGAGAGAGAGAAAGAGAAGCTGTGAGTGAGAGAGAGAGAAGCTGTGAGTGAGAGAGAGAGAAAGAGAAGCTGTGAGTGAGATAGAGAGAGAGAGAAAGAGAAGCTGTGAGTGAGAGAGAGAGAAAGAGAAGCTGTGAGTGAGAGAAAGAGAAAGAGTAGCTGTGAGTGAGGAGAGAGAGAAAGAGAAGCTGTGAGTGAGAGAGAGAGAGAGAAGGAGAAGCTGTGTGTGTGAGAGAGAAAGAGAAGCTGTGAGTGAGAGAGAGAGAAAGAGAAGGAGTGAGTGAGAGAGAGAGAGAGAAAGAGAAGCTGTGAGTGAGAGAGAGAGAAGCTGTGAGTGAGAGAGAGAGAAAGAGAAGCTGTGAGTGAGATAGAGAGAGAGGAAGAGAAGCTGTGAGTGAGAGAGAGAGAAAGAGAAGCTGTGAGTGAGAGAAAGAGAAAGAGTAGCTGTGAGTGAGGAGAGAGAGAAAGAGAAGCTGTGAGTGAGAGAGAGAGAGAAGGAGAAGCTGTGAGTGAGAGAGAGAAAGAGAAGCTGTGAGTGAGAGAGAGAGAAAGAGAAGCTGTAAGTGAGAGAGAGTGAGAAAGAGAAGCTGTGAGAGAGAGAGAAGCTGTGTGTGTGTGAGAGAGAAAGAGGAGCTGTGAGTGAGAGAGAGAGAGAATGAGAAGCTGTGAGAGAGAGAAAGAGAGAAGCTGTGAGTGAGAGAGAACAAGAAGCTGTGTGTCAGAGAGAGAGAGAAAGAAAGAGAAGCTGTGAGTGAGAGAGAGAGAAAGAGAAGCTGTGAGTGAGAGAGAGAGAGAAGCTGTGAGTGAGAGACAGAGAAAGAGAAGCTGTGAGTGAGAGAGAGAAAAAGAGAAGCTGAGAGAGAGAGAGAGAAAGAGAAGCTATGAGTGAGAGAGAGAAATAGAGAAAGAGAAGCTGTGAGTGAGAGAGAGAGAGAAGCTGTGAGTGAGAGAGAGAAAGAGAAGCTGTGAGTGAGAGAGAGAGAGAGAAAGAGAAGCTGTGAGTGAGAGGGAGAGAAAGAGATGTTAGTGAGAGAGAGAAAGAAAGAAAAGCGGTAAGTGAGAGAGAGAAGAAAGAGAAGCTGTGAGTGAGTGAGAGAGAGAGAGAAGCTGTGAGTGAGAGACAGAGAGAAAGAGAAGCTGTGAGTGAGAGACAGAGAGAGAAAGAGAAGCTGTGAGTGAGACAGAGAGAAAGAGAAGCTGTGAGTGGGAGAGAGAGAGAGAATGAGAAGCTGTGAGTGGGAGAGAGAGAGAGAAAGAGAAGCTGTGAGTGAGAGAAATAGAGAGAGAAGCTGTGAGTTAGAGAGAGAGAGAGAAAGAGAAGCTGTGTGAGAGAGAGAAAGAGAAGATGTAAGTGAAAGAGAGAAGAAAGAGAAGATGTGTGCGAGAGAGAGAGAAAGAGAAGCTGTGGGTGAGAGAGAGAGAGAAAGAGAAGCTGTGAGTGAGAGAGAGAAAGAAAGAGAAAGAAAGAGAAGCTGTAAGTGAGAGAGAGTGAGAAAGAGAAGCTGTGAGTGAGATAGAAAGAGAAAGAGAAGATGTGAGTGAGAGAGAGAGATAGAAAGAGAAGCTGTGATTAAGAGAGAGAAAAAGAAGCTGTGAGTGAGAGAGAGAGAGAAAGGGAAGCTGTGAGTGAGAGAGAGAGGGAACGAGAAGCTGTGAGAGAGAGAGAACCTGTGAGTGAGTGAGAGAGAGAGAAGGAGAAGCTGTGAGTGAGATAAGAGAGAGAAAGAAAGAGAAGCTGTGAGTGAGAGATAGAGAAAGAGAAGCTGTGAGTGAGAGAGAGAGAGAAGCTGTGAGTGAGAGAGAGAGAAAGAAAAGCTGTGAGGGAGAGAGAGAGAAAGAGAAGCTGTGAGTGAGAGAGAAAGAGAAAGAGAAAGAGGAGCTGTGTGTGTGTGAGAGAGAAAGAGAACCTGTGTGTGTGTGTGAGAGAGAAGCTGTGAGTGAGAGAGAAAGAGAGAAAATGAAACTGTTAGTGAGAGAGACAGAAAGAGAAACTGTGAGAGAAAGAGAAAGAGAGAAAGAAGAAGCTGTGAGTGAGAGAGAGAGAAAGAGAAGCTGTGAGTGGGAGAGAGAAAGAATGAGAAGCTGTGAGAGGGAGAGAAATAGAAGCTGTGAGTGAGAGAGAGAAATAGAGTAAGAGAAGATTTGAGTGAGAGAGAGAGAATGAGAAGCTGTGAGTGAGAGAAAGATAAGCTGTGAGTAAGAGAGAGAGATCGATAAGCTGTGAGTGAGAGGGAGAGAGAAAGAGAAGCTGTGAGTGAGACAGAGAGAAAGAGAAGCTGTGTGAGAGAGAAATAGAAGCTGTGAGTGTGAGAGAGAAATAGAGAAAGAGAAGCTGTGAGTGAGAGAGAGAGTGAGAATGAGAAGCTGTGAGTGAGAGAAAGATAAGCTGTGAGTAAGAGAGAGAGAAAGATAAGCGGTTAGTGAGAGAGAGAGTGAAAGAGAAGCTGTGAGTGAAGGAGAGAGAGAAGCTGTGATTGAGAGAGAGAAGCTGTGAGTGAGAGAGAGAGAGAAAGAGAAACTGAGTGAGAGAGAGAGAGAAAGAGAAGCTGTGAGTGAGAGAGAGAGAGAAAGAGAAGCTATGTGTGTGTGAGAGAGAGAAGCAGTGAGTGAGAGAGAGAGAGAAAGAGAACCTGTGAGAGAGAGAGAGAGAAAGAGAAGCTGTTAGTGAGAGTGAGTGTGAAAGAGAAGCTTTGAGTGAGAGAGAGAGATGCTGTGAGTGAGAGAGAGAGAGAAGCTGAGAGTGAGAGAGAGAGAAAGAGAAGCTGTGAGTGAGAGAGAGTGAGAAAGAGAAGGTGTGTGTGTGTGAGAGAGAAGCTGTTAGTGAGAGAGAGAAAGAGAAGCTGTGAGTGAGAGAGAGAGAGAGAACGAGAAGCTGTGAGAGAGAGAAAAGCTGTGAGTGAGAGAGAGAGAAGGAGAAGCTGTGAGTGAGAGAGAGAGAAAGAAAGAGATGCTGTGAGTGAGAGAGGGAGAAAGAGAAGTGAGTGAGTGAGAGAGAGAAGCTGTGTGTGTGAGAGAGAAAGAGAAGCTGTGAGTGAGAGAGAGAGAGAAAGAGAAGCTGTGAGTGAGAGAGATAGAAAGAGAAGCTGTAAATGAGAGAGAAAGAGAAGCTGTGAGTGAGAGAGAGAGAGAAGCTGTGAGTGAGAGAGAGAGAAAGAGAAGCTGTGAGTGAGAGAAAGAGAAGCTGTGAGTGAGAGAGAGAGAAAGAGAAGCTGTGAGTGAGATAGAGAGAGAGAGAAAGAGAAGCTGTGAGTGAGAGAGAGAGAAAGAGAAGCTGTGAGTGAGAGAAAGAGAAAGAGTAGCTGTGAGTGAGGAGAGAGAGAAAGAGAAGCTGTGAGTGAGAGAGAGAGAGAGAGAAAGAGAAGCTGTGAGTGAGAGAGAGAAGCTGTGAGTGAGAGAGAGAAAAAGAGAAGCTGTGAGTGAGATAGAGAGAGAGAGAAAGAGAAGCTGTGAGTGAGAGAGAGAGAAAGAGAAAGAGAAGCTGTGAGTGAGAGAAAGAGAAAGAGTAGCTGTGAGTGAGGAGAGAGAGAAAGAGAAGCTGTGAGTGAGAGAGAGAGAGAGAAGGAGAAGCTGTGAGTGAGAGAGAGAAAGAGAAGCTGTGAGTGAGAGAGAGAGAAAGAGAAGCTGTAAGTGAGAGAGAGTGAGAAAGAGAAGCTGTGAGAGAGAGAGAGAAGCTGTGTGTGAGAGAGAGAAAGAGGAGCTGTGAGTGAGAGAGAGAGAGAATGAGAAGCTGTGAGAGAGAGAAAGAGAGAAGCTGTGAGTGAGAGAGAACAAGAAGCTGTGTGTCAGAGAGAGAGAAAGAAAGAGAAGCTGTGAGTGAGAGAGAGAGAAAGAGAAGCTGTGAGTGAGAGAGAGAGAAGCTGTGAGTGAGACAGAGAAAGAGAAGTTGTGAGTGAGAGAGAGAAAAAGAGAAGCTGAGAGGGAGAGAGAAAGAGAAGCTATGAGTGAGAGAGAGAAATAGAGAAAGAGAAGCTGTGAGTGAGAGAGAGAGAAGCTGTGAGTGAGAGAGAGAAAGAGAAGCTGTGAGTGAGAGAGAGAGAGAGAAAGAGAAGCTGTGAGTGAGAGAGAGGGAGAGAAAGAGATGTTAGTGAGAGAGAGAAAGAAAGAAAAGCGGTAAGTGAGAGAGAGAAGAAAGAGAAGCTGTGAGTGAGAGAGAGAGAGAGAAAGAGAAGCTGTGAGTGAGTGAGAGAGAGAGAAGCTGTGAGTGAGAGACAGAGAGAAAGAAAAGCTGTGAGTGGGAGAGAGAGAGAGAATGAGAAGCTGTGAGTGGGAGAGAGAGAGAGAATGAGAAGCTGTGAGTGGGAGAGAGAGAGAGAAAGAGAAACTGTGAGTGAGAGAAATAGAGAAAGAGAAGCTGTGAGTGAGAGAGAGAGAGAGAAAGAGAAGCTGTGAGAGAGAGAGAAAGAGAAGATGTAAGTGAAAGAGAGAAGAAAGAGAAGATGTGTGAGAGAGAGAGAGAAAGAGAAGCTGTGGGTGAGAGAGAGAGAGAGAAAGAGAAGCTGTGAGTGAGACAGAGAGAAAGAGAAGCTGTGAGTGGGAGAGAGAGAGAGAATGAGAAGCTGTGAGTGGGAGAGAGAGAGAGAAAGAGAAACTGTGAGTGAGAGAAATAGAGAAAGAGAAGCTGTGAGTGAGAGAGAGAGAGAGAAAGAGAAGCTGTGAGAGAGAGAGAAAGAGAAGATGTAAGTGAAAGAGAGAAGAAAGAGAAGATGTGTGAGAGAGAGAGAGAAAGAGAAGCTGTGGGTGAGAGAGAGAGAGAAAGAGAAGCTGTAAGTGAGAGAGAGTGAGAAAGAGAAGCTGTGAGTGAGATAGAAAGAGAAAGAGAAGATGTGAGTGAGAGAGAGAGATAGAAAGAGAAGCTGTGATTGAGAGAGAGAAAAAGAAGCTGTGAGTGAGAGAGAGAGAGAAAGGGAAGCTGTGAGTGAGAGAGAGAGAGAACGAGAAGCTGTGAGAGAGAGAGAACCTGTGAGTGAGTGAGAGAGAGAGAAGGAGAAGCTGTGAGTGAGATAAGAGAGAGAAAGAAAGAGAAGCTGTGAGTGAGAGAGAGAGAAAGAGAAGCTGTGAGTGAGAGAGAGAGAGAAGCTGTGAGTGAGAGAGAGAGAAAGAAAAGCTGTGAGGGAGAGAGAGAGAAAGAGAAGCTGTGAGGGAGAGAGAAAGAGAAAGAGAAAGAGGAGGTGTGTGTGTGAGAGAGAGAAAGAGAACCTGTGTGTGTGTGTGTGAGAGAGAAGCTGTGAGTGAGAGAGAAAGAGAGAAAATGAAACTGTTAGTGAGAGAGACAGAAAGAGAAACTGTGAGAGAAAGAGAAAGAGAGAAAGAAGAAGCTGTGAGTGAGAGAGAGAGAAAGAGAAGCTGTGAGTGGGAGAGAGAAAGAATGAGAAGCTGTGAGAGAGAGAGAAATGGAAGCTGTGAATGAGAGAGAGAAATAGAGAAAGAGAAGATTAGAGTGAGAGAGAGAGAATGAGAAGCTGTGAGTGAGAGAAAGATAAGCTGTGAGTAAGAGTGAGAGATCGATAAGCTGTGAGTGAGAGGGAGAGAGAAAGAGAAGCTGTGAGTGAGACAGAGAGAAAGAGAAGCTGTGAGAGAGAGAAATAGAAGCAGTGAGTGTGAGAGAGAAATAGAGAAAGAGAAGCTGTGAGTGAGAGAGAGAGAGTGAGAAGCTGTGAGTGAGAGAAAGATAAGCTGTGAGTAAGAGAGAGAGAAAGATAAGCGGTTAGTGAGAGAGAGAGTGAAAGAGAAGCTGTGAGTGAAGGAGAGAGAGAAGCTGTGATTGAGAGAGAGAAGCTGTGAGTGAGAGAGAGAGAAAGAGAAACTGAGTGAGAGAGAGAGAAAGAGAAGCTGTGAGTGAGAGAGAGAGAGAAAGAGAAGCTATGTGTGTGTGAGAGAGAGAAGCAGTGAGTGAGAGAGAGAGAGAAAGAGAACCTGCGAGTGAGAGAGAGAAAGAGAAGCTGTTAGTGAGAGTGAGTGTGAAAGAGAAGCTTTGAGTGAGAGAGAGAGAGATGCTGTGAGTGAGAGAGAGAGAAGCTGTGAGTGAGAGAGAGAGAAAGAGAAGCTGTGAGTGAGAGAGAAAGAGAAGCTGTGAGTGAGGCAGAGAGAGAAAGAGAAGGTGTGTGTGTGTGAGAGAGAAGCTGTTAGTGAGAGAGAGAAAGAGAAGCTGTGATTGAGAGAGAGAGAGAACGAGAAGCTGTGAGAGAGAGAAAAGCTGTGAGTGAGAGAGAGAGAAGGAGAAGCTGTGAGTGAGAGAGAGAGAGAAAGAAAGAGATGCTGTGAGTGAGAGAGGGAGAAAGAGAAGCTGTGAGTGAGAGAAAGAGAAAGAGTAGCTGTGAGTGAGGAGAGAGAGAAAGAGAAGCTGTGAGTGAGAGAGAGAGAGAGAAGGAGAAGCTGTGTGTGAGAGAGAGAAAGAGAAGCTGTGAGTGAGAGAGATAGAAAGAGAAGCTGTAAATGAGAGAGAAAGAGAAGCTGTGAGTGAGAGAAAGAGAGAGAAGCTGTGAGTGAGAGAGAGAGAAAGAGAAGCTGTGAGTGAGAGAAAGAGAAGCTGTGAGTGAGAGAGAGAGAAAGAGAAGGAGTGAGTGAGAGAGAGAGAGAAAGAGAAGCTGTGAGTGAGAGAGAGAGAAGCTGTGAGTGAGAGAGAGAGAAAGAGAAGCTGTGAGTGAGAGAAAGAGAAAGAGTAGCTGTGAGTGAGGAGAGAGAGAAAGAGAAGCTGTGAGTGAGAGAGAGAGAGAAGGAGAAGCTGTGAGTGAGAGAGAGAAAGAGAAGCTGTGAGTGAGAGAGAGAGAAAGAGAAGCTGTAAGTGAGAGAGAGTGAGAAAGAGAAGCTGTGTGAGAGAGAGAGAAGCTGTGTGTGTGTGAGAGAGAAAGAGGAGCTGTGAGTGAGAGAGAGAGAATGAGAAGCGGTGAGAGAGAAAGAGAGAAGCTGTGAGTGAAAGAGAGAGAGAGAGGAGAAGCTGTGAGTGAGAGAGAGAAAGAGAAGCTGTGAGTGAGAGAAAGAGAAAGAGAAGCTGTAAGTGAGAGAGAGTGAGAAAGAGAAGCTGTGAGAGAGAGAGAAAGAAGCTGTGTGTGTGTGAGAGAGAAAGAGGAGCTGTGAGTGAGAGAGAGAGAATGAGAAGCTGTGAGAGAGAGAAAGAGAGAAGCTGTGAGTGAGAGAGAACAAGAAGCTGTGTGTCAGAGAGAGAGAAAGAAAGAGAAGCTGTGAGTGAGAGAGAAAGAGAAGCTGTGAGTGAGAGAGAGAGAGAGAAGCTGTGAGTGAGAGACAGAGAAAGAGAAGCTGTGAGTGAGAGAAAGAGAAAGAGTAGCTTTGAGTGAGGAGAGAGAGAAAGAGAAGCTGTGAGTGAGAGAGAGAGAGAGAAGGAGAAGCTGTGTGTGTGAGAGAGAAAGAGAAGCTGTGAGTGAGAGAGATAGAAAGAGAAGCTGTAAATGAGAGAGAAAGAGAAGCTGTGAGTGAGAGAAAGAGAGAGAAGCTGTGAGTGAGAGAGAGAGAAAGAGAAGCTGTGAGTGAGAGAAAGAGAAGCTGTGAGTGAGAGAGAGAGAAAGAGAAGGAGTGAGTGAGAGAGAGAGAGAAAGAGAAGCTGTGAGTGTGAGAGAGAGAAGCTGTGAGTGAGAGAGAGAGAAAGAGAAGCTGTGAGTGAGAGAAAGAGAAAGAGTAGCTGTGAGTGAGGAGAGAGAGAAAGAGAAGCTGTGAGTGAGAGAGAGAGAGAGAAGGAGAAGCTGTGAGTGAGAGAGAGAAAGAGAAGCTGTGAGTGAGAGAGAGAGAAAGAGAAGCTGTAAGTGAGAGAGAGTGAGAAAGAGAAGCTGTGTGAGAGAGAGAGAAGCTGTGTGTGTGTGTGAGAGAAAGAGGAGCTGTGAGTGAGAGAGAGAGAATGAGAAGCGGTGAGAGAGAATGAGAGAAGCTGTGAGTGAAAGAGAGAGAGAGAGGAGAAGCTGTGAGTGAGAGAGAGAAAGAGAAGCTGTGAGTGAGAGAAAGAGAAAGAGAAGCTGTAAGTGAGAGAGAGTGAGAAAGAGAAGCTGTGAGAGAGAGAGAATGAAGCTGTGTGTGTGAGAGAGAGAAAGAGGAGCTGTGAGTGAGAGAGAGAGAGAATGAGAAGCTGTGAGAGAGAGAAAGAGAGAAGCTGTGAGTGAGAGAGAACAAGAAGCTGTGTGTCAGAGAGAGAGAAAGAAAGAGAAGCTGTGAGTGAGAGAGAGAAGCTGTGAGTGAGAGACAGAGAAAGAGAAGATGTGAGTGAGAGAGAGAAAAAGAGAAGCTGAGAGTGAGAGAGAGAGAGAAAGAGAAGCTATGAGTGAGAGAGAGAAATAGAGAAAGAGAAGCTGTGAGTGAGAGAGAGAGAGAGAGAAGCTGTGAGTGAGAGAGAGAAAGAGAAGCTGTGAGTGAGAGAGAGAGAGAGAAAGAGAAGCTGTGAGTGAGAGAGAGGGAGAGAAAGAGATGTTAGTGAGAGAGAGAAAGAAAGAGAAGCGGTAAGTGAGAGAGAAGAAAGAGAAGCTGTGAGTGAGAGAGAGAGAAGCTGTGAGTGAGAGACAGAGAGAAAGAGAAGCTGTGAGTGAGAGAGAGAGAGAGAAAGAGAAGCTGTGAGTGTGACAGAGAGAAAGAGAAGCTGTGAGTGGGAGAGAGAGAGAGAATGAGAAGCTGTGAGAGAGAGAGAAAGAGAAGCTGTGAGTGAGAGAAATAGAGAAAGAGACGCTGTGAGTGAGAGAGAGAGAAAGAGAAGCTGTTAGATGGAGAGAAGAGAAGACGAAAGAGAAGATGTGTGTGAGAGAGAGAGAGAAAGAGAAGCTGTGGGTGAGAGAAAGAGAAGCTGTGAGAGAGAGAGAGAGAAAGAGAAGCTGTGAGTGAGAGAGAGAGAAGCTGTGAGTGAGAGTGAGAGAAAGAGAAGCTGTGAGTGAGATAGAGAGAGAGAGAAAAAGAAGCTGTGAGTGAGAGAGAGAGAAAGAGAAGCTGTGAGTGAGAGAAAGAGAAAGAGTAGCTGTGAGTGAGGAGAGAGAGAAAGAGAAGCTGTGAGTGAGAGAGAGAGAGAAAGAGAAGCTGTGAGTGAGAGAGATAGAAAGAGAAGCTGTAAATGAGAGAGAAAGAGAAGCTGTGAGTGAGAGAGAGAGAGAAGCTGTGAGTGAGAGAGAGAGAAAGAGAAGCTGTGAGTGAGAGAAAGAGAAGCTGTGAGAGAGAGAGAGAGAAAGAGAAGCTGTGAGTGAGAGAGAGAGAAGCTGTGAGTGAGAGAGAGAGAAAGAGAAGCTGTGAGTGAGATAGAGAGAGAGAGAAAAAGAAGCTGTGAGTGAGAGAGAGAGAAAGAGAAGCTGTGAGTGAGAGAAAGAGAAAGAGTAGCTGTGAGTGAGGAGAGAGAGAAAGAGAAGCTGTGAGTGAGAGAGAGAGAGAGAAGGAGAAGCTGTGTGTGAGAGAGAGAAAGAGAAGCTGTGAGTGAGAGAGATAGAAAGAGAAGCTGTAAATGAGAGAGAAAGAGAAGCTGTGAGTGAGAGAGAGAAGGAGAAGCTGTGTGTGTGAGAGAGAAAGAGAAGCTGTGAGTGAGAGAGATAGAAAGAGAAGCTGTAAATGAGAGAGAAAGAGAAGCTGTGAGTGAGAGAAAGAGAGAGAAGCTGTGAGTGCGAGAGAGAGAAAGAGAAGCTGTGAGTGAGAGAAAGAGAAGCTGTGAGTGAGAGAGAGAGAAAGAGAAGGAGTGAGTGAGAGAGAGAGAGAAAGAGAAGCTGTGAGTGAGAGAGAGAGAAGCTGTGAGTGAGAGAGAGAGAAAGAGAAGCTGTGAGTGAGAGAAAGAGAAAGAGTAGCTGTGAGTGAGGAGAGAGAGAAAGAGAAGCTGTGAGTGAGAGAGAGAGAGAAGGAGAAGCTGTGAGTGAGAGAGAGAAAGAGAAGCTGTGAGTGAGAGAGAGAGAAAGAGAAGCTGTAAGTGAGAGAGAGTGAGAAAGAGAAGCTGTGTGAGAGAGAGAGAAGCTGTGTGTGTGTGAGAGAGAAAGAGGAGCTGTGAGTGAGAGAGAGAGAATGAGAAGCGGTGAGAGAGAAAGAGAGAAGCTGTGAGTGAAAGAGAGAGAGAGAGGAGAAGCTGTGAGTGAGAGAGAGAAAGAGAAGCTGTGAGTGAGAGAAAGAGAAAGAGAAGCTGTAAGTGAGAGAGAGTGAGAAAGAGAAGCTGTGAGAGAGAGAGAAAGAAGCTGTGTGTGTGTGAGAGAGAAAGAGGAGCTGTGAGTGAGAGAGAGAGAATGAGAAGCTGTGAGAGAGAGAAAGAGAGAAGCTGTGAGTGAGAGAGAACAAGAAGCTGTGTGTCAGAGAGAGAGAAAGAAAGAGAAGCTGTGAGTGAGAGAGAAAGAGAAGCTGTGAGTGAGAGAGAGAGAGAGAAGCTGTGAGTGAGAGACAGAGAAAGAGAAGCTGTGAGTGAGAGAAAGAGAAAGAGTAGCTTTGAGTGAGGAGAGAGAGAAAGAGAAGCTGTGAGTGAGAGAGAGAGAGAGAAGGAGAAGCTGTGTGTGTGAGAGAGAAAGAGAAGCTGTGAGTGAGAGAGATAGAAAGAGAAGCTGTAAATGAGAGAGAAAGAGAAGCTGTGAGTGAGAGAAAGAGAGAGAAGCTGTGAGTGAGAGAGAGAGAAAGAGAAGCTGTGAGTGAGAGAAAGAGAAGCTGTGAGTGAGAGAGAGAGAAAGAGAAGGAGTGAGTGAGAGAGAGAGAGAAAGAGAAGCTGTGAGTGTGAGAGAGAGAAGCTGTGAGTGAGAGAGAGAGAAAGAGCTGTGAGTGAGAGAAAGAGAAAGAGTAGCTGTGAGTGAGGAGAGAGAGAAAGAGAAGCTGTGAGTGAGAGAGAGAGAGAGAAGGAGAAGCTGTGAGTGAGAGAGAGAAAGAGAAGCTGTGAGTGAGAGAGAGAGAAAGAGAAGCTGTAAGTGAGAGAGAGTGAGAAAGAGAAGCTGTGTGAGAGAGAGAGAAGCTGTGTGTGTGTGTGAGAGAAAGAGGAGCTGTGAGTGAGAGAGAGAGAATGAGAAGCGGTGAGAGAGAAAGAGAGAAGCTGTGAGTGAAAGAGAGAGAGAGAGGAGAAGCTGTGAGTGAGAGAGAGAAAGAGAAGCTGTGAGTGAGAGAAAGAGAAAGAGAAGCTGTAAGTGAGAGAGAGTGAGAAAGAGAAGCTGTGAGAGAGAGAGAATGAAGCTGTGTGTGTGTGAGAGAGAAAGAGGAGCTGTGAGTGAGAGAGAGAGAGAATGAGAAGCTGTGAGAGAGAAAAAGAGAGAAGCTGTGAGTGAGAGAGAACAAGAAGCTGTGTGTCAGAGAGAGAGAAAGAAAGAGAAGCTGTGAGTGAGAGAGAGAAGCTGTGAGTGAGAGACAGAGAAAGAGAAGCTGTGAGTGAGAGAGAGAAAAAGAGAAGCTGAGAGTGAGAGAGAGAGAGAAAGAGAAGCTATGAGTGAGAGAGAGAAATAGAGAAAGAGAAGCTGTGAGTGAGAGAGAGAGAGAGAGAAGCTGTGAGTGAGAGAGAGAAAGAGAAGCTGTGAGTGAGAGAGACAGAGAGAAAGAGAAGCTGTGAGTGAGAGAGAGGGAGAGAAAGAGATGTTAGTGAGAGAGAGAAAGAAAGAGAAGCGGTAAGTGAGAGAGAGAAGAAAGAGAAGCTGTGAGTGAGAGAGAGAGAAGCTGTGAGTGAGAGACAGAGAGAAAGAGAAGCTGTGAGTGAGAGAGAGAGAGAGAAAGAGAAGCTGTGAGTGTGACTGAGAGAAAGAGAAGCTGTGAGTGGGAGAGAGAGAGAGAATGAGAAGCTGTGAGAGAGAGAGAAAGAGAAGCTGTGAGTGAGAGAAATAGAGAAAGAGACGCTGTGAGTGAGAGAGAGAGAAAGAGAAGCTGTTAGATGGAGAGAAGAGAAGAAGAAAGAGAAGATGTGTGTGTGAGAGAGAGAGAAAGAGAAGCTGTGGGTGAGAGAGAGAGAAAAAGAGAAGCTGTGAGAGAGAGAGAACCTGTGAGTGAGTGAGAGAGAGAGAAGGAGAAGCTGTGAGTGAGATAAGAGAGAGAAAGAAAGAGAAGCTGTGAGTGAGAGAGAGAGAAAGAGAAGCTGTGAGTGAGAGAGAGAGAGAAGCTGTGAGTGAGAGAGAGAGAAAGAAAAGCTGTGAGGGAGAGAGAGAGAAAGAGAAGCTGTGAGTGAGAGAGAAAGAGAAAGAGAAAGAGGAGCTGTGTGTGTGTGAGAGAGAAAGAGAACCTGTGTGTGTGTGTGAGAGAGAGAAGCTGTGAGTGAGAGAGAAAGAGAGAAAATGAAACTGTTAGTGAGAGAGACAGAAAGAGAAACTGTGAGAGAAAGAGAAAGAGAGAAAGAAGAAGCTGTGAGTGAGAGAGAGAGAAAGAGAAGCTGTGAGTGGGAGAGAGAGAGAATGAGAAGCTGTGAGAGAGAGAGAAATAGAAGCTGTGAGTGAGAGAGAGAAATAGAGAAAGAGAAGATTTGAGTGAGAGAGAGAGAATGAGAAGCTGTGAGTGAGAGAAAGATAAGCTGTGAGTAAGAGAGAGAGATCGATAAGCTGTGAGTGAGAGGGAGAGAGAAAGAGAAGCTGTGAGTGAGACAGAGAGAAAGAGAAGCTGTGTGAGAGAGAAATAGAAGCTGTGAGTGTGAGAGAGAAATAGAGAAAGAGAGGCTGTGAGTGAGAGAGAGAGTGAGAATGAGAAGCTGTGAGTGAGAGAAAGATAAGCTGTGAGTAAGAGAGAGAGAAAGATAAGCGGTTAGTGAGAGAGAGAGTGAAAGAGAAGCTGTGAGTGAAGGAGAGAGAGAAGCTGTGATTGAGAGAGAGAAGCTGTGAGTGAGAGAGAGAGAGAAAGAGAAGCTATGTTTGTGTGAGAGAGAGAAGCAGTGAGTGAGAGAGAGAGAGAAAGAGAACCTGCGAGTGAGAGAAAGAGAAGCTGTGAGTGAGAGAGAGAGAAAGAGAAGGAGTGAGTGAGAGAGAGAGAGAGAAAGAGAAGCTGTCAGTGAGAGATAGAGAAGCTGTGAGTGAGAGAGAGAGAAAGAGAAGCTGTGAGTGAGATAGAGAGAGAGAGAAAGAGAAGCTGTGAGTGAGAGAGAGAGAAAGGGAAGCTGTGAGTGTGAGAAAGAGAAAGAGTAGCTGTGAGTGAGGAGAGAGAGAAAGAGAAGCTGTGAGTGAGAGAGAGAGAGAGAAGGAGAAGCTGTGAGTGAGAGAGAGAAAGAGAAGCTGTGAGTGAGAGAGAGAGAAAGAGAAGCTGTAAGTGAGAGAGAGTGAGAAAGAGAAGCTGTGTGAGAGAGAGAAGCTGTGTGTGTGTGAGAGAGAAAGAGGAGCTGTGAGTGAGAGAGAGAGAATGAGAAGCAGTGAGAGAGAAAGAGAGAAGCTGTGAGTGTGTGAGAGAGAGAGAGGAGAAGCTGTGAGTGAGAGAGAGAAAGAGAAGCTGTGAGTGAGAGAAAGAGAAAGAGAAGCTGTAAGTGAGAGAGAGTGAGAAAGAGAATCTGTGAGAGAGAGAGAAAGAAGCTGTGTGTGTGTGAGAGAGAAAGAGGAGCTGTGAGTGAGAGAGAGAGAGAATGAGAAGCTGTGAGAGAGAGAAAGAGAGAAGCTGTGAGTGAGAGAGAACAAGAAGCTGTGTGTCAAAGAGAGAGAAAGAAAGAGAAGCTGTGAGTGAGAGAGAAAGAGAAGCTGTGAGTGAGAGAGAGAGAGAAGCTGTGAGTGAGAGACAGAGAAAGAGAAGCTGTGAGTGAGAGAGAGAAAAAGAGAAGCTGAGAGTGAGAGAGAGAGAGAAAGAGAAGCTATGAGTGAGAGAGAGAAATAGAGAAAGAGGAGCTGTGAGTGAGAGAGAGAAGCTGTGAGTGAGAGAGAGAAAGAGAAGCTGTGAGTGAGAGAGAGAGAGAGAAAGAGAAGCTGTGAGTGAGAGAGAGGGAGAGAAAGAGATGTTAGTGAGAGAGAGAAAGAAAGAGAAGCGGTAAGTGAGAGAGAGAAGAAAGAGAAGCTGTGAGTGAGAGAGAGAGAGAGAAAGAGAAGCTGTGTGAGAGAGAGAGAGAAGCTGTGAGTGAGAGACAGAGAGAAAGAGAAGCTGTGAGTGAGAGAGAGAGAGAGAGAGAAAGAGAAGCTGTGAGTGAGACAGAGCGAAAGAGAAGCTGTGGGTGGGAGAGAGAGAGAGAATGAGAAGCTGTGAGAGAGAGAGAAAGAGAAGCTGTGAGTGAGAGAAATAGAGAAAGAGACGCTGTGAGTGAGAGAGAGAGAAAGAGAAGCTGTTAGATGGAGAGAAAGAGAAGATGTAAGTGAAAGAGAGAAGAAAGAGAAGATGTGTGTGTGTGAGAGAGAGAAAGAGAAGCTGTGGGTGAGAGAGAGAGAAAAAGAGAAGCTGTGAGTGAGAGAGAGAAAGAAAGAGAAGCTGTATGTGAGAGAGAGTGAGAAAGAGAAGCTGTGAGTGAGAAAGAAAGAGAAAGAGAAGATGTGAGTGAGAGATAGAGATAGAAAGAGAAGCTGTGATTGAGAGAGACAGAGAAAAAGAAGCTGTGAGTGAGAGAGAGAGAGAGAAAGGGAAGCTGTGAGTGAGAGAGAGAGAGAACGAGAAGCTGTGAGAGAGAGAGAGAAGCTGTGAGTGAGTGAGAGAGAGAGAAGGAGAAGCTGTGAGTGAGATAAGAGAGAAAGAAAGAGAAGCTGTGAGTGAGAGAGAGAGAAAGAGAAGCTGTGAGTGAGAGAGAGAGAGAAGCTGTGAGTGAGAGAGAGAGAAAGAAAAGCTGTGAGTGAGAGAGAGAGAAAGAGAACGTGTGAGTGAGAGAGAAAGAGAAAGAGAAAGAGAAAGAGGAGCTGTGTGTGTGTGAGAGAGAAAGAGAACCTGTGTGTGGGTGAGAGAGAGAGAAGCTGTGAGTGAGAGAGAGAGAAAGAGAAGCTGTTAGTGGGAGAGAGAGAATGAGAAGCTATGAGAGAGAGATAAATAGAAGCTGTGAGTGAGAGAGAGAAATAGGGAAAGAAGCTTTGAGTGAGAGAGAGAGAGAATGAGAAGCCGTGAGTGAGAGAAAGATAAGCTGTGAGTAAGAGAGAGAGAAAGATAAGCTGTGAGTGAGAGAGAGAGAAAGAGAAGGTGTGAGTGAGAGGGAGAGAGAAAGAGAAGCTGTGAGTGAGACAGAGAGAAAGAGAAGCTGTGAGTGGGAGAGAGTGAGAATGAGAAGCTGTGTGAGAGATAAATAGAAGCTGTGAGTGTGAGAGAGAAATAGAGAAAGAGAAGCTGTGAGTGGGAGAGAAAGAGAGAAAGAGAAGCTGTGAGTGAGAGAGAGGGAGAGAAAGAGCTGTTAGTGAGAGAGAGAGAGAAAGAGAAGATGTAAGTGATAGAGAGAAGAGAGAGAAGATGTGAGTGAGAGAGAGAGAGAGAGAGAAAGAGAAGTTGTGAGTGAGAGAGAGAAAGAAAGAGAAGCTGTAAGTGAGAGAGAGTGAGAAAGAGAATCTGTGAGTGAGATAGAAAGAGAAGGAGATGATGTGAGTGAGAGAGAGAGATAGAAAGAGAAGATGTGATTGAGAGAGAGAGAGAAAGAAGCTGTGTGAGAGAGAGAGAGAAAGAGAAGCTGTGAGTGAGAGAGAGAGAGAGAACGAGAAGCTGTGAGTGAGTGAGAGAGAGAAGGAGAAGCTGTGAGTGAGATAAGAGGGAGAAAGAAAGAGAAGCTGTGAGTGAGAGAGAGTGAAAGAGAAGCTGTGAGAGAGAGAGAGAGAGAGAAGCTGTGAGTGAGAGATAGAGAAAGAGAAGCTGTGAGTGAGAGAGAGAGAAAAAGAAGCTGTGAGTGAGAGAGAAAGAGAAAGAGGAGCTGTGTGTGTGAGAGAGAGAAAGAGAAGCTGTGAGTGAGAGAGAGAGAGAGAAAGAGAAGCTGTGAGTGAGAGAGAGGGAGAGAAAGAGAAGCTGTTAGTGAGAGAGAGAAAGAAAGAAAGAGAAGCGGTAAGTGAGAGAGAGAAGAAAGAGAAGCTGTGAGTGAGAGAGAGAGAGAGAAAGAGAAGCTGTGAGTGAGTGAGAGAGAGAGAAGCTGTGAGTGAGAGAGAGAAAGAAAGGGAAGCTGTTGGTGAGAGAGCGAGAGAAAGGGAAGCTGTGAGTGAGACAGAGAGAAAGAGAAGCTGTGAGTGGGAGAGAGAGAGAACGAGAAGCTGTGTGAGAGAGAGAAAGAGAAGCTGTGAGTGAGCGAGAGAAATAGAGAAAGAGAAGCTGTGAGTGAGAGAGAGGGAGAGAAAGAGAAGCTATTAGTGAGAGAGAGAGAGAAAGAAAAGATGTAAGTGAAAGAGAGAAGAAAGAGAAGATGTGAGTGAGAGAGAGAAAGAGAAGTTGTGTTGTTGTGAAAGAGAGAAGCTATGAGGGAGAGAGAGAGAAAGAGAAGATTTGAGTGTGTGTGAGAGAGAAAGAGAAATTGTAAGTGAGAGAGAGAGAGAAAGAGAAGCTGTGAGAGAGAGAGAAAGAGAAGCTGTTAGTGAGAGAGAGAGTGAAAGTGAAGCTGTGAGTGAAGGAGAGAGAGAGAAGCTGTGATTGAGCGAGAGAGAGAAGCTGTGAGTGAGAGAGAGAGAGAGAGAGAAACTGAGTGAGAGAGAGAGAAAGAGAAAGAGAAGCTGTGAGTGAGTGAGAGAGAAAGAGAAGCTATGAGTGAGAGAGAGAGAGAAGCTGTGAGTGAGAGAGAGAGAGAAAGAGAAGCTGTGAGTGAGAGAGAGAAAGAGAAGCTGTTAGTGAGAGAGAGAGAGAGAAGCTGTGAGTGAGAGAGTGAGAAAGAGAAGCTGTATGTGTTTGTGTGTGAGAGAGAGTGAGAAGCTGTGAGAGAGAGAGAGAGAAAAAGAGAAGCTGTGAGTGACAGCGAGAGTGAAAGAGAAGCTGTGAGTGAGAGAGAGAGAAGCTGTGAGTGAGTGAAAAAGAGAAGCTGTGAGTGAGTGAGTGAGAGAGAGAATCTGAGTGAGAGAGAGAGAGAAATAGAAGCTGTGAGTGAGAGAGAGAGAGAAAGAGAAGCTGTGAGTGAGAGAGAAAGAGAAGCTGTGAGAGAGAGAGAGTGAGAAAGAGAAGCTGTGAGTGTGTGTGAGAGAGAAAGAGAAGCTGTGAGAGAGAGAGAGGGAAAGAGAAGATGTGAATGACAGAGAGAGAGAAGCTGTGTGTGTGTGAGAGAGAGAAAGAGAAGCTGTGTGTGTGTGTGAGAGAGAAAGAGAAGCTGTGAGTGAGAGAGAGAGAAAGAAATAGAAGTTGTGAGAGAGAGAAAGAGAGAAAGAACTGTATGTGTGTGAGAGAGAGAAGCTGTGAGTGAGAGAGAGTGAGAGAAAGAAAACCTGTGAGTGAGAGAGAGAGAAGCTGTGAGTAAGAGAGAGAAAGAGAAGCTGTGAGTGAGAGAAAGAAAGAGAAGCTGTGAGTGAGAGAGAGGGAGAGAAAGAGAAGCTGTTAGTGAGAGAGTGAAAGAAAGAGAAGCGGTAAGTGAGAGAGAGAAGAAAGAGAAGCTGTGAGTGAGAGAGAGAGAGAAAGAGAAGCTGTGAGTGAGAGAGAGAGAAGCTGTGAGTGAGAGAGAGAAAGAAAGGGAAGCTGTGAGTGAGAGAGAGAGAGAGAAAGAGAAGCTGTGAGTGGGAGAGAGAGAACGAGAAGCTGTGAGAGAGAGAGAAAGAGAAGCTGTGAGTGGGAGAGAAAGAGAGAAAGAGAAGCTGTGAGTGAGAGTGGGAGAGAAAGAGAAGCTGTTAGTGAGAGAGAGAGAGAAAGAGAAGATGTAAGTGAAAGAGAGAAGAAAGCGATGTGAGTGAGAGAGAGAGAAAGAGAAGCTGTGGGTGAGAGAGAGAGAAAGAGAAGCTGTGAGTGAGAGAGAGAAAGAAAGAGAAGCTGTGTGAGAGAGAGTGAGAAAGAGAAGCTGTGAGTGAGATAGAAAGAGAAAGAGATGTGAGTGAGAGAGAGAGAAAGAGAAGCAGTGAGAGAGAGAGATTAAGAGAAGCTGAGTGTGAGAGAGAGAGAAAAGAAAGAGAAGCTGTGAGTGAGCGAGAGAGAGAGAGAAGCTGTGAGTGAGAGAGAGAGAAAGAGAAGCTGTGAGTGAGAGAGAGAAAGAGAAGCTGTGAATGAGAGAGAGAGAGAAGCTGTGAGTGAAGAGAGAGAGAGAGGAAGAGAAGCTGTGAGTGAGAGAGAGAGAGAAAGAAAGAGAAGCTGTGTGAGAGAGAGATAGAAGTAGAAGCTGTGAGTGAGAGAGAGAAAAGGAGACGCTGTGAGTGAGAGAGAGAGAGAGAAAGAGAAGCTGTGAGTGAGAGAAAGAGAGAGAAAGAAAGATAAGCTGCGAGTGAGAGAGAGAGAAATTGAAGCTGTGAGAGAGAGAGAGAGAAAGAGAAGCTGTGATTGAGAGAGAGAGAGAAGCTGTGAGTGAGAGAGACTGAGAGAGAAAGAGAGTGTGAATGAGAGAGAGAGATAGAAAGAGAAGCTGTGAGTGTGAGAGAAAGAGAGTCTGTGAGTGAGAGAGAGGAGAAAGAGAAGCTGTGAGTGAGAGAGAGAGAAAGAGAACGTGTGAGTGAGAGAGAAAGAGAAAGAGAAAGAGGAGCTGTGTGTGTGTGAGAGAGAAAGAGAACCTGTGTGTGGGTGAGAGAGAGAGAAGCTGTGAGTGAGAGAGAAAGAGAGAAAGTGAAGCTGTTAGTGAGAGAGACAGAAAGAGAAACTGTGAGAGAAAGAGAAAGAGAGAAAGAAGAAGCTGTGAGTGAGAGAGAGAAATAGAGAAAGAGAAGCTTTGAGTGAGAGAGAGAGAGAGAATGAGAAGCTGTGTCAGCCTCATTAGCAGCAGTTTATATCCTCCGATCTTTTGAGGTAGAGACAGAAAAAACATGACTCCAGTCCTTGGCTGAACAAACGATACTGATGCCTTCTCTTTATTCAAGCAGAGAGCCTCAGAAACGAAACTTAGGCAAACATTGTATACCAGAAACGAAACTTAACAGGGACAAAACTGAGGGCAAACAGCCAATCAGAAATGTCAGAGCCCAAAAGAGGAGAGATAAGGAGAATAGCAAGCAAAGAGGCTTTTGTTTACAAAATGTGTCAGAGACAGCCTGACAGAATCCAGATGCATTCCTACAGAGTGAGAAAGACAGAGAAAAGCTGTGAGTGAGAGAGAGAAACTGTGAGTGAGTGAGAGAGAAAGAGAAGCTGTTAGTGTGAGAAAGAGAGAGAAAGAGAAGCTGTGAGTGAGAGACAGAGAGAAAGAGAAGCTGTGAGTGACAGAGAGAGAGAAATAGAAGCTGTGAGTGAGAGAGAGAGCTGTGTGTGTGTGAGAGAGAGAAACTGTGAGTGAGAGAGAGAGAGAGAGAAAGAGAAGCTGAGAGAGGGAGAGTGAGAGAAGCTGTGAGTGAGAGAGAGTGAAAGAGTAGCTGTGAGTGAGGGAGAGAGAGAGAGCTGTGAGTGAGAGAGAGAAATAGGGAAAGAAGCTTTGAGTGAGAGAGAGAGAGAGAGAGAATGAGAAGCTGTGAGTGAGAGAGAGAGAAAGAGAAGCTGTGAGTGGGAGAGAGAGAATGAGAAGCTATGAGAGAGAGATAAATAGAAGCTGTGAGTGAGAGAGAGAAATAGGGAAAGAAGCTTTGAGTGAGAGAGAGAGAGAATGAGAAGCCGTGAGTGAGAGAAAGATAAGCTGTGAGTAAGAGAGAGAGAAAGATAAGCTGTGAGTGAGAGAGAGATAAATAGAAGCTGTGAGTGTGAGAGAGAAATAGAGAAAGAGAAGCTGTGAGTGGGAGAGAAAGAGAGAAAGAGAAGCTGTGAGTGAGAGAGAGGGAGAGAAAGAGCTGTTAGTGAGAGAGAGAGAGAAAGAGAAGATGTAAGTGATAGAGAGAAGAGAGAGAAGATGTGAGTGAGAGAGAGAGAGAGAGAGAAAGAGAAGCTGTGGGTGAGAGAGAGAGAAAGAGAAGTTGTGAGTGAGAGAGAGAAAGAAAGAGAAGCTGTAAGTGAGAGAGAGTGAGAAAGAGAATCTGTGAGTGAGATAGAAAGAGAAGGAGATGATGTGAGTGAGAGAGAGAGATAGAAAGAGAAGATGTGATTGAGAGAGAGAGAAAAAGAAGCTGTGTGTGTGAGAGAGAGAAAGAGAAGCTGTGAGTGAGAGAGAGAGAGAGAACGAGAAGCTGTGAGTGAGTGAGAGAGAGAAGGAGAAGCTGTGAGTGAGATAAGAGGGAGAAAGAAAGAAGCTGTGAGTGAGAGAGAGAGAAAGAGAAGCTGTGTGAGAGAGAGAGAGAGAAGCTGTGAGTGAGAGATAGAGAAAGAGAAGCTGTGAGAGAGAGAGAAAGAGAAGCTGTGAGTGAGAGAGAAAGAGAAAGAGGAGCTGTGTGTGTGTGAGAGAGAAAGAGAAGCTGTGAGTGAGAGAGAGAGAGAAAGAGAAGCTGTGAGTGAGAGAGAGGGAGAGAAAGAGAAGCTGTTAGTGAGAGAGAGAAAGAAAGAAAGAGAAGCGGTAAGTGAGAGAGAGAAGAAAGAGAAGCTGTGAGTGAGAGAGAGAGAGAGAAAGAGAAGCTGTGAGTGAGAGAGAGAGAAGTTGTGAGTGAGAGAGAGAAAGAAAGGGAAGCTGTGGGTGAGAGAGCGAGAGAAAGGGAAGCTGTGAGTGAGACAGAAAGAAAGAGAAGCTGTGAGTGGGAGAGAGAGAGAACGAGAAGCTGTGTGAGAGAGAGAAAGAGAAGCTGTGAGTGAGCGAGAGAAATAGAGAAAGAGAAGCTGTGAGTGTGTGTGAGAGAGAGAAAGAGAAGATGTGAGTGAGAGAGAGAAAGAGAAGCTGTGAGTGGGAGAGGAAGAGAGAAAGAGAAGCTGTGAGTGAGAGAGAGGGAGAGAAAGAGAAGCTATTAGTGAGAGAGAGAGAGAGAAAGAGAAGATGTAAGTGAAAGAGAGAAGAAAGAGAAGATGTGAGTGAGAGAGAGAAAGAGAAGTTGTGTTGTTGTGAAAGAGAGAAGCTATGAGGGAGAGAGAGAGAAAGAGAAGATTTGAGTGTGTGAGAGAGAGAAAGAGAAACTGTAAGTGAGAGAGAGAGAAAGAGAAGCTGTGAGAGAGAGAAAGAGAAGCTGTTAGTGAGAGAGAAAGTGAAAGTGAAGCTGTGAGTGAAGGAGAGAGAGAAAAGCTGTGATTGAGCGAGAGAGAGAAGCTGTGAGTGAGAGAGAAAGAGAAGCTGTTAGTGAGAGAGAGAGAGAGAAGCTGTGAGTGAGAGAGTGAGAAAGAGAAGCTGTATGTGTTTGTGTGTGAGAGAGAGTGAGAAGCTGTGAGAGAGAGAGAGAAAAAGAGAAGCTGTGAGTGACAGCGAGAGTGAAAGAGAAGATGTGAGTGAGAGAGAAAGAAGCTGTGAGTGAGTGAGTGAGAGAGAGAATCTGAGTGAGAGAGAGAGAGAGAAATAGAAGCTGTGAGTGAGAGAGAGAGAGAAAGAGAAGCTGTGAGTGAGAGAGAAAGAGAAGCTGTGAGAGAGAGAGTGAGAAAGAGATGCTGTGAGTGTGTGTGAGAGAGAAAGAGAAGCTGTGAGAGAGAGAGAGGGAAAGAGAAGATGTGAATGACAGAGAGAGAAGCTGTGTGTGTGTGAGAGAGAGAAAGAGAAGCTGTGTGTGTGTGTGAGAGAGAAAGAGAAGCTGTGAGTGAGAGAGAGAGAAAGAAATAGAAGTTGTGAGAGAGAGAAAGAGAGAAATAACTGTATGTGTGTGAGAGAGAGAGCTGTGAGTGAGAGAGAGAGAGAAAGAGAAGCTGTGAGTGTGAGAGAGAGAGAAGCTGTGAGTGAGAGAGAGTGAGAGAAAGAAAACCTGTGAGTGAGAGAGAGAGAGAAGCTGTGAGTAAGAGAGAGAGAAAGCTAAGCTGTGAGTGAGAGAGAAATAGAGAAAGAGAAGCTGTGAGTGAGAGAGAGAGAGAGAGAAGCTGTGAGTGAGAGAGAGAAAGAGAAGCTGTGAGTGAGAGAAAGAAAGAGAAGCTGTGAGTGAGAGAGAGGGAGAGAAAGAGAAGCTGTTAGTGAGAGAGTGAAAGAAAGAGAAGCGGTAAGTGAGAGAGAGAAGAAAGAGAAGCTGTGAGTGAGAGAGAGAGAGAAAGAGAAGCTGTGAGTGAGAGAGAGAGAGAGAAAGAGAAGCTGTGAGTGAGACAGAGAGAAAGAGAAGCTGTGAGTGGGAGAGAGAGAACGAGAAGCTGTGAGAGAGAGAGAAAGAGAAGCTGTGAGTGGCCGAGAAAGAGAGAAAGAGAAGCTGTGAGTGAGAGAGGGAGAGAAAGAGAAGCTGTTAGTGAGAGAGAGAGAGAAAGAGAAGATGTAAGTGAAAGAGAGAAGAAAGAGATGTGAGTGAGAGAGAGAGAAAGAGAAGCTGTGGGTGAGAGAGAGAGAAAGAGAAGCTGTGAGTGAGAGGGAGAAAGAAAGAGAAGCTGTGTGAGAGAGAGTGAGAAAGAGAAGCTGTGAGTGAGATAGAAAGAGAAATAGAAGATGTGAGTGAGAGAGAGAGAAAGAGAAGCTGTGAGAGAGAGAGAGAGAGAAGCTGAGTGTGAGAGAGAGAGAAAAGAAAGAGAAGCTGTGAGTGAGCGAGAGAGAGAGAGAAGCTGTGAGTGAGAGAGAGAGAAAGAGAAGCTGTGAGTGAGAGAGAGAAAGAGAAGCTGTGAATGAGAGAGAGAGAGAAGCTGTGAGTGAAGAGAGAGAGAGAGGAAGAGAAGCTGTGAGTGAGAGAGAGAGAAAGAAAGAGAAGCTGTGTGTGAGAGAGATAGAAGTAGAAGCTGTGAGTGAGAGAGAGAGAAGGAGAAGCTGTGAGTGAGAGAGAGAGAGAGAAAGAGAAGCTGTGAGTGAGAGAAAGAGAGAGAAAGAAAGATAAGCTGCGAGTGAGAGAGAGAGAAATTGAAGCTGTGAGAGAGAGAGAGAAAGAGAAGCTGTGATTGAGAGAGAGAGAGAAGCTGTGAGTGAGAGAGACTGAGAGAGAAAGAGAGTGTGAGTGAGAGAGAGAGATAGAAAGAGAAGCTGTGAGTGTAAGAGAAAGAGAGTCTGTGAGTGAGAGAGAGGAGAAAGAGAAGCTGTGAGTGAGAGAGAGAGAAAGAGAAGCTGTGAACGAGAGAGAGAGAGAGAAAGAGAAGCTGTGAGTGAGAGAGAGAGGGAGAGAAAGAGAAGCTGTGAGAGAGAAAGAGAGAGAGAGAAAGAAAGATAAGCTGCGAGTGAGAGAGAAAAATTGAAGCTGTGAGTGAGAGAGAGCGAGAAAGAGAAGCTGTGATTGAGAGAGAGAGAGAAGCTGTGAGTGAGAGAGAGAGAGTATAAGAGAAGCTGTGAGTGAGTGAGAGAGAGAAGCTGTGAGTGAGAGAGAGAGAGAAGCTGTGTGTGTGAGAGAGAAGGATTATCTGTAAGTGAGAGAGAGAGAGAAAGAGAAGCTGTGAGTGAGAGAGAGAGAGAAAGAGAAGCTGTGAGTGAGAGAGATAGAGAGAGAGAAAGAAAAGCTGTGAGTGAGTGAGAGAGGGAGAAATAGAAGCTATGAGTGAGAGAGAGAGAGAAGCTGTGAGTGAGTGAGAAAGAGAAGCTGTGAGCGAGTGAGTGAGAGAGAGAATCTGAGTGAAAGAGAGAGATTAAGAGAAGCTGTGAGTGAGAGAGAGAGAAAGAGAAGCTGTGAGTGAGAGAGAAAGAGAAGCTGTGAGAGAGAGAGTGAGAAAGAGAAGCTGTGAGTGTGTGTGAGAGAGAAAGAGAAGCTGTGAGAGAGAGGGAGGGAAAGAGAAGATGTGAATGACACACAGAGAGAGAAGCTGTGTGTGTGAGAGAGAGAAAGAGAAGCTGTGTGTGAGAGAGAGAGAGAGAAAGAGAAGCTGTGAGTGAGAGAGAGAGAAAGAAATAGTAGCTGTGAGAGAGAGAAAGAGAGAAAGAACTGTGTGTGTGTGAGAGAGAGAAGCTGTGAGTGAAAGAGAGAGAGAGAAAGAGAAGCTGTGAGTGTGTGTGAGAGAGAAGCTGTGAGTGAGAGAGTGAGAGAAAGAAAACCTGTGAGTGAGAGAGAGAGAGAAGCTGTGAGTAAGAGAGAGAGAAAGCTAAGCTGTGAGTGAGGGAGAGAGAAAGAGAAGTTGTGAGTGAGAGAGAGAGAGAAAGAGAAGCTGTGAGTGAGAGAGAGAAAGAGAAGCTGTGAGTGAGAGAGAGAGAAAGAGAAGCTGTGAGTGAGATAGAGGGAGAGAAAGAGAAGCTGCTAGTGAGAGAGTGAGAGATAAGCTGTGAGTGTGAGAGAGAGAACGTGTGAGTGAGAGAGAGAGAGAAAGAGAAGCTGTATGTGTGAGAGAGAGAAAGAGAAAGAGAAGCTGTCAGTGAGAGAGAAAGAGAGAAAATGAGAAGCTGTGAGGGAGAGCGAGAGAGAGTGAGAGAAAGAGAAGTTGTGTGGTTGTGAAAGAGAGAAGCTGTGAGGGAGAGAGAGAGAAAGAGAAGATTTGCGTGAGAGAGAGAAAAAAAGAAGCTGTGAGTGAGAGAGAGAGAAAGAGAAACTGTGAGTGAGAGAGAGAGAGAAAGAGAAGGTGTGAGAGAGAGAGAGAAAGAGAAGCTGTTAGTGAGAGAGAGAAAGAGAAGC
Source organism: Bradypodion pumilum (assembly GCA_035047305.1). Taxonomy (NCBI): domain Eukaryota; kingdom Metazoa; phylum Chordata; class Lepidosauria; order Squamata; family Chamaeleonidae; genus Bradypodion; species Bradypodion pumilum. The sequence continues at coordinate 236,692,872 of JAWDJD010000001.1, forward strand.
TGTGTAGTGAGAGAGAGAGAAAGAGAAGCTGTGAGTGCGAGAGAGTGAGAGAAGCTGTGAGTGAGAGAGAGAGAGAAAGGGAAGATGTGAGTGAGAGAGAGAAAGAGAAGCTGTGAGTGAGAGAGAAAGAGAAGCTGTGAGAAAGAGAGAGAAAAATAGAAGCTGTGACTGGAGAGAGAGAGAAGCTGTGAGTGAGAGAGAGAGAGAAAGAGAAGCTGTGAGTGAGTGAGAGAGAGAAGCTGTGAGTGTGTGTGTGTGAGAGAAAGAGAAGCTGTGTGAGAGAGGGAGAGAAAGAGAAGCTGTGAGTGAGAGAGAGAAGCTGTGAGTGAGAGAGAGAAAGCAAAGCTGTGTGTGAGAGAGAGAAGCTGTGAGTGAGAGAGAGAGGGAGAAAGAGAAGCTGTGAGTGAGAGAGAGAGAGAAAGAGAAGCTGTGAGTGAGAGAGAGAAAGAGAAGCTGTGAGTGAGAGAGAGAGAGAAAGAAAAGCTGTGAGTGAGAGAGAGGGAGAGAAAGAGAAGCTGTTAGTGAGAGAGTGAGAGATAAGCTGTGAGTGTGTGAGAGAGAACCTGTGAGTGAGAGAGAGAGAGAAAGAGAAGCTGTATGTGTGAGAGAGAGAAAGAGAAAGAGAAGCTGTCAGTGAGAGAGAAAGAGAGAAAATGAGAAGCTGTGAGGGAGAGCGAGAGAGAAAGAGAAGCTGTATGTGTGAGAGAGAGAAAGAGAAAGAGAAGCTGTCAGTGAGAGAGAAAGAGAGAAAATGAGAAGCTGTGAGGGAGAGCGAGAGAGAGTGAGAGAAAGAGAAGTTGTGTGGTTGTGAAAGAGAGAAGCTGTGAGGGAGAGAGAGAGAAAGAGAAGATTTGCGTGAGAGAGAGAAAAAAAGAAGCTGTGAGTGAGAGAGAGAGAAAGAGAAACTGTGAGTGAGAGAGAGAGAGAAAGAGAAGGTGTGAGAGAGAGAGAAAAAGAGAAGCTGTTAGTGAGAGAGAGAAAGAGAAGCTGTGAGTGCGAGAGAGAGAGAGAAGCTGTGAGTGAGAGAGAGAGAGAAAGGGAAGATGTGAGTGAGAGAGATAAAGAGAAGCTGTGAGTGAGAGAGAAAGAGAAGCTGTGAGAAAGAGAGAGAAAAATAGAAGCTGTGACTGGAGAGAGAGAGAAGCTGTGAGTGAGAGAGAGAGAGAAAGAGAAGCTGTGAGTGAGTGAGAGAGAGAAGCTGTGAGTGTGTGTGTGTGAGAGAAAGAGAAGCTGTGTGAGAGAGGGAGAGAAAGAGAAGCTGTGAGTGAGTGAGAGAGAGAAAGAGAAGCTGTGAGTGAGAGAGAGAAGCTGTGAGTGAGAGAGAGAGAGAGAAAGCAACGCTGTGTGAGAGAGAGAGAAGCTGTGAGTGAGAGAGAGAGGGAGGGAGAAAGAGATGCTGTGAGTGAGAGAGAGAGAAATAGAATCTTTGAGTGAGAGAGAGAGAAAGAGAAGCTGTGAGTGAGAGAAAGAGAAGCTGTGAGTGAGAGAGAGAGAGAAAGAGAAGCTGTGAGTGAGAGAGAGAAAGAGAAACTGTGTGAGAGAGAGAGAAAGAAAGAGAAATTGTCAGTGAGAGAGAGAGAGATAAGCTTTGAGTGAGAGAGAAAGAGAGAAAGAGAAGCTGTGACTGAGAGAGAGAGAGAGAAAGAGAAGCTGTGTTAGAGAGAGAGAGAGAAAGAGATGCTTTGAGTGAGAGAGACAGAAAGAGATGCTGTGAGTGAGAGAGAGAGAAAGAGAAGCTTTGAGAGAGAGATGGAAAGGGAAGCTTTGTGTGTGTGTGAGAGAAAGAGAAGCTGTGAGTGAGAGAGAAAGAGAAGCTGTGTGAGAGAGAGAGTGAGAAAGAGAAGCTGTGAGTGTGTGTGTGAGAGAAAGAGAAGCTGTGTGAGAGAGAGGTGGGAAAGAGAAGATGTGAATGACAGAGAGAGAGAGAGAAACTGTGTGTGTGTGTGAGAGAGAAAGAGAAGCTGTGTGTGTGAGAGAAAGAGAAGGTGTGAGTGAGAGAGAGAGAAAGAAAGAGAAGCTGTGAGAGAGAGAAAGAGAGAAAGAACTGTGTGTGTGAGAGAGAGAGAGAAGCTGTGAGTGAGAGAGAGAGAGAGAGAAAGAGAAGCTGTGAGTGTGAGAGAGAGAGAAGTTGTGAGTGAGAGACAGACAGAGAGAGAGAAGCTGAGTGAGAGAGAGAGAGAAAGAGAAGCTGTGAGTGAGAGAGAGAGAGAAAGAGAAGCTGTGAGTGAGAGAGAGAAAGAGAAACTGTGTGAGAGAGGGAGAAAGAAAGAGAAATTGTCAGTGAGAGAGAGAGAGATAAGCTTTGAGTGAGAGAGAAAGAGAGAAAGAGAAGCTGTGACTGAGAGAGAGAGAGAAAGAGATGCAGTGAGTGAGTGAGAGAGTGAAAGAGAAGCTATGAGTGAGAGAGAGAGAGAGAGAAGCTGTGAGTGACTGAGAGAAAGAGAAGCTGTGTTAGAGAGAGAGAGAAAGAGATGCTTTGAGTGAGAAAGACAGAAAGAGACGCTGTGAGTGAGAGAGAGAGAGAAAGAGAAGTTTTGAGTGAGAGAGAGATGGAAAGGGAAGCTTTGTGTGTGTGAGAGAGAAAGAGAAGATGTGAGTGAGAGAGAGAAAGAGAAGCTGTGTGTGTGTGAGAGAGAGAAAGAGAAGCTGTGAGTGAGAGAGAGATAAAGAGAAGCTGAGAGTGAGAGAGAGAGAAAGAGAAGCTGTGAGTGAGAGAGAGAAATAGAGAAAGAGAAGCTGTGAGTGAGAGAGAGAGAGAGAGAAGCTGTGAGTGAGAGAGAGAAAGAGAAGCTGTGAGTGAGAGAGAGAGAGAAAGAGAAGCTGTGAGAGAGAGAGAGGGAGAGAAAGAGATGTTAGAGAGAGAGAGAAAGAAAGCGAAGCGGTAAGTGAGAGAGAGAAGAAAGAGAAGCTGTGAGTGAGAGAGAGAGAGAAAGAGAAGCTGTGAGTAAGAGAGAGAGGCAAGCTGAGTGAGAGAGAGAGAGAAAGAGAAGCTGTGAGTGAAAGAGAGAGAGAGAATGAGAAGCTGTGAGTGAGAGAGTGAGAGACAGAAAATAGAAGCTGTGAGAGAGAGTGAGAGAGAAACAGATGCTGTGAGTGAGTGCATGAGAGAGAGAAAGAGAAGCTGTGAGTGAGAGAGAGAGAGAAAGAGTAGCTGTGAGTGAGAGAGAGGGGGAAAGAGAAGCTGTTAGTGAGAGAGAGAGAAGCTGAGTGAGAGAGAGAAAGAGTAGCTGTGAGTGAGAGAGAGAGGGAGAAGCTGTGAGTGAGAGAGAGAGAGAGAAGTTGTTAGTGAGAGAGAGAGAAAGAGAAGCTGTGAGAGAGAGAGAGAAAGAGTAGTGATTGAGAGAGAGGGAAAAGAAGCTGTGAGTGAGTGAGAGAGAGAGAAGCTGAGTGAGAGAGAGAGAAAGAGAAGCTGTGAGTGAGAGAGAGAAAGAAAAGCTGTGAGTGAGACAGAGAGAGAGAGAAGCTGTGAGTGAGAGAGAGAGAAAGAGAAGCTGTGAGTGTGAGAGAGAGAAAGAGAAGCTGTTAGTGAGAGAGATAGAGTATAAGAGAAGCTGTGAGTGAGAGAGAGACAAGCTGTGAGTGAGAGAGAGAGAGAAAGAGAAGCTGTGAGTGAGAGAGAAAGAGAAGCTGTGAGAGAGAGAGTGAGAAAGAGAAGCTGTGAGTGTGTGTGAGAGAGAAAGAGAAGCTGTGTGAGAGAGAGTGGGAAAGAGAAGATGTGAATGACAGAGAGAGAGAGAGAAACTGTGTGTGTGTGAGAGAGAGAAAGAGAAGCTGTGTGTGTGAGAGAAAGAGAAGGTGTGAGTGAGAGAGAGAGAAAGAAAGAGAAGCTGTGAGAGAGAGAAAGAGAGAAAGAACTGTGTGTGTGTGAGAGAGAGAAAGAGAAGCTGTGTGTGTGAGAGAAAGAGAAGGTGTGAGTGAGAGAGAGAGAAAGAAAGAGAAGCTGTGAGAGAGAGAAAGAGAGAAAGAACTGTGTGTGTGTGAGAGAGAAGCTGTGAGTGAGAGAGAGAGAGAGAGAAAGAGAAGCTGTGAGTGTGAGAGAGAGAGAAGTTGTGAGTGAGAGACAGACAGAGAGAGAGAAGCTGAGTGAGAGAGAGAGAGAAAGAGAAGCTGTGAGTGAGAGAGAGAGAGAAAGAGAAATTGTCAGTGAGAGAGAGAGAGATAAGCTTTGAGTGAGAGAGAAAGAGAGAAAGAGAAGCTGTGACTGAGAGAGAGAGAGAGAAAGAGATGCAGTGAGTGAGTGAGAGAGTGAAAGAGAAGCTATGAGTGAGAGAGAGAGAGAGAGAAGCTGTGAGTGACTGAGAGAAAGAGAAGCTGTGTTAGAGAGAGAGAGAAAGAGATGCTTTGAGTGAGAAAGACAGAAAGAGACGCTGTGAGTGAGAGAGAGAGAGAAAGAGAAGTTTTGAGTGAGAGAGAGATGGAAAGGGAAGCTTTGTGTGTGAGAGAGAGAAAGAGAAGATGTGAGTGAGAGAGAGAAAGAGAAGCTGTGTGTGTGTGAGAGAGAGAAAGAGAAGCTGTGAGTGAGAGAGAGAAAAAGAGAAGCTGAGAGTGAGAGAGAGAGAAAGAGAAGCTGTGAGTGAGAGAGAGAAATAGAGAAAGAGAAGCTGTGAGTGAGAGAGAGAGAGAAGCTGTGAGTGAGAGAGAGAAAGAGAAGCTGTGAGTGAGAGAGAGAGAGAAAGAGAAGCTGTGAGAGAGAGAGAGGGAGAGAAAGAGATGTTAGAGAGAGAGAGAGAAAGAAAGCGAAGTGGTAAGTGAGAGAGAGAAGAAAGAGAAGCTGTGAGTGAGAGAGTGGAAGAAAGAGAAGCGGTAAGTGAGAGAGAGAAGAAAGAGAAGCTGTGAGAGAGAGAGAGAGAAAGAGAAGCTGTGAGTGAGAGAGAGAGAGAAAGAGAAGCTGTGAGTGAGACAGAGAGAAAGAGAAGCTGTGAGTGGGAGAGAGAGAACGAGAAGCTGTGTGAGAGAGAGAAAGAGAAGCTGTGAGTGGCCGAGAAAGAGAGAAAGAGAAGCTGTGAGTGAGAGAGGGAGAGAAAGAGAAGCTGTTAGTGAGAGAGAGAGAGAAAGAGAAGATGTAAGTGAAAGAGAGAAGAAAGAGATGTGAGTGAGAGAGAGAGAAAGAGAAGCTGTGGGTGAGAGAGAGAGAAAGAGAAGCTGTGAGTGAGAGGGAGAAAGAAAGAGAAGCTGTGTGAGAGAGAGTGAGAAAGAGAAGCTGTGAGTGAGATAGAAAGAGAAATAGAAGATGTGAGTGAGAGAGAGAGAAAGAGAAGCTGTGAGAGAGAGAGAGAAAGAGAAGCTGAGTGTGAGAGAGAGAGAAAAGAAAGAGAAGCTGTGAGTGAGCGAGAGAGAGAGAGAAGCTGTGAGTGAGAGGGAGAAAGAAAGAGAAGCTGTGTGAGAGAGAGTGAGAAAGAGAAGCTGTGAGTGAGATAGAAAGAGAAATAGAAGATGTGAGTGAGAGAGAGAGAAAGAGAAGCTGTGAGAGAGAGAGAGAGAAAGAAAGAGAAGCTGTGTGAGAGAGAGATAGAAGTAGAAGCTGTGAGTGAGAGAGAGAGAAGGAGAAGCTGTGAGTGAGAGAGAGAGAAAGAGAAGCTGTGAGTGAGAGAAAGAGAGAGAAAGAAAGATAAGCTGCGAGTGAGAGAGAGAGAAATTGAAGCTGTGAGAGAGAGAGAGAAAGAGAAGCTGTGATTGAGAGAGAGAGAGAAGCTGTGAGTGAGAGAGACTGAGAGAGAAAGAGAGTGTGAGTGAGAGAGAGAGATAGAAAGAGAAGCTGTGAGTGTAAGAGAAAGAGAGTCTGTGAGTGAGAGAGAGGAGAAAGAGAAGCTGTGAGTGAGAGAGAGAGAAAGAGAAGCTGTGAACGAGAGAGAGAGAGAGAGAAAGAGAAGCTGTGAGTGAGAGAGAGAGGGAGAGAAAGAGAAGCTGTGAGAGAGAAAGAGAGAGAGAGAAAGAAAGATAAGCTGCGAGTGAGAGAGAAAAATTGAAGCTGTGAGTGAGAGAGAGCGAGAAAGAGAAGCTGTGATTGAGAGAGAGAGAGAAGCTGTGAGTGAGAGAGAGAGAGTATAAGAGAAGCTGTGAGTGAGTGAGAGAGAGAAGCTGTGAGTGAGAGAGAGAGAGAAGCTGTGTGTGTGAGAGAGAAGGATTATCTGTAATTGAGAGAGAGAGAGAAAGAGAAGCTGTGAGTGAGAGAGAGAGAGAAAGAGAAGCTGTGAGTGAGAGAGATAGAGAGAGAGAAAGAAAAGCTGTGAGTGAGTGAGAGAGGGAGAAATAGAAGCTATGAGTGAGAGAGAGAGAGAAGCTGTGAGTGAGTGAGAAAGAGAAGCTGTGAGCGAGTGAGTGAGAGAGAGAATCTGAGTGAAAGAGAGAGATTAAGAGAAGCTGTGAGTGAGAGAGAGAGAGAAAGAGAAGCTGTGAGTGAGAGAGAAAGAGAAGCTGTGAGAGAGAGAGTGAGAAAGAGAAGCTGTGAGTGTGTGTGAGAGAGAAAGAGAAGCTGTGAGAGAGAGGGAGGGAAAGAGAAGATGTGAATGACACACAGAGAGAGAAGCTGTGTGTGTGAGAGAGAGAAAGAGAAGCTGTGTGTGTGTGAGAGAGAGAGAAAGAGAAGCTGTGAGTGAGAGAGAGAGAAAGAAATAGTAGCTGTGAGAGAGAGAAAGAGAGAAAGAACTGTGTGTGTGTGAGAGAGAGAAGCTGTGAGTGAAAGAGAGAGAGAGAAAGAGAAGCTGTGAGTGTGTGTGAGAGAGAAGCTGTGAGTGAGAGAGTGAGAGAAAGAAAACCTGTGAGTGAGAGAGAGAGAGAAGCTGTGAGTAAGAGAGAGAGAAAGCTAAGCTGTGAGTGAGGGAGAGAGAAAGAGAAGTTGTGGGTGAGAGAGAGAGAAAGAGAAGCTGTGAGTGTAAGAGAAAGAGAGTCTGTGAGTGAGAGAGAGGAGAAAGAGAAGCTGTGAGTGAGAGAGAGAGAAAGAGAAGCTGTGAACGAGAGAGAGAGAGAGAGAAAGAGAAGCTGTGAGTGAGAGAGAGAGGGAGAGAAAGAGAAGCTGTGAGAGAGAAAGAGAGAGAGAGAAAGAAAGATAAGCTGCGAGTGAGAGAGAAAAATTGAAGCTGTGAGTGAGAGAGAGCGAGAAAGAGAAGCTGTGATTGAGAGAGAGAGAGAAGCTGTGAGTGAGAGAGAGAGAGTATAAGAGAAGCTGTGAGTGAGTGAGAGAGAGAAGCTGTGAGTGAGAGAGAGAGAGAAGCTGTGTGTGTGAGAGAGAAGGATTATCTGTAATTGAGAGAGAGAGAGAAAGAGAAGCTGTGAGTGAGAGAGAGAGAGAAAGAGAAGCTGTGAGTGAGAGAGATAGAGAGAGAGAAAGAAAAGCTGTGAGTGAGTGAGAGAGGGAGAAATAGAAGCTATGAGTGAGAGAGAGAGAGAAGCTGTGAGTGAGTGAGAAAGAGAAGCTGTGAGCGAGTGAGTGAGAGAGAGAATCTGAGTGAAAGAGAGAGATTAAGAGAAGCTGTGAGTGAGAGAGAGAGAGAAAGAGAAGCTGTGAGTGAGAGAGAAAGAGAAGATGTGAGAGAGAGAGTGAGAAAGAGAAGCTGTGAGTGTGTGTGAGAGAGAAAGAGAAGCTGTGAGAGAGAGGGAGGGAAAGAGCGAGATGTGAATGACACACAGAGAGAGAAGCTGTGTGTGTGAGAGAGAGAAAGAGAAGCTGTGTGTGTGTGAGAGAGAGAGAAAGAGAAGCTGTGAGTGAGAGAGAGAAAGAAATAGTAGCTGTGAGAGAGAGAAAGAGAGAAAGAACTGTGTGTGTGTGAGAGAGAGAAGCTGTGAGTGAAAGAGAGAGAGAGAAAGAGAAGCTGTGAGTGTGTGTGAGAGAGAAGCTGTGAGTGAGAGAGTGAGAGAAAGAAAACCTGTGAGTGAGAGAGAGAGAGAAGCTGTGAGTAAGAGAGAGAGAAAGCTAAGCTGTGAGTGAGGGAGAGAGAAAGAGAAGTTGTGAGTGAGAGAGAGAGAGAAAGAGAAGCTGTGAGTGAGAGAGAGAAAGAGAAGCTGTGAGTGAGAGAGAGAGAAAGAGAAGCTGTGAGTGAGATAGAGGGAGAGAAAGAGAAGCTGCTAGTGAGAGAGTGAGAGATAAGCTGTGAGTGTGAGAGAGAGAACGTGTGAGTGAGAGAGAGAGAGAAAGAGAAGCTGTATGTGTGAGAGAGAGAAAGAGAAAGAGAAGCTGTCAGTGAGAGAGAAAGAGAGAAAATGAGAAGCTGTGAGGGAGAGCGAGAGAGAGTGAGAGAAAGAGAAGTTGTGTGGTTGTGAAAGAGAGAAGCTGTGAGGGAGAGAGAGAGAAAGAGAAGATTTGCGTGAGAGAGAGAAAAAAAGAAGCTGTGAGTGAGAGAGAGAGAAAGAGAAACTGTGAGTGAGAGAGAGAGAGAAAGAGAAGGTGTGAGAGAGAGAGAAAGAGAAGCTGTTAGTGAGAGAGAGAAAGAGAAGCTGTGTAGTGAGAGAGAGAGAAAGAGAAGCTGTGAGTGCGAGAGAGTGAGAGAAGCTGTGAGTGAGAGAGAGAGAGAAAGGGAAGATGTGAGTGAGAGAGAGAAAGAGAAGCTGTGAGTGAGAGAGAAAGAGAAGCTGTGAGAAAGAGAGAGAAAAATAGAAGCTGTGACTGGAGAGAGAGAGAAGCTGTGAGTGAGAGAGAGAGAGAAAGAGAAGCTGTGAGTGAGTGAGAGAGAGAAGCTGTGAGTGTGTGTGTGTGAGAGAAAGAGAAGCTGTGTGAGAGAGGGAGAGAAAGAGAAGCTGTGAGTGAGAGAGAGAAGCTGTGAGTGAGAGAGAGAAAGCAAAGCTGTGTGAGAGAGAGAGAAGCTGTGAGTGAGAGAGAGAGGGAGAAAGAGAAGCTGTGAGTGAGAGAGAGAGAGAAAGAGAAGCTGTGAGTGAGAGAGAGAAAGAGAAGCTGTGAGTGAGAGAGAGAGAGAAAGAAAAGCTGTGAGTGAGAGAGAGGGAGAGAAAGAGAAGCTGTTAGTGAGAGAGTGAGAGATAAGCTGTGAGTGTGAGAGAGAGAACCTGTGAGTGAGAGAGAGAGAGAAAGAGAAGCTGTATGTGTGAGAGAGAGAAAGAGAAAGAGAAGCTGTCAGTGAGAGAGAAAGAGAGAAAATGAGAAGCTGTGAGGGAGAGCGAGAGAGAGTGAGAGAAAGAGAAGTTGTGTGGTTGTGAAAGAGAGAAGCTGTGAGGGAGAGAGAGAGAAAGAGAAGATTTGCGTGAGAGAGAGAAAAAAAGAAGCTGTGAGTGAGAGAGAGAGAAAGAGAAACTGTGAGTGAGAGAGATAGAGAAAGAGAAGGTGTGAGAGAGAGAGAAAAAGAGAAGCTGTTAGTGAGAGAGAGAAAGAGAAGCTGTGAGTGCGAGAGAGAGAGAGAAGCTGTGAGTGAGAGAGAGAGAGAAAGGGAAGATGTGAGTGAGAGAGAGAAAGAGAAGCTGTGAGTGAGAGAGAAAGAGAAGCTGTGAGAAAGAGAGAGAAAAATAGAAGCTGTGACTGGAGAGAGAGAGAAGCTGTGAGTGAGAGAGAGAGAGAAAGAGAAGCTGTGAGTGAGTGAGAGAGAGAAGCTGTGAGTGTGTGTGTGTGAGAGAAAGAGAAGCTGTGTGAGAGAGGGAGAGAAAGAGAAGCTGTGAGTGAGTGAGAGAGAGAAAGAGAAGCTGTGAGTGAGAGAGAGAAGCTGTGAGTGAGAGAGAGAGAGAGAAAGCAACGCTGTGTGTGAGAGAGAGAAGCTGTGAGTGAGAGAGAGAGGGAGGGAGAAAGAGATGCTGTGAGTGAGAGAGAGAGAGAGAAATAGAATCTTTGAGTGAGAGAGAGAGAAAGAGAAGCTGTGAGTGAGAGAAAGAGAAGCTGTGAGTGAGAGAGAGAGAGAAAGAGAAGCTGTGAGTGAGAGAGAGAAAGAGAAACTGTGTGAGAGAGAGAGAAAGAAAGAGAAATTGTCAGTGAGAGAGAGAGAGATAAGCTTTGAGTGAGAGAGAAAGAGAGAAAGAGAAGCTGTGACTGAGAGAGAGAGAGAGAAAGAGAAGCTTTGAGAGAGAGATGGAAAGGGAAGCTTTGTGTGTGTGTGAGAGAAAGAGAAGCTGTGAGTGAGAGAGAAAGAGAAGCTGTGTGAGAGAGAGAGTGAGAAAGAGAAGCTGTGAGTGTGTGTGTGAGAGAAAGAGAAGCTGTGTGAGAGAGAGGTGGGAAAGAGAAGATGTGAATGACAGAGAGAGAGAGAGAAACTGTGTGTGTGTGTGAGAGAGAAAGAGAAGCTGTGTGTGTGAGAGAAAGAGAAGGTGTGAGTGAGAGAGAGAGAAAGAAAGAGAAGCTGTGAGAGAGAGAAAGAGAGAAAGAACTGTGTGTGTGTGTGAGAGAGAAGCTGTGAGTGAGAGAGAGAGAGAGAGAAAGAGAAGCTGTGAGTGTGAGAGAGAGAGAAGTTGTGAGTGAGAGACAGACAGAGAGAGAGAAGCTGAGTGAGAGAGAGAGAGAAAGAGAAGCTGTGAGTGAGAGAGAGAGAGAAAGAGAAGCTGTGAGTGAGAGAGAGAAAGAGAAACTGTGTGAGAGAGGGAGAAAGAAAGAGAAATTGTCAGTGAGAGAGAGAGAGATAAGCTTTGAGTGAGAGAGAAAGAGAGAAAGAGAAGCTGTGACTGAGAGAGAGAGAGAAAGAGATGCAGTGAGTGAGTGAGAGAGTGAAAGAGAAGCTATGAGTGAGAGAGAGAGAGAGAGAAGCTGTGAGTGACTGAGAGAAAGAGAAGCTGTGTTAGAGAGAGAGAGAAAGAGATGCTTTGAGTGAGAAAGACAGAAAGAGACGCTGTGAGTGAGAGAGAGAGAGAAAGAGAAGTTTTGAGTGAGAGAGAGATGGAAAGGGAAGCTTTGTGTGTGTGAGAGAGAAAGAGAAGATGTGAGTGAGAGAGAGAAAGAGAAGCTGTGTGTGTGTGTGAGAGAGAAAGAGAAGCTGTGAGTGAGAGAGAGATAAAGAGAAGCTGAGAGTGAGAGAGAGAGAAAGAGAAGCTGTGAGTGAGAGAGAGAAATAGAGAAAGAGAAGCTGTGAGTGAGAGAGAGAGAGAGAAGCTGTGAGTGAGAGAGAGAAAGAGAAGCTGTGAGTGAGAGAGAGAGAGAAAGAGAAGCTGTGAGAGAGAGAGAGGGAGAGAAAGAGATGTTAGAGAGAGAGAGAGAAAGAAAGCGAAGCGGTAAGTGAGAGAGAGAAGAAAGAGAAGCTGTGAGTGAGAGAGAGAGAGAAAGAGAAGCTGTGAGTAAGAGAGAGAGGCAAGCTGAGTGAGAGAGAGAGAGAAAGAGAAGCTGTGAGTGAAAGAGAGAGAGAGAATGAGAAGCTGTGAGTGAGAGAGTGAGAGACAGAAAATAGAAGCTGTGAGAGAGAGTGAGAGAGAAACAGATGCTGTGAGTGAGTGCATGAGAGAGAGAAAGAGAAGCTGTGAGTGAGAGAGAGAGAGAAAGAGTAGCTGTGAGTGAGAGAGAGGGGGAAAGAGAAGCTGTTAGTGAGAGAGAGAGAAGCTGAGTGAGAGAGAGAAAGAGTAGCTGTGAGTGAGAGAGAGAGGGAGAAGCTGTGAGTGAGAGAGAGAGAGAAGCTGTTAGTGAGAGAGAGAGAAAGAGAAGCTGTGAGAGAGAGAGAGAAAGAGTAGTGATTGAGAGAGAGGGAAAAGAAGCTGTGAGTGAGTGAGAGAGAGAGAAGCTGAGTGAGAGAGAGAGAAAGAGAAGCTGTGAGTGAGAGAGAGAAAGAAAAGCTGTGAGTGAGACAGAGAGAGAGAGAAGCTGTGAGTGAGAGAGAGAGAAAGAGAAGCTGTGAGTGTGAGAGAGAGAAAGAGAAGCTGTTAGTGAGAGAGATAGAGTATAAGAGAAGCTGTGAGTGAGAGAGAGAGACAAGCTGTGAGTGAGAGAGAGAGAGAAAGAGAAGCTGTGAGTGAGAGAGAAAGAGAAGCTGTGAGAGAGAGAGTGAGAAAGAGAAGCTGTGAGTGTGTGTGAGAGAGAAAGAGAAGCTGTGTGAGAGAGAGTGGGAAAGAGAAGATGTGAATGACAGAGAGAGAGAGAGAAACTGTGTGTGTGTGAGAGAGAGAAAGAGAAGCTGTGTGTGTGAGAGAAAGAGAAGGTGTGAGTGAGAGAGAGAGAAAGAAAGAGAAGCTGTGAGAGAGAGAAAGAGAGAAAGAACTGTGTGTGTGTGAGAGAGAGAAGCTGTGAGTGAGAGAGAGAGAGAGAGAAAGAGAAGCTGTGAGTGTGAGAGAGAGAGAGGTTGTGAGTGAGAGACAGACAGAGAGAGAGAAGCTGAGTGAGAGAGAGAGAGAAAGAGAAGCTGTGAGTGAGAGAGAGAGAAAGAGAAATTGTCAGTGAGAGAGAGAGAGATAAGCTTTGAGTGAGAGAGAAAGAGAGAAAGAGAAGCTGTGACTGAGAGAGAGAGAGAGAAAGAGATGCAGTGAGTGAGTGAGAGAGTGAAAGAGAAGCTATGAGTGAGAGAGAGAGAGAGAGAAGCTGTGAGTGACTGAGAGAAAGAGAAGCTGTGTTAGAGAGAGAGAGAAAGAGATGCTTTGAGTGAGAAAGACAGAAAGAGACGCTGTGAGTGAGAGAGAGAGAGAAAGAGAAGTTTTGAGTGAGAGAGAGATGGAAAGGGAAGCTTTGTGTGTGTGAGAGAGAAAGAGAAGATGTGAGTGAGAGAGAGAAAGAGAAGCTGTGTGTGTGTGTGAGAGAGAAAGAGAAGCTGTGAGTGAGAGAGAGAAAAAGAGAAGCTGAGAGTGAGAGAGAGAGAAAGAGAAGCTGTGAGTGAGAGAGAGAAATAGAGAAAGAGAAGCTGTGAGTGAGAGAGAGAGAGAAGCTGTGAGTGAGAGAGAGAAAGAGAAGCTGTGAGTGAGAGAGAGAGAGAAAGAGAAGCTGTGAGAGAGAGAGAGGGAGAGAAAGAGATGTTAGAGAGAGAGAGAGAAAGAAAGCGAAGTGGTAAGTGAGAGAGAGAAGAAAGAGAAGCTGTGAGTGAGAGAGAGAGAGAAAGAGAAGCTGTGAGTAAGAGAGAGAGGCAAGCTGAGTGAGAGAGAGAGAGAAAGAGAAGCTGTGAGTGAGAGAGAGAGAGAGAATGAGAAGCTGTGAGTGAGAGAGTGAGAGACAGAAAATAGAAGCTGTGAGAGAGAGTGAGAGAGAAACAGATGCTGTGAGTGAGTGCATGAGAGAGAGAAAGAGAAGCTGTGAGTGAGAGAGAGAGAGAAAGAGTAGCTGTGAGTGAGAGAGAGGGGGAAAGAGAAGCTGTTAGTGAGAGAGAGAGAAGCTGAGTGAGAGAGAGAGAAAGAGTAGCTGTGAGTGAGAGAGAGAGGGAGAAGCTGTGAGTGAGAGAGAGAGAGAAGCTGTTAGTGAGAGAGAGAGAAAGAGAAGCTGTGAGAGAGAGAGAGAAAGAGTAGCTGTGATTGAGAGAGAGGGAAAAGAAGCTGTGAGTGAGTGAGAGAGAGAGAAGCTGAGTGAGAGAGAGAGAAAGAGAAGCTGTGAGTGAGAGAGAGAAAGAAAAGCTGTGAGTGAGAGAGAGAGAGAGAAGCTGTGAGTGAGAGAGAGAGAAAGAGAAGCTGTGAGTGTGAGAGAGAGAAAGAGAAGCTGTTAGTGAGAGAGATAGAGTATAAGAGAAGCTGTGAGTGAGAGAGAGAGAAGCTGTGAGTGAGAGAGAGAGAGAAAGAGAAGCTGTGAGTGAGAGAGAAAGAGAAGCTGTGAGAGAGAGAGAGAGTGAGAAAGAGAAGCTGTGAGTGTGTGTGAGAGAGAAAGAGAAGCTGTGTGAGAGAGAGAGGGAAAGAGAAGATGTGAATGACACAGAGAGAGAGAAGCTGTGTGTGTGTGAGAGAGAAAGAGAATCTGTGTGTGTGTGAGAGAGAGAAAGAGAAGCTGTGAGAGAGAGAAAGAGAGAAAGAACTGTGTGTGTGTGTGTGAGAGAGAGAAGCTGTGAGTGAGAGAGAGAGAGAAGGAGAAGCTGTGAGTGTGTGAGAGAGAGAAGCTGTGAGTGAGAGAGAGTGAGAAAGAAAACCTGTGAGTGAGAGAGAGAGAGATTCTGTGAGTTAGAGAGAGAGAAAGCTAAGCTGTGAGTGAGGGAGAGAGAAAGAGAAGCTGTGTGTGAGTGAGAGAGAGAAAAGCTGTGAGTGAGAGAGTGAAAGAGAAGCTGTGAGTGAGAGAGAGCGAGAAAAAGAAGCTGTGAGTGAGAGAGAGGGAGAGAAACAGAAGCTGTTAGTGAGAGAGAGTGAGAGATAAGCTGTGAGTGTGAGAGAGAGAACCTGTGAGTGAGAGAGAGAGAGAAAGAGAAGCTGTATGTGTGAGAGAGAGAAAGAGAAAGAGAAGCTGTCAGTGAGAGAGAAAGAGAGAAAATGAGAAGCTGTGAGGGAGAGCAAGAGAGAGAGAGAGAAAGAGAAGTTGTGTGGTTGTGAAAGAGAGAAGCTGTGAGGGAGAGAGAGAGAAAGAGAAGATTTGAGTGAGAGAGAGAAAAAAGAAGCTGTGAGTGAGAGAGAGAGAAAGAGAAACTGTGAGTGAGAGAGAGAGAGAAAGAGAAGCTGTGAGAGAGAGAGAAAGAGAAGCTGTTAGTGAGAGAGAGAGTGAAAGTGAAGCTGTGAGTGAAGGAGAGAGAGAGAAGCTGTGATTGAGCGAGAGAGAGAAGCTGTGAGTGAGAAAGAGAGAGAGAAAGAGAAACTGATTGAGAGAGAGAGAGAAAGAGAAAGAGAAGCTGTGACTGAGAGAGAGAGAGAAAGAGAAGCTGTGAGTGAGAGAGAGAGAGAGAAGCTGTGAGTGAGAGAGAGAGAAAGAAAGAGAAGCTGTGAGTGAGAGAGAGAAAGAGCAGCTGTTAGTGAGAGAGAGAGAGAGAAGCTGTGAGTGAGAGAGAGAGAAGCTGTGAGTGAGAGAGTGAGAAAGAGAAGCTGTATGTGTTTGTGTGAGAGAGAGAGAGTGAGAAGCTGTGAGAGAGAGAGAGGAAAAGAGAAGCTGTGAGTGTGTGAGAGAGTGAAAGAGAAGCTGTGAGTGAGAAAGAGAAGCTGTGAGAGAGTGAGTGAGAGAGAGAATCTGAGTGAAAGAGAGAGAAAGAGAAGCTGTGAGTGAGAGAGAGAGAAAGAGAAGCTGTGAGTGAGAGAGAAAGAGAAGCTATGAGAGAGAGTGAGAAAGAGAAGCTGTGAATGTGTGTGTGAGAGAAAGAGAAGCTGTGAGAGAGAGAGAGGGAAAGAGAAGATGTGAATGACACACACAGAGAGAAGCTGTGTGTGAGAGTGAGAAAGAGAAGCTGTGTGTGTGTGAGAGAGAGAGAAAGAGAAGCTGTGAGTGAGAGAGAGAGAAAGAAAGAGAAGCTGTGAGAGAGAGAAAGATAAAAATAACTGTGTGTGTGTGTGAGAGAGAGAAGCTGAGTGAGAGAGAGAGAGAAAGTGAAGCTGTGAGTGTGAGAGAGAGAGAAGCTGTGAGTGAGAGAGAGTGAGAGAAAGAAAACCTGTGAGTGAGAGAGAGAGAGAAGCTGTGAGTAAGAGAGAGAGAATGATAAGCTGTGAGTGAGGGAGAGAAAAGAGAAGCTGTGAGTGAGAGAGAGAGAGAGAAAGAGAAGCTGTGAGTGTGAGAGAGAAATAGAGAAAGAGAAGCTGTGAGTGAGAGAGAGAGAAAGAGAAGCTGTTAGTGAGAGAGAGAGAGTATAAGAGAAGCTGTGAGTGAGAGAGAGAGAGAAGCTGTGAGTAAGAGAGAGAGAAAGCTAAGCTGTGAGTGAGGGAGAGAGAAAGAGAAGTTTTGAGTGAGTGAGAGAAAGAAAGAAAGAGAAGCTGTGAGTGAGAGAGAGAAATAGAGAAAGAGAAGCTGTGAGTGAAAGAGAGAGAGAGAAAGAGAAGCTGTGAGTGTGTGTGAGAGAGAAGCTGTGAGTGAGAGAGTGAGAGAAAGAAAACCTGTGAGTGAGAGAGAGAGAGAAGCTGTGAGTAAGAGAGAGAGAAAGCTAAGCTGTGAGTGAGGGAGAGAGAAAGAGAAGTTGTGAGTGAGTGAGAGAAAGAAAGAGAAGCTGTGAGTGAGAGAGAGAAATAGAGAAAGAGAAGCTGTGAGTGAGAGAGAGAAAGAGAAGCTGTGAGTGAGAGAGAGAGAGAAAGAGAAGCTGTGAGTGAGAGAGAGGGAGAGAAAGAGAAGCTGTTAGTGAGAGAGTGAGAGATAAGCTGTGAGTGTGAGAGAGAGAACGTGTGAGTGAGAGAGAGAGAGAAAGAGAAGCTGTATGTGTGAGAGAGAGAAAGAGAAAGAGAAGCTGTGAGTGAGAGAGAAAGAGAGAAAATGAGAAGCTGTGAGGGAGAGCGAGAGAGAGGGAGAGAAAGAGAAGTTGTGTGGTTGTGAAAGAGAGAAGCTGTGAGGGAGAGAGAGAGAAAGAGAAGATTTGCGTGAGAGAGAGAAAAAAAGAAGCTGTGAGTGAGAGAGAGAGAAAGAGAAACTGTGAGTGAGAGAGAGAGAAAGAGAAGGTGTGTGAGAGAGAGAGAAAGAGAAGCTGTTAGTGAGAGAGAGAAAGAGAAGCTGTGTAGTGAGAGAGAGAGAAAGAGAAGCTGTGAGTGCGAGAGAGAGAGAGAAGCTGTGAGTGAGAGAGAGAGAGAAAGGGAAGATGTGAGTGAGAGAGAGAAAGAGAAGCTGTGAGTGAGAGAGAAAGAGAAGCTGTGAGAAAGAGAGAGAAAAATAGAAGCTGTGACTGGAGAGAGAGAGAAGCTGTGAGTGAGAGAGAGAGAGAAAGAGAAGCTGTGAGTGAGTGAGAGAGAGAAGCTGTGAGTGTGTGTGTGAGAGAGAAAGAGAAGCTGTGTGAGAGAGGGAGAGAAAGAGAAGCTGTGAGTGAGTGAGAGAGAGAAAGAGAAGCTGTGGGTGAGAGAGAGAAGCTGTGAGTGAGAGAGAGAGAGAAAGCAAAGCTGTGTGTGTGAGAGAGAAGCTGTGAGTGAGAGAGAGAGGGAGAAAGAGAAGCTGTGAGTGAGAGAGATAGAGAAAGAGAAGGTGTGAGAGAGAGAGAAAAAGAGAAGCTGTTAGTGAGAGAGAGAAAGAGAAGCTGTGAGTGCGAGAGAGAGAGAGAAGCTGTGAGTGAGAGAGAGAGAGAAAGGGAAGATGTGAGTGAGAGAGAGAAAGAGAAGCTGTGAGTGAGAGAGAAAGAGAAGCTGTGAGAAAGAGAGAGAAAAATAGAAGCTATGACTGGAGAGAGAGAGAAGCTGTGAGTGAGAGAGAGAGAGAAAGAGAAGCTGTGAGTGAGTGAGAGAGAGAAGCTGTGAGTGTGTGTGTGTGAGAGAAAGAGAAGCTGTGTGAGAGAGGGAGAGAAAGAGAAGCTGTGAGTGAGTGAGAGAGAGAAAGAGAAGCTGTGAGTGAGAGAGAGAAGCTGTGAGTGAGAGAGAGAGAGAGAAAGCAACGCTGTGTGAGAGAGAGAGAAGCTGTGAGTGAGAGAGAGAGGGAGGGAGAAAGAGATGCTGTGAGTGAGAGAGAGAGAGAAATAGAATCTTTGAGTGAGAGAGAGAGAAAGAGAAGCTGTGAGTGAGAGAAAGAGAAGCTGTGAGTGAGAGAGAGAGAGAAAGAGAAGCTGTGAGTGAGAGAGAGAAAGAGAAACTGTGTGAGAGAGAGAGAAAGAAAGAGAAATTGTCAGTGAGAGAGAGAGAGATAAGCTTTGAGTGAGAGAGAAAGAGAGAAAGAGAAGCTGTGACTGAGAGAGAGAGAGAGAAAGAGAAGCTGTGTTAGAGAGAGAGAGAGAAAGAGATGCTTTGAGTGAGAGAGACAGAAAGAGATGCTGTGAGTGAGAGAGAGAGAAAGAGAAGCTTTGAGAGAGAGATGGAAAGGGAAGCTTTGTGTGTGTGTGAGAGAAAGAGAAGCTGTGAGTGAGAGAGAAAGAGAAGCTGTGTGAGAGAGAGAGTGAGAAAGAGAAGCTGTGAGTGTGTGTGTGAGAGAAAGAGAAGCTGTGTGAGAGAGAGGTGGGAAAGAGAAGATGTGAATGACAGAGAGAGAGAGAAACTGTGTGTGTGTGTGAGAGAGAAAGAGAAGCTGTGTGTGTGAGAGAAAGAGAAGGTGTGAGTGAGAGAGAGAGAAAGAAAGAGAAGCTGTGAGAGAGAGAAAGAGAGAAAGAACTGTGTGTGTGTGTGAGAGAGAAGCTGTGAGTGAGAGAGAGAGAGAGAGAAAGAGAAGCTGTGAGTGTGAGAGAGAGAGAAGTTGTGAGTGAGAGACAGACAGAGAGAGAGAAGCTGAGTGAGAGAGAGAGAGAAAGAGAAGCTGTGAGTGAGAGAGAGAGAGAAAGAGAAGCTGTGAGTGAGAGAGAGAAAGAGAAACTGTGTGAGAGAGGGAGAAAGAAAGAGAAATTGTCAGTGAGAGAGAGAGAGATAAGCTTTGAGTGAGAGAGAAAGAGAGAAAGAGAAGCTGTGACTGAGAGAGAGAGAGAAAGAGATGCAGTGAGTGAGTGAGAGAGTGAAAGAGAAGCTATGAGTGAGAGAGAGAGAGAGAGAAGCTGTGAGTGACTGAGAGAAAGAGAAGCTGTGTTAGAGAGAGAGAGAAAGAGATGCTTTGAGTGAGAAAGACAGAAAGAGACGCTGTGAGTGAGAGAGAGAGAGAAAGAGAAGTTTTGAGTGAGAGAGAGATGGAAAGGGAAGCTTTGTGTGTGTGAGAGAGAAAGAGAAGATGTGAGTGAGAGAGAGAAAGAGAAGCTGTGTGTGTGTGTGTGAGAGAAAGAGAAGCTGTGAGTGAGAGAGAGATAAAGAGAAGCTGAGAGTGAGAGAGAGAGAAAGAGAAGCTGTGAGTGAGAGAGAGAAATAGAGAAAGAGAAGCTGTGAGTGAGAGAGAGAGAGAGAGAAGCTGTGAGTGAGAGAGAGAAAGAGAAGCTGTGAGTGAGAGAGAGAGAGAAAGAGAAGCTGTGAGAGAGAGAGAGGGAGAGAAAGAGATGTTAGAGAGAGAGAGAGAAAGAAAGCGAAGCGGTAAGTGAGAGAGAGAAGAAAGAGAAGCTGTGAGTGAGAGAGAGAGAGAAAGAGAAGCTGTGAGTAAGAGAGAGAGGCAAGCTGAGTGAGAGAGAGAGAGAAAGAGAAGCTGTGAGTGAAAGAGAGAGAGAGAATGAGAAGCTGTGAGTGAGAGAGTGAGAGACAGAAAATAGAAGCTGTGAGAGAGAGTGAGAGAGAAACAGATGCTGTGAGTGAGTGCATGAGAGAGAGAAAGAGAAGCTGTGAGTGAGAGAGAGAGAGAAAGAGTAGCTGTGAGTGAGAGAGAGGGGGAAAGAGAAGCTGTTAGTGAGAGAGAGAGAAGCTGAGTGAGAGAGAGAAAGAGTAGCTGTGAGTGAGAGAGAGAGGGAGAAGCTGTGAGTGAGAGAGAGAGAGAAGCTGTTAGTGAGAGAGAGAGAAAGAGAAGCTGTGAGAGAGAGAGAGAAAGAGTAGTGATTGAGAGAGAGGGAAAAGAAGCTGTGAGTGAGTGAGAGAGAGAGAAGCTGAGTGAGAGAGAGAGAAAGAGAAGCTGTGAGTGAGAGAGAGAAAGAAAAGCTGTGAGTGAGACAGAGAGAGAGAGAAGCTGTGAGTGAGAGAGAGAGAAAGAGAAGCTGTGAGTGTGAGAGAGAGAAAGAGAAGCTGTTAGTGAGAGAGATAGAGTATAAGAGAAGCTGTGAGTGAGAGAGAGAGACAAGCTGTGAGTGAGAGAGAGAGAGAAAGAGAAGCTGTGAGTGAGAGAGAAAGAGAAGCTGTGAGAGAGAGAGAGTGAGAAAGAGAAGCTGTGAGTGTGTGTGAGAGAGAAAGAGAAGCTGTGTGAGAGAGAGTGGGAAAGAGAAGATGTGAATGACAGAGAGAGAGAGAGAAACTGTGTGTGTGTGAGAGAGAGAAAGAGAAGCTGTGTGTGTGAGAGAAAGAGAAGGTGTGAGTGAGAGAGAGAGAAAGAAAGAGAAGCTGTGAGAGAGAGAAAGAGAGAAAGAACTGTGTGTGTGTGAGAGAGAGAAGCTGTGAGTGAGAGAGAGAGAGAGAGAGAAAGAGAAGCTGTGAGTGTGAGAGAGAGAGAGGTTGTGAGTGAGAGACAGACAGAGAGAGAGAAGCTGAGTGAGAGAGAGAGAGAAAGAGAAGCTGTGAGTGAGAGAGAGAGAAAGAGAAATTGTCAGTGAGAGAGAGAGAGATAAGCTTTGAGTGAGAGAGAAAGAGAGAAAGAGAAGCTGTGACTGAGAGAGAGAGAGAGAAAGAGATGCAGTGAGTGAGTGAGAGAGTGAAAGAGAAGCTATGAGTGAGAGAGAGAGAGAGAGAAGCTGTGAGTGACTGAGAGAAAGAGAAGCTGTGTTAGAGAGAGAGAGAAAGAGATGCTTTGAGTGAGAAAGACAGAAAGAGACGCTGTGAGTGAGAGAGAGAGAGAAAGAGAAGTTTTGAGTGAGAGAGAGATGGAAAGGGAAGCTTTGTGTGTGTGAGAGAGAAAGAGAAGATGTGAGTGAGAGAGAGAAAGAGAAGCTGTGTGTGTGTGAGAGAGAGAAAGAGAAGCTGTGAGTGAGAGAGAGAAAAAGAGAAGCTGAGAGTGAGAGAGAGAGAAAGAGAAGCTGTGAGTGAGAGAGAGAAATAGAGAAAGAGAAGCTGTGAGTGAGAGAGAGAGAGAAGCTGTGAGTGAGAGAGAGAAAGAGAAGCTGTGAGTGAGAGAGAGAGAGAAAGAGAAGCTGTGAGAGAGAGACAGGGAGAGAAAGAGATGTTAGAGAGAGAGAGAGAAAGAAAGCGAAGTGGTAAGTGAGAGAGAGAAGAAAGAGAAGCTTGAGTGAGAGAGAGAGAGAAAGAGAAGCTGTGAGTAAGAGAGAGAGGCAAGCTGAGTGAGAGAGAGAGAGAAAGAGAAGCTGTGAGTGAGAGAGAGAGAGAGAATGAGAAGCTGTGAGTGAGAGAGTGAGAGACAGAAAATAGAAGCTGTGAGAGAGAGTGAGAGAGAAACAGATGCTGTGAGTGAGTGCATGAGAGAGAGAACGAGAAGCTGTGAGTGAGAGAGAGAGAGAAAGAGTAGCTGTGAGTGAGAGAGAGGGGGAAAGAGAAGCTGTTAGTGAGAGAGAGAGAAGCTGAGTGAGAGAGAGAGAAAGAGTAGCTGTGAGTGAGAGAGAGAGGGAGAAGCTGTGAGTGAGAGAGAGAGAGAAGCTGTTAGTGAGAGAGAGAGAAAGAGAAGCTGTGAGAGAGAGAGAGAAAGAGTAGCTGTGATTGAGAGAGAGGGAAAAGAAGCTGTGAGTGAGTGAGAGAGAGAGAAGCTGAGTGAGAGAGAGAGAAAGAGAAGCTGTGAGTGAGAGAGAGAAAGAAAAGCTGTGAGTGAGAGAGAGAGAGAGAAGCTGTGAGTGAGAGAGAGAGAAAGAGAAGCTGTGAGTGTGAGAGAGAGAAAGAGAAGCTGTTAGTGAGAGAGATAGAGTATAAGAGAAGCTGTGAGTGAGAGAGAGAGAAGCTGTGAGTGAGAGAGAGAGAGAAAGAGAAGCTGTGAGTGAGAGAGAAAGAGAAGCTGTGAGAGAGAGAGAGTGAGAAAGAGAAGCTGTGAGTGTGTGTGAGAGAGAAAGAGAAGCTGTGTGAGAGAGAGAGAGAAAGAGAAGATGTGAATGACACAGAGAGAGAGAAGCTGTGTGTGTGTGAGAGAGAAAGAGAATCTGTGTGTGTGTGTGAGAGAGAAAGAGAAGCTGTGAGAGAGAGAAAGAGAGAAAGAACTGTGTGTGTGTGAGAGAGAGAGAGAAGCTGTGAGTGAGAGAGAGAGAGAAGGAGAAGCTGTGAGTGTGTGAGAGAGAGAAGCTGTGAGTGAGAGAGAGTGAGAAAGAAAACCTGTGAGTGAGAGAGAGAGAGATTCTGTGAGTTAGAGAGAGAGAAAGCTAAGCTGTGAGTGAGGGAGAGAGAAAGAGAAGCTGTGTGTGAGTGAGAGAGAGAAAAGCTGTGAGTGAGAGAGAGAAAGAGAAGCTGTGAGTGAGAGAGAGCGAGAAAAAGAAGCTGTGAGTGAGAGAGAGGGAGAGAAACAGAAGCTGTTAGTGAGAGAGAGTGAGAGATAAGCTGTGAGTGTGAGAGAGAGAACCTGTGAGTGAGAGAGAGAGAGAAAGAGAAGCTGTATGTGTGAGAGAGAGAAAGAGAAAGAGAAGCTGTCAGTGAGAGAGAAAGAGAGAAAATGAGAAGCTGTGAGGGAGAGCAAGAGAGAGAGAGAGAAAGAGAAGTTGTGTGGTTGTGAAAGAGAGAAGCTGTGAGGGAGAGAGAGAGAAAGAGAAGATTTGAGTGAGAGAGAGAAAAAAGAAGCTGTGAGTGAGAGAGAGAGAAAGAGAAACTGTGAGTGAGAGAGAGAGAGAAAGAGAAGCTGTGAGAGAGAGAGAAAGAGAAGCTGTTAGTGAGAGAGAGAGTGAAAGTGAAGCTGTGAGTGAAGGAGAGAGAGAGAAGCTGTGATTGAGCGAGAGAGAGAAGCTGTGAGTGAGAAAGAGAGAGAGAAAGAGAAACTGATTGAGAGAGAGAGAGAAAGAGAAAGAGAAGCTGTGACTGAGAGAGAGAGAGAAAGAGAAGCTGTGAGTGAGAGAGAGAGAGAGAAGCTGTGAGTGAGAGAGAGAGAAAGAAAGAGAAGCTGTGAGTGAGAGAGAGAAAGAGCAGCTGTTAGTGAGAGAGAGAGAGAGAAGCTGTGAGTGAGAGAGAGAGAAGCTGTGAGTGAGAGAGTGAGAAAGAGAAGCTGTATGTGTTTGTGTGAGAGAGAGAGAGTGAGAAGCTGTGAGAGAGAGAGAGGAAAAGAGAAGCTGTGAGTGTGTGAGAGAGTGAAAGAGAAGCTGTGAGTGAGAAAGAGAAGCTGTGAGAGAGTGAGTGAGAGAGAGAATCTGAGTGAAAGAGAGAGAAAGAGAAGCTGTGAGTGAGAGAGAGAGAAAGAGAAGCTGTGAGTGAGAGAGAAAGAGAAGCTATGAGAGAGAGTGAGAAAGAGAAGCTGTGAATGTGTGTGTGAGAGAAAGAGAAGCTGTGAGAGAGAGAGAGGGAAAGAGAAGATGTGAATGACACACACAGAGAGAAGCTGTGTGTGAGAGAGAGAGAAAGAGAAGCTGTGTGTGTGTGAGAGAGAGAGAAAGAGAAGCTGTGAGTGAGAGAGAGAGAAAGAAAGAGAAGCTGTGAGAGAGAGAAAGATAAAAATAACTGTGTGTGTGTGAGAGAGAGAGAAGCTGAGTGAGAGAGAGAGAGAAAGTGAAGCTGTGAGTGTGAGAGAGAGAGAAGCTGTGAGTGAGAGAGAGTGAGAGAAAGAAAACCTGTGAGTGAGAGAGAGAGAGAAGCTGTGAGTAAGAGAGAGAGAATGATAAGCTGTGAGTGAGGGAGAGAAAAGAGAAGCTGTGAGTGAGAGAGAGAGAGAAAGAGAAGCTGTGAGTGTGAGAGAGAAATAGAGAAAGAGAAGCTGTGAGTGAGAGAGAGAGAAAGAGAAGCTGTTAGTGAGAGAGAGAGAGTATAAGAGAAGCTGTGAGTGAGAGAGAGAGAGAAGCTGTGAGTAAGAGAGAGAGAAAGCTAAGCTGTGAGTGAGGGAGAGAGAAAGAGAAGTTTTGAGTGAGTGAGAGAAAGAAAGAAAGAGAAGCTGTGAGTGAGAGAGAGAAATAGAGAAAGAGAAGCTGTGAGTGAAAGAGAGAGAGAGAAAGAGAAGCTGTGAGTGTGTGTGAGAGAGAAGCTGTGAGTGAGAGAGTGAGAGAAAGAAAACCTGTGAGTGAGAGAGAGAGAGAAGCTGTGAGTAAGAGAGAGAGAAAGCTAAGCTGTGAGTGAGGGAGAGAGAAAGAGAAGTTGTGAGTGAGTGAGAGAAAGAAAGAGAAGCTGTGAGTGAGAGAGAGAAATAGAGAAAGAGAAGCTGTGAGTGAGAGAGAGAAAGAGAAGCTGTGAGTGAGAGAGAGAGAGAAAGAGAAGCTGTGAGTGAGAGAGAGGGAGAGAAAGAGAAGCTGTTAGTGAGAGAGTGAGAGATAAGCTGTGAGTGTGAGAGAGAGAACGTGTGAGTGAGAGAGAGAGAGAAAGAGAAGCTGTATGTGTGAGAGAGAGAAAGAGAAAGAGAAGCTGTGAGTGAGAGAGAAAGAGAGAAAATGAGAAGCTGTGAGGGAGAGCGAGAGAGAGGGAGAGAAAGAGAAGTTGTGTGGTTGTGAAAGAGAGAAGCTGTGAGGGAGAGAGAGAGAAAGAGAAGATTTGCGTGAGAGAGAGAAAAAAAGAAGCTGTGAGTGAGAGAGAGAGAAAGAGAAACTGTGAGTGAGAGAGAGAGAAAGAGAAGGTGTGAGAGAGAGAGAGAAAGAGAAGCTGTTAGTGAGAGTGAGAAAGAGAAGCTGTGTAGTGAGAGAGAGAGAAAGAGAAGCTGTGAGTGCGAGAGAGAGAGAGAAGCTGTGAGTGAGAGAGAGAGAGAAAGGGAAGATGTGAGTGAGAGAGAGAAAGAGAAGCTGTGAGTGAGAGAGAAAGAGAAGCTGTGAGAAAGAGAGAGAAAAATAGAAGCTGTGACTGGAGAGAGAGAGAAGCTGTGAGTGAGAGAGAGAGAGAAAGAGAAGCTGTGAGTGAGTGAGAGAGAGAAGCTGTGAGTGTGTGTGTGAGAGAGAAAGAGAAGCTGTGTGAGAGAGGGAGAGAAAGAGAAGCTGTGAGTGAGTGAGAGAGAGAAAGAGAAGCTGTGGGTGAGAGAGAGAAGCTGTGAGTGAGAGAGAGAGAGAAAGCAAAGCTGTGTGTGTGAGAGAGAAGCTGTGAGTGAGAGAGAGAGGGAGAAAGAGAAGCTGTGAGTGAGAGAGAGAGAGAAAGAGAAGCTGTGAGTGAGAGAGAGAAAGAGAAGCTGTGAGTGAGAGAGAGAGAGAAAGAAAAGCTGTGAGTGAGAGAGAGGGAGAGAAAGAGAAGCTGTTAGTGAGAGAGTGAGAGATAAGCTGTGAGTGTGAGAGAGAGAACCTGTGAGTGAGAGAGAGAGAAAAAGAGAAGCTGTATGTGTGAGAGAGAGAAAGAGAAAGAGAAGCTGTCAGTGAGAGAGAAAGAGAGAAAATGAGAAGCTGTGAGGGAGAGCGAGAGAGAGTGAGAGAAAGAGAAGTTGTGTGGTTGTGAAAGAGAGAAGCTGTGAGGGAGAGAGAGAGAAAGAGAAGATTTGCGTGAGAGAGAGAAAAAAAGAAGCTGTGAGTGAGAGAGAGAGAAAGAGAAACTGTGAGTGAGAGAGAGAGAGAAAGAGAAGGTGTGAGAGAGAGAGAAAAAGAGAAGCTGTTAGTGAGAGAGAGAAAGAGAAGCTGTGTAGTGAGAGAGAGAGAAAGAGAAGCTGTGAGTGCGAGAGAGAGAGAGAAGCTGAGAGTGAGAGAGAGAGAAAGGGAAGATGTGAGTGAGAGAGAGAAAGAGAAGCTGTGAGTGAGAGAGAAAGAGAAGCTGTGAGAAAGAGAGAGAAAAATAGAAGCTGTGACTGGAGAGAGAGAGAAGCTGTGAGTGAGAGAGAGAGAGAAAGAGAAGCTGTGAGTGAATGAGAGAGAGAAGCTGTGAGTGTGTGTGTGTGAGAGAAAGAGAAGCTGTGTGAGAGAGGGAGAGAAAGAGAAGCTGTGAGTGAGTGAGAGAGAGAAAGAGAAGCTGTGAGTGAGAGAGAGAAGCTGTGAGTGAGAGAGAGAGAGAAAGCAACGCTGTGTGAGAGAGAGAGAAGCTGGGTGTGAGAGAGAGAGGGAGGGAGAAAGAGATGCTGTGAGTGAGAGAGAGAGAAATAGAATCTTTGAGTGAGAGAGAGAGAAAGAGAAGCTGTGAGTGAGAGAAAGAGAAGCTGTGAGTGAGAGAGAGAGAGAAAGAGAAGCTGTGAGTGAGAGAGAGAAAGAGAAACTGTGTGAGAGAGAGAGAAAGAAAGAGAAATTGTCAGTGAGAGAGAGAGAGATAAGCTTTGAGTGAGAGAGAAAGAGAGAAAGAGAAGCTGTGACTGAGAGAGAGAGAGAGAAAGAGAAGCTGTGTTAGAGAGAGAGAGAGAAAGAGATGCTTTGAGTGAGAGAGACAGAAAGAGATGCTGTGAGTGAGAGAGAGAAAGAGTAGCTGTGATTGAGAGAGAGGGAAAAGAAGCTGTGAGTGAGTGAGAGAGAGAGAAGCTGAGTGAGAGAGAGAGAAAGAGAAGCTGTGAGTGAGAGAGAGAAAGAAAAGCTGTGAGTGAGAGAGAGAGAGAGAAGCTGTGAGTGAGAGAGAGAGAAAGAGAAGCTGTGAGTGTGAGAGAGAGAAAGAGAAGCTGTTAGTGAGAGAGATAGAGTATAAGAGAAGCTGTGAGTGAGAGAGAGAGAAGCTGTGAGTGAGAGAGAGAGAGAAAGAGAAGCTGTGAGTGAGAGAGAAAGAGAAGCTGTGAGAGAGAGAGAGTGAGAAAGAGAAGCTGTGAGTGTGTGTGAGAGAGAAAGAGAAGCTGTGTGAGAGAGAGAGGGAAAGAGAAGATGTGAATGACACAGAGAGAGAGAAGCTGTGTGTGTGTGAGAGAGAAAGAGAATCTGTGTGTGTGTGTGAGAGAGAAAGAGAAGCTGTGAGAGAGAGAAAGAGAGAAAGAACTGTGTGTGTGTGAGAGAGAGAGAGAAGCTGTGAGTGAGAGAGAGAGAGAAGGAGAAGCTGTGAGTGTGTGAGAGAGAGAAGCTGTGAGTGAGAGAGAGTGAGAAAGAAAACCTGTGAGTGAGAGAGAGAGAGATTCTGTGAGTTAGAGAGAGAGAAAGCTAAGCTGTGAGTGAGGGAGAGAGAAAGAGAAGCTGTGTGTGAGTGAGAGAGAGAAAAGCTGTGAGTGAGAGAGAGAAAGAGAAGCTGTGAGTGAGAGAGAGCGAGAAAAAGAAGCTGTGAGTGAGAGAGAGGGAGAGAAACAGAAGCTGTTAGTGAGAGAGAGTGAGAGATAAGCTGTGAGTGTGAGAGAGAGAACCTGTGAGTGAGAGAGAGAGAGAAAGAGAAGCTGTATGTGTGAGAGAGAGAAAGAGAAAGAGAAGCTGTCAGTGAGAGAGAAAGAGAGAAAATGAGAAGCTGTGAGGGAGAGCAAGAGAGAGAGAGAGAAAGAGAAGTTGTGTGGTTGTGAAAGAGAGAAGCTGTGAGAGAGAGAGAGAGAAAGAGAAGATTTGAGTGAGAGAGAGAAAAAAGAAGCTGTGAGTGAGAGAGAGAGAAAGAGAAACTGTGAGTGAGAGAGAGAGAGAAAGAGAAGCTGTGAGAGAGAGAGAAAGAGAAGCTGTTAGTGAGAGAGAGAGTGAAAGTGAAGCTGTGAGTGAAGGAGAGAGAGAGAAGCTGTGATTGAGCGAGAGAGAAGCTGTGAGTGAGAAAGAGAGAGAGAAAGAGAAACTGATTGAGAGAGAGAGAAAGAGAAAGAGAAGCTGTGACTGAGAGAGAGAGAGAAAGAGAAGCTGTGAGTGAGAGAGAGAGAGAGAAGCTGTGAGTGAGAGAGAGAGAAAGAAAGAGAAGCTGTGAGTGAGAGAGAGAAAGAGCAGCTGTTAGTGAGAGAGAGAGAGAGAGAAGCTGTGAGTGAGAGAGAGAGAAGCTGTGAGTGAGAGAGTGAGAAAGAGAAGCTGTATGTGTTTGTGTGAGAGAGAGAGAGTGAGAAGCTGTGAGAGAGAGAGAGGAAAAGAGAAGCTGTGAGTGTGTGAGAGAGTGAAAGAGAAGCTGTGAGTGAGAAAGAGAAGCTGTGAGAGAGTGAGTGAGAGAGAGAATCTGAGTGAAAGAGAGAGAAAGAGAAGCTGTGAGTGAGAGAGAGAGAAAGAGAAGCTGTGAGTGAGAGAGAAAGAGAAGCTATGAGAGAGAGTGAGAAAGAGAAGCTGTGAATGTGTGTGTGAGAGAAAGAGAAGCTGTGAGAGAGAGAGAGGGAAAGAGAAGATGTGAATGACACACACAGAGAGAAGCTGTGTGTGAGAGAGAGAGAAAGAGAAGCTGTGTGTGTGTGAGAGAGAGAGAAAGAGAAGCTGTGAGTGAGAGAGAGAGAAAGAAAGAGAAGCTGTGAGAGAGAGAAAGATAAAAATAACTGTGTGTGTGTGAGAGAGAGAGAAGCTGAGTGAGAGAGAGAGAGAAAGTGAAGCTGTGAGTGTGAGAGAGAGAGAAGCTGTGAGTGAGAGAGAGTGAGAGAAAGAAAACCTGTGAGTGAGAGAGAGAGAGAAGCTGTGAGTAAGAGAGAGAGAAAGATAAGCAGTGAGTGAGGGAGAGAAAAGAGAAGCTGTGAGTGAGAGAGAGAGAGAAAGAGAAGCTGTGAGTGTGAGAGAGAAATAGAGAAAGAGAAGCTGTGAGTGAGAGAGAGAGAAAGAGAAGCTGTTAGTGAGAGAGAGAGAGTATAAGAGAAGCTGTGAGTGAGAGAGAGAGAGAAGCTGTGAGTAAGAGAGAGAGAAAGCTAAGCTGTGAGTGAGGGAGAGAGAAAGAGAAGTTTTGAGTGAGTGAGAGAAAGAAAGAAAGAGAAGCTGTGAGTGAGAGAGAGAAATAGAGAAAGAGAAGCTGTGAGTGAAAGAGAGAGAGAGAAAGAGAAGCTGTGAGTGTGTGTGAGAGAGAAGCTGTGAGTGAGAGAGTGAGAGAAAGAAAACCTGTGAGTGAGAGAGAGAGAGGAGCTGTGAGTAAGAGAGAGAGAAAGCTAAGCTGTGAGTGAGGGAGAGAGAAAGAGAAGTTGTGAGTGAGTGAGAGAAAGAAAGAGAAGCTGTGAGTGAGAGAGAGAAATAGAGAAAGAGAAGCTGTGAGTGAGAGAGAGAAAGAGAAGCTGTGAGTGAGAGAGAGAGAGAAAGAGAAGCTGTGAGTGAGAGAGAGGGAGAGAAAGAGAAGCTGTTAGTGAGAGAGTGAGAGATAAGCTGTGAGTGTGAGAGAGAGAACGTGTGAGTGAGAGAGAGAGAGAAAGAGAAGCTGTATGTGTGAGAGAGAGAAAGAGAAAGAGAAGCTGTGAGTGAGAGAGAAAGAGAGAAAATGAGAAGCTGTGAGGGAGAGCGAGAGAGAGGGAGAGAAAGAGAAGTTGTGTGGTTGTGAAAGAGAGAAGCTGTGAGGGAGAGAGAGAGAAAGAGAAGATTTGCGTGAGAGAGAGAAAAAAAGAAGCTGTGAGTGAGAGAGAGAGAAAGAGAAACTGTGAGTGAGAGAGAGAGAAAGAGAAGGTGTGTGAGAGAGAGAGAAAGAGAAGCTGTTAGTGAGAGAGAGAAAGAGAAGCTGTGTAGTGAGAGAGAGAGAAAGAGAAGCTGTGAGTGCGAGAGAGAGAGAGAAGCTGTGAGTGAGAGAGAGAGAGAAAGGGAAGATGTGAGTGAGAGAGAGAAAGAGAAGCTGTGAGTGAGAGAGAAAGAGAAGCTGTGAGAAAGAGAGAGAAAAATAGAAGCTGTGACTGGAGAGAGAGAGAAGCTGTGAGTGAGAGAGAGAGAAAGAGAAGCTGTGAGTGAGTGAGAGAGAGAAGCTGTGAGTGTGTGTGTGAGAGAGAAAGAGAAGCTGTGTGAGAGAGGGAGAGAAAGAGAAGCTGTGAGTGAGTGAGAGAGAGAAAGAGAAGCTGTGGGTGAGAGAGAGAAGCTGTGAGTGAGAGAGAGAGAGAAAGCAAAGCTGTGTGTGTGAGAGAGAAGCTGTGAGTGAGAGAGAGAGGGAGAAAGAGAAGCTGTGAGTGAGAGAGAGAGAGAAAGAGAAGCTGTGAGTGAGAGAGAGAAAGAGAAGCTGTGAGTGAGAGAGAGAGAAAGAAAAGCTGTGAGTGAGAGAGAGGGAGAGAAAGAGAAGCTGTTAGTGAGAGAGTGAGAGATAAGCTGTGAGTGTGAGAGAGAGAACCTGTGAGTGAGAGAGAGAGAGAAAGAGAAGCTGTATGTGTGAGAGAGAGAAAGAGAAAGAGAAGCTGTCAGTGAGAGAGAAAGAGAGAAAATGAGAAGCTGTGAGGGAGAGCGAGAGAGAGTGAGAGAAAGAGAAGTTGTGTGGTTGTGAAAGAGAGAAGCTGTGAGGGAGAGAGAGAGAAAGAGAAGATTTGCGTGAGAGAGAGAAAAAAAGAAGCTGTGAGTGAGAGAGAGAGAAAGAGAAACTGTGAGTGAGAGAGAGAGAGAAAGAGAAGGTGTGAGAGAGAGAGAAAAAGAGAAGCTGTTAGTGAGAGAGAGAAAGAGAAGCTGTGTAGTGAGAGAGAGAGAAAGAGAAGCTGTGAGTGCGAGAGAGAGAGAGAGAAGCTGAGAGTGAGAGAGAGAGAGAAAGGGAAGATGTGAGTGAGAGAGAGAAAGAGAAGCTGTGAGTGAGAGAGAAAGAGAAGCTGTGAGAAAGAGAGAGAAAAATAGAAGCTGTGACTGGAGAGAGAGAGAAGCTGTGAGTGAGAGAGAGAGAGAAAGAGAAGCTGTGAGTGAATGAGAGAGAGAAGCTGTGAGTGTGTGTGTGTGAGAGAAAGAGAAGCTGTGTGAGAGAGGGAGAGAAAGAGAAGCTGTGAGTGAGTGAGAGAGAGAAAGAGAAGCTGTGAGTGAGAGAGAGAAGCTGTGAGTGAGAGAGAGAGAGAAAGCAACGCTGTGTGAGAGAGAGAAAAGCTGGGTGTGAGAGAGAGAGGGAGGGAGAAAGAGATGCTGTGAGTGAGAGAGAGAGAAATAGAATCTTTGAGTGAGAGAGAGAGAAAGAGAAGCTGTGAGTGAGAGAAAGAGAAGCTGTGAGTGAGAGAGAGAGAGAAAGAGAAGCTGTGAGTGAGAGAGAGAAAGAGAAACTGTGTGAGAGAGAGAGAAAGAAAGAGAAATTGTCAGTGAGAGAGAGAGAGATAAGCTTTGAGTGAGAGAGAAAGAGAGAAAGAGAAGCTGTGACTGAGAGAGAGAGAGAGAAAGAGAAGCTGTGTTAGAGAGAGAGAGAGAAAGAGATGCTTTGAGTGAGAGAGACAGAAAGAGATGCTGTGAGTGAGAGAGAGAGAAAGAGAAGCTTTGAGAGAGAGAGATGGAAAGGGAAGCTTTGTGTGTGAGAGAGAGAAAGAGAAGCTGTGAGTGAGAGAGAAAGAGAAGCTGTGTGAGAGAGAGAGTGAGAAAGAGAAGCTGTGAGTGTGTGTGTGAGAGAAAGAGAAGCTGTGTGAGAGAGAGTGGGAAAGAGAAGATGTGAATGACAGAGAGAGAGAGAGAAACTGTGTGTGTGTGAGAGAGAGAAAGAGAAGCTGTGAGAGAGAGAGAGTGAGAAAGAGAAGCTGTGAGTGTGTGTGAGAGAGAAAGAGAAGCTGTGTGAGAGAGAGAGGGAAAGAGAAGATGTGAATGACACAGAGAGAGAAGCTGTGTGTGTGTGAGAGAGAAAGAGAATCTGTGTGTGTGTGTGAGAGAGAAAGAGAAGCTGTGAGTGAGAGAGAGAGAAAGAAAGAGAAGCTGTGAGAGAGAGAAAGAGAGAAAGAACTGTGTGTGTGTGAGAGAGAGAGAAGCTGTGAGTGAGAGAGAGAGAGAAGGAGAAGCTGTGAGTGTGTGAGAGAGAGAAGCTGTGAGTGAGAGAGAGTGAGAAAGAAAACCTGTGAGTGAGAGAGAGAGAGATTCTGTGAGTTAGAGAGAGAGAAAGCTAAGCTGTGAGTGAGGGAGAGAGAAAGAGAAGCTGTGTGTGAGTGAGAGAGAGAAAAGCTGTGAGTGAGAGAGAGAAAGAGAAGCTGTGAGTGAGAGAGAGCGAGAAAGAGAAGCTGTGAGTGAGAGAGAGGGAGAGAAAGAGAAGCTGTTAGTGAGAGAGAGTGAGAGATAAGCTGTGAGTGTGAGAGAGAGAACCTGTGAGTGAGAGAGAGAGAGAAAGAGAAGCTGTATGTGTGAGAGAGAGAAAGAGAAAGAGAAGCTGTCAGTGAGAGAGAAAGAGAGAAAATGAGAAGCTGTGAGGGAGAGCAAGAGAGAGAGAGAGAAAGAGAAGTTGTGTGGTTGTGAAAGAGAGAAGCTGTGAGGGAGAGAGAGAGAAAGAGAAGATTTGAGTGAGAGAGAGAAAAAAGAAGCTGTGAGTGAGAGAGAGAGAAAGAGAAACTGTGAGTGAGAGAGAGAGAGAAAGAGAAGCTGTGAGAGAGAGAGAAAGAGAAGCTGTTAGTGAGAGAGAGAGTGAAAGTGAAGCTGTGAGTGAAGGAGAGAGAGAGAAGCTGTGATTGAGCGAGAGAGAGAAGCTGTGAGTGAGAAAGAGAGAGAGAAAGAGAAACTGAGTGAGAGAGAGAGAGAAAGAGAAAGAGAAGATGTGACTGAGAGAGAGAGAGAAAGAGAAGCTGTGAGAGAGAGAGAGAGAAGCTGTGAGTGAGAGAGAGAGAAAGAAAGAGAAGCTGTGAGTGAGAGAGAGAAAGAGCAGCTGTTAGTGAGAGAGAGAGAGAGAGAGAAGCTGTGAGTGAGAGAGAGAGAAGCTGTGAGTGAGAGAGTGAGAAAGAGAAGCTGTATGTGTTTGTGTGAGAGAGAGAGTGAGAAGCTGTGAGAGAGAGAGAGGAAAAGAGAAGCTGTGAGTGTGTGAGAGAGTGAAAGAGAAGCTGTGAGTGAGAGAGAGAAGCTGTGAGTGAGTGAGAAAGAGAAGCTGTGAGAGAGTGAGTGAGAGAGAGAATCTGAGTGAAAGAGAGAGAAAGAGAAGCTGTGAGTGAGAGAGAGAGAAAGAGAAGCTGTGAGTGAGAGAGAAAGAGAAGCTATGAGAGAGAGTGAGAAAGAGAAGCTGTGAATGTGTGTGTGAGAGAAAGAGAAGCTGTGAGAGAGGGAGAGGGAAAGAGAAGATGTGAATGACACACACAGAGAGAAGCTGTGTGTGTGAGAGAGAGAAAGAGAAGCTGTGTGTGTGTGAGAGAGAGAGAAAGAGAAGCTGTGAGTGAGAGAGAGAGAAAGAAAGAGAAGCTGTGAGAGAGAGAAAGATAAAAATAACTGTGTGTGTGTGAGAGAGAGAGAAGCTGAGTGAGAGAGAGAGAGAAAGTGAAGCTGTGAGTGTGAGAGAGAGAGAAGCTGTGAGTGAGAGAGAGTGAGAGAAAGAAAACCTGTGAGTGAGAGAGAGAGAGAAGCTGTGAGTAAGAGAGAGAGAAAGATAAGCTGTGAGTGAGGGAGAGAAAAGAGAAGCTGTGAGTGAGAGAGAGAGAGAAAGAGAAGCTGTGAGTGTGAGAGAGAAATAGAGAAAGAGAAGCTGTGAGTGAGAGAGAGAGAAAGAGAAGCTGTTAGTGAGAGAGAGAGAGTATAAGAGAAGCTGTGAGTGAGAGAGAGAGAGAAGCTGTGAGTAAGAGAGAGAGAAAGCTAAGCTGTGAGTGAGAGAGAGAGAGAGAGAAGCTGTGACTGAGAGAAAGAGAAGCTGTGTTAGAGAGAGAGAGAGAAAGAGATGCTTTGAGTGAGAGAGACAGAAAGAGACGCTGTGAGTGAGAGAGAGAGAAAGAGAAGCTTTGAGAGTGAGATGGAAAGGGAAGCTTTGTGTGTGTGAGAGAGAAAGAGAAGCTGTGAGTGAGAGAGAAAGAGAAGCTGTGTGAGAGAGAGAGTGAGAAAGAGAAGCTGTGAGTGTGTGTGTGAGAGAAAGAGAAGCTGTGTGAGAGAGAGTGGGAAAGAGAAGATGTGAATGACAGAAAGAGAGAGAAACTGTGAGTGTGTGTGAGAGAGAAAGAGAAGCTGTGTGTGTGAGAGAAAGAGAAGGTGTGAGTGAGAGAGAGAGAAAGAAAGAGAAGCTGTGAGAGAGAGAAAGAGAGAAAGAACTGTGTGTGTGTGAGAGAGAGAAGCTGTGAGTGAGAGAGAGAGAGAGAGAAAGAGAAGCTGTGAGTGTGAGAGAGAGAGAAGCTGTGAGTGAGAGACAGAGAGAGAGAGAGAAGCTGAGTGAGAGAGAGAGAGAAAGAGAAGCTGTGAGTGAGAGAGAGAGAGAAAGAGAAGCTGTGAGTGAGAGAGAGAAAGAGAAACTGTGTGAGAGAGAGAGAAAGAAAGAGAAATTGTCAGTGAGAGAGAGAGAGATAAGCTTTGAGTGAGAGAGAGGGAGAGAAAGAGATGTTAGAGAGAGAGAGAAAGAAAGCGAAGCGGTAAGTGAGAGAGAGAAGAAAGAGAAGCTGTGAGTGAGAGAGAGAGAGAAAGAGAAGCTGTGAGTGAGAGAGAGAGAAAGAGAAGCTGTGAGTAAGAGAGAGAGACAAGCTGAGTGAGAGAGAGAGAGAAAGAGAAGCTGTGAGTGAAAGAGAGAGAGAGAACGAGAAGCTGTGAGTGAGAGAGTGAGAGAGAGAAAATAGAAGCTGTGAGAGAGAGTGAGAGAGAAACAGATGCTGTGAGTGAGTGCATGAGAGAGAGAAAGAGAAGCTGTGAGTGAGAGAGAGAGAGAAAGAGTAGCTGTGAGTGAGAGAGAGGGGGAAAGAGAAGCTGTTAGTGAGAGAGAGAGAAGCTGAGTGAGAGAGAGAAAGAGTAGCTGTGAGTGAGAGAGAGAGAGGGAGAAGCTGTGAGTGAGAGAGAGAGAGAGAAGCTGTTAGTGAGAGAGAGAGAAAGAGAAGCTGTGTGAGAGAGAGAGAGAAAGAGTAGCTGTGATTGAGAGAGAGGGGAAAAGAAGCTGTGAGTGAGTGAGAGAGAGAGAAGCTGAGTGAGAGAGAGAGAAAGAGAAGCTGTGAGTGAGAGAGAGAAAGAAAAGCTGTGAGTGAGAGAGAGAGAGAAGCTGTGAGTGAGAGAGAGAGAAAGAGTAGCTGTGAGTGTGAGAGAGAGAAAGAGAAGCTGTTAGTGAGAGAGATAGAGTATAAGAGAAGCTGTGAGTGAGAGAGAGAGAGAAGCTGTGAGTGAGAGAGACAGAGAAAGAGAAGCTGTGAGTGAGAGAGAAAGAGAAGCTGTGAGAGAGAGAGAGAGTGAGAAAGAGAAGCTGTGAGTGTGTGTGAGAGAGAAAGAGAAGCTGTGTGAGAGAGAGAGGGAAAGAGAAGATGTGAATGACACAGAGAGAGAGAAGCTGTGTGTGTGTGAGAGAGAAAGAGAATCTCTGTGTGTGTGTGTGAGAGAGAAAGAGAAGCTGTGAGTGAGAGAGAGAGAAAGAAAGAGAAGCTGTGAGAGAGAGAAAGAGAGAAAGAACTGTGTGTGTGTGTGAGAGAGAGAGAGAGAAGCTGTGAGTGAGAGAGAGAGAGAAAGAGAAGCTGTGAGTGTGTGAGAGAGAGAAGTGTGAGTGAGAGAGAGTGAGAGAAAGAAAACCTGTGAGTGAGAGAGAGAGAGAATCTGTGAGTTAGAGAGAGAGAAAGCTAAGCTGTGAGTGAAAGAGAGAAGCTGTGAGGGAGAGAGAGAGAAAGAGAAGATTTGAGTGAGAGAGAGAAAAAAAGAAGCTGTGAGTGAGAGAGAGAAAAAGAGAAACTGTGAGTGAGAGAGAGAGAGAAAGAGTAGCTGTGAGTGAGAGAGAGGGGGAAAGAGAAGCTGTTAGTGAGAGAGAGAGAAGCTGAGTGAGAGAGAGAGAAAGAGTAGCTGTGAGTGAGAGAGAGAGGGAGAAGCTGTGAGTGAGAGAGAGAGAGAAGCTGTTAGTGAGAGAGAGAGAAAGAGAAGCTGTGTGAGAGAGAGAAAGAGTAGCTGTGATTGAGAGAGAGGGAAAAGAAGCTGTGAGTGAGTGAGAGAGAGAGAAGCTGAGTGAGAGAGAGAGAAAGAGAAGCTGTGAGTGAGAGAGAGAAAGAAAAGCTGTGAGTGAGACAGAGAGAGAGAGAAGCTGTGAGTGAGAGAGAGAGAAAGAGAAGCTGTGAGTGTGAGAGAGAGAAAGAGAAGCTGTTAGTGAGA
This sequence comes from Bradypodion pumilum, assembly GCA_035047305.1. Classification (NCBI taxonomy): domain Eukaryota; kingdom Metazoa; phylum Chordata; class Lepidosauria; order Squamata; family Chamaeleonidae; genus Bradypodion; species Bradypodion pumilum. Next base: position 236,728,193 of record JAWDJD010000001.1, read on the forward strand.
GAGATAGAGTATAAGAGAAGCTGTGAGTGAGAGAGAGAGAGAAGCTGTGAGTGAGAGAGAGAGAGAAAGAGAAGCTGTGAGTGAGAGAGAAAGAGAAGCTGTGAGAGAGAGAGAGTGAGAAAGAGAAGCTGTGAGTGTGTGTGAGAGAGAAAGAGAAGCTGTGTGAGAGAGAGAGGGAAAGAGAAGATGTGAATGACACAGAGAGAGAGAAGCTGTGTGTGAGAGAGAGAGAAAGAGAATCTGTGTGTGTGTGTGTGAGAGAGAAAGAGAAGCTGTGAGTGAGAGAGAGAGAAAGAAAGAGAAGCTGTGAGAGAGAGGAAGAGAGAAAGAACTGTGTGTGTGTGAGAGAGAGAGAAGCTGTGAGTGAGAGAGAGAGAGAAGGAGAAGCTGTGAGTGTGTGAGAGAGAGAAGCTATGAGTGAGAGAGAGTGAGAAAGAAAACCTGTGAGTGAGAGAGAGAGAGATTCTGTGAGTTAGAGAGAGAGAAAGCTAAGCTGTGAGTGAGGGAGAGAGAAAGAGAAGCTGTGTGTGAGTGAGAGAGAGAAAGAGAAGCTGTGAGTGAGAGAGAGAAATAGAGAAAGAGAAGCTGTGAGTGAGAGAGAGAAATAGAGAAGCTGTGAGTGAGAGAGAGAAAGAGAAGCTGTGAGTGAGAGAGAGAGAGAAAGAGAAGCTGTGAGTGAGAGAGAGGGAGAGAAAGAGAAGCTGTTAGTGAGAGAGAGTGAGAGATAAGCTGTGAGTGTGAGAGAGAGAACCTGTGAGTGAGAGAGAGAGAGAGAAAGAGAAGCTGTATGTGTGAGAGAGAGAAAGAGAAGCTGTCAGTGAGAGAGAAAGAGAGAAAATGAGAAGCTGTGAGGGAGAGCAAGAGAGAGAGAGAGAAAGAGAAGTTGTGTGGTTGTGAAAGAGAGAAGCTGTGAGGGAGAGAGAGAGAAAGAGAAGATTTGAGTGAGAGAGAGAAAAAAGAAGCTGTGAGAGAGAGAGAGAGAAACTGTGAGTGAGAGAGAGAGAGAAAGAGAAGCTGTGAGAGAGAGAGAGAAAGAGAAGCTGTTAGTGAGAGAGAGAGAGTGAAAGTGAAGCTGTGAGTGAAGGAGAGAGAGAGAAGTTGTGATTGAGCGAGAGAGAGAAGCTGTGAGTGAGAAAGAGAGAGAGAAAGAGAAACTGAGTGAGAGAGAGAGAGAAAGAGAAAGAGAAGCTGTGAGTGAGAGAGAGAGAGAAAGAGAAGCTGTGAGTGAGAGAGAGAGAAGCTGTGAGTGAGAGAGAGAGAAAGAAAGAGAAGCTGTGAGTGAGAGAGAGAAAGAGCAGCTGTTAGTGAGTGAGAGAGAGAGAGAGAGAGAGAAGCTGTGAGTGAGAGAGAGAGAAGCTGTGAGTGAGAGAGTGAGAAAGAGAAGCTGTATGTGTTTGTGTGAGAGAGAGAGTGAGAAGCTGTGAGAGAGAGAGAGGAAAAGAGAAGCTGTGAGTGTGTGAGAGAGTGAAAGAGAAGCTGTGAGTGAGAGAGAGAGAAGCTGTGAGTGAGTGAGAAAGAGAAGCTGTGAGAGAGTGAGTGAGAGAGAGAATCTGAGTGAAAGAGAGAGAAAGAGAAGCTGTGAGTGAGAGAGAGAGAAAGAGAAGCTGTGAGTGAGAGAGAAAGAGAAGCTATGAGAGAGAGTGAGAAAGAGAAGCTGTGAATGTGTGTGAGAGAGAAAGAAAGAGAAGCTGTGAGAGAGAGAAAGATAAAAATAACTGTGTGTGTGTGAGAGAGAGAGAAGCTGAGTGAGAGAGAGAGAGAAAGAGAAGCTGTGAGTGTGAGAGAGAGAGAAGCTGTGAGTGAGAGAGAGTGAGAGAAAGAAAACCTGTGAGTGAGAGAGAGAGAGAAGCTGTGAGTAAGAGAGAGAGAAAGATAAGCTGTGAGTGAGGGAGAGAAAAGAGAAGCTGTGAGTGAGAGAGAGAGAGAAAGAGAAGCTGTGAGTGTGAGAGAGAAATAGAGAAAGAGAAGCTGTGAGTGAGAGAGAGAGAAAGAGAAGCTGTTAGTGAGAGAGAGAGTATAAGAGAAGCTGTGAGTGAGAGAGAGAGAGAAGCTGTGAGTAAGAGAGAGAGAAAGCTAAGCTGTGAGTGAGGGAGAGAGAAAGAGAAGTTGTGAGTGAGTGAGAGAAAGAAAGAGAAGCTGTGAGTGAGAGAGAGAAATAGAGAAAGAGAAGCTGTGAGTGAGAGAGAGAGAGAAAGAGAAGCTGTGAGTGAGAGAGAGAAAGAGAAGCTGTGAGTGAGAGAGAGAGAGAAAGAGAAGCTGTGAGTGAGAGAGAGGGAGAGAAAGAGAAGCTGTTAGTGAGAGAGAGAAAGAGAAGCTGTGTAGTGAGAGAGAGAGAAAGAGAAGCTGTGAGTGCGAGAGAGAGAGAAGCTGTGAGTGAGAGAGAGAGAGAAAGGGAAGATGTGAGTGAGAGAGAGAAAGAGAAGCTGTGAGTGAGAGAGAAAGAGAAGCTGTGAGAAAGAGAGAGAAAAATAGAAGCTGTGACTGGAGAGAGAGAGAAGCTGTGAGTGAGAGAGAGAGAGAAAGAGAAGCTGTGAGTGAGTGAGAGAGAGAAAGAGAAGCTGTGAGTGAGAGAGAGAAGCTGTGAGTGAGAGAGAGAGAGAGAGCAAAGCTGTGTGAGAGAGAGAGAAGCTGTGAGTGAGAGAGAGAGGGAGAAAGAGATGCTGTGAGTGAGAGAGAGAGAGAAATAGAATCTTTGAGTGAGAGAGAGAGAAAGAGAAGCTGTGAGTGAGAGAAAGAGAAGCTGTGAGTGAGATAGAGAGAAAGAGAAGCTGTGAGTGAGAGAGAGAAAGAGAAACTGTGAGAGAGAGAGAGAAAGAAAGAGAAATTGTCAGTGAGAGAGAGAGAGATAAGCTTTGAGTGAGAGAGAAAGAGAGAAAGAGAAGCTGTGACTGAGAGAGAGAGAGAGAAAGAGAAGCTTTGAGTGAGAGAGAGAGAGAGAAGCTGTGACTGAGAGAAAGAGAAGCTGTGTTAGAGAGAGAGAGAGAAAGAGATGCTTTGAGTGAGAGAGACAGAAAGAGACGCTGTGAGTGAGAGAGAGAGAAAGAGAAGCTTTGAGAGAGAGATGGAAAGGGAAGCTTTGTGTGTGTGAGAGAGAAAGAGAAGCTGTGAGTGAGAGAGAAAGAGAAGCTGTGTGAGAGAGAGAGTGAGAAAGAGAAGCTGTGAGTGTGTGTGTGAGAGAAAGAGAAGCTGTGTGAGAGAGAGTGGGAAAGAGAAGATGTGAATGACAGAGAGAGAGAGAAACTGTGTGTGTGTGAGAGAGAGAAAGAGAAGCTGTGTGTGTGAGAGAAAGAGAAGGTGTGAGTGAGAGAGAGAGAAAGAAAGAGAAGCTGTGAGAGAGAGAAAGAGAGAAAGAACTGTGTGTGTGTGAGAGAGAGAAGCTGTGAGTGAGAGAGAGAGAGAGAGAAAGAGAAGCTGAGTGAGAGAGAGAGAGAAAGAGAAGCTGTGAGTGAGAGAGAGAAAGAGAAACTGTGTGAGAGAGAGAGAAAGAAAGAGAAATTGTCAGTGAGAGAGAGAGATAAGCTTTGAGTGAGAGAGAAAGAGAGAAAGAGAAGCTGTGACTGAGAGAGAGAGAGAAAGAGATGCAGTGAGTGAGTGAGAGAGTGAAAGAGAAGCTATGAGTGAGAGAGAGAGAGAGAGAAAAGCTGTGAGTGACTGAGAGAAAGAGAAGCTGTGTTAGAGAGAGAGAGAAAGAGATGCTTTGAGTGAGAAAGACAGAAAGAGACGCTGTGAGTGAGAGAGAGAGAGAGAAAGAGAAGCTTTGAGTGAGAGAGAGATGGAAAGGGAAGCTTTGTGTGTGTGAGAGAGAAAGAGAAGATGTGAGTGAGAGAGAGAAAGAGAAGCTGTGTGTGTGTGTGTGAGAGAGAAAGAGAAGCTGTCAGTGAGAGAGAGAAAAAGAGAAGCTGAGAGTGAGAGAGAGAGAGAAAGAGAAGCTGTGAGTGAGAGAGAGAAATAGAGAAAGAGAATCTGTGAGTGAGTGAGAGAGAGAGAGAAGCTGTGAGTGAGAGAGAGAAAGAGAAGCTGTGAGTGAGAGAGAGAGAGAGAAAGAGAAGCTGTGAGTGAGAGAGAGGGAGAGAAAGAGATGTTAGAGAGAGAGAGAAAGAAAGCGAAGCGGTAAGTAAGAGAGAGAAGAAAGAGAAGCTGTGAGTGAGAGAGAGAGAGAAAGAGAAGCTGTGAGTGAGAGAGAGAGAAAGAGAAGCTGTGAGTAAGAGAGAGAGACAAGCTGAGTGAGAGAGAGAGAGAAAGAGAAGCTGTGAGTGAAAGAGAGAGAGAGAAAGAGAAGCTGTGAGTGAAAGAGAGAGAGAGAACGAGAAGCTGTGAGTGAGAGAGTGAGAGAGAGAAAATAGAAGCTGTGAGAGAGAGTGAGAGAGAAACAGATGCTGTGAGTGAGTGCATGAGAGAGAGAAAGAGAAGCTGTGAGTGAGAGAGAGAGAGAAAGAGTAGCTGTGAGTGAGAGAGAGGGGGAAAGAGAAGCTGTTAGTGAGAGAGAGAGAAGCTGAGTGAGAGAGAGAGAAAGAGTAGCTGTGAGTGAGAGAGAGAGAGAGAAGCTGTTAGTGAGAGAGAGAGAAAGAGAAGCTGTGTGAGAGAGAGAGAGAAAGAGTAGCTGTGATTGAGAGAGAGGGAAAAAGAAGCTGTGAGTGAGTGAGAGAGAGAGAAGCTGAGTGAGAGAGAGAGAAAGAGAAGCTGTGAGTGAGAGAGTGAAAGAAAAGCTGTGAGTGAGAGAGAGAGAGAAGCTGTGAGTGAGAGAGAGAGAAAGAGAAGCTGTGAGTGTGAGAGAGAGAAAGAGAAGCTGTTAGTGAGAGAGATAGAGTATAAGAGAAGCTGTGAGTGAGAGAGAGAGAGAAGCTGTGAGTGAGAGAGAGAGAGAAAGAGAAGCTGTGAGTGAGAGAGAAAGAGAAGCTGTGAGAGAGAGAGAGTGAGAAAGAGAAGCTGTGAGTGTGTGTGTGAGAGAAAGAGAAGCTGTGTGAGAGAGAGAGGGAAAGAGAAGATGTGAATGACACACAGAGAGAGAAGCTGTGTGTGTGTGAGAGAGAAAGAGAATCTCTGTGTGTGTGTGTGAGAGAGAAAGAGAAGCTGTGAGTGAGAGAGAGAGAAAGAAAGAGAAGCTGTGAGAGAGAGAAAGAGAGAAAGAACTGTGTGTGTGTGTGTGAGAGAGAGAAGCTGTGAGTGAGAGAGAGAGAGAAAGAGAAGCTGTGAGTGTGTGAGAGAGAGAAGCTGTGAGTGAGAGAGAGTGAGAGAATGAAAACCTGTGAGTGAGAGAGAGAGAGAATCTGTGAGTTAGAGAGAGAGAAAGCTAAGCTGTGAGTGAAAGAGAGAAGCTGTGAGGGAGAGAGAGAGAAAGAGAAGATTTGAGTGAGAGAGAGAAAAAAAGAAGCTCTGAGAGAGAGAAAGAGAAACTGTGAGTGAGAGAGAGAGAAAGAGAAGCTGTGAGAGAGAGAGAGAAAGAGAAGCTGTTAGTGAGAGAGAGAGTGAAAGTGAAGCTGTGAGTGAAGGAGAGAGAGAGAAGCTGTGATTGAGCGAGAGAGAGAAGCTGTGAGTGAGAAAGAGAGAGAGAGAAAGAGAAACTGAGTGAGAGAGAGAGAGAAAGAGAAAGAGAAGCTGTGAGTGAGAGAGAGAGAGAAGCTGTGAGTGAGAGAGAGAGAAAGAAAGAGAAGCTGTGAGTGAGAGAGAGAAAGAGCAGCTGTTAGTGAGAGAGAGAGAGAGAGAAGCTGTGAGTGAGAGAGAGAGAAGCTGTGAGTGAGAGAGTGAGAAAGAGAAGCTGTATGTGTTTGTGTGTGAGAGAGAGTGAAAGAGAAGCTGTGAGTGAGAGAGAGAGAAGCTGTGAGTGAGTGAGAAAGAGAAGCTGTGAGAGAGTGAGTGAGAGAGAGAATCTGAGTGAAAGAGAGAGAAAGAGAAGCTGTGAGTGAGAGAGAGAGAAAGAGAAGCTGTGAGTGAGAGAGAAAGAGAAGCTATGAGAGAGAGTGAGAAAGAGAAGCTGTGAACGTGTGTGAGAGAGAAAGAGAAGCTGTGAGAGAGAGAGAGGGAAAGAGAAGATGTGAATGACACACACAGAGAGAAGCTGTGTGTGTGAGAGAGAGAAAGAGAAGCTGTGTGTGTGTGTGAGAGAGAGAGAGAAGCTGTGAGTGAGAGAGAGAGAAAGAAAGAGAAGCTGTGAGAGAGAGAAAGAGAAAAATAACTGTGTGTGTGTGTGAGAGAGAGAGAAGCTGAGTGAGAGAGAGAGAGAGAAAGAGAAGCTGTGAGTGTGAGAGAGAGAGAAGCTGTGAGTGAGAGAGAGTGAGAGAAAGAAAACCTGTGAGTGAGAGAGAGAGAGAAGCTGTGAGTAAGAGAGAGAGAAAGATAAGCTGTGAGTGAGGGAGAGAGAAAGATAAGCTGTGAGTGAGAGAGAGAGAGAAAGAGAAGCTGTGAGTGTGAGAGAGAAATAGAGAAAGAGAAGCTGTGAGTGAGAGAGAGAGAATGAGAGAGAGAGAAAGAGAAGCTGTTAGTGAGAGAGAGAGAGTATAAGAGAAGCTGTGAGTCAGAGAGAGAGAGAGAAGCTGTGAGTGAGAGAGAGAGAGAGAAAGAGAAGCTGTGAGTGAGAGAGAAAGAGAAGCTGTGAGAGAGAGAGTGAGAAAGAGAAACTGTGAGTGTGTGTGAGAGAGAAAGAGAAGCTGTGTGAGAGAGAGAGGGAAAGAGAAGATGTGAATGACACAGAGAGAGAGAAAGAGAATCTGTGTGTGTGTGAGAGAGAGAAAGAGAAGCTGTGAGTGAGAGAGAGAGAAAGAAAGAGAAGCTGTGAGAGAGAGAAAGAGAGAAAGAACTGTGTGTGTGTGTGTGAGAGTGAGAGAAGCTGTGAGTGAGAGAGAGAGAGAAAGAGAAGCTGTGAGTGTGTGAGAGAGAGAATCTGTAAGAGAGAGAGAAAGCTAAGCTGTGAGTGAGGGAGAGAGAAAGAGAAGCTGCGAGTGAGTGAGAGAGAGAAAGAGAAGCTGTGAGTGTGAGAGAGAAATAGAGAAAGAGAAGCTGTGAGTGAGATAGAGAGATAGAGAAGCTGTGAGTGAGAGAGAGAAAGAGAAGCTGTGAGTGAGAGAGAGAGAGAAAGAGAAGCTGTGAGTGAGAGAGTGGGAGAGAAAGAGAAGCTGTTAGTGAGAGAGAGTGAGAGATAAGCTGTGAGTGTGAGAGAGAGAACCTGTGAGTGAGAGAGAGAGAGAAAGAGAAGCTGTATATGTGAGAGAGAGAAAGAGAAAGAGAAGCTGTCAGTGAGAGAGAAAGAGAGAAAATGAGAAGCTGTGAGGGAGAGCGAGAGAGAGAGAGAGAAGTTGTGTGGTTGTGAAAGAGAGAAGCTGTGAGGGAGAGAGAGAAAGAGAAGATTTGAGTGAGAGAGAGAAAAAAAGAAGCTGTGAGTGAGAGAGAGAGAAAGAGAAACTGTGAGTGAGAGAGAGAGAGAAAGAGAAGCTGTGAGAGAGAGAGAGAAAGAGAAGCTGTTAGTGAGAGAGAAAGTGAAAGTGAAGCTGTGAGTGAAGGAGAGAGAGAGAAGCTGTGAGTGTGTGAGAGAGAGAAGCTGTGAGTGAGAGAGAGTGAGAGAAAGAAAACCTGTGAGTGAGAGAGAGAGAGAAGCTGTGAGTAAGAGAGAGAGAAAGCTAAGCAGTGAGTGAGAGAGAGAAATAGAGAAAGAGAAGCTGGGAGTGAGAGAGAGAGAGAAAGAGAAGCGGTAAGTGAGAGAGAGAAGAATGAGAAGCTGTGAGTGAGAGAGAGAGAGAAAGAGAAGCTGTGAGAGAGAGAGAAAGAGAAGCTGTTAGTGAGAGAGAGAGTGAAAGTGAAGCTGTGAGTGAAGGAGAGAGAGAGAAGCTGTGATTGAGCGAGAGAGAGAAGCTGTGAGTGAGAGAGAGAGAGAAAGAGAAACTGAGTGAGAGAGAGAGAGAAAGAGAAAGAGAAGCTGTGAGTGAGAGAGAGAGAGAAAGAGAAGCTATGAGTGAGAGAGAGAGAGAAGCTGTGAGTGAGAGAGAGAGAGAAAGAGAAGCTGTGAGTGAGAGAGAGAAAGAGAAGCTGTTAGTGAGAGAGAGAGAGAAGCTGTGAGTGAGAGAGTGAGAAAGAGAAGCTGTATGTGTTTGTGTGTGAGAGAGAGTGAGAAGCTGTGAGAGAGAGAGAGAAAAAAAGAGAAGCTGAGAGTGACAGCGTGAGTGAAAGAGAAGCTGTGAGTGAGAGAGAGAGAAGCTGTGAGTGAGTGAAAAAGAGAAGCTGTGAGTGAGTGAGTAAGAGAGAGAATCTGAGTGTGAGAGAGAGAGAAATAGAAGCTGTGAGTGAGAGAGAGAGAGAAAGAGAAGCTGTGAGTGAGAGAGAAAGAGAAGCTGTGAGGGAGAGAGAGAAGCTGTGTGTGTGAGAGAGAAGGATTATCTGTAAGTGAGAGAGAGAGAGAAAGAGAAGCTGTGAGTGAGAAAGAGAGAGAGAAAGAGAAGCTGTGAGTGAGAGAGTTGAAAGAGAGAGAAAAAGAAAAGCTGTGAGTGAGTGAGAGAGGGAGAAATAGAAGCTATGAGTGAGAGAGAGAGAGAAGCTGTGAGTGAGTGAGAAAGGGAAGCTGTGAGTGGGAGAGAAAGAGAGAAAGAGAAGCTGTGAGTGAGAGAGAGAGAGAAGCTGTTAGTGAGAGAGAGAGAAAGAGAGAGAAAGAAAGATAAGCTGCAAGTGAGAGAGAGAGAGAAATTGACGCTGTGAGTGAGAGAGAGCGAGAAAGAGAAGCTGTGATTGAGAGAGAGAGAGAGAGAAGCTGTGAGTGAGAGAGAGAGAGTATGAGAAGCTGTGAGTGAGTGAGAGAGAGAAGCTGTGAGTGAGAGAGAGAAGCTGTGTGTGTGAGAGAGAAGGATTATCTGTAAGTGAGAGAGAGAGAGAAAGAGAAGCTGTGAGTGAGAGAGTTGAAAGAGAGAGAAAAAGAAAAGCTGTGAGTGAGTGAGAGAGGGAGAAATAGAAGCTATGAGTGAGAGAGAGAGAGAGAAGCTGTGAGTGAGTGAGAAAGGGAAGCTGTGAGCGAGTGAGTCAGAGAGAGAGAATCTGAGTGAAAGAGAGAGAGAAAGAGAAGCTGTGAGTGAGAGAGAGAGAGAAGCTATGAGAGAGAGTGAGAAAGAGAAGGTGTGAATGTGTGTGAGAGAGAAAGAGAAGCTGTGAGAGAGAGAGAGAGAAAGAGAAGATGTGAATGACACACACAGAGAGAAGCTGTGTGTGTGTGTGAGAGAAAGAGAAGCTGTGAGTGAGAGAGAGAGAAAGAAAGAGAAGCTGTGTGAGAGAGAAAGATAAAAATAACTGTGTGTGTGAGAGAGAGAGAGAAGCTGAGTGAGAGAGAGAGAGAGAAAGAGAAGCTGTGAGTGTGTGAGAGAGAGAAGCTGTGAGTGAGAGAGTGAGAGAAAGAAAACCTGTGAGTGAGAGAGAGAGAGAAGCTGTGAGTAAGAGAGAGAGAAAGATAAGCTGTGAGTGAGGGAGAGAGAAAGAGAAGCTGTGAGTGAGAGAGAGAGAAAGAGAAGCTGTGAGTGTGAGAGAGAAATAGAGAAAGAGAAGCTCTGAGTGAGAGAGAGAGAAAGAGAAGCTGTTAGTGAGAGAGAGAGAGTATAAGAGAAGCTGTGAGTGAGAGAGAGAGAGAGAAGCTGTGAGTGAGAGAGAGAGAGAAGCTGTGAGAGAGAGAGAGTGAGAAAGAGAAGCTGTGAGTGTGTGTGAGAGAGAAAGAGAAGCTGTGTGAGAGAGAGAGGGAAAGAGAAGATGTGAATGACAGAGAGAGAGAGAAGCTGTGTGTGAGAGAGAGAGAAAGAGAATCTGTGTGTGTGTGTGAGAGAGAAAGAGAAGCTGTGAGTGAGAGAGAGAGAAAGAAAGAGAAGCTGTGAGAGAGAGAAAGAGAGAAAGAACTGTGTGTGTGTGAGAGAGAGAGAAGCTGTGAGTGAGAGAGAGAGAGAAAGAGAAGCTGTGAGTGTGTGAGAGAGAGAAGCTGTGAGTGAGAGAGAGTGAGAGAAAGAAAACCTGTGAGTGAGAGAGAGAGAGAATCTGTGAGTAAGAGAGAGAGAAAGCTAAGCTGTGAGTGAGGGAGAGAGAAAGAGAAGCTGCGAGTGAGTGAGAGAGAGAAAGAGAAGCTGTGAGTGTGAGAGAGAAATAGAGAAAGAGAAGCTGTGAGTGAGAGAGAGAGATAGAGAAGCTGTGAGTGAGAGAGAGAAAGAGAAGCTGTGAGTGAGAGAGAGAGAGAAAGAGAAGCTGTGAGTGAGAGAGAGGGAGAGAAAGAGAAGCTGTTAGTGAGAGAGAGTGAGAGATAAGCTGTGAGTGTGAGAGAGAGAACCTGTGAGTGAGAGAGAGAAAGAGAAGCTGTATGTGTGAGAGAGAGAAAGAGAAAGAGAAGCTGTCAGTGAGAGAGAAAGAGAGAAAATGAGAAGCTGTGAGGGAGAGCAAGAGAGAGAGAGAGAAAGAGAAGTTGTGTGGTTGTGAAAGAGAGAAGCTGTGAGGGAGAGAGAGAGAAAGAGAAGATTTGAGTGAGAGAGAGAAAAAAGAAGCTGTGAGAGAGAGAGAGAGAAACTGTGAGTGAGAGAGAGAGAGAAAGAGAAGCTGTTAGTGAGAGAGAGAGTGAAAGTGAAGCTGTGAGTGAAGGAGAGAGAGAGAAGTTGTGATTGAGCGAGAGAGAGAAGCTGTGAGTGAGAAAGAGAGAGAGAAAGAGAAACTGAGTGAGAGAGAGAGAGAAAGAGAAAGAGAAGCTGTGAGTGAGAGAGAGAGAGAAAGAGAAGCTGTGAGTGAGAGAGAGAGAAGCTGTGAGTGAGAGAGAGAGAAAGAAAGAGAAGCTGTGAGTGAGAGAGAGAAAGAGCAGCTGTTAGTGAGAGAGAGAGAGAGAGAGAAGCTGTGAGTGAGAGAGAGAGAAGCTGTGAGTGAGAGAGTGAGAAAGAGAAGCTGTATGTGTTTGTGTGAGAGAGAGAGTGAGAAGCTGTGAGAGAGAGAGAGGAAAAGAGAAGCTGTGAGTGTGTGAGAGAGTGAAAGAGAAGCTGTGAGTGAGAGAGAGAGAAGCTGTGAGTGAGTGAGAAAGAGAAGCTGTGAGTAAGAGAGAGAGAAAGATAAGCTGTGAGTGAGGGAGAGAAAAGAGAAGCTGTGAGTGAGAGAGAGAGAAAGAGAAGCTGTGAGTGTGAGAGAGAAATAGAGAAAGAGAAGCTGTGAGTGAGAGAGAGAGAAAGAGAAGCTGTTAGTGAGAGAGAGAGAGTATAAGAGAAGCTGTGAGTGAGAGAGAGAGAGAAGCTGTGAGTAAGAGAGAGAGAAAGCTAAGCTGTGAGTGAGGGAGAGAGAAAGAGAAGTTGTGAGTGAGTGAGAGAAAGAAAGAGAAGCTGTGAGTGAGAGAGAGAAATAGAGAAAGAGAAGCTGTGAGTGAGAGAGAGAGAGAAAGAGAAGCTGTTAGTGAGAGAGAGAAAGAGAAGCTGTGAGTGAGAGAGAGAGAGAAATATAATCTTTGAGTGAGAGAGAGAGAGAAAGAGAAGCTGTGAGTGAGAGAAAGAGAAGCTGTGAGTGAGAGAGAGAGAGAAAGAGAAGCTGTGAGTGAGAGAGAGAAAGAGAAACTGTGTGAGAGAGAGAGAAAGAAAGAGAAATTGTCAGTGAGAGAGAGAGAGATAAGCTTTGAGTGAGAGAGAAAGAGAGAAAGAGAAGCTGTGACTGAGAGAGAGAGAGAGAAAGAGAAGCTTTGAGTGAGAGAGAGAGAGAGAAGCTGTGACTGAGAGAAAGAGAAGCTGCGTTAGAGAGAGAGAGAGAAAGAGATGCTTTGAGTGAGAGAGACAGAAAGAGACGCTGTGAGTGAGAGAGAGAGAAAGAGAAGCTTTGAGAGAGAGATGGAAAGGGAAGCTTTGTGTGTGTGAGAGAGAAAGAGAAGCTGTGAGTGAGAGAGAAAGAGAAGCTGTGTGAGAGAGAGAGTGAGAAAGAGAAGCTGTGAGTGTGTGTGTGAGAGAAAGAGAAGCTGTGTGAGAGAGAGTGGGAAAGAGAAGATGTGAATGACAGAGAGAGAGAGAAACTGTGTCTGTGTGAGAGAGAGAAAGAGAAGCTGTGTGTGTGAGAGAAAGAGAAGGTGTGAGTGAGAGAGAGAGAAAGAAAGAGAAGCTGTGAGAGAGAGAAAGAGAGAAAGAACTGTGTGTGTGTGAGAGAGAGAAGCTGTGAGTGAGAGAGAGAGAGAGAAAGAGAAGCTGAGTGAGAGAGAGAGAGAAAGAGAAGCTGTGAGTGAGAGAGAGAAAGAGAAACTGTGTGAGAGAGAGAGAAAGAAAGAGAAATTGTCAGTGAGAGAGAGAGAGATAAGCTTTGAGTGAGAGAGAAAGAGAGAAAGAGAAGCTGTGACTGAGAGAGAGAGAGAAAGAGATGCAGTGAGTGAGTGAGAGAGTGAAAGAGAAGCTATGAGTGAGAGAGAGAGAGAGAGAGAAGCTGTGTGTGACTGAGAGAAAGAGAAGCTGTGTTAGAGAGAGAGAGAAAGAGATGCTTTGAGTGAGAAAGACAGAAAGAGACGCTGTGAGTGAGAGAGAGAGAGAAAGAGAAGCTTTGAGTGAGAGAGAGATGGAAAGGGAAGCTTTGTGTGTGTGAGAGAGAAAGAGAAGATGTGAGTGAGAGAGAGAAAGAGAAGCTGTGTGTGTGTGTGAGAGAGAAAGAGAAGCTGAGAGTGAGAGAGAGAAAAAGAGAAGCTGAGAGTGAGAGAGAGAGAGAGAGAGAGAGAAGCTGTGAGTGAGAGAGAGAAAGAGAAGCTGTGAGTGAGAGAGAGAGAGAGAAAGAGAAGCTGTGAGTGAGAGAGAGGGAGAGAAAGAGACGTTAGAGAGAGAGAGAAAGAAAGCGAAGCGGTAAGTGAGAGAGAGAAGAAAGAGAAGCTGTGAGTGAGAGAGAGAGAGAAAGAGAAGCTGTGAGTGAGAGAGAGAGAAAGAGAAGCTGTGAGTAAGAGAGAGAGACAAGCTGAGTGACAGAGAGAGAGAAAGAGAAGCTGTGAGTGAAAGAGAGAGAGAGAAAGAGAAGCTATGAGTGAAAGAGAGATAGAGAACGAGAAGCTGTGAGTGAGAGAGTGAGAGAGAGAAAATAGAAGCTGTGAGAAAGAGTGAGAGAGAAACAGATGCTGTGAGTGAGTGCATGAGAGAGAGAAAGAGAAGCTGTGAGTGAGAGAGAGAGAGAAAGAGTAGCTGTGAGTGAGAGAGAGGGGGAAAGAGAAGCTGTTAGTGAGAGAGAGAGAAGCTGAGTGAGAGAGAGAGAAAGAGTAGCTGTGAGTGAGAGAGAGAGAGAAAAGCTGTTAGTGAGAGAGAGAGAAAGAGAAGCTGTGTGTGAGAGAGAGAGAGAAAGAGTAGCTGTGATTGAGAGAGAGGGAAAAAGAAGCTGTGAGTGAGTGAGAGAGAGAGAAGCTGAGTGAGAGAGAGAGAAAGAGAAGCTGTGAGTGAGAGAGAGAAAGAAAAGGTGTGAGTGAGAGAGAGAGAGAAGCTGTGAGTGAGAGAGAGAGAAAGAGAAGCTGTGAGTGTGAGAGAGAGAAAGAGAAGCTGTTAGTGAGAGAGATAGAGTATAAGAGAAGCTGTGAGTGAGAGAGAGAGAGAAGCTGTGAGTGAGAGAGAGAGAGAAAGAGAAGCTGTGAGTGAGAGAGAAAGAGAAGCTGTGAGAGAGAGAGTGAGAAAGAGAAGCTGTGAGTGTGTGTGAGAGAGAAAGAGAAGCTGTGTGAGAGAGAGAGGGAAAGAGAAGATGTGAATGACACACAGAGAGAGAAGCTGTGTGTGTGTGAGAGAGAAAGAGAATCTCTGTGTGTGTGTGAGAGAGAGAAAGAGAAGCTGTGAGTGAGAGAGAGAGAAAGAAAGAGAAGCTGTGAGAGAGAGAAAGAGAAAAAGAACTGTGTGTGTGTGTGAGAGAGAGAGAAGCTGTGAGTGAGAGAGAGAGAGAAAGAGAAGCTGTGAGTGTGTGAGAGAGAGAAGCTGTGAGTGAGAGAGAGTGAGAGAAAGAAAACCTGTGAGTGAGAGAGAGAGAGAATCTGTGAGTTAGAGAGAGAGAAAGCTAAGCTGTGAGTGAAAGAGAGAAGCTGTGAGGGAGAGAGAGAGAAAGAGAAGATTTGAGTGAGAGAGAGAAAAAAAAGAAGCTGTGAGAGAGAGAGAGAGAAAGAGAAACTGTGAGTGAGAGAGAGAGAGAAAGAGAAGCTGTGAGAGAGAGAGAGAAAGAGAAGCTGTTAGTGAGAGAGAGAGTGAAAGTGAAGCTGTGAGTGAAGGAGAGAGAGAGAAGCTGTGATTGAGCGAGAGAGAGAAGCTGTGAGTGAGAAAGAGAGAGAGAGAAAGAGAAACTGAGTGAGAGAGAGAGAAAGAGAAAGAGAAGCTGTGAGTGAGAGAGAGAGAGAAGCTGTGAGTGAGAGAGAGAGAAAGAAAGAGAAGCTGTGAGTGAGAGAGAGAAAGAGCAGCTGTTAGTGAGAGAGAGAGAGAGAAGCTGTGAGTGAGAGAGAGAGAAGCTGTGAGTGAGAGAGTGAGAAAGAGAAGCTGTATGTGTTTGTGTGTGAGAGAGAGTGAAAGAGAAGCTGTGAGTGAGAGAGAGAGAAGCTGTGAGTGAGTGAGAAAGAGAAGCTGTGAGAGAGTGAGTGAGAGAGAGAATCTGAGTGAAAGAGAGAGAAAGAGAAGCTGTGAGTGAGAGAGAGAGAAAGAGAAGCTGTGAGTGAGAGAGAAAGAGAAGCTATGAGAGAGAGTGAGAAAGAGAAGCTGTGAACGTGTGTGTGAGAGAAAGAGAAGCTGTGAGAGAGAGAGAGGGAAAGAGAAGATGTGAATGACACACACAGAGAGAAGCTGTGTGTGTGAGAGAGAGAAAGAGAAGCTGTGTGTGTGTGTGAGAGAGAGAAAGAGAAGCTGTGAGTGAGAGAGAGAGAAAGAAAGAGAAGCTGTGAGAGAGAGAAAGAGAAAAATAACTGTGTGTGTGTGAGAGAGAGAGAAGCTGAGTGAGAGAGAGAGAGAAAGAGAAGCTGTGAGTGTGAGAGAGAGAGAAGCTGTGAGTGAGAGAGAGTGAGAGAAAGAAAACCTGTGAGTGAGAGAGAGAGAGAAGCTGTGAGTAAGAGAGAGAGAAAGATAAGCTGTGAGTGAGGGAGAGAGAAAGATAAGCTGTGAGTGAGAGAGAGAGAGAAAGAGAAGCTGTGAGTGTGAGAGAGAAATAGAGAAAGAGAAGCTGTGAGAGAGAGAGAGAAAGAGAAGCTGTTAGTGAGAGAGAGAGAGTATAAGAGAAGCTGTGAGTGAGAGAGAGAGAGAGAAGCTGTGAGTGAGAGAGAGAGAGAGAAAGAGAAGCTGTGAGTGAGAGAGAAAGAGAAGCTGTGAGAGAGAGAGAGTGAGAAAGAGAAGCTGTGAGTGTGTGTGAGAGAGAAAGAGAAGCTGTGTGAGAGAGAGAGGGAAAGAGAAGATGTGAATGACACAGAGAGAGAGAAAGAGAATCTGTGTGTGTGTGTGAGAGAGAAAGAGAAGCTGTGAGTGAGAGAGAGAGAAAGAAAGAGAAGCTGTGAGAGAGAGAAAGAGAGACAGAACTGTGTGTGTGTGTGAGAGAGAGAGAGAGAAGCTGTGAGTGAGAGAGAGAGAGAAAGAGAAGCTGTGAGTGTGTGAGAGAGAGAATCTGTAAGAGAGAGAGAAAGCTAAGCTGTGAGTGAGGGAGAGAGAAAGAGAAGCTGCGAGTGAGTGAGAGAGAGAAAGAGAAGCTGTGAGTGTGAGAGAGAAATAGAGAAAGAGAAGCTGTGAGTGAGAGAGAGAGATAGAGCTGTGAGTGAGAGAGAGAAAGAGAAGCTGTGAGTGAGAGAGAGAGAGAGAAAGAGAAGCTGTGAGTGAGAGAGAGGGAGAGAAAGAGAAGCTGTTAGTGAGAGAGAGTGAGAGATAAGCTGTGAGTGTGAGAGAGAGAACCTGTGAGTGAGAGAGAGAGAAAGAGAAGCTGTATATGTGAGAGAGAGAAAGAGAAAGAGAAGCTGTCAGTGAGAGAGAAAGAGAGAAAATGAGAAGCTGTGAGGGAGAGCGAGAGAGAGAGAGAGAGAAGTTGTGTGGTTGTGAAAGAGAGAAGCTGTGAGGGAGAGAGAGAAAGAGAAGATTTGAGTGAGAGAGAGAAAAAAAGAAGCTGTGAGTGAGAGAGAGAGAAAGAGAAACTGTGAGTGAGAGAGAGAGAGAAAGAGAAGCTGTGAGAGAGAGAGAGAAAGAGAAGCTGTTAGTGAGAGAGAGAGTGAAAGTGAAGCTGTGAGTGAAGGAGAGAGAGAGAAGCTGTGAGTGAGAGAGAGAGAGAGAAGCTGTGTGTGTGAGAGAGAGAAAGAGAAGCTGTGTGTGTGTGAGAGAGAAAGAGAAGCTGTGAGTGAGAGAGAGAAAGAAAGAGAAGTTGTGAGAGAGAGAAAGAGAGAAAGAACTGTATGTGTGTGTGAGAGAGAGAAGCTGTGAGTGAGAGAGAGAGAGAGAAAGAGAAGCTGTGAGTGTGTGAGAGAGAGAAGCTGTGAGTGAGACAGAGTGAGAGAAAGAAAACCTGTGAGTGAGAGAGAGAGAGAAGCTGTGAGTAAGAGAGAGAGAAAGCTAAGCTGTGAGTGAGAGAGAGAAATAGAGAAAGAGAAGCTGGGAGTGAGAGAGAGAAAGAAAGAGAAGCGGTAAGTGAGAGAGAGAAGAATGAGAAGCTGTGAGTGAGAGAGAGAGAGAAAGAGAAGCTGTGAGAGAGAGAGAAAGAGAAGCTGTTAGTGAGAGAGAGAGTGAAAGTGAAGCTGTGAGTGAAGGAGAGAGAGAGAAGCTGTGATTGAGCGAGAGAGAGAAGCTGTGAGTGAGAGAGAGAAAGAGAAACTGAGTGAGAGAGAGAGAGAGAAAGAGAAAGAGAAGCTGTGAGTGAGAGAGAGAGAGAAAGAGAAGCTATGAGTGAGAGAGAGAGAGAAGCTGTGAGTGAGAGAGAGAGAGAAAGAGAAGCTGTGAGTGAGAGAGAGAAAGAGAAGCTGTTAGTGAGAGAGAGAGAGAAGCTGTGAGTGAGAGAGTGAGAAAGAGAAGCTGTATGTGTTTGTGTGTGAGAGAGAGTGAGAAGCTGAGAGAGAGAGAGAAAAAAAGAGAAGCTGTGAGTGACAGCGAGAGTGAAAGAGAAGCTGTGAGTGAGAGAGAGAGAAGCTGTGAGTGAGTGAAAAAGAGAAGCTGTGAGTGAGTGAGTAAGAGAGAGAATCTGAGTGAGAGAGAGAGAGAAATAGAAGCTGTGAGTGAGAGAGAGAGAGAAAGAAAGAGAAGCTGTGTGTGAGAGAGAAAGAGAAGCTGTGAGAGAGAGAGGGAAAGAGAAGATGTGAATGACAGAGAGAGAGAAGCTGTGTGTGTGTGAGAGAGAGAAAGAGAAGCTGTGTGTGTGAGAGAGAGAAAGAGAAGCTGTGAGTGAGAGAGAGAGAAAGAAATAGAAGTTGTGAGAGAGAGAAAGAGAGAAAGAACTGTATGTGTGTGAGAGAGAGAGCTGTGAGTGAGAGAGAGAGAGAAAGAGAAGCTGTGAGTGTGAGAGAGAGAGAAGCTGTGAGTGAGAGAGAGTGAGAGAAAGAAAACCTGTGAGTGAGAGAGAGAGAAGCTGTGAGTAAGAGAGAGAGAAAGCTAAGCTGTGAGTGAGAGAGAAATAGAGAAAGAGAAGCTGTGAGTGAGAGAGAGAGAGAGAAGCTGTGAGTGAGAGAGAGAAAGAGAAGCTGTGAGTGAGAGAAAGAAAGAGAAGCTGTGAGTGAGAGAGAGGGAGAGAAAGAGAAGCTGTTAGTGAGAGAGTGAAAGAAAGAGAAGCGGTAAGTGAGAGAGAGAAGAAAGAGAAGCTGTGAGTGAGAGAGAGAGAGAAAGAGAAGCTGTGAGTGAGAGAGAGAGAGAGAAAGAGAAGCTGTGAGTGAGACAGAGAGAAAGAGAAGCTGTGAGTGGGAGAGAGAGAACGAGAAGCTGTGAGAGAGAGAGAAAGAGAAGCTGTGATTGAGAGAGAGAGAGAAGCTGTGAGTGAGAGAGAGAGAGTATGAGAAGCTGTGAGTGGGTGAGAGAGAGAAGCTGTGAGTGAGAGAGAGAAGCTGTGTGTGAGAGAGAGAAGGATTATCTGTAAGTGAGAGAGAGAGAGAAAGAGAAGCTGTGAGTGAGAAAGAGAGAGAGAAAGAGAAGCTGTGAGTGAGAGAGTTGAAAGAGAGAGAAAAAGAAAAGCTGTGAGTGAGTGAGAGAGGGAGAAATAGAAGCTATGAGTGAGAGAGAGAGAGAGAAGCTGTGAGTGAGTGAGAAAGGGAAGCTGTGAGCGAGTGAGTCAGAGAGAGAGAATCTGAGTGAAAGAGAGAGAGAAAGAGAAGCTGTGAGTGAGAGAGAGAGAGAAAGAGAAGCTGTGAGAGAGTGAGTGAGAGAGAGAATCTGAGTGAAAGAGAGAGAAAGAGAAGCTGTGAGTGAGAGAGAGAGAAAGAGAAGCTGTGAGTGAGAGAGAAAGAGAAGCTATGAGAGAGAGTGAGAAAGAGAAGGTGTGAATGTGTGTGAGAGAGAAAGAGAAGCTGTGAGAGAGAGAGAGGGAAAGAGAAGATGTGAATGACACACACAGAGAGAAGCTGTGTGTGTGTGAGAGAGAAAGAGAAGCTGTGAGTGAGAGAGAGAGAAAGAAAGAGAAGCTGTGTGAGAGAGAAAGATAAAAATAACTGTGTGTGTGTGTGAGAGAGAGAAGCTGAGTGAGAGAGAGAGAGAGAAAGAGAAGCTGTGAGTGTGTGAGAGAGAGAAGCTGTGAGTGAGAGAGAGTGAGAGAAAGAAAACCTGTGAGTGAGAGAGAGAGAGAAGCTGTGAGTAAGAGAGAGAGAAAGATAAGCTGTGAGTGAGGGAGAGAGAAAGAGAAGCTGTGAGTGAGAGAGAGAGAAAGAGAAGCTGTGAGTGTGAGAGAGAAATAGAGAAAGAGAAGCTCTGAGTGAGAGAGAGAGAAAGAGAAGCTGTTAGTGAGAGAGAGAGAGTATAAGAGAAGCTGTGAGTGAGAGAGAGAGAGAGAAGCTGTGAGTGAGAGAGAGAGAAAGAGAAGCTGTGAGTGAGAGAGAAAGAGAAGCTGTGAGAGAGAGAGAGTGAGAAAGAGAAGCTGTGAGTGTGTGTGAGAGAGAAAGAGAAGCTGTGTGAGAGAGAGAGGGAAAGAGAAGATGTGAATGACAGAGAGAGAGAGAAGCTGTGTGTGTGTGAGAGAGAAAGAGAATTTGTGTGTGTGTGAGAGAGAGAAAGAGAAGCTGTGAGTGAGAGAGAGAGAAAGAAAGAGAAGCTGTGAGAGAGAGAAAGAGAGAAAGAACTGTGTGTGTGTGAGAGAGAGAGAAGCTGTGAGTGAGAGAGAGAGAGAAAGAGAAGCTGTGAGTGTGTGAGAGAGAGAAGCTGTGAGTGAGAGAGAGTGAGAGAAAGAAAACCTGTGAGTGAGAGAGAGAGAGAATCTGTGAGTAAGAGAGAGAGAAAGCTAAGCTGTGAGTGAGGGAGAGAGAAAGAGAAGCTGCGAGTGAGTGAGAGAGAGAAAGAGAAGCTGTGAGTGTGAGAGAGAAATAGAGAAAGAGAAGCTGTGAGTGAGAGTGAGAGATAGAGAAGCTGTGAGTGAGAGAGAGAAAGAGAAGCTGTGAGTGAGAGAGAGAGAGAGAAAGAGAAGCTGTGAGTGTGTGAGAGAGAGAAGCTGTGAGTGAGAGAGAGTGAGAGAAAGAAAACCTGTGAGTGAGAGAGAGAGAGAAGCTGTGAGTAAGAGAGAGAGAAAGCTAAGCTGTGAGTGAGAGAGAGAAATAGAGAAAGAGAAGCTGGGAGTGAGAGAGAGAAAGAAAGAGAAGCGGTAAGTGAGAGAGAGAAGAATGAGAAACTGTGAGTGAGAGAGAGAGAGAAAGAAGCTGTGAGAGAGAGAGAAAGAGAAGCTGTTAGTGAGAGAGAGAGTGAAAGTGAAGCTGTGAGTGAAGGAGAGAGAGAGAAGCTGTGATTGAGCGAGAGAGAGAGAAGCTGTGAGTGAGAGAGAGAGAGAAAGAGAAACTGAGTGAGAGAGAGAGAGAAAGAGAAAGAGAAGCTGTGAGTGAGAGAGAGAGAGAAAGAGAAGCTATGAGTGAGAGAGAGAGAGAAGCTGTGAGTGAGAGAGAGAGAGAAAGAGAAGCTGTGAGTGAGAGAGAGAAAGAGAAGCTGTTAGTGAGAGAGAGAGAGAAGCTGTGAGTGAGAGAGTGAGAAAGAGAAGCTGTATGTGTTTGTGTGTGAGAGAGAGTGAGAAGCTGTGAGAGAGAGAGAGAAAAAAAGAGAAGCTGTGAGTGACAGCGAGAGTGAAAGAGAAGCTGTGAGTGAGAGAGAGAGAAGCTGTGAGTGAGTGAAAAAGAGAAGCTGTGAGTGAGTGAGTAAGAGAGAGAATCTGAGTGTGAGAGAGAGAGAAATAGAAGCTGTGAGTGAGAGAGAGAGAGAAAGAGAAGCTGTGAGTGAGAGAGAAAGAGAAGCTGTGAGGGAGAGAGAGTGAGAAAGAGAAGCTGTGAGTGTGTGTGAGAGAGAAAGAGAAGCTGTGAGAGAGAGAGAGAGGGAAAGAGAAGATGTGAATGACAGAGAGAGAGAAGCTGTGTGTGTGAGAGAGAGAGAAAGAGAAGCTGTGTGTGTGTGAGAGAGAAAGAGAAGCTGTGAGTGAGAGAGAGAGAAAGAAATAGAAGTTGTGAGAGAGAGAAAGAGAGAAAGAACTGTATGTGTGTGAGAGAGAGAGCTGTGAGTGAGAGAGAGAGAGAGAAAGAGAAGCTGTGAGTGTGAGAGAGAGAGAAGCTGTGAGTGAGAGAGAGTGAGAGAAAGAAAACCTGTGAGTGAGAGAGAGAGAAGCTGTGAGTAAGAGAGAGAGAAAGCTAAGCTGTGAGTGAGAGAGAAATAGAGAAAGAGAAGCTGTGAGTGAGAGAGAGAGAGAGAGAAGCTGTGAGTGAGAGAGAGAAAGAGAAGCTGTGAGTGAGAGAAAGAAAGAGAAGCTGTGAGTGAGAGAGAGGGAGAGAAAGAGAAGCTGTTAGTGAGAGAGTGAAAGAAAGAGAAGCGGTAAGTGAGAGAGAGAAGAAAGAGAAGCTGTGAGTGAGAGAGAGAGAGAAAGAGAAGCTGTGAGTGAGAGAGAGAGAGAGAAAGAGAAGCTGTGAGTGAGACAGAGAGAAAGAGAAGCTGTGAGTGGGAGAGAGAGAAAGAGAAGCTGTGAGAGAGAGAGAAAGAGAAGCTGTGAGTGGGAGAGAAAGAGAGAAAGAGAAGCTGTGAGTGAGAGAGAGAGAGAGAAGCTGTTAGTGAGAGAGAGAGAAAGAGAGAGAAAGAAAGATAAGCTGCAAGTGAGAGAGAGAGAGAAATTGACGCTGTGAGTGAGAGAGAGCGAGAAAGAGAAGCTGTGATTGAGAGAGAGAGAGAAGCTGTGAGTGAGAGAGAGAGAGTATGAGAAGCTGTGAGTGAGTGAGAGAGAGAAGCTGTGAGTGAGGGAGAGAAGCTGTGTGTGTGAGAGAGAAGGATTATCTGTAAGTGAGAGAGAGAGAGAAAGAGAAGCTGTGAGTGAGAAAGAGAGAGAAAGAGAAGCTGTGAGTGAGAGAGTTGAAAGAGAGAGAAAAAGAAAAGCTGTGAGTGAGTGAGAGAGGGAGAAATAGAAGCTATGAGTGAGAGAGAGAGAGAGAAGCTGTGAGTGAGTGAGAAAGGGAAGCTGTGAGCGAGTGAGTCAGAGAGAGAGAATCTGAGTGAAAGAGAGAGAGAAAGAGAAGCTGTGAGTGAGAGAGAGAGAGAAAGAGAAGCTGTGAGAGAGTGAGTGAGAGAGAGAATCTGAGTGAAAGAGAGAGAAAGAGAAGCTGTGAGTGAGAGAGAGAGAAAGAGAAGCTGTGAGTGAGAGAGAAAGTGAAGCTATGAGAGAGAGTGAGAAAGAGAAGGTGTGATTGTGTGTGAGAGAGAAAGAGAAGCTGTGAGAGAGAGAGAGGGAAAGAGAAGATGTGAATGACACACACAGAGAGAAGCTGTGTGTGTGTGAGAGAGAAAGAGAAGCTGTGAGTGAGAGAGAGAGAAAGAAAGAGAACCTGTGTGAGAGAGAAAGATAAAAATAACTGTGTGTGTGTGAGAGAGAGAGAAGCTGAGTGAGAGAGAGAGAGAGAAAGAGAAGCTGTGAGTGTGAGAGAGAGAGAAGCTGTGAGTGAGAGAGTGAGAGAAAGAAAACCTGTGAGTGAGAGAGAGAGAGAAGCTGTGAGTAAGAGAGAGAGAAAGATAAGCTGTGAGTGAGAGAGAAAGAGAAGCTGTGAGAGAGAGAGAGTGAGAAAGAGAAGCTGTGAGTGTGTGTGAGAGAGAAAGAGAAGCTGTGTGAGAGAGAGAGGGAAAGAGAAGATGTGAATGACAGAGAGAGAGAGAAGCTGTGTGTGAGAGAGAGAGAAAGACAATCTGTGTGTGTGTGTGAGAGAGAAAGAGAAGCTGTGAGTGAGAGAGAGAGAAAGAAAGAGAAGCTGTGAGAGAGAGAAAGAACTGTGTGTGTGTGTGAGAGAGAGAAGCTGTGAGTGAGAGAGAGAGAGAAAGAGAAGCTGTGAGTGTGTGAGAGAGAGAAGCTGTGAGTGAGAGAGAGTGAGAGAAAGAAAACCTGTGAGTGAGAGAGAGAGAGAATCTGTGAGTAAGAGAGAGAGAAAGCTAAGCTGTGAGTGAGGGAGAGAGAAAGAGAAGCTGCGAGTGAGTGAGAGAGAGAAAGAGAAGCTGTGAGTGTGAGAGAGAAATAGAGAAAGAGAAGCTGTGAGTGAGAGAGAGAGATAGAGAAGCTGTGAGTGAGAGAGAGAAAGAGAAGCTGTGAGTGAGAGAGAGAGAGAAAGAGAAGCTGTGAGTGAGAGAGAGGGAGAGAAAGAGAAGCTGTTAGTGAGAGAGAGTGAGAGATAAGCTGTGAGTGTGAGAGAGAGAACCTGTGAGTGAGAGAGAGAGAGAAAGAGAAGCTGTATGTGTGAGAGAGAGAAAGAGAAAGAGAAGCTGTCAGTGAGAGAGAAAGAGAGAAAATGAGAAGCTGTGAGGGAGAGCAAGAGAGAGAGAGAGAAAGAGAAGTTGTGTGGTTGTGAAAGAGAGAAGCTGTGAGGGAGAGAGAGAGAAAGAGAAGATTTGAGTGAGAGAGAGAAAAAAGAAGCTGTGAGAGAGAGAGAGAGAAACTGTGAGTGAGAGAGAGAGAGAAAGAGAAGCTGTGAGAGAGAGAGAGAAAGAGAAGCTGTTAGTGAGAGAGAGAGTGAAAGTGAAGCTGTGAGTGAAGGAGAGAGAGAGAAGTTGTGATTGAGCGAGAGAGAGAAGCTGTGAGTGAGAAAGAGAGAGAGAAAGAGAAACTGAGTGAGAGAGAGAGAGAAAGAGAAAGAGAAGCTGTGAGTGAGAGAGAGAGAGAAAGAGATGCTGTGAGTGAGAGAGAGAGAAGCTGTGAGTGAGAGAGAGAGAAAGAAAGAGAAGCTGTGAGTGAGAGAGAGAAAGAGCAGCTGTTAGTGAGAGAGAGAGAGAGAGAGAAGCTGTGAGTGAGAGAGAGAGAAGCTGTGAGTGAGAGAGTGAGAAAGAGAAGCTGTATGTGTTTGTGTGAGAGAGAGAGTGAGAAGCTGTGAGAGAGAGAGAGGAAAAGAGAAGCTGTGAGTGTGTGAGAGAGTGAAAGAGAAGCTGTGAGTGAGAGAGAGAGAAGCTGTGAGTGAGTGAGAAAGAGAAGCTGTGAGAGAGTGAGTGAGAGAGAGAATCTGAGTGAAAGAGAGAGAAAGAGAAGCTGTGAGTGAGAGAGAGAGAAAGAGAAGCTGTGAGTGAGAGAGAAAGAGAAGCTATGAGAGAGAGTGAGAAAGAGAAGCTGTGAATGTGTGTGAGAGAGAAAGAGAAGCTGTGAGAGAGAGAGAGGGAAAGAGAAGATGTGAATGACACACACAGAGAGAAGCTGTGTGTGTGAGAGAGAGAGAGAAAGAGAAGCTGTGTGTGTGTGTGAGAGAGAGAAAGAGAAGCTGTGAGTGAGAGAGAGAGAAAGAAAGAGAAGCTGTGAGAGAGAGAAAGATAAAAATAACTGTGTGTGTGTGAGAGAGAGAGAAGCTGAGTGAGAGAGAGAGAGAAAGAGAAGCTGTGAGTGTGTGAGAGAGAGAAGCTGTGAGTGAGAGAGAGTGAGAGAAAGAAAACCTGTGAGTGAGAGAGAGAGAAGCTGTGAGTAAGAGAGAGAGAAAGATAAGCTGTGAGTGAGGGAGAGAAAAGAGAAGCTGTGAGTGAGAGAGAGAGAAAGAGAAGCTGTGAGTGTGAGAGAGAAATAGAGAAAGAGAAGCTGTGAGTGAGAGAGAGAGAAAGAGAAGCTGTTAGTGAGAGAGAGAGAGTATAAGAGAAGCTGTGAGTGAGAGAGAGAGAGAAGCTGTGAGTAAGAGAGAGAGAAAGCTAAGCTGTGAGTGAGGGAGAGAGAAAGAGAAGTTGTGAGTGAGTGAGAGAAAGAAAGAGAAGCTGTGAGTGAGAGAGAGAAATAGAGAAAGAGAAGCTGTGAGTGAGAGAGAGAGAGAAAGAGAAGCTGTGAGTGAGAGAGAGAAAGAGAAGCTGTGAGTGAGAGAGAGAGAGAAAGAGAAGCTGTGAGTGAGAGAGAGGGAGAGAAAGAGAAGCTGTTAGTGAGAGAGAGAAAGAGAAGCTGTGTAGTGAGAGAGAGAGAAAGAGAAGCTGTGAGTGCGAGAGAGAGAGAGAAGCTGTGAGTGAGAGAGAGAGAGAAAGGGAAGATGTGAGTGAGAGAGAGAAAGAGAAGCTGTGAGAAAGAGAGAGAAAAATAGAAGCTGTGACTGGAGAGAGAGAGAAGCTGTGAGTGAGAGAGAGAGAGAAAGAGAAGCTGTGAGTGAGTGAGAGAGAGAAGCTGTGAGTGTGTGTGTGAGAGAGAAAGAGAAGCTGTGTGTGAGAGGGAGAGAAAGAGAAGCTGTGAGTGAGTGAGAGAGAGAAAGAGAAGCTGTGAGTGAGAGAGAGAAGCTGTGAGTGAGAGAGAGAGAGAGAGCAAAGCTGTGTGAGAGAGAGAGAAGCTGTGAGTGAGAGAGAGAGGGAGAAAGAGATGCTGTGAGTGAGAGAGAGAGAGAAATAGAATCTTTGAGTGAGAGAGAGAGAGAAAGAGAAGCTGTGAGTGAGAGAAAGAGAAGCTGTGAGTGAGAGAGAGAGAGAAAGAGAAGCTGTGAGTGAGAGAGAGAAAGAGAAACTGTGTGAGAGAGAGAGAAAGAAAGAGAAATTGTCAGTGAGAGAGAGAGAGATAAGCTTTGAGTGAGAGAGAAAGAGAGAAAGAGAAGCTGTGACTGAGAGAGAGAGAGAGAAAGAGAAGCTTTGAGTGAGAGAGAGAGAGAGAAGCTGTGAGTGAGTGAGAAAGGGAAGCTGTGCTAGAGAGAGAGAAAGAGATGCTTTGAGTGAGAGAGACAGAAAGAGACGCTGTGAGTGAGAGAGAGAGAGAAAGAGAAGCTTTGAGAGAGAGATGGAAAGGGAAGCTTTGTGTGTGTGAGAGAGAAAGAGAAGCTGTGAGTGAGAGAGAAAGAGAAGCTGTGTGAGAGAGAGAGTGAGAAAGAGAAGCTGTGAGTGTGTGTGTGAGAGAAAGAGAAGCTGTGTGAGAGAGAGTGGGAAAGAGAAGATGTGAATGACAGAGAGAGAGAGAGAAACTGTGTGTGTGTGAGAGAGAGAAAGAGAAGCTGTGTGTGTGAGAGAAAGAGAAGGTGTGAGTGAGAGAGAGAGAAAGAAAGAGAAGCTGTGAGAGAGAGAAAGAGAGAAAGAACTGTGTGTGTGTGAGAGAGAGAAGCTGTGAGTGAGAGAGAGAGAGAGAGAAAGAGAAGCTGAGTGAGAGAGAGAGAGAAAGAGAAGCTGTGAGTGAGAGAGAGAAAGAGAAACTGTGTGAGAGAGAGAGAAAGAAAGAGAAATTGTCAGTGAGAGAGAGAGAGATAAGCTTTGAGTGAGAGAGAAAGAGAGAAAGAGAAGCTGTGACTGAGAGAGAGAGGGAAAGAGATGCAGTGAGTGAGTGAGAGAGTGAAAGAGAAGCTATGAGTGAGAGAGAGAGAGAAGCTGTGAGTGAGAGAGAGAGAGAAAGAGAAGCTGTGAGTGAGAGAGAAAGAGAAGCTGTGAGAGAGAGAGAGTGAGAAAGAGAAGCTGTGAGTGTGTGTGAGAGAGAAAGAGAAGCTGTGTGAGAGAGAGAGGGAAAGAGAAGATGTGAATGACACACAGAGAGAGAAGCTGTGTGTGTGTGAGAGAGAAAGAGAATCTCTGTGTGTGTGTGAGAGAGAGAGAGAGAAGCTGTGAGTGAGAGAGAGAGAAAGAAACAGAAGCTGTGAGAGAGAGAAAGAGAGAAAGAACTGTGTGTGTGAGAGAGAGAGAGAGAAGCTGTGAGTGAGAGAGAGAGAGAAAGAGAAGCTGTGAGTGTGTGAGAGAGAGAAGCTGTGAGTGAGAGAGAGTGAGAGAAAGAAAACCTGTGAGTGAGAGAGAGAGAGAATCTGTGAGTTAGAGAGAGAGAAAGCTAAGCTGTGAGTGAAAGAGAGAAGCTGTGAGGGAGAGAGAGAGAAAGAGAAGATTTGAGTGAGAGAGAGAAAAAAAAGAAGCTGTGAGTGAGAGAGAGAGAGAAAGAGAAGCTGTGAGAGAGAGAGAGAAAGAGAAGCTGTGAGAGAGAGAGAGAAAGAGAAGCTGTTAGTGAGAGAGAGAGTGAAAGTGAAGCTGTGAGTGAAGGAGAGAGAGAGAAGCTGTGATTGAGCGAGAGAGAGAAGCTGTGAGTGAGAAAGAGAGAGAGAGAAAGAGAAACAGAGTGAGAGAGAGAGAGAAAGAGAAAGAGAAGCTGTGAGTGAGAGAGAGAGAGAAGCTGTGAGTGAGAGAGAGAGAAAGAAAGAGAAGCTGTGAGTGAGAGAGAGAAAGAGCAGCTGTTAGTGAGAGAGAGAGAGAGAGAAGCTGTGTGTGAGAGAGAGAGAAGCTGTGAGTGAGAGAGAGAGAAAGAGAAGCTGTATGTGTTTGTGTGTGAGAGAGAGTGAAAGAGAAGCTGTGAGTGAGAGAGAGAGAAGCTGTGAGTGAGTGAGAAAGAGAAGCTGTGAGAGAGTGAGTGAGAGAGAGAATCTGAGTGAAAGAGAGAGAAAGAGAAGCTGTGAGTGAGAGAGAGAGAAAGAGAAGCTGTGAGTGAGAGAGAAAGAGAAGCTATGAGAGAGAGTGAGAAAGAGAAGCGATGAATGTGTGTGAGAGAGAAAGAGAAGCTGTGAGAGAGAGAGAGGGAAAGAGAAGATGTGAATGACACACACAGAGAGAAGCTGTGTGTGTGAGAGAGAGAGAAAGAGAAGCTGTGTGTGTGTGAGAGAGAGAGAAAGAGAAGCTGTGAGTGAGAGAGAGAGAAAGAAAGAGAAGCTGTGAGAGAGAGAAAGAGAAAAATAACTGTGTGTGTGTGAGAGAGAGAGAAGCTGAGTGAGAGAGAGAGAGAGAAAGAGAAGCTGTGAGTGTGAGAGAGAGAGAAGCTGTGAGTGAGAGAGAGTGAGAGAAAGAAAACCTGTGAGTGAGTGAGAGAGAGAAGCTGTGAGTAAGACAGAGAGAAAGATAAGCTGTGAGTGAGGGAGAGAGAAAGATAAGCTGTGAGTGAGAGAGAGAGAGAAAGAGAAGCTGTGAGTGTGAGAGAGAAATAGAGAAAGAGAAGCTGTGAGTGAGAGAGAGAGAAAGAGAAGCTGTTAGTGAGAGAGAGAGTATAAGAGAAGCTGTGAGTGAGAGAGAGAGAGAGAAGCTGTGAGTGAGAGAGAGAGAGAAAGAGAAGCTGTGAGTGAGAGAGAAAGAGAAGCTGTGAGAGAGAGAGAGTGAGAAAGAGAAGCTGTGAGTGTGTGTGAGAGAGAAAGAGAAGCTGTGTGAGAGAGAGAGGGAAAGAGAAGATGTGAATGACACACAGAGAGAGAAAGAGAATCTGTGTGTGTGTGAGAGAGAGAAAGAGAAGCTGTGAGTGAGAGAGAGAGAAAGAAAGAGAAGCTGTGAGAGAGAGAAAGAGAGAAAGAACTGTGTGTGTGTGTGAGAGAGAGAGAAGCTGTATGTGAGAGAGAGAGAGAAAGAGAAGCTGTGAGTGTGTGAGAGAGAGAATCTGTAAAAGAGAGAGAAAGCTAAGCTGTGAGTGAGGGAGAGAGAAAGAGAAGCTGCGAGTGAGTGAGAGAGAGAAAGAGAAGCTGTGAGTGTGAGAGAGAAATAGAGAAAGAGAAGCTGTGAGTGAGAGAGAGAGATAGAGAAGCTGTGAGTGAGAGAGAGAAAGAGAAGCTGTGAGTGAGAGAGAGAGAGAAAGAGAAGCTGTGAGTGAGAGAGAGGGAGAGAAAGAGAAGCTGTTAGTGAGAGAGAGTGAGAGATAAGCTGTGAGTTTGAGAGAGAGAACCTGTGAGTGAGAGAGAGAGAGAAAGAGAAGCTGTATATGTGAGAGAGAGAAAGAGAAAGAGAAGCTGTCAGTGAGAGAGAAAGAGAGAAAATGAGAAGCTGTGAGGGAGAGCGAGAGAGAGAGAGAGAGAGAAGTTGTGTGGTTGTGAAAGAGAGAAGCTGTGAGGGAGAGAGAGAAAGAGAAGATTTGAGTGAGAGAGAGAAAAAAAAGAAGCTGTGAGTGAGAGAGAGAGAAAGAGAAACTGTGAGTGAGAGAGAGAGAGAAAGAGAAGCTGTGAGAGAGAGAGAGAAAGAGAAGCTGTTAGTGAGAGAGAGAGTGAAAGTGAAGCTGTGAGTGAAGGAGAGAGAGAGAAGCTGTGAGTGAGAGAGAGAGAGAGAAGCTGTGTGTGTGTGTGAGAGAGAAAGAGAAGCTATGTGTGTGTGAGAGAGAAAGAGAAGCTGTGAGTGAGAGAGAGAAAGAAAGAGAAGTTGTGAGAGAGAGAAAGAGAGAAAGAACTGTATGTGTGTGTGAGAGAGAGAAGCTGTGAGTGAGAGAGAGAGAGAGAAAGAGAAGCTGTGAGTGTGTGAGAGAGAGAAGCTGTGAGTGAGAGAGAGTGAGAGAAAGAAAACCTGTGAGTGAGAGAGAGAGAGAGAAGCTGTGAGTAAGAGAGAGAGAAAGCTAAGCTGTGAGTGAGAGAGAGAAATAGAGAAAGAGAAGCTGGGAGTGAGAGAGAGAAAGAAAGAGAAGCGGTAAGTGAGAGAGAGAAGAATGAGAAGCTGTGAGTGAGAGAGAGAGAGAAAGAGAAGCTGTGAGAGAGAGAGAAAGAGAAGCTGTTAGTGAGAGAGAGAGTGAAAGTGAAGCTGTGAGTGAAGGAGAGAGAGAGAAGCTGTGATTGAGCGAGAGAGAGAAGCTGTGAGTGAGAGAAAGAGAGAAAGAGAAACTGAGTGAGAGAGAGAGAGAAAGAGAAAGAGAAGCTGTGAGTGAGAGAGAGAGAGAAAGAGAAGCTATGAGTGAGAGAGAGAGAGAAGCTGTGAGTGAGTGAGAGAGAGAAAGAGAAGCTGTGAGTGAGAGAGAGAAAGAGAAGCTGTTAGTGAGAGAGAGAGAAGCTGTGAGTGAGAGAGTGAGAAAGAGAAGCTGTATGTGTTTGTGTGTGAGAGAGAGTGAGAAGCTGTGAGAGAGAGAGAGAAAAAAAGAGAAGCTGTGAGTGAGAGAGAAAGAGAAGCTGTGAGAGAGAGAGTGAGAAAGAGAAGCTGTGAGTGTGTGTGAGAGAGAAAGAGAAGCTGTGTGAGAGAGAGAGGGAAAGAGAAGATGTGAATGACACAGAGAGAGAGAAAGAGAATCTGTGTGTGTGTGAGAGAGAGAAAGAGAAGCTGTGAGTGAGAGAGAGAGAAAGAAAGAGAAGCTGTGAGAGAGAGAAAGAGAGAAAGAACTGTGTGTGTGTGTGAGAGAGAGAGAAGCTGTGAGTGAGAGAGAGAGAGAAAGAGAAGCTGTGAGTGTGTGAGAGAGAGAATCTGTAAGAGAGAGAGAAAGCTAAGCTGTGAGTGAGGGAGAGAGAAAGAGAAGCTGCGAGTGAGTGAGAGAGAGAAAGAGAAGCTGTGAGTGTGAGAGAGAAATAGAGAAAGAGAAGCTGTGAGTGAGAGAGAGAGATAGAGAAGCTGTGAGTGAGAGAGAGAAAGAGAAGCTGTGAGTGAGAGAGAGAGAGAAAGAGAAGCTGTGAGTGAGAGAGAGGGAGAGAAAGAGAAGCTGTTAGTGAGAGAGAGTGAGAGATAAGCTGTGAGTGTGAGAGAGAGAACATGTGAGTGAGAGAGAGAGAGAAAGAGAAGCTGTATATGTGAGAGAGAGAAAGAGAAAGAGAAGCTGTCAGTGAGAGAGAAAGAGAGAAAATGAGAAGCTGTGAGGGAGAGAGAGAGAGAGAGAGAGAGAGAAGTTGTGTGGTTGTGAAAGAGAGAAGCTGTGAGGGAGAGAGAGAAAGAGAAGATTTGAGTGAGAGAGAGAAAAAAAAGAAGCTGTGAGTGAGAGAGAGAGAAAGAGAAACTGTGAGTGAGAGAGAGAGAAAGAGAAGCTGTGAGAGAGAGAGAGAAAGAGAAGCTGTTAGTGAGAGAGAGAGAGTGAAAGTGAAGCTGTGAGTGAAGGAGAGAGAGAGAAGCTGTGAGTGAGAGAGAGAGAGAGAAGCTGTGTGTGTGTGAGAGAGAGAAAGAGAAGCTGTGTGTGTGTGAGAGAGAAAGAGAAGCTGTGAGTGAGAGAGAGAAAGAA
The DNA here is from genome assembly GCA_035047305.1 of Bradypodion pumilum. Classification (NCBI taxonomy): domain Eukaryota; kingdom Metazoa; phylum Chordata; class Lepidosauria; order Squamata; family Chamaeleonidae; genus Bradypodion; species Bradypodion pumilum. The sequence continues at coordinate 236,758,571 of JAWDJD010000001.1, forward strand.
AGAGAAGTTGTGAGAGAGAGAAAGAGAGAAAGAACTGTATGTGTGTGTGAGAGAGAGAAGCTGTGAGTGAGAGAGAGAGAGAGAAAGAGAAGCTGTGAGTGTGTGAGAGAGAGAAGCTGTGAGTGAGAGAGAGTGAGAGAAAGAAAACCTGTGAGTGAGAGAGAGAGAGAAGCTGTGAGTAAGAGAGAGAGAAAGCTAAGCTGTGAGTGAGAGAGAGAAATAGAGAAAGAGAAGCTGGGAGTGAGAGAGAGAAAGAAAGAGAAGCGGTAAGTGAGAGAGAGAAGAATGAGAAGCTGTGAGTGAGAGAGAGAGAGAAAGAGAAGCTGTGAGAGAGAGAGAAAGAGAAGCTGTTAGTGAGAGAGAGAGTGAAAGTGAAGCTGTGAGTGAAGGAGAGAGAGAGAAGCTGTGATTGAGCGAGAGAGAGAAGCTGTGAGTGAGAGAGAGAGAGAAAGAGAAACTGAGTGAGAGAGAGAGAGAAAGAGAAAGAGAAGCTGTGAGTGAGAGAGAGAGAGAAAGAGAAGCTATGAGTGAGAGAGAGAGAGAAGCTGTGAGTGAGAGAGAAAGAGAAGCTGTGAGGGAGAGAGAGTGAGAAAGAGAAGCTGTGAGTGTGTGTGAGAGAGAAAGAGAAGCTGTGAGAGAGAGAGAGGGAAAGAGAAGATGTGAATGACAGAGAGAGAGAAGCTGTGTGTGTGTGAGAGAGAGAAAGAGAAGCTGTGTGTGTGTGAGAGAGAAAGAGAAGCTGTGAGTGAGAGAGAGAGAAAGAAATAGAAGTTGTGAGAGAGAGAAAGAGAGAAAGAACTGTATGTGTGTGAGAGAGAGAGCTGTGAGTGAGAGAGAGAGAGAGAAAGAGAAGCTGTGAGTGTGAGAGAGAGAGAAGCTGTGAGTGAGAGAGAGTGAGAGAAAGAAAACCTGTGAGTGAGAGAGAGAGAAGCTGTGAGTAAGAGAGAGATAAAGCTATGCTGTGAGTGAGAGAGAAATAGAGAAAGAGAAGCTGTGAGTGAGAGAGAGAGAGAGAGAAGCTGTGAGTGAGAGAGAGAAAGAGAAGATGTGAGTGAGAGAAAGAAAGAGAAGCTGTGAGTGAGAGAGAGGGAGAGAAAGAGAAGCTGTTAGTGAGAGAGTGAAAGAAAGAGAAGCGGTAAGTGAGAGAGAGAAGAAAGAGAAGCTGTGAGTGAGAGAGAGAGAGAAAGAGAAGCTGTGAGTGAGAGAGAGAGAGAGAAAGAGAAGCTGTGAGTGAGACAGAGTGAAAGAGAAGCTGTGAGTGGGAGAGAGAGAACGAGAAGCTGTGTGAGAGAGAGAAAGAGAAGCTGTGAGTGGGAGAGAAAGAGAGAAAGAGAAGCTGTGAGTGAGAGAGAGAGAGAAGCTGTTAGTGAGAGAGAGAGAAAGAGAGAGAAAGAAAGATAAGCTGCAAGTGAGAGAGAGAGAGAAATTGACGCTGTGAGTGAGAGAGAGCGAGAAAGAGAAGCTGTGATTGAGAGAGAGAGAGAAGCTGTGAGTGAGAGAGAGAGTATAAGAGAAGCTGTGAGTGAGTGAGAGAGAGAAGCTGTGAGTGAGAGAGAGAAGCTGTGTGTGAGAGAGAGAAGGATTATCTGTAAGTGAGAGAGAGAGAGAAAGAGAAGCTGTGAGTGAGAAAGAGAGAGAGAAAGAGAAGCTGTGAGTGAGAGAGTTGAAAGAGAGAGAAAAAGAAAAGCTGTGAGTGAGTGAGAGAGGGAGAAATAGAAGCTATGAGTGAGAGAGAGAGAGAGAAGCTGTGAGTGAGTGAGAAAGGGAAGCTGTGAGCGAGTGAGTCAGAGAGAGAGAATCTGAGTGAAAGAGAGAGAGAAAGAGAAGCTGTGAGTGAGAGAGAGAGAGAAAGAGAAGCTGTGAGAGAGTGAGTGAGAGAGAGAATCTGAGTGAAAGAGAGAGAAAGAGAAGCTGTGAGTGAGAGAGAGAGAAAGAGAAGCTGTGAGTGAGAGAGAAAGAGAAGCTATGAGAGAGAGTGAGAAAGAGAAGCTGTGAATGTGTGTGAGAGAGAAAGAGAAGCTGTGAGAGAGAGAGAGAGGGAAAGAGAAGATGTGAATGACACACACAGAGAGAAGCTGTGTGTGTGAGAGAGAGAAAGAGAAGCTGTGAGTGAGAGAGAGAGAAAGAAAGAGAAGCTGTGTGAGAGAGAAAGATAAAAATAACTGTGTGTGTGTGAGAGATAGAGAAGCTGAGTGAGAGAGAGAGAGAGAAAGAGAAGCTGTGAGTGTGAGAGAGAGAGAAGCTGTGAGTGAGAGAGAGTGAGAGAAATTAAACCTGTGAGTGAGAGAGAGAGAAGCTGTGAGTAAGAGAGAGAGAAAGATAAGCTGTGAGTGAGGGAGAGAGAAAGAGAAGCTGTGAGTGAGAGAGAGAGAGAAAGAGAAGCTGTGAGTGTGAGAGAGAAATAGAGAAAGAAGCTCTGAGTGAGAGAGAGAGAAAGAGCTGTTAGTGAGAGAGAGAGAGTATAAGAGAAGCTGTGAGTGAGAGAGAGAGAGAGAAGCTGTGAGTGAGAGAGAGAGAAAGAGAAGCTGTGAGTGAGAGAGAAAGAGAAGATGTGAATGACAGAGAGAGAGAGAAGCTGTGTGTGTGAGAGAGAAAGATAATCTGTGTGTGTGTGTGAGAGAGAAAGAGAAGCTGTGAGTGAGAGAGAGAGAGAGAAAGAGAAGCTGTGAGAGAGAGAAAGAGAGAAAGAACTGTGTGTGTGTGTGAGAGAGAGAAGCTGTGAGTGAGAGAGAGAGAGAAAGAGAAGCTGTGAGTGTGTGAGAGAGAGAAGCTGTGAGTGAGAGAGAGTGAGAGAAAGAAAACCTGTGAGTGAGAGAGAGAGAGAATCTGTGAGTAAGAGAGAGAGAAAGCTAAGCTGTGAGTGAGGGAGAGAGAAAGAGAAGCTGCGAGTGAGTGAGAGAGAGAAAGAGAAGCTGTGAGTGTGAGAGAGAAATAGAGAAAGAGAAGCTGTGAGTGAGAGAGAGAGATAGAGAAGCTGTGTGTGAGAGAGAAAGAGAAGCTGTGAGTGAGAGAGAGAGAGAAAGAGAAGCTGTGAGTGAGAGAGAGGGAGAGAAAGAGAAGCTGTTAGTGAGAGAGAGTGAGAGATAAGCTGTGAGTGTGAGAGAGAGAACCTGTGTGTGAGAGAGAGAGAGAAAGAGAAGCTGTATATGTGAGAGAGAGAAAGAGAAAGAGAAGCTGTCAGTGAGAGAGAAAGAGAGAAAATGAGAAGCTGTGAGGGAGAGCGAGAGAGAGAGAGAGAGAAGTTGTGTGGTTGTGAAAGAGAGAAGCCGTGAGGGAGAGAGAGAGAAAGAGAAGATTTGAGTGAGAGAGAAAAAAAGAAGCTGTGAGTGAGAGAGAGAGAAAGAGAAACTGTGAGTGAGAGAGAGAGAGAAAGAGAAGCTATGAGAGAGAGAGAGAAAGAGAAGCTGTTAGTGAGAGAGAGAGTGAAAGTGAAGCTGTGAGTGAAGGAGAGAGAGAGAAGCTGTGATTGAGCGAGAGAGAGAAGCTGTGAGTGAGAGAGACAGAGAAGCTGTGTGTGAGAGAGAGAGAGAAAGAAAGAGATGCTGTGTGTGTGAGAGAGAGAAAGAGAAAGAGAAGCTGTGAGTGAGAGAGAGAAAGAAAGAGAAGTTGTGAGAGAGAGAAAGAGAGAAAGAGAGAAAGAACTGTATGTGTGTGAGGGAGAGAGAAGCTGTGAGTGAGAGAGAGAGAGAAAGAGAAGCTGTGAGTGTGTGAGAGAGAGAAGCTGTGAGTGAGAGAGAGTGAGAGAAAGAAAACCTGTGAGTGAGAGAGAGAGAGAGAAGCTGTGAGTAAGAGAGAGAAAGCTAAGCTGTGAGTGAGAGAGAGAAATAGAGAAAGAGAAGCTGTGAGTGAGAGAGAGAGATAGAGAAGCTGTGAGTGAGAGAGAGAAAGAGAAGCTGTGAGTGAGAGAAAGAAAGAGAAGCTGTGAGTGAGAGAGAGAGAAAGAAAGAGAAGCGGTAAGTGAGAGAGAGAAGAAAGAGAAGCTGTGAGTGAGAGAGAGAGAGAAAGAGAAGCTGTGAGTGAGAGAGAGAGAGAGAGAAGCTGTGAGTGAGAGACAGAAAGAAAGGGAAGCTGTGAGTTAGAGAGAGAGAGAAAGAGAAGCAGTGAGTGAGACAGAGAGAAAGAGAAGCTGTGAGTGGGAGAGAGAGAGAACGAGAAGCTGTGAGAGAGAGAGAAAGAGAAGCTGTGAGTGGGAGAGAAAGAGAGAAAGAGAAGCTGTGAGTGAGAGAGGGAGAGAAAGAGAAGCTGTTAGTGAGAGAGAGAGAGAAAGAGAAGATGTAAGTGAAAGAGAGAAGAAAGAGATGTGAGTGAGAGAGAGAGAAAGAGAAGCTGTGGGTGAGAGAGAGAGAAAGAGAAGCTGTGAGTGAGAGAGAGAAAGAAAGAGAAGCTGTAAGTGAGAGAGAGTGAGAAAGAGAAGCTGTGAGTGAGAGAGAAAGAGAAAGAGAAGATGTGAGTGAGAGAGAGAGAAAGAGAAGCAGTGAGAGAGAGAAAGAGAAGCTGAGTGTGAGAGAGAGAAAAGAAAGAGAAGCTGTGAGTGAGCGAGAGAGAGAGAAGCTGTGAGTGAGAGAGAGAGAAAGAGAAGCTGTGAGTGAGAGAGAGAAAGAGAAGCTGTGAATGAGAGAGAGAGAGAAGCTGTGAGTGAAGAGAGAGAGAGAGGAAGAGAAGCTGTGAGTGAGAGAGAGAGAAAGAAAGAGAAGCTGTGTGTGAGAGAGATAGAAGTAGAAGCTGTGAGTGAGAGAAAGAGAAGGAGAAGCTGTAAGTGAGAGAGAGAGAGAAAGAGAAGCAGTGAGTGAGAGAAAGAGAGAGAAAGAAAGATAAGCTGCGAGTGAGAGAGAGAGAGAGAAAGAGAAGCTGTGAGTGAGAGAGAGAGAGAGAAGCTGTGAGTGAGAGAGACTGAGAGAGAAAGAGAGTGTGAGTGAGAGAGAGAGATAGAAAGAGAAGCTGTGAGTGTGAGACAAAGAGAGTCTGTGAGTGAGAGAGAGGAGAAAGAGAAGCTGTGAGTGAGAGAGAGAGAAAGAGAAGCTGTGAACGAGAGAGAGAGAGAGAGAAGCTGTGAGTGAGAGAGAGAGGGAGAGAAAGAGAAGCTGTGAGTGAGAGAAAGAGAGAGAAAGAAAGAAAGAAAAGCTGCGAGTGAGAGAGAGAGAGAAATTGAAGCTGTGAGTGAGAGAGAGCGAGAAAGAGAAGCTGTGAGTGAGTGAGAGAGAGAGAAGCTGTGAGTGAGTGAGAGATAGAAGCTGTGAGAGAGAGAGAGAAGGATTATCTGTGAGTGAGAGAGAGAGAGAAAGAGAAGCTGTGAGTGAGAGAGAGAGAGAGAAAGAGAAGCTGTGAGTGAGAGAGATAGAGAGAGAGAAAGAAAAGCTGTGAGTGAGTGAGAGAGGGAGAAATAGAAGCTATGAGTGAGAGAGAGAGAGAAGCTTTCAGTGAGTGAGAAAGAGAAGCTGTGAGCGAGTGAGTGAGAGAGAGAAAGAATCTGAGTGAAAAAGAGAGAGAAAGAGAAGCTGTGAGTGAGAGAGAGAGAAAGAGAAGCTGTGAGTGAGAGAGAAAGAGAAGCTGTGAGAGAGAGAGAGAGTGAGAAAGAGAAGCTGTGAGTGTGTGTGAGAGAGAATGAGAAGCTGTGTGAGAGAGAGAGGGAAAGAGAAGATGTGAATGACACACAGAGAGAGAAGCTGTGTGTGTGAGAGAGAAAGAGAATCTGTGTGTGTGAGTGAGAGAGAGAAAGAGAAGCTGTGAGTGAGAGAGAGAGAAGGAAAGAGAAGCTGTGAAAGAGAGAAAGAGAGAAAGAACTGTGTGTGTGTGTGAGAGAGAGAGAAGCTGTGAGTGAGAGAGAGAGAGAGAAAGAGAAGCTGTGAGTGTGTGAGAGAGAAAGCTAAGCTGTGAGTGAGGGAGAGAGAAAGAGAAGCTGTGAGTGAGTGAGAGAGAGAAAGAGAAGCTGTGAGTGAGAGAGAGAAATAGAGAAAGAGAAGCTGTGAGTGAGAGATAGAGATAGAGAAGCTGTGAGTGAGAGAGAGAAAGAGAAGCTGTGAGTGAGAGAGAGAGAAAGAGAAGCTGTGTGAGAGAGAGGGAGAGAAAGAGAAGCTGTCAGTGAGAGAGAGTGAGAGATAAGCTGTGAGTGTGAGAGAGAGAACCTGTGAGTGAAAGAGAGAGAGAAAGAGAAGCTGTATGTGTGAGAGAGACAAAGAGAAAGAGAAGCTGTCAGTGAGAGAGAAAGAGAGAAAATGAGAAGCTGTGAGGGAGAGCGAGTGAGAGAGAGAGAAAGAGAAGTTGTGTGGTTGTGAAAGAGAGAAGCTGTGAGGGAGACAGAGAGAAAGAGAAGATTTGAGTGAGAGAGAGAAAAAGAAGAAGCTGTGAGTGAGAGAGAGAGAAAATGAAACTGTGAGTGAGAGAGAGAGAGAAAGAGAAGCTGTGAGGGAGAGAGAGAAAGAGAAGCTGTTAGTGAGAGAGAGAGAGAAAGAGAAGATGTAAGTGAAAGAGAGAAGAAAGAGATGTGAGTGAGAGAGAGAGAAAGAGAAGCTGTGGGTGAGAGAGAGAGAAAGAGAAGCTGTGAGTGAGAGAGAGAAAGAAAGAGAAGCTGTAAGTGAGAGAGAGTGAGAAAGAGAAGCTGTGAGTGAGAGAGAAAGAGAAAGAGAAGATGTGAGTGAGAGAGAGAGAAAGAGAAGCAGTGAGAGAGAGAGAAAGAGAAGCTGAGTGTGAGAGAGAGAGAAAAGAAAGAGAAGCTGTGAGTGAGCAAGAGAGAGAGAGAAGCTGTGAGTGAGAGAGAGAGAAAGAGAAGCTGTGAGTGAGAGAGAGAAAGAGAAGCTGTGAATGAGAGAGAGAGAGATGCTGTGAGTGAAGAGAGAGAGAGAGGAAGAGAAGCTGTGAGTGAGAGAGAGAGAGAAAGAAAGAGAAGCTGTGTGTGAGAGAGATAGAAGTAGAAGCTGTGAGTGAGAGAAAGAGAAGGAGAAGCTGTAAGTGAGAGAGAGAGAGAGAAAGAGAAGCAGTGAGTGAGAGAAAGAGAGAGAAAGAAAGATAAGCTGCGAGTGAGAGAGAGAGAGAGAAAGAGAAGCTGTGATTGAGAGAGAGAGAGAGAAGCTGTGAGTGAGAGAGACTGAGAGAGAAAGAGAGTGTGAGTGAGAGAGAGAGATAGAAAGAGAAGCTGTGAGTGTGAGAGAAAGAGAGTCTGTGAGTGAGAGAGAGGAGAAAGAGAAGCTGTGAGTGAGAGAGAGAGAAAGAGAAGCTGTGAACGAGAGAGAGAGAGAGAGAGAGAAGCTGTGAGTGAGAGAGAGAGGGAGAGAAAGAGAAGCTGTGAGTGAGAGAAAGAGAGAGAAAGAAAGAAAGAAAAGCTGCGAGTGAGAGAGAGAGAGAAATTGAAGCTGTGAGTGAGAGAGAGCGAGAAAGAGAAGCTGTGAGTGAGTGAGAGAGAGAGAAGCTGTGAGTGAGTGAGAGATAGAAGCTGTGAGAGAGAGAGAGAAGGATTATCTGTGAGTGAGAGAGAGAGAGAAAGAGAAGCTGTGAGTGAGAGAGAGAGAGAAAGAGAAGCTGTGAGTGAGAGAGATAGAGAGAGAGAAAGAAAAGCTGTGAGTGAGTGAGAGAGGGAGAAATAGAAGCTATGAGTGAGAGAGAGAGAGAGAAGCTTTCAGTGAGTGAGAAAGAGAAGCTGTGAGCGAGTGAGTGAGAGAGAGAAAGAATCTGAGTGAAAGAGAGAGAGAAAGAGAAGCTGTGAGTGAGAGAGAGAGAAAGAGAAGCTGTGAGTGAGAGAGAAAGAGAAGCTGTGAGAGAGAGAGAGAGTGAGAAAGAGAAGCTGTGAGTGTGTGTGAGAGATAATGAGAAGCTGTGTGAGAGAGAGAGGGAAAGAGAAGATGTGAATGACACAGAGAGAGAGTAGCTGTGTGTGTGTGAGAGAGAAAGAGAATCTGTGTGTGTGAGTGAGAGAGAGAAAGAGAAGCTGTGAGTGAGAGAGAGAGAAAGAAAGAGAAGCTGTGAAAGAGAGAAAGAGAGAAAGAACTGTGTGTGTGTGTGTGTGAGAGAGAGAGAAGCTGTGAGTGAGAGAGAGAGAGAGAAAGAGAAGCTGTGAGTGTGTGAGAGAGAAAGCTAAGCTGTGAGTGAGGGAGAGAGAAAGAGAAGCTGTGAGTGAGTGAGAGAGAGAAAGAGAAGCTGTGAGTGAGAGAGAGAAATAGAGAAAGAGAAGCTGTGAGTGAGAGAGAGAGATAGAGAAGCTGTGAGTGAGAGAGAGAAAGAGAAGCTGTGAGTGAGAGAGAGAGAAAGAGAAGCTGTGTGAGAGAGAGGGAGAGAAAGAGAAGCTGTCAGTGAGAGAGAGTGAGAGATAAGCTGTGAGTGTGAGAGAGAGAACCTGTGAGTGAGAGAGAGAGAAAGAGAAGCTGTATGTGTGAGAGAGACAAAGAGAAAGAGAAGCTGTCAGTGAGAGAGAAAGAGAGAAAATGAGAAGCTGTGAGGGAGAGCGAGTGAGAGAGAGAGAAAGAGAGTCTGTGAGTGAGAGAGAGGAGAAAGAGAAGCTGTGAGTGAGAGAGAGAGAAAGAGAAGCTGTGAACGAGAGAGAGAGAGAGAGAGAGAAGCTGTGAGTGAGAGAGAGAGGGAGAGAAAGAGAAGCTGTGAGTGAGAGAAAGAGAGAGAAAGAAAGAAAAGCTGCGAGTGAGATAGAGAGAGAAATTGAAGCTGTGAGTGAGAGAGAGCGAGAAAGAGAAGCTGTGAGTGAGTGAGAGAGAGAGAAGCTGTGAGTGAGTGAGAGATAGAAGCTGTGAGAGAGAGAGAGAAGGATTATCTGTGAGTGAGAGAGAGAGAGAAAGAGAAGCTGTGAGTGAGAGAGAGAGAGAAAGAGAAGCTGTGAGTGAGAGAGATAGAGAGAGAGAAAGAAAAGCTGTGAGTGAGTGAGAGAGGGAGAAATAGAAGCTATGAGTGAGAGAGAGAGAGAGAAGCTTTCAGTGAGTGAGAAAGAGAAGCTGTGAGCGAGTGAGTGAGAGAGAGAAAGAATCTGAGTGAAAGAGAGAGAGAAAGAGAAGCTGTGAGTGAGAGAGAGAGAAAGAGAAGCTGTGAGTGAGAGAGAAAGAGAAGCTGTGAGAGAGAGAGAGAGTGAGAAAGAGAAGCTGTGAGTGTGTGTGAGAGATAATGAGAAGCTGTGTGAGAGAGAGAGGGAAAGAGAAGATGTGAATGACACACAGAGAGAGAAGCTGTGTGTGTGTGAGAGAGAAAGAGAATCTGTGTGTGTGAGTGAGAGAGAGAAAGAGAAGCTGTGACTGAGAGAGAGAGAAAGAAAGAGAAGCTGTGAAAGAGAGAAAGAGAGAAAGAACTGTGTGTGTGTGTGAGAGAGAGAGAGAAGCTGTGAGTGAGAGAGAGAGAGAGAAAGAGAAGCTGTGAGTGTGTCAGAGAGAAAGCTAAGCTGTGAGTGAGGGAGAGAGAAAGAGAAGCTGTGAGTGAGTGAGAGAGAGAAAGAGAAGCTGTGAGTGAGAGAGAGAAATAGAGAAAGAGAAGCTGTGAGTGAGAGAGAGAGATAGAGAAGCTGTGAGTGAGAGAGAGAAAGAGAAGCTGTGAGTGAGAGAGAGAGAAAGAGAAGCTGTGTGAGAGAGAGGGAGAGAAAGAGAAGCTGTCAGTGAGAGAGAGTGAGAGATAAGCTGTGAGTGTGAGAGAGAGAACCTGTGAGTGAGAGAGAGAGAAAGAGAAGCTGTATGTGTGAGAGAGACAAAGAGAAAGAGAAGCTGTCAGTGAGAGAGAAAGAGAGAAAATGAGAAGCTGTGAGGGAGAGCGAGTAAGAGAGAGAGAAAGAGAAGTTGTGTGGTTGTGAAAGAGAGATGCTGTGAGGGAGACAGAGAGAAAGAGAAGATTTGAGTGAGAGAGAGAAAAAGAAGAAGCTGTGAGTGAGAGAGAGAGAAAATGAAACTGTGAGTGAGAGAGAGAGAGAAAGAGAAGCTGTGAGGGAGAGAGAGAAAGAGAAGCTGTTAGTGAGAGAGAGAGTGAAAGTGAAGCTGTGAGTGAAGGAGAGAGAGAGAAGCTGTGATTGAGCGAGAGTGAGAAGCTGTGAGTGTGAGAGAGAGAGAAAGAGAAACTGAGTGAGAGAGAGAGAGAAAGAGAAAGAGAAGCTGTGAGTGAGAGAGAGAGAGAGAAACAGAAGCTGTGAGTGAGTGAGAGAGAGAGAAGCTGTGAGTGAGAGAGAGAGAGAAACAGAAGCTGTGAGTGAGAGAGAGAAAGAGAAGCTGTTAGTGAGAGAGAGAGAGAGAGAAGCTGTGAGTGAGAGAGAGAGAAAGAGAAGCTGTTAGTGAGAGAGAGAGAGAATAAGAGAAGCTGTGAGTGAGAGAGAGAGAGAAGCTGTGAGTAAGAGAGAGAGAAAGCTAAGCTGTGAGTGAGGGAGAGAGAAAGAGAAGTTGTGAGTGAGTGAGAGAGAGAAAGAGAAGCTGTGAGTGAGAGAGAGAAAGAGAAGCTGTGAGTGAGAGAGAGAGAGAAAGAGAAGCTGTGAGTGAGAGAGAGGGAGAGAAAGAGAAGCTGTTAGTGAGAGAGAGAAAGAGAAGCTGTGTAGTGAGAGAGAGAGAAAGAGAAGCTGTGAGTGCGAGAGAGAGAGAGAAGCTGTGAGTGAGAGAGAGAGAGAAAGGGAAGATGTGAGTGAGAGAGAGAAAGAGAAGCTGTGAGTGAGAGAGAAAGAGAAGCTGTGAGAAAGAGAGAGAAAAATAGAAGCTGTGACTGGAGAGAGAGAGAAGCTGTGAGTGAGAGAGAGAGAGAAAGAGAAGCTGTGAGTGAGTGAGAGAGAGAAGCTGTGAGTGTGTGTGTGAGAGAGAAAGAGAAGCTGTGTGTGAGAGGGAGAGAAAGAGAAGCTGTGAGTGAGTGAGAGAGAGAAAGAGAAGCTGTGAGTGAGAGAGAGAAGCTGTGAGTGAGAGAGAGAGAGCAAAGCTGTGTGAGAGAGAGAGAAGCTGTGAGTGAGAGAGAGAGGGAGAAAGAGATGCTGTGAGTGTGAGAGAGAGAGAAATAGAATCTTTGAGTGAGAGAGAGAAAGAGAAACTGTGTGAGAGAGAGAGAAAGAAAGAGAAATTGTCAGTGAGAGAGAGAGAGATAAGCTTTGAGTGAGAGAGAAAGAGAGAAAGAGAAGCTGTGACTGAGAGAGAGAGAGAGAAAGAGAAGCTTTGAGTGAGAGAGAGAGAGAGAAGCTGTGACTGAGAGAAAGAGAAGCTGTGTTAGAGAGAGAGAGAGAAAGAGATGCTTTGAGTGAGAGAGACAGAAAGAGACGCTGTGAGGGAGAGAGAGAGAAAGAGAAGCTTTGAGAGAGAGATGGAAAGGGAAGCTTTGTGTGTGTGAGAGAGAAAGAGAAGCTGTGAGTGTGAGAGAAAGAGAGTCTGTGAGTGAGAGAGAGGAGAAAGAGAAGCTGTGAGTGAGAGAGAGAGAAAGAGAAGCTGTGAACGAGAGAGAGAGAGAGAGAGAGAAGCTGTGAGTGAGAGAGAGAGGGAGAGAAAGAGAAGCTGTGAGTGAGAGAAAGAGAGAGAAAGAAAGAAAGAAAAGCTGCGAGTGAGAGAGAGAGAGAAATTGAAGCTGTGAGTGAGAGAGAGCGAGAAAGAGAAGCTGTGAGTGAGTGAGAGAGAGAGAAGCTGTGAGTGAGTGAGAGATAGAAGCTGTGAGAGAGAGAGAGAAGGATTATCTGTGAGTGAGAGAGAGAGAGAAAGAGAAGCTGTGAGTGAGAGAGAGAGAGAAAGAGAAGCTGTGAGTGAGAGAGATAGAGAGAGAGAAAGAAAAGCTGTGAGTGAGTGAGAGAGGGAGAAATAGAAGCTATGAGTGAGAGAGAGAGAGAGAAGCTTTCAGTGAGTGAGAAAGAGAAGCTGTGAGCGAGTGAGTGAGAGAGAGAAAGAATCTGAGTGAAAGAGAGAGAGAAAGAGAAGCTGTGAGTGAGAGAGAGAGAAAGAGAAGCTGTGAGTGAGAGAGAAAGAGAAGCTGTGAGAGAGAGAGAGAGTGAGAAAGAGAAGCTGTGAGTGTGTGTGAGAGATAATGAGAAGCTGTGTGAGAGAGAGAGGGAAAGAGAAGATGTGAATGACACAGAGAGAGAGTAGCTGTGTGTGTGTGAGAGAGAAAGAGAATCTGTGTGTGTGAGTGAGAGAGAGAAAGAGAAGCTGTGAGTGAGAGAGAGAGAAAGAAAGAGAAGCTGTGAAAGAGAGAAAGAGAGAAAGAACTGTGTGTGTGTGTGTGAGAGAGAGAGAAGCTGTGAGTGAGAGAGAGAGAGAGAAAGAGAAGCTGTGAGTGTGTGAGAGAGAAAGCTAAGCTGTGAGTGAGGGAGAGAGAAAGAGAAGCTGTGAGTGAGTGAGAGAGAGAAAGAGAAGCTGTGAGTGAGAGAGAGAAATAGAGAAAGAGAAGCTGTGAGTGAGAGAGAGAGATAGAGAAGCTGTGAGTGAGAGAGAGAAAGAGAAGCTGTGAGTGAGAGAGAGAGAAAGAGAAGCTGTGTGAGAGAGAGGGAGAGAAAGAGAAGCTGTCAGTGAGAGAGAGTGAGAGATAAGCTGTGAGTGTGAGAGAGAGAACCTGTGAGTGAGAGAGAGAGAAAGAGAAGCTGTATGTGTGAGAGAGACAAAGAGAAAGAGAAGCTGTCAGTGAGAGAGAAAGAGAGAAAATGAGAAGCTGTGAGGGAGAGCGAGTGAGAGAGAGAGAAAGAGAGTCTGTGAGTGAGAGAGAGGAGAAAGAGAAGCTGTGAGTGAGAGAGAGAGAAAGAGAAGCTGTGAACGAGAGAGAGAGAGAGAGAGAGAAGCTGTGAGTGAGAGAGAGAGGGAGAGAAAGAGAAGCTGTGAGTGAGAGAAAGAGAGAGAAAGAAAGAAAAGCTGCGAGTGAGATAGAGAGAGAAATTGAAGCTGTGAGTGAGAGAGAGCGAGAAAGAGAAGCTGTGAGTGAGTGAGAGAGAGAGAAGCTGTGAGTGAGTGAGAGATAGAAGCTGTGAGAGAGAGAGAGAAGGATTATCTGTGAGTGAGAGAGAGAGAGAAAGAGAAGCTGTGAGTGAGAGAGAGAGAGAAAGAGAAGCTGTGAGTGAGAGAGATAGAGAGAGAGAAAGAAAAGCTGTGAGTGAGTGAGAGAGGGAGAAATAGAAGCTATGAGTGAGAGAGAGAGAGAGAAGCTTTCAGTGAGTGAGAAAGAGAAGCTGTGAGCGAGTGAGTGAGAGAGAGAAAGAATCTGAGTGAAAGAGAGAGAGAAAGAGAAGCTGTGAGTGAGAGAGAGAGAAAGAGAAGCTGTGAGTGAGAGAGAAAGAGAAGCTGTGAGAGAGAGAGAGAGTGAGAAAGAGAAGCTGTGAGTGTGTGTGAGAGATAATGAGAAGCTGTGTGAGAGAGAGAGGGAAAGAGAAGATGTGAATGACACACAGAGAGAGAAGCTGTGTGTGTGTGAGAGAGAAAGAGAATCTGTGTGTGTGAGTGAGAGAGAGAAAGAGAAGCTGTGACTGAGAGAGAGAGAAAGAAAGAGAAGCTGTGAAAGAGAGAAAGAGAGAAAGAACTGTGTGTGTGTGAGAGAGAGAGAGAGAAGCTGTGAGTGAGAGAGAGAGAGAGAAAGAGAAGCTGTGAGTGTGTCAGAGAGAAAGCTAAGCTGTGAGTGAGGGAGAGAGAAAGAGAAGCTGTGAGTGAGTGAGAGAGAGAAAGAGAAGCTGTGAGTGAGAGAGAGAAATAGAGAAAGAGAAGCTGTGAGTGAGAGAGAGAGATAGAGAAGCTGTGAGTGAGAGAGAGAAAGAGAAGCTGTGAGTGAGAGAGAGAGAAAGAGAAGCTGTGTGAGAGAGAGGGAGAGAAAGAGAAGCTGTCAGTGAGAGAGAGTGAGAGATAAGCTGTGAGTGTGAGAGAGAGAACCTGTGAGTGAGAGAGAGAGAAAGAGAAGCTGTATGTGTGAGAGAGACAAAGAGAAAGAGAAGCTGTCAGTGAGAGAGAAAGAGAGAAAATGAGAAGCTGTGAGGGAGAGCGAGTAAGAGAGAGAGAAAGAGAAGTTGTGTGGTTGTGAAAGAGAGATGCTGTGAGGGAGACAGAGAGAAAGAGAAGATTTGAGTGAGAGAGAGAAAAAGAAGAAGCTGTGAGTGAGAGAGAGAGAAAATGAAACTGTGAGTGAGAGAGAGAGAGAAAGAGAAGCTGTGAGGGAGAGAGAGAAAGAGAAGCTGTTAGTGAGAGAGAGAGTGAAAGTGAAGCTGTGAGTGAAGGAGAGAGAGAGAAGCTGTGATTGAGCGAGAGTGAGAAGCTGTGAGTGTGAGAGAGAGAGAAAGAGAAACTGAGTGAGAGAGAGAGAGAAAGAGAAAGAGAAGCTGTGAGTGAGAGAGAGAGAGAGAAACAGAAGCTGTGAGTGAGTGAGAGAGAGAGAAGCTGTGAGTGAGAGAGAGAGAGAAAGAGAAGCTGTGAGTGAGAGAGAGAAAGAGAAGCTGTTAGTGAGAGAGAGAGAGAGAGAAGCTGTGAGTGAGAGAGAGAGAAAGAGAAGCTGTTAGTGAGAGAGAGAGAGAATAAGAGAAGCTGTGAGTGAGAGAGAGAGAGAAGCTGTGAGTAAGAGAGAGAGAAAGCTAAGCTGTGAGTGAGGGAGAGAGAAAGAGAAGTTGTGAGTGAGTGAGAGAAAGAAAGAGAAGCTGTGAGTGAGAGAGAGAAATAGAGAAAGAGAAGCTGTGAGTGAGAGAGAGAAAGAGAAGCTGTGAGTGAGAGAGAGAAAGAGAAGCTGTGAGTGAGAGAGAGAGAGAAAGAGAAGCTGTGAGTGAGAGAGAGGGAGAGAAAGAGAAGCTGTTAGTGAGAGAGAGAAAGAGAAGCTGTGTAGTGAGAGAGAGAGAAAGAGAAGCTGTGAGTGCGAGAGAGAGAGAGAAGCTGTGAGTGAGAGAGAGAGAGAAAGGGAAGATGTGAGTGAGAGAGAGAAAGAGAAGCTGTGAGTGAGAGAGAAAGAGAAGCTGTGAGAAAGAGAGAGAAAAATAGAAGCTGTGACTGGAGAGAGAGAGAAGCTGTGAGTGAGAGAGAGAGAGAAAGAGAAGCTGTGAGTGAGTGAGAGAGAGAAGCTGTGAGTGTGTGTGAGAGAGAGAAAGAGAAGCTGTGTGTGAGAGGGAGAGAAAGAGAAGCTGTGAGTGAGTGAGAGAGAGAAAGAGAAGCTGTGAGTGAGAGAGAGAAGCTGTGAGTGAGAGAGAGAGAGAGCAAAGCTGTGTGAGAGAGAGAGAAGCTGTGAGTGAGAGAGAGAGGGAGAAAGAGATGCTGTGAGTGTGAGAGAGAGAGAAATAGAATCTTTGAGTGAGAGAGAGAGAAAGAGAAGCTGTGAGTGAGAGAAAGAGAAGCTGTGAGTGAGAGAGAGAGAGAAAGAGAAGCTGTGAGTGAGAGAGAGAAAGAGAAACTGTGTGAGAGAGAGAGAAAGAAAGAGAAATTGTCAGTGAGAGAGAGAGAGATAAGCTTTGAGTGAGAGAGAAAGAGAGAAAGAGAAGCTGTGACTGAGAGAGAGAGAGAGAAAGAGAAGCTTTGAGTGAGAGAGAGAGAGAGAAGCTGTGACTGAGAGAAAGAGAAGCTGTGTTAGAGAGAGAGAGAGAAAGAGATGCTTTGAGTGAGAGAGACAGAAAGAGACGCTGTGAGGGAGAGAGAGAGAAAGAGAAGCTTTGAGAGAGAGATGGAAAGGGAAGCTTTGTGTGTGTGAGAGAGAAAGAGAAGCTGTGAGTGAGAGAGAAAGAGAAGCTGTGTGAGAGAGAGAGTGAGAAAGAGAAGCTGTGAGTGTGTGTGTGAGAGAAAGAGAAGCTGTGTGAGAGAGAGTGGGAAAGAGAAGATGTAAATGACAGAGAGAGAGAGAGAAACTGTGTGTGTGTGTGAGAGAGAAAGAGAAGCTGTGTGTGTGAGAGAAAGAGAAGGTGTGAGTGAGAGAGAGAGAGAGAAAGAGAAGCTGTGAGAGAGAGAAAGAGAGAAAGAACTGTGTGTGTGTGAGAGAGAGAAGCTGTGAGTGAGAGAGAGAGAGAGAGAAAGAGAAGCTGTGAGTGAGAGAGAGAGAGAAAGAGAAGCTGTGAGTGAGAGAGAGAAAGAGAAGCTGTGAGTGAGAGAGAGAAAGAGAAAGAGAAGCTGTGAGTGAGAGAGAGGGAGAGAAAGAGATGTTAGAGAGAGAGAGAAAGAAAGCGAAGCGGTAAGTGAGAGAGAGAAGAAAGAGAAGCTGTGAGTGAGAGAGAGAGAGAAAGAGAAGCTGTGAGTGAGAGAGAGAGAAAGAGAAGCTGTGAGTAAGAGAGAGAGACAAGCTGAGTGAGAGAGAGAGAGAAAGAGAAGCTGTGAGTGAAAGAGAGAGAGAGAAAGAGAAGCTGTGAGTGAAAGAGAGAGAGAGAACGAGAAGCTGTGAGTGAGAGAGTGAGAGAGAGAAAATAGAAGCTGTGAGAGAGAGTGAGAGAGAAACAGATGCTGTGAGTGAGTGCATGAGAGAGAGAAAGAGAAGCTGTGAGTGAGAGAGAGAGAGAAAGAGTAGCTGTGAGTGAGAGAGAGGGGGAAAGAGAAGCTGTTAGTGAGAGAGAGAGAAGCTGAGTGAGAGAGAGAGAAAGAGTAGCTGTGAGTGAGAGAGAGAGAGAGAAGCTGTTAGTGAGAGAGAGAGAAAGAGAAGCTGTGAGAGAGAGAGAGAGAAAGAGTAGCTGTGATTGAGAGAGAGGGAAAAAGAAGCTGTGAGTGAGTGAGAGAGAGAGAAGCTGTGAGAGAGAGAGAAAGAGAAGCTGTGAGTGAGAGAGAGAAAGAAAAGCTGTGAGTGAGAGAGAGAGAGAAGCTGTGTGTGAGAGAGAGAGAAAGAGAAGCTGTGAGTGTGAGAGAGAGAAAGAGAAGCTGTTAGTGAGAGAGATAGAGTATAAGAGAAGCTGTGAGTGAGAGAGAGAGAGAAGCTGTGAGTGAGAGAGAGAGAAAGAGAAGCTGTGAGTGAGTGAGAAAGAGAAGCTGTGAGAGAGAGAGAGTGAGAAAGAGAAGCTGTGAGTGTGTGTGAGAGAGATAGAGAAGCTGTGTGAGAGAGAGGGAAAGAGAAGATGTGAATGACACACAGAGAGAGAAGCTGTGTGTGTGAGAGAGAGAAAGAGAATCTCTGTGTGTGTGTGTGAGAGAGAAAGAGAAGCTGTGAGTGAGAGAGAGAAAGAAAGAGAAGCTGTGAGAGAGAGAAAGAGAGAAAGAACTGTGTGTGTGTGTGAGAGAGAGAAGCTGTGAGTGAGAGAGAGAGAGAAAGAGAAGCTGTGAGTGTGTGAGAGAGAGAAGCTGTGAGTGAGAGAGAGTGAGAGAAAGAAAACCTGTGAGTGAGAGAGAGAGAGAATCTGTGAGTTAGAGAGAGAGAAAGCTAAGCTGTGAGTGAAAGAGAGAAGCTGTGAGGGAGAGAGAGAGAAAGAGAAGATTTGAGTGAGAGAGAGAAAAAAAGAAGCTGTGAGTGAGAGAGAGAGAAAGAGAAACTGTGAGTGAGAGAGAGAGAGAAAGAGAAGCTGTGTGAGAGAGAGAGAAAGAGAAGCTGTTAGTGAGAGAGAGAGTGAAAGTGAAGCTGTGAGTGAAGGAGAGAGAGAGAAGCTGTGATTGAGCGAGAGAGAGAAGCTGTGAGTGAGAAAGAGAGAGAGAGAAAGAGAAACTGAGTGAGAGAGAGAGAGAAAGAGAAGCTGTGAGTGAGAGAGAGAGAGAAGCTGTGAGTGAGAGAGAGAGAAAGAAAGAAAGAGAAGCTGTGAGTGAGAGAGAGAAAGAGCAGCTGTTAGTGAGAGAGAGAGAGAGAAGCTGTGAGTGAGAGAGAGAGAAGCTGTGAGTGAGAGAGTGAGAAAGAGAAGCTGTATGTGTTTGTGTGTGAGAGAGAGTGAAAGAGAAGCTGTGAGTGAGAGAGAGAGAAGCTGTGAGTGAGTGAGAAAGAGAAGCTGTGAGAGAGTGAGTGAGAGAGAGAATCTGAGTGAAAGAGAGAGAAAGAGAAACTGTGAGTGAGAGAGAGAGAAAGAGAAGCTGTGAGTGAGAGAGAAAGAGAAGCTATGAGAGAGAGTGAGAAAGAGAAGCTGTGAATGTGTTTGAGAGAGAAAGAGAAGCTGTGAGAGAGAGAGAGGGAAAGAGAAGATGTGAATGACACACACAGAGAGAAGCTGTGTGTGTGAGAGAGAGAAAGAGAAGCTGTGTGTGTGTGTGAGAGAGAGAAAGAGAAGCTGTGAGTGAGAGAGAGAGAAAGAAAGAGAAGCTGTGAGAGAGAGAAAGAGAAAAATAACTGTGTGTGTGTGTGAGAGAGAGAAGCTGAGTGAGAGAGAGAGAGAGAAAGAGAAGCTGTGAGTGTGAGAGAGAGAGAAGATGTGAGTGAGAGAGAGTGAGAGAAAGAAAACCTGTGAGTGAGAGAGAGAGAGAAGCTGTGAGTAAGAGAGAGAGAAAGATAAGCTGTGAGTGAGGGAGAGAGAAAGATAAGCTGTGAGTGAGAGAGAGAGAGAAAGAGAAGCTGTGAGTGTGAGAGAGAAATAGAGAAAGAGAAGCTGTGAGTGAGAGAGAGAGAAAGAGAAGCTGTTAGTGAGAGAGAGAGAGTATAAGAGAAGCTGTGAGTGAGAGAGAGAGAGAGAAGCTGTGAGTGAGAGAGAGAGAGAGAAAGAGAAGCTGTGAGTGAGAGAGAAAGAGAAGCTGTGAGAGAGAGAGAGTGAGAAAGAGAAGCTGTGAGTGTGTGTGAGAGAGAAAGAGAAGCTGTGTGAGAGAGAGAGGGAAAGAGAAGATGTGAATGACACAGAGAGAGAGAAAGAGAATCTGTGTGTGTGTGAGAGAGAGAAAGAGAAGCTGTGAGTGAGAGAGAGAGAAAGAAAGAGAAGCTGTGAGAGAGAGAAAGAGAGAAAGAACTGTGTGTGTGTGTGTGAGAGAGAGAAGCTGTGAGTGAGAGAGAGAGAGAGAGAAAGAGAAGCTGTGAGTGTGTGAGAGAGAGAATCTGTAAGAGAGAGAGAAAGCTAAGCTGTGAGTGAGGGAGAGAGAAAGAGAAGCTGCGAGTGAGTGAGAGAGAGAAAGAGAAGCTGTGAGTGTGAGAGAGAAATAGAGAAAGAGAAGCTGTGAGTGAGAGAGAGAGATAGAGAAGCTGTGAGTGAGAGAGAGAAAGAGAAGCTGTGAGTGAGAGAGAGAGAGAAAGAGAAGCTGTGAGTGAGAGAGAGGGAGAGAAAGAGAAGCTGTTAGTGAGAGAGAGTGAGAGATAAGCTGTGAGTGTGAGAGAGAGAACCTGTGAGTGAGAGAGAGAGAGAAAGAGAAGCTGTATATGTGAGAGAGAGAAAGAGAAAGAGAAGCTGTCAGTGAGAGAGAAAGAGAGAAAATGAGAAGCTGTGAGGGAGAGCGAGAGAGAGAGAGAGAGAAGTTGTGTGGTTGTGAAAGAGAGAAGCTGTGAGGGAGAGAGAGAGAAAGAGAAGATTTGAGTGAGAGAGAGAAAAAAAGAAGCTGTGAGTGAGAGAGAGAGAAAGAGAAACTGTGAGTGAGAGAGAGAGAGAAAGAGAAGCTGTGAGAGAGAGAAAGAGAAGCTGTTAGTGAGAGAGAGAGTGAAAGTGAAGCTGTGAGTGAAGGAGAGAGAGAGAAGCTGTGAGTGAGAGAGAGAGAGAGAAGCTGTGTGTGTGTGAGAGAGAGAAAGAGAAGCTGTGTGTGTGTGAGAGAGAAAGAGAAGCTGTGAGTGAGAGAGAGAAAGAAAGAGAAGTTGTGAGAGAGAGAAAGAGAGAAAGAACTGTATGTGTGTGTGAGAGAGAGAAGCTGTGAGTGAGAGAGAGAGAGAGAAAGAGAAGCTGTGAGTGTGTGTGAGAGAGAAGCTGTGAGTGAGAGAGAGTGAGAGAAAGAAAACCTGTGAGTGAGAGAGAGAGAGAAGCTGTGAGTGAGAGAGAGAGAAAGCTAAGCTGTGAGTGAGAGAGAGAAATAGAGAAAGAGAAGCTGGAAGTGAGAGAGAGAAAGAAAGAGAAGCGGTAAGTGAGAGAGAGAGAAGAATGAGAAGCTGTGAGTGAGAGAGAAAGAGAAAGAGAAGATGTGAGTGAGAGAGAGAGAAAGAGAAGCAGTGAGAGAGAGAGAAAGAGAAGCTGAGTGTGAGAGAGAGAGAAAAGAAAGAGAAGCTGTGAGTGAGCGAGAGAGAGAGAGAAGCTGTGAGTGAGAGAGAGAGAAAGAGAAGCTGTGAGTGAGAGAGAGAAAGAGAAGCTGTGAATGAGAGAGAGAGAGAAGCTGTGAGTGAAGAGAGAGAGAGAGGAAGAGAAGCTGTGAGTGAGAGAGAGAGAGAAAGAAAGAGAAGCTGTGAGTGAGTGAGAGAGAGAGAAGCTGTGAGTGAGAGAGAGAGAAAGAGAAGCTGTGAGTGAGAGAGAGAAAGAGAAGCTGTGAATGAGAGAGAGAGAGAAGCTGTGAGTGAAGAGAGAGAGAGAGGAAGAGAAGCTGTGAGTGAGAGAGAGAGAGAAAGAAAGAGAAGCTGTGTGTGAGAGAGATAGAAGTAGAAGCTGTGAGTGAGAGAAAGAGAAGGAGAAGCTGTAAGTGAGAGAGAGAGAGAAAGAGAAGCAGTGAGTGAGAGAAAGAGAGAGAAAGAAAGATAAGCTGCGAGTGAGAGAGAGAGAGAGAAAGAGAAGCTGTGATTGAGAGAGAGAGAGAGAAGCTGTGAGTGAGAGAGACTGAGAGAGAAAGAGAGTGTGAGTGAGAGAGAGAGATAGAAAGAGAAGCTGTGAGTGTGAGACAAAGAGAGTCTGTGAGTGAGAGAGAGGAGAAAGAGAAGCTGTGAGTGAGAGAGAGAGAAAGAGAAGCTGTGCACGAGAGAGAGAGAGAGAGAGAGAAGCTGTGAGTGAGAGAGAGAGGGAGAGAAAGAGAAGCTGTGAGTGAGAGAAAGAGAGAGAAAGAAAGAAAGAAAAGCTGCGAGTGAGAGAGAGAGAAATTGAAGCTGTGAGTGAGAGAGAGCGAGAAAGAGAAGCTGTGAGTGAGTGAGAGAGAGAGAAGCTGTGAGTGAGTGAGAGATAGAAGCTGTGAGAGAGAGAGAGAAGGATTATCTGTGAGTGAGAGAGAGAGAAAGAGAAGCTGTGAGTGAGAGAGAGAGAGAGAAAGAGAAGCTGTGAGTGAGAGAGATAGAGAGAGAGAAAGAAAAGCTGTGAGTGAGTGAGAGAGGGAGAAATAGAAGCTATGAGTGAGAGAGAGAGAGAAGCTTTCAGTGAGTGAGAAAGAGAAGCTGTGAGCGAGTGAGTGAGAGAGAGAAAGAATCTGAGTGAAAAAGAGAGAGAAAGAGAAGCTGTGTGTGAGAGAGAGAGAAAGAGAAGCTGTGAGTGAGAGAGAAAGAGAAGCTGTGAGAGAGAGAGAGAGTGAGAAAGAGAAGCTGTGAGTGTGTGTGAGAGAGAATGAGAAGCTGTGTGAGAGAGAGAGGGAAAGAGAAGATGTGAATGACACACAGAGAGAGAAGCTGTGTGTGTGAGAGAGAAAGAGAATCTGTGTGTGTGAGTGAGAGAGAGAAAGAGAAGCTGTGAGTGAGAGAGAGAGAAAGAAAGAGAAGCTGTGAAAGAGAGAAAGAGAGAAAGAACTGTGTGTGTGTGTGAGAGAGAGAGAAGCTGTGAGTGAGAGAGAGAGAGAGAAAGAGAAGCTATGAGTGTGTGAGAGAGAAAGCTAAGCTGTGAGTGAGGGAGAGAGAAAGAGAAGCTGTGAGTGAGTGAGAGAGAGAAAGAGAAGCTGTGAGTGAGAGAGAGAAATAGAGAAAGAGAAGCTGTGAGTGAGAGAGAGAGATAGAGAAGCTGTGAGTGAGAGAGAGAAAGAGAAGCTGTGAGTGAGAGAGAGAGAAAGAGAAGCTGTGTGAGAGAGAGGGAGAGAAAGAGAAGCTGTCAGTGAGAGAGAGTGAGAGATAAGCTGTGAGTGTGAGAGAGAGAACCTGTGAGTGAGAGAGAGAGAGAAAGAGAAGCTGTATGTGTGAGAGAGACAAAGAGAAAGAGAAGCTGTCAGTGAGAGAGAAAGAGAGAAAATGAGAAGCTGTGAGGGAGAGCGAGTGAGAGAGAGAGAAAGAGAAGTTGTGTGGTTGTGAAAGAGAGAAGCTGTGAGGTTGACAGAGAGAAAGAGAAGATTTGAGTGAGAGAGAGAAAAAGAAGAAGCTGTGAGTGAGAGAGAGAGAAAATGAAACTGTGAGTGAGAGAGAGAGAGAAAGAGAAGCTGTGAGGGAGAGAGAGAAAGAGAAGCTGTTAGTGAGAGAGAGAGAGAAAGAGAAGATGTAAGTGAAAGAGAGAAGAAAGAGATGTGAGTGAGAGAGAGAGAAAGAGAAGCTGTGGGTGAGAGAGAGAGAAAGAGAAGCTGTGAGTGAGAGAGAGAAAGAAAGAGAAGCTGTAAGTGAGAGAGAGTGAGAAAGAGAAGCTGTGAGTGAGAGAGAAAGAGAAAGAGAAGATGTGAGTGAGAGAGAGAGAAAGAGAAGCAGTGAGAGAGAGAGAAAGAGAAGCTGAGTGTGAGAGAGAGAGAAAAGAAAGAGAAGCTGTGAGTGAGCGAGAGAGAGAGAGAAGCTGTGAGTGAGAGAGAGAGAAAGAGAAGCTGTGAGTGAGAGAGAGAAAGAGAAGCTGTGAATGAGAGAGAGAGAGAAGCTGTGAGTGAAGAGAGAGAGAGAGGAAGAGAAGCTGTGAGTGAGAGAGAGAGAGAAAGAAAGAGAAGCTGTGTGTGAGAGAGATAGAAGTAGAAGCTGTGAGTGAGAGAAAGAGAAGGAGAAGCTGTAAGTGAGAGAGAGAGAGAGAAAGAGAAGCAGTGAGTGAGAGAAAGAGAGAGAAAGAAAGATAAGCTGCGAGTGAGAGAGAGAGAGAGAAAGAGAAGCTGTGATTGAGAGAGAGAGAGAGAAGCTGTGAGTGAGAGAGACTGAGAGAGAAAGAGAGTGTGAGTGAGAGAGAGAGATAGAAAGAGAAGCTGTGAGTGTGAGAGAAAGAGAGTCTGTGAGTGAGAGAGAGGAGAAAGAGAAGCTGTGAGTGAGAGAGAGAAAGAGAAGCTGTGAACGAGAGAGAGAGAGAGAGAGAGAAGCTGTGAGTGAGAGAGAGAGGGAGAGAAAGAGAAGCTGTGAGTGAGAGAAAGAGAGAGAAAGAAAGAAAGAAAAGCTGCGAGTGAGAGAGAGAGAGAAATTGAAGCTGTGAGTGAGAGCGAGCGAGAAAGAGAAGCTGTGAGTGAGTGAGAGAGAGAGAAGCTGTGAGTGAGTGAGAGATAGAAGCTGTGAGAGAGAGAGAGAAGGATTACCTGTGAGTGAGAGAGAGAGAGAAAGAGAAGCTGTGAGTGAGAGAGAGAGAGAAAGAGAAGCTGTGAGTGAGAGAGATAGAGAGAGAGAAAGAAAAGCTGTGAGTGAGTGAGAGAGGGAGAAATAGAAGCTATGAGTGAGAGAGAGAGAGAAGCTTTCAGTGAGTGAGAAAGAGAAGCTGTGAGCGAGTGAGTGAGAGAGAGAAAGAATCTGAGTGAAAGAGAGAGAGAAAGAGAAGCTGTGAGTGAGAGAGAGAGAAAGAGAAGCTGTGAGTGAGAGAGAAAGAGAAGCTGTGAGAGAGAGAGAGAGTGAGAAAGAGAAGCTGTGAGTGTGTGTGAGAGATAATGAGAAGCTGTGAGAGAGAGAGAGGGAAAGAGAAGATGTGAATGACACACAGAGAGAGAAGCTGTGTGTGTGTGAGAGAGAAAGAGAATCTGTGTGTGTGAGTGAGAGAGAGAAAGAGAAGCTGTGAGTGAGAGAGAGAGAAAGAAAGAGAAGCTGTGAAAGAGAGAAAGAGAGAAAGAACTGTGTGTGTGTGTGTGAGAGAGAGAGAGAAGCTGTGAGTGAGAGAGAGAGAGAGAAAGAGAAGCTGTGAGTGTGTGAGAGAGAAAGCTAAGCTGTGAGTGAGGGAGAGAGAAAGAGAAGCTGTGAGTGAGTGAGAGAGAGAAAGAGAAGCTGTGAGTGAGAGAGAGAAATAGAGAAAGAGAAGCTGTGAGTGAGAGAGAGAGATAGAGAAGCTGTGAGTGAGAGAGAGAAAGAGAAGCTGTGAGTGAGAGAGAGAGAAAGAGAAGCTGTGTGAGAGAGAGGGAGAGAAAGAGAAGCTGTCAGTGAGAGAGAGTGAGAGATAAGCTGTGAGTGTGAGAGAGAGAACCTGTGAGTGAGAGAGAGAGAGAAAGAGAAGCTGTATGTGTGAGAGAGACAAAGAGAAAGAGAAGCTGTCAGTGAGAGAGAAAGAGAGAAAATGAGAAGCTGTGAGTGAGAGCGAGTGAGAGAGAGAGAAAGAGAAGTTGTGTGGTTGTGAAAGAGAGAAGCTGTGAGGGAGACAGAGAGAAAGAGAAGATTTGAGTGAGAGAGAGAAAAAGAAGAAGCTGTGAGTGAGAGAGAGAGAAAATGAAACTGTGAGAGAGAGAGAGAGAGAAAGAGAAGCTGTGAGGGAGAGAGAGAAAGAGAAGCTGTTAGTGAGAGAGAGAGTGAAAGTGAAGCTGTGAGTGAAGGAGAGAGAGAGAAGCTGTGATTGAGCGAGAGTGAGAAGCTGTAAGTGAGAGAGAGAGAGAAAGAGAAACTGAGTGAGAGAGAGAGAGAAAGAGAAAGAGAAGCTGTGAGTGAGAGAGAGAGAGAGAAAGAGAAGCTGTGAGTGAGTGAGAGAGAGAGAAGCTGTGAGTGAGAGAGAGAGAGAAAGAGAAGCTGTGAGTGAGAGAGAGAAAGAGAAGCTGTTAGTGAGAGAGAGAGAGAGAGAAGCTGTGAGTGAGAGAGAGAGAAAGAGAAGCTGTTAGTGAGAGAGAGAGAGAATAAGAGAAGCTGTGAGTGAGAGAGAGAGAGAAGCTGTGAGTAAGAGAGAGAGAAAGCTAAGCTGTGAGTGAGGGAGAGAGAAAGAGAAGTTGTGAGTGAGTGAGAGAAAGAAAGAGAAGCTGTGAGTGAGAGAGAGAAATAGAGAAAGAGAAGCTGTGAGTGAGAGAGAGAGAGAAAGAGAAGCTGTGAGTGAGAGAGAGAAAGAGAAGCTGTGAGTGAGAGAGAGAGAGAAAGAGAAGCTGTGAGTGAGAGAGAGGGAGAGAAAGAGAAGCTGTTAGTGAGAGAGAGAAAGAGAAGCTGTGTAGTGAGAGAGAGAGAAAGAGAAGCTGTGAGTGTGAGAGAGAGAGAGAGAAGCTGTGAGTGAGAGAGAGAGAGAAAGGGAAGATGTGAGTGAGAGAGAGAAAGAGAAGCTGTGAGTGAGAGAGAAAGAGAAGCTGTGAGAAAGAGAGAGAAAAATAGAAGCTGTGACTGGAGAGAGAGAGAAGCTGTGAGTGAGAGAGAGAGAGAAAGAGAAGCTGTGAGTGAGTGAGAGAGAGAAGCTGTGAGTGTGTGTGTGAGAGAGAAAGAGAAGCTGTGTGTGAGAGGGAGAGAAAGAGAAGCTGTGAGTGAGTGAGAGAGAGAAAGAGAAGCTGTGAGTGAGAGAGAGAAGCTGTGAGTGAGAGAGAGAGAGAGAGCAAAGCTGTGTGAGAGAGAGAGAAGCTGTGAGTGAGAGAGAGAGGGAGAAAGAGATGCTGTGAGTGAGAGAGAGAGAGAAATAGAATCTTTGAGTGAGAGAGAGAGAAAGAGAAGCTGTGAGTGAGAGAAAGAGAAGCTGTGAGTGAGAGAGAGAGAGAAAGAGAAGCTGTGAGTGAGAGAGAGAAAGAGAAACTGTGTGAGAGAGAGAGAAAGAAAGAGAAATTGTCAGTGAGAGAGAGAGAGATAAGCTTTGAGTGAGAGAGAAAGAGAGAAAGAGAAGCTGTGACTGAGAGAGAGAGAGAAAGAGAAGCTTTGAGTGAGAGAGAGAGAGAGAAGCTGTGACTGAGAGAAAGAGAAGCTGTGTTAGAGAGAGAGAGAGAAAGAGATGCTTTGAGTGAGAGAGACAGAAAGAGACGCTGTGAGGGAGAGAGAGAGAAAGAGAAGCTTTGAGAGAGAGATGGAAAGGGAAGCTTTGTGTGTGTGAGAGATAAAGAGAAGCTGTGAGTGAGAGAGAAAGAGAAGCTGTGTGAGAGAGAGAGTGAGAAAGAGAAGCTGTGAGTGTGTGTGTGAGAGAAAGAGAAGCTGTGTGAGAGAGAGTGGGAAAGAGAAGATGTAAATGACAGAGAGAGAGAGAGAAACTGTGTGTGTGTGTGAGAGAGAAAGAGAAGCTGTGTGTGTGAGAGAAAGAGAAGGTGTGAGTGAGAGAGAGAGAAAGAAAGAGAAGCTGTGAGAGAGAGAAAGAGAGAAAGAACTGTGTGTGTGTGAGAGAGAGAAGCTGTGAGTGAGAGAGAGAGAGAGAGAAAGAGAAGCTGTGAGTGAGAGAGAGAGAGAAAGAGAAGCTGTGAGTGAGAGAGAGAAAGAGAAGCTGTTAGTGAGAGAGAGGAAGAGAAAGAGAAGCTGTGAGTGAGAGAGAGGGAGAGAAAGAGATGTTAGAGAGAGAGAGAAAGAAAGCGAAGCGGTAAGTGAGAGAGAGAAGAAAGAGAAGCTGTGAGTGAGAGAGAGAGAGAAAGAGAAGCTGTGAGTGAGAGAGAGAGAAAGAGAAGCTGTGAGTAAGAGAGAGAGACAAGCTGAGTGAGAGAGAGAGAGAAAGAGAAGCTGTGAGTGAAAGAGAGAGAGAGAAAGAGAAGCTGTGAGTGAAAGAGAGAGAGAGAACGAGAAGCTGTGAGTGAGAGAGTGAGAGAGAGAAAATAGAAGCTGTGAGAGAGAGTGAGAGAGAAACAGATGCTGTGAGTGAGTGCATGAGAGAGAGAAAGAGAAGCTGTGAGTGAGAGAGAGAGAGAAAGTGTAGCTGTGAGTGAGAGAGAGGGGGAAAGAGAAGCTGTTAGTGAGAGAGAGAGAAGCTGAGTGAGAGAGAGAGAAAGAGTAGCTGTGAGTGAGTGAGAGAGAGAGAAGCTGTTAGTGAGAGAGAGAGAAAGAGAAGCTGTGTGAGAGAGAGAGAGAAAGAGTAGCTGTGATTGAGAGAGAGGGAAAAAGAAGCTGTGAGTGAGTGAGAGAGAGAGAAGCTGTGAGAGAGAGAGAGAGAGAAGCTGTGAGTGAGAGAGAGAAAGAAAAGCTGTGAGTGAGAGAGAGAGAGAAGCTGTGAGTGAGAGAGAGAGAAAGAGAAGCTGTGAGTGTGAGAGAGAGAAAGAGAAGCTGTTAGTGAGAGAGATAGAGTATAAGAGAAGCTGTGAGTGAGAGAGAGAGAGAAGCTGTGAGTGAGAGAGAGAGAAAGAGAAGATGTGAATGACACACAGAGAGAGAAGCTGTGTGTGTGTGAGAGAGAAAGAGAAGCTGTGAGAGAGAGAGTGAGAAAGAGAAGCTGTGAGTGTGTGTGAGAGAGAAAGAGAAGCTGTGTGAGAGAGAGAGGGAAAGAGAAGATGTGAATGACACACAGAGAGAGAAGCTGTGTGTGTGAGAGAGAGAAAGAGAATCTCTGTGTGTGTGTGTGAGAGAGAAAGAGAAGCTGTGAGTGAGAGAGAGAAAGAAAGAGAAGCTGTGAGAGAGAGAAAGAGAGAAAGAACTGTGTGTGTGTGTGTGAGAGAGAGAAGCTGTGAGTGAGAGAGAGAGAGAAAGAGAAGCTGTGAGTGTGTGAGAGAGAGAAGCTGTGAGTGAGAGAGAGTGAGAGAAAGAAAACCTGTGAGTGAGAGAGAGAGAGAATCTGTGAGTTAGAGAGAGAGAAAGCTAAGCTGTGAGTGAAAGAGAGAAGCTGTGAGGGAGAGAGAGAGAAAGAGAAGATTTGAGTGAGAGAGAGAAAAAAAAGAAGCTGTGAGTGAGAGAGAGAGAAAGAGAAACTGTGAGTGAGAGAGAGAGAAAGAGAAGCTGTGTGTGAGAGAGAGAAAGAGAAGCTGTTAGTGAGAGAGAGAGTGAAAGTGAAGCTGTGAGTGAAGGAGAGAGAGAGAAGCTGTGATTGAGCGAGAGACAGAAGCTGTGAGTGAGAAAGAGAGAGAGAGAAAGAGAAACTGAGTGAGAGAGAGAGAGAAAGAGAAAGAGAAGCTGTGAGTGAGAGAGAGAGAAGCTGTGAGTGAGAGAGAGAGAAAGAAAGAGAAGCTGTGAGTGAGAGAGAGAAAGAGCAGCTGTTAGTGAGAGAGAGAGAGAGAAGCTGTGAGTGAGAGAGTGAGAAAGAGAAGCTGTATGTGTTTGTGTGTGAGAGAGAGTGAAAGAGAAGCTGTGAGTGAGAGAGAGAGAAGCTGTTAGTGAGTGAGAAAGAGAAGCTGTGAGAGAGTGAGTGAGAGAGAGAATCTGAGTGAAAGAGAGAGAAAGAGAAACTGTGAGTGAGAGAGAGAGAAAGAGAAGCTGTGAGTGAGAGAGAAAGAGAAGCTATGAGGGAGAGTGAGAAAGAGAAGCTGTGAATGTGTTTGAGAGAGAAAGAGAAGCTGTGAGAGAGAGAGAGGGAAAGAGAAGATGTGAATGACACACACAGAGAGAAGCTGTGTGTGTGAGAGAGAGAAAGAGAAGCTGTGTGTGTGTGAGAGAGAGAGAAAGAGAAGCTGTGAGTGAGAGAGAGAGAAAGAAAGAGAAGCTGTGAGAGAGAGAGAGAGAAAAATAACTGTGTGTGTGTGTGAGAGAGAGAAGCTGAGTGAGAGAGAGAGAGAGAAAGAGAAGCTGTGAGTGTGAGAGAGAGAAGCTGTGAGTGAGAGAGAGTGAGAGAAAGAAAACCTGTGAGTGAGAGAGAGAGAGAAGCTGTGAGTAAGAGAGAGAGAAAGATAAGCTGTGAGTGAGGGAGAGAGAAAGATAAGCTGTGAGTGAGAGAGAGAGAGAAAGAGAAGCTGTGAGTGTGAGAGAGAAATAGAGAAAGAGAAGCTGTGAGTGAGAGAGAGAGAAAGAGAAGCTGTTAGTGAGAGAGAGAGAGTATAAGAGAAGCTGTGAGTGACAGAGAGAGAGAGAAGCTGTGAGTGAGAGAGAGAGAGAGAAAGAGAAGCTGTGAGTGAGAGAGAAAGAGAAGCTGTGAGAGGGAGAGAGTGAGAAAGAGAAGCTGTGAGTGTGTGTGAGAGAGAAAGAGAAGCTGTGTGAGAGAGAGAGGGAAAGAAGATGTGAATGACACAGAGAGAGAGAAAGAGAATCTGTGTGTGTGTGAGAGAGAGAAAGAGAAGCTGTGAGTGAGAGAGAGAGAAAGAAAGAGAAGCTGTGAGAGAGAGAAAGAGAGAAAGAACTGTGTGTGTGTGTGTGAGAGAGAGAGAAGCTGTGAGTGAGAGAGAGAGAGAGAAAGAGAAGCTGTGAGTGTGTGAGAGAGAGAATCTGTAAGAGAGAGAGAAAGCTAAGCTGTGAGTGAGGGAGAGAGAAAGAGAAGCTGCGAGTGAGTGAGAGAGAGAAAGAGAAGCTGTGAGTGTGAGAGAGAAATAGAGAAAGAGAAGCTGTGAGTGAGAGAGAGAGATAGAGAAGCTGTGAGTGAGAGAGAGAAAGAGAAGCTGTGAGTGAGAGAGAGAGAGAAAGAGAAGCTGTGAGTGAGAGAGAGGGAGAGATAAGCTGTGAGTGTGAGAGAGAGAACCTGTGAGTGAGAGAGAGAGAGAAAGAGAAGCTGTATATGTGAGAGAGAGAAAGAGAAAGAGAAGCTGTCAGTGAGAGAGAAAGAGAGAAAATGAGAAGCTGTGAGGGAGAGCGAGAGAGAGAGAGAGAGAAGTTGTGTGGTTGTGAAAGAGAGAAGCTGTGAGGGAGAGAGAGAGAAAGAGAAGATTTGAGTGAGAGAGAGAAAAAAAGAAGCTGTGAGTGAGAGAGAGAGAAAGAGAAACTGTGAGTGAGAGAGAGAGAGAAAGAGAAGCTGTGAGAGAGAGAGAGAAAGAGAAGCTGTTAGTGAGAGAGAGAGTGAAAGTGAAGCTGTGAGTGAAGGAGAGAGAGAGAAGCTGTGAGTGAGAGAGAGAGAGAGAAGCTGTGTGTGTGTGAGAGAGAGAGAAAGAGAAGCTGTGTGTGTGAGAGAGAAAGAGAAGCTGTGAGTGAGAGAGAGAAAGAAAGAGAAGTTGTGAGAGAGAGAAAGAGAGAAAGAACTGTATGTGTGTGTGTGAGAGAGAAGCTGTGAGTGAGAGAGAGAGAGAAAGAGAAGCTGTGAGTGTGTGAGAGAGAGAAGCAGTGAGTGAGAGAGAGTGAGAGAAAGAAAACCTGTGAGTGAGAGAGAGAGAGAGAAGCTGTGAGTGAGAGAGAGAGAAAGCTAAGCTGTGAGTGAGAGAGAGAAATAGAGAAAGAGAAGCTGGGAGTGAGAGAGAGAAAGAAAGAGAAGCGGTAAGTGAGAGAGAGAAGAATGAGAAGCTGTGAGTGAGAGAGAGAGAGAAAGAGAAGCTGTGAGAGAGAGAGAAAGAGAAGCTGTTAGTGAGAGAGAGAGTGAAAGTGAAGCTTTGAGTGAAGGAGAGAGAGAGAAGCTGTGATTGAGCGAGAGAGAGAAGCTGTGAGTGAGAGAGAGAGAGAAAGAGAAACTGAGTGAGAGAGAGAGAGAGAGAAAGAGAAAGAGAAGCTGTGAGTGAGAGAGAGAGAGAAAGAGAAGCTATGAGTGAGAGAGAGAGAGAAGCTGTGAGTGAGAG
This sequence comes from Bradypodion pumilum, assembly GCA_035047305.1. NCBI lineage: Eukaryota > Metazoa > Chordata > Lepidosauria > Squamata > Chamaeleonidae > Bradypodion > Bradypodion pumilum. The sequence continues at coordinate 236,788,771 of JAWDJD010000001.1, forward strand.
AGAGAGAAAGAGAAGCTGTGAGTGAGAGAGAGAAAGAGAAGCTGTTAGTGAGAGAGAGAGAGAAGCTGTGAGTGAGAGAGTGAGAAAGAGAAGCTGTATGTGTTTGTGTGTGAGAGAGAGTGAGAAGCTGTGAGAGAGAGAGAGAGAAAAAGAGAAGCTGTGAGTGACAGCGAGAGTGAAAGAGAAGCTGTGAGTGAGAGAGAGAGAAGCTGTGAGTGAGTGAAAAAGAGAAGCTGTGAGTAAGTGAGTAAGAGAGAGAATCTGAGTGAGAGAGAGAGAGAAATAGAAGCTGTGAGTGAGAGAGAGAGAGAAAGAGAAGCTGTGAGTGAGAGAGAAAGAGAAGCTGTGAGGGAGAGAGAGTGAGAAAGAGAAGCTGTGAGTGTGTGTGAGAGAGAAAGAGAAGCTGTGAGAGAGAGAGAGGGAAAGAGAAGATGTGAATGACAGAGAGAGAGAAGCTGTGTGTGTGTGAGAGAGAGAAAGAGAAGCTGTGTGTGTGTGAGAGAGAAAGAGAAGCTGTGAGTGAGAGAGAGAGAAAGAAATAGAAGTTGTGAGAGAGAGAAAGAGAGAAAGAACTGTATGTGTGTGAGAGAGAGAGCTGTGAGTGAGAGAGAGAGAGAGAAAGAGAAGCTGTGAGTGTGTGTGAGAGAGAAGCTGTGAGTGAGAGAGAGTGAGAGAAAGAAAACCTGTGAGTGAGAGAGAGAGAAGCTGTGAGTAAGAGAGAGAGAAAGCTAAGCTGTGAGTGAGAGAGAAATAGAGAAAGAGAAGCTGTGAGTGAGAGAGAGAGAGAGAGAGAAGCTGTGAGTGAGAGAGAGAAAGAGAAGCTGTGAGTGAGAGAAAGAAAGAGAAGCTGTGAGTGAGAGAGAGGGAGAGAAAGAGAAGCTGTTAGTGAGAGAGTGAAAGAAAGAGAAGCGGCAAGTGAGAGAGAGAAGAAAGAGAAGCTGTGAGTGAGAGAGAGAGAGAAAGAGAAGCTGTGAGTGAGAGAGAGAGAGAAAGAGAAGCTGTGAGTGAGACAGAGAGAAAGAGAAGCTGTGAGTGGGAGAGAGAGAACGAGAAGCTGTGAGAGAGAGAAAGAGAAGCTGTGAGTGGGAGAGAAAGAGAGAAAGAGAAGGTGTGAGTGAGAGAGAGAGAGAAGCTGTTAGTGAGAGAGAGAGAAAGAGAGAGAAAGAAAGATAAGCTGCAAGTGAGAGAGAGAGAGAAATTGACGCTGTGAGTGAGAGAGAGCGAGAAAGAGAAGCTGTGATTGAGAGAGAGAGAGAAGCTGTGAGTGAGAGAGAGAGAGTATAAGAGAAGCTGTGAGTGAGTGAGAGAGAGAAGCTGTGAGTGAGAGAGAGAAGCTGTGTGTGAGAGAGAAGGATTATCTGTAAGTGAGAGAGAGAGAGAAAGAGAAGCTGTGAGTGAGAAAGAGAGAGAGAAAGAGAAGCTGTGAGTGAGAGAGTTGAAAGAGAGAGAAAAAGAAAAGCTGTGAGTGAGTGAGAGAGGGAGAAATAGAAGCTATGAGTGAGTGAGAGAGAGAGAAGCTGTGAGTGAGTGAGAAAGGGAAGCTGTGAGCGAGTGAGTCAGAGAGAGAGAATCTGAGTGAAAGAGAGAGAGAAAGAGAAGCTGTGAGTGAGAGAGAGAGAGAAAGAGAAGCTGTGAGAGAGTGAGTGAGAGAGAGAATCTGAGTGAAAGAGAGAGAAAGAGAAGCTGTGAGTGAGAGAGAGAGAAAGAGAAGCTGTGAGTGAGAGAGAAAGAGAAGCTATGAGAGAGAGTGAGAAAGAGAAGCTGTGAATGTGTGTGAGAGAGAAAGAGAAGCTGTGAGAGAGAGAGAGGGAAAGAGAAGATGTGAATGACACACACAGAGAGAAGCTATGTGTGTGAGAGAGAGAAAGAGAAGCTGTGAGTGAGAGAGAGAGAAAGAAAGAGAAGCTGTGTGTGAGAGAAAGATAAAAATAACTGTGTGTGTGAGAGAGAGAGAGAAGCTGAGTGAGAGAGAGAGAGAGAAAGAGAAGCTGTGAGTGTGAGAGAGAGAGAAGCTGTGAGTGAGAGAGAGTGAGAGAAAGAAAACCTGTGAGTGAGAGAGAGAGAGAAGCTGTGAGTAAGAGAGAGAGAAAGATAAGCTGTGAGTGAGGGAGAGAGAAAGAGAAGCTGTGAGTGAGAGAGAGAGAGAAAGAGAAGCTGTGAGTGTGAGAGAGAAATAGAGAAAGAGAAGCTCTGAGTGAGAGAGAGAGAAAGAGAAGCTGTTAGTGAGAGAGAGAGAGTATAAGAGAAGCTGTGAGTGAGAGAGAGAGAGAGAAGCTGTGAGTGAGAGAGAGAGAAAGAGAAGCTGTGAGTGAGAGAGAAAGAGAAGCTGTGAGAGAGAGAGAGTGAGAAAGAGAATCTGTGAGTGTGTGTGAGAGAGAAAGAGAAGCTGTGTGAGAGAGAGAGGGAAAGAGAAGATGTGAATGACAGAGAGAGAGAGAAGCTGTGTGTGTGTGAGAGAGAAAGAGAATCTGTGTGTGTGTGAGAGAGAGAGAAAGAGAAGCTGTGAGTGAGAGAGAGAGAAAGAAAGAGAAGCTGTGAGAGAGAGAAAGAGAGAAAGAACTGTGTGTGTGTGTGTGAGAGAGAGAAGCTGTGAGTGAGAGAGAGAGAGAAAGAGAAGCTGTGAGTGTGTGAGAGAGAGAAGCTGTGAGTGAGAGAGAGTGAGAGAAAGAAAACCTGTGAGTGAGAGAGAGAGAGAATCTGTGAGTAAGAGAGAGAGAAAGCTAAGCTGTTAGTGAGGGAGAGAGAAAGAGAAGCTGCGAGTGAGTGAGAGAGAGAAAGAGAAGCTGTGAGTGTGAGAGAGAAATAGAGAAAGAGAAGCTGTGAGTGAGAGAGAGAGATAGAGAAGCTGTGAGTGAGAGAGAGAAAGAGAAGCTGTGAGTGAGAGAGAGAGAGAGAAAGAGAAGCTGTGAGTGAGAGAGAGGGAGAGAAAGAGAAGCTGTTAGTGAGAGAGAGTGAGAGATAAGCTGTGAGTGTGAGAGAGAGAACCTGTGTGTGTGTGAGAGAGAGAAAGAGAAGCTGTATATGTGAGAGAGAGAAAGAGAAAGAGAATCTGTCAGTGAGAGAGAAAGAGAGAAAATGAGAAGCTGTGAGGGAGAGCGAGAGAGAGAGAGAGAGAGAAGTTGTGTGGTTGTGAAAGAGAGAAGCCGTGAGGGAGAGAGAGAGAAAGAGAAGATTTGAGTGAGAGAGAGAAAAAAAGAAGCTGTGAGTGAGAGAGAGAGAAAGAGAAACTGTGAGTGAGAGAGAGAGAGAAAGAGAAGCTGTGAGAGAGAGAGAGAAAGAGAAGCTGTTAGTGAGAGAGAGTGAAAGTGAAACTGTGAGTGAAGGAGAGAGAGAGAAGCTGTGATTGAGCGAGAGAGAGAAGCTGTGAGTGAGAGAGACAGAGAAGCTGTGTGTGTGAGAGAGAGAGAAAGAAAGAGAAGCTGTGTGTGTGAGAGAGAAAGAGAAAGAGAAGCTGTGAGAGAGAGAGAGAAAGAAAGAGAAGTTGTGAGAGAGAGAAAGAGAGAAAGAACTGTATGTGTGTGAGAGAGAGAGAAGCTGTGAGTGAGAGAGAGAGAGAGAAAGAGAAGCTGTGAGTGTGTGAGAGAGAGAAGCTGTGAGTGAGAGAGAGTGAGAGAAAGAAAACCTGTGAGTGAGTGAGAGAGAGAGAAGCTGTGAGTAAGAGAGAGAGAAAGCTAAGCTGTGAGTGAGAGAGAGAAATAGAGAAAGAGAAGCTGTGAGTGAGAGAGAGAGATAGAGAAGCTGTGAGTGAGAGAGAGAAACAGAAGCTGTGAGTGAGAGAAAGAAAGAGAAGCTGTGAGTGAGAGAGAGAGATAGAGAAGCTGTGAGTGAGAGAGAGAAAGAGAAGCTGTGAGTGAGAGAGAGAGAAAGAGCTGTGAGTGAGAGAGAGGGAGAGAAAGAGAAGCTGTTAGTGAGAGAGAGTGAGAGATAAGCTGTGAGTGTGAGAGAGAGAACCTGTGAGTGAGAGAGAGAGAGAAAGAGAAGCTGTATATGTGAGAGAGAGAAAGAGAAAGAGAAGCTGTCAGTGAGAGAGAAAGAGAGAAAATGAGAAGCTGTGTGGGAGAGCGAGAGAGAGAGAGAGAGAAGTTGTGTGGTTGTGAAAGAGAGAAGCTGTGAGGGAGAGAGAGAGAAAGAGAAGATTTGAGTGAGAGAGAGAAAAAAAGAAGCTGTGAGTGAGAGAGAGAGAAAGAGAAACTGTGAGTGAGAGAGAGAGAGAAAGAGAAGCTGTGAGAGAGAGAGAGAAAGAGAAGCTGTTAGTGAGAGAGAGAGTGAAAGTGAAGCTGTGAGTGAAGGAGAGAGAGAGAAGCTGTGAGTGAGAGAGAGAGAGAGAAGCTGTGTGTGTGTGAGAGAGAGAAAGAGAAGCTGTGTGTGTGTGAGAGAGAAAGAGAAGCTGTGAGTGAGAGAGAGAAAGAAAGAGAAGTTGTGAGAGAGAGAAAGAGAGAAAGAACTGTATGTGTGTGTGAGAGAGAGAAGTTGTGAGTGAGAGAGAGAGAGAGAAAGAGAAGCTGTGAGTGTGTGAGAGAGAGAAGCTGTGAGTGAGAGAGAGTGAGAGAAAGAAAACCTGTGAGTGAGAGAGAGAGAGAAGCTGTGAGTGAGAGAGAGAGAAAGCTAAGCTGTGAGTGAGAGAGAGAAATAGAGAAAGAGAAGCTGGGAGTGAGAGAGAAAGAAAGAGAAGCGGTAAGTGAGAGAGAGAAGAATGAGAAGCTGTGAGTGAGAGAGAGAGAGAAAGAGAAGCTGTGAGAGAGAGAGAAAGAGAAGCTGTTAGTGAGAGAGAGAGTGAAAGTGAAGCTTTGAGTGAAGGAGAGAGAGAGAAGCTGTGATTGAGTGAGAGAGAGAAGCTGTGAGTGAGAGAGAGAGAGAAAGAGAAACTGAGAGAGAGAGAGAGAAAGAGAAAGAGAAGCTGTGAGTGAGAGAGAGAGAGAAAGAGAAGCTATGAGTGAGAGAGAGAGAGAAGCTGTGAGTGAGAGAGAGAGAAAGAGAAGCTGTGAGTGAGAGAGAGAAAGAGAAGCTGTTAGTGAGAGAGAGAGAGAAGCTTTGAGTGAGAGAGTGAGAAAGAGAAGCTGTATGTGTTTGTGTGTGAGAGAGAGTGAGAAGCTGTGAGAGAGAGAGAGAAAAAAAGAGAAGCTGTGAGTGACAGCGAGAGTGAAAGAGAAGCTGTGAGTGAGAGAGAGAGAAGCTGTGAGTGAGTGAAAAAGAGAAGCTGTGAGTAAGTGAGTAAGAGAGAGAATCTGAGTGAGAGAGAGAGAGAAATAGAAGCTGTGAGTGAGAGAGAGAGAGAAAGAGAAGCTGTGAGTGAGAGAGAAAGAGAAGCTGTGAGGGAGAGAGAGTGAGAAAGAGAAGCTGTGAGTGTGTGTGAGAGAGAAAGAGAAGCTGTGAGAGAGAGAGAGGGAAAGAGAAGATGTGAATGACAGAGAGAGAGAAGCTGTGTGTGTGAGAGAGAGAGAAAGAGAAGCTGTGTGTGTGAGAGAGAGAAAGAGAAGCTGTGAGTGAGAGAGAGAGAAAGAAATAGAAGTTGTGAGAGAGAGAAAGAGAGAAAGAACTGTATGTGTGTGAGAGAGAGAGCTGTGAGTGAGAGAGAGAGAGAGAAAGAGAAGCTGTGAGTGTGAGAGAGAGAGAAGCTGTGAGTGAGAGAGAGTGAGAGAAAGAAAACCTGTGAGTTAGAGAGAGAGAAGCTGTGAGTAAGAGAGAGAGAAAGCTAAGCTGTGAGTGAGAGAGAAATAGAGAAAGAGAAGCTGTGAGTGAGAGAGAGAGAGAGAGAGAAGCTGTGAGTGAGAGAGAGAAAAAGAAGCTGTGAGTGAGAGAAAGAAAGAGAAGCTGTGAGTGAGAGAGAGGGAGAGAAAGAGAAGCTGTTAGTGAGAGAGTGAAAGAAAGAGAAGCGGTAAGTGAGAGAGAGAAGAAAGAGAAGCTGTGAGTGAGAGAGAGAGAGAAAGAGAAGCTGTGAGTGAGAGAGAGAGAGAAAGAGAAGCTGTGAGTGAGACAGAGAGAAAGAGAAGCTGTGAGTGGGAGAGAGAGAACGAGAAGCTGTGAGAGAGAGAGAAAGAGAAGCTGTGAGTGGGAGAGAAAGAGAGAAAGAGAAGGTGTGAGTGAGAGAGAGAGAGAAGCTGTTAGTGAGAGAGAGAGAAAGAGAGAGAAAGAAAGATAAGCTGCAAGTGAGAGAGAGAGAGAAATTGACGCTGTGAGTGAGAGAGAGCGAGAAAGAGAAGCTGTGATTGAGAGAGAGAGAGAAGCTGTGAGTGAGAGAGAGAGAGTATAAGAGAAGCTGTGAGTGAGTGAGAGAGAGAAGCTGTGAGTGAGAGAGAGAAGCTGTGTGTGAGAGAGAAGGATTATCTGTAAGTGAGAGAGAGAGAGAAAGAGAAGCTGTGAGTGAGAAAGAGAGAGAGAAAGAGAAGCTGTGATTGAGAGAGTTGAAAGAGAGAGAAAAAGAAAAGGTGTGAGTGAGTGAGAGAGGGAGAAATAGAAGCTATGAGTGAGTGAGAGAGAGAGAAGCTGTGAGTGAGTGAGAAAGGGAAGCTGTGAGCGAGTGAGTCAGAGAGAGAGAATCTGAGTGAAAGAGAGAGAGAAAGAGAAGCTGTGAGTGAGAGAGAGAGAGAAAGAGAAGCTGTGAGAGAGTGAGTGAGAGAGAGAATCTGAGTGAAAGAGAGAGAAAGAGAAGCTGTGAGTGAGAGAGAGAGAAAGAGAAGATGTGAGTGAGAGAGAAAGAGAAGCTATGAGAGAGAGTGAGAAAGAGAAGCTGTGAATGTGTGTGAGAGAGAAAGAGAAGCTGTGAGAGAGAGAGAGGGAAAGAGAAGATGTGAATGACACACACAGAGAGAAGCTATGTGTGTGAGAGAGAGAAAGAGAAGCTGTGAGTGAGAGAGAGAGAAAGAAAGAGAAGCTGTGTGAGAGAGAAAGATAAAAATAACTGTGTGTGTGTGAGAGAGAGAGAAGCTGAGTGAGAGAGAGAGAGAGAAAGAGAAGCTGTGAGTGTGAGAGAGAGAGAAGCTGTGAGTGAGAGAGAGTGAGAGAAAGAAAACCTGTGAGTGAGAGAGAGAGAGAAGCTGTGAGTAAGAGAGAGAGAAAGATAAGCTGTGAGTGAGGGAGAGAGAAAGAGAAGCTGTGAGTGAGAGAGAGAGAGAAAGAGAAGCTGTGAGTGTGAGAGAGAAATAGAGAAAGAGAAGCTCTGAGTGAGAGAGAGAGAAAGAGAAGCTGTTAGTGAGAGAGAGAGAGTATAAGAGAACCTGTGAGTGAGAGAGAGAGAGAGAAGCTGTGAGTGAGAGAGAGAGAAAGAGAAGCTGTGAGTGAGAGAGAAAGAGAAGCTGTGAGAGAGAGAGAGTGAGAAAGAGAATCTGTGAGTGTGTGTGAGAGAGAAAGAGAAGCTGTGTGAGAGAGAGAGGGAAAGAGAAGATGTGAATGACAGAGAGAGAGAGAAGCTGTGTGTGTGAGAGAGAGAAAGAGAATCTGTGTGTGTGTGTGAGAGAGAGAAAGAGAAGCTGTGAGTGAGAGAGAGAGAAAGAAAGAGAAGCTGTGAGAGAGAGAAAGAGAGAAAGAACTGTGTGTGTGTGAGAGAGAGAAGCTGTGAGTGAGAGAGAGAGAGAAAGAGAAGCTGTGAGTGTGTGAGAGAGAGAAGCTGTGAGTGAGAGAGAGTGAGAGAAAGAAAACCTGTGAGTGAGAGAGAGAGAGAATCTGTGAGTAAGAGAGAGAGAAAGCTAAGCTGTTAGTGAGGGAGAGAGAAAGAGAAGCTGCGAGTGAGTGAGAGAGAGAAAGAGAAGCTGTGAGTGTGAGAGAGAAATAGAGAAAGAGAAGCTGTGAGTGAGAGAGAGAGATAGAGAAGCTGTGAGTGAGAGAGAGAAAGAGAAGCTGTGAGTGAGAGAGAGAGAGAGAAAGAGAAGCTGTGAGTGAGAGAGAGGGAGAGAAAGAGAAGCTGTTAGTGAGAGAGAGTGAGAGATAAGCTGTGAGTGTGAGAGAGAGAACCTGTGTGTGTGAGAGAGAGAGAAAGAGAAGCTGTATATGTGAGAGAGAGAAAGAGAAAGAGAAGCTGTCAGTGAGAGAGAAAGAGAGAAAATGAGAAGCTGTGAGGGAGAGCGAGAGAGAGAGAGAGAGAGAAGTTGTGTGGTTGTGAAAGAGAGAAGCCGTGAGGGAGAGAGAGAGAAAGAGAAGATTTGAGTGAGAGAGAGAAAAAAAGAAGCTGTGAGTGAGAGAGAGAGAAAGAGAAACTGTGAGTGAGAGAGAGAGAGAAAGAGAAGCTGTGAGAGAGAGAGAGAAAGAGAAGCTGTTAGTGAGAGAGAGAGTGAAAGTGAAGCTGTGAGTGAAGGAGAGAGAGAGAAGCTGTGATTGAGCGAGAGAGAGAAGCTGTGAGTGAGAGAGACAGAGAAGCTGTGTGTGTGTGAGAGAGAGAAAGAAAGAGAAGCTGTGTGTGTGTGTGAGAGAGAAAGAGAAAGAGAAGCTGTGAGAGAGAGAGAGAAAGAAAGAGAAGTTGTGAGAGAGAGAAAGAGAGAAAGAACTGTATGTGTGTGAGAGAGAAGCTGTGAGTGAGAGAGAGAGAGAGAAAGAGAAGCTGTGAGTGTGTGTGAGAGAGAAGCTGTGAGTGAGAGAGAGTGAGAGAAAGAAAACCTGTGAGTGAGTGAGAGAGAGAGAAGCTGTGAGTAAGAGAGAGAGAAAGCTAAGCTGTGAGTGAGAGAGAGAAATAGAGAAAGAGAAGCTGTGAGTGAGAGAGAGAGATAGAGAAGCTGTGAGTGAGAGAGAGAAAGAGAAGCTGTGAGTGAGAGAAAGAAAGAGAAGCTGTGAGTGAGAGAGAGAAAGAAAGAGAAGCGGTAAGTGAGAGAGAGAAGAAAGAGAAGCTGTGAGTGAGAGAGAGAGAGAAAGAGAAGCTGTGAGTGAGAGAGAGAGAGAGAGAAGCTGTGAGTGAGAGAGAGAAAGAAAGGGAAGCTGTGAGTTAGAGAGAGAGAGAAAGAGAAGCTGTGAGTGAGACAGAGAGAAAGAGAAGCTGTGAGTGGGAGAGAGAGAGAACGAGAAGCTGTGAGAGAGAGAGAAAGAGAAGCTGTGAGTGGGAGAGAAAGAGAGAAAGAGAAGCTGTGAGTGAGAGAGGGAGAGAAAGAGAAGCTGTTAGTGAGAGAGAGAGAGAAAGAGAAGATGTAAGTGAAAGAGAGAAGAAAGAGATGTGAGTGAGAGAGAGAGAAAGAGAATCTGTGGGTGAGAGAGAGAGAAAGAGCTGTGAGTGAGAGAGAGAAAGAAAGAGAAGCTTTAAGTGAGAGAGAGTGAGAAAGAGAAGCTGTGAGTGAGAGAGAAAGAGAAAGAGAAGATGTGAGTGAGAGAGAGAGAAAGAGAAGCAGTGAGAGAGAGAGAAAGAGAAGCTGAGTGTGAGAGAGAGTGAAAAGAAAGAGAAGCTGTGAGTGAGCGAGAGAGAGAGAGAAGCTGTGAGTGAGAGAGAGAGAAAGAGAAGCTGTGAGTGAGAGAGAGAAAGAGAAGCTGTGAATGAGAGAGAGAGAAGCTGTGAGTGAAGAGAGAGAGAGAGGAAGAGAAGCTGTGAGTGAGAGAGAGAGAGAAAGAAAGAGAAGCTGTGTGTGAGAGAGATAGAAGTAGAAGCTGTGAGTGAGAGAAAGAGAAGGAGAAGCTGTAAGTGAGAGAGAGAGAGAGAAAGAGAAGCAGTGAGTGAGAGAAAGAGAGAGAAAGAAAGATAAGCTGCGAGTGAGAGAGAGAGAGAGAAAGAGAAGCTGTGATTGAGAGAGAGAGAGAAGCTGTGAGTGAGAGAGACTGAGAGAGAAAGAGAGTGTGAGTGAGAGAGAGAGATAGAAAGAGAAGCTGTGAGTGTGAGAGAAAGAGAGTCTGTGAGTGAGAGAGAGGAGAAAGAGAACCTGTGAGTGAGAGAGAGAGAAAGAGAAGCTGTGAACGAGAGAGAGAGAGAGAGAGAGAGAAGCTGTGAGTGAGAGAGAGAGGGAGAGAAAGAGAAGCTGTGAGTGAGAGAAAGAGAGAGAAAGAAAGAAAGAAAAGCTGCGAGTGAGAGAGAGAGAAATTGAAGCTGTGAGTGAGAGAGAGCGAGAAAGAGAAGCTGTGAGTGAGTGAGAGAGAGAAGCTGTGAGTGAGTGAGAGATAGAAGCTGTGAGAGAGAGAGAGAAGGATTATCTGTGAGTGAGAGAGAGAGAGAAAGAGAAGCTGTGAGTGAGAGAGAGAGAGAGAAAGAGAAGCTGTGAGTGAGAGAGATAGAGAGAGAGAAAGAAAAGCTGTGAGTGAGTGAGAGAGGGAGAAATAGAAGCTATGAGTGAGAGAGAGAGAGAAGCTTTCAGTGAGTGAGAAAGAGAAGCTGTGAGTGAGTGAGTGAGAGAGAGAAAGAATCTGAGTGAAAGAGAGAGAGAAAGAGAAGCTGTGAGTGAGAGAGAGAGAGAAAGAGAAGCTGTGAGTGAGAGAGAAAGAGAAGCTGTGAGAGAGAGAGAGAGTGAGAAAGAGAAGCTGTGAGTGTGTGTGAGAGAGAATGAGAAGCTGTGTGAGAGAGAGAGGGAAAGAGAAGATGTGAATGACACACAGAGAGAGAAGCTGTGTGTGTGTGAGAGAGAAAGAGAATCTGTGTGTGTGAGTGAGAGAGAGAAAGAGAAGCTGTGAGTGAGAGAGAGAGAAAGAAAGAGAAGCTGTGAAAGAGAGAAAGAGAGAAAGAACTGTGTGTGTGAGAGAGAGAGAGAGAAGCTGTGAGTGAGAGAGAGAGAGAGAAAGAGAAGCTGTGAGTGTGTGAGAGAGAAAGCTAAGCTGTGAGTGAGGGAGAGAGAAAGAGAAGCTGTGAGTGAGAGAGAGAAAGAGAAGCTGTGAGTGAGAGAGAGAAAGAGAGAAAGAGAAGCTGTGAGTGAGAGAGAGAGATAGAGAAGCTGTGAGTGAGAGAGAGAAAGAGAAGCTGTGAGTGAGAGAGAGAGAAAGAGAAGCTGTGTGAGAGAGAGGGAGAGAAAGAGAAGCTGTCAGTGAGAGAGAGTGAGAGATAAGCTGTGAGTGTGAGAGAGAGAACCTGTGAGTGAGAGAGAGAGAGAGAAAGAGAAGCTGTGAGTGTGTGAGAGAGAAAGCTAAGCTGTGAGTGAGGGAGAGAGAAAGAGAAGCTGTGAGTGAGTGAGAGAGAGAAAGAGAAGCTGTGAGTGAGAGAGAGAAATAGAGAAAGAGAAGCTGTGAGTGAGAGAGAGAGATAGAGAAGCTGTGAGTGAGAGAGAGAAAGAGAAGCTGTGAGTGAGAGAGAGAGAAATAGAAGCTGTGAGTGAGAGAGAGGGAGAGAAAGAGAAGCTGTTAGTGAGAGAGAGTGAGAGATAAGCTGTGAGTGTGAGAGAGAGAACCTGTGAGTGAGAGAGAGAGAAAGAGAAGCTTATATGTGAGAGAGAGAAAGAGAAAGAGAAGCTGTCAGTGAGAGAGAAAGAGAGAAAATGAGAAGCTGTGAGGGAGAGCGAGAGAGAGAGAGAGAGAAGTTGTGTGGTTGTGAAAGAGAGAAGCTGTGAGGGAGAGAGAGAGAAAGAGAAGATTTGAGTGAGAGAGAGAAAAAAAGAAGCTGTGAGTGAGAGAGAGAGAAAGAGAAACTGTGAGTGAGAGAGAGAGAGAAAGAGAAGCTGTGAGAGAGAGAGAGAAAGAGAAGCTGTTAGTGAGAGAGAGAGTGAAAGTGAAGCTGTGAGTGAAGGAGAGAGAGAGAAGCTGTGAGTGAGAGAGAGAGAGAGAAGCTGTGTGTGTGTGAGAGAGAGAAAGAGAAGCTGTGTGTGTGAGAGAGAGAAAGAGAAGCTGTGAGTGAGAGAGAGAAAGAACGAGAAGTTGTGAGAGAGAGAAAGAGAGAAAGAACTGTATGTGTGTGTGAGAGAGAGAAGCTGTGAGTGAGAGAGAGAGAGAAAGAGAAGCTGTGAGTGTGTGAGAGAGAGAAGCTGTGAGTGAGAGAGAGTGAGAGAAAGAAAACCTGTGAGTGAGAGAGAGAGAGAAGCTGTGAGTGAGAGAGAGAGAAAGCTAAGCTGTGAGTGAGAGAGAGAAATAGAGAAAGAGAAGCTGGGAGTGAGAGAAAGAAAGAAAGAGAAGCGGTAAGTGAGAGAGAGAAGAATGAGAAGCTGTGAGTGAGAGAGAGAGAGAAAGAGAAGCTGTGAGAGAGAGAGAAAGAGAAGCTGTTAGTGAGAGAGAGAGTGAAAGTGAAGCTTTGAGTGAAGGAGAGAGAGAGAAGCTGTGATTGAGCGAGAGAGAGAAGCTGTGAGTGAGAGAGAGAGAGAAAGAGAAACTGAGTGAGAGAGAGAGAGAAAGAGAAAGAGAAGCTGTGAGTGAGAGAGAGAGAGAAAGAGAAGCTATGAGTGAGAGAGAGAGAGAAGCTGTGAGTGAGAGAGAGAGAAAGAGAAGCTGTGAGTGAGAGAGAGAAAGAGAAGCTGTTAGTGAGAGAGAGAGAGAAGCTGTGAGTGAGAGAGTGAGAAAGAGACGCTGTATGTGTTTGTGTGTGAGAGAGAGTGAGAAGCTGTGAGAGAGAGAGAGAAAAAAAGAGAAGCTGTGAGTGACAGCGAGAGTGAAAGAGAAGCTGTGAGTGAGAGAGAGAGAAGCTGTGAGTGAGTGAAAAAGAGAAGCTGTGAGTAAGTGAGTAAGAGAGAGAATCTGAGTGAGAGAGAGAGAGAAATAGAAGCTGTGAGTGAGAGAGAGAGAGAAAGAGAAGCTGTGAGTGAGAGAGAAAGAGAAGCTGTGAGGGAGAGAGAGTGAGAAAGAGAAGCTGTGAGTGTGTGTGAGAGAGAAAGAGAAGCTGTGAGAGAGAGAGAGGGAAAGAGAAGATGTGAATGACAGAGAGAGAGAAGCTGTGTGTGTGTGTGAGAGAGAAAGAGAAGCTGTGTGTGTGTGAGAGAGAAAGAGAAGCTGTGAGTGAGAGAGAGAAAGAAATAGAAGTTGTGAGAGAGAGAAAGAGAGAAAGAACTGTATGTGTGTGAGAGAGAGAGCTGTGAGTGAGAGAGAGAGAGAGAGAAAGAGAAGCTGTGAGTGTGAGAGAGAGAGAAGCTGTGAGTGAGAGAGAGTGAGAGAAAGAAAACCTGTGAGTGAGAGAGAGAGAAGCTGTGAGTAAGAGAGAGAGAAAGCTAAGCTGTGAGTGAGAGAGAAATAGAGAAAGAGAAGCTGTGAGTGAGAGAGAGAGATAGAGAAGCTGTGAGTGAGAGAGAGAAAGAGAAGCTGTGAGTGAGAGAGAGAGAAATAGAAGCTGTGAGTGAGAGAGAGGGAGAGAAAGAGAAGCTGTTAGTGAGAGAGAGTGAGAGATAAGCTGTGAGTGTGAGAGAGAGAACCTGTGAGTGAGAGAGAGAGAAAGAGAAGCTGTATATGTGAGAGAGAGAAAGAGAAAGAGAAGCTGTCAGTGAGAGAGAAAGAGAGAAAATGAGAAGCTGTGAGGGAGAGCGAGAGAGAGAGAGAGAGAAGTTGTGTGGTTGTGAAAGAGAGAAGCTGTGAGGGAGAGAGAGAGAAAGAGAAGATTTGAGTGAGAGAGAGAAAAAAAGAAGCTGTGAGTGAGAGAGAGAGAAAGAGAAACTGTGAGTGAGAGAGAGAGAGAAAGAGAAGCTGTGAGAGAGAGAGAGAAAGAGAAGCTGTTAGTGAGAGAGAGAGTGAAAGTGAAGCTGTGAGTGAAGGAGAGAGAGAGAAGCTGTGAGTGAGAGGGAGAGAGAGAAGCTGTGTGTGTGTGAGAGAGAGAAAGAGAAGCTGTGTGTGTGAGAGAGAGAAAGAGAAGCTGTGAGTGAGAGAGAGAAAGAACGAGAAGTTGTGAGAGAGAGAAAGAGAGAAAGAACTGTATGTGTGTGTGAGAGAGAGAAGCTGTGAGTGAGAGAGAGAGAGAAAGAGAAGCTGTGAGTGTGTGAGAGAGAGAAGCTGTGAGTGAGAGAGAGTGAGAGAAAGAAAACCTGTGAGTGAGAAAGAGAGAGAAGCTGTGAGTGAGAGAGAGAGAAAGCTAAGCTGTGAGTGAGAGAGAGAAATAGAGAAAGAGAAGCTGGGAGTGAGAGAAAGAAAGAAAGAAAGAGAAGCGGTAAGTGAGAGAGAGAAGAATGAGAAGCTGTGAGTGAGAGAGAGAGAGAAAGAGAAGCTGTGAGAGAGAGAGAAAGAGAAGCTGTTAGTGAGAGAGAGAGTGAAAGTGAAGCTTTGAGTGAAGGAGAGAGAGAGAAGCTGTGATTGAGCGAGAGAGAGAAGCTGTGAGTGAGAGAGAGAGAGAAAGAGAAACTGAGTGAGAGAGAGAGAGAAAGAGAAAGAGAAGCTGTGAGTGAGAGAGAGAGAGAAAGAGAAGCTATGAGTGAGAGAGAGAGAGAAGCTGTGAGTGAGAGAGAGAGAAAGAGAAGCTGTGAGTGAGAGAGAGAAAGAGAAGCTGTTAGTGAGAGAGAGAGAGAAGCTGTGAGTGAGAGAGTGAGAAAGAGAAGCTGTATGTGTTTGTGTGTGAGAGAGAGTGAGAAGCTGTGAGAGAGAGAGAGAAAAAAAGAGAAGCTGTGAGTGACAGCGAGAGTGAAAGAGAAGCTGTGAGTGAGAGAGAGAGAAGCTGTGAGTGAGTGAAAAAGAGAAGCTGTGAGTAAGTGAGTAAGAGAGAGAATCTGAGTGAGAGAGAGAGAGAAATAGAAGCTGTGAGTGAGAGAGAGAGAGAAAGAGAAGCTGTGAGTGAGAGAGAAAGAGAAGCTGTGAGGGAGAGAGAGTGAGAAAGAGAAGCTGTGAGTGTGTGTGAGAGAGAAAGAGAAGCTGTGAGAGAGAGAGAGGGAAAGAGAAGATGTGAATGACAGAGAGAGAGAAGCTGTGTGTGTGTGAGAGAGAGAAAGAGAAGCTGTGTGTGTGTGAGAGAGAAAGAGAAGCTGTGAGTGAGAGAGAGAAAGAAATAGAAGTTGTGAGAGAGAGAAAGAGAGAAAGAACTGTATGTGTGTGAGAGAGAGAGCTGTGAGTGAGAGAGAGAGAGAGAGAAAGAGAAGCTGTGAGTGTGAGAGAGAGAGAAGCTGTGAGTGAGAGAGAGTGAGAGAAAGAAAACCTGTGAGTGAGAGAGAGAGAAGCTGTGAGTAAGAGAGAGAGAAAGCTAAGCTGTGAGTGAGAGAGAAATAGAGAAAGAGAAGCTGTGAGTGAGAGAGAGAGAGAGAGAAGCTGTGAGTGAGAGAGAGAAAGAGAAGCTGTGAGTGAGAGAAAGAAAGAGAAGCTGTGAGTGAGAGAGAGGGAGAGAAAGAGAAGCTGTTAGTGAGAGAGTGAAAGAAAGAGAAGCGGTAAGTGAGAGAGAGAAGAAAGAGAAGCTGTGAGTGAGAGAGAGAGAGAAAGAGAAGCTGTGAGTGAGAGAGAGAGAGAAAGAGAAGCTGTGAGTGAGACAGAGAGAAAGAGAAGCTGTGAGTGGGAGAGAGAGAACGAGAAGCTGTGAGAGAGAGAGAAAGAGAAGCTGTGAGTGGGAGAGAAAGAGAGAAAGAGAAGGTGTGAGTGAGAGAGAGAGAGAGAAGCTGTTAGTGAGAGAGAGAAAAAGAGAGAGAAAGAAAGATAAGCTGCAAGTGAGAGAGAGAGAGAAATTGACGCTGTGAGTGAGAGAGAGCGAGAAAGAGAAGCTGTGATTGAGAGAGAGAGAGAAGCTGTGAGTGAGAGAGAGAGAGTATAAGAGAAGCTGTGAGTGAGTGAGAGAGAGAAGCTGTGAGTGAGAGAGAGAAGCTGTGTGTGAGAGAGAAGGATTATCTGTAAGTGAGAGAGAGAGAGAAAGAGAAGCTGTGAGTGAGAAAGAGAGAGAGAAAGAGAAGCTGTGAGTGAGAGAGTTGAAAGAGAGAGAAAAAGAAAAGCTGTGAGTGAGTGAGAGAGGGAGAAATAGAAGCTATGAGTGAGAGAGAGAGAGAGAAGCTGTGAGTGAGTGAGAAAGGGAAGCTGTGAGCGAGTGAGTCAGAAAGAGAGAATCTGAGTGAAAGAGAGAGAGAAAGAGAAGCTGTGAGTGAGAGAGAGAGAGAAAGAGAAGCTGTGAGAGAGTGAGTGAGAGAGAGAATCTGAGTGAAAGAGAGAGAAAGAGAAGCTGTGAGTGAGAGAGAGAGAAAGAGAAGCTGTGAGTGAGAGAGAAAGAGAAGCTATGAGAGAGAGTGAGAAAGAGAAGCTGTGAATGTGTGTGAGAGAGAAAGAGAAGCTGTGAGAGAGAGAGGGAAAGAGAAGATGTGAATGACACACACAGAGAGAAGCTATGTGTGTGAGAGAGAGAAAGAGAAGCTGTGAGTGAGAGAGAGAGAAAGAAAGAGAAGCTGTGTGAGAGAGAAAGATAAAAATAACTGTGTGTGTGAGAGAGAGAGAGAAGCTGAGTGAGAGAGAGAGAGAGAAAGAGAAGCTGTGAGTGTGAGAGAGAGAGAAGCTGTGAGTGAGAGAGAGTGAGAGAAAGAAAACCTGTGAGTGAGAGAGAGAAGCTGTGAGTAAGAGAGAGAGAAAGATAAGCTGTGAGTGAGGGAGAGAGAAAGAGAAGCTGTGAGTGAGAGAGAGAGAGAAGGAGAAGCTGTGAGTGTGAGAGAGAAATAGAGAAAGAGAAGCTCTGAGTGAGAGAGAGAGAAAGAGAAGCTGTTAGTGAGAGAGAGAGAGTATAAGAGAAGCTGTGAGTGAGAGAGAGAGAAGCTGTGAGTGAGAGAGAGAGAAAGAGAAGCTGTGAGTGAGAGAGAAAGAGAAGCTGTGAGAGAGAGAGAGTGAGAAAGAGAATCTGTGAGTGTGTGTGAGAGAGAAAGAGAAGCTGTGTGAGAGAGAGAGGGAAAGAGAAGATGTGAATGACAGAGAGAGAGAGAAGCTGTGTGTGTGTGAGAGAGAAAGAGAATCTGTGTGTGTGTGTGTGAGAGAGAGAAAGAGAAGCTGTGAGTGAGAGAGAGAGAAAGAAAGAGAAGCTGTGAGAGAGAGAAAGAGAGAAAGAACTGTGTGTGTGTGAGAGAGAGAAGCTGTGAGTGAGAGAGAGAGAGAAAGAGAAGCTGTGAGTGTGTGAGAGAGAGAAGCTGTGAGTGAGAGAGAGTGAGAGAAAGAAAACCTGTGAGTGAGAGAGAGAGAGAATCTGTGAGTAAGAGAGAGAGAAAGCTAAGCTGTTAGTGAGGGAGAGAGAAAGAGAAGCTGCGAGTGAGTGAGAGAGAGAAAGAGAAGCTGTGAGTGTGAGAGAGAAATAGAGAAAGAGAAGCTGTGAGTGAGAGAGAGAGATAGAGAAGCTGTGAGTGAGAGAGAGAAAGAGAAGCTGTGAGTGAGAGAGAGAGAGAGAAAGAGAAGCTGTGAGTGAGAGAGAGGGAGAGAAAGAGAAGCTGTTAGTGAGAGAGAGTGAGAGATAAGCTGTGAGTGTGAGAGAGAGAACCTGTGTGTGTGTGAGAGAGAGAAAGAGAAGCTGTATATGTGAGAGAGAGAAAGAGAAAGAGAAGCTGTCAGTGAGAGAGAAAGAGAGAAAATGAGAAGCTGTGAGGGAGAGCAAGAGAGAGAGAGAGAGAGAAGTTGTGTGGTTGTGAAAGAGAGAAGCCGTGAGGGAGAGAGAGAGAAAGAGAAGATTTGAGTGAGAGAGAGAAAAAAGAAGCTGTGAGTGAGAGAGAGAGAAAGAGAAACTGTGAGTGAGAGAGAGAGAGAAAGAGAAGCTGTGAGAGAGAGAGAGAGAAAGAGAAGCTGTTAGTGAGAGAGAGAGTGAAAGTGAAGCTGTGAGTGAAGGAGAGAGAGAGAAGCTGTGATTGAGAGAGAGAGAGAAGCTGTGAGTGAGAGAGACAGAGAAGCTGTGTGTGTGTGAGAGAGAGAAAGAAAGAGAAGCTGTGTGTGTGTGAGAGAGAAAGAGAAAGAGAAGCTGTGAGTGAGAGAAAGAAAGAAAGAGAAGTTGTGAGAGAGAGAAAGAGAGAAAGAACTGTATGTGTGTGAGAGAGAGAGAAGCTGTGAGTGAGAGAGAGAGAGAGAAAGAGAAGCTGTGAGTGTGTGAGAGAGAGAAGCTGTGAGTGAGAGAGAGTGAGAGAAAGAAAACCTGTGAGTGAGTGAGAGAGAGAGAAGCTGTGAGTAAGAGAGAGAGAAAGCTAAGCTGTGAGTGAGAGAGAGAAATAGAGAAAGAGAAGCTGTGAGTGAGAGAGAGAGATAGAGAAGCTGTGAGTGAGAGAGAGAAAGAGAAGCTGTGAGTGAGAGAAAGAAAGAGAAGCTGTGAGTGAGAGAGAGAGAAAGAAAGAGAAGCGGTAAGTGAGAGAGAGAAGAAAGAGAAGCTGTGAGTGAGAGAGAGAGAGAAAGAGAAGCTGTGAGTGAGAGAGAGAGAGAAGCTGTGAGTGAGAGAGAGAAAGAAAGGGAAGCTGTGAGTTAGAGAGAGAGAGAAAGAGAAGCTGTGAGTGAGACAGAGAGAAAGAGAAGCTGTGAGTGGGAGAGAGAGAGAACGAGAAGCTGTGAGAGAGAGAGAAAGAGAAGCTGTGAGTGGGAGAGAAAGAGAGAAAGAGAAGCTGTGAGTGAGAGAGGGAGAGAAAGAGAAGCTGTTAGTGAGAGAGAGAGAGAAAGAGAAGATGTAAGTGAAAGAGAGAAGAAAGAGATGTGAGTGAGAGAGAGAGAAAGAGAATCTGTGGGTGAGAGAGAGAGAAAGAGAAGCTGTGAGTGAGAGAGAGAAAGAAAGAGAAGCTGTAAGTGAGAGAGAGTGAGAAAGAGAAGCTGTGAGTGAGAGAGAAAGAGAAAGAGAAGATGTGAGTGAGAGAGAGAGAAAGAGAAGCAGTGAGAGAGAGAGAAAGAGAAGCTGAGTGTGAGAGAGAGAGAAAAGAAAGAGAAGCTGTGAGTGAGCGAGAGAGAGAGAGAAGCTGTGAGTGAGAGAGAGAGAAAGAGAAGCTGTGAGTGAGAGAGAGAAAGAGAAGCTGTGAATGAGAGAGAGAGAAGCTGTGAGTGAAGAGAGAGAGAGAGGAAGAGAAGCTGTGAGTGAGAGAGAGAGAGAAAGAAAGAGAAGCTGTGTGTGAGAGAGATAGAAGTAGAAGCTGTGAGTGAGAGAAAGAGAAGGAGAAGCTGTAAGTGAGAGAGAGAGAGAGAAAGAGAAGCAGTGAGTGAGAGAAAGAGAGAGAAAGAAAGATAAGCTGCGAGTGAGAGAGAGAGAGAGAAAGAGAAGCTGTGATTGAGAGAGAGAGAGAAGCTGTGAGTGAGAGAGACTGAGAGAGAAAGAGAGTGTGAGTGAGAGAGAGAGATAGAAAGAGAAGCTGTGAGTGTGAGAGAAAGAGAGTCTGTGAGTGAGAGAGAGGAGAAAGAGAACCTGTGAGTGAGAGAGAGAGAAAGAGAAGCTGTGAACGAGAGAGAGAGAGAGAGAGAAGCTGTGAGTGAGAGAGAGAGGGAGAGAAAGAGACGCTGTGAGTGAGAGAAAGAGAGAGAAAGAAAGAAAGAAAAGCTGCGAGTGAGAGAGAGAGAAATTGAAGCTGTGAGTGAGAGAGAGCGAGAAAGAGAAGCTGTGAGTGAGTGAGAGAGAGAGAAGCTGTGAGTGAGTGAGAGATAGAAGCTGTGTGAGAGAGAGAGAAGGATTATCTGTGAGTGAGAGAGAGAGAGAAAGAGAAGCTGTGAGTGAGAGAGAGAGAGAGAAAGAGAAGCTGTGAGTGAGAGAGATAGAGAGAGAGAAAGAAAAGCTGTGAGTGAGTGAGAGAGGGAGAAATAGAAGCTATGAGTGAGAGAGAGAGAGAAGCTTTCAGTGAGTGAGAAAGAGAAGCTGTGAGCGAGTGAGTGAGAGAGAGAAAGTATCTGAGTGAAAGAGAGCGAGAAAGAGAAGCTGTGAGTGAGAGAGAGAGAGAAAGAGAAGCTGTGAGTGAGAGAGAAAGAGAAGCTGTGAGAGAGAGAGAGAGTGAGAAAGAGAAGCTGTGAGTGTGTGTGAGAGAGAATGAGAAGCTGTGTGAGAGAGAGAGGGAAAGAGAAGATGTGAATGACACACAGAGAGAGAAGCTGTGTGTGTGTGAGAGAGAAAGAGAATCTGTGTGTGTGAGTGAGAGAGAGAAAGAGAAGCTGTGAGTGAGAGAGAGAGAAAGAAAGAGAAGCTGTGAAAGAGAGAAAGAGAGAAAGAACTGTGTGTGTGTGTGAGAGAGAGAGAAGCTGTGAGTGAGAGAGAGAGAGAGAAAGAGAAGCTGTGAGTGTGTGAGAGAGAAAGCTAAGCTGTGAGTGAGGGAGAGAGAAAGAGAAGCTGTGAGTGAGTGAGAGAGAGAAAGAGAAGCTGTGAGTGAGAGAGAGAAATAGAGAAAGAGAAGCTGTGAGTGAGAGAGAGAGATAGAGAAGCTGTGAGTGAGAGAGAGAAACAGAAGCTGTGAGTGAGAGAGAGAGAAAGAGAAGCTGTGTGAGAGAGAGGGAGAGAAAGAGAACCTGTGAGTGAGAGAGAGAGAGAAAGAGAAGCTGTATGTGTGAGAGAGACAAAGAGAAAGAGAAGCTGTCAGTGAGAGAGAAAGAGAGAAAATGAGAAGGTGTGAGGGAGAGCGAGTGAGAGAGAGAGAAAGAGAAGTTGTGTGGTTGTGAAAGAGAGAAGCTGTGAGGGAGACAGAGAGAAAGAGAAGATTTGAGTGAGAGAGAGAAAAAGAAGAAGCTGTGAGTGAGAGAGAGAGAAAATGAAACTGTGAGTGAGAGAGAGAGAGAAAGAGAAGCTGTGAGGGAGAGAGAGAAAGAGAAGCTGTTAGTGAGAGAGAGAGTGAAAGTGAAGCTGTGAGTGGAGAGAGAGAGAAGCTGTGATTGAGCGAGAGTGAGAAGCTGTGAGTGAGAGAGAAAGAAAGAGAAACTGAGTGAGAGAGAGAGAGAAAGAGAAAGAGAAGCTGTGAGTGAGAGAGAGAGAGAAAGAGAAGCTGTGAGTGAGTGAGAGAGAGAGAAGCTGTGAGTGAGAGAGAGAGAGAAAGAGAAGCTGTGAGTGAGAGAGAGAAAGAGAAGCTGTTAGTGAGAGAGAGAGAGAGAGAAGCTGTGAGTGAGAGAGAGAGAAGCTGTGAGTGAGAGAGTGAGAAAGATAAGCTGTATGTGTTTGTGTGTGAGAGAGAGTGAGAAGCTGTGAGAGAGAGAGAAAAAGAGAAGCTGTGAGTGAGTGAAAGAGTGAAAGAGAAGCTGTGAGTGAGAGAGAGAGAAGCTGTGAGTGAGTGAGAAAGAGAAGCTGTGAGAGAGTGAGTGAGAGAGAGAATCTGAGTGAAAGAGAGAGAAAGAGAAGCTGTGAGTGAGAGAGAGAGTAAGAGAAGCTGTGAGTGAGAGAGAAAGAGAAGCTATGAGAGAGAGTGAGAAAGAAAAGCTGTGAATGTGTGTGAGAGAGAAAGAGAAGCTGTGAGAGAGAAAGAGGAAAAGAGAAGATGTGAATGACACACAGAGAGAGAAGCTGTGTGTGTGAGAGAGAGAAAGAGAATCTGTGTGTGTGTGAGAGAGAGAGAAAGAGAAGCTGTGAGTGAGAGAGAGAGAAAGAAAGAGAAGCTGTGAGAGAGAGAAAGAGAAAAAGAACTGTGTGTGTGTGTGAGAGAGAGAAGCTGTGAGTGAGAGAGAGAGAGAGAAAGAGAAGCTGTGAGTGTGTGAGAGAGAGAAGCTGTGAGTGAGAGAGAGTGAGAGAAAGAAAACCTGTGAGTGAGAGAGAGAGAGAAGCTGTGAGTAAGAGAGAGAGAAAGATAAGCTGTGAGTGAGGGAGAGAGAAAGAGAAGCTGTGAGTGAGAGAGAGAGAAAGAGAAGCTGTGAGTGTGAGAGAGAAATAGAAAAAGAGAAGCTGTGAGTGAGAGAGAGAGAAAGAGAAGCTGTTAGTGTGAGAGAGAGAGTATAAGAGAAGCTGTGAGTGAGAGAGAGAGAAGCTGTGAGTGAGAGAGAGAGAGAAAGAGAAGCTGTGAGTGAGAGAGAAAGAGAAGCTGTGAGAGAGAGAGTGAGAAAGAGAAGCTGTGAATGTGTGTGAGAGAGAAAGAGAAGCTGTGAGAGAGAGAGGGAAAGAGAAGATGTGAATGACACAGAGAGAGAGAAGCTGTGTGTGTGTGAGAGAGAAAGAGAATCTGTGTGTGTGTGAGAGAGAGAAAGAGAAGCTGTGATTGAGAGAGAGTGAGAGAAAGAAAACCTGTGAGTGAGAGAGAGAGAGAATCTGTGAGTAAGAGAGAGAGAAAGCTAAGCTGTGAGTGAGGGAGAGAGAAAGAGAAGCTGTGAGTGAGTGAGAGAGAGAAAGTGAAGCTGTGAGTGAGAGAGAGAAATAGAGAAAGAGAAGCTGTGAGTGAGAGAGAGAGATAGAGAAGCTGTGAGTGAGAGAGAGAAAGAGAAGCTGTGAGTGAGAGAGAGAGAGAAAGAGAAGCTGTGAGTGAGAGAGAGGGAGAGAAAGAGAAGCTGTTAGTGAGAGAGAGTGAGAGAAAAGCTGTGAGTGTGAGAGAGAGAACCTGTGAGTGAGAGAGAGAGAAAGAGAAGCTGTATGTGTGAGAGAGAGAAAGAGAAAGAGAAGCTGTCAGTGAGAGAGAAAGAGAGAAAATGAGAAGCTGTGAGGGAGAGCGAGAGAGAGAGAGAAATAGAAGTTGTGTGGTTGTGAAAGAGAGAATCTGTGAGGGAGAGAGAGAGAAAGAGAAGATTTGACTGAGAGATTGAAAAAAAGAAGCTGTGAGTGTGAGAGAGAGAAATAGAAACTGTGAGTGAGAGAGAGAGAGAAAGAGAAGCTGTGAGAGGGAGAGAGAAAGAGAAGCTGTTAGTGAGAGAGAGAGAGAGAAAGAGAAGCTGTGAGTGAGAGAGAGAAAGAGAAGCTGTTAGTGAGAGAGAGAGAGAGAAAGAGAAGCTGTTAGTGAGAGAGAGAGAGAGTGAAGCTGTGAGTGAAGGAGAGAGAGAGAAGCTGTGATTGAGTGAGAGAGAGAAGCTGTGAGTGAGGGAGAGAGAGAGAAAGAAAGAGAAACAGAGTGAGAGAGAGAGAGAAAGAGAAGCTGTTAGTGAGAGAGAGAGAGAGAAGCTGTGAGTGAGAGAGAGAGAAGCTGTGAGTGAGAGAGTGAGAAAGAGAAGCTGTATGTGTTTGTGTGTGAGAGAGAGTGAGAAGCTGTGAGAGAGAGAGAGAAAAAGAGAAGCTGTGAGTGAGTGAGAGAGTGAAAGAGAATCTGTGAGTGAGAGAGAGAGAAGCTGTGAGTGAGTGAGAAAGAGAAGCTGTGAGAGAGTGAGTGAGAGAGAGAATCTGAGTGAAAGAGAGAGAAAGAGAAGCTGTGCGTGAGAGAGAGAGAAAGAGAAGCTGTGAGTGAGAGAGAAAGAGAAGCTGTGAGTGAGAGAGAGTGGGAAAGAGAAGATGTGAATGACACACAAAGAGAGAAGCTGTGTGTGTGAGAGAGAGAAAGGGAAGCTGTGTGTGTGTGAGAGAGAGAGAAAGAGAAGCTGTGAGTGAGAGAGAGAGAAAGAAAGAGAAGCTGTGAGAGAGAGAAAGAGAAAAAGAACTGTGTGTGTGTGTGAGAGAGAGAAGCTGTGAGTGAGAGAGAGAGAGAGAGAGAGAAGCTGTGAGTGTGTGAGAGAGAGAAGCTGTGAGTGAGAGAGAGTGAGAGAAAGAAAACCTGTGAGTGAGAGAGAGAGAGAAGCTGTGAGTGAGAGAGAGAGAGAAGCTGTGAGTGAGAGAGAGAGAAAGAGAAGCTGTGAGTGTGTGAGAGAGAGAAGCTGTGAATGAGAGAGAGTGAGAGAAAGAAAACCGGTGAGTGAGAGAGAGAGAGAAGCTGTGAGTAAGAGAGAGAGAAAGATAAGCTGTGAGTGAGGGAGAGAGAAAGAGAAGCTGTGAGTGAGAGAGAGAGAGAAAGAGAAGCTGTGAGTGTGAGGGAGAAATAGAGAAAGAGAAGCTGTGAGTGAGAGAGAGAGAAAGAGAAGCTGTTAGTGAGAGAGAGAGTATAAGAGAAGCTGTGAGTGAGAGAGAGAGAGAAGCTGTGAGTGAGAGAGAGAGAGAAAGAGAAGCTGTGAGTGAGAGAGAAAGAGAAGCTGTGAGAGAGAGAGAGTGAGAAAGAGAAGCTGTGAGTGTGTGTGAGAGAGAAAGAGAAGCTGTGTGAGAGAGAGAGAGGGAAAGAGAAGATGTGAATGACACAGAGAGGGAGAAGCTGTGTGTGTGTGAGAGAGAAAGAGAATCTGTGTGTGTGTGTGAGAGAGAGAAAGAGAAGCTGTGAGTGAGAGAGAGAGAAAGAAAGAGAAGCTGTGAGAGAGAGAAAGAGAGAAAGAACTGTGTGTGTGTGTGTGAGAGAGAGAAGCTGTGAGTGAGAGAGAGAGAGAAAGAGAAGCTGTGAGTGTGTGTGAGAGAGAAGCTGTGAGTGAGAGAGAGTGAGAGAAAGAAAACCTGTGAGTGAGAGAGACAGAGAATCTGTGAGTAAGAGAGAGAGAAAGCTAAGCTGTGAGTGAGGGAGAGAGAAAGAGAAGCTGTGAGTGAGTGAGAGAGAGAAAGAAAGAGAAGCTGTGAGTGAGAGAGAGAAAGAGAGAAAGAGAAGCTGTGAGTGAGAGAGAGAGAGAAAGAGAAGCTATGAGTGAGAGAGAGAGAAGCTGTGAGTGAGAGAGAGAGAGAGAAAGCGAAGCTGTGAGTGAGAGAGAGAAAGAGAAGCTGTTAGTGAGAGAGAGAGAGAGAGAAGCTGTGAGTGAGAGAGAGAGAAGCTGTGAGTGAGAGAGTGAGAAAGATAAGCTGTATGTGTTTGTGTGTGAGAGAGAGTGAGAAGCTGTGAGAGAGAGAGAGAAAAAGAGAAGCTGTGAGTGAGAGAGAGAGAAATAGAAACTGTGAGTGAGAGAGAGAGAGAAAGAGAAGCTGTGAGAGGGAGAGAGAAAGAGAAGCTGTTAGTGAGAGAGAGAGTGAAAGTGAAGCTGTGAGTGAAGGAGAGAGAGAGAAGCTGTGATTGAGTGAGAGAGAGAAGCTGTGAGTGAGGGAGAGAGAGAGAAAGAAAGAGAAACTGAGTGAGAGAGAGAGAGAGAGAGAAAGAGAAGCTGTGAGTGAGAGAGAGAAAGAAAGAGAAGCTGTGAGTGAGAGAGAGAGAGAAGCTGTGAGTGAGAGAGAGAGAGAGAAAGAGAAGCTGTGAGTGAGAGAGAGAAAGAGAAGCTGTTAGTGAGAGAGAGAGAGAAGCTGTGAGTGAGAGAGAGAGAAGCTGTGAGTGAGAGAGTGAGAAAGAGAAGCTGTATGTGTTTGTGTGTGAGAGAGAGTGAGAAGCTGTGAGAGAGAGAGAGAGAAAGAGAAGCTGTGAGTGAGTGAGAGAGTGAAAGAGAAGCTGTGAGTGAGAGAGAGAGAAGCTGTGAGTGAGTGAGAAAGAGAAGCTGTGAGAGAGTGAGTGAGAGAGAGAATCTGAGTGAAAGAGAGAGAAAGAGAAGCTGTGCGTGAGAGAGAGAGAAAGAGAAGCTGTGAGTGAGAGAGAAAGAGAAGCTATAAGAGAGAGTGAGAAAGAGAAGCTGTGAATATGTGTGAGAGAGAAAGAGAAGCTGTGAGAGAGAGAGAGGGAAAGAGAAGATGTGAATGACACACAAAGAGAGAAGCTGTGTGTGTGTGAGAGAGAAAGGGAAGCTGTGTGTGTGTGTGAGAGAGAGAAAGAGAAGCTGTGAGTGAGAGAGAGAGAAAGAAAGAGAAGCTGTGAGAGAGAGAAAGAGAAAAAGAACTGTGTGTGTGTGAGAGAGAGAGAAGCTGTGAGTGAGAGAGAGAGAGAGAAAGAGAAGCTGTGAGTGTGTGAGAGAGAGAAGCTGTGAGTGAGAGAGAGTGAGAGAAAGAAAACCTGTGAGTGAGAGAGAGAGAGAAGCTGTGAGTGAGAGAGAGAGAGAAGCTGTGAGTGAGAGAGAGAGAAAGAGAAGCTGTGAGTGTGAGAGAGAGAGAAGCTGTGAGTGAGAGAGAGTGAGAGAAAGAAAACCGGTGAGTGAGAGAGAGAGAGAAGCTGTGAGTAAGAGAGAGAGAAAGATAAGCTGTGAGTGAGGGAGAGAGAAAGAGAAGCTGTGAGTGAGAGAGAGAGAGAGAGAGAAGCTGTGAGTGTGTGGGAGAAATAGAGAAAGAGAAGCTGTGAGTGAGAGAGAGAGAAAGAGAAGCTGTTAGTGAGAGAGAGAGTATAAGAGAATCTGTGAGTGAGAGAGAGAGAGAGAAGCTGTGAGTGAGAGAGGGAGAGAAAGAGAAGCTGTGAGTGAGAGAGAAAGAGAAGCTGTGAGAGAGAGAGAGAGTGAGAAAGAGAAGCTGTGAGTGTGTGAGAGAGAGAAAGAGAAGCTGTGTGAGAGACAGAGAGGGAAAGAGAAGATGTGAATGACACAGAGAGGGAGAAGCTGTGTGTGTGTGAGAGAGAAAGAGAATCTGTGTGTGTGTGTGAGAGAGAGAAAGAGAAGCTGTGAGTGAGAGAGAGAGAAAGAAAGAGAAGCTGTGAGAGAGAGAAAGAGAGAAAGAACTGTGTGTGTGTGTGTGAGAGAGAGAAGCTGTGAGTGAGAGAGAGAGAGAAAGAGAAGCTGTGAGTGTGTGTGAGAGAGAAGCTGTGAGTGAGAGAGAGTGAGAGAAAGAAAACCTGTGAGTGAGAGAGAGAGAGAATCTGTGAGTAAGAGAGAGAGAAAGCTAAGCTGTGAGTGAGGGAGAGAGAAAGAGAAGCTGTGAGTGAATGAGAGAGAGAAAGAGAAGCTGTGAGTGAGAGAGAGAAAGAGAGAAAGAGAAGTTGTGAGTGAGAGAGAGAGAGAAAGAAAGAGAAGCTATGAGTGAGAGAGAGAGAGAAGCTGTGAGTGAGAGAGAGAGAGAGAAAGAGAAGCTGTGAGTGAGAGAGAGAAAGAGAAGCTGTTAGTGAGAGAGAGAGAGAGAGAAGCTGTGAGTGAGAGAGAGAGAAGCTGTGAGTGAGAGAGTGAGAAAGATAAGCTGTATGTGTTTGTGTGTGAGAGAGAGTGAGAAGCTGTGAGAGAGAGAGAGAAAAAGAGAAGCTGTGAGTGAGTGAGAGTGAAAGAGAAGCTGTGAGTGAGAGAAAGAAAGAGAAGCTGTGAGTGAGAGAGAGAGAAAGAAAGAAAGAGAAGCGGTAAGTGAGAGAGAGAAGAAAGAGAAGCTGTGAGTGAGAGAGAGAGAGAAAGAGAAGCTGTGAGTGAGAGAGAGAGAGAGAGAAGCTGTGAGTGAGAGAGAGAAAGAAAGGGAAGCTGTGAGTTAGAGAGAGAGAGAAAGAGAAGCTGTGAGTGAGACAGAGAGAAAGAGAAGCTGTGAGTGGGAGAGAGAGAGAACGAGAAGCTGTGAGAGAGAGAGAAAGAGAAGCTGTGAGTGGGAGAGAAAGAGAGAAAGAGAAGCTGTGAGTGAGAGAGGGAGAGAAAGAGAAGCTGTTAGTGTGTGAGAGAGAGAAAGAGAAGATGTAAGTGAAAGAGAGAAGAAAGAGATGTGAGTGAGAGAGAGAGAAAGAGAAGCTGTGGGTGAGAGAGAGAGAAAGAGAAGCTGTGAGTGAGAGAGAGAAAGAAAGAGAAGCTGTAAGTGAGAGAGAGTGAGAAAGAGAAGCTGTGAGTGAGAGAGAAAGAGAAAGAGAAGATGTGAGTGAGAGAGAGAGAAAGAGAAGCAGTGAGAGAGAGAGAAAGAGAAGCTGAGTGAGAGAGAGAGAGAAAAGAAAGAGAAGCTGTGAGTGAGCGAGAGAGAGAGAGAAGCTGTGAGTGAGAGAGAAAGAAAGAGAAGCTGTGAGTGAGAGAGAGAAAGAGAAGCTGTGAATGAGAGAGAGAGAAGCTGTGAGTGAAGATAGAGAGAGAGGAAGAGAAGCTGTGAGTGAGAGAGAGAGAGAAGGAAAGAGAAGCTGTGTGTGAGAGAGATAGAAGTAGAAGCTGTGAGTGAGAGAAAGAGAAGGAGAAGCTGTAAGTGAGAGAGGGAGAGAAAGAGAAGCAGTGAGTGAGAGAAAGAGAGAGAAAGAAAGATAAGCTGCGAGTGAGAGAGAGAGAGAAAGAGAAGCTGTGATTGAGAGAGAGAGAGAGAAGCTGTGAGTGAGAGAGACTGAGAGAGAAAGAGAGTGTGAGTGAGAGAGAGAGATAGAAAGAGAAGCTGTGAGTGTGAGAGAAAGAGAGTCTGTGTGAGAGAGAGGAGAAAGAGAAGCTGTGAGTGAGAGAGAGAGAAA
This sequence comes from Bradypodion pumilum, assembly GCA_035047305.1. Taxonomy (NCBI): domain Eukaryota; kingdom Metazoa; phylum Chordata; class Lepidosauria; order Squamata; family Chamaeleonidae; genus Bradypodion; species Bradypodion pumilum. The sequence goes on from JAWDJD010000001.1 coordinate 236,816,574, forward strand.
GAAAAGCTGTGAACGAGAGAGAGAGAGAGAGAAAGAGAAGCTGTGAGTGAGAGAGAGAGGGAGAGAAAGAGAAGCTGTGAGTGAGAGACAGAGAGAGAAAGAAAGAAAGAAAAGCTGCGAGTGAGAGAGAGAGAGAAATTGAAGCTGTGAGTGAGAGAGAGCGAGAAAGAGAAGCTGTGATTGAGAGAGAGAGAGAAGCTGTGAGTGAGAGAGAGAGAGTGTAAGAGAAGCTGTGAGTGAGTGAGAGAGAGAGAAGCTGTGAGTGAGTGAGAGATAGAAGCTGAGAGAGAGAGAGAGAAGGATTATCTGTGAGTGAGAGAGAGAGAGAAAGAGAAGCTGTGAGTGAGAGAGAGAGAGAGAGAGAAGCTGTGAGTGAGAGAGATAGAGAGAGAGAAAGAAAAGCTGTGAGTGAGTGAGAGAGGGAGAAATAGAAGCTATGAGTGAGAGAGAGAGAAGCTTTCAGTGAGTGAGAAAGAGAAGCTGTGAGCGAGTGAGTGAGAGAGAGAAAGAATCTGAGTGAAAGAGAGAGAGAAAGAGAAGCTGTGAGTGAGAGAGAGAGAGAAAGAGAAGCTGTGAGTGAGAGAGAAAGAGAAGCTGTGAGAGAGAGAGAGTGAGAAAGAGAAGCTGTGAGTGTGTGTGAGAGAGAATGAGAAGCTGTGTGAGAGAGAGAGGGAAAGAGAAGATGTGAATGACACACAGAGAGAGAAGCTGTGTGTGTGAGAGAGTGAAAGAGAATCTGTGTGTGTGAGAGAGAGAGAGAATGAGAAGCTGTGAGTGAGAGAGAGAGAGAAAGAAAGAGAAGCTGTGAAAGAGAGAAAGAGAGAAATAACTGTGTGTGTGTGTGAGAGAGAGAGAAGCTGTGAGTGAGAGAGAGAGAGAGAAAGAGAAGCTGTGAGTGTGTGAGAGAGAAAGCTAAGCTGTGAGCGAGAGAGAGAGAGAGAAAGAGAAGTTGTGTGGTTGTGAAAGAGAGAAGCTGTGAGGGAGAGAGAGAGAAAGAGAAGATTTGAGTGAGAGAGAGAAAAAGAAGAAGCTGTGAGTGAGAGAGAGAGAAAATGAAACTGTGAGTGAGAGAGAGAGAGAAAGAGAAGCTGTGAGGGAGAGAGAGAAAGAGAAGCTGTTAGTGAGAGAGAGAGTGAAAGTGAAGCTGTGAGTGAAGGAGAGAGAGAGAAGCTGTGATTGAGCGAGAGTGAGAAGCTGTGAGTGAGAGAGAGAGAGAAAGAGAAACTGAGTGAGAGAGAGAGAGAAAGAGAAAGAGAATTTTGAGTGAGAGAGAGAGAGAGAAAGAGAAGCTGTGAGTGAGTGAGAGAGAGAAGCTGTGAGTGAGAGAGAGAGAGAGAAAAAGAAGCTGTGAGTGAGAGAGAGAGAAAGAGAAGCTGTTAGTGAGAGAGAGAGAGAGAGAGAGAGAAGCTGTGAGTGAGAGAGAGAGAAGCTGTGAGTGAGAGAGTGAGAAAGATAAGCTGTATGTGTTTGTGTGTGAGAGAGAGTGAGAAGCTGTGAGAGAGAGAGAGAAAAAGAGAAGCTGTGAGTGAGTGAGAGAGTGAAAAAGAAGCTGTGAGTGAGAGAGAGAGAAGCTGTGAGTGAGTGAGAAAGAGAAGCTGTGAGAGAGTGAGTGAGAGAGAGAATCTGAGTGAAAGAGAGAGAAAGAGAAGCTGTGAGTGAGAGAGAGAGAAAGAGAAGCTGTGAGTGAGAGAGAAAGAGAAGCTATGAGAGAGAGTGAGAAAGAAAAGCTGTGAATGTGTGTGAGAGAGAAAGAGAAGCTGTGAGAGAGAGAGAGAGGAAAAGAGAAGATGTGAATGACACACAGAGAGAGAAGCTGTGTGTGTGTGAGAGAGAAAGAGAATCTGTGTGTGTGTGTGAGAGAGAGAAAGAGAAGCTGTGAGTGAGAGAGAGAGAAAGAAAGAGAAGCTGTGAGAGAGAGAAAGAGAAAAAGAACTGTGTGTGTGTGAGAGAGAGAAGCTGTGAGTGAGAGAGAGAGAGAGAAAGAGAAGCTGTGAGTGTGTGTGAGAGAGAAGCTGTGAGTGAGAGAGAGTGAGAGAAAGAAAACCTGTGAGTGAGAGAGAGAGAGAAGCTGTGAGTAAGAGAGAGAGAAAGATAAGCTGTGAGTGAGGGAGAGAGAAAGAGAAGCTGTGAGTGAGAGAGAGAGAGAAAGAGAAGCTGTGAGTGTGAGAGAGAAATAGAAAAAGAGAAGCTGTGAGTGAGAGAGAGAGAAAGAGAAGCTGTTAGTGTGAGAGAGAGAGTATAAGAGAAGCTGTGAGTGAGAGAGAGAGAAGCTGTGAGTGAGAGAGAGAGAGAAAGAGAAGCTGTGAGTGAGAGAGAAAGAGAAGCTGTGAGAGAGAGAGTGAGAAAGAGAAGCTGTGAATGTGTGTGAGAGAGAAAGAGAAGCTGTGAGAGAGAGAGGGAAAGAGAAGATGTGAATGACACAGAGAGAGAGAAGCTGTGTGTGTGTGAGAGAGAAAGAGAATCTGTGTGTGTGTGTGAGAGAGAGAAAGAGAAGCTGTGAGTGAGAGAGAGAAAGAAAGAGAAGCTGTGAGAGACAGAAAGAGAGAAAGAACTGTGTGTGTGTGTGAGAGAGAGAAGCTGTGAGTGAGAGAGAGAGAGAGAAAGAGAAGCTGTGAGTGTGTGAGAGAGAGAAGCTGTGAGTGAGAGAGAGTGAGAGAAAGAAAACCTGTGAGTGAGAGAGAGAGAGAATCTGTGAGTAAGAGAGATAGAAAGCTAAGCTGTGAGTGAGGGAGAGAGAAAGAGAAGCTGTGAGTGAGTGAGAGAGAGAAAGTGAAGCTGTGAGTGAGAGAGAGAAATAGAGAAAGAGAAGCTGTGAGTGAGAGAGAGAGATAGAGAAGCTGTGAGTGAGAGAGAGAAAGAGAAGCTGTGAGTGAGAGAGAGAGAGAAATAGAAGCTGTGAGTGAGAGAGAGGGAGAGAAAGAGAAGCTGTTAGTGAGAGAGAGTGAGAGATAAGCTGTGAGTGTGAGAGAGAGAACCTGTGAGTGAGAGAGAGAGAAAGAGAAGCTGTATGTGTGAGAGAGAGAAAGAGAAAGAGAAGCTGTCAGTGAGAGAGAAAGAGAGAAAATGAGAAGCTGTGAGGGAGAGCGAGAGAGAGAGAGAAAGAGAAGATGTGTGGTTGTGAAAGAGAGAATCTGTGAGGGAGAGAGAGAGAAAGAGAAGATTTGAGTGAGAGAGAGAAAAAAAGAAGCTGTGAGTGAGAGAGAGAGAAATAGAAACTGTGAGTGAGAGAGAGAGAGAAAGAGAAGCTGTGAGTGAGAGAGAGAGAGAGAAGCTGTTAGTGAGAGAGAGAGAGAGAAGCTGTGAGTGAGAGAGAGAGAAGCTGTGAGTGAGAGAGTGAGAAAGAGAAGCTGTATGTGTTTGTGTGTGAGAGAGAGTGAGAAGCTGTGAGAGAGAGAGAGAAAAAGAGAAGCTGTGAGTGAGTGAGAGAGTGAAAGAGAAGCTGTGAGTGAGAGAGAGAGAAGCTGTGAGTGAGTGAGAAAGAGAAGCTGTGAGAGAGTGAGTGAGAGAGAGAATCTGAGTGAAAGAGAGAGAAAGAGAAGCTGTGAGTGAGAGAGAGAGAAAGAGAAGTTGTGAGTGAGAGAGAAAGAGAAGCTATGAGAGAGAGTGAGAAAGAGAAGCTGTGAATGTGTGTGAGAGAGAAAGAGAAGCTGTGAGAGAGAGAGAGGGAAAGAGAAGATGTGAATGACACACAAAGAGAGAAGCTGTGTGTGTGTGAGAGAGAAAGGGAAGCTGTGTGTGTGAGAGAGAGAGAAAGAGAAGCTGTGAGTGAGAGAGAGAGAAAGAAAGAGAAGCTGTGAGAGAGAGAAAGAGAAAAAGAACTGTGTGTGTGTGTGAGAGAGAGAAGCTGTGAGTGAGAGAGAGAGAGAGAAAGAGAAGCTGTGAGTGTGTGAGAGAGAGAAGCTGTGAGTGAGAGAGAGTGAGAGAAAGAAAACCTGTGAGTGAGAGAGAGAGAGAAGCTGTGAGTGAGAGAGAGAGAGAAGCTGTGAGTGAGAGAGAGAGAAAGAGAAGCTGTGAGTGTGTGAGAGAGAGAAGCTGTGAGTGAGAGAGAGTGAGAGAAAGAAAACCGGTGAGTGAGAGAGAGAGAGAAGCTGTGAGTAAGAGAGAGAGAAAGATAAGCTGTGAGTGAGGGAGAGAGAAAGAGAAGCTGTGAGTGAGAGAGAGAGAGAAAGAGAAGCTGTGAGTGTGAGGGAGAAATAGAGAAAGAGAAGCTGTGAGTGAGAGAGAGAGAAAGAGAAGCTCTTAGTGAGAGAGAGAGTATAAGAGAAGCTGTGAGTGAGAGAGAGAGAGAAGCAGTGAGTGAGAGAGAGAGAGAAAGAGAAGCTGTGAGTGAGAGAGAAAGAGAAGCTGTGAGAGAGAGAGAGTGAGAAAGAGAAGCTGTGAGTGTGTGTGAGAGAGAAAGAGAAGCTGTGTGAGAGAGAGAGAGGGAAAGAGAAGATGTGAATGACACAGAGAGGGAGAAGCTGTGTGTGTGTGAGAGAGAAAGAGAATCTGTGTGTGTGTGTGTGAGAGAGAAAGAGAAGCTGTGAGTGAGAGAGAGAGAAAGAAAGAGAAGCTGTGAGAGAGAGAAAGAGAGAAAGAACTGTGTGTGTGTGAGAGAGAGAGAAGCTGTGAGTGATAGAGAGAGAGAAAGAGAAGCTGTGAGTGTGTGTGTGAGAGAAGCTGTGAGTGAGAGAGAGTGAGAGAAAGAAAACCTGTGAGTGAGAGAGAGAGAGAATCTGTGAGTAAGAGAGAGAGAAAGCTAAGCTGTGAGTGAGGGAGAGAGAAAGAGAAGCTGTGAGTGAGTGAGAGAGAGAAAGAGAAGCTGTGAGTGAGAGAGAGAAAGAGAGAAAGAGAAGCTGTGAGTGAGAGAGAGAGAGAGAAAGAGAAGCTATGAGTGAGAGAGAGAGAAGCTGTGAGTGAGAGAGAGAGAAAGAGAAGCTGTGAGTGAGAGAGAGAAAGAGAAGCTGTTAGTGAGAGAGAGAGAAGCTGTGAGTGAGAGAGAGAGGAGCTGTGAGTGAGAGAGTGAGAAAGATAAGCTGTATGTGTTTGTGTGTGAGAGAGAGTGAGAAGCTGTGAGAGAGAGAGAGAAAAAGAGAAGCTGTGAGTGAGTGAGAGAGTGAAAGAGAAGCTGTGAGTGAGAGAGAGAGAAGCTGTGAGTGAGTGAGAAAGAGAAGCTGTGAGAGAGTGAGTGAGAGAGAGAATCTGAGTGAAAGAGAGAGAAAGAGATGCTGTGAGTGAGAGAGAGAGAAAGAGAAGCTGTGAGTGAGAGAGAAAGAGAAGCTATGAGAGAGAGTGAGAAAGAGAAGCTGTGAATGTGTGTGAGAGAGAAAGAGAAGCTGTGAGAGAGAGAGAGGGAAAGAGAAGATGTGAATGACACACAGAGAGAGAAGCTGTGTGTGTGAGAGAGAGAAAGAGAAGCTGTGTGTGTGTGAGAGAGAGAGAAAGAGAAGCTGTGAGTGAGATAGAGAGAAAGAAAGAGAAGCTGAGAGAGAGAAAGAGAGAACTGTGTGTGTGTGAGAGAGAAGCTGTGAGTGAGAGAGAGAGAGAGAAAGAGAAGCTGTGAGTGTGTGAGAGAGAGAAGCTGTGAGTGAGAGAGAGTGAGAGAAAGAAAACCTGTGAGTGAGAGAGAGAGAGAAGCTGTGAGTAAGAGAGAGAGAAAGATAAGCTGTGAGTGAGGGAGAGAGAAAGAGAAGCTGTGAGTGAGAGAGAGAGAGAAAGAGAAGCTGTGAGTGTGAGGGAGAAATAGAGAAAGAGAAGCTGTGAGTGAGAGAGAAAGAGAAGCTGTTAGTGAGAGAGTGAGAGTATAAGAGAAGCTGTGAGTGAGAGAGAGAGAGAAGCTGTGAGTGAGAGAGAGAGAGAAAGAGAAGCTGTGAGTGAGAGAGAAAGAGAAGCTGTGAGAGAGAGAGTGAGAAAGAGAAGCTGTGAGTGTGTGAGAGAGAGAAAGAGAAGCTGTGTGAGAGAGAGAGAGGGAAAGAGAAGATGTGAATGACACAGAGAGAAGCTGTGTGTGTGTGAGAGAAAGAGAATCTGTGTGTGTGTGTGTGAGAGAGAAAGAGAAGCTGTGAGTGAGAGAGAGAGAAAGAAAGAGAAGCTGTGAGAGAGAGAAAGAGAGAAAGAACTGTGTGTGTGTGTGAGAGAGAGAGAAGCTGTGAGTGAGAGAGAGAGAGAAAGAGAAGCTGTGAGTGTGTGTGAGAGAGAAGCTGTGAGTGAGAGAGAGTGAGAGAAAGAAAACCTGTGAGTGAGAGAGAGAGAGAATCTGTGAGTAAGAGAGAGAGAAAGCTAAGCTGTGAGTGAGGGAGAGAGAAAGAGAAGCTGTGAGTGAGTGAGAGAGAGAAAGAGAAGCTGTGAGTGAGAGAGAGAAAGAGAGAAAGAGAAGCTGTGAGTGAGTGAGAGAGTGAAAGAGAAGCTGTGAGTGAGAGAGAGAGAAGCTGTGAGTGAGTGAGAAAGAGAAGCTGTGAGAGAGTGAGTGAGAGAGAGAATCTGAGTCAAAGAGAGAGAAAGAGAAGCTGTGAGTGAGAGAGAGAGAAAGAGAAGCTGTGAGTGAGAGAGAAAGAGAAGCTATGAGAGAGAGTGAGAAAGAGAAGCTGTGAATGTGTGTGAGAGAGAAAGAGAAGCTGTGAGAGAGAGAGAGGGAAAGAGAAGATTTGAATGACACACAGAGAGAGAAGCTGTGTGTGTGAGAGAGAGAAAGAGAAGCTGTGTGTGTGTGTGTGAGAGAAAGAGAAGCTGTGAGTGAGAGAGAGAGAAAGAAAGAGAAGCTGTGAGAGAGAGAAAGAGAAAAAGAACTGTGTGTGTGTGAGAGAGAGAAGCTGTGAGTGAGAGAGAGAGAGAGAAAGAGAAGCTGTGAGTGTGTGAGAGAGAGAAGCTGTGAGTGAGAGAGAGTGAGAGAAAGAAAACCGGTGAGTGAGAGAGAGAAAGAGAAGCTGTAAGTGAGAGAGAGAAAGAGAGAAAGAGAAGCTATGAGTGAGAGAGAGAAAGAGAAGCTATGAGTGAGAGAGAGAGAAGCTGTGAGTGAGAGAGAGAGAGAGAAAGAGAAGCTGTGAGTGAGAGAGAGAAAGAGAAGCTGTTAGTGAGAGAGAGAGAGAGAAGCTGTGAGTGAGAGAGAGAGAAGCTGTGAGTGAGAGAGTGAGAAAGATAAGCTGTATGTGTTTGTGTGTGTGAGAGAGTGAGAAGCTGTGAGAGAGAGAGAGAAAAAGAGAAGCTGTGAGTGAGTGAGAGAGTGAAAGAGAAGCTGTGAGTGAGAGAGAGAGAAGCTGTGAGTGAGTGAGAAAGAGAAGCTGTGAGAGAGTGAGTGAGAGAGAGAATCTGAGTGAAAGAGAAAGAGAAGCTGTGAGTGAGAGAGAGAGAAAGAGAAGCTGTGAGTGAGAGAGAAAGAGAAGCTATGAGAGAGAGTGAGAAAGAGAAGCTGTGAATGTGTGTGAGAGAGAAAGAGAAGCTGTGAGAGAGAGAGAGGGAAAGAGAAGATGTGAATGACACACAGAGAGAGAAGCTGTGTGTGTGAGAGAGAGAAAGAGAAGCTGTGTGTGTGTGAGAGAGAGAGAAAGAGAAGCTGTGAGTGAGAGAGAGAGAAAGAAAGAGAAGCTGTGAGAGAGAGAAAGAGAAAAAGAACTGTGTGTGTGTGAGAGAGAGAGAAGCTGTGAGTGAGAGAGAGAGAGAGAAAGAGAAGCTGTGAGTGTGTGAGAGAGAGAAGCTGTGAGTGAGAGAGAGTGAGAGAAAGAAAACCTGTGAGTGAGAGAGAGAGAGAAGCTGTGAGTAAGAGAGAGAGAAAGATAAGCTGTGAGTGAGGGAGAGAGAAAGAGAAGCTGTGAGTGAGAGAGAGAGAGAAAGAGAAGCTGTGAGTGTGAGAGAGAAATAGAGAAAGAGAAGCTGTGAGTGAGAGAGAGAGAAAGAGAAGCTGTTAGTGAGAGAGAGAGAGTATAAGAGAAGCTGTGAGTGAGAGAGAGAGTATAAGAGAAGCTGTGAGTGAGAGAGAGAGAGAAATAGAAGCTGTGAGTGAGCGAGAAAGAGAAGCTGTGAGAGAGAGAGAGTGAAAAAGAGAAGCTGTGAGTGTGTGTGAGAGAGAAAGAGAAGCTGTGTGAGAGAGAGAGAGGGAAAGAGAAGATGTGAATGACACACAGAGAGAGAAGCTGTGTGTGTGTGAGAGAGAAAGAGAATCTGTGTGTGTGTGTGTGAGAGAGAAAGAGAAGCTGTGAGTGAGAGAGAGAGAAAGAAAGAGAAGCTGTGAGAGAGAGAAAGAGAGAAAGAACTGTGTGTGTGTGTGAGAGAGAGAGAAGCTGTGAGTGAGAGAGAGAGAGAGAGAAAGAGAAGCTGTGAGTGTGTGTGAGAGAGAAGCTGTGAGTGAGAGAGAGTGAGAGAAAGAAAACCTGTGAGTGAGAGAGAGAGAGAATCTGTGAGTAAGAGAGAGAGAAAGCTAAGCTGTGAGTGAGGGATTGAGAAAGAGAAGCTGTGAGTGAGTGAGAGAGAGAAAGAGAAGCTGTGAGTGAGAGAGAGAAAGAGAGAAAGAGAAGCTGTGAGTGAGAGAGAGAGATAGAAAAGCTGTGAGTGAGAGAGAGAGAGAAAGAGAAGCTGTGAGTGAGAGAGAGGGAGAGAAAGAGAAGCTGTTAGTGAGAGAGAGTGAGAGATAAGCTATGAGTGTGAGAGAGAGAACCTGTGAGTGAGAGAGAGAGAGAAAGAGAAGCTGTATGTGTGAGAGAGAGAAAGAGAAAGAGAAGCTGTCAGTGAGAGAGAAAGAGAGAAAATGAGAAGCTGTGAGGGAGAGCGAGAGAGAGAGAGAGAAAGAGAAGTTGTGTGGTTGTGAAAGAGAGAAGCTGTGAGGGAGAGAGAGAGAAAGAGAAGATTTGAGTGAGAGAGAGAGAAAAAAGAAGCTGTGAGTGAGAGAGAGAGAAAGAGAAACTGTGAGTGAGAGAGAGAGAGAAAGAGAAGCTGTGAGAGAGAGAGAGAAAGAGAAGCTGTTAGTGAGAGACAGAGTGAAAGTGAAGCTGTGAGTGAAGGAGAGAGAGAGAAGCTGTGATTGAGCGAGAGAGAGAAGCTGTGAGTGAGAGAGAGAGAGAAAGAGAAACTGAGTGAGAGAGAGAGAGAAAGAGAAAGAGAAGCTGTGAGAGAGAGAGAGAAAGAGAAGCTGTTAGTGTGTGTGAGAGAGAGAGAGAAGCTGTGAGTGAGAGAGAGAAGCTGTGAGTGAGAGAGTGAGAAAGAGAAGCTGTATGTGTTTGTGTGTGAGATAGAGTGAGAAGCTGTGAGACAGAGAGAGAAAAAGAGAAGCTGTGAGTGAGTGAGAGAGTGAAAGAGAAGCTGTGAGTGAGAGAGAGAGAAGCTGTGAGTGAGTGAGAAAGAGAAGCTGTGAGAGAGTGAGTGAGAGAGAGAATCTGAGTGAAAGAGAGAGAAAGAGAAGCTATGAGTGAGAGAGAGAGAGAAAGAGAAGCTGTGAGTGAGAGAGAAAGAGAAGCTATGAGAGAGAGTGAGAAAGAGAAGCTGTGAATGTGTGTGAGAGAGAAAGAGAAGCTGTGAGAGAGAGAGAGGGAAAGAGAAGATGTGAATGACACACAGAGAGAGAAGCTGTGTGTGTGAGAGAGAGAAAGAGAACCTGTGTGTGTGTGTGAGAGAGAGAAAGAGAAGCTGTGAGTGAGAGAGAGAGAAAGAAAGAGAAGCTGTGAGAGAGAGAAAGAGAAAAAGAACTGTGTGTGTGTGTGAGAGAGAAGCTGTGAGTGAGAGAGAGAGAGAGAAAGAGAAGCTGTGAGTGTGTGTGAGAGAGAAGCTGTGAGTGAGAGAGAGTGAGAGAAAGAAAACCTGTGAGTGAGAGAGAGAGAGAAGCTGTGAGTAAGAGAGAGAGAAAGATAAGCTGTGAGTGAGGGAGAGAGAAAGAGAAGCTGTGAGTGAGAGAGAGAGAAAGAGAAAAAGAAGCTGTGAGTGTGAGAGAGAAATAGAGAAAGAGAAGCTATGAGTGAGAGAGAGAGATAGAGAAGCTGTGAGTGAGAGAGAGAAAGAGAAGCTGTGAGTGAGAGAGAGAGAGAAAGAGAAGCTGTGAGTGAGAGAGAGGGAGAGAAAGAGAAGCTGTTAGTGAGAGAGAGAAAGAAAGAGAAGCGGTAAGTGAAGAGAGAGAAGAAAGAGAAGCTGTGAGTGAGAGAGAGAGAGAGAAAGAGAAGCTGTGAGTGCCAGAGAGAGAGAGAAGCTGTGAGTGAGAGAGAGAGAGAAAGGGAAGCTGTGAGTGAGTGAGAGAGAGAAAGAGAAGCTGTGAGTGAGAGAGAAAGAGAAGCTGTGAGAAAGAGAGAGAGAAAGAGAAGCTGTGACTGGAGAGAGAGTGAGAAGCTGTGAGTGAGAGAGAGAAGCTGTGAGTGTGTGTGTGAGAGAGAAAGAGAAGCTGTGTGAGAGAGGGAGAGAAAGAGAAGCAGTGAGTGAGTGAGAGAGATAAAGAGAAGCTGTGAGTGAGAGAGAGAGAGAAGCTGTGAGTGAGAGAGAGAGAGAGAAAGCAAAGCTGTGTGTGAGAGAGAGAAGCTGTGAGTGAGAGAGAGAGGGAGAAAGAGATGCTGTGAGTGAGAGAGAGAGAGAAAGAGAATCTTTGAGTGAGAGAGAGAGAAAGAGAAGCTGTGAGTGAGAGAGAGGGAGAAAGAGATGCTGTGAGTGAGAGAGAGAGAGAATCTGTGAGTAAGAGAGAGAGAAAGCTAAGCTGTGAGTGAGGGATTGAGAAAGAGAAGCTGTGAGTGAGTGAGAGAGAGAAAGAGAAGCTGTGAGTGAGAGAGAGAAAGAGAGAAAGAGAAGCTGTGAGTGAGAGAGAGAGATAGAGAAGCTGTGAGTGAGAGAGAGAGAGAAAGAGAAGCTGTGAGTGAGAGAGAGGGAGAGAAAGAGAAGCTGTTAGTGAGAGAGAGTGAGAGATAAGCTATGAGTGTGAGAGAGAGAACCTGTGAGTGAGAGAGAGAGAGAAAGAGAAGCTGTATGTGTGAGAGAGAGAAAGAGAAAGAGAAGCTGTCAGTGAGAGAGAAAGAGAGAAAATGAGAAGCTGTGAGGGAGAGCGAGAGAGAGAGAGAGAAAGAGAAGTTGTGTGGTTGTGAAAGAGAGAAGCTGTGAGGGAGAGAGAGAGAAAGAGAAGATTTGAGTGAGAGAGAGAGAAAAAAGAAGCTGTGAGTGAGAGAGAGAGAAAGAGAAACTGTGAGTGAGAGAGAGAGAGAAAGAGAAGCTGTGAGAGAGAGAGAGAAAGAGAAGCTGTTAGTGAGAGAGAGAGTGAAAGTGAAGCTGTGAGTGAAGGAGAGAGAGAGAAGCTGTGATTGAGCGAGAGAGAGAAGCTGTGAGTGAGAGAGAGAGAGAAAGAGAAACTGAGTGAGAGAGAGAGAGAAAGAGAAAGAGAAGCTGTGAGAGAGAGAGAGAAAGAGAAGCTGTTAGTGTGTGTGAGAGAGAGAGAGAAGCTGTGAGTGAGAGAGAGAAGCTGTGAGTGAGAGAGTGAGAAAGAGAAGCTGTATGTGTTTGTGTGTGAGATAGAGTGAGAAGCTGTGAGACAGAGAGAGAAAAAGAGAAGCTGTGAGTGAGTGAGAGAGTGAAAGAGAAGCTGTGAGTGAGAGAGAGAGAAGCTGTGAGTGAGTGAGAAAGAGAAGCTGTGAGAGAGTGAGTGAGAGAGAGAATCTGAGTGAAAGAGAGAGAAAGAGAAGCTATCAGTGAGAGAGAGAGAGAAAGAGAAGCTGTGAGTGAGAGAGAAAGAGAAGCTATGAGAGAGAGTGAGAAAGAGAAGCTGTGAATGTGTGTGAGAGAGAAAGAGAAGCTGTGAGAGAGAGAGAGGGAAAGAGAAGATGTGAATGACACACAGAGAGAGAAGCTGTGTGTGTGTGAGAGAGAAAGAGAACCTGTGTGTGTGTGTGAGAGAGAGAAAGAGAAGCTGTGAGTGAGAGAGAGAGAAAGAAAGAGAAGCTGTGAGAGAGAGAAAGAGAAAAAGAACTGTGTGTGTGAGAGAGAGAGAAGCTGTGAGTGAGAGAGAGAGAGAGAAAGAGAAGCTGTGAGTGTGTGTGAGAGAGAAGCTGTGAGTGAGAGAGAGTGAGAGAAAGAAAACCTGTGAGTGAGAGAGAGAGAGAAGCTGTGAGTAAGAGAGAGAGAAAGATAAGCTGTGAGTGAGGGAGAGAGAAAGAGAAGCTGTGAGTGAGAGAGAGAGAGAAAAAGAAGCTGTGAGTGTGAGAGAGAAATAGAGAAAGAGAAGCTATGAGTGAGAGAGAGAGATAGAGAAGCTGTGAGTGAGAGAGAGAAAGAGAAGCTGTGAGTGAGAGAGAGAGAGAAAGAGAAGCTGTGAGTGAGAGAGAGGGAGAGAAAGAGAAGCTGTTAGTGAGAGAGAGAAAGAAAGAGAAGTGGTAAGTGAAGAGAGAGAAGAAAGAGAAGCTGTGAGTGAGAGAGAGAGAGAGAAAGAGAAGCTGTGAGTGCCAGAGAGAGAGAGAAGCTGTGAGTGAGAGAGAGAGAGAAAGGGAAGCTGTGAGTGAGTGAGAGAGAGAAAGAGAAGCTGTGAGTGAGAGAGAAAGAGAAGCTGTGAGAAAGAGAGAGAGAAAGAGAAGCTGTGACTGGAGAGAGAGTGAGAAGCTGTGAGTGAGAGAGAGAAGCTGTGAGTGTGTGTGTGAGAGAGAAAGAGAAGCTGTGTGAGAGAGGGAGAGAAAGAGAAGCAGTGAGTGAGTGAGAGAGAGAAAGAGAAGCTGTGAGTGAGAGAGAGAGAGAAGCTGTGAGTGAGAGAGAGAGAGAGAAAGCAAAGCTGTGTGAGAGAGAGAGAAGCTGTGAGTGAGAGAGAGAGGGAGAAAGAGATGCTGTGAGTGAGAGAGAGAGAGAAAGAGAATCTTTGAGTGAGAGAGAGAGAAAGAGAAGCTTTGAGTGAGAGAGAGGGAGAAAGAGATGCTGTGAGTGAGAGAGAGAGAGAAAGAGAATCTTTGAGTGAGAGCGAGAGAAAGAGTATCTGAGTGAGAGAGAGAGAAAGAGAAGCTGTGTGTGAGAGAGAGAGAGAATGAGAAGTTGTGAGTGAGAGAGTGAGAGAGAGAAATAGAAGCTGTGAGAAATAGTGAGAGAGAAAGAGATGCTGTGAGTGAGAGCATGAGAGAGAGAAAGAGAAGCTGTGAGTGAGAGAGAGAGAGAAAGATTAGCTGTGAGTGAGTGAGAGAGAAGGAGAAGCTGTGAGTGAGAGAGAGAGAGAAAGAAGCTGAGTGAGAGAGAGAGATAAAGAGAAGCTGTGAGTGAGAGAGAGAGAAAGAGAAGCTGTGAGTGAGAGAGAGAGAGAAGCTGTTAGTGAGAGAGAGAGAGAAAGAGAAGCTGTGAGAGAGAGAAAGAGTAGCTATGAGTGAGAGAGAGAGAGAAAGAGAAGCTGTGAGTGAGAGAGAGAGAAAGAGAAGCTGTTAGTGAGAGAGAGAGTATAAGAGAAGCTGTGAGTGAGTGAGAGAAAGAGAAGCTGTGAGTGAGTGAGTGAGAGAGAAGCTGTGAGTGAGTGAGAGAGAAAGAGCTGTGAGTGAGAGAGAAAAAAAGAGAAGCTGTTAGTGAGAGAGAGAGTATAAGAGAAGCTGTGAGTGAGTGTGAGAGAGAGAAGCTGTGAGTGAGAGAGACAGAGAAGCTGTGAGAGAGAGAGAGAGAGAGAAAGAGAAGCTATGAGTGAGAGAGAGTGAGAGAGAAGCTGTGAGTGAGAGAGAGAGAAGCTGTGAGTGAGAGAGAGAGAAAGAGAAGCTGTATGTGTGAGAGAGAAAGAGAAAGAGAAGCTGTCAGTGAGAGAGAAAGAGAGAAAATGAGAAGCTGTGAGGGAGAGAGAGAGAGAGAAAGAGAAGTTGTGTGGTTGTGAAAGAGAGAAGTTGTGAGGGAGAGAGAGAGAAAGAGAAGATTTGAGTGAGACAGAAAGAAAAAAGAAGCTGTGTGTGAGAGAGAGAGACAGAGAAACTGTGAGTGAGAGAGAGAGAGAAAGAGAAGCTGTGAGAGAGAGAGAGAGAAAGAGAAGCTGTTGGTGAGAGAGAAAGAGAGAAAGAGAAGCTGTGAGTGAGAGAGAGTGAGAGAGAGAACCTGTGAGTGAGAGAGAGAGAGAAAGAGAAGATGTGAGTGAGAGAGAGAAAGAGAAGCTGTTAGTGGGAGAGAAAGAGAGAAAGAGAAGCTGTGAGTGAGAGAGAGAGAGAGAGAGAAGCTGTGAGTGAGAGTGAGAGAAAGAAAAGCTGTGAGTGAGAGAGAAAGAGAAGCTGTGAGTGAGAGGAAGAGAAAGAGAAGATGTGAGTGAGAGAAAGAGAAAGAGTAGCTGTGAGTGAGGAGAGAGAGAAAGAAAAGCTGTGAGTGAGAGAGAGAGAAGGAGAAGCTGTGAGTGAGAGAGAGAAAGAGAAGCTGTGTGTGAGAGAGAAAGAGAAGCTGTAAGTGAGAGAGGGTGAGAAAGAGAAGCTGTGATTGAGAGTGAGAGAGAAAGAGATACTGTGAGTGAGTGCATGAGAGAGAGAAACAGAAGCTGTGAGTGAGAGAGAGAGAGAGAATGAGAAGCTGTGTGTGAGAGAGAGAGAAGCTGTGAGTGAGTGAGAGAGAGAGAAGGAGAAGCTGTGGGTGAGATAAGAGAGAGAAAGAAAGAGAAGCTGTGAGTGAGAGAGAGAGAAAGTGAAGCTATGAGTGAGAGAGAGAGAAGCTGTGAGTGAGAGAGAGAGAAAGCAAAGCTGTGAGTGAGAGAGAAGCTGTGAGTGAGAGAGAGAGAACCAGTGAGTGAGAGAGAGAGAGAAAGAGAAGCTGTATGTGTGAGAGAGAGAAAAATAAAGAGAAGCTGTCAGTGAGAGAGAAAGAGAGAAAATGAGAAGCTGTGAGGGAGAGCGAGAGAGAGAAAGAAAGAGAAGTTGTGTGGTTGTGAAAGAGAGAACCTGTGAGTGAGTGAGAAAGAGAAAGAGAATCTGTGAGTGAGAGATAGAGAGAAAGAGAAGCTGAGAGAGAGAGAGAAAGAGAAGCTGTTAGTGAGAGAGTGAAAGAGAAGCTGTGAGTGAAGGAGAGAGAGAGAAGCTGTGATTGAGCGAGAGAGAGAAGCTGTGAGTGAGAGAGAGAAAGAGAAGATGTTAGTGAGAGAGAGAGAGAAGCTGTGAGTGAGAGAGAGAGAAGCTGTGAGTGAGAGAGTGAGAAAGAGAAGCTGTATGTGTTTGTGTGTGTGAGAGAGTGAGAAGCTGTGAGAGAGAGAAAAACAGAAGCTGTGAGTGAGAGAGAGAATGAACGAGAAGCTATGAGTGAGAGAGAGAGGTGTGGGTGAGTGAGAAAGAGAACTTGTGAGTGAGTGAGTGAGAGAGAGAGAATCTGTGAGAGAGAGAAAGTGAAGCTGTGAGTGAGAGAGAGAGAGAAAGAGAAGATGTGAGTGAGAGAGTAAGAGAAGCTGTGAGGGAGAGAGAGTGAGAAAGAGAAGCTGTGAGTGTGTGTGTGAGAGAAAGAGAAGCTGTGAGAGAGAGAGATGGAAAGAGAAGATGTGAATGACAGAGAGAGAGAGAAGCTGTGTGTGTCTGAGATAGAGAAAGAGAAGCTGTGTGTGTGTGTGTGTGAGAGAGAAAGAGAAGCTGTGAGTGAGAGAGAGAGAAAGAAAGAGAAGTTGTGAGAGGGAGAAAGAGAGAAAGAACTGTGTGTGTGTGTGTGAGAGAGAGAAGCTGTGAGTGAGAGAGAGAGAGAAAGAGAAGCTGTGAGTGTGAGAGAGAGAGAAGCTGTGAGTGAGAGAGAGAGAGAAAGAGAAGCTGAGTGAGAGAGAGAGAGAAAGAGAAGCTGTGAGTGAAAGAGAGAGAGAAAGAGAAGCTGAGTGAGTGAGAGAGAGAAAGAGAAGCTGTGTGAGAGAGAGAGAAAGAAAGAGAAATTGTCAATGAGAGAGAGAGAGAAGCTTTTTGTGAGAGAGAAAGAGAGAAAGAGAAGCTGTGAGTGAGAGAGAGAGAAAGGGATGCTGTGAGTGAGAGAGAGAGTGAAAGAGAAGCTGTGAGTGAGAGAGAGAAAGAGAAGCTGTGAGTGACTGAGAGAAAGAGAAGCTGTGTTAGAGAGAGAGAGAGAAAGAGATGCTGTGAGTGAGAGAGACAGAAAGAGAAGCTGTGAGTGAGAGAGAGAGAAAGAGAAGCTTTGAGTGAGAGAGAGAGAGAAAGAGAAGCTTTGTGTGTGTGAGAGAGAAAGAGAAGTTGTGAGTGAGAGAGAGAAAGAGAAGCTGTGTGTGTGAGAGAGAGAAAGAGAAGCTGTGAGTGAGAGAGAAAGAGAAGCTGTGAGAAAGAGAGAGAGAGAGAAAGAGAAGCTGTGACTGGAGAGAGAGAGAGAGAGAAGCTGTGAGTGAGAGAGAGAGAGAAAGAGAAGCTGTGAGTGAGTGAGAGAGAGAAGCTGTGAGTGTGTGTGAGGGAGAGAAAGAGAAGCTGAGTGAGAGAGGGAGAGAAAGAGAAGCTGTGAGTGAGAGAGAGAGAGAAAGAGAAGCTGTGAGTGAGAGAGAGAGAAGCTGTGAGTGAGTGAGAGAGAGAGAAGCTGTGAGTGAGAGAGAGAGAAAGAGATGCTGTGAGTGAGAGAGAGAGAAATAGAAGCTGTGAGAGAGAGTGATTGAGAAAGAGATGCTGTGAGTGAGTGCATGAGAGAGAGAGAAGCTGTGAGTGAGAGAGAGAGAGAAAGAGAAGCTGTGAGTGAGAGAGAGAGAGAAGCTGAGTGAGAGAGAGAGAAAGAGAAGCTGTGAGTGAGAGAGAGAGAAGCTGTGAGTGAGAGAGAGAGAGAAGCTGTTAGTGAGAGAGAGAAAGAGAAGCTGTTAGAGAGAGAGAAAGAAAAGCTGTGAGTAAGAGAGCGAGACAAGCTGAGTGAGAGAGAGAGAAAGAGAAGCTGTGAGTGACAGAGATGGAGAAATAGAAGTTGTGAGTGAGAGAGTGAGAGAGAGAAATAGAAGCTGTGAGAGAGAGTGAGAGAGATACAGATGCTGTGAGTGAGTGCATGAGAGAGAGAGAGAGAGAAGCTGTGAGTGAGTGAGAGAGAGAAAGAGTAGCTGTGATTGAAAGAGAAAGAGAAGCTGTGAGTGAGAGAGAGAGAAGCTGAGTGAGAGAGAGAGAAAGAGAAGCTGTGAGTGAGAGAGAGAGAGAAGCTGTGAGTGAGAGAGAGAGAGAGAAGCTGTTAGTGAGAGAGAGAAAGAGAAGTTGAGTGAGAGAGAGAAAGAGAAGCTGTGAGTGAGAGAGAGAGAGAGAAAGAGAAGCTGTGAGTGAGAGAGAGAGAGAAGCTGTGAGTGAGAGAGAGAGTATAAGAGAAGCTGTGAGTGAGAGAGAGAGAGAGAGCTGTGAGTGAGAGAGAGAGAGAAGCTGTCAGTGAGAGAGAGAGAAGTAGAATCTGTGAGTGAGAGAGAGAGAGAAAGAGAAGCTATGAGTGAGAGAGAGAGAGAAAGAGAAGCTGTGAGTGAGAGAGAGAGAAATAGAAGCTATGAGTGAGAGAGAGTGAGAGAGAAGCTGTGAGTGAGAGAGAGAACCTGTGAGTGAGAGAGAGAGAGAAAAGAGAAGCTGTGAGTGAGAGAGAAAGAGAAGCTGTGAGTGAGAGAGAGAGAGAGAAGCTTTGAGTGAGAGAGAGAAAGAGAAGCTGTGAGTGAGAGAGAGAGAAAGAGAAGCTGTGAGTGAGAGAGAGAGAAGCTGTGAGTGAGAGAGAGAAAGAGAAGCTGTGAGTGAGAGAGAGAGAGAAAGAGAAGCTGTTAGTGAGAGAGAGAGTATAAGAGAAGCTGTGAGTGAGAGAGAGAGAGAGAGAGAAGCTGTGAGTGAGAGAGAGAGAAGCTGTGAGTGAGAGAGAGAAGTAGAATCTGTGAGTGAGAGAGAGAGAGAAAGAGAAGCTGTGAGTGAGAGAGAGAGAAATAGAAGCTATGAGTGAGAGAGAGTGAGAGAGAAGCTGTGAGTGAGAGAGAGAGAACCTGTGAGTGAGAGAGAGAGAGAAAGAGAAGCTGTATGTGTGAGAGAGAGAAAGAGAAAGAGAAGCTGTCAGTGAGAGAGAAAGAGAGAAAATGAGAAGCTGTGAGGGAGAGAGAGAGAGAAAGAGAGGTTGTGTGGTTGTGTGAGAGAGAAACTGTGAGGGAGAGAGAGAAAGAGAAACTGTGAGTGAGAGAGAGAGAGAGAAAGAAAAGCTGTGAGTGAGAGAGAGAGAAGCTGTGAGGGAGAGAGAGAGAGAAAGAGAAGCTGTGAGTCAGACAGAGAGAAAGAGAAGCTGTGAGTGGGAGGGAGAGAGAACGAGAAGCTGTGAGAGAGAGAGAAAGAGAAGATATGAGTGAGAGAGAGAAATAAAGAAAGAGAAGCTGTGAGTGAGAGAGAGAGAGAGAAAGAGAAGATGTGAGTGAGAGAGAGAAAGAGAAGCTGTGAGTGGGAGAGAAAGAGAGAAAGAGAAGCTGTGAGTGAGAGAGAGTGAGAGAGAGAAGCTGTGAGTGAGAGAGAGAGAGAAAGAGAAGATGTGAGTGAGAGAGAGAAAGAGAAGCTGTGAGTGGGAGAGAAAGAGAGAAAGAGAAGCTGTGAGTGAGAGAGAGAGAGAGAAGCTGTGAGTGAGAGTGAGAGAAAGAGAAGCTGTGAGTGAGAGAGAAAGAGAAGCTGTGAGTGAGAGGAAGAGAAAGAGAAGATGTGTGAGAGAAAGAGAAAGAGAAGTTGTAAGTGAGAGAGAGTGAGAAAGAGAAGCTGTGTGTATGTGAGAGAGAGAGAAGCTGTGTGTGTGAGAGAGAAAGAGAAGCTGTGAGTGAGAGAGAGATAGAAAGAGAAGCTGTGATTGAGAGTGAGAGAGAAAGAGATGCTGTGAGTGAGTGCATGAGAGAGAGAAAGGGAAGCTGTGAGTGAGAGAGAGAGAACGAGAACCTGTGTGTGTGAGAGAGAGAAGCTGTGAGTGAGTGAGAGAGAGAGAAGGAGAAGCTGTGGGTGAGATAAGAGAGAGAAAGAAAGAGAAGCTGTGAGTGAGAGAGAGAGAAAGTGAAGCTATGAGTGAGAGAGAGAGAGAAGCTGTGAGTGAGAGAGAGAGAGAAAGAGAAGTTGTATGTGTGAGAGAGAGAGAAAGAGAAAGAGAAGCTGTCACTGAGAGAGAAAGAGAGAAAATGAGAAGCTGTGAGGGAGAGAGAGAGAGAGGTTGTGTGGTTGTGTGAGAGAGAATCTGTGAGGGGGAGAGAGAGAAAGAGAAACTGTGAGTGAGAGAGAGAGAAAGAGAAGTGGTTACTGAGAGAGAGAGTGAAAAAGAAGCTGTGAGTGAAGGAGAGAGAGAAGCTGTGATTGAGAGAGAGAAGCTGTGAGTGAGAGAGAGAGAAAGAGAAACTGAGTGAGAGAGAGAGAAAGAGAAGCTGTGAGTGAGAGAGAGAGAAAGAGAAGCTATGTGTGTGTGTGAGAGAGAAGCAGTGAGTGAGAGAGAGAGAGAAAGAGAACCTGTGAGTGAGAGAGAGAAAGAGAAGCTGTTAGTGAGAGTGAGTGTGAAAGAGAAGCTTTGAGTGAGAGAGAGAAATGCTGTGAGTGAGAGAGAGAGAAGCTGTGAGTGAGAGAGAGAAAGAGAAGCTGTGAGTGAGAGAGAGTGAGAAAGAGAAGCTGTGAGTGAGAGAGAAAGAGAAGCTGTGAATGAGGCAGAGAGAGAAAGAGAAGGTGTGTGTGTGTGAGAGAGAAGCTGTTAGTGAGGAGAAAAAGAGAAGCTGTGAGTGAGAGAGAGAGAGAACGAGAAGCTGTGTGAGAGAGAGAAGCTGTGAGAGAGAGAGAAGTAGAATCTGTGAGTGAGAGAGAGAAAGAGAAGCTGTGAGTGAGAGAGAGAGAGAAATAGAAGCTATGAGTGAGAGAGAGTGAGAGAGAAGCTGTGAGTGAGAGAGAGAGAACCTGTGAGTGAGAGAGAGAGAGAAAGAGAAGCTGTATGTGTGAGAGAGAGAAAGAGAAAGAGAAGCTGTCAGTGAGAGAGAAAGAGAGAAAATGAGAAGCTGTGAGGGAGAGAGAGAAAGAGAAACTGTGAGTGAGAGAGAGAGAGAAAGAAAAGCTGTGAGTGAGAGAGAGAGAGAGGCTGTGAGGGAGAGAGAGAGAGAAAGAGAAGCTGTGAGTCAGACAGAGAGAAAGAGAAGCTGTGAGTGGGAGGGAGAGAGAACGAGAAGCTGTGAGAGAGAGAAAGAGAAGATATGAGTGAGAGAGAGAAATAAAGGAAGAGAAGCTGTGTGAGAGAGAGAGAGAAAGAGAAGATGTGAGTGAGAGAGAGAAAGAGAAGCTGTGAGTGGGAGAGAAAGAGAGAAAGAGAAGCTGTGAGTGAGAGAGAGTGAAAGAGAAGATGTGAGTGAGAGAGAGAAAGAGAAGCTGTGAGTGGGAGAGAAAGAGAGAAAGAGAAGCTGTGAGTGAGAGAGAGTGAGAGAGAGATGCTGTGAGTGAGAGAGAGAGAGAAAGAGAAGATGTGAGTGAGAGAGAGAAAGAGAAGCTGTGAGTGGGAGAGAAAGAGAGAAAGAGAAGCTGTGAGTGAGAGAGAGAGAGAGAAGCTGTGAGTGAGAGTGAGAGAAAGAGAAGCTGAGTGAGAGAGAAAGAGAAGCTGTGAGTGAGAGGAAGTGAAAGAGAAGATGTGTGAGAGAAAGACAAAGAGAAGTTGTAAGTGAGAGAGAGTGAGAAAGAGAAGCTGTGTGTATGTGAGAGAGAGAGAAGCTGTGTGTGTGAGAGAGAAAGAGAAGCTGTGAGTGAGAGAGAGATAGAAAGAGAAGCTGTGATTGAGAGTGAGAGAGAAAGAGATGCTGTGAGTGAGTGCATGAGAGAGAGAAAGGGAAGCTGTGAGTGAGAGAGAGAGAACGAGAAGCTGTGTGTGAGAGAGAGAGAAGCTGTGAGTGAGTGAGAGAGAGAGAGAAGGAGAAGCTGTGGGTGAGATAAGAGAGAGAAAGAAAGAGAAGCTGTGAGTGAGAGAGAGAGAAAGTGAAGCTATGAGTGAGTGAGAGAGAGAGAAGCTGTGAGTGAGAGAGAGAGAAAGCAAAGCTGTGAGTGAGAGAGAAGCTGTGAGTGTAAAGAGAGAACCTGTGAGTGAGAGAGAGAGAGAAAGAGAAGTTGTATGTGTGAGAGAGAGAGAAAGAGAAAGAGAAGCTGTCAGTGAGAGAGAAAGAGAGAAAATGAGAAGCTGTGAGGGAGAGAGAGAGAGAAAGAGAGGTTGTGTGGTTGTGTGAGAGAGAATCTGTGAGGGAGAGAGATTGAAAGAGAAACTGTGAGTGAGAGAGAGAGAAAGAGAAGTGGTTAGTGAGAGAGAGAATGAAAAAGAAGCTGTGAGTGGAGGAGAGAGAGAAGCTGTGATTGAGAGAGAGAAGCTGTGAGTGAGTGAGAGAGAGAAAGAGAAACTGAGTGAGAGAGAGAGAAAGAGAAGCTGTGAGTGAGAGAGAGAGAGAAAGAGAAGCTATGTGTGTGTGTGAGAGAGAAGCAGTGAGTGAGAGAGAGAGAGAAAGAGAACCTGTGAGTGAGAGAGAGAAAGAGAAGCTGTTAGTGAGTGAGTGTGAAAGAGAAGCTTTGAGTGAGAGAGAGAAATGCTGTGAGTGAGAGAGAGAGAGAAGCTGTGAGTGAGAGAGAGAAAGAGAAGCTGTGAGTGAGAGAGAGTGAGAAAGAGAAGCTGTGAGTGAGAGAGAAAGAGAAGCTGTGAATGAGGCAGAGAGAGAAAGAGAAGGTGTGTGTGTGAGAGAGAGAAGCTGTTAGTGAGGAGAAAAAGAGAAGCTGTGAGTGAGAGAGAGAGAGAGAACGAGAAGCTGTGTGAGAGAGAGAAGCTGTGAGTGAGAGAGAGAGAAGGAGAAGCTGTGAGTGAGAGAGAGAGAGAAAGAAAGAGATGCTGTGATTGAGAGAGGGAGAAAGAGAAGTAAGTGAGTGAGAGAGAGAAGCTGTGTGTGAGAGAGAGAAAGAGAAGCTGTGAGAGAGAGAGAGAGAGAAAGAGAAGCTGTGAGTGAGAGAGAGTGAAATAGAAGCTATGAGTGAGAGAGAGTGAGAGAGAAGCTGTGAGTGAGAGAGAGAGAACCTGTGAGTGAGAGAGAGAGAGAAAGAGAAGCTGTATGTGTGAGAGAGAGAAAGAGAAAGAGAAGCTGTCAGTGAGAGAGAAAGAGAGAAAATGAGAAGCTGTGAGGGAGAGAGAGAGAGAGAGAGAAAGAGAGGTTGTGTGGTTGTGTGAGAGAGAAGCTGTGAGGGAGAGAGAGAGAAAGAGAAACTGTGAGAGAGAGAGAGAAAGAGAAGCGGTTAGTGAGAGAGAGAGTGAAAGAGAAGCTGTGAGTGAAGGAGAGAGAGAAGCTGTGATTGAGAGAGAGAAGCTGTGAGTGAGAGAGAGAGAAAGAGAAACTGAGTGAGAGAGAGAGAGAAAGAGAAGCTGTGAGTGAGAGAGAGAGAGAGAAAGAGAAGCTATGTGTGTGTGAGAGAGAGAAGCAGTGAGTGAGAGAGAGAGAGAAAGAGAACCTGTGAGTGAGAGAGAGAAAGAGAAGCTGTTAGTGAGTGAGTGTGAAAGAGAAGCTTTGAGTGAGAGAGAGAAAAGCTGTGAGTGAGAGAGAAAGAGAAGCTGTGAGTGAGAGAGAGTGAGAAAGAGAAGCTGTGAGTGAGAGATAAAGAGAAGCTGTGAGTGAGGCAGAGAGAGAAAGAGAAGGTGTGTGTGTGTCAGAGAGAAGCTGTTAGTGAGAGAGAGAAAGAGAAGCTGTGAGTGAGAGAGAGAGAGAACGAGAAGCTGTGAGAGAGAAGCTGTGAGTGAGAGAGAGAGAAGGAGAAGCTGTGAGTGAGAGAGAGAGAGAAAGAAAGAGATGCTGTGAGTGAGAGAGGGAGAAAGAGAAGCTGTGAATGAGAGAGAAAGAGAAGCTGTGAGTGAGGGAGAGAGAAGCTGTGAGTGAGAGAGAGAGAAAGAGAAGCTGTGAGTGAGAGAAAGAGAAGCTGTGAGTGAGAGAGAGAGAAAGAGAAGGTGTGAGTGAGAGAGAGAGAGAGAGAAAGGGAAGCTGTGAGTGAGAGAGAGAGAGAAGCAGTGAGTGAGAGAGAGAGAAAGAGAAGCTGTGAGTGAGAGAGAGAGAGAAAGAGAAGCTGTGTGTGTGTGAGAGAGAAAGAGAAGCTGTGAGTGAGAGAAAGAGAAAGAGTAGCTGTGAGTGAGGAGAGAGAGAAAGAGAAGCTGTGAGTGAGAGATAGAGAGAAGGAGAAGCTGTGAGTGAGAGAGGGAAAGAGAAGCTGTGAGTGAGAGAGAGAGAGAAGCTTTAAGTGAGAGAGAGAGAGAAAGAGAAGCTGTGAGAGAGAGAGAGAGAAGCTGTGTGTGAGAGAGAGAGAGAGAAAGAGAGGTTGTGTGGTTGTGTGAGAGAGAAGCTGTGAGGGAGAGAGAGAGAAAGAGAAACTGTGAGAGAGAGAGAGAAAGAGAAGCGGTTAGTGAGAGAGAGAGTGAAAGAGAAGCTGTGAGTGAAGGAGAGAGAGAAGCTGTGATTGAGAGAGAGAAGCTGTGAGTGAGAGAGAGAGAAAGAGAAACTGAGTGAGAGAGAGAGAGAAAGAGAAGCTGTGAGTGAGAGAGAGAGAGAGAAAGAGAAGCTATGTGTGTGTGAGAGAGAGAAGCAGTGAGTGAGAGAGAGAGAGAAAGAGAACCTGTGAGTGAGAGAGAGAAAGAGAAGCTGTTAGTGAGTGAGTGTGAAAGAGAAGCTTTGAGTGAGAGAGAGAAAAGCTGTGAGTGAGAGAGAAAGAGAAGCTGTGAGTGAGAGAGAGTGAGAAAGAGAAGCTGTGAGTGAGAGATAAAGAGAAGCTGTGAGTGAGGCAGAGAGAGAAAGAGAAGGTGTGTGTGTGTCAGAGAGAAGCTGTTAGTGAGAGAGAGAAAGAGAAGCTGTGAGTGAGAGAGAGAGAGAACGAGAAGCTGTGAGAGAGAAGCTGTGAGTGAGAGAGAGAGAAGGAGAAGCTGTGAGTGAGAGAGAGAGAGAAAGAAAGAGATGCTGTGAGTGAGAGAGGGAGAAAGAGAAGCTGTGAATGAGAGAGAAAGAGAAGCTGTGAGTGAGGGAGAGAGAAGCTGTGAGTGAGAGAGAGAGAAAGAGAAGCTGTGAGTGAGAGAAAGAGAAGCTGTGAGTGAGAGAGAGAGAAAGAGAAGGTGTGAGTGAGAGAGAGAGAGAGAGAAAGGGAAGCTGTGAGTGAGAGAGAGAGAGAAGCAGTGAGTGAGAGAGAGAGAAAGAGAAGCTGTGAGTGAGAGAGAGAGAGAAAGAGAAGCTGTGTGTGTGTGAGAGAGAAAGAGAAGCTGTGAGTGAGAGAAAGAGAAAGAGTAGCTGTGAGTGAGGAGAGAGAGAAAGAGAAGCTGTGAGTGAGAGATAGAGAGAAGGAGAAGCTGTGAGTGAGAGAGGGAAAGAGAAGCTGTGAGTGAGAGAGAGAGAGAAGCTTTAAGTGAGAGAGAGAGAGAAAGAGAAGCTGTGAGAGAGAGAGAGAAGCTGTGTGTGAGAGAGAGAGAGAGAGAGGAGCTGTAAGTGAGAGAGAGAGAGAATGAGATGTGAGAGAGAGAAAGAGAGAAGCTGTGAGTGAGAGAGAACAAGAAGCTGTGAGTCAGAGAGAGAGAAAGAAAGAGAAGCTGTGAGTGAGCGACAGAGAAAGAGAAGCTGTGAATGAGAGCGAGAAGAAGAGAAGCTGAGAGAGAGAGAGAGAAGAAGAGAAGCTGAGAGAGAGAGAGAGAAAGAAAGAGAAGCTGTGAGTGAGAGAGAGAAATAGAGAAAGAGAAGCTGTGAGTGAGAGAGAGAGAGAGAGAAGCTGTGAGTGAGAGAGAGAAAGAGATGCTGTGAGTGAGAGAGAGGGAGAGAAATTGATGTTAGTGAGAGAGAGAAAGAAAGAGAAGTGGTAAGTGAGAGAGAGAAGAAAGAGAAGCTGTGAGTGAGAGAGAGAGAGAGAAAGAGAAGCTGTGTGTGTGAGAGAGAGAAGCTGTGAGTGAGAGAGAGAGAGAAAGAGAAGCTGTGAGTGAGAGAGAGAGAGAAAGAGAAGCTGTGAGTGAGACAGAGAGAAAGAGAAGCTGTGAGTGGGAGAGAGAGAGAACGAGAAGCTGTGTGAGAGAGAGAAAGAGAAGCTGTGAGTGAGAGAAATAGAGAAAGATAAGCTGTGAGTGAGAGAGAGAGAGAGAAAGAGAAGCTTTGAGAGAGAGAGAGAGAAAGAGAAGCTGTGAGTGAGAGAGAGAAAGAAAGAGAAGGTGTAAGTGAGAGAGAGTGAGAAAGAGAAGCTGTGAGTGAGATAGAAAGAGAAAGAGAAGATGTGAGTGAGAGAGAGAGATAGAAAGAGAAGCTGTGATTGAGAGAGAGAGAGAAAAAGAAGCTGTGAGTGAAAGAGAGAGAGAGAAAGGGAAGCTGTGAGTGAGAGAGAGAGAACGAGAAGCTGTGTGAGAGAGAGAGAAGCTGTGAGTGAGTGAGAGAGAGAGGAGAAGCTGTGAGTGAGATAAGAGAGAGAAAGAAAGAGAAGCAGTGAGTGAGAGAGAGAGAAAGAGAAGCTGTGAGTGAGAGAGAGAGAGAAGCTGTGAGTGAGAGAGAGAGAAAGAAAAGCTGTGAGTGAGAGAGAGAGAAAGAGAAGCTGTGAGTGAGAGAGAAAGAGAAAGAGAAAGAGGAGCTGTGTGTGTGTGAGAGAGAAAGAGAACCTGTGTGTGAGCGAGAGACAGAGAAGCTGTGAGTGAGAGAGAAAGAGAGAAAGTGAAGCTGTTAGTGAGAGAGACAGAAAGAGAAACTGTGAGAGAAAGAGAAAGAGAGAAAGAAGAAGCTGTGAGTGAGAGAGAGAGAAAGAGAAGCTGTGAGTGGGAGAGAGAGAGAATAAGAAGCTGTGTGAGAGAGAGAAATAGAAGCTGTGAGTGAGAGAGAGAGAGAAGCTGTGTGTGTGAGAGAGAGAAAGAGGAGCTGTGAGTGAGAGAGAGAGAGAAAAGCTGTGAGTGAGAGAGAGAGAGAAGCTGTGTGTGTGTGAGAGAGAGAGGAGCCGTGAGTGAGAGAGAGAGAGAGAATGAGAAGCTGTGTGAGAGAGAAAGAGAGAAGCTGTGAGTGAGAGAGAACAAGAAGCTGTGAGTCAGAGAGAGAAAGAAAGAGAAGCTGTGAGTGAGAGAGTGAGAAAGAGAAGCTGTGAGTGAGAGAGAAAGAGAATTTGTGAGTGGGAGAGAAAGAGAGAAAGAGAAGCTGTGAGTGAGAGAGAGAGAGAGAAGCTGTGAGTGAGAGTGAGAGAAAGAGAAGCTGTGAGTGAGAGAGAAAGAAAAGCTGTGAGTGAGAGGAAGAGAAAGAGAAGATGTGAGTGAGAGAGAGTGAGAAAGAGAAGCTGTGTGTATATTTGAGAGAGAGAGAAGCTGTGTGTGTGAGAGAGAAAGAGATGCTGTGAGTGAGTGCATGAGAGAGAGAAATGGAAGCTGTGAGTGAGAGAGAGAGAGAACAAGAAGCTGTGTGTGTGAGAGAGAGA
The DNA here is from genome assembly GCA_035047305.1 of Bradypodion pumilum. NCBI lineage: Eukaryota > Metazoa > Chordata > Lepidosauria > Squamata > Chamaeleonidae > Bradypodion > Bradypodion pumilum. The sequence goes on from JAWDJD010000001.1 coordinate 236,842,793, forward strand.
AGCTGTGAGTGAGTGAGAGAGAGAGAAGGAGAAGCTGTGGGTGAGATAAGAGAGAGAAAGAAAGAGAAGCTGTGAGTGAGAGAGAGAAAAAGTGAAGCTATGAGTGAGAGAGAGAGAGAGAAGCTGTGAGTGAGAGAGAGAGAGCAAAGCTGTGAGTGAGAGAGAAGCTGTGAGTGAGAGAGAGAGAACCTGTGAGTGAGAGAGAGAGAGAAAGAGAAGCTGTATGTGTGAGAGAGAGAAAAAGAAAGAGAAGCTGTCAGTAAGAGAGAAAGAGAGAAAATGAGAAGCTGTGAGGGAGAGCGAGAGAGAGAGAGAAAGAGAAGTTGTGTGGTTGTGAAAGAGAGAACCTGTGAGGGAGAGAGAGAGAAAGAGAAGATTTGAGTGAGACAGAGAGAAAAAAGAAGCTGTGAGTGAAAGAGAGAGAGAAAGAGAAACTGTGAGTGAGAGATAGAGAGAAAGAGAAGCTGTGTGAGAGAGAGAAAGAGAAGCTGTTAGTGAGAGAGAGAGTGAAAGAGAAGCTGTGAGTGAAGGAGAGAGAGAGAAGTTGTGATTGAGCGAGAGAGAGAAGCTGTGAGTGAGAGAGAGAAAGAGAAGCTGTTAGTGAGAGAGAGAGAAGCTGTGAGTGAGAGAGAGAGCGAAAGAGAAGCTGTGAGTGAGAGAGAGAGAGAAAGAGAAGCTGAGTGAGTGAGAGAGAGAAAGAGAAGCTGTGTGAGAGAGAGAGAAAGAAAGAGAAATTGTCAGTGAGAGAGAGAGAGAGAGAAGCTTTGAGTGAGAGAGAAAGAGAGAAAGAGAAGCTGTTAGTGAGAGAGAGAGAAAGAGATGCTGTGAGTGAGAGAGAGAGTGAAAGAGAAGCTGTGAGTGAGTAAGAGAGAGAGAAAGAGAAGCTGTGAGTGACTGAGAGAAAGAGAAGCTGTGTTAGAGAGAGAGAGAAAGAGATGCTGTGAGTGAGAGAGACAGAAAGAGAAGCTGTGAGTGAGAGAGAGAGAAAGAGAAGCTTTGAGTGAGAGAGAGAGAGAGAAGCTTTGTGTGTGAGAGAGAGAAAGAGAAGTTGTGAGTGAGAGAGAGAAAGAGAAGCTGTGTGTGTGAGAGAGAGAAAGAGAAGCTGTGAGTGAGAGAGAAAGAGAAGCTGTGAGAAAGAGAGAGAAAGAGAAGCTGTGACTGGAGAGAGAGAGAAGCTGTGAATGAGAGAGAGAGAGAAAGAGAAGCTGTGAGTGAGTGAGAGAGAGATGCTGTGAGTGTGTGTGAGAGAGAGAAAGAGAAGCTGAGTGAGAGAGGGAGAGAAAGAGAAGCTGTGAGTGAGAGCGAGAAGAAGAGAAGCTGAGAGAGAGAGAGAGAAGAAGAGAAGCTGAGAGAGAGAGAGAGAAAGAAAGAGAAGCTGTGAGTGAGAGAGAGAAATAGAGAAAGAGAAGCTGTGAGTGAGAGAGAGAGAGAGAGAAGCTGTGAGTGAGAGAGAGAAAGAGATGCTGTGAGTGAGAGAGAGGGAGAGAAATTGATGTTAGTGAGAGAGAGAAAGAAAGAGAAGTGGTAAGTGAGAGAGAGAAGAAAGAGAAGCTGTGAGTGAGAGAGAGAGATAGAAAGAGAAGCTGTGTGTGTGAGAGAGAGAAGCTGTGAGTGAGAGAGAGAGAGAAAGAGAAGCTGTGAGTGAGAGAGAGAGAGAAAGAGAAGCTGTGAGTGAGACAGAGAGAAAGAGAAGCTGTGAGTGGGAGAGAGAGAGAACGAGAAGCTGTGTGAGAGAGAGAAAGAGAAGCTGTGAGTGAGAGAAATAGAGAAAGATAAGCTGTGAGTGAGAGAGAGAGAGAGAAAGAGAAGCTGTGAGTGAGAGAGAAAGAGAAAGAGAAAGAGGAGCTGTGTGTGTGAGAGAGAGAAAGAGAACCTGTGTGTGAGCGAGAGACAGAGAAGCTGTGAGTGAGAGAGAAAGAGAGAAAGTGAAGCTGTTAGTGAGAGAGACAGAAAGAGAAACTGTGAGAGAAAGAGAAAGAGAGAAAGAAGAAGCTGTGAGTGAGAGAGAGAGAAAGAGAAGCTGTGAGTGGGAGAGAGAGAGAATAAGAAGCTGTGTGAGAGAGAGAAATAGAAGCTGTGAGTGAGAGAGAGAGAAGCTGTGTGTGAGAGAGAGAGAAAGAGGAGCTGTGAGTGAGAGAGAGAGAGAAAAGCTGTGAGTGAGAGAGAGAGAGAAGCTGTGTGTGTGTGAGAGAGAGAGGAGCCGTGAGTGAGAGAGAGAGAGAGAATGAGAAGCTGTGTGAGAGAGAAAGAGAGAAGCTGTGAGTGAGAGAGAACAAGAAGCTGTGAGTCAGAGAGAGAAAGAAAGAGAAGCTGTGAGTGAGAGAGTGAGAAAGAGAAGCTGTGAGTGAGAGAGAAAGAGAATTTGTGAGTGGGAGAGAAAGAGAGAAAGAGAAGCTGTGAGTGAGAGAGAGAGAGAGAAGCTGTGAGTGAGAGTGAGAGAAAGAGAAGCTGTGAGTGAGAGAGAAAGAAAAGCTGTGAGTGAGAGGAAGAGAAAGAGAAGATGTGAGTGAGAGAGAGTGAGAAAGAGAAGCTGTGTGTATGTTTGAGAGAGAGAGAAGCTGTGTGTGTGAGAGAGAAAGAGATGCTGTGAGTGAGTGCATGAGAGAGAGAAATGGAAGCTGTGAGTGAGAGAGAGAGAGAACAAGAAGCTGTGTGTGTGAGAGAGAGAAGCTGTGAGTGAGTGAGAGAGAGAGAAGGAGAAGCTGTGGGTGAGATAAGAGAGAGAAAGAAAGAGAAGCTGTGAGTGAGAGAGAGAAAAAGTGAAGCTATGAGTGAGAGAGAGAGAGAGAAGCTGTGAGTGAGAGAGAGAGAGAGCATAGCTGTGAGTGAGAGAGAAGCTGTGAGTGAGAGAGAGAGAACCTGTGAGTGAGAGAGAGAGAGAAAGAGAAGCTGTATGTGTGAGAGAGAGAAAAAGAAAGAGAAGCTGTCAGTAAGAGAGAAAGAGAGAAAATGAGAAGCTGTGAGGGAGAGCGAGAGAGAGAGAGAAAGAGAAGTTGTGTGGTTGTGAAAGAGAGAACCTGTGAGGGAGAGAGAGAGAAAGAGAAGATTTGAGTGAGACAGAGAGAAAAAAGAAGCTGTGAGTGAAAGAGAGAGAGAAAGAGAAACTGTGAGTGAGAGATAGAGAGAAAGAGAAGCTGTGTGAGAGAGAGAAAGAGAAGCTGTTAGTGAGAGAGAGAGTGAAAGAGAAGCTGTGAGTGAAGGAGAGAGAGAGAAGTTGTGATTGAGCGAGAGAGAGAAGCTGTGAGTGAGAGAGAGAAAGAGAAGCTGTTAGTGAGAGAGAGAGAAGCTGTGAGTGAGAGAGAGAGCGAAAGAGAAGCTGTGAGTGAGAGAGAGAGAGAAAGAGAAGCTGAGTGAGTGAGAGAGAGAAAGAGAAGCTGTGTGAGAGAGAGAGAAAGAAAGAGAAATTGTCAGTGAGAGAGAGAGAGAGAAGCTTTGAGTGAGAAAGAGAGAAAGAGAAGCTGTTAGTGAGAGAGAGAGAAAGAGATGCTGTGAGTGAGAGAGAGAGTGAAAGAGAAGCTGTGAGTGAGTAAGAGAGAGAGAAAGAGAAGCTGTGAGTGACTGAGAGAAAGAGAAGCTGTGTTAGAGAGAGAGAGAAAGAGATGCTGTGAGTGAGAGAGACAGAAAGAGAAGCTGTGAGTGAGAGAGAGAGAAAGAGAAGCTTTGAGTGAGAGAGAGAGAGAGAAGCTTTGTGTGTGTGAGAGAGAAAGAGAAGTTGTGAGTGAGAGAGAGAAAGAGAAGCTGTGTGTGTGAGAGAGAGAAAGAGAAGCTGTGAGTGAGAGAGAAAGAGAAGCTGTGAGAAAGAGAGAGAAAGAGAAGCTGTGACTGGAGAGAGAGAGAAGCTGTGAGTGAGAGAGAGAGAGAAAGAGAAGCTGTGAGTGAGTGAGAGAGAGATGCTGTGAGTGTGTGTGTGAGAGAGAAAGAGAAGCTGAGTGAGAGAGGGAGAGAAAGAGAAGCTGTGAGTGAGAGAGAGAGAGAAAAAGAAGCTGTGAGTGAGTGAGAGAGAGAAGCTTTGAGTGAGTGAGAGAGAGAGAGAAGCTGTGTGAGAGAGAGAGAAGCTGTGAGTGAGAGAGAGAGAGGGAAAGAGAAGCTGTAAGTGAGAGAGAGAGAAAGAGAAGCTGTGAGTGTGTGTGTGAGAGAGAAAGAGATGCTGTGAGTGATTGAGAGAGAAAGAGATGCTGTGAGTGAGAGAGAGAGAAATAGAAGCTGTGAGAGAGAGTGAGAGAGAAAGAGATGCTTTGAGTGAGTGCATGAGAGAGAGAGAGAAGCTGTGAGTGAGAGAGAGAGAGAAAGAGTAGCTGTGAGTGAGAGAGAGAGAAAGAAAAGCTGTGAGTAAGAGAGAGAGACAAGCTGAGTGAGAGAGAGAAAGAGAAGCTGTGAGTGAGAGAGAGAATGAAAGAGAAGCTGTGAGTAAGAGAGAGAGAAGCTGTGAGTGAGTGAGAAAGAGAAGCTGTGAGTGAGTGAGTGAGTGAGAGAGAGAGAATCTGAGAGAGAGAGAGAGAGAGAAGCTGTGAGTGAGAGAGAGAGAGAAAGAGAAGCTGTGAGTGAGAGAAATAGAGAAAGGTAAGCTGTGAGTGAGAGAGAGAGAGAGAAAGAGAAGCTTTGAGAGGGAGAGAGAAAGAGAAGCTGTGAGTGAGAGAGAGAGAGAAGCTGTGTGTGTGAGAGAGAGAAAGAGGAGCTGTGAGTGAGAGAGAAAGAGAGAAAGTGAAGCTGTTAGTGAGAGAGACAGAAAGAGAAACTGTGAGAGAAAGAGAAAGAGAGAAAGAAGAAGCTGTGAGTGAGAGAGAGAGAAAGAGAAGCTGTGAGTGGGAGAGAGAGAGAATAAGAAGCTGTGTGAGAGAGAGAAATAGAAGCTGTGAGTGAGAGAGAGAGAGAAGCTGTGTGTGAGAGAGAGAGAAAGAGGAGCTGTGAGTGAGAGAGAGAGAGAAAAGCTGTGAGTGAGAGAGAGAGAGAAGCTGTGTGTGTGTGAGAGAGAGAGGAGCCGTGAGTGAGAGAGAGAGAGAGAATGAGAAGCTGTGTGAGAGAGAAAGAGAGAAGCTGTGAGTGAGAGAGAACAAGAAGCTGTGAGTCAGAGAGAGAAAGAAAGAGAAGCTGTGAGTGAGAGAGTGAGAAAGAGAAGCTGTGAGTGAGAGAGAAAGAGAATTTGTGAGTGGGAGAGAAAGAGAGAAAGAGAAGCTGTGAGTGAGAGAGAGAGAGAGAAGCTGTGAGTGAGAGTGAGAGAAAGAGAAGCTGTGAGTGAGAGAGAAAGAAAAGCTGTGAGTGAGAGGAAGAGAAAGAGAAGATGTGAGTGAGAGAGAGTGAGAAAGAGAAGCTGTGTGTATGTTTGAGAGAGAGAGAAGCTGTGTGTGTGAGAGAGAAAGAGATGCTGTGAGTGAGTGCATGAGAGAGAGAAATGGAAGCTGTGAGTGAGAGAGAGAGAGAACAAGAAGCTGTGTGTGTGAGAGAGAGAAGCTGTGAGTGAGTGAGAGAGAGAGAAGGAGAAGCTGTGGGTGAGATAAGAGAGAGAAAGAAAGAGAAGCTGTGAGTGAGAGAGAGAAAAAGTGAAGCTATGAGTGAGAGAGAGAGAGAGAGAAGCTGTGAGTGAGAGAGAGAGAGAGCAAAGCTGTGAGTGAGAGAGAAGCTGTGAGTGAGAGAGAGAGAACCTGTGAGTGAGAGAGAGAGAGAAAGAGAAGCTGTATGTGTGAGAGAGAGAAAAAGAAAGAGAAGCTGTCAGTAAGAGAGAAAGAGAGAAAATGAGAAGCTGTGAGGGAGAGCGAGAGAGAGAGAGAAAGAGAAGTTGTGTGGTTGTGAAAGAGAACCTGTGAGGGAGAGAGAGAGAAAGAGAAGATTTGAGTGAGACAGAGAGAAAAAAGAAGCTGTGAGTGAAAGAGAGAGAGAAAGAGAAACTGTGAGTGAGAGATAGAGAGAAAGAGAAGCTGTGTGAGAGAGAGAAAGAGAAGCTGTTAGTGAGAGAGAGAGTGAAAGAGAAGCTGTGAGTGAAGGAGAGAGAGAGAAGTTGTGATTGAGCGAGAGAGAGAAGCTGTGAGTGAGAGAGAGAAAGAGAAGCTGTTAGTGAGAGAGAGAGAAGCTGTGAGTGAGAGAGAGCGAAAGAGAAGCTGTGAGTGAGAGAGAGAGAGAAAGAGAAGCTGAGTGAGTGAGAGAGAGAAAGAGAAGCTGTGTGAGAGAGAGAGAAAGAAAGAGAAATTGTCAGTGAGAGAGAGAGAGAGAAGCTTTGAGTGAGAGAGAAAGAGAGAAAGAGAAGCTGTTAGTGAGAGAGAGAGAAAGAGATGCTGTGAGAGAGAGAGTGAAAGAGAAGCTGTGAGTGAGTAAGAGAGAGAGAAAGAGAAGCTGTGAGTGACTGAGAGAAAGAGAAGCTGTGTTAGAGAGAGAGAGAAAGAGATGCTGTGAGTGAGAGAGACAGAAAGAGAAGCTGTGAGTGAGAGAGAGAGAAAGAGAAGCTTTGAGTGAGAGAGAGAGAGAGAAGCTTTGTGTGTGTGAGAGAGAAAGAGAAGTTGTGAGTGAGAGAGAGAAAGAGAAGCTGTGTGTGTGAGAGAGAGAAAGAGAAGCTGTGAGTGAGAGAGAAAGAGAAGCTGTGAGAAAGAGAGAGAAAGAGAAGCTGTGACTGGAGAGAGAGAGAAGCTGTGAGTGAGAGAGAGAGAGAAAGAGAAGCTGTGAGTGAGTGAGAGAGAGATGCTGTGAGTGTGTGTGTGAGAGAGAAAGAGAAGCTGAGTGAGAGAGGGAGAGAAAGAGAAGCTGTGAGTGAGAGAGAGAGAGAAAAAGAAGCTGTGAGTGAGTGAGAGAGAGAAGCTTTGAGTGAGTGAGAGAGAGAGAGAAGCTGTGTGAGAGAGAGAGAAGCTGTGAGTGAGAGAGAGAGAGGGAAAGAGAAGCTGTAAGTGAGAGAGAGAGAAAGAGAAGCTGTGAGTGTGTGTGTGAGAGAGAAAGAGATGCTGTGAGTGATTGAGAGAGAAAGAGATGCTGTGAGTGAGAGAGAGAGAAATAGAAGCTGTGAGAGAGAGTGAGAGAGAAAGAGATGCTTTGAGTGAGTGCATGAGAGAGAGAGAGAAGCTGTGAGTGAGAGAGAGAGAGAAAGAGTAGCTGTGAGTGAGAGAGAGAGAAAGAAAAGCTGTGAGTAAGAGAGAGAGACAAGCGGAGTGAGAGAGAGAAAGAGAAGCTGTGAGTGAGAGAGAGAATGAAAGAGAAGCTGTGAGTAAGAGAGAGAGAAGCTGTGAGTGAGTGAGAAAGAGAAGCTGTGAGTGAGTGAGTGAGTGAGAGAGAGAGAATCTGAGAGAGAGAGAGAGAGAGAAGCTGTGAGTGAGAGAGAGAGAGAAAGAGAAGCTGTGAGTGAGAGAAATAGAGAAAGATAAGCTGTGAGTGAGAGAGAGAGAGAGAAAGAGAAGCTTTGAGAGGGAGAGAGAAAGAGAAGCTGTGAGTGAGAGAGAGAGAGAAGCTGTGTGTGTGAGAGAGAGAAAGAGGAGCTGTGAGTGAGAGAGAAAGAGAGAAAGTGAAGCTGTTAGTGAGAGAGACAGAAAGAGAAACTGTGAGAGAAAGAGAAAGAGAGAAAGAAGAAGCTGTGAGTGAGAGAGAGAGAAAGAGAAGCTGTGAGTGGGAGAGAGAGAGAATAAGAAGCTGTGTGAGAGAGAGAAATAGAAGCTGTGAGTGAGAGAGAGAGAGAAGCTGTGTGTGAGAGAGAGAGAAAGAGGAGCTGTGAGTGAGAGAGAGAGAGAAAAGCTGTGAGTGAGAGAGAGAGAGAAGCTGTGTGTGTGTGAGAGAGAGAGGAGCCGTGAGTGAGAGAGAGAGAGAGAATGAGAAGCTGTGTGAGAGAGAAAGAGAGAAGCTGTGAGTGAGAGAGAACAAGAAGCTGTGAGTCAGAGAGAGAAAGAAAGAGAAGCTGTGAGTGAGAGAGTGAGAAAGAGAAGCTGTGAGTGAGAGAGAAAGAGAATTTGTGAGTGGGAGAGAAAGAGAGAAAGAGAAGCTGTGAGTGAGAGAGAGAGAGAGAAGCTGTGAGTGAGAGTGAGAGAAAGAGAAGCTGTGAGTGAGAGAGAAAGAAAAGCTGTGAGTGAGAGGAAGAGAAAGAGAAGATGTGAGTGAGAGAGAGTGAGAAAGAGAAGCTGTGTGTATGTTTGAGAGAGAGAGAAGCTGTGTGTGTGAGAGAGAAAGAGATGCTGTGAGTGAGTGCATGAGAGAGAGAAATGGAAGCTGTGAGTGAGAGAGAGAGAGAACAAGAAGCTGTGTGTGTGAGAGAGAGAAGCTGTGAGTGAGTGAGAGAGAGAGAAGGAGAAGCTGTGGGTGAGATAAGAGAGAGAAAGAAAGAGAAGCTGTGAGTGAGAGAGAGAAAAAGTGAAGCTATGAGTGAGAGAGAGAGAGAGCAAAGCTGTGAGTGAGAGAGAAGCTGTGAGTGAGAGAGAGAGAACCTGTGAGTGAGAGAGAGAGAGAAAGAGAAGCTGTATGTGTGAGAGAGAGAAAAAGAAAGAGAAGCTGTCAGTAAGAGAGAAAGAGAGAAAATGAGAAGCTGTGAGGGAGAGCGAGAGAGAGAGAGAAAGAGAAGTTGTGTGGTTGTGAAAGAGAACCTGTGAGGGAGAGAGAGAGAAAGAGAAGATTTGAGTGAGACAGAGAGAAAAAAGAAGCTGTGAGTGAAAGAGAGAGAGAAAGAGAAACTGTGAGTGAGAGATAGAGAGAAAGAGAAGCTGTGTGAGAGAGAGAAAGAGAAGCTGTTAGTGAGAGAGAGAGTGAAAGAGAAGCTGTGAGTGAAGGAGAGAGAGAGAAGTTGTGATTGAGCGAGAGAGAGAAGCTGTGAGTGAGAGAGAGAAAGAGAAGCTGTTAGTGAGAGAGAGAGAAGCTGTGAGTGAGAGAGAGAGCGAAAGAGAAGCTGTGAGTGAGAGAGAGAGAGAAAGAGAAGCTGAGTGAGTGAGAGAGAGAAAGATAAGCTGTGTGAGAGAGAGAGAAAGAAAGAGAAATTGTCAGTGAGAGAGAGAGAGAGAGAAGCTTTGAGTGAGAGAGAAAGAGAGAAAGAGAAGCTGTTAGTGAGAGAGAGAGAAAGAGATGCTGTGAGTGAGAGAGAGAGTGAAAGAGAAGCTGTGAGTGAGTAAGAGAGAGAGAAAGAGAAGCTGTGAGTGACTGAGAGAAAGAGAAGCTGTGTTAGAGAGAGAGAGAAAGAGATGCTGTGAGTGAGAGAGACAGAAAGAGAAGCTGTGAGTGAGAGAGAGAGAAAGAGAAGCTTTGAGTGAGAGAGAGAGAGAGAAGCTTTGTGTGTGTGAGAGAGAAAGAGAGGTTGTGAGTGAGAGAGAGAAAGAGAAGCTGTGTGTGTGAGAGAGAGAAAGAGAAGCTGTGAGTGAGAGAGAAAGAGAAGCTGTGAGAAAGAGAGAGAAAGAGAAGCTGTGACTGGAGAGAGAGAGAAGCTGTGAGTGAGAGAGAGAGAGAAAGAGAAGCTGTGAGTGAGTGAGAGAGAGATGCTGTGAGTGTGTGTGAGAGAGAGAAAGAGAAGCTGAGTGAGAGAGGGAGAGAAAGAGAAGCTGTGAGTGAGAGAGGGAGAGAAAGAGAAGCTGTGAGTGAGAGAGAGAGAAGCTGTGAGTGAGTGAGAGAGAGAGAGAAGCTGTGTGAGAGAGAGAGAAGCTGTGAGTGAGAGAGAGAGAGGGAAAGAGAAGCTGTAAGTGAGAGAGAGAGAAAGAGAAGCTGTGAGTGTGTGTGAGAGAGAGAAAGAGATGCTGTGAGTGATTGAGAGAGAAAGAGATGCTGTGAGTGAGAGAGAGAGAAATAGAAGCTGTGAGAGAGAGTGAGAGAGAAAGAGATGCTTTGAGTGAGTGCATGAGAGAGAGAGAGAAGCTGTGAGTGAGAGAGAGAGAGAAAGAGTAGCTGTGAGTGAGAGAGAGAGAAAGAAAAGCTGTGAGTAAGAGAGAGAGACAAGCTGAGTGAGAGAGAGAAAGAGAAGCTGTGAGTGAGAGAGAGAATGAAAGAGAAGCTGTGAGTAAGAGAGAGAGAAGCTGTGAGTGAGTGAGAAAGAGAAGCTGTGAGTGAGTGAGTGAGAGAGAGAGAATCTGAGAGAGAGAGAGAGAGAGAAGCTGTGAGTGAGAGAGAGAGAAAGAGAAACTGTGAGTGAGAGAGTAAGAGAAACTGTGAGAGAGAGAGAGTGAGAAAGAGAAGCTGTGAGTGTGTGTGTGAGAGAAATAGAAGCTGTGAGAGAGAGAGAGGGAAAGAGAAGATGTGAATGACAGAGAGAGAGAAGCTGTGTGTGTCTGAGATAGAGAAAGAGAAGCTGTGTGTGTGAGAGAGAGAGAGAAAGAGAAGCTGTGAGTGAGAGAGAGAGAGAGAGAGAGAGAAAGAAAGAGAAGCTGTGAGAGGGAGAAAGAGAGAAAGAACTGTGTGTGTGTGTGAGAGAGAGAAGCTGTGAGTGAGAGAGAGAGAGAAAGAGAAGCTGTGAGTGTGAGAGAGAGAGAAGCTGTGAGTGAGAGAGAGAGAGAGAGAAAGAGAAGCTGTGAGTGAGAGAGAGAGAGAAAGAGAAGCTGAGTGAGTGAGAGAGAGAAAGAGAAGCTGTGTGAGAGAGAGAGAAAGAAAGAGAAATTGTCAGTGAGAGAGAGAGAGAGAAGCTTTGAGTGAGAGAGAAAGAGAGAAAGAGAAGTTGTTAGTGAGAGAGAGAGAGAAAGAGATGCTGTGAGTGAGAGAGAGAGTGAAAGAGAAGCTGTGAGTGAGTAAGAGAGAGAGAAAGAGAAGCTGTGAGTGACTGAGAGAAAGAGAAGCTGTGTTAGAGAGAGAGAGAAAGAGATGCTGTGAGTGAGAGAGACAGAAAGAGAAGCTGTGAGTGAGAGAGAGAGAGAAAGAGAAGCTTTGAGTGAGAGAGAGAAGCTTTGTGTGTGAGAGAGAGAAAGAGAAGTTGTGAGTGAGAGAGAGAAAGAGAAGCTGTGTGTGTGAGAGAGAGAAAGAGAAGCTGTGAGTGAGAGAGAAAGAGAAGCTGTGAGAAAGAGAGAGAAAGAGAAGCTGTGACTGGAGAGAGAGAGAAGCTGTGAGTGAGAGAGAGAGAGAAAGAGAAGCTGTGAGTGAGTGAGAGAGAAGCTGTGAGTGTGTGTGAGAGAGAGAAAGAGAAGCTGAGTGAGAGAGGGAGAGAAAGAGAAGCTGTGAGTGAGAGAGAGAGAAAGAGAAGCTGTGAGTGAGTGAGAGAGAGAAGCTGTGAGTGAGTGAGAGAGAGAGAAGCTGTGTGAGAGAGAGAGAAGCTGTGAGTGAGAGAGAGAGAGGGAAAGAGAAGCTGTAAGTGAGAGAGAGAGAAAGAGAAGCTGTGAGTGTGTGTGTGAGAGAGAAAGAGATGCTGTGAGTGAGAGAGAGAGAAAGAGATGCTGTGAGTGAGAGAGAGAAATAGAAGCTGTGAGAGAGAGTGAGAGAGAAAGAGATGCTTTGAGTGAGTGCATGAGAGAGAGAGAGAAGCTGTGAGTGAGAGAGAGAGAGAGAAAGAGTAGCTGTGAGTGAGAGAGAGAAAGAAAAGCTGTGAGTGAGAGAGAGAATGAAAGAGAAGCTGTGAGTAAGAGAGAGAGAAGCTGTGAGTGAGTGAGAAAGAGAAGCTGTGAGTGAGTGAGTGAGAGAGACAATCTGAGAGAGTGAGAGAAAGAGAAGCTGTGAGTGAGAGAGAGAGAGAAAGAGAAGCTGTGAGTGTGTGAGAGAGAAAGAGAAGCTGTGAGTGAGAGAGTAAGAGAAGCTGTGAGAGAGAGAGAGTGAGAAAGAGAAGCTATGAGTGTGTGTGAGAGAGAAATAGAAGCTGTGAGAGAGAGAGAGGGAAAGAGAAGATGTGAATGACAGAGGGAGAGAGAAGCTGTGTGTGTCTGAGATAGAGAAAGAGAAGCTGTGTGTGTGTGTGAGAGAGAAAGAGAAGCTGTGAGTGAGAGAGAGAGAGAAAGAAAGAGAAGCTGTGAGAGGGAGACAGAAAGAACTGTGTGTGTGTGAGAGAGAGAGAGATGCTGTGAGTGAGAGAGAGAGAAAGAGATGCTGTGAGTGAGAGAGAGAAATCGAAGCTGTGAGAGAGAGTGAGAGAGAAAGAGATGCTGTGAGTGAGTGCATGAGAGAGAGAGAGAAGCTGTGAGTGAGAGAGAGAGAAAGAAAAGCTGTGAGTAAGAGAGAGAGACAAGCTGAGTGAGAGAGAGAGAAAGAGAAGCTGTGAGTGACAGAGACAGAGAGAAATAGAAGTTGTGAGTGAGAGGGTGAGAGAGAGAAATAGAAGCTGTGAGAGAGAGTGAGAGAGATACAGATGCTGTGAGTGAGTGCATGAGAGAGAGAAAGAGAAGCTGTGAGTGAGTGAGAGAGAGAAAGAGTAGCTGTGAGTGAGAGAAAGAGAAGCTGTGAGTGAGAGATAGAGAGAAGCTGAGTGAGAGAGAGAGAAAGAGAAGCTGTGAGTGAGAGAGAGAGAGAAGCTGTGAGTGAGAGAGAGAGAGAGAGAAGCTGTTAGTGAGAGAGAGAAAGAGAAGCTGTGTGTGTGAGAGAGAGAAAGAGTAGCTGTGATTGAGAGAGAGAGAAAGAGAAGCTGTGAGTGAGAGAGAGAGAAAGAGAAGCTGTTAGTGAGAGAGAGTATAAGAGAAGCTGTGAGTGAGAGAGAGAGAGAAGCTGTGAGTGAGAGAGAGAGACAAGCTGTGAGTGAGAGAGAGAGAAGTAGAATCTGTGAGTGAGAGAGAGAGAGAAAGAGAAGCTGTGAGTGAGAGAGAGAGAGAGAGAGAGAGAAGCTGTGAGTGAGAGAGAGTGAAATAGAAGCTATGAGTGAGAGAGAGTGAGAGAGAAGCTGTGAGTGAGAGAGAGAGAACCTGTGAGTGAGAGAGAGAGAGAGAGAGAAGCTGTATGTGTGAGAGAGAGAAAGAGAAAGAGAAGCTGTCAGTGAGAGAGAAAGAGAGAAAATGAGAAGCTGTGAGGGAGAGAGAGAGATAGAGAAAGAGAGGTTGTGTGGTTGTGTGAGAGAGAAGCTGTGAGGGAGAGAGAGAGAAAGAGAAACTGTGAGTGAGAGAGAGAGAAAGAGAAGCGGTTAGTGAGAGAGAGAGTGAAAGAGAAGCTGTGAGTGAAGGAGAGAGAGAAGCTGTGATTGAGAGAGAGAAGCTGTGAGTGAGAGAGAGAGAAAGAGAAACTGAGTGAGAGAGAGAGAGAAAGAGAAGCTGTGAGTGAGAGAGAGAGAGAGAAAGAGAAGCTATGTGTGTGTGAGAGAGAGAAGCAGTGAGTGAGAGAGAGACAGAAAGAGAACCTGTGAGTGAGAGAGAGAAAGAGAAGCTGTTAGTGAGTGAGTGTGAAAGAGAAGCTTTGAGTGAGAGAGAGAAAAGCTGTGAGTGAGAGAGAGAGAGAAGCTGTTAGTGAGAGAGAGAAAGAGAAGCTGTGATTGAGAGAGAGTGAGAAAGAGAAGCTGTGAGTGAGAGATAAAGAGAAGCTGTGAGTGAGGCAGAGAGAGAAAGAGAAGGTGTGTGTGTGTGAGAGAGAAGCTGTTAGTGAGAGAGAGAAAGAGAAGCTGTGAGTGAGTGTGAGAGAGAGAACGAGAAGCTGTGAGAGAGAAGCTGTGAGTGAGAGAGAGAGAAGGAGAAGCTGTGAGTGAGAGAGAGAGAGAAAGAAAGAGATGCTGTGAGTGAGAGAGGGAGAAAGAGAAGCTGTGAATGAGAGAGAAAGAGAAGCTGTGAGTGAGGGAGAGAGAAGCTGTGAGTGAGAGAGAGAGAAAGAGAAGCTGTGAGTGAGAGAAAGAGAAGCTGTGAGTGAGAGAGAGAGAGAGAGAAAGGGAAGCTGTGAGTGAGAGAGAGAGAGAAGCAGTGAGTGAGAGAGAGAGAAAGAGAAGCTGTGAGTGAGAGAGAGAGAAAGAGAAGCTGTGAGAGAGAGTGAGAGAGAAAGAGATGCTTTGAGTGAGTGCATGAGAGAGAGAGAGAGAAGCTGTGAGTGAGGGAGAGAGAAGCTGTGAGTGAGAGAGAGAGAAAGAGAAGCTGTGAGTGAGAGAAAGAGAAGCTGTGAGTGAGAGAGAGAGAAAGAGAAGGTGTGAGTGAGAGAGAGAGAGAGAGAAAGGGAAGCTGTGAGTGAGAGAGAGAGAGAAGCAGTGAGTGAGAGAGAGAAAGAGATGCTGTGAGTGTGAGAGAGAAATAGAAGCTGTGAGAGAGAGTGAGAGAGAAAGAGATGCTTTGAGTGAGTGCATGAGAGAGAGAGAGAGAAGCTGTGAGTGAGAGAGAGAGAGAAAGAGTAGCTGTGAGTGAGAGAGAGAGAAAGAAAAGCTGTGAGTGAGAGAGAGAATGAAAGAGAAGCTGTGAGTAAGAGAGAGAGAAGCTGTGAGTGAGTGAGAAAGAGAAGCTGTGAGTGAGTGAGTGAGAGAGACAATCTGAGTGAGAGAGAGAGAGAAAGAGAAGCTGTGAGTGAGAGAGAGAGAGAAAGAGAAGCTGTGAGTGTGTGAGAGAGAGAAAGAGAAGCTGTGAGTGAGAGAGTAAGAGAAGCTGTGAGAGAGAGAGAGTGAGAAAGAGAAGCTGTGAGTGTGTGTGAGAGAGAAATAGAAGCTGTGAGAGAGAGAGAGGGAAAGAGAAGATGTGAATGACAGAGGGAGAGAGAAGCTGTGTGTGTCTGAGATAGAGAAACAGAAGCTGTGTGTGTGTGTGAGAGAGAAAGAGAAGCTGTGAGTGAGAGAGAAAGAGAAAGAAAGAGAAGCTGTGAGAGGGAGAAAGAAAGAACTGTGTGTGTGTGTGAGAGAGAGAGATGCTGTGAGTGAGAGAGAGAGAAAGAGATGCTGTGAGTGAGAGAGAGAAATAGAAGCTGTGAGAGAGAGTGAGAGAGAAAGAGATGCTGTGAGTGAGTGCATGAGAGAGAGAGAGAGAAGCTGTGAGTGAGAGAGAGAGAAAGAAAAGCTGTGAGTAAGAGAGAGAGACAAGCTGAGTGAGAGAGAGAGAAAGAGAAGCTGTGAGTGACAGAGACAGAGAGAAATAGAAGTTGTGAGTGAGAGGGTGAGAGAGAGAAATAGAAGCTGTGAGAGAGAGTGAGAGAGATACAGATGCTGTGAGTGAGTGCATGAGAGAGAGAAAGAGAAGCTGTGAGTGAGTGAGAGAGAGAAAGAGTAGCTGTGAGTGAGAGAAAGAGAAGCTGTGAGTGAGAGATAGAGAGAAGCTGAGTGAGAGAGAGAGAAAGAGAAGCTGTGAGTGAGAGAGAGAGAGAAGCTGTGAGTGAGAGAGAGAGAGAGAAGCTGTTAGTGAGAGAGAGAAAGAGAAGCTGTGTGTGTGAGAGAGAGAAAGAGTAGCTGTGATTGAGAGAGAGAGAAAGAGAAGCTGTGAGTGAGAGAGAGAGAAAGAGAAGCTGTTAGTGAGAGAGAGTATAAGAGAAGCTGTGAGTGAGAGAGAGAGACAAGCTGTGAGTGAGAGAGAGAGAAGTAGAATCTGTGAGTGAGAGAGAGAGAGAAAGAGAAGCTGTGAGTGAGAGAGAGAGAACCTGTGAGTGAGAGAGAGAGAGAAAGAGAAGCTGTATGTGTGAGAGAGAGAAAGAGAAAGAGAAGCTGTCAGTGAGAGAGAAAGAGAGAAAATGAGAAGCTGTGAGGGAGAGAGAGAGAGAGAAAGAGAGGTTGTGTGGTTGTGTGAGAGAGAAGCTGTGAGGGAGAGAGAGAGAAAGAGAAACTGTGAGTGAGAGAGAGAGAAAGAGAAGCGGTTAGTGAGAGAGAGAGTGAAAGAGAAGCTGTGAGTGAAGGAGAGAGAGAAGCTGTGATTGAGAGAGAGAAGCTGTGAGTGAGAGAGAGAGAAAGAGAACCTGAGTGAGAGAGAGAGAGAAAGAGAAGCTGTGAGTGAGAGAGAGAGAGAGAAAGAGAAGCTATGTGTGTGTGAGAGAGAGAAGCAGTGAGTGAGAGAGAGAGAGAAAGAGAACCTGTGAGTGAGAGAGAGAAAGAGAAGCTGTTAGTGAGTGAGTGTGAAAGAGAAGCTTTGAGTGAGAGAGAGAAAAGCTGTGAGTGAGAGAGAGAGAAGCTGTTAGTGAGAGAGAGAAAGAGAAGCTGTGAGTGAGAGAGAGTGAGAAAGAGAAGCTGTGAGTGAGAGATAAAGAGAAGCTGTGAGTGAGGCAGAGAGAGAAAGAGAAGGTGTGTGTGTGTGAGAGAGAGAAGCTGTTAGTGAGAGAGAGAAAGAGAAGCTGTGAGTGAGAGAGAGAGAGAGAACGAGAAGCTGTGAGAGAGAAGCTGTGAGTGAGAGAGAGAGAAGGAGAAGCTGTGAGTGAGAGAGAGAGAGAAAGAAAGAGATGCTGTGAGTGAGAGAGGGAGAAAGAGAAGCTGTGAATGAGAGAGAAAGAGAAGCTGTGAGTGAGGGAGAGAGAAGCTGTGAGTGAGAGAGAGAGAAAGAGAAGCTGTGAGTGAGAGAAATAGAAGCTGTGAGTGAGAGAGAGAGAAAGAGAAGGTGTGAGTGAGAGAGAGAGAGAGAAAGGGAAGCTGTGAGTGAGAGAGAGAGAGAAGCAGTGAGTGAGAGAGAGAGAAAGAGAAGCTGTGAGTGAGAGAGAGAGAGAAAGAGAAGCTGTGTGTGTGTGAGAGAGAAAGAGAAGCTGTGAGTGAGAGAAAGAGAAAGAGTAGCTGTGAGTGAGGAGAGAGAGAAAGAGAAGCTGTGAGTGAGAGATAGAGAGAAGGAGAAGCTGTGAGTGAGAGAGGGAAAGAGAAGCTGTGAGTGAGAGAGAGAGAGAGAAGCTTTAAGTGAGAGAGAGAGAGAAAGAGAAGCTGTGAGAGAGAGAGAGAGAAGCTGTGTGAGAGAGAGAGAGAGAAAGAGGAGCTGTGAGTGAGAGAGAGAGAATGAGAAGCTGTGAGAGAGAGAAAGAGAGAAGCTGTGAGTGAGAGAGAGAGAGAAGGAGAAGCTGTGAGTGAGAGAAAGAGAAGCTGTGAGTGAGAGAAAGAGATAGAGAAGCTGTAAGTGAGAGAGAGTGAGAAAGAGAAGCTGAGAGAGAGAGAGAGAGAAGCTGTGTGTGTGAGAGAGAGAAAGAGGAGCTGTAAGTGAGAGAGAGAGAGAATGAGATGTTGTGAGAGAGAGAAAGAGAGAAGCTGTGAGTGAGAGAGAACAAGAAGCTGTGAGTCAGAGAGAGAGAAAGAAAGAGAAGCTGTGAGTGAGCGACAGAGAAAGAGAAGCTGTGAATGAGAGCGAGAAGAAGAGAAGCTGAGAGAGAGAGAGAGAAGAAGAGAAGCTGAGAGAGAGAGAGAGAAAGAAAGAGAAGCTGTGAGTGAGAGAGAGAAATAGAGAAAGAGAAGCTGTGAGTGAGAGAGAGTGAGAGAGAGAAGCTGTGAGTGAGAGAGAGAAAGAGATGCTGTGAGTGAGAGAGAGGGAGAGAAATTGATGTTAGTGAGAGAGAGAAAGAAAGAGAAGCGGTAAGTGAGAGAGAGAAGAAAGAGAAGCTGTGAGTGAGAGAGAGAGAGAGAGAAAGAGAAGCTGTGTGTGTGAGAGAGAGAGAAGCTGTGAGTGAGAGAGAGAGAGAAAGAGAAGCTGTGAGTGAGAGAGAGAGAGAGAGAGAGAAGCTGTGAGTGAGACAGAGAGAAAGAGAAGCTGTGAGTGGGAGAGAGAGAGAACGAATAGCTGTGTGTGAGAGAGAAAGAGAAGCTGTGAGTGAGAGAAATAGAGAAAGATAAGCTGTGAGTGAGAGAGAGAGAGAAAGAGAAGCTTTGAGAGAGAGAGAGAGAGAGAAGCTGTGAGTGAGAGAGAGAAAGAAAGAGAAGCTGTAAGTGAGAGAGAGTGAGAAAGAGAAGCTGTGAGTGAGATAGAAAGAGAAAGAGAAGATGTGAGTGAGAGAGAGAGATAGAAAGAGAAGCTGTGATTGAGAGAGAGAGAGAAAAAGAAGCTGTGAGTGAAAGAGAGAGAGAGAAAGGGAAGCTGTGAGTGAGAGAGAGAGAGAACGAGAAGCTGTGTGTGAGAGAGAGAAGCTGTGAGTGAGTGAGAGAGAGAGAGAGAAGGAGAAGCTGTGAGTGAGATAAGAGAGAGAAAGAAAGAGAAGCAGTGAGTGAGAGAGAGAGAAAGAGAAGCTGTGAGTGAGAGAGAGAGAGAAGCTGTGAGTGAGAGAGAGAGAAAGAAAAGCTGTGAGTGAGAGAGAGAAAGAGAAGCTGTGAGTGAGAGAGAAAGAGAAAGAGAAAGAGGAGCTGTGTGTGTGTGTGAGAGAAAGAGAACCTGTGTGTGAGCAAGAGACAGAGAAGTTGTGAGTGAGAGAGAAAGAGAGAAAGTGAAGCTGTTAGTGAGAGAGACAGAAAGAGAAACTGTGAGAGAAAGAGAAAGAGAGAAAGAAGAAGCTGTGAGTGAGAGAGAGAGAAAGAGAAGCTGTGAGTGGGAGAGAGAGAGAATAAGAAGCTGTGTGTGAGAGAGAAATAGAAGCTGTGAGTGAGAGAGAGAGAAGCTGTGTGTGTGAGAGAGAGAAAGAGGAGCTGTGAGTGAGAGAGAGAGAGAAAAGCTGTGAGTGAGAGAGAGAGAGGAGAAGCTGTGAGTGAGAGAGAGAAAGAGCTGTGAGTGACAGAAAGAGAAAGAGAAGCTGTAAGTGAGAGAGAGTGAGAAAGAGAAGCTGTAAGAGAGAGAGAGAGAGAGAAGCTGTGAGTGAGAGAGAGAGAGAAGGAGAAGCTGTGAGTGAGAGAGAGAAAGAGCTGTGAGTGGGAGAGAAAGAGAGAAAGAGAAGCTGTGAGTGAGAGAGAGTGAGAGAGAGAAGCTGTGAGTGAGAGAGAGAGAGAAGCTGTGTGTGTGTGTGAGAGAGAGGAGCCGTGAGTGAGAGAGAGAGAGAATGAGAAACTGTGTGAGAGAGAAAGAGAGAAGCTGTGAGTGAGAGAGAACAAGAAGCTGTGAGTCAGAGAGAGAAAGAAAGAGAAGCTGTGAGTGAGAGAGTGAGAAAGAGAAGCTGTGAGTTGGAGAGAAAGAGAATTTGTGAGTGGGAGAGAAAGAGAAGCTGTGAGTGAGAGAGAGAGAGAGAAGCTGTGAGTGAGAGTGAGAGAAAGAGAAGCTGTGAGTGAGAGAGAAAGAGAAGCTGTGAGTGAGAGGAAGAGAAAGAGAAGATGTGAGTGAGAGAGAGTGAGAAAGAGAAGCTGAGTGTATGTTTGAGAGAGAGAGAAGCTGTGTGTGTGAGAGAGAAAGAGATGCTGTGAGTGAGTGCATGAGAGAGAGAAATGGAAGCTGTGAGTGAGAGAGAGAGAGAACAAGAAGCTGTGTGTGAGAGAGAGAGAAGCTGTGAGTGAGAGAGAGGGAGAAAGAGATGCTGTGAGTGAGAGAGAGAGAGAATCTGTGAGTAAGAGAGAGAGAAAGCTAAGCTGTGAGTGAGGGATTGAGAAAGAGAAGCTGTGAGTGAGTGAGAGAGAGAAAGAGAAGCTGTGAGTGAGAGAGAGAAAGAGAGAAAGAGAAGCTGTGAGTGAGAGAGAGAGAGAGAGAAGCTGTGAGTGAGAGAGAGAGAGAAAGAGAAGCTGTGAGTGAGAGAGAGGGAGAGAAAGAGAAGCTGTTAGTGAGAGAGAGTGAGAGATAAGCTATGAGTGTGAGAGAGAGAACCTGTGAGTGAGAGAGAGAGAGAAAGAGAAGCTGTATGTGTGAGAGAGAGAAAGAGAAAGAGAAGCTGTCAGTGAGAGAGAAAGAGAGAAAATGAGAAGCTGTGAGGGAGAGCGAGAGAGAGAGAGAGAAAGAGAAGTTGTGTGGTTGTGAAAGAGAGAAGCTGTGAGGGAGAGAGAGAGAAAGAGAAGATTTGAGTGAGAGAGAGAGAAAAAAGAAGCTGTGAGTGAGAGAGAGAGAAAGAGAAACTGTGAGTGAGAGAGAGAGAGAAAGAGAAGCTGTGAGAGAGAGAGAGAAAGAGAAGCTGTTAGTGAGAGAGAGAGTGAAAGTGAAGCTGTGAGTGAAGGAGAGAGAGAGAAGCTGTGATTGAGCGAGAGAGAGAAGCTGTGAGTGAGAGAGAGAGAGAAAGAGAAACTGAGTGAGAGTGAGAGAGAAAGAGAAAGAGAAGCTGTGAGAGAGAGAGAGAAAGAGAAGCTGTTAGTGTGTGTGAGAGTGAGAGAGAAGCTGTGAGTGAGAGAGAGAAGCTGTGAGTGAGAGAGTGAGAAAGAGAAGCTGTATGTGTTTGTGTGTGAGATAGAGTGAGAAGCTGTGAGACAGAGAGAGAAAAAGAGAAGCTGTGAGTGAGTGAGAGAGTGAAAGAGAAGCTGTGAGTGAGAGAGAGAGAAGCTGTGAGTGAGTGAGAAAGAGAAGCTGTGAGAGAGTGAGTGAGAGAGAGAATCTGAGTGAAAGAGAGAGAAAGAGAAGCTATGAGTGAGAGAGAGAGAGAAAGAGAAGCTGTGAGTGAGAGAGAAAGAGAAGCTATGAGAGAGAGTGAGAAAGAGAAGCTGTGAATGTGTGTGAGAGAGAAAGAGAAGCTGTGAGAGAGAGAGAGGGAAAAAGAAGATGTGAATGACACACAGAGAGAGAAGCTGTGTGTGTGAGAGAGAGAAAGAGAACCTGTGTGTGTGTGAGAGAGAGAGAAAGAGAAGCTGTGAGTGAGAGAGAGAGAAAGAAAGAGAAGCTGTGAGAGAGAGAAAGAGAAAAAGAACTGTGTGTGTGTGAGAGAGAGAAGCTGTGAGTGAGTGAGAGAGAGAGAAAGAGAAGCTGTGAGTGTGTGTGAGAGAGAAGCTGTGAGTGAGAGAGAGTGAGAGAAAGAAAACCTGTGAGTGAGAGAGAGAGAGAAGCTGTGAGTAAGAGAGAGAGAAAGATAAGCTGTGAGTGAGGGAGAGAGAAAGAGAAGCTGTGAGTGAGAGAGAGAGAGAAAAAGAAGCTGTGAGTGTGAGAGAGAAATAGAGAAAGAGAAGCTATGAGTGAGAGAGAGAGATAGAGAAGCTGTGAGTGAGAGAGAGAAAGAGAAGCTGTGAGTGAGAGAGAGAGAGAAAGAGAAGCTGTGAGTGAGAGAGAGGGAGAGAAAGAGAAGCTGTTAGTGAGAGAGAGAAAGAAAGAGAAGCGGTAAGTGAAGAGAGAGAAGAAAGAGAAGCTGTGAGTGAGAGAGAGAGAGAGAAAGAGAAGCTGTGAGTGCCAGAGAGAGAGAGAAGCTGTGAGTGAGAGAGAGAGAGAAAGGGAAGCTGTGAGTGAGTGAGAGAGAGAAAGAGAAGCTGTGAGTGAGAGAGAAAGAGAAGCTGTGAGAAAGAGAGAGAGAAAGAGAAGCTGTGACTGGAGAGAGAGTGAGAAGCTGTGAGTGAGAGAGAGAAGCTGTGAGTGTGTGTGTGAGAGAGAAAGAGAAGCTGTGTGAGAGAGGGAGAGAAAGAGAAGCAGTGAGTGAGTGAGAGAGAGAAAGAGAAGCTGTGAGTGAGAGAGAGAGAGAAGCTGTGAGTGAGAGAGAGAGAGAGAAAGCAAAGCTGTGTGAGAGAGAGAGAAGCTGTGAGTGAGAGAGAGAGGGAGAAAGAGATGCTGTGAGTGAGAGAGAGAGAGAGAAAGAGAATCTTTGAGTGAGAGAGAGAGAAAGAGAAGCTGTGAGTGAGAGAGAGGGAGAAAGAGATGCTGTGAGTGAGAGAGAGAGAGAAAGAGAATCTTTGAGTGAGAGCGAGAGAAAGAGTATCTGAGTGAGAGAGAGAGAAAGAGAAGCTGTGTATGAGAGAGAGAGAGAATGAGAAGTTGTGAGTGAGAGAGTGAGAGAGAGAAATAGAAGCTGTGAGAAATAGTGAGAGAGAAAGAGATGCTGTGAGTGAGAGCATGAGAGAGAGAAAGAGAAGCTGTGAGTGAGAGAGAGAGAGAAAGAGTAGCTGTGAGTGAGTGAGAGAGAAAGAGAAGCTGTGAGTGAGAGAGAGAGAGAAAGAAGCTGAGTGAGAGAGAGAGATAAAGAGAAGCTGTGAGTGAGAGAGAGAGAAAGAGAAGCTGTGAGTGAGAGAGAGAGAGAAGCTGTTAGTGAGAGAGAGAGAGAAAGAGAAGCTGTGAGAGAGAGAAAGAGTAGCTATGAGTGAGAGAGAGAGAGAAAGAGAAGCTGTATGTGTGAGAGAGAGAAAGAGAAAGAGAAGCTGTCAGTGAGAGAGAAAGAAAGAGAGAAAATGAGAAGCTGTGAGGGAGAGAGAGAGAGAGAAAGAGAGGTTGTGTGGTTGTGTGAGAGAGAAGCTGTGAGGGAGAGAGAGAGAAAGAGAAACTGTGAGTGAGAGAGAGAGAAAGAGAAGCGGTTAGTGAGAGAGAGAGTGAAAGAGAAGCTGTGAGTGAAGGAGAGAGAGAAGCTGTGATTGAGAGAGAGAAGCTGTGAGTGAGAGAGAGAGAAAGAGAACCTGAGTGAGAGAGAGAGAGAAAGAGAAGCTGTGAGTGAGAGAGAGAGAGAGAAAGAGAAGCTATGTGTGTGTGAGAGAGAGAAGCAGTGAGTGAGAGAGAGAGAGAAAGAGAACCTGTGAGTGAGAGAGAGAAAGAGAAGCTGTTAGTGAGTGAGTGTGAAAGAGAAGCTTTGAGTGAGAGAGAGAAAAGCTGTGAGTGAGAGAGAGAGAGAAGCTGTTAGTGAGAGAGAGAAAGAGAAGCTGTGAGTGAGAGAGAGTGAGAAAGAGAAGCTGTGAGTGAGAGATAAAGAGAAGCTGTGCGTGAGGCAGAGAGAGAAAGAGAAGGTGTGTGTGTGTGAGAGAGAGAAGCTGTTAGTGAGAGAGAGAAAGAGAAGCTGTGAGTGAGAGAGAGAGAGAGAACGAGAAGCTGTGAGAGAGAAGCTGTGAGTGAGAGAGAGAGAAGGAGAAGCTGTGAGTGAGAGAGAGAGAGAAAGAAAGAGATGCTGTGAGTGAGAGAGGGAGAAAGAGAAGCTGTGAATGAGAGAGAAAGAGAAGCTGTGAGTGAGGGAGAGAGAAGCTGTGAGTGAGAGAGAGAGAAAGAGAAGCTGTGAGTGAGAGAAATAGAAGCTGTGAGTGAGAGAGAGAGAAAGAGAAGGTGTGAGTGAGAGAGAGAGAGAGAAAGGGAAGCTGTGAGTGAGAGAGAGAGAGAAGCAGTGAGTGAGAGAGAGAGAAAGAGAAGCTGTGAGTGAGAGAGAGAGAGAAAGAGAAGCTGTGTGTGTGTGAGAGAGAAAGAGAAGCTGTGAGTGAGAGAAAGAGAAAGAGTAGCTGTGAGTGAGGAGAGAGAGAAAGAGAAGCTGTGAGTGAGAGATAGAGAGAAGGAGAAGCTGTGAGTGAGAGAGGGAAAGAGAAGCTGTGAGTGAGAGAGAGAGAGAGAAGCTTTAAGTGAGAGAGAGAGAGAAAGAGAAGCTGTGAGAGAGAGAGAGAGAAGCTGTGTGAGAGAGAGAGAGAAAGAGGAGCTGTGAGTGAGAGAGAGAGAATGAGAAGCTGTGAGAGAGAGAAAGAGAGAAGCTGTGAGTGAGAGAGAGAGAGAAGGAGAAGCTGTGAGTGAGAGAAAGAGAAGCTGTGAGTGAGAGAAAGAGATAGAGAAGCTGTAAGTGAGAGAGAGTGAGAAAGAGAAGCTGAGAGAGAGAGAGAGAAGCTGTGTGTGTGTGAGAGAGAAAGAGGAGCTGTAAGTGAGAGAGAGAGAGAATGAGATGTTGTGAGAGAGAGAAAGAGAGAAGCTGTGAGTGAGAGAGAACAAGAAGCTGTGAGTCAGAGAGAGAGAAAGAAAGAGAAGCTGTGAGTGAGCGACAGAGAAAGAGAAGCTGTGAATGAGAGCGAGAAGAAGAGAAGCTGAGAGAGAGAGAGAGAAGAAGAGAAGCTGAGAGAGAGAGAGAGAAAGAAAGAGAAGCTGTGAGTGAGAGAGAGAAATAGAGAAAGAGAAGCTGTGAGTGAGAGAGAGTGAGAGAGAGAAGCTGTGAGTGAGAGAGAGAAAGAGATGCTGTGAGTGAGAGAGAGGGAGAGAAATTGATGTTAGTGAGAGAGAGAAAGAAAGAGAAGCGGTAAGTGAGAGAGAGAAGAAAGAGAACCTGTGAGTGAGAGAGAGAGAGAGAGAAAGAGAAGCTGTGTGTGTGAGAGAGAGAGAAGCTGTGAGTGAGAGAGAGAGAGAGAAAGAGAAGCTGTGAGTGAGAGAGAGAGAGAGAGAGAGAAGCTGTGAGTGAGACAGAGAGAAAGAGAAGCTGTGAGTGGGAGAGAGAGAGAACGAATAGCTGTGTGAGAGAGAGAAAGAGAAGCTGTGAGTGAGAGAAATAGAGAAAGATAAGCTGTGAGTGAGAGAGAGAGAGAAAGAGAAGCTTTGAGAGAGAGAGAGAAAGAGAAGCTGTGAGTGAGAGAGAGAAAGAAAGAGAAGCTGTAAGTGAGAGAGAGTGAGAAAGAGAAGCTGTGAGTGAGATAGAAAGAGAAAGAGAAGATGTGAGTGAGAGAGAGAGATAGAAAGAGAAGCTGTGATTGAGAGAGAGAGAGAAAAAGAAGCTGTGAGTGAAAGAGAGAGAGAGAAAGGGAAGCTGTGAGTGAGAGAGAGAGAGAACGAGAAGCTGTGTGTGAGAGAGAGAAGCTGTGAGTGAGTGAGAGAGAGAGAAGGAGAAGCTGTGAGTGAGATAAGAGAGAGAAAGAAAGAGAAGCAGTGAGTGAGAGAGAGAGAAAGAGAAGCTGTGAGTGAGAGAGAGAGAGAAGCTGTGAGTGAGAGAGAGAGAAAGAAAAGCTGTGAGTGAGAGAGAGAAAGAGAAGCTGTGAGTGAGAGAGAAAGAGAAAGAGAAAGAGGAGCTGTGTGTGTGTGTGAGAGAAAGAGAACCTGTGTGTGAGCAAGAGACAGAGAAGTTGTGAGTGAGAGAGAAAGAGAGAAAGTGAAGCTGTTAGTGAGAGAGACAGAAAGAGAAACTGTGAGAGAAAGAGAAAGAGAGAAAGAAGAAGCTGTGAGTGAGAGAGAGAGAAAGAGAAGCTGTGAGTGGGAGAGAGAGAGAATAAGAAGCTGTGTGTGAGAGAGAAATAGAAGCTGTGAGTGAGAGAGAGAGAAGCTGTGTGTGTGAGAGAGAGAAAGAGGAGCTGTGAGTGAGAGAGAGAGAGAAAAGCTGTGAGTGAGAGAGAGAGAGGAGAAGCTGTGAGTGAGAGAGAGAAAGAGCTGTGAGTGACAGAAAGAGAAAGAGAAGCTGTAAGTGAGAGAGAGTGAGAAAGAGAAGCTGTAAGAGAGAGAGAGAGAGAGAAGCTGTGAGTGAGAGAGAGAGAGAAGGAGAAGCTGTGAGTGAGAGAGAGAAAGAGCTGTGAGTGGGAGAGAAAGAGAGAAAGAGAAGCTGTGAGTGAGAGAGAGTGAGAGAGAGAAGCTATGAGTGAGAGAGAGAGAGAAGCTGTGTGTGTGTGTGAGAGAGAGGAGCCGTGAGTGAGAGAGAGAGAGAATGAGAAGCTGTGTGAGAGAGAAAGAGAGAAGCTGTGAGTGAGAGAGAACAAGAAGCTGTGAGTCAGAGAGAGAAAGAAAGAGAAGCTGTGAGTGAGAGAGTGAGAAAGAGAAGCTGTGAGTTGGAGAGAAAGAGAATTTGTGAGTGGGAGAGAAAGAGAAGCTGTGAGTGAGAGAGAGAGAGAGAAGCTGTGAGTGAGAGTGAGAGAAAGAGAAGCTGTGAGTGAGAGAGAAAGAGAAGCTGTGAGTGAGAGGAAGAGAAAGAGAAGATGTGAGTGAGAGAGAGTGAGAAAGAGAAGCTGAGTGTATGTTTGAGAGAGAGAGAAGCTGTGTGTGTGAGAGAGAAAGAGATGCTGTGAGTGAGTGCATGAGAGAGAGAAATGGAAGCTGTGAGTGAGAGAGAGAGAGAACAAGAAGCTGTGTGTGAGAGAGAGAGAAGCTGTGAGTGAGAGAGAGGGAGAAAGAGATGCTGTGAGTGAGAGAGAGAGAGAATCTGTGAGTAAGAGAGAGAGAAAGCTAAGCTGTGAGTGAGGGATTGAGAAAGAGAAGCTGTGAGTGAGTGAGAGAGAGAAAGAGAAGCTGTGAGTGAGAGAGAGAAAGAGAGAAAGAGAAGCTGTGAGTGAGAGAGAGAGATAGAGAAGCTGTGAGTGAGAGAGAGAGAGAAAGAGAAGCTGTGAGTGAGAGAGAGGGAGAGAAAGAGAAGCTGTTAGTGAGAGAGAGTGAGAGATAAGCTATGAGTGTGAGAGAGAGAACCTGTGAGTGAGAGAGAGAGAGAAAGAGAAGCTGTATGTGTGAGAGAGAGAAAGAGAAAGAGAAGCTGTCAGTGAGAGAGAAAGAGAGAAAATGAGAAGCTGTGAGGGAGAGCGAGAGAGAGAGAGAGAAAGAGAAGTTGTGTGGTTGTGAAAGAGAGAAGCTGTGAGGGAGAGAGAGAGAAAGAGAAGATTTGAGTGAGAGAGAGAGAAAAAAGAAGCTGTGAGTGAGAGAGAGAGAAAGAGAAACTGTGAGTGAGAGAGAGAGAGAAAGAGAAGCTGTGAGAGAGAGAGAGAAAGAGAAGCTGTTAGTGAGAGAGAGAGTGAAAGTGAAGCTGTGAGTGAAGGAGAGAGAGAGAAGCTGTGATTGAGCGAGAGAGAGAAGCTGTGAGTGAGAGAGAGAGAGAAAGAGAAACTGAGTGAGAGAGAGAGAGAAAGAGAAAGAGAAGCTGTGAGAGAGAGAGAGAAAGAGAAGCTGTTAGTGTGTGTGAG
Organism: Bradypodion pumilum; assembly: GCA_035047305.1. Taxonomy (NCBI): domain Eukaryota; kingdom Metazoa; phylum Chordata; class Lepidosauria; order Squamata; family Chamaeleonidae; genus Bradypodion; species Bradypodion pumilum. The sequence continues at coordinate 236,869,107 of JAWDJD010000001.1, forward strand.
AGTGAGAGAGAAGCTGTGAGTGAGAGAGAGAAGCTGTGAGTGAGAGAGTGAGAAAGAGAAGCTGTATGTGTTTGTGTGTGAGATAGAGTGAGAAGCTGTGAGACAGAGAGAGAAAAAGAGAAGCTGTGAGTGAGTGAGAGAGTGAAAGAGAAGCTGTGAGTGAGAGAGAGAGAAGCTGTGAGTGAGTGAGAAAGAGAAGCTGTGAGAGAGTGAGTGAGAGAGAGAATCTGAGTGAAAGAGAGAGAAAGAGAAGCTATGAGTGAGAGAGAGAGAGAAAGAGAAGCTGTGAGTGAGAGAGAAAGAGAAGCTATGAGAGAGAGTGAGAAAGAGAAGCTGTGAATGTGTGTGAGAGAGAAAGAGAAGCTGTGAGAGAGAGAGGGAAAGAGAAGATGTGAATGACACACAGAGAGAGAAGCTGTGTGTGTGAGAGAGAGAAAGAGAACCTGTGTGTGTGTGAGAGAGAGAGAAAGAGAAGCTGTGAGTGAGAGAGAGAGAAAGAAAGAGAAGCTGTGAGAGAGAGAAAGAGAAAAAGAACTGTGTGTGTGTGAGAGAGAGAAGCTGTGAGTGAGTGAGAGAGAGAGAAAGAGAAGCTGTGAGTGTGTGTGAGAGAGAAGCTGTGAGGGAGAGAGAGTGAGAGAAAGAAAACCTGTGAGTGAGAGAGAGAGAGAAGCTGTGAGTAAGAGAGAGAGAAAGATAAGCTGTGAGTGAGGGAGAGAGAAAGAGAAGCTGTGAGTGAGAGAGAGAGAGAAAAAGAAGCTGTGAGTGTGAGAGAGAAATAGAGAAAGAGAAGCTATGAGTGAGAGAGAGAGATAGAGAAGCTGTGAGTGAGAGAGAGAAAGAGAAGCTGTGAGTGAGAGAGAGAGAGAAAGAGAAGCTGTGAGTGAGAGAGAGGGAGAGAAAGAGAAGCTGTTAGTGAGAGAGAGAAAGAAAGAGAAGCGGTAAGTGAAGAGAGAGAAGAAAGAGAAGCTGTGAGTGAGAGAGAGAGAGAGAAAGAGAAGCTGTGAGTGCCAGAGAGAGAGAGAAGCTGTGAGTGAGAGAGAGAGAGAAAGGGAAGCTGTGAGTGAGTGAGAGAGAGAAAGAGAAGCTGTGAGTGAGAGAGAAAGAGAAGCTGTGAGAAAGAGAGAGAGAAAGAGAAGCTGTGACTGGAGAGAGAGTGAGAAGCTGTGAGTGAGAGAGAGAAGCTGTGAGTGTGTGTGTGAGAGAGAAAGAGAAGCTGTGTGAGAGAGGGAGAGAAAGAGAAGCAGTGAGTGAGTGAGAGAGAGAAAGAGAAGCTGTGAGTGAGAGAGAGAGAGAAGCTGTGAGTGAGAGAGAGAGAGAGAAAGCAAAGCTGTGTGAGAGAGAGAGAAGCTGTGAGTGAGAGAGAGAGGGAGAAAGAGATGCTGTGAGTGAGAGAGAGAGAGAGAAAGAGAATCTTTGAGTGAGAGAGAGAGAAAGAGAAGCTGTGAGTGAGAGAGAGGGAGAAAGAGATGCTGTGAGTGAGAGAGAGAGAGAAAGAGAATCTTTGAGTGAGAGCGAGAGAAAGAGTATCTGAGTGAGAGAGAGAGAAAGAGAAGCTGTGTGTGAGAGAGAGAGAGAATGAGAAGTTGTGAGTGAGAGAGTGAGAGAGAGAAATAGAAGCTGTGAGAAATAGTGAGAGAGAAAGAGATGCTGTGAGTGAGAGCATGAGAGAGAGAAAGAGAAGCTGTGAGTGAGAGAGAGAGAGAAAGAGTAGCTGTGAGTGAGTGAGAGAGAAAGAGAAGCTGTGAGTGAGAGAGAGAGAGAAAGAAGCTGAGTGAGAGAGAGAGATAAAGAGAAGCTGTGAGTGAGAGAGAGAGAAAGAGAAGCTGTGAGTGAGAGAGAGAGAGAAGCTGTTAGTGAGAGAGAGAGAGAAAGAGAAGCTGTGAGAGAGAGAAAGAGTAGCTATGAGTGAGAGAGAGAGAGAAAGAGAAGCTGTGAGTGAGAGAGAGAGAAAGAGAAGCTGTTAGTGAGAGAGAGTATAAGAGAAGCTGTGAGTGAGTGAGAGAAAGAGAAGCTGTGAGTGAGTGAGTGAGAGAGAAGCTGTGAGTGAGTGAGAGAGAAAGAGCTGTGAGTGAGAGAGAAAAAAAGAGAAGCTGTTAGTGAGAGAGAGAGTATAAGAGAAGCTGTGAGTGAGTGTGAGAGAGAGAAGCTGTGAGTGAGAGAGACAGAGAAGCTGTGAGAGAGAGAGAGAGAGAGAAAGAGAAGCTGTCAGTGAGAGAGAAAGAGAGAAAATGAGAAGCTGTGAGGGAGAGAGAGAGAGAGAAAGAGAAGTTGTGTGGTTGTGAAAGAGAGAAGTTGTGAGGGAGAGAGAGAAAGAGAAGATTTGAGTGAGACAGAAAGAAAAAAGAAGCTGTGAGTGAGAGAGAGAGACAGAGAAACTGTGAGTGAGAGAGAGAGAGAAAGAGAAGCTGTGAGAGAGAGAGAGAGAAAGAGAAGCTGTTGGTGAGAGAGAAAGAGAGAAAGAGAAGCTGTGAGTGAGAGAGAGTGAGAGAGAGAACCTGTGAGTGAGAGAGAGAGAGAAAGAGAAGATGTGAGTGAGAGAGAGAAAGAGAAGCTGTTAGTGGGAGAGAAAGAGAGAAAGAGAAGCTGTGAGTGAGAGAAAGAGAGAGAGAGAAGCTGTGAGTGAGAGTGAGAGAAAGAAAAGCTGTGAGTGAGAGAGAAAGAGAAGCTGTGAGTGAGAGGAAGAGAAAGAGAAGATGTGAGTGAGAGAAAGAGAAAGAGTAGCTGTGAGTGAGGAGAGAGAGAAAGAAAAGCTGTGAGTGAGAGAGAGAGAAGGAGAAGCTGTGAGTGAGAGAGAGAAAGAGAAGCTGTGTGTGTGAGAGAAAGAGAAGCTGTAAGTGAGAGAGGGTGAGAAAGAGAAGCTGTGATTGAGAGTGAGAGAGAAAGAGATACTGTGAGTGAGTGCATGAGAGAGAGAAACGGAAGCTGTGAGTGAGAGAGAGAGAGAGAATGAGAAGCTGTGTGTGAGAGAGAGAGAAGCTGTGAGTGAGTGAGAGAGAGAGAAGGAGAAGCTGTGGGTGAGATAAGAGAGAGAAAGAAAGAGAAGCTGTGAGTGAGAGAGAGAGAAAGTGAAGCTATGAGTGAGAGAGAGAGAAGCTGTGAGTGAGAGAGAGAGAAAGCAAAGCTGTGAGTGAGAGAGAAGCTGTGAGTGAGAGAGAGAGAACCAGTGAGTGAGAGAGAGAGAGAAAGAGAAGCTGTATGTGTGAGAGAGAGAAAAATAAAGAGAAGCTGTCAGTGAGAGAGAAAGAGAGAAAATGAGAAGCTGTGAGGGAGAGCGAGAGAGAGAAAGAAAGAGAAGTTGTGTGGTTGTGAAAGAGAGAACCTGTGAGTGAGTGAGAAAGAGAAAGAGAATCTGTGAGTGAGAGATAGAGAGAAAGAGAAGCTGAGAGAGAGAGAGAAAGAGAAGCTGTTAGTGAGAGAGTGAAAGAGAAGCTGTGAGTGAAGGAGAGAGAGAGAAGCTGTGATTGAGCGAGAGAGAGAAGCTGTGAGTGAGAGAGAGAAAGAGAAGATGTTAGTGAGAGAGAGAGAGAAGCTGTGAGTGAGAGAGAGAGAAGCTGTGAGTGAGAGAGTGAGAAAGAGAAGCTGTATGTGTTTGTGTGTGTGAGAGAGTGAGAAGCTGTGAGAGAGAGAAAAACAGAAGCTGTGAGTGAGAGAGAGAATGAACGAGAAGCTATGAGTGAGAGAGAGAGGTGTGGGTGAGTGAGAAAGAGAACTTGTGAGTGAGTGAGTGAGAGAGAGAGAATCTGTGAGAGAGAGAAAGTGAAGCTGTGAGTGAGAGAGAGAGAGAGAGAAAGAGAAGATGTGAGTGAGAGAGTAAGAGAAGCTGTGAGGGAGAGAGAGTGAGAAAGAGAAGCTGTGAGTGTGTGTGTGAGAGAAAGAGAAGCTGTGAGAGAGAGAGATGGAAAGAGAAGATGTGAATGACAGAGAGAGAGAGAAGCTGTGTGTGTCTGAGATAGAGAAAGAGAAGCTGTGTGTGTGTGTGAGAGAGAGAGAAAGAGAAGCTGTGAGTGAGAGAGAGAGAAAGAAAGAGAAGTTGTGAGAGGGAGAAAGAGAGAAAGAACTGTGTGTGTGTGTGAGAGAGAGAGAAGCTGTGAGTGAGAGAGACAGAGAAAGAGAAGCTGTGAGTGTGAGAGAGACAGAAGCTGTGAGTGTGAGAGAGAGAGAAAGAGAAGCTGAGTGAGAGAGAGAGAGAGAAAGAGAAGCTGTGAGTGAAAGAGAGAGAGAAAGAGAAGCTGAGTGAGTGAGAGAGAGAAAGAGAAGCTGTGTGAGAGAGAGAGAAAGAAAGAGAAATTGTCAATGAGAGAGAGAGAGAAGCTTTTTGTAAGAGAGAAAGAGAGAAAGAGAAGCTGTGAGTGAGAGAGAGAGAGAAAGGGATGCTGTGAGTGAGAGAGAGAGTGAAAGAGAAGCTGTGAGTGAGAGAGAGAAAGAGAAGCTGTGAGTGACTGAGAGAAAGAGAAGCTGTGTTAGAGAGAGAGAGAGAGAAAGAGATGCTGTGAGTGAGAGAGACAGAAAGAGAAGCTGTGAGTGAGAGAGAGAGAAAGAGAAGCTTTGAGTGAGAGAGAGAGAGAAAGAGAAGCTTTGTGTGTGTGAGAGAGAAAGAGAAGTTGTGAGTGAGAGAGAGAAAGAGAAGCTGTGTGTGTGAGAGAGAGAAAGAGAAGCTGTGAGTGAGAGAGAAAGAGAAGCTGTGAGAAAGAGAGAGAGAGAGAAAGAGAAGCTGTGACTGGAGAGAGAGAGAGAGAGAAGCTGTGAGTGAGAGAGAGAGAGAAAGAGAAGCTGTGAGTGAGTGAGAGAGAGAAGCTGTGAGTGTGTGTGAGGGAGAGAAAGAGAAGCTGAGTGAGAGAGGGAGAGAAAGAGAAGCTGTGAGTGAGAGAGAGAGAGAAAGAGAAGCTGTGAGTGAGAGAGAGAGAAGCTGTGAGTGAGTGAGAGAGAGAAGCTGTGAGTGAGAGAGAGGGAAAGAGAAGCTGTAAGTGAGAGAGAGAGAAACAGAAGCTGTGAGTGTGTGTGTGAGAGAGAAACAGTTGCTGTGAGTGAGAGAGAGAGAAAGAGATGCTGTGAGTGAGAGAGAGAGAAATAGAAGCTGTGAGAGAGAGTGATTGAGAAAGAGATGCTGTGAGTGAGTGCATGAGAGAGAGAGAAGCTGTGAGTGAGAGAGAGAGAGAAAGAGAAGCTGTGAGTGAGAGAGAGAGAGAAGCTGAGTGAGAGAGAGAGAAAGAGAAGCTGTGAGTGAGAGAGAGAGAAGCTGTGAGTGAGAGAGAGAGAGAAGCTGTTAGTGAGAGAGAGAAAGAGAAGCTGTTAGAGAGAGAGAAAGAAAAGCTGTGAGTAAGAGAGCGAGACAAGCTGAGTGAGAGAGAGAGAAAGAGAAGCTGTGAGTGACAGAGATGGAGAAATAGAAGTTGTGAGTGAGAGAGTGAGAGAGAGAAATAGAAGCTGTGAGAGAGAGTGAGAGAGATACAGATGCTGTGAGTGAGTGCATGAGAGAGAGAGAGAGAGAAGCTGTGAGTGAGTGAGAGAGAGAAAGAGTAGCTGTGATTGAAAGAGAAAGAGAAGCTGTGAGTGAGAGAGAGAGAAGCTGAGTGAGAGAGAGAGAAAGAGAAGCTGTGAGTGAGAGAGAGAGAGAAGCTGTGAGTGAGAGAGAGAGAGAAGCTGTTAGTGAGAGAGAGAAAGAGAAGTTGAGTGAGAGAGAGAAAGAGAAGCTGTGAGTGAGAGAGAGAGAGAGAAAGAGAAGCTGTGAGTGAGAGAGAGAGAGAAGCTGTGAGTGAGAGAGAGAGTATAAGAGAAGCTGTGAGTGAGAGAGAGAGAGAGAGAGCTGTGAGTGAGAGAGAGAGAGAAGCTGTCAGTGAGAGAGAGAGAAGTAGAATCTGTGAGTGAGAGAGAGAGAGAAAGAGAAGCTATGAGTGAGAGAGAGAGAGAAAGAGAAGCTGTGAGTGAGAGAGAGAGAAATAGAAGCTATGAGTGAGAGAGAGTGAGAGAGAAGCTGTGAGTGAGAGAGAGAACCTGTGAGTGAGAGAGAGAGAGAAAGAGAAGCTGTGAGTGAGAGAGAAAGAGAAGCTGTGAGTGAGAGAGAGAGAGAGAGAAGCTGTGAGTGAGAGAGAGAAAGAGAAGCTGTGAGTGAGAGAGAGAGAAAGAGAAGCTGTGAGTGAGAGAGAGAGAGAAGCTGTGAGTGAGAGAGAGAGAAAGAGAAGCTGTGAGTGAGAGAGAGAGAAAGAGAAGCTGTTAGTGAGAGAGAGAGTATAAGAGAAGCTGTGAGTGAGAGAGAGAGAGAGAGAGAGAAGCTGTGAGTGAGAGAGAGAGAAGCTGTGAGTGAGAGAGAGAGAGAAGTAGAATCTGTGAGTGAGAGAGAGAGAGAAAGAGAAGCTGTGAGTGAGAGAGAGAGAGAAAGAGAAGCTGTGAGTGAGAGAGAGAGAAATAGAAGCTATGAGTGAGAGAGAGTGAGAGAGAAGCTGTGAGTGAGAGAGAGAGAACCTGTGAGTGAGAGAGAGAGAGAAAGAGAAGCTGTATGTGTGAGAGAGAGAAAGAGAAAGAGAAGCTGTCAGTGAGAGAGAAAGAGAGAAAATGAGAAGCTGTGAGGGAGAGAGAGAGAGAAAGAGAGGTTGTGTGGTTGTGTGAGAGAGAAGCTGTGAGGGAGAGAGAGAAAGAGAAACTGTGAGTGAGAGAGAGAGAGAGAAAGAAAAGCTGTGAGTGAGAGAGAGAGAAGCTGTGAGGGAGAGAGAGAGAGAAAGAGAAGCTGTGAGTCAGACAGAGAGAAAGAGAAGCTGTGAGTGGGAGGGAGAGAGAACGAGAAGCTGTGAGAGAGAGAGAAAGAGAAGATATGAGTGAGAGAGAGAAATAAAGAAAGAGAAGCTGTGAGTGAGAGAGAGAGAGAGAAAGAGAAGATGTGAGTGAGAGAGAGAAAGAGAAGCTGTGAGTGGGAGAGAAAGAGAGAAAGAGAAGCTGTGAGTGAGAGAGAGTGAGAGAGAGAAGCTGTGAGTGAGAGAGAGAGAGAAAGAGAAGATGTGAGTGAGAGAGAGAAAGAGAAGCTGTGAGTGGGAGAGAAAGAGAGAAAGAGAAGCTGTGAGTGAGAGAGAGAGAGAGAAGCTGTGAGTGAGAGTGAGAGAAAGAGAAGCTGTGAGTGAGAGAGAAAGAGAAGCTGTGAGTGAGAGGAAGAGAAAGAGAAGATGTGTGAGAGAAAGAGAAAGAGAAGTTGTAAGTGAGAGAGAGTGAGAAAGAGAAGCTGTGTGTATGTGAGAGAGAGAGAAGCTGTGTGTGTGAGAGAGAAAGAGAAGCTGTGAGTGAGAGAGAGATAGAAAGAGAAGCTGTGATTGAGAGTGAGAGAGAAAGAGATGCTGTGAGTGAGTGCATGAGAGAGAGAAAGGGAAGCTGTGAGTGAGAGAGAGAGAACGAGAAGCTGTGTGTGTGAGAGAGAGAAGCTGTGAGTGAGTGAGAGAGAGAGAAGGAGAAGCTGTGGGTGAGATAAGAGAGAGAAAGAAAGAGAAGCTGTGAGTGAGAGAGAGAGAAAGTGAAGCTATGAGTGAGAGAGAGAGAGAGAAGCTGTGAGTGAGAGAGAGAGAGAAAGAGAAGTTGTATGTGTGAGAGAGAGAGAAAGAGAAAGAGAAGCTGTCACTGAGAGAGAAAGAGAGAAAATGAGAAGCTGTGAGGGAGAGAGAGAGAGAGGTTGTGTGGTTGTGTGAGAGAGAATCTGTGAGGGGGAGAGAGAGAAAGAGAAACTGTGAGTGAGAGAGAGAGAAAGAGAAGTGGTTACTGAGAGAGAGAGTGAAAAAGAAGCTGTGAGTGAAGGAGAGAGAGAAGCTGTGATTGAGAGAGAGAAGCTGTGAGTGAGAGAGAGAGAAAGAGAAACTGAGTGAGAGAGAGAGAAAGAGAAGCTGTGAGTGAGAGAGAGAGAAAGAGAAGCTATGTGTGTGTGTGAGAGAGAAGCAGTGAGTGAGAGAGAGAGAGAAAGAGAACCTGTGAGTGAGAGAGAGAAAGAGAAGCTGTTAGTGAGAGTGAGTGTGAAAGAGAAGCTTTGAGTGAGAGAGAGAAATGCTGTGAGTGAGAGAGAGAGAGAAGCTGTGAGTGAGAGAGAGAAAGAGAAGCTGTGAGTGAGAGAGAGTGAGAAAGAGAAGCTGTGAGTGAGAGAGAAAGAGAAGCTGTGAATGAGGCAGAGAGAGAAAGCGAAGGTGTGTGTGTGTGAGAGAGAAGCTGTTAGTGAGGAGAAAAAGAGAAGCTGTGAGTGAGAGAGAGAGAGAGAACGAGAAGCTGTGTGAAAGAGAGAAGCTGTGAGAGAGAGAGAAGTAGAATCTGTGAGTGAGAGAGAGAGAGAAAGAGAAGCTGTGAGTGAGAGAGAGAGAAATAGAAGCTATGAGTGAGAGAGAGTGAGAGAGAAGCTTTGTGTGTGAGAGAGAGAAAGAGAAGTTGTGAGTGAGAGAGAGACAGAGAAGCTGTGTGTGAGAGAGAGAGAAAGAGAAGCTGTGAGTGAGAGAGAAAGAGAAGTTGTGAGAAAGAGAGAGAGAGAAAGAGAAGCTGTGACTGGAGAGAGAGAGAGAGAAGCTGTGAGTGAGAGAGAGAGAGAGAAAGAGAAGCTGTGAGTGAGTGAGAGAGAGAAGCTGTGAGTGTGTGTGAGAGAGAGAAAGAGAAGCTGAGTGAGAGAGGGAGAGAAAGAGAAGCTGTGAGTGAGAGAGAGAGTGAAAGAGAAGCTGTGAGTGAGAGAGAGAGAGAAGCTGTGAGTGAGAGAGAGAGAAAGAGAAGCTGTGAGTGTGTGTGTGAGAGAGAAAGAGATGCTGTGAGAGAGAGAGAGAGAAAGAGATGCTGTGAGTGAGAGAGAGAAATAGAAGCTGTGAGAGAGAGTGAGAGAGAAAGAGATGCTGTGAGTGAGTGCATGAGAGAGAGAGAGAGAGAAGCTGTGAGTGAGAGAGAAAGAAAGAAAAGCTGGGAGTAAGAGAGAGAGACAAGCTGAGTGAGAGAGAGAGAAAGAGAAGCTGTGAGTGACAGAGACAGAGAGAAATAGAAGTTGTGAGTGAGAGAGTGAGAGAGAGAAATAGAAGCTGTGAGAGAGAGTGAGAGAGATACAGATGCTGTGAGTAAGTGCATGAGAGAGAGAAAGAGAAGCTGTGAGTGAGTGAGAGAGAGAAAGAGTAGCTGTGAGTGAGAGAAAGAGAAGCTGTGAGTGAGAGATAGAGAGAAGCTGAGTGAGAGAGAGAGAAAGAGAAGCTGTGAGTGAGAGAGAGAGAGAAGCTGTGAGTGAGAGAGAGAGAGAAGCTGTTAGTGAGAGAGAGAAAGAGAAGCTGTGTGTGTGAGAGAGAGAAAGAGTAGCTGTGATTGAGAGAGAGAGAAAGAGAAGCTGTGAGTGAGAGAGAGAGAAAGAGAAGCTGTTAGTGACAGAGAGTATAAGAGAAGCTGTGAGTGAGAGAGAAGGAGAAGCTGTGAGTGAGAGAGAGAAAGAGAAGCTGTGAGTGAGAGAGAGTGAGAAAGAGAAGCTGTGAGTGAGAGAGAAAGAGAAGCTGTGAATGAGGCAGAGAGAGAAAGAGAAGGTGTGTGTGTGTGAGAGAGAAGCTGTTAGTGAGGAGAAAAAGAGAAGCTGTGAGTGAGAGAGAGAGAGAGAACGAGAAGCTGTGTGAGAGAGAGAAGCTGTGAGAGAGAGAGAAGTAGAATCTGTGAGTGAGAGAGAGAAAGAGAAGCTGTGAGTGAGAGAGAGAGAGAAATAGAAGCTATGAGTGAGAGAGAGTGAGAGAGAAGCTGTGAGTGAGAGAGAGAGAACCTGTGAGTGAGAGAGAGAGAGAAAGAGAAGCTGTATGTGTGAGAGAGAGAAAGAGAAAGAGAAGCTGTCAGTGAGAGAGAAAGAGAGAAAATGAGAAGCTGTGAGGGAGAGAGAGAAAGAGAAACTGTGAGTGAGAGAGAGAGAGAAAGAAAAGCTGTGAGTGAGAGAGAGAGAGAGAGGCTGTGAGGGAGAGAGAGAGAGAAAGAGAAGCTGTGAGTCAGACAGAGAGAAAGAGAAGCTGTGAGTGGGAGGGAGAGAGAACGAGAAGCTGTGAGAGAGAGAAAGAGAAGATATGAGTGAGAGAGAGAAATAAAGGAAGAGAAGCTGTGTGAGAGAGAGAGAGAAAGAGAAGATGTGAGTGAGAGAGAGAAAGAGAAGCTGTGAGTGGGAGAGAAAGAGAGAAAGAGAAGCTGTGAGTGAGAGAGAGTGAAAGAGAAGATGTGAGTGAGAGAGAGAAAGAGAAGCTGTGAGTGGGAGAGAAAGAGAGAAAGAGAAGCTGTGAGTGAGAGAGAGTGAGAGAGAGATGCTGTGAGTGAGAGAGAGAGAGAAAGAGAAGATGTGAGTGAGAGAGAGAAAGAGAAGCTGTGAGTGGGAGAGAAAGAGAGAAAGAGAAGCTGTGAGTGAGAGAGAGAGAGAGAAGCTGTGAGTGAGAGTGAGAGAAAGAGAAGCTGAGTGAGAGAGAAAGAGAAGCTGTGAGTGAGAGGAAGTGAAAGAGAAGATGTGTGAGAGAAAGACAAACAGAAGTTGTAAGTGAGAGAGAGTGAGAAAGAGAAGCTGTGTGTATGTGAGAGAGAGAGAAGCTGTGTGTGTGAGAGAGAAAGAGAAGCTGTGAGTGAGAGAGAGATAGAAAGAGAAGCTGTGATTGAGAGTGAGAGAGAAAGAGATGCTGTGAGTGAGTGCATGAGAGAGAGAAAGGGAAGCTGTGAGTGAGAGAGAGAGAACGAGAAGCAGTGTGTGAGAGAGAGAAGCTGTGAGTGAGTGAGAGAGAGAGAGAGAAGGAGAAGCTGTGGGTGAGATAAGAGAGAGAAAGAAAGAGAAGCTGTGAGTGAGAGAGAGAGAAAGTGAAGCTATGAGTGAGTGAGAGAGAGAGAAGCTGTGAGTGAGAGAGAGAGAAAGCAAAGCTGTGAGTGAGAGAGAAGCTGTGAGTGTAAGAGAGAGAACCTGTGAGTGAGAGAGAGAGAGAAAGAGAAGTTGTATGTGTGAGAGAGAGAGAAAGAGAAAGAGAAGCTGTCAGTGAGAGAGAAAGAGAGAAAATGAGAAGCTGTGAGGGAGAGAGAGAGAGAAAGAGAGGTTGTGTGGTTGTGTGAGAGAGAATCTGTGAGGGAGAGAGATTGAAAGAGAAACTGTGAGTGAGAGAGAGAGAAAGAGAAGTGGTTAGTGAGAGAGAGAATGAAAAAGAAGCTGTGAGTGAAGGAGAGAGAGAAGCTGTGATTGAGAGAGAGAAGCTGTGAGTGAGTGAGAGAGAGAAAGAGAAACTGAGTGAGAGAGAGAGAAAGAGAAGCTGTGAGTGAGAGAGAGAGAGAAAGAGAAGCTATGTGTGTGTGTGAGAGAGAAGCAGTGAGTGAGAGAGAGAGAGAAAGAGAACCTGTGAGTGAGAGAGAGAAAGAGAAGCTGTTAGTGAGTGAGTGTGAAAGAGAAGCTTTGAGTGAGAGAGAGAAATGCTGTGAGTGAGAGAGAGAGAGAAGCTGTGAGTGAGAGAGAGAAAGAGAATCTGTGAGTGAGAGAGAGTGAGAAAGAGAAGCTGTGAGTGAGAGAGAAAGAGAAGCTGTGAATGAGGCAGAGAGAGAAAGAGAAGGTGTGTGTGTGAGAGAGAGAAGCTGTTAGTGAGGAGAAAAAGAGAAGCTGTGAGTGAGAGAGAGAGAGAGAACGAGAAGCTGTGTGAGAGAGAGAAGCTGTGAGTGAGAGAGAGAGAAGGAGAAGCTGTGAGTGAGAGAGAGAGAGAAAGAAAGAGATGCTGTGATTGAGAGAGGGAGAAAGAGAAGTAAGTGAGTGAGAGAGAGAAGCTGTGTGTGAGAGAGAGAAAGAGAAGCTGTGAGTGAGAGAGAGAGAGAAAGAGAAGCTGTGAGTGAGAGAGTAAGAGAAGCTGTGAGAGAGAGAGAGAGAAAGAGAAGCTGTGTGTGAGAGAGAGAGAAGCTGTGTGAGAGAGAGAGAGAGAGAAAGAGGAGCTGTGAGTGAGAGAGAGAGAATGAGAAGCTGTGAGAGAGAAAGAGAGAAGCTGTGAGTGAGAGAGAGAGAGAAGGAGAAGCTGTGAGTGAGAGAAAGAGAAGCTGTGAGTGAGAGAAAGAGATAGAGAAGCTGTAAGTGAGAGAGAGTGAGAAAGAGAAGCTGAGAGAGAGAGAGAGAAGCTGTGTGTGTGAGAGAGAGAAAGAGGAGCTGTAAGTGAGAGAGAGAGAGAATGAGATGTTGTGAGAGAGAGAAAGAGAGAAGCTGTGAGTGAGAGAGAACAAGAAGCTGTGAGTCAGAGAGAGAGAAAGAAAGAGAAGCTGTGAGTGAGCGACAGAGAAAGAGAAGCTGTGAATGAGAGCGAGAAGAAGAGAAGCTGAGAGAGAGAGAGAGAAGAAGAGAAGCTGAGAGAGAGAGAGAGAAAGAAAGAGAAGCTGTGAGTGAGAGAGAGAAATAGAGAAAGAGAAGCTGTGAGTGAGAGAGAGTGAGAGAGAGAAGCTGTGAGTGAGAGAGAGAAAGAGATGCTGTGAGTGAGAGAGAGGGAGAGAAATTGATGTTAGTGAGAGAGAGAAAGAAAGAGAAGCGGTAAGTGAGAGAGAGAAGAAAGAGAAGCTGTGAGTGAGAGAGAGAGAGAGAGAAAGAGAAGCTGTGTGTGTGTGAGAGAGAGAAGCTGTGAGTGAGAGAGAGAGAGAAAGAGAAGCTGTGAGTGAGAGAGAGAGAGAGAGAGAGAAGCTGTGAGTGAGACAGAGAGAAAGAGAAGCTGTGAGTGGGAGAGAGAGAGAACGAATAGCTGTGTGAGAGAGAGAAAGAGAAGCTGTGAGTGAGAGAAATAGAGAAAGATAAGCTGTGAGTGAGAGAGAGAGAGAAAGAGAAGCTTTGAGAGAGAGAGACAGAAAGAGAAGCTGTGAGTGAGAGAGAGAAAGAAAGAGAAGCTGTAAGTGAGAGAGAGTGAGAAAGAGAAGCTGTGAGTGAGATAGAAAGAGAAAGAGAAGATGTGAGTGAGAGAGAGAGATAGAAAGAGAAGCTGTGATTGAGAGAGAGAGAGAAAAAGAAGCTGTGAGTGAAAGAGAGAGAGAGAAAGGGAAGCTGTGAGTGAGAGAGAGAGAGAACGAGAAGCTGTGTGTGAGAGAGAGAAGCTGTGAGTGAGTGAGAGAGAGAGAAGGAGAAGCTGTGAGTGAGATAAGAGAGAGAAAGAAAGAGAAGCAGTGAGTGAGAGAGAGAGAAAGAGAAGCTGTGAGTGAGAGAGAGAGAGAAGCTGTGAGTGAGAGAGAGAGAAAGAAAAGCTGTGAGTGAGAGAGAGAAAGAGAAGCTGTGAGTGAGAGAGAAAGAGAAAGAGAAAGAGGAGCTGTGTGTGTGTGAGAGAGAAAGAGAACCTGTGTGTGAGCAAGAGACAGAGAAGTTGTGAGTGAGAGAGAAAGAGAGAAAGTGAAGCTGTTAGTGAGAGAGACAGAAAGAGAAACTGTGAGAGAAAGAGAAAGAGAGAAAGAAGAAGCTGTGAGTGAGAGAGAGAGAAAGAGAAGCTGTGAGTGGGAGAGAGAGAGAATAAGAAGCTGTGTGTGAGAGAGAAATAGAAGCTGTGAGTGAGAGAGAGAGAAGCTGTGTGTGAGAGAGAGAGAAAGAGGAGCTGTGAGTGAGAGAGAGAGAGAAAAGCTGTGAGTGAGAGAGAGAGAGGAGAAGCTGTGAGTGAGAGAGAGAAAGAGCTGTGAGTGACAGAAAGAGAAAGAGAAGCTGTAAGTGAGAGAGAGTGAGAAAGAGAAGCTGTAAGAGAGAGAGAGAGAGAAGCTGTGAGTGAGAGAGAGAGAGAAGGAGAAGCTGTGAGTGAGAGAGAGAAAGAGCTGTGAGTGGGAGAGAAAGAGAGAAAGAGAAGCTGTGAGTGAGAGAGAGTGAGAGAGAGAAGCTGTGAGTGAGAGAGAGAGAGAAGCTGTGTGTGTGTGAGAGAGAGAGGAGCCGTGAGTGAGAGAGAGAGAGAATGAGAAGCTGTGTGAGAGAGAAAGAGAGAAGCTGTGAGTGAGAGAGAACAAGAAGCTGTGAGTCAGAGAGAGAAAGAAAGAGAAGCTGTGAGTGAGAGAGTGAGAAAGAGAAGCTGTGAGTGAGAGAGAAAGAGAATTTGTGAGTGGGAGAGAAAGAGAAGCTGTGAGTGAGAGAGAGAGAGAGAAGCTGTGAGTGAGAGTGAGAGAAAGAGAAGCTGTGAGTGAGAGAGAAAGAGAAGCTGTGAGTGAGAGGAAGAGAAAGAGAAGATGTGAGTGAGAGAGAGTGAGAAAGAGAAGCTGAGTGTATGTTTGAGAGAGAGAGAAGCTGTGTGTGTGAGAGAGAAAGAGATGCTGTGAGTGAGTGCATGAGAGAGAGAAATGGAAGCAGTGAGTGAGAGAGAGAGAGAACAAGAAGCTGTGTGTGAGAGAGAGAGAAGCTGTGAGTGAGAGAGAGGGAGAAAGAGATGCTGTGAGTGAGAGAGAGAGAATCTGTGAGTAAGAGAGAGAGAAAGCTAAGCTGTGAGTGAGGGATTGAGAAAGAGAAGCTGTGAGTGAGTGAGAGAGAGAAAGAGAAGCTGTGAGTGAGAGAGAGAAAGAGAGAAAGAGAAGCTGTGAGTGAGAGAGAGAGATAGAGAAGCTGTGAGTGAGAGAGAGAGAGAAAGAGAAGCTGTGAGTGAGAGAGAGGGAGAGAAAGAGAAGCTGTTAGTGAGAGAGAGTGAGAGATAAGCTATGAGTGTGAGAGAGAGAACCTGTGAGTGAGAGAGAGAGAGAAAGAGAAGCTGTATGTGTGAGAGAGAGAAAGAGAAAGAGAAGCTGTCAGTGAGAGAGAAAGAGAGAAAATGAGAAGCTGTGAGGGAGAGCGAGAGAGAGAGAGAGAAAGAGAAGTTGTGTGGTTGTGAAAGAGAGAAGCTGTGAGGGAGAGAGAGAGAAAGAGAAGATTTGAGTGAGAGAGATAGAAAAAAGAAGCTGTGAGTGAGAGAGAGAGAAAGAGAAACTGTGAGTGAGAGAGAGAGAGAAAGAGAAGCTGTGAGAGAGAGAGAAAGAGAAGCTGTTAGTGAGAGAGAGAGTGAAAGTGAAGCTGTGAGTGAAGGAGAGAGAGAGAAGCTGTGATTGAGCGAGAGAGAGAAGCTGTGAGTGAGAGAGAGAGAGAAAGAGAAACTGAGTGAGAGAGAGAGAGAAAGAGAAAGAGAAGCTGTGAGAGAGAGAGAGAAAGAGAAGCTGTTAGTGTGTGTGAGAGAGAGAGAAGCTGTGAGTGAGAGAGAGAAGCTGTGAGTGAGAGAGTGAGAAAGAGAAGCTGTATGTGTTTGTGTGTGAGATAGAGTGAGAAGCTGTGAGACAGAGAGAGAGAAAGAGAAGCTGTGAGTGAGTGAGAGAGTGAAAGAGAAGCTGTGAGTGAGAGAGAGAGAAGCTGTGAGTGAGTGAGAAAGAGAAGCTGTGAGAGAGTGAGTGAGAGAGAGAATCTGAGTGAAAGAGAGAGAAAGAGAAGCTATGAGTGAGAGAGAGAGAGAAAGAGAAGCTGTGAGTGAGAGAAAGAGAAGCTATGAGAGAGAGTGAGAAAGAGAAGCTGTGAATGTGTGTGTGAGAGAAAGAGAAGCTGTGAGAGAGAGAGAGGGAAAGAGAAGATGTGAATGACACACAGAGAGAGAAGCTGTGTGTGTGTGAGAGAGAAAGAGAACCTGTGTGTGTGTGTGAGAGAGAGAAAGAGAAGCTGTGAGTGAGAGAGAGAGAAAGAAAGAGAAGCTGTGAGAGAGAGAAAGAGAAAAAGAACTGTGTGTGTGTGTGAGAGAGAAGCTGTGAGTGAGAGAGAGAGAGAGAAAGAGAAGCTGTGAGTGTGTGTGAGAGAGAAGCTGTGAGTGAGAGAGAGTGAGAGAAAGAAAACCTGTGAGTGAGAGAGAGAGAAGCTGTGAGTAAGAGAGAGAGAAAGATAAGCTGTGAGTGAGGGAGAGAGAAAGAGAAGCTGTGAGTGAGAGAGAGAGAGAAAAAGAAGCTGTGAGTGTGAGAGAGAAATAGAGAAAGAGAAGCTATGAGTGAGAGAGAGAGATAGAGAAGCTGTGAGTGAGAGAGAGAAAGAGAAGCTGTGAGTGAGAGAGAGAGAGAAAGAGAAGCTGTGAGTGAGAGAGAGGGAGAGAAAGAGAAGCTGTTAGTGAGAGAGAGAAAGAAAGAGAAGCGGTAAGTGAAGAGAGAGAAGAAAGAGAAGCTGTGAGTGAGAGAGAGAGAGAGAAAGAGAAGCTGTGAGTGCCAGAGAGAGAGAGAAGCTGTGAGTGAGAGAGAGAGAGAAAGGGAAGCTGTGAGTGAGTGAGAGAGAGAAAGAGAAGCTGTGAGTGAGAGAGAAAGAGAAGCTGTGAGAAAGAGAGAGAGAAAGAGAAGCTGTGACTGGAGAGAGAGTGAGAAGCTGTGAGTGAGAGAGAGAAGCTGTGAGTGTGTGTGTGAGAGAGAAAGAGAAGCTGTGTGAGAGAGGGAGAGAAAGAGAAGCAGTGAGTGAGTGAGAGAGAGAAAGAGAAGCTGTGAGTGAGAGAGAGAGAGAAGCTGTGAGTGAGAGAGAGAGAGAGAAAGCAAAGCTGTGTGAGAGAGAGAGAAGCTGTGAGTGAGAGAGAGAGGGAGAAAGAGATGCTGTGAGTGAGAGAGAGAGAGAAAGAGAATCTTTGAGGGAGAGAGAGAGAAAGAGAAGCTGTGAGTGAGAGAGAGGGAGAAAGAGATGCTGTGAGTGAGTGAGAGAGAGAAAGAGAATCTTTGAGTGAGAGCGAGAGAAAGAGTATCTGAGTGAGAGAGAGAGAAAGAGAAGCTGTGTGTGAGAGAGAGAGAGAATGAGAAGTTGTGAGTGAGAGAGTGAGAGAGAGAAATAGAAGCTGTGAGAAATAGTGAGAGAGAAAGATGCTGTGAGTGAGAGCATGAGAGAGAGAAAGAGAAGCTGTGAGTGAGAGAGAGAGAGAAAGAGTAGCTGTGAGTGAGTGAGAGAGAAAGAGAAGCTGTGAGTGAGAGAGAGAGAGAAAGAAGCTGAGTGAGAGAGAGAGATAAAGAGAAGCTGTGAGTGAGAGAGAGAGAAAGAGAAGCTGTGAGTGAGAGAGAGAGAGAAGCTGTTAGTGAGAGAGAGAGAAAGAGAAGCTGTGAGAGAGAGAAAGAGTAGCTATGAGTGAGAGAGAGAGAGAAAGAGAAGCTGTGAGTGAGAGAGAGAGAAAGAGAAGCTGTTAGTGAGAGAGAGAGTATAAGAGAAGCTGTGAGTGAGTGAGAGAAAGAGAAGCTGTGAGTGAGTGAGTGAGAGAGAAGCTGTGAGTGAGTGAGAGAGAAAGAGCTGTGAGTGAGAGAGAAAAAAAGAGAAGCTGTTAGTGAGAGAGAGAGTATAAGAGAAGCTGTGAGTGAGTGTGAGAGAGAGAAGCTGTGAGTGAGAGAGACAGAGAAGCTGTGAGAGAGAGAGAGAGAGAGAAAGAGAAGCTATGAGTGAGAGAGAGTGAGAGAGAAGCTGTGAGTGAGAGAGAGAGAAGCTGTGAGTGAGAGAGAGAGAAAGAGAAGCTGTATGTGTGAGAGAGAAAGAGAAAGAGAAGCTGTCAGTGAGAGAGAAAGAGAGAAAATGAGAAGCTGTGAGGGAGAGAGAGAGAGAGAAAGAGAAGTTGTGTGGTTGTGAAAGAGTGAAGTTGTGAGGGAGAGAGAGAGAAAGAGAAGATTTGAGTGAGACAGAAAGAAAAAAGAAGCTGTGAGTGAGAGAGAGAGACAGAGAAACTGTGAGTGAGAGAGAGAGAGAGAAAGAGAAGCTGTGAGAGAGAGAGAGAGAAAGAGAAGCTGTTGGTGAGAGAGAAAGAGAGAAAGAGAAGCTGTGAGTGAGAGAGAGTGAGAGAGAGAACCTGTAAGTGAGAGAGAGAGAGAAAGAGAAGATGTGAGTGAGAGAGAGAAAGAGAAGCTGTTAGTGGGAGAGAAAGAGAGAAAGAGAAGCTGTGAGTGAGAGAGAGAGAGAGAGAGAAGCTGTGAGTGAGAGTGAGAGAAAGAAAAGCTGTGAGTGAGAGAGAAAGAGAAGCTGTGAGTGAGAGGAAGAGAAAGAGAAGATGTGAGTGAGAGAAAGAGAGAAAGAGAAGATGTGAGTGAGAGAGAGAGAGAGAAGCTGTGAGTGAGAGTGAGAGAAAGAAAAGCTGTGAGTGAGAGAGAAAGAGAAGCTGTGAGTGAGAGGAAGAGAAAGAGAAGATGTGAGTGAGAGAAAGAGAAAGAGTAGCTGTGAGTGAGGAGAGAGAGAAAGAAAAGCTGTGAGTGAGAGAGAGAGAAGGAGAAGCTGTGAGTGAGAGAGAGAAAGAGAAGCTGTGTGTGTGAGAGAAAGAGAAGCTGTAAGTGAGAGAGGGTGAGAAAGAGAAGCTGTGATTGAGAGTGAGAGAGAAAGAGATACTGTGAGTGAGTGCATGAGAGAGAGAAACGGAAGCTGTGAGTGAGAGAGAGAGAGAGAATGAGAAGCTGTGTGTGAGAGAGAGAGAAGCTGTGAGTGAGTGAGAGAGAGAGAAGGAGAAGCTGTGGGTGAGATAAGAGAGAGAAAGAAAGAGAAGCTGTGAGTGAGAGAGAGAGAAAGTGAAGCTATGAGTGAGAGAGAGAGAAGCTGTGAGTGAGAGAGAGAGAAAGCAAAGCTGTGAGTGAGAGAGAAGCTGTGAGTGAGAGAGAGAGAACCAGTGAGTGAGAGAGAGAGAGAAAGAGAAGCTGTATGTGTGAGAGAGAGAAAAATAAAGAGAAGCTGTCAGTGAGAGAGAAAGAGAGAAAATGAGAAGCTGTGAGGGAGAGCGAGAGAGAGAAAGAAAGAGAAGTTGTGTGGTTGTGAAAGAGAGAACCTGTGAGTGAGTGAGAAAGAGAAAGAGAATCTGTGAGTGAGAGATAGAGAGAAAGAGAAGCTGAGAGAGAGAGAGAAAGAGAAGCTGTTAGTGAGAGAGTGAAAGAGAAGCTGTGAGTGAAGGAGAGAGAGAGAAGCTGTGATTGAGCGAGAGAGAGAAGCTGTGAGTGAGAGAGAGAAAGAGAAGATGTTAGTGAGAGAGAGAGAGAAGCTGTGAGTGAGAGAGAGAGAAGCTGTGAGTGAGAGAGTGAGAAAGAGAAGCTGTATGTGTTTGTGTGTGTGAGAGAGTGAGAAGCTGTGAGAGAGAGAAAAACAGAAGCTGTGAGTGAGAGAGAGAATGAACGAGAAGCTATGAGTGAGAGAGAGAGGTGTGGGTGAGTGAGAAAGAGAACTTGTGAGTGAGTGAGTGAGAGAGAGAGAATCTGTGAGAGAGAAAGTGAAGCTGTGAGTGAGAGAGAGAGAGAAAGAGAAGATGTGAGTGAGAGAGTAAGAGAAGCTGTGAGGGAGAGAGAGTGAGAAAGAGAAGCTGTGAGTGTGTGTGTGAGAGAAAGAGAAGCTGTGAGAGAGAGAGATGGAAAGAGAAGATGTGAATGACAGAGAGAGAGAGAAGCTGTGTGTGTCTGAGATAGAGAAAGAGAAGCTGTGTGTGTGTGAGAGAGAGAGAGAAAGAGAAGCTGTGAGTGAGAGAGAGAGAAAGAAAGAGAAGTTGTGAGAGGGAGAAAGAGAGAAAGAACTGTGTGTGTGTGTGAGAGAGAGAGAAGCTGTGAGTGAGAGAGAGAGAGAAAGAGAAGCTGTGAGTGTGAGAGAGAGAGAAGCTGTGAGTGAGAGAGAGAGAGAAAGAGAAGCTGAGTGAGAGAGAGAGAGAGAAAGAGAAGCTGTGAGTGAAAGAGAGAGAGAAAGAGAAGCTGAGTGAGTGAGAGAGAGAAAGAGAAGCTGTGTGAGAGAGAGAGAAAGAAAGAGAAATTGTCAATGAGAGAGAGAGAGAAGCTTTTTGTGAGAGAGAAAGAGAGAAAGAGAAGCTGTGAGTGAGAGAGAGAGAGAAAGGGATGCTGTGAGTGAGAGAGAGAGTGAAAGAGAAGCTGTGAGTGAGAGAGAGAAAGAGAAGCTGTGAGTGACTGAGAGAAAGAGAAGCTGTGTTAGAGAGAGAGAGAGAGAAAGAGATGCTGTGAGTGAGAGAGACAGAAAGAGAAGCTGTGAGTGAGAGAGAGAGAAAGAGAAGCTTTGAGTGAGAGAGAGAGAGAAAGAGAAGCTTTGTGTGTGTGAGAGAGAAAGAGAAGTTGTGAGTGAGAGAGAGAAAGAGAAGCTGTGTGTGTGAGAGAGAGAAAGAGAAGCTGTGAGTGAGAGAGAAAGAGAAGCTGTGAGAAAGAGAGAGAGAGAGAAAGAGAAGCTGTGACTGGAGAGAGAGAGAGAGAGAAGCTGTGAGTGAGAGAGAGAGAGAAAGAGAAGCTGTGAGTGAGTGAGAGAGAGAAGCTGTGAGTGTGTGTGAGGGAGAGAAAGAGAAGCTGAGTGAGAGAGGGAGAGAAAGAGAAGCTGTGAGTGAGAGAGAGAGAGAAAGAGAAGCTGTGAGTGAGAGAGAGAGAAGCTGTGAGTGAGTGAGAGAGAGAGAAGCTGTGAGTGAGAGAGAGGGAAAGAGAAGCTGTAAGTGAGAGAGAGAGAAACAGAAGCTGTGAGTGTGTGTGTGAGAGAGAAACAGTTGCTGTGAGTGAGAGAGAGAGAAAGAGATGCTGTGAGTGAGAGAGAGAGAAATAGAAGCTGTGAGAGAGAGTGATTGAGAAAGAGATGCTGTGAGTGAGTGCATGAGAGAGAGAGAAGCTGTGAGTGAGAGAGAGAGAGAAAGAGAAGCTGTGAGTGAGAGAGAGAGAGAAGCTGAGTGAGAGAGAGAGAAAGAGAAGCTGTGAGTGAGAGAGAGAGAAGCTGTGAGTGAGAGAGAGAGAGAAGCTGTTAGTGAGAGAGAGAAAGAGAAGCTGTTAGAGAGAGAGAAAGAAAAGCTGTGAGTAAGAGAGCGAGACAAGCTGAGTGAGAGAGAGAGAAAGAGAAGCTGTGAGTGACAGAGATGGGGAAATAGAAGTTGTGAGTGAGAGAGTGAGAGAGAGAAATAGAAGCTGTGAGAGAGAGTGAGAGAGATACAGATGCTGTGAGTGAGTGCATGAGAGAGAGAGAGAGAGAGAAGCTGTGAGTGAGTGAGAGAGAGAAAGAGTAGCTGTGATTGAAAGAGAAAGAGAAGCTGTGAGTGAGAGAGAGAGAAGCTGAGTGAGAGAGAGAGAAAGAGAAGCTGTGAGTGAGAGAGAGAGAGAAGCTGTGAGTGAGAGAGAGAGAGAGAAGCTGTTAGTGAGAGAGAGAAAGAGAAGTTGAGTGAGAGAGAGAAAGAGAAGCTGTGAGTGAGAGAGAGAGAGAGAAAGAGAAGCTGTGAGTGAGAGAGAGAGAGAAGCTGTGAGTGAGAGAGAGAGTATAAGAGAAGCTGTGAGTGAGAGAGAGAGAGAGAGCTGTGAGTGAGAGAGAGAGAGAAGCTGTCAGTGAGAGAGAGAGAAGTAGAATCTGTGAGTGAGAGAGAGAGAGAAAGAGAAGCTATGAGTGAGAGAGAGAGAGAAAGAGAAGCTGTGAGTGAGAGAGAGAGAAATAGAAGCTATGAGTGAGAGAGAGTGAGAGAGAAGCTGTGAGTGAGAGAGAGAACCTGTGAGTGAGAGAGAGAGAGAAAGAGAAGCTGTGAGTGAGAGAGAAAGAGAAGCTGTGAGTGAGAGAGAGAGAGAAGCTGTGAGTGAGAGAGAGAAAGAGAAGCTGTGAGTGAGAGAGAGAGAAAGAGAAGCTGTGAGTGAGAGAGAGAGAGAAGCTGTGAGTGAGAGAGAGAGAAAGAGAAGCTGTGAGTGAGAGAGAGAGAGAAAGAGAAGCTGTTAGTGAGAGAGAGAGTATAAGAGAAGCTGTGAGTGAGAGAGAGAGAGAGAAGCTGTGAGTGAGAGAGAGAGAAGCTGTGAGTGAGAGAGAGAGAGAAGTAGAATCTGTGAGTGAGAGAGAGAGAGAAAGAGAAGCTGTGAGTGAGAGAGAGAGAGAAAGAGAAGCTGTGAGTGAGAGAGAGAGAAATAGAAGCTATGAGTGAGAGAGAGTGAGAGAGAAGCTGTGAGTGAGAGAGAGAGAACCTGTGAGTGAGAGAGAGAGAGAAAGAGAAGCTGTATGTGTGAGAGAGAGAAAGAGAAAGAGAAGCTGTCAGTGAGAGAGAAAGAGAGAAAATGAGAAGCTGTGAGGGAGAGAGAGAGAGAAAGAGAGGTTGTGTGGTTGTGTGAGAGAGAAGCTGTGAGGGAGAGAGAGAAAGAGAAACTGTGAGTGAGAGAGAGAGAGAGAAAGAAAAGCTGTGAGTGAGAGAGAGAGAAGCTGTGAGGGAGAGAGAGAGAGAAAGAGAAGCTGTGAGTCAGACAGAGAGAAAGAGAAGCTGTGAGTGGGAGGGAGAGAGAACGAGAAGCTGTGAGAGAGAGAGAAAGAGAAGATATGAGTGAGAGAGAGAAATAAAGAAAGAGAAGCTGTGAGTGAGAGAGAGAGAGAGAAAGAGAAGATGTGAGTGAGAGAGAGAAAGAGAAGCTGTGAGTGGGAGAGAAAGAGAGAAAGAGAAGCTGTGAGTGAGAGAGAGTGAGAGAGAGAAGCTGTGAGTGAGAGAGAGAGAGAAAGAGAAGATGTGAGTGACAGAGAGAAAGAGAAGCTGTGAGTGGGAGAGAAAGAGAGAAAGAGAAGCTGTGAGTGAGAGAGAGAGAGAGAAGCTGTGAGTGAGAGTGAGAGAAAGAGAAGCTGTGAGTGAGAGAGAAAGAGAAGCTGTGAGTGAGAGGAAGAGAAAGAGAAGATGTGTGAGAGAAAGAGAAAGAGAAGTTGTAAGTGAGAGAGAGTGAGAAAGAGAAGCTGTGTGTATGTGAGAGAGAGAGAAGCTGTGTGTGTGAGAGAGAAAGAGAAGCTGTGAGTGAGAGAGAGATAGAAAGAGAAGCTGTGATTGAGAGTGAGAGAGAAAGAGATGCTGTGAGTGAGTGCATGAGAGAGAGAAAGGGAAGCTGTGAGTGAGAGAGAGAGAACGAGAAGCTGTGTGTGTGAGAGAGAGAAGCTGTGAGTGAGTGAGAGAGAGAGAAGGAGAAGCTGTGGGTGAGATAAGAGAGAGAAAGAAAGAGAAGCTGTGAGTGAGAGAGAGAGAAAGTGAAGCTATGAGTGAGAGAGAGAGAGAGAAGCTGTGAGTGAGAGAGAGAGAGAAAGAGAAGTTGTATGTGTGAGAGAGAGAGAAAGAGAAAGAGAAGCTGTCACTGAGAGAGAAAGAGAGAAAATGAGAAGCTGTGAGGGAGAGAGAGAGAGAGAGGTTGTGTGGTTGTGTGAGAGAGAATCTGTGAGGGGGAGAGAGAGAAAGAGAAACTGTGAGTGAGAGAGAGAGAAAGAGAAGTGGTTACTGAGAGAGAGAGTGAAAAAGAAGCTGTGAGTGAAGGAGAGAGAGAAGCTGTGATTGAGAGAGAGAAGCTGTGAGTGAGAGAGAGAGAAAGAGAAACTGAGTGAGAGAGAGAGAAAGAGAAGCTGTGAGTGAGAGAGAGAGAAAGAGAAGCTATGTGTGTGTGTGAGAGAGAAGCAGTGAGTGAGAGAGAGAGAAAGAGAACCTGTGAGTGAGAGAGAGAAAGAGAAGCTGTTAGTGAGAGTGAGTGTGAAAGAGAAGCTTTGAGTGAGAGAGAGAAATGCTGTGAGTGAGAGAGAGAGAGAAGCTGTGAGTGAGAGAGAGAAAGAGAAGCTGTGAGTGAGAGAGAGTGAGAAAGAGAAGCTGTGAGTGAGAGAGAAAGAGAAGCTGTGAATGAGGCAGAGAGAGAAAGAGAAGGTGTGTGTGTGAGAGAGAGAAGCTGTTAGTGAGGAGAAAAAGAGAAGCTGTGAGTGAGAGAGAGAGAGAGAACGAGAAGCTGTGTGAGAGAGAGAAGCTGTGAGAGAGAGAAGTAGAATCTGTGAGTGAGAGAGAGAGAGAAAGAGAAGCTGTGAGTGAGAGAGAGAGAAATAGAAGCTATGAGTGAGAGAGAGTGAGAGAGAAGCTGTGAGTGAGAGAGAGAACCTGTGAGTGAGAGAGAGAGAGAAAGAGAAGCTGTATGTGTGAGAGAGAGAAAGAGAAAGAGAAGCTGTCAGTGAGAGAGAAAGAGAGAAAATGAGAAGCTGTGAGGGAGAGAGAGAAAGAGAAACTGTGAGTGAGAGAGAGAGAGAAAGAAAAGCTGTGAGTGAGAGAGAGAGAGAGGCTGTGAGGGAGAGAGAGAGAGAAAGAGAAGCTGTGAGTCAGACAGAGAGAAAGAGAAGCTGTGAGTGGGAGGGAGAGAGAACGAGAAGCTGTGAGAGAGAGAAAGAGAAGATATGAGTGAGAGAGAGAAATAAAGGAAGAGAAGCTGTGTGAGAGAGAGAGAGAAAGAGAAGATGTGAGTGAGAGAGAGAAAGAGAAGCTGTGAGTGGGAGAGAAAGAGAGAAAGAGAAGCTGTGAGTGAGAGAGAGTGAAAGAGAAGATGTGAGTGAGAGAGAGAAAGAGAAGCTGTGAGTGGGAGAGAAAGAGAGAAAGAGAAGCTGTGAGTGAGAGAGAGTGAGAGAGAGATGCTGTGAGTGAGAGAGAGAGAGAAAGAGAAGATGTGAGTGAGAGAGAGAAAGAGAAGCTGTGAGTGGGAGAGAAAGAGAGAAAGAGAAGCTGTGAGTGAGAGAGAGAGAGAGAAGCTGTGAGTGAGAGTGAGAGAAAGAGAAGCTGAGTGAGAGAGAAAGAGAAGCTGTGAGTGAGAGGAAGTGAAAGAGAAGATGTGTGAGAGAAAGACAAAGAGAAGTTGTAAGTGAGAGAGAGTGAGAAAGAGAAGCTGTGTGTATGTGAGAGAGAGAGAAGCTGTGTGTGTGAGAGAGAAAGAGAAGCTGTGAGTGAGAGAGAGATAGAAAGAGAAGCTGTGATTGAGAGTGAGAGAGAAAGAGATGCTGTGAGTGAGTGCATGAGAGAGAGAAAGGGAAGCTGTGAGTGAGAGAGAGAGAACGAGAAGCTGTGTGTGAGAGAGAGAGAAGCTGTGAGTGAGTGAGAGAGAGAGAGAAGGAGAAGCTGTGGGTGAGATAAGAGAGAGAAAGAAAGAGAAGCTGTGAGTGAGAGAGAGAGAAAGTGAAGCTATGAGTGAGTGAGAGAGAGAGAAGCTGTGAGTGAGAGAGAGAGAAAGCAAAGCTGTGAGTGAGAGAGAAGCTGTGAGTGTAAGAGAGAGAACCTGTGAGTGAGAGAGAGAGAGAAAGAGAAGTTGTATGTGTGAGAGAGAGAGAAAGAGAAAGAGAAGCTGTCAGTGAGAGAGAAAGAGAGAAAATGAGAAGCTGTGAGGGAGAGAGAGAGAGAAAGAGAGGTTGTGTGGTTGTGTGAGAGAGAATCTGTGAGGGAGAGAGATTGAAAGAGAAACTGTGAGTGAGAGAGAGAGAAAGAGAAGTGGTTAGTGAGAGAGAGAATGAAAAAGAAGCTGTGAGTGAAGGAGAGAGAGAAGCTGTGATTGAGAGAGAGAAGCTGTGAGTGAGTGAGAGAGAGAAAGAGAAACTGAGTGAGAGAGAGAGAAAGAGAAGCTGTGAGTGAGTGAGAGAGAGAAAGAGAAGCTATGTGTGTGTGTGAGAGAGAAGCAGTGAGTGAGAGAGAGAGAGAAAGAGAACCTGTGAGTGAGAGAGAGAAAGAGAAGCTGTTAGTGAGTGAGTGTGAAAGAGAAGCTTTGAGTGAGAGAGAGAAATGCTGTGAGTGAGAGAGAGAGAGAAGCTGTGAGTGAGAGAGAGAAAGAGAAGCTGTGAGTGAGAGAGAGTGAGAAAGAGAAGCTGTGAGTGAGAGAGAAAGAGAAGCTGTGAATGAGGCAGAGAGAGAAAGAGAAGGTGTGTGTGTGAGAGAGAGAAGCTGTTAGTGAGGAGAAAAAGAGAAGCTGTGAGTGAGAGAGAGAGAGAGAACGAGAAGCTGTGTGAGAGAGAGAAGCTGTGAGTGAGAGAGAGAGAAGGAGAAGCTGTGAGTGAGAGAGAGAGAGAAAGAAAGAGATGCTGTGATTGAGAGAGGGAGAAAGAGAAGTAAGTGAGTGAGAGAGAGAAGCTGTGTGTGAGAGAGAGAAAGAGAAGCTGTGAGTGAGAGAGAGAGAGAAAGAGAAGCTGTGAGTGAGAGAGTAAGAGAAGCTGTGAGAGAGAGAGTGAGAAAGAGAAGCTGTGAGTGTGTGTGAGAGAGAAAGAGAAACTGTGTGAGAGAGAGAGGGAAAGAGAAGATGTGAATGACAGAGAGAGAGAGAAGCTGTGTGTGTCTGAGATAGAGAAAGAGAAGCTGTGAGTGAGAGAGAGAGAAAGAGAAGCTGTGAGTGAGAGAGAGAGAGAGAGAAGCTGTGAGAGGGAGAAAGAGAGAAAGAACTGTGTGTGTGTGTGAGAGAGAGAAGCTGTGAGTGAGAGAGAGAGAGAGAGAAGCTGTGAGTGTGAGAGAGAGAGAAGCTGTGAGTGAGAGAGAGAGAGAAAGAGAAGCTGAGTGAGAGAGAGAGAAAGAGAAGCTGTGAGTGAGAGAGAGAGAGAAAGAGAAGCTGAGTGAGTGAGAGAGAGAAAGAGAAGCTGTGTGTGAGAGAGAGAAAGAAAGAGAAATTGTCAGTGAGAGAGAGAGAGAAGCTTTGAGTGAGAGAGAAAGAGAGAAAGAGAAGCTGTGAGTGAGTGAGAGAGACAGAAAGAGAAGCTGTGAGTGAGAGAGAGAGAGAAAGAGATGCTGTGAGTGAGAGAGAGAGTGAAAGAGAAGCTGTGAGAGAGAGAGAGAGAAAGAGAAGCTGTGAGTGAGAGAGAGAGAGAGAAAGAGAAGCTGTGTTAGAGAGAGAGAGAAAGAGATGCTGTGAGTGAGAGAGACAGAAATAGAAGCTGTGAGTGAGAGAGAGAGAAAGAGAAGCTTTGAGTGAGAGAGAGAGAGAGAGAAGCTTTGTGTGTGAGAGAGAGAAAGAGAAGTTGTGAGTGAGAGAGAGACAGAGAAGCTGTGTGTGTGAGAGAGAGAAAGAGAAGCTGTGAGTGAGAGAGAAAGAGAAGTTGTGAGAAAGAGAGAGAGAGAAAGAGAAGCTGTGACTGGAGAGAGAGAGAGAGAAGCTGTGAGTGAGAGAGAGAGAGAGAAAGAGAAGCTGTGAGTGAGTGAGAGACAGAAGCTGTGAGTGTGTGTGAGAGAGAGAAAGAGAAGCTGAGTGAGAGAGGGAGAGAAAGAGAAGCTGTGAGTGAGAGAGAGAGTGAAAGAGAAGCTGTGAGTGAGAGAGAGAGAGAAGCTGTGAGTGAGAGAGAGAGAGAGAAAGAGAAGCTGTGAGTGTGTGTGTGAGAGAGAAAGAGATGCTGTGAGAGAGAGAGAGAAAGAGATGCTGTGAGTGAGAGAGAGAAATAGAAGCTGTGAGAGAGAGTGAGAGAGAAAGAGATGCTGTGAGTGAGTGCATGAGAGAGAGAGAGAGAGAGAAGCTGTGAGTGAGAGAGAAAGAAAGAAAAGCTGGGAGTAAGAGAGAGAGACAAGCTGAGTGAGAGAGAGAGAAAGAGAAGCTGTGAGTGACAGAGACAGAGAGAAATAGAAGTTGTGAGTGAGAGAGTGAGAGAGAGAAATAGAAGCTGTGAGAGAGAGTGAGAGAGATACAGATGCTGTGAGTAAGTGCATGAGAGAGAGAAAGAGAAGCTGTGAGTGAGTGAGAGAGAGAAAGAGTAGCTGTGAGTGAGAGAAAGAGAAGCTGTGAGTGAGAGATAGAGAGAGGCTGAGTGAGAGAGAGAGAAAGAGAAGCTGTGAGTGAGAGAGAGAGAGAAGCTGTGAGTGAGAGAGAGAGAGAGAAGCTGTTAGTGAGAGAGAGAAAGAGAAGCTGTGTGTGAGAGAGAGAGAAAGAGTAGCTGTGATTGAGAGAGAGAGAAAGAGAAGCTGTGAATGAGAGAGAGAGAAAGAGAAGCTGTTAGTGACAGAGAGTATAAGAGAAGCTGTGAGTGAGAGAGAAGGAGAAGCTGTGAGTGAGAGAGAGAAAGAGAAGCTGTGAGTGAGAGAGAGTGAGAAAGAGAAGCTGTGAGTGAGAGAGAAAGAGAAGCTGTGAATGAGGCAGAGAGAGAAAGAGAAGGTGTGTGTGTGTGAGAGAGAAGCTGTTAGTGAGGAGAAAAAGAGAAGCTGTGAGTGAGAGAGAGAGAGAGAACGAGAAGCTGTGTGAGAGAGAGAAGCTGTGAGAGAGAGAGAAGTAGAATCTGTGAGTGAGAGAGAGAAAGAGAAGCTGTGAGTGAGAGAGAGAGAGAAATAGAAGCTATGAGTGAGAGAGAGTGAGAGAGAAGCTGTGAGTGAGAGAGAGAGAACCTGTGAGTGAGAGAGAGAGAGAAAGAGAAGCTGTATGTGTGAGAGAGAGAAAGAGAAAGAGAAGCTGTCAGTGAGAGAGAAAGAGAGAAAATGAGAAGCTGTGAGGGAGAGAGAGAAAGAGAAACTCTGAGTGAGAGAGAGAGAGAAAGAAAAGCTGTGAGTGAGAGAGAGAGAGAGAGGCTGTGAGGGAGAGAGAGAGAGAAAGAGAAGCTGTGAGTCAGACAGAGAGAAAGAGAAGCTGAGTGGGAGGGAGAGAGAACGAGAAGCTGTGAGAGAGAGAAAGAGAAGATATGAGTGAGAGAGAGAAATAAAGGAAGAGAAGCTGTGTGAGAGAGAGAGAGAAAGAGAAGATGTGAGTGAGAGAGAGAAAGAGAAGCTGTGAGTGGGAGAGAAAGAGAGAAAGAGAAGCTGTGAGTGAGAGAGAGTGAAAGAGAAGATGTGAGTGAGAGAGAGAAAGAGAAGCTGTGAGTGGGAGAGAAAGAGAGAAAGAGAAGCTGTGAGTGAGAGAGAGTGAGAGAGAGATGCTGTGAGTGAGAGAGAGAGAGAAAGAGAAGATGTGAGTGAGAGAGAGAAAGAGAAGCTGTGAGTGGGAGAGAAAGAGAGAAAGAGAAGCTGTGAGTGAGAGAGAGAGAGAAGCTGTGAGTGAGAGTGAGAGAAAGAGAAGCTGAGTGAGAGAGAAAGAGAAGCTGTGAGTGAGAGGAAGTGAAAGAGAAGATGTGTGAGAGAAAGACAAAGAGAAGTTGTAAGTGAGAGAGAGTGAGAAAGAGAAGCTGTGTGTATGTGAGAGAGAGAGAAGCTGTGTGTGTGAGAGAGAAAGAGAAGCTGTGAGTGAGAGAGAGATAGAAAGAGAAGCTGTGATTGAGAGTGAGAGAGAAAGAGATGCTGTGAGTGAGTGCATGAGAGAGAGAAAGGGAAGCTGTGAGTGAGAGAGAGAGAACGAGAAGCTGTGTGTGAGAGAGAGAGAAGCTGTGAGTGAGTGAGAGAGAGAGAGAAGGAGAAGCTGTGGGTGAGATAAGAGAGAGAAAGAAAGAGAAGCTGTGAGTGAGAGAGAGAGAAAGTGAAGCTATGAGTGAGTGAGAGAGAGAGAAGCTGTGAGTGAGAGAGAGAGAAAGCAAAGCTGTGAGTGAGAGAGAAGCTGTGAGTGTAAGAGAGAGAACCTGTGAGTGAGAGAGAGAGAGAAAGAGAAGTTGTATGTGTGAGAGAGAGAGAAAGAGAAAGAGAAGCTGTCAGTGAGAGAGAAAGAGAGAAAATGAGAAGCTGTGAGGGAGAGAGAGAGAGAAAGAGAGGTTGTGTGGTTGTGTGAGAGAGAATCTGTGAGGGAGAGAGATTGAAAGAGAAACTGTGAGTGAGAGAGAGAGAAAGAGAAGTGGTTAGTGAGAGAGAGAATGAAAAAGAAGCTGTGAGTGAAGGAGAGAGAGAAGCTGTGATTGAGAGAGAGAAGCTGTGAGTGAGTGAGAGAGAGAAAGAGAAACTGAGTGAGAGAGAGAGAAAGAGAAGCTGTGAGTGAGAGAGAGAGAGAAAGAGAAGCTATGTGTGTGTGTGAGAGAGAAGCAGTGAGTGAGAGAGAGAGAGAAAGAGAACCTGTGAGTGAGAGAGAGAAAGAGAAGCTGTTAGTGAGTGAGTGTGAAAGAGAAGCTTTGAGTGAGAGAGAGAAATGCTGTGAGTGAGAGAGAGAGAGAAGCTGTGAGTGAGAGAGAGAAAGAGAAGCTGTGAGTGAGAGAGAGTGAGAAAGAGAAGCTGTGAGTGAGAGAAAAAGAGAAGCTGTGAATGAGGCAGAGAGAGAAAGAGAAGGTGTGTGTGTGAGAGAGAGAAGCTGTTAGTGAGGAGAAAAAGAGAAGCTGTGAGTGAGAGAGAGAGAGAGAACGAGAAGCTGTGTGAGAGAGAGAAGCTGTGAGTGAGAGAGAGAGAAGGAGAAGCTGTGAGTGAGAGAGAGAGAGAAAGAAAGAGATGCTGTGATTGAGAGAGGGAGAAAGAGAAGTAAGTGAGTGAGAGAGAGAAGCTGTGTGTGAGAGAGAGAAAGAGAAGCTGTGAGTGAGAGAGAGAGAGAAAGAGAAGCTGTGAGTGAGAGAGTAAGAGAAGCTGTGAGAGAGAGAGTGAGAAAGAGAAGCTGTGAGTGTGTGTGAGAGAGAAAGAGAAACTGTGTGAGAGAGAGAGGGAAAGAGAAGATGTGAATGACAGAGAGAGAGAGAAGCTGTGTGTGTCTGAGATAGAGAAAGAGAAGCTGTGAGTGAGAGAGAGAGAAAGAGAAGCTGTGAGTGAGAGAGAGAGAGAGAGAGAAGCTGTGAGAGGGAGAAAGAGAGAAAGAACTGTGTGTGTGTGAGAGAGAGAGAAGCTGTGAGTGAGAGAGAGAGAGAGAGAAGCTGTGAGTGTGAGAGAGAGAGAAGCTGTGAGTGAGAGAGAGAGAGAAAGAGAAGCTGAGTGAGAGAGAGAGAAAGAGAAGCTGTGAGTGAGAGAGAGAGAGAAAGAGAAGCTGAGTGAGTGAGAGAGAGAAAGAGAACCTGTGTGTGAGAGAGAGAAAGAAAGAGAAATTGTCAGTGAGAGAGAGAGAGAAGCTTTGAGTGAGAGAGAAAGAGAGAAAGAGAAGCTGTGAGTGAGTGAGAGAGAGAAAGAGATGCTGTGAGTGAGAGAGAGAGTGAAGGAGAAGCTGTGAGTGAGAGAGAGAGAGAGAAAGAGAAGCTGTGAGTGACTGAGAGAAAGAGACGCTGTGTTAGAGAGAGAGAGAGAGAGAAAGAGATGCTGTGAGTGAGAGAGACAGAAAGAGAAGCTGTGAGTGAGAGAGAGAGAGAAAGAGATGCTGTGAGTGAGAGAGAGAGTGAAAGAGAAGCTGTGAGAGAGAGAGAGAGAAAGAGAAGCTGTGAGTGAGAGAGAGAGAGAGAAAGAGAAGCTGTGTTAGAGAGAGAGAGAAAGAGATGCTGTGAGTGAGAGAGACAGAAATAGAAGCTGTGAGTGAGAGAGAGAGAAAGAGAAGCTTTGAGTGAGAGAGAGAGAGAGAGAAGCTTTGTGTGTGAGAGAGAGAAAGAGAAGTTGTGAGTGAGAGAGAGACAGAGAAGCTGTGTGTGAGAGAGAGAGAAAGAGAAGCTGTGAGTGAGAGAGAAAGAGGTTGTGAGAAAGAGAGAGAGAGAAAGAGAAGCTGTGACTGGAGAGAGAGAGAGAGAAGCTGTGAGTGAGAGAGAGAGAGAGAGAAGCTGTTAGTGAGAGAGAGAGAGAAAGAGAAGCTGTGAGAGAGAGAAAGAGTAGCTATGAGTGAGAGAGAGAGAGAAAGAGAAGCTGTGAGTGAGAGAGAGAGAAAGAGAAGCTGTTAGTGAGAGAGAGAGTATAAGAGAAGCTGTGAGTGAGTGAGAGAAAGAGAAGCTGTGAGTGAGTGAGTGAGAGAGAAGCTGTGAGTGAGTGAGAGTGAAAGAGCTGTGAGTGAGAGAGAAAAAAAGAGAAGCTGTTAGTGAGAGAGAGAGTATAAGAGAAGCTGTGAGTGAGTGTGAGAGAGAGAAGCTGTGAGTGAGAGAGACAGAGAAGCTGTGAGAGAGAGAGAGAGAGAGAAAGAGAAGCTATGAGTGAGAGAGAGTGAGAGAGAAGCTGTGAGTGAGAGAGAGAGAAGCTGTGAGTGAGAGAGAGAGAAAGAGAAGCTGTATGTGTGAGAGAGAAAGAGAAAGAGAAGCTGTCAGTGAGAGAGAAAGAGAGAAAATGAGAAGCTGTGAGGGAGAGAGAGAGAGAGAAAGAGAAGTTGTGTGGTTGTGAAAGAGAGAAGTTGTGAGGGAGAGAGAGAGAAAGAGAAGATTTGAGTGAGACAGAAAGAAAAAAGAAGCTGTGAGTGAGAGAGAGAGACAGAGAAACTGTGAGTGAGAGAGAGAGAAAAAGAGAAGCTGTGAGAGAGAGAGAGAGAGAGAAGCTGTTGGTGAGAGAGAAAGAGAGAAAGAGAAGCTGTGAGTGAGAGAGAGTGAGAGAGAGAACCTGTGAGTGAGAGAGAGAGAGAAAGAGAAGATGTGAGTGAGAGAGAGAAAGAGAAGCTGTTAGTGGGAGAGAAAGAGAGAAAGAGAAGCTGTGAGTGAGAGAGAGAGAGAGAGAGAAGCTGTGAGTGAGAGTGAGAGAAAGAAAAGCTGTGAGTGAGAGAGAAAGAGAAGCTGTGAGTGAGAGGAAGAGAAAGAGAAGATGTGAGTGAGAGAAAGAGAAAGAGTAGCTGTGAGTGAGGAGAGAGAGAAAGAAAAGCTGTGAGTGAGAGAGAGAGAAGGAGAAGCTGTGAGTGAGAGAGAGAAAGAGAAGCTGTGTGTGTGAGAGAAAGAGAAGCTGTAAGTGAGAGAGGGTGAGAAAGAGAAGCTGTGATTGAGAGTGAGAGAGAAAGAGATACTGTGAGTGAGTGCATGAGAGAGAGAAACGGAAGCTGTGAGTGAGAGAGAGAGAGAGAATGAGAAGCTGTGTGTGAGAGAGAGAGAAGCTGTGAGTGAGTGAGAGAGAGAGAAGGAGAAGCTGTGGGTGAGATAAGAGAGAGAAAGAAAGAGAAGCTGTGAGTGAGAGAGAGAGAAAGTGAAGCTATGAGTGAGAGAGAGAGAAGCTGTGAGTGAGAGAGAGAGAAAGCAAAGCTGTGAGTGAGAGAGAAGCTGTGAGTGAGAGAGAGAGAACCAGTGAGTTGGAGAGAGAGAGAAAGAGAAGCTGTATGTGTGAGAGAGAGAAAAATAAAGAGAAGCTGTCAGTGAGAGAGAAAGAGAGAAAATGAGAAGCTGTGAGGGAGAGCGAGAGAGAGAAAGAAAGAGAAGTTGTGTGGTTGTGAAAGAGAGAACCTGTGAGTGAGTGAGAAAGAGAAAGAGAATCTGTGAGTGAGAGATAGAGAGAAAGAGAAGCTGAGAGAGAGAGAGAAAGAGAAGCTGTTAGTGAGAGCGTGAAAGAGAAGCTGTGAGTGAAGGAGAGAGAGAGAAGCTGTGATTGAGCGAGAGAGAGAAGCTGTGAGTGAGAGAGAGAAAGAGAAGATGTTAGTGAGAGAGAGAGAGAAGCTGTGAGTGAGAGAGAGAGAAGCTGTGAGTGAGAGAGTGAGAAAGAGAAGCTGTATGTGTTTGTGTGTGTGAGAGAGTGAGAAGCTGTGAGAGAGAGAAAAACAGAAGCTGTGAGTGAGAGAGAGAATGAACGAGAAGCTATGAGTGAGAGAGAGAGGTGTGGGTGAGTGAGAAAGAGAACTTGTGAGTGAGTGAGTGAGAGAGAGAGAATCTGTGAGAGAGAGAAAGTGAAGCTGTGAGTGAGAGAGAGAGAGAAAGAGAAGATGTGAGTGAGAGAGTAAGAGAAGCTGTGAGGGAGAGAGAGTGAGAAAGAGAAGCTGTGAGTGTGTGTGTGAGAGAAAGAGAAGCTGTGAGAGAGAGAGATGGAAAGAGAAGATGTGAATGACAGAGAGAGAGAGAAGCTGTGTGTGTCTGAGATAGAGAAAGAGAAGCTGTGTGTGTGTGTGTGAGAGAGAGAAAGAGAAGCTGTGAGTGAGAGAGAGAGAAAGAAAGAGAAGTTGTGAGAGGGAGAAAGAGAGAAAGAACTGTGTGTGTGTGAGAGAGAGAGAGAAGCTGTGAGTGAGAGAGAGAGAGAAAGAGAAGCTGTGAGTGTGAGAGAGAGAGAAGCTGTGAGTGAGAGAGAGAGAGAAAGAGAAGCTGAGTGAGAGAGAGAGAGAGAAAGAGAAGCTGTGAGTGAAAGAGAGAGAGAAAGAGAAGCTGAGTGAGTGAGAGAGAGAAAGAGAAGCTGTGTGAGAGAGAGAGAAAGAAAGAGAAATTGTCAATGAGAGAGAGAGAGAAGCTTTTTGTGAGAGAGAAAGAGAGAAAGAGAAGCTGTGAGTGAGAGAGAGAGAGAAAGGGATGCTGTGAGTGAGAGAGAGAGTGAAAGAGAAGCTGTGAGTGAGAGAGAGAAAGAGAAGCTGTGAGTGACTGAGAGAAAGAGAAGCTGTGTTAGAGAGAGAGAGAGAAAGAGATGCTGTGAGTGAGAGAGACAGAAAGAGAAGCTGTGAGTGAGAGAGAGAGAAAGAGAAGCTTTGAGTGAGAGAGAGAGAGAAAGAGAAGCTTTGTGTGTGTGAGAGAGAAAGAGAAGTTGTGAGTGAGAGAGAGAAAGAGAAGCTGTGTGTGTGAGAGAGAGAAAGAGAAGCTGTGAGTGAGAGAGAAAGAGAAGCTGTGAGAAAGAGAGAGAGAGAGAAAGAGAAGCTGTGACTGGAGAGAGAGAGAGAGAGAAGCTGTGAGTGAGAGAGAGAGAGAAAGAGAAGCTGTGAGTGAGTGAGAGAGAGAAGCTGTGAGTGTGTGTGAGGGAGAGAAAGAGAAGCTGAGTGAGAGAGGGAGAGAAAGAGAAGCTGTGAGTGAGAGAGAGAGAGAAAGAGAAGCTGTGAGTGAGAGAGAGAGAAGCTGTGAGTGAGTGAGAGAGAGAGAAGCTGTGAGTGAGAGAGAGGGAAAGAGAAGCTGTAAGTGAGAGAGAGAGAAACAGAAGCTGTGAGTGTGTGTGTGAGAGAGAAACAGTTGCTGTGAGTGAGAGAGAGAGAAATAGATGCTGTGAGTGAGAGAGAGAGAAATAGAAGCTGTGAGAGAGAGTGATTGAGAAAGAGATGCTGTGAGTGAGTGCATGAGAGAGAGAGAAGCTGTGAGTGAGAGAGAGAGAGAAAGAGAAGCTGTGAGTGAGAGAGAGAGAGAAGCTGAGTGAGAGAGAGAGAAAGAGAAGCTGTGAGTGAGAGAGAGAGAAGCTGTGAGTGAGAGAGAGAGAGAAGCTGTTAGTGAGAGAGAGAAAGAGAAGCTGTTAGAGAGAGAGAAAGAAAAGCTGTGAGTAAGAGAGCGAGACAAGCTGAGTGAGAGAGAGAGAAAGAGAAGCTGTGTGACAGAGATGGAGAAATAGAAGTTGTGAGTGAGAGAGTGAGAGAGAGAAATAGAAGCTGTGAGAGAGAGTGAGAGAGATACAGATGCTGTGAGTGAGTGCATGAGAGAGAGAGAGAGAGAAGCTGTGAGTGAGTGAGAGAGAGAAAGAGTAGCTGTGATTGAAAGAGAAAGAGAAGCTGTGAGTGAGAGAGAGAGAAGCTGAGTGAGAGAGAGAGAAAGAGAAGCTGTGAGTGAGAGAGAGAGAGAAGCTGTGAGTGAGAGAGAGAGAGAGAGAAGCTGTTAGTGAGAGAGAGAAAGAGAAGTTGAGTGAGAGAGAGAAAGAGAAGCTGTGAGTGAGAGAGAGAGAGAGAAAGAGAAGCTGTGAGTGAGAGAGAGAGAGAAGCTGTGAGTGAGAGAGAGAGTATAAGAGAAGCTGTGAGTGAGAGAGAGAGAGAGAGCTGTGAGTGAGAGAGAGAGAGAAGCTGTCAGTGAGAGAGAGAGAAGTAGAATCTGTGAGTGAGAGAGAGAGAGAAAGAGAAGCTATGAGTGAGAGAGAGAGAGAAAGAGAAGCTGTGACTGAGAGAGAGAGAAATAGAAGCTATGAGTGAGAGAGAGTGAGAGAGAAGCTGTGAGTGAGAGAGAGAACCTGTGAGTGAGAGAGAGAGAGAAAGAGAAGCTGTGAGTGAGAGAGAAAGAGAAGCTGTGAGTGAGAGAGAGAGAGAGAAGCTGTGAGTGAGAGAGAGAAAGAGAAGCTGTGAGTGAGAGAGAGAGAAAGAGAAGCTGTGAGTGAGAGAGAGAGAGAAGCTGTGAGTGAGAGAGAGAGAAAGAGAAGCTGTGAGTGAGAGAGAGAGAGAAAGAGAAGCTGTTAGTGAGAGAGAGAGTATAAGAGAAGCTGTGAGTGAGAGAGAGAGAGAGAGAGAAGCTGTGAGTGAGAGAGAGAGAAGCTGTGAGTGAGAGAGAGAGAGAAGTAGAATCTGTGAGTGAGAGAGAGAGAGAAAGAGAAGCTGTGAGTGAGAGAGAGAGAGAAAGAGAAGCTGTGAGTGAGAGAGAGAGAAATAGAAGCTATGAGTGAGAGAGAGTGAGAGAGAAGCTGTGAGTGAGAGAGAGAGAACCTGTGAGTGAGAGAGAGAGAGAAAGAGAAGCTGTATGTGTGAGAGAGAGAAAGAGAAAGAGAAGCTGTCAGTGAGAGAGAAAGAGAGAAAATGAGAAGCTGTGAGGGAGAGAGAGAGAGAAAGAGAGGTTGTGTGGTTGTGTGAGAGAGAAGCTGTGAGGTAGAGAGAGAAAGAGAAACTGTGAGTGAGAGAGAGAGAGAGAAAGAAAAGCTGTGAGTGAGAGAGAGAGAAGCTGTGAGGGAGAGAGAGAGAGAAAGAGAAGCTGTGAGTCAGACAGAGAGAAAGAGAAGCTGTGAGTGGGAGGGAGAGAGAACGAGAAGCTGTGAGAGAGAGAGAAAGAGAAGATATGAGTGAGAGAGAGAAATAAAGAAAGAGAAGCTGTGAGTGAGAGAGAGAGAGAGAAAGAGAAGATGTGAGTGAGAGAGAGAAAGAGAAGCTGTGAGTGGGAGAGAAAGAGAGAAAGAGAAGCTGTTAGTGAGAGAGAGTGAGAGAGAGAAGCTGTGAGTGAGAGAGAGAGAGAAAGAGAAGATGTGAGTGAGAGAGAGAAAGAGAAGCTGTGAGTGGGAGAGAAAGAGAGAAAGAGAAGCTGTGAGTGAGAGAGAGAGAGAGAAGCTGTGAGTGAGAGTGAGAGAAAGAGAAGCTGTGAGTGAGAGAGAAAGAGAAGCTGTGAGTGAGAGGAAGAGAAAGAGAAGATGTGTGAGAGAAAGAGAAAGAGAAGTTGTAAGTGAGAGAGAGTGAGAAAGAGAAGCTGTGTGTATGTGAGAGAGAGAGAAGCTGTGTGTGAGAGAGAGAAAGAGAAGCTGTGAGTGAGAGAGAGATAGAAAGAGAAGCTGTGATTGAGAGTGAGAGAGAAAGAGATGCTGTGAGTGAGTGCATGAGAGAGAGAAAGGGAAGCTGTGAGTGAGAGAGAGAGAACGAGAAGCTGTGTGTGTGAGAGAGAGAAGCTGTGAGTGAGTGAGAGAGAGAGAAGGAGAAGCTGTGGGTGAGATAAGAGAGAGAAAGAAAGAGAAGCTGTGAGTGAGAGAGAGAGAAAGTGAAGCTATGAGTGAGAGAGAGAGAGAGAAGCTGTGAGTGAGAGAGAGAGAGAAAGAGAAGTTGTATGTGTGAGAGAGAGAGAAAGAGAAAGAGAAGCTGTCACTGAGAGAGAAAGAGAGAAAATGAGAAGCTGTGAGGGAGAGAGAGAGAGAGAGAGAGGTTGTGTGGTTGTGTGAGAGAGAATCTGTGAGGGGGAGAGAGAGAAAGAGAAACTGTGAGTGAGAGAGAGAGAAAGAGAAGTGGTTACTGAGAGAGAGAGTGAAAAAGAAGCTGTGAGTGAAGGAGAGAGAGAAGCTGTGATTGAGAGAGAGAAGCTGTGAGTGAGAGAGAGAGAAAGAGAAACTGAGTGAGAGAGAGAGAAAGAGAAGCTGTGAGTGAGAGAGAGAGAGAAAGAGAAGCTATGTGTGTGTGTGAGAGAGAAGCAGTGAGTGAGAGAGAGAGAGAAAGAGAACCTGTGAGTGAGAGAGAGAAAGAGAAGCTGTTAGTGAGAGTGAGTGTGAAAGAGAAGCTTTGAGTGAGAGAGAGAAATGCTGTGAGTGAGAGAGAGAGAGAAGCTGTGAGTGAGAGAGAGAAAGAGAAGCTGTGAGTGAGAGAGAGTGAGAAAGAGAAGCTGTGAGTGAGAGAGAAAGAGAAGCTGTGTTAGAGAGAGAGAGAGAGAAAGAGATGCTGTGAGTGAGAGAGACAGAAAGAGAAGCTGTGAGTGAGAGAGAGAGAAAGAGAAGCTTTGAGTGAGAGAGAGAGAGAAAGAGAAGCTTTGTGTGTGTGAGAGAGAAAGAGAAGTTGTGAGTGAGAGAGAGAAAGAGAAGCTGTGTGTGTGAGAGAGAGAAAGAGAAGCTGTGAGTGAGAGAGAAAGAGAAGCTGTGAGAAAGAGAGAGAGAGAGAAAGAGAAGCTGTGACTGGAGAGAGAGAGAGAGAGAAGCTGTGAGTGAGAGAGAGAGAGAAAGAGAAGCTGTGAGTGAGTGAGAGAGAGAAGCTGTGAGTGTGTGTGAGGGAGAGAAAGAGAAGCTGAGTGAGAGAGGGAGAGAAAGAGAAGCTGTGAGTGAGAGAGAGAGAGAAAGAGAAGCTGTGAGTGAGAGAGAGAGAAGCTGTGAGTGAGTGAGAGAGAGAGAAGCTGTGAGTGAGAGAGAGGGAAAGAGAAGCTGTAAGTGAGAGAGAGAGAAACAGAAGCTGTGAGTGTGTGTGTGAGAGAGAAACAGTTGCTGTGAGTGAGAGAGAGAGAAAGAGATGCTGTGAGTGAGAGAGAGAGAAATAGAAGCTGTGAGAGAGAGTGATTGAGAAAGAGATGCTGTGAGTGAGTGCATGAGAGAGAGAGAAGCTGTGAGTGAGAGAGAGAGAGAAAGAGAAGCTGTGAGTGAGAGAGAGAGAGAAGCTGAGTGAGAGAGAGAGAAAGAGAAGCTGTGAGTGAGAGAGAGAGAAGCTGTGAGTGAGAGAGAGAGAGAAGCTGTTAGTGAGAGAGAGAAAGAGAAGCTGTTAGAGAGAGAGAAAGAAAAGCTGTGAGTAAGAGAGCGAGACAAGCTGAGTGAGAGAGAGAGAAAGAGAAGCTGTGTGACAGAGATGGAGAAATAGAAGTTGTGAGTGAGAGAGTGAGAGAGAGAAATAGAAGCTGTGAGAGAGAGTGAGAGAGATACAGATGCTGTGAGTGAGTGCATGAGAGAGAGAGAGAGAGAAGCTGTGAGTGAGTGAGAGAGAGAAAGAGTAGCTGTGATTGAAAGAGAAAGAGAAGCTGTGAGTGAGAGAGAGAGAAGCTGAGTGAGAGAGAGAGAAAGAGAAGCTGTGAGTGAGAGAGAGAGAGAAGCTGTGAGTGAGAGAGAGAGAGAGAGAAGCTGTTAGTGAGAGAGAGAAAGAGAAGTTGAGTGAGAGAGAGAAAGAGAAGCTGTGAGTGAGAGAGAGAGAGAGAAAGAGAAGCTGTGAGTGAGAGAGAGAGAGAAGCTGTGAGTGAGAGAGAGAGTATAAGAGAAGCTGTGAGTGAGAGAGAGAGAGAGAGCTGTGAGTGAGAGAGAGAGAGAAGCTGTCAGTGAGAGAGAGAGAAGTAGAATCTGTGAGTGAGAGAGAGAGAGAAAGAGAAGCTATGAGTGAGAGAGAGAGAGAAAGAGAAGCTGTGAGTGAGAGAGAGAGAAATAGAAGCTATGAGTGAGAGAGAGTGAGAGAGAAGCTGTGAGTGAGAGAGAGAACCTGTGAGTGAGAGAGAGAGAGAAAGAGAAGCTGTGAGTGACAGAGAAAGAGAAGCTGTGAGTGAGAGAGAGAGAGAGAAGCTGTGAGTGAGAGAGAGAAAGAGAAGCTGTGAGTGAGAGAGAGAGAAAGAGAAGCTGTGAGTGAGAGAGAGAGAGAAGCTGTGAGTGAGAGAGAGAGAAAGAGAAGCTGTGAGTGAGAGAGAGAGAGAAAGAGAAGCTGTTAGTGAGAGAGAGAGTATAAGAGAAGCTGTGAGTGAGAGAGAGAGAGA
Organism: Bradypodion pumilum; assembly: GCA_035047305.1. NCBI lineage: Eukaryota > Metazoa > Chordata > Lepidosauria > Squamata > Chamaeleonidae > Bradypodion > Bradypodion pumilum. The sequence continues at coordinate 236,908,411 of JAWDJD010000001.1, forward strand.
GAGAGAAGCTGTGAGTGAGAGAGAGAGAAGCTGTGAGTGAGAGAGAGAGAGAAGTAGAATCTGTGAGTGAGAGAGAGAGAGAAAGAGAAGCTGTTAGTGAGAGAGAGAGAGAAAGAGAAGCTGTGAGTGAGAGAGAGAGAAATAGAAGCTATGAGTGAGAGAGAGTGAGAGAGAAGCTGTGAGTGAGAGAGAGAGAACCTGTGAGTGAGAGAGAGAGAGAAAGAGAAGCTGTATGTGTGAGAGAGAGAAAGAGAAAGAGAAGCTGTCAGTGAGAGAGAAAGAGAGAAAATGAGAAGCTGTGAGGGAGAGAGAGAGAGAAAGAGAGGTTGTGTGGTTGTGTGAGAGAGAAGCTGTGAGGGAGAGAGAGAAAGAGAAACTGTGAGTGAGAGAGAGAGAGAGAAAGAAAAGCTGTGAGTGAGAGAGAGAGAAGCTGTGAGGGAGAGAGAGAGAGAAAGAGAAGCTGTGAGTCAGACAGAGAGAAAGAGAAGCTGTGAGTGGGAGGGAGAGAGAACGAGAAGCTGTGAGAGAGAGAGAAAGAGAAGATATGAGTGAGAGAGAGAAATAAAGAAAGAGAAGCTGTGAGTGAGAGAGAGAGAGAGAAAGAGAAGATGTGAGTGAGAGAGAGAAAGAGAAGCTGTGAGTGGGAGAGAAAGAGAGAAAGAGAAGCTGTTAGTGAGAGAGAGTGAGAGAGAGAAGCTGTGAGTGAGAGAGAGAGAGAAAGAGAAGATGTGAGTGAGAGAGAGAAAGAGAAGCTGTGAGTGGGAGAGAAAGAGAGAAAGAGAAGCTGTGAGTGAGAGAGAGAGAGAGAAGCTGTGAGTGAGAGTGAGAGAAAGAGAAGCTGTGAGTGAGAGAGAAAGAGAAGCTGTGAGTGAGAGGAAGAGAAAGAGAAGATGTGTGAGAGAAAGAGAAAGAGAAGTTGTAAGTGAGAGAGAGTGAGAAAGAGAAGCTGTGTGTATGTGAGAGAGAGAGAAGCTGTGTGTGTGAGAGAGAAAGAGAAGCTGTGAGTGAGAGAGAGATAGAAAGAGAAGCTGTGATTGAGAGTGAGAGAGAAAGAGATGCTGTGAGTGAGTGCATGAGAGAGAGAAAGGGAAGCTGTGAGTGAGAGAGAGAGAACGAGAAGCTGTGTGTGTGAGAGAGAGAAGCTGTGAGTGAGTGAGAGAGAGAGAAGGAGAAGCTGTGGGTGAGATAAGAGAGAGAAAGAAAGAGAAGCTGTGAGTGAGAGAGAGAGAAAGTGAAGCTATGAGTGAGAGAGAGAGAGAGAAGCTGTGAGTGAGAGAGAGAGAGAAAGAGAAGTTGTATGTGTGAGAGAGAGAGAAAGAGAAAGAGAAGCTGTCACTGAGAGAGAAAGAGAGAAAATGAGAAGCTGTGAGGGAGAGAGAGAGAGAGAGAGAGGTTGTGTGGTTGTGTGAGAGAGAATCTGTGAGGGGGAGAGAGAGAAAGAGAAACTGTGAGTGAGAGAGAGAGAAAGAGAAGTGGTTACTGAGAGAGAGAGTGAAAAAGAAGCTGTGAGTGAAGGAGAGAGAGAAGCTGTGATTGAGAGAGAGAAGCTGTGAGTGAGAGAGAGAGAAAGAGAAACTGAGTGAGAGAGAGAGAAAGAGAAGCTGTGAGTGAGAGAGAGAGAGAAAGAGAAGCTATGTGTGTGTGTGAGAGAGAAGCAGTGAGTGAGAGAGAGAGAGAAAGAGAACCTGTGAGTGAGAGAGAGAAAGAGAAGCTGTTAGTGAGAGTGAGTGTGAAAGAGAAGCTTTGAGTGAGAGAGAGAAATGCTGTGAGTGAGAGAGAGAGAGAAGCTGTGAGTGAGAGAGAGAAAGAGAAGCTGTGAGTGAGAGAGAGTGAGAAAGAGAAGCTGTGAGTGAGAGAGAAAGAGAAGCTGTGAATGAGGCAGAGAGAGAAAGAGAAGGTGTGTGTGTGTGAGAGAGAAGCTGTTAGTGAGGAGAAAAAGAGAAGCTGTGAGTGAGAGAGAGAGAGAGAACGAGAAGCTGTGTGAGAGAGAGAAGCTGTGAGAGAGAGAGAAGTAGAATCTGTGAGTGAGAGAGAGAGAGAAAGAGAAGCTGTGAGTGAGAGAGAGAGAGAAATAGAAGCTATGAGTGAGAGAGAGTGAGAGAGAAGCTGTGAGTGAGAGAGAGAACCTGTGAGTGAGAGAGAGAGAGAAAGAGAAGCTGTATGTGTGAGAGAGAGAAAGAGAAAGAGAAGCTGTCAGTGAGAGAGAAAGAGAGAAAATGAGAAGCTGTGAGGGAGAGAGAGAAAGAGAAACTGTGAGTGAGAGAGAGAGAGAAAGAAAAGCTGTGAGTGAGAGAGAGAGAGAGGCTGTGAGGGAGAGAGAGAGAGAAAGAGAAGCTGTGAGTCAGACAGAGAGAAAGAGAAGCTGTGAGTGGGAGGGAGAGAGAACGAGAAGCTGTGAGAGAGAGAAAGAGAAGATATGAGTGTGAGAGAGAAATAAAGGAAGAGAAGCTGTGTGAGAGAGAGAGAGAAAGAGATGTGAGTGAGAGAGAGAAAGAGAAGCTGTGAGTGGGAGAGAAAGAGAGAAAGAGAAGCTGTGAGTGAGAGAGAGTGAAAGAGAAGTGAGTGAGAGAGAGAAAGAGAAGCTGTGAGTGGGAGAGAAAGAGAGAAAGAGAAGCTGTGAGTGAGAGAGAGTGAGAGAGAGATGCTGTGAGTGAGAGAGAGAGAGAAAGAGAAGATGTGAGTGAGAGAGAGAAAGAGAAGCTGTGAGTGGGAGAGAAAGAGAGAAAGAGAAGCTGTGAGTGAGAGAGAGAGAGAGAAGCTGTGAGTGAGAGTGAGAGAAAGAGAAGCTGAGTGAGAGAGAAAGAGAAGCTGTGAGTGAGAGGAAGTGAAAGAGAAGATGTGTGAGAGAAAGACAAAGAGAAGTTGTAAGTGAGAGAGAGTGAGAAAGAGAAGCTGTGTGTATGTGAGAGAGAGAGAAGCTGTGTGTGTGAGAGAGAAAGAGAAGCTGTGAGTGAGAGAGAGATAGAAAGAGAAGCTGTGATTGAGAGTGAGAGAGAAAGAGATGCTGTGAGTGAGTGCATGAGAGAGAGAAAGGGAAGCTGTGAGTGAGAGAGAGAGAACGAGAAGCTGTGTGTGAGAGAGAGAGAAGCTGTGAGTGAGTGAGAGAGAGAGAGAAGGAGAAGCTGTGGGTGAGATAAGAGAGAGAAAGAAAGAGAAGCTGTGAGTGAGAGAGAGAGAAAGTGAAGCTATGAGTGAGTGAGAGAGAGAGAAGCTGTGAGTGAGAGAGAGAGAAAGCAAAGCTGTGAGTGAGAGAGAAGCTGTGAGTGTAAGAGAGAGAACCTGTGAGTGAGAGAGAGAGAGAAAGAGAAGTTGTATGTGTGAGAGAGAGAGAAAGAGAAAGAGAAGCTGTCAGTGAGAGAGAAAGAGAGAAAATGAGAAGCTGTGAGGGAGAGAGAGAGAGAAAGAGAGGTTGTGTGGTTGTGTGAGAGAGAATCTGTGAGGGAGAGAGATTGAAAGAGAAACTGTGAGTGAGAGAGAGAGAAAGAGAAGTGGTTAGTGAGAGAGAGAATGAAAAAGAAGCTGTGAGTGAAGGAGAGAGAGAAGCTGTGATTGAGAGAGAGAAGCTGTGAGTGAGTGAGAGAGAGAAAGAGAAACTGAGTGAGAGAGAGAGAAAGAGAAGCTGTGAGTGAGAGAGAGAGAGAAAGAGAAGCTATGTGTGTGTGTGAGAGAGAAGCAGTGAGTGAGAGAGAGAGAGAAAGAGAACCTGTGAGTGAGAGAGAGAAAGAGAAGCTGTTAGTGAGTGAGTGTGAAAGAGAAGCTTTGAGTGAGAGAGAGAAATGCTGTGAGTGAGAGAGAGAGAGAAGCTGTGAGTGAGAGAGAGAAAGAGAAGCTGTGAGTGAGAGAGAGTGAGAAAGAGAAGCTGTGAGTGAGAGAGAAAGAGAAGCTGTGAATGAGGCAGAGAGAGAAAGAGAAGGTGTGTGTGTGAGAGAGAGAAGCTGTTAGTGAGGAGAAAAAGAGAAGCTGTGAGTGAGAGAGAGAGAGAGAACGAGAAGCTGTGTGAGAGAGAGAAGCTGTGAGTGAGAGAGAGAGAAGGAGAAGCTGTGAGTGAGAGAGAGAGAGAAAGAAAGAGATGCTGTGATTGAGAGAGGGAGAAAGAGAAGTAAGTGAGTGAGAGAGAGAAGCTGTGTGTGAGAGAGAGAAAGAGAAGCTGTGAGTGAGAGAGAGAGAGAAAGAGAAGCTGTGAGTGAGAGAGTAAGAGAAGCTGTGAGAGAGAGAGTGAGAAAGAGAAGCTGTGAGTGTGTGTGAGAGAGAAAGAGAAACTGTGTGAGAGAGAGAGGGAAAGAGAAGATGTGAATGACAGAGAGAGAGAGAAGCTGTGTGTGTCTGAGATAGAGAAAGAGAAGCTGTGAGTGAGAGAGAGAGAAAGAGAAGCTGTGAGTGAGAGAGAGAGAGAGAGAAGCTGTGAGAGGGAGAAAGAGAGAAAGAACTGTGTGTGTGTGTGTGAGAGAGAAGCTGTGAGTGAGTGAGAGAGAGAGAGAAGCTGTGAGTGTGAGAGAGAGAGAAGCTGTGAGTGAGAGAGAGAGAGAAAGAGAAGCTGAGTGAGAGAGAGAGAAAGAGAAGCTGTGAGTGAGAGAGAGAGAGAAAGAGAAGCTGAGTGAGAGAGAGAGAGAAAGAGAAGCTGTGTGTGAGAGAGAGAAAGAAAGAGAAATTGTCAGTGAGAGAGAGAGAGAAGCTTTGAGTGAGAGAGAAAGAGAGAAAGAGAAGCTGTGAGTGAGTGAGAGAGACAGAAAGAGAAGCTGTGAGTGAGAGAGAGAGAGAAAGAGATGCTGTGAGTGAGAGAGAGAGTGAAAGAGAAGCTGTGAGAGAGAGAGAGAGAAAGAGAAGCTGTGAGTGAGAGAGAGAGAGAGAAAGAGAAGCTGTGTTAGAGAGAGAGAGAAAGAGATGCTGTGAGTGAGAGAGACAGAAATAGAAGCTGTGAGTGAGAGAGAGAGAAAGAGAAGCTTTGAGTGAGAGAGAGAGAGAGAGAAGCTTTGTGTGTGAGAGAGAGAAAGAGAAGTTGTGAGTGAGAGAGAGACAGAGAAGCTGTGTGTGAGAGAGAGAGAAAGAGAAGCTGTGAGTGAGAGAGAAAGAGAAGTTGTGAGAAAGAGAGAGAGAGAAAGAGAAGCTGTGACTGGAGAGAGAGAGAGAGAAGCTGTGAGTGAGAGAGAGAGAGAGAAAGAGAAGCTGTGAGTGAGTGAGAGAGAGAAGCTGTGAGTGTGTGTGAGAGAGAGAAAGAGAAGCTGAGTGAGAGAGGGAGAGAAAGAGAAGCTGTGAGTGAGAGAGAGAGTGAAAGAGAAGCTGTGAGTGAGAGAGAGAGAGAAGCTGTGAGTGAGAGAGAGAGAGAGAAAGAGAAGCTGTGAGTGTGTGTGTGAGAGAGAAAGAGATGCTGTGAGAGAGAGAGAGAGAAAGAGATGCTGTGAGTGAGAGAGAGAAATAGAAGCTGTGAGAGAGAGTGAGAGAGAAAGAGATGCTGTGAGTGAGTGCATGAGAGAGAGAGAGAGAAGCTGTGAGTGAGAGAGAAAGAAAGAAAAGCTGGGAGTAAGAGAGAGAGACAAGCTGAGTGAGAGAGAGAGAAAGAGAAGCTGTGAGTGACAGAGACAGAGAGAAATAGAAGTTGTGAGTGAGAGAGTGAGAGAGAGAAATAGAAGCTGTGAGAGAGAGTGAGAGAGATACAGATGCTGTGAGTGAGTGCATGAGAGAGAGAAAGAGAAGCTGTGAGTGAGTGAGAGAGAGAAATAGTAGCTGTGAGTGAGAGAAAGAGAAGCTGTGAGTGAGAGATAGAGAGAAGCTGAGTGAGAGAGAGAGAAAGAGAAGCTGTGAGTGAGAGAGAGAGAGAAGCTGTGAGTGAGAGAGAGAGAGAGAAGCTGTTAGTGAGAGAGAGAAAGAGAAGCTGTGTGTGTGAGAGAGAGAAAGAGTAGCTGTGATTGAGAGAGAGAGAAAGAGAAGCTGTGAGTGAGAGAGAGAGAAAGAGAAGCTGTTAGTGACAGAGAGTATAAGAGAAGCTGTGAGTGAGAGAGAAGGAGAAGCTGTGAGTGAGAGAGAGAAAGAGAAGCTGTGAGTGAGAGAGAGTGAGAAAGAGAAGCTGTGAGTGAGAGAGAAAGAGAAGCTGTGAATGAGGCAGAGAGAGAAAGAGAAGGTGTGTGTGTGTGAGAGAGAAGCTGTTAGTGAGGAGAAAAAGAGAAGCTGTGAGTGAGAGAGAGAGAGAGAACGAGAAGCTGTGTGAGAGAGAGAAGCTGTGAGAGAGAGAGAAGTAGAATCTGTGAGTGAGAGAGAGAAAGAGAAGCTGTGAGTGAGAGAGAGAGAGAAATAGAAGCTATGAGTGAGAGAGAGTGAGAGAGAAGCTGTGAGTGAGAGAGAGAGAACCTGTGAGTGAGAGAGAGAGAGAAAGAGAAGCTGTATGTGTGAGAGAGAGAAAGAGAAAGAGAAGCTGTCAGTGAGAGAGAAAGAGAGAAAATGAGAAGCTGTGAGGGAGAGAGAGAAAGAGAAACTGTGAGTGAGAGAGAGACAGAAAGAAAAGCTGTGAGTGAGAGAGAGAGAGAGGCTGTGAGGGAGAGAGAGAGAGAAAGAGAAGCTGTGAGTCAGACAGAGAGAAAGAGAAGCTGTGAGTGGGAGGGAGAGAGAACGAGAAGCTGTGAGAGAGAGAAAGAGAAGATATGAGTGAGAGAGAGAAATAAAGGAAGAGAAGCTGTGTGAGAGAGAGAGAGAAAGAGAAGATGTGAGTGAGAGAGAGAAAGAGAAGCTGTGAGTGGGAGAGAAAGAGAGAAAGAGAAGCTGTGAGTGAGAGAGAGTGAAAGAGAAGATGTGAGTGAGAGAGAGAAAGAGAAGCTGTGAGTGGGAGAGAAAGAGAGAAAGAGAAGCTGTGAGTGAGAGAGAGTGAGAGAGAGATGCTGTGAGTGAGAGAGAGAGAGAAAGAGAAGATGTGAGTGAGAGAGAGAAAGAGAAGCTGTGAGTGGGAGAGAAAGAGAAGCTGTGAGTGAGAGAGAGAGAGAGAAGCTGTGAGTGAGAGTGAGAGAAAGAGAAGCTGAGTGAGAGAGAAAGAGAAACTGTGAGTGAGAGGAAGTGAAAGAGAAGATGTGTGAGAGAAAGACAAAGAGAAGTTGTAAGTGAGAGAGAGTGAGAAAGAGAAGCTGTGTGTATGTGAGAGAGAGAGAAGCTGTGTGTGTGAGAGAGAAAGAGAAGCTGTGAGTGAGAGAGAGATAGAAAGAGAAGCTGTGATTGAGAGTGAGAGAGAAAGAGATGCTGTGAGTGAGTGCATGAGAGAGAGAAAGGGAAGCTGTGAGTGAGAGAGAGAGAACGAGAAGCTGTGTGTGAGAGAGAGAGAAGCTGTGAGTGAGTGAGAGAGAGAGAGAAGGAGAAGCTGTGGGTGAGATAAGAGAGAGAAAGAAAGAGAAGCTGTGAGTGAGAGAGAGAGAAAGTGAAGCTATGAGTGAGTGAGAGAGAGAGAAGCTGTGAGTGAGAGAGAGAGAAAGCAAAGCTGTGAGTGAGAGAGAAGCTGTGAGTGTAAGAGAGAGAACCTGTGAGTGAGAGAGAGAGAGAAAGAGAAGTTGTATGTGTGAGAGAGAGAGAAAGAGAAAGAGAAGCTGTCAGTGAGAGAGAAAGAGAGAAAATGAGAAGCTGTGAGGGAGAGAGAGAGAGAAAGAGAGGTTGTGTGGTTGTGTGAGAGAGAATCTGTGAGGGAGAGAGATTGAAAGAGAAACTGTGAGTGAGAGAGAGAGAAAGAGAAGTGGTTAGTGAGAGAGAGAATGAAAAAGAAGCTGTGAGTGAAGGAGAGAGAGAAGCTGTGATTGAGAGAGAGAAGCTGTGAGTGAGTGAGAGAGAGAAAGAGAAACTGAGTGAGAGAGAGAGAAAGAGAAGCTGTGAGTGAGAGAGAGAGAGAAAGAGAAGCTATGTGTGTGTGTGAGAGAGAAGCAGTGAGTGAGAGAGAGAGAGAAAGAGAACCTGTGAGTGAGAGAGAGAAAGAGAAGCTGTTAGTGAGTGAGTGTGAAAGAGAAGCTTTGAGTGAGAGAGAGAGAAATGCTGTGAGTGAGAGAGAGAGAGAAGCTGTGAGTGAGAGAGAGAAAGAGAAGCTGTGAGTGAGAGAGAGTGAGAAAGAGAAGCTGTGAGTGAGAGAGAAAGAGAAGCTGTGAATGAGGCAGAGAGAGAAAGAGAAGGTGTGTGTGTGTGAGAGAGAAGCTGTTAGTGAGGAGAAAAAGAGAAGCTGTGAGTGAGAGAGAGAGAAGGAGAAGCTGTGAGTGAGAGAGAGAGAGAAAGAAAGAGATGCTGTGATTGAGAGAGGGAGAAAGAGAAGTAAGTGAGTGAGAGAGAGAAGCTGTGTGTGTGAGAGAGAAAGAGAAGCTGTGAGTGAGAGAGAGAGAGAAAGAGAAGCTGTGAGTGAGAGAGTAAGAGAAGCTGTGAGAGAGAGAGAGAGAAAGAGAAGCTGTGTGAGAGAGAGAGAGAAGCTGTGTGAGAGAGAGAGAGAGAGAAAGAGGAGCTGTGAGTGAGAGAGAGAGAATGAGAAGCTGTGAGAGAGAGAAAGAGAGAAGCTGTGAGTGAGAGAGAGAGAGAAGGAGAAGCTGTGAGTGAGAGAAAGAGAAGCTGTGAGTGAGAGAAAGAGATAGAGAAGCTGTAAGTGAGAGAGAGTGAGAAAGAGAAGCTGAGAGAGAGAGAGAAGCTGTGTGTGTGAGAGAGAGAAAGAGGAGCTGTAAGTGAGAGAGAGAGAGAATGAGATGTTGTGAGAGAGAGAAAGAGAGAAGCTGTGAGTGAGAGAGAACAAGAAGCTGTGAGTCAGAGAGAGAGAAAGAAAGAGAAGCTGTGAGTGAGCGACAGAGAAAGAGAAGCTGTGAATGAGAGCGAGAAGAAGAGAAGCTGAGAGAGAGAGAGAGAAGAAGAGAAGCTGAGAGAGAGAGAGAGAAAGAAAGAGAAGCTGTGAGTGAGAGAGAGAAATAGAGAAAGAGAAGCTGTGAGTGAGAGAGAGTGAGAGAGAGAAGCTGTGAGTGAGAGAGAGAAAGAGATGCTGTGAGTGAGAGAGAGGGAGAGAAATTGATGTTAGTGAGAGAGAGAAAGAAAGAGAAGCGGTAAGTGAGAGAGAGAAGAAAGAGAAGCTGTGAGTGAGAGAGAGAGAGAGAGAAAGAGAAGCTGTGTGTGTGTGAGAGAGAGAAGCTGTGAGTGAGAGAGAGAGAGAAAGAGAAGCTGTGAGTGAGAGAGAGAGAGAGAGAGAAGCTGTGAGTGAGACAGAGAGAAAGAGAAGCTGTGAGTGGGAGAGAGAGAACGAATAGCTGTGTGAGAGAGAGAAAGAGAAGCTGTGAGTGAGAGAAATAGAGAAAGATAAGCTGTGAGTGAGAGAGAGAGAGAAAGAGAAGCTTTGAGAGAGAGAGAGAGAAAGAGAAGCTGTGAGTGAGAGAGAGAAAGAAAGAGAAGCTGTAAGTGAGAGAGAGTGAGAAAGAGAAGCTGTGAGTGAGATAGAAAGAGAAAGAGAAGATGTGAGTGAGAGAGAGAGATAGAAAGAGAAGCTGTGATTGAGAGAGAGAGAGAAAAAGAAGCTGTGAGTGAAAGAGAGAGAGAGAAAGTGAAGCTGTGAGTGAGAGAGAGAGAGAACGAGAAGCTGTGTGAGAGAGAGAAGCTGTGAGTGAGAGAGAGAGAAGGAGAAGCTGTGAGTGAGAGAGAGAGAGAAAGAAAGAGATGCTGTGATTGAGAGAGGGAGAAAGAGAAGTAAGTGAGTGAGAGAGAGAAGCTGTGTGTGAGAGAGAGAAAGAGAAGCTGTGAGTGAGAGAGAGAGAGAAAGAGAAGCTGTGAGTGAGAGAGTAAGAGAAGCTGTGAGAGAGAGAGTGAGAAAGAGAAGCTGTGAGTGTGTGTGAGAGAGAAAGAGAAACTGTGTGAGAGAGAGAGGGAAAGAGAAGATGTGAATGACAGAGAGAGAGAGAAGCTGTGTGTGTCTGAGATAGAGAAAGAGAAGCTGTGAGTGAGAGAGAGAGAAAGAGAAGCTGTGAGTGAGAGAGAGAGAGAGAGAGAAGCTGTGAGAGGGAGAAAGAGAGAAAGAACTGTGTGTGTGTGTGAGAGAGAGAAGCTGTGAGTGAGAGAGAGAGAGAGAGAAGCTGTGAGTGTGAGAGAGAGAGAAGCTGTGAGTGAGAGAGAGAGAGAAAGAGAAGCTGAGTGAGAGAGAAAGAGAAGCTGTGAGTGAGAGAGAGAGAGAAAGAGAAGCTGAGTGAGTGAGAGAGAGAAAGAGAAGCTGTGTGTGAGAGAGAGAAAGAAAGAGAAATTGTCAGTGAGAGAGAGAGAAGCTTTGAGTGAGAGAGAAAGAGAGAAAGAGAAGCTGTGAGTGAGTGAGAGAGAGAAAGAGATGCTGTGAGTGAGAGAGAGAGTGAAGGAGAAGCTGTGAGTGAGAGAGAGAGAGAGAAAGAGAAGCTGTGAGTGACTGAGAGAAAGAGACGCTGTGTTAGAGAGAGAGAGAGAGAAAGAGATGCTGTGAGTGAGAGAGACAGAAAGAGAAGCTGTGAGTGAGAGAGAGAGAGAAAGAGATGCTGTGAGTGAGAGAGAGAGTGAAAGAGAAGCTGTGAGAGAGAGAGAGAGAAAGAGAAGCTGTGAGTGAGAGAGAGAGAGAGAAAGAGAAGCTGTGTTAGAGAGAGAGAGAAAGAGATGCTGTGAGTGAGAGAGACAGAAATAGAAGCTGTGAGTGAGAGAGAGAGAAAGAGAAGCTTTGAGTGAGAGAGAGAGAGAGAGAAGCTTTGTGTGTGAGAGAGAGAAAGAGAAGTTGTGAGTGAGAGAGAGACAGAGAAGCTGTGTGTGAGAGAGAGAGAAAGAGAAGGTGTGAGTGAGAGAGAAAGAGAAGTTGTGAGAAAGAGAGAGAGAGAAAGAGAAGCTGTGACTGGAGAGAGAGAGAGAGAAGCTGTGAGTGAGAGAGAGAGAGAGAAAGAGAAGCTGTGAGTGAGTGAGAGAGAGAAGCTGTGAGTGTGTGTGAGAGAGAGAAAGAGAAGCTGAGTGAGAGAGGGAGAGAAAGAGAAGCTGTGAGTGAGAGAGAGAGTGAAAGAGAAGCTGTGAGTGAGAGAGAGAGAGAAGCTGTGAGTGAGAGAGAGAGAGAGAAAGAGAAGCTGTGAGTGTGTGTGTGAGAGAGAAAGAGATGCTGTGAGAGAGAGAGAGAGAAAGAGATGCTGTGAGTGAGAGAGAGAAATAGAAGCTGTGAGAGAGAGTGAGAGAGAAAGAGATGCTGTGAGTGAGTGCATGAGAGAGAGAGAGAGAAGCTGTGAGTGAGAGAGAAAGAAAGAAAAGCTGGGAGTAAGAGAGAGAGACAAGCTGAGTGAGAGAGAGAGAAAGAGAAGCTGTGAGTGACAGAGACAGAGAGAAATAGAAGTTGTGAGTGAGAGAGTGAGAGAGAGAAATAGAAGCTGTGAGAGAGAGTGAGAGAGATACAGATGCTGTGAGTGAGTGCATGAGAGAGAGAAAGAGAAGCTGTGAGTGAGTGAGAGAGAGAAGCTGTGAGTGTGTGTGAGAGAGAGAAAGAGAAGCTGAGTGAGAGAGGGAGAGAAAGAGAAGCTGTGAGTGAGAGAGAGAGTGAAAGAGAAGCTGTGAGTGAGAGAGAGAGAGAAGCTGTGAGTGAGAGAGAGAGAGAGAAAGAGAAGCTGTGAGTGTGTGTGTGAGAGAGAAAGAGATGCTGTGAGAGAGAGAGAGAGAAAGAGATGCTGTGAGTGAGAGAGAGAAATAGAAGCTGTGAGAGAGAGTGAGAGAGAAAGAGATGCTGTGAGTGAGTGCATGAGAGAGAGAGAGAGAGAAGCTGTGAGTGAGAGAGAAAGAAAGAAAAGCTGGGAGTAAGAGAGAGAGACAAGCTGAGTGAGAGAGAGAGAAAGAGAAGCTGTGAGTGACAGAGACAGAGAGAAATAGAAGTTGTGAGTGAGAGAGTGAGAGAGAGAAATAGAAGCTGTGAGAGAGAGTGAGAGAGATACAGATGCTGTGAGTGAGTGCATGAGAGAGAGAAAGAGAAGCTGTGAGTGAGTGAGAGAGAGAAAGAGTAGCTGTGAGTGAGAGAAAGAGAAGCTGTGAGTGGGAGATAGAGAGAAGCTGAGTGAGAGAGAGAGAAAGAGAAGCTGTGAGTGAGAGAGAGAGAGAAGCTGTGAGTGAGAGAGAGAGAGAGAAGCTGTTAGTGAGAGAGAGAAAGAGAAGCTGTGTGTGAGAGAGAGAGAAAGAGTAGCTGTGATTGAGAGAGAGAGAAAGAGAAGCTGTGAGTGAGAGAGAGAGAAAGAGAAGCTGTTAGTGACAGAGAGTATAAGAGAAGCTGTGAGTGAGAGAGAAGGAGAAGCTGTGAGTGAGAGAGAGACAAGCTGTGAGTGAGAGAGAGAGAAGTAGAATCTGTGAGTGAGAGAGAGAGAGAAAGAGAAGCTGTGAGTGAGAGAGAGAGAGAGAGAGAGAGAGAAAGAGAAGCTGTGAGTGAGAGAGAGTGAAATAGAAGCTATGAGTGAGAGAGAGTGAGAGAGAAGCTGTGAGTGAGAGAGAGAGAACCTGTGAGTGAGAGAGAGAGAGAGAGAGAAGCTGTATGTGTGAGAGAGAGAAAGAGAAAGAGAAGCTGTCAGTGAGAGAGAAAGAGAGAAAATGAGAAGCTGTGAGGGAGAGAGAGAGAGAGAGAAAGAGAGGTTGTGTGGTTGTGTGAGAGAGAAGCTGTGAGGGAGAGAGAGAGAAAGAGAAACTGTGAGAGAGAGAGAGAAAGAGAAGCGGTTAGTGAGAGAGAGAGTGAAAGAGAAGCTGTGAGTGAAGGAGAGAGAGAAGCTGTGATTGAGAGAGAGAAGCTGTGAGTGAGAGAGAGAGAAAGAGAAACTGAGTGAGAGAGAGAGAGAAAGAGAAGCTGTGAGTGAGAGAGAGAGAGAGAAAGAGAAGCTATGTGTGTGAGAGAGAGAGAAGCAGTGAGTGAGAGAGAGAGAGAAAGAGAACCTGTGAGTGAGAGAGAGAAAGAGAAGCTGTTAGTGAGTGAGTGTGAAAGAGAAGCTTTGAGTGAGAGAGAGAAAAGCTGTGAGTGAGAGAGAAAGAGAAGCTGTGAGTGAGAGAGAGTGAGAAAGAGAAGCTGTGAGTGAGAGATAAAGAGAAGCTGTGAGTGAGGCAGAGAGAGAAAGAGAAGGTGTGTGTGTGTCAGAGAGAAGCTGTTAGTGAGAGAGAGAAAGAGAAGCTGTGAGTGAGAGAGAGAGAGAGAACGAGAAGCTGTGAGAGAGAAGCTGTGAGTGAGAGAGAGAGAAGGAGAAGCTGTGAGTGAGAGAGAGAGAGAAAGAAAGAGATGCTGTGAGTGAGAGAGGGAGAAAGAGAAGCTGTGAATGAGAGAGAAAGAGAAGCTGTGAGTGAGGGAGAGAGAAGCTGTGAGTGAGAGAGAGAGAAAGAGAAGCTGTGAGTGAGAGAAAGAGAAGCTGTGAGTGAGAGAGAGAGAAAGAGAAGGTGTGAGTGAGAGAGAGAGAGAGAGAAAGGGAAGCTGTGAGTGAGAGAGAGAGAGAAGCAGTGAGTGAGAGAGAGAGAAAGAGAAGCTGTGAGTGAGAGAGAGAGAGAAAGAGAAGCTGTGTGTGTGTGAGAGAGAAAGAGAAGCTGTGAGTGAGAGAAAGAGAAAGAGTAGCTGTGAGTGAGGAGAGAGAGAAAGAGAAGCTGTGAGTGAGAGATAGAGAGAAGGAGAAGCTGTGAGTGAGAGAGGGAAAGAGAAGCTGTGAGTGAGAGAGAGAGAGAAGCTTTAAGTGAGAGAGAGAGAGAAAGAGAAGCTGTGAGAGAGAGAGAGAGAAGCTGTGTGAGAGAGAGAGAGAGAAAGAGGAGCTGTAAGTGAGAGAGAGAGAGAATGAGATGTGAGAGAGGGAAAGAGAGAAGCTGTGAGTGAGAGAGAACAAGAAGCTGTGAGTCAGAGAGAGGGAAAGAAAGAGAAGCTGTGAGTGAGCGACAGAGAAAGAGAAGCTGTGAATGAGAGCGAGAAGAAGAGAAGCTGAGAGAGAGAGAGAAGAAGAGAAGCTGAGAGAGAGAGAGAGAGAAAGAAAGAGAAGCTGTGAGTGAGAGAGAGAAATAGAGAAAGAGAAGCTGTGAGTGAGAGAGAGAGAGAGAGAAGCTGTGAGTGAGAGAGAGAAAGAGATGCTGTGAGTGAGAGAGAGGGAGAGAAATTGATGTTAGTGAGAGAGAGAAAGAAAGAGAAGTGGTAAGTGAGAGAGAGAAGAAAGAGAAGCTGTGAGTGAGAGAGAGAGAGAGAAAGAGAAGCTGTGTGTGTGAGAGAGAGAAGCTGTGAGTGAGAGAGAGAGAGAAAGAGAAGCTGTGAGTGAGAGAGAGAGAGAGAAAGAGAAGCTGTGAGTGAGACAGAGAGAAAGAGAAGCTGTGAGTGGGAGAGAGAGAGAACGAGAAGCTGTGTGAGAGAGAGAAAGAGAAGCTGTGAGTGAGAGAAATAGAGAAAGATAAGCTGTGAGTGAGAGAGAGAGAGAGAAAGAGAAGCTTTGAGAGAGAGAGAGAGAAAGAGAAGCTGTGAGTGAGAGAGAGAAAGAAAGAGAAGCTGTAAGTGAGAGAGAGTGAGAAAGAGAAGCTGTGAGTGAGATAGAAAGAGAAAGAGAAGATGTGAGTGAGAGAGAGAGATAGAAAGAGAAGCTGAGATTGAGAGAGAGAGAGAAAAAGAAGCTGTGAGTGAAAGAGAGAGAGAGAAAGGGAAGCTGTGAGTGAGAGAGAGAGAACGAGAAGCTGTGTGAGAGAGAGAGAAGCTGTGAGTGAGTGAGAGAGAGAGAAGGAGAAGCTGTGAGTGAGATAAGAGAGAGAAAGAAAGAGAAGCAGTGAGTGAGAGAGAGAGAAAGAGAAGCTGTGAGTGAGAGAGAGAGAGAAGCTGTGAGTGAGAGAGAGAGAAAGAAAAGCTGTGAGTGAGAGAGAGAGAAAGAGAAGCTGTGAGTGAGAGAGAAAGAGAAAGAGAAAGAGGAGCTGTGTGTGTGTGAGAGAGAAAGAGAACCTGTGTGTGAGCGAGAGACAGAGAAGCTGTGAGTGAGAGAGAAAGAGAGAAAGTGAAGCTGTTAGTGAGAGAGACAGAGAGAGAAACTGTGAGAGAAAGAGAAAGAGAGAAAGAAGAAGCTGTGAGTGAGAGAGAGAGAAAGAGAAGCTGTGAGTGGGAGAGAGAGAGAATAAGAAGCTGTGTGTGAGAGAGAAATAGAAGCTGTGAGTGAGAGAGAGAGAGAAGCTGTGTGTGAGAGAGAGAGAAAGAGGAGCTGTGAGTGAGAGAGAGAGAGAAAAGCTGTGAGTGAGTGAGAGAGAGAAGCTGTGTGTGTGAGAGAGAGAGAGGAGCCGTGAGTGAGAGAGAGAGAGAGAATGAGAAGCTGTGTGAGAGAGAAAGAGAGAAGCTGTGAGTGAGAGAGAACAAGAAGCTGTGAGTCAGAGAGAGAAAGAAAGAGAAGCTGTGAGTGAGAGAGTGAGAAAGAGAAGCTGTGAGTGAGAGAGAAAGAGAATTTGTGAGTGGGAGAGAAAGAGAGAAAGAGAAGCTGTGAGTGAGAGAGAGAGAGAGAAGCTGTGAGTGAGAGTGAGAGAAAGAGAAGTTGTGAGTGAGAGAGAAAGAAAAGCTGTGAGTGAGAGGAAGAGAAAGAGAAGATGTGAGTGAGAGAGAGTGAGAAAGAGAAGCTGTGTGTATGTTTGAGAGAGAGAGAAGCTGTGTGTGAGAGAGAGAAAGAGATGCTGTGAGTGAGTGCATGAGAGAGAGAAATGGAAGCTGTGAGTGAGAGAGAGAGAGAACAAGAAGCTGTGTGTGTGAGAGAGAGAAGCTGTGAGTGAGTGAGAGAGAGAGAAGGAGAAGCTGTGGGTGAGATAAGAGAGAGAAAGAAAGAGAAGCTGTGAGTGAGAGAGAGAAAAAGTGAAGCTATGAGTGAGAGAGAGAGAGAGAAGCTGTGAGTGAGAGAGAGAGAGAGCAAAGCTGTGAGTGAGAGAGAAGCTGTGAGTGAGAGAGAGAGAAGCTGTGAGTGAGAGAGAGAGAGAAAGAGAAGCTGTATGTGTGAGAGAGAGAAAAAGAAAGAGAAGCTGTCAGTAAGAGAGAAAGAGAGAAAATGAGAAGCTGTGAGGGAGAGCGAGAGAGAGAGAGAAAGAGAAGTTGTGTGGTTGTGAAAGAGAGAACCTGTGAGGGAGAGAGAGAGAAAGAGAAGATTTGAGTGAGACAGAGAGAAAAAAGAAGCTGTGAGTGAAAGAGAGAGAGAAAGAGAAACTGTGAGTGAGAGATAGAGAGAAAGAGAAGCTGTGTGAGAGAGAGAAAGAGAAGCTGTTAGTGAGAGAGAGAGTGAAAGAGAAGCTGTGAGTGAAGGAGAGAGAGAGAAGTTGTGATTGAGCGAGAGAGAGAAGCTGTGAGTGAGAGAGAGAAAGAGAAGCTGTTAGTGAGAGAGAGAGAAGCTGTGAGTGAGAGAGAGAGCGAAAGAGAAGCTGTGAGTGAGAGAGAGAGAGAAAGAGAAGCTGAGTGAGTGAGAGAGAGAAAGAGAAGCTGTGTGAGAGAGAGAGAAAGAAAGAGAAATTGTCAGTGAGAGAGAGAGAGAGAAGCTTTGAGTGAGAGAGAAAGAGAGAAAGAGAAGCTGTGAGTGTGAGAGAGAGAACCTGTGAGTGAGAGAGAGAGAGAAAGAGAAGCTGTGATTGAGTAAGAGAGAGAGAAAGAGAAGCTGTGAGTGACTGAGAGAAAGAGAAGCTGTGTTAGAGAGAGAGAGAAAGAGATGCTGTGAGTGAGAGAGACAGAAAGAGAAGCTGTGAGTGAGAGAGAGAGAAAGAGAAGCTTTGAGTGAGAGAGAGAGAGAGAAGCTTTGTGTGTGTGAGAGAGAAAGAGAAGTTGTGAGTGAGAGAGAGAAAGAGAAGCTGTGTGTGTGAGGGAGAGAAAGAGAAGCTGTGAGTGAGAGAGAAAGAGAAGCTGTGAGAAAGAGAGAAAGAGAAGCTGTGACTGGAGAGAGAGAGAAGCTGTGAGTGAGAGAGAGAGAGAAAGAGAAGCTGTGAGTGAGTGAGAGAGAGATGCTGTGAGTGTGTGTGAGAGAGAGAAAGAGAAGCTGAGTGAGAGAGGGAGAGAAAGAGAAGCTGTGAGTGAGAGAGAGAGAGAAAAAGAAGCTGTGAGTGAGTGAGAGAGAGAAGCTGTGAGTGAGTGAGAGAGAGAGAGAAGCTGTGTGAGAGAGAGAGAAGCTGTGAGTGAGAGAGAGAGAGGGAAAGAGAAGCTGTAAGTGAGAGAGAGAGAAAGAGAAGCTGTGAGTGTGTGTGTGAGAGAGAAAGAGATGCTGTGAGTGATTGAGAGAGAAAGAGATGCTGTGAGTGAGAGAGAGAGAAATAGAAGCTGTGAGAGAGAGTGAGAGAGAAAGAGATGCTTTGAGTGAGTGCATGAGAGAGAGAGAGAAGCTGTGAGTGAGAGAGAGAGAAAGAGTAGCTGTGAGTGAGAGAGAGAGAAAGAAAAGCTGTGAGTAAGAGAGAGAGACAAGCTGAGTGAGAGAGAGAAAGAGAAGCTGTGAGTGAGAGAGAGAATGAAAGAGAATCTGTGAGTAAGAGAGAGAGAAGCTGTGAGTGAGTGAGAAAGAGAAGCTGTGAGTGAGTGAGTGAGAGAGAGAGAATCTGAGAGAGAGAGAGAGAGAGAAGCTGTGAGTGAGAGAGAGAGAGAAAGAGAAACTGTGAGTGAGAGAGTAAGAGAAACTGTGAGAGAGAGAGAGTGAGAAAGAGAAGCTGTGAGTGTGTGTGTGAGAGAAATAGAAGCTGTGAGAGAGAGAGAGGGAAAGAGAAGATGTGAATGACAGAGAGAGAGAAGCTGTGTGTGTCTGAGATAGAGAAAGAGAAGCTGTGTGTGTGAGAGAGAGAGAGAAAGAGAAGCTGTGAGTGAGAGAGAGAGAGAGAGAGAGAGAAAGAAAGAGAAGCTGTGAGAGGGAGAAAGAGAGAAAGAAGTGTGTGTGTGTGTGAGAGAGAGAAGCTGTGAGTGAGAGAGAGAGAGAAAGAGAAGCTGTGAGTGTGAGAGAGAGAGAAGCTGTGAGTGAGAGAGAGAGAGAGAGAGAGAAAGAGAAGCTGTGAGTGAGAGAGAGAGAGAAAGAGAAGCTGAGTGAGTGAGAGAGAGAAAGAGAAGCTGTGTGAGAGAGAGAGAAAGAAAGAGAAATTGTCAGTGAGAGAGAGAGAGAGAAGCTTTGAGTGAGAGAGAAAGAGAGAAAGAGAAGTTGTTAGTGAGAGAGAGAGAGAAAGAGATGCTGTGAGTGAGAGAGAGAGTGAAAGAGAAGCTGTGAGTGAGTAAGAGAGAGAGAAAGAGAAGCTGTGAGTGACTGAGAGAAAGAGAAGCTGTGTTAGAGAGAGAGAGAGAAAGAGATGCTGTGAGTGAGAGAGACAGAAAGAGAAGCTGTGAGTGAGAGAGAGAGAGAAAGAGAAGCTTTGAGTGAGAGAGAGAAGCTTTGTGTGTGAGAGAGAGAAAGAGAAGTTGTGAGTGAGAGAGAGAAAGAGAAGCTGTGTGTGTGAGAGAGAGAAAGAGAAGCTGTGAGTGAGAGGGAAAGAGAAGCTGTGAGAAAGAGAGAGAAAGAGAAGCTGTGACTGGAGAGAGAGAGAAGCTGTGAGTGAGAGAGAGAGAGAAAGAGAAGCTGTGAGTGAGTGAGAGAGAAGCTGTGAGTGTGTGTGAGAGAGAGAAAGAGAAGCTGAGTGAGAGAGGGAGAGAAAGAGAAGCTGTGAGTGAGAGAGAGAGAAAGAGAAGCTGTGAGTGAGTGAGAGAGAGAAGCTGTGAGTGAGTGAGAGAGAGAGAAGCTGTGTGAGAGAGAGAGAAGCTGTGAGTGAGAGAGAGAGAGGGAAAGAGAAGCTGTAAGTGAGAGAGAGAGAAAGAGAAGCTGTGAGTGTGTGTGTGAGAGAGAAAGAGATGCTGTGAGTGAGAGAGAGAGAAAGAGATGCTGTGAGTGAGAGAGAGAAATAGAAGCTGTGAGAGAGAGTGAGAGAGAAAGAGATGCGTTGAGTGAGTGCATGAGAGAGAGAGAGAAGCTGTGAGTGAGAGAGAGAGAGAGAAAGAGTAGCTGTGAGTGAGAGAGAGAAAGAAAAGCTGTGAGTGAGAGAGAGAATGAAAGAGAAGCTGTGAGTAAGAGAGAGAGAAGCTGTGAGTGAGTGAGAAAGAGAAGCTGTGAGTGAGTGAGTGAGAGAGACAATCTGAGTGAGAGAGTGAGAGAAAGAGAAGCTGTGAGTGAGAGAGAGAGAGAAAGAGAAGCTGTGAGTGTGTGAGAGAGAAAGAGAAGCTGTGAGTGAGAGAGTAAGAGAAGCTGTGAGAGAGAGAGAGTGAGAAAGAGAAGCTATGAGTGTGTGTGAGAGAGAAATAGAAGCTGTGAGAGAGAGAGAGGGAAAGAGAAGATGTGAATGACAGAGGGAGAGAGAAGCTGTGTGTGTCTGAGATAGAGAAAGAGAAGCTGTGTGTGTGTGTGAGAGAGAAAGAGAAGCTGTGAGTGAGAGAGAGAGAGAAAGAAAGAGAAGCTGTGAGAGGGAGACAGAAAGAACTGTGTGTGTGTGTGAGAGAGAGAGATGCTGTGAGTGAGAGAGAGAGAAAGAGATGCTGTGAGTGAGAGAGAGAAATAGAAGCTGTGAGAGAGAGTGAGAGAGAAAGAGATGCTGTGAGTGAGTGCATGAGAGAGAGAGAGAAGCTGTGAGTGAGAGAGAGAGAAAGAAAAGCTGTGAGTAAGAGAGAGAGACAAGCTGAGTGAGAGAGAGATAAAGAGAAGCTGTGAGTGACAGAGACAGAGAGAAATAGAAGTTGTGAGTGAGAGGGTGAGAGAGAGAAATAGAAGCTGTGAGAGAGAGTGAGAGAGATACAGATGCTGTGAGTGAGTGCATGAGAGAGAGAAAGAGAAGCTGTGAGTGAGTGAGAGAGAGAAAGAGTAGCTGTGAGTGAGAGAAAGAGAAGCTGTGAGTGAGAGATAGAGAGAAGCTGAGTGAGAGAGAGAGAAAGAGAAGCTGTGAGTGAGAGAGAGAGAGAAGCTGTGAGTGAGAGAGAGAGAGAGAAGCTGTTAGTGAGAGAGAGAAAGAGAAGCTGTGTGTGTGAGAGAGAGAAAGAGTAGCTGTGATTGAGAGAGAGAGAAAGAGAAGCTGTGAGTGAGAGAGAGAGAAAGAGAAGCTGTTAGTGAGAGAGAGTATAAGAGAAGCTGTGAGTGAGAGAGAGAGAGAAGCTGTGAGTGAGAGAGAGAGACAAGCTGTGAGTGAGAGAGAGAGAAGTAGAATCTGTGAGTGAGAGAGAGAGAGAAAGAGAAGCTGTGAGTGAGAGAGAGAGAGAAAGAGAAGCTGTGAGTGAGAGAGAGTGAAATAGAAGCTATGAGTGAGAGAGAGTGAGAGAGAAGCTGTGAGTGAGAGAGAGAGAACCTGTGAGTGAGAGAGAGAGAGAGAGAGAAGCTGTATGTGTGAGAGAGAGAAAGAGAAAGAGAAGCTGTCAGTGAGAGAGAAAGAGAGAAAATGAGAAGCTGTGAGGGAGAGAGAGAGATAGAGAAAGAGAGGTTGTGTGGTTGTGTGAGAGAGAAGCTGTGAGGGAGAGAGAGAGAAAGAGAAACTGTGAGTGAGAGAGAGAGAAAGAGAAGCGGTTAGTGAGAGAGAGAGTGAAAGAGAAGCTGTGAGTGAAGGAGAGAGAGAAGCTGTGATTGAGAGAGAGAAGCTGTGAGTGAGAGAGAGAGAAAGAGAAACTGAGTGAGAGAGAGAGAGAAAGAGAAGCTGTGAGTGAGAGAGAGAGAGAAAGAGAAGCTATGTGTGTGTGAGAGAGAGAAGCAGTGAGTGAGAGAGACAGAAAGAGAACCTGTGAGTGAGAGAGAGAAAGAGAAGCTGTTAGTGAGTGAGTGTGAAAGAGAAGCTTTGAGTGAGAGAGAGAAAAGCTGTGAGTGAGAGAGAGAGAGAAGCTGTTAGTGAGAGAGAGAAAGAGAAGCTGTGATTGAGAGAGAGTGAGAAAGAGAAGCTGTGAGTGAGAGATAAAGAGAAGCTGTGAGTGAGGCAGAGAGAGAAAGAGAAGGTGTGTGTGTGTGAGAGAGAAGCTGTTAGTGAGAGAGAGAAAGAGAAGCTGTGAGTGAGTGTGAGAGAGAGAACGAGAAGCTGTGAGAGAGAAGCTGTGAGTGAGAGAGAGAGAAGGAGAAGCTGTGAGTGAGAGAGAGAGAGAAAGAAAGAGATGCTGTGAGTGAGAGAGGGAGAAAGAGAAGCTGTGAATGAGAGAGAAAGAGAAGCTGTGAGTGAGGGAGAGAGAAGCTGTGAGTGAGAGAGAGAGAAAGAGAAGCTGTGAGTGAGAGAAAGAGAAGCTGTGAGTGAGAGAGAGAGAGAGAGAAAGGGAAGCTGTGAGTGAGAGAGAGAGAGAAGCAGTGAGTGAGTGAGAGAGAGAGAAAGAGAAGCTGTGAGTGAGAGAGAGAGAGAGAAAGAGAAGCTGTGAGAGAGAGTGAGAGAGAAAGAGATGCTTTGAGTGAGTGCATGAGAGAGAGAGAGAGAAGCTGTGAGTGAGGGAGAGAGAAGCTGTGAGTGAGAGAGAGAGAAAGAGAAGCTGTGAGTGAGAGAAAGAGAAGCTGTGAGTGAGAGAGAGAGAAAGAGAAGGTGTGAGTGAGAGAGAGAGAGAGAGAAAGGGAAGCTGTGAGTGAGAGAGAGAGAGAAGCAGTGAGTGAGAGAGAGAAAGAGATGCTGTGAGTGAGAGAGAGAAATAGAAGCTGTGAGAGAGAGTGAGAGAGAAAGAGATGCTTTGAGTGAGTGCATGAGAGAGAGAGAGAGAAGCTGTGAGTGAGAGAGAGAGAGAAAGAGTAGCTGTGAGTGAGAGAGAGAGAAAGAAAAGCTGTGAGTGAGAGAGAGAATGAAAGAGAAGCTGTGAGTAAGAGAGAGAGAAGCTGTGAGTGAGTGAGAAAGAGAAGCTGTGAGTGAGTGAGTGAGAGAGACAATCTGAGTGAGAGAGAGAGAGAAAGAGAAGCTGTGAGTGAGAGAGAGAGTGAAAGAGAAGCTGTGAGTGTGTGAGAGAGAGAAAGAGAAGCTGTGAGTGAGAGAGTAAGAGAAGCTGTGAGAGAGAGAGAGTGAGAAAGAGAAGCTGTGAGTGTGTGTGAGAGAGAAATAGAAGCTGTGAGAGAGAGAGAGGGAAAGAGAAGATGTGAATGACAGAGGGAGAGAGAAGCTGTGTGTGTCTGAGATAGAGAAAGAGAAGCTGTGTGTGTGTGAGAGAGAGAAAGAGAAGCTGTGAGTGAGAGAGAAAGAGAAAGAAAGAGAAGCTGTGAGAGGGAGAAAGAAAGAACTGTGTGTGTGTGTGAGAGAGAGAGATGCTGTGAGAGAGAGAGAAAGAGATGCTGTGAGTGAGAGAGAGAAATAGAAGCTGTGAGAGAGAGTGAGAGAGAAAGAGATGCTGTGAGTGAGTGCATGAGAGAGAGAGAGAGAAGCTGTGAGTGAGAGAGAGAGAAAGAAAAGCTGTGAGTAAGAGAGAGAGACAAGCTGAGTGAGAGAGAGAGAAAGAGAAGCTGTGAGTGACAGAGACAGAGAGAAATAGAAGTTGTGAGTGAGAGGGTGAGAGAGAGAAATAGAAGCTGTGAGAGAGAGTGAGAGAGATACAGATGCTGTGAGTGAGTGCATGAGAGAGAGAAAGAGAAGCTGTGAGTGAGTGAGAGAGAGAAAGTGTAGCTGTGAGTGAGAGAAAGAGAAGCTGTGAGTGAGAGATAGAGAGAAGCTGAGTGAGAGAGAGAGAAAGAGAAGCTGTGAGTGAGAGAGAGAGAGAAGCTGTGAGTGAGAGAGAGAGAGAGAAGCTGTTAGTGAGAGAGAGAAAGAGAAGCTGTGTGTGTGAGAGAGAGAAAGAGTAGCTGTGATTGAGAGAGAGAGAAAGAGAAGCTGTGAGTGAGAGAGAGAGAAAGAGAAGCTGTTAGTGAGAGAGAGTATAAGAGAAGCTGTGAGTGAGAGAGAGAGACAAGCTGTGAGTGAGAGAGAGAGAAGTAGAATCTGTGAGTGAGAGAGAGAGAGAAAGAGAAGCTGTGAGTGAGAGAGAGAGAACCTGTGAGTGAGAGAGAGAGAGAAAGAGAAGCTGTATGTGTGAGAGAGAGAAAGAGAAAGAGAAGCTGTCAGTGAGAGAGAAAGAGAGAAAATGAGAAGCTGTGAGGGAGAGAGAGAGAGAGAAAGAGAGGTTGTGTGGTTGTGTGAGAGAGAAGCTGTGAGGGAGAGAGAGAGAAAGAGAAACTGTGAGTGAGAGAGAGAGAAAGAGAAGCGGTTAGTGAGAGAGAGAGTGAAAGAGAAGCTGTGAGTGAAGGAGAGAGAGAAGCTGTGATTGAGAGAGAGAAGCTGTGAGTGAGAGAGAGAGAAAGAGAACCTGAGTGAGAGAGAGAGAGAAAGAGAAGCTGTGAGTGAGAGAGAGAGAGAGAAAGAGAAGCTATGTGTGTGTGAGAGAGAGAAGCAGTGAGTGAGAGAGAGAGAGAAAGAGAACCTGTGAGTGAGAGAGAGAAAGAGAAGCTGTTAGTGAGTGAGTGTGAAAGAGAAGCTTTGAGTGAGAGAGAGAAAAGCTGTGAGTGAGAGAGAGAGAGAAGCTGTTAGTGAGAGAGAGAAAGAGAAGCTGTGAGTGAGAGAGAGTGAGAAAGAGAAGCTGTGAGTGAGAGATAAAGAGAAGCTGTGAGTGAAGCAGAGAGAGAAAGAGAAGGTGTGTGTGTGTGTGAGAGAGAAGCTGTTAGTGAGAGAGAGAAAGAGAAGCTGTGAGTGAGAGAGAGAGAAGGAGAAGCTGTGAGTGAGAGAGAGAGAGAAAGAAAGAGATGCTGTGAGTGAGAGAGGGAGAAAGAGAAGCTGTGAATGAGAGAGAAAGAGAAGCTGTGAGTGAGGGAGAGAGAAGCTGTGAGTGAGAGAGAGAGAAAGAGAAGCTGTGAGTGAGAGAAATAGAAGCTGTGAGTGAGAGAGAGAGAAAGAGAAGGTGTGAGTGAGAGAGAGAGAGAGAGAAAGGGAAGCTGTGAGTGAGAGAGAGAGAGAAGCAGTGAGTGAGAGAGAGAGAAAGAGAAGCTGTGAGTGAGAGAGAGAGAGAAAGAGAAGCTGTGTGTGTGTGAGAGAGAAAGAGAAGCTGTGAGTGAGAGAAAGAGAAAGAGTAGCTGTGAGTGAGGAGAGAGAGAAAGAGAAGCTGTGAGTGAGAGATAGAGAGAAGGAGAAGCTGTGAGTGAGAGAGGGAAAGAGAAGCTGTGAGTGAGAGAGAGAGAGAGAAGCTTTAAGTGAGAGAGAGAGAGAAAGAGAAGCTGTGTGAGAGAGAGAGAGAAGCTGTGTGAGAGAGAGAGAGAGAGAGAAAGAGGAGCTGTGAGTGAGAGAGAGAGAATGAGAAGCTGTGAGAGAGAGAAAGAGAGAAGCTGTGAGTGAGAGAGAGAGAGAAGGAGAAGCTGTGAGTGAGAGAGAGAAAGAGAAGCTGTAAGTGAGAGAAAGAGATAGAGAAGCTGTAAGTGAGAGAGAGTGAGAAAGAGAAGCTGAGAGAGAGAGAGAGAAGCTGTGTGTGTGAGAGAGAGAAAGAGGAGCTGTAAGTGAGAGAGAGAGAGAATGAGATGTTGTGTGAGAGAGAAATAGAGAAGCTGTGAGTGAGAGAGAACAAGAAGCTGTGAGTCAGAGAGAGAGAAAGAAAGAGAAGCTGTGAGTGAGCGACAGAGAAAGAGAAGCTGTGAATGAGAGCGAGAAGAAGAGAAGCTGAGAGAGAGAGAGAAGAAGAGAAGCTGAGAGAGAGAGAGAGAAAGAAAGAGAAGCTGTGAGTGAGAGAGAGAAATAGAGAAAGAGAAGCTGTGAGTGAGAGAGAGTGAGAGAGAGAAGCTGTGAGTGAGGGAGAGAAAGAGATGCTGTGAGTGAGAGAGAGGGAGAGAAATTGATGTTAGTGAGAGAGAGAAAGAAAGAGAAGCGGTAAGTGAGAGAGAGAAGAAAGAGAAGCTGTGAGTGAGAGAGAGAGAGAGAGAAAGAGAAGCTGTGTGTGTGAGAGAGAGAGAAGCTGTGAGTGAGAGAGAGAGAGAAAGAGAAGCTGTGAGTGAGAGAGAGAGAGAGAGAGAGAAGCTGTGAGTGAGACAGAGAGAAAGAGAAGCTGTGAGTGGGAGAGAGAGAGAGAACGAATAGCTGTGTGAGAGAGAGAAAGAGAAGCTGTGAGTGAGAGAAATAGAGAAAGATAAGCTGTGAGTGAGAGAGAGAGAGAAAGAGAAGCTTTGAGAGAGAGAGAGAGAAAGAGAAGCTGTGAGTGAGAGAGAGAAAGAAAGAGAAGCTGTAAGTGAGAGAGTGAGAAAGAGAAGCTGTGAGTGAGATAGAAAGAGAAAGAGAAGATGTGAGTGAGAGAGAGAGATAGAAAGAGAAGCTGTGATTGAGAGAGAGAGAGAAAAAGAAGCTGTGAGTGAAAGAGAGAGAGAGAAAGGGAAGCTGTGAGTGAGAGAGAGAGAGAACGAGAAGCTGTGTGTGAGAGAGAGAAGCTGTGAGTGAGTGAGAGAGAGAGAAGGAGAAGCTGTGAGTGAGATAAGAGAGAGAAAGAAAGAGAAGCAGTGAGTGAGAGAGAGAGAAAGAGAAGCTGTGAGTGAGAGAGAGAGAGAAGCTGTGAGTGAGAGAGAGAGAAAGAAAAGCTGTGAGTGAGAGAGAGAAAGAGAAGCTGTGAGTGAGAGAGAAAGAGAAAGAGAAAGAGGAGCTGTGTGTGTGTGAGAGAGAAAGAGAACCTGTGTGTGAGCAAGAGACAGAGAAGTTGTGAGTGAGAGAGAAAGAGAGAAAGTGAAGCTGTTAGTGAGAGAGACAGAAAGAGAAACTGTGAGAGAAAGAGAAAGAGAGAAAGAAGAAGCTGTGAGTGAGAGAGAGAGAAAGAGAAGCTGTGAGTGGGAGAGAGAGAGAATAAGAAGCTGTGTGTGAGAGAGAAATAGAAGCTGTGAGTGAGAGAGAGAGAAGCTGTGTGTGTGAGAGAGAGAAAGAGGAGCTGTGAGTGAGAGAGAGAGAGAAAAGCTGTGAGTGAGAGAGAGAGAGGAGAAGCTGTGAGTGAGAGAGAGAAAGAGCTGTGAGTGACAGAAAGAGAAAGAGAAGCTGTAAGTGAGAGAGAGTGAGAAAGAGAAGCTGTAAGAGAGAGAGAGAGAGAGAAGCTGTGAGTGAGAGAGAGAGAGAAGGAGAAGCTGTGAGTGTGAGAGAGAAAGAGCTGTGAGTGGGAGAGAAAGAGAGAAAGAGAAGCTGTGAGTGAGAGAGAGTGAGAGAGAGAAGCTGTGAGTGAGAGAGAGAGAGAAGCTGTGTGTGTGTGAGAGAGAGAGGAGCCGTGAGTGAGAGAGAGAGAGAATGAGAAGCTGTGTGAGAGAGAAAGAGAGAAGCTGTGAGTGAGAGAGAACAAGAAGCTGTGAGTCAGAGAGAGAAAGAAAGAGAAGCTGTGAGTGAGAGAGTGAGAAAGAGAAGCTGTGAGTGAGAGAGAAAGAGAATTTGTGAGTGGGAGAGAAAGAGAAGCTGTGAGTGAGAGAGAGAGAGAGAAGCTGTGAGTGAGAGTGAGAGAAAGAGAAGCTGTGAGTGAGAGAGAAAGAGAAGCTGTGAGTGAGAGGAAGAGAAAGAGAAGATGTGAGTGAGAGAGAGTGAGAAAGAGAAGCTGAGTGTATGTTTGAGAGAGAGAGAAGCTGTGTGTGTGAGAGAGAAAGAGATGCTGTGAGTGAGTGCATGAGAGAGAGAAATGGAAGCTGTGAGTGAGAGAGAGAGAGAACAAGAAGCTGTGTGTGAGAGAGAGAGAAGCTGTGAGTGAGTGAGAGAGAGAGAATGAGAAGCTGTGGGTGAGATAAGAGAGAGAAAGAAAGAGAAGCTGTGAGTGAGAGAGAGAGAAAGTGAAGCTATGAGTGAGAGAGAGAGAGAAGCTGTGAGTGAGAGAGAGAGAAAGCAAAGCTGTGAGTGAGAGAGAAGCTGTGAGTGAGAGAGAGAGAACCTGTGAGTGAGAGAGAGAGAAAGAGAAGCTGTATGTGTGAGAGAGAGAAAAAGAAAGAGAAGCTGTCAGTGAGAGAGAAAGAGAGAAAATGAGAAGCTGTGAGGGAGAGCGAGAGAGAGAGAGAAAGAGAAGTTGTGTGGTTGTAAAAGAGAGAACCTGTGAGGGAGAGAGAGAGAAAGAGAAGATTTGAGTGAGACAGAGAGAAAAAAGAAGCTGTGAGTGAAAGAGAGAGAGAAAGAGAAACTGTGAGTGAGAGATAGAGAGAAAGAGAAGCTGTGTGAGAGAGAGAAAGAGAAGCTGTTAGTGAGAGAGAGAGTGAAAGAGAAGCTGTGAGTGAAGGAGAGAGAGAGAAGTTGTGATTGAGCGAGAGAGAGAAGCTGTGAGTGAGAGAGAGAAAGAGAAGCTGTTAGTGAGAGAGAGAGAGAAGCTGTGAGTGAGAAAGAGAGAGAAAGAGAAGCTGTGAGTGAGAGAGAGAGAGAAAGAGAAGCTGAGTGAGTGAGAGAGAGAAAGAGAAGCTGTGTGAGAGAGAGAGAAAGAAAGAGAAATTGTCAGTGAGAGAGAGAGAGAGAGAAGCTTTGAGTGAGAGAGAAAGAGAGAAAGAGAAGCTGTTAGTGAGAGAGAGAGAAAGAGATGCTGTGAGTGAGAGAGAGAGTGAAAGAGAAGCTGTGAGTGAGTAAGAGAGAGAGAAAGAGAAGCTGTGAGTGACTGAGAGAAAGAGAAGCTGTGTTAGAGAGAGAGAGAGAAAGAGATGCTGTGAATGAGAGAGACAGAAAGAGAAGCTGTGAGTGAGAGAGAGAAAGAGAAGCTTTGAGTGAGAGAGAGAGAGAGAGAAGCTTTGTGTGTGTGAGAGAGAAAGAGAAGTTGTGTGTGAGAGAGAGAAAGAGAAGCTGTGTGTGAGAGAGAGAGAAAGAGAAGCTGTGAGTGAGAGAGAAAGAGAAGCTGTGAGAAAGAGAGAGAAAGAGAAGCTGTGACTGGAGAGAGAGAGAAGCTGTGAGTGAGAGAGAGAGAGAAAGAGAAGCTGTGAGTGAGTGAGAGAGAGATGCTGTGAGTGTGTGTGAGAGAGAGAAAGAGAAGCTGAGTGAGAGAGGGAGAGAAAGAGAAGCTGTGAGTGAGAGAGAGAGAGAAAAAGAAGCTGTGAGTGAGTGAGAGAGAGGAGCTGTGAGTGAGTGAGAGAGAGAGAGAAGCTGTGTGAGAGAGAGAGAAGCTGTGAGTGAGAGAGAGAGAAAGAAAGAGAAATTGTCAGTGAGAGAGAGAGAGAGAGAAGCTTTGAGTGAGAGAGAAAGAGAGAAAGAGAAGCTGTTAGTGAGAGAGAGAGAAAGAGATGCTGTGAGTGAGAGAGAGAGTGAGAGAGAAGCTGTGAGTGAGTAAGAGAGAGAGAAAGAGAAGCTGTGAGTGACTGAGAGAAAGAGAAGCTGTGTTAGAGAGAGAGAGAGAAAGAGATGCTGTGAATGAGAGAGACAGAAAGAGAAGCTGTATGTGTGAGAGAGAGAAAAAGAAAGAGAAGCTGTCAGTGAGAGAGAAAGAGAGAAAATGAGAAGCTGTGAGGGAGAGCGAGAGAGAGAGAGAAAGAGAAGTTGTGTGGTTGTGAAAGAGAGAACCTGTGAGGGAGAGAGAGAGAAAGAGAAGATTTGAGTGAGACAGAGAGAAAAAAGAAGCTGTGAGTGAAAGAGAGAGAGAAAGAGAAACTGTGAGTGAGAGATAGAGAGAAAGAGAAGCTGTGTGAGAGAGAGAAAGAGAAGCTGTTAGTGAGAGAGAGAGTGAAAGAGAAGCTGTGAGTGAAGGAGAGAGAGAGAAGTTGTGATTGAGCGAGAGAGAGAAGCTGTGAGTGAGAGAGAGAAAGAGAAGCTGTTAGTGAGAGAGAGAGAGAAGCTGTGAGTGAGAAAGAGAGAGAAAGAGAAGCTGTGAGTGAGAGAGAGAGAGAAAGAGAAGCTGAGTGAGTGAGAGAGAGAAAGAGAAGCTGTGTGAGAGAGAGAGAAAGAAAGAGAAATTGTCAGTGAGAGAGAGAGAGAGAAGCTTTGAGTGAGAGAGAAAGAGAGAAAGAGAAGCTGTTAGTGAGAGAGAGTGAAAGAGATGCTGTGAGTGAGAGAGAGAGTGAAAGAGAAGCTGTGAGTGAGTAAGAGAGAGAGAAAGAGAAGCTGTGAGTGACTGAGAGAAAGAGAAGCTGTGTTAGAGAGAGAGAGAAAGAGATGCTGTGAATGAGAGAGACAGAAAGAGAAGCTGTGAGTGAGAGAGAGAGAAAGAGAAGCTTTGAGTGAGAGAGAGAGAGAGAGAAGCTTTGTGTGTGAGAGAGAGAAAGAGAAGTTGTGTGTGAGAGAGAGAAAGAGAAGCTGTGTGTGAGAGAGAGAGAAAGAGAAGCTGTGAGTGAGAGAGAAAGAGAAGCTGTGAGAAAGAGAGAGAAAGAGAAGCTGTGACTGGAGAGAGAAAGAAGCTGTGAGTGAGAGAGAGAGAGAAAGAGAAGCTGTGAGTGAGTGAGAGAGAGATGCTGTGAGTGTGTGTGTGAGAGAGAAAGAGAAGCTGAGTGAGAGAGGGAGAGAAAGAGAAGCTGTGAGTGAGAGAGAGAGAGAAAAAGAAGCTGTGAGTGAGTGAGAGAGAGGAGCTGTGAGTGAGTGAGAGAGAGAGAAGCTGTGTGAGAGAGAGAGAAGCTGTGAGTGAGAGAGAGAGAGGGAAAGAGAAGCTGTAAGTGAGAGAGAGAGAAAGAGAAGCTGTGAGTGTGTGTGTGAGAGAGAAAGAGATGCTGTGAGTGAGAGAGAGAGAAAGAGATGCTGTGAGTGAGAGAGAGAGAAATAGAAGCTGTGAAAAAGAGTGTGAGAGAGAAAGAGATGCTTTGAGTGAGTGCATGAGAGAGAGAGAGAGAAGCTGTGAGTGAGAGAGAGAGAGAAAGAGTAGCTGTGAGTAAGAGAGAGAGAAAGAAAAGCTGTGAGTAAGAGAGAGAGACAAGCTGAGTGAGAGAGAGAAAGAGAAGCTGTGAGTGAGAGAGAGAATGAAAGAGAAGCTGTGAGTAAGAGAGAGAGAAGCTGTGAGTGAGTGAGAAAGAGAAGCTGTGAGTGAGTGAGTGAGAGAGAGAGAATCTGAGAGAGAGAGAGAGAGAAGCTGTGAGTGAGAGAGAGAGAGAAAGAGAAGCTGTGAGTGAGAGAGTAAGAGAAACTGTGAGAGAGAGAGAGTGAGAAAGAGAAGCTGTGAGTGTGTGTGAGAGAGAAATAGAAGCTGTGAGAGAGAGAGAGGGAAAGAGAAGATGTGAATGACAGAGAGAGAGAGAAGCTGTGTGTGTCTGAGTTAGAGAAAGAGAAGCTGTGTGTGTGTGTGAGAGAGAGAGAAAGAGAAGCTGTGAGTGAGAGAGAGAGAGAAAGAAAGAGAAGCTGTGAGAGGGAGAAAGAGAGAAAGAACTGTGTGTGTGTGAGAGAGAGAAGCTGTGAGTGAGAGAGAGAAAGAGAAGCTGTGAGTGTGAGAGAGAGAGAAGCTGTGAGTGAGAGAGAGAGAGAGAAAGAGAAGCTGTGAGTGAGAGAGAGAGAGAAAGAGAAGCTGAGTGAGTGAGAGAGAGAAAGAGAAGCTGTGTGAGAGAGAGAGAAAGAAAGAGAAATTGTCAGTGAGAGAGAGAGAGAAGCTTTGAGTGAGAGAGAAAGAGAGAAAGAGAAGTTGTTAGTGAGAGAGAGAGAGAAAGAGATGCTGTGAGTGAGAGAGAGAGTGAAAGAGAAGCTGTGAGTGAGTAAGAGAGAGAGAAAGAGAAGCTGTGAGTGACTGAGAGAAAGAGAAGCTGTGTTAGAGAGAGAGAGAGAAAGAGATGCTGTGAGTGAGAGAGACAGAAAGAGAAGCTGTGAGTGAGAGAGAGAGAAAGAGAAGCTTTGAGTGAGAGAGAGAGAGAGAAGCTTTGAGTGAGAGAGAGAGAAGCTGTGTGTGTGTGTGAGAGAGAAAGAGTAGATGTGTGTGTGTGAGAGAGAGAAAGAGTAGCTGTGAGTGAGAGAGAGAGAGAGAAGCTGTGAGTGAGAGAGAGAGAAAGAGAAGCTGTGAGTGAGAGAGAGAGAAAGAGAAGCTGTTAGTGAGAGAGAGAGTATAAGAGAAGCTGTGAGTGAGAGAGAGAGAAAGAGAGAAGCTGTGAGTGAGAGAGAGAAGCTGTGAGTGAGAGAGAGAGAAGTAGAATCTGTGAGTGAGAGAGAGAGAGAAAGAGAAGCTGTGAGTGAGTGAGAGAGAAATAGAAGCTATGAGGGAGAGAGAGTGAGAGAGAAGCTGTGAGTGAGAGAGAGAGAACCTGTGAGTGAGAGAGAGAGAGAAAGAGAAGCTGTATGTGTGAGAGAGAGAAAGAGAAAGAGTAGCTGTCAGTGAGAGAGAAAGAGAGAAAATGAGAAGCTGTGAGGGAGGGAGAGAGAGAGAAAGAAAGAGAGGTTGTGTGGTTGTGTGAGAGAGAAGCTGTGAGGGAGAGAGAGAGAAAGAGAAACTGTGAGTGAGAGAGAGAGAAAGAGAAGCGGTTAGTGAGAGAGAGAGTGAAAGAGAGCTGTGAGTGAAGGAGAGAGAGAAGCTGTGATTGAGAGAGAGAAGCTGTGAGTGAGAGAGAGAGAGAAACTGAGTGAGAGAGAGAGAATGAGAAGCTGTGAGTGAGAGAGAGAGAGAGAAAGAGAAGCTATGTGTGTGTGTGAGAGAGAAGCAGTGAGTGAGAGAGAGAGAAAGAGAACCTGTGAGTGAGAGAGAGAAAGAGAAGCTGTTAGTGAGAGTGAGTGTGAAAGAGAAGCTTTGAGTGAGAGAGAGAAAAGCTGTGAGTGAGAGAGAGAGAGAAGCTGTGAGTGAGAGAGAGAAAGAGAAGCTGTGAGTGAGAGAGAGTGAGAAAGAGAAGCTGTGAGTGAGAGAGAAAGAGAAGCTGTGAGTGATGCAGAGAGAGAAAGAGAAGGTGTGTGTGAGAGAGAGAAGCTGTTAGTGAGAGAGAGAAAGAGAAGCTGTGAGTGAGAGAGAGAGAGAACGAGAAGCTGTGTGAGAGAGAGAAGCTGTGAGTGAGAGAGAGAGAAGGAGAGGCTGAGAGTGAGAGAGAGAGAGAAAGAAAGAAAGAGATGCTGTGAGTGAGAGAGGGAGAAAGAGAAGTAAGTGAGAGAGAGAGAAGCTGTGTGTGAGAGAGAGAAAGAGAAGCTGTGAGTGAGAGAGAGAGAGAAAGAGAAGCTGTGAGTGAGAGAGTAAGAGAAGCTGTGAGAGAGAGAGAGTGAGAAAGAGAAGCTGTGAGTGTGTGTAAGAGAGAAAGAGAAGCTGTGAGAGAGAGAGAGGTAAAGAGAAGATTTGAATGACAGAGAGAGAGAGAAGCTGTGTGTGTCTGAGATAGAGAAAGAGAAGCTGTGTGTGAGAGAGAGAGAGAGAAAGAGAAGCTGTGAGTGAGAGAGAGTGAAAGAGAAGCTGTGAGTGTGAGAGAGAGAGAAAGAGATGCTGTGAGTGAGAGAGAGAAAGAAGCTGTGAGTGAGAGAGAGAGAGAGAAAGAGAAGCTGTGAGTGACTGAGAGAAAGAGAAGCAGTGTTAGAGAGAGAGAGAGAAAGAGAAGCTGTGAGTGAGAGAGAGAGAAAGAGATGGTGTGAGAGAGAGAGAGAAAGAAGTTGTGAGTGAGAGAGAGAGAGAGAAAGAGAAGCTGTGAGTGACTGAGAGAAAGAGAAGCAGTGTTAGAGAGAGAGAGAGAAAGAGATGCTGTGAGTGAGAGAGACAGAAAGAGAAGCTGTGAGTGTGTGTGAGAGAGAAAGAGAAGCTGTGAGAGAGAGAGAGGGAAAGAGAGGATGTGAATGACAGAGAGAGAGAGAAGCTGTGTGTGTCTGAGATAGAGAAAGAGAAGCTGTGTGTGTGTGTGAGAGAGAAAGAGAAGCTGTGAGTGAGAGAGAGAGAAAGAAAGAGAAGCTGTGAGAGGGAGAAAGAGAGAAAGAACTGTGTGTGTGTGAGAGAGAGAAGCTGTGAGTGAGAGAGAGAGAGTGAAAGAGAAGCTGTGAGTGTGTGTGAGAGAGAAGCTGTGAGTGAGAGAGAGAGAAAGAGAAGCTGTGAGTGAGAGAGAGAGAGAAAGAGAAGCTGAGTGAGTGAGAGAGAGAAAGAGAAGCTGTGTGAGAGAGAGAGAAAGAAAGAGAAATTGTCAGTGAAAGAGAGAGAGAGAAGCTTTGAGTGAGAGAGAAAGAGAGAAAGAGAAGCTGTGAGAGAGAGAGAGAGAGAAAGAGATGCTGTGAGTGAGAGAGAGAGTGAAAGAGAAGCTGTGAGTGACTGAGAGAAAGAGAAGCTGTGTTAGAGAGAGAGAGAGAAAGAGATGCTGTGAGTGAGAGAGACAGAAAGAGAAGCTGTGAGTGAGAGAGAGAGAAAGAGTAGCTTTGAGTGAGAGAGAGAGAGAAAGAGAAGCTTTGTGTGTGTGAGAGAGAAAGAGAAGTTGTGAGTGAGAGAGAGAAAGAGAAGCTGTGTGTGTGTGTGTGAGAAAGAGAAGCTGTGAGAAAGAGAGAGAGAGAAAGAGAAGCTGTGACTAGAGAGAGAGAGAAAGAGAAGCTGTGACTAGAGAGAGAGAGAGAGAAGCTGTGTGAGAGAGAGAGAGAAAGAGAAGCTGTGAGAGAGTGAGAGAGAGAAGCTGTGAGTGTGTGAGAGAGAGAAAGAGAAGTTGAGTGAGAGAGGGAGAGAAAGAGAAGCTGTGAGTGAGAGAGAGAGAGAAAGAGAAGCTGAGAGTGAGAGAGAGAGACGCTGAGTGAGAGAGAGAGAAAGAGAAGCTGTGAGTGAGAGAGAGAGAGAAAGAGAAGCTGTGAGTGAGAGAGAGAGAGAGAGAAGCTGTGAGAGGGAGAAAGAGAGAAAGAACTGTGTGTGTGAGAGAGAGAGAGAAGCTGTGAGTGAGAGAGAGAGAAAGAGAAGCTGTGAGTGTGAGAGAGAGAGAAGCTGTGAGTGAGAGAGAGAGAGAAAGAGAATCTGAGTGAGTGAGAGAGAGAAAGAGAAGCTGTGTGAGAGAGAGAGAAAGAAAGAGAAGTTTTGAGTGAGAGAGAAAGAGAGAAAGAGAAGATGTGAGTGAGAGAGAGAGAAAGAGATGCTGTGAGTGAGAGAGAGAGAAATAGAAGCTATGAGTGAGAGAGAGTGAGAGAGAAGCTGTGAGTGTGAGAGAGAGAACCTGTGAGTGAGAGAGAGAGAGAAAGAGAAGCTGTATGTGTGAGAAAGAGAAACTGAGTGAGAGAGAGAGAGAAAGAGAAGCTGTGAGTGAGAGAGAAAGAGAAGCTATGTGTGTGTGTGAGAGAGAAGCAGTGAGTGAGAGAGAGAGAGAAAGAGAACCTGTGAGTGAGAGAGAGAAAGAGAAGCTGTTAGTGAGAGTGTGAAAGAGAAGCTTTGAGTGAGAGAGAGAAAAGCTGTGAGTGAGAGAGAGAGAGAGAAGCTGTGAGTGAGAGAGAGAAAGAGAAGCTGTGAGTGAGAGAGAGTGAGAAAGAGAAGCTGTGAGTGAGAGAGAAAGAGAAGCTGTGAGTGAGGCAGAGAGAGAAAGAGAAGGTGTGAGAGAGAAGCTGTTAGTGAGAGAGAGAAAGAGAAGCTGTGAGTGAGTGAGAGAGAGAGAACGAGAAGCTGTGTGAGAGAGAGAAGCTGTGAGTGAGAGAGAGAAGGAGAAGCTGTGAGTGAGAGAGAGAGAGAAAGAAAGAGATGTGAGTGAGAGAGGGAGAAAGAGAAGCTGTAAATGAGAGAGAAAGAGAAGCTGTGAGTGAGAGAGAGAGAGAAGCTGTGAGTGAGAGAGAGAGAGAAAGAGAAGCTGTGAGTGAGAGAAAGAGAAGCTGTGAGTGAGAGAGAGAGAAAGAGAAGGTGTGAGTGAGAGATAGAGAGAGAGAAAGAGAAGCTGTGAGTGAGAGAGAGAGAAGCTGTGAGTGAGAGAGAGAGAAAGAGAAGCTGTGAGTGAGAGAGAGAGAGAAAAAGAGATGCTGTGTGTGTGTGAGAGAGAAAGAGAAGCTGTGAGTGAGAGAAAGAGAAAGAGTAGCTGTGAGTGAGGAGAGAGAGAAAGAGAAGCTGTGAGTGAGAGAGAGAGAAAGAGAAGCTGTGAGTGAGAGAGAGTGAAAGAGAAGCTGTGAGTGTGAGAGAGAGAGAAAGAGATGCTGTGAGTGAGAGAGAGAAAGAAGCTGTGAGTGAGAGAGAGAGAGAGAAAGAGAAGCTGTGAGTGACTGAGAGAAAGAGAAGCAGTGTTAGAGAGAGAGAGAGAAAGAGAAGCTGTGAGTGAGAGAGAGAGAAAGAGATGGTGTGAGAGAGAGAGAGAAAGAAGCTGTGAGTGAGAGAGAGAGAGAGAAAGAGAAGCTGTGAGTGACTGAGAGAAAGAGAAGCAGTGTTAGAGAGAGAGAGAGAAAGAGATGCTGTGAGTGAGAGAGACAGAAAGAGAAGCTGTGAGTGTGTGTGAGAGAGAAAGAGAAGCTGTGAGAGAGAGAGAGGGAAAGAGAAGATGTGAATGACAGAGAGAGAGAGAAGCTGTGTGTGTCTGAGATAGAGAAAGAGAAGCTGTGTGTGTGTGAGAGAGAGAAAGAGAAGCTGTGAGTGAGAGAGAGAGAAAGAAAGAGAAGCTGTGAGAGGGAGAAAGAGAGAAAGAACTGTGTGTGTGTGAGAGAGAGAAGCTGTGAGTGAGAGAGAGAGAGTGAAAGAGAAGCTGTGAGTGTGTGTGAGAGAGAAGCTGTGAGTGAGAGAGAGAGAAAGAGAAGCTGTGAGTGAGAGAGAGAGAGAAAGAGAAGCTGAGTGAGTGAGAGAGAGAAAGAGAAGCTGTGTGAGAGAGAGAGAAAGAAAGAGAAATTGTCAGTGAAAGAGAGAGAGAGAAGCTTTGAGTGAGAGAGAAAGAGAGAAAGAGAAGCTGTGAGAGAGAGAGAGAGAAAGAGATGCTGTGAGTGAGAGAGAGAGTGAAAGAGAAGCTGTGAGTGACTGAGAGAAAGAGAAGCTGTGTTAGAGAGAGAGAGAGAAAGAGATGCTGTGAGTGAGAGAGACAGAAAGAGAAGCTGTGAGTGAGAGAGAGAGAAAGAGTAGCTTTGAGTGAGAGAGAGAGAGAAAGAGAAGCTTTGTGTGTGTGAGAGAGAAAGAGAAGTTGTGAGTGAGAGAGAGAAAGAGAAGCTGTGTGTGTGTGAGAGAGAAAGAGAAGCTGTGAGAAAGAGAGAGAGAGAAAGAGAAGCTGTGACTAGAGAGAGAGAGAGAGAAGCTGTGTGAGAGAGAGAGAGAAAGAGAAGCTGTGAGAGAGTGAGAGAGAGAAGCTGTGAGTGTGTGAGAGAGAGAAAGAGAAGTTGAGTGAGAGAGGGAGAGAAAGAGAAGCTGTGAGTGAGAGAGAGAGAGAAAGAGAAGCTGAGAGTGAGAGAGAGAGACGCTGAGTGAGAGAGAGAGAAAGAGAAGCTGTGAGTGAGAGAGAGAGAGAAAGAGAAGCTGTGAGTGTGAGAGAGAGAGAGAGAAGCTGTGAGAGGGAGAAAGAGAGAAAGAACTGTGTGTGTGTGAGAGAGAGAGAAGCTGTGAGTGAGAGAGAGAGAAAGAGAAGCTGTGAGTGTGAGAGAGAGAGAAGCTGTGAGTGAGAGAGAGAGAGAAAGAGAATCTGAGTGAGTGAGAGAGAGAAAGAGAAGCTGTGTGAGAGAGAGAGAAAGAAAGAGAAGCTTTGAGTGAGAGAGAAAGAGAGAAAGAGAAGATGTGAGTGAGAGAGAGAGAAAGAGATGCTGTGAGTGAGAGAGAGAGAAATAGAAGCTATGAGTGAGAGAGAGAGAACCTGTGAGTGAGAGAGAGAGAGAAAGAGAAGCTGTATGTGTGAGAAAGAGAAACTGAGTGAGAGAGAGAGAGAAAGAGAAGCTGTGAGTGAGAGAGAGAGAGAAAGAGAAGCTATGTGTGTGTGAGAGAGAGAAGCAGTGAGTGAGAGAGAGAGAAAGAGAACCTGTGAGTGAGAGAGAGAAAGAGAAGCTGTTAGTGAGAGTGTGAAAGAGAAGCTTTGAGTGAGAGAGAGAAAAGCTGTGAGTGAGAGAGAGAGAGAAGCTGTGAGTGAGAGAGAGAAAGAGAAGCTGTGAGTGAGAGAGAGTGAGAAAGAGAAGCTGTGAGTGAGAGAGAAAGAGAAGCTGTGAGTGAGGCAGAGAGAGAAAGAGAAGGTGTGAGAGAGAAGCTGTTAGTGAGAGAGAGAAAGAGAAGCTGTGAGTGAGAGAGAGAGAGAACGAGAAGCTGTGTGAGAGAGAGAAGCTGTGAGTGAGAGAGAGAAGGAGAAGCTGTGAGTGAGAGAGAGAGAGAAAGAAAGAGATGTGAGTGAGAGAGGGAGAAAGAGAAGCTGTAAATGAGAGAGAAAGAGAAGCTGTGAGTGAGAGAGAGAGAGAGAAGCTGTGAGTGAGAGAGAGAGAGAAAGAGAAGCTGTGAGTGAGAGAAAGAGAAGCTGTGAGTGAGAGAGAGAGAAAGAGAAGGTGTGAGTGAGAGAGAGAGAGAGAGAAAGAGAAGCTGTGAGTGAGAGAGAGAGAAGCTGTGAGTGAGAGAGAGAGAAAGAGAAGCTGTGAGTGAGAGAGAGAGAGAAAAAGAGATGCTGTGTGTATGTGAGAGAGAAAGAGAAGCTGTGAGTGAGAGAAAGAGAAAGAGTAGCTGTGAGTGAGGAGAGAGAGAAAGAGAAGCTGTGAGTGAGAGAGAGAGAAAGAGAAGCTGTGAGTGAGAGAGAGTGAAAGAGAAGCTGTGAGTGTGAGAGAGAGAGAAAGAGATGCTGTGAGTGAGAGAGAGAAAGAAGCTGTGAGTGAGAGAGAGAGAGAGAAAGAGAAGCTGTGAGTGACTGAGAGAAAGAGAAGCAGTGTTAGAGAGAGAGAGAGAAAGAGAAGCTGTGAGTGAGAGAGAGAGAAAGAGATGGTGTGAGAGAGAGAGAAAGAAGCTGTGAGTGAGAGAGAGAGAGAGAAAGAGAAGCTGTGAGTGACTGAGAGAAAGAGAAGCAGTGTTAGAGAGAGAGAGAGAAAGAGATGCTGTGAGTGAGAGAGACAGAAAGAGAAGCTGTGAGTGTGTGTGAGAGAGAAAGAGAAGCTGTGAGAGAGAGAGAGGGAAAGAGAAGATGTGAATGACAGAGAGAGAGAGAAGCTGTGTGTGTCTGAGATAGAGAAAGAGAAGCTGTGTGTGTGTGTGAGAGAGAAAGAGAAGCTGTGAGTGAGAGAGAGAGAAAGAAAGAGAAGCTGTGAGAGGGAGAAAGAGAGAAAGAACTGTGTGTGTGTGAGAGAGAGAAGCTGTGAGTGAGAGAGAGAGAGTGAAAGAGAAGCTGTGAGTGTGTGTGAGAGAGAAGCTGTGAGTGAGAGAGAGAGAAAGAGAAGCTGTGAGTGAGAGAGAGAGAGAAAGAGAAGCTGAGTGAGTGAGAGAGAGAAAGAGAAGCTGTGTGAGAGAGAGAGAAAGAAAGAGAAATTGTCAGTGAAAGAGAGAGAGAGAAGCTTTGAGTGAGAGAAAGAGAGAAAGAGAAGCTGTGAGAGAGAGAGAGAGAAAGAGATGCTGTGAGTGAGAGAGAGAGTGAAAGAGAAGCTGTGAGTGACTGAGAGAAAGAGAAGCTGTGTTAGAGAGAGAGAGAGAAAGAGATGCTGTGAGTGAGAGAGACAGAAAGAGAAGCTGTGAGTGAGAGAGAGAGAAAGAGTAGCTTTGAGTGAGAGAGAGAGAGAAAGAGAAGCTTTGTGTGTGTGAGAGAGAAAGAGAAGTTGTGAGTGAGAGAGAGAAAGAGAAGCTGTGTGTGTGTGAGAGAGAAAGAGAAGCTGTGAGAAAGAGAGAGAGAGAAAGAGAAGCTGTGACTAGAGAGAGAGAGAGAGAAGCTGTGTGTGAGAGAGAGAGAAAGAGAAGCTGTGAGAGAGTGAGAGAGAGAAGCTGTGAGTGTGTGTGAGAGAGAAAGAGAAGTTGAGTGAGAGAGGGAGAGAAAGAGAAGCTGTGAGTGAGAGAGAGAGAGAAAGAGAAGCTGAGAGTGAGAGAGAGAGACGCTGAGTGAGAGAGAGAGAAAGAGAAGCTGTGAGTGAGAGAGAGAGAGAAAGAGAAGCTGTGAGTGAGAGAGAGAGAGAGAAGCTGTGAGAGGGAGAAAGAGAGAAAGAACTGTGTGTGTGTGAGAGAGAGAGAAGCTGTGAGTGAGAGAGAGAGAAAGAGAAGCTGTGAGTGTGAGAGAGAGAGAAGCTGTGAGTGAGAGAGAGAGAGAAAGAGAATCTGAGTGAGTGAGAGAGAGAAAGAGAAGCTGTGTGAGAGAGAGAGAAAGAAAGAGAAGCTTTGAGTGAGAGAGAAAGAGAGAAAGAGAAGATGTGAGTGAGAGAGAGAGAAAGAGATGCTGTGAGTGAGAGAGAGAGAAATAGAAGCTATGAGTGAGAGAGAGTGAGAGAGAAGCTGTGAGTGAGAGAGAGAGAACCTGTGAGTGAGAGAGAGAAAGAAAGAGAAGCTGTATGTGTGAGAAAGAGAAACTGAGTGAGAGAGAGAGAGAAAGAGAAGCTGTGAGTGAGAGAGAGAGAGAAAGAGAAGCTATGTGTGTGTGTGAGAGAGAAGCAGTGAGTGAGAGAGAGAGAGAAAGAGAACCTGTGAGTGAGTGAGAGAAAGAGAAGCTGTTAGTGAGAGTGTGAAAGAGAAGCTTTGAGTGAGAGAGAGAAAAGCTGTGAGTGAGAGAGAGAGAGAAGCTGTGAGTGAGAGAGAGAAAGAGAAGCTGTGAGTGAGAGAGAGTGAGAAAGAGAAGCTGTGAGTGAGAGAGAAAGAGAAGCTGTGAGTGAGGCAGAGAGAGAAAGAGAAGGTGTGAGAGAGAAGCTGTTAGTGAGAGAGAGAAAGAGAAGCTGTGAGTGAGAGAGAGAGAGAGAACGAGAAGCTGTGTGTGAGAGAGAAGCTGTGAGTGAGAGAGAGAAGGAGAAGCTGTGAGTGAGAGAGAGAGAGAAAGAAAGAGATGTGAGTGAGAGAGGGAGAAAGAGAAGCTGTAAATGAGAGAGAAAGAGAAGCTGTGAGTGAGAGAGAGAGAGAAGCTGTGAGTGAGAGAGAGAGAGAAAGAGAAGCTGTGAGTGAGAGAAAGAGAAGCTGTGAGTGAGAGAGAGAGAAAGAGAAGGTGTGAGTGAGAGAGAGAGAGAGAAAAAGAGAAGCTG
Organism: Bradypodion pumilum; assembly: GCA_035047305.1. Lineage (NCBI taxonomy): Eukaryota > Metazoa > Chordata > Lepidosauria > Squamata > Chamaeleonidae > Bradypodion > Bradypodion pumilum. Next base: position 236,948,110 of record JAWDJD010000001.1, read on the forward strand.
TGAGTGAGAGAGAGAGAAGCTGTGAGTGAGAGAGAGAGAAAGAGAAGCTGTGAGTGAGAGAGAGAGAGAAAAAGAGATGCTGTGTGTGTGTGAGAGAGAAAGAGAAGCTGTGAGTGAGAGAAAGAGAAAGAGTAGCTGTGAGTGAGGAGAGAGAGAAAGAGAAGCTGTGAGTGAGAGAGAGAGAGAAGGAGAAGCTGTGAGTGAGAGAGGGAAAGAGAAGCTGTGAGTGAGAGAGAGAGAAAGAGAAGCTTTAAGGGGGAGAGAGTGAGAAAGAGAAGCTGTGAGAGAGAGAGAGAGAAGCTGTGTGTGTGTGAGAGAGAGAAAGAGGAGCTGTGAGTGAGAGAGAGAATGAGAAGCTGTGAGAGAGAGAAAGAGAGAAGCTGTGAGTGAGAGAGAGAGAGAAGGAGAAGCTGTGAGTGAGAGAGAGAAAGAGAAGCTGTGAGTGAGAGAAAGAGAAAGAGAAGCTGTAAGTGAGAGAGAGTGAGAAAGAGAAGCTGAGAGAGAGAGAGAGAAGATGTGTGTGAGAGAGAGAAAGAGGAGCTGTAAGTGTGTGAGAGAGAGAATGAAAAGTTGTGAGAGAGAAAAAGAGAGAAGGTGTGAGTGAGAGAACAAGAAGCTGTGAGTCAGAGAGAGAGAAAGAAAGAGAAGCTGTGAGTGAGAGAGAGAGAGAAGCTGTGAGTGAGCGACAGAGAAAGAGATGCTGTGAGTGAGAGAGAGAAAAAGAGAAGCTGAGAGAGAGAGAGAGAAAGAAAGAGAAGCTGTGAGTGAGAGAGAGAAAGAGAAAGAGAAGCTGTGAGTGAGAGAGAGAGAGAAGCTGTGAGTGAGAGAGAGAAAGAGATGCTGTGAGTGAGAGAGAGGGAGAGAAATTGATGTTAGTGAGAGAGAGAAAGAAAGAGAAGCGGTAAGTGAGAGAGAGAAGAAAGAGAAGCTGTGAGTGAGAGAGAGAGAGAGAGAGAAGCTGTGTGTGTGTGAGAGAGAGAAGCTGTGAGTGAGAGACAGAGAGAGAAGCTGTGAGTGAGAGAGAGAGAGAGAGAGAGAGAGAAGCTGTGTGTGTGTGAGATAGAGAAGCTGTGAGTGAGAGAGAGAGAGAACGAGAAGCTGTGAGAGAGAGAGAGAAGCTGTGAGTGAGTGAGAGAGAGAGAAGGAGAAGATGTGAGTGAGATAAGAGAGAGAAAGAAAGAGAAGCAGTGAGTGAGAGAGAGATAAATAGAAGCTGTGAGTGAGAGAGAGAGAGAAGCTGTGAGTAAGAGAGAGAGAAAGAAAAGCTGTGAGTGAGAGAGAGAGAGAAAGAGAAGATGTGAGTGAGAGAGAAAGAGAAAGAGAAAGAGGAGCTGTGTGTATGAGAGAGAGAAAGAGAACCTGTGTGTGAGCGAGAGACAGAGAAGCTGTGAGTGAGGGAGAAAGAGAGAAAGTGAAGCTGTTAGTAAGAGAGACAGAAAGAGAAACTGTGAGAGAAAGAGAAAGAGAGAAAGAAGAAGCTGTGAGTGAGAGAGAGAGAAAGAGAAGCTGTGAGTGGGAGAGAGAGAGAATGAGAAGCTGTGAGAGAGAGAGAAATAGATGCTGTGAGTGAGAGAGAGAGAGAAGCTGTGTGTGAGAGAGAGAAAGAGGAGCTGTGAGTGAGAGAGAGAGAGAAGCTGTGAGTGAGAGAGAGAGAGGAGAAGCTGTGAGAGAGAGAAAGAGCTGTGAGTGAGAGAAAGAGAAAGCTGTAAGTGAGAGAGAGTGAGAAAGAGAAGCTGTAAGAGAGAGAGAGAGAGAAGCTGTGAGTGAGAGAGAGAGAGAAGGAGAAGCTGTGAGTGAGAGAGAGAAAGAGCTGTGAGTGGGAGAGAAAGAGAGAAAGAGAAGCTGTGAGTGAGAGAGAGTGAGAGAGAGAAGCTGTGAGTGAGAGAGAGAGAGAAAGAGAAGCTGTGAGTGAGAGTGAGAAAGAGAAGCTGTGAGTGGGAGAGAAAGAGAGAAAGAGAAGCTGTGAGTGAGAGAGAGAGAGAAGCTGTGAGTGAGAGTGAGAGAAAGAGAAGCTGTGAGTGAGAGAGAAAGAGAAGCTGTGAGTGAGAGGAAGAGAAAGAGAAGATGTGAGTGAGAGAGAGTGAGAAAGAGAAGCTGTGTGTATGTGTGAGAGAGAGAGAAGCTGTGTGTGTGAGAGAGAAAGAGAAGCTGTGAGAGAGAGAGATAGAAAGAGAAGCTGTGATTGAGAGTGAGAGAGAAAGAGATGCTGTGAGTGAGTGAATGAGAGAGAGAAACGGAAGCTGTGAGTGAGAGAGAGAGAACGAGAAGCTGTGTGTGAGAGAGAGAGAAGCTGTGAGTGAGTGAGAGAGAGAGAAGGAGAAGCTGTGGGTGAGATAAGAGAGAGAAAGAAAGAGAAGCTGTGAGTGAGAGAGAGAGTAAGTGAAGCTGTGAGTGAGAGAGAGAGAAGCTGTGAGTGAGAGAGAGAGAAAGCAAAGCTGTGAGAAAGAAGCTGTGAGTGAGAGAGAGAGAACCTGTGAGTGAGAGAGAGAAAGAGAAGCTGTATGTGTGAGAGAGAGAAAAAGAAAGAGAAGCTGTCAGTGAGAGAGAAAGAGAGAAAATGAGAAGCTGTGAGGGAGAGAGAGAGAGAAAGAGAAGTTGTGTGGTTGTGAAAGAGAGAACCTGTGAGGGAGAGAGAGAGAAAGAGAAGATTTGAGTGAGACAGAGAGAAAAAAGAAGCTGTGAGTGAGAGAGAGAAAGAGAAGCTGTTAGTGAGAGAGAGAGTGAAAGAGAAGCTGTGAGTGAAGGAGAGGGAGAGAAGCTGTGATTGAGCGAGAGAGAGAAGCTGTGAGTGAGAGAGAGAAAGAGAAGCTGTTAGTGAGAGAGAGAGAGAGAAGCTGTGAGTGAGAGAGAGAGAAGCTGTGAGTGAGAGAGTGAGAAAGAGAAGCTGTATGTGTTTGTGTGTGTGAGAGAGTGAGAAGCTGTGAGAGAGAGAAAAAAAGAGAAGCTGTGAGTGAGAGAGAGAATGAAAGAGAAGCTGTGAGTAAGAGAGAGAGAAGCTGTGAGTGAGTGAGAAAGAGAAGCTGTGAGTGAGTGAGTGAGTGAGAGAGAGAGAATCTGAGTGAGAGAGAGAGAAAGAGAAGCTGTGAGTGAGAGAGAGAGAGAGAGAAGCTGTGAGTGAGAGAGTAAGAGAAGCTGTGAGAGAGAGAGTGAGAAAGAGAAGCTGTGAGTGTGTGTGAGAGAAATAGAAGCTGTGAGAGAGAGAGGGAAAGAGAAGATGTGAATGACAGAGAGAGAGAGAGAGACGCTGTGTGTGTCTGAGATAGAGAAAGAGAAGCTGTGTGTGTGTGAGAGAGAGAAAGAGAAGCTGTGAGTAAGAGAGAGAGAGAGAAAGAGAAGCTGTGAGTGTGAGAGTGAGAGAAGCTGTGAGTGAGAGAGAGAGAAAGAGAAGCTGAGTGAGAGAGAGAAAGAGAAGCTGTGAGTGAGAGAGAGAGAGAAAGAGAAGCTGAGTGAGTGAGAGAGAGAAAGAGAAGCTGTGTGAGAGAGAGAGAAAGAAAGAGAAATTGTCAGTGAGAGAGAGAGAAGCTTTGAGTGAGAGAGAAAGAGAGAAAGAGAAGCTGTGAGTGAGAGAGAGAAAGAGATGCTGTGAGTGAGTGAGAGTGAGAGAAAGAGAAGCTGTGAGTGACTGAGAGAAAGAGAAGCTGTGTTAGAGAGAGAGAGAAAGAGAAGCTTTGAGTGAGTGCATGAGAGAGAGAGAGAGAAGCTGTGAGTTAGAGAGAGAGAGAAATAGTAGCTGTGAGTGAGAGAGAGAGAAAGAAAAGCTGTGAGTAAGAGAGAGAGACAAGCTGAGTGTGTGAGAGAGAAAGAGATGCTTTGAGTGAGTGCATGAGAGAGAGAGAGAGAAGCTGGGAGTTAGAGAGAGAGAGAAATAGTAGCTGTGAGTGAGAGAGAGAGAAAGAAAAGCTGTGAGTAAGAGAGAGAGACAAGCTGAGTGAGAGAGAGAGAAAGAGAAGCTGTGAGTGAGAGAGAGAATGAAAGAGAAGCTGTGAGTAAGAGAGAGAGAAGCTGTGAGTGAGTGAGAAAGAGAAGCTGTGAGTGAGTGAGAGAGAGAGAGAATCTGAGTGAGAGAGAGAGAGAAAGAGAAGCTGTGAGTGAGAGAGAGAGAGAAAGAGAAGCTGTGAGTGAGAGAGAGAATGAAAGAGAAGCTGTGAGTAAGAGAGAGAGAAGCTGTGAGTGAGTGAGAAAGAGAAGCTGTGAGTGAGTGAGTGAGAGAGAGAATCTGAGTGAGAGAGAGAGAGAAAGAGAAGCTGTGAGAGAGAGAGAGTGAAAAAGAGAAGCTGTGAATGTGTGTGTGTGAGAGAAATAGAAGCTGTGAGAGAGAGAGAGGGAAAGAGAAGATGTGAATGACAGAGAGAGAGAGAAGCTGTGTGTGTCTGAGATAGAGAAAGAGAAGCTGTGTGTGTGTGTGAGAGAGAAAGAGAAGCTGTGAGTGAGAGAGAGAGAGAGAAAGAAAGAGAAGCTGTGAGAGGGAGAAAGAGAGAAAGAACTGTGTGTGTGTGAGAGAGAGAAGCTGTGAGTGAGAGAGAGAGAGAAAGAGAAGCTGTGAGTGTGAGAGAGAGAGAAGCTGTGAGTGAGAGAGAGAGAGAAAGAGAAGCTGAATGATAGAGAGAGAGAAAGAGAAGCTGTGAGTGAGAGAGAGAGAGAAAGAGAAGCTGAGTGAGTGAGAGAGAGAAAGAGAAGCTGTGTGAGAGAGAGAGAAAGAAAGAGAAATTGTCAGTGAGAGAGAGAGAAGCTTTGAGTGAGAGAGAGAGTAGCTGTGTGTGTGTGAGAGAGAAATAGCTGTGATTGAGAGAGAGAGAAAGAGAAGCTGTGAGTGAGAGAGAGAGAGAGAAGCTGAGGGAGCGAGTGAGAGAGAGAGAGAGAAAGAGAAGCTGTTAGTGAGAGAGAGAGTATAAGAGAAGCTGTGAGTGAGAGAGAGAGAAAGAGAGAAGCTGTGAGTGAGAGAGAGAGAAGCTGTGAGTGAGAGAGAGAGAAGTAGAAGCTGTGAGTGAGAGAGAGAGAGAAAGAGAAGCTGTGAGTGAGAGAGAGAGAAAGAGAAGCTGTGAGTGAGAGAGAGAGAAATAGAAGCTATGAGGGAGAGAGAGTGAGAGAGAAGCTGTGAGTGAGAGAGAGAAAAGCTGTGAGTGAGAGAGAGAGAGAAAGAGAAGCTGTATGTGTGAGAGAGAGAAAGAGAAAGAGAAGCTGTCAGTGAGAGAGAAAGAGAGAAAATGAGAAGCTGTGAGGGAGAGAGAGAGAGAGAAAGAGAGGTTGTGTGGTTGTGTGAGAGAGAAGCTGTGAGGGAGAGAGAGAGAAAGAGAAACTGTGAGTGAGAGAGAGAGAAAGAGAAGCGGTTAGTGAGAGAGAGAGTGAAAGAGAAGCTGTGAGTGAAGGAGAGAGAGAAGCTGTGATTGAGAGAGAGAAGCTGTGAGTGAGAGAGAGAGAGAAAGAGAAACTGAGTGAGAGAGAGAGAATGAGAAGCTGTGATTGAGAGAGAGAGAGAGAGAAAGAGAAGCTATGTGTGTGTGTGAGAGAGAAGCAGTGAGTGAGTGAGAGAGAAAGAGAACCTGTGAGTGAGAGAGAGAAAGAGAAGCTGTTAGTGAGAGTGAGTGTGAAAGAGAAGCTTTGAGTGAGAGAGAGAAAAGCTGTGAGTGAGAGAGAGAGAGAAGCTGTGAGTGAGAGAGAGAAAGAGAAGCTGTGAGTGAGAGAGAGTGAGAAAGAGAAGCTGTGAGTGAGAGAGAAAGAGAAGCTGTGAGTGATGCAGAGAGAGAAAGAGAAGGTGTGTGTGTGTGTGAGAGAGAAGCTGTTAGTGAGAGAGAGAAAGAGAAGCTGTGAGTGAGAGAGAGAGAGAACAAGAAGCTGTGAGAGAGAGAGAAGCTGTGAGTGAGAGAGAGAGAAGGAGAAGCTGTGAGTGAGAGAGAGAGAGAAAGAAAGAGATGCTGTGAGTGAGAGAGGGAGAAAGAGAAGTAAGTGAGAGAGAGAGAGAAGCTGTGTGTGTGAGAGAGAAAGAGAAGCTGTGAGTGAGAGAGAAAGAAGCTATGAGAGAGAGAGTGAGAAAGAGAAGCTGTGAGTGTGTGTGTGAGAGAAAGAGAAGCTGTGAGAGAGAGAGAGGGAAAGAGAAGATGTGAATGACAGAGAGAGAGAGAAGATGTGTGTGTCTGAGATAGAGAAAGAGAAGCTTTGTGTGTGTGTGAGAGAGAAAGAGAAGCTGTGAGTGAGAGAGAGAGAGAAAGAAAGAGAAGCTGTGAGAGGGAGAAAGAGAGAAAGAACTGTGTGTGTGTGAGAGAGAGAGAAGCTGTGAGTGAGAGAGAGAGAGTGAAAGAGAAGCTGTGAGTGTGTGTGAGAGAGAAGCTGTGAGTGAGAGAGAGAGAGAGAAAGAGAAGCTAAGTGAGAGAGAGAGAAAGAGAAGCTGTGAGTGAGAGAGAGAGAGAAAGAGAAGCTGAGTGAGTGAGAGAGAGAAAGAGAAGCTGTGTGAGAGAGAGAGAGAGAAAGAGAAATTGTCAGTGATAGAGAGAGAGAAGCTTTGAGTGAGAGAGAAAGAGAGAAAGAGAAGCTGTGAGAGAGAGAGAGAAAGAGAAGCTGTGAGTGAGAGAGAGAGTGAAAGAGAAGCTGTGAGTGAGAGAGAGAGAGAGAAAGAGAAGCTGTGAGTGACTGAGAGAAAGAGAAGCTACCTAGAGGTAGGAGTAAAAAGCAAGGTAGCCAAATTTGCTGACGACACTAAATTATACAGGGTAGTGAAAACTGTGAGAGATTGTGAAGAGCTCCAGAGGGATCTCTTGACACTGGGGGAGTGGGCAAAACAGTGGCAAATGAGCTTCAACATCAGTAAGTGCAGAGTGATGCATGTTGGGGCAAAAAACCCCAATTACATTTATAAACTGATGGGGTCTGAACTCTCTGCGACAAACCAGGAAAGGGACCTTCGTGTCCTGGTGGACAGCTCAATGAAGGTGTCAACCCAGTGTGCCTCAGCAGTGAAAAAAGCAAACTCTATGTTAGGGATCATTAGGAAGGGTATAGAAAATAAGTCAGCAAGTGTCATTTTGCCTCTTTATAAATCTATGGTGAGGCCCCATCTGGAATATTGTGTACAGTTCTGGTCGCCATACCTCCAGAAGGATATTATGGAGTTGGAGAAAGTACAGAGGAGGGCAACCAGAATGATTAGGGGACTGGAACACCTTCCTTACCATCTGAGGCTGCAATGGTTGGGCCTTTTCACTCTTGAACGAAGGCGTCTAAGAGGTGACCTGATTGAAGTTTATAAAATCATGCACGGTGTGGACAAGGTAGATAAGGAAAAACTGTTTTCCCTATCACACAACACTAGAACTAGGGGACACTCCATGAAACTTTTGGGTACTAGTTCTCAAACAAATAAGAGAAAGTACTTTTTCACCCAGAGGATTACTGGTCTATGGAACTCCCTGCCAGAAGAAGTGGTGACAGCTGTCAGTCTTCACAGCTTTAAGAAAGGATTAGACAAGTTCATGGAGGACAAGGCTATCAATGGCTATAATTATGGATACTTAAGGACAACCTTGGGGTTGGAGAGATAGGCAGGATATCTCTCAATGCCATTTCCAGGGAATCCTAAGCAGGTGAAGGCATCTCCTTGGGAATACCCTGAAGGAAATGGTGAGCCTCTGTGTGAGACAGAATGCTGGACTGGATGGGCTGTGGCCTGTTCCAGCAAGGCTGTTCTTATGTTCTTATGTTCTTATGTAAGAGATGCTGTGAGTGAGAGAGACAGAAAGAGAAGCTGTGAGTGAGAGAGAGAGAAAGAGAAGCTTTGAGTGAGTGAGAGAGAGAAAGAGAAGCTTTGTGTGTGTGAGAGAGAAAGAGAAGTTGTGAGTGAGAGAGAGAAAGAGAAGCTGTGTGTGTGAGAGAGAGAAAGAGAAGCTGTGAGTGAGAGAGAAAGAGAAGCTGTGAGAAAGAGAGAGAGAGAAAGAGAAGCTATGACTAGAGAGAGAGAGAGAGAGAAGCTGTGAGAGAGAGAGAGAGAAAGAGAAGCTGTGAGTGAGTGAGAGAGAGAAGCTGTGAGTGTGTGTGAGAGAGAAAGAGAAGCTGAATGAGAGAGGGAGAGAAAGAGAAGCTGTGAGTGAGAGAGAGAGAGAAAGAGAAGCTGTGAGTGAGAGAGAGAGAGAAGCTGAGTGAGAGAGAGAGAAAGAGAAGCTGTGAGTGACAGAGAGAGAGAAAGAGAAGCTGTGAGTGAGAGAGTGAGAGAGATAAATAGAAGTTGTGAGAGAGAGTGAGAGGGATACAGATGCTGTGAGTGAGTGCATGAGAGAGAGAGAAAGAGAAGCTGTGAGTGAGTGAGAGAGAGAAAGAGTAGCTGTGAGTGAAAGAGAAAGAGAAGCTGTGAGTGAGAGAGAGAGAAGCTGAGTGAGAGAGAGAGAAAGAGAAGCTGTGAGTGAGAGAGAGAGAAGCTGTGAGTGAGAGAGAGAGAGAAGCTGTGAGTGAGAGAGAAAAAGAGTAGCTGTGTGTGTGTGAGAGAGAAAGAGTAGCTGTGATTGAGAGAGAGAGAAAGAGAAGCTGTGAGTGAGAGAGAGAGAAGCTGAGTGAGAGTGAGAGAAAGAGAAGCTGTGAGTGAGAGAGAGAGAAAGAGTAGCTGTGATTGAGAGAGAGAAAGAGAAGCTGTGAGTGAGAGAGAGAGAGAAGCTGAGTGAGAGAGAGAGAAAGAGAAGCTGTGAGTGAGAGAGAGAGAGAGAAGCTGTGAGTGAGAGAGAGAGAAAGAGAAGATGTGAGTGAGAGAGAGAGAAAGAGAAGCTGTTAGTGAGAGAGAGTATAAGAGAAGCTGTGAGTGAGAGAGAGAGAAGCTGTGAGTGAGAGAGAGAGAAGTAGAATCTGTGAGTGAGAGAGAGAGAAAGAGAAGCTGTGAGTGAGAGAGAGAGAGAAAGAGAAGCTGTGAGTGAGAGAGAGAAATAGAAGCTATGAGTGAGAGAGAGTGAGAGAGAAGCTGTGAGTGAGAGAGAGAGAACCTGTGAGTGAGAGAGAGAGAAAGAGAAGCTGTATGTGTGAGAGAGAGAAAGAGAAAGAGAAGCTGTCAGTGAGAGAGAAAGAGAGAAAATGAGAAGCTGTGAGGGAGAGAGAGAGAGAGAAAGAGAGGTTGTGTGGTTGTGTGAGAGAGAAGCTGTGAGTGAGAGAGAGAGAAAGAGAAACTGTGAGTGAGAGAGAGAGAAAGAGAAGCGGTTAGTGAGAGAGAGAGTGAAAGAGAAGCTGTGAGTGAAGGAGAGAGAGAAGCTGTGATTGAGAGAGAGAAGCTGTGAGTGAGAGAGAGAGAGAAAGAGAAACTGAGTGAGAGAGAGAGAGAAAGAGAAGCTGTGAGTGAGAGAGAAAGAGAAGCTGTGAGTGAGAGAGAGAGAGAAGCTGAGTGAGAGAGAGAGAAAGAGAAGCTGTGAGTGACAGAGAGAGAGAAAGAGAAGCTGTGAGTGAGAGAGTGAGAGAGATAAATAGAAGCTGTGAGAGAGAGTGAGAGAGATACAGATGCTGTGAGTGAGTGCATGAGAGAGAGAGAAAGAGAAGCTGTGAGTGAGTGAGAGAGAGAAAGAGTAGCTGTGAGTGAAAGAGAAAGAGAAGCTGTGAGTGAGAGAGAGAGAGAAGCTGAGTGAGAGAGAGAGAAAGAGAAGCTGTGAGTGAGAGAGAGAGAAGCTGTGAGTGAGAGAGAGAGAGAAGCTGTTAGTGAGAGAGAAAAAGAGTAGCTGTGTGTGTGTGAGAGAGAAAGAGTAGCTGTGATTGAGAGAGAGAGAAAGAGAAGCTGTGAGTGAGAGAGAGAGAAGCTGAGTGAGAGAGAGAGAAAGAGAAGCTGTGAGTGAGAGAGAGAGAAAGAGTAGCTGTGATTGAGAGAGAGAAAGAGAAGCTGTGAGTGAGAGAGAGAGAGAAGCTGAGTGAGAGAGAGAGAAAGAGAAGCTGTGAGTGAGAGAGAGAGAGAGAGAAGCTGTGAGTGAGAGAGAGAGAAAGAGAAGATGTGAGTGAGAGAGAGAGAAAGAGAAGCTGTTAGTGAGAGAGAGTATAAGAGAAGCTGTGAGTGAGAGAGAGAGAAGCTGTGAGTGAGAGAGAGAGAAGTAGAATCTGTGAGTGAGAGAGAGAGAAAGAGAAGCTGTGAGTGAGAGAGAGAGAAAGAGAAGCTGTGAGTGAGAGAGAGAGAAATAGAAGCTATGAGTGAGAGAGAGTGAGAGAGAAGCTGTGAGTGAGAGAGAGAGAAAGAGAAGCTGTATGTGTGAGAGAGAGAAAGAGAAAGAGAAGCTGTCAGTGAGAGAGAAAGAGAGAAAATGAGAAGCTGTGAGGGAGAGAGAGAGAGAGAGAAAGAGAGGTTGTGTGGTTGTGTGAGAGAGAAGCTGTGAATGAGAGAGAGAGAAAGAGAAACTGTGAGAGAGAGAGAGAGAAAGAGAAGCGGTTAGTGAGAGAGAGAGTGAAAGAGAAGCTGTGAGTGAAGGAGAGAGAGAAGCTGTGATTGAGAGAGAGAAGCTGTGAGTGAGAGAGAGAGAGAAAGAGAAACTGAGTGAGAGAGAGAGAGAAAGATAAGCTGTGAGTGAGAGAGAGAGAGAGAGAAAGAGAAGCTATGTGTGTGTGAGAGAGAGAAGCAGTGAGTGAGAGAGAGAGAGAAAGAGAACCTGTGAGTGAGAGAGAGAAAGAGAAGCTGTTAGTGAGAGTGAGTGTGAAAGAGAAGCTTTGAGTGTGAGAGAGAAAAGCTGTGAGTGAGAGAGAGAGAGAAGCTGTGAGTGAGAGAGAGAAAGAGAAGCTGTGAGTGAGAGAGAGAGTGAGAAAGAGAAGCTGTGAGTGAGAGAGAAAGAGAAGCTGTGAGTGAGGCAGAGAGAGAAAGAGAAGGTGTGTGTGTGAGAGAGAAGCTGTTAGTGAGAGAGAGAAAGAGAAGCTGTGAGTGAGAGAGAGAGAACGAGAAGCTGTGAGAGAGAGAGAAGCTGTGAGTGAGAGAGAAGAGAAGGAGGAGCTGTGAGTGAGAGAGAGAGAGAAAGAAAGAGATGCTGTGAGTGAGAGAGGGAGAAAGAGAAGGTGTGAGTGAGAGAGAGATAGAGAAAGAGAAGCTGTGAGTGAGACAGAGAGAGAAGCTGTGAGTGAGAGAGAGAGAAAGAGAAGCTGTGAGTGAGAGAGAGAGAAAGAGAAGGTGTGAGTGAGAGAGAGATAGAGAAAGAGAAGCTGTGAGTGAGAGAGAGAGAAGCTGTGAGTGAGAGAGAGAGAAAGAGAAGCTGTGAGTGAGAGAGAGAGAAAGAGAAGCTGTGTGTGTGAGAGAGAGAAAGAGAAGCTGTGAGTGAGAGAGGGAAAGAGAAGCTGTGAGTGAGAGAGAGAGAAAGAGAAGCTGTAAGTGAGAGAGAGTGAGAAAGAGAAGCTGTGAGAGAGAGAGAGAGAGAAGCTGTGTGTGTGAGAGAGAGAGAAAGAGGAGCTGTGAGTGAGAGAGAGAGAATGAGAAGCTGTGAGAGAGAGAAAGAGAGAAGCTGTGAGAGAGAGAGAGAGAGAAGGAGACGCTGTGAGTGAGAGAGAGAAAGAGAAGCTGTGAGTGAGTGAAAGAGAAAGAGAAGCTGTAAGTGAGAGAGAGTGAGAAAGAGAAGCTGAGAGAGAGAGAGAAGCTGTGTGTGTGAGAGAGAGAAAGAGGAGCTGTAAGTGAGACAGAGAGAGAATGAGAAGCTGTGAGAGAGAGAAAGAGAGAAGCTGTGAGTGAGAGAGAACAAGATGCTGTGAGTGAGAGAGAGAGAAAGAAAGAGAAGCTGTGAGTGAGAGAGAGAGAGAAGCTGTGAGTGAGCGACAGAGAAAGAGAAGCTGTGAGTGAGAGAGAGAAAAAGAGAACCTGAGAGAGAGAGAAAGAGAAGCTGTGAGTGAGAGAGAGAAATAGAGAAAGAGAAGCTGTGAGTGAGAGAGAGAGAGAGAAGCTGTGAGTGAGAGAGAGAAAGAGATGCTGTGAGTGAGAGAGAGGGAGAGAAATTGATGTTAGTGAGAGAGAGAAAGAAAGAGAAGCAGTAAGTGAGAGAGAGAAGAAAGAGAAGCTGTGAGTGAGAGAGAGAGAAAGAGAAGCTGTGTGTGTGTGTGAGAGAGAGAAGCTGTGAGTGAGAGACAGAGAGAAAGAGAAGCTGTGAGTGAGGGAGAGAGAGAGAAAGAGAAGCTGTGAGTGAGACAGAGAGAAAGAGAAGCTGTGAGTGGTGAGAGAGAGAACGAGAAGCTGTGTGAGAGAGAGAAAGAGAAGCTGTGAGTGAGAGAAATAGAGAAAGATAAGCTGTGAGTGAGAGAGAGAGAGAGAAAGAGAAGCTGTGAGAGAGAGAGAGAAAGAGAAGCTGTGAGTGAGAGAGAAAGAAAGAGAAGCTGTAAGTGAGAGAGAGTGAGAAAGAGAAGCTGTGAGTGAGATAGAAAGAGAAAGAGAAGATGTGAGTGAGAGAGAGAGATAGAAAGAGAAGCTGTGATTTGGAGAGACAGAGAAAAAGAAGCTATGAGTGAGAGAGAGAGAGAGAAAGGGAAGCTGTGAGAGAGAGAGAGAGAACGAGAAGCTGTGAGAGAGAGAGAGAGAAGCTGTGAGTGAGTGAGAGAGAGAGAAGGAGAAGCTGTGAGTGAGATAAGAGAGAGAAAGAAAAGCTGTGAGTGAGAGAGAGAGAGAAAGAGAAGCTGAGTGAGTGAGAGAGAGAAAGAGAAAGAGGAGCTGTGTGTGTGTGAGAGAGAAAGAGAACCTGTGTGTGAGCGAGAGACAGAGAAGCTGTGAGTGAGAGAGAAAGAGAGAAAGTGAAGCTGTTAGTGAGAGAGACAGAAAGAGAAACTGTGAGAGAAAGAGAAAGAGAGAAAGAAGAAGCTGTGAGTGAGAGAGAGAGAAAGAGAAGCTGTGAGTGGGAGAGAGAGAGAATGAGAAGCTGTGAGAGAGAGAAATAGAAGCTGTGAGTGAGAGAGAGAAATAGAGAAAGAGAAGCTTTGAGTGAGAGAGAGAGAGAGAATGAGAAGCTGTGAGTGAGAGAAAGATAAGCTGTGAGTAAGAGAGAGAGAAAGATAAGCTGTGAGTGAGAGGGAGAGAGAAAGAGAAGCTGTGAGTGAGACAGAGAGAAAGAGAAGCTGTGTGAGATAGAAATAGAAGCTGTGAGTGAGAGAGAGAAATAGAGAAAGAGAAGCTGTGAGTGAGAGAGAGAGAGAGAATGAGAAGCTGTGAGTGAGAGAAAGATAAGCTGTGAGTAAGAGAGAGAGAAAGATAAGCGGTTAGTGAGAGAGAGAGTGAAAGAGAAGCTGTGAGTGAAGGAGAGAGGGAAGCTGTGATTGAGAGAGAGAAGCTGTGAGTGAGAGAGAGAGAGAAAGAGAAACTGAGTGAGAGAGAGAGAAAGAGAAGCTGTGAGTGAGAGAGAGAGAGAAAGAGAAGCTATGTGTGAGATAGAGAGAGAAGCACTGAGTGAGAGAGAGAGAGAAAGAGAAGCTGTGAGTGAGATAGAAAGAGAAAGAGAAGATGTGAGTGAGAGAGAGAGATAGAAAGAGAAGCTGTGATTGAGAGAGACAGAGAAAAAGAAGCTGTGAGTGAGAGAGAGAGAGAGAAAGGGAAGCTGTGAGTGAGAGAGAGAGAACGAGAAGCTGTGAGAGAGAGAGAAAGAAAAGCTGTGATGGAGAGAGAGAGAAAGAGAAGCTGTGAGTGAGAAAGAGAAAGAGAAAGAGAAAGAGGAGCTGTGTGTGCGAGAGAGAGAAAGAGAACCTGTGTGTGTGAGAGAGAGAAGCTGTGAGTGAGAGAGAAAGAGAGAAAGTGAAGCTGTTAGTGAGAGAGACAGAAAGAGAAACTGTGAGAGAAAGAGAGAAAGAAGAAGCTGTGAGTGAGAGAGAGAGAAAGAGAAGCTGTGAGTGGGAGAGAGAAAGAATGAGAAGCTGTGAGAGAGAGAGAAATAGAAGCTGTGAGTGAGAGAGAGAAATAGAGAAAGAGAAGATTTGAGTGAGAGAGAGAGAGAGAGAGAGAATGAGAAGCTGTGAGTGAGAGAAAGATAAGCTGTCAGTAAGAGAGAGAGAAAGATAAGCTGTGAGTGAGAGGGAGAGAGAAACAGAAGCTGTGAGTGAAGGAGAGAGAGAAGCTGTAATTGAGAGAGAGAAGCTGTGAGTGAGAGAGAGAGTGAAAGAGAAAATGAGTGAGAGAGAGAGAGAAAGAGAAGCTGTGAGTGAAAGAGAGAGAGAGAAAGAGAAGCTATGTGTGTGTGAGAGAGAGAAGCAGTGAGTGAGAGAGAGAGAGAAAGAGAACCTGTGAGTGAGAGAGAGAAAGAGAAGCTGTTAGTGAGAGTAAGTGTGAAAGAGAGCTTTGAGTGTGAGAGAGAGAGAAGCTGTGAGTGAGAGAGAGAGAGAAGCTGTGAGTGAGAGAGAGAGAAAGAGAAGCTGTGAGTGAGAGAGAGTGAGAAAGAGAAGCAGTGAGTGAGAGAGAAAGAGAAGCTGTGAGTGAGGCAGAGAGAGAATGAGAAGGTGTGTGTTTGTGAGAGAGAAGCTGTTAGTGAGAGAGAGAAAGAGAAGCTGTGAGTGAGAGAGAGAGAGAACGAGAAGCTGTGAGAGAGAGAGAAGCTGTGCGTGAGAGAGAGAGAAGGAGAAGCTGTGAGTGAGAGAGAGAGAAAGAAAGAGATGCTGTGAGTGAGAGAGGGAGAAAGAGAAGTGAGTGAGAGAGAGAGAGAAGCTGTGTGTGAGAGAGAGAAAGAGAAGCTGTGAGTGAGAGAGAGAGAGAAAGAGAAGCTGTGAGTGAGAGAGATAGAAAGAGAAGCTGTAAATGAGAGAGAAAGAGAAGCTGTGAGTGAGTGAGAGAGAGAGAAGCTGTGAGTGAGAGAGAGAGAAAGAGAAGCTGTGAGTGAGAGAAAGAGAAACTGCTAGTGAGAGAGAGAGAAAGAGAAGGTGTGAGTGAGAGAGAGAGAGAGAGAAAGAGAAGCTGTGAGTGAGAGAGAGAGAAGCTGTGAGTGAGAGAGAGAGAGAAAGAGAAGCTGTGAGTGAGAGAGAGAGAAAGAGAAGCTGTGAGTGAGAGAAAGAGAATGAGTAGCTGTGAGTGAGGAGAGAGAGAAAGAGAAGCTGTGAGAGAGAGAGAGAGAGAAAGAGAAGCTGTGAGTGAGAGAGAGAGAGAAAGAGAAGCTGTAAGTGAGAGAGAGTGAGAAAGAGAAGCTATGAGAGAGAGAGAGAGAAGCTGTGTGTGTGAGAGAGAGAAAGAGGCGCTGTGAGTGAGAGAGAGGGAATGAGAATCTGTGGGAGTGAGAAAGAGAAGCTGTGAGAGAGAGAGAGAGAGAAGCTGTGTGTGTGAGAGAGAAAGAGGAGCTGCGAGTGAGAGAGAGAGCGAATGAGAAGCTGTGAGAGAGAGAAAGAGAGAAGCTGTGAGTGAGAGAGAACAAGAAGCTGTGTGTCAGAGAGAGAGAAAGAAAGAGAAGCTGTGAGTGAGAGAGAGAGAAAGAGAAGCTGTGAGTGAGAGAGAGAGAGAAGCTGTGAGAGACAGAGGAAGAGAAGCTGTGAGTGAGAGAGAGAGAGAAAGAGAAGCTATGAGTGAGAGAGAGAAATAGAGAAAGAGAAGCTGTGAGTGAGAGAGAGAGAGAGAAGGTGTGTGTGAGAGAGAGAAAGAGTAGCTGTGAGTGAGAGAGAGAGAGAGAAGCTGTGAGTGAGTGAGATTGAGAAAAAGAGATGTTAGTGAGAGAGAGAAAGAAAGAGAAGCGGTAAGTGAGAGAGAGAAGAAAGAGAAGCTGTGAGTGAGAGAGAGAGAGAAAGAGAAGCTGTGTGTGAGAGAGAGAGAGAAGCTGTGAGTGAGAGACAGAGAGAAAGAGAAGCTGTGATTGAGAGAGAGAGAGAAAGAGAAGCTGTGAGTGAGACAGAGAGAAAGAGAAGCTGTGAGAGAGGGAGAAAGAGAAGATGTAAGTGAAAGAGAGAAGAAAGAGAAGATGTGAGTGAGAGAGAGATAGAAAGAGAAGATGTGATTGAGAGAGATAGAGAAAAAGAAGCTGTGAGTGAGAGAGAGAGAGAAAGGGAAGCTGTGAGTGAGAGTGAGAGAGAATGAGAAGCTGTGTGAGAGAGAGAGAAGCTGTGAGTGAGTGAAAGAGAGAGAAGGAGAAGCTCTGAGTGAGATAAGAGAGAAAGAAAGAGAAGCTGTGAGTGTGAGACAGAGAAAGAGAAGCTGTGAGTGAGAGAGAGAGAGAAGCTGTGAGTGAGAGAGAGAGAAAGAAAAGCTGTGAGTGAGAGAGAGAGAAAGAGAAGGTGTGAGTGAGAGAGAAAGAGAAAGAGAAAGAGGAGCTGTGTGTGTGTGAGAGAGAAAGAGATCCTGTGTGTGTGTGAGAGAGAGAGAAGCTGTGGGTGAGAGAGAAAGAGAGAAAGAAAAGCTGTTAGTGAGAGAGACAGAAAGAGAAACTGTGAGAGAAAGAGAAAGAGAGAAAGAAGAAGCTGTGAGTGAGAGACAGAGAAAGAGAAGCTGTGAGTGGGAGAGAGAGAGAATGAGAAGATGTGTTAGAGAGAAAAATAGAAGCTGTGAGTGAGAGAGAGAAATAGAGAAAGAGAAGCATTGAGTGAGTGAGAGAGAGAGAGAATGAGAAGCAGTGAGTGAGAGAAAGATAAGCTGTGAGTAAGAGAGAGAGAAAGATAAGCAGTGAGGGAGAGGGAGAGAGAAAGAGAAGCTGTGAGTGAGACAGAGAGAAAGAGAAGCTGTGTGAGAGAGAAATAGAAGCTGTGAGTGAGAGAGAGAAATAGAGAAAGAGAAGCTGTGATTGAGAGAGAGAGAGAGAATGAGAAGCTGTGAGAGAGAGAAAGATAAGCTGTGAGTAAGAGAGAGAGAAAGATAAGCTGTGAGTAAGAGAGGGAGAAAGAGAAGGTATGAGTGAGAGGGAGAGAGAAAGAAAGAGAAGCTGTGAGTGAGACAGAGAGAAAGAGAAGCTGTGTGAGAGAGAAATAGAAGCTGTGAGTGAGAGAGAGAAATAAAGAGAAGCTGTGAGTGAGAGAGAGAGAGAGAGAATGAGAAGCTGTGAGTGTGAGAAAGAGATGCTGTGAGTAAGAGAGAGAGAAAGATAAGCTGTGAGTGAGAGAGAGAGAAAGAGAAGGTGTGTGTGTGAGAGAGAAAGAGAAGCTGTGTGTGTGTGAGAGAGAGAGTTGAGCTCTGAGAGAGAGAGAGAAAGAGGAGCAGTGAGTGAGAGAGAGAGAGAATGAGAAGCTGTGAGAGAGAGAAAGAGAGAAGCTGTGAGTGAGAGAGAGAGAATGAGAAGCTGTGAGTGAGAGAGAAAGAAAGAAAGAGAAGCTGTGAGTGAGAGAGAGAGAAAGAGAAGCTGTGAGTGAGAGAGAGAGAGAAGCTGTGAGTGAGTAAGAGAGAGAGAAAGAGAAGCTGTGAGTGACTGAGAGAAAGAGAAGCTGTGTTAGAGAGAGAGAGAAAGAGATGCTGTGAGTGAGAGAGACAGAAATAGAAGCTGTGAGTGAGAGAGAGAGAAAGAGAAGCTTTGAGTGAGAGAGAGAGAGAGAGAAGCTTTGTGTGTGTGAGAGAGAAAGAGAAGTTGTGAGTGAGAGAGAGAAAGAGAAGCTGTGTGTGTGAGAGAGAGAAAGAGAAGCTGTGAGTGAGAGAGAAAGAGAAGCTGTGAGAAAGAGAGAGAAAGAGAAGCTGTGACTGGAGAGAGAGAGAAGCTGTGAGAGAGAGAGAGAAAGAGAAGCTGTGAGTGAGTGAGAGAGAGAAGCTGTGAGTGTGTGTGTGAGAGAGAAAGAGAAGCTGAGTGAGAGAGGGAGAGAAAGAGAAGCTGTGAGTGAGAGAGAGAGAGAGAGAAGCTGTGAGTGAGAGAGAGAGAGAAGCTGTGAGTGAGTGAGAGAGAGAGAGAAGCTGTGTGAGAGAGAGAGAAGCTGTGAGTGAGAGAGAGAGAGAGGGAAAGAGAAGCTGTAAGTGAGAGAGAGAGAAAGAGAAGCTGTGTGTGTGTGAGAGAGAGAGAGAGAAAGAGATGCTGTGAGTGAGTGAGAAAGAAAGAGATGCTGTGAGTGAGAGAGAGAAATAGAAGCTGTGAGAGAGAGTGAGAGAGAAAGAGATGCTTTGAGTGAGTGCATGAGAGAGAGAGAAGCTGTGAGTGAGAGAGAGAGAGAAAGAGTAGCTGTGAGTGAGAGAGAGAGAAAGAAAAGCTGTGAGTAATAGAGAGAGACAAGCTGAGTGAGAGAGAGAGAAAGAGAAGCTGTGAGTGAGAGAGAGAGAGAAGCTGTGAGTGAGTAAGAGAGAGAGAAAGAGAAGCTGTGAGTGACTGAGAGAAAGAGAAGCTGTGTTAGAGAGAGAGAGAAAGAGATGCTGTGAGTGAGAGAGACAGAAATAGAAGCTGTGAGTGAGAGAGAGAGAAATAGAAGCTTTGAGTGAGAGAGAGAGAGAGAAGCTTTGTGTGTGTGAGAGAGAAAGAGAAGTTGTGAGTGAGAGAGAGAAAGAGAAGCTGTGTGTGAGAGAGAGAAAGAGAAGCTGTGAGTGAGAGAGAAAGAGAAGCTGTGAGAAAGAGAGAGAAAGAGAAGCTGTGACTGGAGAGAGAGAGAAGCTGTGAGTGAGAGAGAGAGAAAGAGAAGCTGTGTGTGTGTGTGTGAGAGAGAGAAAGAGATGCTGTGAGTGAGTGAGAAAGAAAGAGATGCTGTGAGTGAGAGAGAGAAATAGAAGCTGTGAGAGAGAGAGAGAGAAAGAGATGCTTTGAGTGAGTGCATGAGAGAGAGAGAAGCTGTGAGTGAGAGAGAGAGAGAAAGAGTAGCTGTGAGTAAAGAGAGAGAGAAAGAAAAGCTGTGAGTAATAGAGAGAGACAAGCTGAGTGAGAGAGAGAGAAAGAGAAGCTGTGAGTGAGAGAGAGAGAGAAGCTGTGAGTGAGTAAGAGAGAGAGAAAGAGAAGCTGTGAGTGACTGAGAGAAAGAGAAGCTGTGTTAGAGAGAGAGAGCGAAAGAGATGCTGTGAGTGAGAGAGACAGAAATAGAAGCTGTGAGTGAGAGAGAGAGAAAGAGAAGCTTTGAGTGAGAGAGAGAGAGAGAAGCTTTGTGTGTGTGAGAGAGAAAGAGAAGTTGTGAGTGAGAGAGAGAAAGAGAAGCTGTGTGTGTGTGAGAGAGAAAGAGAAGCTGTGAGTGAGAGAGAAAGAGAAGCTGTGAGAAAGAGAGAGAAAGAGAAGCTGTGACTGGAGAGAGAGAGAAGCTGTGAGAGAGAGAGAGAAAGAGAAGCTGTGAGTGAGTGAGAGAGAGAAGCTGTGAGTGTGTGTGTGAGAGAGAAAGAGAAGCTGAGTGAGAGAGGGAGAGAAAGAGAAGCTGTGAGTGAGAGAGAGAGAGAAAGAGAAGCTGTGAGTGAGAGAGAGAGAGAAGCTGTGAGTGAGTGAGAGAGAGAGAGAAGGTGTGTGAGAGAGAGAGAAGCTGTGAGTGAGAGAGAGAGAGAGGGAAAGAGAAGCTGTAAGTGAGAGAGAGAGAAAGAGAAGCTGTGTGTGTGTGTGTGAGAGAGAGAGAAAGAGATGCTGTGAGTGAGTGAGAAAGAAAGAGATGCTGTGAGTGAGAGAGAGAAATAGAAGCTGTGAGAGAGAGTGAGAGAGAAAGAGATGCTTTGAGTGAGTGCATGAGAGAGAGAGAAGCTGTGAGTGAGAGAGAGAGAAAGAGTAGCTGTGAGTGAGAGAGAGAGAAAGAAAAGCTGTGAGTAATAGAGAGAGACAAGCTGAGTGAGAGAGAGAGAAAGAGAAGCTGTGAGTGAGTAAGAGAGAGAGAAAGAGAAGCTGTGAGTGACTGAGAGAAAGAGAAGCTGTGTTAGAGAGAGAGAGAGAAAGAGATGCTGTGAGTGAGA
This sequence comes from Bradypodion pumilum, assembly GCA_035047305.1. Taxonomy (NCBI): domain Eukaryota; kingdom Metazoa; phylum Chordata; class Lepidosauria; order Squamata; family Chamaeleonidae; genus Bradypodion; species Bradypodion pumilum. The sequence continues at coordinate 236,967,785 of JAWDJD010000001.1, forward strand.
GAGACAGAAATAGAAGCTGTGAGTGAGAGAGAGAGAAAGAGAAGCTTTGAGTGAGAGAGAGAGAGAGAAGCTTTGTGTGTGTGAGAGAGAAAGAGAAGCTGTGAGAAAGAGAGAGAAAGAGAAGCTGTGACTGGAGAGAGAGAGAAGCTGTGAGTGAGAGAGAGAGAAAGAGAAGCTGTGAGAGAGAGAGAAGCTGTGAGTGAGAGAGAGAGAAGGAGAAGCTGTGAGTGAGAGAGAGAGAGAAAGAAAGAGATGCTGTGAGTGAGAGAGGGAGAAAGAGAAGTGAGTGAGAGAGAGAGAAGCTGTGTGTGAGAGAGAGAAAGAAAAGCTGTGAGTGAGAGAGAGAGAGAAAGAGAAGCTGTGAGTGAGAGAGATAGAAAGAGAAGCTGTAAATGAGAGAGAAAGAGAAGCTGTGAGTGAGTGAGAGAGAGAGAAGCTGTGAGTGAGAGAGAGAGAAAGAGAAGCTGTGAGTGAGAGAGAGAGAAGCTGTGAGTGAGAGAGAGAGAAAGAGAAGCTGTGAGTGAGAGAGAGAGAAGCTGTGAGTGAGAGAGAGAAAGAGAAGCTGTGAGTGAGAGAGAGAGAGAAGGAGAAGCTGTGAGTGAGAGAGAGAAAGAGAAGCTGTGAGTGAGAGAGAGAGAAAGAGAAGCTGTAAGTGAGAGAGAGTGAGAAAGAGAAGCTATGAGAGAGAGAGAGAGAGAGAAGCTGTGTGTGTGAGAGAGAGAAAGAGGAGCTGTGAGTGAGAGAGAGGGAATGAGAATCTGTGAGAGTGAGAAAGAGAAGCTGTGAGAGAGAGAGAGAGAAGCTGTGTGTGTGAGAGAGAGAAAGAGGAGCTGTGAGTGAGAGAGAGAGCGAATGAGAAGCTGTGAGAGAGAGAAAGAGAGAAGCTGTGAGTGAGAGAGAACAAGAAGCTGTGTGTCAGAGAGAGAGAAAGAAAGAGAAGCTGTGAGTGAGAGAGAGAGAAAGAGAAGCTGTGAGTGAGAGAGAGAGAGAAGCTGTGAGAGACAGAGGAAGAGAAGCTGTGAGTGAGAGAGAGAGAGAAAGAGAAGCTATGAGTGAGAGAGAGAAATAGAGAAAGAGAAGCTGTGAGTGAGAGAAAGAGAGAAGGTGTGTGTGAGAGAGAGAAAGAGTAGCTGTGAGTGAGAGAGAGAGAGAGAAGCTGTGAGTGAGTGAGATTGAGAGAAAGAGATGTTAGTGAGAGAGAGAAAGAAAGAGAAGCGGTAAGTGAGAGAGAGAAGAAAGAGAAGCTGTGAGAGAGAGAGAGAGAGAGAGAGAGAAAAGCTGTGAGAGAGAGAGAGAGAGAAGCTGTGAGTGAGAGACAGAGAGAAAGAGAAGCTGTGATTGAGAGAGAGAGAGAAAGAGAAGCTGTGAGTGAGACAGAGAGAAAGAGAAGCTGTGAGTGAGAGAAATAGAGAAAGAGAAGCTGTGAGTGAGAGAGAGAGAGAAAGAGAAGCTGTGAGAGAGGGAGAAAGAGAAGATGTAAGTGAAAGAGAGAAGAAAGAGAAGATGTGAGTGAGAGAGAGAGATAGAAAGAGAAGATGTGATTGAGAGAGACAGAGAAAAAGAAGCTGTGAGTGAGAGAGAGAGAGAGAGAAAGGGAAGCTGTGAGTGAGAGAGAGAGAGAATGAGAAGCTGTGAGAGAGAGAGAGAAGCTGTGAGTGAGTGAGAGAGAGAGAAGGAGAAGCTCTGAGTGAGATAAGAGAGAAAGAAAGAGAAGCTGTGAGTGTGAGAGAGAGAAAGAGAAGCTGTGAGTGAGAGAGAGAGAGAAGCTGTGAGTGAGGGAGAGAGAAAGAGAAGCTGTAAGTGAGAGAGAGTGAGAAAGAGAAGCTATGAGAGAGAGAGAGAGAAGCTGTGTGTGTGAGAGAGAGAAAGAGGAGCTGTGAGTGAGAGAGAGAGAGAGAAAGAGAAGCTATGTGTGTGTGAGAGAGAGAAGCAGTGAGTGAGAGAGAGAGAGAAAGAGAACCTGTGAGTGAGAGAGAGAAAGAGAAGCTGTTAGTGAGAGTAAGTGTGAAAGAGAGCTTTGAGTGTGAGAGAGAGAGAAGCTGTGAGTGAGAGAGAGAGAGAAGCTGTGAGTGAGAGAGAGAGAAAGAGAAGCTGTGAGTGAGAGAGAGTGAGAAAGAGAAGCAGTGAGTGAGAGAGAAAGAGAAGCTGTGAGTGAGGCAGAGAGAGAATGAGAAGGTGTGTGTTTGTGAGAGAGAAGCTGTTAGTGAGAGAGAGAAAGAGAAGCTGTGAGTGAGAGAGAGAGAGAACGAGAAGCTGTGAGAGAGAGAGAAGCTGTGAGTGAGAGAGAGAGAAGGAGAAGCTGTGAGTGAGAGAGAGAGAAAGAAAGAGATGCTGTGAGTGAGAGAGGGAGAAAGAGAAGTGAGTGAGAGAGAGAGAGAAGCTGTGTGTGAGAGAGAGAAAGAGAAGCTGTGAGTGAGAGAGAGAGAGAAAGAGAAGCTGTGAGTGAGAGAGATAGAAAGAGAAGCTGTAAATGAGAGAGAAAGAGAAGCTGTGAGTGAGTGAGAGAGAGAGAAGCTGTGAGTGAGAGAGAGAGAAAGAGAAGCTGTGAGTGAGAGAAAGAGAAACTGCTAGTGAGAGAGAGAGAAAGAGAAGGTGTGAGTGAGAGAGAGAGAGAGAGAAAGAGAAGCTGTGAGTGAGAGAGAGAGAAGCTGTGAGTGAGAGAGAGAGAGAAAGAGAAGCTGTGAGTGAGAGAGAGAGAAAGAGAAGCTGTGAGTGAGAGAAAGAGAATGAGTAGCTGTGAGTGAGGAGAGAGAGAAAGAGAAGCTGTGTGAGAGAGAGAGAGAGAAAGAGAAGCTGTGAGTGAGAGAGAGAGAGAAAGAGAAGCTGTAAGTGAGAGAGAGTGAGAAAGAGAAGCTATGAGAGAGAGAGAGAGAAGCTGTGTGTGTGAGAGAGAGAAAGAGGCGCTGTGAGTGAGAGAGAGGGAATGAGAATCTGTGGGAGTGAGAAAGAGAAGCTGTGAGAGAGAGAGAGAGAGAAGCTGTGTGTGTGAGAGAGAAAGAGGAGCTGCGAGTGAGAGAGAGAGCGAATGAGAAGCTGTGAGAGAGAGAAAGAGAGAAGCTGTGAGTGAGAGAGAACAAGAAGCTGTGTGTCAGAGAGAGAGAAAGAAAGAGAAGCTGTGAGTGAGAGAGAGAGAAAGAGAAGCTGTGAGTGAGAGAGAGAGAGAAGCTGTGAGAGACAGAGGAAGAGAAGCTGTGAGTGAGAGAGAGAGAGAAAGAGAAGCTATGAGTGAGAGAGAGAAATAGAGAAAGAGAAGCTGTGAGTGAGAGAGAGAGAGAGAAGGTGTGTGTGAGAGAGAGAAAGAGTAGCTGTGAGTGAGAGAGAGAGAGAGAAGCTGTGAGTGAGTGAGATTGAGAAAAAGAGATGTTAGTGAGAGAGAGAAAGAAAGAGAAGCGGTAAGTGAGAGAGAGAAGAAAGAGAAGCTGTGAGTGAGAGAGAGAGAGAAAGAGAAGCTGTGTGAGAGAGAGAGAGAGAAGCTGTGAGTGAGAGACAGAGAGAAAGAGAAGCTGTGATTGAGAGAGAGAGAGAAAGAGAAGCTGTGAGTGAGACAGAGAGAAAGAGAAGCTGTGAGAGAGGGAGAAAGAGAAGATGTAAGTGAAAGAGAGAAGAAAGAGAAGATGTGAGTGAGAGAGAGATAGAAAGAGAAGATGTGATTGAGAGAGATAGAGAAAAAGAAGCTGTGAGTGAGAGAGAGAGAGAAAGGGAAGCTGTGAGTGAGAGTGAGAGAGAATGAGAAGCTGTGTGAGAGAGAGAGAAGCTGTGAGTGAGTGAAAGAGAGAGAAGGAGAAGCTCTGAGTGAGATAAGAGAGAAAGAAAGAGAAGCTGTGAGTGTGAGACAGAGAAAGAGAAGCTGTGAGTGAGAGAGAGAGAGAAGCTGTGAGTGAGAGAGAGAGAAAGAAAAGCTGTGAGTGAGAGAGAGAGAAAGAGAAGGTGTGAGTGAGAGAGAAAGAGAAAGAGAAAGAGGAGCTGTGTGTGTGTGAGAGAGAAAGAGATCCTGTGTGTGTGTGAGAGAGAGAGAAGCTGTGGGTGAGAGAGAAAGAGAGAAAGAAAAGCTGTTAGTGAGAGAGACAGAAAGAGAAACTGTGAGAGAAAGAGAAAGAGAGAAAGAAGAAGCTGTGAGTGAGAGACAGAGAAAGAGAAGCTGTGAGTGGGAGAGAGAGAGAATGAGAAGATGTGTTAGAGAGAAAAATAGAAGCTGTGAGTGAGAGAGAGAAATAGAGAAAGAGAAGCATTGAGTGAGTGAGAGAGAGAGAGAATGAGAAGCAGTGAGTGAGAGAAAGATAAGCTGTGAGTAAGAGAGAGAGAAAGATAAGCAGTGAGGGAGAGGGAGAGAGAAAGAGAAGCTGTGAGTGAGACAGAGAGAAAGAGAAGCTGTGTGAGAGAGAAATAGAAGCTGTGAGTGAGAGAGAGAAATAGAGAAAGAGAAGCTGTGATTGAGAGAGAGAGAGAGAATGAGAAGCTGTGAGAGAGAGAAAGATAAGCTGTGAGTAAGAGAGAGAGAAAGATAAGCTGTGAGTAAGAGAGGGAGAAAGAGAAGGTATGAGTGAGAGGGAGAGAGAAAGAAAGAGAAGCTGTGAGTGAGACAGAGAGAAAGAGAAGCTGTGTGAGAGAGAAATAGAAGCTGTGAGTGAGAGAGAGAAATAAAGAGAAGCTGTGAGTGAGAGAGAGAGAGAGAGAATGAGAAGCTGTGAGTGTGAGAAAGAGATGCTGTGAGTAAGAGAGAGAGAAAGATAAGCTGTGAGTGAGAGAGAGAGAAAGAGAAGGTGTGTGTGTGAGAGAGAAAGAGAAGCTGTGTGTGTGTGAGAGAGAGAGTTGAGCTCTGAGAGAGAGAGAGAAAGAGGAGCAGTGAGTGAGAGAGAGAGAGAATGAGAAGCTGTGAGAGAGAGAAAGAGAGAAGCTGTGAGTGAGAGAGAGAGAATGAGAAGCTGTGAGTGAGAGAGAAAGAAAGAAAGAGAAGCTGTGAGTGAGAGAGAGAGAAAGAGAAGCTGTGAGTGAGAGAGAGAGAGAAGCTGTGAGTGAGTAAGAGAGAGAGAAAGAGAAGCTGTGAGTGACTGAGAGAAAGAGAAGCTGTGTTAGAGAGAGAGAGAAAGAGATGCTGTGAGTGAGAGAGACAGAAATAGAAGCTGTGAGTGAGAGAGAGAGAAAGAGAAGCTTTGAGTGAGAGAGAGAGAGAGAGAAGCTTTGTGTGTGTGAGAGAGAAAGAGAAGTTGTGAGTGAGAGAGAGAAAGAGAAGCTGTGTGTGTGAGAGAGAGAAAGAGAAGCTGTGAGTGAGAGAGAAAGAGAAGCTGTGAGAAAGAGAGAGAAAGAGAAGCTGTGACTGGAGAGAGAGAGAAGCTGTGAGAGAGAGAGAGAAAGAGAAGCTGTGAGTGAGTGAGAGAGAGAAGCTGTGAGTGTGTGTGTGAGAGAGAAAGAGAAGCTGAGTGAGAGAGGGAGAGAAAGAGAAGCTGTGAGTGAGAGAGAGAGAGAGAGAAGCTGTGAGTGAGAGAGAGAGAGAAGCTGTGAGTGAGTGAGAGAGAGAGAGAAGCTGTGTGAGAGAGAGAGAAGCTGTGAGTGAGAGAGAGAGAGAGGGAAAGAGAAGCTGTAAGTGAGAGAGAGAGAAAGAGAAGCTGTGTGTGTGTGAGAGAGAGAGAGAGAAAGAGATGCTGTGAGTGAGTGAGAAAGAAAGAGATGCTGTGAGTGAGAGAGAGAAATAGAAGCTGTGAGAGAGAGTGAGAGAGAAAGAGATGCTTTGAGTGAGTGCATGAGAGAGAGAGAAGCTGTGAGTGAGAGAGAGAGAGAAAGAGTAGCTGTGAGTGAGAGAGAGAGAAAGAAAAGCTGTGAGTAATAGAGAGAGACAAGCTGAGTGAGAGAGAGAGAAAGAGAAGCTGTGAGTGAGAGAGAGAGAGAAGCTGTGAGTGAGTAAGAGAGAGAGAAAGAGAAGCTGTGAGTGACTGAGAGAAAGAGAAGCTGTGTTAGAGAGAGAGAGAAAGAGATGCTGTGAGTGAGAGAGACAGAAATAGAAGCTGTGAGTGAGAGAGAGAGAAATAGAAGCTTTGAGTGAGAGAGAGAGAGAAGCTTTGTGTGTGTGAGAGAGAAAGAGAAGTTGTGAGTGAGAGAGAGAAAGAGAAGCTGTGTGTGAGAGAGAGAAAGAGAAGCTGTGAGTGAGAGAGAAAGAGAAGCTGTGAGAAAGAGAGAGAAAGAGAAGCTGTGACTGGAGAGAGAGAGAAGCTGTGAGTGAGAGAGAGAGAAAGAGAAGCTGTGTGTGTGTGTGTGTGAGAGAGAAAGAGATGCTGTGAGTGAGTGAGAAAGAAAGAGATGCTGTGAGTGAGAGAGAGAAATAGAAGCTGTGAGAGAGAGAGAGAGAAAGAGATGCTTTGAGTGAGTGCATGAGAGAGAGAGAAGCTGTGAGTGAGAGAGAGAGAGAAAGAGTAGCTGTGAGTAAAGAGAGAGAGAAAGAAAAGCTGTGAGTAATAGAGAGAGACAAGCTGAGTGAGAGAGAGAGAAAGAGAAGCTGTGAGTGAGAGAGAGAGAGAAGCTGTGAGTGAGTAAGAGAGAGAGAAAGAGAAGCTGTGAGTGACTGAGAGAAAGAGAAGCTGTGTTAGAGAGAGAGAGAGAAAGAGATGCTGTGAGTGAGAGAGACAGAAATAGAAGCTGTGAGTGAGAGAGAGAGAAAGAGAAGCTTTGAGTGAGAGAGAGAGAGAGAGAAGCTTTGTGTGTGTGAGAGAGAAAGAGAAGTTGTGAGTGAGAGAGAGAAAGAGAAGCTGTGTGTGTGTGAGAGAGAAAGAGAAGCTGTGAGTGAGAGAGAAAGAGAAGCTGTGAGAAAGAGAGAGAAAGAGAAGCTGTGACTGGAGAGAGAGAGAAGCTGTGAGAGAGAGAGAGAAAGAGAAGCTGTGAGTGAGTGAGAGAGAGAAGCTGTGAGTGTGTGTGTGAGAGAGAAAGAGAAGCTGAGTGAGAGAGGGAGAGAAAGAGAAGCTGTGAGTGAGAGAGTGAGAGAAAGAGAAGCTGTGAGTGAGAGAGAGAGAGAAGCTGTGAGTGAGTGAGAGAGAGAGAGAAGCTGTGTGAGAGAGAGAGAAGCTGTGAGTGAGAGAGAGAGAGAGGGAAAGAGAAGCTGTAAGTGAGAGAGAGAGAAAGAGAAGCTGTGTGTGTGTGTGAGAGAGAGAGAGAAAGAGATGCTGTGAGTGAGTGAGAAAGAAAGAGATGCTGTGAGTGAGAGAGAGAAATAGAAGCTGTGAGAGAGAGTGAGAGAGAAAGAGATGCTTTGAGTGAGTGCATGAGAGAGAGAGAAGCTGTGAGTGAGAGAGAGAGAAAGAGTAGCTGTGAGTGAGAGAGAGAGAAAGAAAAGCTGTGAGTAATAGAGAGAGACAAGCTGAGTGAGAGAGAGAGAAAGAGAAGCTGTGAGTGAGAGAGAGAGAGAAGCTGTGAGTGAGTAAGAGAGAGAGAAAGATAAGCTGTGAGTGACTGAGAGAAAGAGAAGCTGTGTTAGAGAGAGAGAGAGAAAGAGATGCTGTGAGTGAGAGAGACAGAAATAGAAGCTGTGAGTGAGAGAGAGAGAAAGAGAAGCTTTGAGTGAGTGAGAGAGAGAGAAGCTTTGTGTGTGTGAGAGAGAAAGAGAAGCTGTGAGAAAGAGAGAGAAAGAGAAGCTGTGACTGGAGAGAGAGAGAAGCTGTGAGTGAGAGAGAGAGAAAGAGAAGCTGTGAGAGAGAGAGAAGCTGTGAGTGAGAGAGAGAGAAGGAGAAGCTGTGAGTGAGAGAGAGAGAGAAAGAAAGAGATGCTGTGAGTGAGAGAGGGAGAAAGAGAAGTGAGTGAGAGAGAGAGAAGCTGTGTGTGAGAGAGAGAAAGAAAAGCTGTGAGTGAGAGAGAGAGAGAAAGAGAAGCTGTGAGTGAGAGAGATAGAAAGAGAAGCTGTAAATGAGAGAGAAAGAGAAGCTGTGAGTGAGTGAGAGAGAGAGAAGCTGTGAGTGAGAGAGAGAGAAAGAGAAGCTGTGAGTGAGAGAGAGAGAAGCTGTGAGTGAGAGAGAGAGAAAGAGAAGCTGTGAGTGAGAGAGAGAGAAGCTGTGAGTGAGAGAGAGAAAGGGAAGCTGTGAGTGAGAGAGAGAGAGAAGGAGAAGCTGTGAGTGAGAGAGAGAAAGAGAAGCTGTGAGTGAGAGAGAGAGAAAGAGAAGCTGTAAGTGAGAGAGAGTGAGAAAGAGAAGCTATGAGAGAGAGAGAGAGAGAGAAGCTGTGTGTGTGAGAGAGAGAAAGAGGAGCTGTGAGTGAGAGAGAGGGAATGAGAATCTGTGAGAGTGAGAAAGAGAAGCTGTGAGAGAGAGAGAGAGAAGCTGTGTGTGTGAGAGAGAGAAAGAGGAGCTGTGAGTGAGAGAGAGAGCGAATGAGAAGCTGTGAGAGAGAGAAAGAGAGAAGCTGTGAGTGAGAGAGAACAAGAAGCTGTGTGTCAGAGAGAGAGAAAGAAAGAGAAGCTGTGAGTGTGAGAGAGAGAAAGAGAAGCTGTGAGTGAGAGAGAGAGAGAAGCTGTGAGAGACAGAGGAAGAGAAGCTGTGAGTGAGAGAGAGAGAGAAAGAGAAGCTATGAGTGAGAGAGAGAAATAGAGAAAGAGAAGCTGTGAGTGAGAGAAAGAGAGAAGGTGTGTGTGAGAGAGAGAAAGAGTAGCTGTGAGTGAGAGAGAGAGAGAGAAGCTGTGAGTGAGTGAGATTGAGAGAAAGAGATGTTAGTGAGAGAGAGAAAGAAAGAGAAGCGGTAAGTGAGAGAGAGAAGAAAGAGAAGCTGTGAGAGAGAGAGAGAGAGAGAGAAAAGCTGTGAGAGAGAGAGAGAGAGAAGCTGTGAGTGAGAGACAGAGAGAAAGAGAAGCTGTGATTGAGAGAGAGAGAGAAAGAGAAGCTGTGAGTGAGACAGAGAGAAAGAGAAGCTGTGAGTGAGAGAAATAGAGAAAGAGAAGCTGTGAGTGAGAGAGAGAGAGAAAGAGAAGCTGTGAGAGAGGGAGAAAGAGAAGATGTAAGTGAAAGAGAGAAGAAAGAGAAGATGTGAGTGAGAGAGAGAGATAGAAAGAGAAGATGTGATTGAGAGAGACAGAGAAAAAGAAGCTGTGAGTGAGAGAGAGAGAGAGAGAAAGGGAAGCTGTGAGTGAGAGAGAGAGAGAATGAGAAGCTGTGAGAGAGAGAGAGAAGCTGTGAGTGAGTGAGAGAGAGAGAAGGAGAAGCTCTGAGTGAGATAAGAGAGAAAGAAAGAGAAGCTGTGAGTGTGAGAGAGAGAAAGAGAAGCTGTGAGTGAGAGAGAGAGAGAAGCTGTGAGTGAGGGAGAGAGAAAGAGAAGCTGTAAGTGAGAGAGAGTGAGAAAGAGAAGCTATGAGAGAGAGAGAGAGAAGCTGTGTGTGTGAGAGAGAGAAAGAGGAGCTGTGAGTGAGAGAGAGGGAATGAGAATCTGTGAGAGTGAGAAAGAGAAGCTGTGAGAGAGAGAGAGAGAAGCTGTGTGTGTGAGAGAGAGAAAGAGGAGCTGTGAGTGAGAGAGAGAGCGAATGAGAAGCTGTGAGAGAGAGAAAGAGAGAAGCTGTGAGTGAGAGAGAACAAGAAGCTGTGTGTCAGAGAGAGAGAAAGAAAGAGAAGCTGTGAGTGAGAGAGAGAGAAAGAGAAGCTGTGAGTGAGAGAGAGAGAGAAGCTGTGAGAGACAGAGGAAGAGAAGCTGTGAGTGAGAGAGAGAGAGAAAGAGAAGCTATGAGTGAGAGAGAGAAATAGAGAAGGAGAAGCTGTGAGTGAGAGAAAGAGAAAAGGTGTGTGTGTGAGAGAGAAAGAGTAGCTGTGAGTGAGAGAGAGAGAGAGAGAGAAGCTGTGAGTGAGTGAGATTGAGAGAAAGAGATGTTAGTGAGAGAGAGAAAGAAAGAGAAGCGGTAAGTGAGAGAGAGAAGAAAGAGAAGCTGTGAGAGAGAGAGAGAGAGAGAGAAGCTGTGTGAGAGAGAGAGAGAGAAGCTGTGAGTGAGAGACAGAGAGAAAGAGAAGCTGTGATTGAGAGAGAGAGAGAAAGAGAAGCTGTGAGTGAGACAGAGAGAAAGAGAAGCTGTGAGTGAGAGAAATAGAGAAAGAGAAGCTGTGAGTGAGAGAGAGAGAGAGAAAGAGAAGCTGTGAGAGAGGGAGAAAGAGAAGATGTAAGTGAAAGAGAGAAGAAAGAGAAGATGTGAGTGAGAGAGAGAGATAGAAAGAGAAGATGTGATTGAGAGAGACAGAGAAAAAGAAGCTGTGAGTGAGAGAGAGAGAGAGAGAAAGGGAAGCTGTGAGTGAGAGAGAGAGAGAATGAGAAGCTGTGAGAGAGAGAGAGAAGCTGTGAGTGAGTGAGAGAGAGAGAAGGAGAAGCTCTGAGTGAGATAAGAGAGAAAGAAAGAGAAGCTGTGAGTGTGAGAGAGAGAAAGAGAAGCTGTGAGAGAGAGAGAGAGAAGCTGTGAGTGAGAGAGAGAGAAAGAAAAGCTGTGAGTGAGAGAGAGAGAAAGAGAAGGTGTGAGTGAGAGAGAAAGAGAAAGAGAAAGAGGAGCTGTGTGTGTGTGAGAGAGAAAGAGAACCTGTGTGTGTGTGAGAGAGAGAGAAGCTGTGGGTGAGAGAGAAAGAGAGAAAGTGAAGCTGTTAGTGAGAGAGACAGAAAGAGAAACTGTGAGAGAAAGAGAAAGAGAGAAAGAAGAAGCTGTGAGTGAGAGACAGAGAAAGAGAAGCTGTGAGTGGGAGAGAGAGAGAATGAGAAGATGTGTTAGAGAGAAAAATAGAAGCTGTGAGTGAGAGAGAGAAATAGAGAAAGAGAAGCATTGAGTGAGAGAGAGAGAGAGAATGAGAAGCAGTGAGTGAGAGAAAGATAAGCTGTGAGTAAGAGAGAGAGAAAGATAAGCAGTGAGTGAGAGGGAGAGAGAAAGAGAAGCTGTGAGTGAGACAGAGAGAAAGAGAAGCTGTGTGAGAGAGAAATAGAAGCTGTGAGTGAGAGAGAGAAATAGAGAAAGAGAAGCTGTGAGTGAGTGAGAGAGAGAGAGAATGAGAAGCTGTGAGTGTGAGAAAGAGATGCTGTGAGTAAGAGAGAGAGAAAGATAAGCTGTGAGTGAGAGAGAGAGAAAGAGAAGGTGTGTGTGAGAGAGAGAAAGAGAAGCTGTGTGTGTGTGTGTGAGAGAGAGGAGCTCTGAGAGAGAGAGAGAAAGAGGAGCAGTGAGTGAGAGAGAGAGAGAATGAGAAGCTGTGAGAGAGAGAAAGAGAGAAGCTGTGAGTGAGAGAGAGAGAATGAGAAGCTGTGAGTGAGAGAGAAAGAAAGAAAGAGAAGCTGTGAGTGAGAGAGAGAGAAAGAGAAGCTGTGAGTGAGAGAGAGAGAGAAGCTGTGAGTGAGTAAGAGAGAGAGAAAGAGAAGCTGTGAGTGACTGAGAGAAAGAGAAGCTGTGTTAGAGAGAGAGAGAGAAAGAGATGCTGTGAGTGAGAGAGACAGAAATAGAAGCTGTGAGTGAGAGAGAGAGAAAGAGAAGCTTTGAGTGAGAGAGAGAGAGAGAAGCTTTGTGTGTGTGAGAGAGAAAGAGAAGTTGTGAGTGAGAGAGAGAAATTGAAGCTGTGTGTTAGAGAGAGAGAAAGAGAAGCTGTGAGTGAGAGAGAAAGAGAAGCTGTGAGAAAGAGAGAGAAAGAGAAGCTGTGACTGGAGAGAGAGAGAAGCTGTGAGAGAGAGAGAGAAAGAGAAGCTGTGAGTGAGTGAGAGAGAGAAGCTGTGAGTGTGTGTGTGAGAGAGAAAGAGAAGCTGAGTGAGAGAGGGAGAGAAAGAGAAGCTGTGAGTGAGAGAGAGAGAAAGAGAAGCTGTGAGTGAGTGAGAGAGAGAAGCTGTGAGTGAGTGAGAGAGAGAGAGAAGCTGTGTGAGAGAGAGAGAAGCTGTGAGTGAGAGAGAGAGAGAGGGAAAGAGAAGCTGTAAGTGAGAGAGAGAGAAAGAGAAGCTGTGTGTGTGTGTGTGAGAGAGAGAAAGAGATGCTGTGAGTGAGTGAGAGAGAAAGAGATGCTGTGAGTGAGAGAGAGAAATAGAAGCTGTGAGAGAGAGTGAGAGAGAAAGAGATGCTTTGAGTGAGTGCATGAGAGAGAGAAAAGCTGTGAGTGAGAGAGAGAGAGAGAAAGAGTAGCTGTGAGTGAGAGAGAGAGAAAGAAAAGCTGTGAGTAATAGAGAGAGACAAGCTGAGTGAGAGAGAGAGAAAGAGAAGCTGTGAGTGAGAGAGAGAGAGAAGCTGTGAGTGAGTAAGAGAGAGAGAAAGAGAAGCTGTGAGTGACTGAGAGAAAGAGAAGCTGTGTTAGAGAGAGAGAGAGAAAGAGATGCTGTGAGTGAGAGAGACAGAAATAGAAGCTGTGAGTGAGAGAGAGAGAAAGAGAAGCTTTGAGTGAGAGAGAGAGAGAGAGAAGCTTTGTGTGTGTGAGAGAGAAAGAGTTGTGAGTGAGAGAGAGAAAGAGAAGCTGTGTGTGTGAGAGAGAAAGAGAAGCTGTGAGTGAGAGAGAAAGAGAAGCTGTGAGAAAGAGAGAGAAAGAGAAGCTGTGACTGGAGAGAGAGAGAAGCTGTGAGTGAGAGAGAGAGAGAGAAAGAGAAGCTGTGAGTGAGTGAGAGAGAGAAGCTGTGAGTGTGTGTGAGAGAGAGAAAGAGAAGCTGAGTGAGAGAGGGAGAGAAAGAGAAGCTGTGAGTGAGAGAGAGAGAGAAAGAGAAGCTGTGAGTGAGAGAGAGAGAGAAGCTGTGAGTGAGTGAGAGAGAGAGAGAAGCTGTGTGTGAGAGAGAGAAGCTGTGAGTGAGAGAGAGAGAGAGAGGGAAAGAGAAGCTGTAAGTGAGAGAGAGAGAAAAAGAAGCTGTGAGTGTGTGTGTGAGAGAGAGAAAGAGATGCTGTGAGTGAGTGAGAGAGAAAGAGATGCTGTGAGTGAGAGAGAGAAATAGAAGCTGTGAGAGAGAGTGAGAGAGAAAGAGATGCTTTGAGTGAGTGCATGAGAGAGAGAGAGAGAAGCTGTGAGTGAGAGAGAGAGAAAGAGTAGCTGTGAGTGAGAGAGAGAGAAAGAAAAGCTGTGAGTAAGAGAGAGAGACAAGCTGAGTGAGAGAGAGAGAAAGAGAAGCTGTGAGTGAGAGAGAGAATGAAAGAGAAGCTGTGAGTAAGAGAGAGAGAAGCTGTGAGTGAGTGAGAAAGAGAAGCTGTGAGTGAGTGAGTGAGAGAGACAATCTGAGTGAGAGAGAGAGAAAGAGAAGCTGTGAGTGAGAGAGAGAGAGAGAGAAGCTGTGAGTGTGTGTGAGAGAGAAATAGAAGCTGTGAGTGAGAGAGTAAGAGAAGATGTGAGAGAGAGAGAGTGAGAAAGAGAAGCTGTGAGTGTGTGAGAGAGAGAAATAGAAGCTGTGAGAGAGAGAGAGGGAAAGAGAAGATGTGAATGACAGAGGGAGAGAGAAGCTGTGTGTGTCTGAGATAGAGAAAGAGAAGCTGTGTGTGTGTGTGAGAGAGAAAGAGAAGCTGTGAGTGAGAGAGAGAGAGAGAAAGAGAAGCTGTGAGAGGGAGAAAGAAAGAACTGTGTGTGTGTGAGAGAGAGAGAAGCTGTGAGTGAAAGAGAGAGAGAAAGAGAAGCTGTGAGTGTGAGAGAGAGAGAAGCTGTGTGTGTGAGAGAGAGAAAGAGAAGCTGAGAGAGAGAGAGAGAAGCTGTGAGTGAGAGAGAGAGAGAAAGAGAAGCTGAGTGAGTGAGAGAGAGAAAGAGAAGCTGTGTGAGAGAGAGAGAAAGAAAGAGAAATAGTCAGTGAGAGAGAGAGAGAAGCTTTGAGTGAGAGAGAAAGAGAGAAAGAGAAGCTGTGAGTGAGAGAGAGAGAAAGAGATGCTGTGAGTGAGAGAGAGAGTGAAAGAGAAGCTGTGAGTGAGTGAGAGAGAGAGAAAGAGAAGCTGTGAGTGACTGAGAGAAAGAGAAGCTGTGTTAGAGAGAGAGAGAAAGAGATGCTGTGAGTGAGAGAGACAGAAAGAGAAGCTGTGAGTGAGAGAGAGAGAAAGAGAATCTTTGAGTGAGTGAGAGAGAGAAAGAGAAGCTTTGTGTGTGTGAGAGAGAAAGAGAAGTTGTGAGTGAGAGAGAGAAAGAGAAGCTGTGTGTGTGAGAGAGAGAAAGAGAAGCTGTGAGTGAGAGAGAGAGAGAAGCTGTGAGTGAGTGAGAGAGAGAGAGAAGCTGTGTGTGAGAGAGAGAAGCTGTGAGTGAGAGAGAGAGAGAGGGAAAGAGAAGCTGTAAGTGAGAGAGAGAGAAAAAGAAGCTGTGAGTGTGTGTGTGTGAGAGAGAAAGAGATGCTCTGAGTGAGTGAGAGAGAAAGAGATGCTGTGAGTGAGAGAGAGAAATAGAAGCTGTGAGAGAGAGTGAGAGAGAAAGAGATGCTTTGAGTGAGTGCATGAGAGAGAGAGAGAGAAGCTGTGAGTGAGAGAGAGAGAGAAAGAGTAGCTGTGAGTGAGAGAGAGAGAAAGAAAAGCTGTGAGTAAGAGAGAGAGACAAGCTGAGTGAGAGAGAGAGAAAGAGAAGCTGTGAGTGAGTGAGTGAGAGAGACAATCTGAGTGAGAGAGAGAGAAAGAGAAGCTGTGAGTGAGAGAGAGAGAGAGAGAAGCTGTGAGTGTGTGAGAGAGAGAAAGAGAAGCTGTGAGTGAGAGAGTAAGAGAAGATGTGAGAGAGAGAGAGTGAGAAAGAGAAGCTGTGAGTGTGTGAGAGAGAGAAATAGAAGCTGTGAGAGAGAGAGAGGGAAAGAGAAGATGTGAATGACAGAGGGAGAGAGAAGCTGTGTGTGTCTGAGATAGAGAAAGAGAAGCTGTGTGTGTGTGTGAGAGAGAAAGAGAAGCTGTGAGTGAGAGAGAGAGAGAGAAAGAGAAGCTGTGAGAGGGAGAAAGAAAGAACTGTGTGTGTGTGAGAGAGAGAGAAGCTGTGAGTGAGAGAGAAAGAGAAGCTGTGAGTGTGAGAGAGAGAGAAGCTGTGTGTGTGTGAGAGAGAAAGAGAAGCTGAGAGAGAGAGAGAGAGAAGCTGTGAGTGAGAGAGAGAGAGAAAGAGAAGCTGAGTGAGTGAGAGAGAGAAAGAGAAGCTGTGTGAGAGAGAGAGAAAGAAAGAGAAATAGTCAGTGAGAGAGAGAGAAGCTTTGAGTGAGAGAGAAAGAGAGAAAGAGAAGCTGTGAGTGAGAGAGAGAGAGAGAGATGCTGTGAGTGAGAGAGAGAGTGAAAGAGAAGCTGTGAGTGAGTGAGAGCGAGAGAAAGAGAAGCTGTGAGTGACTGAGAGAAAGAGAAGCTGTGTTAGAGAGAGAGAGAAAGAGATGCTGTGAGTGAGAGAGACAGAAAGAGAAGCTGTGAGTGAGAGAGAGAGAAAGAGAAGCTTTGAGTGAGTGAGAGAGAGAAAGAGAAGCTTTGTGTGTGTAAGAGAGAAAGAGAAGTTGTGAGTGAGAGAGAGAAAGAGAAGCTGTGTGTGTGAGAGAGAGAAAGAGAAGCTGTGAGTGAGAGAGAAAGAGAAGCTGTGAGAAAGAGAGAGAGAGAAAGAGAAGCTGTGACTGGAGAGAGAGAGAAGCTGTGAGTGAGAGAGAGAGAGAAAGAGAAGCTGTGAGTGAGTGAGAGAGAGAAGCTGTGAGTGTGTGTGTGAGAGAGAAAGAGAAGCTGAGTGAGAGAGGGAGAGAAAGAGAAGCTGTGAGTGAGAGAGAGAGAAAGAGAAGCTGTGAGTGAGAGAGAGAGTGAAAGAGAAGCTGTGAGTGAGTGAGAGAGAGAGAAAGAGAAGCTGTGAGTGAGAGAGAGAGAAAGAGATGCTGTGAGTGAGAGAGAGAGTGAAAGAGAAGCTGTGAGTGAGTGAGAGAGAGAGAAAGAGAAGCTGTGAGTGACTGAGAGAAAGAGAAGCTGTGTTAGAGAGAGAGAGAAAGAGATGCTGTGAGTGAGAGAGACAGAAAGAGAAGCTGTGAGTGAGAGAGAGAGAAAGAGAATCTTTGAGTGAGTGAGAGAGAGAAAGAGAAGCTTTGTGTGTGTGAGAGAGAAAGAGAAGTTGTGAGTGAGAGAGAGAAAGAGAAGCTGTGTGTGTGAGAGAGAGAAAGAGAAGCTGTGAGTGAGAGAGAGAGAGAAGCTGTGAGTGAGTGAGAGAGAGAGAGAAGCTGTGTGTGAGAGAGAGAAGCTGTGAGTGAGAGAGAGAGAGAGGGAAAGAGAAGCTGTAAGTGAGAGAGAGAGAGAAAGAAGCTGTGAGTGTGTGTGTGTGAGAGAGAAAGAGATGCTCTGAGTGAGTGAGAGAGAAAGAGATGCTGTGAGTGAGAGAGAGAAATAGAAGCTGTGAGAGAGAGTGAGAGAGAAAGAGATGCTTTGAGTGAGTGCATGAGAGAGAGAGAGAGAAGCTGTGAGTGAGAGAGAGAGAGAAAGAGTAGCTGTGAGTGAGAGAGAGAGAAAGAAAAGCTGTGAGTAAGAGAGAGAGACAAGCTGAGTGAGAGAGAGAGAAAGAGAAGCTGTGAGTGAGTGAGTGAGAGAGACAATCTGAGTGAGAGAGAGAGAAAGAGAAGCTGTGAGTGAGAGAGAGAGAGAGAGAGAGAAGCTGTGAGTGTGTGAGAGAGAGAAAGAGAAGCTGTGAGTGAGAGAGTAAGAGAAGATGTGAGAGAGAGAGAGTGAGAAAGAGAAGCTGTGAGTGTGTGAGAGAGAGAAATAGAAGCTGTGAGAGAGAGAGAGGGAAAGAGAAGATGTGAATGACAGAGGGAGAGAGAAGCTGTGTGTGTCTGAGATAGAGAAAGAGAAGCTGTGTGTGTGTGTGAGAGAGAAAGAGAAGCTGTGAGTGAGAGAGAGAGAGAGAAAGAGAAGCTGTGAGAGGGAGAAAGAAAGAACTGTGTGTGTGTGAGAGAGAGAGAAGCTGTGAGTGAGAGAGAGAGAGAAAGAGAAGCTGTGAGTGTGAGAGAGAGAGAAGCTGTGTGTGTGTGAGAGAGAAAGAGAAGCTGAGAGAGAGAGAGAGAAGCTGTGAGTGAGAGAGAGAGAGAAAGAGAAGCTGAGTGAGTGAGAGAGAGAAAGAGAAGCTGTGTGAGAGAGAGAGAAAGAAAGAGAAATAGTCAGTGAGAGAGAGAGAAGCTTTGAGTGAGAGAGAAAGAGAGAAAGAGAAGCTGTGAGTGAGAGAGAGAGAGAGAGATGCTGTGAGTGAGAGAGAGAGTGAAAGAGAAGCTGTGAGTGAGTGAGAGCGAGAGAAAGAGAAGCTGTGAGTGACTGAGAGAAAGAGAAGCTGTGTTAGAGAGAGAGAGAAAGAGATGCTGTGAGTGAGAGAGACAGAAAGAGAAGCTGTGAGTGAGAGAGAGAGAAAGAGAAGCTTTGAGTGAGTGAGAGAGAGAAAGAGAAGCTTTGTGTGTGTAAGAGAGAAAGAGAAGTTGTGAGTGAGAGAGAGAAAGAGAAGCTGTGTGTGTGAGAGAGAGAAAGAGAAGCTGTGAGTGAGAGAGAAAGAGAAGCTGTGAGAAAGAGAGAGAGAGAAAGAGAAGCTGTGACTGGAGAGAGAGAGAAGCTGTGAGTGAGAGAGAGAGAGAAAGAGAAGCTGTGAGTGAGTGAGAGAGAGAAGCTGTGAGTGTGTGTGTGAGAGAGAAAGAGAAGCTGAGTGAGAGAGGGAGAGAAAGAGAAGCTGTGAGTGAGAGAGAGAGAAAGAGAAGCTGTGAGTGAGAGAGAGAGAAGCTGTGAGTGAGTGAGAGAGAGAGAGAAGCTGTGTGTGAGAGAGAGAAGCTGTGAGTGAGAGAGAGAGAGGGAAAGAGAAGCTGTAAGTGAGAGAGAGAGAAAGAGAAGCTGTGAGTGTTTGTGTGAGAGAGAAAGAGATGCTGTGAGTGAGAGAGAGAGAAAGAGATGCTTTGAGTGAGTGCATGAGAGAGAGAGAGAAGCTGTGAGTTAGAGAGAGAGAGAAAGAGTAGCTGTGAGTGAGAGAGAGAGAAAGAAAAGCTGTGAGTAAGAGAGAGAGACAAGCTGAGAGAGAGAGAGAAAGAGAAGCTGTGAGTAACAGAGAGAGAGAAATAGAAGTTGTGAGTGAGAGAGAGAAATAGAAGCTGTGAGAGAGAGTGAGAGAGATAAGGATGCTGTGAGTGAGTGCATGAGAGAGAGAGAAAGAGAAGGTGTGAGTGAGTGAGAGAGAGAAAGAGTAGCTGTGAGTGAAAGAGAAAGAGAAGCAGTGAGTGAGAGAGAAAGAGAAGCTTTGAGTGAGAGAGAGAGAGAGAAGCTGTGTGTGTGAGAGAGAGAAAGAGTAGCTGTGTGTGTGTGAGAGAGAAAGAGTAGCTGTGATTGAGAGAGAGAGAAAGAGAAGCTGTGAGTGAGAGAGAGAGAGACGCTGAGTGAGTGAGTGAGAGTGATAGAGAGAGAAGCTGTGAGTGAGAGAGAGAGAGAGAAAGAGAAGCTGTGAGTGAGAGAGAGAGAAAGAGAAGCTGTTAGTGAGAGAGAGAGTATAAGAGAAGCTGTGAGTGAGAGAGAGAGAGAGAGAAGCTTTGTGTGTGTGAGAGAGAAAGAGAAGTTGTGAGTGAGAGAGAGAAAGAGCTGTGTGTGAGAGAGAGAGAAAGAGAAGCTGTGAGTGAGAGAGAAAGAGAAGCTGTGAGAAAGAGAGAGAAAGAGAAGCTGTGACTGGAGAGAGAGAGAAGCTGTGAGTGAGAGAGAGAGAGAAAGAGAAGCTGTGAGTGAGTGAGAGAGAGAAGCTGTGAGTGTGTGTGATAGAGAGAAAGAGAAGCTGAGTGAGAGAGGGAGAGAAAGAGAAGCTGTGATTGAGAGAGAGAGAGAAAGAGAAGCTGTGAGTGAGAGAGAGAGAGAAGCTGTGAGTGAGTGAGAGAGAGAGAGAAGCTGTGTGAGAGAGAGAAGCTGTGAGTGAGAGAGAGAGAGAGGGAATGAGAAGCTGTAAGTGAGAGAGAGAGAAAGAGAAGCTGTGAGTGTGTGTGTGAGAGAGAAAGAGATGCTGTGAGTGAGTGAGAGAGAAAGAGATGCTGTGAGTGAGAGAGAGAAATAGAAGCTGTGAGAGAGAGTGAGAGAGAAAGAGATGCTTTGAGTGAGTGCATGAGAGAGAGAGAGAAGCTGTGTGTGAGAGAGAGAGAGAAAGAGTAGCTGTGAGTGAGAGAGAGAGAAAGAAAAGCTGTGAGTAAGAGAGAGAGACAAGCTGAGTGAGAGGGAGAGAAAGAGAAGCTGTGAGTGAGAGAGAGAGAAGCTGTGAGTGAGTAAGAGAGAGAGAAAGAGAAGCTGTGAGTGACTGAGAGAAAGAGAAGCTGAGTGTGAGAGAGAGAGAAAGAGAAGCTGTGAGTGAGAGAGAAAGAGAAGCTGTGAGAAAGAGAGAGAAAGAGAAGCTGTGACTGGAGAGGGAGAGAAGCTTTGAGTGAGAGAGAGAGAGAGAGAAGCTGTGAGTGAGAGAGAGAGAGAAAGAAAGAGAAGCTGTGAGTGAGTGAGAGAGAGAAGCTGTGAGTGTGTGTGTGAGAGAGAAAGAGAAGCTGGTTGAGAGAGGGAGAGAAAGAGAAGCTGTGAGTGAGTGAGAGAGAGAGAGAGAGAAGCTGTGTGTGAGAGAGAGAAGCTGTGAGTGAGAGAGAGAGAGGGAAAGAGAAGCTGTAAGTGAGAGAGAGAGAAAGAGAAGCTGTGATTGTGTGTGTGTGAGAGAGAAAGAGATGCTGTGAGTGAGTGAGAGAGAAAGAGATGCTGTGAGTGAGAGAGAGAAATAGAAGCTGTGAGAGAGAGTGAGAGAGAAAGAGATGCTTTGAGTGAGTGCATGAGAGAGAGAGAGAAGCTGTGAGTGAGAGAGAGAGAGAGAAAGAGTAGCTGTGAGTGAGAGAGAGAGAAAGAAAAGCTGTGAGTAAGAGAGAGAGACAAGCTGAGTGAGAGAGAGAGAAAGAGAAGCTGTGAGTGAGAGAGAGAATGAAAGAGAAGCTGTGAGTAAGAGAGAGAGAAGCTGTGAGTGAGTGAGAAAGAGAAGCTGTGAGTGAGTGAGTGAGAGAGACAATCTGAGTGAGAGAGAGAGAAAGAGAAGCTGTGAGTGAGAGAGAGAGAAAGAGAAGCTGTGAGTGTGTGTGAGAGAGAAAGAGAAGCTGTGAGTGAGAAAGTAAGAGAAGCTGTGAGAGAGAGAGAGTGAGAAAGAGAAGCTGTGAGTGTGTGTGAGAGAGAAATAGAAGCTGTGAGAGAGAGAGAGGGAAAGAGAAGATGTGAATGACAGAGGGAGAGAGAAGCTGTGTGTCTGAGATAGAGAAAGAGAAGCTGTGTGTGTGTGTGAGAGAGAGAAAGAGAAGCTGTGAGTGAGAGAGAGAGAGAGTAAGAGAAGTTGTGAGTGTGAGAGAGAGAGAAGCTGTGTGTGAGAGAGAGAGAAAGAGAAGCTGAGAGAGAGAGAGAGAAGCTGTGAGTGAGAGATAGAGAGAAAGAGAAGCTGAGTGAGTGAGAGAGAGAAAGAGAAGCTGTGTGAGAGAGAGAAAGAAAGAGAAATAGTCAGTGAGAGAGAGAGAGAAGCTTTGAGTGAGAGAGAAAGAGAGAAAGAGAAGCTGTGAGTGAGAGAGAGAGAAAGAGATGCTGTGAGTGAGAGAGAGAGTGAAAGAGAAGCTGTGAGTGAGAGAGAGAGAGAAAGAGAAGCTGTGAGTGACTGAGAGAAAGAGAAGCTGTGTTAGAGAGAGAGAGAAAGAGATGCTGTGAGTGAGAGAGACAGAAAGAGAAGCTGTGAGTGAGAGAGAGAGAGAGACAAGCTTTGAGTGAGAGAGAGAGAAAGAGAACCTGTGAGTGAGTGAGTGAGAGAGAGAATCTGTGTGAGAGAGAGAGAGAAAGAGAAGCTGTGAGTGAGAGAGAGAGAAAGAGAACCTGTGAGTGAGAGAGTAAGAGAAGCTGTGAGAGAGAGAGAGTGAGAAAGAGAAGCTGTGAGTGTGTGTGAGAGAGAAAGAGAAGCTGTGAGAGAGAGAGAGGGAAAGAGAAGATGTGAATGACAGAGAGAGAGAGAAGCTGTGTGTGTCTGAGAAAGAGAAAGAGAAGCTGTGTGTGTGTGTGTGTGAGAGAGAAAGAGAAGCTGTGAGTGAGAGAGAGAGAAAGAAAGAGAAGCTGTGAGAGGGAGAAAGAGAGAAAGAACTGTGTGTGTGAGAGAGAGAGAGAAGCTGTGAGTGAGAGAGAGAGAGAAAGAGAAGCTGTGAGTGTGTGAGAGAGAGAAGCTGTGAGTGAGAGAGAGAGAGAAAGAGAAGCTGAGTGAGAGAGAGAGAGAAAGAGAAGCTGTGAGTGAGAGAGAGAGAGAAAGAGAAGCTGAGTGAGTGAGAGAGAGAAAGAGAAGCTGTGTGTGAGAGAGAGAAAGAAAGAGAAATTGTCAGTGAGAGAGAGAGAGAAGCTTTGAGTGAGAGAGAGAGAAGCTGTGTGTGTGAGAGAGAGAGAAAGAGTAGCTGTGTGTGTGAGAGAGAGAAAGAGTAGCTGTGATTGAGAGAGAGAGAAAGAGAGAAGCTGTGAGTGAGAGAGAGAGAGAAGCTGTGAGTGAGAGAGAGAGAAGTAGAATCTGTGAGTGAGAGAGAGAGAGAAAGAGAAGCTGTGAGTGAGAGAGAGAGAGAAAGAGAAGCTGTGAGTGAGAGAGAGAGAAATAGAAGCTATGAGGGAGAGAGAGTGAGAGAGAAGCTGTGAGTGAGAGAGAGAGAACCTGTGAGTGAGAGAGAGAGAGAAAGAGAAGCTGTATGTGTGAGAGAGAGAAAGAGAAAGAGAAGCTGTCAGTGAGAGAGAAAGAGAGAAAATGAGAAGCTGTGAGGGAGAGAGAGAGAGAGAAAGAGAGGTTGTGTGGTTGTGTGAGAGAGAAGCTGTGAGGGAGAGAGAGAGAAAGAGAAACTGTGAGTGAGAGAGAGAGAAAGAGAAGCGGTTAGTGAGAGAGAGAGTGAAAGAGAAGCTGTGAGTGAAGGAGAGAGAGAAGCTGTGATTGAGAGAGAGAAGCTGTGAGAGAGAGAGAGAAAGAGAAACTGAGTGAGAGAGAGAGAATGAGAAGCTGTGATTGAGAGAGAGAGAGAAAGAGAAGCTATGTGTGTGTGTGAGAGAAGCAGTGAGTGAGAGAGAGAGAAAGAGAACCTGTGAGTGAGAGAGAGTAAGAGAAGCTGTTAGTGAGAGTGAGTGTGAAAGAGAAGCTTTGAGTGAGAGAGAGAAAAGCTGTGAGTGAGAGAGAGAGAGAAGCTGTGAGTGAGAGAGAGAAAGAGAAGCTGTGAGTGAGAGAGAGTGAGAAAGAGAAGCTGTGAGTGAGAGAGAAAGAGAAGCTGTGAGTGATGCAGAGAGAGAAAGAGAAGGTGTGTGTGTGAGAGAGAGAGAAGCTGTGAGTGAGAGAGAGAGAAGTAGAATCTGTGAGTGAGTGAGAGAGAGAAAGAGAAGCTGTGAGTGAGAGAGAGAGAGAAAGAGAAGCTGTGTGTGAGTGAGAGAGAGAGAAATAGAAGCTATGAGTGAGAGAGAGTGAGAGAGAAGCTGTGAGTGAGAGAGAGAGAACCTGTGAGTGAGAGAGAGAGAGATAGAGAAGCTGTATGTGTGAGAGAGAGAAAGAGAAAGAGAAGCTGTCAGTGAGAGAGAAAGAGAGAAAATGAGAAGCTGTGAGGGAGAGAGAGAGAGAAAGAGAGGTTGTGTGGTTGTGTGAGAGAGAAGCTGTGAGGGAGAGAGAGAGAAAGAGAAACTGTGAGTGAGAGAGAGAGAAAGAGAAGCGGTTAGTGAGAGAGAGAGTGAAAGAGAGCTGTGAGTGAAGGAGAGAGAGAAGCTGTGATTGAGAGAGAGAAGCTGTGAGTGAGAGAGAGAGAGAAAGAGAAACTGAGTGAGAGAGAGAGAATGAGAAGCTGTGAGTGAGAGAGAGAGAGAGAGAGAGAAAGAGAAGCTATGTGTGTGTGTGAGAGAGAAGCAGTGAGTGAGTGAGAGAGAAAGAGAACCTGTGAGTGAGAGAGAGAAAGAGAAGCTGTTAGTGAGAGTGAGTGTGAAAGAGAAGCTTTGAGTGAGAGAGAGAAAAGCTGTGAGTGAGAGAGAGAGAAGCTGTGAGTGAGAGAGAGAAAGAGAAGCTGTGTGAGAGAGAGTGAGAAAGAGAAGCTGTGAGTGAGAGAGAAAGAGAAGCTGTGAGTGATGCAGAGAGAGAAATAGAAGGTGTGTGTGTGAGAGAGAAGCTGTTAGTGAGAGAGAGAAAGAGAAGCTGTGAGTGAGAGAGAGAGAGAATGAGAAGCTGTGAGAGAGAGAGAAGCTGTCAGTGAGAGAGAGAGAAGGAGAAGCTGTGAGTGAGAGAGAGAGAGAAAGAAAGAAAGAGATGCTGTGAGTGAGAGAGGGAGAAAGAGAAGTAAGTGAGAGAGAGAGAGAAGCTGTGTGTGAGAGAGAGAAAGAGAAGCTGTGAGTGAGAG
The DNA here is from genome assembly GCA_035047305.1 of Bradypodion pumilum. NCBI lineage: Eukaryota > Metazoa > Chordata > Lepidosauria > Squamata > Chamaeleonidae > Bradypodion > Bradypodion pumilum. The sequence goes on from JAWDJD010000001.1 coordinate 236,991,005, forward strand.
AGAGAGAGAAAGAGAAGCTGTGAGTGAGAGAGTAAGAGAAGCTGTGAGAGAGAGAGAGTGAGAAAGAGAAGCTGTGAGTGTGTGTGAGAGAGAAAGAGAAGCTGTGAGAGAGAGAGAGGGAAAGAGAAGATTTGAATGACAGAGAGAGAGAGAAGCTGTGTGTGTCTGAGATAGAGAAAGAGAAGCTGTGTGTGTGAGAGAGAGAGAGAAAGAGAAGCTGTGAGTGAGAGAGAGAGAGTGAAAGAGAAGCTGTGAGTGTGAGAGAGAGAGAAGCTGTGAGTGAGAGAGAGAGAGAAAGAGAAGCTGAGTGAGAGAGAGAGAGAAAGAGAAGCTGTGAGTGAGAGAGAGAGAGAAAGAGAAGCTGAGTGAGTGAGAGAGAGAAAGAGGCTGTGTGAGAGAGAGAGAAAGAAAGAGAAATTGTCAGTGAGAGAGAGAGAGAGAGAAGCTTTGAGTGAGAGAGAAAGAGAGAAAGAGAAGCTGTGAGAGAGAGAGAGAGAGAAAGAGATGCTTTGAGTGAGAGAGAGAGTGAAAGAGAAGCTGTGAGTGAGAGAGAGAGAGAGAAAGAGAAGCTGTGAGTGAGAGAGAGAGAGAGATGCTGTGAGTGAGAGAGAGAGAGAAAGAAGCTGTGAGTGAGAGAGAGAGAGAGAAAGAGAAGCTGTGAGTGACTGAGAGAAAGAGAAGCAGTGTTAGAGAGAGAGAGAAAGAGATGCTGTGAGTGAGAGAGACAGAAAGAGAAGCTGTGAGTGTGTGTGAGAGAGAAAGAGAAGCTGTGAGAGAGAGAGAGGGAAAGAGAAGATGTGAATGACAGAGAGAGAGAAGCTGTGTGTGTCTGAGATAGAGAAAGAGAAGCTGTGTGTGTGTGTGAGAGAGAGAAAGAGAAGCTGTGAGTGAGAGAGAGAGGAAGAAAGAGAAGCTGTGAGAGGGAGAAAGAGAGAAAGAACTGTGTGTGTGAGAGAGAGAGAAGCTGTGAGTGAGAGAGAGAGAGTGAAAGAGAAGCTGTGAGTGTGTGTGAGAGAGAAGCTGTGAGTGAGAGAGAGAGAGAAAGAGAAGCTGAGTGAGAGAGAGAGAGAGAAAGAGAAGCTGTGAGTGAGAGAGAGAGAAAGAGAAGCTGAGTGAGTGAGAGAGAGAAAGAGAAGCTGTGTGAGAGAGAGAGAAAGAAAGAGAAATTGTCAGTGAGAGAGAAAGAGAGAAGCTTTGAGTGAGAGAGAAAGAGAGAAAGAGAAGCTGTGTGAGAGAGAGAGAGAGAAAGAGATGCTGTGAGTGAGAGAGAGAGTGAAAGAGAAGCTGTGAGTGACTGAGAGAAAGAGAAGCTGTGTTAGAGAGAGAGAGAGAAAGAGATGCTGTGAGTGAGAGAGACAGAAAGAGAAGCTGTGAGTGAGAGAGAGAGAAACAGAAGCTTTGAGTGAGAGAGAGAGAGAAAGAGAAGCTTTGTGTGTGTGAGAGAGAAAGAGAAGTTGTGAGTGAGAGAGAGAAAGAGAAGCTGTGTGTGTGTGAGAGAGAAAGAGAAGCTGTGAGTGAGAGAGAAAGAGAAGCTGTGAGAAAGAGAGAGAGAGAAAGAGAAGCTGTGACTAGAGAGAGAGAGAGAAAGAGAAGCTGTGACTAGAGAGAGAGAGAGAAAGAGAAGCTGCGAGAGAGTGAGAGAGAGAAGCTGTGAGTGTGTGAGAGAGAGAAAGAGAAGCTGAGAGAGGGAGAGAAAGAGAAGCTGTGAGTGAGAGAGAGAGAAAGAGAAGCTGTGAGTGAGAGAGAAAGAGAAGCTGTGAGTGAGAGAGAGAGAAGCTGAGTGAGAGAGAGAGAAAGAGAAGCTGTGAGTGAGAGAGAGAGAGAGAAAGAGAAGCTGTGAGTGAGTGAGAGAGAGAGAAGCTGTGAGAGGGAGAAAGAGAGAAAGAACTGTGTGTGTGTGAGAGAGAGAGAAGCTGTGAGTGAGAGAGAGAGAGAAAGAGAAGCTGTGAGTGTGAGAAAGAGAGAAGCTGTGAGTGAGAGAGAGAGAGAAAGAGAAGCTGAGAGAGAGAGAAAGAGAAGCTGTGAGTGAGAGAGAGAGAGAAAGAGAATCTGAGTGAGTGAGAGAGAGAAAGAGAAGCTGTGTGAGAGAGAGAGAAAGAAAGAGAAGCTTTGAGTGAGAGAGAAAGAGAGAAAGAGAAGCTGTGAGTGAGAGAGAGAGAGAAAGAGATGCTGTGAGTGAGAGAGAGAGAAATAGAAGCTATGAGTGAGAGAGAGTGAGAGAGAAGCTGTGAGTGAGAGAGAGAGAAGCTGTGAGTGAGAGAGAGAGAGAAAGAGAAGCTGTATGTGTGAGAGAGAGAAAGAGAAAGAGAAGCTGTCAGAACTGTGTGTGTGTGTGAGAGAGAGAAGCTGTGAGTGAGAGAGAGAGAGAAAAAGAGAAGCTGTGAGTGAGAGAGAGAGAGAAGCTGTGAGTGAGTGAGAGAGAGATAGAAAGAGAAGCTGAGTGAGAGAGAGAGAAAGAGAAGCTGTGAGTGAGAGAGAGAGAGAAAGAGAAGCTGAGTGAGTGAGAGAGAGAAAGAGAAGCTGTGTGAGAGAGAGAGAAAGAAAGAGAAATTGTCAGTGAGAGAGAGAGAGAAGCTTTGAGTGAGAGAGAAAGAGAGAAAGAGAAGCTGTGAGTGAGAGAGAGAGAGAAAGAGATGCTGTGAGTGAGAGAGAGAGTGAAAGAGAAGCTGTGAGTGAGTGAGAGAGAGAGAAAGAGAAGCTGTGAGTGACTGAGAGAAAGAGAAGCTGTGTTAGAGAGAGAGAGAGAAAGAGAAGCTGTGAGTGAGAGAGAGAGAAAGAGAAGCTTTGAGTGAGAGAGAGAGAGAAAGAGAAGCTTTGTGTGTGAGAGAGATAAAGAGAAGTTGTGAGTGAGAGAGAGAAAGAGAAGCTGTGTGTGTGAGAGAGAGAAAGAGAAGCTGTGAGTGAGAGAGAAAGAGAAGCTGTGAGAAAGAGAGAGAGAAAGAGAAGCTGTGACTGGAGAGAGAGAGAAGCTGTGAGTGAGAGAGAGAGAGAAAGAGAAGCTGTGAGTGAGTGAGTGAGAGAAGCTGTGAGTGTGTGTGTGAGAGAGAAAGAGAAGCTGAGTGAGTGACTGAGAGAGAGAGAAGCTGTGTGTGAGAGAGAGAAGCTGTGAGTGAGAGAGAGAGAGGGAAAGAAAGAGAAGCTGTAAGTGAGAGAGAGAGAAAGAGAAGCTGTAAGTGTGTGTGTGAGAGAGAAAGAGATGCTGTGAGTGAGAGAGAGAGAAAGAGATGCTGTGAGTGAGAGAGAGAGAAATAGAAGCTGTGAGAGAGAGTGAGAGAGAAAGAGATGCTTTGAGTGAGTGTATGAGAGAGAGAGAGAGAAGCTGTGAGTTAGAGAGAGAGAGAAATAGTAGCTGTGAGTGAGAGAGAGAGAAAGAAAAGCTGTGAGTAAGAGAGAGAGACAAGCTGAGTGAGAGAGAGAGTAAGAGAAGCTGTGAGTGAGAGAGAGAATGAAAGAGAAGCTGTGAGTAAGAGAGAGAAGCTGTGAGTGAGTGAGAAAGAGAAGCTGTGAGTGAGTGAGAGAGAGAATCTGAGTGAGAGAGAGAGAGAAAGAGAAGCTGTGAGTGAGAGAGAGAGAAAGAGAAGCTGTGAGTGAGAGAGTAAGAGAAGCTGTGAGAGAGAGAGAGTGAGAAAGAGAAGCTGTGAGTGTGTGTGTGAGAGAGAAATAGAAGCTGTGAGAGAGAGAGAGGGAAAGAGAAGATGTGAAAGACAGAGAGAGAGAGAAGCTGTGTGTGTCTGAGATAGAGAAAGAGAAGCTGTGTGTGTGAGAGAGAGAGAAAGAGAAGCTGTGAGTGAGAGAGAGAGAGAGAAAGAAAGAGAAGCTGTGAGAGGGAGAAAGAGAGAAAGAACTGTGTGTGTGTGAGAGAGAGAGAAGCTGTGAGTGAGAGAGAGAGAGAGAGAGAGAGAAGCTGTGAGTGTGAGAGAGAGAGAAGCTGTGAGTGAGAGAGAGAGAGAAAGAGAAGCTGAGTGAGAGAGACAGAGAAAGAGAAGTTGTGAGTGAGAGAGAGAGAGAAAGAGAAGCTGAGTGAGTGAGAGAGAGAAAGAGAAGCTGTGTGAGAGAGAGAGAAAGAAAGAGAAATTGTCAGTGAGAGAGAGAGAGAAGCTTTGAGTTAGAGAGAGAGAAGCTGTGTGTGTGTGAGAGAGAGAAAGAGTAGCTGTGTGTGTGAGAGAGAGAAAGAGTAGCTGTGATTGAGAGAGAGAGAAAGAGAGAAGCTGTGAGTGAGAGAGAGAGAGAAGCTGTGAGTGAGAGAGAGAGAAGTAGAATCTGTGAGTGAGAGAGAGAGAGAAAGAGAAGCTGTGAGTGAGAGAGAGAGAGAAAGAGAAGCTATGTGTGTGTGTGTGAGAGAAGCAGTGAGTGAGAGAGAGAGAAAGAGAACCTGTGAGTGAGAGAGAGAAAGAGAAGCTGTTAGTGAGAGTGAGTGTGAAAGAGAAGCTTTGAGAGAGAGAAAAGCTGTGAGTGAGAGAGAGAGAGAAGCTGTGAGTGAGAGAGAGAAAGAGAAGCTGTGAGTGAGAGAGAGTGAGAAAGAGAAGCTGTGAGTGAGAGAGAAAGAGAAGCTGTGAGTGAGGCAGAGAGAGAAAGAGAAGGTGTGTGTGTGTGAGAGAGAGAGAAGCTGTTAGTGAGAGAGAGAAAGAGAAGCTGTGAGTGAGAGAGAGAGAACAAGAAGCTGTGAGAGAGAGAGAAGCTGTGAGTGAGAGAGAGAGAAGGAGAAGCTGTGAGTGAGAGAGAGAGAGAAAGAAAGAGATGCTGTGAGTGAGAGAGGGAGAAAGAGAAGTAAGTGAGAGAGAGAGAAGCTGTGTGTGTGAGAGAGAAAGAGAAGCTGTGAGTGAGAGAGAGAGAGAAAGAGAAGCTGTGAGTGAGAGAGAAAGAAGCTGTGAGAGAGAGAGAGAAAGAAAGACAAGCTGTGAGAGGGAGAAAGAGAGAATGAACTGTGTGTGTGAGAGAGAGAGAGAGAAGCTGTGAGTGAGAGAGAGAGAGTGAAAGAGAAGCTGTGAGTGTGTGTGAGAGAGAAGCTGTGAGTGAGAGAGAGAGAGAAAGAGAAGCTAAGTGAGAGAGAGAGAAAGAGAAGCTGTGAGTGAGAGAGAGAGAGAAAGAGAAGCTGAGTGAGTGAGAGAGAGAAAGAGAAGCTGTTTTAGAGAGAGAGAAAGAAAGAGAAATTGTCAGTGAGAGAGAGAAGCTTTGAGTGAGAGAGAAAGAGAGAGAAGCTGTGAGTGTGAGAGAGAGAACCTGTGAGTGAGAGAGAGAGAGAAAGAGAAGCTGTATGTGTGAGAGAGCGAAAGAGAAAGAGAAGCAGTCAGTGAGAGAGAAAGAGAGAAAATGAGAAGCTGTGAGGGAGAGAGAGAGAGAGAAAGAGAGGTTGTGTGGTTGTGTGAGAGAGAAGCTGTGAGGGAGAGAGAGAGAATGAGAAACTGTGAGTGAGAGAGAGAGAAAGAGAAGCGGTTAGTGAGAGAGAGAGTGAAAGAGAAGCTGTGAGTGAAGGAGAGAGAGAAGCTGTGATTGAGAGAGAGAAGCTGTGAGTGAGAGAGAGAGAGAAAGAGAAACTGAGTGAGAGAGAGAGAGAAAGAGAAGCTATGTGTGTGTGAGAGAGAGAAGCAGTGAGTGAGAGAGAGAGAGAAAGAGAACCTGTGAGTGAGAGAGAGAAAGAGAAGCTGTTAGTGAGAGTGAGTGTGAAAGAGAAGCTTTGAGTGAGAGAGAGAAAAGCTGTGAGTGAGAGAGAGAGAGAAGCTGTGAGTGAGAGAGATAAAGAAAAGCTGTGAGTGAGAGAGAGTGAGAAAGAGAAGCTGTGAGTGAGAGAGAAAGAGAAGCTGTGAGTGAGGCAGAGAGAGAAAGAGAAGGTGTGTGTGTGAGAGAGAAGCTGTTAGTGAGAGAGAGAAAGAGAAGCTGTGAGTGAGAGAGAGAGAGAGAACGAGAAGCTGTGTGAGAGAGAGAAGCTGTGAGTGAGAGAGAGAGAAGGAGAAGCTGTGAGTGAGAGAGAGAGAGAAAGAAAGAGATGTGAGTGAGAGAGGGAGAAAGAGAAGCTGTGAGTGAGAGAGAGAGAGAAGCTGTGAGTGAGAGAGAGAGAGAAAGAGAAGCTGTGAGTGAGAAAAAGAGAAGCTGTGAGTGAGAGAGAGAGAAAGAGAAGGTGTGAGTGAGAGAGAGAGAGAGAGAAAGAGAAGCTGTGAGTGAGAGAGAGAGAAGCTGTGAGTGAGAGAGAGAGAAAGAGAAGCTGTGAGTGAGAGAGAGAGAGAAAAAGAGATGCTGTGTGTGTGTGAGAGAGAAAGAGAAGCTGTGAGTGAGAGAAAGAGAAAGAGTAGCTGTGAGTGAGGAGAGAGAGAAAGAGAAGCTGTGAGTGAGAGAGAGAGAGAAGGAGAAGCTGTGAGTGAGAGAGAAAGAGAAGCTTTAAGTGAGAGAGAGTGAGAAAGAGAAGCTGTGAGAGAGAGAGAGAGAGAGAAGCTGTGTGAGAGAGAGAGAGAGAAAGAGGAGCTGTGAGTGAGAGAGAGAATGAGAAGCTGTGAGAGAGAGAAAGAGAGAAGCTCTGAGTGAGAGAGAGAGAGAAGGAGAAGCTGTGAGTGAGAGAGAGAAAGAGAAGCTGTGAGTGAGAGAAAGAGAAAGGAGAAGCTGTAAGTGAGAGAGAGTGAGAAAGAGAAGCTGAGAGAGAGAGAGAGAAGATGTGTGTGTGTGAGAGAGAGAGAGGAGCTGTAAGTGAGAAAGAGAGAGAATGAAAAGTTGTGAGAGAGAGAAAGAGAGAAGCTGTGAGTGAGAGAGAACAAGAAGCTGTGAGTCAGAGAGAGAGAAAGAAAGAGAAGCTGTGAGTGAGAGAGAGAGAGAAGCTGTGAGTGAGCGACAGAGAAAGAGAAGCTGTGAGTGAGAGAAAGAAAAAGAGAAGCTGAGAGAGAGAGAGAGAGAAAGAAAGAGAAGCTGTGAGTGAGAGAGAGAAAGAGAGAAAGAGAAGCTATGAGTGAGAGAGAGAGAGAAGCTGTGAGTGAGAGAGAGAAAGAGATGCTGTGAGTGAGAGAGAGGGAGAGAAATTGATGTTAGTGAGAGAGAGAAAGAAAGAGAAGCGGTAAGTGAGAGAGAGAAGAAAGAGAAGCTGTGTGTGTGAGAGAGAGAGAAGCTGTGAGTGAGAGACAGAGAGAGAAGCTGTGAGTGAGAGAGAATGAAAGCAAAGCTGAGAGTGAGAGAGAAGCTGTGAGTGAGAGAGAGAGAACCTGTGAGTGAGAGAGAGAGAGAGAGAGAAGCTGTATGTGTGAGAGAGAGAAAAAGAAAGAGAAGCTGTCAGTGAGAGAGAAAGAGAGAAAATGAGAAGCTGTGAGGGAGAGCGAGAGAGAGAGAGAAAGAGAAGCTGTGTGAGAGAGAGAGAGAGAAGCTGTGAGTGAGAGAGAGAGAGAACGAGAAGCTGTGAGAGAGAGAGAAGCTGTGAGTGAGTGAGAGAGAGAGAAGGAGAAGCTGTGAGTGAGAGACAGAGAGAGAAGCTGTGAGTGAGAGAGAGAGAGAAAGAGAAGCTGTGTGTGTGTGAGAGAGAGAAGATGTGAGTGAGAGAGAGAGAGAGAACGAGAAGCTGTGAGAGAGAGAGAAGCTGTGAGTGAGTGAGAGAGAGAGAAGGAGAAGCTGTGAGTGAGATAAGAGAGAGAAAGAAAGAGAAGCAGTGAGTGAGAGAGAGAGAAAGAGAAGCTGTGAGTGAGAGAGAGAGAGAAGCTGTGAGTGAGTGAGAGAGAGAATCTGAGTGAGAGAGAGAGAGAAAGAGAAGCTGTGAGTGAGAGAGAGAGAAAGAGAAGCTGTGAGTGAGAGAGTAAGAGAAGCTGTGAGAGAGAGAGAGTGAGAAAGAGAAGCTGTGAGTGTGTGTGTGAGAGAGAAATAGAAGCTGCGAGAGAGAGAGAGAGGGAAAGAGAAGATGTGAAAGACAGAGAGAGAGAGAAGCTGTGTGTGTCTGAGATAGAGAAAGAGAAGCTGTGTGTGTGAGAGAGAGAGAGAAAGAGAAGCTGTGAGAGAGAGAGAGAGAAAGAAAGAGAAGCTGTGAGAGGGAGAAAGAGAGAAAGAACTGTGTGTGTGTGAGAGAGAGAGAAGCTGTGAGTGAGAGAGAGAGAGAGAGAAGCTGTGAGTGTGAGAGAGAGAGAAGCTGTGAGTGAGAGAGAGAGAGAAAGAGAAGCTGAGTGAGAGAGACAGAGAAAGAGAAGTTGTGAGTGAGAGAGAGAGAGAAAGAGAAGCTGAGTGAGTGAGAGAGAGAAAGAGAAGCTGTGTGAGAGAGAGAGAAAGAAAGAGAAATTGTCAGTGAGAGAGAGAGAGAAGCTTTGAGTGAGAGAGAGAGAAGCTGTGTGTTTGTGAGAGAGAGAAAGAGTAGCTGTGTGTGTGAGAGAGAGAAAGAGTAGCTGTGATTGAGAGAGAGAGAAAGAGAGAAGCTGTGAGTGAGAGAGAGAGAGAAGCTGTGAGTGAGAGAGAGAGAAGTAGAATCTGTGAGTGAGAGAGAGAGAGAAAGAGAAGCTGTGAGTGAGAGAGAGAGAGAAAGAGAAGTTGTGAGTGAGAGCGAGAGAAATAGAAGCTATGAGGGAGAGAGAGTGAGAGAGAAGCTGTGAGTGAGAGAGAGAGAACCTGTGAGTGAGAGAGAGAGAGAGAGAAGCGGTTAGTGAGAGAGAGAGTGAAAGAGAAGCTGTGAGTGAAGGAGAGAGAGAAGCTGTGATTGAGAGAGAGAAGCTGTGAGAGAGAGAAAGAGAAACTGAGTGAGAGAGAGAGAATGAGAAGCTGTGATTGAGAGAGAGAGAGAAAGAGAAGCTATGTGTGTGTGTGAGAGAGAAGCAGTTTGTGTGAGAGAGAGAAAGAGAACCTGTGAGTGAGAGAGAGAAAGAGAAGCTGTTAGTGAGAGTGAGTGTGAAAGAGAAGCTTTGAGAGAGAGAAAAGCTGTGAGTGAGAGAGAGAGAAGCTGTGAGTGAGAGAGAGAAAGAGAAGCTGTGAGTGAGAGAGAGTGAGAAAGAGAAGCTGTGAGTGAGAGAGAAAGAGAAGCTGTGAGTGAGGCAGAGAGAGAAAGAGAAGGTGTGTGTGTGTGAGAGAGAGAGAAGCTGTTAGTGAGAGAGAGAAAGAGAAGCTGTGAGTGAGAGAGAGAGAGAACAAGAAGCTGTGAGAGAGAGAGAAGCTGTGAGTGAGAGAGAGAGAAGGAGAAGCTGTGAGTGAGAGAGAGAGAGAAAGAAAGAGATGCTGTGAGTGAGAGAGGGAGAAAGAGAAGTAAGTGAGAGAGAGAGAGAAGCTGTGTGTGTGAGAGAGAAAGAGAAGCTGTGAGTGAGAGAGAGAGAGAAAGAGAAGCTGTGAGTGAGAGAGAAAGAAGCTGTGAGAGAGAGAGAGAAAGAAAGACAAGCTGTGAGAGGGAGAAAGAGAGAAAGAACTGTGTGTGTGTGAGAGAGAGAGAAGCTGTGAGTGAGAGAGAGAGAGTGAAAGAGAAGCTGTGAGTGTGTGTGAGAGAGAAGCTGTGAGTGAGAGAGAGAGAGAAAGAGAAGCTAAGTGAGAGAGAGAGAAAGAGAAGCTGTGAGTGAGTGAGAGAGAGAAAGAGAAGCTGAGTGAGTGAGAGAGAGAAAGAGAAGCTGTTTTAGAGAGAGAGAAAGAAAGAGAAATTGTCAGTGAGAGAGAGAAGCTTTGAGTGAGAGAGAAAGAGAGAGAAGCTGTGAGTGTGAGAGAGAGAACCTGTGAGTGAGAGAGAGAGAGAAAGAGAAGCTGTATGTGTGAGAGAGCGAAAGAGAAAGAGAAGCAGTCAGTGAGAGAGAAAGAGAGAAAATGAGAAGCTGTGAGGGAGAGAGAGAGAGAGAGAAAGAGAGGTTGTGTGGTTGTGTGAGAGAGAAGCTGTGAGGGAGAGAGAGAGAATGAGAAACTGTGAGTGAGAGAGAGAGAAAGAGAAGCGGTTAGTGGGAGAGAGAGTGAAAGAGAAGCTGTGAGTGAAGGAGAGAGAGAAGCTGTGATTGAGAGAGAGAAGCTGTGAGTGAGAGAGAGAGAGAAAGAGAAACTGAGTGAGAGAGAGAGAGAAAGAGAAGCTATGTGTGTGTGAGAGAGAGAAGCAGTGAGTGAGAGAGAGAGAGAAAGAGAACCTGTGAGTGAGAGAGAGAAAGAGAAGCTGTTAGTGAGAGTGAGTGTGAAAGAGAAGCTTTGAGTGAGAGAGAGAAAAGCTGTGAGTGAGAGAGAGAGAGAAGCTGTGAGTGAGAGAGATAAAGAAAAGCTGTGAGTGAGAGAGAGTGAGAAAGAGAAGCTGTGAGTGAGAGAGAAAGAGAAGCTGTGAGTGAGGCAGAGAGAGAAAGAGAAGGTGTGTGTGTGAGAGAGAAGCTGTTAGTGAGAGAGAGAAAGAGAAGCTGTGAGTGAGAGAGAGAGAGAGAACGAGAAGCTGTGTGAGAGAGAGAAGCTGTGAGTGAGAGAGAGAGAAGGAGAAGCTGTGAGTGAGAGAGAGAGAGAAAGAGATGTGAGTGAGAGAGGGAGAAAGAGAAGCTGTGAGTGAGAGAGAGAGAGAAGCTGTGAGTGAGAGAGAGAGAAAGAGAAGCTGTGAGTGAGAAAAAGAGAAGCTGTGAGTGAGAGAGAGAGAAAGAGAAGGTGTGAGTGAGAGAGAGAGAGAGAAAGAGAAGCTGTGAGTGAGAGAGAGAGAAGCTGTGAGTGAGAGAGAGAGAAAGAGAAGCTGTGAGTGAGAGAGAGAGAGAAAAAGAGATGCTGTGTGTGTGTGAGAGAGAAAGAGAAGCTGTGAGTGAGAGAAAGAGAAAGAGTAGCTGTGAGTGAGGAGAGAGAGAAAGAGAAGCTGTGAGTGAGAGAGAGAGAGAAGAAGAAGCTGTGAGTGAGAGAGAAAGAGAAGCTTTAAGTGAGAGAGAGTGAGAAAGAGAAGCTGTGAGAGAGAGAGAGAGAGAAGCTGTGTGAGAGAGAGAGAGAGAAAGAGGAGCTGTGAGTGAGAGAGAGAATGAGAAGCTGTGAGAGAGAGAAAGAGAGAAGCTGTGAGTGAGAGAGAGAGAGAAGGAGAAGCTGTGAGTGAGAGAGAGAAAGAGAAGCTGTGAGTGAGAGAAAGAGAAAGAGAAGCTGTAAGTGAGAGAGAGTGAGAAAGAGAAGCTGAGAGAGAGAGAGAGAAGATGTGTGTGTGAGAGAGAGAGAGAGGAGCTGTAAGTGAGAAAGAGAGAGAATGAAAAGTTGTGAGAGAGAGAAAGAGAGAAGCTGTGAGTGAGAGAGAACAAGAAGCTGTGAGTCAGAGAGAGAGAAAGAAAGAGAAGCTGTGAGTGAGAGAGAGAGAGAAGCTGTGAGTGAGCGACAGAGAAAGAGAAGCTGTGAGTGAGAGAAAGAAAAAGAGAAGCTGAGAGAGAGAGAGAGAGAAAGAAAGAGAAGCTGTGAGTGAGAGAGAGAAAGAGAGAAAGAGAAGCTATGAGTGAGAGAGAGAGAGAAGCTGTGAGTGAGAGAGAGAAAGAGATGCTGTGAGTGAGAGAGAGGGAGAGAAATTGATGTTAGTGAGAGAGAGAAAGAAAGAGACGCGGTAAGTGAGAGAGAGAAGAAAGAGAAGCTGTGAGTGAGAGAGAGAGAGAAAAAGAGAAGCTGTGTGTGTGAGAGAGAGAGAAGCTGTGAGTGAGAGACAGAGAGAGAAGCTGTGAGTGAGAGAGAAAGAAAGCAAAGCTGAGAGTGAGAGAGAAGCTGTGAGTGAGAGAGAGAGAACCTGTGAGTGAGAGAGAGAGAGAAAGAGAAGCTGTATGTGTGAGAGAGAGAAAAAGAAAGAGAAGCTGTCAGTGAGAGAGAAAGAGAGAAAATGAGAAGCTGTGAGGGAGAGCGAGAGAGAGAGAGAAAGAGAAGCTGTGTGAGAGAGAGAGAGAGAAGCTGTGAGTGAAAGAGAGAGAGAACGAGAAGCTGTGAGAGAGAGAGAAGCTGTGAGTGAGTGAGAGAGAGAGAAGGAGAAGCTGTGAGTGAGAGACAGAGAGAGAAGCTGTGAGTGAGAGAGAGAGAGAAAGAGAAGCTGTGTGTGTGTGAGAGAGAGAAGATGTGAGTGAGAGAGAGAGAGAACGAGAAGCTGTGAGAGAGAGAGAAGCTGTGAGTGAGTGAGAGAGAGAGAAGGAGAAGCTGTGAGTGAGATAAGAGAGAGAAAGAAAGAGAAGCAGTGAGTGAGAGAGAGAGAAAGAGAAGCTGTGAGTGAGAGAGAGAGAGAAGCTGTGAGTGAGAGAGAGAGAAAGAAAAGCTGTGAGTGAGAGAGAGAGAGAAAGAGCTGTGAGTGAGAGAGAAAGAGAAAGAGAAAGAGGAGCTGTGTGTGTGTGAGAGAGAAAGAGAACCTGCGTGTGAGAGAGAGACAGAGAAGCTGTGAGTGAGGGAGAAAGAGAGAAAGTGAAGCTGTTAGTGAGAGAGACAGAAAGAGAAACTGTGAGTGAAAGAGAAAGAGAGAAAGAAGAAGCTGTGAGTGAGAGAGAGAGAAAGAGAAGCTGTGAGTGGGAGAGAGAGAGAATGAGAAGCTGTGAGAGAGAGAGAAATAGAAGCTGTGAGTGAGAGAGAGAGAGAAGCTGTGTGAGAGAGAGAGAGAAAGAGGAGCTGTGAGTGAGAGAGAGAGAGAAGCTGTGAGTGAGAGAGAGAGAGGAGAAGCTGTGAGAGAGAGAAAGAGCTGTGAGTGAGAGAAAGAGAAAGCTGTAAGTGAGAGAGAGTGAGAAAGAGAAGCTGTAAGAGAGAGAGAGAGAGAAGCTGTGAGTGAGAGAGAGAGAGAAGGAGAAGCTGTGAGTGAGAGAGAGAAAGAGCTGTGAGTGGGAGAGAAAGAGAGAAAGAGAAGCTGTGAGTGAGAGAGAGTGAGAGAGAGAAGCTGTGAGTGAGAGAGAGAGAGAGAGAGAAGATGTGAGTGAGAGTGAGAAAGAGAAGCTGTGAGTGGGAGAGAAAGAGAGAAAGAGAAGCTGTGAGTGAGAGAGAGAGAGAGAGAAGCTGTGAGTGAGAGTGAGAGAAAGAGAAGCTGTGAGTGAGAGAGAAAGAGAAGCTGTGAGTGAGAGGAAGAGAAAGAGAAGATGTGAGTGAGTGAGAGTGAGAAAGAGAAGCTGTGTGTATGTGTGTGAGAGAGAGAAGCTGTGTGTGTGAGAGAGAAAGAGAAGCTGTGAGAGATAGAGAGATAGAAAGAGAAGCTGTGATTGAGAGTGAGAGAGAAAGAGATGCTGTGAGTGAGTGCATGAGAGAGAGAAAGGGAAGCTGTGAGTGAGAGAGAGAGAGAACGAGAAGCTGTGTGTGTGAGAGAGAGAAGCTGTGAGTGAGTGAGAGAGAGAGAAGGAGAAGCTGTGGGTGAGATAAGAGAGAGAAAGAAAGAGAAGCTGTGAGTGAGAGAGAGAGAAAGTGAAGCTATGAGTGAGAGAGAAAGAGAAGCTGTGAGTGAGAGAGAAAGAAAGCAAAGCTGTGAGTGAGAGAGAAGCTGTGAGTGAGAGAGAGAGAACCTGTGAGTGAGAGAGAGAGAGAAAGAGAAGCTGTATGTGTGAGAGAGAGAAAAAGAAAGAGAAGCTGTCAGTGAGAGAGAAAGAGAGAAAATGAGAAGCTGTGAGGGAGAGCGAGAGATAGAGAGAAAGAGAAGTTGTGTGGTTGTGAAAGAGAGAACCTGTGAGGGAGAGAGAGAGAAAGAGAAGATTTGAGTGAGACAGAGAGAAAAAAGAAGCTGTGAGTGAGAGAGAGAGAGAAAGAGAAACTGTGAGTGAGAGATAGAGAGAAAGAGAAGCTGTGAGAGAGAGAGAGAAAGAGAAGCTGTTAGTGAGAGAGAGAGTGAAAGAGAAGCTGTGAGTGAAGGAGAGAGAGAAAAGCTGTGATTGAGCGAGAGAGAGAAGCTGTGAGTGAGAGAGAGAAAGAGAAGCTGTTAGTGAGAGAGAGAGAGAAGCTGTGAGTGAGAGAGAGAGAAGCTGTGAGTGAGAGAGTGAGAAAGAGAAGCTGTATGTGTTTGTGTGTGTGAGAGAGTGAGAAGCTGTGAGAGAGAGAGAAAAAAAGAGAAGCTGTGAGTGAGAGAGAGAATGAAAGAGAAGTTGTGAGTAAGAGAGAGAGAAGCTGTGAGTGAGTGAGAAAGAGAAGCTGTGAGTGAGTGAGTGAGAGAGAGAGAATCTGAGTGAGAGAGAGAGAAATAGAAGCTGTGAGTGAGAGAGAGAGAGAAAGAGAAGCTGTGAGTGAGAGAGTAAGAGAAGCTGTGAGAGAGAGAGAGTGAGAAAGAGAAGCTGTGAGTGTGTGTGAGAGAGAAATAGAAGCTGTGAGAGAGAGAGAGGGAAAGAGAAGATGTGAATGACAGAGAGAGAGAGAAGCTGTGTGTGTCTGAGATAGAGAAAGAGAAGCTGTGTGTGTGTGTGAGAGAGAAAGAGAAGCTGTGAGTGAGAGAGAGAGAGAGAAAGAGAAGCTGTGAGAGGGAGAAAGAGAGAAAGAACTGTGTGTGTGAGAGAGAGAGAAGCTGTGAGTGAGAGAGAGAGGGCGAAAGAGAAGCTGTGAGTGTGTGAGAGAGAGAAGCTGTGAGTGAGAGAGAGATAGAAAGAGAAGCTGAGTGAGAGAGAGAGAAAGAGAAGCTGTGAGTGAGAGAGAGAGAGAAAGAGAAGCTGAGTGAGTGAGAGAAAGAAAGAGAAGCTGTGTGAGAGAGAGAGAAAGAAAGAGAAATTGTCAGTGAGAGAGAGAGAAGCTTTGAGTGAGAGAGAAAGAGAGAAAGAGAAGCTGTGAGTGAGAGAGAGAGAGAAAGAGATGCTGTGAGTGAGAGAGAGAGTGAAAGAGAAGCTGTGAGTGAGTGAGAGAGAGAAAAAGAGAAGCTGTGAGTGACTGAGAGAAAGAGAAGCTGTGTTAGAGAGAGAGAGAGAAAGAGAAGCTGTGAGTGAGAGAGAGAGAAAGAGAAGCTTTGAGTGAGAGAGAGAAAGAGAAGCTTTGTGTGTGTGAGAGAGAAAGAGAAGTTGTGAGTGAGAGAGAGAAAGAGAAGCTGTGTGTGTGTGAGAGAGAAAAAGAAGCTGTGAGTGAGAGAGAAAGAGAAGCTGTGAGAAAGAGAGAGAGAGAGAAAGAGAAGCTGTGACTGGAGAGAGAGAGAAGCTGTGAGTGAGAGAGAGAGAGAGAAAGAGAAGCTGTGAGTGAGTGAGAGAGAGAAGCTGTGAGTGTGTGAGAGAGAGAGAAAGAGAAGCTGAGTGAGAGAGGGAGAGTAAGAGAAGCTGTGAGTGAGAGAGAGAGAGAAAGAGAAGCTGTGAGTGAGAGAGAGAGAAGCTGTGAGTGAGTGAGAGAGAGAGAGAAGCTGTGTGTGTGAGAGAGAAGCTGTGAGTTAGAGAGAGAGAGAAATAGTAGCTGTGAGTGAGAGAGAGAGAAAGAAAAGCTGTGAGTAAGAGAGAGAGACAAGCTGAGTGAGAGAGAGAGAAAGAGAAGCTGTGAGTGAGAGAGAGAATGAAAGAGAAGCTGTGAGTAAGAGAGAGAGAAGCTGTGAGTGAGTGAGAAAGAGAAGCTGTGAGTGAGTGAGTGAGAGAGAGAATCTGAGTGAGAGAGAGAGAGAAAGAGAAGCTGTGAGTGAGAGAGAGAGAGAGAAGCTGTGAGTGAGAGAGTAAGAGAAGCTGTGAGAGAGAGAGAGTGAGAAAGAGAAGCTGTGAGTGTGTGTGTGAGAGAGAAATAGAAGCTGTGAGAGAGAGAGAGGGAAAGAGAAGATGTGAATGACACAGAGAGAGAGAAGCTGTGTGTGTCTGAGATAGAGAAAGAGAAGCTGTGTGTGTGAGAGAGAGAGAGAAAGAGAAGCTGTGAGTGAGAGAGAGAGAGAGAAAGAAAGAGAAGCTGTGAGAGGGAGAAAGAGAGAAAGAACTGTGTGTGTGAGAGAGAGAGAAGCTGTGAGTGAGAGAGAGAGAGAGAAAGAGAAGCTGTGAGTGTGAGAGAGAGAGAAGCTGTGAGTGAGAGAGAGAGAGAAAGAGAAGCTGAGTGAGAGAGAGAGAGAAAGAGAAGCTGTGAGTGAGAGAGAGAGAGAAAGAGAAGCTGAGTGAGTGAGAGAGAGAAAGAGAAGCTGTGTGAGAGAGAGAGAAAGAAAGAGAAATTGTCAGTGAGAGAGAGAGAGAGAGAGAAGCTTTGAGTGAGAGAGAGAGAAGCTGTGTGTGTGTATGAGAGAGAAAGAGTAGATGTGTGTGTGTGAGAGAGAGAAAGAGTAGCTGTGAGTGAGAGAGAGAGAGAGAAGCTGTGAGTGAGAGAGAGAGAAAGAGAAGCTGTGAGTGAGAGAGAGAGAAAGAGAAGCTGTTAGTGAGAGAGAGAGTATAAGAGAAGCTGTGAGTGAGAGAGAGAGAAAGAGAGAAGCTGTGAGTGAGAGAGAGAGAGAAGCTGTGAGTGAGGGAGAGAGAAGTAGAATCTGTGAGTGAGAGAGAGAGAGAAAGAGAAGCTGTGAGTGAGAGAGAGAGAAAGAGAAGCTGTGAGTGAGTGAGAGAGAAATAGAAGCTATGAGGGAGAGAGAGTGAGAGAGAAGCTGTGAGTGAGAGAGAGAGAACCTGAGTGAGAGAGAGAGAGAAAGAGAAGCTGTATGTGTGAGAGAGAGAAAGAGAAAGAGAAGCTGTCAGTGAGAGAGAAAGAGAGAAAATGAGAAGCTGTGAGGGAGAGAGAGAGAGAGAGAAAGAGAGGTTGTGTGGTTGTGTGAGAGAGAAGCTGTGAGGGAGAGAGAGAGAGAGAGAAACTGTGAGTGAGAGAGAGAGAAAGAGAAGCGGTTAGTGAGAGAGAGAGTGAATGAGAAGCTGTGAGTGAAGGAGAGAGAGAAGCTGTGATTGAGAGAGAGAAGCTGTGAGTGAGAGAGAGAGAGAAAGAGAAACTGAGTGAGAGAGAGAGAATGAGAAGCTGTGATTGAGAGAGAGAGAGAGAAAGAGAAGCTATGTGTGTGTGAGAGAGAGAAGCAGTGAGTGAGAGAGAGAGAAAGAGAACCTGTGAGAGAGAGAGAAAGAGAAGCTGTTAGTGAGAGTGAGTGTGAAAGAGAAGCTTTGAGTGAGAGAGAGAAAAGCTGTGAGTGAGAGAGAGAGAGAAGCTGTGAGTGAGAGAGAGAAAGAGAAGCTGTGAGTGAGGGAGAGTGAGAAAGAGAAGCTGTGAGTGAGAGAGAAAGAGAAGCTGTGAGTGATGCAGAGAGAGAAAGAGAAGGTGTGTGTGTGTGTGAGAGAGACGCTGTTAGTGAGAGAGAGAAAGAGAAGCTGTGAGTGAGAGAGAGAGAGAACAAGAAGCTGTGAGAGAGAGAAGCTGTGAGTGAGAGAGAGAGCAGGAGAAGCTGTGAGTGAGAGAGAGAGAGAAAGAAAGAGATGCTGTGAGTGAGAGAGGGAGAAAGAGAAGTAAGTGAGAGAGAGAGAGAAGCTGTGTGTGTGAGAGAAAGAGAAGCTGTGAGTGAGAGAGAGAGAGAAAGAGAAGCTGTGAGTGAGAGAGAAAGAAGCTGTGAGAGAGAGAGAGTGAGAAAGAGAAGCTGTGAGTGTGTGTGTGAGAGAAAGAGAAGCTGTGAGAGAGAGAGAGGGAAAGAGAAGATGTGAATGACAGAGAGAGAGAAGCTGTGTGTGTCTGAGATAGAGAAAGAGAAGCTGTGTGTGTGTGAGAGAGAGAGAAAGAGAAGCTGTGAGTGAGAGAGAGGAAGAAAGAGAAGCTGTGAGAGGGAGAAAGAGAGAAAGAACTGTGTGTGTGTGAGAGAGAGAGAAGCTGTGAGTGAGAGAGAGAGAGTGAAAGAGAAGCTGTGAGTGTGTGTGAGAGAAGCTGTGAGTGAGAGAGAGAGAAAGAGAAGCTAAGTGAGAGAGAGAGAAAGAGAAGCTGTGAGTGAGAGAGAGAGAGAAAGAGAAGCTGAGTGAGTGAGAGAGAGAAAGAGAAGCTGTGTGAGAGAGAGAGAGAAAGAAAGAGAAATTGTCAGTGATAGAGAGAGAGAGAAGCTTTGAGTGAGAGAGAAAGAGAGAAAGAGAAGCTGTGAGAGAGAGAGAGAGAAAGAGATGCTGTGAGTGAGAGAGAGTGAAAGAGAAGCTGTGAGTGAGAGAGAGAGAGAGAAAGAGAAGCTGTGAGTGACTGAGAGAAAGAGAAGCTACCTAGAGGTAGGAGTAAAAAGCAAGGTAGCCAAATTTGCTGACGACACTAAATTATACAGGGTAGTGAAAACTGTGAGAGATTGTGAAGAGCTCCAGAGGGATCTCTTGACACTGGGGGAGTGGGCAAAACAGTGGCAAATGAGCTTCAACATCAGTAAGTGCAGAGTGATGCATGTTGGGGCAAAAAACCCCAATTACATTTATAAACTGATGGGGTCTGAACTCTCTGCGACAAAACAGGAAAGGAACCTTCGTGTCCTGGTGGACAGCTCAATGAAGGTGTCAACCCAGTGTGCCTCAGCAGTGAAAAAAGCAAACTCAATGTTAGGGATCATTAGGAAGGGTATAGAAAATAAGTCAGCAAGTGTCATTTTGCCTCTTTATAAATCTATGGTGAGGCCCCATCTGGAATATTGTGTACAGTTCTGGTCGCCATACCTCCAGAAGGATATTATGGAGTTGGAGAAAGTACAGAGGAGGGCAACCAGAATGATTAGGGGACTGGAACACCTTCCTTACCATCTGAGGCTGCAACGGTTGGGCCTTTTCACTCTTGAACGACGGCGTCTAAGAGGTGACCTGATTGAAGTTTATAAAATCATGCACGGTGTGGACAAGGTAGATAAGAAAAAACTGTTTTCCCTATCGCACAACACTAGAACTAGTGTTCTAGAGAGAGAGAAAGAAATAGAAGCTGTGAGTGAGAGAGAGAAATAGAGAAAGAGAAGCTGTGAGTGAGAGAGAGAGAGAAGCTGTGAGTGAGAGAGAGAAAGAGATGCTGTGAGTGAGAGAGAGGGAGAGAAATTGATGTTAGTGAGAGAGAGAAAGAAAGAGAAGCGGTAAGTGAGAGAGAGAAGAAAGAGAAGCTGTGAGTGAGAGAGAGAGAGAAAGAGAGAGAAAGAGAAGCTGTGTGTGTGTGAGAGAGAGAGAAGCTGTGAGTGAGAGACAGAGAGAAAGAGAAGCTGTGAGTGAGAGAGAGAGAAAGAGAAGCTGTGAGTGAGACAGAGAGAAAGAGAAGATGTGAGTGGGAGAGAGAGAGAACGAGAAGCTGTGAGAGAGAGAGAAAGAGAAGCTGTGAGTGAGAGAAATAGAGAAAGATAAGCTGTGAGTGAGAGAGAGAGAGAAAGAGAAGCTGTGAGAGAGAGAGAGAAAGAGAAGCTGTGAGTGAGAGAGAGAAAGAAAGAGAAGTTGTAAGTGAGAGAGAGTGAGAAAGAGAAGCTGTGAGTGAGATAGAAAGAGAAAGAGAAGATGTGAGTGAGAGAGAGATATAGAAAGAGAAGCTGTGATTGAGAGAGAGAGAGTAAAAGAAGCTGTGAGTGAGAGAGAGAGAGAGAAAGGGAAGCTGTGAGTGAGAGAGAGAGAACGAGAAGCTGTGAGAGAGAGAGAGAAGCTGTGAGTGAGTGAGAGAGAGAGAGAGAAGGAGAAGCTGTGAGTGAGATAAGAGAGAGAAAGAAAGAGAAGCTGTGAGTGAGAGAGAGAGAGAAGCTGTGAGTGAGAGAGAGAGAAAGAAAAGCTGTGAGTGAGAGAGAGAGAGAAAGAGAAGCTGTGAGTGAGAGAGAAAGAGAAAGAGAAAGAGGAGCTGTGTGTGTGTGAGAGAGAAAGAGAACCTGTGTGTGAGCGAGAGACAGAGAAGCTGTGAGTGAGGGAGAAAGAGAGAAAGTGAAGCTGTTAGTGAGAGAGACAGAAAGAGAAACTGTGAGAGAAAGAGAAAGAGAGAAAGAAGAAGCTGTGAGTGAGAGAGAGAGAAAGAGAAGCTGTGAGTGGGAGAGAGAGAGAATGAGAAGCTGTGAGAGAGAGAGAAATAGAAGCTGTGAGTGAGAGAGAGAGAGAAGCTGTGTGAGAGAGGGAGAGAAAGAGGAGCTGTCAGTGAGAGAGAGAGAGAGAAGCTGTGAGTGAGAGAGAGAGAGGAGAAGCTGTGAGAGAGAGAAAGAGCTGTGAGTGAGAGAAAGAGAAAGCTGTAAGTGAGAGAGAGTGAGAAAGAGAAGCTGTAAGAGAGAGAGAGAGAGAAGCTGTGAGTGAGAGAGAGAGAGAAGGAGAAGCTGTGAGTGAGAGAGAGAAAGAGCTGTGTTGGAGAGAAAGAGAGAAAGAGAAGCTGTGAGTGAGAGAGAGTGAGAGAGAGAAGCTGTGAGTGAGAGAGAGAGAGAAAGAGAAGATGTGAGTGAGAGTGAGAAAGAGAAGCTGTGAGTGGGAGAGAAAGAGAGAAAGAGAAGCTGTGAGTGAGAGAGAGAGAGAGAAGCTGTGAGTGAGAGTGAGAGAAAGAGAAGCTGTGAGTGAGAGAGAAAGAGAAGCTGTGAGTGAGAGGAAGAGAAAGAGAAGATGTGAGTGAGAGAGAGTGAGAAAGAGAAGCTGTGTGTATGTGTGTGAGAGAGAGAAGCTGTGTGTGTGAGAGAGAAAGAGAAGCTGTGAGAGAGAGAGAGATAGAAAGAGAAGCTGTGATTGAGAGTGAGAGAGAAATAGATGCTGTGAGTGAGTGCATGAGAGAGAGAAAGCGAAGCTGTGAGTGAGAGAGAGAGAGAACGAGAAGCTGTGTGTGAGAGAGAGAGAAGCTGTGAGTGAGTGAGAGAGAGAGAAGGAGAAGCTGTGGGTGAGATAAGAGAGAGAAAGAAAGAGAAGCTGTGAGTGAGAGAGAGAGAAAGTGAAGCTATGAGTGAGAGAGAGAGAGAAGCTGTGAGTGAGAGAGAGAGAAAGCAAAGCTGTGAGTGAGAGAGAAGCTGTGAGTGAGAGAGAGAGAACCTGTTAGTGAGAGAGAGAGAGAAAGAGAAGCTGTATGTGTGAGAGAGAGAAAAAGAAAGAGAAGCTGTCAGTGAGAGAGAAAGAGAGAAAATGAGAAGCTGTGAGGGAGAGAGAGAGAGAAAGAGAAGTTGTGTGGTTGTGAAAGAGAGAACCTGTGAGGGGGAGAGAGAGAAAGAGAAGATTTGAGTGAGACAGAGAGAAAAAAGAAGCTGTGAGTGAGAGAGAGAGAAAGAGAAACTGTGAGTGAGAGATAAAGAGAAATAGAAGCTGTGAGAGAGAGAGAGAAAGAGAAGCTGTTAGTGAGAGAGAGAGTGAAAGAGAAGCTGTGAGTGAGAGAGAGAAAGAGAAGCAGTGAGTGAGAGAGAGAGAAAGAGAAGCTGTGAGTGAGAGAGAGAGAGAAGCTGTGAGTGAGAGAGAGAGAAAGAAAAGCTGTGAGTGAGAGAGAGAGAGAAAGAGAAGATGTGAGTGAGAGAGAAAGAGAAAGAGAAAGAGGAGCTGTGTGTGTGTGAGAGAGAAAGAGAACCTGTGTGTGAGCGAGAGACAGAGAAGCTGTGAGTGAGGGAGAAAGAGAGAAAGTGAAGCTGTTAGTGAGAGAGACAGAAAGAGAAACTGTGAGAGAAAGAGAAAGAGAGAAAGAAGAAGCTGTGAGTGAGAGAGAGAGAAAGAGAAGCTGTGAGTGGGAGAGAGAGAGAATGAGAAGCTGTGTGTGAGAGAGAAATAGAAGCTGTGAGTGTGAGAGAGAGAGAAGCTGTGTGAGAGAGAGAGAGAAAGAGGAGCTGTGAGTGAGAGAGAGAGAGAGAAGCTGTGAGTGAGAGAGAGAGAGGAGAAGCTGTGAGAGAGAGAAAGAGCTGTGAGTGAGAGAAAGAGAAAGCTGTAAGTGAGAGAGAGTGAGAAAGAGAAGCTGTAAGAGAGAGAGAGAGAGAAGCTGTGAGTGAGAGAGAGAGAGAACGAGAAGCTGTGAGTGAGAGAGAGAAAGAGCTGTGTTGGAGAGAAAGAGAGAAAGAGAAGCTGTGAGTGAGAGAGAGTGAGAGAGAAAAGCTGTGAGTGAGAGAGAGAGAGAAAGAGAAGATGTGAGTGAGAGTGAGAAAGAGAAGCTGTGAGTGGGAGAGAAAGAGAGAAAGAGAAGCTGTGAGTGAGAGAGAGAGAGAGAGAAGCTGTGAGTGAGAGTGAGAGAAAGAGAAGCTGTGAGTGAGAGAGAAAGAGAAGCTGTGAGTGAGAGGAAGAGAAAGAGAAGATGTGAGTGAGTGAGAGAGAGTGAGAAAGAGAAGCTGTGTGTATGTGTGTGAGAGAGAGAAGCTGTGTGTGTGAGAGAGAAAGAGAAGCTGTGAGAGAGAGAGATAGAAAGAGAAGCTGTGATTGAGAGTGAGAGAGAAAGAGATGCTGTGAGTGAGTGCATGAGAGAGAGAAAGCGAAGCTGTGAGTGAGAGAGAGAGAGAACGAGAAGCTGTGTGTGTGAGAGAGAGAAGCTGTGAGTGAGTGAGAGAGAGAGAAGGAGAAGCTGTGGGTGAGATAAGAGAGAGAAAGAAAGAGAAGCTGTGAGTGAGAGAGAGAGAGAAAGTGAAGCTATGAGTGAGAGAGAGAGAGAGAGAGAAGCTGTGAGTGAGAGAGAGAGAAAGCAAAGCTGTGAGTGAGAGAGAAGCTGTGAGTGAGAGAGAGAGAACCTGTTAGTGAGAGAGAGAGAGAAAGAGAAGCTGTATGTGTGAGAGAGAGAAAAAGAAAGAGAAGCTGTCAGTGAGAGAGAAAGAGAGAAAATGAGAAGCTGTGAGGGAGAGCGAGAGAGAGAGAGAAAGAGAAGTTGTGTGGTTGTGAAAGAGAGAACCTGTGAGGGGGAGAGAGAGAAAGAGAAGATTTGAGTGAGACAGAGAGAAAAAAGAAGCTGTGAGTGAGAGAGAGAGAAAGAGAAACTGTGAGTGAGAGATAAAGAGAAAGAGAAGCTGTGTGAGAGAGAGAAAGAGAAGCTGTTAGTGAGAGAGAGAGAGAGAAGCTGTGAGTGAGAGAGAGAGAAGCTGTGAGTGAGAGAGTGAGAAAGAGAAGCTGTATGTGTTTGTGTGTGTGAGAGAGTGAGAAGCTGTGAGAGAGAGAAAAAAAAAGAGAAGCTGTGAGTGAGAGAGAGAATGAAAGAGAAGCTGTGAGTAAGAGAGAGAGAAGCTGTGAGTGAGTGAGAAAGAGAAGCTGTGAGTGAGTGAGTGAGAGAGAGAGAATCTGAGTGAGAGAGAGAGAAAGAGAAGCTGTGAGTGAGAGAGAGAGAGAAAGAGAAGCTGTGAGTGAGAGAGTAAGAGAAGCTGTGAGTGTGTGTTAGAGAGAAATAGAAGCTGTGAGAGAGAGAGAGGGAAAGAGAAGATGTGAATGACAGAGAGAGAGAGAAGCTGTGTGTGTCTGAGATAGAGAAAGAGAAGCTGTGTGTATGTGAGAGAGAGAAAGAGAAGCTGTGAGTGAGAGAGAGAGAGAGAAAGAAAGAGCAGCTGTGAGAGGGATAAAGAGAGAAAGAACTGTGTGTGTGTGAGAGAGAGAGAAGCTATGAGTGAGAGAGAGAGAGAAAGAGAAGCTGTGAGTGTGTGAGAGAGAGAAGCTGTGAGTGAGAGAGAGATAGAAAGAGAAGCTGAGTTAGAGAGAGAGAAAGAGAAGCTGTGAGTGAGAGAGAGAGAAAAAGAGAAGCTGAGTGAGTGAGAGAGAGAAAGAGAAGCTGTGTGAGAGAGAGAGAAAGAAAGAGAAATTGTCAGTGAGAGAGAGAGAGAAGCTTTGAGTGAGAGAGAAAGAGAGAAAGAGAAGCTGTGAGTGAGAGAGAGAGAGAAAGAGATGCTGTGAGTGAGAGAGAGAGTGAAAGAGAAGCTGTGAGTGAGTGAGAGAGAGAGAAAGAGAAGCTGTGAGTTACTGAGAGAAAGAGAAGCTGTGTTAGAGAGAGAGAGAGAAAGAGAAGCTGTGAGTGAGAGAGAGAGAAAGAGAAGCTTTGAGTGTGAGAGAGAGAAAGAGAAGCTTTGTGTGTGAGAGAGAAATAGAAGCTGTGAGAGAGAGAGAGGGAAAGAGAAGATGTGAATGACAGAGAGAGAGAGAAGCTGTGTTTGTCTGAGATAGAGAAAGAGAAGCTGTGTGTGTGTGAGAGAGAGAAAGAGAAGCTGTGAGTGAGAGAGAGAGAGAGAAAGAAAGAGAAGCTGTGAGAGGGAGAAAGAGAGAAAGAACTGTGTGTGTGTGAGAGAGAGAAGCTGTGAGTGAGAGAGAGAGAGAGAAAGAGAAGCTGTGAGTGTGAGAGAGAGAGAAGCTGTGAGTGAGAGAGAGAGAGAAAGAGAAGCTGAGTGAGAAAGAGAGAGAAAGAGAAGCTGTGAGTGAGAGAGAGAGAGAAAGAGAAGCTGAGTGAGTGAGAGAGAGAAAGAGAAGCTGTGTAAGAGAGAGAGAAAGAAAGAGAAATTGTCAGTGAGAGAGAGAGAGAGAAGCTTTGAGTGAGAGAGAGAGAAGCTGTGTGTGTGTGTGAGAGAGAAAGAGTAGATGTGTGTGTGTGTGAGAGAGAAAGAGTAGCTGTGAGTGAGAGAGAGAGAGAGAAGCTGTGAGTGAGAGAGAGAAAAAGAGAAGCTGTGAGTGAGAGAGAGAGAAAGAGAAGCTGTTAGTGAGAGAGAGAGTATAAGAGAAGCTGTGAGTGAGAGAGAGAGAAAGAGAGAAGCTGTGAGTGAGAGAGAGAGAGAAGCTGTGAGTGAGAGAGAGAGAAGTAGAATCTGTGAGTGAGAGAGAGAGAGAAAGAGAAGCTGTGAGTGAGAGAGAGAGAAAGAGAAGCTGTGAGTGAGTGAGAGAGAAATAGAAGCTATGAGGGAGAGAGAGTGAGAGAGAAGCTGTGAGTGATAGAGAGAGAACCTGTGAGTGAGTGAGAGAGAGAAAGAGAAGCTGTATGTGTGAGAGAGAGAAAGAGAAAGAGAAGCTGTCAGTGAGAGAGAAAGAGAGAAAATGAGAAGTTGTGAGGGAGAGAGAGAGAAAGAGAGGTTGTGTGGTTGTGTGAGAGAGAAGCTGTGAGGGAGAGAGAGAGAAAGAGAAACTGTGAGTGAGAGAGAGAGAAAGAGAAGCGGTTAGTGAGAGAGAGAGTGAAAGAGAAGCTGTGAGTGAATGAGAGAGAGAAGCTGTGATTGAGAGAGAGAAGCTGTGAGTGAGAGAGAGAGAGAAAGAGAAACTGAGTGAGAGAGAGAGAATGAGAAGCTGTGATTGAGAGAGAGAGAGAGAAAGAGAAGCTATGTGTGTGTGTGAGAGAGAAGCAGTGAGTGAGAGAGAGAGAAAGAGAACCTGTGAGAGAGAGAGAGAAAGAGAAGCTGTTAGTGAGAGTGAGTGTGAAAGAGAAGCTTTGAGTGAGAGAGAGAAAAGCTGTGAGTGAGAGAGAGAGAGAAGCTGTGAGTGAGAGAGAGAAAGAGAAGCTGTGAGTGAGGGAGAGTGATAAAGAGAAGCTGTGAGTGAGAGAGAAAGAGAAGCTGTGAGTGATGCAGAGAGAGAAAGAGAAGGTGTGTGTGTGTGAGAGAGACGCTGTTAGTGAGAGAGAGAAAGAGAAGCTGTGAGTGAGAGAGAGAACAAGAAGCTGTGAGAGAGAGAGAAGCTGTGAGTGAGAGAGAGAGAAGGAGAAGCTGTGAGTGAGAGAGAGAGAGAAAGTAAGAGATGCTTTGAGTGAGAGAGGGAGAAAGAGAAGTAAGTGAGAGAGAGAGAAGCTGTGTGTGTGAGAGAGAAAGAGAAGCTGTGAGTGAGAGAGAGAGAGAAAGAGAAGCTGTGAGTGAGAGAGAAAGAAGCTGTGAGAGAGAGAGAGTGAGAAAGAGAAGCTGTGAGTGTGTGTGTGAGAGAAAGAGAAGCTGTGAGAGAGAGAGAGGGAAAGAGAAGATTTGAATGACACAGAGAGAGAAGCTGTGTGTGTCTGAGATAGAGAAAGAGAAGCTGTGTGTGTGTGAGAGAGAGAGAAAGAGAAGCTGTGAGTGAGAGAGAGAGGAAGAAAGAGAAGGTGTGAGAGGGAGAAAGAGAGAAAGAACTGTGTGTGTGTGTGAGAGAGAGAAGCTGTGAGTGAGAGAGAGAGAGTGAAAGAGAAGCTGTGAGTGTGTGTGAGAGAGAAGCTGTGAGTGAGAGAGAGAGAGAAAGAGAAGCTAAGTGAGAGAGAGAGAAAGAGAAGCTGTGAGTGAGAGAGAGAGAGAAAGAGAAGCTGAGTGAGTCAGAGAGAGAAAGAGAAGCTGTGTGAGAGAGAGAGAGAAAGAAAGAGAAATTGTCAGTGATAGAGAGAGAGAGAAGCTTTGAGTGAGAGAGAAAGAGAGAAAGAGAAGCTGTGAGAGAGAGAGAGAGAAAGAGATGCTGTGAGTGAGAGAGAGTGAAAGAGAAGCTGTGAGTGAGAGAGAGAGAGAGAAAGAGAAGCTGTGAGTGACTGAGAGAAAGAGAAGCTACCTAGAGGTAGGAGTAAAAAGCAAGGTAGCCAAATTTGCTGACGACACTAAATTATACAGGGTAGTGAAAACTGTGAGAGATTGTGAAGAGCTCCAGAGGGATCTCTTGACACTGGGGGAGTGGGCAAAACAGTGGCAAATGAGCTTCAACATCAGTAAGTGCAGAGTGATGCATGTTGGGGCAAAAAACCCCAATTACATTTATAAACTGATGGGGTCTGAACTCTCTGCGACAAACCAGGAAAGGGACCTTGGTGTCCTGGTGGACAGCTCAATGAAGGTGTCAACCCAGTGTGCCTCAGCAGTGAAAAAAGCAAACTCAATGTTAGGGATCATTAGGAAGGGTATAGAAAATAAGTCAGCAAGTGTCATTTTGCCTCTTTTTTTTTTAAATTTTTTATTAAATCTTTAATAAACATACAGAAAAAAGAAAAGAAAACATTAACAATACATTAACAGTACATTACACTAACGAGTCCATAATATCATACTAACAAACATTACTATATGGTAGCACATAACAATATCTATATTCATTAACTACTATTTAACCACCAAATATTAAGAACCTTTATTTCAAAATCCAAAATAATAGGAAAAAAAAACTTTCTGTACTACCACTAATCTTTTTAACCAAAAAAAAAAAAAAAAAAAAAACCCTGTGAATATATACAATGCCCGGAGAGTTTATTTTTAACTCAAGTCCAGAAACTTCTTTGAGATGGTACTGGTCCTGAACTATCACCTGCCATAATAGAGTGATCCACGAACGGTTTCCATATATTCCAGAATCTATTCTCTTTTAAATTATCTCTTTTGACTTTAATCTCCCATGTCAATTTATCGTTCAATGCTAAACTCCACATTTCTTTATACCATTCTCCAACCTGAATATCTACATCGTTTTTCCAATTTCTGGCTATACATTGTCTACCCGTTGTCAGTGCAATTTCCAGTAGTTCTTTTTCCTCCTTGTTTAAACCCAGATCTTCCACATTCGTTAAAAGAATAGTACCCGACACCAACTTAACATTTTTACCCAATATTTCACCAAATTCATTTTCTATTTTTCCCCAAAAATCCCTTATTTTTTTACAACTCCACCACATATGTTCATATGTTCCATCAAATTCTTTACATCTCCAACATAACTTATCTCTTTTATTATCCATCTGGTAAAGTCTTAATGGTGTCAGGTACCATTGCCACAACATCTTGAAATTATGTTCTTTAATTCTTACAGACATTGTTCTCATAATTCTCTTTTTCCATTTATTTTTCCATTCAGTCTCCCCAATTTTTATATTCAAATTTTGTTCCCACTTCCGTTTCAAATCCTCCTGTGGATCTGCACCTCTATTCAATATATTATAAAGCTTACTTACAAGACCCTTAATACTACTTTCGCCTTTTCTAATCTTCCTTACCAATTCCTCAAATTCCGTAAGTACTCTATCTGATCCTAGTTCTCTTTTATATTTTTTATTCCAGTTGTCCACCTTTAACTTCTGAAACCAATTCAAGTTTAATATCTCAAACATTTTTTTCCGCTCGGCATCAACATCACATGCTTTTAACCAATCCTTCAATAACAACGTCCCATTTTTATCCAATATTTCTATTTTTTCTTTATCTAATTTTATTGGGAAACACATCATATCAGTCAATTCCAAGATTGGGGAGAGATTCGGAACCATATCTTTTTTTACCTTCCTCCACACCTCCATGAGACCTTTCATCATAGTATTATTTGACCTTTTCGCCTTATCTTTCATTCCCAGAAAATTCAAGTTTCCAATATTTCTGTATTCTTTCATTTCCAATTGTTCCCAAATTACCTTTTCTCTTGCCAAGATCTTCACAACATTCTTGACTTGAAATGCTCGATAATATGCTAAGAGGTTTGGCATACCCAACCCCCCTTTTTTCTGAGACAAATACCATAATTTCTTTGGAAGCCTAGATTTTTTTCCTCCATTACAAAAGTCATTAAACATTTTTTGAAACTCATTGATTTCTTTCTCTTTTAAATGGATCGCGAGCGTGTCAAATAAAAAGTTAATCTTTGGTAACAGTATCATTTTACACATAGCAATCCTTCCAAACCATGACAGCTTTAACTTCTGAAGTTCTCGTATTTTATTCCTAAATTCAATTCTCAAGCTGTCATAATTCAATCGTTTAAGTTCTTCTAATTTGTTTGAAATAGTTATCCCTAAATACTTCAACTTATCTTTGATTTGTATATTAAGTGTCGACACCGTCCTACCCATCTCGCTCAATTTCAAATTACACAACATCAATTCAGATTTATCCCAATTTATCTTTAATCCTGTTATAGCTTGAAATACTTGTAGATGATCTTTAATCCTGTCCATTACCTGTTCGGGGTGCTTCACCATAAGCAATGTATCATCAGCGTACATGCTCACTTTATTACCCATAATCCCCTCTATATTTAAATCCTCCCTTATACTTTTAGCTAAAATCTCCATTGCCATTATAAACAAAATAGGAGATAATGGGCAACCCTGCCTAGTACCTGCCTCTAGCTTTACCACATCCGTGAGCTCCTCGTTTACTCTAACCCTGGCATTTCCTTTTTGATATAGTAAATCTATAACCCTATTAAATTTATCTCCAAACCCATATTTTTTAACTATTTCCTTAATTGAAGACCACTGCAATGAATCAAATGCCTTAAAAATATCCAATGATAGTAATCCCACTTTTTCCTTTGTTTGATTAACACTGTCTAT
Organism: Bradypodion pumilum; assembly: GCA_035047305.1. Taxonomy (NCBI): domain Eukaryota; kingdom Metazoa; phylum Chordata; class Lepidosauria; order Squamata; family Chamaeleonidae; genus Bradypodion; species Bradypodion pumilum. The sequence goes on from JAWDJD010000001.1 coordinate 237,019,805, forward strand.
TAAATCTAATACCCTTCTAGTCAAATCCGCCATGTGTCGTCCTTTTAGAAACCCAACTTGATCAACATTTATATATTCCCCCATAAAACTATTTAAACGGTTAGCCAATATTGCCGTGAAGATCTTCGCATCTTGATTTATAAGCGAAATTGGTCTGTACGAATCCACTCTTTCCAAATTCTTACCAGGTTTTGGCAAAAGAACAATTGTAGTGTTATACCATGAAGTCGGGATTGATCCTCCATCTAATATATAATTATATAACTTCACCAATTTCGGGACCACCACCTCTTTAAATTCTTTGTAAAACTCTGTTGATAATCCATCCTCCCCCGGGGCTTTCCCTATCTTCAATCCGCTTATTACCCCCTTAACCTCTTTATCAGTTATCTTTTCCTCCATTTTCTCCCTATGCTCTTGCTTTATCCCATTCCCTAACTGCCTCTCCAATATCCTTTTAAGCTTTTCCCTATCTATTTCTTTTTCTGCATATAACACCTGGTAAAATTCCCTAACTATTTTACATTTATCGCTATTCTTATTACACCTTGAACCTTGCCTGTCAACTAACACCCCAATTTCTCTTTTTTCCCTTTTAACCTTAGCTGCTCTTGCTAATAGTTTTGAGTTCTTATTACTAAATTCAAAATATTCTCTATTTAAATAAATCAGATCTCGTTTAACTTTATCAATATCTTTACCCATTACTTCTGCCTTGAGTCCTTGTAGTTTCAAGAGAATTTTTTTATCTTTACTCTTTACGTGTTCTTCCTGTAATTGTTTTATTTCCCTTTCTTTTTCTATGTGTTCTGCTTTATACCTTTTATATTTAAGGCTTGCCACTTTTATGCTTTCCCCCCTAAAAACTGACTTCATGGTATCCCATACAATATTAAAATCAACCTCATTATTATCATTCCATTGCCAACTTTCTTTCCAACTTTCCATAATTGCCTCTTTGCTTTTCTGATCTTTGAACAAATTAGGATCGTACCTCCAATTTCTAACTCTTTGAATATTTTTTGGTGCTTTCAATTCCAGATATACTTTAGCATGATCCGATTCCTTAATAATCCCAATTTCCGTACTTTCTATATCCCCAATTAAATTTTCCGACAGAAAAACATAATCTATTCTCGAGTAGGTCCCATGTACATGCGAAAAAAAGGAATATGCCCTTTCCAAGCCTTTAAACTCTCTCCACGAATCCTTCAAACCCATAACTTTCATCCATTTGTCCATCGCCTTCCCTTTCACACCCATTCCACTTCTAGCTATGTTCGTGCAATCCATTCCTGACCTGATCAAATTAAAATCACCAGCCACAATAATTTTTGCAACATTTTCCCCCTCCACTATTTTCCGAATTTTTTCAAGAAACACTACTTGGTGGTCATTCGGAGCATAAATATTTACCAACAATATTTCCTCATCCTCCAATTTTCCTCTTAACAACAGATACCTACCCTCTTGATCAGCAATCTTTTTTGTGATTTCAAATCCTAACTTCCTAGAAATCATAGTTGCCACCCCTCTTGCTTTAGATGTTCCAAACGCCATCTCATAGTGTTGCATCCAACTCAGATAAAGTTTATTCGTATCTTTTGATTTCTGATGTGTTTCCTGTAAAAATAAAATATCTGGTCTATCTTTTTTCAACGCCGATTCCAACCTCCGTCTCTTAAGAACAGAGCCTGTACCTTTCACATTCCACGATATTATTTTAATACTATCCATAACCAAATTCTTCTCCCAACTTTAAACTCTCCATCGGGCGTGCCACCAAAAACCCTTCACCATACCCACTACATAAAACACACATTTTTCACTCTCCCCACCTTCCAACGAAAAGTCGCCTCTGTCAACCAAAGAGGGGAGAGGGGGGACCTGCAAGATGCGCCCTACTGCCGGCGCTATGCGCTACTTACCCATTCTACCTCTATTAGCTAATTAAGATTACTACTATCTAATGCTCATCCTTCCTTACCTATCTCCTCCTCCATCATAATCAAAGACGGCTCCTCCTCCTCCTCCCCTCGTTGTGGTGTTCCACCTGTTGCCCCACCGGACTCCTCCCTCCCATATTCCCTCCCCAAAGCTCCAGAATCCATCATTTCCTTCTTAAGATTTTTCCATTCTTCTGAATCTACTTGTACCAATCCCAACAAACTCAGGTATTCCAATGGATTAATGCCTTCATCAATAACTTGCATTCTTTTATCATAGAAAAAGCGCAATTGTTGTGGAAATCTCCAATTATACCTTATATTTTTACCCATCAATAATTTAGTAACAGGCCTCATCTTATATCTCCATGTTCTTTCTTTTAGTGAAATATCATTGTAGACTTCTACATCTGAGCCATCAAATTTCAACGCGTCTGAACCAACACTTTTCAGATGAGCCATTACTTTTAATTTATCTGCCCAATTTGCAAATTTAACCAACACATTTCTTTGAGCCACTCTCCCTCTTCTTGGACCCACCCGGAATACACTTCCTAAATCCTCTTGAACAAATTCCTTCCCCATTTTTAAACCATTTAACCACTGAACCACCCTCTCTCTTAACAGATCCGGAGTGCGTTCCGGTACCTGACGGATCAAAATGTTCTGCTTTCTCATCATGTCTTCGACAGCATCTATCCTCATTTCTTGTTCCTGCAGTTTTAACTTATTGTCCCGCACCACCTCCTGAGTCCCTTTTACTTCCTTCTTTACCGCATCCACCTCGATTTGAACCACTTTCAGCATTCCCTCAAATTTATTCAAACTTAAGTCCACCTTTTTGGTATAATCTGTCAGTGTTGACATCATCTTTTCTTGCCTTTTAAACATTTCATTTTTATCTTTCACCCTTGAAGCCTCATTTTTCTCCATTTTTTGCGACAACTTGCCAATTTCCACCATAATTTGAGTCTGGTCCAATGACACTGTGGGCAGAGCTGTTGGCTGAACAGATTCATCCATTGGTGCTTTTTCAATCTTCTTAGGTTTTACAACCTGTTCTTCTTCTTTTGCTTTCGCTCTCGTACCTTTATCCATAGTGATGTAATATATTTCAAACCCAATGTTGCAGATCGCTGTAACAATTCCAATATAGTAAGGCTTACTACACTGCAGCCATAGGTTCCACCAATACAACCGTCAAGTTCTTATGTCAGCAGAAGATCCAAAATTTACTGTAATCCACAACGATGGAACAAAGGAAAACAAAAGAAAACAGCTCTCCAAACAGGCAGTTTAAAAGTAAAACTTGTTAACCACAAATAATCCTTTCCCACAAAGCCAGCAGTCAAATGACGTCTTCCAACCACAGCAAAAAGGCTTCAGAACAACAGTTAATCAGGTTGCTGAGGGGGGGGGGAGCTCAGAAGGAAAGAGAAATCCAGCCACCAAGGGGTTAAGGTGAGAAGTTGAGAAGCTATTTGTAATCCACACAGTAATGGAACCCTTCAATCAAAGCCACATAATCCTTCCTTTGAAGTGGATAATCAAAACACCCTTTTCCAGCGAGTGCCTTAACTTTGTAGTGAGAAGAGGCCCCCCCTCTTCCCCCTCTTCCCTAAATGAGCAGGCAGTTTAGGCAGAAGAGAAGAGAGAGAAAAAAAAAACAAACTCCCACAGCTCTCCTCTTTTCCAGACCAGAGAGGAGGTGAAAAAAAAAAAAGAGAAAGGAAAATTAATCCGCCTTATTGATTTCAGAATGTGGCGCGATCCTCTGGTATGTAGAAAAAAAAAACCACAGTCTATACACGATCACTTTCGTTTTCCCTGGCCGTCGCCATTACAGTACCTCCAGCTCTTCCTCCCCTTCTTTTTCTTCTGAAAAAAAAAACTCAGCCGATTTTATAGCTTATAGCTAAGAATGTAGCTCCCTTCAGGCACTTACACACAAATTGCCTTCTCTCCAGCCGCTTTTTGCCACTTCCAAAACCAGTTCCATAGCCTTCTCCTCTCGCTGATCCCGTTCCTCGGCTCTCCAGCGGGAAAGCCGCGACTGCCGTCACAGCTCCACCGCCCAGAAAAACCTCCCGAACTTCGATCATTCAGCTTCAAAAGCTCAGCAAACTTTCCAAGGAGACAGGCAAGGATCTTAACTTTAAGCTTTACCACTTGAAAAATTTTCTATTCTGCTCCTTCACATCGTTCACCACTTTGTTGAGCGCGAGCGTCCGAAACTAGATGTTACACAGCGGCCATCTTAGCCAAACCCCCCTTGCCTCTTTATAAATCTATGGTGAGGCCCCATCTGGAATATTGTGTACAGTTCTGGTCGCCATACCTCCAGAAGGATATTATGGAGTTGGAGAAAGTACAGAGGAGGGCAACCAGAATGAGTAGGGGACTGGAACACCTTCCTTACCATCTGAGGCTGCAACGGTTGGGCCTTTTCACTCTTGAACGACGGCGTCTAAGAGGTGACCTGATTGAAGTTTATAAAATCATGCACGGTGTGGACAAGGTAGATAAGGAAAAACTGTTTTCCCTATCGCACAACACTAGAACTAGGGGACACTCCATGAAACTTTTGGGTACTAGTTCTCAAACAAATAAGAGAAAGTACTTTTTCACCCAGAGGATTACTGGTCTATGGAACTCCCTGCCAGAAGAAGTGGTGACAGCTGTCAGTCTTCACAGCTTTAAGAAAGGATTAGACAAGTTCATGGAGGACAAGGCTATCAATGGCTATAATTATGGATACTTAAGGACAACCTTGGGGTTGGAGAGATAGGCAGGATATCTCTCAATGCCATTTCCAGGGAATCCTAAGCAGGTGAAGGCATCTCCTTGGGAATACCCTGAAGGAAATGGTGAGCCTCTGTGTGAGACAGAATGCTGGACTGGATGGGCTGTGGCCTGTTCCAGCAAGGCTGTTCTTATGTTCTTATGTTCTTATGTAAGAGATGCTGTGAGTGAGAGAGACAGAAAGAGAAGCTGTGAGTGAGAGAGAGAGAAAGAGAAGCTTTGAGTGAGAGAGAGAGAGAGAAAGAGAAGCTTTGTGTGTGAGAGAGAGAAAGAGAAGTTGTGAGTGAGAGAGAGAAAGAGAAGCTGCGTGTGTGAGAGAGAGAAAGAGAAGCTGTGAGTGAGAGAGAAAGAGAAGCTGTGAGAAAGAGAGAGAGAGAGAGAAAGAGAAGCTATGACTAGAGAGAGAGAGAGAGAAGCTGTGAGAGAGAGAGTGAAAGAGAAGCTGTGAGTGAGTGAGAGAGAGAAGCTGAATGAGAGAGGGAGAGAAAGAGAAGCTGTGAGTGAGAGAGAGAGAGAAAGAGAAGCTGTGAGTGAGAGAGAAAGAGAAGCTGTGAGTGAGAGAGAGAGAGAAGCTGAGTGAGAGAGAGAGAAAGAGAAGCTGTGAGTGAGAGAGAGAGAGAAAGAGAAGCTGTGAGTGAGTGAGAGAGAGAGAGAGAAGCTGTGAGAGGGAGAAAGAGAGAAAGAACTGTGTGTGTGAGAGAGAGAGAAGCTGTGAGTGAGAGAGAGAGAGAGAGAGAAAGAGAAGCTGTGAGTGTGAGAGAGAGAAGCTGTGAGTGAGAGAGAGAGAGAAAGAGACGCTGAGTGAGAGAGAGAGAGAAAGAGAAGCTGTGAGTGAGAGAGAGAGAGAAAGAGAAGCTGAGTGAGTGAGAGAGAGAAAGAGAAGCTGTGTGAGAGAGAGAGAGAAAGAAAGAGAAGCTTTGAGTGAGAGAGAGAGAGTGAGAGATGCTGTGAGTGAGAGAGAGAGTGAAAGAGAAGCTGTGAGTGAGTGAGAGAGAGAGAAAGAGAAGCTGTGAGTGACTGAGAGAAAGAGAAGCTGTGTTAGAGAGAGAGAGAAAGAGATGCTGTGAGTGAGAGAGAGAGTGAAAGAGAAGCTGTGAGTGAGAGAGAGAGAGAGAGAGAAAGAGAAGCTGTGAGTGACTGAGAGAAAGAGAAGCTACCTAGAGGTAGGAGTAAAAAGCAAGGTAGCCAAATTTGCTGACGACACTAAATTATACAGGGTAGTGAAAACTGTGAGAGATTGTGAAGAGCTCCAGAGGGATCTCTTGACACTGGGGGAGTGGGCAAAACAGTGGCAAATGAGCTTCAACATCAGTAAGTGCAGAGTGATGCATGTTGGGGCAAAAAACCCCAATTACATTTATAAACTGATGGGGTCTGAACTCTCTGCGACAAACCAGGAAAGGGACCTTGGTGTCCTGGTGGACAGCTCAATGAAGGTGTCAACCCAGTGTGCCTCAGCAGTGAAAAAAGCAAACTCAATGTTAGGGATCATTAGGAAGGGTATAGAAAATAAGTCAGCAAGTGTCATTTTGCCTCTTTATAAATCTATGGTGAGGCCCCATCTGGAATATTGTGTACAGTTCTGGTCGCCATACCTCCAGAAGGATATTATGGAGTTGGAGAAAGTACAGAGGAGGGCAACCAGAATGATTAGGGGACTGGAACACCTTCCTTACCATCTGAGGCTGCAACGGTTGGGCCTTTTCACTCTTGAACGACGGCGTCTAAGAGGTGACCTGATTGAAGTTTATAAAATCATGCACGGTGTGGACAAGGTAGATAAGAAAAAACTGTTTTCCCTATCGCACAACACTAGAACTAGTGTTCTAGAGAGAGAGAAAGAAATAGAAGCTGTGAGTGAGAGAGAGTAATAGAGAAAGAGAAGCTGTGAGTGAGAGAGAGAGAGAAGCTGTGAGTGAGAGAGAGAAAGAGATGCTGTGAGTGAGAGAGAGAGAGAAAGAGAAGCTGTGAGTGAGACAGAGAGAAAGAGAAGATGTGAGTGGGAGAGAGAAAGAGAAGCTGTGAGTGAGAGAAATAGAGAAAGATAAGCTGTGAGTGAGAGAGAGAGAGAGAAAGAGAAGCTGTGAGAGAGAGAGAGAAAGAGAAGCTGTGAGTGAGAGAGAGAAAGAAAGAGAAGTTGTAAGTGAGAGAGAGTGAGAAAGAGACGCTGTGAGTGAGATAGAAAGAGAAAGAGAAGATGTGAGTGAGAGAGAGATATAGAAAGAGAAGCTGTGATTGAGAGAGAGAGAGAAAAAGAAGCTGTGAGTGAGAGAGAGAGAGAGAAAGGGAAGCTGTGAGTGAGAGAGAGAAAGAGAAGCTGAGAGAGAGAGAGAAGCTGTGAGTGAGTGAGAGAGAGAGAAGGAGAAGCTGTGAGTGAGATAAGAGAGAGAAAGAAAGAGAAGCTGTGAGTGAGAGAGAGAGAGAAGCTGTGAGTGAGAGAGAGAGAAAGAAAAGCGGTGAGTGAGAGAGAGAGAGAAAGAGAAGCTGTGAGTGAGAGAGAAAGAGAAAGAGAAAGAGGAGCTGTGTGTGTGTGAGAGAGAAAGAGAACCAGTGTGTGAGCGAGAGACAGAAGCTGTGAGTGAGAGAGAAAGAGAGAAAGTGAAGCTGTTAGTGAGAGAGACAGAAAGAGAAACTGTGAGAGAAAGAGAAAGAGAGAAAGAAGAAGCTGTGAGTGAGAGAGAGAGAAAGAGAAGCTGTGAGTGGGAGAGAGAGAATGAGAAGCTGTGAGAGAGAGAGAAATAGAAGCTGTGAGTGAGAGAGAGAAATAGAGAAAGAGAAGCTTTGAGTGAGAGAGAGAGAGAATGAGAAGCTGTGAGTGAGAGAAAGATAAGCTGTGAGTAAGAGAGAAAGATAAGCTGTGAGTGAGAGGGAGAGAGAAAGAGAAGCTCTGAGTGAGACAGAGAGAAAGAGAAGCTGTGTGAGAGAGAAATAGAAGCTGTGAGTGAGAGAGAGAAATAGAGAAAGAGTAGCTGTGAGTGAGAGAGAGAGAGAGAATGAGAAGCTGTGAGTGAGAGAAAGATAAGCTGTGAGTAAGAGAGAGAGAAAGATAAGCGGTTAGTGAGAGAGAGAGTGAAAGAGAAGCTGTGAGTGAACGAGAGAGAGAAGCTGTGATTGAGAGAGAGAAGCTGTGAGTGAGAGAGAGAGAGAGAGAGAAACTGAGTGAGAGAGAGAGAGAAAGAGAAGCTGTGAGTGAGAGAGAGAGAGAAAGAGAAGCTATGTGAGAGATAGAGAGAGAAGCAGTGAGTGAGAGAGAGAGAGAAAGAGAACCTGTGAGTGAGAGAGAGAAAGAGAAGCTGTTAGTGAGAGTGAGTGTGAAAGAGAAGCTTTGAGTGAGAGAGAGAAGCTGTGAGTGAGAGAGAGAGAGAAGCTGTGAGTGAGAGAGAGAGAGAGAAAGAGAAGCTGTGAGTGAGAGAGAGTGAGAAAGAGAAGCTGTGAGTAAGAGAGAAAGAGAAGCTGTGAGTGAGGCAGAGAGAGAAAGAGAAGGTGTGTGTGTGTGAGAGAGAAGCTGTTAGTGAGAGAGAGAAAGAGAAGCTGTGAGTGAGAGAGAGAGAGAACGAGAAGCTGTGAGAGAGAGAGAAGCTGTGAGTGAGAGAGAGAGAAGGAGAAACTGTGAGTGAGAGAGAGAGAGAAAGATAGAGATGCTGTGAGTGAGAGAGGGAGAAAGAGAAGTGAGTGTGAGAGAGAGAGAAGCTGTGTGTGTGAGAGAGAAAGAGAAGCTGTGAGTGAGAGAGAGAGAGAAAGAGAAGCTGTGAGTGAGAGAGATAGAAAGAGAAGCTGTAAATGAGAGAGAAATAGAAGCTGTGAGTGAAGAAGAGAGAGAGAGAGAAGCTGTGAGTGAGAAAGAGGAAGAGAAGCTGTGAGTGAGAGAAAGAGAAGCTGTGAGAGAGAGAGAGAGAAAGAGAAGGTGTGAGTGAGAGAGAGAGAGAGAAAGAAAAGCTGTGAGTGAGAGAGAGAGAAGCTGTGAGTGAGAGCGAGAGAAAGAGAAGTTGTGAGTGAGAGAGAGAGAGAAAGAGAAGCTGTGAGTAAGAGAGAGAGAAAGAGAAGCTGTGAGTGAGAGAAGGAGAAAAACTAGCTGTGAGTGAGGTGAGAGAGAAAGAGAAGCTGTGAGTGTGAGAGAGAGGAGAAGCTGTGAGTGAGAGAGAGATAGAGAATCTGTGAGTGAGAGAGAGAGAAAGAGAAGCTGTAAGTGAGAGAGAGTGTGAAAGAGAAGCTGAGAGAGAGACAGAAGCTGTGTGTGTGTGAGAGAGAGAGAAGGAGAAGCTGTGAGTGAGATAAGAGAGAGAAAGAAAGAGAAGCAGTGAGTGAGAGAGAGAGAAAGAGAAGCTGTGAGTGAGAGAGAGAGAAGCTGTGAGTGAGAGAGAGAGAAAGAAAAGCTGTGAGTGAGAGAGAGAGAGAAAGAGAAGCTGTGAGTGAGAGAGAAAGAGAAAGAGAAAGAGGAGCTGTGTGTGTGAGAGAGAGAAAGAGAACCTGTGTGTGAGCGAGAGACAGAGAAGCTGTGAGTGAGGGAGAAAGAGAGAAAGTGAAGCTGTTAGTGAGAGAGACAGAAAGAGAAACTGTGAGAGAAAGAGAAAGAGAGAAAGAAGAAGCTGTGAGTGAGAGAGAGAGAAAGAGAAGCTGTGAGTGGGAGAGAGAGAGAATGAGAAGCTGTGTGAGAGAGAGAAATAGAAGCTGTGAGTGAGAGAGAGAGAAGCTGTGTGTGAGAGAGAGAGAAAGAGGAGCTGTGAGTGAGAGAGAGAGAGAGAAGCTGTGAGTGAGAGAGAGAGAGGAGAAGCTGTGAGAGAGAGAAAGAGCTGTGAGTGAGAGAAAGAGAAAGCTGTAAGTGAGAGTGAGAAAGAGACGCTGTAAGAGAGAGAGAGAGAAGCTGTGAGTGAGAGAGAGAGAGAAGGAGAAGCTGTGAGTGAGAGAGAGAAAGAGCTGTGTTTGAGAGAAAGAGAGAAAGAGAAGCTGTGAGTGAGAGAGAGTGAGAGAGAGAAGCTGTGAGTGAGAGAGAGAGAGAAAGAGAAGATGTGAGTGAGAGTGAGAAAGAGAAGCTGTGAGTGGGAGAGAAAGAGAGAAAGAGAAGCTGTGAGTGAGAGTGAGAGAAAGAGAAGCTGTGAGTGAGAGAGAAAGAGAAGCTGTGAGTGAGAGGAAGAGAAAGAGAAGATGTGAGTGAGAGAGAGTGAGAAAGAGAAGCTGTGTGTATGTGTGTGAGAGAGAGAAGCTGTGTGTGTGAGAGAGAAAGAGAAGCTGTGAGAGAGAGAGAGATAGAAAGAGAAGCTGTGATTGAGAGTGAGAGAGAAAGAGATGCTGTGAGTGAGTGCATGAGAGAGAGAAAGAGAAGCTGTGAGTGAGAGAGAGAGAGAACGAGAAGCTGTGTGTGAGAGAGAGAGAAGCTGTGAGTGAGTGAGAGAGAGAGAAGGAGAAGCTGTGGGTGAGATAAGAGAGAGAAAGAAAGAGAAGCTGTGAGTGAGAGAGAGAGAAAGCAAAGCTGTGAGTGAGAGAGAAGCTGTGAGTGAGAGAGAGAGAACCTGTTAGTGAGAGAGAGAGAGAAAGAGAAGTTGTATGTGTGAGAGAGAGAAAAAGAAAGAGAAGCTGTCAGTGAGAGAGAAAGAGAGAAAATGAGAAGCTGTGAGGGAGAGCGAGAGAGAGAGAGAAAGAGAAGTTGTGTGGTTGTGAAAGAGAGAACCTGTGAGGGGGAGAGAGAGAAAGAGAAGATTTGAGTGAGACAGGGAGAAAAAAGAAGCTGTGAGTGAGAGAGAGAGAAAGAGAAACTGTGAGTGAGAGATAAAGAGAAAGAGAAGCTGTGAGAGAGAGAGAGAAAGAGAAGCTGTTAGTGAGAGAGAGAGTGAAAGAGAAGCTGTGAGTGAGAGAGAGAAAGAGAAGCTGTTAGTGAGAGAGAGAGAGAGAAGCTGTGAGTGAGAGAGAGAGAAGCTGTGAGTGAGAGAGTGAGAAAGAGAAGCTGTATGTGTTTGTGTGTGTGAGAGAGTGAGAAGCTGTGAGAGAGAGAGAAAAAAAGAGAAGCTGTGAGTGAGAGAGAGAATGAAAGAGAAGCTGTGAGTAAGAGAGAGAGAAGCTGTGAGTGAGTGAGTAAGAGAAGCTGTGAGTGAGTGAGTGAGAGAGAGAGAATCTGAGTGAGAGAGAGAGAAAGAGAAGCTATGAGTGAGAGAGAGAGAGAAAGAGAAGCTGTGAGTGAGAGAGTAAGAGAAGCTGTGAGAGAGAGAGAGTGAGAAAGAGAAGCTGTGAGTGTGTGTTAGAGAGAAATAGAAGCTGTGAGAGAGAGAGAGGGAAAGAGAAGATGTGAATGACAGAGAGAGAGAGAAGCTGTGTGTGTCTGAGATAGAGAAAGAGAAGCTGTGTGTGTGTGAGAGAGAGAAAGAGAAGCTGTGAGTGAGAGAGAGAGAGAAAGAAAGAGCAGCTGTGAGAGGGATAAAGAGAGAAAGAACTGTGTGTGTGAGAGAGAGAGAGAAGCTGTGAGTGAGAGAGAGAGAAAGAGAAGCTGTGAGTGTGAGAGAGAGAGAAGCTGTGAGTGAGAGAGAGATAGAAAGAGAAGCTGAGTTAGAGAGAGAGAAAGAGAAGCTGTGAGTGAGAGAGAGAGAAAAAGAGAAGCTGAGTGAGTGAGAGAGAGAAAGAGAAGCTGTGTGAGAGAGAGAGAAAGAAAGAAAAATTGTCAGTGAGAGAGAGAGAGAAGCTTTGAGTGAGAGAGAAAGAGAGAAAGAGAAGCTGTGAGTGAGAGAGAGAGAGAAAGAGATGCTGTGAGTGAGAGAGAGAGTGAAAGAGAAGCTGTGAGTGAGTGAGAGAGAGAGAAAGAGAAGCTGTGAGTGACTGAGAGAAAGAGAAGCTGTGTTAGAGAGAGAGAGAGAAAGAGAAGCTGTGAGTGAGAGAGAGAAAAAGAGAAGCTTTGAGTGAGAGAGAGAGAAAGAGAAGCTTTGTGTGTGAGAGAGAGAAAGAGAAGTTGTGAGTGAGAGAGAGAAAGAGAAGCTGTGTGTGTGAGAGAGAGAAAGAGAAGCTGTGAGTGAGAGAGAAAGAGAAGCTGTGAGAAAGAGAGAGAGAGAGAAAGAGAAGCTGTGACTGGAGATAGAGAGAAGCTGTGAGTGAGAGAGAGAGAAAGAGAAGCTGTGAGTGAGTGAGAGAGAGAAGCTGTGAGTGTGTGTGAGAGAGAGAAAGAGAAGCTGAGTGAGAGAGGGAGAGTAAGAGAAGCTGTGAGTGAGAGAGAGAGAGAAAGAGAAGCTGTGAATGAGAGAGAGAGAAGCTGTGAGTGAGTGAGAGAGAGAGAGAAGCTGTGTGAGAGAGAGAGAAGCTGTGAGTGAGAGAGAGAGGGAAAGAGAAGCTGTAAGTGAGAGAGAGAGAAAGAGAAGCTGTGAGTGTGTGTGTGTGAGAGAAAGAGATGCTGTGAGTGAGTGAGAGAGAAAGAGATGCTGTGAGTGAGAGAGAGAGAAATAGAAGCTGTGAGAGAGAGTGAGAGAGAAAGAGATGCTTTGAGTGAGTGCATGAGAGAGAGAGAGAGAAGCTGTGAGTTAGAGAGAGAGAGAAATAGTAGCTGTGAGTGAGAGAGAGAGAAAGAAAAGCTGTGAGTAAGAGAGAGAGACAAGCTGAGTGAGAGAGAGAGAAAGAGAAGCTGTGAGTGAGAGAGAGAATGAAAGAGAAGCTGTGAGTAAGAGAGAGAGAAGCTGTGAGTGAGTGAGAAAGAGAAGCTGTGAGTGAGTGAGTGAGAGAGAGAATCTGAGTGAGAGAGAGAGAAAGAGAAGCTGTGAGTGAGAGAGAGAGAGAAAGAGAAGCTGTGAGTGAGAGAGTAAGAGAAGCTGTGTGAGAGAGAGTGAGAAAGAGAAGCTGTGAGTGTGTGTGTGAGAGAGAAATAGAAGCTGTGAGAGAGAGAGAGGGAAAGAGAAGATGTGAAAGACAGAGAGAGAGAGAAGCTGTGTGTGTCTGAGATAGAGAAAGAGAAGCTGTGTGTGTGTGTGAGAGAGAGGAAGAGAAGCTGTGAGTGAGAGAGAGAGAGAGAAAGAAAGAGAAGCTGTGAGAGGGAGAAAGAGAGAAAGAACTGTGTGTGTGTGTGAGAGAGAGAAGCTGTGAGTGAGAGAGAGAGAGAGAAAGAGAAGCTGTGAGTGTGAGAGAGAGAGAAGCTGTGAGTGAGAGAGAGAGAGAAAGAGAAGCTGAGTGAGAGAGAGAGAGAAAGAGAAGCTGTGAGTGAGAGAGAGAGAGAAAGAGAAGCTGAGTGAGTGAGAGAGAGAAAGAGAAGCTGTGTGAGAGAGAGAGAGAGAAAGAGAAATTGTCAGTGAGAGAGAGAGAGAGAAGCTTTGAGTGAGAGAGAGAGAAGCTGTGTGTGTGTGAGAGAGAAAGAGTAGCTGTGTGTGTGTGAGAGAGAAAGAGTAGCTGTGATTGAGAGAGAGAGAAAGAGAAGCTGTGAGTGAGAGAGAGAGAGAAGCTGAGGGAGTGAGTGAGAGAGAGAGAGAGAAAGAGAAGCTGTGAGTGAGAGAGAGAGAGAGAAGCTGTGAGTGAGAGAGAGAGAGAAAGAGAAGCTGTGAGTGAGAGAGAGAGAAAGAGAAGCTGTTAGTGAGAGAGAGAGTATAAGAGAAGCTGTGAGTGAGAGAGAGAGAAAGAGAGAAGCTGTGAGTGAGAGAAGCTGTGAGTGAGAGAGAGAGAAGTAGAATCTGTGAGTGAGAGAGAGAGAGAAAGATAAGCTGTGAGTGAGAGAGAGAGAGAGAAAGAGAAGCTGTGAGTGAGAGAGAGAGAAATAGAAGCTATGAGGGAGAGAGAGGGAGAGAGAAGCTGTGAGTGAGAGAGAGAGAACCTGTGAGTGAGAGAGAGAGAGAAAGAGAAGCTGTATGTGTGAGAGAGAGAAAGAGAAAGAGAAGCTGTCAGTGAGAGAGAAAGAGAGAAAATGAGAAGCTGTGAGGGAGAGAGAGAGAGAAAGAGAGGTTGTGTGGTTGTGTGAGAGAGAAGCTGTGAGGGAGAGAGAGAGAAAGAGAAACTGTGAGTGAGAGAGAGAATGAGAAGCTGTGATTGAGAGAGAGAGAGAGAGAAAGAGAAGCTATGTGTGTGTGTGAGAGAGAAGCAGTGAGTGAGAGAGAGAGAAAGAGAACCTGTGAGTGAGAGAGAGAAAGAGAAGCTGTTAGTGAGAGTGAGTGTGAAAGAGAAGCTTTGAGTGAGAGAGAGAAAAGCTGTGAGTGAGAGAGAGAGAGAAGCTGTGAGTGAGAGAGAGAAAGAGAAGCTGTGAGTGAGAGAGAGTGAGAAAGAGAAGCTGTGAGTGAGAGAGAAAGAGAAGCTGTGAGTGATGCAGAGAGAGAAAGAGAAGGTGTGTGTGTGTGAGAGAGAGAAGCTGTTAGTGATTGAGAGAAAGAGAAGCTGTGAGTGAGAGAGAGAGAGAACAAGAAGCTGTGAGAGAGAGAGAAGCTGTGAGTGAGAGAGAGAGAAGGAGAAGCTGAGAGTGAGAGAGAGAGAGAAAGAAAGAGATGCTGTGAGTGAGAGAGGGAGAAAGAGAAGTAAGTGAGAGAGAGAGAAGCTGTGTGTGAGAGAGAGAAAGAGAAGCTGTGAGTGAGAGAGAAAGAAGCTGTGAGAGAGAGAGTGAGAAAGAGAAGCTGTGAGTGTGTGTGTGAGAGAAAGAGAAGCTGTGAGATAGAGAGAGGGAAAGAGAAGATGTGAATGACAGAGAGAGAGAGAAGCTGTGTGTGTCTGAGATAGAGAAAGAGAAGCTGTGTGTGTGTGAGAGAGAGAGAAAGAGAAGCTGTGAGTGAGAGAGAGAGAAAGAAAGAGAAGCTGTGAGAGGGAGAAAGAGAGAAAGAACTGTATGTGTGTGTGAGAGAGAGAAGCTGTGAGTGAGAGAGAGAGAGTGAAAGAGAAGCTGTGAGTGTGTGTGAGAGAGAAGCTGTGAGTGAGAGAGAGAGAAAGAGAAGCTAAGTGAGAGAGAGAGAAAGAGAAGCTGTGAGTGAGAGAGAGAGAGAGAGAAAGAGAAGCTGAGTGAGTGAGAGAGAGAAAGAGAAGCTGTGTGAGAGAGAGAGAAAGAAAGAGAAATTGTCAGTGATAGAGAGAGAGAAGCTTTGAGTGAGAGAGAAAGAGAGAAAGAGAAGCTGTGAGAGAGAGAGAGAGAGAGAAAGAGATGCTGTGAGTGAGAGAGAGAGTGAAAGAGAAGCTATGAGTGAGAGAGAGAGAGAGAAAGAGAAGCTGTGAGTGACTAAGAGAAAGAGAAGCTACCTAGAGGTAGGAGTAAAAAGCAAGGTAGCCAAATTTGCTGACGACACTAAATTATACAGGGTAGTGAAAACTGTGAGAGATTGTGAAGAGCTCCAGAGGGATCTCTTGACACTGGGGGAGTGGGCAAAACAGTGGCAAATGAGCTTCAACATCAGTAAGTGCAGAGTGATGCATGTTGGGGCAAAAAACCCCAATTACATTTATAAACTGATGGGGTCTGAACTCTCTGCGACAAACCAGGAAAGGGACCTTGGTGTCCTGGTGGACAGCTCAATGAAGGTGTCAACCCAGTGTGCCTCAGCAGTGAAAAAAGCAAACTCAATGTTAGGGATCATTAGGAAGGGTATAGAAAATAAGTCAGCAAGTGTCATTTTGCCTCTTTATAAATCTATGGTGAGGCCCCATCTGGAATATTGTGTACAGTTCTGGTCGCCATACCTCCAGAAGGATATTATGGAGTTGGAGAAAGTACAGAGGAGGGCAACCAGAATGATTAGGGGACTGGAACACCTTCCTTACCATCTGAGGCTGCAACGGTTGGGCCTTTTCACTCTTGAACGACGGCGTCTAAGAGGTGACCTGGTTGAAGTTTATAAAATCATGCACGGTGTGGACAAGGTAGATAAGGAAAAACTGTTTTCCCTATCGCACAACACTAGAACTAGGGGACACTCCATGAAACTTTTGGGTACTAGTTCTCAAACAAATAAGAGAAAGTACTTTTTCACCCAGAGGATTACTGGTCTATGGAACTCCCTGCCAGAAGAAGTGGTGACAGCTGTCAGTCTTCACAGCTTTAAGAAAGGATTAGACAAGTTCATGGAGGACAAGGCTATCAATGGCTATAATTATGGATACTTAAGGACAACCTTGGGGTTGGAGAGATAGGCAGGATATCTCTCAATGCCATTTCCAGGGAATCCTAAGCAGGTGAAGGCATCTCCTTGGGAATACCCTGAAGGAAATGGTGAGCCTCTGTGTGAGACAGAATGCTGGACTGGATGGGCTGTGGCCTGTTCCAGCAAGGCTGTTCTTATGTTCTTATGTTCTTATGTAAGAGATGCTGTGAGTGAGAGAGACAGAAAGAGAAGCTGTGAGTGAGAGAGAGAGAAAGAGAAGCTTTGAGTGAGAGAGAGAGAAAGAGAAGCTTTGTGTGTGTGAGAGAGAAAGAGAAGTTGTGAGTGAGAGAGAGAAAGAGAAGCTGTGTGTGTGAGAGAGAGAAAGAGAAGCTGTGAGTGAGAGAGAAAGAGAAGCTGTGAGAAAGAGAGAGAGAGAGAAAGAGAAGCTATGACTAGAGAGAGAGAGAGAGAGAGAGAAGCTGTGAGAGAGAGAGAGAGAGAGAGAAGCTGTGAGTGAGTGAGAGAGAGAAGCTGTGAGTGTGTGTGAGAGAGAAAGAGAAGCTGAATGAGAGAGGGAGAGAAAGAGAAGCTGTGAGTGAGAGAGAGAGAGAAAGAGAAGCTGTGAGTGAGAGAGAAAGAGAAGCTGTGAGTGAGTGAGAGAGAGAAGCTGAGTGAGAGAGAGAGAAAGAGAAGCTGTGAGTGAGAGAGATAGAGAAAGAGAAGCTGTGTGTGTGAGAGAGAGAGAGAGAAGCTGTGAGAGGGAGAAAGAGAGAAAGAACTGTGTGTGTGTGTGAGAGAGAGAAGCTGTGAGTGAGAGAGAGAGAGAGAGAGAGAAAGAGAAGCTGTGAGTGTGAGAGAGAGAGAAGCTGTGAGTGAGAGAGAGAGAGAAAGAGAAGCTGAGTGAGAGAGAGAGAAAGAGAAGCTGTGAGTGAGAGAGAGAGAGAAAGAGAAGCTGAGTGAGTGAGAGAGAGAAAGAGAAGCTGTGTGAGAGAGAGAGAGAAAGAAAGAGAAGCTTTGAGTGAGAGAGAGAGAGTGAGAGATGCTGTGAGTAAGAGAGAGAGTGAAAGAGAAGCTGTGAGTGAGTGAGAGAGAGAGAGAAAGAGAAGCTGTGAGTGACTGAGAGAAAGAGAAGCTGTGTTAGAGAGAGAGAGAAAGATATGCTGTGAGTGAGAGAGAGAGTGAAAGAGAAGCTGTGAGTGAGAGAGAGAGAGAAAGAGAAACTGTGAGTGACTGAGAGAAAGAGAAGCTACCTAGAGGTAGGAGTAAAAAGCAAGGTAGCCAAATTTGCTGACGACACTAAATTATACAGGGTAGTGAAAACTGTGAGAGATTGTGAAGAGCTCCAGAGGGATCTCTTGACACTGGGGGAGTGGGCAAAACAGTGGCAAATGAGCTTCAACATCAGTAAGTGCAGAGTGATGCATGTTGGGGCAAAAAAACCCAATTACATTTATAAACTGATGGGGTCTGAACTATCTGCGACAAACCAGGAAAGGGACCTTGGTGTCCTGGTGGACAGTTCAATGAAGGTGTCAACCCAGTGTGCCTCAGCAGTGAAAAAAGCAAACTCAATGTTAGGGATCATTAGGAAGGGTATAGAAAATAAGTCAGCAAGTGTCATTTTGCCTCTTTATAAATCTATGGTGAGGCCCCATCTGGAATATTGTGTACAGTTCTGGTCGCCATACCTCCAGAAGGATATTATGGAGTTGGAGAAAGTACAGAGGAGGGCAACCAGAATGATTAGGGGACTGGAACACCTTCCTTACCATCTGAGGCTGCAACGGTTGGGCCTTTTCACTCTTGAACGACGGCGTCTAAGAGGTGACCTGATTGAAGTTTATAAAATCATGCACGGTGTGGACAAGGTAGATAAGGAAAAACTGTTTTCCCTATCGCACAACACTAGAACTAGTGTTCTAGAGAGAGAGAAAGAAAGAGAAGCTGTGAGTGAGAGAGAGAAATAGAGAAAGAGAAGCTGTGAGTGAGAGAGAGAGAGAAGCTGTGAGTGAGAGAGTGAAAGAGATGCTGTGAGTGAGAGAGAGGGAGAGAAATTGATGTTAGTGAGAGAGAGAAAGAAAGAGAAGCGGTAAGTGAGAGAGAGAAGAAAGAGAAGCTGTGAGTGAGAGAGAGAGAGGGAAAGAGAAGCTGTGTGTGATGAGAGAGAGAAGCTGTGAGTGAGAGACAGAGAGAAAGAGAAGCTGTGAGTGAGAGAGAGAGAGTAAGAGAAGCTGTGAGTGAGACAGAGAGAAAGAGAAGATGTGAGTGGGAGAGAGAGAGAACGAGAAGCTGTCAGAGAGAGAGAAAGAGAAGCTGTGAGTGAGAGAAATAGAGAAAGATAAGCTGTGAGTGAGAGAGAGAGAGAGAAAGAGAAGCTGTGTGAGAGAGAGAGAAAGAGAAGCTGTGAGTGAGAGAGAGAAAGAAAGAGAAGTTGTAAGTGAGAGAGAGTGAGAAAGAGAAGCTGTGAGTGAGATAGAAAGAGAAAGAGAAGATGTGAGTGAGAGAGAGATATAGAAAGAGAAGCTGTGATTGAGAGAGAGAGAGAAAAAGAAGCTGTGAGTGAGAGAGAGAGAGAAAGAGAGAGAAGCTGTGAGTGAGAGAGAGAGAGAACGAGAAGCTGTGTGAGAGAGAGAGAAGCTGTGAGTGAGTGAGAGAGAGTGAAGGAGAAGCTGTGAGTGAGATAAGAGAGAGAAAGAAAGAGAAGCAGTGAGTGAGAGAGAGAGAAAGAGAAGCTGTGAGTGAGAGAGAGAGAGAAGCTGTGAGTGAGAGAGAGAGAAAGAAAAGCTGTGAGTGAGAGAGAGAGAGAAAGAGAAGCTGTGAGTGAGAGAGAAAGAGAAAGAGAAAGAGGAGCTGTGTGTGTGAGAGAGAGAAAGAGAACCTGTGTGTGAGCAAGAGACAGAAGCTGTGAGTGAGAGAGAAAGAGAGAAAGTGAAGCTGTTAGTGAGAGAGACAGAAAGAGAAACTGTGAGAGAAAGAGAAAGAGAGAAAGAAGAAGCTGTGAGTGAGAGAGAGAGAAAGAGAAGCTGTGAGTGGGAGAGAGAGAATGAGAAGCTGTGTGAGAGAGAGAAATAGAAGCTGTGAGTGAGAGAGAGAAATAGAGAAAGAGAAGCTTTGAGTGAGAGAGAGAGAGAATGAGAAGCTGTGAGTGAGAGAAAGATAAGCCGTGAGTAAGAGAGAGAGAAAGATAAGCTGTGAGTGTGAGGGAGAGAGAAAGAGAAGCTGTGAGTGAGACAGAGAGAAAGAGAAGCTGTGTGAGAGAGAAATAGAAGCTGTGAGTGAGAGAGAGAAATAGAGAAAGAGAAGCTGTGAGTGAGAGAGAGAGAATGAGAAGCTGTGAGTGAGAGAAAGATAAGCTGTGAGTAAGAGAGAGAGAAAGATAAGCGGTTAGTGAGAGAGAGAGTGAAAGAGAAGCTGTGAGTGAGAGAGAGAGAGAAAGAGAAACTGAGTGAGAGAGAGAGAGAAAGAGAAGCTGTGTGTGAGAGAGAGAGAGAGAAAGAGAAGCTATGTGTGAGATAGAGAGAGAAGCAGTGAGAGAGAGAGAAAGAGAACCTGTGAGTGAGAGAGAGAAAGAGAAGCTGTTAGTGAGAGTGAGTGTGAAAGAGAAGCTTTGAGTGAGAGAGAGAGAGAAGCTGTGAGTGAGAGAGAGAGAGAAGCTGTGAGTGAGAGAGAGAGAAAGAGAAGCTGTGAGTGAGAGAGAGTGAGAAAGAGAAGCTGTGAGTAAGAGAGAAAGAGAAGCTGTGAGTGAGGCAGAGAGAGAAAGAGAAGGTGTGTGTGTGTGAGAGAGAAGCTGTTAGTGAGAGAGAGAAAGAGAAGCTGTGAGTGAGAGAGAGAGAGAACGAGAAGCTGTGAGAGAGAGAGAAGCTGTGAGTGAGAGAGAGAGAAGGAGAAACTGTGAGTGAGAGAGAGAGAGAAAGATAGAGATGCTGTGAGTGAGAGAGGGAGAAAGAGAAGTGAGTGTGTGAGAGAGAGAAGCTGTGTGTGTGAGAGAGAAAGAGAAGCTGTGAGTGAGAGAGAGAGAGAAAGAGAAGCTGTGAGTGAGAGAGATAGAAAGAGAAGCTGTAAATGAGAGAGAAATAGAAGCTGTGAGTGAAGAACAGAGAGAGAGAGAAGCTGTGAGTGAGAAAGAGGAAGAGAAGCTGTGAGTGAGAGAAAGAGAAGCTGTGAGAGAGAGAGAGAGAGAGAAAGAGAAGGTGTGAGTGAGAGAGAGAGAGAAAGAGAAGCTGTGAGTGAGAGAGAGAGAGAAGCTGTGAGTGAGAGCGAGAGAAAGAGAAGTTGTGAGTGAGAGAGAGAGAGAGAGAAAGAGAAGCTGTGAGTGAGAGAGAGAGAAAGAGAAAGAGAAGCTGTGAGTGAGAGAAGGAGAAAAAGTAGCTGTGAGTGAGGTGAGAGAGAAAGAGAAGCTGTGAGTGAAAGAGAGAGGAGAAGCTGTGAGTGAGAGAGAGAAAGAGAATCTGTGAGTGAGAGAGAGAGAAAGAGAAGCTGTAAGTGAGAGAGAGTGAGAAAGAGAAGCTGAGAGAGAGAGAGAAGCTGTGTGTGTGAGAGAGAGAAAGAGGAGCTGTGAGTGAGAGAGAGAAGCTGTGAGTGAGAGAGAGAGAGGATAAGCTGTGAGTGAGAGAGAGAAAGAGCTATGAGTGAGAGAAAGAGAAAGGGAAGCTGTAAGTGAGAGAGAGTGAGAAAGAGAAGCTGTGAGAGAGAGAGAGAGAGAAGCTGTGAGTGAGAGAGAGAGAGAGAAGGAGAAGCTGTGAGTGAGAGAGAGAAAGAGCTGTGAGTGGGAGAGAAAGAGAGAAAGAGAAGCTGTGAGTGAGAGAGAGAAGCTGTGAGTGAGAGAGAGAGAGAAAGAGAAGATGTGAGTGAGAGAGAGAAAGATAAGCTGTGAGTGGGAGAGAAAGAGAGAAAGAGAAGCTGTGAGTGAGAGAGAGAGAGAGCGAGAGAAGCTGTGAGTGAGAGTGAGAGAAAGAGAAGCTGTGAGTGAGAGAGAAAGAGAAGCTGTGAGTGAGAGGAAGTGAAAGAGAAGATGTGAGTGAGAGAAAGAGAAAGAGTAGCTGTGAGTGATGAGAGAGAGAAAGAGAAGCTGTGAGTGAGAGAGAGAGAGAAGGAGAAGCTGTGAGTGAGAGAGAGAAAGAGAAGCTGTGTGTGTGAGAGAAAGAGAAGCTGTAAGTGAGAGAGAGTGAGAAAGAGAAGCTGTGTGTATGTGTGAGAGAGAGAGAAGCTGTGTGTGTGAGAGAGAAAGAGAAGCTGTAAGTGAGAGAGAGATAGAAAGAGAAGCTGTGATTGAGAGTGAGAGAGAAAGAGATGCTGTGAGTGAGTGCATGAGAGAGAGAAAGGGAAGCTGTGAGTGAGAGAGAGAGAGAACGAGAAGCTGTGTGTGTGAGAGAGAGAAGCTGTGAGTGAGTGAGAGAGAGATAAGGAGAACTGTGGGTGAGATAAGAGAGAGAAAAAAAGAGAAGCTGTGAGTGAGAGAGAGAGAAAGTGAAGCTATGAGTGAGAGAGAGAGAGAGAAGCTGTGAGTGAGAGAGAGAAAGCAAAGCTGTGAGTGAGAGAGAAGCTGTGAGTGAGAGAGAGAGAACCTGTGAGTGAGAGAGACAGAGAAAGAGAAGCTGTACGTGTGAGAGAGAGAAAAAGAAAGAGAAGCTGTCAGTGAGAGAGAGAAAGAGAGAAAATGAGAAGCTGTGAGGGAGAGCGAGAGAGAGAGAGAGAGAGAAAGAGAAGTTGTGTGGTTGTGAAAGAGAGAACCTGTGAGGGAGAGAGAGAAAAAGAGAAGATTTGAGTGAGATAGAGAGAAAAAAGAAGCTGTGAGTGAGAGAGAGAGAGAAAGAGAAACTGTGAGTGAGAGATAGAGAGAAAGAGAAGCTGTGAGAGAGAGAGAGAAAGAGAAGCTGTTAGTGAGAGAGAGAGTGAAAGAGAAGCTGTGAGTGAAGGAGAGAGAGAGAAGCTGTGATTGAGCGAGAGAGAGAAGCTGTGAGTGAGAGAGAGAAAGAGAAGCTGTTAGTGAGAGAGAGAGAAGCTGTGAGTGAGAGAGAGAGAAGCTGTGAGTGAGAGAGTGAGAAAGCTAAGCTGTATGTGTTTGTGTATGAGAGAGAGTGAGAAGCTGTGAGAGAGAGAGAAAAAAAGAGAAGCTGTGAGTGAGAGAGAGAATGAAAGAGAAGCTGTGAGTAAGAGAGAGAGAAGCTGTGAGTGAGTGAGTGAGAGAGAGAATCTGAGTGAGAGAGAGAGAGAAAGAGAAGCTGTGAGTGAGAGAGAGAGAGAAAGAGAAGCTGTGAGTGAGAGAGTAAGAGAAGCTGTGAGAGAGAGTGAGAAAGAGAAGATGTGAATGACAGAGAGAGAGAGAAGCTGTGTGTGTCTGAGATAGAGAAAGAGAAGCTGTGTGTGTGTGAGAGAGAGAGAAAGAGAAGCTGTGAGTGAGAGAGAGAGAAAGAAAGAAAGAGAAGCTGTGAGAGGGAGAAAGAGAGAAAGAACTGTGTGTGTGTGAGAGAGAGAGAAGCTGTGAGTGAGAGAGAGAGAGAGAAAGAGAAGCTGAGTGAGAGAGAGAGAAAGAGAAGCTGTGAGTGAGAGAGAGAGAAAGAGAAGCTGAGTGAGTGAGAGAGAGAAAGAGAAGCTGTGTGAGAGACGGAGAAAGAAAGAGAAATTGTCAGTGAGAGAGAGAGAGAGAAGATTTGAGTAAGAGAGAAAGAGAGAAAGAGAAGCTGTGAGTGAGAGAGAGAGAGAAAGAGATGCTGTGAGTGAGAGAGACAGAAAGAGAAGCTGTGAGTGAGAGAGAGAGAAAGAGAAGCTTTGAGTGAGAGAGAGAGAGAAAGAGAAGCTTTGTGTGTGTGAGAGAGAAAGAGAAGTTGTGAGTGAGAGAGAGAAAGAGAAGCTGTGTGTGTGAGAGAGAGAAAGAGAAGCTGTGAGTGAGAGAGAAAGAGAAGCTGTGCGAAAGAGAGAGAGAGAGAAAGAGAAGCTGTGACTGGAGAGAGAGAGAAGCTGTGAGTGAGAGAGAGAGAAAGAGAAATGGTGAGTGAGTGAGAGAGAGAAGCTGTGAGTGTGTGTGAGAGAGAGAAAGAGAAGCTGAGTGAGAGAGGGAGAGAAAGAGAAGCTGTGAGTGAGAGAGAGAGAAAGAGAAGCTGTGAGTGAGAGAGAGAGAGAAGCTGTGTGAGTGAGAGAGAGAGAGAAGCTGTGTGTGAGAGAGAGAAGCTGTGAGTGAGAGAGAGAGAGGGAAAGAGAAGCTGTAAGTGAGAGAGAGAGAAAGGGAAGCTGTGAGTGTGTGTGAGAGAGAGAAAGATATGTTGTGAGTGAGAGAGAGAGAAAGAGATGCTGTGAGTGAGAGAGAAATATAAGCTGTGAGAGAGAGTGAGAGAGAAAGAGATGCTGTGAGTGAGTGCATGAGAGAGAGAGAGAAGCTGTGAGTGAGTGAGTGAGAGAAAGTGTAGCTGTGAGTGAGAGAGAGAGAAAGAAAAGCTGTGAGTAAGAGAGAGAGAAAGAGCTATGAGTGAGAGAAAGAAAAAGGGAAGCTGTAAGTGAGAGAGAGTGAGAAAGAGAAGCTGTGTGTGTGTGAGAGAGAGAGAGAGAGAGAAGCTGTGAGTGAGAGAGAGAGAGAAGGAGAAGCTGTGAGTGAGAGAGAGAAAGAGCTGTGAGTGGGAGAGAAAGAGAGAAAAAGAAGCTTTGAGTGAGAGAGAGTGAGTGAAAGAAGCTGTGAGTGAGAGAGAGAGAGAAAGAGAAGATGTGAGTGAGAGAGAGAAAGATAAGCTGTGAGTGGGAGAGAAAGAGAGAAAGAGAAGCTGTGAGTGAGAGCGAGAGAGCGAGAGAAGCTGTGAGTGAGAGTGAGAGAAAGAGAAGCTGTGAGAGAGAAAGAGAAGCTGTGAGTGAGAGGAAGTGAAAGAGAAGATGTGAGTGAGAGAAAGAGAAAGAGTAGCTGTGAGTGATGAGAGAGAGAAAGAGAAGCTGTGAGTGAGAGAGAGAGAGAAGGAGAAGCTGTGAGTGAGAGAGAGAAAGAGAAGCTGTGTGTGTGAGAGAAAGAGAAGCTGTAAGTGAGAGAGAGTGAGAAAGAGAAGCTGTGTGTATGTGTGAGAGAGAGAAGCTGTGTGTGTGAGAGAGAAAGAGAAGCTGTGAGTGAGAGAGAAATAGAAAGAGAAGCTGTGATTGAGAGTGAGAGAGAAAGAGATGCTGTGAGTGCATGAGAGAGAGAAAGGGAAGCTGTGAGTGAGAGAGAGAGAGAACGAGAAGCTGTGTGTGTGAGAGAGAGAAGCTGTGAGTGAGTGAGAGAGAGATAAGGAGAACTGTGGGTGAGATAAGAGAGAGAAAAAAAGAGAAGTGAGTGAGAGAGAGAGAAAGTGAAGCTATGAGTGAGAGAGAGAGAAGCTGTGAGTGAGAGAGAGAAAGCAAAGCTGTGAGTGAGAGAGAAGCTGTGAGTGAGAGAGAGAGAACCTGTGAGTGAGAGAGAGAGAGAAAGAGAAGCTGTATGTGTGAGAGAGAGAAAAAGAAAGAGAAGCTGTCAGTGAGAGAGAAAGAGAGAAAATGAGAAGCTGTGAGGGAGAGCGAGAGAGAGAGAGAAAGAGAAGTTGTGTGGTTGTGAAAGAGAGAACCTGTGAGGGAGAGAGAGAGAAAGAGAAGATTTGAGTGAGATAGACAGAAAAAAGAAGCTGTGAGTGAGAGAGAGAGAGAAAGAGAAACTGTGAGTGAGAGATAGAGAGAAAGAGAAGCTGTGAGAGAGAGAGAGAGAAAGAGAAGCTGTTAGTGAGAGAGAGAGTGAAAGAGAAGCTGTGAGTGAAGGAGAGAGAGAGAAGCTGTGATTGAGCGAGAGAGAGAAGCTGTGAGTGAGAGAGAGAAAGAGAAGCTGTTAGTGAGTGAGAGAGAGAGAAGCTGTGAGTGAGAGAGAGAGAAGCTGTGAGTGAGAGAGTGAGAAAGAGAAGCTGTATGTGTTTGTGTATGAGAGAGAGTGAGAAGCTGTGAGAGAGAGAGAAAAAAAGAGAAGCTGTGAGTGAGAGAGAGAATGAAAGAGAAGCTGTGAGTAAGAGAGAGAGAAGCTGTGAGTGAGTGAGAAAGAGAAGCTGTGAGTGAGTGAGTGAGAGAGAGAATCTGAGTGAGAGAGAGAGAGAAAGAGAAGCTGTGAGTGAGAGAGAGAGAGAAAGAGAAGCTGTGAGTGAGAGAGTAAGAGAAGCTGTGAGAGAGAGAGAGTGAGAAAGAGAAGCTGTGAGTGTGTGTGAGAGAGAATGAGAAGCTGTGAGAGAGAGAGAGGGAAAGAGAAGATGTGAATGACAGAGAGAGAGAAGCTGTGTGTGTCTGAGATAGAGAAAGAGAAGCTGTGTGTGTGTGAGAGAGAGAGAAAGAGAAGCTGTGAGTGAGAGAGAGAGAAAGAAAGAAAGAGAAGCTGTGAGAGGGAGAAAGAGAGAAAGAACTGTGTGTGTGTGTGAGAGAGAGAAGCTGTGAGTGAGAGAGAGAGAGAGAAAGAGAAGCTGAGTGAGAGAGAAGCTGTGAGTGAGAGAGAGAGAACCTGTTAGTGAGAGAGAGAGAGAAAGAGAAGCTGTATGTGTGAGAGAGAGAAAAAGAAAGAGAAGCTGTCAGTGAGAGAGAAAGAGAGAAAATGAGAAGCTGTGAGGGAGTGCGAGAGAGAGAGAGAAAGAGAAGTTGTGTGGTTGTGAAAGAGAGAACCTGTGAGGGAGAGAGAGAGAAAGAGAAGATTTGAGTGAGATAGAGAGAAAAAAGAAGCTGTGAGTGAGAGAGAGAGAGAAAGAGAAACTGTGAGTGAGAGATAGAGAGAAAGAGAAGCTGTGAGAGAGAGAGAGAAAGAGAAGCTGTTAGTGAGAGAGAGAGTGAAAGAGAAGCTGTGAGTGAAGGAGAGAGAGAGAAGCTGTGATTGAGCGAGAGAGAGAAGCTGTGAGTGAGAGAGAGAAAGAGAAGCTGTTAGTGAGAGAGAGAGAAGCTGTGAGTGAGAGAGAGAGAAGCTGTGAGTGAGAGAGTGAGAAATAGAAGCTGTATGTGTTTGTGTATGAGAGAGAGTGAGAAGCTGTGAGAGAGAGAGAAAAAAAGAGAAGCTGTGAGTGAGAGAGAGAATGAAAGAGAAGCTGTGAGTAAGAGAGAGAGAAGCTGTGAGTGAGTGAGAAAGAGAAGCTGTGAGTGAGTGAGTGAGAGAGAGAATCTGAGTGAGAGAGAGAGAGAAAGAGAAGCTGTGAGTGAGAGAGAGAGAGAAAGAGAAGCTGTGAGTGAGAGAGTAAGAGAAGCTGTGAGAGAGAGAGAGTGAGAAAGAGAAGCTGTGAGTGTGTGTGAGAGAATGAGAAGCTGTGAGAGAGAGAGAGGGAAAGAGAAGATGTGAATGACAGAGAGAGAGAGAAGCTGTGTGTGTCTGAGATAGAGAAAGAGAAGCTGTGTGTGTGAGAGAGAGAAAGAGAAGCTGTGAGTGAGAGAGAGAGAAAGAAAGAAAGAGAAGCTGTGAGAGGGAGAAAGAGAGATAGAACTGTGTGTGTGTGTGAGAGAGAAGCTGTGAGTGAGAGAGAGAGAGAGAAAGAGAAGCTGAGTGAGAGAGAGAGAGAAAGAGAAGCTGTGAGTGAGTGAGAGAGAAAGAGAAGCTGAGTGAGTGAGAGAGAGAAAGAGAAGCTGTGTGAGAGACAGAGAAAGAAAGAGAAATTGTCAGTGAGAGAGAGAGAGAGAAGCTTTGAGTGAGAGAGAAAGTGAGAAAGAGAAGCTGTGAGTGAGAGAGAGAGAGAAAGAGATGCTGTGAGTGAGAGAGAGAGTGAAAGAGAAGCTGTGAGTGAGAGAGAGAGAGAGAAAGAGAAGCTGTGAGTGACTGAGAGAAAGAGAAGCTGTGTTAGAGAGAGAGAGAAAGAGATGCTGTGAGTGAGAGAGACAGAAAGAGAAGCTGTGAGTGAGAGAGAGAGAAAGAGAAGCTTTGAGTGAGAGAGAGAGAGAAAGAGAAGCTTTGTGTGTGTGAGAGAGAAAGAGAAGTTGTGAGTGAGAGAGAGAAAGAGAAGCTGTGTGTGTGAGAGAGAGAAAGAGAAGCTGTGAGTGAGAGAGAAAGAGAAGCTGTGAGAAAGAGAGAGAGAGAGAAAGAGAAGCTGTGACTGGAGAGAGAGAGAAGCTGTGAGTGTGAGAGAGAGAAAGAGAAATGATGAGTGAGTGAGAGAGAGAAGCTGTGAGTGTGTGTGAGAGAGAGAAAGAGAAGCTGAGTGAGAGAGGGAGAGAAAGAGAAGCTGTGAGTGAGAGAGAGAGAGAAGCTGTGTGAGTGAGAGAGAGAGAGAGAAGCTGTGTGTGAGAGAGAGAAGCTGTGAGTGAGAGAGAGAGAGGGAAAGAGAAGCTGTAAGTGAGAGAGAGAGAAAGAGAAGCTGTGAGTGTGTGTGTGAGAGAGAAAGATATGTTGTGAGTGAGAAAGAGATGCTATGAGTGAGAGAGAAATATAAGCTGTGAGAGAGAGTGAGAGAGAAAGAGATGCTGTGAGTGAGTGCATGAGAGAGAGAGAGAGAAGCTGTGAGTGAGTGAGAGAGAGAAAGTGTAGCTGTGAGTGAGAGAGAGAGAAAGAAAAGCTGTGAGTAAGAGAGAGAGACAAGCTGAGTGAGAGAGAGAGAAAGAGAAGCTGTGAGTGACAGAGAGAGAGAAATAGAAGTTGTGAGTGAGAGAGTGAGAGAGAGAAATAGAAGCTGTGAGAGAGAGTGAGAGAGATACAGATGCTGTGAGTGAGTGCATGAGAGAGAGAGAAAGAGAAGCTGTGAGTGAGTGAGAGAGAGAAAGAGTAGCTGTGAGTGAAAGAGAAAGAGAAGCTGTGAGTGAGAGAGAGAGAGAAGCTGAGTGAGAGAGAGAGAAAGAGAAGCTGTGAGTGAGAGAGAGAGAAACTGTGAGTGAGAGAGAGAGAGAAGCTGTTAGTGAGAGAGAGAAAGAGTAGCTGTGTGTGTGTGAGAGAGAGAAAGAGTAGCTGTGATTGAGAGAGAGAGAAATAGAAGCTGTGAGTGAGAGAGAGAGAGAAGCTGAGTGAGAGAGAGAGAAAGAGAAGCTGTGAGTGAGAGAGAGAGAAAGAGAAGCTGTGAGTGAGAGAGAGAGAAGCTGTGAGTGAGAGAGAGAGAAAGAGAAGCTGTGAGTGAGAGAGAGAAAGAGAAGCTGTTAGTGAGAGAGAGTATAAGAGAAGCTGTGAGTGAGAGAGAGAGAAGCTGTGAGTGAGAGAGAGAGAAGTAGAATCTGTGAGTGAGAGAGAGAGAAAGAGAAGCTGTGAGTGAGAGAGAGAGAGAAAGAGAAGCTGTGAGTGAGAGAGAGAGAAATAGAAGCTATGAGTGAGAGAGAGTGAGAGAGAAGCTGTGAGTGAGAGAGGGAGAACCTATGAGTGAGAGAGAGAGAAAGAGAAGCTGTATGTGTGAGAGAGAGAAAGAGAAAGAGAAGCTGTCAGTGAGAGAGAAAGAGAGAAAATGAGAAGCTGTGAGGGAGAGAGAGAGAGAGAAAGAGAGGTTGTGTGGTTGTGTGAGAGAGAAGCTGTGAGGGAGAGAGAGAGAAAGAGAAACTGTGAGTGAGAGAGAGAGAAAGAGAAGCGGTTAGTGAGAGAGAGAGTGAAAGAGAAGCTGTGAGTGAAGGAAGAGAGAAGCTGTGATTGATAGAGAGAAGCTGTGAGTGAGAGAGAGAGAGAAAGAGAAACTGAGTGAGAGAGAGAGAGAAAGAGAAGCTGTGAGTGAGAGAGAGAGAGAGAAAGAGAAGCTGTGACTGGAGAGAGAGAGAAGCTGTGAGAGAGAGAGAAAGAGAAATGGTGAGTGAGTGAGAGAGAGAAGCTGTGAGTGTGTGTGTGAGAGAGAAAGAGAAGCTGAGTGAGAGAGGGAGAGAAAGAGAAGCTGTGAGTGAGAGAGAGAGAAAGAGAAGCTGTGAGTGAGAGAGAGAGAGAGAAGCTGTGTGAGTGAGAGAGAGAGAGAAGCTGTGTGAGAGAGAGAGAAGCTGTGAGTGAGAGAGAGAGAGGGAAAGAGAAGCTGTAAGTGAGAGAGAGAGAAAGAGAAGCTGTGAGTGTGTGTGTGAGAGAGAAAGATATGTTGTGAGTGAGAGAGAGAGAAAGAGATGCTGTGAGTGAGAGAGAAATATAAGCTGTGAGAGAGAGTGAGAGAGAAAGAGATGCTGTGAGTGAGTGCATGAGAGAGAGAGAGAGAAGCTGTGAGTGAGTGAGAGAGAGAAAGTGTAGCTGTGAGTGAGAGAGAGAGAAAGAAAAGCTGTGAGTAAGAGAGAGAGACAAGCTGAGTGAGAGAGAGAGAAAGAGAAGCTGTGAGTGACAGAGAGAGAGAAATAGAAGTTGTGAGTGAGAGAGTGAGAGAGAGAAATAGAAGCTGTGAGAGAGAGTGAGAGAGATACAGATGCTGTGAGTGAGTGCATGAGAGAGAGAGAAAGAGAAGCTGTGAGTGAGTGAGAGAGAGAAAGAGTAGCTGTGAGTGAAAGAGAAAGAGAAGCTGTGAGTGAGAGAGAG
This sequence comes from Bradypodion pumilum, assembly GCA_035047305.1. Lineage (NCBI taxonomy): Eukaryota > Metazoa > Chordata > Lepidosauria > Squamata > Chamaeleonidae > Bradypodion > Bradypodion pumilum. The sequence goes on from JAWDJD010000001.1 coordinate 237,048,946, forward strand.
AGAGAGAAGCTGAGTGAGAGAGAGAGAAAGAGAAGCTGTGAGTGAGAGAGAGAGAAGCTGTGAGTGAGAGAGAGAGAGAAGCTGTTAGTGAGAGAGAGAAAGAGTAGCTGTGTGTGTGAGAGAGAGAAAGAGTAGCTGTGATTAAGAGAGAGAGAGAAAGAGAAGCTGTGAGTGAGAGAGAGAAGCTGTGAGTGAGAGAGAGAGAGAAGCTGTTAGTGAGAGAGAGAAAGAGTAGCTGTGTGTGTGTGAGAGAGAAAGAGTAGCTGTGATTGAGAGAGAGAGAAAGAGAAGCTGTGAGTGAGAGAGAGAGAAGCTGAGTGAGAGAGATAGAAAGAGAAGATGTGAGTGAGAGAGAGAGAAAGAGAAGCTGTGAGTGAGAGAGAGAGAGAAGCTGTGAGTGAGAGAGAGTATAAGAGAAGCTGTGAGTGAGAGAGAGAGAAGCTGTGAGTGAGAGAGAGAGAAGTAGAATCTGTGAGTGTGAGAGAGAGAAAGAGAAGCTGTGAGTGAGAGAGAGAGAGAAAGAGAAGCTATGAGTGAGAGAGAGTGAGAGAGAAGCTGTGAGTGAGAGAGAGAGAACCCCTGAGTGAGAGAGAGAGAAAGAGAAGCTGTATGTGTGAGAGAGAGAAAGAGAAAGAGAAGCTGTCAGTGAGAGAGAAAGAGAGAAAATGAGAAGCTGTGAGGGAGAGAGAGAGAGAGAGAAAGAGAGGCTGTGTGGTTGTGTGAGAGAGAAGCTGTGAGGGAGAGAGAGAGAAAGAGAAACTGTGAGTGAGAGAGAGAGAAAGAGAAGCGGTTAGTGAGAGAGAGAGTGAAAGAGAAGCTGTGAGTGAAGGAGAGAGAGAAGCTGTGATTGAGAGAGAGAAGCTGTGAGTGAGAGAGAGAGAGAAAGAGAAACTGAGTGAGAGAGAGAGAGAAAGAGAAGCTGTCAGTGAGAGAGAGAGAGAAAGAGAAGCTATGTGTGTGTGTGAGAGAGAAGCAGTGAGTGAGAGAGAGAGAGAAAGAGAACCTGTGAGTGAGAGTGAGAAAGAGAAGCTGTTAGAGTGAGTGTGAAAGAGAAGCTTTGAGTAAGAGAGAGAAAAGCTGTGAGTGAGAGAGAGAGAGAAGCTGTGAGTGAGAGAGAGAAAGAGAAGCTGTGAGTGAGAGAGAGTGAGAAAGAGAAGCTGTGAGTGAGAGAGAAAGAGAAGCTGTGAGTGAGGCAGAGAGAGAAAGAGAAGGTGTGTATGTGAGAGAGAGAAGCTGTTAGTGAGAGAGAGAAAGAGAAGCTGTGAGTGAGAGAGAGAGAGAGAAGCTGTGAGTGAGAGAGAGTATAAGAGAAGCTGTGAGTGAGAGAGACAGAAGCTGTGAGTGAGAGAGAGAGAAGTAGAATCTGTGAGTGTGAGAGAGAGAAAGAGAAGCTGTGAGTGAGAGAGAGAGAGAAAGAGAAGCTGTGAGTGAGAGAGAGAGAAATAGAAGCTATGAGTGAGAGAGAGTGAGAGAGAAGCTGTGAGTGAGAGAGAGAGAACCCCTGAGTGAGAGAGAGAGAAAGAGAAGCTGTATGTGTGAGAGAGAGAAAGAGAAAGAGAAGCTGTCAGTGAGAGAGAAAGAGAGAAAATGAGAAGCTGTGAGGGAGAGAGAGAGAGAGAGAAAGAGAGGTTGTGTGGTTGTGTGAGAGAGAAGCTGTGAGGGAGAGAGAGAGAAAGAGAAACTGTGAGTGAGAGAGAGAGAAAGAGAAGCGGTTAGTGAGAGAGAGAGTGAAAGAGAAGCTGTGAGTGAAGGAGAGAGAGAAGCTGTGATTGAGAGAGAGAAGCTGTGAGTGAGAGAGAGAGAGAAAGAGAAACTGAGTGAGAGAGAGAGAGAAAGAGAAGCTGTCAGTGAGAGAGAGAGAGAAAGAGAAGCTATGTGTGTGTGTGAGAGAGAAGCAGTGAGTGAGAGAGAGAGAGAAAGAGAACCTGTGAGTGAGAGAGAGAAAGAGAAGCTGTTAGAGTGAGTGTGAAAGAGAAGCTTTGAGTGAGAGAGAGAAAAGCTGTGAGTGAGAGAGAGAGAGAAGCTGTGAGTGAGAGAGAGAAAGAGAAGCTGTGAGTGAGAGAGAGTGAGAAAGAGAAGCTGTGAGTGAGAGAGAAGCTGTGAGTGAGAGAAGAGAAGGAGAAGCTGTGAGTGAGAGAGGGAGAAAGAGAAGGTGTGAGTGAGATAGAGATAGAGAAAGAGAAGCTGTGAGTGAGAGAGAGAGAGAAGCTGTGAGTGAGAGAGAGAGAAAGAGAAGCTGTGAGTGAGAGAGAGAGAAAGAGAAGGTGTGAGTGAGAGAGAGATAGAGAAAGAGAAGCTGTGAGTGAGAGAGAGAAGCTGTGAGTGAGAGAGAGAGAAAGAGAAGCTGTGAGTGAGAGAGAGAGAAAGAGAAGCTGTGTGTGTGTGAGAGAGAAAGAGAAGCTGTGAGTGAGAGAAAGAGAAAGAGTAGCTGTGAGTGAGGAGAGAGAGAAAGAGAAACTGAGTGAGAGAGAGAGAATGAGAAGCTGTGATTGAGAGAGAGAGAGAGAAAGAGAAGCTATGTGTGTGTGTGAGAGAGAAGCAGTGAGTGAGAGAGAGAGAAAGAGAACCTGTGAGTGAGAGAGAGAAAGAGAAGCTGTTAGTGAGAGTGAGTGTGAAAGAGAAGCTTTGAGTGAGAGAGAGAAAAGCTGTGAGTGAGAGAGAGAGAGAAGCTGTGAGTGAGAGAGAGAAAGAGAAGCTGTGAGTGAGAGAGAGTGAGAAAGAGAAGCTGTGAGTGAGAGAGAAAGAGAAGCTGTGAGTGATGCAGAGAGAGAAAGAGAAGGTGTGTGTGTGTGTGAGAGAGAAGCTGTTAGTGATTGAGAGAAAGAGAAGCTGTGAGTGAGAGAGAGAGAGAACAAGAAGCTGTGAGAGAGAGAGAAGCTGTGAGTGAGAGAGAGAGAAGGAGAAGCTGTGAGTGAGAGAGAGAGAGAAAGAAAGAGATGCTGTGAGTGAGAGAGAAAGAAGCTGTGAGAGAGAGAGTGAGAAAGTGAAGCTGTGAGTGTGTGTGTGAGAGAAAGAGAAGCTGTGAGATAGAGAGAGGGAAAGAGAAGATGTGAATGACACAGAGAGAGAGAAGCTGTGTGTGTCTGAGATAGAGAAAGAGAAGCTGTGTGTGTGTGTGAGAGAGAAAGAGAAGCTGTGAGTGAGAGAGAGAGAAAGAAAGAGAAGCTGTGAGAGGGAGAAAGAGAGAAAGAACTGTGTGTGCGTGTGAGAGAGAGAAGCTGTGAGTGAGAGAGAGAGAGTGAAAGAGAAGCTGTGAGTGTGTGTGAGAGAGAAGCTGTGAGTGAGAGAGAGAGAAAGAGAAGCTAAGTGAGAGAGAGAGAAAGAGAAGCTGTGAGTGAGAGAGAGAGAGAGAAAGAGAAGCTGAGTGAGTGAGAGAGAGAAAGAGAAGCTGTGTGAGAGAGAGAGAAAGAAAGAGAAATTGTCAGTGATAGAGAGAGAGAGAAGCTTTGAGTGAGAGAGAAAGAGAGAAAGAGAAGCTGTGTGAGAGAGAGAGAGAGAGAAAGAGATGCTGTGAGTGAGAGAGAGAGTGAAAGAGAAGCTATGAGTGAGAGAGAGAGAGAGAAAGAGAAGCTGTGAGTGACTAAGAGAAAGAGAAGCTACCTAGAGGTAGGAGTAAAAAGCAAGGTAGCCAAATTTGCTGACGACACTAAATTATACAGGGTAGTGAAAACTGTGAGAGATTGTGAAGAGCTCCAGAGGGATCTCTTGACACTGGGGGAGTGGGCAAAACAGTGGCAAATGAGCTTCAACATCAGTAAGTGCAGAGTGATGCATGTTGGGGCAAAAAACCCCAATTACATTTATAAACTGATGGGGTCTGAACTCTCTGCGACAAACCAGGAAAGGGACCTTGGTGTCCTGGTGGACAGCTCAATGAAGGTGTCAACCCAGTGTGCCTCAGCAGTGAAAAAAGCAAACTCAATGTTAGGGATCATTAGGAAGGGTATAGAAAATAAGTCAGCAAGTGTCATTTTGCCTCTTTATAAATCTATGGTGAGGCCCCATCTGGAATATTGTGTACAGTTCTGGTCGCCATACCTCCAGAAGGATATTATGGAGTTGGAGAAAGTACAGAAGAGGGCAACCAGAATGATTAGGGGACTGGAACACCTTCCTTACCATCTGAGGCTGCAACGGTTGGGCCTTTTCACTCTTGAACGACGGCGTCTAAGAGGTGACCTGATTGAAGTTTATAAAATCATGCACGGTGTGGACAAGGTAGATAAGGAAAAACTGTTTTCCCTATCGCACAACACTAGAACTAGTGTTCTAGAGAGAGAGAAAGAAAGAGAAGCTGTGAGTGAGAGAGAGAAATAGAGAAAGAGAAGCTGTGAGTGAGAGAGAGAGAGAAGCTGTGAGTGAGAGAGAGAAAGAGATGCTGTGAGTGAGAGAGAGGGAGAGAAATTGATGTTAGTGAGAGAGAGAAAGAAAGAGAAGCGGTAAGTGAGAGAGAGAAGAAAGAGAAGCTGTGAGTGAGAGAGAGAGAGAGAAAGAGAAGCTGTGTGTGATGAGAGAGAGAAGCTGTGAGTGAGAGACAGAGAGAAAGAGAAGCTGTGAGTGAGAGAGAGAGAGAAAGAGAAGCTGTGAGTGAGACAGAGAGAAAGAGAAGATGTGAGTCGAGAGAGAGAGAACGAGAAGCTGTGAGAGAGAGAGAAAGAGAAGCTGTGAGTGAGAGAAATAGAGAAAGATAAGCTGTGAGTGAGAGAGAGAGAGAGAAAGAGAAGCTGTGAGAGAGAGAGAGAAAGAGAAGCTGTGAGTGAGAGAGAGAAAGAAAGAGAAGTTGTAAGTGAGAGAGAGTGAGAAAGAGAAGCTGTGAGTGAGATAGAAAGAGAAAGAGAAGATGTGAGTGAGAGAGAGATATAGAAAGAGAAGCTGTGATTGAGAGAGAGAGAGAAAGAAGCTGTGAGTGAGAGAGAGAGAGAGAAAGAGAGAGAAGCTGTGAGTGAGAGAGAGAGAGAACGAGAAGCTGTGTGTTAGAGAGAGAAGCTGTGAGTGAGTGAGAGAGAGTGAAGGAGAAGCTGTGAGTGAGATAAGAGAGAGAAAGAAAGAGAAGCAGTGAGTGAGAGAGAGAGAAAGAGAAGCTGTGAGTGAGAGAGAGAGAGAAGCTGTGAGTGAGAGAGAGAGAAAGAAAAGCTGTGAGTGAGAGAGAGAGAGAAAGAGAAGCTGTGAGTGAGAGAGAAAGAGAAAGAGAAAGAGGAGCTGTGTGTGTGTGAGAGAGAAAGAGAACCTGTGTGTGAGCGAGAGACAGAAGCTGTGAGTGAGAGAGAAAGAGAGAAAGTGAAGCTGTTAGTGAGAGAGACAGAAAGAGAAACTGTGAGAGAAAGAGAAAGAGAGAAAGAAGAAGCTGTGAGTGAGAGAGAGAGAAAGAGAAGCTGTGAGTGGGAGAGAGAGAATGAGAAGCTGTGAGAGAGAGAGAAATAGAAGCTGTGAGTGAGAGAGAGAAATAGAGAAAGAGAAGCTTTGAGTGAGAGAGAGAGAGAATGAGAAGCTGTGAGTGAGAGAAAGATAAGCTGTGAGTAAGAGAGAGAGAAAGATAAGCTGTGAGTGTGAGGGAGAGAGAAAGAGAAGCTGTGAGTGAGACAGAGAGAAAGAGAAGCTGTGTGAGAGAGAAATAGAAGCTGTGAGTGAGAGAGAGAAATAGAGAAAGAGAAGCTGTGAGTGAGAGAGAGAGAATGAGAAGCTGTGAGTGAGAGAAAGATAAGCTGTGAGTAAGAGAGAGAGAAAGATAAGCGGTTAGTGAGAGAGAGAGTGAAAGAGAAGCTGTGAGTGAGAGAGAGAGAGAAAGAGAAACTGAGTGAGAGAGAGAGAGAAAGAGAAGCTGTGTGTGAGAGAGAGAGAGAGAAAGAGAAGCTATGTGTGAGATAGAGAGAGAAGCAGTGAGAGAGAGAGAAAGAGAACCTGTGAGTGAGAGAGAGAAAGAGAAGCTGTTAGTGAGAGTGAGTGTGAAAGAGAAGCTTTGAGTGAGAGAGAGAGAGAAGCTGTGAGTGAGAGAGAGAGAGAAGCTGTGAGTGAGAGAGAGAGAAAGAGAAGCTGTGAGTGAGAGAGAGTGAGAAAGAGAAGCTGTGAGTAAGAGAGAAAGAGAAGCTGTGAGTGAGGCAGAGAGAGAAAGAGAAGGTGTGTGTGTGTGAGAGAGAAGCTGTTAGTGAGAGAGAGAAAGAGAAGCTGTGAGTGAGAGAGAGAGAGAACGAGAAGCTGTGAGAGAGAGAGAAGCTGTGAGTGAGAGAGAGAGAAGGAGAAACTGTGAGTGAGAGAGAGAGAGAGAAAGATAGAGATGCTGTGAGTGAGAGAGGGAGAAAGAGAAGTGAGTGTGTGAGAGAGAGAAGCTGTGTGTGTGAGAGAGAAAGAGAAGCTGTGAGTGAGAGAGAGAGAGAAAGAGAAGCTGTGAGTGAGAGAGATAGAAAGAGAAGCTGTAAATGAGAGAGAAATAGAAGCTGTGAGTGAAGAACAGAGAGAGAGAGAAGCTGTGAGTGAGAAAGAGGAAGAGAAGCTGTGAGTGAGAGAAAGAGAAGCTGTGAGAGAGAGAGAGAGAGAGAGAAAGAGAAGGTGTGAGTGAGAGAGAGAGAGAAAGAGAAGCTGTGAGTGAGAGAGAGAGAGAAGCTGTGAGTGAGAGCGAGAGAAAGAGAAGTTGTGAGTGAGAGAGAGAGAGAGAGAAAGGGAAGCTGTGAGTGAGAGAGAGAGAAAGAGAAAGAGAAGCTGTGAGTGAGAGAAGGAGAAAAAGTAGCTGTGAGTGAGGTGAGAGAGAAAGAGAAGCTGTGAGTGAAAGAGAGAGGAGAAGCTGTGAGTGAGAGAGAGAAAGAGAATCTGTGAGTGAGAGAGAGAGAAAGAGAAGCTGTAAGTGAGAGAGAGTGAGAAAGAGAAGCTGAGAGAGAGAGAGAAGCTGTGTGTGTGAGAGAGAAAGAGGAGCTGTGAGTGAGAGAGAGAAGCTGTGAGTGAGAGAGAGAGAGGATAAGCTGTGAGTGAGAGAGAGAAAGAGCTATGAGTGAGAGAAAGAGAAAGGGAAGCTGTAAGTGAGAGAGAGTGAGAAAGAGAAGCTGTGAGAGAGAGAGAGAGAGAGAAGCTGTGAGTGAGAGAGAGAGAGAAGGAGAAGCTGTGAGTGAGAGAGAGAAAGAGCTGTGAGTGGGAGAGAAAGAGAGAAAGAGAAGCTGTGAGTGAGAGAGAGAAGCTGTGAGTGAGAGAGAGAGAGAAAGAGAAGATGTGAGTGAGAGAGAGAAAGATAAGCTGTGAGTGGGAGAGAAAGAGAGAAAGAGAAGCTGTGAGTGAGAGAGAGAGAGAGCGAGAGAAGCTGTGAGTGAGAGTGAGAGAAAGAGAAGCTGTGAGTGAGAGAGAAAGAGAAGCTGTGAGTGAGAGGAAGTGAAAGAGAAGATGTGAGTGAGAGAAAGAGAAAGAGTAGCTGTGAGTGATGAGAGAGAGAAAGAGAAGCTGTGAGTGAGAGAGAGAGAGAAGGAGAAGCTGTGAGTGAGAGAGAGAAAGAGAAGCTGTGTGTGTGAGAGAAAGAGAAGCTGTAAGTGAGAGAGAGTGAGAAAGAGAAGCTGTGTGTATGTGTGAGAGAGAGAGAAGCTGTGTGTGTGAGAGAGAAAGAGAAGCTGTAAGTGAGAGAGAGATAGAAAGAGAAGCTGTGATTGAGAGTGAGAGAGAAAGAGATGCTGTGAGTGAGTGCATGAGAGAGAGAAAGGGAAGCTGTGAGTGAGAGAGAGAGAGAACGAGAAGCTGTGTGTGTGAGAGAGAGAAGCTGTGAGTGAGTGAGAGAGAGATAAGGAGAACTGTGGGTGAGATAAGAGAGAGAAAAAAAGAGAAGCTGTGAGTGAGAGAGAGAGAAAGTGAAGCTATGAGTGAGAGAGAGAGAGAGAAGCTGTGAGTGAGAGAGAGAAAGCAAAGCTGTGAGTGAGAGAGAAGCTGTGAGTGAGAGAGAGAGAACCTGTGAGTGAGAGAGACAGAGAAAGAGAAGCTGTACGTGTGAGAGAGAGAAAAAGAAAGAGAAGCTGTCGGTGAGAGAGAGAAAGAGAGAAAATGAGAAGCTGTGAGGGAGAGCGAGAGAGAGAGAGAGAGAGAGAGAAGTTGTGTGGTTGTGAAAGAGAGAACCTGTGAGGGAGAGAGAGAAAAAGAGAAGATTTGAGTGAGATAGAGAGAAAAAAGAAGCTGTGAGTGAGAGAGAGAGAGAAAGAGAAACTGTGAGTGAGAGATAGAGAGAAAGAGAAGCTGTGAGAGAGAGAGAGAAAGAGAAGCTGTTAGTGAGAGAGAGAGTGAAAGAGAAGCTGTGAGTGAAGGAGAGAGAGAGAAGCTGTGATTGAGCGAGAGAGAGAAGCTGTGAGTGAGAGAGAGAAAGAGAAGCTGTTAGTGAGAGAGAGAGAGAAGCTGTGAGTGAGAGAGAGAGAAGCTGTGAGTGAGAGAGTGAGAAAGCTAAGCTGTATGTGTTTGTGTATGAGAGAGAGTGAGAAGCTGTGAGAGAGAGAGAAAAAAAGAGAAGCTGTGAGTGAGAGAGAGAATGAAAGAGAAGCTGTGAGTAAGAGAGAGAGTAGCTGTGAGTGAGTGAGTGAGAGAGAGAATCTGAGTGAGAGAGAGAGAGAAAGAGAAGCTGTGAGTGAGAGAGAGAGAGAAAGAGAAGCTGTGAGTGAGAGAGTAAGAGAAGCTGTGAGAGAGAGAGAGTGAGAAAGAGAAGATGTGAATGACAGAGAGAGAGAGAAGCTGTGTGTGTCTGAGATAGAGAAAGAGAAGCTGTGTGTGTGTGAGAGAGAGAGAAAGAGAAGCTGTGAGTGAGAGAGAGAGAAAGAAAGAAAGAGAAGCTGTGAGAGGGAGAAAGAGAGAAAGAACTGTGTGTGTGTGAGAGAGAGAGAAGCTGTGAGTGAGAGAGAGAGAGAGAAAGAGAAGCTGAGTGAGAGAGAGAGAAAGAGAAGCTGTGAGTGAGAGAGAGAGAAAGAGAAGCTGAGTGAGTGAGAGAGAGAAAGAGAAGCTGTGTGAGAGACGGAGAAAGAAAGAGAAATTGTCAGTGAGAGAGAGAGAGAGAAGATTTGAGTAAGAGAGAAAGAGAGAAAGAGAAGCTGTGAGTGAGAGAGAGAGAGAAAGAGATGCTGTGAGTGAGAGAGAGAGTGAAAGAGAAGCTGTGAGTGAGAGAGAGAGAGAGAAAGAGAAGCTGTGAGTGACTGAGAGAAAGAGAAGCTGTGTTAGAGAGAGAGAGAAAGAGATGCTGTGAGTGAGAGAGACAGAAAGAGAAGCTGTGAGTGAGAGAGAGAGAAAGAGAAGCTTTGAGTGAGAGAGAGAGAGAAAGAGAAGCTTTGTGTGTGTGAGAGAGAAAGAGAAGTTGTGAGTGAGAGAGAGAAAGAGAAGCTGTGTGTGTGAGAGAGAGAAAGAGAAGCTGTGAGTGAGAGAGAAAGAGAAGCTGTGCGAAAGAGAGAGAGAGAGAAAGAGAAGCTGTGACTGGAGAGAGAGAGAAGCTGTGAGTGAGAGAGAGAGAAAGAGAAATGGTGAGTGAGTGAGAGAGAGAAGCTGTGAGTGTGTGTGAGAGAGAGAAAGAGAAGCTGAGTGAGAGAGGGAGAGAAAGAGAAGCTGTGAGTGAGAGAGAGAGAAAGAGAAGCTGTGAGTGAGAGAGAGAGAGAAGCTGTGTGAGTGAGAGAGAGAGAGAAGCTGTGTGTGAGAGAGAGAAGCTGTGAGTGAGAGAGAGAGAGGGAAAGAGAAGCTGTAAGTGAGAGAGAGAGAAAGGGAAGCTGTGAGTGTGTGTGAGAGAGAGAAAGATATGTTGTGAGTGAGAGAGAGAGAAAGAGATGCTGTGAGTGAGAGAGAAATATAAGCTGTGAGAGAGAGTGAGAGAGAAAGAGATGCTGTGAGTGAGTGCATGAGAGAGAGAGAGAAGCTGTGAGTGAGTGAGTGAGAGAAAGTGTAGCTGTGAGTGAGAGAGAGAGAAAGAAAAGCTGTGAGTAAGAGAGAGAGAAAGAGCTATGAGTGAGAGAAAGAAAAAGGGAAGCTGTAAGTGAGAGAGAGTGAGAAAGAGAAGCTGTGTGTGTGTGAGAGAGAGAGAGAGAGAGAAGCTGTGAGTGAGAGAGAGAGAGAAGGAGAAGCTGTGAGTGAGAGAGAGAAAGAGCTGTGAGTGGGAGAGAAAGAGAGAAAAAGAAGCTTTGAGTGAGAGAGAGTGAGTGAAAGAAGCTGTGAGTGAGAGAGAGAGAGAAAGAGAAGATGTGAGTGAGAGAGAGAAAGATAAGCTGTGAGTGGGAGAGAAAGAGAGAAAGAGAAGCTGTGAGTGAGAGCGAGAGAGCGAGAGAAGCTGTGAGTGAGAGTGAGAGAAAGAGAAGCTGTGAGAGAGAAAGAGAAGCTGTGAGTGAGAGGAAGTGAAAGAGAAGATGTGAGTGAGAGAAAGAGAAAGAGTAGCTGTGAGTGATGAGAGAGAGAAAGAGAAGCTGTGAGTGAGAGAGAGAGAGAAGGAGAAGCTGTGAGTGAGAGAGAGAAAGAGAAGCTGTGTGTGTGAGAGAAAGAGAAGCTGTAAGTGAGACAGAGTGAGAAAGAGAAGCTGTGTGTATGTGTGAGAGAGAGAGAAGCTGTGTGTGTGAGAGAGAAAGAGAAGCTGTGAGTGAGAGAGAAATAGAAAGAGAAGCTGTGATTGAGAGTGAGAGAGAAAGAGATGCTGTGAGTGCATGAGAGAGAGAAAGGGAAGCTGTGAGTGAGAGAGAGAGAGAACGAGAAGCTGTGTGTGTGAGAGAGAGAAGCTGTGAGTGAGTGAGAGAGAGATAAGGAGAACTGTGGGTGAGATAAGAGAGAGAAAAAAAGAGAAGCTGTGAGTGAGAGAGAGAGAAAGTGAAGCTATGAGTGAGAGAGAGAGAAGCTGTGAGTGAGAGAGAGAAAGCAAAGCTGTGAGTGAGAGAGAAGCTGTGAGTGAGAGAGAGAGAACCTGTGAGTGAGAGAGAGAGAGAAAGAGAAGCTGTATGTGTGAGAGAGAGAAAAAGAAAGAGAAGCTGTCAGTGAGAGAGAAAGAGAGAAAATGAGAAGCTGTGAGGGAGAGCGAGAGAGAGAGAGAAAGAGAAGTTGTGTGGTTGTGAAAGAGAGAACCTGTGAGGGAGAGAGAGAGAAAGAGAAGATTTGAGTGAGATAGACAGAAAAAAGAAGCTGTGAGTGAGAGAGAGAGAGAAAGAGAAACTGTGAGTGAGAGATAGAGAGAAAGAGAAGCTGTGAGAGAGAGAGAGAGAGAAAGAGAAGCTGTTAGTGAGAGAGAGAGTGAAAGAGAAGCTGTGAGTGAAGGAGAGAGAGAGAAGCTGTGATTGAGCGAGAGAGAGAAGCTGTGAGTGAGAGAGAGAAAGAGAAGCTGTTAGTGAGTGAGAGAGAGAGAAGCTGTGAGTGAGAGAGAGAGAAGCTGTGAGTGAGAGAGTGAGAAAGAGAAGCTGTATGTGTTTGTGTATGAGAGAGAGTGAGAAGCTGTGAGAGAGAGAGAAAAAAAGAGAAGCTGTGAGTGAGAGAGAGAATGAAAGAGAAGCTGTGAGTAAGAGAGAGAGAAGCTGTGAGTGAGTGAGAAAGAGAAGCTGTGAGTGAGTGAGTGAGAGAGAGAATCTGAGTGAGAGAGAGAGAGAAAGAGAAGCTGTGAGTGAGAGAGAGAGAGAAAGAGAAGCTGTGAGAGAGAGAGAGTGAGAAAGAGAAGCTGTGAGTGTGTGTGAGAGAGAATGAGAAGCTGTGAGAGAGAGAGAGGGAAAGAGAAGATGTGAATGACAGAGAGAGAGAAGCTGTGTGTGTCTGAGATAGAGAAAGAGAAGCTGTGTGTGTGTGAGAGAGAGAGAAAGAGAAGCTGTGAGTGAGAGAGAGAGAAAGAAAGAAAGAGAAGCTGTGAGAGGGAGAAAGAGAGAAAGAACTGTGTGTGTGTGTGAGAGAGAGAAGCTGTGAGTGAGAGAGAGAGAGAGAAAGAGAAGCTGAGTGAGAGAGAAGCTGTGAGTGAGAGAGAGAGAACCTGTTAGTGAGAGAGAGAGAGAAAGAGAAGCTGTATGTGTGAGAGAGAGAAAAAGAAAGAGAAGCTGTCAGTGAGAGAGAAAGAGAGAAAATGAGAAGCTGTGAGGGAGTGCGAGAGAGAGAGAGAAAGAGAAGTTGTGTGGTTGTGAAAGAGAGAACCTGTGAGGGAGAGAGAGAGAAAGAGAAGATTTGAGTGAGATAGAGAGAAAAAAGAAGCTGTGAGTGAGAGAGAGAGAGAAAGAGAAACTGTGAGTGAGAGATAGAGAGAAAGAGAAGCTGTGAGAGAGAGAGAGAAAGAGAAGCTGTTAGTGAGAGAGAGAGTGAAAGAGAAGCTGTGAGTGAAGGAGAGAGAGAGAAGCTGTGATTGAGCGAGAGAGAGAAGCTGTGAGTGAGAGAGAGAAAGAGAAGCTGTTAGTGAGAGAGAGAGAGAAGCTGTGAGTGAGAGAGAGAGAAGCTGTGAGTGAGAGAGTGAGAAATAGAAGCTGTATGTGTTTGTGTATGAGAGAGAGTGAGAAGCTGTGAGAGAGAGAGAAAAAAAGAGAAGCTGTGAGTGAGAGAGAGAATGAAAGAGAAGCTGTGAGTAAGAGAGAGAGAAGCTGTGAGTGAGTGAGAAAGAGAAGCTGTGAGTGAGTGAGTGAGAGAGAGAATCTGAGTGAGAGAGAGAGAGAAAGAGAAGCTGTGAGTGAGAGAGAGAGAGAAAGAGAAGCTGTGAGTGAGAGAGTAAGAGAAGCTGTGAGAGAGAGAGAGTGAGAAAGAGAAGCTGTGAGTGTGTGTGAGAGAGAATGAGAAGCTGTGAGAGAGAGAGAGGGAAAGAGAAGATGTGAATGACAGAGAGAGAGAGAAGCTGTGTGTGTCTGAGATAGAGAAAGAGAAGCTGTGTGTGTGTGAGAGAGAGAGAAAGAGAAGCTGTGAGTGAGAGAGAGAGAAAGAAAGAAAGAGAAGCTGTGAGAGGGAGAAAGAGAGATAGAACTGTGTGTGTGTGTGAGAGAGAAGCTGTGAGTGAGAGAGAGAGAGAGAAAGAGAAGCTGAGTGAGAGAGAGAGAGAAAGAGAAGCTGTGAGTGAGTGAGAGAGAAAGAGAAGCTGAGTGAGTGAGAGAGAGAAAGAGAAGCTGTGTGAGAGACAGAGAAAGAAAGAGAAATTGTCAGTGAGAGAGAGAGAGAGAAGCTTTGAGTGAGAGAGAAAGTGAGAAAGAGAAGCTGTGAGTGAGAGAGAGAAAGAGATGCTGTGAGTGAGAGAGAGAGTGAAAGAGAAGCTGTGAGTGAGAGAGAGAGAGAGAAAGAGAAGCTGTGAGTGACTGAGAGAAAGAGAAGCTGTGTTAGAGAGAGAGAGAAAGAGATGCTGTGAGTGAGAGAGACAGAAAGAGAAGCTGTGAGTGAGAGAGAGAGAAAGAGAAGCTTTGAGTGAGAGAGAGAGAGAAAGAGAAGCTTTGTGTGTGTGAGAGAGAAAGAGAAGTTGTGAGTGAGAGAGAGAAAGAGAAGCTGTGTGTGTGAGAGAGAGAAAGAGAAGCTGTGAGTGAGAGAGAAAGAGAAGCTGTGAGAAAGAGAGAGAGAGAGAAAGAGAAGCTGTGACTGGAGAGAGAGAGAAGCTGTGAGTGTGAGAGAGAGAAAGAGAAATGATGAGTGAGTGAGAGAGAGAAGCTGTGAGTGTGTGTGAGAGAGAGAAAGAGAAGCTGAGTGAGAGAGGGAGAGAAAGAGAAGCTGTGAGTGAGAGAGAGAGAGAAGCTGTGTGAGTGAGAGAGAGAGAGAGAAGCTGTGTGTGAGAGAGAGAAGCTGTGAGTGAGAGAGAGAGAGGGAAAGAGAAGCTGTAAGTGAGAGAGAGAGAAAGAGAAGCTGTGAGTGTGTGTGTGAGAGAGAAAGATATGTTGTGAGTGAGAGAGAAAGAGATGCTATGAGTGAGAGAGAAATATAAGCTGTGAGAGAGAGTGAGAGAGAAAGAGATGCTGTGAGTGAGTGCATGAGAGAGAGAGAGAGAAGCTGTGAGTGAGTGAGAGAGAGAAAGTGTAGCTGTGAGTGAGAGAGAGAGAAAGAAAAGCTGTGAGTAAGAGAGAGAGACAAGCTGAGTGAGAGAGAGAGAAAGAGAAGCTGTGAGTGACAGAGAGAGAGAAATAGAAGTTGTGAGTGAGAGAGTGAGAGAGAGAAATAGAAGCTGTGAGAGAGAGTGAGAGAGATACAGATGCTGTGAGTGAGTGCATGAGAGAGAGAGAAAGAGAAGCTGTGAGTGAGTGAGAGAGAGAAAGAGTAGCTGTGAGTGAAAGAGAAAGAGAAGCTGTGAGTGAGAGAGAGAGAGAAGCTGAGTGAGAGAGAGAGAAAGAGAAGCTGTGAGTGAGAGAGAGAGAAACTGTGAGTGAGAGAGAGAGAGAAGCTGTTAGTGAGAGAGAGAAAGAGTAGCTGTGTGTGTGTGAGAGAGAGAAAGAGTAGCTGTGATTGAGAGAGAGAGAAATAGAAGCTGTGAGTGAGAGAGAGAGAGAAGCTGAGTGAGAGAGAGAGAAAGAGAAGCTGTGAGTGAGAGAGAGAGAAAGAGAAGCTGTGAGTGAGCGAGAGAGAAGCTGTGAGTGAGAGAGAGAGAAAGAGAAGCTGTGAGTGAGAGAGAGAAAGAGAAGCTGTTAGTGAGAGAGAGTATAAGAGAAGCTGTGAGTGAGAGAGAGAGAAGCTGTGAGTGAGAGAGAGAGAAGTAGAATCTGTGAGTGAGAGAGAGAGAAAGAGAAGCTGTGAGTGAGAGAGAGAGAGAAAGAGAAGCTGTGAGTGAGAGAGAGAGAAATAGAAGCTATGAGTGAGAGAGAGTGAGAGAGAAGCTGTGAGTGAGAGAGAGAGAACCTATGAGTGAGAGAGAGAGAAAGAGAAGCTGTATGTGTGAGAGAGAGAAAGAGAAAGAGAAGCTGTCAGTGAGAGAGAAAGAGAGAAAATGAGAAGCTGTGAGGGAGAGAGAGAGAGAGAAAGAGAGGTTGTGTGGTTGTGTGAGAGAGAAGCTTTGAGGGAGAGAGAGAGAAAGAGAAACTGTGAGTGAGAGAGAGAGAAAGAGAAGCGGTTAGTGAGAGAGAGAGTGAAAGAGAAGCTGTGAGTGAAGGAAGAGAGAAGCTGTGATTGATAGAGAGAAGCTGTGAGTGAGAGAGAGAGAGAAAGAGAAACTGAGTGAGAGAGAGAGAGAAAGAGAAGCTGTGAGTGAGAGAGAGAGAGAGAAAGAGAAGCTGTGACTGGAGAGAGAGAGAAGCTGTGAGAGAGAGAGAAAGAGAAATGGTGAGTGAGTGAGAGAGAGAAGCTGTGAGTGTGTGTGTGAGAGAGAAAGAGAAGCTGAGTGAGAGAGGGAGAGAAAGAGAAGCTGTGAGTGAGAGAGAGAGAAAGAGAAGCTGTGAGTGAGAGAGAGAGAGAGAAGCTGTGTGAGTGAGAGAGAGAGAGAAGCTGTGTGAGAGAGAGAGAAGCTGTGAGTGAGAGAGAGAGAGGGAAAGAGAAGCTGTAAGTGAGAGAGAGAGAAAGAGAAGCTGTGAGTGTGTGTGTGAGAGAGAAAGATATGTTGTGAGTGAGAGAGAGAGAAAGAGATGCTGTGAGTGAGAGAGAAATATAAGCTGTGAGAGAGAGTGAGAGAGAAAGAGATGCTGTGAGTGAGTGCATGAGAGAGAGAGAGAGAAGCTGTGAGTGAGTGAGAGAGAGAAAGTGTAGCTGTGAGTGAGAGAGAGAGAAAGAAAAGCTGTGAGTAAGAGAGAGAGACAAGCTGAGTGAGAGAGAGAGAAAGAGAAGCTGTGAGTGACAGAGAGAGAGAAATAGAAGTTGTGAGTGAGAGAGTGAGAGAGAGAAATAGAAGCTGTGAGAGAGAGTGAGAGAGATACAGATGCTGTGAGTGAGTGCATGAGAGAGAGAGAAAGAGAAGCTGTGAGTGAGTGAGAGAGAGAAAGAGTAGCTGTGAGTGAAAGAGAAAGAGAAGCTGTGAGTGAGAGAGAGAGAGAGAAGCTGAGTGAGAGAGAGAGAAAGAGAAGCTGTGAGTGAGAGAGAGAGAAGCTGTGAGTGAGAGAGAGAGAGAAGCTGTTAGTGAGAGAGAGAAAGAGTAGCTGTGTGTGTGAGAGAGAGAAAGAGTAGCTGTGATTGAGAGAGAGAGAGAAAGAGAAGCTGTGAGTGAGAGAGAGAAGCTGTGAGTGAGAGAGAGAGAGAAGCTGTTAGTGAGAGAGAGAAAGTGTAGCTGTGTGTGTGTGAGAGAGAAAGAGTAGCTGTGATTGAGAGAGAGAGAAAGAGAAGCTGTGAGTGAGAGAGAGAGAAGCTGAGTGAGAGAGATAGAAAGAGAAGCTGTGAGTGAGAGAGAGAGAAAGAGAAGCTGTGAGTGAGAGAGAGAGAGAGAAGCTGTGAGTGAGAGAGAGTATAAGAGAAGCTGTGAGTGAGAGAGAGAGAAGCTGTGAGTGAGAGAGAGAGAAGTAGAATCTGTGAGTGTGAGAGAGAGAAAGAGAAGCTGTGAGTGAGAGAGAGAGAGAAAGAGAAGCTGTGAGTGAGAGAGAGAGAAATAGAAGCTATGAGTGAGAGAGAGTGAGAGAGAAGCTGTGAGTGAGAGAGAGAGAACCCCTGAGTGAGAGAGAGAGAAAGAGAAGCTGTATGTGTGAGAGAGAGAAAGAGAAAGAGAAGCTGTCAGTGAGAGAGAAAGAGAGAAAATGAGAAGCTGTGAGGGAGAGAGAGAGAGAGAGAAAGAGAGGTTGTGTGGTTGTGTGAGAGAGAAGCTGTGAGGGAGAGAGAGAGAAAGAGAAACTGTGAGTGAGAGAGAGAGAAAGAGAAGCGGTTAGTGAGAGAGAGAGTGAAAGAGAAGCTGTGAGTGAAGGAGAGAGAGAAGCTGTGATTGAGAGAGAGAAGCTGTGAGTGAGAGAGAGAGAGAAAGAGAAACTGAGTGAGAGAGAGAGAGAAAGAGAAGCTGTCAGTGAGAGAGAGAGAGAAAGAGAAGCTATGTGTGTGTGTGAGAGAGAAGCAGTGAGTGAGAGAGAGAGAGAAAGAGAACCTGTGAGTGAGAGAGAGAAAGAGAAGCTGTTAGAGTGAGTGTGAAAGAGAAGCTTTGAGTAAGAGAGAGAAAAGCTGTGAGTGAGAGAGAGAGAGAAGCTGTGAGTGAGAGAGAGAAAGAGAAGCTGTGAGTGAGAGAGAGTGAGAAAGAGAAGCTGTGAGTGAGAGAGAAAGAGAAGCTGTGAGTGAGGCAGAGAGAGAAAGAGAAGGTGTGTGTGTGAGAGAGAGAAGCTGTTAGTGAGAGAGAGAAAGAGAAGCTGTGAGTGAGAGAGAGAGAGAGAAGCTGTGAGTGAGAGAGAGTATAAGAGAAGCTGTGAGTGAGAGAGACAGAAGCTGTGAGTGAGAGAGAGAGAAGTAGAATCTGTGAGTGTGAGAGAGAGAAAGAGAAGCTGTGAGTGAGAGAGAGAGAGAAAGAGAAGCTGTGAGTGAGAGAGAGAGAAATAGAAGCTATGAGTGAGAGAGAGTGAGAGAGAAGCTGTGAGTGAGAGAGAGAGAACCCCTGAGTGAGAGAGAGAGAAAGAGAAGCTGTATGTGTGAGAGAGAGAAAGAGAAAGAGAAGCTGTCAGTGAGAGAGAAAGAGAGAAAATGAGAAGCTGTGAGGGAGAGAGAGAGAGAGAGAAAGAGAGGTTGTGTGGTTGTGTGAGAGAGAAGCTGTGAGGGAGAGAGAGAGAAAGAGAAACTGTGAGTGAGAGAGAGAGAAAGAGAAGCGGTTAGTGAGAGAGAGAGAGAAAGAGAAGCTGTCAGTGAGAGAGAGAGAGAAAGAGAAGCTATGTGTGTGTGTGAGAGAGAAGCAGTGAGTGAGAGAGAGAGAGAAAGAGAACCTGTGAGTGAGAGAGAGAAAGAGAAGCTGTTAGAGTGAGTGTGAAAGAGAAGCTTTGAGTGAGAGAGAGAAAAGCTGTGAGTGAGAGAGAGAGAGAAGCTGTGAGTGAGAGAGAGAAAGAGAAGCTGTGAGTGAGAGAGAGTGAGAAAGAGAAGCTGTGAGTGAGAGAGAAGCTGTGAGTGAGAGAAGAGAAGGAGAAGCTGTGAGTGAGAGAGGGAGAAAGAGAAGGTGTGAGTGAGATAGAGATAGAGAAAGAGAAGCTGTGAGTGAGAGAGAGAGAGAAGCTGTGAGTGAGAGAGAGAGAAAGAGAAGCTGTGAGTGAGAGAGAGAGAAAGAGAAGGTGTGAGTGAGAGAGAGATAGAGAAAGAGAAGCTGTGAGTGAGAGAGAGAAGCTGTGAGTGAGAGAGAGAGAAAGAGAAGCTGTGAGTGAGAGAGAGAAAAAGAGAAGCTGTGTGTGTGTGAGAGAGAAAGAGAAGCTGTGAGTGAGAGAAAGAGAAAGAGTAGCTGTGAGTGAGGAGAGAGAGAAAGAGAAGCTGTGAGTGAGAGAGAGAGAGAAGGAGAAGCTGTGAGTGAGAGAGGGAAAGAGAAGCTGTGAGTGAGAGAGAGAGAAAGAGAAGCTGTAAGTGAGAGAGAGTGAGAAAGAGAAGCTGTGAGTGAGAGAGAGAGAGAGAAATTGTCAGTGAGAGAGAGAGAGAGAAGCTTTGAGTGAGAGAGAGAGAAGCTGTGTGTGTGAGAGAGAGAAAGAGTAGCTGTGTGTGTGTGAGAGAGAAAGAGTAGCTGTGATTGAGAGAGAGAGAAAGAGAAGCTGTGAGTGAGAGAGAGAGAGAAGCTGAGGGAGTGAGTGAGAGAGAGAGAGAGAAAGAGAAGCTGTGAGTGAGAGAGAGAGAGAGAAGCTGTGAGTGAGAGAGAGAGAGAAAGAGAAGCTGTGAGTGAGAGAGAGAGAAAGAGAAGTTAGTGAGAGAGAGAGTATAAGAGAAGCTGTGAGTGAGAGAGAGAGAAAGAGAGAAGCTGTGAGTGAGAGTGAGAGAGAAGCTGTGAGTGAGAGAGAGAGAAGTAGAATCTGTGAGTGAGAGAGAGAGAGAAAGATAAGCTGTGAGTGAGAGAGAGAGAGAAAGAGAAGCTGTGAGTGAGAGAGAGAGAAATAGAAGCTATGAGGGAGAGAGAGGGAGAGAGAAGCTGTGAGTGAGAGAGAGAGAACCTGTGAGTGAGAGAGAGAGAGAAAGAGAAGCTGTATGTGTGAGAGAGAGAAAGAGAAAGAGAAGCTGTCAGTGAGAGAGAAAGAGAGAAAATGAGAAGCTGTGAGGGAGAGAGAGAGAGAAAGAGAGGTTGTGTGGTTGTGTGTGAGAGAAGCTGTGAGGGAGAGAGAGAGAAAGAGAAACTGTGAGAGCGAGAGAAAGAGAAGCGGTTAGTGAGAGAGAGAGTGAAAGAGAAGCTGTGAGTGAAGGAGACAGAGAAGCTGTGATTGAGAGAGAGAAGCTGTGAGAGAGAGAGAGAGAGAAAGAGAAACTGAGTGAGAGAGAGAGAATGAGAAGCTGTGATTGAGAGAGAGAGAGAGAAAGAGAAGCTATGTGTGTGTGTGAGAGAGAAGCAGTGAGTGAGAGAGAGAGAAAGAGAACCTGTGAGTGAGAGAGAGAAAGAGAAGCTGTTAGTGAGAGTGAGTGTGAAAGAGAAGCTTTGAGTGAGAGAGAGAAAAGCTGTGAGTGAGAGAGAGAGAGAAGCTGTGAGTGAGAGAGAGAAAGAGAAGCTGTGAGTGAGAGAGAGTGAGAAAGAGAAGCTGTGAGTGAGAGAGAAAGAGAAGCTGTGAGTGATGCAGAGAGAGAAAGAGAAGGTGTGTGTGTGTGTGAGAGAGAAGCTGTTAGTGATTGAGAGAAAGAGAAGCTGTGAGTGAGAGAGAGAGAGAACAAGAAGCTGTGAGAGAGAGAGAAGCTGTGAGTGAGAGAGAGAGAAGGAGAAGCTGTGAGTGAGAGAGAGAGAGAAAGAAAGAGATGCTGTGAGTGAGAGAGGGAGAAAGAGAAGTAAGTGAGAGAGAGAGAAGCTGTGTGTGAGAGAGAGAAAGAGAAGCTGTGAGTGAGAGAGAAAGAAGCTGTGAGAGAGAGAGTGAGAAAGAGAAGCTGTGAGTGTGTGTGTGAGAGAAAGAGAAGCTGTGAGATAGAGAGAGGGAAAGAGAAGATGTGAATGACACAGAGAGAGAGAAGCTGTGTGTGTCTGAGATAGAGAAAGAGAAGCTGTGTGTGTGTGTGAGAGAGAAAGAGAAGCTGTGAGTGAGAGAGAGAGAAAGAAAGAGAAGCTGTGAGAGGGAGAAAGAGAGAAAGAACTGTGTGTGCGTGTGAGAGAGAGAAGCTGTGAGTGAGAGAGAGAGAGTGAAAGAGAAGCTGTGAGTGTGTGTGAGAGAGAAGCTGTGAGTGAGAGAGAGAGAAAGAGAAGCTAAGTGAGAGAGAGAGAAAGAGAAGCTGTGAGTGAGAGAGAGAGAGAGAGAAAGAGAAGCTGAGTGAGTGAGAGAGAGAAAGAGAAGCTGTGTGAGAGAGAGAGAAAGAAAGAGAAATTGTCAGTGATAGAGAGAGAGAGAAGCTTTGAGTGAGAGAGAAAGAGAGAAAGAGAAGCTGTGAGAGAGAGAGAGAGAGAGAAAGAGATGCTGTGAGTGAGAGAGAGAGTGAAAGAGAAGCTATGAGTGAGAGAGAGAGAGAGAAAGAGAAGCTGTGAGTGACTAAGAGAAAGAGAAGCTACCTAGAGGTAGGAGTAAAAAGCAAGGTAGCCAAATTTGCTGACGACACTAAATTATACAGGGTAGTGAAAACTGTGAGAGATTGTGAAGAGCTCCAGAGGGATCTCTTGACACTGGGGGAGTGGGCAAAACAGTGGCAAATGAGCTTCAACATCAGTAAGTGCAGAGTGATGCATGTTGGGGCAAAAAACCCCAATTACATTTATAAACTGATGGGGTCTGAACTCTCTGCGACAAACCAGGAAAGGGACCTTGGTGTCCTGGTGGACAGCTCAATGAAGGTGTCAACCCAGTGTGCCTCAGCAGTGAAAAAAGCAAACTCAATGTTAGGGATCATTAGGAAGGGTATGGAAAATAAGTCAGCAAGTGTCATTTTGCCTCTTTATAAATCTATGGTGAGGCCCCATCTGGAATATTGTGTACAGTTCTGGTCGCCATACCTCCAGAAGGATATTATGGAGTTGGAGAAAGTACAGAGGAGGGCAACCAGAATGATTAGGGGACTGGAACACCTTCCTTACCATCTGAGGCTGCAACGGTTGGGCCTTTTCACTCTTGAACGACGGCGTCTAAGAGGTGACCTGATTGAAGTTTATAAAATCATGCACGGTGTGGACAAGGTAGATAAGGAAAAACTGTTTTCCCTATCGCACAACACTAGAACTAGTGTTCTAGAGAGAGAGAAAGAAAGAGAAGCTGTGAGTGAGAGAGAGAAATAGAGAAAGAGAAGCTGTGAGTGAGAGAGAGAGAGAAGCTGTGAGTGAGAGAGAGAAAGAGATGCTGTGAGTGAGAGAGAGGGAGAGAAATTGATGTTAGTGAGAGAGAGAAAGAAAGAGAAGCGGTAAGTGAGAGAGAGAAGAAAGAGAAGCTGTGAGTGAGAGAGAGAGAGAAAGAGAAGCTGTGTGTGATGAGAGAGAGAAGCTGTGAGTGAGAGACAGAGAGAAAGAGAAGCTGTGAGTGAGAGAGAGAGAGAAAGAGAAGCTGTGAGTGAGACAGAGAGAAAGAGAAGATGTGAGTCGAGAGAGAGAGAACGAGAAGCTGTGAGAGAGAGAGAAAGAGAAGCTGTGAGTGAGAGAAATAGAGAAAGATAAGCTGTGAGTGAGAGAGAGAGAGAGAAAGAGAAGCTGTGAGAGAGAGAGAGAAAGAGAAGCTGTGAGTGAGAGAGAGAAAGAAAGAGAAGTTGTAAGTGAGAGAGAGTGAGAAAGAGAAGCTGTGAGTGAGATAGAAAGAGAAAGAGAAGATGTGAGTGAGAGAGAGATATAGAAAGAGAAGCTGTGATTGAGAGAGAGAGAGAAAGAAGCTGTGAGTGAGAGAGAGAGAGAGAAAGAGAGAGAAGCTGTGAGTGAGAGAGAGAGAGAACGAGAAGCTGTGTGTTAGAGAGAGAAGCTGTGAGTGAGTGAGAGAGAGTGAAGGAGAAGCTGTGAGTGAGATAAGAGAGAGAAAGAAAGAGAAGCAGTGAGTGAGAGAGAGAGAAAGAGAAGCTGTGAGTGAGAGAGAGAGAGAAGCTGTGAGTGAGAGAGAGAGAAAGAAAAGCTGTGAGTGAGAGAGAGAGAGAAAGAGAAGCTGTGAGTGAGAGAGAAAGAGAAAGAGAAAGAGGAGCTGTGTGTGTGTGAGAGAGAAAGAGAACCTGTGTGTGAGCGAGAGACAGAAGCTGTGAGTGAGAGAGAAAGAGAGAAAGTGAAGCTGTTAGTGAGAGAGACAGAAAGAGAAACTGTGAGAGAAAGAGAAAGAGAGAAAGAAGAAGCTGTGAGTGAGAGAGAGAGAAAGAGAAGCTGTGAGTGGGAGAGAGAGAATGAGAAGCTGTGAGAGAGAGAGAAATAGAAGCTGTGAGTGAGAGAGAGAAATAGAGAAAGAGAAGCTTTGAGTGAGAGAGAGAGAGAATGAGAAGCTGTGAGTGAGAGAAAGATAAGCTGTGAGTAAGAGAGAGAGAAAGATAAGCTGTGAGTGTGAGGGAGAGAGAAAGAGAAGCTGTGAGTGAGACAGAGAGAAAGAGAAGCTGTGTGAGAGAGAAATAGAAGCTGTGAGTGAGAGAGAGAAATAGAGAAAGAGAAGCTGTGAGTGAGAGAGAGAGAATGAGAAGCTGTGAGTGAGAGAAAGATAAGCTGTGAGTAAGAGAGAGAGAAAGATAAGCGGTTAGTGAGAGAGAGAGTGAAAGAGAAGCTGTGAGTGAGAGAGAGAGAGAAAGAGAAACTGAGTGAGAGAGAGAGAGAAAGAGAAGCTGTGTGTGAGAGAGAGAGAGAGAAAGAGAAGCTATGTGTGAGATAGAGAGAGAAGCAGTGAGAGAGAGAGAAAGAGAACCTGTGAGTGAGAGAGAGAAAGAGAAGCTGTTAGTGAGAGTGAGTGTGAAAGAGAAGCTTTGAGTGAGAGAGAGAGAAGCTGTGAGTGAGAGAGAGAGAGAAGCTGTGAGTGAGAGAGAGAGAAAGAGAAGCTGTGAGTGAGAGAGAGTGAGAAAGAGAAGCTGTGAGTAAGAGAGAAAGAGAAGCTGTGAGTGAGGCAGAGAGAGAAAGAGAAGGTGTGTGTGTGTGAGAGAGAAGCTGTTAGTGAGAGAGAGAAAGAGAAGCTGTGAGTGAGAGAGAGAGAGAACGAGAAGCTGTGAGAGAGAGAGAAGCTGTGAGTGAGAGAGAGAGAAGGAGAAACTGTGAGTGAGAGAGAGAGAGAGAAAGATAGAGATGCTGTGAGTGAGAGAGGGAGAAAGAGAAGTGAGTGTGTGAGAGAGAGAAGCTGTGTGTGTGAGAGAGAAAGAGAAGCTGTGAGTGAGAGAGAGAGAGAAAGAGAAGCTGTGAGTGAGAGAGGTAGAAAGAGAAGCTGTAAATGAGAGAGAAATAGAAGCTGTGAGTGAAGAAGAGAGAGAGAGAAGCTGTGAGTGAGAAAGAGGAAGAGAAGCTGTGAGTGAGAGAAAGAGAAGCTGTGAGAGAGAGAGAGAGAGAGAAAGAGAAGGTGTGAGTGAGAGAGAGAGAGAAAGAGAAGCTGTGAGTGAGAGAGAGAGAGAAGCTGTGAGTGAGAGCGAGAGAAAGAGAAGTTGTGAGTGAGAGAGAGAGAGAGAAAGAGAAGCTGTGAGTGAGAGAGAGAGAAAGAGAAAGAGAAGCTGTGAGTGAGAGAAGGAGAAAAAGTAGCTGTGAGTGAGGTGAGAGAGAAAGAGAAGCTGTGAGTGAAAGAGAGAGGAGAAGCTGTGAGTGAGAGAGAGAAAGAGAATCTGTGAGTGAGAGAGAGAGAAAGAGAAGCTGTAAGTGAGAGAGAGTGAGAAAGAGAAGCTGAGAGAGAGAGAGAAGCTGTGTGTGTGAGAGAGAAAGAGGAGCTATGAGTGAGAGAGAGAAGCTGTGAGTGAGAGAGAGAGAGGATAAGCTGTGAGTGAGAGAGAGAAAGAGCTATGAGTGAGAGAAAGAGAAAGGGAAGCTGTAAGTGAGAGAGAGAGAGAAAGAGAAGCTGTGAGAGAGAGAGAGAGAAGCTGTGAGTGAGAGAGAGAGAAGGAGAAGCTGTGAGTGAGAGAGAGAAAGAGCTGTGAGTGGGAGAGAAAGAGAGAAAGAGAAGCTGTGAGTGAGAGAGAGAAAGATAAGCTGTGAGTGGGAGAGAAAGAGAGAAAGAGAAGCTGTGAGTGAGAGAGAGAGAGAGCGAGAGAAGCTGTGAGTGAGAGTGAGAGAAAGAGAAGCTGTGAGTGAGAGAGAAAGAGAAGCTGTGAGTGAGAGGAAGTGAAAGAGAAGATGTGAGTGAGAGAAAGAGAAAGAGTAGCTGTGAGTGATGAGAGAGAGAAAGAGAAGCTGTGAGTGAGAGAGAGAGAGAAGGAGAAGCTGTGAGTGAGAGAGAGAAAGAGAAGCTGTGTGTGTGAGAGAAAGAGAAGCTGTAAGTGAGAGAGAGTGAGAAAGAGAAGCTGTGTGTATGTGTGAGAGAGAGAGAAGCTGTGTGTGTGAGAGAGAAAGAGAAGCTGTAAGTGAGAGAGAGATAGAAAGAGAAGCTGTGATTGAGAGTGAGAGAGAAAGAGATGCTGTGAGTGAGTGCATGAGAGAGAGAAAGGGAAGCTGTGAGTGAGAGAGAAAGAGAACGAGAAGCTGTGTGTGTGAGAGAGAGAAGCTGTGAGTGAGTGAGAGAGAGATAAGGAGAACTGTGGGTGAGATAAGAGAGAGAAAAAAAGAGAAGCTGTGAGTGAGAGAGAGAGAAAGTGAAGCTATGAGTGAGAGAGAGAGAGAGAAGCTGTGAGTGAGAGAGAGAAAGCAAAGCTGTGAGTGAGAGAGAAGCTGTGAGTGAGAGAGAGAGAACCTGTGAGTGAGAGAGACAGAGAAAGAGAAGCTGTACGTGTGAGAGAGAGAAAAAGAAAGAGAAGCTGTCAGTGAGAGAGAGAAAGAGAGAAAATGAGAAGCTGTGAGGGAGAGCGAGAGAGAGAGAGAGAGAAAGAGAAGTTGTGTGGTTGTGAAAGAGAGAACCTGTGAGGGAGAGAGAGAGAAAGAGAAGATTTGAGTGAGATAGAGAGAAAAAAGAAGCTGTGAGTGAGAGAGAGAGAGAAAGAGAAACTGTGAGTGAGAGATAGAGAGAAAGAGAAGCTGTGAGAGAGAGAGAGAAAGAGAAGCTGTTAGTGAGAGAGAGAGTGAAAGAGAAGCTGTGAGTGAAGGAGAGAGAGAGAAGCTGTGATTGAGCGAGAGAGAGAAGCTGTGAGTGAGAGAGAGAAAGAGAAGCTGTTAGTGAGAGAGAGAGAGAAGCTGTGAGTGAGAGAGAGAGAAGCTGTGAGTGAGAGAGTGAGAAAGCGAAGCTGTATGTGTTTGTGTATGAGAGAGAGTGAGAAGCTGTGAGAGAGAGAGAAAAAAAGAGAAGCTGTGAGTGAGAGAGAGAATGAAAGAGAAGCTGTGAGTAAGAGAGAGAGAAGCTGTGAGTGAGTGAGTGAGAGAGAGAATCTGAGTGAGAGTGAGAGAGAAAGAGAAGCTGTGAGTGAGAGAGAGAGAGAAAGAGAAGCTGTGAGTGAGAGAGTAAGAGAAGCTGTGAGAGAGAGAGAGTGAGAAAGAGAAGATGTGAATGACAGAGAGAGACAGAAGCTGTGTGTGTCTGAGATTTAGAAAGAGAAGCTGTGTGTGTGTGTGAGAGAGAGAAAGAGAAGCTGTGAGTGAGAGAGAGAGAAAGAAAGAAAGAGAAGCTGTGAGAGGGAGAAAGAGAGAAAGAACTGTGTGTGTGTGAGAGAGAGAGAAGCTGTGAGTGAGAGAGAGAGAGAGAAAGAGAAGCTGAGTGAGAGAGAGAGAGAAAGAGAAGCTGTGAGTGAGAGAGAGAGAAAGAGAAGCTGAGTGAGTGAGAGAGAGAAAGAGAAGCTGTGTGAGAGACGGAGAAAGAAAGAGAAATTGTCAGTGAGAGAGAGAGAGAGAAGATTTGAGTGAGAGAGAAAGAGAGAAAGAGAAGCTGTGAGTGAGAGAGAGAGAGAAAGAGATGCTGTGAGTGAGAGAGAGAGTGAAAGAGAAGCTGTGAGTGAGAGAGAGAGAGAAAGAGAAGCTGTGAGTGACTGAGAGAAAGAGAAGCTGTGTTAGAGAGAGAGAGAAAGAGATGCTGTGAGTGAGAGAGACAGAAAGAGAAGCTGTGAGTGAGAGAGAGAGAAAGAGAAGCTTTGAGTGAGAGAGAGAGAGAAAGAGAAGCTTTGTGTGTGTGAGAGAGAAAGAAAGAGAAGTTGTGAGTGAGAGAGAGAAAGAGAAGCTGTGTGTGTGAGAGAGAGAAAGAGAAGCTGTGAGTGAGAGAGAAAGAGAAGCTGTGCGAAAGAGAGAGAGAGAGAAAGAGAAGCTGTGACTGGAGAGAGAGAGAAGCTGTGAGTGAGAGAGAGAGAAAGAGAAATGGTGAGTGAGTGAGAGAGAGAAGCTGTGAGTGTGTGTGAGAGAGAGAAAGAGAAGCTGAGTGAGAGAGGGAGAGAAAGAGAAGCTGTGAGTGAGAGAGAGAGAAAGAGAAGCTGTGAGTGAGAGAGAGAGAGAGAAGCTGTGTGAGTGAGAGAGAGAGAGAAGCTGTGTGTGAGAGAGAGAAGCTGTGAGTGAGAGAGAGAGAGGGAAAGAGAAGTTGTAAGTGAGAGAGAGAGAAAGAGAAGCTGTGAGTGTGTGTGTGAGAGAGAAAGATATGTTGTGAGTGAGAGAGAGAGAAAGAGATGCTGTGAGTGAGAGAGAAATATAAGCTGTGAGAGAGAGTGGGAGAGAAAGAGATGCTGTGAGTGAGTGCATGAGAGAGAGAGAGAAGCTGTGAGTGAGTGAGTGAGAGAAAGTGTAGCTGTGAGTGAGAGAGAGAGAAAGAAAAGCTGTGAGTAAGAGAAAGAAAAAGGGAAGCTGTAAGTGAGAGAGAGTGAGAAAGAGAAGCTGTGTGTGTGAGAGAGAGAGAGAGAGAGAGAGAAGCTGTGAGTGAGAGAGAGAGAGAAGGAGAAGCTGTGAGTGAGAGAGAGAAAGAGCTGTGAGTGGGAGAGAAAGAGAGAAAAAGAAGCTTTGAGTGAGAGAGAATGAGTGAAAGTAGCTGTGAGTGAGAGAGAGAGAGAAAGAGAAGATGTGAGTGAGAGAGAGAAAGATAAGCTGTGAGTGGGAGAGAAAGAGAGAAAGAGAAGCTGTGAGTGAGAGCGAGAGAGCGAGAGAAGCTGTGAGTGAGAGTGAGAGAAAGAGAAGCTGTGAGTGAGAGAGAAAGAGAAGCTGTGAGTGAGAGGAAGTGAAAGAGAAGATGTGAGTGAGAGAAAGAGAAAGAGTAGCTGTGAGTGATGAGAGAGAGAAAGGGAAGCTGTGAGTGAGAGAGAGAGAGAACGAGAAGCTGTGTGTGTGAGAGAGAGAAGCTGTGAGTGAGTGAGAGAGAGATAAGGAGAACTGTGGGTGAGATAAGAGAGAGAAAAAAAGAGAAGCTGTGAGTGAGAGAGAGAGAAAGTGAAGCTATGAGTGAGAGAGAGAGAGAAGCTGTGAGTGAGAGAGAGAAAGCAAAGCTGTGAGTGAGAGAGAAGCTGTGAGTGAGAGAGAGAGAACCTGTGAGTGAGAGAGAGAGAGAAAGAGAAGCTGTATGTGTGAGAGAGAGAAAAAGAAAGAGAAGCTGTCAGTGAGAGAGAAAGAGAGAAAATGAGAAGCTGTGAGGGAGAGCGAGAGAGAGAGAGAAAGAGAAGTTGTGTGGTTGTGAAAGAGAGAACCTGTGAGGGAGAGAGAGAGAAAGAGAAGATTTGAGTGAGATAGACAGAAAAAAGAAGCTGTGAGTGAGAGAGAGAGAGAGAGAAACTGTGAGTGAGAGATAGAGAGAAAGAGAAGCTGTGAGAGAGAGAGAGAGAGAAAGAGAAGCTGTTAGTGAGAGAGAGAGTGAAAGAGAAGCTGTGAGTGAAGGAGAGAGAGAGAAGCTGTGATTGAGCGAGAGAGAGAAGCTGTGAGTGAGAGAGAGAAAGAGAAGCTGTTAGTGAGAGAGAGAGAGAGAAGCTGTGAGTGAGAGAGAGAGAAGCTGTGAGTGAGAGAGTGAGAAAGAGAAGCTGTATGTGTTTGTGTATGAGAGAGAGTGAGAAGCTGTGAGAGAGAGAGAAAAAAAGAGAAGCTGTGAGTGAGAGAGAGAATGAAAGAGAAGCTGTGAGTAAGAGAGAAGCTGTGAGTGAGTGAGAAAGAGAAGCTGTGAGTGAGTGAGTGAGAGAGAGAATCTGAGTGAGAGAGAGAGAGAAAGAGAAGCTGTGAGTGAGAGAGAGAGAGAAAGAGAAGCTGTGAGTGAGAGAGTAAGAGAAGCTGTGAGAGAGAGTGAGAAAGAGAAGCTGTGAGTGTGTGTGAGAGAGAATGAGAAGCTGTGAGAGAGAGAGAGGGAAAGAGAAGATGTGAATGACAGAGAGAGAGAAGCTGTGTGTGTCTGAGATAGAGAAAGAGAAGCTGTGTGTGTGTGAGAGAGAGAGAAAGAGAAGCTGTGAGTGAGAGAGAGAGAAAGAAAGAAAGAGAAGCTGTGAGAGGGAGAAAGAGAGAAAGAACTGTGTGTGTGTGTGAGAGAGAGAAGCTGTGAGTGAGAGAGAGAGAGAGAAAGAGAAGCTGAGTGAGAGAGAAGCTGTGAGTGAGAGAGAGAGAACCTGTTAGTGAGAGAGAGAGAGAAAGAGAAGCTGTATGTGTGAGAGAGAGAAAAAGAAAGAGAAGCTGTCAGTGAGAGAGAAAGAGAGAAAATGAGAAGCTGTGAGGGAGTGCGAGAGAGAGAGAGAAAGAGAAGTTGTGTGGTTGTGAACCTGTGAGGGAGAGAGAGAGAAAGAGAAGATTTGAGTGAGATAGAGAGAAAAAAGAAGCTGTGAGTGAGAGAGAGAGAGAAAGAGAAACTGTGAGTGAGAGATAGAGAGAAAGAGAAGCTGTGAGAGAGAGAGAGAGAGAAAGAGAAGCTGTTAGTGAGAGAGAGAGTGAAAGAGAAGCTGTGAGTGAAGGAGAGAGAGAGAAGCTGTGATTGAGTGAGAGAGAGAAGCTGTGAGTGAGAGAGAGAAAGAGAAGCTGTTAGTGAGAGAGAGAGAGAAGCTGTGAGTGAGAGAGAGAGAAGCTGTGAGTGAGAGAATGAGAAAGAGAAGCTGTATGTGTTTGTGTATGAGAGAGAGTGAGAAGCTGTGAGAGAGAGAGAAAAAAAGAGAAGCTGTGAGTGAGAGAGAGAATGAAAGAGAAGCTGTGAGTAAGAGAGAGAGAAGCTGTGAGTGAGTGAGAAAGAGAAGCTGTGAGTGAGTGAGTGAGAGAGAGAATCTGAGTGAGAGAGAGAGAGAAAGAGAAGCTGTGAGTGAGAGAGAGAGAGAAAGAGAAGCTGTGAGTGAGAGAGTAAGAGAAGCTGTGAGAGAAAGAGAGTGAGAAAGAGAAGCTGTGAGTGTGTGTGAGAGAGAATGAGAAGCTGTGAGAGAGAGAGAGGGAAAGAGAAGATGTGAATGACAGAGAGAGAGAAGCTGTGTGTGTCTGAGATAGAGAAAGAGAAGCTGTGTGTGTGTGAGAGAGAGAGAAAGAGAAGCTGTGAGTGAGAGAGAGAGAAAGAAAGAAAGAGAAGCTGTGAGAGGGAGAAAGAGAGATAGAACTGTGTGTGTGAGAGAGAGAGAAGCTGTGAGTGAGAGAGAGAGAGAGAAAGAGAAGCTGAGTGAGAGAGAGAGAGAAAGAGAAGCTGTGAGTGAGTGAGAGAGAAAGAGAAGCTGAGTGAGTGAGAGAGAGAAAGAGAAGCTGTGTGAGAGACAGAGAAAGAAAGAGAAATTGTCAGTGAGAGAGAGAGAGAGAAGCTTTGAGTGAGAGAGAAAGAGAGAAAGAGAAGCTGTGAGTGAGAGTGAGAGAGAAAGAGATGCTGTGAGTGAGAGAGAGAGTGAAAGAGAAGCTGTGAGTGAGAGAGAGAGAGAGAGAGAAAGAGAAGCTGTGAGTGACTGAGAGAAAGAGAAGCTGTGTTAGAGAGAGAGAGAAAGAGATGCTGTGAGTGAGAGAGACAGAAAGAGAAGCTGTGAGTGAGAGAGAGAGAAAGAGAAGCTTTGAGTGAGAGAGAGAGAGAAAGAGAAGCTTTGTGTGTGAGAGAGAGAAAGAGAAGTTGTGAGTGAGAGAGAGAAAGAGAAGCTATGTGTGTGAGAGAGAGAAAGAGAAGCTGTGAGTGAGAGAGAAAGAGAAGCTGTGAGAAAGAGAGAGAGAGAGAAAGAGAAGCTGTGACTGGAGAGAGAGAGAAGCTGTGAGTGTGAGAGAGAGAAAGAGAAATGATGAGTGAGAGAGAGAAGCTGTGAGTGTGTGTGAGAGAGAGAAAGAGAAGCTGAGTGAGAGAGGGAGAGAAAGAGAAGCTGTGAGTGAGAGAGAGAGAGAAAGAGAAGCTGTGAGTGAGAGAGAGAGAGAAGCTGTGTGAGTGAGAGAGAGAGAGAGAAGCTGTGTGTGAGAGAGAGAAGCTGTGAGTGAGAGAGAGAGAGGGAAAGAGAAGCTGTAAGTGAGAGAGAGAGAGAAAGAGAAGCTGTGAGTGTGTGTGTGAGAGAGAAAGATATGTTGTGAGTGAGAGAGAAAGAGATGCTGTGAGTGAGAGAGAAATATAAGCTGTGAGAGAGAGTGAGAGAGAAAGAGATGCTGTGAGTGAGTGCATGAGAGAGAGAGAGAGAAGCTGTGAGTGAGTGAGAGAGAGAAAGTGTAGCTGTGAGTGAGAGAGAGAGAAAGAAAAGCTGTGAGTAAGAGAGAGAGACAAGCTGAGTGAGAGAGAGAGAAATAGAAGTTGTGAGTGAGAGAGTGAGAGAGAGAAATAGAAGCTGTGAGAGAGAGTGAGAGAGATACAGATGCTGTGAGTGAGTGCATGAGAGAGAGAGAAAGAGAAGCTGTGAGTGAGTGAGAGAGAGAAAGAGTAGCTGTGAGTGAAAGAGAAAGAGAAGCTCTGAGTGAGAGAGAGAGAGAAGCTGAGTGAGAGAGAGAGAAAGAGAAGCTGTGAGTGAGAGAGAGAGAAACTGTGAGTGAGAGAGAGAGAGAAGCTGTTAGTGAGAGAGAGAAAGAGTAGCTGTGTGTGTGAGAGAGAGAAAGAGTAGCTGTGATTGAGAGAGAGAGAAATAGAAGCTGTGAGTGAGAGAGAGAGAAGCTGAGTGAGAGAGAGAGAAAGAGAAGCTGTGAGTGAGAGAGAGAGAAAGAGAAGCTGTGAGTGAGAGAGAGAGAGAGAAGCTGTGAGTGAGAGAGAGAGAAAGAGAAGCTGTGAGTGAGAGAGAGAAAGAGAAGCTGTTAGTGAGAGAGAGTATAAGAGAAGCTGTGAGTGAGAGAGAGAGAAGCTGTGAGTGAGAGAGAGAGAAGTAGAATCTGTGAGTGAGAGAGAGAGAAAGAGAAGCTGTGAGTGAGAGAGAGAGAGAAAGAGAAGCTGTGAGTGAGAGAGAGAGAAATAGAAGCTATGAGTGAGAGAGAGTGAGAGAGAAGCTGTGAGTGAGAGAGAGAGAACCTGTGAGTGAGAGAGAGAGAAAGAGAAGCTGTATGTGTGAGAGAGAGAAAGAGAAAGAGAAGCTGTCAGTGAGAGAGAAAGAGAGAAAATGAGAAGCTGTGAGGGAGAGAGAGAGAGAGAAAGAGAGGTTGTGTGGTTGTGTGAGAGAGAAGCTGTGAGGGAGAGAGAGAGAAAGAGAAACTGTGAGTGAGAGAGAGAGAAAGAGAAGCGGTTAGTGAGAGAGAGAGTGAAAGAGAAGCTGTGAGTGAAGGAAGAGAGAAGCTGTGATTGATAGAGAGAAGCTGTGAGTGAGAGAGAGAGAGAAAGAGAAACTGAGTGAGAGAGAGAGAGAAAGAGAAGCTGTGAGTGAGAGAGAGAGAGAGAAAGAGAAGCTGTGACTGGAGAGAGAGAGAAGCTGTGAGAGAGAGAGAAAGAGAAATGGTGAGTGAGTGAGAGAGAGAAGCTGTGAGTGTGTGTGTGAGAGAGAAAGAGAAGCTGAGTGAGAGAGGGAGAGAAAGAGAAGCTGTGAGTGAGAGAGAGAGAGAAAGAGAAGCTGTGAGTGAGAGAGAGAGAGAGAAGCTGTGTGAGTGAGAGAGAGAGAGAAGCTGTGTGAGAGAGAGAGAAGCTGTGAGTGAGAGAGAGAGAGGGAAAGAGAAGCTGTAAGTGAGAGAGAGAGAAAGAGAAGCTGTGAGTGTGTGTGTGAGAGAGAAAGATATGTTGTGAGTGAGAGAGAGAGAAAGAGATGCTGTGAGTGAGAGAGAAATATAAGCTGTGAGAGAGAGTGAGAGAGAAAGAGATGCTGTGAGTGAGTGCATGAGAGAGAGAGAGAGAAGCTGTGAGTGAGTGAGAGAGAGAAAGTGTAGCTGTGAGTGAGAGAGAGAGAAAGAAAAGCTGTGAGTAAGAGAGAGAGACAAGCTGAGTGAGAGAGAGAGAAAGAGAAGCTGTGAGTGACACAGAGAGAGAAATAGAAGTTGTGAGTGAGAGAGTGAGAGAGAGAAATAGAAGCTGTGAGAGAGAGTGAGAGAGATACAGATGCTGTGAGTGAGTGCATGAGAGAGAGAGAAAGAGAAGCTGTGAGTGAGTGAGAGAGAGAAAGAGTAGCTGTGAGTGAAAGAGAAAGAGAAGCTGTGAGTGAGAGAGAGAGAGAGAAGCTGAGTGAGAGAGAGAGAAAGAGAAGCTGTGAGTGAGAGAGAGAAGCTGTGAGTGAGAGAGAGAGAAGCTGTTAGTGAGAGAGAGAAAGAGTAGCTGTGTGTGTGTGAGAGAGAAAGAGTAGCTGTGATTGAGAGAGAGAGAGAAAGAGAAGCTGTGAGTGAGAGAGAGAGAAGCTGTGAGTGAGAGAGAGAGAGAAGCTGTTAGTGAGAGAGAGAAAGAGTAGCTGTGTGTGTGTGAGAGAGAAAGAGTAGCTGTGATTGAGAGAGAGAGAAAGAGAAGCTGTGAGTGAGAGAGAGAGAGAAGCTGAGTGAGAGAGAGAGAAAGAGAAGCTGTGAGTGAGAGAGAGAGGGAAAGAGAAACTGTAAGTGAGAGAGAGAGAAAGAGAAGCTGTGAGTGTGTGTGTGAGAGAGAAAGATATGTTGTGAGTGAGAGAGAGAGAAAGAGATGCTGTGAGTGAGAGAGAAATATAAGCTGTGAGAGAGAGTGAGAGAGAAAGAGATGCTGTGAGTGAGTGCATGAGAGAGAGAGAGAGAAGCTGTGAGTGAGTGAGAGAGAGAAAGTGTAGCTGTGAGTGAGAGAGAGAGAAAGAAAAGCTGTGAGTAAGAGAGAGAGACAAGCTGAGTGAGAGAGAGAGAAAGAGAAGCTGTGAGTGACACAGAGAGAGAAATAGAAGTTGTGAGTGAGAGAGTGAGAGAGAGAAATAGAAGCTGTGAGAGAGAGTGAGAGAGATACAGATGCTGTGAGTGAGTGCATGAGAGAGAGAGAAAGAGAAGCTGTGAGTGAGTGAGAGAGAGAAAGAGTAGCTGTGAGTGAAAGAGAAAGAGAAGCTGTGAGTGAGAGAGAGAGAGAGAAGCTGAGTGAGAGAGAGAGAAAGAGAAGCTGTGAGTGAGAGAGAGAAGCTGTGAGTGAGAGAGAGAGAAGCTGTTAGTGAGAGAGAGAAAGAGTAGCTGTGTGTGTGTGAGAGAGAAAGAGTAGCTGTGATTGAGAGAGAGAGAGAAAGAGAAGCTGTGAGTGAGAGAGAGAGAAGCTGTGAGTGAGAGAGAGAGAGAAGCTGTTAGTGAGAGAGAGAAAGAGTAGCTGTGTGTGTGTGAGAGAGAAAGAGTAGCTGTGATTGAGAGAGAGAGAAAGAGAAGCTGTGAGTGAGAGAGAGAGAGAAGCTGAGTGAGAGAGAGAGAAAGAGAAGCTGTGAGTGAGAGAGAGAGAAAGAGAAGCTGTGAGTGAGAGAGAGAGAGAGAAGCTGTGAGTGAGAGAGAGTATAAGAGAAGCTGTGAGTGAGAGAGAGAGAAGCTGTGAGTGAGAGAGAGAGAAGTAGAATCTGTGAGTGTGAGAGAGAGAAAGAGAAGCTGTGAGTGAGAGAGAGAGAGAAAGAGAAGCTGTGAGTGAGAGAGAGAGAAATAGAAGCTATGAGTGAGAGAGAGTGAGAGAGAAGCTGTGAGTGAGAGAGAGAGAACCCCTGAGTGAGAGAGAGAGAAAGAGAAGCTGTATGTGTGAGAGAGAGAAAGAGAAAGAGAAGCTGTCAGTGAGAGAGAAAGAGAGAAAATGAGAAGCTGTGAGGGAGAGAGAGAGAGAGAAAGAGAGGTTGTGTGGTTGTGTGAGAGAGAAGCTGTGAGGGAGAGAGAGAGAAAGAGAAACTGTGAGTGAGAGAGAGAGAAAGAGAAGCGGTTAGTGAGAGAGAGAGTGAAAGAGAAGCTGTGAGTGAAGGAGAGAGAGAAGCTGTGATTGAGAGAGAGAAGCTGTGAGTGAGAGAGAGAGAGAAAGAGAAACTGAGTGAGAGAGAGAGAAAGAGAAGCTGTCAGTGAGAGAGAGAGAGAAAGAGAAGCTATGTGTGTGTGTGAGAGAGAAGCAGTGAGTGAGAGAGAGAGAGAAAGAGAACCTGTGAGTGAGAGAGAGAAAGAGAAGCTGTTAGAGTGAGTGTGAAAGAGAAGCTTTGAGTGAGAGAGAGAAAAGCTGTGAGTGAGAGAGAGAGAAGCTGTGAGTGAGAGAGAGAAAGAGAAGCTGTGAGTGAGGCAGAGAGAGAAAGAGAAGGTGTGTGTGTGTGTGAGAGAAGCTGTTAGTGAGAGAGAGAAAGAGAAGCTGTGAGTGAGAGAGAGAGAGAGAACGAGAAGCTGTGAGAGAGAGAGAAGCTGTGAGTGAGAGAGAAGAGAAGGAGAAGCTGTGAGTGAGAGAGGGAGAAAGAGAAGGTGTGAGTGAGATAGAAATAGAGAAAGAGAAGCTGTGAGTGAGAGAGAGAGAGAAGCTGTGAGTGAGAGAGAGAGAAAGAGAAGCTGTGAGTGAGAGAGAGAGAAAGAGAAGGTGTGAGTGAGAGAGAGATAGAGAAAGAGAAGCTGTGAGTGAGAGAGAGAGAGAAGCTGTGAGTGAGAGAGAGAGAAAGAGAAGCTGTGAGTGAGAGAGAGAGAAAGAGAAGCTGTGTGTGTGTGAGAGAGAAAGAGAAGCTGTGAGTGAGAGAAAGAGAAAGAGTAGCTGTGAGTGAGGAGAGAGAGAAAGAGAAGCTGTGAGAGAGAGAGAGAAGGAGAAGCTGTGAGTGAGAGAGGGAAAGAGAAGCTGTGAGTGAGAGAGAGAGAAAGAGAAGCTGTAAGTGAGAGAGAGTGAGAAAGAGAAGCTGTGTGTGTGAGAGAGAGAGAAGCTGTGTGTGTGAGAGAGAGAGAAAGATGAGCTGTGAGTGTGAGAGAGAGAATGAGAAGTTGTGAGTGAGAGAAAGAGAAAAAGTAGCTGTGAGTGAGGTGAGAGAGAAAGAGAAGCTGTGAGTGAGAGAGAGAGGAGAAGCTGTGAGTGAGAGAGAGAAAGAGAATCTGTGAGTGAGAGAGAGAGAAAGAGAAGCTGTAAGTGAGAGAGAGTGAGAAAGAGAAGCTGAGAGAGAGAGAGAAGCTGTGTGTGTGAGAGAGAGAAAGAGGAGCTGTGAGTGAGAGAGAGAGAGAGAGAAGCTGTGAGTGAGAGAGAGAGAGGAGAAGCTGTGAGTGAGAGAGAGAAAGAGCTATGAGTGAGAGAAAGAGAAAGGGAAGCTGTAAGTGAGAGAGAGTGAGAAAGAGAAGCTGTGAGAGAGAGAGAGAGAAGCTGTGAGTGAGAGAGAGAGAAAGAGAAGCTTTGAGTGAGTGAGAGAGAGAAAGAGAAGCTGTGTGTGTGTGAGAGAGAAAGAGAAGCTGTGAGTGAGAGAGAGAAAGAGAAGCTGTGACTGGAGAGAGAGAGAAGCTGTGAGTGAGAGAGAGAGAAAGAGAAATGGTGAGTGAGTGAGAGAGAGAAGCTGTGAGTGTGTGTGTGAGAGAGAAAGAGAAGCTGAGTGAGAGAGGGAGAGAAAGAGAAGCTGTGAGTGAGAGAGAAAGAGAAAGAGAAGCTGTGAGTGAGAGAGAGAGAGAAGCTGTGTGAGTGAGAGAGAGAGAGAAGCTGTGTGAGAGAGAGAGAAGCTGTGAGTGAGAGAGAGAGGGAAAGAGAAACTGTAAGTGAGAGAGAGAGAAAGAGAAGCTGTGAGTGTGTGTGTGAGAGAGAAAGATATGTTGTGAGTGAGAGAGAGAGAAAGAGATGCTGTGAGTGAGAGAGAAATATAAGCTGTGAGAGAGAGTGAGAGAGAAAGAGATGCTGTGAGTGAGTGCATGAGAGAGAGAGAGAGAAGCTGTGAGTGAGTGAGAGAGAGAAAGTGTAGCTGTGAGTGAGAGAGAGAGAGAGAAAGAAAAGCTGTGAGTAAGAGAGAGAGACAAGCTGAGTGAGAGAGAGAGAAAGAGAAGCTGTGAGTGACACAGAGAGAGAAATAGAAGTTGTGAGTGAGAGAGTGAGAGAGAGAAATAGAAGCTGTGAGAGAGAGTGAGAGAGATACAGATGCTGTGAGTGAGTGCATGAGAGAGAGAGAAAGGGAAGCTTGAGTGAGTGAGAGAGAGAAAGAGTAGCTGTGAGTGAAAGAGAAAGAGAAGCTGTGAGTGAGAGAGAGAGAGAGAAACTGAGTGAGAAAGAGAGAAAGAGAAGCTGTGAGTGAGAGAGTGAGAAGCTGTGAGTGAGAGAGAGAGAGAGAAGCTGTTAGTGAGAGAGAGAAAGAGTAGCTGTGTGTGTGAGAGAGAGAAAGAGTAGCTATGATTGAGAGAGAGAGAAAGAGAAGCTGTGAGTGAGAGAGAGAGAGAAGCTGAGTGAGAGAGAGAGAAAGAGAAGCTGTGAGTGAGAGAGAGAGAAAGAGAAGCTGTGAGTGAGAGAGAGAGAGAGAAGCTGTGAGTGAGAGAGAGAGAAAGAGAAGCTGTGAGTGAGAGAGAGAGAAAGAGAAGCTGTTAGTGAGAGAGAGTGAGAGAGAAGCTGTGAGTGAGAGAGAGAGAAAGAGAAGCTGTGAGTGAGAGAGAGAGAGAAGGAGAAGCTGTGAGTGAGAGAGAGAAAGAGAAGCTGTGTGTGTGAGAGAAAGAGAAGCTGTAAGTGAGAGAGAGTGAGAAAGAGAAGCTGTGTGTATGTGTGAGAGAGAGAGAAGCTGTGTGTGTGAGAGAGAAAGAGAAGCTGTAAGTGAGAGAGAGATAGAAAGAGAAGCTGTGATTGAGAGTGAGAGAGAAAGAGATGCTGTGAGTGAGTGCATGAGAGAGAGAAAGGGAAGCTGTGAGTGAGAGAGAGAGAGAACGAGAAGCTGTGTGTGTGAGAGAGAGAAGCTGTGAGTGAGTGAGAGAGAGATAAGGAGAACTGTGGGTGAGATAAGAGAGAGAAAAAAAGAGAAGCTGTGAGTGAGAGAGAGAAAGTGAAGCTATGAGTGAGAGAGAGAGAGAGAAGCTGTGAGTGAGAGAGAGAAAGCAAAGCTGTGAGTGAGAGAGAAGCTGTGAGTGAGAGAGAGAGAACCTGTGAGTGAGAGAGACAGAGAAAGAGAAGCTGTACGTGTGAGAGAGAGAAAAAGAAAGAGAAGCTGTCAGTGAGAGAGAGAAAGAGAGAAAATGAGAAGCTGTGAGGGAGAGCGAGAGAGAGAGAGAGAGAAAGAGAAGTTGTGTGGTTGTGAAAGAGAGAACCTGTGAGGGAGAGAGAGAGAAAGAGAAGATTTGAGTGAGATAGAGAGAAAAAAGAAGCTGTGAGTGAGAGAGAGAGAGAAAGAGAAACTGTGAGTGAGAGATAGAGAGAAAGAGAAGCTGTGAGAGAGAGAGAAAGAGAAGCTGTTAGTGAGAGAGAGAGTGAAAGAGAAGCTGTGAGTGAAGGAGAGAGAGAGAAGCTGTGATTGAGCGAGAGAGAGAAGCTGTGAGTGAGAGAGAGAAAGAGAAGCTGTTAGTGAGAGAGAGAGAGAAGCTGTGAGTGAGAGAGAGAGAAGCTGTGAGTGAGAGAGTGAGAAAGCGAAGCTGTATGTGTTTGTGTATGAGAGAGAGTGAGAAGCTGTGAGAGAGAGAGAAAAAAAGAGAAGCTGTGAGTGAGAGAGAGAATGAAAGAGAAGCTGTGAGTAAGAGAGAGAGAAGCTGTGAGTGAGTGAGTGAGAGAGAGAATCTGAGTGAGAGAGAGAGAGAAAGAGAAGCTGTGAGTGAGAGAGAGAGAGAAAGAGAAGCTGTGAGTGAGAGAGTAAGAGAAGCTGTGAGAGAGAGAGAGTGAGAAAGAGAAGATGTGAATGACAGAGAGAGAGAGAAGCTGTGTGTGTCTGAGATAGAGAAAGAGAAGCTGTGTGTGTGTGTGAGAGAGAGAAAGAGAAGCTGTGAGTGAGAGAGAGAGAGAAGGAGAAGCTGTGAGTGAGAGAGAGAAAGAGAAGCTGTGTGTGTGAGAGAAAGAGAAGCTGTAAGTGAGAGAGAGTGAGAAAGAGAAGCTGTGTGTATGTGTGTGAGAGAGAGAAGCTGTGTGTGTGAGAGAGAAAGAGAAGCTGTAAGTGAGAGAGAGATAGAAAGAGAAGCTGTGATTGAGAGTGAGAGAGAAAGAGATGCTGTGAGTGAGTGCATGAGAGAGAGAAAGGGAAGCTGTGAGTGAGAGAGAGAGAGAACGAGAAGCTGTGTGTGTGAGAGAGAGAAGCTGTGAGTGAGTGAGAGAGAGATAAGGAGAACTGTGGGTGAGATAAGAGAGAGAAAAAAAGAGAAGCTGTGAGTGAGAGAGAGAGAAATAGAAGCTATGAGTGAGAGAGAGTGAGAGAGAAGCTGTGAGTGAGAGAGAGAGAACCCCTGAGTGAGAGAGAGAGAAAGAGAAGCTGTATGTGTGAGAGAGAGAAAGAGAAAGAGAAGCTGTCAGTGAGAGAGAAAGAGAGAAAATGAGAAGCTGTGAGGGAGAGAGAGAGAGAGAAAGAGAGGTTGTGTGGTTGTGTGAGAGAGAAGCTGTGAGGGAGAGAGAGAGAAAGAGAAACTGTGAGTGAGAGAGAGAGAAAGAGAAGCGGTTAGTGAGAGAGAGAGTGAAAGAGAAGCTGTGAGTGAAGGAGAGAGAGAAGCTGTGATTGAGAGAGAGAAGCTGTGAGTGAGAGAGAGAGAGAAAGAGAAACTGAGTGAGAGAGAGAGAAAGAGAAGCTGTCAGTGAGAGAGAGAGAGAAAGAGAAGCTATGTGTGTGTGTGAGAGAGAAGCAGTGAGTGAGAGAGAGAGAGAAAGAGAACCTGTGAGTGAGAGAGAGAAAGAGAAGCTGTTAGAGTGAGTGTGAAAGAGAAGCTTTGAGTGAGAGAGAGAAAAGCTGTGAGTGAGAGAGAGAGAGAAGCTGTGAGTGAGAGAGAGAAAGAGAAG
Organism: Bradypodion pumilum; assembly: GCA_035047305.1. Classification (NCBI taxonomy): domain Eukaryota; kingdom Metazoa; phylum Chordata; class Lepidosauria; order Squamata; family Chamaeleonidae; genus Bradypodion; species Bradypodion pumilum. The sequence goes on from JAWDJD010000001.1 coordinate 237,087,933, forward strand.
CTGTGAGTGAGGCAGAGAGAGAAAGAGAAGGTGTGTGTGTGTGTGAGAGAAGCTGTTAGTGAGAGAGAGAAAGAGAAGCTGTGAGTGAGAGAGAGAGAGAGAACGAGAAGCTGTGAGAGAGAGAGAAGCTGTGAGTGAGAGAGAAGAGAAGGAGAAGCTGTGAGTGAGAGAGGGAGAAAGAGAAGGTGTGAGTGAGATAGAAATAGAGAAAGAGAAGCTGTGAGTGAGAGAGAGAGAGAAGCTGTGAGTGAGAGAGAGAGAAAGAGAAGCTGTGAGTGAGAGAGAGAGAAAGAGAAGGTGTGAGTGAGAGAGAGATAGAGAAAGAGAAGCTGTGAGTGAGAGAGAGAGAGAAGCTGTGAGTGAGAGAGAGAGAAAGAGAAGCTGTGAGTGAGAGAGAGAGAAAGAGAAGCTGTGTGTGTGTGAGAGAGAAAGAGAAGCTGTGAGTGAGAGAAAGAGAAAGAGTAGCTGTGAGTGAGGAGAGAGAGAAAGAGAAGCTGTGAGAGAGAGAGAGAAGGAGAAGCTGTGAGTGAGAGAGGGAAAGAGAAGCTGTGAGTGAGAGAGAGAGAAAGAGAAGCTGTAAGTGAGAGAGAGTGAGAAAGAGAAGCTGTGTGTGTGAGAGAGAGAGAAGCTGTGTGTGTGAGAGAGAGAGAAAGATGAGCTGTGAGTGTGAGAGAGAGAATGAGAAGTTGTGAGTGAGAGAAAGAGAAAAAGTAGCTGTGAGTGAGGTGAGAGAGAAAGAGAAGCTGTGAGTGAGAGAGAGAGGAGAAGCTGTGAGTGAGAGAGAGAAAGAGAATCTGTGAGTGAGAGAGAGAGAAAGAGAAGCTGTAAGTGAGAGAGAGTGAGAAAGAGAAGCTGAGAGAGAGAGAGAAGCTGTGTGTGTGAGAGAGAGAAAGAGGAGCTGTGAGTGAGAGAGAGAGAGAGAGAAGCTGTGAGTGAGAGAGAGAGAGGAGAAGCTGTGAGTGAGAGAGAGAAAGAGCTATGAGTGAGAGAAAGAGAAAGGGAAGCTGTAAGTGAGAGAGAGTGAGAAAGAGAAGCTGTGAGAGAGAGAGAGAGAAGCTGTGAGTGAGAGAGAGAGAAAGAGAAGCTTTGAGTGAGTGAGAGAGAGAAAGAGAAGCTGTGTGTGTGTGAGAGAGAAAGAGAAGCTGTGAGTGAGAGAGAGAAAGAGAAGCTGTGACTGGAGAGAGAGAGAAGCTGTGAGTGAGAGAGAGAGAAAGAGAAATGGTGAGTGAGTGAGAGAGAGAAGCTGTGAGTGTGTGTGTGAGAGAGAAAGAGAAGCTGAGTGAGAGAGGGAGAGAAAGAGAAGCTGTGAGTGAGAGAGAAAGAGAAAGAGAAGCTGTGAGTGAGAGAGAGAGAGAAGCTGTGTGAGTGAGAGAGAGAGAGAAGCTGTGTGAGAGAGAGAGAAGCTGTGAGTGAGAGAGAGAGGGAAAGAGAAACTGTAAGTGAGAGAGAGAGAAAGAGAAGCTGTGAGTGTGTGTGTGAGAGAGAAAGATATGTTGTGAGTGAGAGAGAGAGAAAGAGATGCTGTGAGTGAGAGAGAAATATAAGCTGTGAGAGAGAGTGAGAGAGAAAGAGATGCTGTGAGTGAGTGCATGAGAGAGAGAGAGAGAAGCTGTGAGTGAGTGAGAGAGAGAAAGTGTAGCTGTGAGTGAGAGAGAGAGAGAGAAAGAAAAGCTGTGAGTAAGAGAGAGAGACAAGCTGAGTGAGAGAGAGAGAAAGAGAAGCTGTGAGTGACACAGAGAGAGAAATAGAAGTTGTGAGTGAGAGAGTGAGAGAGAGAAATAGAAGCTGTGAGAGAGAGTGAGAGAGATACAGATGCTGTGAGTGAGTGCATGAGAGAGAGAGAAAGGGAAGCTTGAGTGAGTGAGAGAGAGAAAGAGTAGCTGTGAGTGAAAGAGAAAGAGAAGCTGTGAGTGAGAGAGAGAGAGAGAAACTGAGTGAGAAAGAGAGAAAGAGAAGCTGTGAGTGAGAGAGTGAGAAGCTGTGAGTGAGAGAGAGAGAGAAGCTGTTAGTGAGAGAGAGAAAGAGTAGCTGTGTGTGTGTGAGAGAGAAAGAGTAGCTATGATTGAGAGAGAGAGAAAGAGAAGCTGTGAGTGAGAGAGAGAGAGAAGCTGAGTGAGAGAGAGAGAAAGAGAAGCTGTGAGTGAGAGAGAGAGAAAGAGAAGCTGTGAGTGAGAGAGAGAGAGAGAAGCTGTGAGTGAGAGAGAGAGAAAGAGAAGCTGTGAGTGAGAGAGAGAGAAAGAGAAGCTGTTAGTGAGAGAGAGTGAGAGAGAAGCTGTGAGTGAGAGAGAGAGAAAGAGAAGCTGTGAGTGAGAGAGAGAGAGAAGGAGAAGCTGTGAGTGAGAGAGAGAAAGAGAAGCTGTGTGTGTGAGAGAAAGAGAAGCTGTAAGTGAGAGAGAGTGAGAAAGAGAAGCTGTGTGTATGTGTGAGAGAGAGAGAAGCTGTGTGTGTGAGAGAGAAAGAGAAGCTGTAAGTGAGAGAGAGATAGAAAGAGAAGCTGTGATTGAGAGTGAGAGAGAAAGAGATGCTGTGAGTGAGTGCATGAGAGAGAGAAAGGGAAGCTGTGAGTGAGAGAGAGAGAGAACGAGAAGCTGTGTGTGTGAGAGAGAGAAGCTGTGAGTGAGTGAGAGAGAGATAAGGAGAACTGTGGGTGAGATAAGAGAGAGAAAAAAAGAGAAGCTGTGAGTGAGAGAGAGAAAGTGAAGCTATGAGTGAGAGAGAGAGAGAGAAGCTGTGAGTGAGAGAGAGAAAGCAAAGCTGTGAGTGAGAGAGAAGCTGTGAGTGAGAGAGAGAGAACCTGTGAGTGAGAGAGACAGAGAAAGAGAAGCTGTACGTGTGAGAGAGAGAAAAAGAAAGAGAAGCTGTCAGTGAGAGAGAGAAAGAGAGAAAATGAGAAGCTGTGAGGGAGAGCGAGAGAGAGAGAGAGAGAAAGAGAAGTTGTGTGGTTGTGAAAGAGAGAACCTGTGAGGGAGAGAGAGAGAAAGAGAAGATTTGAGTGAGATAGAGAGAAAAAAGAAGCTGTGAGTGAGAGAGAGAGAGAAAGAGAAACTGTGAGTGAGAGATAGAGAGAAAGAGAAGCTGTGAGAGAGAGAGAAAGAGAAGCTGTTAGTGAGAGAGAGAGTGAAAGAGAAGCTGTGAGTGAAGGAGAGAGAGAGAAGCTGTGATTGAGCGAGAGAGAGAAGCTGTGAGTGAGAGAGAGAAAGAGAAGCTGTTAGTGAGAGAGAGAGAGAAGCTGTGAGTGAGAGAGAGAGAAGCTGTGAGTGAGAGAGTGAGAAAGCGAAGCTGTATGTGTTTGTGTATGAGAGAGAGTGAGAAGCTGTGAGAGAGAGAGAAAAAAAGAGAAGCTGTGAGTGAGAGAGAGAATGAAAGAGAAGCTGTGAGTAAGAGAGAGAGAAGCTGTGAGTGAGTGAGTGAGAGAGAGAATCTGAGTGAGAGAGAGAGAGAAAGAGAAGCTGTGAGTGAGAGAGAGAGAGAAAGAGAAGCTGTGAGTGAGAGAGTAAGAGAAGCTGTGAGAGAGAGAGAGTGAGAAAGAGAAGATGTGAATGACAGAGAGAGAGAGAAGCTGTGTGTGTCTGAGATAGAGAAAGAGAAGCTGTGTGTGTGTGTGAGAGAGAGAAAGAGAAGCTGTGAGTGAGAGAGAGAGAGAAGGAGAAGCTGTGAGTGAGAGAGAGAAAGAGAAGCTGTGTGTGTGAGAGAAAGAGAAGCTGTAAGTGAGAGAGAGTGAGAAAGAGAAGCTGTGTGTATGTGTGTGAGAGAGAGAAGCTGTGTGTGTGAGAGAGAAAGAGAAGCTGTAAGTGAGAGAGAGATAGAAAGAGAAGCTGTGATTGAGAGTGAGAGAGAAAGAGATGCTGTGAGTGAGTGCATGAGAGAGAGAAAGGGAAGCTGTGAGTGAGAGAGAGAGAGAACGAGAAGCTGTGTGTGTGAGAGAGAGAAGCTGTGAGTGAGTGAGAGAGAGATAAGGAGAACTGTGGGTGAGATAAGAGAGAGAAAAAAAGAGAAGCTGTGAGTGAGAGAGAGAGAAAGTGAAACTATGAGTGAGAGAGAGAGAGAGAAGCTGTGAGTGAGAGAGAGAAAGCAAAGCTGTGAGTGAGAGAGAAGCTGTGAGTGAGAGAGAGAGAACCTGTGAGTGAGAGAGACAGAGAAAGAGAAGCTGTACGTGTGAGAGAGAGAAAAAGAAAGAGAAGCTGTCAGTGAGAGAGAGAAAGAGAGAAAATGAGAAGCTGTGAGGGAGAGCGAGAGAGAGAGAGAGAGAAAGAGAAGTTGTGTGGTTGTGAAAGAGAGAACCTGTGAGGGAGAGAGAGAGAAAGAGAAGATTTGAGTGAGATAGAGAGAAAAAAGAAGCTGTGAGTGAGAGAGAGAAAGAAAGAGAAACTGTGAGTGAGAGATAGAGAGAAAGAGAAGCTGTGAGAGAGAGAGAAAGAGAAGCTGTTAGTGAGAGAGAGAGTGAAAGAGAAGCTGTGAGTGAAGGAGAGAGAGAGAAGCTGTGATTGAGCGAGAGAGAGAAGCTGTGAGTGAGAGAGAGAAAGAGAAGCTGTTAGTGAGAGAGAGAGAGAAGCTGTGAGTGAGAGAGAGAGAAGCTGTGAGTGAGAGAGTGAGAAAGCGAAGCTGTATGTGTTTGTGTATGAGAGAGAGTGAGAAGCTGTGAGAGAGATAGAAAAAAAGAGAAGCTGTGAGTGAGAGAGAGAATGAAAGAGAAGCTGTGAGTAAGAGAGAGAGAAGCTGTGAGTGAGTGAGTGAGAGAGAGAATCTGAGTGAGAGAGAGAGAGAAAGAGAAGCTGTGAGTGAGAGAGAGAGAGAAAGAGAAGCTGTGAGTGAGAGAGTAAGAGAAGCTGTGAGAGAGAGAGAGTGAGAAAGAGAAGATGTGAATGACAGAGAGAGAGAGAAGCTGTGTGTGTCTGAGATAGAGAAAGAGAAGCTGTGTGTGTGTGTGAGAGAGAGAAAGAGAAGCTGTGAGTGAGAGAGAGAGAAAGAAAGAAAGAGAAGCTGTGAGAGGGAGAAAGAGAGAAAGAACTGTGTGTGTGTGAGAGAGAGAGAAGCTGTGAGTGAGAGAGAGAGAGAGAAAGAGAAGCTGAGTGAGAGAGAGAGAGAAAGAGAAGCTGTGAGTGAGAGAGAGAGAAAGAGAAGCTGAGTGAGTGAGAGAGAGAAAGAGAAGCTGTGTGAGAGACGGAGAAAGAAAGAGAAATTGTCAGTGAGAGAGAGAGAGAGAAGATTTGAGTGAGAGAGAAAGAGAGAAAGAGAAGCTGTGAGTGAGAGAGAGAGAGAAAGAGATGCTGTGAGTGAGAGAGAGAGTGAAAGAGAAGCTGTGAGTGAGAGAGAGAGAGAGAGAAAGAGAAGCTGTGAGTGACTGAGAGAAAGAGAAGCTGTGTTAGAGAGAGAGAGAAAGAGATGCTGTGAGTGAGAGAGACAGAAAGAGAAGCTGTGAGTGAGAGAGAGAGAAAGAGAAGCTTTGAGTGAGAGAGAGAGAGAAAGAGAAGCTTTGTGTGTGTGAGAGAGAAAGAGAAGTTGTGAGTGAGAGAGAGAAAGAGAAGCTGTGTGTGTGAGAGAGAGAAAGAGAACCTGTGAGTGAGAGAGAAAGAGAAGCTGTGCGAAAGAGAGAGAGAGAGAAAGAGAAGCTGTGACTGGAGAGAGAGAGAAGCTGTGAGTGAGAGAGAGAGAAAGAGAAATGGTGAGTGAGTGAGAGAGAGAAGCTGTGAGTGTGTGTGTGAGAGAGAAAGAGAAGCTGAGTGAGAGAGGGAGAGAAAGAGAAGCTGTGAGTGAGAGAGAGAGAAAGAGAAGCTGTGAGTGAGAGAGAGAGAGAGAAGCTGTGTGAGTGAGAGAGAGAGAGAAGCTGTGTGTGAGAGAGAGAAGCTGTGAGTGAGAGAGAGAGAGGGAAAGAGAAGCTGTAAGTGAGAGAGAGAGAAAGAGAAGCTGTGAGTGTGTGTGTGAGAGAGAAAGATATGTTGTGAGTGAGAGAGAGAGAAAGAGATGCTGTGAGTGAGAGAGAAATATAAGCTGTGAGAGAGAGTGGGAGAGAAAGAGATGCTGTGAGTGAGTGCATGAGAGAGAGAAGCTGTGAGTGAGTGAGTGAGAGAAAGTGTAGCTGTGAGTGAGAGAGAGAGAAAGAAAAGCTGTGAGTAAGAGAGAGAGAAAGAGCTATGAGTGAGAGAAAGAAAAAGGGAAGCTGTAAGTGAGAGAGAGTGAGAAAGAGAAGCTGTGTGTGTGTGAGAGAGAGAGAGAGAGAGAGAGAAGCTGTGAGTGAGAGAGAGAGAGAAGGAGAAGCTGTGAGTGAGAGAGAGAAAGAGCTGTGAGTGGGAGAGAAAGAGAGAAAAAGAAGCTTTGAGTGAGAGAGAATGAGTGAAAGAAGCTGTGAGTGAGAGAGAGAGAAAGAGAAGATGTGAGTGAGAGAGAGAAAGATAAGCTGTGAGTGGGAGAGAAAGAGAGAAAGAGAAGCTGTGAGTGAGAGCGAGAGAGCGAGAGAAGCTGTGAGTGAGAGTGAGAGAAAGAGAAGCTGTGAGTGAGAGAGAAAGAGAAGCTGTGAGTGAGAGGAAGTGAAAGAGAAGATGTGAGTGAGAGAAAGAGAAAGAGTAGCTGTGAGTGATGAGAGAGAGAAAGAGAAGCTGTGAGTGAGAGAGAGAGAGAAGGAGAAGCTGTGAGTGAGAGAGAGAAAGAGAAGCTGTGTGTGTGAGAGAAAGAGAAGCTGTAAGTGAGAGAGAGTGAGAAAGAGAAGCTGTGTGTATGTGTGAGAGAGAGAGAAGCTGTGTGTGTGAGAGAGAAAGAGAAGCTGTGAGTGAGAGAGAAATAGAAAGAGAAGCTGTGATTGAGAGTGAGAGAGAAAGAGATGCTGTGAGTGCATGAGAGAGAGAAAGGGAAGCTGTGAGTGAGAGAGAGAGAGAACGAGAAGCTGTGTGTGTGAGAGAGAGAAGCTGTGAGTGAGTGAGAGAGAGATAAGGAGAACTGTGGGTGAGATAAGAGAGAGAAAAAAAGAGAAGCTGTGAGTGAGAGAGAGAGAAAGTGAAGCTATGAGTGAGAGAGAGAGAGAAGCTGTGAGTGAGAGAGAGAAAGCAAAGCTGTGAGTGAGAGAGAAGCTGTGAGTGAGAGAGAGAGAACCTGTGAGTGAGAGAGAGAGAGAAAGAGAAGCTGTATGTGTGAGAGAGAGAAAAAGAAAGAGAAGCTGTCAGTGAGAGAGAAAGAGAGAAAATGAGAAGCTGTGAGGGAGAGCGAGAGAGAGAGAGAAAGAGAAGTTGTGTGGTTGTGAAAGAGAGAACCTGTGAGGGAGAGAGAGAGAAAGAGAAGATTTGAGTGAGATAGACAGAAAAAAGAAGCTGTGAGTGAGAGAGAGAGAGAAAGAGAAACTGTGAGTGAGAGATAGAGAGAAAGAGAAGCTGTGAGAGAGAGAGAGAGAGAAAGAGAAGCTGTTAGTGAGAGAGAGAGTGAAAGAGAAGCTGTGAGTGAAGGAGAGAGAGAGAAGCTGTGATTGAGCGAGAGAGAGAAGCTGTGAGTGAGAGAGAGAAAGAGAAGCTGTTAGTGAGAGAGAGAGAGAAGCTGTGAGTGAGAGAGAGAGAAGCTGTGAGTGAGAGAGTGAGAAAGAGAAGCTGTATGTGTTTGTGTATGAGAGAGAGTGAGAAGCTGTGAGAGAGAGAGAAAAAAAGAGAAGCTGTGAGTGAGAGAGAGAATGAAAGAGAAGCTGTGAGTAAGAGAGAGAGAAGCTGTGAGTGAGTGAGAAAGAGAAGCTGTGAGTGAGTGAGTGAGAGAGAGAATCTGAGTGAGAGAGAGAGAGAAAGAGAAGCTGTGAGTGAGAGAGAGAGAGAAAGAGAAGCTGTGAGTGAGAGAGTAAGAGAAGCTGTGAGAGAGAGAGAGTGAGAAAGAGAAGCTGTGAGTGTGTGTGAGAGAGAATGAGAAGCTGTGAGAGAGAGAGAGGGAAAGAGAAGATGTGAATGACAGAGAGAGAGAAGCTGTGTGTGTCTGAGATAGAGAAAGAGAAGCTGTGTGTGTGTGTGAGAGAGAGAAAGAGAAGCTGTGAGTGAGAGAGAGAGAAAGAAAGAAAGAGAAGCTGTGAGAGGGAGAAAGAGAGAAAGAACTGTGTGTGTGTGTGAGAGAGAGAAGCTGTGAGTGAGAGAGAGAGAGAGAAAGAGAAGCTGAGTGAGAGAGAAGCTGTGAGTGAGAGAGAGAGAACCTGTTAGTGAGAGAGAGAGAGAAAGAGAAGCTGTATGTGTGAGAGAGAGAAAAAGAAAGAGAAGCTGTCAGTGAGAGAGAAAGAGAGAAAATGAGAAGCTGTGAGGGAGTGCGAGAGAGAGAGAGAAAGAGAAGTTGTGTGGTTGTGAAAGAGAGAACCTGTGAGGGAGAGAGAGAGAAAGAGAAGATTTGAGTGAGATAGAGAGAAAAAAGAAGCTGTGAGTGAGAGAGAGAGAGAAAGAGAAACTGTGAGTGAGAGATAGAGAGAAAGAGAAGCTGTGAGAGAGAGAGAGAGAGAAAGAGAAGCTGTTAGTGAGAGAGAGAGTGAAAGAGAAGCTGTGAGTGAAGGAGAGAGAGAGAAGCTGTGATTGAGTGAGAGAGAGAAGCTGTGAGTGAGAGAGAGAAAGAGAAGCTGTTAGTGAGAGAGAGAGAGAGAAGCTGTGAGTGAGAGAGAGAGAAGCTGTGAGTGAGAGAGTGAGAAAGAGAAGCTGTATGTGTTTGTGTATGAGAGAGAGTGAGAAGCTGTGAGAGAGAGAGAAAAAAAGAGAAGCTGTGAGTGAGAGAGAGAATGAAAGAGAAGCTGTGAGTAAGAGAGAGAGAAGCTGTGAGTGAGTGAGAAAGAGAAGCTGTGAGTGAGTGAGTGAGAGAGAGAATCTGAGTGAGAGAGAGAGAGAAAGAGAAGCTGTGAGTGAGAGAGAGAGAGAAAGAGAAGCTGTGAGTGAGAGAGTAAGAGAAGCTGTGAGAGAGAGAGAGTGAGAAAGAGAAGCTGTGAGTGTGTGTGAGAGAGAATGAGAAGCTGTGAGAGAGAGAGAGGGAAAGAGAAGATGTGAATGACAGAGAGAGAGAGAAGCTGTGTGTGTCTGAGATAGAGAAAGAGAAGCTGTGTGTGTGTGTGAGAGAGAGAAAGAGAAGCTGTGAGTGAGAGAGAGAGAAAGAAAGAAAGAGAAGCTGTGAGAGGGAGAAAGAGAGATAGAACTGTGTGTGTGTGTGAGAAAGAAGCTGTGAGTGAGAGAGAGAGAGAGAAAGAGAAGCTGAGTGAGAGAGAGAGAGAAAGAGAAGCTGTGAGTGAGTGAGAGAGAAAGAGAAGCTGAGTGAGTGAGAGAGAGAAAGAGAAGCTGTGTGAGAGACAGAGAAAGAAAGAGAAATTGTCAGTGAGAGAGAGAGAGAGAAGCTTTGAGTGAGAGAGAAAGAGAGAAAGAGAAGCTGTGAGTGAGAGTGAGAGAGAAAGAGATGCTGTGAGTGAGAGAGAGAGTGAAAGAGAAGCTGTGAGTGAGAGAGAGAGAGAGAAAGAGAAGCTGTGAGTGACTGAGAGAAAGAGAAGCTGTGTTAGAGAGAGAGAGAAAGAGATGCTGTGAGTGAGAGAGACAGAAAGAGAAGCTGTGAGTGAGAGAGAGAGAAAGAGAAGCTTTGAGTGAGAGAGAGAGAGAAAGAGAAGCTTTGTGTGTGTGAGAGAGAAAGAGAAGTTGTGAGTGAGAGAGAGAAAGAGAAGCTGTGTGTGTGAGAGAGAGAAAGAGAAGCTGTGAGTGAGAGAGAAAGAGAAGCTGTGAGAAAGAGAGAGAGAGAGAAAGAGAAGCTGTGACTGGAGAGAGAGAGAAGCTGTGAGTGTGAGAGAGAGAAAGAGAAATGATGAGTGAGAGAGAGAAGCTGTGAGTGTGTGTGAGAGAGAGAAAGAGAAGCTGAGTGAGAGAGGGAGAGAAAGAGAAGCTGTGAGTGAGAGAGAGAGAGAAAGAGAAGCTGTGAGTGAGAGAGAGAGAGAAGCTGTGTGAGTGAGAGAGAGAGAGAGAAGCTGTGTGTGTGAGAGAGAAGCTGTGAGTGAGAGAGAGAGAGGGAAAGAGAAGCTGTAAGTGAGAGAGAGAGAAAGAGAAGCTGTGAGTGTGTGTGTGAGAGAGAAAGATATGTTGTGAGTGAGAGAGAAAGAGATGCTGTGAGTGAGAGAGAAATATAAGCTGTGAGAGAGAGTGAGAGAGAAAGAGATGCTGTGAGTGAGTGCATGAGAGAGAGAGAGAGAAGCTGTGAGTGAGTGAGAGAGAGAAAGTGTAGCTGTGAGTGAGAGAGAGAGAAAGAAAAGCTGTGAGTAAGAGAGAGAGACAAGCTGAGTGAGAGAGAGAGAAAGAGAAGCTGTGAGTGACAGAGAGAGAGAAATAGAAGTTGTGAGTGAGAGAGTGAGAGAGAGAAATAGAAGCTGTGAGAGAGAGTGAGAGAGATACAGATGCTGTGAGTGAGTGCATGAGAGAGAGAGAAAGAGAAGCTGTGAGTGAGTGAGAGAGAGAAAGAGTAGCTGTGAGTGAAAGAGAAAGAGAAGCTGTGAGTGAGAGAGAGAGAGAGAAGCTGAGTGAGAGAGAGAGAAAGAGAAGCTGTGAGTGAGAGAGAGAAGCTGTGAGTGAGAGAGAGAGAGAAGCTGTTAGTGAGAGAGAGAAAGAGTAGCTGTGTGTGTGAGAGAGAAAGAGTAGCTGTGATTGAGAGAGAGAGAGAAAGAGAAGCTGTGAGTGAGAGAGAGAGAAGCTGTGAGTGAGAGAGAGAGAGAAGCTGTTAGTGAGAGAGAGAAAGAGTAGCTGTGTGTGTGTGAGAGAGAAAGAGTAGCTGTGATTGAGAGAGAGAGAAAGAGAAGCTGTGAGTGAGAGAGAGAGAGAAGCTGAGTGAGAGAGAGAGAAAGAGAAGCTGTGAGTGAGAGAGAGAGAAAGAGAAGCTGTGAGTGAGAGAGAGAGAGAGAAGCTGTGAGTGAGAGAGAGTATAAGAGAAGCTGTGAGTGAGAGAGAGAGAAGCTGTGAGTGAGAGAGAGAGAAGTAGAATCTGTGAGTGTGAGAGAGAGAAAGAGAAGCTGTGAGTGAGAGAGAGAGAGAAAGAGAAGCTGTGAGTGAGAGAGAGAGAAATAGAAGCTATGAGTGAGAGAGAGTGAGAGAGAAGCTGTGAGTGAGAGAGAGAGAACCCCTGAGTGAGAGAGAGAGAAAGAGAAGCTGTATGTGTGAGAGAGAGAAAGAGAAAGAGAAGCTGTCAGTGAGAGAGAAAGAGAGAAAATGAGAAGCTGTGAGGGAGAGAGAGAGAGAGAGAGAAAGAGAGGTTGTGTGGTTGTGTGAGAGAGAAGCTGTGAGGGAGAGAGAGAGAAAGAGAAACTGTGAGTGAGAGAGAGAGAAAGAGAAGCGGTTAGTGAGAGAGAGAGTGAAAGAGAAGCTGTGAGTGAAGGAGAGAGAGAAGCTGTGATTGAGAGAGAGAAGCTGTGAGTGAGAGAGAGAGAGAAAGAGAAACTGAGTGAGAGAGAGAGAGAAAGAGAAGCTGTCAGTGAGAGAGAGAGAGAAAGAGAAGCTATGTGTGTGTGTGAGAGAGAAGCAGTGAGTGAGAGAGAGAGAGAAAGAGAACCTGTGAGTGAGAGAGAGAAAGAGAAGCTGTTAGAGTGAGTGTGAAAGAGAAGCTTTGAGTGAGAGAGAGAAAAGCTGTGAGTGAGAGAGAGAGAAGCTGTGAGTGAGAGAGAGAAAGAGAAGCTGTGAGTGAGGCAGAGAGAGAAAGAGAAGGTGTGTGTGTGTGAGAGAGAAGCTGTTAGTGAGAGAGAGAAAGAGAAGCTGTGAGTGAGAGAGAGAGAGAGAACGAGAAGCTGTGAGAGAGAGAGAAGCTGTGAGTGAGAGAGAAGAGAAGGAGAAGCTGTGAGTGAGAGAGGGAGAAAGAGAAGGTGTGAGTGAGATAGAGATAGAGAAAGAGAAGCTGTGAGTGAGAGAGAGAGAGAAGCTGTGAGTGAGAGAGAGAGAAAGAGAAGCTGTGAGTGAGAGAGAGAGAAAGAGAAGGTGTGAGTGAGAGAGAGATAGAGAAAGAGAAGCTGTGAGTGAGAGAGAGAGAGAAGCTGTGAGTGAGAGAGAGAGAAAGAGAAGCTGTGAGTGAGAGAGAGAGAAAGAGAAGCTGTGTGTGTGTGAGAGAGAAAGAGAAGCTGTGAGTGAGAGAAAGAGAAAGAGTAGCTGTGAGTGAGGAGAGAGAGAAAGAGATGCTGTGAGAGAGAGAGAGAAGGAGAAGCTGTGAGTGAGAGAGGGAAAGAGAAGCTGTGAGTGAGAGAGAGAGAAAGAGAAGCTGTAAGTGAGAGAGAGTGAGAAAGAGAAGCTGTGTGTGTGTGAGAGAGAGAAGCTGTGTGTGTGAGAGAGAGAGAAAGATGAGCTGTGAGTGTGAGAGAGAGAATGAGAAGTTGTGAGTGAGAGAAAGAGAAAAAGTAGCTGTGAGTGAGGTGAGAGAGAAAGAGAAGCTGTGAGTGAGAGAGAGAGGAGAAGCTGTGAGTGAGAGAGAGAAAGAGAATCTGTGAGTGAGAGAGAGAGAAAGAGAAGCTGTAAGTGAGAGAGAGTGAGAAAGAGAAGCTGAGAGAGAGAGAGAAGCTGTGTGTGTGAGAGAGAGAAAGAGGAGCTGTGAGTGAGAGAGAGAGAGAAGCTGTGAGTGAGAGAGAGAGAGGAGAAGCTGTGAGTGAGAGAGAGAAAGAGCTATGAGTGAGAGAAAGAGAAAGGGAAGCTGTAAGTGAGAGAGAGTGAGAAAGAGAAGCTGTGAGAGAGAGAGAGAAGCTGTGAGTGAGAGAGAGAGAAAGAGAAGCTTTGAGTGAGTGAGAGAGAGAAAGAGAAGCTGTGTGTGTGTGAGAGAGAAAGAGAAGATGTGAGTGAGAGAGAGAAAGAGAAGCTGTGACTGGAGAGAGAGAGAAGCTGTGAGTGAGAGAGAGAGAAAGAGAAATGGTGAGTGAGTGAGAGAGAGAAGCTGTGAGTGTGTGTATGAGAGAGAAAGAGAAGCTGAGTGAGAGAGGGAGAGAAAGAGAAGCTGTGAGTGAGAGAGAAAGAGAAAGAGAAGCTGTGAGTGAGAGAGAGAGAGAAGCTGTGTGAGTGAGAGAGAGAGAGAAGCTGTGTGAGAGAGAGAGAAGCTGTGAGTGAGAGAGAGAGGGAAAGAGAAACTGTAAGTGAGAGAGAGAGAAAGAGAAGCTGTGAGTGTGTGTGTGAGAGAGAAAGATATGTTGTGAGTGAGAGAGAGAGAAAGAGATGCTGTGAGTGAGAGAGAAATATAAGCTGTGAGAGAGAGTGAGAGAGAAAGAGATGCTGTGAGTGAGTGCATGAGAGAGAGAGAGAGAAGCTGTGAGTGAGTGAGAGAGAGAAAGTGTAGCTGTGAGTGAGAGAGAGAGAGAGAAAGAAAAGCTGTGAGTAAGAGAGAGAGACAAGCTGAGTGAGAGAGAGAGAAAGAGAAGCTGTGAGTGACACAGAGAGAGAAATAGAAGTTGTGAGTGAGAGAGTGAGAGAGAGAAATAGAAGCTGTGAGAGAGAGTGAGAGAGATACAGATGCTGTGAGTGAGTGCATGAGAGAGAGAGAAAGGGAAGCTTGAGTGAGTGAGAGAGAGAAAGAGTAGCTGTGAGTGAAAGAGAAAGAGAAGCTGTGAGTGAGAGAGAGAGAGAGAAACTGAGTGAGAAAGAGAGAAAGAGAAGCTGTGAGTGAGAGAGTGAGAAGCTGTGAGTGAGAGAGAGAGAGAAGCTGTTAGTGAGAGAGAGAAAGAGTAGCTGTGTGTGTGAGAGAGAGAAAGAGTAGCTATGATTGAGAGAGAGAGAAAGAGAAGCTGTGAGTGAGAGAGAGAGAGAAGCTGAGTGAGAGAGAGAGAAAGAGAAGCTGTGAGTGAGAGAGAGAGAAAGAGAAGCTGTGAGTGAGAGAGAGAGAGAGAAGCTGTGAGTGAGAGAGAGAGAAAGAGAAGCTGTGAGTGAGAGAGAGAGAAAGAGAAGCTGTTAGTGAGAGAGAGTATAAGAGAAGCTGTGAGTGAGAGAGAGAGAAAGAGAAGCTGTGAGTGAGAGAGAGAGAAATAGAAGCTATGAGTGAGAGAGAGTGAGAGAGAAGCTGTGAGTGAGAGAGAGAGAACCTGTGAGTGAGAGAGAGAGAAAGAGAAGCTGTATGTGTGAGAGAGAGAAAGAGAAAGAGAAGCTGTCAGTGAGAGAGAAAGAGAGAAAATGAGAAGCTGTGAGGGAGAGAGAGAGAGAGAAAGAGAGGTTGTGTGGTTGTGTGAGAGAGAAGCTGTGAGGGAGAGAGAGAGAAAGAGAAACTGTGAGTGAGAGAGAGAGAAAGAGAAGCGGTTAGTGAGAGAGAGTGAAAGAGAAGCTGTGAGTGAAGGAGAGAGAGAAGCTGTGATTGAGAGAGAGAAGCTGTGAGTGAGAGAGAGAGAGAAAGAGAAACTGAGTGAGAGAGAGAGAGAAAGAGAAGCTGTGAGTGAGAGAGAGAGAGAGAGAAAGAGAAGCTATGTGTGTGTGGGAGAGAGAAGCAGTGAGTGAGAGAGAAAGAGAAAGAGAACCTGTGAGTGAGAGAGAGAAAGAGAAGCTGTTAGTGACAGTGAGTGTGAAAGAGAAGCTTTGAGTGAGAGAGAGAAAAGCTGTGAGTGAGAGAGAGAGAGAAGCTGTGAGTGAGAGAGAGAAAGAGAAGCTGTGAGTGAGAGAGAGTGAGAAAGAGAAGCTGTGAGTGAGAGAGAAAGAGAAGCTGTGAGTGAGGCAGAGAGAGAAAGAGAAGGTGTGTGTGTGTGAGAGAGAAGCTGTTAGTGAGAGAGAGAAAGAGAAGCTGTGAGTGAGAGAGAGAGAGAACGAGAAGCTGTGAGAGAGAGAGAAGCTGTGAGTGAGACAGAAGAGAAGGAGAAGCTGTGAGTGAGAGAGAGAGTGAGAAAGAAAGAGATGCTGTGAGTGAGAGAGGGAGAAAGAGAAGGTGTGAGTGAGAGAGAGAGAGAGAAAGAGAAGCTGTGAGTGAGAGAGAGAGAGAAGCTGTGAGTGAGAGAGAGAGAAAGAGAAGCTGTGAGTGAGAGAGAGAGAAAGAGAAGGTGTGAGTGAGAGAGAGATAGAGAAAGAGAAGCTGTGAGTGAGAGAGAGAGAGAAGCTGTGAGTGTGAGAGAGAAAGAGAAGCTGTGAGTGAGAGAGAGAGAGAAAGAGAAGCAGTGTGTGTGAGAGAGAGAAAGAGAAGCTGTGAGTGAGAGAAAGAGAAAGAGTAGCTGTGAGTGAGGAGAGAGAGAAAGAGAAGCTGTGAGTGAGAGAGAGAGAGAAGGAGAAGCTGTGAGTGAGAGAGGGAAAGAGAAGCTGTGAGTGAGAGAGAGAGAAAGAGAAGCTGTAAGTGAGAGAGAGTGAGAAAGAGAAGCTGTGAGAGAGAGAGAGAGAAGCTGTGTGTGTGAGAGAGAGAGAAAGAGGAGCTGTGAGTGAGAGAGAGAGAATGAGAAGCTGTGAGAGAGAGAAAGAGAGAAGCTGTGAGTGAGAGAGAGAGAGAGAAGGAGAAGCTGTGAGTGAGAGAGAGAAAGAGAAGCTGTGAGTGAGTGAAAGAGAAAGAGAAGCTGTAAGTGAGAGAGAGTGAGAAAGAGAAGCTGAGAGAGAGAGAGAGAAGCTGTGTGTGTGTGAGAGAGAAAGAGGAGCTGTAAGTGAGACAGAGAGAGAATGAGAAGCTGTGAGAGAGAGAAAGAGAGAAGCTGTGAGTGAGAGAGAACAAGATGCTGTGAGTCAGAGAGAGAGAAAGAAAGAGAAGCTGTGAGTGTGAGAGAGAGAGAAGCTGTGAGTGAGCGACAGAGAAAGAGAAGCTGTGAGTGAGAGAGAGAAAAAGAGAAGCTGAGAGAGAGAGAAAGAGAAGCTGTGAGTGAGAGAGAGAAATAGAGAAAGAGAAGCTGTGAGAGAGAGAGAGAGAAGCTGTGAGTGAGAGAGAAAGAGATGCTGTGAGTGAGAGAGAGGGAGAGAAATTGATGTTAGTGAGAGAGAGAAGGAAAGAGAAGCGGTAAGTGGGAGAGAGAAGAAAGAGAAGCTGTGAGTGAGAGAGAGAGAGAGAGAGAGAGAGAAGCTGTGTGTGTGAGAGAGAGAGAGAAGCTGTGAGTGAGAGACAGAGAGAAAGAGAAGCTGTGAGTGACAGAGAGAGAGAGAAAGAGAAGCTGTGAGTGAGACAGAGAGAAAGAGAAGCTGTGAGTGGTGAGAGAGAGAACGAGAAGCTGTGAGAGAGAGAGAAAGAGAAGCTGTGAGTGAGAGAAAGAGAAAGATAAGCTGTGAGTGAGAGAGAGAGAGAGAGAGAGAAGCTGTGTGAGAGAGAGAGAAAGAGAAGCTGTGAGTGAGAGAGAGAAAGAAAGAGAAGCTGTAAGTGAGAGAGAGTGAGAAAGAGAAGCTGTGAGTGAGAGAGAGAGATAGAAAGAGAAGCTGTGATTGAGAGAGACAGAGAAAAAGAAGCAGTGAGTGAGAGAGAGAGAGAAAGGGAAGCTGTGAGTGAGAGAGAGAGAGAACGAAAAGCTGTGAGAGAGAGAGAGAAGCTGTGAGTGAGTGAGAGAGAGAAGGAGAAGCTGTGAGTGAGATAAGAGAGAGAAAGAATGAGAAGCTGTGAGTGAGAGAGAGAGAGAAGCTGTGAGTGAGAGAGAGAGAAAGAAAAGCTGTGAGTGAGAGAGAGAGAGAAAGAGAAGCTGTGAGTGAGAGAGAAAGAGAAAGAGGAGCTGTGTGTGTGTGAGAGAGAAAGTGAACCTGTGTGTGAGCACAGAGAAGCTGTGAGTGAGAGAGAAAGAGAGAAAGTGAAGCTGTTAGTGAGAGAGACCGAAAGAGAAACTGTGAGAGAAAGAGAAAGAGAGAAAGAAGAAGCTGTGAGTGAGAGAGAGAGAAAGAGAAGCTGTGAGTGGGAGAGATAGAGAATGAGAAGCTGTGAGAGAGAGAGAAATAGAAGCTGTGAGTGAGAGAGAGAAATAGAGAAAGAGAAGCTTTGAGTGAGAGAGAGAGAGAGAATGAGAAGCTGTGAGTGAGAGAAAGATAAGCTGTGAGTAAGAGAGAGAGAAAGATAAGCTGTGAGTGAGAGGGAGAGAGAAAGAGAGGCTGTGAGTGAGACAGAGAGAAAGAGAAGCTGTGTGAGAGAGAAATAGAAGCTGTGAGTGAGAGAGAGAAATAGAGAAAGAGAAGCTGTGAGTGAGAGAGAGAGAGAATGAGAAGCTGTGAGTGAGAGAAAGATAAGCTGTGAGTAAGAGAGAGAGAAAGATAAGCAGTTAGTGAGAGAGAGAGTGAAAGAGAAGCTGTGAGTGAAGGAGAGAGGGAAGCTGTGATTGAGAGAGAGAAGCTGTGAGTGAGAGAGAGAGAGAAAGAGAAACTGAGTGAGAGAGAGATAAAGAGAAGCTGTGAGTGAGAGAGAGAGAGAAAGAGAAGCTATGTGTGAGATAGAGAGAGAAGCAGTGAGTGAGAGAGAGAGAGAAAGAGAAGCTGTGAGTGAGATAGAAAGAGAAAGAGAAGATGTGAGTGAGAGAGAGAGATAGAAAGAGACGCTGTGATTGAGAGAGACAGAGGAAAAAAGCTGTGAGTGAGAGAGAGAGAGAAAGGGAAGCTGTGAGTGAGAGAGAGAGAACGAGAAGCTGTGAGAGAGAGAGAAGCTGTGAGTGAGTGAGAGAGAGAGAACGAGAAGCTGTGAGTGAGATAAGGGAGAGAAAGAAAGAGAAGCTGTGAGTGAGAGAGAGAGAAAGAGAAGCTGTGAGTGAGAGAGAGAGAGAGAAGCTGTGAGTGAGAGAGAGAGAAAGAAAAGCTGTGATGGAGAGAGAGAGAAAGAGAAGCTGTGAGTGAGAGAGAAAGAGAAAGAGAAAGAGGAGCTGTGTGTGCGAGAGAGAGAAAGAGAACCTGTGTGTGTGAGAGAGAAGCTGTGAGTGAGAGAGAAAGAGAGAAAGTGAAGCTGTTAGTGAGAGAGACAGAAAGAGAAACTGTGAGAGAAAGAGAAAGAGAGAAAGAAGAAGCTGTGAGTGAGAGAGAGAGAAATAGAAGCTGTGAGTGAGAGAGAGAAATAGAGAAAGAGAAGCTTTGAGAGAGAGAGAGAATGAGAAGCTGTGAGTGAGAGAAAGATAAGCTGTGAGTAAGAGAGAGAGAAAGATAAGCTGTGAGTGAGAGAGAGAGAGAAAGAGAAACTGTGAGTGAGAGATAGAGAGAAAGAGAAGCTGTGAGAGAGAGAGAGAAAGAGAAGCTGTTAGTGAGAGAGAGAGTGAAAGAGAAGCTGTGAGTGAAGGAGAGAGAGAGAAGCTGTGATTGAGCGAGAGAGAGAAGCTGTGAGTGAGAGAGAGAAAGAGAAGCTGTTAGTGAGAGAGAGAGAGAAGCTGTGAGTGAGAGAGAGAGAAGCTGTGAGTGAGAGAGTGAGAAAGAGAAGCTGTATGTGTTTGTGTATGAGAGAGAGTGAGAAGCTGTGAGAGAGAGAGAAAAAAGAGAAGCTGTGAGTGAGAGAGAGAATGAAAGAGAAGCTGTGAGTAAGAGAGAGAGAAGCTGTGAGTGAGTGAGAAAGAGAAGCTGTGAGTGAGTGAGTGAGAGAGAGAATCTGAGTGAGAGAGAGAGAGAAAGAGAAGCTGTGAGTGAGAGAGAGAGAGAAAGAGAAGCTGTGAGTGAGAGAGTAAGAGAAGCTGTGAGAGAGAGAGAGTGAGAAAGAGAAGATGTGAATGACAGAGAGAGAGAGAAGCTGTGTGTGTCTGAGAGAGAGAAAGAGAAGCTGTGTGTGTGTGTGAGAGAGAGAAAGAGAAGCTGTGAGTGAGAGAGAGAGAAAGAAAGAAAGAGAAGCTGTGATAGGGAGAAAGAGAGAAAGAACTGTGTGTGTGTGTGAGAGAGAAGCTGTGAGTGAGAGAGAGAGAGAAAGAGAAGCTGAGTGAGAGAGAGAGAGAAAGAGAAGCTGTGAGTGAGAGAGAGAGAAAGAGAAGCTGAGTGAGTGAGAGAGAGAAAGAGAAGCTGTGTGAGAGACAGAGAAAGAAAGAGAAATTGTCAGTGAGAGAGAGAGAGAGAAGCTTTGAGTGAGAGAGAAAGAGAGAAAGAGAAGCTGTGAGTGAGAGAGAGAGAGAAAGAGATGCTGTGAGTGAGAGAGAGAGAGTGAAAGAGAAGCTGTGAGTGAGAGAGAGAGAGAGAAAGAGAAGCTGTGAGTGACTGAGAGAAAGAGAAGCTGTGTTAGAGAGAGAGAGAAAGAGATGCTGTGAGTGAGAGAGACAGAAAGAGAAGCTGTGAGTGAGAGAGAGAGAAAGAGAAGCTTTGAGTGAGAGAGAGAGAGAAAGAGAAGCTTTGTGTGTGTGAGAGAGAAAGAGAAGTTGTGAGTGAGAGAGAGAAAGAGAAGCTGTGTGTGTGAGAGAGAGAAAGAGAAGCTGTGAGTGAGAGAGAAAGAGAAGCTGTGCGAAAGAGAGAGAGAGAGAAAGAGAAGCTGTGACTGGAGAGAGAGAGAAGCTGTGAGTGAGTGAGAGAGAAAGAGAAATGGTGAGTGAGTGAGAGAGAGAAGCTGTGAGTGTGTGTGTGAGAGAGAAAGAGAAGCTGAGTGAGAGAGGGAGAGAAAGAGAAGCTGTGAGTGAGAGAGAGAAAGAGAAGCTGTGAGTGAGAGAGAGAGAGAAGCTGTGTGAGTGAGAGAGAGAGAAGCTGTGTGTGAGAGAGAGAAGCTGTGAGTGAGAGAGAGAGAGGGAAAGAGAAGCTGTAAGTGAGAGAGAGAGAAAGAGAAGCTGTGAGTGTGTGTGTGAGAGAGAAAGATATGTTGTGAGTGAGAGAGAGAGAAAGAGATGCTGTGAGTGAGAGAGAAATATAAGCTGTGAGAGAGAGTGAGAGAGAAAGAGATGCTGTGAGTGAGTGCATGAGAGAGAGAGAGAAGCTGTGAGTGAGTGAGTGAGAGAAAGTGTATCTGTGAGTGAGAGAGAGAGAAAGAAAAGCTGTGAGTAAGAGAGAGAGAAAGAGCTATGAGTGAGAGAAAGAGAAAGGGAAGCTGTAAGTGAGAGAGAGTGAGAAAGAGAAGCTGTGTGTGTGTGAGAGAGAGAGAGAGAGAAGCTGTGAGTGAGAGAGAGAGAGAAGGAGAAGCTGTGAGTGAGAGAGAGAAAGAGCTGTGAGTGGGAGAGAAAGAAAGAAAAAGAAGCTGTGAGTGAGAGAGAGTGAGTGAAAGAAGCTGTGAGTGAGAGAGAGAGAGAAAGAGAAGATGTGAGTGAGAGAGAGAAAGATAAGCTGTGAGTGGGAGAGAAAGAGAGAAAGAGAAGCTGTGAGTGAGAGCGAGAGAGCGAGAGAAGCTGTGAGTGAGAGTGAGAGAAAGAGAAGCTGTGAGTGAGAGAGAGTGAGAAAGAGAAGCTGTGTGTATGTGTGTGTGAGAGAGAGAAGCTGTGTGTGTGAGAGAGAAAGAGAAGCTGTGAGTGAGAGAGAGATAGAAAGAGAAGGTGTGATTGAGAGTGAGAGAGAAAGAGATGCTGTGAGTTAGTGCATGAGAGAGAGAAAGGGAAGCTGTGAGTGAGAGAGAGAGAGAACGAGAAGCTGTGTGTGTGAGAGAGAGAAGCTGTGAGTGAGTGACAGAGAGATAAGGAGAACTGTGGGTGAGATAAGAGAGAGAAAAAAAGAGAAGCTGTGAGTGAGAGAGAGAGAAAGTGAAGCTATGAGTGAGAGAGAGAGAGAAGCTGTGAGTGAGAGAGAGAGAAAGCAAAGCTGTGAGTGAGAGAGAAGCTGTGAGTGAGAGAGAGAGAACCTGTGAGTGAGAGAGAGAGAGAAAGAGAAGCTGTATGTGTGAGTGAGAGAAAAAGAAAGAGAAGCTGTCAGTGAGAGAGAAAGAGAGAAAATGAGAAGCTGTGAGGGAGAGCGAGAGAGAGAGAGAAAGAGAAGTTGTGTGGTTGTGAAAGAGAGAACCTGTGAGGGAGAGAGAGAGAAAGAGAAGATTTGAGTGAGATAGAGAGTAAAAAGAAGCTGTGAGTGAGAGAGAGAGAGAAAGAGAAACTGTGAGTGAGAGATAGAGAGAAAGAGAAGCTGTGAGAGAGAGAGAGAAAGAGAAGCTGTTAGTGAGAGAGAGAGTGAAAGAGAAGCTGTGAGTGAAGGAGAGAGAGAGAAGCTGTGATTGAGCGAGAGAGAGAAGCTGTGAGTGAGAGAGAGAAAGAGAAGCTGTTAGTGAGAGAGAGAGAGAGAAGCTGTGAGTGAGAGAGAGAGAAGCTGTGAGTGAGAGAGTGAGAAAGAGAAGCTGTATGTGTTTGTGTATGAGAGAGAGTGAGAAGCTGTGAGAGAGAGAGAAAAAAAGAGAAGCTGTGAGTGAGAGAGAGAATGAAAGAGAAGCTGTGAGTAAGAGAGAGAGAAGCTGTGAGTGAGTGAGAAAGAGAAGCTGTGAGTGAGTGAGTGAGAGAGAGAATCTGAGTGAGAGAGAGAGAGAAAGAGAAGCTGTGAGTGAGAGAGAGAGAGAAAGAGAAGCAGTGAGTGAGAGAGTAAGAGAAGCTGTGTGAGAGAGAGAGTGAGAAAGAGAAGCTGTGAGTGTGTGTGAGAGAGAATGAGAAGCTGTGAGAGAGAGAGAGGGAAAGAGAAGATGTGAATGACAGAGAGAGAGAGAAGCTGTGTGTGTCTGAGATAGAGAAAGAGAAGCTGTGTGTGTGTGAGAGAGAGAAAGAGAAGCTGTGAGTGAGAGAGAGAGAAAGAAAGAAAGAGAAGCTGTGAGAGGGAGAAAGAGAGATAGAACTGTGTGTGTGTGTGAGAGAGAAGCTGTGAGTGAGAGAGAGAGAGAGAAAGAGAAGCTGAGTGAGAGAGAGAGAGAAAGAGAAGCTGTGAGTGAGTGAGAGAGAAAGAGAAGCTGAGTGAGTGAGAGAGAGAAAGAGAAGCTGTGTGAGAGACAGAGAAAGAAAGAGAAATTGTCAGTGAGAGAGAGAGAGAGAAGCTTTGAGTGAGAGAGAAAGAGAGAAAGAGAAGCTGTGAGTGAGAGTGAGAGAGAAAGAGATGCTGTGAGTGAGAGAGAGAGTGAAAGAGAAGCTGTGAGTGAGAGAGAGAGAGAGAAAGAGAAGCTGTGAGTGACTGAGAGAAAGAGAAGCTGTGTTAGAGAGAGAGAGAAAGAGATGCTGTGAGTGAGAGAGACAGAAAGAGAAGCTGTGAGTGAGAGAGAGAGAAAGAGAAGCTTTGAGTGAGAGAGAGAGAGAAAGAGAAGCTTTGTGTGTGTGAGAGAGAAAGAGAAGTTGTGAGTGAGAGAGAGAAAGAGAAGCTGTGTGTGTGAGAGAGAGAAAGAGAAGCTGTGAGTGAGAGAGAAAGAGAAGCTGTGAGAAAGAGAGAGAGAGAGAAAGAGAAGCTGTGACTGGAGAGAGAGAGAAGCTGTGAGTGTGAGAGAGAGAAAGAGAAATGATGAGTGAGAGAGAGAAGCTGTGAGTGTGTGTGAGAGAGAGAAAGAGAAGCTGAGTGAGAGAGGGAGAGAAAGAGAAGCTGTGAGTGAGAGAGAGAGAGAAAGAGAAGCTGTGAGTGAGAGAGAGAGAGAAGCTGTGTGAGTGAGAGA
The DNA here is from genome assembly GCA_035047305.1 of Bradypodion pumilum. Taxonomy (NCBI): domain Eukaryota; kingdom Metazoa; phylum Chordata; class Lepidosauria; order Squamata; family Chamaeleonidae; genus Bradypodion; species Bradypodion pumilum. Next base: position 237,110,250 of record JAWDJD010000001.1, read on the forward strand.
GAGAGAGAGAAGCTGTGTGTGAGAGAGAGAAGCTGTGAGTGAGAGAGAGAGAGGGAAAGAGAAGCTGTAAGTGAGAGAGAGAGAAAGAGAAGCTGTGAGTGTGTGTGTGAGAGAGAAAGATATGTTGTGAGTGAGAGAGAAAGAGATGCTGTGAGTGAGAGAGAAATATAAGCTGTGAGAGAGAGTGAGAGAGAAAGAGATGCTGTGAGTGAGTGCATGAGAGAGAGAGAGAGAAGCTGTGAGTGAGTGAGAGAGAGAAAGTGTAGCTGTGAGTGAGAGAGAGAGAAAGAATAGCTGTGAGTAAGAGAGAGAGACAAGCTGAGTGAGAGAGAGAGAAAGAGAAGCTGTGAGTGACAGAGAGAGAGAAATAGAAGTTGTGAGTGAGAGAGTGAGAGAGAGAAATAGAAGCTGTGAGAGAGAGTGAGAGAGATACAGATGCTGTGAGTGAGTGCATGAGAGAGAGAGAAAGAGAAGCTGTGAGTGAGTGAGAGAGAGAAAGAGTAGCTGTGAGTGAAAGAGAAAGAGAAGCTGTGAGTGAGAGAGAGAGAGAAGCTGAGTGAGAGAGAGAGAAAGAGAAGCTGTGAGTGAGAGAGAGAGAAACTGTGAGTGAGAGAGAGAGAGAAGCTGTTAGTGAGAGAGAGAAAGAGTAGCTGTGTGTGTGTGAGAGAGAGAAAGAGTAGCTGTGATTGAGAGAGAGAGAAATAGAAGCTGTGAGTGAGAGAGAGAGAAGCTGAGTGAGAGAGAGAGAAAGAGAAGCTGTGAGTGAGAGAGAGAGAAAGAGAAGCTGTGAGTGAGAGAGAGAGAGAGAAGCTGTGAGTGAGAGAGAGAGAAAGAGAAGCTGTGAGTGAGAGAGAGAAAGAGAAGCTGTTAGTGAGAGAGAGTATAAGAGAAGCTGTGAGTGAGAGAGAGAGAAGCTGTGAGTGAGAGAGAGAGAAGTAGAATCTGTGAGTGAGAGAGAGAGAAAGAGAAGCTGTGAGTGTGTGTGTGAGAGAGAAAGATATGTTGTGAGTGAGAGAGAAAGAGATGCTGTGAGTGAGAGAGAAATATAAGCTGTGAGAGAGAGTGAGAGAGAAAGAGATGCTGTGAGTGAGTGCATGAGAGAGAGAGAGAGAAGCTGTGAGTGAGTGAGAGAGAGAAAGTGTAGCTGTGAGTGAGAGAGAGAGAGAGAAAGAAAAGCTGTGAGTAAGAGAGAGAGACAAGCTGAGTGAGAGAGAGAGAAAGAGAAGCTGTGAGTGACACAGAGAGAGAAATAGAAGTTGTGAGTGAGAGAGTGAGAGAGAGAAATAGAAGCTGTGAGAGAGAGTGAGAGAGATACAGATGCTGTGAGTGAGTGCATGAGAGAGAGAGAAAGGGAAGCTTGAGTGAGTGAGAGAGAGAAAGAGTAGCTGTGAGTGAAAGAGAAAGAGAAGCTGTGAGTGAGAGAGAGAGAGAGAAACTGAGTGAGAAAGAGAGAAAGAGAAGCTGTGAGTGAGAGAGTGAGAAGCTGTGAGTGAGAGAGAGAGAGAAGCTGTTAGTGAGAGAGAGAAAGAGTAGCTGTGTGTGTGAGAGAGAGAAAGAGTAGCTATGATTGAGAGAGAGAGAAAGAGAAGCTGTGAGTGAGAGAGAGAGAGAAGCTGAGTGAGAGAGAGAGAAAGAGAAGCTGTGAGTGAGAGAGAGAGAAAGAGAAGCTGTGAGTGAGAGAGAGAGAGAGAAGCTGTGAGTGAGAGAGAGAGAAAGAGAAGCTGTGAGTGAGAGAGAGAGAAAGAGAAGCTGTTAGTGAGAGAGAGTATAAGAGAAGCTGTGAGTGAGAGAGAGAGAGAAAGAGAAGCTGTGAGTGAGAGAGAGAGAAATAGAAGCTATGAGTGAGAGAGAGTGAGAGAGAAGCTGTGAGTGAGAGAGAGAGAACCTGTGAGTGAGAGAGAGAGAAAGAGAAGCTGTATGTGTGAGAGAGAGAAAGAGAAAGAGAAGCTGTCAGTGAGAGAGAAAGAGAGAAAATGAGAAGCTGTGAGGGAGAGAGAGAGAGAGAAAGAGAGGTTGTGTGGTTGTGTGAGAGAGAAGCTGTAAGGGAGAGAGAGAGAAAGAGAAACTGTGAGTGAGAGAGAGAGAAAGAGAAGCGGTTAGTGAGAGAGAGTGAAAGAGAAGCTGTGAGTGAAGGAGAGAGAGAAGCTGTGATTGAGAGAGAGAAGCTGTGAGTGAGAGAGAGAGAGAAAGAGAAACTGAGTGAGAGAGAGAGAGAAAGAGAAGCTGTGAGTGAGAGAGAGAGAGAGAGAAAGAGAAGCTATGTGTGTGTGGGAGAGAGAAGCAGTGAGTGAGAGAGAAAGAGAAAGAGAACCTGTGAGTGAGAGAGAAAGAGAAGCTGTTAGTGACAGTGAGTGTGAAAGAGAAGCTTTGAGTGAGAGAGAGAAAAGCTGTGAGTGAGAGAGAGAGAGAAGCTGTGAGTGAGAGAGAGAAAGAGAAGCTGTGAGTGAGAGAGAGTGAGAAAGAGAAGCTGTGAGTGAGAGAGAAAGAGAAGCTGTGAGTGAGGCAGAGAGAGAAAGAGAAGGTGTGTGTGTGTGAGAGAGAAGCTGTTAGTGAGAGAGAGAAAGAGAAGCTGTGAGTGAGAGAGAGAGAGAGAACGAGAAGCTGTGAGAGAGAGAGAAGCTGTGAGTGAGACAGAAGAGAAGGAGAAGCTGTGAGTGAGAGAGAGAGAGAGAAAGAAAGAGATGCTGTGAGTGAGAGAGGGAGAAAGAGAAGGTGTGAGTGAGAGAGAGAGAGAGAAAGAGAAGCTGTGAGTGAGAGAGAGAGAGAAGCTGTGAGTGAGAGAGAGAGAAAGAGAAGCTGTGAGTGAGAGAGAGAGAAAGAGAAGGTGTGAGTGAGAGAGAGATAGAGAAAGAGAAGCTGTGAGTGAGAGAGAGAGAGAAGCTGTGAGTGTGAGAGAGAAAGAGAAGCTGTGAGTGAGAGAGAGAGAAAGAGAAGCAGTGTGTGTGAGAGAGAGAAAGAGAAGCTGTGAGTGAGAGAAAGAGAAAGAGTAGCTGTGAGTGAGGAGAGAGAGAAAGAGAAGCTGTGAGTGAGAGAGAGAGAGAAGGAGAAGCTGTGAGTGAGAGAGGGAAAGAGAAGCTGTGAGTGAGAGAGAGAGAAAGAGAAGCTGTAAGTGAGAGAGAGTGAGAAAGAGAAGCTGTGAGAGAGAGAGAGAAGCTGTGTGTGTGAGAGAGAGAGAAAGAGGAGCTGTGAGTGAGAGAGAGAGAATGAGAAGCTGTGAGAGAGAGAAAGAGAGAAGCTGTGAGTGAGAGAGAGAGAGAGAAGGAGAAGCTGTGAGTGAGAGAGAGAAAGAGTAGCTGTGAGTGAGTGAAAGAGAAAGAGAAGCTGTAAGTGAGAGAGAGTGAGAAAGAGAAGCTGAGAGAGAGAGAGAAGCTGTGTGTGTGAGAGAGAGAAAGAGGAGCTGTAAGTGAGACAGAGAGAGAATGAGAAGCTGTGAGAGAGAGAAAGAGAGAAGCTGTGAGTGAGAGAGTACAAGATGCTGTGAGTCAGAGAGAGAGAAAGAAAGAGAAGCTGTGAGTGTGAGAGAGAGAGAAGCTGTGAGTGAGCGACAGAGAAAGAGAAGCTGTGAGTGAGAGAGAGAAAAAGAGAAGCTGAGAGAGAGAGAAAGAGAAGCTGTGAGTGAGAGAGAGAAATAGAGAAAGAGAAGCTGTGAGAGAGAGAGAGAGAAGCTGTGAGTGAGAGAGAAAGAGATGCTGTGAGTGAGAGAGAGGGAGAGAAATTGATGTTACTGAGAGAGAGAAGGAAAGAGAAGCGGTAAGTGGGAGAGAGAAGAAAGAGAAGCTGTGAGAGAGAGAGAGAGAGAGAGAGAGAGAAGCTGTGTGTGTGAGAGAGAGAGAGAAGCTGTGAGTGAGAGACAGAGAGAAAGAGAAGCTGTGAGTGACAGAGAGAGAGAGAAAGAGAAGCTGTGAGTGAGACAGAGAGAAAGAGAAGCTGTGAGTGGTGAGAGAGAGAACGAGAAGCTGTGAGAGAGAGAGAAAGAGAAGCTGTGAGTGAGAGAAAGAGAAAGATAAGCTGTGAGTGAGAGAGAGAGAGAGAGAGAAGCTGTGTGAGAGAGAGAGAAAGAGAAGCTGTGAGTGAGAGAGAGAAAGAAAGAGAAGCTGTAAGTGAGAGAGAGTGAGAAAGAGAAGCTGTGAGTGAGAGAGAGAGATAGAAAGAGAAGCTGTGATTGAGAGAGACAGAGAAAAAGAAGCAGTGAGTGAGAGAGAGAGAGAAAGGGAAGCTGTGAGTGAGAGAGAGAGAGAACGAGAAGCTGTGAGAGAGAGAGAGAAGCTGTGAGTGAGTGAGAGAGAGAAGGAGAAGCTGTGAGTGAGAGAGAGAGAAAAAAAAGCTGTGAGTGAGAGAGAGAGAGAAAGAGAAGCTGTGAGTGAGAGAGAAAGAGAAAGAGGAGCTGTGTGTGTGTGAGAGAGAAAGTGAACCTGTGTGTGAGCACAGAGAAGCTGTGAGTGAGAGAGAAAGAGAGAAAGTGAAGCTGTTAGTGAGAGAGACCGAAAGAGAAACTGTGAGAGAAAGAGAAAGAGAGAAAGAAGAAGCTGTGAGTGAGAGAGAGAGAAAGAGAAGCTGTGAGTGGGAGAGATAGAGAATGAGAAGCTGTGTGAGAGAGAGAAATAGAAGCTGTGAGTGAGAGAGAGAAATAGAGAAAGAGAAGCTTTGAGTGAGAGAGAGAGAGAGAATGAGAAGCTGTGAGTGAGAGAAAGATAAGCTGTGAGTAAGAGAGAGAGAAAGATAAGCTGTGAGTGAGAGGGAGAGAGAAAGAGAAGCTGTGAGTGAGACAGAGAGAAAGAGAAGCTGTGTGAGAGAGAAATAGAAGCTGTGAGTGAGAGAGAGAAATAGAGAAAGAGAAGCTGTGAGTGAGAGAGAGAGAGAATGAGAAGCTGTGAGGGAGAGAAAGATAAGCTGTGAGTAAGAGAGAGAGAAAGATAAGCAGTTAGTGAGAGAGAGAGTGAAAGAGAAGCTGTGAGTGAAGGAGAGAGGGAAGCTGTGATTGAGAGAGAGAAGCTGTGAGTGAGAGAGAGAGAGAAAGAGAAACTGAGTGAGAGAGAGATAAAGAGAAGCTGTGAGTGAGAGAGAGAGAGAAAGAGAAGCTATGTGTGAGATAGAGAGAGAAGCAGTGAGTGAGAGAGAGAGAGAAAGAGAAGCTGTGAGTGAGATAGAAAGAGAAAGAGAAGATGTGAGTGAGAGAGAGAGATAGAAAGAGACGCTGTGATTGAGAGAGACAGAGGAAAAAAGCTGTGAGTGAGAGAGAGAGAGAAAGGGAAGCTGTGAGTGAGAGAGAGAGAACGAGAAGCTGTGAGAGAGAGAGAGAAGCTGTGAGTGAGTGAGAGAGAGAGAACGAGAAGCTGTGAGTGAGATAAGGGAGAGAAAGAAAGAGAAGCTGTGAGTGAGAGAGAGAGAAAGAGAAGCTGTGAGTGAGAGAGAGAGAGAGAAGCTGTGAGTGAGAGAGAGAGAAAGAAAAGCTGTGATGGAGAGAGAGAGAAAGAGAAGCTGTGAGTGAGAGAGAAAGAGAAAGAGAAAGAGAAAGAGGAGCTGTGTGTGCGAGAGAGAGAAAGAGAACCTGTGTGTGTGAGAGAGAAGCTGTGAGTGAGAGAGAAAGAGAGAAAGTGAAGCTGTTAGTGAGAGAGACAGAAAGAGAAACTGTGAGAGAAAGAGAAAGAGAGAAAGAAGAAGCTGTTAGTGAGAGAGAGAGAAATAGAAGCTGTGAGTGAGAGAGAGAAATAGAGAAAGAGAAGCTTTGAGAGAGAGAGAGAATGAGAAGCTGTGAGTGAGAGAAAGATAAGCTGTGAGTAAGAGAGAGAGAAAGATAAGCTGTGAGTGAGAGAGAGAGAGAAAGAGAAACTGTGAGTGAGAGATAGAGAGAAAGAGAAGCTGTGAGAGAGAGAGAGAAAGAGAAGCTGTTAGTGAGAGAGAGAGTGAAAGAGAAGCTGTGAGTGAAGGAGAGAGAGAGAAGCTGTGATTGAGCGAGAGAGAGAAGCTGTGAGTGAGAGAGAGAAAGAGAAGCTGTTAGTGAGAGAGAGAGAGAAGCTGTGAGTGAGAGAGAGAGAAGCTGTGAGTGAGAGAGTGAGAAAGAGAAGCTGTATGTGTTTGTGTATGAGAGAGAGTGAGAAGCTGTGAGAGAGAGAGAGAAAAAGAGAAGCTGTGAGTGAGAGAGAGAATGAAAGAGAAGCTGTGAGTAAGAGAGAGAGAAGCTGTGAGTGAGTGAGAAAGAGAAGCTGTGAGTGAGTGAGTGAGAGAGAGAATCTGAGTGAGAGAGAGAGAGAAAGAGAAGCTGTGAGTGAGAGAGAGAGAGAAAGAGAAGCTGTGAGTGAGAGAGTAAGAGAAGCTGTGAGAGAGAGAGAGTGAGAAAGAGAAGATGTGAATGACAGAGAGAGAGAGAAGCTGTGTGTGTCTGAGAGAGAGAAAGAGAAGCTGTGTGTGTGTGAGAGAGAGAGAAAGAGAAGCTGTGAGTGAGAGAGAGAGAAAGAAAGAAAGAGAAGCTGTGATAGGGAGAAAGAGAGAAAGAACTGTGTGTGTGTGTGAGAGAGAAGCTGTGAGTGAGAGAGAGAGAGAAAGAGAAGCTGAGTGAGAGAGAGAGAGAAAGAGAAGCTGTGAGTGAGAGAGAGAGAAAGAGAAGCTGAGTGAGTGAGAGAGAGAAAGAGAAGCTGTGTGAGAGACGGAGAAAGAAAGAGAAATTGTCAGTGAGAGAGAGAGAGAGAAGCTTTGAGTGAGAGAGAAAGAGAGAAAGAGAAGCTGTGAGTGAGAGAGAGAGAGAAAGAGATGCTGTGAGTGAGAGAGAGAGTGAAAGAGAAGCTGTGAGTGAGAGAGAGAGAGAGAGAGAGAAGCTGTGAGTGACTGAGAGAAAGAGAAGCTGTGTTAGAGAGAGAGAGAAAGAGATGCTGTGAGTGAGAGAGACAGAAAGAGAAGCTGTGAGTGAGAGAGAGAGAAAGAGAAGCTTTGAGTGAGAGAGAGAGAGAAAGAGAAACTTTGTGTGTGTGAGAGAGAAAGAGAAGTTGTGAGTGAGAGAGAGAAAGAGAAGCTGTGTGTGTGAGAGAGAGAAAGAGAAGCTGTGACTGGAGAGAGAGAGAAGCTGTGAGTGAGTGAGAGAGAAAGAGAAATGGTGAGTGAGTGAGAGAGAGAAGCTGTGAGTGTGTGTGTGAGAGAGAAAGAGAAGCTGAGTGAGAGAGGGAGAGAAAGAGAAGCTGTGAGTGAGAGAGAGAAAGAGAAGCTGTGAGTGAGAGAGAGAGAGAAGCTGTGTGAGTGAGAGAGAGAGAGAAGCTGTGTGTGAGAGAGAGAAGCTGTGAGTGAGAGAGAGAGAGGGAAAGAGAAGCTGTAAGTGAGAGAGAGAGAAAGAGAAGCTGTGAGTGTGTGTGTGAGAGAGAAAGATATGTTGTGAGTGAGAGAGAGAGAAAGAGATGCTGTGAGTGAGAGAGAAATATAAGCTGTGAGAGAGAGTGAGAGAGAAAGAGATGCTGTGAGTGAGTGCATGAGAGAGAGAGAGAAGCTGTGAGTGAGTGAGTGAGAGAAAGTGTAGCTGTGAGTGAGAGAGAGAGAAAGAAAAGCTGTGAGTAAGAGAGAGAGAAAGAGCTATGAGTGAGAGAAAGAGAAAGGGAAGCTGTAAGTGAGAGAGAGTGAGAAAGAGAAGCTGTGTGTGTGTGTGAGAGAGAGAGAGAGAAGCTGTGAGTGAGAGAGAGAGAGAAGGAGAAGCTGTGAGTGAGAGAGAGAAAGAGCTGTGAGTGGGAGAGAAAGAAAGAAAAAGAAGCTGTGAGTGAGAGAGAGTGAGTGAAAGAAGCTGTGAGTGAGAGAGAGAGAGAAAGAGAAGATGTGAGTGAGAGAGAGAAAGATAAGCTGTGAGTGGGAGAGAAAGAGAGAAAGAGAAGCTGTGAGTGAGAGCGAGAGAGCGAGAGAAGCTGTGAGTGAGAGTGAGAGAAAGAGAAGCTGTGAGTGAGAGAGAGTGAGAAAGAGAAGCTGTGTGTATGTGTGAGAGAGAGAGAGAAGCTGTGTGTGTGAGAGAGAAAGAGAAGCTGTGAGTGAGAGAGAGATAGAAAGAGAAGCTGTGATTGAGAGTGAGAGAGAAAGAGATGCTGTGAGTGAGTGCATGAGAGAGAGAAAGGGAAGCTGTGAGTGAGAGAGAGAGAGAACGAGAAGCTGTGTGTGTGAGAGAGAGAAGCTGTGAGTGAGTGACAGAGAGATAAGGAGAACTGTGGGTGAGATAAGAGAGAGAAAAAAAGTGAAGCTGTGAGTGAGAGAGAGAGAATGTGAAGCTATGAGTGAGAGAGAGAGAGAAGCTGTGAGTGAGAGAGAGAGAAAGCAAAGCTGTGAGTGAGAGAGAAGCTGTGAGTGAGAGAGAGAGAACCTGTGAGTGAGAGAGAGAGAGAAAGAGAAGCTGTATGTGTGAGTGAGAGAAAAAGAAAGAGAAGCTGTCAGTGAGAGAGAAAGAGAGAAAATGAGAAGCTGTGAGGGAGAGCGAGAGAGAGAGAGAAAGAGAAGTTGTGTGGTTGTGAAAGAGAGAACCTGTGAGGGAGAGAGAGAGAAAGAGAAGATTTGAGTGAGATAGAGAGAAAAAAGAAGCTGTGAGTGAGAGAGAGAGAGAAAGAGAAACTGTGAGTGAGAGATAGAGAGAAAGAGAAGCTGTGAGAGAGAGAGAGAAAGAGAAGCTGTTAGTGAGAGAGAGAGTGAAAGAGAAGCTGTGAGTGAAGGAGAGAGAGAGAAGCTGTGATTGAGCGAGAGAGAGAAGCTGTGAGTGAGAGAGAGAAAGAGAAGCTGTTAGTGAGAGAGAGAGAGAGAAGCTGTGAGTGAGAGAGAGAGAAACTGTGAGTGAGAGAGTGAGATAGAGAAGCTGTATGTGTTTGTGTATGAGAGAGAGTGAGAAGCTGTGAGAGAGAGAGAAAAAAAGAGAAGCTGTGAGTGAGAGAGAGAATGAAAGAGAAGCTGTGAGTAAGAGAGAGAGAAGCTGTGAGTGAGTGAGAAAGAGAAGCTGTGAGTGAGTGAGTGAGAGAGAGAATCTGAGTGAGAGAGAGAGAGAAAGAGAAGCTGTGAGTGAGAGAGAGAGAGAAAGAGAAGCAGTGAGTGAGAGAGTAAGAGAAGCTGTGTGAGAGAGAGAGTGAGAAAGAGAAGCTGTGAGTGTGTGTGAGAGAGAATGAGAAGCTGTGAGAGAGAGAGAGGGAAAGAGAAGATGTGAATGACAGAGAGAGAGAGAAGCTGTGTGTGTCTGAGATAGAGAAAGAGAAGCTGTGTGTGTGTGAGAGAGAGAGAAAGAGAAGCTGTGAGTGAGAGAGAGAGAAAGAAAGAAAGAGAAGCTGTGAGAGGGAGAAAGAGAGATAGAACTGTGTGTGTGTGTGAGAGAGAAGCTGTGAGTGAGAGAGAGAGAGAGAAAGAGAAGCTGAGTGAGAGAGAGAGAGAAAGAGAAGCTGTGAGTGAGTGAGAGAGAAAGAGAAGCTGAGTGAGTGAGAGAGAGAAAGAGAAGCTGTGTGAGAGACAGAGAAAGAAAGAGAAATTGTCAGTGAGAGAGAGAGAGAAGCTTTGAGTGAGAGAGAAAGAGAGAAAGAGAAGCTGTGAGTGAGAGTGAGAGAGAAAGAGATGCTGTGAGTGAGAGAGAGAGTGAAAGAGAAGCTGTGAGTGAGAGAGAGAGAGAGAAAGAGAAGCTGTGAGTGACTGAGAGAAAGAGAAGCTGTGTTAGAGAGAGAGAGAAAGAGATGCTGTGAGTGAGAGAGACAGAAAGAGAAGCTGTGAATGAGAGAGAGAGAAAGAGAAGCTTTGAGTGAGAGAGAGAGAGAAAGAGAAGCTTTGTGTGTGTGAGAGAGAAAGAGAAGTTGTGAGTGAGAGAGAGAAAGAGAAGCTGTGTGTGTGAGAGAGAGAAAGAGAAGCTGTGAGTGAGAGAGAAAGAGAAGCTGTGAGAAAGAGAGAGAGAGAGAAAGAGAAGCTGTGACTGGAGAGAGAGAGAAGCTGTGAGTGTGTGAGAGAGAAAGAGAAATGATGAGTGAGAGAGAGAAGCTGTGAGTGTGTGTGAGAGAGAGAAAGAGAAGCTGAGTGAGAGAGGGAGAGAAAGAGAAGCTGTGAGTGAGAGAGAGAGAGAAAGAGAAGCTGTGAGTGAGAGAGAGAGAGAAGCTGTGTGAGTGAGAGATAGAGAGAGAAGCTGTGTGTGAGAGAGAGAAGCTGTGAGTGAGAGAGAGAGAGGGAAAGAGAAGCTGTAAGTGAGAGAGAGAGAAAGAGAAGCTGTGAGTGTGTGTGTGAGAGAGAAAGATATGTTGTGAGTGAGAGAGAAAGAGATGCTGTGAGTGAGAGAGAAATATAAGCTGTGAGAGAGAGTGAGAGAGAAAGAGATGCTGTGAGTGAGTGCATGAGAGAGAGAGAGAGAAGCTGTGAGTGAGTGAGAGAGAGAAAGTGTAGCTGTGAGTGAGAGAGAGAGAAAGAAAAGCTGTGAGTAAGAGAGAGAGACAAGCTGAGTGAGAGAGAGAGAAAGAGAAGCTGTGAGTGACAGAGAGAGAGAAATAGAAGTTGTGAGTGAGAGAGTGAGAGAGAGAAATAGAAGCTGTGAGAGAGAGTGAGAGAGATACAGATGCTGTGAGTGAGTGCATGAGAGAGAGAGAAAGAGAAGCTGTGAGTGAGTGAGAGAGAGAAAGAGTAGCTGTGAGTGAAAGAGAAAGAGAAGCTGTGAGTGAGAGAGAGAGAGAAGCTGAGTGAGAGAGAGAGAAAGAGAAGCTGTGAGTGAGAGAGAGAGAAACTGTGAGTGAGAGAGAGAGAGAAGCTGTTAGTGAGAGAGAGAAAGAGTAGCTGTGTGTGTGAGAGAGAGAAAGAGTAGCTGTGATTGAGAGAGAGAGAAATAGAAGCTGTGAGTGAGAGAGAGAGAGAAGCTGAGTGAGAGAGAGAGAAAGAGAAGCTGTGAGTGAGAGAGAGAGAAAGAGAAGCTGTGAGTGAGAGAGAGAGAGAGAAGCTGTGAGTGAGAGAGAGAGAAAGAGAAGCTGTGAGTGAGAGAGAGAAAGAGAAGCTGTTAGTGAGAGAGAGTATAAGAGAAGCTGTGAGTGAGAGAGAGAGAAGCTGTGAGTGAGAGAGAGAGAAGTAGAATCTGTGAGTGAGAGAGAGAGAAAGAGAAGCTGTGAGTGAGAGAGAGAGAGAAAGAGAAGCTGTGAGTGAGAGAGAGAGAAATAGAAGCTATGAGTGAGAGAGAGTGAGAGAGAAGCTGTGAGTGAGAGAGAGAGAACCTGTGAGTGAGAGAGAGAGAAAGAGAAGCTGTATGTGTGAGAGAGAGAAAGAGAAAGAGAAGCTGTCAGTGAGAGAGAAAGAGAGAAAATGAGAAGCTGTGAGGGAGAGAGAGAGAGAGAAAGAGAGGTTGTGTGGTTGTGTGAGAGAGAAGCTGTGAGGGAGAGAGAGAGAAAGAGAAACTGTGAGTGAGAGAGAGAGAAAGAGAAGCGGTTAGTGAGAGAGAGAGTGAAAGAGAAGCTGTGAGTGAAGGAAGAGAGAAGCTGTGATTGATAGAGAGAAGCTGTGAGTGAGAGAGAGAGAGAAAGAGAAACTGAGTGAGAGAGAGAGAGAAAGAGAAGCTGTGAGTGAGAGAGAGAGAGAGAAAGAGAAGCTGTGACTGGAGAGAGAGAGAAGCTGTGAGAGAGAGAGAAAGAGAAATGGTGAGTGAGTGAGAGAGAGAAGCTGTGAGTGTGTGTGAGAGAGAGAAAGAGAAGCTGAGTGAGAGAGGGAGAGAAAGAGAAGCTGTGAGTGAGAGAGAGAGAGAAAGAGAAGCTGTGAGTGAGAGAGAGAGAGAGAAGCTGTGTGAGTGAGAGAGAGAGAGAAGCTGTGTGAGAGAGAGAGAAGCTGTGAGTGAGAGAGAGAGAGGGAAAGAGAAGCTGTAAGTGAGAGAGAGAGAAAGAGAAGCTGTGAGTGTGTGTGTGAGAGAGAAAGATATGTTGTGAGTGAGTGAGAGAGAAAGAGATGCTGTGAGTGAGAGAGAAATATAAGCTGTGAGAGAGAGTGAGAGAGAAAGAGATGCTGTGAGTGAGTGCATGAGAGAGAGAGAGAGAAGCTGTGAGTGAGAGTGAGAAAGTGTAGCTGTGAGTGAGAGAGAGAGAAAGAAAAGCTGTGAGTAAGAGAGAGAGACAAGCTGAGTGAGAGAGAGAGAAAGAGAAGCTGTGAGTGACACAGAGAGAGAAATAGAAGTTGTGAGTGAGAGAGTGAGAGAGAGAAATAGAAGCTGTGAGAGAGAGTGAGAGAGATACAGATGCTGTGAGTGAGTGCATGAGAGAGAGAGAAAGAGAAGCTGTGAGTGAGTGAGAGAGAGAAAGAGTAGCTGTGAGTGAAAGAGAAAGAGAAGCTGTGAGTGAGAGAGAGAGAGAGAAGCTGAGTGAGAGAGAGAGAAAGAGAAGCTGTGAGTGAGAGAGAGAAGCTGTGAGTGAGAGAGAGAGAAGCTGTTAGTGAGAGAGAGAAAGAGTAGCTGTGTGTGTGTGAGAGAGAAAGAGTAGCTGTGATTGAGAGAGAGAGAGAAAGAGAAGCTGTGAGTGAGAGAGAGAGAAGCTGTGAGTGAGAGAGAGAGAGAAGCTGTTAGTGAGAGAGAGAAAGAGTAGCTGTGTGTGTGTGAGAGAGAAAGAGTAGCTGTGATTGAGAGAGAGAGAAAGAGAAGCTGTGAGTGAGAGAGAGAGAGAAGCTGAGTGAGAGAGAGAGAAAGAGAAGCTGTGAGTGAGAGAGAGAGGGAAAGAGAAACTGTAAGTGAGAGAGAGAGAAAGAGAAGCTGTGAGTGTGTGTGTGAGAGAGAAAGATATGTTGTGAGTGAGAGAGAGAGAAAGAGATGCTGTGAGTGAGAGAGAAATATAAGCTGTGAGAGAGAGTGAGAGAGAAAGAGATGCTGTGAGTGAGTGCATGAGAGAGAGAGAGAGAAGCTGTGAGTGAGTGAGAGAGAGAAAGTGTAGCTGTGAGTGAGAGAGAGAGAAAGAAAAGCTGTGAGTAAGAGAGAGAGACAAGCTGAGTGAGAGAGAGAGAAAGAGAAGCTGTGAGTGACACAGAGAGAGAAATAGAAGTTGTGAGTGAGAGAGTGAGAGAGAGAAATAGAAGCTGTGAGAGAGAGTGAGAGAGATACAGATGCTGTGAGTGAGTGCATGAGAGAGAGAGAAAGAGAAGCTGTGAGTGAGTGAGAGAGAGAAAGAGTAGCTGTGAGTGAAAGAGAAAGAGAAGCTGTGAGTGAGAGAGAGAGAGAGAAGCTGAGTGAGAGAGAGAGAAAGAGAAGCTGTGAGTGAGAGAGAGAAGCTGTGAGTGAGAGAGAGAGAAGCTGTTAGTGAGAGAGAGAAAGAGTAGCTGTGTGTGTGTGAGAGAGAAAGAGTAGCTGTGATTGAGAGAGAGAGAGAAAGAGAAGCTGTGAGTGAGAGAGAGAGAAGCTGTGAGTGAGAGAGAGAGAGAAGCTGTTAGTGAGAGAGAGAAAGAGTAGCTGTGTGTGTGTGAGAGAGAAAGAGTAGCTGTGATTGAGAGAGAGAGAAAGAGAAGCTGTGAGTGAGAGAGAGAGAGAAGCTGAGTGAGAGAGAGAGAAAGAGAAGCTGTGAGTGAGAGAGAGAGAAAGAGAAGCTGTGAGTGAGAGAGAGAGAGAGAAGCTGTGAGTGAGAGAGAGTATAAGAGAAGCTGTGAGTGAGAGAGAGAGAAGCTGTGAGTGAGAGAGAGAGAAGTAGAATCTGTGAGTGTGAGAGAGAGAAAGAGAAGCTGTGAGTGAGAGAGAGAGAGAAAGAGAAGCTGTGAGTGAGAGAGAGAGAAATAGAAGCTATGAGTGAGAGAGAGTGAGAGAGAAGCTGTGAGTGAGAGAGAGAGAACCCCTGAGTGAGAGAGAGAGAAAGAGAAGCTGTATGTGTGAGAGAGAGAAAGAGAAAGAGAAGCTGTCAGTGAGAGAGAAAGAGAGAAAATGAGAAGCTGTGAGGGAGAGAGAGAGAGAGAGAGAAAGAGAGGTTGTGTGGTTGTGTGAGAGAGAAGCTGTGAGGGAGAGAGAGAGAAAGAGAAACTGTGAGTGAGAGAGAGAGAAAGAGAAGCGGTTAGTGAGAGAGAGAGTGAAAGAGAAGCTGTGAGTGAAGGAGAGAGAGAAGCTGTGATTGAGAGAGAGAAGCTGTGAGTGAGAGAGAGAGAGAAAGAGAAACTGAGTGAGAGAGAGAGAGAAAGAGAAGCTGTCAGTGAGAGAGAGAGAGAAAGAGAAGCTATGTGTGTGTGTGAGAGAGAAGCAGTGAGTGAGAGAGAGAGAGAAAGAGAACCTGTGAGTGAGAGAGAGAAAGAGAAGCTGTTAGAGTGAGTGTGAAAGAGAAGCTTTGAGTGAGAGAGAGAAAAGCTGTGAGTGAGAGAGAGAGAGAAGCTGTGAGTGAGAGAGAGAAAGAGAAGCTGTGAGTGAGAGAGAGTGAGAAAGAGAAGCTGTGAGTGAGAGAGAAAGAGAAGCTGTGAGTGAGGCAGAGAGAGAAAGAGAAGGTGTGTGTGTGTGAGAGAGAAGCTGTTAGTGAGAGAGAGAAAGAGAAGCTGTGAGTGAGAGAGAGAGAGAGAACGAGAAGCTGTGAGAGAGAGAGAAGCTGTGAGTGAGAGAGAATAGAAGGAGAAGCTGTGAGTGAGAGAGGGAGAAAGAGAAGGTGTGAGTGAGATAGAGATAGAGAAAGAGAAGCTGTGAGTGAGAGAGAGAGAGAGAAGCTGTGAGTGAGAGAGAGAGAAAGAGAAGCTGTGAGTGAGAGAGAGAGAAAGAGAAGGTGTGAGTGAGAGAGAGATAGAGAAAGAGAAGCTGTGAGTGAGAGAGAGAGAGAAGCTGTGAGTGAGAGAGAGAGAAAGAGAAGCTGTGAGTGAGAGAGAGAGAAAGAGAAGCTGTGTGTGTGTGAGAGAGAAAGAGAAGCTGTGAGTGAGAGAAAGAGAAAGAGTAGCTGTGAGTGAGGAGAGAGAGAAAGAGAAGCTGTGAGAGAGAGAGAGAAGGAGAAGCTGTGAGTGAGAGAGGGAAAGAGAAGCTGTGAGTGAGAGAGAGAGAAAGAGAAGCTGTAAGTGAGAGAGAGTGAGAAAGAGAAGCTGTGTGTGTGAGAGAGAGAGAAGCTGTGTGTGTGAGAGAGAGAGAAAGATGAGCTGTGAGTGTGAGAGAGAGAATGAGAAGTTGTGAGTGAGAGAAAGAGAAAAAGTAGCTGTGAGTGAGGTGAGAGAGAAAGAGAAGCTGTGAGTGAGAGAGAGAGGAGAAGCTGTGAGTGAGAGAGAGAAAGAGAATCTGTGAGTGAGAGAGAGAGAAAGAGAAGCTGTAAGTGAGAGAGAGTGAGAAAGAGAAGCTGAGAGAGAGAGAGAAGCTGTGTGTGTGAGAGAGAGAAAGAGGAGCTGTGAGTGAGAGAGAGAGAGAGAAGCTGTGAGTGAGAGAGAGAGAGGAGAAGCTGTGAGTGAGAGAGAGAAAGAGCTATGAGTGAGAGAAAGAGAAAGGGAAGCTGTAAGTGAGAGAGAGTGAGAAAGAGAAGCTGTGAGAGAGAGAGAGAGAAGCTGTGAGTGAGAGACAGAGAAAGAGAAGCTTTGAGTGAGTGAGAGAGAGAAAGAGAAGCTGTGTGTGTGTGAGAGAGAAAGAGAAGCTGTGAGTGAGAGAGAGAAAGAGAAGCTGTGACTGGAGAGAGAGAGAAGCTGTGAGTGAGAGAGAGAGAAAGAGAAATGGTGAGTGAGTGAGAGAGAGAAGCTGTGAGTGTGTGTGTGAGAGAGAAAGAGAAGCTGAGTGAGAGAGGGAGAGAAAGAGAAGCTGTGAGTGAGAGAGAAAGAGAAAGAGAAGCTGTGAGTGAGAGAGAGAGAGAAGCTGTGTGAGTGAGAGAGAGAGAGAAGCTGTGTGAGAGAGAGAGAAGCTGTGAGTGAGAGAGAGAGGGAAAGAGAAACTGTAAGTGAGAGAGAGAGAAAGAGAAGCTGTGAGTGTGTGTGTGAGAGAGAAAGATATGTTGTGAGTGAGAGAGAGAGAAAGAGATGCTGTGAGTGAGAGAGAAATATAAGCTGTGAGAGAGAGTGAGAGAGAAAGAGATGCTGTGAGTGAGTGCATGAGAGAGAGAGAGAGAAGCTGTGAGTGAGTGAGAGAGAGAAAGTGTAGCTGTGAGTGAGAGAGAGAGAGAGAAAGAAAAGCTGTGAGTAAGAGAGAGAGACAAGCTGAGTGAGAGAGAGAGAAAGAGAAGCTGTGAGTGACACAGAGAGAGAAATAGAAGTTGTGAGTGAGAGAGTGAGAGAGAGAAATAGAAGCTGTGAGAGAGAGTGAGAGAGATACAGATGCTGTGAGTGAGTGCATGAGAGAGAGAGAAAGGGAAGCTTGAGTGAGTGAGAGAGAGAAAGAGTAGCTGTGAGTGAAAGAGAAAGAGAAGCTGTGAGTGAGAGAGAGAGAGAGAAACTGAGTGAGAAAGAGAGAAAGAGAAGCTGTGAGTGAGAGAGTGAGAAGCTGTGAGTGAGAGAGAGAGAGAGAAGCTGTTAGTGAGAGAGAGAAAGAGTAGCTGTGTGTGTGTGAGAGAGAAAGAGTAGCTATGATTGAGAGAGAGAGAAAGAGAAGCTGTGAGTGAGAGAGAGAGAGAAGCTGAGTGAGAGAGAGAGAAAGAGAAGCTGTGAGTGAGAGAGAGAGAAAGAGAAGCTGTGAGTGAGAGAGAGAGAGAGAAGCTGTGAGTGAGAGAGAGAGAGAGAAAGAGAAGCTGTGAGTGAGAGAGAGAGAAAGAGAAGCTGTTAGTGAGAGAGAGTATAAGAGAAACTGTGAGTGAGAGAGAGAGAGAAAGAGAAGCTGTGAGTGAGAGAGAGAGAAATAGAAGCTATGAGTGAGAGAGAGTGAGAGAGAAGCTGTGAGTGAGAGAGAGAGAACCTGTGAGTGAGAGAGAGAGAAAGAGAAGCTGTATGTGTGAGAGAGAGAAAGAGAAAGAGAAGCTGTCAGTGAGAGAGAAAGAGAGAAAATGAGAAGCTGTGAGGGAGAGAGAGAGAGAGAAAGAGAGGTTGTGTGGTTGTGTGAGAGAGAAGCTGTGAGGGAGAGAGAGAGAAAGAGAAACTGTGAGTGAGAGAGAGAGAAAGAGAAGCGGTTAGTGAGAGAGAGTGAAAGAGAAGCTGTGAGTGAAGGAGAGAGAGAAGCTGTGATTGAGAGAGAGAAGCTGTGAGTGAGAGAGAGAGAGAAAGAGAAACTGAGTGAGAGAGAGAGAGAAAGAGAAGCTGTGAGTGAGAGAGAGAGAGAGAGAAAGAGAAGCTATGTGTGTGTGGGAGAGAGAAGCAGTGAGTGAGAGAGAAAGAGAAAGAGAACCTGTGAGTGAGAGAGAGAAAGAGAAGCTGTTAGTGACAGTGAGTGTGAAAGAGAAGCTTTGAGTGAGAGAGAGAAAAGCTGTGAGTGAGAGAGAGAGAGAAGCTGTGAGTGAGAGAGAGAAAGAGAAGCTGTGAGTGAGAGAGAGTGAGAAAGAGAAGCTGTGAGTGAGAGAGAAAGAGAAGCTGTGAGTGAGGCAGAGAGAGAAAGAGAAGGTGTGTGTGTGTGAGAGAGAAGCTGTTAGTGAGAGAGAGAAAGAGAAGCTGTGAGTGAGAGAGAGAGAGAGAACGAGAAGCTGTGAGAGAGAGAGAAGCTGTGAGTGAGACAGAAGAGAAGGAGAAGCTGTGAGTGAGAGAGAGAGAGAGAAATAAAGAGATGCTGTGAGTGAGAGAGGGAGAAAGAGAAGGTGTGAGTGAGAGAGAGAGAGAGAAAGAGAAGCTGTGAGTGAGAGAGAGAGAGAAGCTGTGAGTGAGAGAGAGAGAAAGAGAAGCTGTGAGTGAGAGAGAGAGAAAGAGAAGGTGTGAGTGAGAGAGAGATAGAGAAAGAGAAGCTGTGAGTGAGAGAGAGAGAGAAGCTGTGAGTGTGAGAGAGAAAGAGAAGCTGTGAGTGAGCGAGAGAGAGAAAGAGAAGCAGTGTGTGTGTGAGAGAGAAAGAGAAGCTGTGAGTGAGAGAAAGAGAAAGAGTAGCTGTGAGTGAGGAGAGAGAGAAAGAGAAGCTGAGAGAGAGAGAGAGAAGCTGTGTGTGTGAGAGAGGGAAAGAGAAGCTGTGAGTGAGAGAGAGAGAAAGAGAAGCTGTAAGTGAGAGAGAGTGAGAAAGAGAAGCTGTGAGAGAGAGAGAGAGAAGCTGTGTGTGTGAGAGAGAGAGAAAGAGGAGCTGTGAGTGTGAGAGAGAGAATGAGAAGCTGTGAGAGAGAGAAAGAGAGAAGCTGTGAGTGAGAGAGAGATAGAGAAGGAGAAGCTGTGAGTGAGAGAGAGAAAGAGAAGCTGTGAGTGAGTGAAAGAGAAAGAGAAGCTGTAAGTGAGAGAGAGTGAGAAAGAGAAGCTGAGAGAGAGAGAGAGAAGCTGTGTGTGTGTGAGAGAGAAAGAGGAGCTGTAAGTGAGACAGAGAGAGAATGAGAAGCTGTGAGAGAGAGAAAGAGAGAAGCTGTGAGTGAGAGAGAACAAGATGCTGTGAGTCAGAGAGAGAGAAAGAAAGAGAAGCTGTGAGTGTGAGAGAGAGAGAAGCTGTGAGTGAGCGACAGAGAAAGAGAAGCTGTGAGTGAGAGAGAGAAAAAGAGAAGCTGAGAGAGAGAGAAAGAGAAGCTGTGAGTGAGAGAGAGAAATAGAGAAAGAGAAGCTGTGAGAGAGAGAGAGAGAAGCTGTGAGTGAGAGAGAAAGAGATGCTGTGAGTGAGAGAGAGGGAGAGAAATTGATGTTAGTGAGAGAGAGAAGGAAAGAGAAGCGGTAAGTGGGAGAGAGAAGAAAGAGAAGCTGTGAGTGAGAGAGAGAGAGAGAGAGAGAGAAGCTGTGTGTGTGTGAGAGAGAGAGAAGCTGTGAGTGAGAGACAGAGAGAAAGAGAAGCTGTGAGTGACAGAGAGAGAGAGAAAGAGAAGCTGTGAGTGAGACAGAGAGAAAGAGAAGCTGTGAGTGGTGAGAGAGAGAATGAGAAGCTGTGAGAGAGAGAGAAAGAGAAGCTGTGAGTGAGAGAAAGAGAAAGATAAGCTGTGAGTGAGAGAGAGAGAGAGAGAGAGAAGCTGTGTGAGAGAGAGAGAAAGAGAAGCTGTGAGTGAGAGAGAGAAAGAAAGAGAAGCTGTAAGTGAGAGAGAGTGAGAAAGAGAAGCTGTGAGTGAGAGAGAGAGATAGAAAGAGAAGCTGTGATTGAGAGAGACAGAGAAAAATAAGCAGTGAGTGAGAGAGAGAGAGAAAGGGAAGCTGTGAGTGAGAGAGAGAGAGAACGAGAAGCTGTGAGAGAGAGAGAGAAGCTGTGAGTGAGTGAGAGAGAGAAGGAGAAGCTGTGAGTGAGATAAGAGAGAGAAAGAATGAGAAGCTGTGAGTGAGAGAGAGAGAGAAGCTGTGAGTGAGAGAGAGAGAAAGAAAAGCTGTGAGTGAGAGAGAGAGAGAAAGAGAAGCTGTGAGTGAGAGAGAAAGAGAAAGAGGAGCTGTGTGTGTGTGAGAGAGAAAGTGAACCTGTGTGTGAGCACAGAGAAGCTGTGAGTGAGAGAGAAAGAGAGAAAGTGAAGCTGTTAGTGAGAGAGACCGAAAGAGAAACTGTGAGAGAAAGAGAAAGAGAGAAAGAAGAAGCTGTGAGTGAGAGAGAGAGAAAGAGAAGCTGTGAGTGGGAGAGATAGAGAATGAGAAGCTGTGAGAGAGAGAGAAATAGAAGCTGTGAGTGTGAGAGAGAAATAGAGAAAGAGAAGCTTTGAGTGAGAGAGAGAGAGAGAATGAGAAGCTGTGAGTGAGAGAAAGATAAGCTGTGAGTAAGAGAGAGAGAAAGATAAGCTGTGAGTGAGAGGGAGAGAGAAAGAGAAGCTGTGAGTGAGACAGAGAGAAAGAGAAGCTGTGTGAGAGAGAAATAGAAGCTGTGAGTGAGAGAGAGAAATAGAGAAAGAGAAGCTGTGAGTGAGAGAGAGAGAGAATGAGAAGCTGTGAGTGAGAGAGACAGAGGAAAAAAGCTGTGAGTGAGAGAGAGAGAGAAAGGGAAGCTGTGAGTGAGAGAGAGAGAACGAGAAGCTGTGAGAGAGAGAGAGAAGCTGTGAGTGAGTGAGAGAGAGAGAACGAGAAGCTGTGAGTGAGATAAGGGAGAGAAAGAAAGAGAAGCTGTGAGTGAGAGAGAGAGAAAGAGAAGCTGTGAGTGAGAGAGAGAGAGAGAAGCTGTGATTGAGAGAGAGAAGCTGTGAGTGAGAGAGAGAGAGAAAGAGAAACTGAGTGAGAGAGAGATAAAGAGAAGCTGTGAGTGAGAGAGAGAGAGAAAGAGAAGCTATGTGTGAGATAGAGAGAGAAGCAGTGAGTGAGAGAGAGAGAGAAAGAGAAGCTGTGAGTGAGATAGAAAGAGAAAGAGAAGATGTGAGTGAGAGAGAGAGATAGAAAGAGACGCTGTGATTGAGAGAGACAGAGGAAAAAAGCTGTGAGTGAGAGAGAGAGAGAAAGGGAAGCTGTGAGTGAGAGAGAGAGAACGAGAAGCTGTGAGAGAGAGAGAGAAGCTGTGAGTGAGTGAGAGAGAGAGAACGAGAAGCTGTGAGTGAGATAAGGGAGAGAAAGAAAGAGAAGCTGTGAGTGAGAGAGAGAGAAAGAGAAGCTGTGAGTGAGAGAGAGAGAGAGAAGCTGTGAGTGAGAGAGAGAGAAAGAAAAGCTGTGATGGAGAGAGAGAGAAAGAGAAGCTGTGAGTGAGAGAGAAAGAGAAAGAGAAAGAGAAAGAGGAGCTGTGTGTGCGAGAGAGAGAAAGAGAACCTGTGTGTGTGAGAGAGAAGCTGTGAGTGAGAGAGAAAGAGAGAAAGTGAAGCTGTTAGTGAGAGAGACAGAAAGAGAAACTGTGAGAGAAAGAGAAAGAGAGAAAGAAGAAGCTGTGAGTGAGAGAGAGAGAAATAGAAGCTGTGAGTGAGAGAGAGAAATAGAGAAAGAGAAGCTTTGAGAGAGAGAGAGAATGAGAAGCTGTGAGTGAGAGAAAGATAAGCTGTGAGTAAGAGAGAGAGAAAGATAAGCTGTGAGTGAGAGAGAGAGAGAAAGAGAAACTGTGAGTGAGAGATAGAGAGAAAGAGAAGCTGTGAGAGAGAGAGAGAAAGAGAAGCTGTTAGTGAGAGAGAGAGTGAAAGAGAAGCTGTGAGTGAAGGAGAGAGAGAGAAGCTGTGATTGAGCGAGAGAGAGAAGCTGTGAGTGAGAGAGAGAAAGAGAAGCTGTTAGTGAGAGAGAGAGAGAAGCTGTGAGTGAGAGAGAGAGAAGCTGTGAGTGAGAGAGTGAGAAAGAGAAGCTGTATGTGTTTGTGTATGAGAGAGAGTGAGAAGCTGTGAGAGAGAGAGAGAAAAAGAGAAGCTGTGAGTGAGAGAGAGAATGAAAGAGAAGCTGTGAGTAAGAGAGAGAGAAGCTGTGAGTGAGTGAGAAAGAGAAGCTGTGAGTGAGTGAGTGAGAGAGAGAATCTGAGTGAGAGAGAGAGAGAAAGAGAAGCTGTGAGTGAGAGAGAGAGAGAAAGAGAAGCTGTGAGTGAGAGAGTAAGAGAAGCTGTGAGAGAGAGAGAGTGAGAAAGAGAAGATGTGAATGACAGAGAGAGAGAGAAGCTGTGTGTGTCTGAGAGAGAGAAAGAGAAGCTGTGTGTGTGTGTGAGAGAGAGAAAGAGAAGCTGTGAGTGAGAGAGAGAGAAAGAAAGAAAGAGAAGCTGTGATAGGGAGAAAGAGAGAAAGAACTGTGTGTGTGTGAGAGAGAGAAGCTCTGAGTGAGAGAGAGAGAGAAAGAGAAGCTGAGTGAGAGAGAGAGAGAAAGAGAAGCTGTGAGTGAGAGAGAGAGAAAGAGAAGCTGAGTGAGTGAGAGAGAGAAAGAGAAGCTGTGTGAGAGACGGAGAAAGAAAGAGAAATTGTCAGTGAGAGAGAGAGGGAGAAGCTTTGAGTGAGAGAGAAAGAGAGAAAGAGAAGCTGTGAGTGAGAGAGAGAGAGAAAGAGATGCTGTGAGTGAGAGAGAGAGTGAAAGAGAAGCTGTGAGTGAGAGAGAGAGAGAGAAAGAGAAGCTGTGAGTGACTGAGAGAAAGAGAAGCTGTGTTAGAGAGAGAGAGAAAGAGATGCTGTGAGTGAGAGAGACAGAAAGAGAAGCTGTGAGTGAGAGAGAGAGAAAGAGAAGCTTTGAGTGAGAGAGAGAGAGAAAGAGAAGCTTTGTGTGTGTGAGAGAGAAAGAGAAGTTGTGAGTGAGAGAGAGAAAGAGAAGCTGTGTGTGTGAGAGAGAGAAAGAGAAGCTGTGAGTGAGAGAGAAAGAGAAGCTGTGCGAAAGAGAGAGAGAGAGAAAGAGAAGCTGTGACTGGAGAGAGAGAGAAGCTGTGAGTGAGTGAGAGAGAAAGAGAAATGGTGAGTGAGTGAGAGAGAGAAGCTGTGAGTGTGTGTGTGAGAGAGAAAGAGAAGCTGAGTGAGAGAGGGAGAGAAAGAGAAGCTGTGAGTGAGAGAGAGAAAGAGAAGCTGTGAGTGAGAGAGAGAGAGAAGCTGTGTGAGTGAGAGAGAGAGAGAAGCTGTGTGTGAGAGAGAGAAGCTGTGAGTGAGAGAGAGAGAGGGAAAGAGAAGCTGTAAGTGAGAGAGAGAGAAAGAGAAGCTGTGAGTGTGTGTGTGAGAGAGAAAGATATGTTGTGAGTGAGAGAGAGAGAAAGAGATGCTGTGAGTGAGAGAGAAATATAAGCTGTGAGAGAGAGTGAGAGAGAAAGAGATGCTGTGAGTGAGTGCATGAGAGAGAGAGAGAAGCTGTGAGTGAGTGAGTGAGAGAAAGTGTAGCTGTGAGTGAGAGAGAGAGAAAGAAAAGCTGTGAGTAAGAGAGAGAGAAAGAGCTATGAGTGAGAGAAAGAGAAAGGGAAGCTGTAAGTGAGAGAGAGTGAGAAAGAGAAGCTGTGTGTGTGAGAGAGAGAGAGAGAGAGAAGCTGTGAGTGAGAGAGAGAGAGAAGGAGAAGCTGTGAGTGAGAGAGAGAAAGAGCTGTGAGTGGGAGAGAAAGAAAGAAAAAGAAGCTGTGAGTGAGAGAGAGTGAGTGAAAGAAGCTGTGAGTGAGAGAGAGAGAGAAAGAGAAGATGTGAGTGAGAGAGAGAAAGATAAGCTGTGAGTGGGAGAGAAAGAGAGAAAGAGAAGCTGTGAGTGAGAGCGAGAGAGCGAGAGAAGCTGTGAGTGAGAGTGAGAGAAAGAGAAGCTGTGAGTGAGAGAGAGTGAGAAAGAGAAGCTGTGTGTATGTGTGAGAGAGAAAGAGAAGCTGTGAGTGAGAGAGAGATAGAAAGAGAAGCTGTGATTGAGAGTGAGAGAGAAAGAGATGCTGTGAGTGAGTGCATGAGAGAGAGAAAGGGAAGCTGTGAGTGAGAGAGAGAGAGAACGAGAAGCTGTGTGTGTGAGAGAGAGAAGCTGTGAGTGAGTGACAGAGAGATAAGGAGAACTGTGGGTGAGATAAGAGAGAGAAAAAAAGAGAAGCTGTGAGTGAGAGAGAGAGAAAGTGAAGCTATGAGTGAGAGAGAGAGAGAAGCTGTGAGTGAGAGAGAGAGAAAGCAAAGCTGTGAGTGAGAGAGAAGCTGTGAGTGAGAGAGAGAGAACCTGTGAGTGAGAGAGAGAGAGAAAGAGAAGCTGTATGTGTGAGTGAGAGAAAAAGAAAGAGAAGCTGTCAGTGAGAGAGAAAGAGAGAAAATGAGAAGCTGTGAGGGAGAGCGAGAGAGAGAGAGAAAGAGAAGTTGTGTGGTTGTGAAAGAGAGAACCTGTGAGGGAGAGAGAGAGAAAGAGAAGATTTGAGTGAGATAGAGAGAAAAAAGAAGCTGTGAGTGAGAGAGAGAGAGAAAGAGAAACTGTGAGTGAGAGATAGAGAGAAAGAGAAGCTGTGAGAGAGAGAGAGAAAGAGAAGCTGTTAGTGAGAGAGAGAGTGAAAGAGAAGCTGTGAGTGAAGGAGAGAGAGAGAAGCTGTGATTGAGCGAGAGAGAGAAGCTGTGAGTGAGAGAGAGAAAGAGAAGCTGTTAGTGAGAGAGAGAGAGAGAAGCTGTGAGTGAGAGAGAGAGAAGCTGTGAGTGAGAGAGTGAGAAAGAGAAGCTGTATGTGTTTGTGTATGAGAGAGAGTGAGAAGCTGTGAGAGAGAGAGAAAAAAAGAGAAGCTGTGAGTGAGAGAGAGAATGAAAGAGAAGCTGTGAGTAAGAGAGAGAGAAGCTGTGAGTGAGTGAGAAAGAGAAGCTGTGAGTGAGTGAGTGAGAGAGAGAATCTGAATGAGAGAGAGAGAGAAAGAGAAGCTGTGAGTGAGAGAGAGAGAGAAAGAGAAGCAGTGAGTGAGAGAGTAAGAGAAGCTGTGTGAGAGAGAGAGTGAGAAAGAGAAGCTGTGAGTGTGTGTGAGAGAGAATGAGAAGCTGTGAGAGAGAGAGAGGGAAAGAGAAGATGTGAATGACAGAGAGAGAGAGAAGCTGTGTGTGTCTGAGATAGAGAAAGAGAAGCTGTGTGTGTGTGAGAGAGAGAGAAAGAGAAGCTGTGAGTGAGAGAGAGAGAAAGAAAGAAAGAAAGAGAAGCTGTGAGAGGGAGAAAGAGAGAAAGAACTGTGTGTGTGTGTGAGAGAGAGAAGCTGTGAGTGAGAGAGAGAGAGAGAAAGAGAAGCTGAGTGAGAGAGAGAGAGAAAGAGAAGCTGTGAGTGAGTGAGAGAGAAAGAGAAGCTGAGTGAGTGAGAGAGAGAAAGAGAAGCTGTGTGAGAGACAGAGAAAGAAAGAGAAATTGTCAGTGAGAGAGAGAGAGAGAAGCTTTGAGTGAGAGAGAAAGAGAGAAAGAGAAGCTGTGAGTGAGAGAGAGAGAGAGAAAGAGATGCTGTGAGTGAGAGAGAGAGTGAAAGAGAAGCTGTGAGTGAGAGAGAGAGAGAGAAAGAGAAGCTGTGAGTGACTGAGAGAAAGAGAAGCTGTGTTAGAGAGAGAGAGAAAGAGATGCTGTGAGTGAGAGAGACAGAAAGAGAAGCTGTGAGTGAGAGAGAGAGAAAGAGAAGCTTTGAGTGAGAGAGAGAGAGAAAGAGAAGCTTTGTGTGTGAGAGAGAGAAAGAGAAGTTGTGAGTGAGAGAGAGAAAGAGAAGCTGTGTGTGTGAGAGAGAGAAAGAGAAGCTGTGAGTGAGAGAGAAAGAGAAGCTGTGAGAAAGAGAGAGAGAGAGAAAGAGAAGCTGTGACTGGAGAGAGAGAGAAGCTGTGAGTGAGAGAGAGAGAAAGAGAAATGGTGAGTGAGTGAGAGAGAGAAGCTGTGAGTGTGTGTGAGAGAGAGAAAGAGAAGCTGAGTGAGAGAGGGAGAGAAAGAGAAGCTGTGAGTGAGAGAGAGAGAGAAAGAGAAGCTGTGAGTGAGAGAGAGAGAAGCTGTGTGAGTGAGAGAGAGAGAGAGAAGCTGTGTGTGAGAGAGAGAAGCTGTGAGTGAGAGAGAGAGAGGGAAAGAGAAGCTGTAAGTGAGAGAGAGAGAAAGAGAAGCTGTGAGTGTGTGTGTGAGAGAGAAAGATATGTTGTGAGTGAGAGAGAAAGAGATGCTGTGAGTGAGAGAGAAATATAAGTTGTGAGAGAGAGTGAGAGAGAAAGAGATGCTGTGAGTGAGTGCATGACAGAGAGAGAGAGAAGCTGTGAGTGAGTGAGAGAGAGAAAGTGTAGCTGTGAGTGAGAGAGAGAGAAAGAAAAGCTGTGAGTAAGAGAGAGAGACAAGCTGAGTGAGAGAGAGAGAAAGAGAAGCTGTGAGTGACAGAGAGAGAAATAGAAGTTGTGAGTGAGAGAGTGAGAGAGAGAAATAGAAGCTGTGAGAGAGAGTGAGAGAGATACAGATGCTGTGATTGAGTGCATGAGAGAGAGAGAAAGAGAAGCTGTGAGTGAGTGAGAGAGAGAAAGAGTAGCTGTGAGTGAAAGAGAAAGAGAAGCTGTGAGTGAGAGAGAGAGAGAAGCTGAGTGAGAGAGAGAGAAAGAGAAGCTGTGAGTGAGAGAGAGAGAAGCTGTGAGTGAGAGAGAGAGAGAAGCTGTTAGTGAGAGAGAGAAAGAGTAGCTGTGTGTGTGAGAGAGAAAGAGTAGCTGTGATTGAGAGAGAGAGAAAGAGAAGCTGTGAGTGAGAGAGAGAGAGAAGCTGAGAGAGAAAGAGAAGCTGTGAGTGAGAGAGAGAGAAAGAGAAGCTGTGAGTGAGAGAGAGAGAGAGAAGCTGTGAGTGAGAGAGAGAGAAAGAGAAGCTGTGAGTGAGAGAGAGAAAGAGAAGCTGTTAGTGAGAGAGAGTATAAGAGAAGCTGTGAGTGAGAGAGAGAGAAGCTGTGAGTGAGAGAGAGAGAAGTAGAAGCTGTGAGTGAGAGAGAGAGAAAGAGAAGCTGTGAGTGAGAGAGAGAGAGAAAGAGAAGCTGTGAGTGAGAGAGAGAGAAATAGAAGCTATGAGTGAGAGAGAGTGAGAGAGAAGCTGTGAGTGAGAGAGAGAGAGAACCTGTGAGTGAGAGAGAGAGAAAGAGAAGCTGTATGTGTGAGAGAGAGAAAGAGAAAGAGAAGCTGTCAGTGAGAGAGAAAGAGAGAAAATGAGAAGCTGTGAGGGAGAGAGAGAGAGAGAAAGAGAGGTTGTGTGGTTGTGTGAGAGAGAAGCTGTGAGGGAGAGAGAGAGAAAGAGAAACTGTGAGTGAGAGAGAGAGAAAGAGAAGCGGTTAGTGAGAGAGAGAGTGAAAGAGAAGCTGTGAGTGAAGGAGAGAGAGAAGCTGTGATTGATAGAGAGAAGCTGTGAGTGAGAGAGAGAGAGAAAGAGAAACTGAGTGAGAGAGACAGAGAAAGAGAAGCTGTGAGTGAGAGAGAGAGAGAGAAAGAGAAGCTGTGACTGGAGAGAGAGAGAAGCTGTGATAGAGAGAGAAAGAGAAATGGTGAGTGAGTGAGAGAGAGAAGCTGTGAGTGTGTGTGAGAGAGAGAAAGAGAAGCTGAGTGAGAGAGGGAGAGAAAGAGAAGCTGTGAGTGAGAGAGAGAGAAAGAGAAGCTGTGAGTGAGAGAGAGAGAGAGAAGCTGTGTGAGTGAGAGAGAGAGAGAAAGAGAAGCTGTGAGTGAGAGAGAGAGAAGCTGTGTGAGTGAGAGAGAGAGAGAGAAGCTGTGTGAGAGAGAGAGAAGCTGTGAGTGAGAGAGAGAGAGGGAAAGAGAAGCTGTAAGTGAGAGAGAGAGAAAGAGAAGCTGTGAGTGTGTGTGTGAGAGAGAAAGATATGTTGTGAGTGAGAGAGAAAGAGATGCTGTGAGTGAGAGAGAAATATAAGTTGTGAGAGAGAGTGAGAGAGAAAGAGATGCTGTGAGTGAGTGCATGACAGAGAGAGAGAGAAGCTGTGAGTGAGTGAGAGAGAGAAAGTGTAGCTGTGAGTGAGAGAGAGAGAAAGAAAAGCTGTGAGTAAGAGAGAGAGACAAGCTGAGTGAGAGAGAGAGAAAGAGAAGCTGTGAGTGACAGAGAGAGAAATAGAAGTTGTGAGTGAGAGAGTGAGAGAGAGAAATAGAAGCTGTGAGAGAGAGTGAGAGAGATACAGATGCTGTGAGTGAGTGCATGAGAGAGAGAGAAAGAGAAGCTGTGAGTGAGTGAGAGAGAGAAAGAGTAGCTGTGAGTGAAAGAGAAAGAGAAGCTGTGAGTGAGAGAGAGAGAGAAGCTGAGTGAGAGAGAGAGAAAGAGAAGCTGTGAGTGAGAGAGAGAGAAGCTGTGAGTGAGAGAGAGAGAGAAGCTGTTAGTGAGAGAGAGAAAGAGTAGCTGTGTGTGTGTGAGAGAGAAAGAGTAGCTGTGATTGAGAGAGAGAGAAAGAGAAGCTGTGAGTGAGAGAGAGAGAGAAGCTGAGTGAGAGAGAAAGAGAAGCTGTGAGTGAGAGAGAGAGAAAGAGAAGCTGTGAGTGAGAGAGAGAGAGAGAAGCTGTGAGTGAGAGAGAGAGAAAGAGAAGCTGTGAGTGAGAGAGAGAAAGAGAAGCTGTTAGTGAGAGAGAGTATAAGAGAAGCTGTGAGTGAGAGAGAGAGAAGCTGTGAGTGAGAGAGAGAGAAGTAGAATCTGTGAGTGAGAGAGAGAGAAAGAGAAGCTGTGAGTGAGAGAGAGAGAAAGAGAAGCTGTGAGTGAGAGAGAGAGAAATAGAAGCTATGAGTGAGAGAGAGTGAGAGAGAAGCTGTGAGTGAGAGAGAGAGAACCTGTGAGTGAGAGAGAGAGAAAGAGAAGCTGTATGTGTGAGAGAGAGAAAGAGAAAGAGAAGCTGTCAGTGAGAGAGAAAGAGAGAAAATGAGAAGCTGTGAGGGAGAGAGAGAGAGAGAAAGAGAGGTTGTGTGGTTGTGTGAGAGAGAAGCTGTGAGGGAGAGAGAGAGAAAGAGAAACTGTGAGTGAGAGAGAGAGAAAGAGAAGCGGTTAGTGAGAGAGAGAGTGAAAGAGAAGCTGTGAGTGAAGGAGAGAGAGAAGCTGTGATTGATAGAGAGAAGCTGTGAGTGAGAGAGAGAGAGAAAGAGAAACTGAGTGAGAGAGAGAGAGAAAGAGAAGCTGTGAGTGAGAGAGAGAGAGAGAAAGAGAAGCTGTGACTGGAGAGAGAGAGAAGCTGTGATAGAGAGAGAAAGAGAAATGGTGAGTGAGTGAGAGAGAGAAGCTGTGAGTGTGTGTGAGAGAGAGAAAGAGAAGCTGAGTGAGAGAGGGAGAGAAAGAGAAGCTGTGAGTGAGAGAGAGAGAAAGAGAAGCTGTGAGTGAGAGAGAGAGAGAGAAGCTGTGTGAGTGAGAGAGAGAGAGAAGCTGTGTGAGAGAGAGAGAAGCTGTGAGTGAGAGAGAGAGAGGGAAAGAGAAGCTGTAAGTGAGAGAGAGAGAAAGAGAAGCTGTGAGTGTGTGTGTGAGAGAGAAAGATATGTTGTGAGTGAGAGAGAGAGAAAGAGATGCTGTGAGTGAGAGAGAAATATAAGCTGTGAGAGAGAGTGAGAGAGAAAGAGATGCTGTGAGTGAGTGCATGAGAGAGAGAGAGAGAAGCTGTGAGTGAGTGAGAGAGAGAAAGTGTAGCTGTGAGTGAGAGAGAGAGAAAGAAAAGCTGTGAGTAAGAGAGAGAGACAAGCTGAGTGAGAGAGAGAGAAAGAGAAGCTGTGAGTGACAGAGAGAGAGAAATAGAAGTTGTGAGTGAGAGAGTGAGAGAGAGAAATAGAAGCTGTGAGAGAGTGAGGGAGATACAGATGCTGTGAGTGAGTGCATGAGAGAGAGAGAAAGAGAAGCTGTGAGTGAGTGAGAGAGAGAAAGAGTAGCTGTGAGTGAAAGAGAGAGAGAAGCTGTGAGTGAGAGAGAGAGAGAAGCTGAGTGAGAGAGAGAGAAAGAGAAGCTGTGAGTGAGAGAGAGAGAAGCTGTGAGTGAGAGAGAGAGAAGCTGTTAGTGAGAGAGAGAAAGAGTAGCTGTGTGTGTGAGAGAGAGAAAGAGTAGCTGTGAATGAGAGAGAGAGAAAGAGAAGCTGTGAGTGAGAGAGAGAGAGAAGCTGAGTGAGAGAGAAAGAAAGAGAAGCTGTGAGTGAGAGAGAGAGAAAGAGAAGCTGTGAGTGAGAGAGAGAGAGAGAAGCTGTGAGTGAGAGAGAGAGAAACAGAAGCTGTGAGTGAGAGAGAGAGAAACAGAAGCTGTTAGTGAGAGAGAGTATAAGAGAAGCTGTGAGTGAGAGAGAGAGAAGCTGTGAGTGAGAGGGAGAGAAGTAGAATCTGTGAGTGAGAGAGAGAGAAAGAGAAGCTGTGAGTGAGAGAGAGAGAGAAAGAGAAGCTGTGAGTGAGAGAGAGAGAAATAGAAGCTATGAGTGAGAGAGAGTGAGAGAGAAGCTGTGAGTGAGAGAGAGAGAACCTGTGAGTGAGAGAGAGAGAAAGAGAAGCTGTATGTGTGAGAGAGAGAAAGAGAAAGAGAAGCTGTCAGTGAGAGAGAAAGAGAGAAAATGAGAAGCTGTGAGGGAGAGAGAGAGAGAGAGAAAGAGAGGTTGTGTGGTTGTGTGAGAGAGAAGCTGTGAGGGAAAGAGAGAGAAAGAGAAACTGTGAGTGAGAGAGAGAGAAAGAGAAGCGGTTAGTGAGAGAGAGAGTGAAAGAGAAGCTGTGAGTGAAGGAGAGAGAGAAGCTGTGATTGAGAGAGAGAAGCTGTGAGTGAGAGAGAGAGAGAAAGAGAAACTGAGTGAGAGAGAGAGAGAAAGAGAAGCTGTGAGTGAGAGAGAGAAAGAGAAGCTATGTGTGTGTGTGAGAGAGAAGCAGTGAGTGTGAGAGAGAGAGAAAGATAACCTGTGAGTGAGAGAGAGAAAGAGAAGCTGTTAGTGAGAGTGAGTGTGAAAGAGAAGCTTTGAGTGAGAGAGAGAAAAGCTGTGAGTGAGAGAGAGAGAGAAGCTGTGAGTGAGAGAGAGAAAGAGAAGCTGTGAGTGAGAGAGAGTGAGAAAGAGAAGCTGTGAGTGAGAGAGAAAGAGAAGCTGTGAGTGAGGCAGAGAGAGAAAGAGAAGGTGTGTGTGTGTGAGAGAGAAGCTGTTAGTGTGAGAGAGAAAGAGAAGCTGTGAGTGAGAGAGAGAGAGAACGAGAAGCTGTGTGAGAGAGAGAAGCTGTGAGTGAGAGAGAGGAGAAGGAGAAGCTGTGAGTGAGAGAGGGAGAAAGAGAAGGTGTGAGTGAGAGAGAGATAGAGAAAGAGAAGCTGTGAGTGAGAGAGAGAGAGAAGCTGTGAGTGAGAGAGAGAGAAAGGGAAGCTGTGAGTGAGAGTGAGAAAGAGAAGGTGTGAGTGAGAGAGAGATAGAGAAAGAGAAGCTGTGAGTGAGAGAGGAGCTGTGAGTGAGAGAGAGAAAAAGAGAAGCTGTGAGTGAGAGAGAGAGAGAAAGAGAAGCTGTGTGTGTGTGAGAGAGAAAGAGAAGCTGTGAGTGAGAGAAAGAGAAAGAGTAGCTGTGAGTGAGGAGAGAGAGAAAGAGAAGCTGTGAGTGAGAGAGAGAGAGAAAGAAAGAGAAGCTGTGAGTGAGAGAGAGAGAAAGAGAAGCTGTGAGTGAGAGAGAGAGAGAGAAGCAGTGAGTGAGAGAGAGAGAAAGAAAAGCTGTGATGGAGAGAGAGAAAGAGAAGCTGTGAGTGAGAGAGAAAGAGAAAGAGAAAGAGAAAGAGGAGCTGTGTGTGCGAGAGAGAGAAAGAGAACCTGTGTGTGTGAGAGAGAAGCTGTGAGTGAGAGAGAAAGAGAGAAAGTGAAGCTGTTAGTGAGAGAGACAGAAAGAGAAACTGTGAGAGAAAGAGAAAGAGAGAAAGAAGAAGCTGTGAGTGAGAGAGAGAAATAGAAGCTGTGAGTGAGAGAGAGAAATAGAGAAAGAGAAGCTTTGAGAGAGAGAGAGAGAATGAGAAGCTGTGAGTGAGAGAAATATAAGCTGTGAGTAAGAGAGAGAGAAAGATAAGCTGTGAGTGAGAGAGAGAGAGAGAAAGAGAAACTGTGAGTGAGAGATAGAGAGAAAGAGAAGCTGTGAGAGAGAGAGAGAAAGAGAAGCTGTTAGTGAGAGAGAGAGTGAAAGAGAAGCTGTGAGTGAAGGAGAGAGAGAGAAGCTGTGATTGAGCGAGAGAGAGAAGCTGTGAGTGAGAGAGAGAAAGAGAAGCTGTTAGTGAGAGAGAGAGAGAGAAGCTGTGAGTGAGAGAGAGAGAAGCTGTGAGTGAGAGAGTGAGAAAGAGAAGCTGTATGTGTTTGTGTATGAGAGAGAGTGAGAAGCTGTGAGAGAGAGAGAAAAAAAGAGAAGCTGTGAGTGAGAGAGAGAATGAAAGAGAAGCTGTGAGTAAGAGAGAGAGAAGCTGTGAGTGAGTGAGAAAGAGAAGCTGTGAGTGAGTGAGTGAGAGAGAGAATCTGAGTGAGAGAGAGAGAGAAAGAGAAGCTGTGAGTGAGAGAGAGAGAGAAAGAGAAGCTGTGAGTGAGAGAGTAAGAGAAGCTGTGAGAGAGAGAGAGTGAGAAAGAGAAGCTGTGAGTGTGTGTGAGAGAGAATGAGAAGCTGTGAGAGAGAGAGAGGGAAAGAGAAGATGTGAATGACAGAGAGAGAGAGAAGCTGTGTGTGTCTGAGATAGAGAAAGAGAAGCTGTGTGTGTGTGAGAGAGAGAGAAAGAGAAGCTGTGAGTGAGAGAGAGAGAAAGAAAGAAAGAAAGAGAAGCTGTGAGAGGGAGAAAGAGAGAAAGAACTGTGTGTGTGTGTGAGAGAGAGAAGCTGTGAGTGAGAGAGAGAGAGAGAAAGAGAAGCTGAGTGAGAGAGAGAGAGAAAGAGAAGCTGTGAGTGAGAGAGAGAGAAAGAGAAGCTGAGTGAGTGAGAGAGAGTAAGAGAAGCTGTGTGAGAGACAGAGAAAGAAAGAGAAATTGTCAGTGAGAGAGAGAGAGAGAAGCTTTGAGTGAGAGAGAAAGAGAGAAAGAGAAGCTGTGAGTGAGAGAGAGAGAGAGAAAGAGATGCTGTGAGTGAGTGAGAGAGAAGCTGTGAGTGAGAGAGAGAGAGAAGCTGTTAGTGAGAGAGAGAAAGAGTAGCTGTGTGTGTGTGAGAGAGAAAGAGTAGCTGTGAATGAGAGAGAGAGAAAGAGAAGCTGTGAGTGAGAGAGAGAGAGAAGCTGAGTGAGAGAGAGAGAAAGAGAAGCTGTGAGTGAGAGAGAGAGAAAGAGAAGCTGTGAGTGAGAGAGAGAGAAGCTGTGAGTGAGAGTGAGAGAAAGAGAAGCTGTGAGTGAGAGAGAGAGAAAGAGAAGCTGTTAGTGAGAGAGAGTATAAGAGAAGCTGTGAGTGAGAGAGAGAGAAGCTGTGAGTGAGAGAGAGAGAAGTAGAATCTGTGAGTGAGAGAGAGAGAAAGAGAAGCTGTGAGTGAGAGAGAGAGAAAGAGAAGCTGTGAGTGAGAGAGAGAGAAATAGAAGCTATGAGTGAGAGAGAGTGAGAGAGAAGCAGTGAGTGAGAGAGAGAGAACCTGTGAGTGAGAGAGAGAGAAAGAGAAGCTGTATGTGTGAGAGAGAGAAAGAGAAAGAGAAGCTGTCAGTGAGAGAGAAAGAGAGAAAATGAGAAGCTGTGAGGGAGAGAGAGAGAGAGAAAGAGAGGTTGTGTGGTTGTGTGAGAGAGAAGCTGTGAGGGAGAGAGAGAGAAAGAGAAACTGTGAGTGAGAGAGAGAGAAAGAGAAGCGGTTAGTGAGAGAGAGAGTGAAAGAGAAGCTGTGAGTGAAGGAGAGAGAGAAGCTGTGATTGAGAGAGAGAAGCTGTGAGTGAGAGAGAGAGAGAAAGAGAAGCTGTGAGTGAGAGAGAGAGAAAGAGAAGCTATGTGTGTGTGTGAGAGAGAAGCAGTGAGTGAGAGAGAGAGAGACAGAGAACCTGTGTGTGAGAGAGAGAAAGAGAAGCTGTTAGTGAGAGTGAGTGTGAAAGAGAAGCTTTGAGTGAGAGAGAGAAAAGCTGTGAGTGAGAGAGAGAGAGAAGCTGTGAGTGAGAGAGAAGAAGAGAAGCTGTGAGTGAGAGAGAGTGAGAAAGAGAAGCTGTGAGTGAGAGAGAAAGAGAAGCTGTGAGTGAGGCAGAGAGAGAAAGAGAAGGTGTGTGTGTGTGAGAGAGAAGCTGTTAGTGAGAGAGAGAAAGAGAAGCTGTGAGTGAGAGAGAGAGAGAGAACGAGAAGCTGTGAGAGAGAGAGAAGCTGTGAGTGAGAGAGAAGAGAAGGAGAAGAAGTGAGTGAGAGAGGGAGAAAGAGAAGGTGTGAGTGAGAGAGAGATAGAGAAAGAGAAGCTGTGAGTGAGAGAGAGAGAGAAGCTGTGAGTGAGAGAGAGAGAAAGAGAAGCTGTGAGTGAGAGAGAGAGAAAGAGAAGGTGTGAGTGAGAGAGAGATAGAGAAAGAGAAGCTGTGAGTGAGAGAGAGAAAGAGAAGCTGTGAGTGAGAGAGAGAGAAAGAGAAGCTGTGAGTGAGAGAGAGAGAGAAAGAGAAGCTGTGTGTGTGAGAGAGAGAAAGAGAAGCTGTGAGTGTGAGAGAGAGAGAAGGAGAAGCTGTGAGTGAGAGAGGGAAAGAGAAGCTGTGAGTGAGAGAGAGAGAAAGAGAAGCTGTAAGTGAGAGAGTGTGAGAAAGAGAAGCTGTGTGTGTGTGAGAGAGAGAAGCTGTGTGTGAGAGAGAGAGAGAAAGAGGAGCTGTGAGTGAGAGAGAGAGAATGAGAAGCTGTGAGTGAGAGAAAGAGAAAAAGTAGCTGTGAGTGAGGTGAGAGAGAAAGAGAAGCTGTGAGTGAGAGAGAGAGGAGAAGCTGTGAGTGAGAGAGAGAAAGAGAATCTGTGAGTGAGAGAGAGAGAGAAAGAGAAGCTGTAAGTGAGAGAGAGTGAGAAAGAGAAGCTGAGAGAGAGAGAGAGAAGCTGTGTGTGTGAGAGAGAGAAAGAGGAGCTGTGAGTGAGAGAGAGAGAGAGAAGCTGTGAGTGAGAGAGAGAGGAGAAGCTGTGAGTGAGAGAGAGAAAGAGCTATGAGTGAGAGAAAGAGAAAGGGAAGCTGTAAGTGAGAGAGAGTGAGAAAGAGAAGCTGTGAGAGAGAGAGAGAGAAGCTGTGAGTGAGAGAGAGAGAAAGAGAAGCTTTGAGTGAGAGAGAGAGAGAAAGAGAAGCTTTGTGTGTGTGAGAGAGAAAGAGAAGTTGTGAGTGAGAGAGAGAAAGAGAAGCTGTGTGTGAGAGAGAGAGAAAGAGAAGCTGTGAGTGAGAGAGAGAAAGAGAAGCTGTGACTGGAGAGAGAGAGAAGCTGTGAGTGAGAGAGAGAGAAAGAGAAATGGTGAGTGAGTGAGAGAGAGAAGCTGTGAGTGTGTGTGAGAGAGAGAAAGAGAAGCTGAGTGAGAGAGGGAGAGAAAGAGAAGCTGTGAGTGAGAGAGAAAGAGAAAGAGAAGCTGTGAGTGAGAGAGAGAGAGAAGCTGTGTGAGTGAGAGAGAGAGAAGCTGTGTGTGAGAGAGAGAAGCTGTGAGTGAGAGAGAGAGGGAAAGAGAAACTGTAAGTGAGAGAGAGAGAAAGAGAAGCTGTGAGTGTGTGTGTGAGAGAGAAAGATATGTTGTGAGTGAGAGAGAGAAAGAGATGCTGTGAGTGAGAGAGAAATATAAGCTGTGAGAGAGAGTGAGAGAGAAAGAGATGCTGTGAGTGAGTGCATGAGAGAGAGAGAGAAGCTGTGAGTGAGTGAGAGAGAGAAAGTGTAGCTGTGAGTGAGAGAGAGAGAGAAAGAAAAGCTGTGAGTAAGAGAGAGAGACAAGCTGAGTGAGAGAGAGAGAAAGAGAAGCTGTGAGTGACACAGAGAGAGAAATAGAAGTTGTGAGTGAGAGAGTGAGAGAGAGAAATAGAAGCTGTGAGAGAGAGTGAGAGAGATACAGATGCTGTGAGTGAGTGCATGAGAGAGAGAGAAAGAGAAGCTTGAGTGAGTGAGAGAGAGAAAGAGTAGCTGTGAGTGAAAGAGAAAGAGAAGCTGTGAGTGAGAGAGAGAGAGAAGCTGAGTGAGAAAGAGAGAAAGAGAAGCTGTGAGTGAGAGAGTGAGAAGCTGTGAGTGAGAGAGAGAGAGAGAAGCTGTTAGTGAGAGAGAGAAAGAGTAGCTGTGTGTGTGTGAGAGAGAAAGAGTAGCTATGATTGAGAGAGAGAGAAAGAGAAGCTGTGAGTGAGAGAGAGAAAGAGTAGCTATGATTGAGAGAGAGAAAGAGAAGCTGTGAGTGAGAGAGAGAGAGAAGCTGAGTGAGTGAGAGAGAGAGAAGCTGTGAGTGAGAGAGAGAGAAAGAGAAGCTGTGAGTGAGAGAGAGAAAGAGAAGCTGTGAGTGAGAGAGAGTATAAGAGAAGCTGTGAGTGAGAGAGAGAGAGAAAGAGAGAGAGAGAGAGAAAGAAAGAGATGCTGTGAGTGAGAGAGGGAGAAAGAGAAGGTGTGAGTGAGAGAGAGAGAGAGAGAGAAAGAGAAGCTGTGAGTGAGAGAGAGAGAAGCTGTGAGTGTGAGAGAGAAAGAGAAGCTGTGAGTGAGAGAGAGAGAGAAAGAGAAGCTGTGTGAGAGAGAGAGAGAAAGAGAAGCTGTGAGTGAGAGAAAGAGAAAGAGTAGCTGTGAGTGAGGAGAGAGAGAAAGAGAAGCTGTGAGTGAGAGAGAGAGAGAAGGAGAAGCTGTGAGTGAGAGAGGGAAAGAGAAGCTGTGAGTGAGAGAGAGAGAAAGAGAAGCTGTAAGTGAGAGAGAGTGAGAAAGAGAAGCTGTGAGAGAGAGAGAGAAGCTGTGTGTGTGAGAGAGAGAGAAAGAGGAGCTGTGAGTGAGAGAGAGAGAATGAGAAGCTGTGAGAGAGAGAAAGAGAGAAGCTGTGAGTGAGAGAGAGAGAGAAGGAGAAGCTGTGAGTGAGAGAGAGAAAGAGAAGCTGTGAGTGAGTGAAAGAGAAAGAGAAGCTGTAAGTGAGAGAGAGTGAGAAAGAGAAGCTGAGAGAGAGAGAGAAGCTGTGTGTGTGTGAGAGAGAAATAGAAGTTGTGAGTGAGAGAGTGAGAGAGAGAAATAGAAGCTGTGAGAGAGAGTGAGAGAGATACAGATGCTGTGAGTGAGTGCATGAGAGAGAGAGAAAGAGAAGCTGTGAGTGAGTGAGAGAGAGAAAGATTAGCTGTGAGTGAAAGAGAAAGAGAAGCTGTGAGTGAGAGAGAGAGAGAAGCTGAGTGAGAGAGAGAGAAAGAGAAGCTGTGAGTGAGAGAGAGAGAAGCTGTGAGTGAGTGAGAGAGAGAAGCTGTTAGTGAGAGAGAGAAAGAGTAGCTGTGTGTGTGAGAGAGAGAAAGAGTAGCTGTGAATGAGAGAGAGAGAAAGAGAAGCTGTGAGTGAGAGAGAGAGAGAAGCTGAGTGAGAGAGAGAGAAAGAGAAGCTGTGAGTGAGAGAGAGAGAAAGAGAAGCTGTGAGTGAGAGAGAGAGAAAGAGAAGCTGTGAGTGAGAGAGAGAGAAAGAGAAGCTGTTAGTGAGAGAGTATAAGAGAAGCTGTGAGTGAGAGAGAGAGAAGCTGTGAGTGAGAGAGAGAGAAGTAGAATCTGTGAGTGAGAGAGAGAGAAAGAGAAGCTGTGAGTGAGAGAGAGAGAGAAAGAGAAGCTGTGAGTGAGAGAGAGAGAAATAGAAGCTATGAGTGAGAGAGAGTGAGAGAGAAGCTGTGAGTGAGAGAGAGAGAACCTGTGAGTGAGAGAGAGAGAAAGAGAAGCTGTATGTGTGAGAGAGAGAGAAAGAGAAAGAGAAGCTGTCAGTGAGAGAGAAAGAGAGAAAATGAGAAGCTGTGAGGGAGAGAGAGGGAGAGAGAAAGAGAGGTTGTGTGGTTGTGTGAGAGAGAAGCTGTGAGGGAGAGAGAGAGAAAGAGAAACTGTGAGTGAGAGAGAGAGAAAGAGAAGCGGTTAGTGAGAGAGTGAGTGAAAGAGAAGCTGTGAGTGAAGGAGAGAGAGAAGCTGTGATTGAGAGAGAGAAGCTGTGAGTGAGAGAGAGAGAGAAAGAGAAACTGAGTGAGAGAGAGAGAGAAAGAGAAGCTGTGAGTGAGAGAGAGAGAAAGAGAAGCTATGTGTGTGTGTGAGAGAGAAGCAGTGAGTGAGAGAGAGAGAGAAAGAGAACCTGTGAGTGAGAGAGAGAAAGAGAAGCTGTTAGTGAGAGTGAGTGTGAAAGAGAAGCTTTGAGTGAGAGAGAGAAAAGCTGTGAGTGAGAGAGAGAGAGAAGCTGTGAGTGAGAGAGAGAAAGAGAAGCTGTGAGTGAGAGAGAGTGAGAAAGAGAAGCTGTGAGTGAGAGAGAAAGAGAAGCTGTGAGTGAGGCAGAGAGAGAAAGAGAAGGTGTGTGTGTGTGAGAGAGAAGCTGTTAGTGAGAGAGAGAAAGAGAAGCTGTGAGTGAGAAAGAGAGAGAGAACGAGAAGCTGTGAGAGAGAGAGAAGCTGTGAGTGAGAGAGGGAGAAAGAGAAGGTGTGAGTGAGAGAGAGAGAGAAGCTGTGAGTGAGAGAGAGAGAAAGAGAAGCTGTGAGTGAGAGAGGGAGAAAGAGAAGGTGTGAGTGAGAGAGAGATAGAGAAAGAGAAGCTGTGAGTGAGAGAGAGAGAGAAGCTGTGAGTGAGAGAGAGAGAAAGAGAAGCTGTGAGTGAGAGAGAGAGAAAGAGAAGGTGTGAGTGAGAGAGAGATAGAGAAAGAGAAGCTGTGAGTGAGAGAGAGAGAGAAGCTGTGAGTGAGAGAGAGAGAAAGAGAAGCTGTGAGTGAGAGAGAGAGAGAAAGAGAAGCTGTGTGTGAGAGAGAGAGAAAGAGAAGCTGTGAGTGAGAGAAAGAGAAAGAGTAGCTGTGAGTGAGGAGAGAGAGAAAGAGAAGCTGTGAGTGAGAGAGAGAGAGAAGGAGAAGCTGTGAGTGAGAGAGGGAAAGAGAAGCTGTGAGTGAGAGCGAGAGAAAGAGAAGCTGTAAGTGAGAGAGAGTGAGAAAGAGAAGCTGTGTGTGACAGAGAGAGAGAAGCTGTGTGTGAGAGAGAGAGAGAAAGAGGAGCTGTGAGTGAGAGAGAGAGAATGAGAAGCTGTGAGTGAGAGAAAGAGAAAAAGTAGCTGTGAGTGAGGTGAGAGAGAAAGAGAAGCTGTGAGTGAGAGAGAGAGGAGAAGCTGTGAGTGAGAGAGAGAAAGAGAAGCTGTGAGTGAGAGAGAGAGAGAAAGAGAAGCTGTAAGTGAGAGAGAGTGAGAAAGAGAAGCTGAGAGAGAGAGAGAAGCTGTGTGTGTGTGAGAGAGAAAGAGGAGCTGTGAGTGAGAGAGAGAGAGAGAGAAGCTGTGAGTGAGAGAGAGAGAGAGGAGAAGCTGTGAGAGAGAGAGAAAGAGCTATGAGTGAGAGAAAGAGAGGGAAGCTGTAAGTGAGAGAGAGTGAGAAAGAGAAGCTGTGAGAGAGAGAGAGAAGCTGTGAGTGAGAGAGAGAGAAAGAGAAGCTTTGAGTGAGAGAGAGAGAGAAAGAGAAGCTTTGTGTGTGAGAGAGAGAAAGAGAAGTTGTGAGTGAGAGAGAGAAAGAGAAGCTGTTTGTGTGTGAGAGAGAAAGAGAAGCTGTGAGTGAGAGAGAGAAAGAGAAGCTGTGACTGGAGAGAGAGAGAAGCTGTGAGTGAGAGAGAGAGAAAGAGAAATGGTGAGTGAGTGAGAGAGAGAGAGAGAAGCTGTGTGTGTATGAGAGAGAAAGAGGAGATGTAAGTGAGACAGAGAGAGAATGAGAAGCTGTGAGAGAGAGAAAGAGAGAAGCTGTGAGTGAGAGAGAACAAGATGCTGTGAGTCAGAGAGAGAGAAAGAAAGAGAAGCTGTGAGTGAGAGAGAGAGAGAAGCTGTGAGTGAGCGACAGAGAAAGAGAAGCTGTGAGTGAGAGAGAGAAAAACAGAAGCTGAGAGAGAGAGAAAGAGAAGCTGTGAGTGAGAGAGAGAAATAGAGAAAGAGAAGCTGTGAGTGAGAGAGAGAGAGAGAAGCTGTGAGTGAGAGAGAAAGAGATGCTGTGAGTGAGAGAGAGGGAGAGAAATTGATGTTAGTGAGAGAGAGAAAGAAAGAGAAGCGGTAAGTGAGAGAGAGAAGAAAGAGAAGCTGTGAGTGAGAGAGAGAGAGAGAGAGAGAGAAGCTGTGTGTGTGTGAGAGAGAGAGAAGCTGTGAGTGAGAGACAGAGAGAAAGAGAAGCTGTGAGTGAGAGAGAGAGAGAGAAAGAGAAGCTGTGAGTGAGACAGAGAGAAAGAGAAGCTGTGAGTGGTGAGAGAGAGAACGAGAAGCTGTGAGAGAGAGAGAAAGAGAAGCTGTGAGTGAGAGAAATAGAGAAAGATAAGCTGTGAGTGAGAGAGAGAGAGAGAAAGAGAAGCTGTGTGAGAGAGAGAGAAAGAGAAGCTGTGAGTGAGAGAGAGAAAGAAAGAGAAGCTGTAAGTGAGAGAGAGTGAGAAAGAGAAGCTGTGAGTGAGAGAGAGAGATAGAAAGAGAAGCTGTGATTGAGAGAGACAGAGAAAAAGAAGCAGTGAGTGAGAGAGAGAGAGAGAAAGGGAAGCTGTGAGTGAGAGAGAGAGAGAACGAGAAGCTGTGTGTGAGAGAGAGAAGCTGTGAGTGAGTGAGAGAGAGAAGGAGAAGCTGTGAGTGAGATAAGAGAGAGAAAGAATGAGAAGCTGTGAGTGAGAGAGAGAGAGAAGCTGTGAGTGAGAGAGAGAGAAAGAAAAGCTGTGAGTGAGAGAGAGAGAGAAAGAGAAGCTGTGAGTGAGAGAGAAAGAGAAAGAGGAGCTGTGTGTGTGTGAGAGAGAAAGTGAACCTGTGTGTGAGCAAGAGACAGAGAAGCTGTGAGTGAGAGAGAAAGAGAGAAAGTGAAGCTGTTAGTGAGAGAGACAGAAAGAGAAACTGTGAGAGAAAGTGAAAGAGAGAAAGAAGAAGCTGTGAGTGAGAGAGAGAGAAAGAGAAGCTGTGAGTGGGAGAGAGAGAGAATGAGAAGCTGTGAGAGAGAGAGAAATAGAAGCTGTGAGTGAGAGAGAGAAATAGAGAAAGAGAAGCTTTGAGTGAGAGAGAGAGAGAGAGAGAATGAGAAGCTGTGAGTGAGAGAAAGATAAGCTGTGAGTAAGAGAGAGAGAAAGATAAGCTGTGAGTGAGAGGGAGAGAGAAAGAGAAGCTGTGAGTGAGACAGAGAGAAAGAGAAGCTGTGTGAGAGAGAAATAGAAGCTGTGAGTGAGAGAGAGAAATAGAGAAAGAGAAGCTGTGAGTGAGAGAGAGAGAGAATGAGAAGCTGTGAGTGAGAGAAAGATAAGCTGTGAGTAAGAGAGAGAGAAAGATAAGCGGTTAGTGAGAGAGAGAGTGAAAGAGAAGCTGTGAGTGAAGGAGAGAGGGAAGCTGTGATTGAGAGAGAGAAGCTGTGAGTGAGAGAGAGAGAGAGAAAGAGAAGCTATGTGTGAGATAGAGAGAGAAGCAGTGAGTGAGAGAGAGAGAGAAAGAGAAGCTGTGAGTGAGATAGAAAGAGAAAGAGAAGATGTGAGTGAGAGAGAGAGATAGAAAGAGAAGCTGTGATTGAGAGAGACAGAGAAAAAAAGCTGTGAGTGAGAGAGAGAGAGAAAGGGAAGCTGTGAGTGAGAGAGAGAGAACGAGAAGCTGTGAGAGAGAGAGAAGCTGTGAGTGAGTGAGAGAGAGAGAACGAGAAGCTGTGAGTGAGATAAGAGAGAGAAAGAAAGAGAAGCTGTGAGTGAGAGAGAGAGAAAGAGAAGCTGTGAGTGAGAGAGAGAGAGAGAAGCTGTGAGTGAGAGAGAGAGAAAGAAAAGCTGTGATGGAGAGAGAGAGAAAGAGAAGCTGTGAGTGAGAGAGAAAGAGAAAGAGAAAGAGAAAGAGGAGCTGTGTGTGCGAGAGAGAGAAAGAGAACCTGTGTGTGTGAGAGAGAAGCTGTGAGTGACAGAGAAAGAGAGAAAGTGAAGCTGTTAGTGAGAGAGACAGAAAGAGAAACTGTGAGAGAAAGAGAAAGAGAGAAAGAAGAAGCTGTGAGTGAGAGAGAGAGAAATAGAAGCTGTGAGTGAGAGAGAGAAATAGAGAAAGAGAAGCTTTGAGAGAGAGAGAGAGAATGAGAAGCTGTGAGTGAGAGAAAGATAAGCTGTGAGTAAGAGAGAGAGAAAGATAAGCTGTGAGTGAGAGGGAGAGAGAAACAGAAGCTGTGAGTGAAGGAGAGAGAGAAGCTGTGATTGAGAGAGAGAAGCTGTGAATGAGAGAGAGAGAGAAAGAGAACATGAGTGAGAGAGAGAGAAAGAGAAGCTGTGAGTGAGAGAGAGAGAGAAAGAGAAGCTATGTGTGTTTGAGAGAGAGAAGCAGTGAGTGAGAGAGAGAGAGAAAGAGAACCTGTGAGTGAGAGAGAGAACGAGAAGCTGTTAGTGAGAGTGAGTGTGAAAGAGAGCTTTGAGTGTGAGAGAGAGAGAAGCTTTGAGTGTGAGAGAGAGAGAAGCTGTGAGTGAGAGAGAGAGAAAGAGAAGCTGTGAGTGAGAGAGAGTGAGAAAGAGAAGCAGTGAGTGAGAGAGAAAGAGAAGCTGTGAGTGAGGCAGAGAGAGAAAGAGAAGGTGTGTGTGTGTGAGAGAGAAGCTGTTAGTGAGAGAGAGAGAAGGAGCTGTGAGTGAGAGAGAGAGAGAAAGAAAGAGATGCTGT
Source organism: Bradypodion pumilum (assembly GCA_035047305.1). Classification (NCBI taxonomy): domain Eukaryota; kingdom Metazoa; phylum Chordata; class Lepidosauria; order Squamata; family Chamaeleonidae; genus Bradypodion; species Bradypodion pumilum. The sequence goes on from JAWDJD010000001.1 coordinate 237,152,014, forward strand.
GAGTGAGAGAGGGAGAAAGAGAAGTGAGAGAGAGAGAGAGAAGCTGTGTGTGAGAGAGAGAAAGAAAAGCTGTGAGTAAGAGAGAGAGACAAGCTGAATGAGAGAGAGAGAAAGAGAAGCTGTGAGTGAAACAGAGAGAGAAATAGAAGTTGTGAGTGAGAGAGTGAGAGAGAGAAATAGAAGCTGTGAGAGAGAGTGAGAGAGATACAGATGCTGTGAGTGAGTGCATGAGAGAGAAAGAGTAGCTGTGAGTGAAAGAGAAAGCGAAGCTGTGAGTGAGAGAGAGAGAGAAGCTGAGTGAGAGAGAGAGAAAGAGAAGCTGTGAGTGAGAGAGAGAGAAGCTGTGAGTGAGAGAGAGAGAGAGAAGCTGTTAGTGAGAGAGAGAAAGAGTAGCTGTGTGTGTGAGAGAGAGAAAGAGTAGCTATGATTGAGAGAGAGAGAAAGAGAAGCTGTGAGTGAGAGAGAGAGAGAGAAGCTGTGAGTGAGAGAGAGAGAAAGAAAAGCTGTGATGGAGAGAGAGAAAGAGAAGCTGTGAGTGAGAGAGAAAGAGAAAGAGAAAGAGGAGCTGTGTGTGCGAGAGAGAGAAAGAGAAACTGTGTGTGTGAGAGAGAAGCTGTGAGTGAGAGAGAAAGTGAAGCTGTTAGTGAGAGAGACAGAAAGAGAAACTGAGAGAAAGAGAAAGAGAGAAAGAAGAAGCTGTGAGTGAGAGAGAGAGAAAGAGAAGCTGTGAGTGGGAGAGAGAAAGAATGAGAAGCTGTGAGAGAGAGAGAAATAGAAGCTGTGAGTGAGAGAGAGAAATAGAGAAAGAGAAGCTTTGAGAGAGAGAGAGAGAGAATGAGAAGCTGTGAGTGAGAGAAAGATAAGCTGTGAGTAAGAGAGAGAGAAAGATAAGCTGTGAGTGAGAGGGAGAGAGAAACAGAAGCTGTGAGTGAAGGAGAGAGAGAAGCTGTGATTGAGAGAGAGAAGCTGTGAGTGAGAGAGAGAGAGAAAGAGAAAATGAGTGAGAGAGAGAGAGAAAGAGAAGCTGTGAGTGAGAGAGAGAGAGAGAAAGAGAAGCTATGTGTGTTTGAGAGAGAGAAGCAGTGAGTGAGAGAGAGAGAGAAAGAGAACCTGTGAGTGAGAGAGAGAACGAGAAGCTGTTAGTGAGAGTGAGTGTGAAAGAGAGCTTTGAGTGTGTGAGAGAGAGAAGCTGTGAGTGAGAGAGAGAGAGAAGCTGTGAGTGAGAGAGAGAGAAAGAGAAGCTGTGAGTGAGAGAGAGTGAGAAAGAGAGGCAGTGAGTGAGAGAGAAAGAGAAGCTGTGAGTGAGGCAGAGAGAGAAAGAGAAGGTGTGTGTGTGTGAGAGAGAAGCTGTTAGTGAGAGAGAGAAAGAGAAACTGTGAGTGAGAGAGAGAGAGAACGAGAAGCTGTGAGAGAGAGAGAAGCTGTGAGTGAGAGAGGGAGAAGGAGAAGCTGTGAGTGAGAGAGAGAGAGAAAGAAAGAGATGCTGTGAGTGAGAGAGGGAGAAATAGAAGTGAGTGAGAGAGAGAGAGAAGCTGTGTGTGAGAGAGAGAAAGAGAAGCTGTGAGTGAGAGAGAGAGAAAGAGAAGCTGTGAGTGAGAGAGATAGAAAGAGAAGCTGTAAATGAGAGAGAAAGAGAAGCTGTGAGTGAGTGAGAGAGAGAGAAGCTGTGAGTGAGAGAGAGAGAAAGAGAAGCTGTGAGTGAGAGAAAGAGAAGCTGTGAGTGAGAGAGAGAGAGAAAGAGATGGTGTGAGTGAGAGAGAGAGAGAGAAAGAGAAGGTGTGAGTGAGAGAGAGAGAAGCTGTGAGTGAGAGAGAGAGAGAAAGAGAAGCTGTGAGTGAGAGAGAGAGAGAGAAAGAGAAGCTGTGAGTGAGAGAGAGAGAAAGAGAAGCTGTGAGTGAGAGAAAGAGAATGAGTAGCTGTGAGTGAGGAGAGAGAGAAAGAGAAGCTATGAGAGAGAGAGAGAAGCTGTGTGTGTGTGAGAGAGAAAGAGGAGCTGTGAGTGAGAGAGAGGGAATGAGAAGCTGTGAGAGTGAGAAAGAGAAGCTGTGAGAGAGAGAGAGAGAGAAGCTGTGTGTGTGTGAGAGAGAAGGAGGAGCTGTGAGTGAGAGAGAGAGAGAATGAGAAGCTGTGAGAGAGAGAAAGAGAGAAGCTGTGAGTGAGAGAGAACAAGAAGCTGTGTGTCAGAGAGAGAGAAAGAAAGAGAAGCTGTGAGTGAGAGAGAGAGAAAGAGAAGCTGTGAGTGAGAGAGAGAAGCTGTGAGAGACAGAGGAAGAGAAGCTGTGAGTGAGAGAGAGAGAGAAAGAGAAGCTATGAGTGAGAGAGAGAAATAGAGAAAGAGAAGCTGTGAGTGAGAGAGAGAGAGAAGCTGTGAGAGAGAGAGAGAAAGAGAAGCTGTGAGTGAGAGAGAGAGAGAGAGAGAAGCTGTGAGTGAGAGAGATGGAGAGAAAGAGATGTTAGTGAGAGAGAGAAAGAAAGAGAAGCGGTAAGTGAGAGAGAGAAGAAAGAGAAGCTGTGAGTGAGAGAGAGAGAGAAAGAGAAGCTGTGAGAGAGAGAGAGAGAAGCTGTGAGTGAGAGACAGAGAGAAAGAGAAGCTGTGATTGAGAGAGAGAGAGAGAAAGAGAAGCTGTGAGTGAGACAGAGAGAAAGAGAAGCTGTGAGTGGGAGAGAGAGAGAACGAGAAGCTGTGTGAGAGAGAGAAAGAGAAGCTGTGAGTGAGAGAAATAGAGAAAGAGAAGCTGTGAGTGAGAGAGAGAGAGAGAAAGAGAAGCTGTGAGAGAGGGAGAAAGAGAAGATGTAAGTGAAAGAGAGAAGAAAGAGAAGATGTGAGTGAGAGAGAGAGATAGAAAGAGAAGCTGTGATTGAGAGAGACAGAGAAAAAGAAGCTGTGAGTGAGAGAGAGAGAGAAAGGGAAGCTGTGAGTGAGAGAGAGAGAGAACGAGAAGCTGTGAGAGAGAGAGAGAAGCTGTGAGTGAGTGAGAGAGAGAAGGAGAAGCTGTGAGTGAGATAAGAGAGAAAGAAAGAGAAGCTGTGAGTGTGAGAGAGAGAAAGAGAAGCTGTGAGTGAGTGAGAGAGAGAAGCTGTGAGTGAGAGAGAGAGAAAGAAAAGCTGTGAGTGAGAGAGAGAAAGAGAAGGTGTGAGTGAGAGAAAAAGAGAAAGAGAAAGAGGAGCTGTGTGTGTGAGAGAGAGAGAAAGAGAACCTGTGTGTGTGTGTGAGAGAGAGAAGCTGTGGGTGTGAGAGAAAGAGAGAAAGTGAAGCTGTTAGTGAGAGAGACAGAAAGAGAAACTGTGAGAGAAAGAGAAAGAGAGAAAGAAGCTGTGAGTGAGAGACAGAGAAAGAGAAGCTGTGAGTGGGAGAGAGAGAGAATGAGAAGATGTGTTACAGAGAAAAATAGAAGCTGTGAGTGAGAGAGAGAAATAGAGAAAGAGAAGCAGTGAGTGAGAGAGAGAGAGAGAATGAGAAGCAGTGAGTGAGAGAAAGATAAGCTGTGAGTAAGAGAGAGAGAAAGATAAGCAGTGAGTGAGAGGGTGAGAGAAAGAGAAGCTGTGAGTGAGACAGAGAGAAAGTGAAGCTGTGTGAGAGAGAAATAGAAGCTGTGAGTGAGAGAGAGAAATAGAGAAAGAGAAGCTGTGAGTGAGAGAGAGAGAGAATGAGAAGCTGTGAGTGAGAGAAAGATAAGCTGTGAGTAAGAGAGAGAGAAAGATAAGCTGTGAGTGAGAGAGAGAGAAAGAGAAGGTGTGTGTGTGAGAGAGAAAGAGAAGCTGTGTGTGTGTGTGTGAGAGAGAGGAGCTCTGAGAGAGAGAGAGAAAGAGGAGCTGTGAGTGAGAGAGAGAGAGAATGAGAAGCTGTGAGAGAGAGAAAGAGAGAAGCTGTGAGTGTGAGAGAGAGAACGAGAAGCTGTGAGTGAGAGAGAGAAAAATAAAGAGAAGCTGTGAGTGAGTGAGAGAGAAAGAGAAGCTGTGAGTGACAGAGAGAGAGAAGCTGTGAGTGAGAGAAAAAGAGAAGCTGTGAGTGAGAGAGAGAAAAAGAGAAGCTGAGAGTGAGAGAGAGAGAGAGAAAGAGAAGCTGTAAGAGAGAGAGAAGAAAGTGAAGCTTTGAGTGAGAGAGAGAGAGAGAAAGAGAAGCTGTGAGTGCGAGAGAGAAATAGAGAAAGAGAAGCTGTGAGTGAGAGAGGGAGAGAGAGAGAATGTGAGTAAGAGAGAGAAAGAGAAGCTGTGAGTGAGAGAGAGAGAGAGAAAGAGAAGCTGTGAGTGAGAGAGAGGGAGCGAAAGAGAAGCTGTTAGTGAGAGAGAAAGAAAGAGAAGTGGTAAGTGAGAGAGAGAAGAAAGATGTGCTGTGAGTGAGAGAGAGAGAGAAAGAGAAGCTGTGAGTGAGAGAGAGAGAGAGAGAGAGAAGCTGTGAGTGAGAGAGATAGAGAAAGAGAAGCTGTGAGTGAGAGAGAGAGAAAGAGAAGCTGTGAGTGAGACAGAGAGAAAGAGAAGCTGTGAGTGGGAGAGAGAGAGAATGAGAAGCTGTGAGAGAGAGAGAGAAAGAGAAGCTGTGAGTTAGAGAGAAAGAGAAGCTGTGAGAGAGAGAGAGTGTGAAAGAGAAGCTGTGAGTGTGTGTGAGAGAGAAAGAGAAGCTGTGAGAGAGAGGGAAAGAGAAGATGTGAATGACAGAGAGAGAGAAGCTGTGTGTGTGTGAGAGAGAAAGAGAAGCTGTGTGTGTGTGTGAGAGAGAGAGAGAGAAACAAAAGCTGTGAGTGAGAGAGAGAGAAAGAAAGAGAAGCTGTGAGAGAGAGAAAGAGAGAAAGATATGTGTGTGTGTGTGTGTGAGAGAGAAGCTGTGAGTGAGAGAGAGAGAGAGAGAGAAGCTGTCAGTGTGAGAGAGAGAGTGAAGCTGTGAGTGAGAGAGAGAGAAAGAGAAGCTGAGTGAGAGAGAGAGAGAAAGAGAAGCTGTGAGTGTGTGTGAGAGAGAGAAAGAGAAGCTGAGTGAGTGAGAGAGAGAAAGAGAATCTGTGAGAGAGAGAGAGAGAAAGAAAGAGAAATTGTCAGTGAGAGAGAGAGAGAAGCTTTGAGTGAGAGAGAAAGAGAGAAAGAGAAGCTGTGAGTGAGAGAGAGAGAGAGAAAGAGATGCTGTGAGTGAGAGAGAGAGAAGCTGAGTGAGAGAGAGAGAAAGAGAAGCTGTGAGTGAGAGAGAGAGAGAGAAGCTGTGAGTGAGTGAGAGAAAGATAAGCTGTGAGTAAGAGAGAGAGAAAGATAAGCTGTGAGTAAGAGAGAGAGAAAGAGAAGGTGTGAGTGAGAGGGAGAGAGAAAGAGAAGCTGTGAGTGAGACAGAGAGAAAGAGAAGCTGTGTGTGAGAGAAATAGAAGCTGTGAGTGAGTGAGAGAAATAGAGAAAGAGAAGCTGTGAGTGAGTGAGAGAGAGAGAGAGAGAATGAGAAGCTGTGAGTGAGTGAAAGAGAAGCTGTAAGAGAGAGAGAAAGATAAGCTGTGAGTGAGAGAGAGAGAAAGAGAAGGTGTGTGTGTGAGAGAGAAAGAGAAGCTGTGTGTGTGTGAGAGAGAGAGAGGAGCTCTGAGAGAGAGAGAGAAAGAGGAGCTCTGAGTGAGAGAGAGAGAGAATGAGAAGCTGTGAGAGAGAGAAAGAGAGAAGCTGTCAGTGTGAGAGAGAGAACGAGAAGCTGTGAGTGAGAGAGAGAAAAATAAAGAGAAGCTGTGAGTGAGTGAGAGAGAAAGAGAAGCTGTGAGTGACAGAGAGAGAGAAGCTGTGTGAGAGAAAAAGAGAAGCTGTGAGTGAGAGAGAGAAAAAGAGAAGCTGAGAGTGAGAGAGAGAGAGAGAAAGAGAAGCTGTAAGAGAGAGAGAAGAAAGTGAAGCTTTGAGTGAGAGAGAGAGAGAGAAAGAGAAGCTGTGAGTGTGAGAGAGAAATAGAGAAAGAGAAGCTGTGAGTGAGAGAGGGAGAGAGAGAATGTGAGTAAGAGAGAGAAAGAGAAGCTGTGAGTGAGAGAGAGAGAGAGAGAGAAAGAGAAGCTGTGAGTGAGAGAGAGGGAGCGAAAGAGAAGCTGTTAGTGAGAGAGAAAGAAAGAGAAGCGGTAAGTGAGAGAGAGAAGAAAGATGTGCTGTGAGTGAGAGAGAGAGAGAAAGAGAAGCTGTGAGTGAGAGAGAGAGAGAGAAGCTGTGAGTGAGAGAGATAGAGAAAGAGAAGCTGTGAGTGAGAGAGAGAGAAAGAGAAGCTGTGAGTGAGACAGAGAGAAAGAGAAGCTGTGAGTGGGAGAGAGAGAGAATGAGAAGCTGTGAGAGAGAGAGAGAAAGAGAAGCTGTGAGTTAGAGAGAAAGAGAAGCTGTGAGAGAGAGAGAGTGTGAAAGAGAAGCTGTGAGTGTGTGTGAGAGAGAAAGAGAAGCTGTGAGAGAGAGAGGGAAAGAGAAGATGTGAATGACAGAGAGAGAGAAGCTGTGTGTGTGAGAGAGAGAAAGAGAAGCTGTGTGTGTGTGTGTGTGTGAGAGAAACAAAAGCTGTGAGTGAGAGAGAGAGAAAGAAAGAGAAGCTGTGAGAGAGAGAAAGAGAGAAAGATGTGTGTGTGTGTGTGAGAGAGAAGCTGTGAGTGAGAGAGAGAGAGAGAGAAGCTGTCAGTGAGAGAGAGAGAGTGAAGCTGTGAGTGAGAGAGAGAGAAAGAGAAGCTGAGTGAGAGAGAGAGAGAAAGAGAAGCTGTGAGTGTGTGTGAGAGAGAGAAAGAGAAGCTGAGTGAGTGAGAGAGAGAAAGAGAATCTGTGAGAGAGAGAGAGAGAAAGAAAGAGAAATTGTCAGTGAGAGAGAGAGAGAAGCTTTGAGTGAGAGAGAAAGAGAGAAAGAGAAGCTGTGAGTGAGAGAGAGAGAGAGAAAGAGATGCTGTGAGTGAGAGAGAGAGAAGCTGAGTGAGAGAGAGAGAAAGAGAAGCTGTGAGTGAGAGAGAGAGAGAGAGAAGCTGTGAGTGAGAGAGAGAGAGAGAAGCTGTTAGTGAGAGAGAGAGAGAGAGAAGCTGTGTGTGTGAGAGAGAGAAACAGTAGCTGTGATTGAGAGAGAGAGAAAAAGATGCTGTGAGTGAGAGAGAGAGAAATAGAAGCTGTGAGAGAGAGTGAGAGAGAAACAGATGCTGTGAGTGAGTGCATGAGAGAGAGAAAGAGAAGCTGTGAGTGAGAGAGAGAGAGAAAGAGTAGCTGTGAGTGAGAGAGAAAGAGAAGCTGTGTGTGAGTGAGAGAAGCTGAGTGAGAGAGAGAAAGAGAAGCTGTGAGTGAGAGAGAGAGAGAGAAGCTGTGAGTGAGAGAGAGAGAGAAGCTGTTAGTGAGAGAGAGAGAAAGAGAAGCTGTGTGTGTGAGAGAGAAAGAGTAGGTGTGATTGAGAGAGAGAAAAAGAAGCTGTGAGTGAGTGAGAGAGAGAGAAGCTGAGTGAGAGAGAGAGAAAGAGAAGCTGTGAGTGAGAGGGAGAGAGAGAAAGAGAAGCTGTGAGTGAGAGAGAGAGAGAGAAGATGTGAGTGAAAGAGAAAGAAATAGAAGCTGTGAGTGAGACAGAGAGAAAGAGAAGCTGTTAGTGAGAGAGAGAGTATAAGAGAAGCTGTGAGTGAGAGAGGGAGCAAGAAGCTGTGAGTGAGAGAGAGAGAGAAGCTTTGAGTGAGAGAGAGAGAAGTAGAATCTGTGAGTGAGAGAGAGAGAGAAAGAGAAGCTGTGAGTGAGAGAGAGAGAAAGAGAAGCTGTGAGTGTGAGAGAGAAATAGAAGCTATGAGTGAGAGAGAGTGAGATAGAAGCTGTGAGTGAGAGAGAGAGAACCTGTGAGTGAGAGAGAGAGAGAAAGAGTAGCTGTATGTGTGAGAGAGAGAAAGAGAAAGAGAAGCTGTCAGTGAGAGAGAAACTGAGAAAATGAGAAGCTGTGAGGGAGAGAGAGAGAGAGAGAAAGAGAGGTTGTGTGGTTGTGAGAGAGAGAAGCTGTGAGGGAGAAGAGAGAGAAAGAGAAACTGTGAGTGAGAGAGAGAGAAAGAGAAGCTGTTAGTGAGAGAGAGAGTGAAAGAGAAACTGTGAGTGAAGGAGAGAGAGAAGCAGTGAGTGAGAGAGAGAGAGAAAGAGAACCTGTGAGTGAGAGAGAGAAAGAGAAGCTGTTAGTGAGAGTGAGTGTGAAAGAGAAGCTTTGAGTGAGAGAGAGAGAGAAGCTGTGAGTGAGAGAGAGAGAAGCTGTGAGTGAGAGAGAGAGAAAGAGAAGCTGTGAGTGAGAGAGAGTGAGAAAGAGAAGCTGTGAGTGAGAGAGAGTGAGAAAGAGAAGCTGTGAGTGAGAGAGAAAGAGAAGCTGTGAGTGAGGCAGAGAGAGAAAGAGAAGGTGTGTGTGTGTGTGTGAGAGAGAAGCTGTTAGTGAGAGAGAGAAAGAGAAGCTGTGAGTGAGAGAGAGAGAGAACGAGAAGCTGTGAGAGAGAGAGAGAAGCTGTGAGTGAGAGAGAGAGAAGGAGAAGCTGTGAGTGAGACAGAGAGAGAAAGAAAGAGATGCTGTGAGTGAGAGAGGGAGAAAGAGAAGTGAGTGAGAGAGAGAAGCTGAGTGAGAGAGAGAGAAAGAGAAGCTGTGAGTGAGAGAGAGAGAGAGAGAAGCTGTGAGTGAGAGAGAGAGAGAAGCTGTTAGTGAGAGAGAGAGAAAGAGAAGCTGTGTGTGTGAGAGAGAGAAACAGTAGCTGTGATTGAGAGAGAGAGAAAAAGATGCTGTGAGTGAGAGAGAGAGAAATAGAAGCTGTGAGAGAGAGTGAGAGAGAAACAGATGCTGTGAGTGAGTGCATGAGAGAGAGAAAGAGAAGCTGTGAGTGAGAGAGAGAGAGAAAGAGTAGCTGTGAGTGAGAGAGAAAGAGAAGCTGTGAGTGAGTGAGAGAAGCTGAGTGAGAGAGAGAAAGAGAAGCTGTGAGTGAGAGAGAGAGAGAGAAGCTGTGAGTGAGAGAGAGAGAGAAGCTGTTAGTGAGAGAGAGAGAAAGAGAAGCTGTGTGTGTGTGAGAGAGAAAGAGTAGCTGTGATTGAGAGAGAGAGAAAAAGAAGCTGTGAGTGAGTGAGAGAGAGAGAAGCTGAGTGAGAGAGAGAGAGAGAGAAGCTGTGAGTGAGAGGGAGAGAGAGAAAGAGAAGCTGTGAGTGAGAGAGAGAGAGAGAAGATGTGAGTGAAAGAGAAAGAAATAGACGCTGTGAGTGAGACAGAGAGAAAGAGAAGCTGTTAGTGAGAGAGAGTATAAGAGAAGCTGTGAGTGAGAGAGGGAGCGAGAAGCTGTGAGTGAGTGAGAGAGAGAAGCTTTGAGTGAGAGAGAGAGAAGTAGAATCTGTGAGTGAGAGAGAGAGAGAGAAAGAGAAGCTGTGAGTGAGAGAGAGAGAAAGAGAAGCTGTGAGTGTGAGAGAGAAATAGAAGCTATGAGAGAGAGAGAGTGAGAGAGAAGCTGTGAGTGAGAGAGAGAGAACCTGTGAGTGAGAGAGAGAGAGAAAGAGTAGCTGTATGTGTGAGAGAGAGAAAGAGAAAGAGAAGCTGTCAGTGAGAGAGAAAATGAGAAAATGAGAAGCTGTGAGGGAGAGAGAGAGAGAGAGAGAGAGAAAGAGAGGTTGTGTGGTTGTGAGAGAGAGAAGCTGTGAGGGAGAAGAGAGAGAAAGAGAAACTGTGAGTGAGAGAGAGAGAAAGAGAAGCTGTTAGTGAGAGAGAGAGTGAAAGAGAAACTGTGAGTGAAGGAGAGAGAGAGAAGGTGTGATTGAGAGAGAGAGAAGCTGTGTGTGAGAGAGAGAGAGAAAGAGAAACTGAGTGAGAGAGAGAGAGAAAGAGAAGCTATGAGTGAGAGAGAGAGAGAAGCAGTGTGTGAGAGAGAGAGAGAGAAAGAGAACCTGTGAGTGAGAGAGAGAAAGAGAAGCTGTTAGTGAGAGTGAGTGTGAAAGAGAAGCTTTGAGTGAGAGAGAGAGAGAAGCTGTGAGTGAGAGAGAGAGAGAAGCTGTGAGTGAGAGAGAGAGAAAGAGAAGCTGTGAGTGAGAGAGAGTGAGAAAGAGCTGTGAGTGAGAGAGAGTGAGAAAGAGAAGCTGTGAGTGAGAGAGAAAGAGAAGCTGTGAGTGAGGCAGAGAGAGAAAGAGAAGGTGTGTGTGTGAGAGAGAGAGAGAAGCTGTTAGTGAGAGAGAGAAAGAGAAGCTTGAGTGAGAGAGAGTGAGAGAACGAGAAGCTGTGTGAGAGAGAGAAGCTGTGAGTGAGAGAGAGAGAAGGAGAAGCTGTGAGTGAGACAGAGAGAGAAAGAAAGAGATGCTGTGAGTGAGAGAGGGAGAAAGAGAAGTGAGTGAGAGAGAGAGAAGCTGTGAGTGAGAGAGATAGAAAGAGAAGATGTAAATGAGACAGAAAGAGAAGGTGTGAGTGAGAGAGAGAGAGAGAGAAGCTGTGAGTGAGAGAGAGAGAGAGAAGCTGTTAGTGAGAGAGAGAGAAAGAGAAGCTGTGTGTGTGTGAGAGAGAAAGAGTAGCTGTGATTGAGAGAGAGAGAAAGCGAAGCTGTGAGTGAGAGAGAGAGAGAGAAACTGAGTGAGAGAGAGAGAAAGAGAAGCTGTGAGTGAGAGAGAGAGAAAGAGAAGCTGTGAGTGAGAGAGAGAAGCTGTGAGTGAGAGAGAGAGAAAGAGAAACGGTGAGTGAGAGAGAAAGAGAATCTGTTAGTGAGAGAGAGAGTATAAGAGAAGCTGTGAGTGAGAGAGAGAGCGAGAAGCTGTGAGTGAGAGAGAGAGAACCTGTGAGTGAGAGAGAGAGAAGTAGAATCTGTGAGTGAGAGAGAGAGAGAAAGAGAAGCTGTGAGTGAGAGAGAGAGAAAGAGAAGCTGTGAGTGAGAGAGAGAGAAATAGAAGCTATGAGTGAGAGAGAGTGAGAGAGAAGCTGTGAGTGAGAGAGAGAGAACCTGTGAGTGAGAGAGAGAGAGAAAGAGAAGCTGTATGTGTGAGAGAGAGAAAGAGAAAGAGAAGCTGTGAGTGAGAGAGAGTGGGAAAGAGAAGCTGTGAGAGAGAGAGAAAGAGAAGCTGTGAGTGAGGCAGAGAGAGAAAGAGAAGGTGTGTGTGAGAGAGAGAAGCTGTTAGTGAGAGAGAGAAAGAGAAGCTGTGAGTGAGAGAGAGAGAGAGAACGAGAAGCTGTGAGAGAGAGAGAAGCTGTGAGTGAGAGAGAGAAGGAGAAGCTGTGAGTGAGACAGAGAGAGAAAGAAAGAGATGCTGTGAGTGAGAGAGGGAGAAAGAGAAGTGAGTGAGAGAGAGAGAGAAGCTGTGAGTGAGAGAGAGAAAGAGAAGCTGTGAGTGAGAGAGAGAGAAAGAGAAGCTGTGAGTGAGAGAGATAGAAAGAGAAGATGTAAATGAGACAGAAAGAGAAGGTGTGAGTGAGTGAGAGAGAGAAGCTGTGTGTGTGAGAGAGAGAAAGAGAAGCTGTGAGTGAGAGAAAGAGAAGCTGTGAGTGAGAGAGAGAGAAAGAGAAGGTGTGAGTGAGAGAGAGAGAGAAAGAGAAGCTGTGAGTGAGAGAGAGAGAAAGAGAAGCTGTTAGTGAGAGAGAGTATAAGAGAAGCTGTGAGTGAGAGAGGGAGCGAGAAGCTGTGAGTGAGTGAGAGAGAGAAGCTTTGAGTGAGAGAGAGAGAAGTAGAATCTGTGAGTGAGAGAGAGAGAGAGAAAGAGAAGCTGTGAGTGAGAGAGAGAGAAAGAGAAGCTGTGAGTGTGAGAGAGAAATAGAAGCTATGAGTGAGAGAGAGTGAGAGAGAAGCTGTGAGTGAGAGAGAGAGAACCTGTGAGTGAGAGAGAGAGAGAAAGAGTAGCTGTATGTGTGAGAGAGAGAAAGAGAAAGAGAAGCTGTCAGTGAGAGAGAAAATGAGAAAATGAGAAGCTGTGAGGGAGAGAGAGAGAGAGAGAGAGAAAGAGAGGTTGTGTGGTTGTGAGAGAGAGAAGCTGTGAGGGAGAAGAGAGAGAAAGAGAAACTGTGAGTGAGAGAGAGAGAAAGAGAAGCTGTTAGTGAGAGAGAGAGTGAAAGAGAAACTGTGAGTGAAGGAGAGAGAGAGAAGGTGTGATTGAGAGAGAGAGAAGCTGTGTGTGAGAGAGAGAGAGAAAGAGAAACTGAGTGAGAGAGAGAGAGAAAGAGAAGCTATGAGTGAGAGAGAGAGAGAAGCAGTGTGTGTGAGAGAGAGAGAGAAAGAGAACCTGTGAGTGAGAGAGAGAAAGAGAAGCTGTTAGTGAGAGTGAGTGTGAAAGAGAAGCTTTGAGTGAGTGAGAGAGAGAAGCTGTGAGTGAGAGAGAGAGAGAAGCTGTGAGTGAGAGAGAGAGAAAGAGAAGCTGTGAGTGAGAGAGAGTGAGAAAGAGCTGTGAGTGAGAGAGAGTGAGAAAGAGAAGCTGTGAGTGAGAGAGAAAGAGAAGCTGTGAGTGAGGCAGAGAGAGAAAGAGAAGGTGTGTGTGTGAGAGAGAGAGAGAAGCTGTTAGTGAGAGAGAGAAAGAGAAGCTTGAGTGAGAGAGAGTGAGAGAACGAGAAGCTGTGTGAGAGAGAGAAGCTGTGAGTGAGAGAGAGAGAAGGAGAAGCTGTGAGTGAGACAGAGAGAGAAAGAAAGAGATGCTGTGAGTGAGAGAGGGAGAAAGAGAAGTGAGTGAGAGAGAGAGAAGCTGTGAGTGAGAGAGATAGAAAGAGAAGATGTAAATGAGACAGAAAGAGAAGGTGTGAGTGAGAGAGAGAGAGAGAGAGAAGCTGTGAGTGAGAGAGAGAGAGAGAAGCTGTTAGTGAGAGAGAGAGAAAGAGAAGCTGTGTGTGTGTGAGAGAGAAAGAGTAGCTGTGATTGAGAGAGAGAGAAAGCGAAGCTGTGAGTGAGAGAGAGAGAGAAACTGAGTGAGAGAGAGAGAAAGAGAAGCTGTGAGTGAGAGAGAGAGAGAAAGAGAAGCTGTGAGTGAGAGAGAGAAGCTGTGAGTGAGAGAGAGAGAAAGAGAAACTGTGAGTGAGAGAGAAAGAGAATCTGTTAGTGAGAGAGAGAGTATAAGAGAAGCTGTGAGTGAGAGAGAGAGCGAGAAGCTGTGAGTGAGAGAGAGAGAACCTGTGAGTGAGAGAGAGAGAAGTAGAATCTGTGAGTGAGAGAGAGAGAGAAAGAGAAGCTGTGAGTGAGAGAGAGAGAAAGAGAAGCTGTGAGTGAGAGAGAGAGAAATAGAAGCTATGAGTGAGAGAGAGTGAGAGAGAAGCTGTGAGTGAGAGAGAGAGAACCTGTGAGTGAGAGAGAGAGAGAAAGAGAAGCTGTATGTGTGAGAGAGAGAAAGAGAAAGAGAAGCTGTGAGTGAGAGAGAGTGGGAAAGAGAAGCTGTGAGAGAGAGAGAAAGAGAAGCTGTGAGTGAGGCAGAGAGAGAAAGAGAAGGTGTGTGTGAGAGAGAGAAGCTGTTAGTGAGAGAGAGAAAGAGAAGCTGTGAGTGAGAGAGAGAGAGAGAACGAGAAGCTGTGAGAGAGAGAGAAGCTGTGAGTGAGAGAGAGAAGGAGAAGCTGTGAGTGAGACAGAGAGAGAAAGAAAGAGATGCTGTGAGTGAGAGAGGGAGAAAGAGAGTGAGTGAGAGAGAGAGAGAAGCTGTGAGTGAGAGAGAGAAAGAGAAGCTGTGAGTGAGAGAGAGAGAAAGAGAAGCTGTGAGTGAGAGAGATAGAAAGAGAAGATGTAAATGAGACAGAAAGAGAAGGTGTGAGTGAGTGAGAGAGAGAGAAGCTGTGTGTGTGAGAGAGAGAAAGAGAAGCTGTGAGTGAGAGAAAGAGAAGCTGTGAGTGAGAGAGAGAGAAAGAGAAGGTGTGAGTGAGAGAGAGAGAGAAAGAGAAGCTGTGAGTGAGAGAGAAAGAGAAGCTGTGAGTGAGAGAGAGAGAGAAAGAGAAGCTGTGAGTGAGAGAGAGAGAAAGAGAAGCTGTGAGTGAGAGAAAGAGAAGCTGTGAGTGAGAGAGAGAGAAAGAGAAGCTGTGAGTGAGAGAGAGAGAGAAGGAGAAGCTGTGAGTGAGAGAGAGAAAGAGAAGCTGTGAGTGAGAGAGAGAGAAAGAGAAGCTGTAAGTGAGAGAGAGTGAGAAAGAGAAGCTGTGTGAGAGAGAGAGAAGCTGTGAGAGAGAGAAAGAGGAGCTGTGTGTGAGAGAGAGAGAGAATGAGAAGCTGTGTGAGAGAGAAAGAGAGAAGCTGTGAGTGAGAGAGAACAAGAAGCTGTGAGTGAGAGAGAGAGAGAAAGAAAGAGAAGCTGTGAGTGAGAGAGAGAAAGAGAAGCTGTGAGTGAGAGAGAGAGAAGCTGTGAGTGAGAGACAGAGAAAGAGAAGCTGTGAGTGAGAGAGAGAAAAAGAGAAGCTGAGAGTGAGAGAGAGAGAGAAAGAGAAGCTGTGATTGTGAGAGAGAAATAGAGAAAGAGAAGCTGTGAGTGAGAGAGAGAGAGAGAAGCTGTGAGTGAGAGAGAGAAAGCGAAGCTGTGAGTGAGAGAGAGAGAAAGAGAAGCTGTGAGTGAGAGAGAGGGAGAGAAAGAGATGTTAGCGAGAGAGAGAGAGAAAGAGAACCTGTGAGTGAGAGAGAGAAAGAGAAGCTGTTAGTGAGAGTGAGTGTGAAAGAGAAGCTTTGAGTGAGAGAGAGAGAGAGAAGCTGTGAGTGAGAGAGAGAGAAGCTGTGAGTGAGAGAGAGAGAAAGAGAAGCTGTGAGTGAGAGAGAGTGAGAAAGTGAAGCTGTGAGTGAGAGAGAGTGAGAAAGAGAAGCTGTGAGTGAGAGAGAAAGAGAAGCTGTGAGTGAGGCAGAAAGAGAAAGAGAAGGTGTGTGTGTGTGTGAGAGAGAGAGAAGCTGTTAGTGAGAGAGAGAAAGAGAAGCTGTGAGTGAGAGAGAGAGAGAGAACGAGAAGCTGTGAGAGAGAGAGAAGCTGTGAGTGAGAGAGAGAGAAGGAGAAGCTGTGAGTGAGACAGAGAGAGAAAGAAAGAGATGCTGTGAGTGAGAGAGGGAGAAAGAGAAGTGAGTGAGAGAGAGAGAGAGAAGCTGTGAGTGAGAGAGATAGAAAGAGAAGATGTAAATGAGACAGAAAGAGAAGGTGTGAGTGAGAGAGAGAGAAAGAAAAGCTGTGAGGGAGAGAGAGAGAAAGAGAAGCTGTGAGTGAGAGAGAAAGAGAAAGAGAAAGAGGAGCTGTGTGTGTGTGAGAGAGAAAGAGAACCTGTGTGTGTGTGTGAGAGAGAGAAGCTGTGAGTGAGAGAGAAAGAGAGAAAATGAAACTGTTAGTGAGAGAGACAGAAAGAGAAACTGTGAGAGAAAGAGAAAGAGAGAAAGAAGAAGCTGTGAGTGAGAGAGAGAGAAAGAGAAGCTGTGAGTGGGAGAGAGAAAGAATGAGAAGCTGTGAGAGAGAGAGAAATAGAAGCTGTGAGTGAGAGAGAGAAATAGAGAAAGAGAAGATTTGAGTGAGTGAGAGAGAATGAGAAGCTGTGAGTGAGAGAAAGATAAGCTGTGAGTAAGAGAGAGAGATCGATAAGCAGTGAGTGAGAGGGAGAGAGAAAGAGAAGCTGTGAGTGAGACAGAGAGAAAGAGAAGCTGTGTGAGAGAGAAATAGAAGCTGTGAGTGTGAGAGAGAAATAGAGAAAGAGAAGCTGTGAGTGAGAGAGAGTGAGAATGAGAAGCTGTGATTGAGAGAAAGATAAGCTGTGAGTAAGAGAGAGAGAAAGATAAGCGGTTAGTGAGAGAGAGAGTGAAAGAGAAGCTGTGAGTGAAGGAGAGAGAGAAGCTGTGATTCAGGGAGAGAAGCTGTGAGTGAGAGAGAGAGAGAAAGAGAAACTGAGTGAGAGAGAGAGAGAAAGAGAAGCTGTTAGTGAGAGAGAGAGAGAGAGAAAGAGAAGCTATGTGTGTGTGAGAGAGAGAAGCAGTGAGTGAGAGAGAGAGAAAGAAAACCTGCGAGTGAGAGAGAGAAAGAGAAGCTGTTAGTGAGAGTGAGTGTGAAAGAGAAGCTTTGAGTGAGAGAGAGAGAGAAGCTGTGAGTGAGAGAGAGAGAGAAGCTGTGAGTGAGAGAGAGAGAAAGAGAAGCTGTGAGTGAGAGAGAGTGAGAAAGAGAAGCAGTGAGTGAGAGAGAAAGAGAAGCTGTGAGTGAGGCAGAGAGAGAAAGAGAAGGTGTGTGTGTGAGAGAGAGAGAGAAGCTGTTAGTGAGAGAGAGAAAGAGAAGCTGTGAGTGAGAGAAAAGCTGTGAGTGAGAGAGAGAAGGAGAAGCTGTGAGTGAGAGAGAGAGAGAAAGAAAGAGATGCTGTGAGTGAGAGAGGGAGAAAGAGAAGTGAGTGAGTGAGAGAGAGAAGCTGTGTGTGAGAGAGAGAAAGAGAAGCTGTGAGTGAGAGAGAGTGAGAAAGAGAAGCTGTGAGTGAGAGAGATAGAAAGAGAAGCTGTAAATGAGAGAGAAAGAGAAGCTGTGAGTGAGAGAGAGAGAGAAGCTGTGAGTGAGAGAGAGAGAAAGAGAAGCTGTGAGTGAGAGAAAGAGAAGCTGTGAGTGAGAGAGAGAGAAAGAGAAGGAGTGAGTGAGAGAGAGAGAGAAAGAGAAGCTGTGTGTGTGAGAGAGAGAAGCTGTGAGTGAGAGAGAGAGAGAAAGAGAAGCTGTGAGTGAGATAGAGAGAGAGAGAAAGAGAAGCTGTGAGTGAGAGAGAGAGAAAGAGAAGCTGTGAGTGAGAGAAAGAGAAAGAGTAGCTGTGAGTGAGGAGAGAGAGAAAGGGAAGCTGTGAGTGAGAGAGAGAGAGAGAAGGAGAAGCTGTGTGTGTGAGAGAGAAAGAGAAGCTGTGAGTGAGAGAGAGAGAGAAAGAGAAGCTGTGAGTGAGAGAGATAGAAAGAGAAGCTGTAAATGAGAGAGAAAGAGAAGCTGTGAGTGAGTGAGAGAGAGAGAAGCTGTGAGTGAGAGAGAGAGAAAGAGAAGCTGTGAGTGAGAGAGAGAGAGAGAACGAGAAGCTGTGAGAGAGAGAGAAGCTGTGAGTGAGAGAGAGAGAAGGAGAAGCTGTGAGTGAGACAGAGAGAGAAAGAAAGAGATGCTGTGAGTGAGAGAGGGAGAAAGAGAAGTGAGTGAGAGAGAGAGAGAGAAGCTGTGAGTGAGAGAGATAGAAAGAGAAGATGTAAATGAGACAGAAAGAGAAGGTGTGAGTGAGAGAGAGAGAAAGAAAAGCTGTGAGGGAGAGAGAGAGAAAGAGAAGCTGTGAGTGAGAGAGAAAGAGAAAGAGAAAGAGGAGCTGTGTGTGTGTGAGAGAGAAAGAGAACCTGTGTGTGTGTGTGAGAGAGAGAAGCTGTGAGTGAGAGAGAAAGAGAGAAAATGAAACTGTTAGTGAGAGAGACAGAAAGAGAAACTGTGAGAGAAAGAGAAAGAGAGAAAGAAGAAGCTGTGAGTGAGAGAGAGAGAAAGAGAAGCTGTGAGTGGGAGAGAGAAAGAATGAGAAGCTGTGAGAGAGAGAGAAATAGAAGCTGTGAGTGAGAGAGAGAAATAGAGAAAGAGAAGATTTGAGTGAGTGAGAGAGAATGAGAAGCTGTGAGTGAGAGAAAGATAAGCTGTGAGTAATAGAGAGAGATCGATAAGCAGTGAGTGAGAGGGAGAGAGAAAGAGAAGCTGTGAGTGAGACAGAGAGAAAGAGAAGCTGTGTGAGAGAGAAATAGAAGCTGTGAGTGTGAGAGAGAAATAGAGAAAGAGAAGCTGTGTGTGAGAGAGAGTGAGAATGAGAAGCTGTGAGTGAGAGAAAGATAAGCTGTGAGTAAGAGAGAGAGAAAGATAAGCGGTTAGTGAGAGAGAGAGTGAAAGAGAAGCTGTGAGTGAAGGAGAGAGAGAAGCTGTGATTGAGGGAGAGAAGCTGTGAGTGAGAGAGAGAGAGAAAGAGAAACTGAGTGAGAGAGAGAGAGAAAGAGAAGCTGTTAGTGAGAGAGAGAGAGAGAGAAAGAGAAGCTATGTGTGTGTGAGAGAGAGAAGCAGTGAGTGAGAGAGAGAGAAAGAGAACCTGCGAGTGAGAGAGAGAAAGAGAAGCTGTTAGTGAGAGTGAGTGTGAAAGAGAAGCTTTGAGTGAGAGAGAGAGAGAAGCTGTGAGTGAGTGAGAGAGAGAAGCTGTGAGTGAGAGAGAGAGAAAGAGAAGCTGTGAGTGAGAGAGAGTGAGAAAGAGAAGCAGTGAGTGAGAGAGAAAGAGAAGCTGTGAGTGAGGCAGAGAGAGAAAGAGAAGGTGTGTGTGTGAGAGAGAGAGAGAAGCTGTTAGTGAGAGAGAGAAAGAGAAGCTGTGAGTGAGAGAAAAGCTGTGAGTGAGAGAGAGAGAAGGAGAAGCTGTGAGTGAGAGAGAGAGAGAAAGAAAGAGATGCTGTGAGTGAGAGAGGGAGAAAGAGAAGTGAGTGAGTGAGAGAGAGAAGCTGTGTGTGAGAGAGAGAAAGAGAAGCTGTGAGTGAGAGAGAGTGAGAAAGAGAAGCTGTGAGTGAGAGAGATAGAAAGAGAAGCTGTAAATGAGAGAGAAAGAGAAGCTGTGAGTGAGAGAGAGAGAGAGAAGCTGTGAGTGAGAGAGAGAGAAAGAGAAGCTGTGAGTGAGAGAAAGAGAAGCTGTGAGTGAGAGAGAGAGAAAGAGAAGGAGTGAGTGAGAGAGAGAGAGAAAGAGAAGCTGTGTGTGTGAGAGAGAGAAGCTGTGAGTGAGAGAGAGAGAAAGAGAAGCTGTGAGTGAGATAGAGAGAGAGAGAAAGAGAAGCTGTGAGTGAGAGAGAGAGAAAGAGAAGCTGTGAGTGAGAGAAAGAGAAAGAGTAGCTGTGAGTGAGGAGAGAGAGAAAGGGAAGCTGTGAGTGAGAGAGAGAGAGAAGGAGAAGCTGTGTGTGTGAGAGAGAAAGAGAAGCTGTGAGTGAGAGAGAGAGAGAGAGAAAGAGAAGCTGTGAGTGAGAGAGATAGAAAGAGAAGCTGTAAATGAGAGAGAAAGAGAAGCTGTGAGTGAGTGAGAGAGAGAGAAGCTGTGAGTGAGAGAGAGAGAAAGAGAAGCTGTGAGTGAGAGAAAGAGAAGCTGTGAGTGAGAGAGAGAGAAAGAGAAGGAGTGAGTGAGAGAGAGAGAGAGAGAGAGAAGCTGTGAGTGAGAGAGAGAAGCTGTGAGTGAGAGAGAGAGAAAGAGAAGCTGTGAGTGAGAGAGAGAGAGAGAGAAAGAGAAGCTGTGAGTGAGAGAGAGAGAAAGAGAAGCTGTGAGTGATAGAAAGAGAAAGAGTAGCTGTGAGTGAGGAGAGAGAGAAAGAGAAGCTGTGAGTGAGAGTGAGAGAGAGAAGGAGAAGCTGTGAGTGAGAGAGAGAAAGAGAAGCTGTGAGTGAGAGAGAGAGAAAGAGAAGCTGTAAGTGAGAGAGAGTGAGAAAGAGAAGCTGTGAGAGAGAGAGAGAAGCTGTGTGTGTGTGAGAGAGAAAGAGGAGCTGTGAGTGAGAGAGAGAGAATGAGAAGCGGTGAGAGAGAAAGAGAGGAGCTGTGAGTGAGAGAGAGAAAGAGAAGCTGTGAGTGAGAGAAAGAGAAAGAGAAGCTGTAAGTGAGAGAGAGTGAGAAAGAGAAGCTGTGAGAGAGAGAAAGAAGCTGTGTGTGTGAGAGAGAGAAAGAGGAGCTGTGAGTGAGAGAGAGAGAGAATGAGAAGCTGTGAGAGAGAGAAAGAGAGAAGCTGTGAGTGAGAGAGAACAAGAAGCTGTGTGTCAGAGAGAGAGAAAGAAAGAGAAGCTGTGAGTGAGAGAGAAAGAGAAGCTGTGAGTGAGAGAGAGAGAGAAGCTGTGAGTGAGAGACAGAGAAGTAGAAGCTGTGAGTGAGAGAGAGAAAAAGAGAAGCTGAGAGTGAGAGAGAGAGAGAAAGAGAAGCTATGAGTGAGAGAGAGAAATAGAGAAAGAGAAGCTGTGAGTGAGAGAGAGAGAGAAGCTGTGAGTGAGAGAGAGAAAGAGAAGCTGTGAGTGAGAGAGAGAGAGAGAAAGAGAAGCTGTGAGTGAGAGAGAGGGAGAGAAAGAGATGTTAGTGAGAGAGAGAAAGAAAGAGAAGCGGTAAGTGAGAGAGAGAAGAAAGAGAAGCTGTGAGTGAGAGAGAGAGAGAGAGAGAAAGAGAAGCTGTGAGAGAGAGAGAGAGAAGCTGTGAGTGAGAGACAGAGAGAAAGAGAAGCTGTGAGTGAGAGAGAGAGAGAGAAAGAGAAGCTGTGAGTGAGACAGAGAGAAAGAGAAGCTGTGAGTGGGAGAGAGAGTGAGAATGAGAAGCTGTGAGAGAGAGAGAAAGAGAAGCTTTGAGTGAGAGAAATAGAGAAAGAGACGCTGTGAGTGAGAGAGAGAGAAAGAGAAGCTGTTAGATGGAGAGAAAGAGAAGATGTAAGTGAAAGAGAGAAGAAAGAGAAGATGTGTGTGTGTGTGAGAGAGAAAGAGAAGCTGTGGGTGAGAGAGAGAGAAAAAGAGAAGCTGTGAGTGAGAGAGAGAAAGAAAGAGAAGCTGTATGTGAGAGAGAGTGAGAAAGAGAAGCTGTGAGTGAGAAAGAAAGAGAAAGAGAAGATGTGAGTGAGAGATAGAGATAGAAAGAGAAGCTGTGATTGAGAGAGACAGAGAAAAAGAAGCTGTGAGTGAGAGAGAGAGAAAGGGAAGCTGTGAGTGAGAGAGAGAGAGAACGAGAAGCTGTGAGAGAGAGAGAGAAGCTGTGAGTGAGTGAGAGAGAGAGAAGGAGAAGCTGTGAGTGAGATAAGAGAGAAAGAAAGAGAAGCAGTGTGACAGAGAAATAGAAGCTGTGAGTGAGAGAGAGAAATAGATTAAGAGAAGCTGTGAGTGAGAGAGAGAGAGAATGAGAAGCTGTGAATGAGAGAAAGATAAGCTGTGAGTAAGAAAGAGAGAAAGATAAGCTGTGAGTAAGAGAGAGAGAAAGAGAAGGTGTGAGTGAGAGGGAGAGAGAAAGAGAAGCTGTGAGTGAGACAGAGAGAAAGAGAAGCTGTGTGTGAGAGAAATAGAAGCTGTGAGTGAGTGAGAGAAATAGAGAAAGAGAAGCTGTGAGTGAGTGAGAGAGAGAGAATGAGAAGCTGTGAGTGAGAGAAAGAGAAGCTGTAAGAGAGAGAGAAAGATAAGCTGTGAGTGAGAGAGAGAGAAAGAGAAGGTGTGTGTGAGAGAGAGAAAGAGAAGCTGTGTGTGTGTGTGTGAGAGAGAGAGAGGAGCTCTGAGAGAGAGAGAAAGAGGAGCTGTGAGTGAGAGAGAGAGAGAATGAGAAGCTGTGAGCGAGAGAAAGAGAGAAGCTGTGAGTGAGAGAGAGAGAACGAGAAGCTGTGAGTGAGAGAGAGAAAAATAAAGAGAAGCTGTGAGTGAGAGAGAGAGAAAGAGAAGCTGTGAGTGAGAGAGAGAGAAGCTGTGAGTGAGAGAGAGAGAGAAGCTGTGAGTGAGAGAGAGAGAAAGAAAAGCTGTGAGTGAGAGAGAGAGAAAGAGAAGGTGTGAGTGAGAGAGAAAGAGAAAGAGAAAGAGGAGCTGTGTGTGTGTGAGAGAGAAAGAGAACCTGTGTGTGGGTGGGAGAGAGAGAAGCTGTGAGTGAGAGAGAAAGAGAGAAGGTGAAGCTGTTAGTGAGAGAGACAGAAAGAGGAACTGTGAGAGAAAGAGAAAGAGAGAAAGAAGAAGCTGTGAGTGAGAGAGAGAAATAGAGAAAGAGAAGCTTTGAGTGAGAGAGAGAGAATGAGAAGCTGTGTGTGAGAGAAAGATAAGCTGTGAGTAAGAGAGTGAGAAAGATAAGCAGTGAGTGAGAGGGAGAGAGAAAGAGAAGCTGTGAGTGAGACAGAGAGAAAGAGAAGCAGTGTGACAGAGAAATAGAAGCTGTGAGTGAGAGAGAGAAATAGATTAAGAGAAGCTGTGAGTGAGAGAGAGAGAATGAGAAGCTGTGAGTGAGAGAAAGATAAGCTGTGAGTAAGAGAGAGAGAAAGATAAGCTGTGAGTAAGAGAGAGAGAAAGAGAAGGTGTGAGTGAGAGGGAGAGAGAAAGAGAAGCTGTGAGTGAGACAGAGAGAAAGAGAAGCTGTGTGTGAGAGAAATAGAAGCTGTGAGTGAGTGAGAGAAATAGAGAAAGAGAAGCTGTGAGTGAGTGAGAGAGAGAGAATGAGAAGCTGTGAGTGAGAGAAAGAGAAGCTGTAAGAGAGAGAGAAAGATAAGCTGTGAGTGAGAGAGAGAGAAAGAGAAGGTGTGTGTGTGAGAGAGAAAGAGAAGCTGTGTGTGTGTGTGAGAGAGAGAGGAGCTCTGAGAGAGAGAGAGAAAGAGGAGCTGTGAGTGAGAGAGAGAGAGAATGAGAAGCTGTGAGAGAGAGAAAGAGAGAAGCTGTGAGTGTGAGAGAGAGAACGAGAAGCTGTGAGTGAGAGAGAGAAAAATAAAGAGAAGCTGTGAGTGAGTGAGAGAGAAAGAGAAGCTGTGAGTGAGAGAGAGAGAGAAGCTGTGAGTGAGAGAAAAAGAGAAGCTGTGAGTGAGAGAGAGAAAAAGAGAAGCTGAGAGTGAGAGAGAGAGAGAAAGAGAAGCTGTAAGAGAGAGAGAGAAGAAAGTGAAGCTTTGAGTGAGAGAGAGAGAGAGAGAGAGAAGCTGTGAGTGTGAGAGAGAAATAGAGAAAGAGAAGCTGTGAGTGAGAGAGAGAGAGAGAGAATGTGAGTAAGAGAGAGAAAGAGAAGCTGTGAGTGAGAGAGAGAGAGAGAGAAAGAGAAGCTGTGAGTGAGAGAGAGGGAGCGAAAGAGAAGCTGTTAGTGAGAGAGAAAGAAAGAGAAGCGGTAAGTGAGAGAGAGAAGAAAGATGTGCTGTGAGTGAGAGAGAGAGAGAAAGAGAAGCTGTGAGTGAGAGAGAGAGAGAGAGAGAAGCTGTGAGTGAGAGAGATAGAGAAAGAGAAGCTGTGAGTGAGAGAGAGAGAAAGAGAAGCTGTGAGTGAGACAGAGAGAAAGAGAAGCTGTGAGTGGGAGAGAGAGAGAATGAGAAGCTGTGAGAGAGAGAGAAAGAGAAGCTGTGAGTTAGAGAGAAAGAGAAGCTGTGAGAGAGAGAGAGTGTGAAAGAGAAGCTGTGAGTGTGTGTGAGAGAGAAAGAGAAGCTGTGAGAGAGAGAGGGAAAGAGAAGATGTGAATGACAGAGAGAGAGAAGCTGTGTGTGTGTGAGAGAGAAAGAGAAGCTGTGTGTGTGTGTGTGAGAGAGAGAGAAAGAAAAGCTGTGAGTGAGAGAGAGAGAAAGAAAGAGAAGCTGTGAGAGAGAGAAAGAGAGAAAGATGTGTGTGTGTGAGAGAGAGAAGCTGTGAGTGAGAGAGAGAGAGAGAGAAGCTGTCAGTGTGAGAGAGAGAGTGAAGCTGTGAGTGAGAGAGAGAGAAAGAGAAGCTGAGTGAGAGAGAGAGAGAAAGAGAAGCTGTGAGTGTGTGTGTGAGAGAGAAAGAGAAGCTGAGTGAGTGAGAGAGAGAAAGAGAATCTGTGTGAGAGAGAGAGAGAAAGAAAGAGAAATTGTCAGTGAGAGAGAGAGAGAGAATGAGAAGCTGTGAGTGAGAGTGAGAGAGAGAGAAAGAGAAGCTGTGAGTGAGAGAGAGAGAGAGAAGCTGTGAGAGAGAGAGAGAGAGAAGCTGTTAGTGAGAGAGAGAGAAAGAGAAGCTGTGTGTGTGAGAGAGAGAAACAGTAGCTGTGATTGAGAGAGAGAGAAAAAGATGCTGTGAGTGAGAGAGAGAGAAATAGAAGCTGTGAGAGAGAGTGGGAGAGAAACAGATGCTGTGAGTGAGTGCATGAGAGAGAGAAAGAGAAGCTGTGAGTGAGAGAGAGAGAGAAAGAGTAGCTGTGAGTGAGAGAGAAAGAGAAGCTGTGTGTGAGTGAGAGAAGCTGAGTGAGAGAGAGAAAGAGAAGCTGTGAGTGAGAGAGAGAGAGAGAGAAGCTGTGAGTGAGAGAGAGAGAGAAGCTGTTAGTGAGAGAGAGAGAAAGAGAAGCTGTGTGTGTGAGAGAGAAAGAGTAGCTGTGATTGAGAGAGAGAAAAAGAAGCTGTGAGTGAGTGAGAGAGAGAGAAGCTGAGTGAGAGAGAGAGAAAGAGAAGCTGTGAGTGAGAGGGAGAGAGAGAAAGAGAAGCTGTGAGTGAGAGAGAGAGAGAAGATGTGAGTGAAAGAGAAAGAAATAGAAGCTGTGAGTGAGACAGAGAGAAAGAGAAGCTGTTAGTGAGAGAGAGAGTATAAGAGAAGCTGTGAGTGAGAGAGGGAGCAAGAAGCTGTGAGTGAGAGAGAGAGAGAAGCTTTGAGTGAGAGAGAGAGAAGTAGAATCTGTGAGTGAGAGAGAGAGAGAAAGAGAAGCTGTGAGTGAGAGAGAGAGAAAGAGAAGCTGTGAGTGTGAGAGAGAAATAGAAGCTATGAGTGAGAGAGAGTGAGATAGAAGCTGTGAGTGAGAGAGAGAGAACCTGTGAGTGAGAGAGAGAGAGAGAGAAAGAGTAGCTGTATGTGTGAGAGAGAGAAAGAGAAAGAGAAGCTGTCAGTGAGAGAGAAACTGAGAAAATGAGAAGCTGTGAGGGAGAGAGAGAGAGAGAAAGAGAGGTTGTGTGGTTGTGAGAGAGAGAAGCTGTGAGGGAGAAGAGAGAGAAAGAGAAACTGTGAGTGAGAGAGAGAGAAAGAGAAGCTGTTAGTGAGAGAGAGAGTGAAAGAGAAACTGTGAGTGAAGGAGAGAGAGAGAAGGTGTGATTGAGAGAGAGAGAGAAGCTGTGTGTGTGAGAGAGAGAGAAAGAGAAACTGAGTGAGAGACAGAGAGAAAGAGAAGCTATGAGTGAGAGAGAGAGAGAAGCAGTGAGTGAGAGAGAGAGAGAAAGAGAACCTGTGAGTGAGAGAGAGAAAGAGAAGCTGTTAGTGAGAGTGAGTGTGAAAGAGAAGCTTTGAGTGAGGGAGAGAGAGAAGCTGTGAGTGAGAGAGAGAGAGAAGCTGTGAGTGAGAGAGAGAGAAAGAGAAGCTGTGAGTGAGAGAGAGTGAGAAAGAGAAGCTGTGAGTGAGAGAGAGTGAGAAAGAGAAGCTGTGAGTGAGAGAGAAAGAGAAGCTGTGAGTGAGGCAGAGAGAGAAAGAGAAGGTGTGTGTGTGTGTGAGAGAGAGAAGCTGTTAGTGAGAGAGAGAAAGAGAAGCTGTGAGTGAGAGAGAGAGAAGGAGAAGCTGTGAGTGAGACAGAGAGAGAAAGAAAGAGATGCTGTGAGTGAGAGAGGGAGAAAGAGAAGTGAGAGAGAGAGAGAGAAGCTGAGTGAGAGAGAGAGAAAGAGAAGCTGTGAGTGAGAGAGAGAGAGAGAGAGAAGCTGTGAGTGAGAGAGAGAGAGAAGCTGTTAGTGAGAGAGAGAGAAAGAGAAGCTGTGTGTGTGAGAGAGAGAAACAGTAGCTGTGATTGAGAGAGAGAGAAAAAGATGCTGTGAGTGAGAGAGAGAGAAATAGAAGCTGTGAGAGAGAGTGAGAGAGAAACAGATGCTGTGAGTGAGTGCATGAGAGAGAGAAAGAGAAGCTGTGAGTGAGAGAGAGAGAGAAAGAGTAGCTGTGAGTGAGAGAGAAAGAGAAGCTGTGAGTGAGTGAGAGAAGCTGAGTGAGAGAGAGAAAGAGAAGCTGTGAGTGAGAGAGAGAGAGAGAGAAGCTGTGAGTGAGAGAGAGAGAAGCTGTTAGTGAGAGAGAGAGAAAGAGAAGCTGTGTGTGTGTGAGAGAGAAAGAGTAGCTGTGATTGAGAGAGAGAGAAAAAGAAGCTGTGAGTGAGTGAGAGAGAGAGAAGCTGAGTGAGAGAGAGAGAAAGAGAAGCTGTGAGTGAGAGGGAGAGAGAGAAAGAGAAGCTGTGAGTGAGAGAGAGAGAGAGAAGATGTGAGTGAAAGAGAAAGAAATAGAAGCTGTGAGTGAGACAGAGAGAAAGAGAAGCTGTTAGTGAGAGAGAGAGTATAAGAGAAGCTGTGAGTGAGAGAGGGAGCGAGAAGCTGTGAGTGAGTGAGAGAGAGAAGCTTTGAGTGAGAGAGAGAGAAGTAGAATCTGTGAGTGAGAGAGAGAGAGAGAAAGAGAAGCTGTGAGTGAGAGAGAGAGAAAGAGAAGCTGTGAGTGTGAGAGAGAAATAGAAGCTATGAGTGAGAGAGAGTGAGAGAGAAGCTGTGAGTGAGAGAGAGAGAACCTGTGAGTGAGAGAGAGAGAGAAAGAGAAGCTGTGTGTGTGAGAGAGAGAAACAGTAGCTGTGATTGAGAGAGAGAGAAAAAGATGCTGTGAGTGAGAGAGAGAGAAATAGAAGCTGTGAGAGAGAGTGAGAGAGAAACAGATGCTGTGAGTGAGTGCATGAGAGAGAGAAAGAGAAGCTGTGAGTGAGAGAGAGAGAGAAAGAGTAGCTGTGAGTGAGAGAGAAAGAGAAGCTGTGTGTGAGTGAGAGAAGCTGAGTGAGAGAGAGAAAGAGAAGCTGTGAGTGAGAGAGAGAGAGAGAGAAGCTGTGAGTGTGAGAGAGAGAGAAGCTGTTAGTGAGAGAGAGAGAGAGAGAAAGAGAAGCTGTGAGTGAGACAGAGAGAAAGAGAAGCTGTGAGTGGTGAGAGAGAGAACGAGAAGCTGTGAGAGAGAGAGAAAGAGAAGCTGTGAGTGAGAGAAATAGAGAAAGATAAGCTGTGAGTGAGAGAGAGAGAGAGAAAGAGAAGCTGTGTGTGTGAGAGAGAAAGAGTAGCTGTGATTGAGAGAGAGAAAAAGAAGCTGTGAGTGAGTGAGAGAGAGAGAAGCTGAGTGAGAGAGAGAGAAAGAGAAGCTGTGAGTGAGAGGGAGAGAGAGAAAGAGAAGCTGTGAGTGAGAGAGAGAGAGAGAAGATGTGAGTGAAAGAGAAAGAAATAGAAGCTGTGAGTGAGACAGAGAGAAAGAGAAGCTGTTAGTGAGAGAGAGAGTATAAGAGAAGCTGTGAGTGAGAGAGGGAGCAAGAAGCTGTGAGTGAGAGAGAGAGAGAAGCTTTGAGTGAGAGAGAGAGAAGTAGAATCTGTGAGTGAGAGAGAGAGAGAAAGAGAAGCTGTGAGTGAGAGAGAGAGAAAGAGAAGCTGTGAGTGTGAGAGAGAAATAGAAGCTATGAGTGAGAGAGAGTGAGATAGAAGCTGTGAGTGAGAGAGAGAGAACCTGTGAGTGAGAGAGAGAGAGAGAGAAAGAGTAGCTGTATGTGTGAGAGAGAGAAAGAGAAAGAGAAGCTGTCAGTGAGAGAGAAACTGAGAAAATGAGAAGCTGTGAGGGAGAGAGAGAGAGAGAGAAAGAGAGGTTGTGTGGTTGTGAGAGAGAGAAGCTGTGAGGGAGAAGAGAGAGAAAGAGAAACTGTGAGTGAGAGAGAGAGAAAGAGAAGCTGTTAGTGAGAGAGAGAGTGAAAGAGAAACTGTGAGTGAAGGAGAGAGAGAGAAGGTGTGATTGAGAGAGAGAGAGAAGCTGTGTGTGAGAGAGAGAGAGAAAGAGAAACTGAGTGAGAGACAGAGAGAAAGAGAAGCTATGAGTGAGAGAGAGAGAGAAGCAGTGAGTGAGAGAGAGAGAGAAAGAGAACCTGTGAGTGAGAGAGAGAAAGAGAAGCTGTTAGTGAGAGTGAGTGTGAAAGAGAAGCTTTGAGTGAGAGAGAGAAGCTGTGAGTGAGAGAGAGAGAGAAGCTGTGAGTGAGAGAGAGAGAAAGAGAAGCTGTGAGTGAGAGAGAGTGAGAAAGAGAAGCTGTGAGTGAGAGAGAGTGAGAAAGAGAAGCTGTAAGTGAGAGAGAAAGAGAAGCTGTGAGTGAGGCAGAGAGAGAAAGAGAAGGTGTGTGTGTGTGAGAGAGAGAAGCTGTTAGTGAGAGAGAGAAAGAGAAGCTGTGAGTGAGAGAGAGAGAGAACGAGAAGCTGTGAGAGAGAGAGAAGCTGTGAGTGAGAGAGAGAGAAGGAGAAGCTGTGAGTGAGACAGAGAGAGAAAGAAAGAGATGCTGTGAGTGAGAGAGGGAGAAAGAGAAGTGAGAGAGAGAGAGAGAAGCTGAGTGAGAGAGAGAGAAAGAGAAGCTGTGAGTGAGAGAGAGAGAGAGAGAAGCTGTGAGTGAGAGAGAGAGAGAAGCTGTTAGTGAGAGAGAGAGAAAGAGAAGCTGTGTGTGTGAGAGAGAGAAACAGTAGCTGTGATTGAGAGAGAGAGAAAAAGATGCTGTGAGTGAGAGAGAGAGAAATAGAAGCTGTGAGAGAGAGTGAGAGAGAAACAGATGCTGTGAGTGAGTGCATGAGAGAGAGAAAGAGAAGCTGTGAGTGAGAGAGAGAGAGAAAGAGTAGCTGTGAGTGAGAGAGAAAGAGAAGCTGTGAGTGAGTGAGAGAAGCTGAGTGAGAGAGAGAAAGAGAAGCTGTGAGTGAGAGAGAGAGAGAGAGAAGCTGTGAGTGAGAGAGAGAGAAGCTGTTAGTGAGAGAGAGAGAAAGAGAAGCTGTGTGTGTGTGTGAGAGAAAGAGTAGCTGTGATTGAGAGAGAGAGAAAAAGAAGCTGTGAGTGAGTGAGAGAGAGAGAAGCTGAGTGAGAGAGAGAGAAAGAGAAGCTGTGAGTGAGAGGGAGAGAGAGAAAGAGAAGCTGTGAGTGAGAGAGAGAGAGAAGATGTGAGTGAAAGAGAAAGAAATAGAAGCTGTGAGTGAGACAGAGAGAAAGAGAAGCTGTTAGTGAGAGAGAGAGTATAAGAGAAGCTGTGAGTGAGAGAGGGAGCGAGAAGCTGTGAGTGAGTGAGAGAGAGAAGCTTTGAGTGAGAGAGAGAGAAGTAGAATCTGTGAGTGAGAGAGAGAGAGAGAAAGAGAAGCTGTGAGTGAGAGAGAGAGAAAGAGAAGCTGTGAGTGTGAGAGAGAAATAGAAGCTATGAGTGAGAGAGAGTGAGAGAGAAGCTGTGAGTGAGAGAGAGAGAACCTGTGAGTGAGAGAGAGAGAGAAAGAGTAGCTGTATGTGTGAGAGAGAGAAAGAGAAAGAGAAGCTGTCAGTGAGAGAGAAAATGAGAAAATGAGAAGCTGTGAGGGAGAGAGAGAGAGAGAGAAAGAGAGGTTGTGTGGTTGTGAGAGAGAAGCTGTGAGGGAGAAGAGAGAGAAAGAGAAACTGTGAGTGAGAGAGAGAGAAAGAGAAGCTGTTAGTGAGAGAGAGAGTGAAAGAGAAACTGTGAGTGAAGGAGAGAGAGAGAAGGTGTGATTGAGAGAGAGAGAAGCTGTGTGTGAGAGAGAGAGAGAAAGAGAAACTGAGTGAGAGAGAGAGAGAAAGAGAAGCTATGAGTGAGAGAGAGAGAGAAGCAGTGAGTGAGAGAGAGAGAGAGAAAGAGAACCTGTGAGTGAGAGAGAGAAAGAGAAGCTGTTAGTGAGAGTGAGTGTGAAAGAGAAGCTTTGAGTGAGAGAGAGAGAGAAGCTGTGAGTCAGAGAGAGAGAGAAGCTGTGAGTGAGAGAGAGAGAAAGAGAAGCTGTGAGTGAGAGAGAGTGAGAAAGAGAAGCTGTGAGTGAGAGAGAGTGAGAAAGAGAAGCTGTGAGTGAGAGAGAAAGAGAAGCTGTGAGTGAGGCAGAGAGAGAAAGAGAAGGTGTGTGTGTGTGAGAGAGAGAGAAGCTGTTAGTGAGAGAGAGAAAGAGAAGCTGTGAGTGAGAGAGAGAGAGAGAACGAGAAGCTGTGTGAGAGAGAGAAGCTGTGAGTGAGAGAGAGAGAAGGAGAAGCTGTGAGTGAGACAGAGAGAGAAAGAAAGAGATGCTGTGAGTGAGAGAGGGAGAAAGAGAAGTGAGTGAGAGAGAGAGAGAGAAGCTGTGAGTGAGAGAGATAGAAAGAGAAGATGTAAATGAGACAGAAAGAGAAGGTGTGAGTGAGAGAGAGAGAGAGAGAGAAGCTGTGAGTGAGAGAGTGAGAGAGAAGCTGTTAGTGAGAGAGAGAGAAAGAGAAGCTGTGTGTGTGTGAGAGAGAAAGAGTAGCTGTGATTGAGAGAGAGAGAAAGCGAAGCTGTGAGTGAGAGAGAGAGAGAAACTGAGTGAGAGAGAGAGGAAGAGAAGCTGTGAGTGAGAGAGAGAGAGAGAAAGAGAAGCTTGAGTGAGAGAGAGAGAAGCTGTGAGTGAGAGAGAGAGAAAGAGAAGCTGTGAGTGAGAGAGAGAGAAAGAGAATCTGTTAGTGAGAGAGAGAGTATAAGAGAAGCTGTGAGTGAGAGAGAGAGCGAGAAGCTGTGAGTGAGAGAGAGAGAACCTGTGAGTGAGAGAGAGAGAAGTAGAATCTGTGAGTGAGAGAGAGAGAGAAAGAGAAGCTGTGAGTGAGAGAGAGAGAAAGAGAAGCTGTGAGTGAGAGAGAAATAGAAGCTATGAGTGAGAGAGAGTGAGAGAGAAGCTGTGAGTGAGAGAGAGAGAACCTGTGAGTGAGAGAGAGAGAGAAAGAGAAGCTGTATGTGTGAGAGAGAGAAAGAGAAAGAGAAGCTGTGAGTGAGAGAGAGTGGGAAAGAGAAGCTGTGAGAGAGAGAGAAAGAGAAGCTGTGAGTGAGGCAGAGAGAGAAAGAGAAGGTGTGTGTGAGAGAGAGAAGCTGTTAGTGAGAGAGAGAAAGAGAAGCTGTGAGTGAGAGAGAGAGAGAACGAGAAGCTGTGAGAGAGAGAGAAGCTGTGAGTGAGAGAGAGAAGGAGAAGCTGTGAGTGAGACAGAGAGAGAAAGAAAGAGATGCTGTGAGTGAGAGAGGGAGAAAAAGTGAGTGAGAGAGAGAGAAGCTGTGAGTGAGAGAGAGAAAGAGAAGCTGTGAGTGAGAGAGAGAGAAAGAGAAGCTGTGAGTGAGAGAGATAGAAAGAGAAGATGTAAATGAGACAGAAAGAGAAGGTGTGAGTGAGTGAGAGAGAGAGAAGCTGTGTGTGAGAGAGAGAGAAAGAGAAGCTGTGAGTGAGAGAAAGAGAAGCTGTGAGTGAGAGAGAGAGAAAGAGAAGGTGTGAGTGAGAGAGAGAGAGAAAGAGAAGCTGTGAGTGAGAGAGAAAGAGAAGCTGTGAGTGAGAGAGAGAGAGAAAGAGAAGCTGTGTTTGAGAGAGAGAGAAAGAGAAGCTGTGAGTGAGAGAAAGAGAAGCTGTGAGTGAGAGAGAGAGAAAGAGAAGCTGTGAGTGAGAGAGAGAGAGAAGGAGAAGCTGTGAGTGAGAGAGAGAAAGAGAAGCTGTGAGTGAGAGAGAGAGAAAGAGAAGCTGTAAGTGAGAGAGAGTGAGAAAGAGAAGCTGTGTGAGAGAGAGAGAAGCTGTGAGAGAGAGAGAGAAAGAGGAGCTGTGAGTGAGAGAGAGAGAGAATGAGAAGCTGTGTGAGAGAGAAAGAGAGAAGCTGTGAGTGAGAGAGAACAAGAAGCTGTGAGTGAGAGAGAGAGAGAAAGAAAGAGAAGCTGTGAGTGAGAGAGAGAGAAAGAGAAGCTGTGAGTGAGAGAGAGAGAAGCTGTGAGTGAGAGACAGAGAAAGAGAAGCTGTGAGTGAGAGAGAGAAAAAGAGAAGCTGAGAGTGAGAGAGAGAGAGAAAGAGAAGCTGTGATTGTGAGAGAGAAATAGAGAAAGAGAAGCTGTGAGTGAGAGAGAGAGAGAGAGAAGCTGTGAGTGAGAGAGAGAAAGCGAAGCTGTGAGTGAGAGAGAGAGAAAGAGAAGCTGTGAGTAAGAGAGAGGGAGAGAAAGAGATGTTAGCGAGAGAGAGAAAGAAAGAGAACCTGTGAGTGAGAGAGATAAAGAGAAGCTGTTAGTGAGAGTGAGTGTGAAAGAGAAGCTTTGAGTGAGAGAGAGAGAGAGAAGCTGTGAGTGAGGGAGAGAGAAGCTGTGAGTGAGAGAGAGAGAAAGAGAAGCTGTGAGTGAGAGAGAGTGAGAAAGAGAAGCTGTGAGTGAGAGAGAGTGAGAAAGAGAAGCTGTGAGTGAGAGAGAAAGAGAAGCTGTGAGTGAGGCAGAAAGAGAAAGAGAAGGTGTGTGTGTGTGTGTGAGAGAGAGATGCTGTTAGTGAGAGAGAGAAAGAGAAGCTGTGAGTGAGAGAGAGAGAGAGAACGAGAAGCTGTGAGAGAGAGAGAAGCTGTGAGTGAGAGAGAGAGAAGGAGAAGCTGTGAGTGAGACAGAGAGAGAAAGAAAGAGATGCTGTGAGTGAGAGAGGGAGAAAGAGAAGTGAGTGAGAGAGAGAGAGAGAAGCTGTGAGTGAGAGAGATAGAAAGAGAAGATGTAAATGAGACAGAAAGAGAAGGTGTGAGTGAGAGAGAGAGAGAGAGAAGCTGTGAGTGAGAGAGAGAGAGAAGCTGTTAGTGAGAGAGAGAGAAAGAGAAGCTGCGTGTGTGAGAGAGAGAAAGAGTAGCTGTGATTGAGAGAGAGAGAAAGCGAAGCTGTGAGTGAGAGAGAGAGAGAGAAACTGAGTGAGAGAGAGAGAAAGAGAAGCTGTGAGTGAGAGAGAGAGAGAGAAAGAGAAGCTGTGAGTGAGAGAGAGAGAAGCTGTGAGTGAGAGAAGGAGAAAGAGAAGCTGTGAGTGAGAGAGTGAGAAAGAGAATCTGTTAGTGAGAGAGAGAGAAAGAGGAGCTGTGAGTGAGAGAGAGAGAGAGCGAGAAGCTGTGAGTGAGAGAGAGAGAAGCTGTGAGTGAGAGAGAGAGAAGTAGAATCTGTGAGTGAGAGAGAGAGAGAAAGAGAAGCTGTGAGTGAGAGAGAGAGAAAGAGAAGCTGTGAGTGAGAGAGAGAAATAGAAGCTATGAGTGAGAGAGAGTGAGAGAGAAGCTGTGAGTGAGAGAGAGAGAACCTGTGAGTGAGAGAGAGAGAGAAAGAGAAGCTGTATGTGTGAGAGAGAGAAAGAGAAAGAGAAGCTGTGAGTGAGAGAGAGTGGGAAAGAGAAGCTGTGAGAGAGAGAGAAAGAGTAGCTGTGAGTGAGGCAGAGAGAGAAAGAGAAGGTGTGTGTGAGAGAGAGAAGCTGTTAGTGAGAGAGAGAAAGAGAAGCTGTGAGTGAGAGAGAGAGAGAACGAGAAGCTGTGAGAGAGAGAGAAGCTGTGAGTGAGAGACAGAAGGAGAAGCTGTGAGTGAGACAGAGAGAGAAAGAAAGAGATGCTGTGAGTGAGAGAGGGAGAAAGAGAAGTGAGTGAGAGAGAGAGAAGCTGTGAGTGAGAGAGAGAAAGAGAAGCTGTGAGAGAGATAGAAAGAGAAGATGTAAATGAGACAGAAAGAGAAGGTGTGAGTGAGTGAGAGAGAGAGAAGCTGTGAGTGAGAGAGAGAGAAAGAGAAGCTGTGAGTGAGAGAAAGAGAAGCTGTGAGTGAGAGAGAGAGAAAGGGAAGGTGTGAGTGAGAGAGAGAGAGAAAGAGAAGCTGTGAGTGAGAGAGAAAGAGAAGCTGTGAGTGAGAGAGAGAAAGAAAGAGAAGCTGTGAGTGAGAGAGAGAGAAAGAGAAGCTGTGAGTGAGAGAAAGAGAAGCTGTGAGTGAGAGAGAGAGAGAGAAGCTGTGAGTGAGAGAGAGAGAGAAGGAGAAGGTGTGAGTGAGAGAGAGAAAGAGAAGCTGTGAGTGAGAGAGAGAGAAAGAGAAGCTGTAAGTGAGAGAGAGTGAGAAAGAGAAGCTGTGTGAGAGAGAGTGAAGCTGTGAGAGAGAGAGAAAGAGGAGCTGTGAGTGAGTGAGAGAGAGAATGAGAAGCTGTGAGAGAGAGAAAGAGAGGAGCTGTGAGTGAGAGAGAACAAGAAGCTGTGAGTGAGAGAGAGAGAGAAAGAAAGAGAAGCTGTGAGTGAGAGAGAGAGAAAGAGAAGCTGTGAGTGAGAGAGAGAGAAGCTGTGAGTGAGAGACAGAGAAAGAGAAGCTGTGAGTGAGAGAGAGAAAAAGAGAAGCTGAGAGTGAGAGAGAGAGAGAAAGAGAAGCTGTGATTGTGAGAGAGAGAGAAGCTGTGAGTGAGAGAAGGAGAAAGAGAAGCTGAGAGTGAGAGAGAGAGAGAAAGAGAAGCTGTGAGTGAGAGAGAGAGAAGCTGTGAGTGAGAGAAAGAGAAAGAGAAGCTGTGAGTGAGAGAGTGAGAAAGAGAATCTGTTAGTGAGAGAGAGAGTATAAGAGAAGCTGTTTGTGAGAGAGAGAGCGAGAAGCTGTGAGTGAGAGAGAGAGAACCTGTGAGTGAGAGAGAGAGAAGTAGAATCTGTGAGTGAGAGAGAGAGAGAAAGAGAAGCTGTGAGTGAGAGAGAGAGAAAGAGAAGCTGTGAGTGAGAGAGAGAGAAATAGAAGCTATGAGTGAGAGAGAGTGAGAGAGAAGCTGTGAGTGAGAGAGAGAGAACCTGTGAGTGAGAGAGAGAGAGAAAGAGAAGCTGTATGTGTGAGAGAGAGAAAGAGAAAGAGAAGCTGTGAGTGAGAGAGAGTGGGAAAGAGAAGCTGTGAGAGAGAGAGAAAGAGAAGCTGTGAGTGAGGCAGAGAGAGAAAGAGAAGGTGTGTGTGAGAGAGAGAAGCTTTTAGTGAGAGAGAGAGAGAGAAGCTGTGAGTGAGAGAGAGAGAGAACGAGAAGCTGTGAGAGAGAGAGAAGCTGTGAGTGAGAGAGAGAAGGAGAAGCTGTGAGTGAGACAGAGAGAGAAAGAAAGAGATGCTGTGAGTGAGAGAGGGAGAAAGAGAAGTGAGTGAGAGAGAGAGAAGCTGTGAGTGAGAGAGAGAAAGAGAAGCTGTGAGAGAGATAGAAAGAGAAGATGTAAATGAGACAGAAAGAGAAGGTGTGAGTGAGTGAGAGAGAGAGAAGCTGTGAGTGAGAGAGAGAGAAAGAGAAGCTGTGAGTGAGAGAAAGAGAAGCTGTGAGTGAGAGAGAGAGAAAGGGAAGGTGTGAGTGAGAGAGAGAGAGAAAGAGAAGCTGTGAGTGAGAGAGAAAGAGAAGCTGTGAGTGAGAGAGAGAGAGAAAGAAAGAGAAGCTGTGAGTGAGTGAGAGAGAAAGAGAAGCTGTGAGTGAGAGAAAGAGAAGCTGTGAGTGAGAGAGAGAGAGAAGCTGTGAGTGAGAGAGAGAGAGAAGGAGAAGCTGTGAGTGAGAGAGAGAAAGAGAAGCTGTGAGTGAGAGAGAGAGAAAGAGAAGCTGTAAGTGAGAGAGAGTGAGAAAGAGAAGCTGTGAGAGAGAGAGAGAAGCTGTGAGAGAGAGAGAAAGAGGAGCTGTGAGTGAGAGAGAGAGAGAATGAGAATCTGTGAGAGAGAGAAAGAGAGAAGCTGTGAGTGAGAGAGAACAAGAAGCTGTGAGTGAGAGAGAGAGAGAAAGAAAGAGAAGCTGTGAGTGAGAGAGAGAGAAGCTGTGAGTGAGAGACAGAGAAAGAGAAGCTGTGAGTGAGAGAGAGAAAAAGAGAAGCTGAGAGTGAGAGAGAGAGAGAAAGAGAAGCTGTGATTGTGAGAGAGAAATAGAGAAAGAGAAGCTGTGAGTGAGAGAGAGAGAGAGAAGCTGTGAGTGAGAGAGAGAAAGCGAAGCTGTGAGTGAGAGAGAGTGAGAGAGAAGCTGTGAGTGAGAGAGAGGGAGAGAAAGAGATGTTAGTGAGAGAGAGAAAGAAAGAGAAGCGGTAAGTGAGAGAGAGAAGAAAGAGAAGCTGTGAGTGAGAGAGAGAGAGAAGCAGTGAGTGAGAGAGAGAGAGAAAGAGAACCTGTGAGTGAGAGAGAGAAAGAGAAGCTGTTAGTGAGAGTGAGTGTGAAAGAGAAGCTTTGAGTGAGAGAGAGAGAGAAGCTGTGAGTGAGAGAGAGAGAGAAGCTGTGAGTGAGAGAGAGAGAAAGAGAAGCTGTGAGAGAGAGAGAGTGAGAAAGAGAAGCTGTGAGTGAGAGAGAGTGAGAAAGAGAAGCTGTGAGTGAGAGAGAAAGAGAAGCTGTGAGTGAGGCAGAGAGAGAAAGAGAAGGTGTGTGTGTGTGTGAGAGAGAGAGAAGCTGTTAGTGAGAGAGAGAAAGAGAAGCTGTGAGTGAGAGAGAGAGAGAGAACGAGAAGCTGTGAGAGAGAGAGAAGCTGTGAGTGAGAGAGAGAGAAAGAGAAGCTGTGAGTGAGAGAGAGAAAAAGAGACGCTGAGAGTGAGAGAGAGAGAGAAAGAGAAGCTGTGATTGTGAGAGAGAAATAGAGAAAGCGAAGCTGTGAGTGAGAGAGAATGAGAGAGAAGCTGTGAGTGAGAGAGAGGGAGAGAAAGAGATGTTAGTGAGAGAGAGAAAGAAAGAGAAGCGGTAAGTGAGAGAGAGAAGAAAGAGAAGCTATGAGTGAGAGAGAGAGAGAAGCAGTGAGTGAGAGAGAGAGAGAAAGAGAACCTGTGAGTGAGAGAGAGAAAGAGAAGCTGTTAGTGAGAGTGAGTGTGAAAGAGAAGCTTTGAGTGAGAGAGAGAGAGAAGCTGTGAGTGAGAGACAGAGAGAAGCTGTGAGTGAGAGAGAGAGAAAGAGAAGCTGTGAGAGAGAGAGAGTGTGAGAAAGAGAAGCTGTGAGTGAGAGAGAGTGAGAAAGAGAAGCTGTGAGTGAGAGAGAAAGAGAAGCTGTGAGTGAGGCAGAGAGAGAAAGAGAAGGTGTGTGTGTGTGAGAGAGAGAGAAGCTGTTAGTGAGAGAGAGAAAGAGAAGCTGTGAGTG
The DNA here is from genome assembly GCA_035047305.1 of Bradypodion pumilum. Taxonomy (NCBI): domain Eukaryota; kingdom Metazoa; phylum Chordata; class Lepidosauria; order Squamata; family Chamaeleonidae; genus Bradypodion; species Bradypodion pumilum. The sequence goes on from JAWDJD010000001.1 coordinate 237,188,281, forward strand.
AGAGAGAGAGAGAGAACGAGATGCTGTGAGAGAGAGAGAAGCTGTGAGTGAGAGAGAGAGAAGGAGAAGCTGTGAGTGAGAGAGAAAGAAAGAGATGCTGTGAGTGAGAGAGGGAGAAAGAGAAGTGAGTGAGAGAGAGAGAGAAGCTGTGAGTGAGAGAGATAGAAAGAGAAGATGTAAATGAGACAGAAAGAGAAGGTGTGAGTGAGAGAGAGAGAGAGAGAAGCTGTGAGTGAGAGAGAGAGAAGCTGTTAGTGAGAGAGAGAGAAAGAGAAGCTGTGTGTGTGAGAGAGAGAAAGAGTAGCTGTGTGTGTGAGAGAGAGAAAGAGTAGCTATGATTGAGAGAGAGAGAAAGAGAAGCTGTGAGTGAGAGAGAGAGAGAAGCTGAGTGAGAGAGAGAGAAAGAGAAGCTGTGAGTGAGAGAGAGAGAAAGAGAAGCTGTGAGTGAGAGAGAGAGAGAAGCTGTGAGTGAGAGAGAGAGAAAGAGAAGCTGTGAGTGAGAGAGAGAGAAAGAGAAGCTGTTAGTGAGAGAGAGTATAAGAGAAGCTGTGAGTGAGAGAGAGAGAGAAAGAGAAGCTGTGAGTGAGAGAGAGAGAAATAGAAGCTATGAGTGAGAGAGAGTGAGAGAGAAGCTGTGAGTGAGAGAGAGAGAACCTGTGAGTGAGAGAGAGAGAAAGAGAAGCTGTATGTGTGAGAGAGAGAAAGAGAAAGAGAAGCTGTCAGTGAGAGAGAAAGAGAGAAAATGAGAAGCTGTGAGGGAGAGAGAGAGAGAGAAAGAGAGGTTGTGTGGTTGTGTGAGAGAGAAGCTGTGAGGGAGAGAGAGAGAAAGAGAAACTGTGAGTGAGAGAGAGAGAAAGAGAAGCGGTTAGTGAGAGAGAGTGAAAGAGAAGCTGTGAGTGAAGGAGAGAGAGAAGCTGTGATTGAGAGAGAGAAGCTGTGAGTGAGAGAGAGAGAGAAAGAGAAACTGAGTGAGAGAGAGAGAGAAAGAGAAGCTGTGAGTGAGAGAGAGAGAGAGAGAGAGAAAGAGAAGCTATGTGTGTGTGGGAGAGAGAAGCAGTGAGTGAGAGAGAAAGAGAAAGAGAACCTGTGAGTGAGAGAGAGAAAGAGAAGCTGTTAGTGACAGTGAGTGTGAAAGAGAAGCTTTGAGTGAGAGAGAGAAAAGCTGTGAGTGAGAGAGAGAGAGAAGCTGTGAGTGAGAGAGAGAAAGAGAAGCTGTGAGTGAGAGAGAGTGAGAAAGAGAAGCTGTGAGTGAGAGAGAAAGAGAAGCTGTGAGTGAGGCAGAGAGAGAAAGAGAAGGTGTGTGTGTGTGAGAGAGAAGCTGTTAGTGAGAGAGAGAAAGAGAGAAGCTGTGAGTGAGAGAGAACAAGATGCTGTGAGTCAGAGAGAGAGAAAGAAAGAGAAGCTGTGAGTGTGAGAGAGAGAGAAGCTGTGAGTGAGCGACAGAGAAAGAGAAGCTGTGAGTGAGAGAGAGAAAAAGAGAAGCTGAGAGAGAGAGAAAGAGAAGCTGTGAGTGAGAGAGAGAAATAGAGAAAGAGAAGCTGTGAGAGAGAGAGAGAGAAGCTGTGAGTGAGAGAGAAAGAGATGCTGTGAGTGAGAGAGAGGGAGAGAAATTGATGTTAGTGAGAGAGAGAAGGAAAGAGAAGCGGTAAGTGGGAGAGAGAAGAAAGAGAAGCTGTGAGTGAGAGAGAGAGAGAGAGAGAGAAGCTGTGTGTGTGTGAGAGAGAGAGAAGCTGTGAGTGAGAGACAGAGAGAAAGAGAAGCTGTGAGTGACAGAGAGAGAGAGAAAGAGAAGCTGTGAGTGAGACAGAGAGAAAGAGAAGCTGTGAGTGGTGAGAGAGAGAACGAGAAGCTGTGAGAGAGAGAGAAAGAGAAGCTGTGAGTGAGAGAAAGAGAAAGATAAGCTGTGAGTGAGAGAGAGAGAGAGAGAGAGAAGCTGTGTGAGAGAGAGAGAAAGAGAAGCTGTGAGTGAGAGAGAGAAAGAAAGAGAAGCTGTAAGTGAGAGAGAGTGAGAAAGAGAAGCTGTGAGTGAGAGAGAGAGATAGAAAGAGAAGCTGTGATTGAGAGAGACAGAGAAAAAGAAGCAGTGAGTGAGAGAGAGAGAGAAAGGGAAGCTGTGAGTGAGAGAGAGAGAAAGATAAGCTGTGAGTGAGAGGGAGAGAGAAAGAGAAGCTGTGAGTGAGACAGAGAGAAAGAGAAGCTGTGTGAGAGAGAAATAGAAGCTGTGAGTGAGAGAGAGAAATAGAGAAAGAGAAGCTGTGAGTGAGAGAGAGAGAGAATGAGAAGCTGTGAGTGAGAGAAAGATAAGCTGTGAGTAAGAGAGAGAGAAAGATAAGCAGTTAGTGAGAGAGAGAGTGAAAGAGAAGCTGTGAGTGAAGGAGAGAGGGAAGCTGTGATTGAGAGAGAGAAGCTGTGAGTGAGAGAGAGAGAGAAAGAGAAACTGAGTGAGAGAGAGATAAAGAGAAGCTGTGAGTGAGAGAGAGAGAGAAAGAGAAGCTATGTGTGAGATAGAGAGAGAAGCAGTGAGTGAGAGAGAGAGAGAAAGAGAAGCTGTGAGTGAGATAGAAAGAGAAAGAGAAGATGTGAGTGAGAGAGAGAGATAGAAAGAGACGCTGTGATTGAGAGAGACAGAGGAAAAAAGCTGTGAGTGAGAGAGAGAGAGAAAGGGAAGCTGTGAGTGAGAGAGAGAGAACGAGAAGCTGTGAGAGAGAGAGAGAAGCTGTGAGTGAGTGAGAGAGAGAGAACGAGAAGCTGTGAGTGAGATAAGGGAGAGAAAGAAAGAGAAGCTGTGAGTGAGAGAGAGAGAAAGAGAAGCTGTGAGTGAGAGAGAGAGAGAGAAGCTGTGAGTGAGAGAGAGAGAAAGAAAAGCTGTGATGGAGAGAGAGAGAAAGAGAAGCTGTGAGTGAGAGAGAAAGAGAAAGAGAAAGAGAAAGAGGAGCTGTGTGTGCGAGAGAGAGAAAGAGAACCTGTGTGTGTGAGAGAGAAGCTGTGAGTGAGAGAGAAAGAGAGAAAGTGAAGCTGTTAGTGAGAGAGACAGAAAGAGAAACTGTGAGAGAAAGAGAAAGAGAGAAAGAAGAAGCTGTGAGTGAGAGAGAGAGAAATAGAAGCTGTGAGTGAGAGAGAGAAATAGAGAAAGAGAAGCTTTGAGAGAGAGAGAGAATGAGAAGCTGTGAGTGAGAGAAAGATAAGCTGTGAGTAAGAGAGAGAGAAAGATAAGCTGTGAGTGAGAGAGAGAGAGAAAGAGAAACTGTGAGTGAGAGATAGAGAGAAAGAGAAGCTGTGAGAGAGAGAGAGAAAGAGAAGCTGTTAGTGGGAGAGAGAGTGAAAGAGAAGCTGTGAGTGAAGGAGAGAGAGAGAAGCTGTGATTGAGCGAGAGAGAGAAGCTGTGAGTGAGAGAGAGAAAGAGAAGCTGTTAGTGAGAGAGAGAGAGAAGCTGTGAGTGAGAGAGAGAGAAGCTGTGAGTGAGAGAGTGAGAAAGAGAAGCTGTATGTGTTTGTGTATGAGAGAGAGTGAGAAGCTGTGAGAGAGAGAGAGAAAAAAAGCTGTGAGTGAGAGAGAGAATGAAAGAGAAGCTGTGAGTAAGAGAGAGAGAAGCTGTGAGTGAGTGAGAAAGAGAAGCTGTGAGTGAGTGAGTGAGAGAGAGAATCTGAGTGAGAGAGAGAGAGAAAGAGAAGCTGTGAGTGAGAGAGAGAGAGAAAGAGAAGCTGTGAGTGAGAGAGTAAGAGAAGCTGTGAGAGAGAGAGAGTGAGAAAGAGAAGATGTGAATGACAGAGAGAGAGAGAAGCTGTGTGTGTCTGAGAGAGAGAAAGAGAAGCTGTGTGTGTGTGAGAGAGAGAGAAAGAGAAGCTGTGAGTGAGAGAGAGAGAAAGAAAGAAAGAGAAGCTGTGATAGGGAGAAAGAGAGAAAGAACTGTGTGTGTGTGTGAGAGAGAAGCTGTGAGTGAGAGAGAGAGAGAAAGAGAAGCTGAGTGAGAGAGAGAGAGAAAGAGAAGCTGTGAGTGAGAGAGAGAGAAAGAGAAGCTGAGTGAGTGAGAGAGAGAAAGAGAAGCTGTGTGAGAGACGGAGAAAGAAAGAGAAATTGTCAGTGAGAGAGAGAGAGAGAAGCTTTGAGTGAGAGAGAAAGAGAGAAAGAGAAGCTGTGAGTGAGAGAGAGAGAGAAAGAGATGCTGTGAGTGAGAGAGAGAGTGAAAGAGAAGCTGTGAGTGAGAGAGAGAGAGAGAAAGAGAAGCTGTGAGTGACTGAGAGAAAGAGAAGCTGTGTTAGAGAGAGAGAGAAAGAGATGCTGTGAGTGAGAGAGACAGAAAGAGAAGCTGTGAGTGAGAGAGAGAGAAAGAGAAGCTTTGAGTGAGAGAGAGAGAGAAAGAGAAGCTTTGTGTGTGTGAGAGAGAAAGAGAAGTTGTGAGTGAGAGAGAGAAAGAGAAGCTGTGTGTGTGAGAGAGAGAAAGAGAAGCTGTGAGTGAGAGAGAAAGAGAAGCTGTGCGAAAGAGAGAGAGAGAGAAAGAGAAGCTGTGACTGGAGAGAGAGAGAAGCTGTGAGTGAGTGAGAGAGAAAGAGAAATGGTGAGTGAGTGAGAGAGAGAAGCTGTGAGTGTGTGTGTGAGAGAGAAAGAGAAGCTGAGTGAGAGAGGGAGAGAAAGAGAAGCTGTGAGTGAGAGAGAGAAAGAGAAGCTGTGAGTGAGAGAGAGAGAGAAGCTGTGTGAGTGAGAGAGAGAGAGAAGCTGTGTGTGAGAGAGAGAAGCTGTGAGTGAGAGAGAGAGAGGGAAAGAGAAGCTGTAAGTGAGAGAGAGAGAAAGAGAAGCTGTGAGTGTGTGTGTGAGAGAGAAAGATATGTTGTGAGTGAGAGAGAGAGAAAGAGATGCTGTGAGTGAGAGAGAAATATAAGCTGTGAGAGAGAGTGAGAGAGAAAGAGATGCTGTGAGTGAGTGCATGAGAGAGAGAGAGAAGCTGTGAGTGAGTGAGTGAGAGAAAGTGTAGCTGTGAGTGAGAGAGAGAGAAAGAAAAGCTGTGAGTAAGAGAGAGAGAAAGAGCTATGAGTGAGAGAAAGAGAAAGGGAAGCTGTAAGTGAGAGAGAGTGAGAAAGAGAAGCTGTGTGTGTGTGTGAGAGAGAGAGAGAGAAGCTGTGAGTGAGAGAGAGAGAGAAGGAGAAGCTGTGAGTGAGAGAGAGAAAGAGCTGTGAGTGGGAGAGAAAGAAAGAAAAAGAAGCTGTGAGTGAGAGAGAGTGAGTGAAAGAAGCTGTGAGTGAGAGAGAGAGAGAAAGAGAAGATGTGAGTGAGAGAGAGAAAGATAAGCTGTGAGTGGGAGAGAAAGAGAGAAAGAGAAGCTGTGAGTGAGAGCGAGAGAGCGAGAGAAGCTGTGAGTGAGAGTGAGAGAAAGAGAAGCTGTGAGTGAGAGAGAGTGAGAAAGAGAAGCTGTGTGTATGTGTGAGAGAGAGAGAGAAGCTGTGTGTGTGAGAGAGAAAGAGAAGCTGTGAGTGAGAGAGAGATAGAAAGAGAAGCTGTGATTGAGAGTGAGAGAGAAAGAGATGCTGTGAGTGAGTGCATGAGAGAGAGAAAGGGAAGCTGTGAGTGAGAGAGAGAGAGAACGAGAAGCTGTGTGTGTGAGAGAGAGAAGCTGTGAGTGAGTGACAGAGAGATAAGGAGAACTGTGGGTGAGATAAGAGAGAGAAAAAAAGAGAAGCTGTGAGTGAGAGAGAGAGAAAGTGAAGCTATGAGTGAGAGAGAGAGAGAAGCTGTGAGTGAGAGAGAGAGAAAGCAAAGCTGTGAGTGAGAGAGAAGCTGTGAGTGAGAGAGAGAGAACCTGTGAGTGAGAGAGAGAGAGAAAGAGAAGCTGTATGTGTGAGTGAGAGAAAAAGAAAGAGAAGCTGTCAGTGAGAGAGAAAGAGAGAAAATGAGAAGCTGTGAGGGAGAGCGAGAGAGAGAGAGAAAGAGAAGTTGTGTGGTTGTGAAAGAGAGAACCTGTGAGGGAGAGAGAGAGAAAGAGAAGATTTGAGTGAGATAGAGAGAAAAAAGAAGCTGTGAGTGAGAGAGAGAGAGAAAGAGAAACTGTGAGTGAGAGATAGAGAGAAAGAGAAGCTGTGAGAGAGAGAGAGAAAGAGAAGCTGTTAGTGAGAGAGAGAGTGAAAGAGAAGCTGTGAGTGAAGGAGAGAGAGAGAAGCTGTGATTGAGCGAGAGAGAGAAGCTGTGAGTGAGAGAGAGAAAGAGAAGCTGTTAGTGAGAGAGAGAGAGAGAAGCTGTGAGTGAGAGAGAGAGAAGCTGTGAGTGAGAGAGTGAGAAAGAGAAGCTGTATGTGTTTGTGTATGAGAGAGAGTGAGAAGCTGTGAGAGAGAGAGAAAAAAAGAGAAGCTGTGAGTGAGAGAGAGAGAAAGAGAAGCTGTGAGTGTGAGAGAGAAATAGAAGCTATGAGTGAGAGAGAGTGAGATAGAAGCTGTGAGTGAGAGAGAGAGAACCTGTGAGTGAGAGAGAGAGAGAAAGAGTAGCTGTATGTGTGAGAGAGAGAAAGAGAAAGAGAAGCTGTCAGTGAGAGAGAAACTGAGAAAATGAGAAGCTGTGAGGGAGAGAGAGAGAGAGAGAAAGAGAGGTTGTGTGGTTGTGAGAGAGAGAAGCTGTGAGGGAGAAGAGAGAGAAAGAGAAACTGTGAGTGAGAGAGAGAGAAAGAGAAGCTGTTAGTGAGAGAGAGAGTGAAAGAGAAACTGTGAGTGAAGGAGAGAGAGAAGCAGTGAGTGAGAGAGAGAGAGAAAGAGAACCTGTGAGTGAGAGAGAGAAAGAGAAGCTGTTAGTGAGAGTGAGTGTGAAAGAGAAGCTTTGAGTGAGAGAGAGAGAGAAGCTGTGAGTGAGAGAGAGAGAAGCTGTGAGTGAGAGAGAGAGAAAGAGAAGCTGTGAGTGAGAGAGAGTGAGAAAGAGAAGCTGTGAGTGAGAGAGAGTGAGAAAGAGAAGCTGTGAGTGAGAGAGAAAGAGAAGCTGTGAGTGAGGCAGAGAGAGAAAGAGAAGGTGTGTGTGTGTGTGTGAGAGAGAAGCTGTTAGTGAGAGAGAGAAAGAGAAGCTGTGAGTGAGAGAGAGAGAGAACGAGAAGCTGTGAGAGAGAGAGAGAAGCTGTGAGTGAGAGAGAGAGAAGGAGAAGCTGTGAGTGAGACAGAGAGAGAAAGAAAGAGATGCTGTGAGTGAGAGAGGGAGAAAGAGAAGTGAGTGAGAGAGAGAAGCTGAGTGAGAGAGAGAGAAAGAGAAGCTGTGAGTGAGAGAGAGAGAGAGAGAAGCTGTGAGTGAGAGAGAGAGAGAAGCTGTTAGTGAGAGAGAGAGAAAGAGAAGCTGTGTGTGTGAGAGAGAGAAACAGTAGCTGTGATTGAGAGAGAGAGAAAAAGATGCTGTGAGTGAGAGAGAGAGAAATAGAAGCTGTGAGAGAGAGTGAGAGAGAAACAGATGCTGTGAGTGAGTGCATGAGAGAGAGAAAGAGAAGCTGTGAGTGAGAGAGAGAGAGAAAGAGTAGCTGTGAGTGAGAGAGAAAGAGAAGCTGTGAGTGAGTGAGAGAAGCTGAGTGAGAGAGAGAAAGAGAAGCTGTGAGTGAGAGAGAGAGAGAGAAGCTGTGAGTGAGAGAGAGAGAGAAGCTGTTAGTGAGAGAGAGAGAAAGAGAAGCTGTGTGTGTGTGAGAGAGAAAGAGTAGCTGTGATTGAGAGAGAGAGAAAAAGAAGCTGTGAGTGAGTGAGAGAGAGAGAAGCTGAGTGAGAGAGAGAGAGAGAGAAGCTGTGAGTGAGAGGGAGAGAGAGAAAGAGAAGCTGTGAGTGAGAGAGAGAGAGAGAAGATGTGAGTGAAAGAGAAAGAAATAGACGCTGTGAGTGAGACAGAGAGAAAGAGAAGCTGTTAGTGAGAGAGAGTATAAGAGAAGCTGTGAGTGAGAGAGGGAGCGAGAAGCTGTGAGTGAGTGAGAGAGAGAAGCTTTGAGTGAGAGAGAGAGAAGTAGAATCTGTGAGTGAGAGAGAGAGAGAGAAAGAGAAGCTGTGAGTGAGAGAGAGAGAAAGAGAAGCTGTGAGTGTGAGAGAGAAATAGAAGCTATGAGAGAGAGAGAGTGAGAGAGAAGCTGTGAGTGAGAGAGAGAGAACCTGTGAGTGAGAGAGAGAGAGAAAGAGTAGCTGTATGTGTGAGAGAGAGAAAGAGAAAGAGAAGCTGTCAGTGAGAGAGAAAATGAGAAAATGAGAAGCTGTGAGGGAGAGAGAGAGAGAGAGAGAGAGAAAGAGAGGTTGTGTGGTTGTGAGAGAGAGAAGCTGTGAGGGAGAAGAGAGAGAAAGAGAAACTGTGAGTGAGAGAGAGAGAAAGAGAAGCTGTTAGTGAGAGAGAGAGTGAAAGAGAAACTGTGAGTGAAGGAGAGAGAGAGAAGGTGTGATTGAGAGAGAGAGAAGCTGTGTGTGAGAGAGAGAGAGAAAGAGAAACTGAGTGAGAGAGAGAGAGAAAGAGAAGCTATGAGTGAGAGAGAGAGAGAAGCAGTGTGTGAGAGAGAGAGAGAGAAAGAGAACCTGTGAGTGAGAGAGAGAAAGAGAAGCTGTTAGTGAGAGTGAGTGTGAAAGAGAAGCTTTGAGTGAGAGAGAGAGAGAAGCTGTGAGTGAGAGAGAGAGAGAAGCTGTGAGTGAGAGAGAGAGAAAGAGAAGCTGTGAGTGAGAGAGAGTGAGAAAGAGCTGTGAGTGAGAGAGAGTGAGAAAGAGAAGCTGTGAGTGAGAGAGAAAGAGAAGCTGTGAGTGAGGCAGAGAGAGAAAGAGAAGGTGTGTGTGTGAGAGAGAGAGAGAAGCTGTTAGTGAGAGAGAGAAAGAGAAGCTTGAGTGAGAGAGAGTGAGAGAACGAGAAGCTGTGTGAGAGAGAGAAGCTGTGAGTGAGAGAGAGAGAAGGAGAAGCTGTGAGTGAGACAGAGAGAGAAAGAAAGAGATGCTGTGAGTGAGAGAGGGAGAAAGAGAAGTGAGTGAGAGAGAGAGAAGCTGTGAGTGAGAGAGATAGAAAGAGAAGATGTAAATGAGACAGAAAGAGAAGGTGTGAGTGAGAGAGAGAGAGAGAGAAGCTGTGAGTGAGAGAGAGAGAGAGAAGCTGTTAGTGAGAGAGAGAGAAAGAGAAGCTGTGTGTGTGTGAGAGAGAAAGAGTAGCTGTGATTGAGAGAGAGAGAAAGCGAAGCTGTGAGTGAGAGAGAGAGAGAGAAACTGAGTGAGAGAGAGAGAAAGAGAAGCTGTGAGTGAGAGAGAGAGAAAGAGAAGCTGTGAGTGAGAGAGAGAAGCTGTGAGTGAGAGAGAGAGAAAGAGAAACGGTGAGTGAGAGAGAAAGAGAATCTGTTAGTGAGAGAGAGAGTATAAGAGAAGCTGTGAGTGAGAGAGAGAGCGAGAAGCTGTGAGTGAGAGAGAGAGAACCTGTGAGTGAGAGAGAGAGAAGTAGAATCTGTGAGTGAGAGAGAGAGAGAAAGAGAAGCTGTGAGTGAGAGAGAGAGAAAGAGAAGCTGTGAGTGAGAGAGAGAGAAATAGAAGCTATGAGTGAGAGAGAGTGAGAGAGAAGCTGTGAGTGAGAGAGAGAGAACCTGTGAGTGAGAGAGAGAGAGAAAGAGAAGCTGTATGTGTGAGAGAGAGAAAGAGAAAGAGAAGCTGTGAGTGAGAGAGAGTGGGAAAGAGAAGCTGTGAGAGAGAGAGAAAGAGAAGCTGTGAGTGAGGCAGAGAGAGAAAGAGAAGGTGTGTGTGAGAGAGAGAAGCTGTTAGTGAGAGAGAGAAAGAGAAGCTGTGAGTGAGAGAGAGAGAGAGAACGAGAAGCTGTGAGAGAGAGAGAAGCTGTGAGTGAGAGAGAGAAGGAGAAGCTGTGAGTGAGACAGAGAGAGAAAGAAAGAGATGCTGTGAGTGAGAGAGGGAGAAAGAGAAGTGAGTGAGAGAGAGAGAGAAGCTGTGAGTGAGAGAGAGAAAGAGAAGCTGTGAGTGAGAGAGAGAGAAAGAGAAGCTGTGAGTGAGAGAGATAGAAAGAGAAGATGTAAATGAGACAGAAAGAGAAGGTGTGAGTGAGTGAGAGAGAGAAGCTGTGTGTGTGAGAGAGAGAAAGAGAAGCTGTGAGTGAGAGAAAGAGAAGCTGTGAGTGAGAGAGAGAGAAAGAGAAGGTGTGAGTGAGAGAGAGAGAGAAAGAGAAGCTGTGAGTGAGAGAGAGAGAAAGAGAAGCTGTTAGTGAGAGAGAGTATAAGAGAAGCTGTGAGTGAGAGAGGGAGCGAGAAGCTGTGAGTGAGTGAGAGAGAGAAGCTTTGAGTGAGAGAGAGAGAAGTAGAATCTGTGAGTGAGAGAGAGAGAGAGAAAGAGAAGCTGTGAGTGAGAGAGAGAGAAAGAGAAGCTGTGAGTGTGAGAGAGAAATAGAAGCTATGAGTGAGAGAGAGTGAGAGAGAAGCTGTGAGTGAGAGAGAGAGAACCTGTGAGTGAGAGAGAGAGAGAAAGAGTAGCTGTATGTGTGAGAGAGAGAAAGAGAAAGAGAAGCTGTCAGTGAGAGAGAAAATGAGAAAATGAGAAGCTGTGAGGGAGAGAGAGAGAGAGAGAGAGAAAGAGAGGTTGTGTGGTTGTGAGAGAGAGAAGCTGTGAGGGAGAAGAGAGAGAAAGAGAAACTGTGAGTGAGAGAGAGAGAAAGAGAAGCTGTTAGTGAGAGAGAGAGTGAAAGAGAAACTGTGAGTGAAGGAGAGAGAGAGAAGGTGTGATTGAGAGAGAGAGAAGCTGTGTGTGAGAGAGAGAGAGAAAGAGAAACTGAGTGAGAGAGAGAGAGAAAGAGAAGCTATGAGTGAGAGAGAGAGAGAAGCAGTGTGTGTGAGAGAGAGAGAGAAAGAGAACCTGTGAGTGAGAGAGAGAAAGAGAAGCTGTTAGTGAGAGTGAGTGTGAAAGAGAAGCTTTGAGTGAGTGAGAGAGAGAAGCTGTGAGTGAGAGAGAGAGAGAAGCTGTGAGTGAGAGAGAGAGAAAGAGAAGCTGTGAGTGAGAGAGAGTGAGAAAGAGCTGTGAGTGAGAGAGAGTGAGAAAGAGAAGCTGTGAGTGAGAGAGAAAGAGAAGCTGTGAGTGAGGCAGAGAGAGAAAGAGAAGGTGTGTGTGTGAGAGAGAGAGAGAAGCTGTTAGTGAGAGAGAGAAAGAGAAGCTTGAGTGAGAGAGAGTGAGAGAACGAGAAGCTGTGTGAGAGAGAGAAGCTGTGAGTGAGAGAGAGAGAAGGAGAAGCTGTGAGTGAGACAGAGAGAGAAAGAAAGAGATGCTGTGAGTGAGAGAGGGAGAAAGAGAAGTGAGTGAGAGAGAGAGAAGCTGTGAGTGAGAGAGATAGAAAGAGAAGATGTAAATGAGACAGAAAGAGAAGGTGTGAGTGAGAGAGAGAGAGAGAGAGAAGCTGTGAGTGAGAGAGAGAGAGAGAAGCTGTTAGTGAGAGAGAGAGAAAGAGAAGCTGTGTGTGTGTGAGAGAGAAAGAGTAGCTGTGATTGAGAGAGAGAGAAAGCGAAGCTGTGAGTGAGAGAGAGAGAGAAACTGAGTGAGAGAGAGAGAAAGAGAAGCTGTGAGTGAGAGAGAGAGAGAAAGAGAAGCTGTGAGTGAGAGAGAGAAGCTGTGAGTGAGAGAGAGAGAAAGAGAAACTGTGAGTGAGAGAGAAAGAGAATCTGTTAGTGAGAGAGAGAGTATAAGAGAAGCTGTGAGTGAGAGAGAGAGCGAGAAGCTGTGAGTGAGAGAGAGAGAACCTGTGAGTGAGAGAGAGAGAAGTAGAATCTGTGAGTGAGAGAGAGAGAGAAAGAGAAGCTGTGAGTGAGAGAGAGAGAAAGAGAAGCTGTGAGTGAGAGAGAGAGAAATAGAAGCTATGAGTGAGAGAGAGTGAGAGAGAAGCTGTGAGTGAGAGAGAGAGAACCTGTGAGTGAGAGAGAGAGAGAAAGAGAAGCTGTATGTGTGAGAGAGAGAAAGAGAAAGAGAAGCTGTGAGTGAGAGAGAGTGGGAAAGAGAAGCTGTGAGAGAGAGAGAAAGAGAAGCTGTGAGTGAGGCAGAGAGAGAAAGAGAAGGTGTGTGTGAGAGAGAGAAGCTGTTAGTGAGAGAGAGAAAGAGAAGCTGTGAGTGAGAGAGAGAGAGAGAACGAGAAGCTGTGAGAGAGAGAGAAGCTGTGAGTGAGAGAGAGAAGGAGAAGCTGTGAGTGAGACAGAGAGAGAAAGAAAGAGATGCTGTGAGTGAGAGAGGGAGAAAGAGAGTGAGTGAGAGAGAGAGAGAAGCTGTGAGTGAGAGAGAGAAAGAGAAGCTGTGAGTGAGAGAGAGAGAAAGAGAAGCTGTGAGTGAGAGAGATAGAAAGAGAAGATGTAAATGAGACAGAAAGAGAAGGTGTGAGTGAGTGAGAGAGAGAGAAGCTGTGTGTGTGAGAGAGAGAAAGAGAAGCTGTGAGTGAGAGAAAGAGAAGCTGTGAGTGAGAGAGAGAGAAAGAGAAGGTGTGAGTGAGAGAGAGAGAGAAAGAGAAGCTGTGAGTGAGAGAGAAAGAGAAGCTGTGAGTGAGAGAGAGAGAGAAAGAGAAGCTGTGAGTGAGAGAGAGAGAAAGAGAAGCTGTGAGTGAGAGAAAGAGAAGCTGTGAGTGAGAGAGAGAGAAAGAGAAGCTGTGAGTGAGAGAGAGAGAGAAGGAGAAGCTGTGAGTGAGAGAGAGAAAGAGAAGCTGTGAGTGAGAGAGAGAGAAAGAGAAGCTGTAAGTGAGAGAGAGTGAGAAAGAGAAGCTGTGTGAGAGAGAGAGAAGCTGTGAGAGAGAGAAAGAGGAGCTGTGTGTGAGAGAGAGAGAGAATGAGAAGCTGTGTGAGAGAGAAAGAGAGAAGCTGTGAGTGAGAGAGAACAAGAAGCTGTGAGTGAGAGAGAGAGAGAAAGAAAGAGAAGCTGTGAGTGAGAGAGAGAAAGAGAAGCTGTGAGTGAGAGAGAGAGAAGCTGTGAGTGAGAGACAGAGAAAGAGAAGCTGTGAGTGAGAGAGAGAAAAAGAGAAGCTGAGAGTGAGAGAGAGAGAGAAAGAGAAGCTGTGATTGTGAGAGAGAAATAGAGAAAGAGAAGCTGTGAGTGAGAGAGAGAGAGAGAAGCTGTGAGTGAGAGAGAGAAAGCGAAGCTGTGAGTGAGAGAGAGAGAAAGAGAAGCTGTGAGTGAGAGAGAGGGAGAGAAAGAGATGTTAGCGAGAGAGAGAGAGAAAGAGAACCTGTGAGTGAGAGAGAGAAAGAGAAGCTGTTAGTGAGAGTGAGTGTGAAAGAGAAGCTTTGAGTGAGAGAGAGAGAGAGAAGCTGTGAGTGAGAGAGAGAGAAGCTGTGAGTGAGAGAGAGAGAAAGAGAAGCTGTGAGTGAGAGAGAGTGAGAAAGTGAAGCTGTGAGTGAGAGAGAGTGAGAAAGAGAAGCTGTGAGTGAGAGAGAAAGAGAAGCTGTGAGTGAGGCAGAAAGAGAAAGAGAAGGTGTGTGTGTGTGTGAGAGAGAGAGAAGCTGTTAGTGAGAGAGAGAAAGAGAAGCTGTGAGTGAGAGAGAGAGAGAGAACGAGAAGCTGTGAGAGAGAGAGAAGCTGTGAGTGAGAGAGAGAGAAGGAGAAGCTGTGAGTGAGACAGAGAGAGAAAGAAAGAGATGCTGTGAGTGAGAGAGGGAGAAAGAGAAGTGAGTGAGAGAGAGAGAGAGAAGCTGTGAGTGAGAGAGATAGAAAGAGAAGATGTAAATGAGACAGAAAGAGAAGGTGTGAGTGAGAGAGAGAGAAAGAAAAGCTGTGAGGGAGAGAGAGAGAAAGAGAAGCTGTGAGTGAGAGAGAAAGAGAAAGAGAAAGAGGAGCTGTGTGTGTGTGAGAGAGAAAGAGAACCTGTGTGTGTGTGTGAGAGAGAGAAGCTGTGAGTGAGAGAGAAAGAGAGAAAATGAAACTGTTAGTGAGAGAGACAGAAAGAGAAACTGTGAGAGAAAGAGAAAGAGAGAAAGAAGAAGCTGTGAGTGAGAGAGAGAGAAAGAGAAGCTGTGAGTGGGAGAGAGAAAGAATGAGAAGCTGTGAGAGAGAGAGAAATAGAAGCTGTGAGTGAGAGAGAGAAATAGAGAAAGAGAAGATTTGAGTGAGTGAGAGAGAATGAGAAGCTGTGAGTGAGAGAAAGATAAGCTGTGAGTAAGAGAGAGAGATCGATAAGCAGTGAGTGAGAGGGAGAGAGAAAGAGAAGCTGTGAGTGAGACAGAGAGAAAGAGAAGCTGTGTGAGAGAGAAATAGAAGCTGTGAGTGTGAGAGAGAAATAGAGAAAGAGAAGCTGTGAGTGAGAGAGAGTGAGAATGAGAAGCTGTGATTGAGAGAAAGATAAGCTGTGAGTAAGAGAGAGAGAAAGATAAGCGGTTAGTGAGAGAGAGAGTGAAAGAGAAGCTGTGAGTGAAGGAGAGAGAGAAGCTGTGATTCAGGGAGAGAAGCTGTGAGTGAGAGAGAGAGAGAAAGAGAAACTGAGTGAGAGAGAGAGAGAAAGAGAAGCTGTTAGTGAGAGAGAGAGAGAGAGAAAGAGAAGCTATGTGTGTGTGAGAGAGAGAAGCAGTGAGTGAGAGAGAGAGAAAGAAAACCTGCGAGTGAGAGAGAGAAAGAGAAGCTGTTAGTGAGAGTGAGTGTGAAAGAGAAGCTTTGAGTGAGAGAGAGAGAGAAGCTGTGAGTGAGAGAGAGAGAGAAGCTGTGAGTGAGAGAGAGAGAAAGAGAAGCTGTGAGTGAGAGAGAGTGAGAAAGAGAAGCAGTGAGTGAGAGAGAAAGAGAAGCTGTGAGTGAGGCAGAGAGAGAAAGAGAAGGTGTGTGTGTGAGAGAGAGAGAGAAGCTGTTAGTGAGAGAGAGAAAGAGAAGCTGTGAGTGAGAGAAAAGCTGTGAGTGAGAGAGAGAAGGAGAAGCTGTGAGTGAGAGAGAGAGAGAAAGAAAGAGATGCTGTGAGTGAGAGAGGGAGAAAGAGAAGTGAGTGAGTGAGAGAGAGAAGCTGTGTGTGAGAGAGAGAAAGAGAAGCTGTGAGTGAGAGAGAGTGAGAAAGAGAAGCTGTGAGTGAGAGAGATAGAAAGAGAAGCTGTAAATGAGAGAGAAAGAGAAGCTGTGAGTGAGAGAGAGAGAGAAGCTGTGAGTGAGAGAGAGAGAAAGAGAAGCTGTGAGTGAGAGAAAGAGAAGCTGTGAGTGAGAGAGAGAGAAAGAGAAGGAGTGAGTGAGAGAGAGAGAGAAAGAGAAGCTGTGTGTGTGAGAGAGAGAAGCTGTGAGTGAGAGAGAGAGAGAAAGAGAAGCTGTGAGTGAGATAGAGAGAGAGAGAAAGAGAAGCTGTGAGTGAGAGAGAGAGAAAGAGAAGCTGTGAGTGAGAGAAAGAGAAAGAGTAGCTGTGAGTGAGGAGAGAGAGAAAGGGAAGCTGTGAGTGAGAGAGAGAGAGAGAAGGAGAAGCTGTGTGTGTGAGAGAGAAAGAGAAGCTGTGAGTGAGAGAGAGAGAGAAAGAGAAGCTGTGAGTGAGAGAGATAGAAAGAGAAGCTGTAAATGAGAGAGAAAGAGAAGCTGTGAGTGAGTGAGAGAGAGAGAAGCTGTGAGTGAGAGAGAGAGAAAGAGAAGCTGTGAGTGAGAGAGAGAGAGAGAACGAGAAGCTGTGAGAGAGAGAGAAGCTGTGAGTGAGAGAGAGAGAAGGAGAAGCTGTGAGTGAGACAGAGAGAGAAAGAAAGAGATGCTGTGAGTGAGAGAGGGAGAAAGAGAAGTGAGTGAGAGAGAGAGAGAGAAGCTGTGAGTGAGAGAGATAGAAAGAGAAGATGTAAATGAGACAGAAAGAGAAGGTGTGAGTGAGAGAGAGAGAAAGAAAAGCTGTGAGGGAGAGAGAGAGAAAGAGAAGCTGTGAGTGAGAGAGAAAGAGAAAGAGAAAGAGGAGCTGTGTGTGTGTGAGAGAGAAAGAGAACCTGTGTGTGTGTGTGAGAGAGAGAAGCTGTGAGTGAGAGAGAAAGAGAGAAAATGAAACTGTTAGTGAGAGAGACAGAAAGAGAAACTGTGAGAGAAAGAGAAAGAGAGAAAGAAGAAGCTGTGAGTGAGAGAGAGAGAAAGAGAAGCTGTGAGTGGGAGAGAGAAAGAATGAGAAGCTGTGAGAGAGAGAGAAATAGAAGCTGTGAGTGAGAGAGAGAAATAGAGAAAGAGAAGATTTGAGTGAGTGAGAGAGAATGAGAAGCTGTGAGTGAGAGAAAGATAAGCTGTGAGTAATAGAGAGAGATCGATAAGCAGTGAGTGAGAGGGAGAGAGAAAGAGAAGCTGTGAGTGAGACAGAGAGAAAGAGAAGCTGTGTGAGAGAGAAATAGAAGCTGTGAGTGTGAGAGAGAAATAGAGAAAGAGAAGCTGTGTGTGAGAGAGAGTGAGAATGAGAAGCTGTGAGTGAGAGAAAGATAAGCTGTGAGTAAGAGAGAGAGAAAGATAAGCGGTTAGTGAGAGAGAGAGTGAAAGAGAAGCTGTGAGTGAAGGAGAGAGAGAAGCTGTGATTGAGGGAGAGAAGCTGTGAGTGAGAGAGAGAGAGAAAGAGAAACTGAGTGAGAGAGAGAGAGAAAGAGAAGCTGTTAGTGAGAGAGAGAGAGAGAGAAAGAGAAGCTATGTGTGTGTGAGAGAGAGAAGCAGTGAGTGAGAGAGAGAGAAAGAGAACCTGCGAGTGAGAGAGAGAAAGAGAAGCTGTTAGTGAGAGTGAGTGTGAAAGAGAAGCTTTGAGTGAGAGAGAGAGAGAAGCTGTGAGTGAGTGAGAGAGAGAAGCTGTGAGTGAGAGAGAGAGAAAGAGAAGCTGTGAGTGAGAGAGAGTGAGAAAGAGAAGCAGTGAGTGAGAGAGAAAGAGAAGCTGTGAGTGAGGCAGAGAGAGAAAGAGAAGGTGTGTGTGTGAGAGAGAGAGAGAAGCTGTTAGTGAGAGAGAGAAAGAGAAGCTGTGAGTGAGAGAAAAGCTGTGAGTGAGAGAGAGAGAAGGAGAAGCTGTGAGTGAGAGAGAGAGAGAAAGAAAGAGATGCTGTGAGTGAGAGAGGGAGAAAGAGAAGTGAGTGAGTGAGAGAGAGAAGCTGTGTGTGAGAGAGAGAAAGAGAAGCTGTGAGTGAGAGAGAGTGAGAAAGAGAAGCTGTGAGTGAGAGAGATAGAAAGAGAAGCTGTAAATGAGAGAGAAAGAGAAGCTGTGAGTGAGAGAGAGAGAGAGAAGCTGTGAGTGAGAGAGAGAGAAAGAGAAGCTGTGAGTGAGAGAAAGAGAAGCTGTGAGTGAGAGAGAGAGAAAGAGAAGGAGTGAGTGAGAGAGAGAGAGAAAGAGAAGCTGTGTGTGTGAGAGAGAGAAGCTGTGAGTGAGAGAGAGAGAAAGAGAAGCTGTGAGTGAGATAGAGAGAGAGAGAAAGAGAAGCTGTGAGTGAGAGAGAGAGAAAGAGAAGCTGTGAGTGAGAGAAAGAGAAAGAGTAGCTGTGAGTGAGGAGAGAGAGAAAGGGAAGCTGTGAGTGAGAGAGAGAGAGAAGGAGAAGCTGTGTGTGTGAGAGAGAAAGAGAAGCTGTGAGTGAGAGAGAGAGAGAGAGAAAGAGAAGCTGTGAGTGAGAGAGATAGAAAGAGAAGCTGTAAATGAGAGAGAAAGAGAAGCTGTGAGTGAGTGAGAGAGAGAGAAGCTGTGAGTGAGAGAGAGAGAAAGAGAAGCTGTGAGTGAGAGAAAGAGAAGCTGTGAGTGAGAGAGAGAGAAAGAGAAGGAGTGAGTGAGAGAGAGAGAGAGAGAGAGAAGCTGTGAGTGAGAGAGAGAAGCTGTGAGTGAGAGAGAGAGAAAGAGAAGCTGTGAGTGAGAGAGAGAGAGAGAGAAAGAGAAGCTGTGAGTGAGAGAGAGAGAAAGAGAAGCTGTGAGTGATAGAAAGAGAAAGAGTAGCTGTGAGTGAGGAGAGAGAGAAAGAGAAGCTGTGAGTGAGAGTGAGAGAGAGAAGGAGAAGCTGTGAGTGAGAGAGAGAAAGAGAAGCTGTGAGTGAGAGAGAGAGAAAGAGAAGCTGTAAGTGAGAGAGAGTGAGAAAGAGAAGCTGTGAGAGAGAGAGAGAAGCTGTGTGTGTGTGAGAGAGAAAGAGGAGCTGTGAGTGAGAGAGAGAGAATGAGAAGCGGTGAGAGAGAAAGAGAGGAGCTGTGAGTGAGAGAGAGAAAGAGAAGCTGTGAGTGAGAGAAAGAGAAAGAGAAGCTGTAAGTGAGAGAGAGTGAGAAAGAGAAGCTGTGAGAGAGAGAAAGAAGCTGTGTGTGTGAGAGAGAGAAAGAGGAGCTGTGAGTGAGAGAGAGAGAGAATGAGAAGCTGTGAGAGAGAGAAAGAGAGAAGCTGTGAGTGAGAGAGAACAAGAAGCTGTGTGTCAGAGAGAGAGAAAGAAAGAGAAGCTGTGAGTGAGAGAGAAAGAGAAGCTGTGAGTGAGAGAGAGAGAGAAGCTGTGAGTGAGAGACAGAGAAGTAGAAGCTGTGAGTGAGAGAGAGAAAAAGAGAAGCTGAGAGTGAGAGAGAGAGAGAAAGAGAAGCTATGAGTGAGAGAGAGAAATAGAGAAAGAGAAGCTGTGAGTGAGAGAGAGAGAGAAGCTGTGAGTGAGAGAGAGAAAGAGAAGCTGTGAGTGAGAGAGAGAGAGAGAAAGAGAAGCTGTGAGTGAGAGAGAGGGAGAGAAAGAGATGTTAGTGAGAGAGAGAAAGAAAGAGAAGCGGTAAGTGAGAGAGAGAAGAAAGAGAAGCTGTGAGTGAGAGAGAGAGAGAGAGAGAAAGAGAAGCTGTGAGAGAGAGAGAGAGAAGCTGTGAGTGAGAGACAGAGAGAAAGAGAAGCTGTGAGTGAGAGAGAGAGAGAGAAAGAGAAGCTGTGAGTGAGACAGAGAGAAAGAGAAGCTGTGAGTGGGAGAGAGAGTGAGAATGAGAAGCTGTGAGAGAGAGAGAAAGAGAAGCTTTGAGTGAGAGAAATAGAGAAAGAGACGCTGTGAGTGAGAGAGAGAGAAAGAGAAGCTGTTAGATGGAGAGAAAGAGAAGATGTAAGTGAAAGAGAGAAGAAAGAGAAGATGTGTGTGTGTGTGAGAGAGAAAGAGAAGCTGTGGGTGAGAGAGAGAGAAAAAGAGAAGCTGTGAGTGAGAGAGAGAAAGAAAGAGAAGCTGTATGTGAGAGAGAGTGAGAAAGAGAAGCTGTGAGTGAGAAAGAAAGAGAAAGAGAAGATGTGAGTGAGAGATAGAGATAGAAAGAGAAGCTGTGATTGAGAGAGACAGAGAAAAAGAAGCTGTGAGTGAGAGAGAGAGAAAGGGAAGCTGTGAGTGAGAGAGAGAGAGAACGAGAAGCTGTGAGAGAGAGAGAGAAGCTGTGAGTGAGTGAGAGAGAGAGAAGGAGAAGCTGTGAGTGAGATAAGAGAGAAAGAAAGAGAAGCAGTGTGACAGAGAAATAGAAGCTGTGAGTGAGAGAGAGAAATAGATTAAGAGAAGCTGTGAGTGAGAGAGAGAGAGAATGAGAAGCTGTGAATGAGAGAAAGATAAGCTGTGAGTAAGAAAGAGAGAAAGATAAGCTGTGAGTAAGAGAGAGAGAAAGAGAAGGTGTGAGTGAGAGGGAGAGAGAAAGAGAAGCTGTGAGTGAGACAGAGAGAAAGAGAAGCTGTGTGTGAGAGAAATAGAAGCTGTGAGTGAGTGAGAGAAATAGAGAAAGAGAAGCTGTGAGTGAGTGAGAGAGAGAGAATGAGAAGCTGTGAGTGAGAGAAAGAGAAGCTGTAAGAGAGAGAGAAAGATAAGCTGTGAGTGAGAGAGAGAGAAAGAGAAGGTGTGTGTGAGAGAGAGAAAGAGAAGCTGTGTGTGTGTGTGTGAGAGAGAGAGAGGAGCTCTGAGAGAGAGAGAAAGAGGAGCTGTGAGTGAGAGAGAGAGAGAATGAGAAGCTGTGAGCGAGAGAAAGAGAGAAGCTGTGAGTGAGAGAGAGAGAACGAGAAGCTGTGAGTGAGAGAGAGAAAAATAAAGAGAAGCTGTGAGTGAGAGAGAGAGAAAGAGAAGCTGTGAGTGAGAGAGAGAGAAGCTGTGAGTGAGAGAGAGAGAGAAGCTGTGAGTGAGAGAGAGAGAAAGAAAAGCTGTGAGTGAGAGAGAGAGAAAGAGAAGGTGTGAGTGAGAGAGAAAGAGAAAGAGAAAGAGGAGCTGTGTGTGTGTGAGAGAGAAAGAGAACCTGTGTGTGGGTGGGAGAGAGAGAAGCTGTGAGTGAGAGAGAAAGAGAGAAGGTGAAGCTGTTAGTGAGAGAGACAGAAAGAGGAACTGTGAGAGAAAGAGAAAGAGAGAAAGAAGAAGCTGTGAGTGAGAGAGAGAAATAGAGAAAGAGAAGCTTTGAGTGAGAGAGAGAGAATGAGAAGCTGTGTGTGAGAGAAAGATAAGCTGTGAGTAAGAGAGTGAGAAAGATAAGCAGTGAGTGAGAGGGAGAGAGAAAGAGAAGCTGTGAGTGAGACAGAGAGAAAGAGAAGCAGTGTGACAGAGAAATAGAAGCTGTGAGTGAGAGAGAGAAATAGATTAAGAGAAGCTGTGAGTGAGAGAGAGAGAATGAGAAGCTGTGAGTGAGAGAAAGATAAGCTGTGAGTAAGAGAGAGAGAAAGATAAGCTGTGAGTAAGAGAGAGAGAAAGAGAAGGTGTGAGTGAGAGGGAGAGAGAAAGAGAAGCTGTGAGTGAGACAGAGAGAAAGAGAAGCTGTGTGTGAGAGAAATAGAAGCTGTGAGTGAGTGAGAGAAATAGAGAAAGAGAAGCTGTGAGTGAGTGAGAGAGAGAGAATGAGAAGCTGTGAGTGAGAGAAAGAGAAGCTGTAAGAGAGAGAGAAAGATAAGCTGTGAGTGAGAGAGAGAGAAAGAGAAGGTGTGTGTGTGAGAGAGAAAGAGAAGCTGTGTGTGTGTGTGAGAGAGAGAGGAGCTCTGAGAGAGAGAGAGAAAGAGGAGCTGTGAGTGAGAGAGAGAGAGAATGAGAAGCTGTGAGAGAGAGAAAGAGAGAAGCTGTGAGTGTGAGAGAGAGAACGAGAAGCTGTGAGTGAGAGAGAGAAAAATAAAGAGAAGCTGTGAGTGAGTGAGAGAGAAAGAGAAGCTGTGAGTGAGAGAGAGAGAGAAGCTGTGAGTGAGAGAAAAAGAGAAGCTGTGAGTGAGAGAGAGAAAAAGAGAAGCTGAGAGTGAGAGAGAGAGAGAAAGAGAAGCTGTAAGAGAGAGAGAGAAGAAAGTGAAGCTTTGAGTGAGAGAGAGAGAGAGAGAGAGAAGCTGTGAGTGTGAGAGAGAAATAGAGAAAGAGAAGCTGTGAGTGAGAGAGAGAGAGAGAGAATGTGAGTAAGAGAGAGAAAGAGAAGCTGTGAGTGAGAGAGAGAGAGAGAGAAAGAGAAGCTGTGAGTGAGAGAGAGGGAGCGAAAGAGAAGCTGTTAGTGAGAGAGAAAGAAAGAGAAGCGGTAAGTGAGAGAGAGAAGAAAGATGTGCTGTGAGTGAGAGAGAGAGAGAAAGAGAAGCTGTGAGTGAGAGAGAGAGAGAGAGAGAAGCTGTGAGTGAGAGAGATAGAGAAAGAGAAGCTGTGAGTGAGAGAGAGAGAAAGAGAAGCTGTGAGTGAGACAGAGAGAAAGAGAAGCTGTGAGTGGGAGAGAGAGAGAATGAGAAGCTGTGAGAGAGAGAGAAAGAGAAGCTGTGAGTTAGAGAGAAAGAGAAGCTGTGAGAGAGAGAGAGTGTGAAAGAGAAGCTGTGAGTGTGTGTGAGAGAGAAAGAGAAGCTGTGAGAGAGAGAGGGAAAGAGAAGATGTGAATGACAGAGAGAGAGAAGCTGTGTGTGTGTGAGAGAGAAAGAGAAGCTGTGTGTGTGTGTGTGAGAGAGAGAGAAAGAAAAGCTGTGAGTGAGAGAGAGAGAAAGAAAGAGAAGCTGTGAGAGAGAGAAAGAGAGAAAGATGTGTGTGTGTGAGAGAGAGAAGCTGTGAGTGAGAGAGAGAGAGAGAGAAGCTGTCAGTGTGAGAGAGAGAGTGAAGCTGTGAGTGAGAGAGAGAGAAAGAGAAGCTGAGTGAGAGAGAGAGAGAAAGAGAAGCTGTGAGTGTGTGTGTGAGAGAGAAAGAGAAGCTGAGTGAGTGAGAGAGAGAAAGAGAATCTGTGTGAGAGAGAGAGAGAAAGAAAGAGAAATTGTCAGTGAGAGAGAGAGAGAGAATGAGAAGCTGTGAGTGAGAGTGAGAGAGAGAGAAAGAGAAGCTGTGAGTGAGAGAGAGAGAGAGAAGCTGTGAGAGAGAGAGAGAGAGAAGCTGTTAGTGAGAGAGAGAGAAAGAGAAGCTGTGTGTGTGAGAGAGAGAAACAGTAGCTGTGATTGAGAGAGAGAGAAAAAGATGCTGTGAGTGAGAGAGAGAGAAATAGAAGCTGTGAGAGAGAGTGGGAGAGAAACAGATGCTGTGAGTGAGTGCATGAGAGAGAGAAAGAGAAGCTGTGAGTGAGAGAGAGAGAGAAAGAGTAGCTGTGAGTGAGAGAGAAAGAGAAGCTGTGTGTGAGTGAGAGAAGCTGAGTGAGAGAGAGAAAGAGAAGCTGTGAGTGAGAGAGAGAGAGAGAGAAGCTGTGAGTGAGAGAGAGAGAGAAGCTGTTAGTGAGAGAGAGAGAAAGAGAAGCTGTGTGTGTGAGAGAGAAAGAGTAGCTGTGATTGAGAGAGAGAAAAAGAAGCTGTGAGTGAGTGAGAGAGAGAGAAGCTGAGTGAGAGAGAGAGAAAGAGAAGCTGTGAGTGAGAGGGAGAGAGAGAAAGAGAAGCTGTGAGTGAGAGAGAGAGAGAAGATGTGAGTGAAAGAGAAAGAAATAGAAGCTGTGAGTGAGACAGAGAGAAAGAGAAGCTGTTAGTGAGAGAGAGAGTATAAGAGAAGCTGTGAGTGAGAGAGGGAGCAAGAAGCTGTGAGTGAGAGAGAGAGAGAAGCTTTGAGTGAGAGAGAGAGAAGTAGAATCTGTGAGTGAGAGAGAGAGAGAAAGAGAAGCTGTGAGTGAGAGAGAGAGAAAGAGAAGCTGTGAGTGTGAGAGAGAAATAGAAGCTATGAGTGAGAGAGAGTGAGATAGAAGCTGTGAGTGAGAGAGAGAGAACCTGTGAGTGAGAGAGAGAGAGAGAGAAAGAGTAGCTGTATGTGTGAGAGAGAGAAAGAGAAAGAGAAGCTGTCAGTGAGAGAGAAACTGAGAAAATGAGAAGCTGTGAGGGAGAGAGAGAGAGAGAAAGAGAGGTTGTGTGGTTGTGAGAGAGAGAAGCTGTGAGGGAGAAGAGAGAGAAAGAGAAACTGTGAGTGAGAGAGAGAGAAAGAGAAGCTGTTAGTGAGAGAGAGAGTGAAAGAGAAACTGTGAGTGAAGGAGAGAGAGAGAA